>CM028136.1:263621666-266153333 GCA_016271365.2 Neoceratodus forsteri | reverse complement strand
TGCTTGGCCCATCCAGTCTGCCCATGTCTCCCTACTTACACTATTACTGCAGACTATGGCTCATCTGCAACTCTTTCTCCCTCCCCCTTCCTTTCTACTATGATTCCCTTGTGCTTATCCCATGCACTACTGAACCCCATCACTGTTTTCACCTCCACCATCTCTGCTGAAAGGCTGTTCCAGGAATCCACCACTTTCTGTGAAGGAGTACTTCCTCACATCCCTCCTGAATCTACCCCCCTGTAGCTTCACAGCATGTCCCTTTGTTACTGAGCACCTTTTTTCTGAAAAAGTCTTCCCTTCTATACGTTATTTACCCCCATCAGGTATTTAAAGTCTCTATCATATCCCCCCTTCCCATTTCTGCTCCAGAGTTTATATATTGAGGTCCTTTAGTCTCTCTTCATAGGGCTTTTGATCCAGGCACTGCAAAAATGTTAGTTGCTCCCTTCTGGACTGCCTCTGTCTATGTCCTTCAGGAGATGTGGTGTCCAGAAATGGACACAGTACTCTAGGTGGGGTCTTACCAGTGATCTATACAGAGGCAACACAACCTCCCTCTTTCTGCAGGTGATACCTCTCCCTATGCAATTTAGCATCCCACTAGTCATCCCTACTGCCTTGCTGCACTGCCTGGACACCTTTAGATCATCTGATATGATTAAATCTGGTCTCTTTCCTGTTTGGTAGTCATCAATACCACTCTACCCATTTTGTACTCTGCCTCTAGCTTTCTCTGCCCCAAGTGCATTATCTTGCACTTTTTTGCATTGAAACCTAGCCACCATATCCTTGACCACTCCTCAAGTTTTTTCAAGTCTCTGCTCATTCTTTCCACCCCCAGAGTGTCCACCCTATTACAGATTTTGGTGCCCTCTGCAAAGCAGCAGGCCTTCCCTTCTAGCTCCTATACAATGTCACTTATAAAGACATTAAAGAGGACTGGTCCCAGTACTGATCCCTGAGACACATGGCTGGTCACCATCCCTTCCTTGGAGTGAACTCTGTTTACCACCACCCTCTGTTGCCTATCTCCTAACCAATTTCTTATCCATTTTACCAACTTTGGACCTACTCCTATGCTACCCAGTTGCTTACTAGTCTCATATGTGGAATGGGATAAAACACCTTACTGAAATCTAGGTAGACCATGTCTGCCATACCATCTTGGTCTAGTTCCTTGGTTACCCAATAAAATAAATCAATCAGATTTGTTTGACATGACCTCCTCCCTGTGAAACCATGCTGCCTTGGTTCTTGTAACCCATTACATTCAAGGTACTCCACAATCCTTTCCTTCAACAGTGTTTCCATTAACTTTCCCACCACTGATGTGAGACTGACTAGTCTATAATTGCCAGCCTCCTCCCTGCTACAACTATTATGCAGTGGGACTATACCCACCCTCCTCCAATCTTCTGGAACCACTCTTGTTTCCTGTGAGCTGTTAAATAACTCTATCAGAGGTGCAGCCAGTATTTCCCTGAGCTCCCTCAATATGCTTGGATGCACCCCAACTGGCCCCATTGCTTTGTCCATCCTCAGATTAGTAAGTTCTTTCAGGACTTTCACCTCCAAAAAAGGGCTAGTGTCCACCTCCCTCCCTCCCTCCTTCCAAAGTTTTTGTTATCTTTTTGTGATCTCTCCCCTTCTCCTTCCACTGTGAACACTGAACAAAAGTTCAGTATAGCACAGTGGATTAAGGCTCTGAACTGCAAATCTAAAGACCTGAGTTTGAATCCCACAGCCCCCACTTGCATACTGTGTGACCCTGAGAAAGTCAATTAACTTCCCTGTGCTCCCAGGTCACACCTGTAAACAAGCTTTCAGCTTAATGTGCCATTCCTGGTTAAACAATTGAGAAGTATTTGTTCAGGATGTCTGCCTTTTTCTGGTCCCCCTCTGGACAGTCCCCTTACCTTTTTAACCTTTCAATCCCACCAGTGATCTTCCTATTTGCACTAACATACCTAAAAATGTCCTGTCCTCTTTTATTACCTCCTGGGCTATTCTCTCTTTAGTTTGTGGCTTTGCACTCCTTATTGCTTTCCATGCTTCCCTCTTTTTCCCCTTATTCACCTCCCAATCCTCCCTCTGTGTGTCCTTATACCTTCTGAATGCTTCCTTTTTAGCCTTTACCTTTTCAACCACCTTTTTCAAGAACCATAGTAGTCGTTTCTTTTTCTTCTTGCTTTTGCTCACTTGTTTGACGCAGAAGTTTGTTGCCTTTGCTATACCCCCTTTTATCTTCATTCACTCTTCCTCCAACCCACTGATGTAAAGACTCCTGATGTACTCCAAACCATGCAGTCACTTCCATGTTGACCATGATGAGGCCTATGGCTGGACTGCAACAAAGAGATCACAATTTATTTTATTTATTTATTTATTTTATTTAATTAATAATATAAAACCAACAGTCTAAAGAACTGCAAAACTAGAACTTTGAATACACAGGCAAAACAAACTCATGTAAACTTTGTGTATAATTCAGTAACTGTTTAGTATTACATGAGAAGTTCAGGTTACCTCCTCTCCTTTACGTCCCCCTCTGCAGTTCTGTTTGCAAAGTCTGCTTCAATGGATTCTAACTTGCATCTAGCCTCCAAGGATCCCCGCACAAAATGTTTTCCCTGAGTAGATGATTTTCAGATGGGCTGGAAGCTGCAGGGCATGGGACATCCCCAGTTCTCACAGTGCAACTCACACTCCATTAAAGCTGTACCAACTCTGGTGCATTACATAACTTAGGTCAGGAAAGCATTGTATAGCAGTGCCATTGGGTAATTGCAGAGCTGCAGTCAATTTTACCTTTTGAAGTAGCAAGTCTATAATATGTATTCATGCCATAGATACCAGAAAAGTGCAGGGTAGGTCAGGATTATTTGACTTCTGCTGTAAGATAATACAGTATGCTTTATTTAACTGATCTTCCTCCATATTAAGAACTTCTGTTACAGCTTTTCCAGTGTATTTCAAGGCATCCAAACCCTCCACTCCCTGTGGGATGCCTAGAAATCTCAGGTTGGTGATATGGGCTCAATAGTTTAAGTATCTGAGCCTTGCCCACAACAGCTTGTTTTCCTTTACAACACCTGCTACTGCCACCTGAGACTTAATGAAGGTGTCCAAAAGGTCTTTGTTTTCTGTGGAGATTGTTTCCATTTTTGTTTACATCATCATGGGTGGGAGGTAAAGCCAACTACCTTTTTATCTAACTTTCAGACTCCCTCAAAGATTGTGAGTACTGTGGCCTGTAGATACCCACTGGTTGCTTCAGTTGGAGTGCTCCCTTTACCACTGCTGGCTGATTTGGCCTGCATCTCATCCTTTCCCAGCTCCTTTGATTGCTCACCCTTTGGCTGGACCATCGTGGAGGCACCATCAGTTCACACAGCAAACTGCTCAAATGTTTAGAAAGCTGCTGATATCACTTTTAACTAAAAAAAAACAAATAGCAATAAAATGCCGAATGTATACTTTAAATGCTCATTGAAGATAGACATAGAAACATAGACTTTGAGGACAGATAAGGACTGCTTGGCCCACCCAGTCTGCCCATTTCCCTACCTATTGGATAAGCTGAAGATCCTAGCTAACCATCAGCCTACTTCTTCCTACCCTCCCACCAAAATTGTCTTATGTCTGTCCATGCATTCTTGAATTCCCCCCACTGTTATTGGCCCTATGACTTTCTCAGAAAGACCATTCCATGTGTCCACCACCATCTCCATGAAAAAATACTTCCTCACATTGCACTTGAGCTATCCCCCTCTGTCTTTAAATTGTGCCCCCTTGTTCTTGCACATCTCTTTTTCTGAAATATGTTACCCTCCTGGACTTTGTTGATTCCCTTGATAGAAACATAGACTTTGACAGCAGATAAGGACCACTTGGCCCACCCAATCTGCCCATGATGAGCTAGCTAAAAGATTAGCTAGCTAAAAGTCATCTTCTCCTGTTTGCTATTGGCAGCACCCCACTCTGAGCTCCACTGGTTTTAAAAACTTTAGTCTACTCTTTTTATTTCACAGACTGCAGCCACACAATTGGCCTACTGCAGTCATGTGACCAGCATTCCCCACAGCAATGGCATTGAGTTCAGCAGCCAAACTGCACACCACCCTTCCTCCCACAATGCTTTCCTCCCTCCCCATTACACCAACCAGACATTTTCCAGTATGCAGTACTTAACTTTAATATTTCAGTCTTCCAAATTCATCCTTCTTGCCAATGAATGCTGCAGCTCAGTGGCTGCTCCAGCTGGGCTCCAAATCATAATTTATTCTGCTTAATTCCAATACTTCATCACAACTGAATTTGCCACATGTTTGTTTCTGTTCCAAGTTTATATATGGACAATGATGCAGAAAATCATTTGAGGATTCCCATTTTAGAAGGTGTGCAGTGTGCTAAAACAATTGATATTTTCTTCTGCAATTCTGACTCCTTTTTCAGACTCTACTGTAATTAAAGGCCTCCCAGAAAATATAACCACTTTAAGATCATCCATGGTTTTACCAGGAATATCATCACAGTAAACAAAATGTTGACAGACTTTTGTGTTCAATTGAAAATAATCAAAATACTACAAATGAGACCAGTAAAATAATCAAGTATGTAAAACTGGGGTATAGCAACTGGACTGAAAAGGAGAACGAACAGTTGACAAATGATCTTTGGCACAATTAAAGTTGTTTGTAGCAAATAAAGATGTTAAAATGTTTGATTCACTGGTGACAATTGTGACAGGAAACCCAATAACACAAATTAATTCCCATCAATATCTGGTGTGGAAGATTACCTAATAATAATTTGTTTTCTGTTGTTATCAATTCTTATTATAGAGCTCAAAGTATTTGTACATATTATACTTGATCTCTGACTCTTGACCTATTAGCTTAATGTATACATATGCACAGTATGTTTTATGTTTTCTTATTTTTATTTTACTGATGTATGCATGTGGCATGTACATTGTATGTTTTATACCTATATTCTTTGTATATTAACTCCAGGTTGTTCTGAAAAAGCTCCAGTATGCTTACCCAGTCACCATATAAATGAAATGAAATGAAATAAATGAAATGAAGGTCTGATTGTTCATTTTCATGAGTTCTTTTATAACACTAAGTTTGTTTTCATATGATAATAACCTTATGAGTGGTAAAAGGTCAAAACATTTTTCATCAAGGAATTCTTTAGTTATTTCATCTGATACTGCTCTCCCAGAATGGGCCCATTTAACAGAGGAACAAGTAATGGCATGTCTTATGTCTCAGGCTAAGAAAAAGGTTTCAGGTCAGGATGGTATCACAATACAGTTATATTTTGCAGCTCCTTCCTAGTGGCTCCTGCTTATTGCTCATTTATTTAACATTATTCCCTAAACTAGAGACATTTCCACTGGGTTGAAAAGGAAATATTGTGGTGCCAACTTTTAAACATGGTGATAAGTCTCATCCACTCAATTACTGCACCATAAACCTCATTGACTCTATTGCCAAGCCCTTCTCTCTTTTTTTCTTTTGCAACAATAATAGGAAGAAACTATATATCCTTTAAGAAGAACTAGCTGGTTTAATATAAAATTACCATACAGTGTATAAGTCTTTTGTTTTCATGTGTGTTCTGAATAAGTACATGAGACTAAAAGAGGTTTGGATTTATGTAACTTTCATTGATTTTAGCTCTGCCTTTATCACTGTTAAAAGAAGTCTGCTCTAGTCCAAACTGGATGTGGATACTGGTAGGCATCTTCTGCTATTTATTAAAGAATGCAATTTAGATACTTGGGTCAAAACTTGTTCTGCCAAAAATATGGAACTCTCAGATAAATTTGTTTAAAATCAAGGTGTTCATCAAGGTTGCCTTTAACCCACACTCTTTATTTAGTGACTGATTGATTCATTAGGGTCTGGTTGATTATTTAAATTCTAAGCACTTCCATTCTTCAAACATTTTAGACAATAAAGTTGCAGTTGCACTACTTCTTTATGCTGATCATTTAATGATGCTATCAATGTCTGCTATTGGTCTACTCAGAACATTTAATAACTTATTAGATATGACTAATAGCTGGGACCTAAGGATTAATTGTCAGAATTTAATTATCTAGTATAGATATAATTTTTCTTTTTTAAATGAAAAGTTTATTGATTTTATAAACAGTAGGATACACAAGTACAGTACAAACAACAACTGACAGAACAAAAGAAGTGGAGATCCTAGCTGGGGTCTTGCCCCATGGAAGTACAGGCTAAAGAGTTCAATCTAACATTATTTACTAGGATTATTCGAGCACTTTATGTAATAGATGTACCAGCAAAGTGCAATTGCAAAACGATATTCCATATTATCTTAAATGGAGTTACCTAGTCATTACTCAGCCTCTTAAACTACCAACTTTTAAACTACTACTGCCTATGCAAAGTTGATGTCATCTAGTAACTATATTGTTGTGATCAAACATCATCAGTATGTATGGTTTGCTCCTTGCCAGTGCTTGCAGGACAGTCTCAGGGGGTGTAAATCTGATATAGTATTAGTACCTTCAGTGTGAGTGGATGGGAGTTGGGCACTATGAGATCCCCTGCTGAGTGAGTTGCAGAGGGGGAAGGTCTGGGCCTAGGGTATCCCTGTGGGATCTGGCAGTGCTCTGATTAGAGATATGTCTCAGAGATCTCTACAAAGATGTCAAATTTGCCTATACAACTTGCTGGTATCCTGTTGACAGAGTGACACAATAAGAGTGATGGAATGAGGGCACTGCAACCAGTTCACCTGTCACAGTGGTAAACCAGTTGTTAGAGCACCCTGTAGGGGGAGCGCCACATAGGTGTTACACCCCCTCCTGATACACCTCCACCATGGAGGTGATTATTGTAATTTTCAGGGTGTGCAAGGAGCGAAGCCCTCCTCAAATAGCCGGCATTTCCCGTGCTGTGTTGGGCACGATGGGGGTCGGGAGGCACAACTGCCGGGTGGCATTGTGCTGTTGCCCTAATGGTTGTTTTTATCTCTTTCTGTTGCACTGAAGGGGGTAAACCCAATTTGCCTATAAACCCAATTTGCCTATACTCATATACATGTTTAAGTGCTACAAGGCTTCTGTACCTGATTATATTCTGGAAAACATAAAACTAAGGAGCATAAAAACTGTCTTAGGTCACTGGGAGGGGTGGAATTTCAAAAACACAAGGAAAACCTAGAAACAGGTACAGCACATTTTTTTAATATGGGCCCAAATTTGTGGAACTCTATGCTTACTGTTTAAGACCCCCAAATTATGAAATCCACATGGGTACTATAAAGAAATAGTTCTACTCATGGGTATCTCAGAAGTCAATATTTTGTCCTGCTATGCATATTAGTTGATGTATTGTGCAATCATCTGTATTGAACTATCTTAAAATCCATATTTTGTGGATTTAATGTACTGAATGCCTGATATTAACATTTATACTAACTGATGATTTTCAGATGATTTTTCTTGATTATGTATATATCCCCATTAATATGTATGTGTTGTATTTTGCATATTTATCCTACGTTCTTTTGATACATAATATTTTTATGAAACATTTCTATTTTGAGTATTCTTGTCTAATAGGACCTCATTGGAAATGAGCTTGTCTCAACTGAGTCTCCTAGTCATTTGAAATAAACAAAATCTTACTACTACTACTGTTACAGAGTAAAGAACCCATTCATAACTGATCATTCTCCCATGTTATTTTTTTATATTAATGTGTTATTATATATGCACCTACAATGAAATCCAGTACCAATATTCCAAACTTTTACATTGGTGTACAATACAGTACATGAAAAATTCATCTACAAAATTCAATTCTCTTAAGAATATATAGAACAGTCCTCCCCCCTCCCCATCCCCTTCCCATATCAACCCTAATAATTATAATCCAATAGGAGAAACCTTTATAAGACATATAAAAATAAAAAATAAAAAGAAACAAACTTCATGAAATATTACATGTAGTATCTAAATTATAACCATGATTGGGGTATATATTTCAAGGTAAATTTACACCAGATTTATTAATGGTGCCATGTTATCCATTATTTCATGCCACTAGTGCCAAAAATATCATCAGCTGTGTCCTCTATACTAAATATTAATTATTCCAGAATTAGAGTCTCTCTAAGAGTAAGCCACCAACCATATAAATCAAATTCTGGGAAGGATGTGTTTTTCCAATTAGTTACTATGTCTCTTAGTAGCCATTGTGGCTAAGGCATATATTTTATTATTTATATCATTTAATGCTAATGAGGAAGTATTATTAAATAAAAATATGTCTTGAAAAAAGGGGATTATTACTTTCAATATTTCTTCCATAATTAATTTAACCTTAAGTCACCATTGATTGATTTGGGGCATGCTCATAAACAGTGGTACAAATCACCTTTCTGGCCACAATTATGCCAACACAAATCTGAATAGCTACTATTTAATTTTGAAATTTGAGAAGGTGTTATATATGCCCTATCAATTATTTTCATTTGAATTGATTTATTTTTTGGCCGAGGCATGAGATTTGTTGCCTTTAAGTCATAAGAAACTCCATAACTGACGTGTCAAATCTAATAAAGCTTCTTTTGTTCCATTTACTGTTTGAGTTATTCCTGTTGAGGATCATCTTATTACATAATACAGAATAGTATTTAGCTAACAATTTATTTGAACCTTTCTCCACTGTTAATTCTTGCTCCATAATTAATTTACCAAGACTCTGTTTCTTATTATTAAAAATCCCATCCAATTTATTAAATATACTCCTGATAGCATAATATATTAGGATATTAGGGGGGTCTGCAATAAATTTCTTTCTTAATTGTTGATAAGAAGGGAAATTCTCTTCTACTAATAATTCATACCGAGTAAGTACCTTATTCTTTTGTAAACATTTCTGTATTTGTACGTTTGCAGCTCCCCACAGATATTTACAAGGATAAATTTGTAAAAATAACCATGGGATATCTATATACCCAGAATCTTTAATTCTTTTATATATAATAGGAAACCATGTGGAGAAAGGAAAAATCCATATGTAGAATATCTCTCTATTCAAAAATATAGTTCCCAAGTTCAATGTAGTTTTATCATATGAATTTAAGAGAGATTGAAATACTAAGTGGTCTGGATCCATTTTAAAGCTCCATTGATACAACATGGAAAAAATATGAGCTTCCAAATAAGTCTGGGGTCAGGGCAGCCTGGGCCACCATAATCCTGAGGTATTATTAAAGTTTTTCAGGCAATTCTAGGTTTCCCTCCCTGTGAAAGGCATTTTGAAAAGATCCTCTTTAAATCTTCAAACCATTTCCTAGCAGGAGAACCCAAAATATGTTGTAGTGTGTGTGTGTATATATATATATATATATATATATATATTTATATATGTATATTCTATGCAAACAGTTTGTTAAAGCACCAGTTAGGGTTCTTCTACTGCAAAAAAATTGAGGAAATTTGATTTTAGGGTTCCCAACCCTTCACCCCACCCCAGCCTTCCCCACCAACAGGCATCAGGTGTGCATTGGGGTCTTCAGCCCTAACTCTCACCCTTCCCATGTGTAAACAAGTTGGGGTGGTACAGTGTAGGAGAATGGGGTGAGAGTTAGGGCTGATGACCCCAACGCACACCCAGATGCCTGTTGGAAGGGGCAGGCTGGAGGTGGGGTGCAAGGGGTTGGAACCCTAAAATCAAATTTCCTCATTTTTTTCACTGTAGAAGAACCCTAACTGATGCATTAACAAAGTTTTTTTGCATAGAATTTCCTTACTTTTTAAGAAAGGACAGAAAGGTAGAAAGTTGCCCAAGTTGGTGGGATCATGGGGCACTTTGGACCCCGCCGCTCCCATCAATTTGTAAGTGTTGGGCCACATTACACACCCAATGACTAAAAAATATATTGACAACAGCAAGGCCAGCCACCAAACAAATGTTAATCTAGTAGTTCAATAGAAAACACTGCCCACAAAATGTAAACTGCACCACACAATATCTCTACAAACAATAGATTGTCTGACACATAAATACCACTATTGACATCTACAGGACATGCCATCGACACCCTCCAAGTTTCAAATAAAAATAAGAAACCGTGTCCGAGATATAACATTTCAAAATTTGAAATTTTCATTCATCAGAGTGGCAAAATTCAGCACCTGTTGACATTTAACACACATGACAACTGAAAACTACATCCATGACACTAAGGCTAGGCAGCCTATCAATTTCCAGCCACCGACGCAATGCAAAATACTGTCTGCAACACGTAAAGTGTGTCACACAATATCTCCACAAAAAATATTTTTCTGACATGTACACACAATAATTCACATTAACAGGACATGCCGTACACACCATCCACATTTCAAGTAAAAAGACCAAACTGTGTCCAAGATATTCAATCTTAAAGATTGGTACAATTTCCATATCTATTCCATTATAAAAAATCTGGCCATCTTGTCCCTCCCTCACGATCAAAGATGGGGATCAAAGAATGTCACAATCAAAGAATTTGCAGAGTCATGACCAAAGAATAAAAACAATAATAATTTAAGAATTTCAAAGAATTGCGGTAAACCACCACCATAGTTCAACAGAGTGAAGCCCCCTGAGTAAAACCCACCCTCATTTGTCTTCCTAGGACACCCCTGGGCTGAGAAAATTTATTTTTTTATCTGGCCATCTTGTCCCTCGCTCACGATGTATGACCGTGATCAAAGAATCTCATGATCAAAGAATTTGCAGGCTCGTGATCAAAGAATTTGCAAAGTCATGACCAAAGAATAAAAACTATTCTAATTAAAAATTTCAAAGATTTGCAGTACATCACCACCTTGGTTCATCAGAATGAAGCCCCCTTAGTAAAATCTACCCTCATTTGTCTTCCTAGGAAACCCCTGGGCAGAGAAATTAGATTTTTTAATCTGGCCATCTAGTCTCTCACTCGTGATGCATGATCGCAATCTAAGAATCTCCTGCTCAAAGAATTTGCAGGCTTGCAATCAAAGAAATTGCTTACTCAAGAACAAAGAGCGAGGGACGAGATGGCCAGAATTAAAAATTAATTTTCTCAGCCCAAGGGTGCCCTACAAAGTTAAATGAGGGTGCGGTTTGCTCAAGGGGCTTTGTTCTGCCCCATCAGAATACAAAAAATAGTGTTTTCAATACCCTTGGTAGTCAAGCAGTCCCTCCCAGCATGATTAAATAGATAACTATCTGTAATTCCCTGGTAGTCTAGTGGCCCCCCAATGTATATTTCATAGTGTTTTTTTATATCCCTGGTAGTCTAGTGGCCCCCCCAATCTATATTAAATTATTATGCTTGTTCATATCCCTGGTAGTCTAGCAGCCCCCCCATCATAACAAGATACAAAAAAATCTTGAATTTCCTGCCCTGGTAGTCTAGTGGTCCCCCCAATGTGTATTTGATAGAGATTGATTTGTTATATCCCTGGTAGTCTAGTGCCCCTCATCTGTATTAATTAAGCAATAATACCTGACAGGGTGGGTAGTATTGGGATGTAGCGGACTGTCCAGGGGTGTAATGAGGCCTGACGCCACAGGCAGAGGGCCTTATAGCCCCTGGAAGGTCCGGTATAGCCCATACCACCGACCCTGGAGGGTATTATTGCACTTAGAAAATGGGAACTGTTTTTATATATGTTTAAAAATAAATAATTTTTATGCTTGCATGTTGAAACTCTGAGGTGTTTCATATATTTTTCTATTAAATAGTTCCTCCACCTGCAAGAATGGAGCTGGTTGTCATGGTTACCCCCCCAACACACACAGACACACACACACATACACACGCACACACAGGGCTTAACATTATTAAAATGCTTTGTTTTACTGTTTATTTATTTAATTAATTCTGAGTTGAACAATGATAATGTTTTAAAATTATTCAGTCCTTTCAAATATCTTCATCCTGGGATGACGGTCCATTTACCAAGTGCTTAGCTATCACAAATGGAGTGGGAGGGAAAGGGGGCATGAATAGTTTACTTGGCTTTCATGGTTTGTTTTTTTTCTTTTTATTTAACCTCCCCAGCTCACTACCGGCAAGAGAATCAGCTTTGAGATCAACTGCGTGTTTTAGTGACAGTGCAGCCAGAAGAGATGCAATCACTGAGGGTAACGATGGGTAACGGTCGTTTTTCTACTCCGTCGGAGAGCACCGGTATTTGCAGTAGTCTGTCGTCATAGATGGACGCTCATCTGCGGTATGCTACCTAAGAAAATACTGGTGCTCTGATCTTACAGTACTGGTGGTGCACATCTATTTATGTGTTAGTTTAATTACTGCCCAATTTTGCGTCCGGAAAACTTTTATGCTGATATGTTTTAAGTTCATGACAGTCTGTTACTGTTTGCTTTGTTTTGGACCGTGAAAAGATTATGGCCTGACCGCCAGTTTTACTATGGTTGCTTTATGAGTGCTGCAAGATGGTGGCTGTTTATGGTGAACATTCGGGGTGCCAATTAATTAGATGAGTGATGGGGCACTCCAGATTCGTTCTTGTTTTTATGCGGACTCTATCGGGAAATTAATGAATCTCTTGTTTAAAGTTTCAGCCAATGGGATTCATTTATTTCCCGATACCATTTTCTAAATGATCATACTTGTTCATATCCCTGGTAGTTTAGCAGCCCCCCATCATAATTAGATACATAACGATAACGAGTGCTGATTCAAAGAGGCACACTGAAATTATTTCTGAGTGCCTGTTTGAATTAGTGCTCATAATACACACAGTCAGTGGCTGGCCATGGAGGTGAAAGGTGGGCTGTGCCAGTCACAGGGTCAGGAAGGGTGGGGGGTGCTAGGTGGGCTGCCATGGCTGGGTGGGGTGGGGGCCACTACACTACCAGGAAATGACAATTCCTTATCTATTTTATTATGATGGGGGTGCTAGACTACCGTGGATATAATCAAGAAATATTAACAAAATATACATTGGGGGGACTTGACTATTAGGGATAAAAAAAAATTTTGTAATGAAATACACATTGGGGGGGCACTAGACTACCAGGGATTGAGACATCATTATCTATGTTATCATGATTGGGGGCGCTAGACTACTAGGGTTATAAACAAGAAATATTAATCAAATACACATTGGGGGGCATTAGACTACCAGGGATAAAAAAAAACAATTTTATAATGAAATACACATTGGGGGGGCCACTAGACTACCAGAGCTTGAGACATCATTATCTATGTTATCATAATTGGGGGGGCACTAGACTACCAGGGATATGGAAAACTTTATTTTTTTATTGAGATGGGGCACAAGAAGCCCCCTGAGCAAAACCCATCCTCATTTAACTGACTAGAGCACCCCTGAGCAATAAAAAGAAATGTTAAAATCTGGCCATCTCGTCCCTCACTCGCGATGCATGATCGCAATCAAAGAATCTCGTGATCAAAGAATCTGCAGGCTCGTGATCAAAGAATATTAGCAAGCTGCGAATTAAGATTTTTAAACCTCAGAACTCTATTTTTAGAATGATTTGGATAAAACCAAAGTCATGGCTCAATAGATCGGAGTCCCCTTAGTAAAACTCATCCAGGTTTTACTTCAGAAGTGACCCCTGAGACGATACATTTGTGTTTTTCCAATAGGAAAATTTTAAACAAGATGGCGGACCTCGCGATCAAAGAATTTTTAAAATCTTCGGGGACAAAGATTCTTAAACGGCGAGGCTGAAAATTCTTTGATCGCCAGGTGGGACTAGATGGCCAGTACCCCATTCTTTGTTCATAAAACATACATATAAATTTTCCCATTGACTTATAATGGGAAATTAAAAGTGGCATAACATTTGAATGCCTTGATATTTTTTCACCAAACAAAATGCGGCATGTTCAGCCACCAAAGCTTTTTCAAATGAGCAATGTCGCAGAGTGGCACCCCACACTACGGCCATGCAGGGCCATGTCCAAAATCCCAAAAGCTGCCTCCACAAATGGATAATTTTGCATTTTTCATTGTTTTCATATGCAAAGACAATAAGTCCAAACAAAATACAATTTGGCAAATCAAGAGATCTACAAGACCCCACTGCACATTCCAAATTTCAGGCAAATCCATTGATCATGTCCAAAGTTATTAATGGCCAAACCTTTGACTTTAGTATGTAAGTGACCGCTGAACCCTAACTATAGTGGTGTAACCGCACCACTATAATATATATATATATATATATATATATATATATATATATATATATATATAAATGTGACATAGCCATCATTTTTAATGTATCAATATGACCCCATAATGAAAGGGACACATTTTGACAGTTATCTAATAAGTTTGAAATTCTTAATTTGGCATTATTATAATTAATTTTCATATTGGTGTAAGAATCTGGAGATAGATGAATTCCCAAGTATTTTTATTGAGTTTTGCATGGAAAAATTTTTAGTAAGGTTGCTTACTTCTTGGATTTTATGTTTAGACAGTTTCATTATAACTGATTTGTTTTTATTTAATTTATAACCAGAAATAACTGAATATTCATTAATTACCCGAAGGAAGACTGCTAAAGAAACATCTATATTTTTAATAATTAGCAGAATATCATCAGCAAAAACATTCACTTTCATATGTTCATGGGTAAGATCAATACCTTCTATCCTGGGGTTATTTCTTATTTATTGTAAACATAGTTCCAACCCTAAAATGAAAATAGTAGGAGACAAGGGACATCCTTGCCTTACTCCATTGAGCATATGAAAATCTTAAGTTAAATATCTGTTTATTTGGAATTTAATGAGAGTATTTTTGTAGAGTTGTTTTATTAAAATTATAATTTATTTTGGGAACTTTAGGGCTTCTACGGTGTAAAATATATAATTGCGATTTATTAAGTCAAAAGCCTTGCTGGCATCAACCGCTATGGCATAATAAGTGTCATTTTTAATTTGGGGACAGTATTTATTAATTGAATAACTGCTTGGATTTTTTTATTTGCTTGGAAAAATGGATCTACCTTTTACAAATCCATACTGATTTTTATGGATTAAATTTCGAATATGTGGTTGTATTACATTTTTAATTAATTTGGCTATGAGCTTATAATCAGAATTTAAGATAGCAGTGGGCCTATAACTATCAGGTAAATCAGGAGGTTTATTTTCTTTTAATATTAATATTACTTTAACTAGATTCATAGAGTCAGGAAGGGTATTTTTAAAATCTAGTAGTTTCTCAAACATTCTGCCAATCCAAGGAACTAATGTGTCTGCAAAGACCCGATAGAATTCATTTGAAATGACATCAAGACAAGGTGACGTGTTCCTTGGTAAAGATTTAATTGTTTGAGAAATGTCTAATAAAGAAATTGTGTACATAGAAAATGAATGGAAAGGAGTTTTACTTTGGAGAAAAAATCTGATAGTTGGGTGGGGTCTGGTATGAAATTATTTTGGTATATCGTTTTGTAATAGTCACATACAATTTCTGCCATATTGTCCTCTGAATATTTTAAATTCCCTGTATTATCTTTCATAGATATTATTATATTTTTCCCTTTTCCTTTCTTAATATGTTTGATAATAGTTTGCCTGATTTGTCAGTGTTAAAATATCTAATTTTCTTTAGGGTATAGTATAACTTTTTATTCTCTTGTGGAATAAGCTCTAGCCTTTTTGCTTTATATAAATACCATTTCCTTTTATATTTCTCAAAGTCTAATATAATAAGTTCATCTAATCTTTGTAATTTGTTTTCAACATCTGTTTGGAATTTTTCCCTTTTCCAATTTGTTTTGATTTGGTAAGATACAATTATTGCCCTTAGGTAGGCTTTAAAGGTATCCCATAATTTGAGAATTGTAGTTTGCCCATATAATTGAAGAACCAGAATTTCCAAATTGAAGTCTTTATTAATTTCCTAAACTCAAGATTTTTTAAGAAATCATTATTAAATGTCCAATTTACTGTTGCAACTTGATCTTTATTTTCCATTAACACTTCTATGTAAATTAGCGCATGATCTGAAATAAAAATGGAGTCTATTCCCTCTGTTACAATATTTGAAACTAGTCTCTTTGATACTAGGAAGAAGTCTATTCTAGAGAAAATAGCATTTTTTTTATCAAAATGGGTAAATTTAAGGTCTTGGGGATAAATCAGTCTCCAGATATCTACTAAATGTTCCATGTTACAGAGATCAAGTATTTTTTTTAGAAATTGACTTATTTCCCTGGGAGAGTAATGAAGATTTATTCAAATTAGGGTTATTTAGGGCATTGAAGTCCCTTGCTAAAAAGACATTTGAAGCTTGAAGGAACTGAAGACCTGCTGAAATGTTTGCTAAAAAATTTGCATAGTGGTCGAATGGGGCATATAACGATTCCAGTATCACCTGCATAATATCAATTAATATTTTTATTGGTATGATTTGGCCTTCTATATCTTTTTACACTGGTCAAAAAGTTTAAAGTGCAGTTTTTTTTAATTAAAATAGCTACCCCTCTGCTCTTCTTCGTACTGGTGCTAAAGAAAATGTGAGGGATTCATTTCCTTTTAAATTTAATCATTTCTTGATCTAATAAATGAGTCTGTTTGATTAGCATAATTTGAGCTGCTTTATTTTTAAAATAATTAGTAATCTTGACCTTTTAATAGGAGAATTAACTCCATTGATGTTCAGGGAAACCATTTTTAATAGATCTTTAATTTGAGCCTTTTACTGAAGTTATTCTATAGACTCGAAACAGAAGCTGTAAAAAATTGTATCTTAATATAGAGAAATGATTACTTGAAATACCCCTGTTTAAGTACTGTAAAACATGTCTTTTTTATCAGCTGGATATAAACCTACTGCATAATCTTTAGTTATGAAGTTTTTCCCCATAGGGATAATTTTACCCCTGAAACACAAACAAAAATATATGAAAACAAACAAAACCTGTAGGAACATCCCAAAATCTTGAGTTCCACTGCACCCCCCCCCCACTGACAGCCTACAGTATTAAATTATAGACATGTGTAAATTATTCAAGTATGTTAGGTAACTTAAGTTTTAAGTCATTTATGGCTTCATCTTCAGACTCATAGGTGTAATGTATATCTTTTATCACCACTCTCATTCTTGAGGGGAATATCATTGTTGCCCTAACTTCATGCAACCAGAGATTTTTTCTGATCCAGTTGAATTTTTTCCTTGCCTGTACAAGTTCTGGTGGAAGGTCATTAAAAATTGAGACTGTTGCCCCAAAACATTCAATCTTTTCTTTTTATACACTGCAGCCATTAATTCATCTTTGTCTTTAAATCTTATAAATTTCACTATAATAGGTCTGGGAGGTGCTGAATCGATTGTTTTTTGATGCAGACCTCTATGAATTCTATCAATTTCAAACATTATATTGCCCAGATCAATTTCTAAATATGCAGCTGCAATCTGGTTGAAAGTTTCTAAGAGGGATTTATTGTTGTCCCATGCTTCTGGTACACCAATTAAGTGAATATTTTTCCTACAAGCATGGGATTCAAAGTCTAACAATTTCTCTTTGATGATGACGTAGGATTTTTCCAATTCTACAATTTTTTGGCACGTTGAAGAGTTCTCACTTTGTAAATATTCAATTGCAGTTTTCATCTGGGCAACTTCTTGTTTAATTCTGCATTGTCTTTGATTACATTTTGAGTAATGTTAAAGTAATTCTCTATTTTCTCATTCTGTGAAAGTAAAAGGGCAATTTGTTGAGTTAACTGAGTTAAATGTTCAAACAGAGCATTGGTCCATTTTTGTGGTCTGTCTTCAGTATGTTCCCCAGAATATTCATCTGATGCTTCTGTTTCATTTTCTTTTACAAAATTAGTTTCTGAATCTTATGATTTTGTAAATAACATTTGATCCCCAACAGAAAAAGGAACAGCTGGCTGTATTTCAGAAAGATCATGTGCTGAAGTATTGTTATTTGAAACATTCTGCAGAACATTTTGAAGCATTTTTGAGTTTACAGATATGGAATAGGGAGTTGAGTTTCTTACCCCATTATCTGGTAGAGATCTTATATGCTCCTGAGCAGACTTCTTATCCCTGACTTCTGTTTTTTCTGCATTACCAGACCCTCCATTCAACTGTTGTTCATAAGATGGAACTTTCGCTGTTATCTGAGTGGTTGTCTGGACCTGGGGTTCAGCACGGATCTTCTCTGAAGTTGACTCTGGGGGGCAGTACCTCCTGAGATATCCCAGCACACTCCTCCGGTGTTTCACGCTGGATCTCTTCCGTAACAATCGGGCCTGTCCTTTCCTGATTGGCAGCTTCATCCTTCATGTCTATTGATTTGTTTTGTAAGCAACAAGGAAATAGACCAAAACCCATTTGTTCCTTGATGGAATGTAAAGCATTTTCCTGATACCAGTTTGTATTTTTTAATTTTGTCATAAATACTTTAGCTTTCTGAGTTGCCATAGAGGAACAGGTTGTTTTACCAGGCTTAGGTCTGACGCCAGACAGCGATTGTTTAGTGCCTTTTTTTTCTTTTTCGGAGTCATAATCCTGAAATTTAAAAGAAGCTTAATGTTTTTCTTATCAATTTCTTCGTTCAAAGTTACTGGCTCAAAGTTACTACTCATGCCCTGATTCTTATTCAAAAAGGATGCCCCCTGATGAAGACCTAGTAAGGCTGACTACCGCTGAGCTGCTGTATGCTACCTGGTTGAGGAGAAGCCAGGGAAGCAGGAACTGTGTAATGCTTTATTTTGTGCTAGAAAAGGTTCAGATTACATGTTTTGAACAGTGGTGTAGCCAAGCCTTCAGGAAAATCATTGAGAAGTCCTTGTGGGAGGGTTTCAGGAGGGGACTCCAAGCAATTTGTTTCCCCAGCTCCCGGTTTCTGGAACTGGTGGAAATGAAGAAAGGAGACTGAGCTCCAGTCCTGGGATTTGGCTCTTCAGGACATTTTATCTGCAGATAGTGCTATACAGCCTTAAAGTATTAGTCTTCATAAATGAACACATTATTCGATGGAAGAACTTTAAGAATTCTTATGTGAATGAGGAGTTTTATACTCATATTTACTTTCTAATAAGAAAGGGGTAGTATTATTTTTAGAGTCACATCTTTTGCGATACTTACAGTACTTTTCATTTAGCCTTGTGAGATATATAGTATATATATGTATACATGGAGGTGGGCTCATTTTAAATTTCCCTGTCTGTGCTGAATTCCTCCCCTTTTGGATACGTTGAGCTTAAAAGTAAAGCAAAAAAGTGGACCCTTTTTTTCTGCTACGAGAAGGCTTGGCAGTTTTGCAGTTTCTTGTTTGAAACTCTTCTTGGAATTTGCCAGAACTTGTTGGAACGATTACAGAAGTGTAATCAATTTACAAGAACAGTGTTGAATAAACTGGTATAAAATTGACCTGAACTGAGCCAAACTCATTGAAGTGACAACTCCCTTTTACAAGATTTTCAAGATTCTCCAAGAGTTGTAAGACTGTTATTTGGGACAGCTCTTGGACTTATTGGGCTCCTGGGCTCCTGGGGTTGTTCTCTCTTTTATGATATAATTGAGTGTGTTATATTATTTTATTGAACTTAGTTTAAATTAGTAGTGATGGTGGTCACCAGAAAACAAGTAGCCAGGGCCAGGAAAAGTGGGACGTCTGAAATAGTCCCATGGCCAAGAGAATCTGATGGCTAACATTTACCTCATTGTCAAATGTCACCTGTAATAGACTTGGACCAGTCTGTAATAATAATGAACCAGTGTGAAGTTTTAAGAATATCAGCTCACACTATTATACAGAAGGAAATCTTAATTATGAATAACAAATGTTTTACGTCAAAAAACGAGAGGGTAAATAGTAAGAAAAGGAAAACAAATTTAAATAAACCAGAGCTTAAACAGAAAAGTAAGGGAGAAAATAGAATAAGAAAAAAGAGACCTTGTTCACTTTCAGCTAAGAGCTGGATCATAAATCAACCAGTAATAAGTGATTTTTTTTGGAAAAAGGCCAGAGGACCTACTTTCTCAGGGCTCCCCTCCCCCCTTGGAGGCTCAAGCATCCACTGCTCTATGCCCAGAAGCCTCAAGACTGTCCTCTATGCTTAGAAATTCTACTATAGGCAAGCCTGTAATTTCTGACTCATATGCCCAGCACGAGCAGCTGGATATTTTAACTGTTATCACTGGTAATATTTCTGGTATTGATGGTATACAGCTTTCTGACAGTAAAATAAATGGGGCCATGAGCAATGTAAGTCAGACTAGTGAGGGAAGTAATGTTGGTATCTCAATACAATTAAGGAATTCTGACGATGAATCATTTGCACATACTCTCTTGATTTTTCCCCTACAATTTATACTCCCATCTCTGTAAGAAGAAATGAGAAAGTACATAGCCCTAGACTATATACTAATTATGAAGTACTTAGGGGAAAATCATGTGTCAGAACTGATATGAGTATGAGCCAAGATAAAACTGGCCTGGATTTAAAAGGGAAATAGCTCGTTACCCCCTTGCATTAAGTAATGAAGTTAAATATTTTATTAAGGATCCATATGCAGCCCACCTGATAATTCTTGATCAGATGGTGGGCATACAAAATGAAATAGAAACTATAAAACAAAATTAATCAATTAATAGTTGCAGATTGGAGGATATTCTCATCAAACTGGAACAATTATCTCCAGCTGTACCTTGTTCACCTTCGTTTGAGAAGGAACACCAAGGCCAACTGAGACCAAATTTTAGCACCTTATTAGTTCCTTCCTCTGTGTAGAAACAAAACCAAAAAAGAAATTAAAGAAACCTAGTAAGTTTAATCATGTTAAAGTGGTAAAGGAAGGAATTGAGGCCTTGATAGTACAGAAAAAACAAGCAGAGAGCTGTCTACCATCTAATCATAGCTGAATAATTCCAGCTGAGGATAAGGACAGCATGACTCCCCAGGAGGTGATAGGGGATGATTCTATTTTAAGAGGCACAGTTAGCCTAGAGCCCACAGGCATGTCCCCTAGATTACAGACCCAAGAGCACTCATATTCTGCTATTTCTGTAGCTAAAGCCTTACAGAGGGCCAAGGGTAGTGATTGTTGTATATTATCACTGGACAAAGCACTTAACTCTTTGGATAGTGAATTGAAAGCTATTACAGGAGATTTGAAGCTATCCCTTGGGATTAGTTCCAAGATTAATAGCAACCCATCTTCTTTGGATAATTTGGAAATGTCTGATGATTTAGTACTAAAAAAGAATACTCAAAAATAGATATAGATGCTTGTGCTATCTTATGTCTATATGGGTTTAATTGGGAACTGGATACATCTGTGCTGTAGAATAAAAGCAAGATTGTGCACCTTTTAAGGCAGCAACTGGTTTACAGATAGTTGATATAGATTTTTTGCAAGCATGGAGAGATAAAGATTTTAGCGGTAGATATTGTGTCTACATGTTTTGCATTCCACCAGTTCTTGCTAATCGTATCTGAATTAGTTCAGAGTCCTTACAGAAAATGGGCTGTTATATTGATTTTGTTAATAGGGATAAATTGAACAAAGATAGAACCCCTAAAGTAATAGCAAAAGAGGCTATAATCAGTATCTTTGGATAAAAAAAAACCTCCCTAGAGAGAATGAAGGGAGATTAAAAAATGCACTTCAAATTCTCTTTAGACATTTTTTTGGACCTACCAGGTGAAAGGGTGAAAATTATTAAAGCCCTGAGGTCATTTTATAAATCTAAGTATGCGCAAATAAACGTATACCTAGAAACCAGATAAATGGTAGATAGGGTGTTAGAAAATGCTAAGACTCTAGATGCCCTTGGGACTTATATTGTTCCAAGTGACATTCTAGACTTAAAGCCTCCGCAGGTAAGTGGTAAAGATGTCTTTACAACTTTTTCCATCTATAGGCTACCAAGAGCAGAAAATGAAACTGATGCCAAATTGAAAATAATACTAAAGGACTTGTTTGTGCATACTTTAAATATTCCAATAGATCAAGAAGAACAGCGCTCTCCTATTAGACCAGTAAAGGAAATAGGGGATGACCAGGTGGTTTTAAATGTTGTTTCCAATGTGGCTTATTTGAAGTTGTTGAATTGTACAGAGGCTCTTGATAATATGGTTATCCATCTTGTGGAGTTGGAAAGGGCAAGTGATCATCAAATTCATAGTAATCTGAAAAACAAATTCAGGTACTTAAACTCCTTACAGGCAGCTGAACTTACTTCAACCGGGCCACAGATGTTTGATGTTTTTCCAGTGACTAACAGTTTTTGAGCATTAGCCAGTAAAGATAATTGACTGAGCACAGACCAATTTTATTCCCAAGAGGTTCCCTGTCTAAATTAATGTGCCCTCCTCTCTTGGAATATTGCAGGCATAAAAAACAAGTTTGTAGATTTAGATTGGAGAGAGTTTGTTTCCAAGCACTATATTATTTGTCTGCAAAAAATATGGCATTCAGTAGGTAGTGATGTGACATTTAATGGGTATGCCTGTTTCCATAGACTGGGCTTCTCACAGACGAGTAGCAGCAGAAACTCAGGAGGTCTAATTACATGGGCTAAAATAAGCCAAAACTTACTGGTTCAAATGATTATCAGTAAGAGTAATTTACTGGCAGTGTATGTTCAGATGCCAGGCCTGAGATTCTGCCTACTCAATGTGTATATTTCCCCCTCCAATTCAAAAATACTATTCTCCTGGATTATGGTTGCAGTTGAATGAAGTAATTCATTTTAGCTGTGCAACCACAGGGCATGATAACACCCTCCTTTGTGGGGATATGAATGCTTGTTTGGGCACCTTTGATGGTTACGCAGATAGTGATGCCCAAAGTTGGCTTTTTGAGAATGTAAATAGTTACAAGAGATTAACTCTGGATAAGAAAGTTAATAAATCTGGTCAATGCTTAATAGACCTATTAATCAAAAATAACTTGGCTCCTATAAATGGAAGAATTAGGGGAAATTTGGAAGGTAATTTTACATATCATAATGCCATGGGTGCATCTTTACTGGATTTTGCTATGTGGAGTGATGTGATGGAGGTATGGTCTTCCTTTACTTTATCCCATAGAGGGGAAAGTTATCATTTGCTTCTGAGCCTTAATTGTGTCATGGAGGAGAAAGTAAAGATAACAAGTTTTAGTACTCTAGAGGTAAGAAACCAGACTAAAGTTAGATGGAAGCCAGTGAATTTGGAGCAAGTTGTCTCAATTGTTAATGTAGCTTTGATGAATCTGATGCCTCCACCCCCACCCCCTTAAGTTGGTAAGGAGTGGCTTTTGAGGAAATTATGAATACATGTTTAACTGAATTAAAAAAGACATTGGTAATGGAAAAGAAAGTTTTTAAGAATAATAAAGGCCCAAATAACTGGTTTGACCAGGAATGTCTCCAGTATAAAAAAGTTTATCCAGAAGCAAATGGGATGCCAAATTAAGCGGCAGGAGGAGATCATACATAATGTTAAATCAAAACAGAAAATATTATAAGGAACTTTTAAATAAAAATGTTTTAATTGGCAGAAACAACAATGGCTGAACATATTAAATATTATATATAATAATGATCAGGAAGCCTTCTGGCAGATGGTGGCCAAAGGCACAACAAATTTTAAAAATCAGCTTGATTCTTATATTATGCCTACTCAATGGGTTGGTCACTACTGAAAATTATTTTTGGACCCTAGTTTGACTCCGGTGCAACAAAATTGGGAAGTGCATGTAAACAAAAATTGTTTTCAACATTTAATTAACAGGAAATGTACTTGTCTATTGCTAATTTGAAAAAGAAAAAAGCTCTGGGCCCTGATGTGGTACCTGCTGAGGTTTTCCTGATAGCCCTTTCACTGTGGGCAAGGTTACTTGTTCATTATTACAATTACTATATTCTTAATAGCAAGATTCCTAAGTCCTGGAAAGGTGCTATAATTATATCTATTTTTAAAAAAGGCGACAGAGCCAACCCTGCCATGTATCGTTCTATTTCCTTGCTGGACATTAATGGCAAAATATTTGCCAAGGTTTTGCTCGGCTGCAACAACAACTTAATGGGCTGGGAGGACTTAGTGAATTACAGTACCACCAATAGTTGTTTTATCTTAGCCCATTCAATTGAAAAATATGTGAACCTTAGGGGGCCAAAACATTATGTCACTTTTATAGACCTTAGTGTAGCTTTTGATAACGTATCACATATTAAACTTTGGAAAATGATATCTGAGCTAAGATTCCAACCAGAACTTATAAGTATTATTAAAGAATTATATACGGAGACATGGGCACAATTAAGGACGGGAACCTTGGGAAAGTTATCTGAAGTGATCAGTACCAACAAGGGGGTCAGACAGGGATGCATTATTTCTCCCCTTCTGTTCTGTAAATTCTTAAAGATATTGTGGCACTCCCCTCAGATTCTCCAAAGATTGGCCAAAAAATCTGCCTGGCATTGGCTTACACTGATGATTTGGCATTGATTTCTTTATCTAAAACAGGGTTACAAAAGAAGTTAAATTCCCTGCAAGAGTATGCAGAATCTCACAAGCTTGTTATAAACAGATATACATGTCAGGTTCCGATCTTTGGTGACAGAAATGTATCAACTAAATGGACTGTGGGTAGAGACAGGCTAGAGACAGTAAGTTCCTATGTATATCTTGGTCTTTCATATGCAAACACAGGGAAATGGGAGCCCCATATAAAAGCACAGGTTCTTAAGCTTAAGCAACAGGTCAGTGCCCTCTTAAAATGTAACAGGAATTTTGCTGGCTCTTCTACTGTATCACTCTTAAAAGTTACCCAAGCCAAATATATTCCCTGGCTCTCTTTCTCACAGAGGTCTGGGGTTATGCAAATTTAAAAACAATGAACATTCCTTTGAATAAAATTTTGAGAGTGGCCCTGGGATTGGAAAACTCAGTACCTAGTTCTTTAGTAAGAGCAGAATTATGCTTTTCTAGCCTGGCAGCATTCATCCAGGCTAACTTTATTGACTATTGGGTTTCAGTCACTAGAATGGGTCTGGATAGACTACTGAGGGAATGTCTTAAAGAAAAAGAGAGATGGGGCAGGATTCATAAAGAAAGCCAAAAATCCCACAGCTGTGGAAAAAAGGCCTGCAGCACTGCAGAAATGCAGTTGTGCAATATTCTGAAATAAAACTTGCGCAGGTGCAGAATTCCACAAAAATCCCCACAGTTGCAGAAATTCAGCAGCTGCAGAATTTGTGCAAGTGCTGAAACTCTGCAACAGTGGATCCACAGCTATGGAAATGGCTTGGGAGGCACAGCAACATTGAACCAAATTAGATGAAGCAGCAGATTTTAACATTGTTGCCATATATGTAGCTGAAAGTACCCACAGAGACCAGCAACCAGTCCCCAACTGGGACCACTGCAGCACCACTTGTACCAGCAACACTATGCACCACAGTGGCTGTCTGTCACTGCTGGTCATGTCTCTCCCTGAAGTGTTTCTGTTGCCTGCAGGAGTAGCACTCACTGCAGGCTGTTCAGTCTCTACTGTTTGTGGGGCTTCTTTATGGGCTGCATTGGGTCTGGTGGTTGTTGTTTGTTGTCATTCAATGACAGTGTGTGCCAGTATTACTGTACCTACAATCACTGATATACACCCACTAGGTTGCTATTACTTGTGCCTGACCTCCACTATAATTGTATTTCAACTGTTAGGGCACTACTGCAGTTTGCTGAGGTAGTGTTACACCTCACTCTATTTTTTCCACAACTGCAGAAAAAACCTGTTTGAGAATAGCCTTTGAGGGGCTGTGCCATACTTATCAATTACCTTTTTTCCTCAGGAACTTCCGCAGCTGCACTTTTTTCCACAGTCCATAGTGTATTTTTTCCCCAGCTGCAGAGGTTTTTGTGAATAGCACTCAGAGCAATTCCTTCTTTTTTTCTGTAGCTACGGAAGTTTTGGGGACTTAGGGAAGGTTCTGCACCTTCAGAAGGCTTTGTGAATCATACCCTTGGTGTGTAGACAATCATTATGGTATACACAACTAAACAAAGTCTTAGTAGCGGCTTGGAGATTTTAAAAGCCTATCAAGAAAAGGGAATTAAAATTGGAATCCAATATAAGAAATATTGTACTAACAAAATAATAAATAATGAGAAACTTAAAGACTGTCAAAATATTGCTAAAATACGGATTGCTCATTGGCTTATAAGAAATAATATTGCCCATACTTTTAGATACTACTTGGAAGTTCTGACAGACCAAAAACTCAGGTTTGCCTACGTAAGATACAGGTTTGAATTGTTTAAAAGCAACATTCTGAATGCAAGATATAATAAATTATCAGATGAGACTAAGACCTTTTTCAATTATAATAGTAAAGAACCTGAGTATCTTTATCACATAGTTTTTAACTGCACTTGGTATGTTAACTCTAGGAAATACTGGTTGATCCCCTTATGGTCACAAGTTGATACGGTGGAAGATAATTTACTATTATACCTTATGTTGACCTCCTAGGACAATTATGTGATAAATCAGACAGCTGGATACTTCAGAGCAATTTCTATTATTAGGAAGAAACATAAATGAGTGTAATTACAGGATTGATAATTACATGTCCTCCTGAAGTTTAGATGTACGGTATTCTATTTATTGTCGGATTGTGTTGAGTTTGTGATCTTATCATTCTAAGAATGAATATTTATTGTGCTCAGTTGGAATTATGTACATGATCTGTAAAATGTTTTAGCCTGGATACAGGAAATGTGGATGTCTATGTATGTTATTTAAATACTGTAATGATATTTGATCAAACAGAGTAAACTTTCTTACTTTAGTATTCGAAAAGGAGACATAGGCCACAGTGCAAGGTCCTAGGGAGGGGGTATGCAGTGATTAGCCCACAGGACATTCAGCTCTATACACCATGTTGCTCCTTACTCCTACATGGGTGATTCCTCACTGTGACCTTCTGGCATTCTCCCAAGTTCTTGTAGTTACTTGGTTGAGTTGTAGAGAGTATGATCCCTCCAGTGTCTGAGAAGGATCCACTCTGCTGTTATTATTTCCCCTGGATGCTGACAGTATAGCCTAGAGGTTAGAGTAACTAGCTGTGAATGAGCTTGGTACATTAAGCAGACCTGGGTTTGATTCCCATAACCTCCACTTGCATACTATGTGACTCTGAGCAAGTCACTTAATGAGGGTCACCCCTGAAAACAGGCCCTTGTGTCTAGTGGGCCTTACCTGGTTACCAAAAGAATAAAATAAAAAAAATGATGGCACCCTGCAGCTATTTACCATGTCGCATGAGTGGTGGTCCCAGTAGGGCTTCATCTGCAATGTCTGGCAACACCATTTGTGGGGTGAGGGTAAGCTGCATGGGCAACAGCTGTGAGCAGACCTTCTGTATAGTATGCCACTCTATTTGGATCCTTGAACACCTCCACAAGATGTGTGAGATGCTTCCTGTCTCAGTTAAGCATCTCCAGCATGTGTCCAAGTTTTTGAGACCCCATTTGCACAGCTTTCCTGGTGTCCTGTGCTGCTTATGCAAGATTTTGAATTTTCTGAAGTGACTCTTTGTGGCTCTTGCAGCTTATTGCATACTCCTCCAGCACTTATCCCAGATCTGAGGTGAGATATCCCGCCCCAGTTCTGCACTCCATTTGAGTCTTAGTGGTTACAAAGGAGCTCCTTGCAGCTCTCTTGAACCCTTATAAATGCAGCTGGCCTTTGATTGTCATGTCCTGAGGTGGATGCAACAACACATCAATTGTTTGTTTTCTCTCCAGCTGGACCTGGGGTCCCAATACCTCTGTAAAGGAGTGTCTGAGCTGAAGGTATTGCCAATGCTGTTGTTCTGCTAGCCTGACTTGCTCCTGTATCTGGTCAAGGGTCTTCAGGTAGCCCATTTGGCTATCTAGAATCAGGGAGAGGTATTGTATTCCTCTTGAGGTCCAGCTCCTCCAGTATATAGGTTTGCATCTGATTCGTAGCCTTCCATTGTTCCAAAGGGGAAAAAAAGGGTAATCTGTTTTGGAGCCAGTGTAATATCTTGGTACATCTTTTCCAAATGACTGTTGCATACCTGTGTTTTGATTTTGAGGTTTCTGTTCCCAAATAGAATGTTGCTCTCTACTGGAGCCCCTCCCAAAGGGTAGGATTTGCACAAGGCCAATCTTGACAAGTGTCCAATGGGTCTTAGGCCATGTATTTTGGGAAAACTGAAGCAGTACCTGTGGCACATGTTTTAAAGTAAAGTTTGGCATAGTCAACCCTCCTTTAACTAGAGGATGCATTTGATTTTTGTAGCTCATGCTCCTGGAGCTCTCATTCCAAAAGAAACCTAGCATTTTGATCTGTAAGGTTTTAACCAGCTCTGGCTTAATCTTGAGGGAAAGCTTATCTAGGATATACTGAATCCTGGTGGCCACCCTAATTTTAAAGGTGCGTGCCCTCCCCCAGTGTGAGAGGTGGAGATGGCTTCATCTGGCCAGGTCCTGATCCAGTGCCACAATAAGTGGTGGAATGTTGAGGCACCCAAGGGTACTGAGGTCCCAAGAGAAGTAGATACCTAGATACTTGAGACATTTTGCAGTCAGTTGCAGACACCAGGGGTAGCCTTGAGTGTGTCTGGCCCACTCTCCAGAGGGCACAATCAAGGATTTGGAGATATCTGCTTTATATCCTGTTATCTTATCAAACTGGGTAAGAAGATCAAGGGGTGCCTGGATAGAGATCCCTGGCTCAGTATGGGCAAGCATTATATAATGTATGGTAAGTGCCTATTAACCACCATAATCAGCAGTTACACAGCTTTGTTATGCACTGTTTAGAATTTAAAAAGTTGTTAACCACACTTCGGAACTTCCAAACAGTGGCTTAACAAAAAAGAATGCACCAGAGTTCCATAATGCTCACACATAGAATGCAAACAGTGTTTTTTTGACCATACACTATAAAAGATGATGGCTGGTGATCGGGTGACAACCACGCTGAAATCACCTCTCGTGGTTGCTAGGACTACAGTAAACCTCTTGAGCTGTGCTCTCGAGGTTTACCATGTTGCCTTAGCAACCACTCGAGGTGATTGCAGCGTGGTTATCACCTGATTCCCAGTCATTATCCTCTATGTCATACGCATATGCCAGGCCTTTATGCTCCTCATTCATTTGGATGCCATGTATGTCAGGGTGGACTCTGTATGTTTAGAGAAGTGGTTCAATTGCCACCATGAAGATGAGAGGGAGAGGGGGCACCCTTGCCTCATACCTCTGCCTAGCAAAAAGGCACTGAGGATTGGGAGTTAGTGGTAACTGTAACTGAGATACAATTGTATAGTGTTTGAATGAAGGGTTTAAAATGTCCTCCAGAGCTGAAGGTATCTAGGTCATGGAATAAGTAGTCTCATTCCATCCTTTTAAACACCTTCTCAACATTGAGCAATAGGAGGATGGATTGGGTGGAGGAATGGCCAGCTTGACAAATTAAGCTGAGAAATCATCTAGTACTGTCTGTGTCTATATGGCTTTGGATAAGCCTCACTTGGTCTCTGTGTGGAAGGCCAGAAATGACATCTACAATCCACATGGCTAATATCTTGGTGTAGGTCTTGCAATCAGCTGTGATGAGAAATATCAGCCTGTAAGAGCCACAGTGGAGGGGTCTTCCCCTGACAGGTGGATGAAGGAGGTGGTCATTATGTTATAGATGGTAGAGTTCTCCCACCACCATCTCCTCCTCCAGTGCCTCCACTAGGGGTTGCATCAGGATCTTCTTGTAAATTATATTTATTAAGTTTGCAAGCAAAACTTACAAAACACATATTACATAGGATAATTTCAGTACATCCTTTACCCATACATTGCTTAAAAAGAATCTATGCATGACACCTCCCCTTGATTTATAACATGAGAGGGAACACCATTACTATGCTTCACTAATTCATAGACTTCCTAAAACATACAGACAGAGAAGGACAAAGGGGGATCAAAATTATTACTGGATACAAATTTATAACCTTATGATGAGCACAGCTCTATGGTCAAAAAAGATGCCCTCAGCATTTACATTTTATAGATATCAGATATCAATTTAGGACTATGGCAGTTTTGTTTGGGGAAGTGTCACAGAGGGAATTAGGCAACAGAGAAACATCTTGTACAATTCAATATGTAGATCTGCCCTTAGGACAAAATCCAGGGAACACCACTGCAGTCTGTACAACAGGCTGGGGTGGTTATCCCTAGAAAACAGGGATATTCTGCAAATGTCTTGTTTTGTATACAAGGTGATTCCCTGTACAGAATTTCATCCTCTGTACAATTTTTTTTCCAACAGAGAACAGTTACAAGAACACTGCAGTCTCAGAATTCAATTCTTTTGGCAGTTTCAATCTGTAAAACCCGCAAATATCAAAAATATTTTAAACAAAGTGCAATAACAATATAGATTGAATTGCCTGTTGAGTTGCAAAATGCTCAAAATCCATGTCATTTTAAGATTTCTTTAAAGAAAATGCTTTATTCCAAGCCTGTATGTATTTGCACATAACTTTGTATTGTAATTCTTGTTCTGTTTTGTTGTCTATTTTATGTCTTGTTTTTACCCAATGTCTGTGCATTGTATAGTATTTTTTGCTTTTACTCTTGTCAATTCAAGTTTTCATGTATTGTTGTTTTGAGAGTCCTTCGACTCTCACCGTGTCAAGCCTGTAAAAGGGCCATGTGGCCCAGTTGCTTTTTTTTTTACCCTGTTATCAAATAAATGAAACTGAAATTGAAATGGATTAATACCCCAACTCCCAGGAAAACAAAAAATCTGTAATAGTTATTTTGGAACTGTACAACAGAAACAGCAAGATTTATGGGCAACAATGATGTAATAATATAAGATTCATACTAGGATTGGTAAAAAGCAAGAGAGCCAAAAAAGGCCAAAAATGAGCTCCTATATGTTTAATAGTAACTAAAAATACCGCCAGACAGAATAAATTTATCCAACTGTCTTTTGTATGATTGCCATGAATTACAAACAATCACTTTAATAGGTAAACTATTCCAAAATTTGATAATTCTTACTGTGTAAAAAAACTTACGTGGGAGATGGTTACTGCATTGGGTGCAGTTAAATTGATCATAGACAACATTCGGGAAAAGCCCCATGTTTATCCTGCATTATAACAGCAGTGTGCTAAACTAGAAGAGAATAGATCAAACTTGCAGGTATGACAGTGCAGCTATTATCTAAAACAGTAGAAAAACATAACAAAACATAACAAAATCCATTTTAGTCCTGGAATAAGTCTGAGAACTGGAACACACATGTGCCTCCCTGAAACAAAAGCCAAACTCCCATAACTTGCATGTTCAGCAGCTCAAACACATGATGGTACAGCAGTTTGGATAAAAGGAACAAAAGAAGAAGGAGACAGGAGTGTCATCTTGATTTGGGCAAGGAGAAGAATTCAGACCCCATTCGTGTTGATACTGCTGACAATCTAAGGATGGCTCAAGACCCAAATATAAGAACATTCATTGGAAGGCACTAAAAGTCAAACATACCCATGTTAAACAGGTATTTACACAAAGAACCCAGATCATCAGCCCAAGTCCCAGTATTCAAACTTACAGTTTAGCCAGCCATATGATGCATCAGTCTCCATCCTTAGAGTGTCCTTCCTATTCTGCCTCCGCCATCTTAAGTGCTATACAGTGAACCATTTTTTCGCCTTCCTTAGGGTCATTGAACATGTATTGATGGCCATTCCACAGCAGCCATAACTTGGCTGGTAGCAGTAGTTGGTGCTGCACTTTTAACTGGTGTAGGTGGCTCTGGAATCCATCAAATGCCTTATGCTGTTGATCAGTACCGTACGAGAGATCTGGGAATAAAAGTAGACTGTCATCTCCATACCTTAAAGACCTGCTTCTCCCGGCAATCAGCAGGATGCAATCAGGGTCTCTTATCCCTGTAGATACCACCAGAAGTGTTTTTGGAGTGGTGTGCTCTGCTGGTGTCCATCTTGGATTAATGCGATATGCTTTTTCTAAGGACAGAGAGGGATCATCCTGCAAAAGTCCCCAAATAGTAGGCAAGGATGTTTTCACAAAGTTGAGACAGTCCTCTCCTTCTGCTGCCTCAGTTAGCCCCACCACTCTCATTTTTTTCTCTAGCATCTTTCTCCATGATCTCTAGATGTTGCCTAAGCAGCATATTTTCTTTAACAAACTTGGCCGCCACATCAGTGGATTAAATTATTGAAGTTTCAGAACATTGTACGGTCTGTTCACACTAATCCACTTTTGTTTCTAGAGCTGTACCTCTTGGAATTAAGACATCAAACTTCTTATCTAAATCATAGAATCATAGAATAGGGATCAAGTTAGTTGGCATTAGCTCCGTCAGCACCTTATAGCTATCAATAGCTGTGACTGTCTCCCACAGCAGACAGCTCAACTCATTGGATGACCCTCAGCACTTTAATCCTACCCCAATTTATGAGCCTTGGTTCCCTCCTCCCATGCTCTACTCCTTTGTTACCTCTAACACTACCCTCACCCCCTTCTACACTCCTTACCCCTCCCCTTCCCCTTTTCTTACCCCATCCCCTCTCACTCTATTCTTATCCCTCTTCATTACCCCTTCCCCCTTTCCCCTTCCCCCATCATCCCTCCCCTGCTCTCTCTTCTACCTACTCAGCACCTCCTACTCCCCACTCTCTTAGTCTCGACAATACCTGCTAGGCTGCTGCCTCATCTGATCTCTAATACTCTTCTCCTTTCTCTTCTAATTGAGTGCCTACTATGGTTAATAAATCTTTTTTACAATGTGTTAGTTCAATTCTATAATTTAGTCATTTAATTTAGAACTTTGATGTTCCTTTATTTAGCTTACCTGCTGTTACCATTGTACTGTATGTATATTTACCATCTTTCAGATGAGACATTAAACCGAGGTCCCATCTGCCTATTCTGGTGGTAGTTCAGTTGGATGCTAAATATCCCATGGCACTTCTAGAAAAGAGCAGGGGAATTTCCCCATTGCAATGGCCAAATTTCCTCCATTCACGAAAATTACCACCAACAACCTCATCTGGTTCAAGGACAGTTGGCATTCATCTGCCTCCCCCTTCCCCGGGTCATGCCTGAAAATAGGCAGGATTTGTCTAGTGCACTTACCCGGTCAACAAAAACTAAATAAAAAAATATATATATTGCTCTATTCTTACTGACGTGGAACCTTTGCAAATGAGCATAGTTTTCTCAAAGGTCTGTAATCAGAGACTTAATAAATAAATAAATAAATTTGTAACTTGCCACATATCAGTTATAGAATGTGACACTTGTGTTTCCCATATATTCATCAAGTGACCTTTTGAACAGTTCCATGGTATTACTATTAACAATTGCTTCTGGCAGGGCATTCCATTGTGACTCTACTCTCTGGTAAACCATCTACCTCTTTTGGTTGCTTTGTATTTTTCTTTCCTCAGCTGCAGGGCATGTGATCTGGTTGTTCTTCCAATAATATTTTTACATAATCCTGTTATTTCCCATAATGCCTCATTGAGAAAGGCCGTATATACATAAATAAAACCCCAGAGCAAATGCACTGGGGAAAGGGTTATCCCAGAGGATATTGGCCATACAGCCACATTTTGAAGAAAATACAAATTGCACATACCAAAATAATGCAAAGCATCAAGGGAAGCAAATGCCCATGAATTAATTTGGACTGGCTCAACTTTAAACAGAATTGCATGTAGCCAGAAGGCCTCACAATACAATCAGCAAAGGCTGAGAACAGCAGACACAGACACATGTTTCATCCTCATCTGGACACATCAGTGTGCCATATCTGTACCTCAGCCCAGGGAGAGATAGCCAGCCACCATATAGGGGATCTTATTGGTTTGGCGCATGGGCAGCCCAAAGTAGAGAGAGAAGAGAACAACAAAAGAACCCCAACTCGCTCTGGGGTTCTTTTGTTGTTCTTTTCTCTCCTCTCTCTACTTTGGGCTGCCCATGACCCAAACCAATAAGTTCCCCTATAGGGTGGCTGGCTATCTCTCCATGGGCTGAAGTACAGATATAGCACACTGATGAGTCCAAATGAAGATGAAACACGTGTCTGTGTCTGCTGTTCTCAGTCTTTTCTGATTGTATTGTGAGGCCTTCTGGTACCATGCATTTCTGCTTAAAGTTTAACTAGTCCAAATTAATTAATGGGCATTTGCATGAGCTTCCCATGATGCTTTGCATTATTGGGGTATGTGCAATTTGTGTTTTCGTATGTATATAACACATATCACATCTCTGCATTCTATATTGTAAGGAGTAGAGGCCCCTGTATGTTATGTCTTTTAAGTTAATAATTCTTTTTTGTCATAGTCCTTTAAACTCTCTCCATCATTTTGATGCTGCCAACACTTTGTGGTGATCAAAGTGGAGCATAATATTTGAGATGTGGCCTTACAAGAGAGGTATATAATGGAATAATTACCTCTACCTTCCTACTTTTGATATGCCTGAAAATGCATCCAAGGATTTTATTACTTTTTTCCCAGTCTCTCTTGTATGTGTGTCAAAGGTAAAATAATCCATAATATAGACACCCAGGTCTTCTTCATTTGTTGTTGTTGCTATAGTCATGTTATTAAAACATAGTTAGCCATGATGTTATTGGGTCCTAAATGCATAACCTTGCATTTGTCAGTACTGAATTTGAGTCCATGACTCTCTTCTCAATTTTTTAACTGTTTCAGGTATCTGCTTTCCTGATATTTACAGCTGCTCCAGTCTTAAGTGTCATCAGCATACTTGCATGACCATGCTGATGTTTTCATGCTGCAAACCAAACACTAAAATGTAGGTCACAAAACAGACCCCTTGGGGACCCCACTGTTCACCATACCCCTATCAGAGGAATAACCCTGGATACACACCCTTTGGTATCTGTTATTTAGCCATGAATGTACTGTAACAACAGTATAATTTTTTGGTAAATTTATGTACTTATAAGTTGATTTATGAGCTCTCTGTGTGGCAATGAGTCGGAAGCTTTGTAGTAGTCCAAATATATTATATCTACAGGTAACCCTTTATCCAGGGTACAACTAACTGGCTCAAAGAATTGCGTTAGGTTTGTCAAACAAGATCTACCAGGACAGAAACCATGTTGTTAAATATCAGTTAACCCCATATTTGTCATGGGTTTTTCAATAATTTCTCATATGAATTCTTCCATCAACTTGCCAACAATGGCTGTCAGGCTAATTGGTTTGTAATTCCTGACATCCAATTTGTCACCTTTTTTAAAAAATTGGGGTCGCATTTGCATCTCAGCACTCCTAAATTGTCTTCCCCTCTCTCAGTGAGGTATTAAATAACATGTTAAGTGGACCAGCCAGTACATCTGACAAACTGCCAACTCTAAGAACTCTAGGATGTAGTCCATCCTTCCCTGCAGATTTATCCACCTTAAGCTGTTTCATTTTTTCTTTAACTTCCTTTTCTGAAATTATATTAATTTCAGTTTCATGGCTCATACTTGAGTTGAAAGAAATACTGTTATTTTCTTTAGGTTTGAAAACACTTAGAAAATATTCATTGAACTTGTTCACTATTGTTTGTTCGTCACTTATAATCAAACCATTATCTCTTAGTTCTCCTATTGTTTTTTGGCCCCCTTTTAAACTTCTGATATAATTAAAGTACTGTTATTTATTGTCTTGTGTAAACTTTGCTGTGTTTGTTTCTATGTCAGTTTTGGATTTTATTATTTTTTTTACACTTATTAGTTATTATCTTATATGTAGTCCATCTTTTGGGTGTTGGCTTCTTTTTATATTTCATGTATGCGTTCCTCTATCTTTTGATACTCTTGTTTATATTTTTGGAGAACCATTTTGGAATCCTTCCTGACCCAGCATATTTTCTAATCTCAGGGACATATGTATCTAAGCAGAATTTGATTTTTATGTAAATTTGCTCCCATATGGATTCCAGAGTCTCTCCTTCTAGGGCATTTTTCCAATCCCATGTTTTGAGATATGTTCTCATATCCTCATATTTTGCTCTGTTATAGCATTTTAAATATGTTATAACACCATATGTTTTATTATTTCATTTGATTTCTGCTTTCACCATGTTGTGGTCATTGTCTCCAAGGGGTTCAATAACTGTGATGGTACTTAACTCATTTTCTAAATTGTTTAGAACTAAATGTGATATGTGGCTTCCTCTAGTGGGTACCTATACCTTTTGTTGTAGGCTTTTTGCAAAAGTGATGCCAATAAATCTATTCTACAGCAGTGTGGTCCTTGTCATCTTTTTCAAATTCATTTCTGAAAAATTAAAATCTCTCAAAAGTACATAGTGTCCTTCTATATCTACTTTCTCAATTGCATCTAAAAATGTCATGCTATCTTCCATGTTCAAGTTTGGGAGTCTATAACATAAATCAATAGTTAGTTTCTTACAGTTTATATTTAACTGAACCCACATGCTCTCCCCACATTCCATACTCTGACTAATCAGAAGTTCATTGGCAGTAATATTATCAGCTATATAAAGTGCTAATCCTCCTCCACGCATGCCACTTCGATCCTTGTGAAATAATTGATACCCGTGTATATTTTTGCTCCATTCATCTTCATTGAACCATGTCTCAGTGACTGCACAGATTTCAATATGACCTTCATATAGTATGTGTTTTAGTTCATCAAATTTATTTTGTAAGCTTCTAGCATTTACTCATAATATATTAATGCCATTTATGTTGTCATTTGACATTATATTGTTCTTTTCTTTATTTGTCGAGTCAACAATCTCATTTGCTGTATTTAAGTCCCCTCACCCCATTCATTTAGTTTAAATAATTACCAATATCTTTGTCAAACAAATTTCCTAGTAGCTGACTGCCTTTTCTATTTAAATCTTGACGGTAAAGATTTATATTTCCACTAAAAGTTTCTCATGTTTGTGTACCCTTAATGCCCTGGAATAAGCACCATTGCCTAAGCCAGTTGTTCATTTTTACATTGTTCTTCTTCAACCATGTTTTAGCTCTTGGTACTGGCAGAATTTCTGATAAAATTATGACACACCCTATTTCCTTAAGATATGTGTGTGTCCTTTTTTGGTCATTAAATATTTCTTTTTCAGATGCTTTCTTTAGGTCATTTTTCCCACATGTATTAATACCACAGGTTTACCAAGTTTTTTGTTTTTCTTCACTATATTTTGTAGTACTGTAATGACTATACATCTTGAATACCTGCCCCGGCAGTGACATACACATTACCTGTTCTTTTCTAATAAGTGTTGTGAATGAATCTGTGTATTTATCTATAGAATTCCCAATAATATAGGCAGGGTATATTTTTGTTCCATTTGTTTCACTTGACATATTTATCAGGGCAATGTCATTCACAATGCTTACATTACAGTCTATTTCAGTTTCAGTGGAATTTTCAGCGATTCCCTGGGAATCTATGTCTGTTATTATATCCATGAGTTCTTGACATTCTTTATCTATAGAAAAAATACAAAGGGGTTAGCACTATATAACCTTTTTAATCAAAATGCTTGCAGCAGTTAGAAAACATGTCTAAAAATACACAATAAATTGCAATAATCTCACCCAAAGTGCAGATAAAAGTGCAGGTGTAAAAACTGAAAACTGTAGTGCAGTGCAGCCAGACGTCTAAAGTCTCCTTCTGAGTGCAACTTCACGGAGCTGGCGTTTAGACAGCAGTTAAATTCAGTGTTTCACGTATAAAAAAACTCAAACCACCTATATAGAAATGGGTTACCAGCATGCATATAAACCAATTCTAGGTGGATAACATGCCAGAAAACACACTGAAAAGACAAAAGAATGTACAAACACCTGAAACTCGTGTCGCAGCAAAGACCCTCGGCATGCACACACTTCCGGGTATGTTTACGTAGTGACTGTAAGGCTATCTTCTTCACAGCATACCGAATATAACAAATAACCCCTCATAAAAGGGGATGGACTAGCTGAATGTAAAGCTATAACACCCATAAAACAATAAAGTGCACTAGAAACAATGACACAGATGTACACCCAAGAGAGTGCAAACCTCATACTAAAACAAGAACAAAAACATGCAGACAAAATATAAATGCACTCTAGAAATTAACACCAAAAATGACAATTACATAAATTTGCAGAGAAACTCCACCTTAGCCATCAAAGATACATTTAATTCACACATATTATAAGATGGGCAGAGCCAGCAAGTCATGCTCGTCTATGTGACCAGAGCACAGAAAGTCATGGTCAACGTGTCCACAATTTATAATGTAAATCTACAAAAATGCACTTGACTACCTGGAGAGCAGAGCTGGCAAGTCTTACCCTACCTATGTCCAAAGAACGAATAAGCTAAGGGCATGAAAAGTGCATCTGTATATTAATATGAGTAAGATTGTTAACAGCAAAAACAGCACTATTTATTAGACCAACTAAATAAGATACAAAAATGAACAAAGTCACCAGGATGCATCCAAAGCCATAGATTACAAATGTCAGTATAATGGATTTTCTTCATTCAATCCTTGGGGAAACATGGTGTTTAATTCAAAAATCCAGAAAGCTTCCCTTTGTAATAACTTGGTTCCCAAGTCCCCTCCTCTAAATCCAACTTCCACTTTCTCCAAACCTATGAATCTCAGTGGTGCCAGTGATCCATGCCTTACTGCCTGATAATGGCATGCCATAGCATACTCTAAATTTGCATTCCTAATTGCTACCTTGTGTTCTCCAATACAGAGTTTTAAAGGTCTTTTAGTTTGTCCCACATATGACATGCCATAAGGACATGTCAACATGTAAATAATAGCAGTGGAACTGCAACTAATGAATGACCGAATGTCATATCTTTTCCAGACCTTGGATGATGAAAGGACTTAGTGTCATATGTATTGGAACAATGAACACAGTGGCCACATTTGTAGTTACCTTGAGGTGGAGCTGAAAGCCATGTCCTGTGTTTAGATGCCTCGACTGGGACATAAGATCTCACTAATATGGCTTTGAGCCTATGGCTCAAAGGTTTTCCAAACTGCTGTTTAGATAAAATAAAAAAATAAAATAAATAATATGTCTTTGAGATTTTGACCTCTTGTATATGTAATCATTGTTTTTTTTTCCCAAAGATCTTTAAGTCTAAGGTCCGATCATATAGTAGACCAGTGTTTGTTTATGATTCTACCAATCTAGGGTGCCAAATCATTATATTCTGTAATAAAAATTAATTTATTATTCTTTTCCTTAATATGTCTGGGCTCTAACAAAGTGCCTCTATCTATGCTGTTCACAGTCTGCAGTGTGTCCAAAAGCAATTCAGGTTCATAGCCTCTGGCTATAAACCAATCAGTGAGATCCCTTTTAGCTGCTCAAAATGTATCTTCTGATGATCAAATCCACTTAGCCCTAATATATTGCTCTTTAGGTATATTAGTTACAACTGATCTTGGATGGCAACTATTCCTCAAAAGTAATGTATGTCTTGAGAGAGTCTTTCTATACAAACTCATTGTAAGGCCAGTTTCATGCTTTCTAATCATAATATCCAAAAAGGGGATACATTCAGAGCTACTTTCAAATGTAAAATGCAAGTGTGTGCTGGTATGATTGACATACTCAATAAAATGGTTCAGTTCACATACAGTCCCACTCCATATCATTAAACAGTCATCAATATATATTTTCCATAGTTTTATATGTTTGGAAAAGATATTTTGTGCTCTGTTACATATAAAGGTATCCTTCCATTGTCCCATAAAAAGGTTAGCTAGACTAGGTGCAAAGGTAGTTCACATTGCAGTTCCTTTTTTTTGGATATAAAACTCTCCATTGAACCAGAAATAATTTTGTTCCTGTACAAACCTTGCTAACTCAATAATGTACTCTGTTGGAGGTTTCGTTTTGTCTCTTTGGGCCAAACCTTTCTGTACTGCTATCAGTCCTCCCTCATGTGGAATATTCTAATAGAGGCTTCCCACATCTATAGTCACTAATAAATCCATCTCTGTCACAACAACATCTTTTAACACCTTCTGAGTATCATTCATATCTTTAATGTATGATTGTAAAAAAGGAACAGGCTTTGAATAAAAAAATCCACAAATTTTGATATATTTTCAGTGACCATTTGCTGAAACAATAGGTCTCCTGGGTACAGGTGTAATATTCTTATGTACTTTAGACACTAAGGCCCAGATATTCAAAAGGGTTGCTCCATGCGCAACAGGGTTGCGCATGCGCAAGTCCTACATTGCGCCATTCTGCGATATTCAGCAGGAGGCAGTTGCTCCACTGGCAACAGGTTGCGCAAAAGAGCAATGCAAATGAATGCATGCTCAACAGGAGGGGGAGGAACCATGCATAACCTGCGCAACCTGATATTCAGTCGGGTTGTGCATGCGCAACCAACCTGCGCCTGCACAACCTTGAGCCAAAAAAGGAACAAGTTGAGGCCACCACAGGTGAGCTGCTGTATTGCGAGGCGCCAACACAGCAGCTGCCACTGGCTGGCTCACCTCGATCCCTGTGCCCCCACCAGCCCGATCGCGGGCATCACAGTTACATGAACCCCCCACATCTCCCACAGCCTGATCGCGGGCAGTACAAGTACATGAACCCCCGACCACATCTCCACAGCCCGATCGCGGGCAGAACCTGTATGACCCCCAGTGTCCGATCATGGGCAGAACCTGTATGACCCCCAGTGCCCGATCGCGGGCAGAATGTAACCCTCCCCACCCGAATAACTCCCTGGTGGTCCAGTGGACCGTAAAGCCCGATCAGCGGGCAGAATGTCAACACAACCCCCAAACATCTCCCTGGTGTCTAGTGTCCCCCCCACCACAAGCCCTCACCCGCTCCCCCGCGGCGCGCGGCGACAGCATCCACCGCCTGCCGGCCCGCCGCCCGTCGACTGACTGTCGGTAGGGCTGCACACCGGTGGTGCAGAGCTACAGCCAATGGGCGTGCAGCCCATACCGTACCATGACAATCCAGATTTGAGATCATTCACCGTCTGGACCTGTCATGCGGTATGGGCTGCGCGCCCGTGGCTGTAGCTGCACCAATAGGCGTGCAACCCCTACGGGCTGATCGGCTCGGCGAGCGGAAGCGGCAGGCTGAGTGGGTGCTGTCGCCCGCGGCTGCGGGGGCGGGGTAGAGGGGCTTCGTGGGTGGGTGGGGACACTGGAGCACCAGGGAGATTTTGGGGGTTGCTGACATTCTGCCCGCGATCGGGCTTCTGACTCCACTGGACCACAGGAGTTATTCAGGTTGGGGGAAGGTTACATTCTGCCCGGATAGGGCACTGGGGGTCATACAGGTTCTGCCCGTGATTGGGCACTGGGGTCATACAGGTTCTGCCCGCGATCGGGCTGTGGGAGATGTGTGGGGGGTGACATGTGCGTGTTCTGCCCGTGATCGGGCTGTGGGGAATGTGTGGGGGTGTCATGTAACTGTGATGCCCGTCGGGCTGCATTGTGTATCGGTCCCGCGGCTGCTGCCTGGCAGGGTGGCCAGAGCAAGTCCTCGGGATCGGCGCACCTACATGCAAATGGCATGCAAATGGGGCCATAAATAGATGCAAATGGCCCCCTGCACCTTGCATAAATTATGGCCCCATTTGCATGTCACCTTTTGAATATCGGAAATTTGCGCGATGGCGCAATGGTACTTATGTGCCACCGCCAGGTTTAATGCTCAACTCTGGCAGCTTGCGGTGGCGCGGTTCCACTGCGCCATCGCGCCAAGTGCTGTGGCTCGGGGTGATATTCAAAGGGTTGCTCTAGCGCAACTCCTTTGAATATCACCCCGTCCACACCCCTGCACAACTATTTTGAGCGGCGCAGGGGCTTGCGCCTCAGACTGGTGCAGTTTGAATATCTGGGCCTAAGTAGAGAACAGGTTTACATGGATAGGGCATCTTCAAAAATTCTGCCTCCTTTTGGGTAATGTGTCTCATGTTCATTCCACTCTCAATCAGGGCATCTGCTTTCTTTTTTATTATTTCTGTGGGATCTCGTCCTATTTTTTCATAGAACATCTCATTTTTAAGTTGGCGTTCCACTTCCGTACTGTATGCTTCTATACCTCAAACCACTTTTGTTAGATCCCAGACATAGGAAGGAAGAGAATAATAAACTAATTTTTATTACAGAATATAATGATTTGGCACCCTAGATTGGTAGAATCATAAACAAACATTGGTTTACTATATGATCGGACCTTAGACTTAAAGATCTTTGGGAAACAAAACCGATGCTTACATATACAAGAGGCCAAAATCCCAAAGACATATTAGTGAGATCTTATGTCACAATTGAGGCATCTAAACACAGGACATGGCTTCCAGCTCCACCTCAAGGTAACTACAAATGTGGCCACTGTGTTCATTGTTCCAATACGTATGACACTAAGTCCTTTCATCATCCAAGGTCCAGAAAAAAATATGACATTCGGTGATTCATTAATTGCATTTCCACTGCAATTATCTACATGTTGACATGCCCTTGTGGCATGTTGTATGTGGGACAAACTAAAAGACCTTTAAAACTCCGTATTGGAGAACACAAGGGAGCAATTAGGAATGCAAATTTAGAGTATGCTATGGCACGCCATTATCAGGCAGCAAGGCAAGGATCACTGGCATCACTGAGATTCATAGGTTTGGAGAAAGTGGAAGTTGGATTTAGAGGAGGGGACTTGGGAACCAAGTTATTACAGAGGAAAGCTTTCTGGATTTTTGAATTAAACAACATGTTTCCCCAAGGATTAATTGAAGAAAATCCATTATACAGCCATTTGTAATCTGTAGCTTTGGATGCATCCTGGTTACTTTGTTCTCTTTTTTATCTTATTTAGTTGCTCTAATAAATATTGTTGTTTTTGCTGTTAATAATGTTACTTATATTGATATACAGATGCACTTTATATGCCCTTAGCTTATTCGTGCTTTGGACATAGGTAGAGTAAGACTTGCCGGGTCTGCTGTCTAGGCAGTCAAGTGAATTTTTGTAGATTTGCATTATAAATTGTGCACACGTTGACCATGACTTTCCATGCTCTGGTCACAAAAATGAGCATGACTTGCCAGCTCTGCCCATCTTATAATATGTGTGCATTAAATTTATCTTTGATGGCTAAGGTGGAGTTTCTCTACAAATTTATGTAATTTTCTTTTTTGGTGTTAATTTCTAGAGTGTATTTATATTTTATCTGCATGTTTTTGTTCTTGTTTTAATATGAGGTTTGCACTCTCTTGGGTGTATGTCTATGTGTTTGTTTCTGGTGCACTTTATCATTTTATGGTTGCTATAGCTTTAAATTCAGCTAGTCCATCCCCTTTTATAAGGGCTTATCTGCAGTATTCGGTATGCTCTGAAGAAGACCGACTTACGGTGGCTATGTAAGCATACCTGGAAGTGTGTGCATGCCGAGGTTCTTTGCTGTGACACATGTTTCAGGCGTTGGTACATTTTTTTGTCTTTTCAGTGTGTTTTCTGGCATGTTATCCACCTAGAATCGGTTTATATGCATGCTGGCAAGCCGTTTCTATATAGGTGGTTTGAGTTTTATTATATGTGAAACATTGAATTTAACTGCGGTCTAAACACTGACTCTGTGAATTTGCACTCAGAAGGAGACTTGAGACGTCTGGCTGCACTGCACTACAGTTTTCAGTTTTTATACCTGCACTTTTATCTGCACTTTGGGTGAGATTATTTAAATTTATTGTGTGTTTTTAGACATATTTTCTAACTGCTGCAAGAATTTTGATTAAAAAGGTTCTACAGTGCTGACCTTTGTATTTTTTGTATTTATTACAGTAGTATTCAGCTTCGGGTAGTGTGCACTTTCCCCTTTTTAAAACTTTTTTGTGATCCCCCTGTTCCTCTCAGAAGTTATTGAGAGGTGCCTTTGTTTTTTTTTCATATTCTTTATCTATACTTTCAATGAGATTCATTAGTGGTGTGGAACAATTTTCAGTCAGAACTGAAAGTTCCATTGCTAATCTAACTTTTGTTCTGGTTTTGGGCTTTCTTTACCACAGCAATCATCTCCTTCCTCATTTTCCCTAACCCTTTTACTTGTACACTCTGAGAAGTTTTCTGCATCTCTCTCATATCCTTAATTTACTTCTTTCTCATTTGGTGACATACTTGTTAAGCACTTCATATGTAGTTCTAATCCAATTACTTTGATTCTGAGTGCCTTCAATTCTGTACATTGTTTACACGTGTATTGTGTAAATTTTGCAATCTCCAGTGTACTGAATTTACCACAACTATTACATTTTATACCAATTTCTCCAGTGGTTAGGGTCACAGTCTTGCACAGTTTTGACCAACTGGTGAAGGATGGTTTGGATCGTAGTTAGGAACCCTTCCTCAGGTAGTGAATCACTAGAATTCTGCCATGTTGTGCAGGCCACTCCTCTCATTGCTGCTTTTTAGGAGCAAAAAAGTCAGCTAGAAATGCAGTTGCTCTGCGAGATTTATCCATCTTGCTACACCTTCTGTATTAGCCTCAACTGTAAAGTCTTTCGTAATTTAGAAGTCAAATTATGAGTTTTAAGATGTTTTATATCAATTTCTCCTGTTGGCTCAAATTTTTTGATGCTTCCTAATTGACAGCTCAGAAGCACCCCACCATCAGGACCTTCTTGAAATAGTATAAAAATTTAGCAGGTAAACTGTCACCTCCAGGTGCTTTACCTACTGTGATGGAGCGGAGGGCTTGTTCCAGTTCTATGCAAGTGATTGGGCATTCAAATGCCTCCCTGACCTCTGGAGAGATGCATGAGAGTCCCAGGGCAGCACTAAAGGAGAAGAGGTCTTCTTTTGTAAGAAAACCTCTTTTTTGTAGAGATGCAATTGAAGTCCAAGGATTGGGCATTAATGTCCCCATGTTTCCACTTAAGGACTTTATTTTGATCTTGGACACATAGGATCCTGGATTGTTCTTGCTTTTTTCTCAGTTGGTAGGCCAGGAGGTGGTCTGGTCACTTCCTGGCCTCCCAGAAGGTCTATCCAATGCACATATTGGTTTAGCTTATACCATGTCCCTGTAAACTCCACTAGGAGTGCAGGGTGTGGTGCATTGAGTCTGTCCTATATTTCTCCTTTAAGTGTTTCAGCTGTTTATCCAAGTCTTGTTTTCTAACCCTTTTAATATGAGAGCCATAGCTGATGTACCTGACCTATATAAAGGACTTTCAGTACATCCCATCGTATTGTGGCAGACATATCCCCTACATGACTGGAATCTCAAAAGGATTGTAAGTCTACTTTCAGAGAATGACAGAACTCAGGGTCCTTGAGGAAGAATGTGTTGAAGTGCCACTGATATATGGGTTGCACATCTGCACTGAGGGGTAACCACATGAAGGAGACTAGAGCTCAGTCCAAAATGATCATCATGTCTATGTGGGCTTCGACAACTTCTGGCACCCACTGTTTAGAAATTAACCAGAGATCAGTTCTAGAGTATGTCTATTGTGGGTACGAGTAGAAGAAATAGTCACTGACTTTAAGATGAACCAGCCTCCATATAATATGTTGATGATTCCTAGTACTGTGGCCAGCTCTACCAGTGTGAGTAAGGCTGGTGTTCTTGGGCCTTATAGGTGGGTTTATTGCTATCTAGGAAGGCATCAATGGCCACATTAGTGTCTCCAGCTAGGACTACAGTAGTAGCCACAGGCATTGCCAGCTATTTTCCAAAATGTCTGTGATATTTCCAGAGAAATCTTCTGCTTTCTGCATTTCCACAGTAGGCGCAGCAGCGAGAGAAACTCTTCAGAAATTTCACAAAACATCTGGAAATAGCTGGCAATATCTGTGGCTACTACTGTAGTTGCCTTTTTTGTTGTGTGGACAGGGGCTGCACCAGTGTGTTATAGAATGCAGCACAAGTCTGGTTGGGCCCATATATATATTACATAAGGAAATTTCTTGGTTATCCAGGATGTCCTGAATCACAACATGATGGCCATTAGGATCTGTTATAATCTTTCTGAGAACAAAGTGGGTTCCCTTGTACAGTACATGCGCGGACGGCATCTCCTTTGCTCTTTGAGTTATATGAGTTACTGTATCAAACACATGCAAGACGCACTAGGTCTGAAGTTTGGCCATTTCTACTGTTGTAAGATGGGTCTCCTGGAGGAACACTATGTCTGCCTTCAACCTCCTTAGATGGTTTAGAATTTTTCTTCATTTAATTTGTGAGTGGATGCCTTTAACATTCCACAAAACCCATTTTAGAGGGCAGTTAGCCATATTGAAGGTGCATCAAAGAGCAAAGGGGTGTTGTCCTCAATAATGTCTGTTCACATAACTGTGCATTAAGTTTCAGTATTTTGTAGCATGTACCATGGGGTGCGTGGAAGCTACCAAGAGAAGATCCATTAGGTTCTCTTTCCTAGCTGTAGTGCTTCACTTCCCTGGAAAAGTGTCAGTAGAGGGGCTGTCCAAACAGTGAGACCCCGAAGGTATAACTATCTCATCATAACATTTCAGTAATAACATTCAAAAATACAGAAAACTATAAACAGTATGCCCCTGTCTCTGGCCAGACATAAGTCAGTATTCAACCTTTTTGGGATGGGCAGGCTTGGCCTATGTGAGAGTGGAGATCCCTGAATCAAATACCCTCCATGTCCTTTGCATCCACCTAATGTGTGGATTAGTGGCCATAAGCATGCCACCCAGTGCTGGTCTCACCTAGCATTATGCATATGTATGTGGGGGACTAGCATCTGTAGTTGAAGATACCAGTAGGGAAATGGAACCCTGTTTGATGTTGGGTGTCCATGTATATGGCGTCTCTAGACAGGACCCCTGTGCAACTGAGGCATCAAGCCTCATGTATAAATTGTGTGGGGGAGGTAGAAGACAGTATGACCTGTTGAGTCCATGTCACTCCACGGGAATTCCCAGTGTTTAGGGCTGTCCGAGTTGACCATTATGGATGATGGAGGGGAGTCTGTGTCCATTCCATGGCTGAGGTTATGCTTAATGATCTGGCAGCAGTGCCATGGCTAACCTAGTATGCACATCACTTCCAGAAATGGTCAGCTAACTGAGTAGTTGTCTCTAGGGATGGGGGAGGAGGTTATTAAGAGAGTGTCTCATGCTTTAGTGGGGAAAATAGGGGTCCTTCCCAGAAATGCAACCCGACTACTCATGTGGGGGGGGGTTCAAAGACCACTGTAGGTAGGAACACAACCTGGAGAGCCATACCCATATGAACTGTGCAGTCTTTTATAGGAGGATCTGAGCAGATAGTCAAGTCATGTATAAAATGATCCCTCTTCAACGTTCAGCCACTTGAATGTTCCACTTTACTACTCCTGGAATACAGCCCTGCAGCATGGTGTAGCCAACCTCTTGAATCCCCAGATGGCCCTTCAAGGAGAATGCAATCAGCATGTCCCCTATTCTATATTTCAGAGGGTGCTTCGGTTGAGTGCCCATATGTATCAGCTGCCAATATATGGACAAGATGCTCACCCTCAGCCTGTAGCACTCTTCAGAATCAACCAAGGAGATACTGGCAGTTCTTGCTGAATGTCAGCTTCAGAAGGTGAGTAGAGTAAGGAGGAAGAGTGGGTAGTGCCAGTGCCATAGGGATACAATGATTCAAAGTACAATCTGAGGTCGCTTACACATAAAGATCTGCACAGTAACTTTTCCCAGTCCCCTTCCCTCTGGGTAATAGAGGGTCCCCATAATGGCATCAAACCCCTGCTGACAAGCTGGCACGGTGGCATAGAGTGTTGAGGCACTGGTGCCTTACCTCCACCCACACTGGAGATCCGGGTTAGGGAATGGACCCAGGGAGCCGTGGGTCGGTGGGGGGGATAGGATTGAGCATCCGGAGGGACTGATCTCCTATCCTGGGGTGGGTTTGGGGAACGTATTGCTCGGCAGCGGCCCTCAGTGGAGACTGGAGGCACTGCCTGAGTGACGTAGTGAAGGGGACTCAGAAAAGCGGAAATGCCACCTGGTGGCCGCTGGATGATGGCTCCCCATCCCTCGATGCTTCCAATGCCCTCAGCGAGCCTCCTTCCTCAGCAGCATCCCCTGGGCCCTATTGAGTAGTGTGCTGGAATCCCCTTCCGGTGCCTTCCCCCTAGGAGGAGGGGGACCAACCCAGCGAAGGGTTATGTCAGGGATATTCTGGGGGGTGGCTGCGATTTGAGGACAGAGAGAGCTCGAGTAGGGCTAGCAGAGATCAAGTAGGACCTGTTGGAGCCCAAAGGAGTGGGGGTCACCAGGTGAGTGGAGAGGCAGAAACAGATAAAAAAAAAACCCTGCTGACTATGGTGTGCATCAACAGACATTACTAGGAAGCATGGCAAAGCTATTATTGGTGCAGTACCAGGGACAATCAGTCCTCCTAGATGTCTGGGGAATGCTTTACCCAACCCCAGTAAATTTCAAAGCTTTGACCAAGGATTAACCCAGCCTAGTTCCCACACCAATTAAGAGCTCATCTCTCCAACCTGATAGCAATTCTATTCCCTTCCACAATGTACTATATAAAGGGGAAGAGACATTGATGTTGGCTATAGATTGCGGGCATCGAAAAGGAAAAGGAGAGAAGTAGAAATGGGGTGGGGGCATAATTCTTGGCAAAAGTGCCCAGCTCCCTTGGGGGGCTTGCATGAGGGGGCTGACATGACTCTGCACAAATGTTAACTTCAAAGGAAAGAAAGGACCTGAGCTCAACACTGTCACAAGAGAAATTGGAGTGTCTTGAGGAGACTAGGGTTCAAACGCAGGCAGAATGAAACTCACTTGGGTCACAAAGCATATAAACATTTGCAAACAAATAAACCATTAGGTACCTCAACAGTTGAGTGTCTGTTGAAGGCTACAGGAGGATAAATCACAAATTGTAGCATTATTAGAGGTAGTCATGCAGCTGGGGGGGAGAGAGTTCACTGACTTGCAATGAGTCACAAAGAAAAATTTTAAATGCGATTTCAGGTTTTTGACTTGTCCCGTCTCTGCTCTCACCTAGGTTGGTCTGGAACCTTCGCCCTGTTGCTTTGCATCTGCTGGGGTTGCAGCTCTCTCAGCCCATGTCCTCGGTCCAGATTCAGCTTCCTGTTGCAGTGGAGGTTTTTGCTGGTCATTCCAAGAGTGGAGTAATATGTGGTGAAGCCTCTGGCTTGCCAGTTTGTTTTGGAGATGGTCCCCTGTGGAGTCCAAACTGGCCACTGATCATCCCGAGTCCCTGCTACTGTCTAAGGGACAAGAATCTGACCCTTGCTTCCTGATTTCTTTTGCATTCTCCCCTGTCAATTGGATTGCTTCTCTTTTGTTGTTTGCCAGTCCTCAGGTCACCCTAATCACTGTTACAGGTTCATGCTGAGTGCTGTAAGTACCAGGATGGAGGTGGTTCTTCCTAGGCTGGTGTGGTGATGACTGGTCAGTCTTTTGAATGGTAGCTGCTTTGTCTGGACAGCATTTCAAGATGTAATGGTTGTCTTCCTCTGGTGACATTAAAGTGAGCTGAACCCCATTATGATTGACGGACAGTTTGGTGAGGTTAATGGAGCCTGTAAGGGATTGTTAGTTCTTGGAAGGCCTTCTTTGCCCCCTCATACCATTTCCTCCACTGGGCAAGCTCTGTTAAGTAGTCAGAAAATATGAGGAACCACTGCACTTGCCATGTGAGAGGCCCCCAATCGCTCACCAGCGACAATATTTTAAACTTGTCTAGATATCTGAGGAATTTGGTGATTATCAGCCATGGTCTGGCCCCAGTTTTTGGGGACTGGACTGTGCATTCTGTGCACCCTCTTGATTTCAGGGGCAGGCTTCCAAATATGTCTAAGGAGCTGTGGTATTTCCCTCTGGATGAAATCTGCCATGTCTATTTGGTCCACTCCCTCTGGGAATCCAATAAAATGCAGGTTGTTCCTACAGCTCCTGTTCTCAAAGTCCTCAACTTTTTCTCACAAAAGTCTAACCAGCCATTCCAACTCCTGAATGCATGCCTCATGTCATGTATCCTTATCATTGATGTATGATAAGTAGGTTTCAGTGTCTGTGGCTTTTTGCTGTAGTTCTGTCACTTTGTTTTCCCGGTTTGATGCAGAGCTCTTACATATGGTTATCTCATGCCAGTCCGACAGCACAGCAGAAAGATTTACTACTGTGACGTGGGTGACCTTGGTTCAGGAATGGACTCTGGATGCTCAAGGGCCAGCTGGGGGAGGGGGTGGATTGAGCGATCATAGCACACTCTCTGTGGGGGGGGGGGCAGGAGGTGGATAATGTTTCCAGTGCTCCGAGGTAACCATGGGATGCACCGTGACTGGAGCAACTGTGAGCGTAGCTCTGTGGGGTAGTGTCAGACCCATGATGTGGTCACATCATGGAGTCCACATTGACATGCCCACCTTACAAGAAAAATGCCTCCAATATGCTGAATGATGCCTCTTGCCCTGTAGCAGACTTCAGGTCCCCCAGTGCATCTGTTAATGGACACCGATGGAGTCACACCAGGGGAGGCTCCAAAGGCTCCACCCGGGGGGGGGCCAATCCAAGGGGTACTGCACTCAGGAGAAACCAGATTCATCGGTGATGGTAGGGCGGCTGACAGGGATAAAGCTGTTGGATGAAAAAGCATAGTAAGTAAAAAAAAACTAAAATGTGGTGACCTCCCAAAGGACTTGCTGCAGCATCCCTGTTATCTCCTGGGTGACCACTGCTAAAGTCATGTGTGGAGCCGTGGCTGCCTCAGTCATCTTCCCGCCTTTAACCTGTCAGCCACCGATAATGTATTGCAGATTTCTCTACCTGGGAGTCAACGTTCGAGGTGAGGCTTTGCAGTTCATTAGAGAAGCTTTTTTATCTAACAATTCCTGCAGTTTGAGCCAAATTACTGTGATTTTCCCAAAGTTTAGAATACATTTGTAGCTGGGTGGCACTGAGTAGTCGTCTCAGGCTATCATTCCAGTTTGTGACTCGTGCATGTACCTAGGTACTATTTTTCAAATAATCTTCTATGAGCAAACACATTCAGTATAAATACTTAGTTACTAATCAATCATCAAATGTTGTTACATTTCAACAGAAATAATGGGGAATTGCCCCACAGAGGCATTTCATGTCTATACCATGAAAATTAATGCTCACATTTTATAATTAGCAGAAATTTAGGGTTGGGCTAGTCTGGATAAACTTTAAAATGCTCTATCCAGATTCCTTAGACAATCTTTGATCATTGCTCAGGGTACATTACTTGACTACATGAGGCTGGAAATGGGAATAATTTCAATTCAAAATCTTAGCACCAATTGTTAATTATTGGGTCCAGTTATTAAAGATGGGTTCAGACAGATTGCGGATACAATGTCTAGAGGAACTAATGATGAGAGCTGAGATAGTTTTCTATTCTAGGACTCAAATGGCTTACATATATCCATTATCAGCTATATCGAATGGATTTGGGTGTTATGTGGGAGAAGCAGGAAAAACTAAATAAAAATTACATTAAAGATGATACTAAGCTCAAAATGACTGGCATCTTTACACTGAATGATCACTTACCAAAACCATTCTCTTCTATACTCTTCTTTAAAAAAATCCCATGCATGGAAAGTTTATCTTTAAAACAAATCACATCCTATACTGATAAGTACAATTAGGTGCTTAAAGATTTGGGGCCAGATATTCAAAGCATTGCACCAGGTGCAAACTGTTAGTGCCGAAATTGCACCGCATTTGTGTCCAGCTGCAATATTCAAAAGTGCAAATAGTGTCGGCACAATGTGATAGCACTGGTGCTAAAAAATAATGTATGTAGGTGACCTACTGAAGGCGGGGACATGAATACCAGTGCACCGAGGTAGTGATAACAATAGTGTTGCACCACAGCTGGTAGCACGACCTGTAGCATGGTGCTAAATACTGCCTCTGAAAAGCACGTCTAAACCTGGGGCAAAGTAAGGAAGGGGGCATGGACACAGCAGCCCTGAAGTGCCTTATGCAAGTCAACCCCTTCAGACCCAATCCCCGATCCCACAGTCATGATGTATTGCACTCCATCCTATTCCTTGGTGGCCTAGTGGCCCCCCAGCCCCAAGCACCACTCCCTGACACAAAAGGCAATTGATAGTCACATATTCCCTTGTAGTCTAGTGGCCCCCTCAGCCATGATCTCCGATCCCCTACACAAAATGCAAGTCATATTCACATATTCCCTGGTAATCTAGTGGCCCCCCAAACCCCAACCTGTGATCCCTGACACATGTGGATAGTAATATGTACAATGTCCCATTAGACAGGTACCCCCCCATCCCGATCTTTCCAAATAAACGCTGAGTAATCCCTGGTGATTCAGTGGACCATAGCAGCTACGATCCCTCATATATAGCAATCGCAAGTTTTCTCATGGTCTAGTGGATCCCCTTCCCTCAGTGCCTACCACCCCGCTCCCCCCATCCTATAACCAAGGTGGCGACTGGCTCAGCCAACCACTCACCTCTGTGGCCAGCCACCGACTGAGTTCTGAATGAGCGCATACTTGGCGGGGGTGGTAGAGCTAAATATGTCAGATGTCAGGCGGAGTGCTGTCCCACACACCACACAAACTAACATCAGGCAAACAATCTTCTAATTAACCAAAGGCAAAGAAAAAATACCTCACATATAAAAGGTAATGGTTGACTGCTTATAAAAACTAACATTATTTTTAGGCAGAACATTAATGGTTTAACACAGATATTGTTCAGGTGTCTTTTCTGTTCTGACTCCATAAATACATTCTTCTGACCAATCCTTAAACAAAAATATTTGGATACCTCCTCATGAGTCTGTGATTGGCAAACTAGTGCAGATGAGGAAATCACAGATAATACAGATTTATTTGCACACACAACTGAAATTCTCAGAGGCAGAATCCATGATTACATTTAAGATTATATTTAAATATAAAAACTTGGGTGTCGGAGCTAGCCATCCATGATGGAAGGAGCTTAATTGCACAGCTGTAACACCAGGATCACTTATCCATAACGAGCACTGCTTGCCACTGATTTGATCACCATTGAATACATCCTGAACTAAGGAGCAGATAGATACCAATATCGGTGCACAAGGCATCAGCCTGAAGCTAGGGGTCTGAGTATCAACTAACCCTTGAATCATCGTACTGAGGCCAACTGGCAAACTTGGAACCACACAATTGATTTTTACCAGGGCATACAACAGAACCCTTCCTATTATGGCCCTCCTGCAATTAACCAATGTAGAATTAGAACTGTCAAAAATGTTCATGATGCTAAATAAAGTACTGCAGGATACCACTGAGCTAAGGGACACCACAGCAAGTACTAAAGAGGAATTGTCAAAGTTTAGCACCAGGGTCTCAGCCACCGAAGTAGCAGTTAAGCAGCAGAACTAAACTCTGCACTCTCACACCTCTCAATTACGGGACCATCACAGCCAGTTGCAGTATCTGTTGTTTAATGTTGATGACCTGAAAAACCATGCCAGGAGAAACTATTTATGTATTATTGGCGTGCCAGAAGGGGTAGAGGGCAGGGTCATACTGACATTCCTTTGGTGCAACCTTCCAGTCATGCTAAAAACAAACATGGGTGCCCATTGGAGCTGGAATGGGCCAACCGGTCCCTGGCCCCTGCCAGGGCGAATGTCCAAGATCCATACTCTGCAAATTCTCTTGCTACCTTGAAAAAGAAACCTACATAAGGGCAGCCAGAGAAAACAATAATCTAATGTGGAGATGATGCCTGATTCAAATATATCAAGACTTCTCTGCTGACTTACCAGAAAAAATTACATGTATATGGTCCTGTCACACAAAGAATGTATAAATCGAGCATCCCCACATCACTAAGATACCCTGCCCTCCTCAGAGTTCAATTTAAGGGTGAATACATTACATTCAACTCGCCGCAAGAAGCAGATCACTTTTTGGATGAAATTGCTAGCAAGGGCACAGCCCTGAGACAGCCATCCTACCTCTCTTGTGGTGAGGTCCTCTAGGTCATGGATGTCTTGGAAGACCCTCTTTGTACCCAGCATTAACCCAGCTCAGAGAATGCCAGTGCAGCAACAGAACCAGAATGTCAGCATCATCCAAGGGGGAGGCAGAAAAACTGAAGCAAACAGCAATCGGACAAGAGAGCCTCTCCCTACCAAACGAGATCCAGGAGCCGCCAATGCCAACAATACCTCTCCAGTAGCAGCAGCACTTCACCGGGGGCCACTCTGATTAAATTGGAGAACCGCTTCGACCCACTCTGTGAACTGCCACCGACTGCTCTGGCATACCTCTCAACCTCTTGCCTCATGAATCAGGGACAAGGCTTACAAAAATCAGGGACAAAGACCCCAAATCAGGGACATATCTTAAAAACTGGTACTATTCACTCAGAATGCTAATGGAATAATGGGATTTGTGTTAAGATGCATTTTCTGAAGAAGAACAAGCCCATTACTTTAATGTTTGACATTATTTTGTGCTTTTAATCCCCACTGTTCTGTCACAAAAACACAAATTTTTGAGGGACAGAAGAAAATTTTGAGGCAAAATCAGGGACGTCCCTGAAAATCAGGGACAGTTGAGAGGTATGTGCACTGGACTTATCACACCCTCTCACAACTCCAGTCAACATGGATAAAGCACTTTCCTCAGAGGCCTCTATTGTAGAGTGGGCCCCTATTTACAAAGAATGGGCAGAGTGTATTCTAGAAACCCCCAAGGAGCAAACTGCCTGCTCACAGCTGCCGCAGCCTGAAGCTGCCGCAGAGGGATGACTAAAAGTGTTACCGAACTTGTGCCAACACACTTCCTCTTCTCTGGGTGATTGCTTGGCCAGTAAGTAATAAGATGGCTCATGTTTGTAGAAATTTTAATGATAATCTGTTTGAAAATAAATGCAAGGTTTACATCACCATGAGTGCCATGCATTTAACATGGCGCTCATGTGGCTATAGGTTGCACAGCCCTGACGCAGTACTTAATATGTTGTAATAAGTTGCTGCGGGGGCTAATTGTTGGTTTAAAGTTCATTGGTATCAAGTTTAGTTAATGCCTAACAGTGGCCAGGAGGTGAATTTCTGCTAATATTGTCAATTTCAGTCGCTTCTCCCCTCCAGCTGTCAAGCAGCTGCTGCATAGTCCAGATAAGGCATCATGTGACTTAGGGAGTGCTCAGATGCACTCCCTATGGTACAATAAAATGCCCAGCGAGTGAAGAAATAACAGCAGGAAACTGCTAATTATTGAGCCCTGACCTTCTGTGTGACCCTCAGTGTTTTGCTATGAGCCAAAACAGGGCCCTTTCAGCTACTAAAGGTCAGCTTAAGCAGCACAAATGAAGGTCACTCCTCAACATGGTAACTGGTATGAGCAAGGGATCTAGTTCTGTCTGGATGATCAGGAGCTTGTTAGGTAGTGAAATGGGCTGACAGAGGGTAATCCAGAGTATGAGGGTCTAAACAGCCTCACATCACTGTGCGGTTTCCCCACTTCCTCTAAAGGGGGGGCAAGAGGGAACAAATGGAGGGATGGACAAATCAAGTGAATCACCTCGAATGCTACATGGTCCCCACATTGGCTTGCATGAGAGATCACATCTACCCTCCATCAAAATTGTAGGGGCAAGGAGGGGGGACAAACTTAGCTTACCTATGCTGTCAGCAACACGTGGTGGGAGATCGGTAGCATCTAGGAAGGTACACCAGGGCTATGATATTTTAATCTACCTTGTACCCACCTCTACAGAAACAGCAGTGCTGGCAACCTCTTAGGCATTTGAACATACTTTCCCAGGGTTTAAAAGTAAAATATATTATCTAGACCAATGAAGTGCCCAGGGGGAATAACAATAGAGTAGATACCTCTTCAGGCAGTACTAACAGTTAGCAGGGCCAGTCATGAGGAAGAGCTGCTAAGGGACGGGATCACTGTCACATACTTAATGCACAGCTGAGCGATACCCCCCAGAGCCAGAAGAAAATGTTGGCCTCAGTCCTAGTTAAACACCCTTTCCCCTCCCATCTCCCCCACATTAATATACTTAGTACGCCAAGATAGGGAACATAGGGTGCACATAGGCATATCAGCACCCTCTTCTGGCACCCCTGAATATCTGTCTTTACCCTGGAAGGCACGCTGTGCAATGGACCTCATGCTGATGAGCTAAGTATCTCCTAGCACTCGAAGAATAAATTGGTGCCCACCTCGACAGTTACTCAAGTAATTCTGGGACATTACACATTTCCCCAGTAACAGCTCATAACTACGCACATCCACGGAGCACCTCTCCTCGGAGAGAGCACCATGGTAGATCTCCCCTTCCAGAGTCGAGTCTACTGGCCATTGGTGAGCTGGGGGGATCTATGACAGTCGGTCGACAAGTTCATTGTCGATCGACTTTACAGTAGCTCCTTTATGTCGACCGCATTTGTGGTTGGCATAAAGGGAGACACATCAGGCTTTGTTTTCTTCTGGGAGTTTTGTCCCCTGAACCCCCCATGCTGGGGACTCTGCCCCCCCGCACCCCCTGCTACTTAAATAATCAACTCCAAGTCTGAGTTGCTTTGGGGGGTGCATTACCCCCAGAAAGCAGTGCCGGAGTCCTGCACTGACACTATAGTGACCTGGTGCTGTTGTCACTGTAGTGTTGGTCATGGTAAAGTTGTCAAGGTAGTGACAGTATATGAGCTGGGGCAACCCAGTGCACCAGGCCATATCATTTCACTCTATCTCTAGAGGTTTATATAGCAATATTATGAATCCTGACTTAAGCTATTATGTTGGAAAAGTTAATGTTTGATGTTAAAAAATTTTTTATCTATGCAATTGTCTGGTAGTTCAAGCATTACAGTAGGGAAGAAAACTATTATGATAATAAAGTGGAAATCACAGAGCAGAGTAGAACAGCATTACTTAAGGTATGCTTGGAAGTAAATGGAATGTGAAAGGCTTAAATTCTCTAGTAAAAAGGAAAAAGATTCAGCTCAGCTGAAAAACTAAAAACCCAAATTGCTTTTCTACATGAGACTAAGCTTAGCAAAATAGAAGCACAGAAATTGTCTAGGGAATGGGTAGGGTGGGAAGCCCATAGTGTCTCAGGGGCACCCAAAAGGGGAGCGTCCATACTAGTACACCATCAGCTCCAGTGGTGTCCCAAACAAATCCACACTGATAAAGAAGGCTGAGGATTGTCATGAAAGCAGTCACACCCATAGGGCCAATAATATTGGCTAATGTTTACTCCCCCAATGAAGACACCCTTAAATTCTTTAACGATATCTCCCAAAAAATTCTAGACTTGCCATATGATAATCCGTAGATATCATTGGGGGGATTTTAATCTGACTATGGACTTTATCCTCGAGAGATCACATGCTAAACCAGAACCACATAGGCAAGCTCTTCATACATTAAACGAGCTACTACCTCTGCACCAGCTCTAAGACATATGGAGGCTTTCCCACCCCGCAGACCGAGATTACACTTTCTTCTCGGAATCCAAATCAATGGCCAGTCAGTTAGACCTATGGTTCTCTTCACCCAACATAACTACAGCCATGGTGGATGTCACCATATCTCCCATATACATGTTGGACCACACCCCAGTGGTCCTTAGCTTCCTAATGGTACCATGCTCAAACAGGTCATTGTCATTGTTGTTTGATCCATTCCTGTTACAGGACAAAGATTTCATTGATTGGCTTAAAGCTGAATCAGAGATCTATTTTCAGGACAATCCAGTGGGATCTGCCTCAGCATCAGGAATCTGGCAGGCATAAAAGGCCACAATTAGGGGAGGTATCATAAGCTATGCCACCCATAGGCTCAGGCAACATGAGCAAGAGCATAACCAGTTAGAAAGCCAGCTGGCCATGTTGGAAAAGCAATATAAGAAAGACCCCAGGGTTTTTAATGACCCAAAAGTGATCTCAGAAATCACAGATTTGAGGCTCCAACTCAACCTCCTAACCACAAGACAAGCCAATCTTCAAATCCTGAGAACCCAGCATAAATACTGGGCCATGGGTGAAAAGGTCAGCAAATTACTGGCCTACTGACTGAAACAGAGGCAAGCGGAGAGAGACACATTCCACTAGTCAAAAGTAATGCAGGGAAAGCATCCTCCAATCAAAAAGGCATTAATAATATAATGGCTGGATTTTATAGGGACCTGTACACATCTCAATCTCAGTGGGACCCAGAGAAGTACAACAAATTCACAGTCAGTCTTTTCCTTCCCAAACTTTCAGAAACTCAGAGAGATGAACTTGAAGTCCCTATTACTGAACAGGAGGTCATGAAAGACATCCAATTAATGGCTCCCCATAAAGCCCCTGGGGGTCATGGATTTCCAGTGGACTTCTATAAACTGACATTACAAATAAATCATGCCCCCACTCCAGATTATGCTCCAAGATGCCCACACTGAAGGGGAACTCCCCACTACACTTAAAGAGACCATAATTATGATTCTCCCCAAGGAAAGGAAGGACCCCTCCCTCCCAAAAAGCTACAGACATATTTAATTAAGTAACGTGGACTCTAAGGTCCTAGCTAAGGTGCTGGCACCATGCCTTGAAAAAGTACTTCCTGAAGTTACCCACCCCTTACAGGTTGGCTTTGTTAAAGGGACAGTTAGCTCTGACCACCTTTGAGCTTTAATATCATTAATACAAATAGCTGCAGATCTTCCCACACCAGCCACAGCTGTGATGATTGACTTCAAAAAAGCATTTGATTCAGTGGAGTGGTAATATCTGCATGCTATTATGGTCAATTACAACTTTGGGCCCCACTTCACTACATGAATTAAAACTATGTACAACAAACCGAGTGCTAGGGTTCTCACCAATTGCATAATGTCTGACCCCTTTCCCCTCCATTGAGGAACATGCTAGGGCTGCCCTCTGTTTCCCCTGCTTTTTGTCCAAGCTATGGAATCGCTAGCCACTGCAAACAGGGAGCACCCTGGAATTGCGGGATTACAAGTGGGAGATACCCTCTACCACATGAAAATATATGCGGATGACTGTCTGATATTAACTAGGGAAATAAAACAGAGCCTTCCCCACATTCTGCAAACATAGGATAAATTTGGAGAATGTTCAGGCCTTAAAATAAATATATCTAACTCTGAAATCCTGCCTGTAAACAAATTCTCTTCCACTCATACCTTAGGAAATCTGGGACTACCCTGGGGTCCCTCTGGAATAAAATATCTAGGAGTCAAAATAACCACTAACTTACACTCCCTAGCTGATGTAAACTTTAGTCCCCTCTTAACAAACCTTCAGAAGGACGTGGCAAGGAGGGAACTCCTGCACCTACTGATGGTGGGAAAGATTGCAGCTATTAAACTGATGTTGGCCCCTAAGGTCTATTACTTACTGTCCCACCTGCCACTCATTATTTCTGATAAATAGGCCCAAAAGCTACACTCACTAATGAGTCAATTTCTGCAGGGTAAATCACCTCTGCAATACAGTAGGTCCAAACTAAGTGCATCTTGGATAAGGGGAGGATGGAACCTCCCTAACGTTATGCATTACTCATATGCTTTCGTTGCTGCCAGAACAACAGGATGATTTAGAGCACATGACTCAAACCCCTCTGCTTGGATAGGAACTGATATTACCCTCCTCAAAGGAACATCACTGGCAGCCTTTCTGGGCTACTGTCTGTCAAAATAATTTTGTGTGTGGCTCACAGTATAGGCCGTTCATTGAGCTTGGCAACTAGTGGGCCAAAAGGCAAAACTGTGTCTAAACCAAGGACAGCATACCCCTATATGGAACAACCCAAACTTGTGCATTGATAAGAAATTGTTCCACTGGAGCAGATGGGAAAATAAAAACATTGTACAAGTAGAAATAAGAGTGAATCAGACCCCCTCACTGAATAGTTTTAAGTAGTTTATTATTACCACAAAACAAATAAAATGACGTTTTGTAGTGAACTGACTACTTCTTCAGGATCTAAGTGGTTTAAACATATATAATTTAAGTATCATAAGGCATTTTTACCTAAACTGAAGACAAATTCTTGAACCAAAACATGGACTAGAACTGTAGTTACAGGTGTTTCCATTTAACAAACTTTTAAGGCAGGGAGAAGAGTAAAATGGTCATGCACTTTAAACATATCTTTTGCTAGAAAACAGGTATAATTTGGGCACAAGATACATCTTTATAGATGTATTATTATATTATTCCCACCTTGTTCTGTTTTTTATGTTATTCCTTCCTCTTTTTATTCTTAAAATTCTTCTAGTTTTGACTAAAGTTTAAAAGAATGATATAAGTTGTCACTATGCCTTATTTAGCCTGTAATTTTATAAAATATTCATTCTAGAAGTTTTAATTTTACCTTTATTACCTTTAATCTGTACATCAAGTTCATATGTATAATCTAAATCTAGAGCTGTCCTGCTCGTTGATTCTCTTTCGCTAAACTGTAAAGATAGCATACATTTTTATAACTTTTATCCATATCTCTATACAGAAAAACAAGAACTTTGTAAGTGTATATACAAAAAGGAGTTTACCTGCATTGAAAGCACAGGCTATCATAGGTGAAAGGTTTTATAAAGAATATCTATGAGGGAAGCAAACCTGCTTCTTCCTGAACCCTCTCACTGTAGGAGAAAAGAAATTGACACCAGTAAGACTTACTACTGCTCTTATCATGTATATAAATACTAAAAATAAAGCATGGCGCGACACTCAATTCAATGTGAAACTTTTCTAGGCATAGTCAAGATTAGAAAACAAAAAACAAAGCTATTGTAAACTCTATACAGTATTCTTTGTTTTCTTTCCTCTCTGTATCACCCAACAACTAAGACACTGAAATCTGGCCAATGGAAAATCATGCACACAAATGCTCACAGCCTGGGAAATAAGATCCCAGACCTGCAGGCAATAATGTCAGAGGCTAAACTGGACATAGTAGCAATTAGTGAGACGTGGTTTACCAGTAACCACACTTGGGAGACTGCAGTACCTGGCTATGTACTGTTCAGAAGAGACCGAGGTACAAAAAGGGGGGGTGGAGTGGCCCTGTATGTCAATAAAAATATCAAAGCTACAGAAATTCAGAATACACATAAGGAGCCAGAAGAACTGTGGGTCACCCTGGAAACAGGAAATGGGAAAGCCGTAAGAGCTGGGGTTGTCTACAGGCCCCCAGACCAGGGGGAGGACATAGACACATTACTGTTAGAAGATAAACAAAACATGACAGCTAAAGAGGAGGTTCTGATAATGGGAGACTTCAACATGCCGAATACAGATTGGTCAATACCACCAGGAACATCTGCCAGAACTAGACACATGGTAGATTCCCTGCAGGGGGAGGGCCTCAAACAATTAGTACAACAACCCACAAGAGACAGGGCTATCCTATATCTAGTACTGACTAACAGGGAAGGGATCACAGCTCTCCAGGTAGAAGGTCACCTAGAGGCCAGTGACCATCACATGGTATGGTTCAAGTTGGCCACTACATCTAAATCATCCCATTCCAAGGCAAAAATATGGGACTTCAGAGGAGCTGATTTTGATAAGATGGCCAACAGAGTTAAGCTAGCCCAGGCAAAAAGAAACACAGGGGAGGGGTACAGGCAATGTGGGCAAGCATTAAGGATGCAATACTTGAAGCAACATCCCATTGTGTTAGACAGAAAAGGAAGTGCAAAAGAAAAAGGAAACCACTTTGGTTCTCAAATACAGTAGCAGAAAAGGTCAGAGCCAAAAGGCTGGCCTTCAGAAACTATAAGGGAACACAGTGGGATGAAGATAGGGAGGCATACCAAACTGCCCTAAGGGAAGCAGGGAAGGCAGTAAGGCAGTAAGGCAGGCAAAGTCCCAAACTGAGGAAACACTAGCACGAACAGTAATAGAAGGTGACAAGACTTTCTATAGATACATTAGTGAAAGGAGAAAGTCCAGAGGGGGTATTGCTAAGCTCAAAGGAGAAAAGGGGGCATGTGTGGAGGAGGACCCTGTAAAAGCATCTATCCTAAATAGATACTTTTGCTCAGTATTTACTGAAGAGAAGGTAGGGTAGGGCCCACAGCTCAGCACCATGGACACAGGGGGGAGGGAGGTGAGCACTACACCCTTCACAAAAGAAAGGGCCCTACAAGAGCTCGCTAAGCTCAGGGTGGACAAGGCAATGGGACCTGATGGCATACATCCCAGGGTACTTTAGGAGCTAAGGGTGGAACTAGCAGAGCCATTAGCAGAACTGTTTAGTGAGTCTCTGAGCAAAGGAGAGGTCCCAGAAGACTGGAGAAGGGCTCATGTGATCCCGCTTCACAAGAGTGGTAGCAGGGAGGAGGCAGGGAACTACAGACCAGTCAGTCTTACCTCAGTAGTGGGCAAGATTATGGAGGCACTCCTTAAGGAAAGGATAGTGCAACACCTGGAATCCATAGGGGCACAGGATCCAAGACAGCATGGGTTTACAAAAGGAAGGTCCTGTCAAACTAATCTCATAGGTTTCTTTGACTGGGTAACCAGATTGGTGGACCAAGGGGGAGCAGTTGATGTCGCCTACCTTGACTTCAGCAAAGTTTTCGACACTGTTCCACATAGAAGATTGATAAATAATCTGGGTAGGCTCAGGGTGGGTCAGAAGTTGGTCAACTGGGTGGCAAACTGGTTGACGGGCAGAAAACAGAGAGTGGTGGTAAATGGTATACAGTCAGAAGAGATGCAAGTCACAAGTGGGGTACCTCAGGGAGCAATCCTGGGGCCAGTCCTCTTCAATATCTTCATTAGTGACATTACAGATGGACTAGAGGGTAAGGCTTGTCTGTTTGCAGATAACACCGAGATCTGCAACAGAGCAGTTGATTCAGATGGGGTGGGCAGAATGAGAAGAGATCTGGATAAACTAGCAAAATGGTCAGAAGAGTGGCAACTGGGATTTAATGCAAAGAATTGCAAGATCATGCACATAGGGAAGAGAAACCCTGAAGCCACCTATAGGCTTGGAGGGGAGTTGCTGGCAGTCACAAAGGAAGAAAGAGACTTGGGCATCATCATCACTGATGACCTGAAATCATCCAAGCAGACCTCTAAAGCAGTAGGTAAGGTTAGGGGGATGTTAGGGTGTATTTGTAGGGGTATCACAAGTTGTAAGAGGGAGGTAATGAACCCTCTTTACAAGACACTGGTTAGGCCCCATCTGGAGTACTGTGTGCAGTACTGGAGGCCACACCTTCACAAGGACATTAACCAAATTGAGGCAGTCCAGAGAGGGGCAACCAAAATGGTGCAGGGACTGCATCAGAAGACATATGAGGACAGATTAATGGAGCTCAATATGTATACCCTTGAGCAAAGGAGTGAGAGAGGTGATATGATCGAAACATTCAAACACCTTAAGAGCATTAACAAGGTGAAAGAGTCTAACATGTTTAAATATAAGAAAAGTAGCAGAACAAGAGGACACAGCATGAGACTAGAGAGAGGCCGATTAAGGGGGAATGTGAGAAAATTATTTTTCACAGAAAGGGTGGTGGATGTATGGAACAGCCTACCTCAGGAAGTGGTGGCTATGAATACAGTGCAGGGCTTCAAACAGGCATGGGATAGGCATAAGGGAGCAATACAGATGAGTTTTACTCAGGCTACAGTCATATCTGTTTAGACAGTTAGTATAGACATATATTTTTTTAACCACAGAGAAGCAAAGGTAGAAAGAAAGAATAGATTCTGCAAGTGAAGAAAGATAGCTAAGGGGGGAAATTGTGGAACCATCAGAGTGGTCAGTTCATATAGTAGGAACCACAAGAAACATTTAATTGTGCAATCAGACAGGCAACAGACAGACAAGTAATGGAATAGGAGAGGACAAACTAGATCACTGCTTTTTAATTTCTCTGCTTAACAAATGGGATAGGGTCTTACCCAACCCTGTCACCCCCCCATCAAGAAGGAACCTGTTTTTCCCCTTTAAAACAGGTTTTGAAAATGTTTTTTTTCTATTAACATCAAGCTTAAACATTTACAGTTCTTTGCATATGCAGTATCCCTTTTATCATAACACCTTTTTAAAGCAAACATTTCATTTAAGCACACATGGTTTTTCAACCTTTTGAATTCTCAGTTCCTAATCCATATCTTGACAGAAAATCAGCATTGATATTCTCTTTTCTGGAATAATGCATCACTTTGAATTTAAATGGCTCTACTGCCAGGTACCACCTTGTGATTCTAAGATTTTTATCCTTCATTTGGTTAAGCCTGTAGAGGAATAATATCATACCTTATTGATCTAATCATATTTCATGTTATTTTATGTGAGTAATGCATCAGAGATGCCCATGGTGGCCCAGTGTAATGTGTAAGGGATCATGGGTACAAAGAAATCCATGGGCCCTAAAATGATGTAATTTCTTGTTACTAGACAGAGAAACTGTTAGTTTCTAGCCAGGGACTGGATTTTGATTAAACCATTTAAAAGTAGATAAAAGAATAATTAAGTAGGGCTGGAAGGCCAGGCATACATTTGTGTCTGAATAGCCTTCAGCCTTTAGTGGTGCTAGGCCAAATGGACAATGAGGGATGTAGAGACTATGAGAAATTTAAAACTGCTTTACTTAAAAAGTATGAACTAACTCCTGAGGCCTACAGGGTTAAATTCCGTAATTTCAGAACAAGACCTGACATGAGCTTTGATGAACTCACCACAAAGCAACATCAGTTTTTGAAACGTTGGTGGGAGGGGTTGGAAGCAAACTCTGTGTTGAAAATTGAGGAGGTTGTGGTTTTGGAACAATTCTTTTGTGCTTGCCCAGTGGAGTTGAAAACCTGGCTAGAGGACCAAGATCCAAAAACAACACAGCAAGCTGCTGAGCTCTCAGATTGCTATGCCAGGAGCAGGCCTGCTCTGAAAGGAAGTGGGGGGACAGGTGCTACAGGGCAAAAAGGGAAAAACACTCCTTCAGGGCAGCTAAAACCCTCAATGTTTCTGCAGGAATGGGAAGCCCCAAGTTACCAAAATGGGATTTCCTGGATAAACAAGTTACGAATGTTGGTTTTGTAAGCAGCCTGGGCATCTTGCTAGACAGTGTTCTAAAAAGGCACAGAGTTGACAAAGTGCCCCTCAAAAGGAGGTGGGTGCTCCGTGTATTCCTGAGAGTATACCTGTGAACATGAGGGAGCACATGCACCCAGTCACTTTAAATGGGGTGCACATACACCCGGTCACTATAAATGGGATTCAGACCCATGGGCTGAGGGACACAGGTGCATCTCCTACCCTGGTAAAAGAGGATTTGGTTGAGCATGAACAACTTATACCTAACCAGTTTGTAACTGTGAGGGGATTTACTGGGCAGGAGAAAACCCTGCCACTAGCTAGTGTTCTCCTGGATTGGGGTGAGACAAATGAGAGGGTGCAAAACGTGGCAGTGGCAGACAACCTCAACCTGGATGTGATTATAGGGAACAATCTCCAGCAAGGGGTGATGTGTGTGGTTACCCACAATCAGACGGCTAAGGCCACTTGTAATTCCTTGAACCCTACAGAAGCCCTAGTGGAAAGAATAGGAGGCTGGTTCCCCTCCTGACAGGGAAACTAGTGAAAGGGAAGTAGGACTTCTCCAAGTGTAGCCATTCACCAAACAGCTAGCTGAGGAGAGAGGGGTAACAAATGGTCAGAAGGTTAGGGAATCCAGTGATCCTGAATGCTTTGATGCTAGAGCTATGGACCCCAGTTTAGGAACTTGGGGGACATGTCCCATGCTTTGGGCAAGTATGAAGATTTTGCAGCCACTTTGAGGACTGACCCTAGTTTGGAGAGGTGGAGGACTTGTATAGAATCTGATGGGACACAGGGAGGTGACATGAGACATAGGGTATTTTGGGACAATGGAATGTTGTATACACAGGATGTGAGAACAGAGGGAGAGGGATTGGCAGGCAGCTTGTCATTCCCAGGGGTATCATCAGCGGTTGCTCAAGGTCGCTCATGATATCCCCATGTCTGGACATCTGGGCATCACTAGTACCATGCAGTGACTGGCCCAAAATTTCTACTGGCCCAGCTTCACCAAACGGGTGAAGGAATATTGCAGGTCTTGTCACTGGTGCCAACATATAGGTAAGGCAGATAGTAAAGCAAAAGCTGCACTACTTCCCTTGCCCATTGTGGAGGAGCCATTCCAGAGGGTAGGAATGGATATTGTGGCACCCTTAAATACCCCATGCTCCTCTGGGAAAAATGTTATCCTGACAGTGGTCAATTACGCCACCCGATACCCAGAGGCAGTCGCTTTCTCCTCAACTAAGGCAGATAAAGTGGCTGACGCCTTGCTAGGGATTTTCTTTTATGTTGGGTTTCAACAGGATGTTATCTCTGATCTAGGGGGTAACTTCATGTCGGACCTGATGACGTGTTTGTGGGAGAAGTGTGGGGTGGTGCAGGGATGCACAATGCCTTATCACCCAGCAGCCAATGGGCTTGTGGAACCCTTTAATGGTACCTAAAAATGATGCTCCAAGTGTTTGCTGAACAGCATGGGAAGGACTGGGAAAAAACCCTTCCCCACCTGTTGTTCATATACAGGGAGGTATCCCAAAAGCCAACAGGGTTTTTCCACTTTGAACTGTTACATGGACGTAGGGTGTGTGGGCCTCTAGACTTGATCCGGGAAGAATGGGAAGGCAAGCACACCACCCAGGGAACTCCCATAGTGGAGTATGTCCTTAAGTTTCAGGAGAAGCTGAAGGAACTCATGGGGGTGGCCCAAAGCAACCTGTCAGCTGCCCAGCAGAAGCAAAACATCTGGTATAATTGCGGAGCCAGAGCACTCTCATACAGCACAGACCAGGAAGTAAAGGCCCTTATTCTAGTCCAGAAGGACAAGTTGCATGGTGAGTAGGCAGGACCATACAAGGTAGTCTGACAAGTAAATGATGTGAACTATGTTTTGGAACTGCCTGACAGGAGACATACCCATAGGATGTACCATGTGAATATGATAAAGCCATATATAAATAGGGACAATATGGTGTATGCAATGTGTAGTCCTGTGTAGGGGAAGGATGAAGGAGACCATCTCCTGGACTTGCTAGAGAAAAGCAAATGGCAGTCATTGGTGGAGACAATCAACCTGTCATCCCAGTTGACCCCGGAACAGATCCAGGAAGTGAGGGAGGTTTTAGAGGACTTTGCTCCTTTATTTACTGCCAAGCCCGGATGAACCCCCTTAGCAACCCATGATGTGGACACAGGGATGCAAGTGCCCATATGACAGACAGCTTAGCAGGTGTCTGAGGCCATCCTAAATGACACTAGGAGGGAGGTGGAGGAAATGCTGGAGTTAAGGGTAATCCAGAAATCCCACAGTCCCTGGGCCTCACCTGCAGTCCTTGTACCTAAGCCAGACGGGTCTACTCACTTTTGTGTGGACTATCGTGAACTCAACACAGTCACAAAGTCCAATGCCCACCCAATACCCTGGACAGATGAGTTGTTGGACAAGTTGAGGGGTGACCTACCTAACAACCATAGACCTGACAAAGGGGTACTGGCAGGTGGAGTTCACTGCCAGAGCTAGGGAACAGTCAGTCTTCGTCACCCCACTAGGCCTCTTTGAATTTAAGGTGATGCCTTTCGGGATGAAGAATGCCCCAGCCATGTTTCAAAGGTTGGTTAACCAGGTGTCACAGGGTACTGAAGAGTATGCAGTGGCTTATCTGGATGATATTGCCATCTTCTGTACCAGCTGGAAGGAAAAACTTGTCCCATCTGAAGGAAGTGTTGGGCAGGATACAGAAGGCACAGCTCACTGTCAAGGCCAAAAAGTGCCAGGTGGCCATGGCTGAGGTGTCATATTTGGGACATGTAGTGGGGAAGGGACAACTATGTCCAAACCAGGCCAAGATAGAGGCCATTGAGGCATGACCCATTCCAGAAACCCCGAAGCAGGTCAGGAGCTTCTTTGGGACTGCAGGGTACTACAGAACATTTGCACCAAATTATAGCACCCTGCCCTATCTAGCCTGTTAAAGAAAAATCAACCTACAGTAAGAAAGTAAAATGGCACCCAGCATGTAACAGGGCTTCATCGAGCTAAAAGTCACACTATGCAATGCCCCTGTACTTGCCAGCCTAGACTGAACTAGGCCACTTGTGGTGTAGATGGATGCTTGTCTGTGGGGATTGTAGCCGTCCTCAGCCAGACATCCCAACAGGGGAAAGATCACCCTGTTGTGTACCTTAGTAGGAAGCATCTTCCCTGGGAGCAGGCGTACTTCACTGTGGAAAAAGAATGTCTTGCCTTGGTGTGGCCACTTAAGATGTTAGAGCCATACCTCTATGGAAGGCACTTCAAGGTACAGACAGACCACAGCCCCCTGGTGTGGCTAAACCAAATGAGAAAGACAAATGGGAGACTCCTTAGATGAAGCATTGCATTACGGGCCTATGACATGGACATTAAACCTAGGTCAGGGTCTTCTAATGCCAGTGCAAATGGCTTATCCCACTAATCGAAGTAAGGGACAGAACTGGTGGAAACCCTTACTAAAAAGGGACGTGTTTCCCATAGGTTCTCTTAAGGAGGGAGGAGTGTTGTGGGATAAAGTCACATCTTATTGTTCTAATCATATTTCATGTTATTGTATGAGAGTAATGCATCAGAGATGCCCAGAGTGGCCCAGTGTAACTTGTGATGGATCATGGGTATAAAGAAAACCATGGGCAATAAAATTATGTAATTTCTTGTTACTATAGCAGAGAAACTGTTAGCTTCTAGCCAGGGACTGGATTTTGATTAAACCATTTAAAAGGAGACAAAAGAATAATTAAGCAGGGTTGGAAAGCCAGACATTTGTGTCTGAATAACTCTCAGCATCTAGTGGTACCATTTTGTCTGGATTTCTATTGTCCCTATCTGTCTACCCTGAGTTCATTTCATTACAGCTGAATGGACTATCATTTAGCTAACTTGTACTGAGTTTAGTGATTCCATCCATTTCAAGGGAAGGGAGGCTGGGTCTTGCAAAATTCTGGTTAGAACTGGCTTGCTCTCCTATTCAGAGATGAACATTATTTTTTGTAATAAAATATTAAAAGCTGATTGGTTACATAGCCATGGTAATGGAATGCTAACCAATCACAGGGCAAGCCAGTATTCACTGGACCTGCCCTTTTGAAAACCTTTAAAACAAGGGTGCAGAAGGTTATCAGAGTCTTTTGCCCTTCTGCTTTTGCTTGTGACCTTTTTGCAAGTTTGACTTTTGTGTTAAAGACTGCATTTGGGACCCAGTCTGTTTAAAGAGCAGAGACAATTTCTTTTTGAACACATCCTCCTGGACTGCAAGAGCCAAGAGAGGATTGTGATCTGTTATACATACAAAATCAGGTCCTAGCAGATAAAACCTAAGGGACTCCATTGCCCATTTCTCAGCAATGTATTGTTTTTCAATAGTGGAGTACATTTTGTCTCTGTCATGCAGTTTCCTAGATATACAGAATGGGATGTTCCTTCCCATATATTTTCTGATTCAGGACTGCACCTAGGCCTACCTCTGATGCATCCATGTGTAAAAGAACTTGGTTCTCAATGTCTGGACTTCATAAAACAGGGACTGAACAGAATGCAGCCTTGATGGCCTGAAAAGCTTCATCACACCCTGGGGTCCATTGCACATTATTCAGGCACTGTTTCTTCATGAGTTCAGTGTGTGTGTGTGTGGGGTTGGGGGGAGCTAACTGGGCAAAACTGGGAAAAAATCTCTGGTAGTAACCAGCCAGATATAAAAATGATCTGATATGTTTCTTTGTTTTAAGGACAGTACTGTTAGCTCTAGCTTCTATCTTGGAAATCGCTGGCTTTATATCTCCATTTTCCAAAATATAACCCAAATATCTGGTTTCATGAATACCTAATGCACACTTGGTAGTATTAATGGTTAGATCTGCATTTTTGATAGATTTGATAACAACTCAGTGTTCTAGGTGACTCTTCCAGACTGGACTGTACACCATGACATCATCCAGAGAAGCAGCACAATAACCAGTGTGAGGGGCTAGAGTTACATCCATCTAGCACTGGTATGTAGCAGATGCACCATGTAAACCAAATGGCATGGTGGTGAACTGCTAGAATCTAACTGGAGTGGAAAATGCAGATTTTTCTCTAGATTCTTTACTGTAGCTAGGGGAATTTGTCAATAACCCTTGGTGAGATTGAGGGTACTAGTGTACTTGGCACTCCCTAATCTGTCCCCCAAATCATCTAGGCTAAGCAAAGGATTGCTGTCAAATACAGACCCTTGATTAAGTTTCCTAAACTAAAGGCAGATTCTTACATCCCCTTCTTTTTTATTTACAGTCACCATTGGTGATGACTAAGCACTTCTCGATTCTTCAATGATACCTAACTCTTTCATTTTTTTTACATTTCCTTAACCATGTCTGCTCTTAACTGCTCTGGTAATCTGTATGTCTTTTGTCTGAAAGGGTGAGCATTCTTTGCCACTATTATGTGCTCAACCCCTTTTCTTGGCCTGCCAGTGTGGCAAAAGTACTCTTATATGTCTTTACCAAATTACACATTTCTTCATTTTGTTCTGTGGGTATTTGTTTCAGTCTGTCATAAGTTGTATCAATATCTTTTTCAGTAGCTTTTGGTAGTACTAATAAAGCAACCTGTGGTGTTTTTTCAACCCATTTCTTTAGGAGGTTAGCATAGTATATCTTGTTAGGGTTTTTTCCTATCAGAGGTCTCAAGCTCATTGTTAACTGTATAAGTATGTTTAACCACTTTATAAGGCCCTTGCCACTTCATTAAGTTTGTTTTCTGCAGTGGTAACAGTAGCAAGACCTTTTAACCTGGCTCAAAAACTTTTTCTTTTACCCTACACTCATAATACACCTTCTGTTGTTTTTGGGGTTCTTCCTGATTACTGTGGGCACTTTCAACATATTTTACCAGTTTCTTTCTGAGTGCACACATACTGTATAAGAGGGAATAGATTCTTTTGGTGGGGGGGGTATCTTCCCATGTTTCTTTTATTACATCTAGTGGCCTCTTGAAATCATCTACCGTACAACGTTTTACAGGGTGGAATACCTGTTGATGCTCGTGACACTTCTTTGTAAGCAAAAGGCAAGTAAGGCAAGTATTGCTCCCAATATTTTCTGTCACCTTTCAGAAACCTCTTTAACACGTGTTTTAGAGTTTGATTAAAACAGTCAACAAGACCGCTGTATAAATACGATAAGCAGAGGTTCTTATGGCAGTGATACCTAGTAGTTGGTACAGCTCCTTCAGCAATGCAGCACCTGATCAGTAATAATTTTTTTAGATATGCCTAGCCTGCTGAAAATCTTGGCAAACATGGCTGCCACTTTTGGGGCTGTAACAATATGCGTGAGATTTGCCTCTGGGTATCAAGTAGCAAAGTCACATGCTACCAAAATTAATCATGTACCATTTTTAGTTTTGTCTAATAGGCCAACCACATCCATTGAAATTCTCTCAAAAGGTGCATCTATCAAGGGTAGGGGCACCAGGGGCAACATGTCTTTTTGTGTCACTGTGGCTACTTTCTGACATTCAGCACAAGAACTGCAAAAGGTAGCAACATGCTCATAAATCCTAGGCCATTATAATCTGTACAACAATCTGGCAAGGGTGCAGCCTCTCCCTGAGTGACCAGTTATAGGACTATCATGTGCTATCTGTAACAACTCAGTTCTATACTTCTTTGGTATGACCAATTGTTCTATCATCTCCTGCATTTGAGGATTAATTCAAACTCTGTACAGTAGCCAATTACATTTTTTAAACATTGGTTCACCGTGTTTTTATTTCATCCCAGCTGTTTAAAATAACCTTTGAGAGAAACATTGTTAGGGTAGCACCCAGGTAGATCGCTGATTGTTGAGCGCTGCACTTTTGGGTGACTCAATAATAGAGCTCTACAAGAGGAAGCGAGTGGTGCAAACCTCACATCCTGTGTATAGTCTCAGCACCCTGTCTCATGGTCCACACCCCTTGAGTTGGTTATTTAAGTTCATGGGCGGGGGCACAGCCCCATGAGGAAAGTGCAGGGGCACAACCTCCCATGAAAAAAAGTATTTCAGTGTAGTTAGTCAGGTATTGTAGTGACCGTCGCTATTTGTAATGGTCGGTACAATATCTGTCGCCCTTTCGACTATGGGCTCAAGTTTGCTCGCTCTATGTGTTGGCGGTCTTTCTGACTCACCTTTATCACATGGAACCAGCTGTTAGCAGTTTAGTTTCCTCATTTTCATATACCAGACCCTTATGTCCATCTGTCTTTTGTTGTCACTGTTTTTTTCAGGCATCTTCTTTCTTTTCTGGATTTTTGGATCTTGAAGCAGGGCACAAACAAGCCTGATTCAATGTCACCAAAAGGAAAATAGTCCCCAACATCTGAGATGTTCTGCCTGTGCTCTTGTTATCATAGCTATTGAAACAGTAGGGTTTACACCCTTTGTGATTAACAGAGCAGATCCTGGAAAGTCATTTCCAATGATCACAGGTACATGTAACATAGGTACTACCCCCACTTTCAATATTCCATTAATGTTCAGAGTCACTTGGATGATGGGATAGTATCAAGTGCCCCACAGATGCAGATGACCCTCCTACCTGGATATTTTGTACAGTCTTTTTCCAGAACTTCAACATGCACCAGGGTCTGTCTGTCTCCTAAATCTGTAAGTCCCTTCACACTCTTACCTCCAGCCTTGACATCTGTTAAATACTTGCCCCAATTTGCTAAGTACAGGTTTAGTCCAGTGTTACCCTCCTTATTTTTTATGGCAGTTATTTGCAATATGGCCTGGCTTATTACAGTTATAGCAAATACAGTCTCTGGGTGTAGATTTGTTACCCCCATGAGAGTTCTTATCTGATCTGCAGTTAAATCAGGAAAAATAGGGTCTTACTGTTCCTTGGCTGTTACTTCACTGCTGTAGTATCTGTCTGACTGTCTGATAGTCCTTAGCCAAAAAAATGGACTCTTCCCCACTTTCTGGTCAGTGTTATTTTACCCATGATTCATGTCTGTAGGAAGGATGTCAATGAATTGATCTGTTAGAAATATGTTGATGATCTGTGGGATTGTTTTGCCCTCTGGTTGGAGCCATTTAAAGAGGAAATTCTCTGAGTCAGTGAAGGCTTTTTGAGGTTTATTAACTGAGTGATACTTCAGGGAACAGAATCTCTGCCTGTAGGTCTTTCTTGAGATGGCATATCTTTAAAGGGTTTATCTTTTCACAACATCATAATTTTCTGACTTTGCAGTGTCCATACTGCTGTAGGTATGTTGGGTTTTACCTGTCAGATAAGGTACCAGCCTGATTGTCCATTAAAGCTTTGGCCATTGGCATGGTCTGACATCCCTTTCAAAAGTTGTCAGGTATGCTTCAACATCATCTGAGGGATGCAGCTTTTCACATTTAATGTCTTTTAAGTTGTTTCTGTTTTGTTGATCTGCTGGACCTGTACCTAATCGTCCAGCTTTGATAGCTTGTAAGACATCCAGTCATTGCTGCTCCTATCAATGCATCTCTTTTTTCTCTGTTTCTCAGTCTCTCTTTGTTATATAGCCTACCATTTGAAGAAGGTAAATATGCTTGCAGGTTTTGTCCCTACCTGTTCTTCTTTCAGAACTGATACCAGCTGTACTGTCTTGGTTTGGACTTTTGCTTCTGCTTCTAGTTTTGCTGCCATTCTTCTGGTAATCACTCCTGGGCTTGCTGTTGCAGTAGCCATACATTTTTATTATGCTTCCATCTAGTACCCAGGCTCAAAATAGCTGGTGTACAGTATGCACAGCATTAAATTCTGACACCAACTGTCATAGTGACATAGGTTAGGAAGCACAGGCAATCCAGGTGATGTTATAAAATTTGCAAGTAGTATTTTATTATTATAAATAACATTGTACAGGTCAACTATTTATAAAGGCAGTACAAATAGTAAAAGTATTGAGTCTCCTCCTGGAAACACATTGCTCTGATTATAGAAGATGTTTTTGCCTGGCAGTTTAAACTAGTATCCTGTTGTTGTAAGTTATAACTCCTGTTTTTCACAAAATGTATCAAAACATTTGTCATTTTGCTTCCCGAGGCCAGCCTAAAGAGCACATCTAGTCTTAATAAGTACAACAAAATAATGTATTTGTCCCAGAGCTGGTTTCCAATTGACAATTCTGTAAATGAGCTTGTGTTCCATATTGTTATCTTTTCTAATAAATCCAAATAGCTTTTTTTCTGCAGTCATTTCAACAATATAACAATACACATTTGCAACCAAGGGATCTCAGTTTCACATAAAGATTAACATACATTTTGTAACCACAGAGAAGCAAGGGTAGAAAGAAAGAATAGAAACAGGAAGTGAAGGAAAGATGATGACATGGGGAAATTGTGGGATCATCGGAGTGGCCAGTTCCTAGGTGCCACAAGAAAAATGTAATTGCAAGAGACAGAGAAGTGGCAGATTAGCAGAAGACAAAATGGATCCTTGCTTTTAACTTTCTCTGTATAACAAATGGGATAGGGTCTTACCGAACCCTGTCACAAATATCATACAATACACAGGAGATTGCTGATGCAAGGTAGTTAAGACTAATTAAAAACATGCTTTACTCAACTCAGGACTTCAAAAATGCTTTACTCAATCCAGAACATCAACAGCCTTCAACAACCAGTAGAAGTGCCCACCCATTTAAACATGAACACTAATAAACACACACTATTAGATTGGGTTCTTACTAATAAGGAAAGAACATATATTTTCTTTCGGGTTGGTAGTATATTGTATTAGCAGTCACCATCCCATTTTTAGTATTTGGAAACATGGATGTAGAACTAAACCTCCTCCTAAGAAGTTAGAATTTAGGGACTACTCTAAACTAAATTCCCTTGACTTCTTAAGATCTATCTGTGATGGACTGGTCATACCAGAAACTAATTCCAGATGTCAATTGCACTTTAGATTTTTCATAAATGAATTCATAGGTATTGCTGATAAATGTGCACCATTTGTAAAGAGAAGAATTATTGGTAAGGACTCTTGCTTGGTTTAACAGAAATATATTTAGGCTCATGAAAGGTAGAGATTTTTCTACATGCCTAAAGAGTAAAATCTATTTATGATTTAAATGTGTACAGATGTTAAATAAAGTTTTGTAAAAAAAAAAAATCTGAAAAAGCAATTTTTTAAAGAACCAACAGTCTGAAAATTTGTCTGATCGCAAGGAATTTTGTGGGGGTCAATTAGATCTTTATTAACTTTGTCAACTGGGGTTAGCTTAGGTATGACCAAATGGAAGGAGACATTGATATGCCCAGATCACATTGCTAATGAATTTAATACAATGTTCACAAGTTTAGAAGGCTATTGAGTTGGTGCTGGTGGTAATTTAAGATGCTTTTCTAGAGACCATGAGCAGAAAAGACCCTACTTTTATTTGAGAGCTGTGTGGAAATTGGTAGTTTTTAACTTATTGAAAAAGTTGAGAATGGACAAATTCAGTGGTTGTGATTGCCTGTCTACTAAGCCACTGGTGCTTGCCACATCTGAAATAGCATATCCAGTCAGTATTCTATTTAATTTATTATTATCACTTGGACAAGTGCCATATCAATGGAAACAAGCATTGTTTTATTCCAGTCCATATAGCTGGCTGTTTGTCAAAGTTTTGTGACTACTGTCCTATAGCCATGCTTTCACTCTTGTCCAAGATTCACAAAAAAATAGTTAATAGTCAATTAAATGAATATTTCACAAATTTTGATTTGATCTCAAAGACTAAGCACATGTTCAGAAGGGAACATGGTACAGGGGCTGCCTTAGTTAGGTTCACGAATGTAGCCCACAGAGCAATGGAGGCTGGTTATCTTTCTAGTGCTGTGTTCATAGACTTAACCAAGGCATTTGAGTTAGTTGGCCATTTTCATCTGATGAATCATCTTCAGCATCTAGGTGCTAGTAAACCAGAATTAGCATTATTTGGTGACTACTATAAGTTAGACATCAAAGTTTTAAATTTGTAGGTTTCCTCAAATGTGTTGATGTAATATGCCAAAATGTTCTATTGGGTGTGTTTTATTAACTACAAATCCTCCCTTTCTTACTGGATAACACTTATTTCCAGTCCTGGGATAAATGTATTTTCTGCTTCTTTTGGTCGGGGGGATGACCATGAATTAAGTTATCAGTGCTTCAGCTGGCTAAAGAAAGGGGAGGGGGTAGTAAACCTTTCATACTTGCATACATATGCCAAGGCAGCACATTTGCAGATAGTCTGTCTCTGAACTCCACCAGCATATACCTCCTACTGGAAGGCAACTGAATTCACTTTAAACAATTTCTACCTTCTTCATAAGTCACAGTTGCAAGCAATGATATGGCCAGATATTTCAGGAAATTTCTGTGATATCGCTAGAGACATGCCCTGCCTGTCTGCATTACCTCTATAGACCACCAGAGAGAATCTCTTTAAATACATTGTGAAATACCTGGAAATATCTGTCTGTATGTATGTACGTATGTCTGCAACTGTATGCTTCTTCCCTGGATTATCACTCTTAAATAGGGTTCATGCACTTCATGGTTATCACCTTGAAAGTTTGCCACTCCGTTCTCTGAGCTCCTACTTTCCATGACCTGAGAATATGGCTCTTGGCCCTCCGCCATATTCAGGCTTTTCCACTAAACCAACTAGATGCTACCCTATCGAGGTGGAATCAACTTAGGCTCTCCTTTTTACACTAACTGCTTGACAGGTATGGTGTCCTTCCCTTTGAGTCCTTGAAACAAATGTATTCTCTTCAATTAAGAGATCATTTGAAATACTTGCAGCTTTGATCTCTTTTACAACATACCTATGGAGAGGCTACTAAAATACCAAATCAGGTGGGCCTACTAGATAATATCCTTATGGGGGTCAAAGATTGGGGAAAGAGGCAACACCTTAAAAGGAATCTTTAATATGGTTTGCAGGAAGTTACCCATATTTCAACACCATACATACTCCAGAAATGGATGTCAAGAAATGGATGTCGACCATCTCCTAGATCAATGCCAGAAGCCTACCTGCCTTTAAAATAACACATGCACAGTATTTATAATTTTCAAGGAAGTGCATGTCCAGATTCTTTAAGATCCTGTTGATTCAAGAAATATTCCTTGGGCTGGAAGGAGGGCTCTGCTGGCAAGGATGTGGAACCCCACATACAGACCATGTCCACATATTTTGGAGGTGCCCCAAGTTGGCCAACTTTTGGTGGGACATCTAGCTGGACATAGAAACAATTTTTAACTTCTCTGGTTTGTTTGCACCATCTCTGATTCTCCTGTCCATCCCTTTCCAAGAACATGAAATCAGAGGCAACATATTGAAATTGTTGCTTTTATTGATTACTATTGCAAAGACTGTCACAAGGTTGTGAGTAAGTACAGCATGTCCCATGAAACAAAAGTGGTATGATCTAACACAGCACATATATCACTTCGAGAGCCATACATCAATATTTTCTAAAACAACAGGCCTTTGATATCATCTGGTGTAGACAGTCCTGCACTATATGGACATTGATGCATCCTTCATCCACTAGTTGTAGCCACTACAGAGGACTTCATGACTTGTCTCACCCACCCCTCACCCCCACACCCAGCAGTTACTAGATCACTTTTTAAATGTTGCTAGATAAATGGTCTGTCTACAGTGCAGTCTACTTTCTGTTTTTCTGAACTAACTCTGTATCAGTTTTGTGCTCATTGTACCCTACTGCCAGATCATGCACTATCTCTTTTATTTCATCTGGTTTGTCTGATCTCTTGTCTTATATGTCAAAATCATAAAATGTTGTTACAAAAAAGTTTTCATTTTGGAGGGTCTATATCTTCTTGTACTGTGTGTGGGTTTAGTGTGGTGTCCTTCAAGACTCCATATTGGGCCCACTACTGTTTTTTTTTCCTTTATTGATCCCATAGTAAATGTCACACCCTTGACTGTGAGCTTTTTCTCAATGCAGATTATGCTGTGCTCTATTTTCATTGTTCCTCTGTAGATGAGATTAATACAACTCTTACCAATGAATTTGCTGCTGTATGAAAAATGACTGAGTCAAAATAACCTAATTTTAAATAAATCTAAAACCAAAGTTATTTTGTTTGGAACTGCCCATAAGATAAAAAAAATAAAAATATGTTGGTGATATAAAAATCCTTGCTTTGGATGGTATCGCCCTAGACTGTGTAGACACTTTCAAATATCTTGGCTTCTTTTAGTCCCTGTTTTGAATTACGGTCCTCATTTGCACAAAGTAACTTCTAAAATCCTTTCAAAAAATGGCTACTTTTACAAAATACAAAATTTTTTTATCAAAAGAAACCCTCTTGGCTTTAGTTTGCCAAAATCTGCTGCAGTGTTGAAAACTACTACAATAGTGATTGATTTGGCCCCTTGTAGCAATTTTGCTAGAAAAGAAGTATTGCTCCAGACAATTGGCAAATCTGCCTTATTGGTTCTAAACTGTACCCATCATTGTAATGTTTCAGGCAACCTCAATTGGCTTTCTCTACAAAAAAAAATTATAAATTGACAATTGGGAGGCAGTATAGCACAGTGGTTTAAGGCTCTGAGCTGCAAATCTAGAGACCTGGGTTTGAATCCCACAGCCACCACTTACATACTGTGTGACCCTGATCAAATCACTTAACTTCCCTGTGCTCCCAGATTGCACCTGTAAAGAAGCTTTCAGCTTAGTGTGTCTCACCTGGTTAAACAATTGGAAAAAAAAAACACATCTCGCTTTGTTTACATAATTAGAAAATCTGGTATTCCCAGTTGTTTAAGCAGTTTGTTAGTTAATTATAACCCCAGTTTTGAATCAGGTTCATCATCTGAGTTTTTTGTTATCCACATCGTTAACTCATACTGTTGCTGGACAATACAATTATTTATTTAGTTTTTATTAACCAGGTAAGGTGCACTAGGAAAACAGTAGCCTATTTTCAGGCACAACCCGAAAGAAGTACATACATAACAATTGATTACAATCCATGTTAGCAGTGAGATTCAAGGTTTTTGAACATACAATAAACAAAATGGCAGGTTGTGGCATTTTACAATACGAACAAGTCAGTAGTTAAGATTTAGGTTACATACATACAATAATCAATAGGCATGTCAAGACAAAGGTACAAGGAGGGTAAACAATTTCTGATTTGTTAACATGAGTCCTAAGTGGTAGGGCCTAGGTGCAGGAACAAGCATTTGAATGTAGGAGGAAGTTTTTGAATTGTTTTTGAAAGGTTGTGACTGTAGTGCACTGTCTGATGTGAGGAGGGACCTTATTCCACAGTTTTGGGGCAGATATTGCAAAGTCTGTTGATCCCTATTTGGTTTTAACCCTTGGAGTGTAGAGTAGGTCCAAGTCTGAGGGCCTAAGAGGGTAGACAGTTTTTATGTAACCCGGTGAGAGGAAAGGGAAATAGGAGTGTGGTTATTCAATACACTTTGAATGGTGTTCCCAAGACAGAAGTCCCTCAGACCAGAAGGGGCAACCATCTTAGCCTTAAATATAAGGTACAGTGATGAACAAGCCAAATGCTAGATAGTGCAGATCTGTAGATGTTATAGGCCATGTCCCATCTGAGGAGGTTGTGGCCGGAGATGTAGGAGAAGATGGGAAGTCCATATGATAACTTGGGCAGTAGGATACTCCTGGACACTAACAATTTAGCAAATGGGGTGATATTCTGACTAGCTCAGTATGTTAAGCCCAATCTTACATTGACTGCCTTACAGATATTGGTCAGGTAGAGGGAGAATTCCAAAGAGGGGTCCAATGTGATAACCAAGCATCTGAAAGACTGAACAGTGTCTAGGTGTGTGTGATTTATGCTAGTGACCTGTAGTGGTGTTAGGATGCTTTTAAGGAGAGAAGGGGTACCAAATAGCATGGCCTGGGATTTGGTTGTGTTCCTAAGGAGTTTATTCAGATGTAGCCATGTTTACACACTCCTTAGATCTGCAGTCAGTTTTCTATTGAGATCAGAAATGTTATTGGAACTCATGTAGAAGACTAGGGCATCTGTATACATGAGGGGAGTACAGCTGGTAAAACAATGCTGGATCATGTTGACATGGAGGGAAAAGAATAAAGGTCCTAGTATGGATCCCTGGGGGACACCAATATTGACAGAGGCAGGGGACAACAGGGATGAGCCAAAGTGTACACTCTGCTGACTACTTGTAAGGTGCTTATGGAACCAGGGGAGAGTGGAGTCAGTGATTCCTGGTTCCCCAGTTTGTTACATAGAAGGGAGTGGTTGTCCATGTCAACGGCTTTTGTTAGGTCAATAAAAACAGGACCAGTGAGTCCTACTTTATCTAGTGAGCAAGCAATACTATTGGTCAAGGTGAGCAAGGCTGAGGTGGTACTATGGTGTTGATGGAAGCCGTGCTGGACTGGGGAAATAAGGTTGTAAGTTGTCAGATAGCTGGTGAGTTGTACTGACACTTTTTTCAAGGCCCTTATTTACGGCAAGTAGGATAGCTATGGGTCTGTAGTTGTTTATAATTTTACTGTTACCTTTCATAGGTACTGGAAGAATAATTGACATTTTCCAGATGGTGGGTATTGTGTTTGTGGTGAAGGATAGTTTCATGATTCTAGTAATAGGTGAGGACAACTCACTGGCTGCTAGTTTTACAAGTCCAGGTTCTATGCCATCAGAGCTCACAGACTTGAATTCAGGGAGGTTTCTAAGGAGTTTAAAGATCTCTAAGGCTTTTACTCACTTGAAATAGAAAGTGGGGTATTGAATAGGGTCCGCTTCAGGGGGATGTGGGTGAATAGGCAAAAAGAAGGGAAAGGCTGATGAGTACACAGAGAGGTCAGTGATTTAAATGCATTGGATATAGTGGATGGATTATTGCAGTTTACACCACCAACCTCAATGTCAGAAGGAGTAGGGGCTGCATTAATTCCCGTGGACTTTTTTATGGTGTTCCAGAACTGGCATGAGTTACTGCAGCAGGAGTTAAGCTGTGCCTTGCAAAAACTGACTCTTTTTGTCAAATTGCCATTTTACATCCATTTTGGAGGTTCTGATAAGTACTCCAGTCAGCTTGGGAGTACGTTACCTTGAAGGAAGCCAATTTCTTGCCTGTTTCATTTAGGAGTGCAAGTAGTGAGCAATCTAGAAACATAGAAATACAGACTTTGACGGCAGATAAGGACCACTTGGCCCACCCAGTCTGCCCATTTCCCTACCTACTGGATAAGCTGCAGATTCTAGTTAACCAACAGCCTACTTCCTGCCACCCCCCACTACAATTGCCTTGTGTCTGTCCCATGCATGTTTGAATTCTCCCACTGTTTTAGCCCCAACAACCTCCCCAGGAAGGCAGTTCCACGCATCCACCACTCTCTCTGTGAAAAAGATTTCCTTACATTACCCCTGAGCTGTCCCCCCTCTATCTTTAAATTGTGTCCCTTGTTCTTACACATCTCTTTTTCTGATAGATGCTACCCTCCTGGACTTTGTTGATTCCTTGAGGTACTTGAATGCTTCTATCATGTCCCCATTCTCCCTCTTTTCATCAAGGGTATACATATTAAGCTCTCTCAGTCTCTTCATATGATTTCTGATGCAGGACCCTGCACCATTTTAGTTGCCCTCCTTGAATTGCTTCCATCCTGCTCCACGCCCTGCGAGATGAGGTCTCCAAACTGCACACAGTACTCCAGATGGGGTCTCACCAACTGTCTGTACAGAGGGATAACCACTTTTTTTTTCTACTTGTGATGCCCTTCTATGCATCCCAGTATCCCCTGGCTCTCCTCACTGACTTCTCACATTGCTTACCCACCTTAGATCATCCGATATGACTACCCCCAAGTCTCGTTCCATTTTTGTTGTTGTTAGTACCTCCTCTGCTATTGTGTACTCTTCTCCTGGGTTTTTGTTTCCCAGGTGCATTACTTTGCACTTCTTTGCATTGAATATAAGTTGCCATATGTCTGACCATTCCTCCAACCTTGCCAAGTCCCTTCTCATCCTTTCTACCCACCCTTGTGTATCAACTATGTTACAGATCTTTGTATCATCTGCAAAGAGGCATACCTTTACCTCCAGACCCTCTGCAATGTCACCTATAAAGATGTTAAAAAGGACTGGACCCAGTACTGAGCCCTGAGGTACTCCACTAGTGACTTCCCTTTCTTCGGAATGTGTGCCACTCATTATTACCTTCTGTGTCCTGTTGTGCAGCCAGTTCGCAACCCAGGCTACCACCCTGGGACCCACTCCCAAGCTGGCTAACTTGATTATTAATCTTTTGTGCGGGACTGTGTCAAATGCCTTGGTAAAGTCTAGGTAGGCCATATTCACAGCCCCTTCCTGGTCTATTACTTTGGTCACCCAGTCAAAGAAATCTATTAGATTTGTCTGACATGACCTTCCTGCTGTAAATCCATGCTGCTTTGGGTCCTGTGCCCGCTGGCTCTAGGTACTCAACAATTCTTTCTTTCAGAAGTGATTCAATCATTTTCCCACCACTGAGGTCAAACTTACAGGTCTGTAGTTTCCTGCTTCTGCCTTGCTCCCACTTTTGTGAAGGGGAATCACATCTGCCCTCCTCCAGTCCTCAGGTACCACCCCATCCTCCCATGATTTGTTAAAAAGTGTGGTCAGTGGTGTCACTAGGTCCTCCCTTAGTTCTTTTAGGATTCTGGGGTGAATCCCATCAAGCCCCATTGCTTTGTCCCCCTTAAGTTTTAGGAGTTCTTTCAGTACTCTTTCTTCTGTAAATGGACTGGTGTCAACCCCCCTACCCAGAGTGCTTCTGTTGTCTGGTTTAGGTAATTCCTCCTCATCTTCTTTTGTGAATACTGAGCAAAAGTATTCATTCAGTATCTCTGCTTTTTCACTGTCTCCCTCTGCCCACCTCCCCTCTCCTTTATTAATCTTCACTATTCCTCCTTAACCTTTCTATGCTCCCTAATGTACCTATAAAAGGTTTTATCCCCCTTCTTAACTGACTTGGCTATTTTTTCCTCAGTTTGGCTTTTTGCTATTCTGACTGCCTTCCCCACTTCTTTCTTCTTTAATTGATACAGTTCCCTGTCGTGGCTCCTTCTGTGATATCTTATACTCTTTTGAATGCAGCCTTTTCTCCTTAACCTCTCTCCACCTCTTTTGAGAAACCATAGTGGTTTTTACTCTGCTTTTTTTCATTATCTGTTTCACACAAAGGCTTGTTGCCTCTATGACGGCAGTTTTGATTTTCTCCATTGTTCTTCCACCCTCCTTTTGCCCATTTGCTAGTGAATTCTCAGGTATTCACCCATTTTGCCAAAGTCAGCCCTTCTAAAGTCCAGTATGCTTGTTTTGTATGGCTTATCTCCATGGTTGTAAGCACTGTGAAGCACACTGTGCAGTGGTCGCTTGTTCCCAGATGTCTCACCGACTTCTAAATTTGTGATCCTCTCTCCATTTGAGAGTACCAGGTCTAGTATTGCTTCTCTCCCGAGTGGGTTCCAAGACTAGCTGTCTAAGGCCTGCCCCCTGCAGGGCATTGAGAATGACCCTGCTCTTTGATGTGGCTGCAGTACATGTCATCCAGTTAACATCTGGCATATTCAGGTCCCCCATTAACAGTATCTCCCCTTTTTCAGCCATTTTGAGAATGTCCTCTATCATTTTCTTGTCCATTTCCTTCCCTTGAGATGGGGGTCTGTATACAACCCCTGTGCGGATTGTGATGCCATTCCCTTTCTCCAAGGTGACCCAGAGTCCCTCTTGTCCTCCCCCTTTACTTTTTAGTTCTGTAGCTTTGATCCCTTCCCTTATGTATAGAGCTACTCCACCTCCTCTTTTCCCCTCCCTGTCCCTTCTGTAGACTGTGTACCCCGGTATGTTGACATCCCACATTTGTTAAATGTGCTGCGGACTCTTCTTGTGGTGACAGTGGCATGCTTATCCTGGATACATTTGAAAGTGGAGTTGAAGTAAGAGACTACCTGGCTAACATAATTTTTTGACCAGAGGAAGGACCAGTCAAAAAGAGCTATATCTGATTTAAAGTAGTGAGGATTTAGCTGGGAGCAATCACAGAAGTAGAGTAAGAAAGGGGGAGGCTTGTGAGTCTTTACTCTCCAACAAGAGTACACTGGGGAGTGGTCACTTATGGAGTCAGGTAGAACCCCTGAGCAGGGTATAATATTTGTGTGGGGGACCAGCATCCAGTCTATCAGTGTGACACATTGCCCAATATTTGAACATCTGGTAGGGTGTGTAATTATTTGAGATAAGAGCATTTTAAAGATAGTGAAACAAAGTGACTATTGTTCTTTAACCAGTTTATAGCAAAGTCACCGAGTATGAGGAATTCATTCCCTTGGACTAGTGGGTCTATTTGTTCTGCTGCAGTTTGGAACACTATACATACAGTACTCATATAAAATGTTTGCCTACTCATAATTCTTTTTCCTGTGCTGTATCTCAGTATTTTAGAACATCTGATGTGGGTACTTGTTTTTAGCTAACATCATTTGAATTGTATCGTTTGTCTGTATACAGCAAGGTTTTTATCCTCAGAAACATTTGTAATCCTGTATGTTATCATGCTTGACCTCAGTTCATACCTAAAAAAAGAATGAATATTCCAGTGTGACCACCTGATATGAAAATACATGAAAAATGAAAAAAAAAGGAAAGCAATGATACCATTGGGGCTGGTGATGCTTGTGAATAGAGGGCACTGAATGATTCTTTATTGGGCCCCATTCTTAGCAAAATTTATTTGCATCCTGTTTCTAAAATCATTTACCTGCAGTGCTTCTGCAAAGAAGAAGGATATTCTGATTGTGGCAACCTTTGTACATAAAGCAATCATTTTGTGCCAAAAATTTGCTTGATAACTGGTCTAGGACTACTGTCTCTACCTCTGTCCAAGTCTGCTTACTCCCCTCGACTGCTGCTTGTCCTTTGGGTGAAAAATCTTTCCTGCGTACAGACCGTACCTGAGATCCTGAATTACATTTATTTGAATTACTAAGTACGAGATGAATTAAAATGTATTTTGCAATTTCTTTTTATCCTGTAAAACACTGATCATGTCTGGCTGCACGTCTGTTTTTCTCTCTGACAAATGCAAAAGCAGGAAGCAAATATGCTAATTTGATAACTACAGTAGCCATCCAGCCAAACTGCAGCAGTGTCATCTAATGATTGGAGTTACAGGCTTGGGAACCAGAAGTCCTAGGTTCAAATCCCATCAGAGCTACATACTTACTGTGTGACCTTGAGCAAGCTACTTGACCTCTAAGTGCCTCATTCATTTCAGTCATAAAATAAGGTAAAAAACAGGACTCCTTTCAAAATGAAAGTACATCTCAGCTGGGCCACCATAGGTGAATAAATTGTACAAAAATTTAATTGTATGTAATGTGGTTCACCCAACATCCATCCTTTACTCAACAGCATTTTATATACTGTATGTGAATTATCGAGTACGAAAAGAGGATCTTCAGAAGAAGCAGTCTTTTTTTTGTCAAATTAGTAATGGATATAAATAGAATCAGAAGAACATTGCCTATCCCTAGTCTCTTGCCAACATGGGCATGAGGCCAAAGCCTGCAGGTCTGAAGAACAATGAGTTGTGAGGGCAGTGCTTATAGTCCTGGAAATCATCCAGGCTCAAATATAGCATTTCACCTGATTTACTTTCTCCAGCTTGTTTGCTATCCCCTTGCTCCCTCTCACTCTCCTCTTTTACTATCACTAGGAGATAAATTTTCTTAAAAAAAAAACAAAACATTGAACTTGCTTTTATTGCTGTTTCTAGCATTTTAATCAGTGTGTTGGCAAGGAAGCTAATTATTTTGTGTTGACCACCTGCCATGCCATTTCACTTCATAGAAATGGACTAGGTACCATATGCCCAGCTTATCACTGTATACTATGAAGCAGCAAGTTTCATTGTTATATGTTTCTTGCAAAGCAGCCTATCATTAAAGTGATTCATTACATGTTCTTCATCATTGCCATTCCTTGTGTGCTTCACTTAGAAGTGACTGCTCTGTTTGAGAGGTCTGTAAAACAGAGAAAGCATATCTATCTATCTATCTATCTGTGCACTATATGTGTATGTATGGCTGGACAGACAGACAGAGACAGATAGACAGACAGATAGACTGACAGATAGATAGATAGATAGATAGATAGATAGATAGATAGATAGATAGATAGATGATAAACAGAATAGATAAGGCAGTATAGTGTGGTGGTTAAGAGCAGTGAGCTGCTTACCTGATGAACTGGGTTTTAATCCCACAGCCACCACTTGCATATTGTAAAAAAAAGTGTGTGCGTGTGAACGTATACATAGTATCATTTTTCTTTTAAACAGGAGAAATATTGTTAGGACATATATTGTTATTTTCAAGGTAGTTCTGTACAAATACAGTTTTGGTAAACCACAATACAATGCAATACAAAACGTAAAATATAAATATTCAACATATAAAGTAAAGTCGAGGGATCCCGCCACCCTGCCACAGGGGGCTAAGCCATGGGGCAGCTGGAGGAAGAACTGTGAGCAGGGGATGGGGCTGGGGGATCTGGCATGAGGTACTACTGTCAGGGACCAGGAGGATAAACAAACTAACTAAAAAAAAAAAAAAATTCTACCCCCAGGTCAGTATGTGTTCTGGACTCCTGGAGGGTCCCTTCCACCTCAACTATCTGTGAAGAGGTGAACGAGCTTCCTCCAGTCACACCCCACTGTCGTTGAGGCACAGGTCAGGAAGCATAGGAAAAACCAGGAGCAGTTGTAGAATTCACAAAAAGTATTTTCCTTGTACTAGCAGTAATAAATAAATAAACTTGTTCTGTAAACTATTTACAAAGGCAGAATAAAATAATGAAGATCCATCAGAGTTTTCCTTCAATCTCTGTGTCCCTTTTTGCAAGCAATTGCAGCTCTGCCCTCTTATAAGTCCTTGCAGCCCCCCTTTTTAACAAACATCCTGTTTTTTCTAAAATGTTCTAGTATATTTCAGTCAGCTGCAGGCAGGAACACAATGTCCCAGAACTGAGGCCCCTTTTCCACAGCTCTTCTGCAAAAAGCTTTAAAAATTGCACTAAGGCAACCTCATGAGTTTTCAATAGCTTTTTGCAATCATCTCAAACTATAATTATATACATTTCAACAATTAACACTATATAATTTCTAAACAAAGGAATCCCAATATCAGTTACATTTCCACATAATGATTTGCATATTTTTTTTATCAGTAGATATGTAAGGGAGGAAAAAGACAAACAGCAAGGAAAGACTGAGAGATAGTGAGAGGCAGAGAATTGTGAGACTGTCGGGGTGATCAAATCCTAGGTCTCACGAGAAAATTTGGTTGCACAACCAGACAGAGAAGAGACAGAAAAAGAAAGAACAGAACAGATCCCTGCATTTAAACACTTTCTATAACAACTGGGACAGGGTCCTATTCCACCCTGTCACACCCACGCTGCTTGCCCCAGACAAGGTGGAGAGCCCAACCCCTTCTGCCCCTGCCCCTGCCCCTGCCTCTGCGGCCCTCCACTGCACAACTTCAGACCAGCAGGGTAAAGAGGTACCTCTTTAGCAGGCCTTCCCATCACAAGGGCAGCACAACAAAACCTTGCCTGTAATCACCCCACCACACACCTACTCTGACAGTTCAAGACTGGTGGTGCTCACCCAGATAAATTATGGTTTCTAAAGCATTTTAAGAACATAAGAAAATGGCCAGCAGAAGGCGATCTCTCAGTCTATCAGGTCTACTCAAAATAATATGGGTTGTTTCCGACTTTCAGTTTACATCTGTAACCCCATCCCTCTGTCCCCTCCAAATGTTCTGGTCCTTCCCCTTACAAGACCTCCTGAATTCCTTTATGCTCATCCCAGGCTCTTTTGAAGGCTCCCACTGACTTTGACTCCACCACATCCTGTGGCAGCTCGTTCCATGCCATCACCACTCTTTCTATAAAAAAGTGCTTCCTTGCATCCCTCTTGAATCTACCCCCCCAAGCTTTAGGCTGTGTCCTCTGGTGGTGGTGGTGGCGGCCCTTTTTTTATTGAATAGGCTCCCACAGTCCACTGTGTTAATTCCCTCAAGTACTTGAATGTCTCAATCATATCCCCCTCTCTGCCTCCTCTCCTCCAGGTGCACATTCCCAGGTCCTCCAACCTCTTTGCATATGATCTATCCTTCTGTCCCTCTATCATTTTAGTCACTCTCCTCTGGATACTTTCCATCATGTCTATGTCTTTCTTCAGGTGGGTGCCAGTATCTTACTCCATACCACAAGTGAGGTCTGACCAATGACCTGTATAGCAGCAGAATAACCTCACTCTTCCTACTGCTAATTCCCCTAGCAATACACCCTAACATCCTATTAGCCTTTGCTACAGCCTTTTTGTATTGAGTCGAGTGCTTCAGGTCACCCATAGATCTTTTTCCTCCTTCGATGACGTAACTTGAACTTTTCCAATGTAGTACTCTGTTCTCAGGTTCTTTGTCCCTATGTACATCACCTTGCACTTTTTGACATTGAACCATAGCTGCCATATCCCTGCCCATCTCTCTAGTTTGGCTAGGTCCTCTCTCATCTCCTTTATCCCCTCCTGAGGGTCCATCCTCCAGAAGAGCTTGGTGTCATCAGTAAACATGCACATTTTTCCCTGAATGCCTTCCCCTATGTCCGTAAGAAAGACGTTAACACTGGTCCCAACTCCAATATCTGTGGAACACCACTGGTGACTTCCCTTGTACTGAAGAACTCCTTCCCTACTACAACCCTCTGCATCCTGCCACTCAGCCAGTTATCGACCCATCTAACCAACCTTCCTCCCATCCCTAAGTCCTTCAGCTTCATGATCAGCCTTTTGTGTGGCACAGAGTCAAAGGCCTTGCTAAAGTCCAGATATACAATATCCACTGCCAGAACTTGAGCAAGCTCTCCTTCAACATTGTCTCCAGTAGTTTACACACAATCAAGGTCAGGCTGACTGGACTGTAGTTACCAGGGTCCTCCTTGGAGCCACTCTTATGGAGTGGCATGACATGTGCTATTTTCCATTCCCCTGGCACCACCCCCATATCAAGATATCTATTGAATAGTATTGTCAGTGGGCCTGCTAGCTCTTCTGACATCTCTTTTAGTATCCTGGGGTGTATTCCATCAGGCTCTGGAGATTTTTCTACTTTCAAATTCATGAGCCCCTCCCTCACCTGCTTTGTCCTTATGGCCTCTGATGGGTCCTCACCAGCCCCCTCCCCACTTCTTGCACTATGCAGTATTGGGCCCTTTCTTTCTTTGGTAAAGACAGAGCACAAGTAATTGTTTTATATTTCTGCTTTTGCCCCATCTTTCATGAATATGCATTCCTCCTTCTTCAGCCTGACTATGCCGTCCTTTTTGTCTCTTCTTTCCTTGATGTATCGAAAGAAGGCCTTGTCCCCCTCTTTCATCCCTTTTGCTATCTGGAGCTCCTTTCTTGCTTTTGCCTGTATTACCTCCCTTTTTGATAGTTTAGCCAGCCTTTGGTACTCCTCCTCATCCTCTTCCCTCACTGTCTATTTTCTTTTCTTGTATGCTGCCCTTTTATCTTTCACTGCCTTAGCCACCTCTCTGCTAAACCAGCTAGGTGGTCATGTTCCTGCCCTCTTTCCCCTCATCTTTGTGCATATGTTTGTGGCATTCTGTATGGCCACTGTGATCGTATTCCACATTTCCTTCATACCCAAGCCTTCATCTAGGTTCCCAAGGTCTTCTTTGATCATTTCCCTCATTCTCTTAAAATTCGCCATCCTGAAGTCTAGCTGTCTTGTCTTGGTGGGGATGTCTTCACTACCCATGTCCAGGTTGAACCACACTGAGTTGTAGTCACTTCCACCCATGGGATCACCAATATCTATGTCTTGCATGTGATCACCATTGGAAAGCACCAGGTCCAGAATTGCTTCCTCCCTAGTGGGACTGGTCACATACTGCATCATGAAACCATCCTGGATTGCATCCAGGATTACCTGGCTTCTGGCACAGGATATGGCCAGACTAACCCATTTGATTTTGGGCAGATTAAAGTCGCCTACCACTACAATCTCCCCCCTTTCCACTGCTTTTGTTAACTGAGCGCATAACTCCCTGTCCTTGTCCTTGCCCTGACTGGGTGGTCTATATATGACCCCGATCCTTAATTTCCTTCCTTTACTTGTTTGGAGCTAGAGCCATAACACCTCCATGCTCCTTCTTTCAAAATCCTCTTCTCTTGTGCTCACAACACCTTCCCTTACATATGCTGTTACCCCACCCCTTTTCCTGTCTCCCTGTCCTTTCTGTGCAGCCTGTAACCTAGGATCGATAGGTCCCAGTCTTGGAGAGCTGATGCCCAAGTCTTTGTAATGGTGGCAATGTCTACCCTGCTTTCTGCTGAGAGCGCTTACAGGTCTGCCATCTTGTTCCCAAGACTATGTGCATTCAGCACCACCACTGTCCACTTTGTCTCTGTCATGCCTGTGACAGAGCTCCTGCCACTCTTGAGGACCGACCTTTTCTTAAATCTGTTGCAACAGTTCTTCTGTTTCTTAGCCTAATCTATCCTTTACAATTTCTAGTCCATAAGGTTGGCCACTTATGGACACCCCTTTCTCTCACTCTCTCTTGACTATGCTATAGTGTCCTCTTTAATCTTCCTTTTCCCTCTCAGGTCCTCATACAGGGAAGTTATTGTGGTGAACTCCAAATGTATGTAAAACAGGTTTTGTTTATCATTGTTAGATTTAGTATGTAATAGCACTATGTCATAAAATACCTTGATGTATATACCTTATGTTTATGAAATCTGTAAATGTTGAAAACACCATGGCACTAAGTGTTTTTAATAATGGTAAAAAGTACTAGATGACTATTATAGAAATTAAGTTAGTTGTGCTATTTAAAATGCATGTAAATTGTTGTAAATGGAACAAGTCTGAAATTTCATGGTAATGTGCATATATATCCCATGATGCTTTGCATTATGGAAGTATGTATGATGTTGTAATTCTTTGAAACTTGATTTGTTGCCAATGCCCTTTGGGGTAACCTTTTTTTCAGTGATTCTGCACTGAGGTTCTTTGTTTTTAGCTTGTTTTGTTTTTTTCTTTTTGAGCTCTCACTACCCATGCAAACGGGGCCCACATAGGGATGAAGGGTTTTCACTGAAAAGTTGTCAGATCAGAGATCAGTGTCAGTAGGTGCTGGCTACATGCAGAGAAAGGACATACACAGTCTGTTGTTGCAAACTGATGTACTGAAGAAGGAATATGACATTGCAGAAGCGTATTTCCTGTATTTTGAATAAACATCACACAGAGATTGTGTGTTGAACCTGAAGTTTGGTGTCTGGTCCATCTGTTATCCCACAACCCCTCCACAGACTTGGTGTGAGAAGTCGGATAACTTGCTTGAAGCATCTGGACTGGCCAAAGAGGGATGTTTTCTGGTGGATATCACCCAGATATCCCAGGTGGACAGATGCAGCAGGAGTTGCCAGAGTAGAGACCCGGAGAAGAAAGTCTGTGGAGTTCTGATCAGAACCATGGCTGAGAAATGGAGAGAAGCTGCTGCCTGGACTGGACCTGGGAGCTTGGAGGAAGGCCAAGCCTGAAGATGATGAAGAGATGCAGGTTGAGGCAGACAGGAGGTGTGAGAGACAACACCCAGGAGGTGGAGATCCTGATGAGGATGATCCACTAGATGAGTGGGCAATGGTCGGAGGCAGACTGACTATGCAGAGAGGCGGAACACTGGTGCCAGGTGCTCGAGAGGTCCCTGCCAGAGAGTTTGGATAAAGAATCAGAGGAGGATTTTTCATGTGCTCAGCTGGATGAGGACCCCCTGATGGAGCAGGATAGTCCTTTCTTGCCTGTGTTCCCAGGATGTTACCTGTTGGAGGTCAGAGACACAAGTATGGAACTTGAATGTGAGACCCCAGGTAAGAATGTGCCTAGTGATATTGTGCTGGGGTTGAAGACTCCAAGCAAGCAAGAAGAAGCCCATAAGGCTGAAGGGACTTTTTCTTGTATGATGCAGCTAAATCTATTAACAGTATTGACTGGGGTATACTTCATGCTAAAAATGCTAATATTGGCAAACTGTTATAGTATGTGTAGAGGTCATTAAAGAAAAAAATGGCACCCTTGAAAAAAGGGAAAACTCTCAGGTCACAAGGTACTAGATGGTAACAGATGGCTGACAATAGCACAATGATTGAAAAAATGTTTATTAAGACACCCCAGAGTTAAAAGGTTTAGGAACTGGCTGTTTAACATTGCAGGGTATGCAGCATGAAAGGTTCCTTGGCTTCCTATAGGTTTCTGTAGAGACCCATCTGGCAGGGTCAGACTAGCCTGCCCGGATACCCAGAAATTTCTGGGTGGGCCCCCCTCATGACTGTAAGCACCTGTACACTGCTGTTCATGGGGGGGCAACGTGGTCATGCAGCACGCACTACCCAAATGAAATGGACACCTAGTCTGTAAACACTGCCTGGCTCACCTCTTAATTACACAGTGTCCAAGAGAGGGTTGGGCCCCTTTGTTATGTGTACTAGTCTATAGACGCTGCCACTAAGGATGATGCCTGGCAGGGGGTGGGGTAGTAAACTTATTTAAGTAGCTAAGCTGCCTACTTACATTACAAAAGCATCGTCTGACCTCTGACTCTGAGTTGCAGTTACCATAGAAATCGGCTGCCTCCGTAGGTTGTGGGGGATGGGGGTCTAGGCACAGGACTGGAGGCAGGCTTCACTTTATTGCTTGGATGACATGCATCGTCACCACACCTGGCACACTGTCGCTCATACATGATGACATCACAGTGCGCGACAGCACAGGCACTTTAAAAGACCCTGCTGTAAAATTTCCAGTCCTTTCTAAGCTGAACTGACTACTGAGATGGCACAGGCTCACCCCTAGCTGGTTAAGTTGTTTGAGATGCAAGTGAAATGAGGTTGATACGGCGTTCCGGCATCATTGCATGTTGCATTTACATCATGGACAGGTCGTGGAGGAGAGGAACCAGGTCAGATTTTGCCTGAATTGAAGCAAGCAACAAATCCTGGCCTTTGAGCCTGAGCAGACCGTGTCCCGCCCTGATTCCTATTGTATCCAGACCCAAGTAGCATCTCTGGATCCAAAAATCTACTTCTCCAGAAGACTTGATTGGGTAAGAATTTCAGATGCTACACTGACTGCATTTTTGTAACATTTAAGCTGGAGGACTGTTGGTGCAGTGGATGGTTGTATTGTGTGCAGGGCCTAGGCTGCAACTTGGATGGGACTGGGAGGGTCATCACGGGGGGTGGGGTTTGTAGTCATGACAATGAGTTGAGGCCTGTGTGTGTGTGTGTTATGGGTGGGGGGGTGATAAGTAGTATGCTGCTCTCAGCGAACAAACAATTTCAGTGCCTGGGCTGGACTGGGGGGGGTTTGTAGTCATGACGATGCAGTTATGGGCCTGTGTGTATGGTGGGGGGTGATGAGACTTGTATGCTGCTCTCGGAAAAACAAACAATTTCAGTGCCTCAGCTGGACTGGAGTCACAGTGGAAAAGGGATTGGGGGTCCAGGCCCGGCTGCTCCACTGGTTAATAGCGTAATGGTCAGGTCAGGGCAGGCAGTGCTTGTTGCAGACTGAATCTGGGCTGGCGATGAGCAGCAGCAACCCACCACCTAGCTTAACTCGAAAGTTGTTTTATCTCTTTATTCCCCGGGTGGTGGTGGTGGTGGTGGTGGAAATGGTTGAGATTGGAATGGTGCGGTGGGAAGGGGGCTCAGCGTGTACTGCCACCTGGCTTGCTTTGTGTTTTGGGTTAGGGGCTCTGCCACTGACTGAACCTGTTTCAAGACGTCCCCATTCTCCAATGCCTCTGCTGGTGGTGAGCAAAATGTTTCATCATTTTGGCCAGTGGGGGTGGAAATGGAGAGGGTGGGGAGTGTCTGGGGGGTCTCAGCCTCAGGGTGTACTTAAATGTCATTCTGAGCCCCAGTGGGGGTGGTTTGAAATGGAAAACATGGGGGTGGGGGGGTCTTAGGTTGGTACCCCATTATGAAACTTTGCTTTGGTTGCTTAGACCACCCTTACATTTCACTGTTGCCCTTAAAGCTAAAAGTGTTGTTGTCTTGGACGCTGGCTGTATATATGATGTATTTCTTCTCCCTTGTCCCGGCCCAGACCACTTCCTCCTGCTGTGCACTCTGATGTTTTTATTTTTATAAGGTTCCTCTATCTTTATGCTCAGAGTTGAAAATAGAAAAGCTGCCATTTTGTTTTAAACTCTTGCTAGGCATCTAGATAGAGCTGAGGGGCCCTGCTTGGTAAATCTCCTATTTTAAAAACTGATTGCACAGCAGCAGCAAAGGGGAAGGGGACAAGGGAGGGGAAATTGGATTGTGGTTTTCCTGACCTGTCCGAGCATGGAGTGGACACTGTTGTATGGGCTGGAGTTCTGGACTAGTAGGGTAGTAATGTTGAACTTGTGTTGGTGCAGGTGCTGGTGGAAGGAAATGGGCCGTGGACTCCCGGTTGCCACGTGCATGTGTGTGGCCAGTGGGGAGGGGGGGTTTGTCGTATTAGAGGGGCCGGTTGTTGTGGTGGTGGTGATCAGAGTACTGGGATTTCTGTTTGGGCTGCCGCAGAGTTGAGTAGTTGGTACTCATGCTTGGGGTCTGGGGACTGTCAACTGTAGTGTCCGACCACCGGGGGGGACACTACCTTTCAGTCTTTCTTGGGAGTGAGTTATGAGTTGCCAGAGTTGATTTTCATCCTCTGACCTTGCTGCACCTGCTGCTGGTGGTGCCAGTGAATAGTTCCTTTTTGACTTCTAACTCTGTGGTAAATTTAAAATTTCTGAGCCCAGGTGGGGTAGAAAGTGAATAAGTGTGGGGAGGGGAGGGGTGTAGCACCTGTGCACAACATCATATTAGCAACAGGTGTGTGTGTGTGTGTGGGGGGGGTATGGTTGACAGAGCTCCTCCTCATAAAGTAGTCGCATTATTTTATTTTCGTCTTTCTGTGGGGGGGGTTGGAGCACCCATGCACAACATCATATTAGCAACAGGTGTGTGTGTGTGTGGGGGGTATGGTTGACGGAGCTCATCCTCATAAAGTAATCGCTTTATTTTATTTTTGTCTTTCTGTGGTGGGGTGGAGCACCCTCACAGAAAGAAATTAAATAAAATAATTACTTTATGTAGGGCGCTCTGTTTCCCCTCTGCACACGGGTGCTAATATGACGTTGTGCATGACTTTTTTTTTTTGTTTGCTTTTTGCATTATGAGAGCTGTAACTATTTCAGTGGGGAGCTCCACTCCCTACACCCCCAGGTGCTAATAAAATGTTGAGCAATATTTAGAATGCTGTTTTGGGGGCAGCGTGTGATATTTGCTCTGACTTCTGCTGCTGTATCATTTTGTAATTACTGCTGTCCGGACTCTCTCTATTACAGTACTTGAATTAATTTTATTGCTTTTAAGATTGAAGCCAGGTTAAAGCATTAGCACATCATAGCAATATGAGTGCAGCAACAGGCCGGGGATACACAATAGCCAAAGTAGAAATGCTGCCATTTTTTTTTTTATTCCTTGCACCCCCCGGCTCTGATTTTAGATGGAGGGACCCTGCTTGGCAAATCTCCCGTTAAAAACATTAGTCAGCCTGGTGATGCTGAGGCTTGAGGCACTGGATGCCACACCTCTTGCCACACCGGCGACATGGGCTTGGGAGTAGACTCAGGACGCTGGGGGTCGGTAGGTGAGGGAGAGAATAGAGCAAGAGGATAGAGCATCTGAGGGACAGCTCTCCTCTCCCGGGGGGTGGGTTATGGGTAGTGGGTTTCGCACCACTCACCAGCAGCCATCGAAGATTGGAGGCACTGCAGCCAGTGGTGCCAGCACTGAGGTGGAGCAGCAGCAGGCATCAGCACGCAGACACCATTGCATGTCTGCACACAGGGGCACACATAGAGAGAAAAAAAAACAGCATCCAGGAGGAAGATGGCGGTCCCAGGGAGCACTGCACACGTCCACTGCCGATTTGACTCTCTCGGTTCCCCCCTCTCTCAGGGGCCTGTGGGGGGGGGACTCTGTCCCCGATTCCTTGTTGGACCAAGGATAGTATCAGGTGACTCACATGTGGACTGCCCCCATGGGGCCCTGGAATGCTGGGTGAGTAATTATGTTCACAAAAGCAAACATCAGAGTGCACAGATGGGGGGGAAGAGGACAAACGAGGGGAGATACAGTGCAATGGCAGCATTTCCAGGGGTCAAAACTGGCATCAGCCTTCTAGCCAAATGTTGCTAGATTTAATATTGGGCTAGTAAGATTTTTATTTAAAGGGAAACGTCCATGTCCCGTCGGGCTCCACCTCCACTTTCTACATTGGAAAAGGTCCTCAGCCTGCACCTTGTTTATGTCCTTGAGGTACTTGAAAGTTTCAATCGTGTCCCCCCGCTATCTCCTCTCCTCCAGTGAGTACATATTGAGGTCCCTTAGTCGCTCTTCATATGTTTTGGTGTAAGTCCTGCACCATCTTTGTTGCCCTTCTCTGGATAGTCTCCACCTTATCTATGTCCTTGTACAGGTGTGGTCTCCAGAACTGCATGCAGGCCTCCAGGTGAGGCCTTACCAATGTTTTATACAATGGCATCACCACCTCCTGCCTCCTGCTAGTGATAACCCTGCCTATGCACCCCAGAATGCCACAGGCCTTCCTTGCTGTCTTTGTACACTGCTTTGATACCTAAGGCCATCAGAGATAACTGCTTGGTCCCTTTCCTCTTTGGTGACAAAGGTATAAATATGAAGTGACAGGTATACATATGAAGTTCAATTTCCTCCAGTATCTCTTATGACCTTTGTAGTCCCTACATGATTTTTGTTGCTCATTTTTGAACTGCCTTTCTTGTCCATGTCCTTTTGGAGATGCGATCTCCAGAACTGGACACACTACTTCAAATGAGGACAATATGCTGCAATGTCCTTAAGAGATGCACTCCCACATTGGCATGTGTTGTGACTACTATGCAAGATGAGCGTGGGGGTGTGCCCACTGACTATAATGGGGACTGTTTTTTTTTTATTTAAATGCCAATTTAGTTTTTGGCAAAGGAATGCTGCATTCCTTTGCCAAAATCGGCAAGCAAATGGATTACACACTGCCCAGTTATGGACAGTGGAGCATGCCCCCATGCTCATCATGCATTGTAGTCGCCACTCGTGCCTCTGTGTGGGCGTGTCTCCTAAGAAAGTTGGCTCATTTGCTAGCGGCCTTAATTCATTGAGCCCCAAGATGCCTGCAGGTGTTTACAGAAAAGATATTTGTGACGTCTTTAATGCCTTCAGATGTCCTACAGTTTGTGGCTTCTGAGGATGCCACTGCTTAAAACTTAAATCTATCACAAACCAAAGAGAATATGACTGCCTAGCACTGTGGGAAAGGTAAATTTGTGCTGCACAACTTTGCCACGCATACTCTGTGTGTGTAACACTTATGGTTCATGAGGTATTCGCTTTTGTTTGTGGCATGCTAATTATGGTTCCAGGTTGCACTGAGCTCCTAAGGCCTCAATGAGTTAATACGGTGAAGATTGTTAAACTTTGGGGACCATTGTAGTTGGCCTCTGGTAAGCTGCATGTACAGTATGTTTGGAGTTAGAGAACATTTAATGAACAGCTGCATTTGCTCTTTAACCATGTAGTCTCTGCCTGTAGTGCTGGTTTACTGTACAGCTGAGAGCTTGTGCTTTGCTTCAAATCTCAAAGTTCTGCATGTATGACACTTTTCATGCTGAAAGCATAGGGCCAGATGGAATGTCATGAAAACTGATTTCACCTTGAGGCTCGTCTTAGCATCAGTTGCCTTTTGGAGGTTTGTGCAACATGACTTTGGCTGTGTAATGGTACATGCGAAAGAGTTCCTACTTGTCCTGTGGCTTCACCTTCTCATTCCTATCTCTAGGGTTCCCCTGTGCCTGTCCTATGCATTTTTTTAACTCCCCCCACTGTGTTTTCCCCCATCACCTCCACAGGGACTCTATTCCATGCATCCACCACCCTAACGGTGAAGTAATGCTTCTTCACGCTACCCCTTAGTCTACCCTTTCTAGCCTCATGTCACTCCCCCTCGTTCCTCAGCATCTCCTTTTCTGAAAGATGCTACCCTCCAGTACACTGTTTATTCCTTTGAGATATTTGACGGCTTTCCATCCTATATCATGTGTGCGCATCTGTCTCTCGCTCTCATCCAAGGTATACATACTAAGGTTTAGCACTCTTCTTGTATATGACTTTGGTGCAGGCCCTGTACCATCTTTGTCCACTGTGCCATACATTTGCCATAAATTTGCTCGAAAAAATGGTTGACAGGTTACTGCTACACAACTTTGGAAATGGTTAGCATTACCTCCTGTTTTACATAGTGTTTTTGCTATGTTATACCAGCTATCTAAAACCCAGTTTCAATTGTCTTAATTTTTCATGGAAAACAGTTCAAAATCCTGCACAATGCTGCTCCTATCATGCAGCCATGTTGGTATCTGCAAGTCTTTGGTTATCTGGGGGAGTTCTTGGGGTTCTCTTATGTATAGAGAAAGGAAATCTGTTTAGTGGTGCTGGTCAACTACTCATTTTGTTGCTTGATTGTCTGTGCCATATAATTCAACTCCAGATTACTGTAATGGGCAGGTAAAAGCAGCAGAAGCAGAGTGGACATTGTGGTTACTGACGGAGACTGAGCTTGGCACTGCACAGCATCCCTGACAGTGTGGCTTGACCAGAGGAGCTAAACTAACAAAGGTAAACCTGGTTGAATTTGGTTGTTGTCTGTCATTTCCTGTTCAGTTGTCTGTCACTGTGTTTGTCGTGTTTTTGGTGCAGTTGTTTTTGCCTTTAAGATCTAACAGTAGTAAGCATTGTGAGAAAATATTGGACTTGTGTGTCTGGAGAATCGCCTTATTGCGTGGTGCACATTAAAAAATTGTAACTATGTCTGAGCTGAGCAAAGTCAAATCTGGTGCACAGAAAAGGAAAATGGCTAATTTGTCTGCGCTGTTAGAGGCATCAAATGATACAAAACAATGCAAGCTATCACTGTTTACAGGCATACAAAACAAAGCTACTACCCCACAGAACAAAACTACTCCGGAGGACGCAGCTGTAATAGAAGATGGACAAACTGTAGTTCAGTGTGTGACCAGCTGCACTGCAAGTCTGAATCTAAATATGCCACAAATACAGCCAGTGGACTCTGCAAGGGGAAGAGTTGTGCAACTTGATGCTGCGAAAACTCAAAATCCTGATTTTCAATGCCCAAAAAGGACTGCCTCATAATATGAAAAGGTTGCCTTTCTACAAAGGCATCCAGTTCAGCCCAGATACATTGATGTTAAAGGTCTGCCATACAAAGCATCAAAAATCTACACACGGATTCTTCCTGGGAGCAAAAAAGTTATTTATTTATTTATTGTTTATTGAAAAATTATACCAATATATATATAAAAAAGTTATACCAAGGAACTGGGTCACTGTACAGGTGGTTGACTGTTCGGTGCATTCTCTCCACTGCAGTATCTGCATGGCATTTTCAGATGTGGAAACTAGGTTTGTTACAGGATACCAAGATTTTAAGCACATCTACCAGGGCATGATAGAACACGATTCCAGAGCTCACAATGCAGCTGTGGATGTGTATCTGGCATGCCTAGTTGATGTGGATGTTGAACCCTGGTGAACAAAGATATGGTTGCGAGTCGGAGGAAGCAAGTCCTGCAGAACATAGATGTCATGTGGAGGATTATTGAAGTTTTCAAGTTTATTGGATGCCAGTGCCTGCCATATCATGGAAAAGATGAAGCTTTATAGCGCTTGCAGAACCCAGCACTTAGCCATGGAAATTTCTTGGAGTTGATTCTTCTGTTGTCCCAATTTGATGTTCCTCTGAATACAAACATCCAAAAAGCAGTAGAACAGAGCAAGAGAAGGAAGCAGAGAATGGAGAAAGAAAATGCCACTTCTGAAGCTTGTGGCCGTGGAGGGCTGATTACCCTGCTGTCGAAGACCACCATAAATCAAATTGTTGAGATTATTTTGCAGATAATCAGGCACAGTATTGTAAGAGATGCTACAGACCAGAAGATAAGCATTCAGATGGATACCACACAGGACATCGGTGTGACTGACCAAGCGGCTATCATTCTACGGTATGTGAAGGACCTTAAAGTTCATGAGCATCTATTTCCTGTGGTAGAGGTGTAGGATAGTTCTGGACAAGGAATACACAAGGTTTTAAAGGAGAATTTTGAAATGCATGGACTTGATATGAAGAACATCGTTGGGGAGTCATTTAATGGTGCAGCCAACATGAGGAGCGAGTTTGTGGGGTTACGAGCTTTAATAAAAAAGGATTCACCAGTGTGTATACCTGGTATTATGCACATGTTCTCAATTTATGTGTCTCTGATTGTATTGAAGCTGTTGTGGAAGCAAAGACCTTATTTGGTTTGCTACAAAGGACATCAGTCTTCATTGGAGAATCTCACAAAAGGATGACTATATGGAAATCAAGCATTGATGGGGTGGGACAAGACAAACTCAGATGGCTTCAAAAGATTGGTGAAACTAGATGGTGGGCAAAACCAAGAGCATTGGCATGCATCTTTGGAGCTTATGATAATCAAGAAAATAGTCTGTATGTGTCACATCTCCAGACCTTGCTTTTTACTACTACCTCTGGAAAGTTTGATGCTAAAGCTGCCAGTGAGGCAGATTCACTGCTTGACAAATGGAAAATGTTTGATGTCATTTTGATAGCCTTTGTGTTTATGAAGATCATTACAGTAATTGGGCCAGTATCAATGTATCTGCAGACTAGGGGACTAGGCTACCTTTCAGCATAGCGCATGGTGGATCACGCTAAGATGGAGTTGCAACAGTCTGAATTTATGAGCATCCAGCAGAAAGCTTCTAACTTTGTTGCTAGAACACAAGAAGAAATTGATGATTTAGGTATTGATATTGACATTGAGGATCATCTCCAGAGGGACTGGAAGGAAAAGTATGCCTTTTTGCAAATGACACAAAGATTTGCAACAGGGTTGATAAACAAGGAGGTGTGGAAGGATGAAAAGGACTTGGCAAGGTTGGAGGAATGGTCAAGTATGGCAGCTAGATTCAATGCAAAGAAGTGCAAATAATGCACCTGGGAAACAAGAACCCAGGGAAGAATACACAATGGGTGGGAAGGTAGTAACCACAACAAAAAGGAAAGGGACATGGGGGTAATCATATCAGATGACCTTAAGGTTAGCAAGCAATGTGAGAAGGCAGTAGGGAGGGCTGGGGGTATACTGGGATGTATAGGGAGAGGCAACAGCAGAAAACAGGAAGTTGTTATCCCTCTGTACAGACAGTTGGTGAGACCCCATCTGAGTACTGTGTCCAGTTCTGGAGACCCCATCTCCGCAAGGACATAGACAGGATAGAGGTAGTCAGAGGAGGGCAACTAAAATGGTGCAGGGTCTGCAAGAGAAGCCGTATGAGGAGAGACTAAAGGAGCTTAATATATACCCTTGAGGAAAGAAGGAGAGGGGGCATGATAGAAACTTTTAAGTACCTCAGTGGAATCAACAAAGTCCAAGAGGGTAGCATCTTCAGAAAAGAGACTTGCAAGAACAAGTGGACACAATTTAAAGATAGAAGGAGGGCGGTTCAGGGCAATGTGAGGAAGTATTATTTCACAGAGAGGTAGTGGATGCATGGAACAGCCTTCCTGAGGAGGTTGTGGGGTCTAAAACTGTGGGAGAATTCAAGAATGCATGGGACAGACATAAGGCAATTCTTGTGGGGGGTAGGAAGAAATAGGCTGTTGGTTAACTAGGATCTACGGCCTATCCTGTAGGTAGGGAAATGGGCAGACTAGATGGGCCAAGAGGTCCTTATCTGCCGTCAAAGTCTATGTTTCTATGTTTCTATCTGCCAAATAAAAGTGTATCCAAGAAGAAGAAAATGCCCTGGGGAAAGTATCAGTGATGAACGTGTGGTGGATCTCGTGAAGCGATTTGAATGTGAAGTGTACAGTCGCATTATAGATCAAGTTTGGATGAGCTTAAGTTTGATAACAGCAAGCAACTGATTCTGGATACCAGCTACATGGACCCACATCACTTTAAAAGTATAATTCAAGATAGCATACCAGATGAAAGTCTACAGAAAGTGGCATCATTGACAGAAGTAGACCATAGCAAGCTTAAACTGGAGTAGTTGGCATTTGCTAAACTATTCTGACTTCCTGAAGAATACAGTGAAGATTGGTTAACGGAGGATGTTGACTTTCATGACTCTGAAGACTCTGAAGATGCTCATGAAGGTGAAATTAGTGACCAGAATGGGCAACGAAAGAGAAGAGATTATTTGCCAGACAAATGCAAGTCCTGCAAGGAATGTCTAATATGCTGTTATAAAATTTTGGCTCAATACAACATGCACTCGTCAGTGTTTTCAACCTTGTTCGTTGTCTACGAGTACCTGCTGACTTTATCATTTACTCAGGTGTCCTGCGACAGAGCTATCAGCAAGCTAAAGATAATAAAGACTCAACTGCGCTCATTGCTGGGACAAGAGAAACTAGAGGCATTCATGATTATGGCGATTGAGAGAGACCTTCTTGATGGAGTGCATGCAGAAGATGTCATCCAGAAACTAATTCAATGATCCGAAGCATACAAACGAGTACTGTCAGTTTGACACTGGAAGGCTACTGTCTATTAAGAGGGTTGAAGCTGGATGCTAAACTAAACACGCCTGGGTCCAGAAGTAGTCTCATCAATTTGACGCTTGCAGCCCACTGTCCATTTGCAACCTGGAGAAAGCATCGGCGTATGAAGAGGGTAACAGGGGATCATGTGTCTTGTCCAGCCAGATCTCCCTGAGGACGACGGTAGAGTCTATAGTGACTAAATTAAACTGTATACACTGTTTCAGATCATGGTTGTGTTATTGAGACCATATCATTGAAGTGACTATATAAATAAAATTGTATACAATGTTCTGGTTAATGGTTGTGGTGTTGAGACCTTATCGTTCAATTTGTATGTTTTTCATACCTTGTATGTGACATAGATGCACAAACACAAGTCAGTTTATTAAATGACACTCCGGACACTACGTTGGCAGACTTTAATGTATACCTGATCAAATGTCATAATGAAAAGCATACAGACTGACACACAAACACACAGGTCAGTTTATTAAATGACTCTCCAGACACTATGTTGGCAGACTTTAATGTATGCCTGATCAAATGTCATAATGAAAAATGTACAAAAGAAATGTTACAATACAGATTGTGTTTAGAGGTAGGGAGAGTGTAGGGACATATTAGGATGGACCAGAGGCAGTGTAACAAAGGCTCTTGAGTCAAAGGTCCATTTTCAAGAGTGTCCAAGCAAATGGTTTCTCTTAACACCTACCTTACCTTTGACGGCCCTTTAACCACCCCTTACCTTTCTCCCTTCCCTCGCTTCATAGTTGAGGCAACCACAGTCAACTGTATGGCCCTGTTTTTAACCCCTAACCTGAGCACCAGCTCAGCCTCCCTTCACTCTTGGGCAGCAATTCGCATAGGTTACATATGAATGTGTCTCCATTTTATTTGTGGAGCACTAAAGTTATGCTTTGTCTCCCTTGCTGTAACACCACCAGACTAGCTGTATGTTGTATGTAACTGTTTTTCCTTTTCCCATTTCACCCTGGGTGTACCTGAAATGAGCCAGTGTGCCTCTCACAAACTATAAATGACTAAATTCATGTAACACAATGCAGGACAGTGTAATAATGCAGTATAAAAGTCAACATTTGCAGCACTAAAAGCAATAGTATAACACAGTCAAGTAGTGTTTTTTTACACCTCGAGATGGCATTCAGACAACTTTTTATTGAATCAGACATTTTTTGGTTAAATCTAATTATGCTGCCTGTCCAGCTACCCTGAATTCCCCTTCTACTCAGCACATTCTGCTCCTTTCACTGTCTTCACAATCTGTAACATCAATAACACCAATACAGACCATTGAGATGCATAGCATGGAGTGGTGTTATTGAGGTCGTAGAATGTCTTAGACATATGAATGGAAAGCAGTAGCTGTTGAGGGGAACTATATGCATATGTAGATCTGAAGGCAACCCAAAGCAAAATAATGAATTTTTCAAAACTTATTGAAAATTCCTTGGCAAACACATTTTTCACTGTGTATATAATAAGCAAACACCCCAGGCTCTTCAGAGGAGATCAACCTTGTTTCTGTCTTAAGGCAGAGCATTGCAGGTTACATCCTCATTTTGTTTAATTGGGGATAACAATACTTCTGTAACAACATTGTGTTGCGGGCACATAGGTTGCTTCTGGCAAAATCTTAGCACAGCACACATTGCACTGTACTATTATTTCCTCTTTATATCTAGTTGCCTCTCAAACTGTTCAGACAGGGAAAGTGTATGGAAATGTAGGGCCTCAACCTCCGGAGGTGACTTGCTGGGGCATTGAGCTTAACTGTTGATTTTGTTTGAAAGGGAAACTCTCTGCTTGCCTGCAGCCATGCAGCAGGACAGTGAGGTCATCAAACAATGTTGCCAGCAGCATTTTGCAAGTTAGCAGAGTGCCTCTTAAATCAATGGGACTAAAGCCTCCGAAATAGTTAGTCACTTTACCAGTAATGAAATGGCTTTCTTACAAACAGAATACATGCTGATCTTATACTTGGCTACAGCATGCCAGGGCATACCGGTCTGTAAATATTTGGCTACAGTTTATACACTAGGGCATGCTGTGATTGGTGCCAAGGCCCCCCAGTGACTTTGTAGTGGGGCCCCCCTCCCCAGGACCAGTACCAAGGCCCCCCTGTGACTTTGTAGTGGGCCCCCAGGGGCCAGTACCAAGGCCCCTCTGACCCATTTCCAGATGGGCCTTTTGCTTCCCAGTCTGACCCTGTTGCCTGGGGATAGGATGACCAAAGGTTTGGGGTCTTAGGGTGCCATAGGTTGAAATAGGAGAATAGAAGCTACTGTTGCTCCTTCCATATTCCAGCAGATGCTTTGTGTAAGACAGAGAGGTCAAGGTAGTTGTAGACACAAGGATAGATGTGGCTCTGCAATGGTCCAATTCTGTAGGTAAAAGTGTAGTATGCTTGGTCAGGGGGTGGGCTTAATGTCAAAGAAAGAGGTACCCAAGGGAAGACAAGGAGTCTAAGGTGGTATATGTGCTTTAATTTTTTTTTTATGGAAAACCTACCAAGGAGGAGGTGGGTGGCAAATAGATTGGAACCTGTGTTGGGGTAACACCAAAAGAGTGTCTACCCTCAGGTGTCTATATCTGTAACAAGTGAAATGAATAAAGAGACATAGTGGTTTTATGTAGCGGGGTTGAACCTAGGACTGGGCCCCTGCTTAAAGCTGATATGTCTGGTGGGGTTGGAGCAGGCAATTACTCACCCCAGAGAAAAAGTCTTTCTATGGTACTGGACTTTACAGTCATCCAGATTTTTGGTTAAGAAATGTGACAGACTTTCCCTAAAAGGAGATGGGAAGGTACCGTTAGTCTCGGTTGAGAAATGTGTTAATGCCTCAGGGTAAAGAATGATGATGTCTTTCAGATGAGACATTAAACAGAGGTCCCATCTGCCTGGATTGGTGGTAGTTCAGGTGGATGTTAAAGATCCCATGGCACTTATCAAAAAAGAGTAGGGGAATTTCCCCGGTGTCCTGGCCAAATTTCCCTCATTCACTTAAAATACCACTAACAGCTTAATCTGGTTCAAGGTCAGTTGGCATTCATCTGTATCCCCCTCCCCCGGGTTGTGCCTGAAAATAGGCAGGATTTGTCTAGTGCACTTACCCGGTCAACAAAAACTAAAAAAAAATAAATAAAAAAATAAAAATGTTTATGATAGAATGTTTATCATTAATAGGGACCCTGACACAGAGCTTCTGAAAATGGATGTGTGGAAGCTTGATCCCTTCCTGGGACAGGAAGGTGGCAAGCAGTCTGCAATAACTGCTTCCCTCTTAAGGTGGGGGGATATGTGACAGGGAGCTCCTGCCATTCTTGAGGACTGACCTTTTCCTAAATCTGTTGCAACAGTTCTTCTATTTCTCAGCCTAATCTATCCTTTACAATTTCTAGTCCATAAGGTTGGCCTCCTATGGGCACCCCTTCTCTCTCTCTCGACTATGCTATAGTATCCTCTAATCTTCCTTTTCCCTCTCAGGTCCTCATACAGGGAGGTTATTGTGGTGCCCTTCAAATGTATGTAAAACAGGTTGTGTTTATCGTTGTTGGATTTAATGTGCAATAGCACTATGTCATAAAATACCTTGAAGTATATACCTTATGTTTATGAAACCTGTAAATGTTAAAAATACCATGGCACTAGGTGTTTTTGATAATGGCAAAAAGTACTAGTTGACTATTTAAAAATTAAGTTAGTTGTGCTATTTAAAATGCATGTAAATTGCTGTCAACTGAACAAGCCTGAAATTCCATGGTGATTTGCATATATCCCATGATGCTTTGCATTATGGAAGTATGTATCATGTTGTATTTCTTTGAAACTTGATTTGTTGCCAATGCCCTTTGGGGCAACCCTTTTTTCAGTGATTCTGCACTGAGGTTCTTTGTTTTAAGCTTGTTTTGTTTTTTTTTCCTTTTGAGCCCCCACTACCCAAGCAAACAGGGCCCACATACGGATGGAAGCTTTTCACTGAAAAGTGGTTAGATCAGAGATCAGTATCAGTAGGTGCTGGCTAAGTGCAGAGAAAGCACATACACAGTCTGTTGCTGCAAACTGATGTACTGAAGAAGGAATATGGCATTGCAGAAGCTTATTTCCTGTATTTTGAATAAACATCACACAGAGATTGTGTGTTGAACCTGAAGTTTGGTGGGTGGTCCATCTGTTACCCACAACCCCTCCATAGTGCCCCTGCTTTTCCTCTGACTTAATCCTACCTGACTTGCTTCTCCACCCCTTATCTGAATTGTCATCCATCTTTGCTCCCTGTTACTTGACTCTGCTGATGTGGAGGGGCACACTGTCCTCCCCTTTCTGCCTCCCCCCTTAGTAGTTTAAACCCAGCTCCCTTGTCATGTATTCCCCCATTTTAGTTATAATTTTCTTTCTCCCCTCCCAGGTCAGGTGTGGTGTCGCTGCTAAAGAGTGTCTTATCCACTCACATGTCACACCACTGACCTATAAGACCAAATCCCTCTTCCCTACACCGCTGGACTAGCCATCCATTAAATAACCATATCCTTTCCTTCCTAGCTGTGCTTGCCCTTGGTACAGGAATTATCGATAAATTGAATATGGCAGACCCAATGTCTGACAGGTACACCCCATTAGAATGCAATAGTCCTGGACAAGATGTTACTATCTCATCATGGGTAATTGTCTTGCTGCCTGTCCAGCCAACACATTTGTCCACATCCTTATTTAATTTAACCCTCGCCCAGTCAGTGGCCTTGAGATCCTGGTCATGGTGCCAAACAAGGCATGGCAGCATGTTCAGCCACACCAGCCGGCACTTGGGCAGCAGAGCCCGCAGGGCCACCCAGTCCCACTTAATCCACAGGATGAACTCCAATGTGGTCTGGGATCCTATATTGTTACTCTCCAAATGCATCACTAATATATCTGGAACCCCAAATTTATTTTTATGTAGGTGAATGCAGGGCATGAGTTGTTCCCATGTTATTCCCCACATCCAAAACTGCTGGATGATGGCCTCCTCCTTAGGCAATCCCATGCTTGTCCTGTCTGGAGTTGCTGCTGCCATCTTCTGGGCTCAAAATACGTAGAAGCATCCCACTATCCACACCCATGTCTGGCATCTAGATCCTAGGAGCATATGAGGAAAGAAAGAAAATAAAGTTTAATACTGCTCTTGAACTGGTCTGACATACTTGATAAATCACCTGAACTGCCATCTACTGATTCATTTAATATTCCTCTCAGTCAGACCCAAGCTGCTGGCTGCGCTGGTGGTCTCAGTCTGAATGAGTGTGTCCCAGACTGTTGTAGATTGAGACCACAAGCACCCAACCTGATCTTCATCATGCAGCTGAACTGATAGAGAGATAGTGGCACCCTGCCAATGTGGATCAGCAGTTGCCAATTGCTAGCTGGACAGCTGGCAAGGAAGTCTGCCACCATCCAAATGGGGTATATGTCTCAGTGCGCAGACCTCCTAAGGATGACTTGCATTCCCTGTCCCACTGGTCTGTCTTTGACCTGCAAAGCACTATTAGACTGTCATCATGTATTGACAAATCCTCTCTCATGAGCCCCCCTACCCAGTCTGTTTTGTTGGCAGCCACCAGCTCGATCATTCTGAAAGCCCCAAAGAAGGCAAGGCAGAAGGCCACATGAATAAGCTTGCTTTTGCAGCTGACCAAGGCTTGCCATACAGTGAAATGGGCCTTCATGCATCCCCTGCAGCCAGTGTCTGATGGGCCCAGCCTTCCATACATTTCTTTATAGAAAAATGCTGGTTCATGCCCCCCTATCCCAGTAATTTTCTGAAGAATGTAATCCCTGCCAGCATGGACCCAGCTGTTGACCTAGACAGCCCCTAACCTATCAGTGCCCACAAAAACATCAGGAAATTCCTGACTGACACCATCCAGGGACCTTCTCATCCTTGTGCCCTGCAGAAGTCCATGAACTGAGCAGCCCCTCACCAACTGTAGCACTATCCTATACACGGATGACCTGGTCATCCTCACCAATTCCCGGGACATTGGAGTCATCAACCATCAACTGAGTGAGGATTTCAGAAATATCCAGTCCTGGGTAACAACTCACAAATTGGTCCTCAACCTAAAAAACTCAGTCCATGCTTTTTGGATCCCTGGCCAAGATTAAGTCCTCCCCTACCCCTCTGTGTGTTATTGGTATCAATGGTACTCCTCTTCTAACCACTGACTCCATCAAATCCCTTGGGGTGAGACTGGACCCCCAACTTGACCTTGGGAGCCATACCCAAAATGTATGCAGAGCTGTCAATGGCAAACTGGGTGTGGCCTACACAGTGAAAAAAATCTTATGTCTACTGCTCACCTTGCATTGGCCAGAGAAGTGTTGCTTCCTTCTCTTTGCTATGGACTTCTCCTGTTTGCTCACACCTCCAAAGTTCACCTCACTAGATGGAACACAACCTACAATAACATTTGCCGCTTTGCACTTGCTGCCCCTCACCTCACCAACCTCTCTGACCTCAATGACAAACTCGGGTGGCTTTCCCCACCCAACCACATGAACTTTGTCCTGGGCTGCATCATGGGCAAGGTGCTCAGTACTGGCACTCCCCCAGCGCTGGCTGATCTTCTCAAACTGGCTGTCTCTTCTACCTACTCCCTCAGGTCTCTGGGCCTTGGCGTTCCTAAAGTCCCTATCACCCGCACGCAAATGGGGGACAGGGATTTTGCTTCATGTGCCCCTAGGCTATGGAACTCTTTTCCCGCTCAAGTCCAGTCCTCCCCTCCCACTCATGCCTCTGGAGCTCCCTGTGGTATCACTTGAAGCTCTCCTCTGCATGTGGGTGTCCTAGACCTCCATAGCTAGTTCCAGTCCCCTGCACCGGACTCACATGTCCTTCCTGGCACCCCTCTTGCAGCTCCTGTTGACGCAGCCTGTCTAACTGGACTCTGAGGTGCATATAATGTATTTTTTTTCTGTTTCAGGAGATACTCAGCCTGTGGCTCTGTTTGTGGCTCAGAGCCGTGTATACCTTGTAAAATTATACTGTTCTTAGCTTTGTTGTTTCTATGTATATATATTCCTGTATATATATCTTAACTGTGCTTACTGTCTACTGCTTATGTTCACATGGTTCTATTTTGACTCTGTATACTGCTTAACTTGTGTCATGTTGTCCTCTGTATGAACCTGTGTCTCACTGTATCTGTATCTCATTGTATTCTCCCTGGTCATACCTGGAAATATGCATATAACTTGTCTAGTGTACTTACCTGGTCAACAAAAGCTAAATAAATAAATGTGTGCTCCAAGTTCTGGGGCCACCAATCTCAATATTACCTGGCAAATCCCACCCAGCTGCCATCCCACAGCTGCTCGAGTACCAGTATCCTGAATCTGCTCCAATGAAAATGAGAAAGCAGATCATCAGTCTGGTTATCCACCCCTGCAACATGCTTAGCCTTAAAGATGACATTTCACTACAAACAATGCAGCACAATCAACTGCAGCAAACCACATACTGTACCTTTTTGCAGATTGCAGATTGTTTCTTTAACACCTATGCCACCACTATGTTGCCATACCAAAAAAAAAACATGTTGTTGTTTTGCAGCCTGCCACCCCATACCACCAGGGAAACCACAACAGGGAAAAATACAGGAAGATCAAGTTCCTGGTCAAGCCAAAGTTGTGCCACTTCTGGGGCCATGCAGCTGTGCACTACTCACCTTGGCAATATATGCTAAACCCCAGTCCACCAGAGGCATCTGTAAAGAACTTAAGCTCTCAGTTAGATGAGACTGTAGCCTGCCACAGAGATACCCTATTAAAATTAGTCAAAAATTCCCCCAGATTCATAGGTCGGCTCTCATGCCCCTGTCAACCTGGATGAAATGGTGCAGTGAGCTCGTCCTAAAAATGGCTGTGGCCAACATTCTGTAGAAGGGGTACCCCAAGGGAATGACCTTGCATGCAAAATTAAGGTGCCCATGTAGTGTCTGTAACTGCCACAGCATGACCTTTCTGGCATTCCCCACTTTGCATGTCAGCAGGACAAGCTTCTGCATCTTGTCCTATGGTAATCTGGTACCCTGACTACGGAATCCAGCTCGATGCCCAGGAGTGTGATCAGGGTGTGTGGACCCTCTGTTTTGTCCAAGGCACGTGGAACACCGAATTCCCTGGCAGTGTCTAGGAATGCCTCTAGTACCCTTGCACATGAGGCCACTCTCCACCTGGCCCAATGAAAAGGAAGTCATCCAAGTAGTGAATGATTGACTCCAAACTGACCTTGAAACATGCTACCCAGTTCAGCAATGTGCTGAACTGTTCAAAAATGGAGCATGATATTGAACAGCCCATTGCTATGCACCTGTCCATGAAATATTTGTCCTGTACTTTGATGCCCAGCAGGCAGAAGCCACTTGAGTGTAGTGGGATGAGGCAGAACACTGACTCAGCATCAGCCTTCACCATCAGTGTCCCCTTCCCACATTCCTACACACAATGGATCACCACATTGAATGATGTGTAAGACACTGCAGCAAGATCAGGGTTGATCTGGTCATTGACTGACTCCCCCCAATGGGAAAGAAAGGTAATGATGAAATTTGCCTAGGTCTTCTTCAAGCACCAAACCCAGCAGGGAGACCTGTAGGTTGCCCAGAGTAAGTGATGGGAATGGCCTCATTATCCACCCCAGGCCCATCTCTTTCCAGACCTTCTCCACTAATATTGAGGGCCTGTCCAAAGTAGACTTCAGGTTGCCTGCATCTGGGGCCACATGAGAGCCTGCACAGGGGATCCTAAAACCATATTGAAAGCCTTCGCACAGTTCCACAGCCACTGATTTATTTACATGTTTGTCTAACCATGGGAGGAGAGCCGGCATCTTAATTGAGATCTGAGCCCTTTCCAGAATCCTGAAAGGCAGAGTCACCCTTAATGTTGTCATCCTCATTTTTTCTGTTGCACCTGGACCCTGGGTAGGGACCCACGGACATGAAACATATGCATTTGTATTGCTTTGTTGCTTTGAAAAGGGAAGGACCTTTTATTGAATCTCCTACAATTGCCATCCACTTTTGCCCAACCTCCTTCCTTGCTCTTCCCATCAGTGTTGGATCCCTCGATTGGTAACCCGCTGTCAGTCCACAGCCCGAGAAAAGGCTAAATTGGGAAAATCTATTCCAAATACAAAATGTTTGCATTCTGACACATTTTATCAAAGTATCCACTGCCATCTTCTTCCTAAACTTCTCACTGTAAATGCACTGGGTATCCCCCCCACAAAAAGAATAATATGCCTTCAGTATATGATCCTGGTACTTGATAAGTTCCCTCACCTCCTTTGATTCCTTATCTAATACAATTGTTGACAATATGTTAAAAGATGCAATTCATTCAGCATAACCCTCTTTACCTTAACTGTTTTTTTGTCCTCCTTTTCTTCCTTCCTTCCCCTCTTTCTCCTTGTCTGACTCCTTAAATTCCTCTTCCTCATACAATAAGGAAAGCTGTCAATATATTCCTTCTTCCAGATTTTTTTCCTTCAGGGATTGTGGTATGTGGGATGCCAATGGCCCAGTGCCACATAATGATGCTCCCACCTTCATTTCCTGAACTTCAGCCATGAGTAGCTTCACCGTCACCGCCAAGTCCTAACCCAGTGGGCTGGCCTACAGGACTGGGGTGGCCTGTGCTGCACAAAGGGGCAATGCCAGTGAGGCCAGGGTCAGCTGGGCCTGGACAGTTGTGGTGCTGCTGCTCTGAGCCAGTAACCACTCCTCCTGGCCACCCTCCTCGACAGCTACTTCCTGGAGAGACACGCCAGGTTCTGCCATGGAGGGAGGGTCACTAGCAGGACCTGACCCCACAGCTGAGGTCCCACCTTTTCCACTACCCAGACCACAATACTTAGAACTGACCTGCTAGACTGCTTGACACACAACCCGGACACTGCCCCTAACATGTCTGTGAACATGCCGTTAAGTAGGGTCATGTTCTATCTGTGTCACACTTTCAACACGTCCCACCAGCTTGCCACCTCATCATGAAGTTTCCTCCAACAACCTATCCTTCCCTGCTCTTCTGTCCTCCTTTGTCAATTTTGTCAACATCCCACTTTACTGCTACAGTCCTAACAGACCCATTCCACAAACTCAGGATCGACTGGTGTCCTACTCACCAAAGGACACCTCACTAGCTGAATAAGCTGAATACTCACCAGCCACCATCACCCCTGCTGCCTCCATCACCCCTGCAACCTATTTTGTCATCCTGTCACTGAGATCTCCACTCCTCTTCCTGGAAACTTCAACCTGTTGGAGCAAGGGGGGATCAAAAGCCAAAGGCCAGCAGGGGACAGGGCAGAGAAGCTGCAAGACCTGGGGGGTTGACTAGGCTGCAGCCAGGGCCAGGGATGCTGTACTAGGCAGCCAAACTATTCCCCCAGTAACTGAATGGGATCCGGGGTAGGCAAGCTATTTGCTGCCAGCTCCATGCTCCCCCTTCCAGATCCACTCATGGCAGGCTGCTGCATGGCAGCATAGTTCTGCTCCCAGCCCACTGGAACAAAGAAGGTGGGTGCCAAGCAACCTTGTCAGGACTTTCCAGGGTTACCCCTACCTACAGAACAACAGCCAGAGGTTGTCCAACAAGACCTAGCCCCCACAGATTCCCCCAGAGGACTTACCCCAGTAATGCCAGAAGCTCCCGCCTGGATCACCTGCTCCGTCATCTACATTCCATTTGTTTTGGCCATGGCCCTAGCCTGCTGGAGGATCTCTTTAATTTCAGTTGCAAAGGGAACCACCATCTTAGCAGGGGGACTCAAAGCAGTGATGCCGCAAATGAAAAAATGAGGCAGAAGCTCCAAAAACAAAAGGGGGATGTGAGAAGAGGAGCACACTCCCTGGAACACACAGGGTGGGGGGCCTGCTGCAGGGAATGGAGAAGGAGATACATGGCTGCAGCAGCAGAAAGCAGCAAGCACAGCTAAATGAGTGACAAATCCAAAGGGGCAGAACACTCAAAAAATGAACTGCCATAGAAGCAGGGGGTGGCAGAGCAGGAGCAAGGGCAGTGGCATGGATGCTGTGGAGACAAGGAGCAATGCGATGGATCCAAGAGGGTGCCTGCAACAATCTAGAAAAGTGACAAACTTGTTCTGATCATGTGGTGAGTCAGCAACAGGAACAGTGATCCAAAGAAGCTGGGGCACAGCCAGGTGGGGTCCTTTTAACTCCCGGTGCCTGCCTCCAAGGTCATGCTCTGATGCACACCCATCAGTCCCTGCAAGCGACCCCCATACACCGATCAATACCAAGGGGCACCTTGCCCCCTCCCTTCCTGTAGTGCGTTACCTGTCAGCCTGGTACCAGCAGTTCTGCATGTGCTTGCAGGAGGGAACGCTTCCCACAGAAGCAGGAGCTGATGGACAGAGACCCCGTGCCAACTCCTTCTCCCCTTCACCTGCAGAGGTTCCACTTCCATTCATTTGCATCATTATGAGACAGTAGCCAGCACTGCATAGAGCAGATATTCTGCACCAGGGGACCATTTTCTTTATCTGCAGGTTGATTTTTTGGGTGTTGGGGGGATGTAGGGTGGCAGGGACCAGAGAGGGGTTGGTGGGGAATGGGTTTTCATATTAAAGACAGTGGGATTTGGGGCAGAGGTGGGTGGAGTATATTTGGTGAGCAGGTGGGGGGAAGGGATTATCTTTTGTAACTGCCACAGTAGGGTGATGTTCCCCAGGGGAGGAGGGAGGAGAGTGCCAGCAGGGAGTGGGAGGGAGGTATAATGATCTGTTTTATGTTCTTGTGGTGGGGGAGGTGGCTTCACAGCACCATGAAGTTAGTTTTTTTTTCAAATAAAAAAAGCCACTGGCTAAGTTGGCAGTTCTGCCGCAGAATTTGCAAAACATTCACGTATTGTGAATAACGCAAATTTGTGCAAACTTCATCAGTAAATAAAAAGTTTGCAACACCTCTATTAGTGAGTCACTTACTTATTTACCAGTGACCTAAAAATATGCCAGTGCACTTATGCAAAGCAGCTGACTGTTCCTTGCATACAGAACTGAAAATCTGTAATAGGATTGACACTCAGGAGGGGGGCCAAGAGAATGAGCAGAGATCTAGGGAAACTCGAAGAGTGATCAGAAGCATGACAGTTGGCATTTAATGCAAACAAATTAAAAATCCTGCTCCGAGGGCATATGAACCCAGGAGCTGAGTATGGGATGTGGAGAGATATTGCTAGTTACTAAACAGGAAAGGAACCTTTAGGTTATCATATATGAGAACCTTAAGGTGGCAAGGCAGTGTGACATAGAAACACAGAAACATAGATTTTGTCAGCAGAACAGGACCTTTCAGCCCATCCAGTCTGCTCCTTGTCACTGCCTATTCCACCATCACTGATCCAAGTTGATCAAAGATGTCACTCACTCCCCTCAATTCCTCTGCCTAATATGCCCTTGGGACAAAGCAGTGAGAAGGTCAAGTGGGATGCTGGAGTGCATATTAAGGGGTAACTCTAGCAGGGGGAGGGAGGTGGTGGTGTCATTGTATCGCTCACTGGTGACACCTCACCTGAATGTTGTGTTCAATTTTGGAGACCACACCTCAGAAAGACATAGATAAGGTGGAAGCAGTCCAGATGAGGGCAACTAAAATGGTGTAGGGTTTTCAAAAGAAGCCCTACAAGTAGAAACTGAAGGATCTCAACATATAACTCCTGGAAGAGAAAAGTGAGAGAGGTGGCATAATAGAGACCTACAACTACTTTTCAAGGGAGAACAGGATGCAGGAGGGTGGGTCACTTTCAAATGAGAAAAAGCTCTAGGAGCAGGGGGCATGTGATGAAGCTGGGGGGGGAGTCAAGAGAGAATTGAGGAAATATTTATTCACTGTGCCAGGAACAGACTGCAAGAGGGAGTGTTGGAGGCTATGTGGGGGCCTCAAGTATGTATGGCATTCACATATGGGTATTTTATTTTTTTGCAGTTAGTTCTTTTTATAAATGTTTTTCAAACAACATCCTAATACAATAATGCTCTAGTAGGTAGCAACAGAGAAAACATCCAAGTAATTAATACAATATTACAACTCTATGCACTAGGAGAAAGAAGACTATGCTCAAGGTACTGAGGTGATATCAGAATGCAGCCACTAGAGTATAGCATCAGTCAATGTAGGAGGCATCAAAAAGGGGTAACATAAGGATATATATTAGAAAAAAGACAGTAAGGTGGAAGGGTCGCTAGAGACCACATAGGGTCTGTAGGGGAAGAGTAGGCTGGGAACATCTGGTTAGACTGGGTAAGCCAAGCAGTCTTTCCCTGCTGACTAATTCCATTTCTCTGTTTCAATGTAGACACACACACTGGCATATTGGTAAGTTTGGAGAGGCTGTATTGAACCATTATTGTTTCACTAATTACAGTCTCCCCAAACCAGGTCTTATGGCTGGTGTAAACCTAACCTTGCAGCAATCATCTGCCTGATGGCCATAGTTTAATTCCCTTGTGGTCTCATGCTCCACCTTATTATATGCCTGACACCCATAGTTCAGTTCCCTGGTGGTCTCAAGTAACCCAATGATGATCTGCCTGATAGCCGTAATTCAATTCCCTATTGGACTACTGTATCCACCTCCCAACTGTTCACCTGGCATTCATAGTTCATTTATCTGGTGGTCTAGTGTACTACTCTCCCAATTGTCCACCAATGGGCAAAGAAACTCTTACACAAGTGCCCTGTGGTTCCTCTGCCTCCCCAAATGTCTGCCTGTGTACAGATCCATATGTCCCCATGTCCAGTGGTTCACTGCCCTAAAAGGACTCATAATCTTCCACTCTTTCCTGCTCACTCAGGCTCCTAAACCACCACCACCCCTGGTTGCCCCACACATCATGGTAGCCCCTCCAACTAATCCATGATAGCAATCAGCACAATTGTTCTGCTCAACACTTCGGTGGGCCACCATCTGAATGACAAAGATTGATAATGTGCCTACTGTAGTATCAGCTGTTTGTGTAGTACTTAGAAACATTTTGGAGCCTGCTATGTTCAAAATATTCATGCAAGGCATGTATTTTCAAAACCGTGGTGAATGATTTTTTATTAGTGTTTTAGATTTCATTAAAAATATGTAATAACTGGGGAGTGTTTTCTCCCATAGGGAAACCTGGTTATAATTTGCCATTATAACCCAGGGGTTATAACAGAGAACACATGGCCAGTTTCCCATGATCCACACTTGCGCAAACCTCCAGTCCTCCATTTCTTGACACTCTCTGTCTACTTCACCCCAGCAACTCCCAGGGGTAAGTAAATAACCAGTAACCTAGGCCAATCCTGCCTTAAACTCATTGAGTAAACCTTTTTTTTTAAAAGGAGAAAAGAAATCAGGAAAGTTTTCAGCAGCCGCAGATGGTGGATCACATGGTCTTTATGCCAACCAGACTGCAGATGCACACAGATGTATTTTTATTTTATATAATTATTTTATATAATTGCTGTGACAAGAAGACACTCCTCAGCAATTATATAAAATTAAACATGGGGTAGTGTGTAAAACTTGAATTTTACACACACTCTCAGTGTTGGATGCTTGAATAAACCCCTTGAGCTTCACTCTCGGGGTTTATATAGCATCCAACACCTTTGGTGCATTTAAATTCTTGTTAAACACACCACCCCATGCATTATTCTATATATAATTAATGGGTCTCCCCTTTTTGCCATAGGGAGAGCGTGATGTAATTTGCCGTTATAAAAGGCGTTTATAATGGCAACACACCGCATGGTTCTCCTACCTCTGTGCATGCGTCTTCTGTAGTCTTTTCCTTCCTGGCTCATCGCTCTCTGCTTGACCCCAACCTAGCCACCAAAGAATCACGGGCATGGCGGTAAGTCACATTTCAAAAAAACAGTTATTTTCTACCGTATACAAGTTTTAATAATAAAAAAAAAAACGTGCACACACACCTGAAACCTACGAAAATTTAAATGTAAGAACTGGAGGAAAACTGAACTGGAGCACGACCGCACTGAAGCTACTATTTTATATAATTGCTGTGGCCAAAAAGGGGAGACCCAGCAATTATATAAAATAAAATAGGGGGTGATATATGTGTAAATGAGAAGTTTACACACCGAGGGGTTAGATACTGAAGTACAAACCCCTCGAGCTTTGCTCCTGGGTTTATTCAGCATCTAACTCCTCGGGTGTGTGTAAACTTCTCGTTACACACACCACCCCATACTTTATTCTATATGTAATTACTAATTAAAAAAAGTCTAGTTATATTTGCTTCACACAAGATTTTCAAAACCTTTATGCAGCTCATAGATTTTCAAAACCATTGTGCAGCACGAAGATTTCAAAACTTTCATGAAGGATTTCTTTGCAAATGCTTAGTACAACCATCATGCAGAATGTACATTTGAAAACTGTCCACCAGCACACAGATTTTAAAAACCATAGCGCAGCACATAGATTTTCAAAACAATTGTGCAACACAAAGATTTTGACAAGTATTTAACTACCGCACAAAGATTTTGAAAATTGTCACACAGTATGAAAGCTGTCTTGCAGCACAAATATTTTGAAAACCTGTTTAAAATATTCCTGCTGCACAGAGAGTCTAAAAAATAAATTTGTGAAGAATTCCAGTGGACATTTTTCATTTTTAATGAAATAAAACTAACTGGTAATTATAGAAAACAAAATGCATTGTGTGCCTCATACTACCCTCACTCACAAAAATGTTAGCATGGAAAAAAAGTCTACCCAGTTTTATAACTATTTTTTGTCAACTCAGCATCAATCAATCAATCAGTATTCTATTTATCATCAAAGTATGAATGAATGTGATACTTAGTTGAGTAGACCTCATTTTCAATGAGGTCCCAGTGTAGTGCTCAAGGTTCAAGTTTAACATGGACATGAACACACATAGGCTATGCTTACAACATGCATAGCAAGTGAGTTGCCAACTTTCACGGTATTTACACTAAGGTTGTGAATAGTGCTCTTGGTAAAGTTAAAATGGGTTGCAGCAGATAAGTCTAGAATGACAAGTCAAAAAGTTCTGCTGAGTTTGCAGGCTTGGTATGTGATAGTATGGGGGGGTGTTGCTTTGGTGTGAGGGCATCGTGGCTTACTGTGGAGCTGAGCAGCAGAGTCACACCCTGTTGCAGTGTTCTAGGTGCAGCATGCATACCAAATGAATTATAAATAACTTAATAACTAATTAAAATTTTTTAACAAAACCCCAAAGGACCTAATACGCTATAGTACCTAATAAACCCGTGAAGTTCTTACCTCTACTTTTTGTCATTCTTTGTTACCCTTTGGCAAAAATTTAAGGAGCAAATCAGGCACAAATATCTAAAGTCAATGCTTAATAGCTCAAAAATAAAAACAAATGGATTTCCATGAAGGCTAGGAAAGGCAAGGCAACTTCATTTCTAAGGTGCCCAATCCTGGAGGCTCTGGGTGCCATACACAATAAAAACAGGATAAAAATACAGAAATAACATCTGAGCAGTAGCAAAGTAATTAAAACAACATTCTTTTATTTATTTATTTTTTTTTAAGTTTCCTTTTTACATGGCAAGTCCTCCGTCATACTTCTGCCCTGGTCATGGCCCCAGGTGCTCCCACCAACCGTCGATTGCCAGCATTCTCCTGGTCACCCCTGGCTTACCCCCCCCCCGGAAGGCGGGGTCACGGCACCAGTTCCCCAGTTCCAGTGCTACGGAACTAATAATTGCTTGGGAGTGCTGGTGATGGTGGCAACTTGAAGCCTGGGGAGGGCTTCATGGAAATAGAGAACCCACCTCTCCTGATTTTCTATTTTCCTCTGGGAGGCAGGGAAGTGCAATGACATCCAGCTTCCACCCCACCTCCATTGTGTTCAAGCGCCGGCAGCTGCGTGACTCCCAGCCTCTGCCAGGGGTCCGTCTGCACCGGGCACTATCCCGCTCTCCCCCTGGAGAAGGAGAGCAGTCCATAGGATGCTCTATCCTTCCTCCCCCTGGCCGGCCCTCCAGTGACCCGAGTCCATTCTCGAACCCGGGTCACTGGCGTCGCAAGCAGAAATTCAACCGCTGCGCCGATGGGCCAGCTTAAAACAACATTCTTAAAAGCATGAATATAAATGTAAATGTGCTGTATAAATACACGATAACTGAGGGTTGGAAAATGGGGGAGATGGCTTAATCCCCAAAAGCCTGGCAAAAGAGATGGGCCTTAAGCCCTGCTTAAAAACCCCAATCAAAGGGGCCTCCCAGTTTGCAACTGGAAGCGTGTTCCACAGGGTCGGCCCAGAGACAATAAATGCTCAATCACCAGAGGTCTTGAGCTGTACACTGGGAACATCCAGGAAGCCCCTTGAAATGTAGAGAAGGGAGTGGGCAGAGGTCGCAGGTGACAGGAGCTCCGACAGGTAGCCAGGACTCATCCTGTATAGGGCCTTATAGGTGAGCAAGCCCACCTTGAAAAGGACCCTCCACCTGACCAGCAGACAGTGCAGAGCACGCAGGACTGGGGTCATCTGGCAAGACCAAGATAGTCCTGCCAGTAACTAGGCCACCACATTCTGCACCAGCTGCAGCTTTCAGAGGGTCCTTCATGTGACCCTGAAGTAAAGAACATTACAGTTGTCGAGTCTGGAGGTCACAAAGGCATGTACTAGGGTCAGCAGATCTTCAAGTAAATGACAGGCTTGATCCTGGTGATATTCCAAAGGTGGTAGAAACCACTCTTAACAAAAGATGACACCTGATCTTCAAAGGTTAGTCTGCTGTCCAGGATCACACTTAGATTTCGCACCCTTGGCAAAGCAACCAACAGTGCAGACATTAGGAAAAGACCAGTGTCTTCTCCAGGTAGCAACCCATAATGCCCACAATCCAGCTCAAGCACCAGTACCTCTGTCTTGTCTGGGCTGAGTCGCAGCCAGCTAGAAGCCATCCAGTCATTGATTTTAGCCAGACAGGTGTTAAGCACAACAACCACACTGGATGTCCTAGGGGCAAATGACAAATACAGCTGGGTGTCATGTGCTTAGCAGCGAAACACCACACTGTACTGTCAAATGGTGTCACCTAGCGGCAGCACATACACTGCAAACAGCATCGGTGACAAGATCGAGCCCTGTGGAACTCCACAAGACAGAGGCACTGGAGAGGAGGAGAAATTCCTCATCACTACCCGTTGCACCTTGTCCGAGAGATAGGACTCAAACCATCTGCTAGCAACACCAACGAGTCCACAAAATTCACAAAGCCAATCAAGAAGCACAATGTGGTCCACGGTGTTGAAAGCTTAAGCGAGATAGAGGAGCAGAAGAATTGAACTGTCTCCTCTATCTCTAGCTCTAGCTCTGAGTAAGTCATTATGCATTCTGGCTAGTGCAGTTTCTGTGCTGTGTCTAGCCCAAAAACCCAACTGAAATGGTTCATAGATGTTGAAAGACATGAGAGTATCCTCGAGCTGCTGTGTTAACAGTTTCTTGACAACCTTGCTCAAGAAAGGCATGTTGGAGATAGGACAGTAATTCTCTAGGATGTCTGGGTCGAGGGAAGGTTCCTTTAGGAGGTGTCCCACTAGAGCCTCTTTCAGAGGAACTGGGAACACCCCCTCCACCATTGAGCACCTGGCTATCCCAGTGAACACTGGGCCAACAGCCTCGGTGCATCCCATCAAGAAACGCGTCGGGTCTGGGTCCAGTTCACAAGATGTATGCTTCAGCTCTAAGATCACCCAAGTCACCTCAGACACCTCCAGTGGCCTAAACCCTTCCCAGGCAGGCAGACGTCTGCTCCCAACAGTCCGGGAACTGTAATGCAAAAACCTACCTAACGAAATCCCCGACTGGATAGACAACACCCTGTCAGAGAAGGACAGATCAAACTCCTCACACAAGGTGGATGAAAAGGCTTTATTCAGCTGAAGACAGGCTGGATAAAGAAGCCTGTCCACAGTCCGAAAAAGCCGAGAAGGTCTGTTCCTCCATGCCACAATCTCCCTGCAGAGGAACTCTACCTTCTTATGGGAGATTGTCTCCTGGCACTCATGATAGTGTGTGCGAAGGACCAGCTTGTCAACATCTAGCCAGGACTTCCACCAGCAACACTCCAACCTCTGACCCCTGGTCTTCATTGCCTTAAGATCCCCATCAAACCATGGGGATCTCAAGTGTGAGGATCTGGGTCGTATACGAACTGGTGCTATAGCATCCAGAGCTTCTGACACCACCTTATTATAGGTGGCCACTGCCTCCCTGGAGCCAATTGTCCAGGCCACCTCAACCCTAGATAGATCAGCTACCACCAAAAGTTCTTCTGGGTCTAACCCCTTTAAAGGGCGGCAGCTAACCATCTCCACAGGGACATGACTCTCAGGGGGGCCCCAAATGTGAACTCCACAGTGCAGTGATTGGACCAAGAAACCAGATCAGTCCTGAGATTATCAACCCAAGATCCAGCTGGAACACCAGATTGAGCATGTGACTGTGCTGGGGGGTTGCAGAAGCAACTGCTTGTGACAGGCCCAGTGAAGACATTAACTGTTGGAGGTCATAGCCAAAACACAAGGATTCATTGTCAACCCAGGCATTGAAGTCCCCCAGGATTAAACACCTGGGGGACTCCAACACCTGGTCGATGACAAAGTCTGCTACCTCCTGCAGGAATTCTCCTCCTAACCCAGGAGGGTGGTAAATAAGGAGAATCCTGCAGCCTGCACCTGGACCCCAATGAATGGTGACACACTCAAAAGATCTGGTGTTACCAACTGAATGCACTGTGAAGCCCAGGTTGGCTCTGAAAATGATGGCCACACCCACCCCTGTGATCCTTCCATGGTCAGTGCACCACAGAGTACCCAGTGGGGAATGGTGGCTGCTAGAACTGGACCAGCATCGTCACCCAACCAAGTCTCAATAATGCAAGCCAGGTCAACAGAGGAAATCAAGTCTACAAAAATAGCAGTCTTGTTCCTAATCGACCTGGCATTGCAAAGCACTGCCTGAAGAGGATTAGGGGGAGGTGGCTGGTCCTATAGGTACCTGCCCACTCAGTCCGGTGGGACCTCTGGGTACAGGAAACAAACACATCAGGCCTCTCCCTTGGCCCTGTTTGAGCCCAGGGTGTCTCCTGGACCATACAACTTCAATGTCCTTCACCACCTCATCCTCTGCTGCTCTCTGCCAGCCACGACTCAACTGCTGCTTTGTTATTCTGACCTCTCTGCAGCATCTAGCTGCAGACAGAGGAACAGGGAGATCACACATGAGGTAGAGGTTGAGCAGCAGAGAGGCAGCATAGGTGAGTCTTGCAGGGCCAGTACCTAAACATATTTCAACTGGGACTATCAAATCAACCCTAAAACAACTTAAACCACAGGCAAAACTATAAAATAACAAAAATCATGCAAAAACTCACACTTCATACATACCACAACCATACACACCAGTCACACATATCCCCAATAAATCACCTTCAAAATTCTAACCCCACCCCAAGGTTTAGAAACATAGATTAATATTTAAACCAGAACTAAAAACAGCATGTAGGTCCTCCAAAAAGGAAAGCAGTCACAATTGTATCTCAGTTTCAGGAAGAAATTTCAATGTCCAGAGAGCTACCACCTCTTAGGACAAACCAAAAGACTCACTGTGGTCAGCTCTCACCAGAACAGAGGGAGCCAAAACAATTTAAAATATATAACTAAAAGGCACTCTCACTGCCAGAAGTTCAAAACAATAAAATTCTGACCGGTTCATCATTTCACAATCTGGGAAAGATCTTCACAGGAGTCCAAAACATAGTTAAAGATGAAAATCTTTCAAAAAACACCCTACTTCAGAGGAGTCTGAGGACATCCAAAATCCAAGACCTGGAGAATACAGCCACTAGTGAGGCACCATTCCTTTCCTGGCTGCCTCCGCAGCCCCCAGGGGTTGGATCCCACAGCAGCCCAAACCCCAGCCTAGGCTGGGAAAATAGAGGTAATCCCCTTGGAACCCACCCAGAATGTAGCCACTCCCTAAAACCCTCAGCCTGCAGCCACAGCCCCCAGGGAGGTCAGCTCACCAGCTGGCCGCCCATGAAGCTTAGGGAGCACCGGGAATTCTGAGTACACCCTCCAGCAGACCACCTGCCAGTATCCCTGCCCAACTCAGTGCAAGAAAAGCATCCACTCTCCAAAAGCTAGCCAAGAGGATCCTCCACCCGTACAAATCCTCAGGTCCCAGGCAACAAGAATAAATACCTTCTCTTCTTTACGGTCCATCCCAAGCAAGGGACCGATCAAGATCCTGGACAATTCCAGTCACAAAAACATCTCCTACCCCATTCTGCCTTATGTGAACCTCTTCAATGAAATTCCTCTTCTCCAGGACACAACCCAGTCACTAGCAGGACTTTCCCCTCCTCCGATCATCTATGATGGCTCCCTGATCCTGAAATCAGGAAAAGACAGGTACTGTACCTCAACTTTCACACTTAGGAAGAATAGTCTTAAAATATAATTCTCCAGCTAGTTATAATAACAGAGCTGGAAAAATGGAGAAACTTATGTAAACATTATATGAACTCTGTTTCCAAAACTTTGAGTACCCTCTCTAAACCCAAAATTACTTCTCAAGCTTACTTCTTCACTTAAATCCCTATCTTACTGCTGCTAAAATAACTAAAATAAGCTATGAATGAACTGGAATAATACAAAAATCAAAAGAACTAATAATGGACCAGAACTAATAGAGAATATACTAAAACTACTGCTGCTGCTTGAGAGAGATTAACCCAGCATGGCAGCACGTGGCAACGCAGATGCCATCTTCCAGATTAGTAGACCCCAGGGCTGAGATGAAGCATGCCAAATTATGCACTCTTAAGGTGTACAATGGCCAAGTTATAGATGTTTGAAAACAGGAGTTTAAACAGAAAACCCCTATGCAACCCTAATATAGTGGTGCACCTCTGGGCCCCTATCATGTACACAGTACATATTGCAAAAAAAATTCCATTAATGCAGATATCAGGGTTGAGGCAAAGTGTAGAAAGTAGAGATGTGAAAAATCAGGTAACAAGTCCCTGGATCCTTAATGACTCTGTGGTGTGCTATTCCTTAGTGTTTTAATGATCATGTAATACAGAAGGCATTACCCTAATTTTGGCACTGTCTTGTCAGACAGTGTAAAATACTGACTCAGCAATGCTTGGTTAGAGGGTGGTGAAATTAACATCAACACTGTGTCACAAGATTGTTCATGGAACAACATACAACAGAGTCACCAAGGCTCCAGGGACTTGCTACATTCATTTTTTATTCCCTACCTTTTATGTTCACCTGGCACACACACATGCAGCAAATATTTTGTTAGGAGAGTGGCTTTTGAGGGGTGTAACAATGCAAAGTAGTCTACAAAGGGCTCGTCAGTGTCACACCAAACATCAGTCAGGCTGATCATGACACAGTCTTGCTTTTTGGGCAGAACCTTCATGTAGTTCAAAAGAGAGAGTTGACCCAATCGTTGGTCGGCTCTTTCCTTTGATCTACATAATGCCACCCAGCAAGCACAGCTGATCTGTCATGATCAGCCTGCTGAGGTTGAATTACACCCTGTAAAAAACAAAACCATCCATCGATGTCTGTTGCTACTGCCAATGTAACTGTTCCCCCACCTGACCCTCCCACTCAGCACCCAACACTCCATGCCCCCAGAAACATAATACTGATACTGGGGGTGCCCAGTCCCCAGAGTTGCCACCTGAAATGAAGAAAACTGTCCTTAGAAGTTTTTTTTTTCTCCTTTTGGTTTGTTTTAATACACCCTGTAAAAAAGAAAAACGTCCATTGATGGCTGTTTCTGCCACCGCCGGTATTGTCCCCCACCCTGCCCTCCCATTTAAAATCCACTACCCCACACACACACACACACACACACACACCCACAAACATAATACAAACACTGGGGGTGAACAATCTTCCAGTGTCACCACCTGAAATAAACTCTGACACTGGGACTGTCCAATCCCCCAGTGTCACCACCTGAAATAAGCACCAACTCTGGGGGTGCCCAATCCTCCAGTGTCGTTACCTGAAATAAAGAAAAACATTTCTTGTAGGTTTTTGTTTTGTTTTTCAGTATACCATGTAAAAAAGGAAAACATCCATCAATGTCTACTGCTGCTGCCGTTAGCCCCCCCCCACCTACTCAGTGCCCATCACCCCACACACCACAAGCCCTTATTTACCCACTGGAGGTTCAATGCCACAGTCCTCTCTGGACTGCAGACAGGTCTTCACTCTTCAACACTGAACTACAAACTGAGGAAATCAGGTATGCAGTTCAATGTATTTCAATGGAGTTTTGTACTTAGTGGCATAACTTGGTCATTTTGAATATTTGTGCCCCAAATTTTCAACACACTTTTTTGGGACCCCCACCTCAAGAGCAATGGCAGTGCAATAAGACAAATCTAACCTGAAAGATGATTTTGTGGTCGCTGCACAAAATCACCTTTTTGGCAGGAGTTGAACACTTTGCCCACCCTTGTTCATGACGTTGGGTCATAAGAAGGCTATGTTGAAAATTTGGGGTAAAAGTATTAAACAACAAAAAAGTTATGAGCCTACATTGAAATTTACAGATGCAGGCTCATAACATTGGTAATTTGCAATATTTTGACCTCAAATTTTCAACAAAGCCACTTCTTCACAGCACCTTATGAATGTGACAGATATCATTTTTCAGATCCTGGCAAAATGTGTTTTCACACTTGTGGCGTGAAATCACCTTTTTGACAGGATTTGAAAATGTTCTCTGCTCTTGTTCATGAGGTGGGATCATAAGAAGGTTATGTGGGGGTCATAAGAAGGCTATGTTGAAAATATGGGGTAAAAATATAAGAAAACAACAAAGTTATGAGTCTAAATTGCAATTTTTCAACACAGGCTCGTAACTGTGTTAATTTTCAATACTGACCCCAACTTTTCAACAGAGCTATTTTTTCACACAACTTCATGAATGTGACAGCTGTCATTTCTCAAATCTTATCCAAAATGTGTTTTAAAAATTGTGGCGAAAAATGGCATTTCAGCCATTGTTTTATAAATGACATCTGTCATGCTCAGAAGGAGTGGTCATAAAAAGATTATGTTGAAAATTTGGAGTAAAAATATGAAAACCCAACTATGTTTTGAGGAAATGAATTGTTCCAACATTTTCTCATAACTTCATTTTTTGCATATTTAGTCCCCTAATGTTCAACATGTCCCTTGTGTTACCTTACCTCCTGTACATGGCAGGTGTCATTTTTCAAATTTCTTCCAAAACATCTTTCCTCAGTCGCATAGCAAAATCCTTTTTTAGATGAGATTTTAACATTTCTACTTCTCTTGATCATAACGTCTAGTCACAAAAAGACTGTTGGACATTTGGGGTCAAAATGTGGGAGCCCACTTAAAAGTAGATATTGCCTCTCAGCTGCCCTATCCTGGGTAATTACAATCTAACAATGTGCCAAAGCAGGACATTGCTGAAAATTACATATAGCATCTCATCTGCTCTATCCTGGGTAAATATAGAGTAAAAATGTGTACAAGCAAGACCTGGTATAACAATAATACCAGTGGTGAATATTTGGCATTGACAAATGCTTCTTATGCTTTGTCTCAGTTCTAATACAGTAACCCCTCGCTATAGTGAACCCCGCTATAGCAAAATCTTGGGTATAATGAATGCCCTTTCTGGCTTCTGATGTGGCTCAACTGTGGTCTGTGAGCCAGGTGGGCAAATGCCACAGTAGCATACAAACTATAACATTTCTAGTACAGTGCTGTACTAAAAAGATTGTTTTTCCTTTTCCTTTAAATTAAACATTTCTTCCCCCACTGCTCACTCACCCACCTGCCATCCTTCTAGCTTAGTCGTTTTGGCTCTCTCAGACTCTTGCTCACTTGTTCCTTGTGTCAGCGTGGCTCAGTTGGTAGCACATCCGCCTCTGGACCAGAAGGTCGTGGGTTCTCGTCCCACACTGGGATTGGACTTGCACCTAAAATCGCTGGCATCTGAGTGCAGTATTGGGGGTGCTGTACTGCTGGGGTGTGCCGTCCTTCGGATGAGACTTTAAACCGGGGTCCCTTCTGCCCATCCTGGTGTTGTCCTGGTGGGTGTCCAGGTGGAAGTAAAAGAACCCAGGGCACTCTTCGCAAAGAGCAGGGAATATTCCCGGTGTCCTGGCCAACATTCCCCTTCCTATAAACTGGTTCATGCAATCATCCAGGCTGTGTGTGGGTGATGATGTGCGATATGGCCGCCGCCACCACACATTCAGTCACTTCACTACCAGTCTAGCATTGCTTGTAAAGCGCTTTGGAATGTATGAAAAGCGCTATATAAATGCTGATTCTTCTTCCTTGCTCACTTTCTCACTCTGCACTAGTTCACTGCTCCCCAGTGGCCATAAACAAAACACAGAAAGAACAACAGAATACACTAACAGAATAAGGAACAAAATAAATGGCACAGTGGCGTATATAGTAAGTAGCACAGCCCTAGTGTCTTGCTCTCTTGCTCGATGGTTCCTCTCTCTCACTCTGCACTCATTCACTGCTCACTGGTGGCCAGAAATAGCAACAGAATTAAATTAAAAATAGCACTGGGGCATACAGTAACTAGCACAGCCCCAGTTGCTATGAGCTCAACTGCTTAACCCAACCTCTGAAACCAGAAGAAGCTGATGTGTGGCCACAGTTTGTGAGTGGAGAGGCAAGGGGGCGGGTGGCATATTAGCGAAGCACATAGAAGGTCTTAGCCGTCATCTGCAGCAGTTTCTCAATTAAAAAAAACAACAGAAAAATAAACTACTGTACCCACAAGTCTATATTTAAGCATACTAAAGAATATTGTAACTGGGGGGGGTGACAGATGTGCTGGTTGAAACTAGTGAATTATAGCCTCACTCATTGTAATGAATGGGGGAGCTACAACAAATGCAGGTTATGGCTCCCAAACCATTTGTTATAACGAGAGGTTACTGTACTTGAATTAACTGGAGTTTTTCTTTTTTTCAGTTTATCTATTTACTTTTTAAACAAGTATTTAGCAACTGATACCTTTAGATTTCTTTGTGCAGGATTCATGACCAGTTGGGTACTGCACTAGTTCTGTAGCTTCTTTTCCAACAGACCCATTATGCAGGTGTAACCAATGAGTCCCTGGGGTTACTAGAATCCCATCAGTGTCAATGTTGGAAAGGTAGCAGGCAGCAGGTAGGAAGCTCATTAGGGGTTTCTTACATAATGATGTCATTGTTTACTCAACTAGCCTGAGGGAAGGATGATTAGGTCATTTAGAACTCTCGCAACAGCATAAGCCACACTGTGTGGACAGGTGCTCTGGGGAGATAGAATGTTGGCAGCTGTTGAGTTGGAGTAATCGTGTGTGTGTGTGTGTGTGTGTGAGCAGCCTGAAGTGTGAGGAGTGAGAACTGCTCAGCTGAGGGCTGTGAGAAGAGCCTGCTTTCTCACCCTAGTCCTGATATTTTCCAGTTTGCCAAGAGAAGTGGCGGAAACCATTGTCTACAGCAGGATCTCCTGATTTTCATCCCTGGAGTGGTGAAAAGGACTGCTAGTTGGTGGATCCAAGGGTAATCCCCTTTTTGATCCAGGATGTTTTGAAGCTGACTGAAATGTTCTAACAGTGAGTAGGATCTGACTTGTGCTGCAGAAAGCAAGTACTGTTGTGTTCTCTGGCTAAAAGGAAAATGTATTACTTTTCTGTTCTGAAGTGTGAGACTGTTCTCATTTAAAGTTGGCTGAAATGTGTGATGTCCAGAGGTATGACTATATCATAGTGTTCGGGACTTTAGTTCTTCCACTACCAGTGTAGTGTTTTAAATGCTGGATGCCAAAGTTTCATTCGATTAAGCATTTTTCCAAGAGCGTTCAAGATGTTTAAGGTGTAACTCTGAAGAATGGCTGAGTAAGGGTTTGGGAGCAAAAGGTGGGCAGACCCACATCTTGAGAAAACAGTTCAGGACTACAGGTTCAGTAAGGGTGCTTGGTTACTTTAGACATATGGCCAATGTCTGAAAAGGATTTTACCCCCTTAATTGGGCTGTGCTAGTTATTAGCAAAACATATGTTCAGTTGTGGCCAGTGCCACTAGAAGCGATTTCAGTTTTAGCCAATGCCACTGGAAGAAATGTTAAATGTCCTATGCAATATGGGAATACAAGGTGAAAGTGTTCTGTTAGTACAAGTGTTTTCAGTTGTGGCCAGTGCCACTGGAAGAAATGTTCAGTATCCTATGCTATATGGGAAGTACAAGATGCTCAATGTCCTACAGTGTGGGAATATGAAAAGTTTTCTGTCAGATACAGTCGTTTTGTTCTTCTGCAAGTTCTTAGTGCCACGATGTGTAAACCTTGGGGTCCACCCTTGCTTTAGAGAACAACTTTTGGAATAAAGTCACACTCTAGAACCCCAACTATGGTTTGGACAGTTACATTATTACTTCCTGTGTAGAGTTACTGGGTACCCCTCCAGAAATATAGATCTAGCATAGCCCTTGCAAAAAGTTCTCTCCTCAGGACCTGGTTTTTGTAGATACCTAATAGGTCATATTGCTTTTATACACCACATCCCTTTGATCTCTAGAGTAATGAGCCAGGTATACATTCCCAAAGCTAGGGATGGTACCATTTACTAAATGGGTTTCTGAAGTCTGTGCCCAGTTATGGTTGCCAGGGCTAGCTAACTGTGTAAAGTAGCAAGGGGGTGGTTACATAAAGGGGGGTTCATCCGGTGATGTTTTAATTTGGGGAGAGAACTAGAAATGTTTTGCTGAGGGTATGTCTAGCATTTTTCTGTCTAATGGTGGTGTAGTCCAAACAGAAAGGAAGCTTTGGACAAGAGGATTTTTGCCAAGAAAAATGTCACCCAAATGTGCTGCTTGTCTGCCTCCAGTACAGTAAATGAACAGAGTTCCGCTTGGGTGTTTTCAGCTTGTAATGGACAGTAAAGCATTGAAATGTGTGTCCTGGTCTCAGCACCAAAAGTGCTTAAAGAATTTTTAAAATGCAATTTTCAAGTGCTAAATGTATTGTGGACTTTGAGTAACAGACTCAGATATGTGCCTTAAAGTTTCATGTGCTTAGTGTGCAAACTGGGGGAGTCTCTAAAAACATTGTCCAGAAACTGTGGTAAAAATGGTCAAAATGGCGCTCCTGATGCTGAAATTGCAGTTGAGAAAAACGTTACAGTTTGTACTTTAAATTTGCTCATGCTCAATGATCACCATGAAGGAAGAGCAAGCAAGGAGACAGAGGGCGGTTCATTTGCATGATGTTGAGTGATTGGTGTGACTGAATCCAGTCCTTCCCCCTGGCCAGTGTCTGTGTGCTGCAGAGTGTTCTAGGAGAAGAGAGAGAGTGACATGCGAGCTGGCTAGACCAGAATCAACCATCTAGGAGCCTGTGAGCATTTTAAACTTTAGTAAACAGTATAGTACAGTGTAATTTCATGCTCAATCCTTTGTCCGACTGACTGGAGAGTGATCGAGGTGTTCGTGGCTACAATCGGCAGGACCACCAGCCTGTTACACCCCAGAAGCCCTCCTAGAATTGGCAGCAGGCCGACATTTTCCATCGGATGGAACCAGCTACTGAATTCAGTGAGTAAAGAAGTTAACTGTGCAAACAAACTGCGTGTGATTATCAAGCCAGCTGAATCTGTTTGCAAGCAGTGTGATTTCTGTGCAAAGAAGGACTGCAAGTTGTAAAGGCAGGTGCAACAAACAGAAAATTCTGAGCATGGACTGTGAACAATGATAAATGGTTTCAGCAACAGTAAGTTTTCTAAGCAGCAGGACTGTGAGTTGTATAGGTAGGATGCAGCAAAATAGGTAATCCTGTGCAAAGAAAGACTATGGGGCTTACAAGTAGCCTTGCGCATGTGTAAATAGAGTTTTCTGAATTAATGCTGATAGCAGAGTCAAGTTACCAGTTTAGACATTTGTATCAATGTGCTGAAATGTACCAGTAGAGTAAATGATTGCAGTTTAAAGTAAATTAAGTAGCCAGAAAGGTCGGAAATACAGTCTGAGCAAGTTGAACAGATTTCGATGCATGAGAAAAGTTACAGGTGCCATGACAGAGCAGGGTCAGCAATGTATACACAGCAGCATGGAGCCATTTTGTTAGACAATATGTGACTAGTGAGCAATTTAGTAATGAAAAGTTTTTGTGTTTGCTTTCAGACCTGGCTTCAGTAATACCCTGCTACCTGGATCATGCCCAAGCTATGATCGCTGAGGAGGTGGCAGCACTAAAAGAGATAGAGAGAACTTTCTATGGTGAAAGGTTACCTCCAGATGTAGCCATTTGTAGCCATCCAGTGAGACTATGCATTGTGTGTCTAAAGTCTGGAAGGGATGTGTTTCTGATACCCCATTGCTTGGACTGTCTTGTGAAGTTTGGAATAAGCAGGGGTGTGGCGCCAGAGAGGGCAACAAGAATTTGACTGGCTCCGTGGACCCAGGCAGGGGACCCTGCCTGCAGCAGCATGCAGCACCAGGTTGAACCTGTTGGGGAAAGTGCTACAGAGTGTGTTACTAAAGGAGCAAGTGAAATTGATATAGATCCACTGCAAGAGCAGGAACAGAGAGAGGTTTCCATGCCTGTGTCTCAGATGGACAGCGCAACAGAGGGATCAGTGGACCCATGGAATCAGGATCTGAGTCCTAGCCTAGTGGTGGAGGACAAATTGCAAGAGACATTAAAATTGGAGGTGTCTACCTCCATGCCCAGTGAGGAATGGACTGTCTCAGGGGTGAGGATGTTTGCTTACTCTTGGGCACAGATCGTGAGTGAGAAAGGGGAGGACAAAGAAGGGTATCTTTATGTTGAGGGCTCCAGTGAGTCACCTCAAGCTCTTGCCTCAGAGGAGCCAGAGACAGTTGGAGAAGGCTCTAGCAACTTGTCCACAGAGACAGTGGAGGGCAAGTCCTTTCATTCTCTGAGTTTGAGACACTGACTTGACCAGGACTGGCTACCCCCAAGCCAGGCCATGTACAGCAGACTAGTAAAGAGTAGTAAAGAAGAGAGACTGATTTGTAGGAGGGCTGACACCATATATGGGAAGTCCTTTCCTACCTTTCCTTGCTGAGACTGGGAGGAAATTGAACAGAATAGGCAATCCTGGTTGGTGGAAGAGGCAAGTAAGAATTTGTACTATGGTGCTGCAAAATGTGTAAGGGACAAAGTCATAAGTGATCGCCTCAAATTCTGGAGACTGGGCAGGACTTTATTTATGGACACTGTGTGAATTGTGGATGGAGCTAGGAATGAGACATTTCACAACATCAACTTTGAATGCCCAGATGGGGTCATAGTCCTCATCCCACACCCTAAGTGGTATTACCCTTAATGGTGCCACTCCCTGTGAATATGCCTAGCATGCCTAAAGGAAGTGAGCAGTGGCAGGCCAGTGTCTGCCATCCAAAGCAGCAGTATCTATGGAGGAAGATGCAACTCTTCTGGTATTCTAGGATTTCTTCAGGTGTATCCAGATTCATCAGCTTAGCAGTTTTCCTGTTCCATCATCTGGCCTTCCAGAGGACATCAATCCAGCAGTTTTCCTGTTTCTTCATTTGGTTTTCCAGAGAAAATCATCCCAGCAGTATCTGAAGATGCCATCTGATTAGATTGAAGTAGGTCATCAGCTGATAGGAGTAATGATCCTTTGTTTTCGTTCTTCAAAGAGCTGGTAAGAAAACTTTTCATTTACATTAACTGACTTTGCACAACACATCCTACATTTGAAGACTATCCATGGAACTGTAATTTTCATCAAAGACTCTCCCCATGAATTGCAGTACTATACAGACCCTGTCCTGTACAAGAACTGTTCTTCAACAGACTTCAGCCTAGAAGAGATTCTTTAATGGACAATGCCTACAGGCATCAGTGATAGTACCACTAGTCAAGACAATTGTAGGGTCTCCTATCCCAAATGTGTTGTATAAATGTCTTCTTTCCATTTTTTACTTTTGTACTTTTATAGAGAAAATATTTTTGAGTTTCTTTAGTTTTAGGTGGAGGTTTAGGCACTGTGTGTAGTGCAGAATGCGTTTTTGTGTTTTTCTTCTCTTGCAGGTGTTCCTGAGGAAGAAAAGAAGAACAGAAGAGGATGTTGGAACTCATCCAAGTTCCCCTTTTCTTAGTAGTTTTAGAATTGTTTATGGTTAACAGGGTGTTAACATGTTTTCTTCACAGGTGTCGATTTTTGGGAAATGTAATGCATTGTAGTGTATGTTTCCTTTTGTTTTTCATAGGTAGCCTGGGAAGTCTGGGGGATGGGTTCCCCAGTAGGTAGGCTAATTCAGATAGATTTTCCCTAGAGGGCTAGGGGGATAGGCAGGTTGGTGGTCCTGATTCATAATAGGGGTCCCCAAATTCTGTCTATAAGGGTATGCTTCAAGCAGTTTTCTTGGCACCACTGAGAATCCATAGATAGGTCATAGTATAGGGGCTGAAGTTTCATCAGCTGGCCTCTGTTCCTTTAGTGTTACCTGCCTGTGCATGGCACATTGTAGGGGAGAGGTAGTGCTACCTACCTGTAGGTAACACAGAGGGTAGGATGGCCTGGTACTAGGTGGAGATATGACTGTGGAGAGTCATTTGCTTGGCAGGGGTTACTAGATTCCCATCAGTGTTACTGTTAGGAAGGTAGAAGGCAGCTGGTAGGAAACTCATTAGGGTTTTTTTTACATAATAACATCATTGTTTACTCAGCTAGCCTGAGGGAAGAATGATTAGGTCATTTAGAACTCTTGCAGCAGCATAAGCCACACTGTGTGGACAGCTGCTCTGGTGAGATAGAATGTTGGCAGTTGCTAAGTTGAAATCAGTGTGTGTGTGTGTGTGTATCAGCAGCTTGAAGTGTGAGGAGTGAGAACTGTTCAGCTGAGGGTTCTGAGAAGAACCTTTCTCACCCTAGTCCTGATATTCTCCAGTTTGCTAAGAGAAGTGGCGGAAACCATTGTCTACAGCAGAATCCTCTGATTTTCATCCCTGGAGGGGTGAAAAGGACTGCTAGTCGGTGGATCCAAGGGGCAATCTATTTTTTGATCCAGGATGTTTTGAAGCTGCCTGAAATGTTCTAACAGTAAGTAGGATCTGACGTTTGCTGCAGAAAGCAAGTACCTGTGCTGTTGTGTTCTCTGGCTAAAAGGGGAAATGCACAACTTTTCTGTTCAGAAGTGTGAGACTGTTCTCATTTAAGGTTTGATGAAATGTGTGATGTCCAGAGGTATGATTATGTCACATTGTTTGGGACTTTAGTTCTTCCACTACCAGTGCAGTGTTTTAAATGCTGGATGCCAAAGTTTCATTCAATTAAGCATTTTTTCCAAGTGTGTTCAAGATGTTTAATAAGTAGCACAACCCTATTCAGGGGGTAAAATCCTCTTCAGATGTTGGCCCTATGTCTAAAGTAACCAAGTGCCCTTACTGAACTTGTAGTCCTGAACTGGTTATTCCAGATGGGGGTCTGCCCGCCCTGTGCTCCCAAATATATACTCAGACATTCTTCAAAGGAATATGTGTGAATGTATATAGATTCTGGACGTATATATACGTCCACAGTCTTCTAAGGGTTAGCAAAACATATGTTCATTTGTGGCCAGTGCCACTAGAAGCGATTTCAGTTGTAGCCAGTGCCACTGGTAGAAATGTTAAATGTCCTGTGTAATATGGGAATACAAGATGGAAGTGTTCTGTCAGTAAAAGTGTATTCAGTTGTGGCCAGTGGGTATCCAGTGATATGGGCGACTCAAATTGAGTGACTCAATTTGAGTACCTTTAAATAGAGCAAGTGGGAAATGTTAGTGATTGTGGATATAACGAGGGAAGTTGTAACAACAATAGCGAGAGTGTAGAGAGATTGACGGTAGGAGGGATCTATGATTCAGAAGATGTAGGATGTAGTTTGGGTTGATTGTTCTGAGCTGGCCTTGTGGTCTAGTGGAGGCAGTGTATGCCTCCAGTGGTGACGTATTCAGGTTCAAACCTGGGGAGGAGCTATAGGTTTTTTTGCTGTGTGTGTGTGTGTGTGTGGGGTGTTTTGCTTCTCGTGTGCACTCACTGTTTTGCTTATGTTTTGCTCTCCATTCTGCCGGCCTTCAAGTTGCTCCCCCCTCTGAATGGCTCCCTCCCAAAGATTCCCTGTACCCCAGTGTCAGGCTCCCACTTGTAGTTGGTTATAATTATTAGGGGAGGCATGAGGGCATAGCCCCCTACATTAAAAATGGTGAAAATTAGCTTTTTCTCTTGTGGCCTGGACCATCGTTGTTTATGATCCCACTATTGTGCAGATAGCTGATGCAGTTTCTTGGTGATGTACACTTGCACTTATGGTGATTACTATTTTGCATTCGCTCATATGACATGGTACCTGACCAGTGCCAATGGAAGAAATGTTAAATATCCTATGCTATATGGGAATACCAGTACAAGATTTCAATGTCCTGCAGTGTGGGACTACAAAAGGTTTTCTGTCAGATACAATCATTTTGTTGTTCTGCAAGTTCCTAGTGCCACAATGTGCAAACCTTGGGGGTCCACCCTTGCTTTAGAGAACACCTTTTGGGATAAAGTCACACTCTAGAACCCCAACTATGGTTTGGACAGTTACGTTATTACTTCCTGTGTGGAGTTACTGGGTACCCCTCCAGAAGTATAGATCTAATATAGCCCTAGCAAAAAGTTCTCTCCTCAGGATCTGGTGTTTGTAGATACCTAACAGGTCATATTACTTTTGTACACCCCCACCCCTTTGATCTCTAATGTAATAGAGTAATAAGCCTGTTATACAGTCCCACAGCTAGGGATGGTACCATTTACTAAATGGGTTTCTGAAGTCTGTGCCCAGTTAAGGGTGCCAGGGGTAGCTAACTTTGTAAAGCAGTGAGGAGGTGGTTACACAGGAGCATGGAAATGCATCTAGCTTTATGCCGGTTCCTGTGGGCCCTACATGAAAGGTATATCGCCTGGGTATTGGTGATGACTGTAAAGAATTGCACTGGGTCAGTAGGCTTCTCTGTGCAGGGTCCTGAGAGCCCTACACAAAGTGAAAGACCCATCAGGCAGGTCTGACAGTTGCCACTTGGGTGTTTGAGAGGCTAGGTGGCAAGTATTTGGGCTTAAAGTATTAAAAAGTGTTAACGTCATGGGTGACTGAAAAAAGTACAAGAAAGTAAGTTGCAGTGCATGTGTAATTCATGTGCTTTGAGGCTTAGTTTTTTTGATGAGGGGGTTCAACCACACATAACTTTTCAGTATTATTTTTTTTTTAAATTTGAGGATGATGGTGCTTACTACCCTGCTGATGTCCATATAATTTTTGAGGTTGAATTTGGCCCCAAAGTATATTTTTAAGGACACAAATGTCATCCCTTTTTTTACAAAAAGAAACTACAGTATGTCTTTTCACAAGCAAAGTCATGGTGAGGCTGGGATAGACATAGGCATGGGGGAAGGTAAGGATCATGATAGGGAGGATGGAAAGGATAGGAAGAGTGGGGGGGGACAAGGTCAATAGCTCAAGCTCTGGACCCTGCAATACGAGCAGACTAGATAGACCAAATGGCCTTCCTCTGCTGGTTTCTTTGTATGTTTGTATGTATGACTGCGTGTATCTAAGTATTTTTTAGTTTTTGTTTCTTTTCTAGGGACAGGCAGTAGAAAATGGCAGGGTAGAAGTCAGCAATCAGCCAAGGGAGTGGAAGAACTGTCCTGGTTGCCCACCATGGAACCTAGTTTAAAGTATGTACTGGGTTGGTCATGGGGTAGGGGTGGCATGTGTGCTGGAGGGTGGCTGAGGGAGTGGATTAATATTTAGGGGAAAGGCTAGGTGGGGAAAGGATGAAATATTATTACTTAGTAGTTGGGGGAAAGGGTTAACCTGGGTAAGGAGGGTGGTGTGGGTGCCAATGGGTGGGCGAGGGTATTTTTTTCCTATATTTATTCTTTACAGTTATGAGTGGTGGTGAACTTTGGCAGAAAAGACAGAAAATGCCAATAGTGGATGGAGGACTGTGCCAATTCCTAAAGTATGTACTGGGATGACCATAAGGGGAGGAGTGTGACATGGGTAATTGGGTACCAGATGGTGGTGAAGGGTGGAATTGTTGTTGATTTATTTATTTTTGCTATAGGAATGAGCAGCAGTGGATGATGGAAGACAAGATAGTGACCAGCTGAGGTACAGTGAGGTCTGTGCCAATTATCCCTCACAAGACCAGTCTTAAAATATGTACTGGGGTGGTTATGGAGGGAGGAGGGTGGCATGGGTGTCAGAGGGTGGGCAAGGGTGAGGGTAGGATAACTCACATGGAAGACAGTGTAAGTGAATTACCAAGGTTGGGCACCTGGCGGCTTTAAAAGATTTTAAAAGTAAATAAGTGTAGCTATCGGTGTCCCCCATGGCTCCATCTTGGGCCCACTCCTATTTGGCCTCTTCATAAATCAACTGCATGATGTCTGTCAGAAAGCCAACGTACTCACCTCTATGCCAGTGGTGCTGTCATCTATTCCAAAAACCCTGATGTTGACAGCCTCACTGCTTCTCTCCAAAGTTACTCTGTGTCACTAGAAAGCTGGTTCTCTAATAACAACCTGATCATCAATTAAAAAAAAAAACAAAGACCATGCTCTTCTCTACTCTCACACAGAAGAGGAAAGTTCCACCCTTCATCATTTGAAATGGTAAGAGACAAAACCTTGAACAAGTGGTGACCTTCAAATACCTTGGATTAACTTTGGATGGCACTGTATCGTTTGCCCCTCATGTTGATAGCCTAGTGGCCATAGCTAACAGAAGACTGGGTGCCCTGTATCATAGCCAGGAAAATCTCACTGGAGGAAGCTAGACACCTTTTTGTAGCCAGTTCCAATCTGTCACAGAATGTGGCCTCCCTGTCTACACAGCAGCCTGTGACATGGTGCCAAACAGAGTAAAGCTGATTTGTAATATGGGGTGCTGCTTTGTTCTTGGCGCAAATAACTGCAGTCATAGTTGTATTCTTTATGCACTCACTAATTGGCTACCTTTACCCTGCAGAATAAAGCTCCAGATCTTGTGCTTGCCAAAAAGGTGCTCCTGGGCCTTACACCCCCAACTTTATCAAATGGTTTCCATATTGTGTCCTACGAATAAACACCAGGGATATGGCCAGGAATGCCCTTAAGTCTCCTTTCTGGTGTAGTCAGCTGGGCAAGCGGTCATTTCCTGTCAGAGTTGCTAACTGGTTAAACAAACTGCCTGGTACTCTGCTGAATCTCCCCAAGATTAATCAGTTCAAGAGATCTTTGCAGGCTGCCCTTGTAGTCCATTGCAACTGTAAATGTTAAACAGTTTTATTTGGTTTCTCTCTGTACATATCTTGTGACTTTTTGTACAATGATCTGTATGGATTTTTTTTTCAAAACTGTATGTAATTGCTGTGTCTTAAGTGCTTTGATCCTGACTCGACTGCATTTCCTCTGGAACTGTTCATTGTACTTGTAATGTTTTTTGTGACTGTATTTGACATGGAACCTTTGCAAATGAGACCTATGCTTAAAGGTATTCTCTGAAGTTTTCAATAAACAAATAAAATAAAGATGGACCTGACACAGGGGTTAGGTACAAGGTTATAACAGACAACATCAAGTGACCAAATGTTCCCAGATGCCCCATGTTGGGCACCTATTATAACAACGTGGCTGGATACCATGACTTATGAGGCAAATCACTTATCTTAGGTTTGTTTTCTTTCTACTCACCCACCACCACTGGGAGATATGCATAGCTGATTTACCCACCAGACAGTTGTGGGAACCTGTATAAGAGAGAAGGCACTGTACCAGACTGACACTAGAGACAGCAGTAATTGTGAGACTTGGATCCCTTCAAAGTATGGTCAGACAGTTTTCATGTTCTGCCAGGGTGACAGATACAGCTTACAAAAAATAAAAATAAAATAATAACAACAAAACTTTTGAAATTAACCTTTTAAATTGACTGTAACTTCAACCCAATGCCTTTGTACATGAACTCTGTATTCTTTCTTCCCACAGGTCTGCACCTGCTACCCCTAGAGACTGTAGACTATACCAGTACCACCAACAGAAGGCCACCCCTTGGACCACAGTCACTGGACTTTCCATTACAGGTGCTTTAGAAACACAGAAACATAGACTTTGACGGCAAATAAGGACCACTTGGCCCACCCAGTCTGCCTATTTCCCTACTGGATAAGCTGCAGATTCTAAAGTAAACCATCAGCCTACTTTCTGCAACCCCCCACTACAATTGCCTTATGTCTGTCCAATGCATGTTTGAATTCCCCCACTGTTTTAGACCCAACAACCTCCTCAGGAAGGTGGTTCCATGTATCCACCACTCTCTCCATGAAAAAAAATTTCCTCACATTACCCCTGAGCCGTCCCCCCTCTATCTTTAAATTGTGCCCCCTTGTTCTTATTACATCTCTTTTCTGAAGATGCTACCCTCCTGGACTTTGTTGATTCCCTTGAGGTACTTGAAAGTTTCTATCATGTCCTCCCTTCCTCCTTTCATCAAGGTATACATATTAAGCTCTCTCAGCCTCTCTTCATATGGTTTCTGCTGCAGACCCTGCACCATTTTAGTTGCCCTCCTCAGGACTGCTTCCATCCTGTCTATGTCCTTGCATAGATGAGGTCTCCAAAACTGCACACAGTACTCAGATGGGGTCTCACCAACTGTCTGTATAGAGGAATAACCACTTCCCTTTTCTACTTGTGATGCCTTCCTATGCATCCCAGTATCCCCTAGCTCTCCTCACTGACTTTTACATTGCTTATCCACCTTTAGGTCATTTGATATGACTACCCCGGGTCCCTTTCCATTTTGTTGTTGTTGGTACCTCCCTGCTTATTGTGTACTCTTCTCCTGGGTTTTTGTTTCCAGGTGCATTGCTTGCACTTCTTTGCATTGAATCTAGGTTGCCATATATCAGCCATTCCTCCAACCTTGCCAGAGTCCCTTCTCATCTTTTCTACCCCTCTTGTTTATCAACTCTGTTACAGATCTTTGTGTCATCTGCAAAGAGGCATACCTTACCCTCAGACCCTCTGCAATGTCATCTATAAAGATGTTAAAGGACTGGACCCAGTACTGAGCCCTGAGGTACTCCACTAGTAACTCCCTTTCTTGGAATGTGTTCCATTCACTGATTACCTTCTGTGTCCTGTTGTGCAGCCAGTTTGCTACCCAGGCTACCACCCTGGGACCCACTCCAGGCTGGATAACTTGATTATTAATCTTTGTGTGATTGTGTCAATTGCCTTGCTAAAGTCTAGGTAGGCCATATCCACAGCCCCTCCTGGTCTATTACTTTGGTCACCCAGTCAAAGAAATCAATTAGATTCATCTGACATGACCTTCCTGCTGTAAATCCATGCTGCTTTGGGTCCTGTGCCCGCTGCCTCTAGGTACTCAACAATTCTTCTTTCAGAAGTGATTCCATCATTTTCCCACCACTGAGGTCAAACTTACGGGTCTGTGTTTCTGCTTCTGCCTTGCTCATACTTTTGTGAAGGGAATCACATCTGCCCTCCTCCAGTCCTCAGGTACCACCCCATCCTGCCATGATTTGTTAAAAAGCGTGGTCCGTGATGTCACTAAGTCCTCCCTTAGTTCTTTTAGGATTCTGGGGGTGAATCCCATCAGGCCCCATTGTTTTGTCCACCTTGAGTTTTAGGAGTTCTTTCAGGACTGTTTCTTCTGTGAATGGACTGGTGTCAACCCCCCTACTCAGAGTGCTTCTATAGTCTGGTTTAGGTAACTCCTCCTCATCTTCTTTTGTGAATACTGAGCAAAAGTATTCATTCAGTATCTCTGCCTTTTCACTGTCTCCCTCTGCCCACCTCCCCTCTCCTTTATTAATCTTCACTATCTCTCCCTTAACCTTTCTATGCTCCTAATGTACTTATAAAGGTTTTATCCCTTCTTAACTGAGTTGGCTATTTTTTCTCGGGTTGTCGCTTTGCTATTCTGACTGCCTTCCCACTTCTTTCCGCTTAATTGATACAGTTCCCTGTCGTGCTCCTTCTGTGATTCCTTATACTTTTTGAATGCAGCCTTTTCTCCTTAACCTTCCCTGCCAATTTTTTGAGAACCATAGTGGTTTTTACCCGCTTTGTTTTCTTTATTTGTTTCACACAAAGGCTTGTTGCCTCTATGATGGCAGTTTTGATTTTTCTCCATTGTTCTTCCACCCCTTCTATTTTGGCCATTTGCTAGTGCATTCTTCAGGTTTTCACCCATTTTGCCAAAGTCAGCCCTTCTAAAGTCCAGTATCCTTGTTTTTGTATGGCTTATCTCCATGATTGTGCTCATTGTGAAGTGCACTGTGCAGTGGTCGCTTGTTCCCAGATGTCTACTGACTTCTAAATTTGTGATCCTCTCTCCATTTGAGAGTACCAGGTCTAATGGCACTCCCTCGGTGGGTTCCACACTAGCTGTCTAAGGCCTGCCCCCTGCAGAGCATCGAGAATGACCCTGCTCTTGGATGTGGCTGCAGTACATGTCATCCAGTTAACATCTGGCATATTCAGGTTCCCCATCAACAGTATCTCCCCTTTTTCAGCCATTTTGAGAAAGTCCTCTATCATTTTCTTGTCCATTTCCTCCCCTTGAGATGGGGCTCTGTATACAAGCCCTGTGTGGAGTGTGATGCCATTCCCTGTCTCCAAGGTGACCCAGAGTGCTTCTTGTCCTCCCCTTTACTTTTCAGTTCTGTAGCTTTGATCCCTTCCCTTATGTATAGAGCTATTCCACCTCTTATTTTACCTTCCCTGTCCCTTCTGTAGATTGTGTACCCTGGTATGTTGACATCCCAGTCATGGTTCACTGTGTTTAATGGCTACTAGGCCTATATCCACCTTAGTCAGCCCACTCATCCCATTTACCCAGACAATCTCACTGGTATTGAGCACTTTAACTCTATGTTCAATATACTCTATAGCATTTATTATATAACAAGTAACTGTAATCAATGTAGCATTAAATTGCATTGTCATATTTGGCTAACAAATATTTCTAGGCAAACCACATTCAGACCTCCCTCTGACTCAGAGTAAAGTCTCCTTAATTGCTGGATGGTAGTCCTTTTGTAGTAATGGGAATCACAAATCCCTGTATGGCAGACGAGTGTCCCACAAGATAATTTGAAACTAGTGTACCCTTTTCCTTATGAGCTCTGGAATTTAGATGACAGAATCTTGGAGACTCCAGAAATAGCAATAGAACGCACTCTGGTGTTGATGGTTCTTGAAGAAAACTTGGTACCCGGAAAAGGATGGAAAATGCTGTGTTGAATCTGATGGATGCAGGCTGAATGCAGGCTGAAACAACTTACAGGAGCAGCTACAGTACCTCTTCCAGCAGGCAATAACTATAACTCTCTCTATTCTCATTTATTGCCCTATTGACTAGAGTTGTGTGGAATATAAAATTCTGCCCATGGAATGCACATGGAATGACTGTTCTGATTCCGAGAAATTCTGCAGAATTTTCATGAGAATTCCGCAGTATTTTGCAAAATTGTAAATTTCGGTTATTTCACTATAATATTAAAAGTACTTTTCCAAATAACTCCAACTTTGGAACATGAATAGTATCCCATAGCTTACAAGAGTGTACCAAATTTCAAAATTGTTGTATTTAAGTGGGCAGAGTTATGGGTGACCAAACATTTCATGAAAATGTAATTTTCGGTTATTTTGAAATACTTTTAAAATTTCTTATCCAAATTTCTCCACAATATCAGGATTTAGAGAAGCATATAGAATGAATATATGTACCATGTTTTAAGTCTCAAGTTTCAATGGGAGTTGAGTTATAGGTAGCCAAACATTTTGCCAAAATTTGGATTTCTGTAATTTTAGTATAATTTTGATAGTATTCATTGAAATGTTACATGAATTGACAGGTGTGCAGGTTATCAATACATTTGTATATACACATTGTTTCAGATTTCTAGATTTAAGTGGGACTAAGTTATAGCCTGCCAAACATGTTGCCAACATTTTAAATTCCGTTTAGTTCCCTCTAATTTTAAAACTGCATATCCAAATTTAACCAGAGTTGAAATGTTTAAACTACTGTACCACATGGTCATTTCTGAAAAAAGTTCATATTTGCAGCTTTAAACAGGATTGAATTAAAATGAGTCAAACTTTCACAACATTTAAAAATTAAATTTTGCAGAAATGTAAACTACAAATTTATAAACCCCTGAAACTTTACAACTAGAGAATGCAATGCCATTAAATTTGGCAGGTTCTTAGATCTTACAAGGCGTCTAAGTGTGCCAATTTTATTAATTGCTTGCTTCGAGAAATTGCAAAATAACATATGTACTTAAAGTCAAATCCCATGAGTCTTTGGGAAAATTGTAGAATTTCATGCAGCATTCCATAAAACTGGAATTTTTTTATTACACTAAGCCTTATCTGGGGGATTCTAATTAAAGGATAAGGGTATAAGAGGCAGGTAGTACAGGGGTCACCAGATTCTGGAGTTAGCTGCACAGTTTCACCAAGAAATGGACAGCTGAGCTGGGTAGCACAACAGTGGTAGACCCCCAGTTTGGAGCAAGAAAGCACAGTGTCAACAATTCCAGCCTGAATGCAGGATATTTAAGGATCACATTCAGTAAATTTATGATCTGGAGAGCCTGGTGTGCATATAAGTCTAGGACTTAGAGGTACTCAAAAAGATGAAGTAAGGGAAAACAATGTCTTGGGCAGCAGGTACTCAAAAATATGTAGTGGGGGAAGACAATGTCTTGGGAAGCAGGAAGAAAGAATTCTGGCTATTCCAACAGGGTAGGTTGATAGGAAAAGGAGTAGGTGACTCACATTTTAAGGGAATTTGTCACTGTAAAGAACAAAATGATATCAGTGGGATCAGTAGTTCTACTGAGTCAAACTGGCTATGCCAAAAGAGAAGGGGGTGGATAGTCACCCAGATAGGAACAGCAGGACTGCAAACAGCTCAGCCCAGCTTATCAAATGAAGTAGTGATATGTGCATAGTTAATGTTAAATTCAGCAAAAAGAATTCTGGATGCTAACAGTATATGCAATCATAAATATGTGAGAAAATGTTACTAATAATTTTTTTCTTCTGTAAAATTAAAACTGTTTAACCAATTTATCCAGTTGTGTTAGACACCAGGATACACTGACTATGGATATGCATGTCAAATGTTAACTCTATGTATGCAACCGTAACAAAGTTGCAAACATCCACATTTTTGATAGTTTTTACAAAGTTTTGCAAATATTTACATAGTAAATTTTTAATCCCTGTAACTTACAAATCTCCTATCTAATTCTCTCCATATTTAGGTCATTCTATAAGCATTACAAAAAGTTTATCCATACTAATTTACACATGTCTAGCTCCAAATGTGCCTGAGTTATATGCAGATGATTTTTTTCATGAAATTTCATGAAAAAAATAAAATGACAGATTTTGAGCACATATAATTTTGAGATGATGCATCATATTGTCATGAAATCATCAAGAAAGTATGCCAAATTTAAGATCCCTGACCCAATAGATGGTTAAAGTATATGCAGATAAAAATGTTCATGGAATTTCGTACAAATAATAAAATGGCAACATTTGAGCATCTATAATTTTGAAACCATCCATCTGAATTTCATGACATTTAGCACATTAGTGGCCATAGACATAGAGAGCATATGCACCAACATTCAGAGTTCTAGCTTAAAAGGCAGCTGAGTTATAGTCAAATTACAAAATTTTAAAAATTCAGCAAAATCCCAATGAAATTCCATGAAATTTTATGGAATTTTGCGAAATTTCATCAAAATTCTGTGAATTCAGAATTTGTCCATTTTACACAGCTTTACTACTGACCATGGCACAGGGATGCAGGTGATCCCTTTAGTGTAGGTTTACTGTGTGACAGCTGTCCTCCAGGCCCTGTCTGTAGGCCTCTATAGGTTGGACTTCCCCTGGGCAAGAGCTTGTCCCTTCAGTTTGGTCTCCCTGTTGAATCTTTCCAAAATGATCTCTGCTGCTCCTTTTATACTCAAACAACATTCCATTTCTCTCAAATCCTGGCCCTGCAGTGAACAGCAAGCTGGTTTCACTACTCAGCACCTATCACATGCCTTGTTTACATGCACACTGGAATCAGGTTCAAGCTCCAATTTCAGTGGAATCAGTGCTGCATTCCTTAGTCAGAAGCTCATGTAAACTCGTTCCAAGTTAGGTTCCTGTTTCAGTCTGAACCGGATTCAACTGCAGTGTTTCAAGTGCATTGATTATTTTGAACCTGGTTACCGTGTTCACATACACCTGAATGAGTTTGCTATACTTACTGTTGAGACTGCAGCAAAAGGAATGAAACCAGGTTCAAAATCATCAATTGCTACAGTATGTGTTTACATGCATTGGGAATCAGTCACCTTGTAATCAATTCAGTTCATTCTCATCAATCCAACAGCATGTAAACCAAAAAGATTACAATCTGAATGAAGTGAATTGATTACAAAGTAATTGATTCCCAACACATATAAACATATCAAGTGTCTGTCATCTGACCTCCTCCCAGGGGCTATCCCAAGGGCTACAGTAGCTAACTCCTGCCCAGGAGCCCACAACCTCTCCTGGGTCCTCCATTATCCCTCTCTGACTATTAAAATGGCTTCAGCATTGCAGACAGTATTTTGTGACCACATCACCTTATCTGGCCAGTGGCTTCCCTTCTCTGACCTCTTACACAAATGTGGTTATCTATATAAAAAATCCCACCCTTCAAACTATAAATGATCCAAGACTGGTGAGATCTAACTTTAAATGGCAAAGTTAAAGGTCTGGGTTTAGTAAAATAAAAGTTGCACACATTGTGTTGCTTAAAATCTGGCTGTCTCACATTCTCTGACACAACAGCTTTAACTACTGTAGCTCCATTTGTATAATTACATAATTTTGTGGTAAACTCATTAAATAGTCCTGTTCCTTAGACTGTGAGCTATATTGCTGTAGTATTAGTTTAATTATTTTGTTTATTGATAAAGAAATCTCTTTAAGTGTTTGCAGTGTGCAGTCTCTTTCTCTCCCTCTGCAGCCTGCTGTTGCCAAAAATGGCACCCATTTGCTGAACACACTCTCATTTTCTGGTAGTGTCTTAGTCTCCTCCTGTACCCCTCAGGCTTAATAATTGTTTACATGGCAGCCAGCCCCTATGTTTTTATTCTGGCACTTGTTGCCTGCCAACTAAAATGTGCTGCTTGGTTGTTCTGGCAGTCTGAATGCCAAGAATGTTGTTCTCTTTTCTTCTTCTTCTTCTTCTTCCAGACTTCAACCTGTGCTTCTGACTGTGGTAGTGGCAAGCTCACAGCCTGGCATCACACTCTGAGCCCACTCCTCACGGCAGAGGGGTAGCGCATTTTCAACTGAGCTACTCAGCTCCTGTCCAGCTTCCTCTAATAGGCACCTAGTGCCGAGCTACTGCTGCTCTGCAAAGAACAACAAAGAGGAACTGCATTTTTAACACAATAACCTCTGTGGCTCCTATAATAAATATTTTGCACAGATAATTGACATATTTACTGGCACAAGGCCAACCACATTAAAAGGTCAGTCTTAGGACACGCCACAAGACCACCATGGCACATATTATCCAGGGCATGCTACTCACTAGCCCTTGGATAACAAGCTAGAGAAACTGGCTATTAACATTGGTGCCAGACACCCTATTATGTGTACTTCTCAGTTATGTACAGTGTGCGTGAGGGTGTAGGCTATCACTGCCCGCTCTTAGCATACTCCATGTGCACTAATAGTATGCTCATGAGAATGTTTCTATACATTGCAGTGTTTGACCTCCTACATGGTAAGATCCTACCAATCACTGCTGTACCTCCCACCAGATGACCCTTGACTATTAGATACAATTTGTTTCTTACAGGCATTCAATGACTGTTACATGGTTTCAGAAAGAGGAGGGTTCTGGTGCTGACATTGGGCACCCTGTGTTGTAAAGACAGTTGTAAAATGTGAGGCTTTTTTTCCCCTTTGTAATTGAACTAGAAGTCAATCATGAGATAAAGAAACAAAAGTGTTTGAGTTTCACAGTGTGGTACCTCTGGCAGATGGGAGGGTGAAACCTTTTTTTTTGTTTTCATTCATGATTGACTTTGGCATCAATCATGAATGAAAACAAAACCATCACATTTACAGTAAATTTTAAGGTAGCTGCTCTATTGACTGATACCTACAGTACCACCAGGCCTGGGAGTTTATTCCAAATACCTACTACAGGTACTTGATCTGTGAAGTAGTTCTTCTTGATAATTTCCTTGAAGTTTACTCTTCTCACTGGCACTTTATGTTCTCTTATTCTGTCATAAAGTACTTGGACTTTATGATCAGTTGCATTTGATCTGACAATATCATCTCTTTCAAGTATTTGAGTGCCATGATCCTGTCTCCCATGAGACTTCTCTTTCTCAATAAAATTTCTGTCAGTTGGGCCTTATAGCTCATGTTCTATGAACCTTCATTCACCTTGGTAGCTCTCCTATGGACCTATTCAATCATATCATGATCTTCCTTTAATTGTGGGCTCCAAAACTGCACACTACACTTAACCAAGAATTGTACAAGGGCATGAGCATTAGAAAGCTTGATCTGCTAATGAAATTCATGAAATTTCTCCTGATGTGGGCCATGACTATGTTTTTTTCTTCTCCTTTTAAAGCTGGCATCATGCACTGCTGGTCTCATTTTCAGTTATTTCCAATTAAATGTAATTCTACTATCAATCCCCAAATGTTTTTGCTTTCCTATCACTTTTTTAAAGCTAATAACTTGAATAACTATAAGAAACAGAAGACTAAGAACAGAAAAAGGCTATTAAGTCCAGCATGTCTGCCTGATGCCCTAGCATCATGACTGCCATGATGCCCTGTGATGTTTTACTCTAAATTACTGTTCTTCTCAGATTGTTCCCTGTCTCCTGCTACCCCTTCTTGCTAATAACAACCTTAAAGATGCCCTATTCTATTTTCAACCCTGCCATTATCCAGGAAGTGAGCACATTGCTTGTCACACTATTTCACCCATCCATTTCCTGTTCAGTGAAAAAAATACTTCCTAATGTCCTTTTTCAATTTCCCCCATCCAGCTTGAGACTGTGCCTCCCAGTGGATGAACTGTTTGCATTATAATTATATACTACATATAAACTCATGACTACATTTTATTTTTGACCATTTGCACTACTTTTATGCTACAGTTTGCTTATCTGAGTAGTGCACTTAGATCTATCGACAGTGACCTCCTGGTAGTTCCCTTTAACAAGACGTTATGTGGTCATGGGCCAGGTCTGTGCTTGTGTGCAAAATCCAATGCCCAGACTGGCCCACTCCTGGATGGAAGGATGGCATGTGAGCAGCTGCTGAGTAGAGAAATACAGATTGTAATTGGTTTGTCATGATCCTGACTTGGTTTGAAGGCAAATAAGCAGTCAGTTTGAGCCATTTACAGTTGCAGCTGCCATGCATGTCTGAACCTCTGAAGCTAGTGGGAGTGAGGGGGTATTTTTTCATCCTCACCCTCACCCATGGACTATCTTGCTGGACCGGATCTCTAAGAAAGAACAAGAATAGAACTCCATGTGGCTGATTGAGGAGAGTGGGCCTTAGGTGGTGATAGAACTAACGGGTTCAAGACTTTGTTTTTCCTGTTGTGCTGCTAACTATCTCTAAGATAGCATGACAGAGCTATCTTGGAGGTTTTTTTTTCAGTATTTGTGCATGGACTGACTCTTTGGTAAGAGCAGAGGCTGAGACTACACATATTGTAGTAATATTATTAGACCTTTCTTTGGTTTTACTCCTATGAAATTGTTCTTCCCTGGACTGTACACCTTGTGGTCTCTCCTTTAAATCTGTGAATTTGAGTTCATTTGGAGGGAGTTGTATGAGTGGCTAGGTTACAGTTGAATGCTGTAATGCATGGGTAGGAATGTAATTGTATTAGTATAGTGTGAAATGTGTGTGACAATTGTTTAGGGTGTTAGGAGTGAGTGTGGGTAAATATTTGGTTATGTGGGGGTTATGTTTTTTTACAGTATGTGGATAGATATGCTGTTAGCTAATTGTTGGTGGCATCATACTGTATGTTTAGGTTTCCAGGCCCTCAGGCTTAGCTACTCCCCATCCCAGCTGTTAGATCTCTGCCCTTTCAATGACCCCCCTGCCAGTGGTGGCATGTACTGTAGGGTGCTGCAGGGAGATTGGCATAGTAAGGAGATCGGATGGTTGATGGTGGGGTGTGGAAAGTGCTAAAATTGGGGAACTATAGTGCTGGTGAGGACCATGAGGTACCCAGGGGCCAAATGGGACCTAGAGAGATGCCACATGTAGTTGGATCCCATACCAAGAGCACCCACCAGACCAAGCAGGCAGGTAACTATTAGGCCAGTAGTCTCCATTTGTCACCTGCAGGCAAATCGTTGCAATGCCAGATCAGAGAGAAACAATACTGTCAACATGGCAGATTTACTGTCTTGCTCCTGTTTTTTCTGACTTGTATCATGGAGGCCTGGCTGAGCGATGATGCCGGTTCAGTCCGGAAGGTGGTGGTCTCAGCTAGATTCTCCATGGTTGAGTTCCCTCAGAGGAATCAGGAGGGGGGGCATTCTGCCATAGATCCAAACTGAATTTTACTGTGCACCCAGTAGGGGAAACTTCATCATTTGAATGCATGATCATGGGTGGCAGTCTACAGTATGTGCAGGTTGCAGGATCCTTCTTGTGTACCGTCCTCCAAGGTGCGAGAGGGATTCCCTGCAGGAAATCATATACTTCATCACCAAGAAGGTACAGCATTTTCCACTTAATTGCAAACTAGTTAAGTGCAATTTCTTGATAAGTGCAATTTTTTTCAGTTTCCTGATTTATTTACATATAATGCCACGTTAAAAAGTTTAGTTTAAAGCACACTGGTTAAGATCATATTTTGGCTAAATGCACAGTTTCACACAAACAGTAGGCCCTTAATTCTCTAGTGAGCATTCTTGATAAGTGCACAGCAAGGTGCTTATGGGCACAGCTGTTACCCTTACTTACTGTCTAAGAAGCCCCTCACCCAGAACAAATTGTCACTGCAACTGCTCAAATGCAAAGGTGGACAACTTTATTAAATAACAGAAAAAATGTGGCACTGAGGCAAACGGCTGTAATCACCAGTGTCCCCAGTGCTTCGATACTTAGCCCTTCATCAGGGGGCAGGTTTCTGGTGAAAGATCCCTGCCTTAAATACCTGCCTGGTACTCAAAAGCATAAGTAAACCTACCAGATAGGTGCTCCTTTTAGAGTAGTTTCCAGACAATTCCCAACCAATTGCATGTTGCATAAATTGTGTTTTTTTTTTACTATATTTTATTATATCTTAAAGCTTAAATTTCTTTTTGCAAGTGTTACAAGTGCTTAGGTGTTTAGGTGCCTGGTGTTGTATTTTATTATTAGGTTTCATTTGTTAATGACTTGCTACATAGTTCTAGTATACTCTTAGTACATTCTGAACTGAATTCTGACTCTCGTAGCCCTCGCCCCACTCTAGTCCCTAGTTATCTCTGATGTTACAATATGAGGTAAATAAGGTAATACAGGACTACTGAACCCATATCCTTCTATTTTTTATGTTTTCTTTTTATTAAATTTTTTATTCAATATATGAACCTGTGGTACATGTATGATGATTCCAGGAAGTGATATTCAGATTGGCCAGATTGAACACATGACTAGTCCTCAATAAAGTGCATTCACTGGCGTCTAGACTGTCAGATCACCATTTTGAGTACCCAGGTGGGAAGGGAAGTCACACAGCCTATGCAGCTTAAATAGTATTCTTTTTTCCCCTCACAGTAGAAATACTGTTTTACAAAAAAAAAAAAAGGAGAGTATATGCACTATCGCATTTTTATCATGGCACGTTAAAGACATCTATAGTTGTGATTTTTTTAGAGTGAGATATGTAGATTAACTAGTGCTTGGTGTGACAGTCTGAAGCCACAGTTCTAGTGAAATTCATATCCCAGTAACTGCTGATTGGCATTTAAGTCTCATTACTCTCTTAGCTTTTTATGAAATGACAGAACAGTAGTATAAGAGCTTCAACTCCCTGCAGCAGCCGTTATTTAGCTGAATGCTAGAAAGAGACAAAGACACTTCGGCACTGTGAACCCAATCCCCCTATATCAAAAAGTAAGTAGTGGTTAAAGGGTGTAAAGGGTGCAATATTAGTACTAGTGTCAGTGCTTTAAAGTCTTTGAAAGTGTGTTAATAACTAGGTTATATGGTATCCTGTGATAATAGTGCTAGCATCTGGGTGACTGTCAAAATGGCAACCCATATGAGGGCGTTATTATCATGAGAGACCTCCCATGATGGTTTCGACTGTGACAGCAAGGGTAGGGATGGGCGAGTGGAAAGGATTTATAGCAAGGGGAAGTGGAGGGATAGGGAAGAGTGTCATAACCCTGTAGTGTGCTTGCTCTGCTGAGCCAACCATGTGATGTGGTGGGTAGGGAGGCTGGCTCTGATGGAGCAGGGCATGGGTTTGGGGCTGAGGGCTGGAAAAGTTTTGCTTGGTCCCATGGCTGCGGGACTTAATTTTGTTTTAAAACCGGGCTGTTACCCTTCCCTGACATGCAACCCCAGGAGTTGAGAATATATGAATAGGTGGTGCAGAGGCAAAACTTGCATGGAGACACTTCCATACATAATTATTGTAATGTGTGTGCCGGGTCACCTTTAAGTGCATATCGCCAAATTGTCTTCGGCAATCGCTATTATCACATAGAACCAGGTTATAGAGTATCTCTGGATTCTATTATTGTTCTCCCTTTGTACTGTTTTTGACTTTAGTGAGGAGGACCATGTTTGTAAAAAGGGCCTGCAGGACATTGGAATCTTGGTATCCCGAGTGGCCTGGACATTTTAGAACTGAGAATAAAGCATCAGCCTGTACTGAGAACATCAGTCACATTAATCACAGGTGGCCCAGAACTTTACAGGACCATACAAGAATTGGGGCCACCAAATGAAGGTAACATTTTAAAGATTTATATTTAATCTCTTCTATTGAGGTTTGGAAATCGTGGATGAGTCAAAGGTTAAACTGAACTTGGAATACAGAATCAAGATTAGACATTGATTTGTACCAAGGACTCAGTAGTCTTGCACCAAGGACTTGGGGGATTATATGAACATTAGGAGTGCTTGTTTATGCTTTTTCTTTCACTGAGGTCTCCATTTTTCTTGTTATTAATTTGCTCAAGATATTTAAGATACTTATATTTACTATTTATTTCTCAACATTATATAACACCTATTCAGGAAAAGATCTATCAACTGATGCTAATTTGAGTTTGAGCTTGAATTGTGTTTGGCTATTAGCAATTAACAGCAATTAGCAGCTAATAGGAATAGTCCTAATTTAGAATCTGATTTAATCTAGGACAATTTAAGACAAATCAAGAAGCACTGTCTGGATTGCTTAGCAGTGGGTTTGTATAACCTGTTTATTGTATTCATAACACACATTTTTTCCATAGTAATTGCATTTTCTGTGGGTTTTGGGACCACGATAGTAATTCAATATGCTGGTAGAAACAAGGGGTGGTAAAATGCCAACAGATAATAGTACAGTAATTGATGATGACTGTAGGGATGATAAATTACAGAACCTGCCTAAAACAAAATCTAGAAGCAGATTTATTAAATTAAGTGTAAATAAGAAATATCCTACAGGGAACAAAATGGACAGTGGTAGTCATACTAATTCAATCCAGATCTCTGCAGATGGAAATAATGGGAGCATGAGTCCCACAGGGAGTCATAAACCTGCTAAAAATACTATTAGACCTAAATTGACACAACCACTTACAAAGGACTTATTTGATAAGAATAGAGAAAAATAAATTAAATTATTGGATCATATAATTTTGCCTAATTTGACTGGCCAGAGTACACCTGTACAGACAGGATTTAATAGTAAGGAGATTAACCACCAGACTTCAGATATAATAAATTTAGTAAACAAGGAAGTCAATAAAACAGTTGAGGAAATAAGGGAAACTATCAAAACCAATAAAAGGGGTTCCAGGAGGTCAGGGCACTGTCATTCAGAGTGCTGGTACGAGCGCAAAAACAGCAAGGGCACCCCTGCAATCAGAGCATCTGTGTAACAAAGTGCCCGGCACTCTGGAGTACAATGCAGCACCTGCAAGTAGAGCTACTGCCCTGCTGCTCCCTGCCAGTACTGGTCATATGGGCAACGCTTTTCCCTGTTGGTGTCATGTTGCCTCTTTCCACCACCACCATAATCATGTAACATGGCTATCTGTATATAAAACAGATGCTTCCAAACATCAGCATGACAAACTATATACCTCTAGGCTGTAACAACTGTGAAGGCATAACATGGGATAATGTAGTGGAAATCTATACTATTGCATATCACAGGCATTAAATTCCACTTCCCAACAGCTCCAAGCATGCACGTTCTGGGGGGCCACCTCACAAGATGGCCCATCGCTCATGTGTGGCTCCTGGCCACAGTGTGGTAGACTGTACTGTCAGCAGCCATCGGTGTTGGGTGCAGCATTACTGTGGTACTGGGTATGTGGGACAGTGGCTGTGCTTTGTGGTCTGGTACAAGGCACCCTGGTCCCATGCCCATTGGGTCCATGGGGTGCTGTCTCTGGCACACTGCGCACAGTGATGCCCTCAGTGCACAGTGGTGCCCTCAGTGCTGCTGCACCTCCTGTGGCCCCGTAAGCTGTTGGTGGGTGGCTTGGCAGGTGTGCAGTGTGTGGCACTGCCCAGCTGCACTGTATTGGGTGGTGCTCCCAGTCCCATGTGGCTTTGATGTCCGGCACTGTTCCTTCCAGTGACCTCCCACTGGTGCTCTGATTGACAGCATGGTGCCCCAACCACCCAGAACCAATAAAAGGACTGAGCAAAAAATTTAAGACTTTAAACAAAGCCTTAATGGCTCAGTATTTACCTATGAAGTATGTTCTGGCCAAGAGGAAGACCAGGATAAATGGGCAGAACAATCTACTAAGACCAGATGGTCCCAGGAAGACAGTACTCAGTGCATGAGCCCCATAGAACCTGATATGCTAAATTTAGGGAATTTAATAAAAGAAGTCACTCAGGCCTTGAGGGATCCTCTCTTTGCTAATGCTATGCTTTATGAGCAACTTACTTTAATTAGGTAGGACCTTTCCTTTGTTAATGGGATCTGTATAGAAAATAAGAAAAAAACAGATTTATTGACTCCAGCTTTAATCCAGCAAATGGAGGAAAAAACAGTAGACATTAAAAACAGTGAGACTACATGGAGAAATACTCTTAGTATAGGGGTTAGAAGAAAAGAAAGGATTTCCAAGAATTTAAGCATACAGGACTTAAGTCTTTCTCCTAATTCACACATATCTACTTTAGTTGGAACAGGGCTAGATTCTACCAATGATTCAGATGAAGAAGTAATAATGTTGCCTCAAGGGTGTGATAGAAAGGACAGTATTTGCAAAGAACTAAGAACAGATAACCCCCAGCTATGGAACAAGGGGGTAAAACAAGAAAGGATGGCAAAACAGAGGCATCAGGGGAAAGAAGAGTCTAGCAAATTAATTTGGGTAGATAGCCCTTTGAATGAGCCAAGGAAAGAGGGATAAAAAGTAGACCGCCTTGGAATCTAAATGAGGTAATACCCTAGATTATTAGGGAGAAGGTAACAGTAGAAGCAGGGTTGTAGGTATAGGGAACACTAAAGACCAGAAGTTGTCAAATAGAAATAAAAATAAAACCAAAACTAGTAAAAAGGAGAACAGTAATGGCTTTAAGCAAAGCATAGGGACAAATAAAATAAAAACAAAGAAGGGTAAAAGATCTCAGCAACCCTTAAAGATAAAAAAGGTAAAAAAAGTAACAAGAATAAGAAAAAGGTTGAAGGAAAGGAAGAAATATCAAAAGATCAAAATAAGGAAAAAGAACAAATTGCTGGTGACAAGAAAATGGGGTATGTCTTAGATATCAATAAAGAGGATAAGCGGCAAGTTAATAAATTAAAAACCATCCTGAGAAGAACTCTAGAAACTATGTTCTGCCCTTATATAAGGTGACTATAATACCAGAAGAGACAGAAGAAAAACTTAACCAACATTTAAAACATTTCTTGGGAACAGTGTTACAAGGAAATAAAAAACAGGACACAATGTTGAATAACTTGAGTGGTATACAGCCTCTGGAGAGTGTAGAGGTGGTTCTATTAATTTCAAACCAATATTACTCCCTTAAGGCAATAGAAAATCAAAAATGTAAGATTAAAGCTCTTTGTTTTGAACTAGAGAGCGTGGTGAATATAAAAACCATCTTTCCAGAATATTCTGAAGGATGAAAAAATGTACAGAATGGCCGGCCCGGAGGCGATGAGGGTTGAGGCACTGGACGCCACACCTCGCACCACACCGGTGACCTGAGTTAGGAAATGAGCCTCGGTCACTTGGTGTCGGCAGAGGAGGAGAAGGATCGAGCATCTCTAGGACTGCTCTCCTTCTCCAGGGAGGGGGGTGGGATGTCTCGGTGTCCTAGTGGCCTCTAGCAGTGGCTGGGGGTGACAGAAGGTCACAGTCAGACTTGGGGGATGTGTTACAGCAGACACCAGGAAGGAGTGCATGTGGTAGCATGCGCCGTCCTGTCTCTTGTTGTCATTGCACACTGCAGATGTCATAGGGAGGGAGAACACAGAAAATATGGGCATCAGTCATGGTGGCATGATGGCCATTCCTGGAAGGACTAGGCCGGCACCTAGGGTGCGCTGCTTAACTGGATCCTGGTCTGGTGTGAGAGCTTGAGAGGGGGGCTCTCCACCTCCCTGCCATGGGGGGCAAGCCAGGGGGATGCTGTGGGCCCAAATGTGGAGCCAGGGAGTCCTCGGGATGGTGGCCAGACATAAGCCTCAGAGGGGATGCCTAGATGTAGAGGTAAGCAGACTGGTGGCCAGGAAGGAAAAAGTAATAGCAAAATAAAAATGTATAGAATGATAGACAAGAATTCCAGATTACTGTTTTTGGAATTAATAGTTTTTTTGAATGAAAATAGGAAAAATATTAGAATAAAAACAGTGGAGCTGTTACAGAATCTAATAAGACAAAAATAATTGAATACAGTAATTAAAAAATGCAGTTAGATGGGAAAACAATGAACACATTACAATTTGTGTAAATAATGAAACAGATTACCAGATGATCTTGTCTAAAACATCTATATTGGACAAGACAGAAATCTATTTACACAGAGAAACAGAAATCCAAAAAGTAAAAGACGATGCACCAAAATCAGAACAGTGGTTAAACTTAATACAGACCTCTAACAGATATCAGATTCTGCAGGACGAAACAGAAGAATGACAGCTGGGGTGCAATAGAAAGGCTTTAAAAGAATATGAGAAGGTACCACAGCATAGAATTATGGAGGTACAAAAGTATAACATGTTATCATGGAATGTGGTAGGAATTAGAGATAGATAAGTAGAGCCATCATTTGTGGATTATCTGAAACTTTTTAAATGTATTTGCGCTCAAGAAACCTGGACAAGAGACAATATAAATATTGACGGATAAATATGCTTTTCCAAGGAAGCCAAAAGTAACAAGAAATTCAGTAGATTATCTAGGGGACTGATGATGTTGTATAGAATCCTGAAGCAAGCAGAACAGACTGAGATAGAAGTAGATTTGGATCATATACTGGCAGTCAGATTAGTAATTAACAAGAAGGAATATATAATTATAAATGTATATATATATATATCACCTGCGGGATCTAGATACATTGGCACACAAACACTGGACAAATTGGTGGGCTTGTTGGATGAGTGTACTCAAAGAAATCCTGACTGTGGTATCATCCTTGTGGGTGACTTTAATGCCATGGTTGGGCAGTGCCTGGAGCCCACTAGAGAAATAAGTGAAGCCTGTGAAGCCCAAGGTCTGAATTTTCTGATAAAGAAATGTAAAGCAATAGATCATAAACAATGTGAAAGGGGTACAAAGTTATAAAATATTCTGGAAGATAACTTCCTTCTTATAAATGGTAGATCTAGGGGTGACCCCAGTGGTGTATATACCTACACAGGAAATAGGGGAGCTTCAACAATTGATTTGTGTTGGTTGAGTACTAATATACTTCCCCTATTCAGGGATTTGAAAGTAGGTATTAGGGTCGAAAGTGAACATAGCCCAATAGAAGTACAGATAAATCTGTGGACAGAAACTCTCCCTATCACTAAAAAGGGGAAGAAACATACAAGGGTTAAAAAGAGGGTAAAGTGGGAGTTGATAGATAACTATCAGTCAAATCAACACCTAATAGAATGTGGGGCTAGGGAGAGGATTATGGAAATTGCACATAATAAGGACTCTGTAGAAAGTCTTCAGGATATAGAAAATATGTAGAAGATTTCATATATATTATTAAAAGCCACTTGCATTAAAGAAATAAAGGGCAGTAGATGGTATGACGCTGAGTGCAAAATGGCTAAAAGAGAAATTAATAAATTTGCCAGAGTCATACGAATCAATCCAATTAGGGAAAATATGACCAGATTAAATAAAATGAGGAAAGATTATAAATATTTGCTGAAAAATAAGAAGCAAATTTAGAACATTACGGTCAGAATTTGTGAGGGCATTCTGGTCAAAAGATAATATAACTTATTGGCGTATGGTGGCTAAAGGATGGAAAGATTACCCAGATATACTCGAAGATCATACCAATCCCAGTACTTGGGAATGCTATTATAGGGAATTATTCTTTGACTTAAAGGGAAATAAGATACTCTGTCCCATCGATGCATGGGCACCACTAAATTATGAGATCAAGGAAGAAGAAGTAATTGAAGTATTGGCATCTTCAAAAAGGCACAAGGCACCCGGACCTGATGGAATCCCCTTAGGTATTATTCTTGATGACCTAGAATTATGGGTTCCCTGTCTGAAAAACATTTATAATCACAAAATACATACTGGGAAAATGATTCCTTCTTGGAGAGAAAATATAATTATACATATTTTTAAAAAAGAGGACAAAGTTAACCCCAAGCACTACTGCCCAGTTAGCCTTCTTGATGTATCCCAGAAACTATTCACTAAAGTATTAGATAAAAAAATGATGGATTGAATATTTGAAGCTAGTATAATTGACAAGGCTCAAGCAGGTTTCATGCCTGGTCACTCCACGATAGAGCAATGTTTTGACCTAGCCCAAATAATACATAAGTATGTTTATATTAAAAAACAAAAATTATACTGTGTGTTTATAGATCTAAGGACAGTCTTTGATAAAGTTGAAAGAGACAAACTATGAAGAGTATTAGGGGTTATAAGCTGGATCTTGCAATGCTTAATTTGTTGATCACCTTGTATTCAGATAATTTCACCAGTATAAGGTATAACAGTGCAGGAGATGCCACTATAAAGTTTGCAACCTACATAGGATTAAGACAGGGTTGTGTTCTATTACCAGTTTTGTTTAATCTATATTTGAATAGTGTATTGAAGGAATTGTACGATCCTGGGTTGCACATGCCAAGAGCGGGCTCCAGGAACTGCCAATACCCGGCTTACATGGATGTTGTAGTCTTAATTTCCACCAGCTACTTGGCAATCAAAAGAAGTATTAATAAATTATATAAGGGTTGTGAAATAGCTTTCTTGGAAATAAATTATGAAAAAACTAAGTATTTAATATGTAACAGGTATCAAGAAAAAATTGGGAAGGATAGTAAGTTATTTTGCCATAATAATAACATAGAGAGAGTTAATAACTTTTGTTACCTAGGGGTCACATTTACTTACAATCGAAAATGGAGTATACATAAAAAACTGATGGTACAAAGAGTTAAGAGATTTACACCTACTGTTGAGAGATTCATGTACAAATTTGGAGGACTTTATGTCAAGGGTTCTTTGAGAGCATTTAGCACTAAGTTGAGAAGTCAGATACTTTATGGAGCTGAAATTTGGGGTCAAGACAACATAGCAGCATTAGAGATATCTATGAATAAGTTTTACAAAATACTTCTGGGTTTACTGCCAGGGACTTCCTCCCCACTGACCAGACTTGAACTTGAACAAAGACCAGTAAAATCAGCTGTTTATAGGATTAAGGTCTATATCATGGCAGAGGAAAGACTGCCTAGAGCATGCTTAGAGTAGACTATAACTTACAGACAGAAAGGTTTCTTTTGTCCAAGCTTAAAAATCTTGGAAATGATAATTAAACCACAGGAGTTGCTGGGATGATTACCAGAATGTCTTATGACTCCCTTGAGGCTCATAGAAATAACAATTAAAAACAGAATTAGGTCTATTCATCTGCAAAGAGATATAGATTTAGCAAGGAACTGTAAGACTAGTTCCTGGTTGGCTATGAATGAAATAAGGGAACTAAGAATAGAGCCATATTTAAATAAAATAAAAGACCCAGAAAAAAGGAAAATGATTACAAAATTTAGGTTTGGATATTATGATAGTCAGTCCCTAAGAAAATTTTATGGGAACACTATAGCTAACATTTGCCAGTGCATGCTTGAGGAAGACAATTTAGTACATTTGATGATATTGTGCCCACTATATGGATATGAGAGAAAGTTATACATTGGGGATTTGTTGGCATCCCTAGATATGGAACCTAGATATCAGTTCAATTACTTATTAAAATCTAATAATCTTAAAGTATTAGAAAATGTGGCAAAGTTTTGAAAACTGTAGATCAGAAAAAGTGGCACATTATTTCAGGTCCTGTAGGAAATATCTAGGTAAACAGGAGAGACAGTGAACACAGATTGCACCTTAATATGTTTTTATGATCCTGTTTTGTGCAATAGATTTGATAATTAATTTAACCCATGGTCACTTTATGCACTTTAAGATAATGTAAACGTGGTAGGATTGAATGTATTTTTTTAAAGAAATTGGTCTATATTATGCATATGAGCAGTTTTTAATTCCAGAAAAATCAATTGTTTGTTTTGTAATTTGTGTGTGTGTTTGTTTTTGTAGACAATAATGCTTGTCAACAATAAATCAAATTGAACTGAACCGAACTGTCTGCTGAATTATGAAAGCTTGAGAAAAGCTATTACATAAGTGGGAGAAGTTGGAGAACAAAGACAGGAAACAATGATGTTATGGCAAGAGTTTTTTATTTTATTTTTATTTTATTTAAACAGCAGTTTGGAAAACCTTTGAGCCATAGGCTCATTTACAAAGGTACCTTGTCACAGTAAGACAAACGAAAATACACAGTATAGCAGTACAACACATAAGTAAAACAGTAACTTAAGACATAGATACAAACAAGCTGGTACAGGTAGGATTGATGCAAACAATACCAGAGTTATGTTGTCCTTAAGCTTAAGTAGTAAGCTTTGTCAATAAGTATTAGTATAGCTTTGACTAATGGCAATTACAGCATCGGGTGTTAATAAGGTGGTTACGTAAGGAAGTTTTGAAGCACGATATAGTTGGAGCTTCGGAGATGGAGGGGGGCAGTGTGTTGAACCAGGAGGGGGCCCTAAAGCTGAAGGCTCTTTGGCCGTGAGAGGTCCTAGCTCTAGGGATAACAAGAGAAGTTTTCCCAGAGGTCCGAGTATGAACTAGTGGGACAGAGCGGCGTATGGTGGTGGTCAATCCTGGCAGGGATAGCCCAAGGAGGGTCTTTTTTGTAAGGGTACAGGTCAGATATTTGAGGCGCTCATCAAGATTAAGTACCAGCACTTTAGTGTACAGTAGACAGGTGTGTGTCAGCCTAGGTGCCCCAGTAATTAACCTGCAGGCCTTATTCAGAGTAGTGCAAATTTTATGGAGTGCGGTCTGATCAGCAGCACCATACACCGGCAGTCCATAGTCCACTAGGGACAGGATAGAGGAGGTGACTGTGAGTCGAGAGAGCCTCGGGGAGGCAGTGTTTATACGATGTAAGATGCCCAATCGGATATTAGTGGCAGTGGCTAGGGCAGCGATGTGTCCATGGAAGGAGAGGGAGGGTCAAAATGGATCCCTAGGTATTTATAGGAGCAAACTTGTTCGAGTGGAAAGAGGACCCAGAGTGAATGAGGAGTTTGAAGTTGCAGGACTTGTTTTGAGGATAAGTGAAGAACATGGTTTTGTTTTTAAGATTTATCACCAATCTATGTTCCTTGAACCAGCCCTCGGCTTCAGCGAAGGACTTCTGCAGTGAGTCCTGGAGGGCAATAGGGTTACGACTTGAGGCAAAGATGATTGCATTATCAGCGTACAATAGAATGTTCCCCGAGCAAGAGCGTGGAAGGGTGTTAAGGTAAAGGGATAATAGTAAGGGGCCCAGAATGGAGCCCTGGGGAACCCCAGAAAAGATGGGACAGATGTCTGAGTAGGTCCCATTAATTTTTACATCGCTAGAGCGGTCAGACAGATAACTGGTGCACCAGAAGATAGGCCCAGCAGCAAAACCAGAGAGACTAAGGGCATCAAGAAGGAGGGGTGGGAGACAGTGTGAAAGCTTTAGCGAGGTCAATGAAGACCGCACCAGCCAGAGAACCAGTGTCTAAGGAGGAGTGGAGAAAGTTGGAGAACTCTAGAAGGGCTGTGTTGGTACTGTGGCCCGCTCGAAGCCATGCTCCTCAGACACAGGGACATGCAGGTGGAGAGGTAGTCAGAGATTTGAGAGGCCACCACTTTTTCCAAGGCCTTGGAGAGAGAGAGAGAATGGAGATTGGTCGATAGTTTCCAGCCACAGTCCTTTCACCACCTTTAAAGATAGGGGTGACAGTGGTGACTTTCCAGGCAGTTGGAACCTTCCCCAGGCAAAGAGAGTGGTTGATGAGGCATGTGATCGGAGTAAGGACTGTGTCTAAGACCAGCCATAGGATACACGGATCCAGGGTGTCACTGCCTGTACTATTACTCTTGAGGGCAGTGACAAGGTGCGGCCTAAGTTCTTGGGCAGAAACACGGCGGAGGAGAAAATAAGGGCGAGAAAGATTTATAGCAGGTGCTGGGGGAGGAGGGTCAAAAAAATTTGTAGGGAGGATAGGGCTAAGGTCAGTGAATGAGGTGTTGAGGTGGTTGGCTATGAGGGCTGGGTCTGAGGAGATCACACCATTAATGTTGATCTGGGTGGGTGGGGGGTGCACTCCCATTTAACTGTTTAATGTTATCCGAGAAGGTTCTTGGGTTCCCCATTTCCAGGCAGTGAGTGAGGACCGAGTAGTGCCTCAGACTTGGCCTTTTCTGATGGCCCCGAAAGTGCATTGTTTCGAGCGGCAGCATATAACCGCCTGTCATTGGGCGGCCAGTCTCAATGGCATGGTGCCATAGGTTGTCCTATGTTTGAGTTGGTGGATCAAAGCTGGGGTTATCCAGGGGGCATTCTGCCTTTAGAACGGCGGGTCGACATTGGGGCAAAGATATCACAGGCATTATTAAAAGTTTGGGGTAAAGAAGGAGAGAGCTGTGTCAATGTCAGGAGTTGCCTGTATAGGAGACCAGTCAATTTGGGACAGAAGTTCCTTAAGTTTTATCAGTCCACCAGGTATTAGACGCCGCGGGCATGTGGACTGTGCTATGGGTTGGGGACTGAGGATGACCAGTGGAATAGAATGGGGGAGTGATCACTGAGAGAGTCTGGGAGGACTTGTACATTGGGGATCTGATTAGGGGCGGTTGGTGAGTACCACATCAAGCAAGGTACTGGAGCCTCTCTTTGGGTTAGTCCTGGTAGGGTGGGTAACTAGTTGTGTTAGGTCTATTGCAGAAAAGGAGTCTCGGGTAGAGGAGGAGGAGGGGCTGAGCCAGTTGACATTTAAGTCACCCACCAGAATTTGATCAGTGGAAGGAGATAGTGAGGTAAGGTATTCTGTAAGAGAGGCAATGGCCTGCGTTTGGTCCCTGAGGGGCACGTATGCAGTAGTCAGATAAAGGGGCCCCTTTAAAGGGTTAGGGGTTAGTTTCAGTGTAAGTGCCTGGGCCCTGGAGTCAAGGATGGGAGCAGGCAGGGCTAGTACGGGGAGAGATTCCTTGACATAAATAGTGCAGCTGCCGCCCCGTCTCCCAACACAGTCAGACTGGAAGAGGGTGAAACCAGGAAGGGAGACTAGGGAGTCAGGGGAGGATTTTGACAGCCAAGTCTCAACCAGAGTGATGACATCAGGGTTAATTGATGTGACCAGGCATTGTAGTGAGTCAAACTTTTTAGGAGGCTACAGATATTCATGAGACCATGCATGAGCCTGTGGTGCAGTCGGGGAGCCCTGGGAACCGGGCCAGGGTTTGATGAATGTTCCTGACAGGAGTAGTAGCATGACTAACACCCTGGCTGGGAGATGGTGAGAGGTTTTCCTACGACTGACATGGGGGGGGGAGGCTAAGGGGGCAGGGGGTGGGCAGGGTGGTACAGGAAGGGAAGGCAAGAATAAGAAGACACCCAGATGTGCCTGAGGTGACGAGAAAGCTAGGGGGAGGGCAGGGAGGACCGTGACACACAGAGGTCCCAAGGGGCAGGAGAGCAGGTTCAGGAGCAAGGGGAGGGAGGGGTGCCAGGGCACAGTGCGGAGTAGCAGATGGGTAAGTGGGTAAGTGCACTGCTAGTGGGGAGAGGCACAGGCAGAGCATGAGACAGGGCCAATACATTGTGGTGAGCAAGATCCCAGGGAAGTAGTGCTGTACAGGTAGGAGTAGGAAGTAGCGAGGGAGCATAGGTCCCTCTAGTGGCCAGCAGGTATAACCTGCAAATGGGAAAGTGGGGAGATAGGTTCTGGGCAACAGGACGTGATGTCACCGGATGTGATGTCAAGGGGTGGATCCTTAAATTGACAGTCGCCCCTGGGTGGGATGGTGGTTAGGGCAGGTGGGGCAGATGGCGCGAAGCGCCGTCGAGCTAACACCCCCCTGCAGGTGTCCAGACGAAGAGAAGAGGCTCTCTTTACCTCGAAAGTTATCAGGCTAGAAATTTGGCTTCCTCAGCTCCTCAGGTGAGATGCTTGTGTTGCTTGAGAGTGACAAGGTTGAAGCAGCATTATTGATGTGGTTCTCAGCCAGATGAACATCAGATGCCCCCATCAGTAGCCCTATTCCTTTAAAGAAAGTAAAGCAGCTGACCAACAATATGGGACAGAAGTTACACCAACAAGTGACTGGTAAAGTTGGCAGAAAGAAAGAAATGGCTTGATATTTAAACAATGCCATGGTGAAAAAAATGATATCAATTTTCAATCAGCTGACAACTGGTTGACAAGTGTCTTACCTCAGTTGTTTAAAGATTCCACAACTCATCTGGTCTATAACTGTGATGAAACTGAACTCTATTTTTGAGCCATACCTGAGGAGACCTTAAGGTTTCAATCAGATCCTGCCTCAGGGTGGAGGAAGAAATCCTGGGAAACCATCCCATTCTATGCAGCAACATGTCCGGAACAGATTAACTGTGACTTGTCATAGTCAGTAAATCTGTAAAACCTCAATATTTTTTCAGGACTGTCCACTGATACCCTGCCTGCTGATTGTGAGGGAAACATAAATGTCTGGATGACAGGGAAGATTTTTACCTGTTGGTTTAAAATAATCAATGCCCAGATGCACCATAAGTGGATAAGAATAACCCTGATTTTAGATAATTGTAGTGCTTATCCTTGTCACCAGCCCACTTCTGTGGGCAGGATTTCTCTCTGCATCACAGTGAATCCTTCTGGTGACAGGGAGGGGGTCAGGCATATACCCTTTCTCCATCCTTCTAGAATGCTTGCTGTTTCACAACTGAACATACTCCAGAGAATCCCAGAACACCCTCTCTCCATGTGAGGGGGTACAAATACAGTCTCGAGTCTGTGTTTCTGGGGTGGAACCCTCTTGGCCACTGCACCAAGAACCAGAAAGCTACATATGTGTATAGGCTTCAGGGGGGCCCTGTGCACCCTACTATGTGTTTTCCCCAGAAATGCAGAGCTTGGTTCAAACCCCCACAGGCTCCTCCTGAGACCCTTCATATTTACTCCCCTCCTTTCATCATGAAGTGCCTAGCGGTACTTCACTTTGGCTGTGTTTGGCCTTAAAACAGCTACACAGGTGTGGTATTATTGGAACAACTTTTACCAAGGCAGTACACACACATGACATAGGCAGAATTATTTTAAAATAAGTCAAAGGCTTTAATAATTAAATAAATTAAAAAAAGTAAATAACATAAAGAAATAATTTTAGACATTGGTTACAGGACATGGAAAACAAAATGGAAAGTATGCAAAAAAACAAACTTTGAGAATCCTAGTTTTAAAGTTCTACCTCAGTGTCTTTAAGTTACTGAAATTTGAAGTGCAATGTGTCCTTTAGAAGTAGCAGCTAACGTCTTGGCTCTTGTCCAGGAAAAATTGTCTCTGCTCTCCAAGCAGATCGCAGGGTCCCAAATCCCAAAAAGTCTAAAGGCCAAGAAGGCAAAAGGCTCAGACACCCCTCTGCATTCTTGTTTTAAGAGGTTTCAAAAGGGCAGATCCAGTGGAGTGGCTTGCTCTGCGATTGACTAGCATTCTGTTTCTATGGCTATGGAACCAATCAGATTTTAGTATTTTATTACAAAACACAGATATGCAGTTCTGAATATGAGAGGAAAAAACTCAGAGATTAGCTAGTTTAAGTCGGAATTCATAGGTGAAATTTTAGCCTCCCTCTTTGGAAATGGCAGTAATTAAGCTACACTTTACTTAAATGGTAGCCCATTCAGCTGGCAACAAGATTAGCTTAGGTAGCCTTGCAGAGACAAAGGGAGGCCAGACATCCAAACTCCTGTGGATGCTGTGATCCATTCAGACACAAATGGACCTGCCTGCTTGCCAGCTCTGCTTAATTATTCTTTTGTCTCCTTTTAAATAATTTAATTAACTTTAGCTCCTGGCTAGTAGATGACTGACTCCTGCTCAGTAACAAGAATTACAATATCCTTCTACAGAGCCCATGTATCTGTACCCATGATCCCATGCACTTACACTGGCCACTATGGCATCTCGGATGCATTATATACATAAAATTATATAAAACATGATCCAAAACAATAAGATATGGCCTTATCTCACCACAATCATAATGTCACTTTTTTGAATATAAAGCTCATTTTCATCCCTCCCAACACAACAGCTTTAATATAGCAAATGAATATGGACATAATTAAAAAAGTTAAACATCTATATCGCAGTCAGGTATGTTATTCTCAGTTGATATTTAAATCTCCTGCTATGCTTACTGTGAAATGTATAAACACACAACTCAAAACCCTTTTATTTTCTCATAACAGGTTTTTGAGAAAACTCTTTTTTACCTGGACAAGGGATCACTAAACAGTGTCAATGGTCTTATCAAAAAGGGAGAAGGACAAACCAGTGCCTTCAGGAGGGAAAAGAGGAGCGGCGGGGGAAGGGAACACAGATGTAGTGATAGAGGAGGATAGAGTGAGGGAGGGGCTGCTGGCATTGAAGTTGAACAAATCACCAGGCCTAGACAGAGTACATCCAAGGGTACTAAAGGAACTGGCTGAGGAGTTGGCAGGGCCACTGGCAGATCTATTTAACAGTTCACTAGAGTCAGGTGTGGTGCTGCAGGACTGAAGAACAGCACATGTAGTGCCCCTCCACGAAAGCGGTCCCAAGGATGACCCAGGGAATTACAGACCAGTCAGTCTGGCCTCCATTGTGGGCAAGCTCATGGAGACCATACTAAAGGAAAAGTTGGTGGAATATCTAGAGAAGCATGGTCTCCAGGATAAGAGGCAGCATGGGTTCATGGGGTAGGAGATCATGTAAAATGAATCTGATTGACTTCTTTGACTCTGTCACTAAAACAGTAGACAGGGGCCAAGTGGTAGACATCCTCTATCTTGATTTCAGCAAGGCCTTTGACTCTGTGCCCCACAAAAGGTTGATCAAGAAGTCAGTGGATCTTGGGGTTGGGGAAAAGATGGCCAGATGGGTGGAAAACTGGCTGAGGGATGGAACCCAGATGGTGGTTGTTGGGGGAGAATTATCTGGCACCAGAGAAGTAACCAGTGGGGTCCTGCAGGGCTTGGTGTTGGGGCCGGTGTTATGCAGTGTCTTCATCAATGACATTGGGGATGGCATTAAGGGCAAAATGTGCCTATTCTTGGATGACACCAAGTTCTGTGGGAGAGTGGACACAGCTGAAGGGACACAAGACCTACAGGAAGATCTGGAAAAGCTGGGGAGGTGGTCAAGGCTCTGGCAGCTTGGCTTCAATGCCAAGAAATACAAACTTATGCATATTGGAGCCAAGAATCCTAGGACAGAGATCTGCCTGGGTGGAGTCCGAGCATCTGTATCACTGGAGCAAAAGGACCTGGGAATGATGATCACTAGTGACCTGAAGCACTCCACGCAGTGCAAGAAAGCAACAGCAATGGCAAACAAGATGCTGGGATGCATATCTAGGGGGATCAGTAGTAGGAGAGAGGAGGTTATACTGCCCTAGTACAGGTCACTGGTAAGGCCACATCTAGAGTATGGAGTTCAGTACTGGTGCTCACTCCTCAAAAAGGACATTAACCTGCTGGAGAAGGTCCTGAGGAGGGCTGCAAAGATGATAGCAGATGAGCAGGGTAAGGCATATAAGGAGAGGTTGAGGGCACTGAACATGTACTCCCTGGAAGATAGAAAGAGAGAGAGAGAGAGAGAGAGGACATGATTGGGACCTTCAAGTACTTGAAAGGGATAAATAAGGTTGATTAGTAATGTCTCTTTAAGCTGAGTGGCAACCATAACATGAGGGGGCACAGTCTTAAACTGGAGGGTGGGAGGTTTAGGGGGGAGGTCAGGAAGCACTTCTTCACAGAGAGGGTGATGGATACTTGGTATGAGCTGCCGGAAGAGGTCATCTTGTTGAAGACAGTGGGCAGCATTAAGAGATGCTGGGATAGGCATGGGGGCAGGTAAGGATCAAGGGTAGGGAAGATGGGAGGAGTGGGGAGGGAGGTCAGAGATAGTTGCCCAAGCTGTGGACACTGCACTATGAGCAGACTAGATAGACCAAATGGCCTTCTTCTGCTTGCTTCTTCGCATGTTCATATGTTTATAAAAAAATCACTGCACTGGATGCCATCGGAATGCTGGGCCACACATGGAGGCAGGTCAAACAAGACACAATTTTAAACTATTTTTGCAAGGCCAGGTTCATACCAAATACTGATCACCAACCCACTGCTGTAGAAGTGGAAATTCAGGAGATCGATAAGGATCCTGTGGTAACCCCATGGCTACCTCCAAACATGACTCCAGTTGACTGTGAACACTTTCAGGAAATGGACAACTCCATTCCGACACATGGGCCAATCGATGATGAGGTGATCCGCAGTGAGGTACTGAGGGTAAACCTGGATGAAGAGGACAGTGATTATCATGCATGGTGCATGTCAGCATGTCAGAGGCACTTCTGACAATGGACTAACTCGGCACTTTTGTCAGGCCATATGTGAAAAATGGCTTTGCTACCCTATTTGACTTTGAATACTATATTCATAAACTCACAGTTTACAATACAAACCAAATTAAAATAACTCATTGCTTTTAATTTTAATGAAAATGAATTATCTGCCATGATTCATGGTTTCAAACTAGTACAGTATTATTAAAGTATGAACCACTTTTGTCTTTGAGTCTTTTATTATATGTTACCTATTCTTTCAATGGGATTTTGGATTAGTGCAAATTCTGCTTAATTGTGCATTTTAACTTCACAAAATGGTTGAGCACTTAAATGGATTCCACTGTATTGGAATAGCTCAGATGGTTGGTTCTGGGTGATTTAAATTGCCTGGATCGATGATGAACTTTTGCAGTTTGCTCAGGATTTCCTCCAGCTGATGAAATCACTGGGCCAAGCACAAGTAGTTTCTTCTGTGCTCCATCAACACAGGCATGCCATGCACTTAATCTTCTCACTGGATTGCAAGATAACATTGAGATTTATCCAGTCAGTTGGTCAGCTCTCTGTAAAGTAAAGTTCTTATTCAGGGAGATCCTCGTAATCCACTTTCACTCCAGTTTCCTCTGCTATGCTTTGATGACTGTACAATTTCTGTTGACGTGGAACCCTTGCAAATGAGCTTGAAGCTCAAAGGTGCACTCTGAAATAATAATAAATAAATAAAGATGATCCATTACCTTACTTTAAAGTGGTTGTCCCCAGAAGGATTCCAGGTGGTAATGGATCTCTCATATGTGATGGCTGCATGTACATATATGACCCCAGGCTTTGCACCTGAGATCCTCATGGTTCAAAGAGGAGCTCAGGGCGTTCAGGTTTAGGAGTCGGCAGTTGGAGCGTTGTTGAGGGAGATCCAGAACTGATGTGGACAAACTGGTTATGAGGACTCACTATGGTGAATACCAAAGGGAAATCCCCTATTAGAAGGCAGCATTACTCTCCAGAGGGATTGCTGCAGGAAGGAACTGACTGGCTCAGCTCTTTTGGACTGTGGACAGGCTACTTCATCATGCTATCTACAGCTGGTGATAGCTAATTCATCAGCTAAGTGTGATGAGTTTGCCTGGCTCTTTTCCTTTTTTTTTCTCCTCTTTCATTCCCCTGGCTCCTCCAGCTCTGTCACTGGACATCACATGGGCTTGCTTTCTGACTCCAGCCTCCACATGTCATCTCCCTACCCATGGCTATGAGCTAAGGAAGGGGTGATGGAGCCTTGCCCTGCAGCAGCCAGACCAGGTCCCAGCTGGAGGAGTGCCATGTCATTGGTGCAGGGCCCACGGGGAGCTGGTGATCATCTCTGCCAGGGCCTAGTCTCTTTTTACAGTTTTTCTGGATCCCTCCCACACAGGAGCTGGCAGTGAGGGGAGCTTATGGGCACACATGGAACTGTGAATGGTGCATGGCACCCATCAGCATCCATCCTTCCTGCTAGCTGCTCCTAACTGTACCACCAGTTGTAGGCCCCCAAGTAGCAGTGGAACAGAGGTGCCAGCATCCCACCCTCCCTGGAGGAGGAGAACGTCCATCTGGACACTTGATCCTCCTCCTCCTCCTCCTCCTCTGGCTGGCCCCTGGTGTCTAATGCTTGTTCCTGAATGTGGGTCATCAGCGTAATGACTGGTAACCCTACTGCTGTGTTGACAGGACAGCTGCCTGGCTCTTTTCTGACAGGGTGTTTTCTGTTCAAAACAGGATTGCACCAACTGGGTTGTTTTGACATGGCAGGGCTGAGCAGGTTTTGAACAGGTGCACTCTAATGGTCTGTGGAGAGTTTAGGTCAGTTTTGGTGGAAGAGATTTGTAGACCGAGTCAGAGTTGTGGCCCACCTTTTGTGAACTGGATCCAGGACTGACATGTCTTCTAATAAATTGTGTGGGGTTTCAGGGCCAATGTTCACTGAGATAGTCCAATGTATACTCTCAGAGGGGACCTTTCCAAGTGCATTGAGTGATGGGCTGGTGAAGCCTCTTCTGAAGAAACAGCCTCTGAGCCAGCCCAGTGGCATGGATGGCTGAGGCACTTGCACCTCACCTTCAATCATGCCAGCCACCTGGTTCAGGAACAACTTCACAATGTTTGATTGTCAGCCAGGAGGAAGAGGCTTGAGCACCCTAGGGACTGCTCTCCTTGCATGGGGAGGGGAGGGGTGACTCAGTCATCTTGACTGTTTACTGCAACTGAGTAGAGGCCTGGGGTAGTGTGGATTCTGGGAGACTTGGGTGGGAGTAGTGGTTCCACTACAGCCAGGGGATGGGGAAAAATGGAAAATGGAGTCAGCTGGGCTTCATGAAGCCTCACCCACTCTCCCTGGATGCACACCACCATTTGGTCCATGGAGCACTTCTGGATTTGTGCACTGGAGGGGGACTTAAGTCTCCAGGACCAATGGAGGTTATAATCAGTTTTGGGGGGCAGGGATGGGGTTAAACAGTCATCTGTCTGGCCCCAAAGAAGAAAAAACTTTATGGCAAAAAAACGAAACCATCTCTGGACCTGGACTGCTTAGTGAATTATAGGCCTACCTCTAACTTACCTTTTTGGGAAATGTTATTGAGAAGATGGTAGTATTGCAGCTTGAGATGCACCTCACATCCTTTGAAACATATGAGCCTCTCCAGTCTGGTTTTAGGTCTAGGCATAGTACATAGACTGCACTGGTCAGGGTGTAAAATGACCTTCTCAAGGTGAGAGATAGAGGAAAACAATCAGTTTTCATGCTCCTTGATCTCTCATCAGCTTTTGAAATCATTTTCCAAAATGTCTGCTGTTGGACTGCTTCAAGGAGTAATGTGAACTCACTGGCATGGTCATCAGCAGGTTTGAGTCCTTCCTCAGCGATAAGACACAAAAGGTGGTGATGGGTAGTTTCTTCTTAAACCCAAAGCCCCTGCTCTGTGGCATACACCAGGGGTCAATCATTTCACTTGTGTTGTTTGCAGTGTGAATGCTACCATTGGGAGGGATCATCAGGCAATAAAGGCTGGGTTTCCACTGCTTGAACCCTAATATTGCACTAGATCAGCATACTGCTGATGTTGCTAACATCTGGTTTCAGTGATTCACTTTGTCTTAGCAGACATCAGTTACAGAACTTTGAGGCCCTGAGGTGTCAATCTGGACAATAAACTATTGCAATGCAAGTCCTTTTGGATCTTTGCACTTGGGGCTTACAAAAAAGAAGACTCAATAAATGCATTGAATTCACAATCTTTTTATTCTAAGTGAGGCATATCTGTGCGTAAACTTTGAAGGAAATTTTCCAGTAAAATAACTCTTTGTAAAAATCTTTACATCCCTGGATTAGGACATATTTACTATCCATCCCAAGTTCTGAAATAATTTCCTTTGAATGTGTGTATATATAATTCTAATTGCTTATGATAAATACGTTCTTTGAGAATGTTTTTTAAGCATAGTTACCATCTGTTGTAATCACTGAGCTATTTAAGCAACTACATCTTCTTCTGTGAATGAGTGAAAGAAATACTGTAATAGCAAAAGCCATAGTGTACTTCTAGAATTGCACTAGCTATCTATTCCTTTGCAATTCTGTTGGATTAGCTGGCAAATATAATGAAGTAGCTCATACTGCATTTTGGCATTTTTGTATTGAACTTTTAATCTATCAGTGTGCATGTTTTGTTCTGATAAGGCAGGAACCAAAGTAATGCATACAGAAAGCTTATTTTTCAACTGACTGTCCTTCTGTCTATATAGGGCCATTCTGCAAAGTAGACCAGTTCCTACTCCAATCAAAGTTAGCATGTTTTGCAGCTATACCACTGAAATACATTGGGGGCTGGGACATACACTAATAGCTTTTTATGACAGTCAAGGATTGAGTGGTGTGTATACCTTTTGGCAGCTACTGTTGTCTCTTACAGTGTTTGAACACTGTGTTGGCAGTTTGAAGGAATGTGCATGATCGCTGCATGAGCAAGAAGTTCAGCACTTGAAAGCATGGCAACAAAGATGTCATGCATGTTCTTTCAATTTTTTTCAGTACAGTGCACAGGCCATCATTTATGCTGGTAGCAGGGAGAGTGCCCTGCAAAACAGGAAACAGACAAAGAGGGACCTGACTGCGGAGGTTGAATTCTAAGCATACTGGCAGCACTGATCATATCACCCCCCCCTCCACTGAGGGTTCCAGAGAATGCCTACACTCGTGCACATGCGCACACACACACACGCACATATATACATGCACGTGCGCGCACAAACACACACACACACACACACACGCATGGCTCCTGTCAAGCATTATCCAACTCCCTCAGCAGAGTGACACTTCTAAAAGAGCCCCCTCACTTGGGGAGAGCTAAAGAGTCACTTTGTGTGTCTGCAACCAAAGACTAGATCAGCGAAGACATTAGACAGGAGCCACTTCTGTTTTTATTTTTTTAGGGTTGGGCTGCAGGGAGAAAAAAACACACCCCATGTGGATGAAGTAAGAGACCTGACTGGTGCTTGACAGAATACTCCAATGTAGAAGAAAGCCGTCCCATGGCCAGGTGTGCTAGGAAAATCCCATACAGTAAAATAACAATTCATGCACCACCATCAGAGAACACACAAAGGGAGACAACAAATGATTAACTTGTAGCATTTTTATTCACAGTAGCGCTGGGACCTCTTACCAGTAAGAATGGGGTACCAGTTGGACCCAAGAAAACCTCTGACCAGATTTGCCTTTCAAGGTGTCATCAGGGAGTGACCCTTCTGCAAAAAAAAAAAACACTTTTAAATACAAACATATTGAAAACCATGAACAACTGTAAGAGCGTAAAAACACTGTTAGGTGAAACCATAGTAGTGTGCAGGTAAAATTCAATTAGAGCCCCCATGAGCAATTAAAAACATATGATTTCAATAGGACTTGATTCCCTTCAAATGCTTATATACAGTAGCTAGTTAAATGAACAAATGAATTAGTGTTTTGGAACCCATGTCTGATAATGACAGCAGTATCATTAAATCACAAACAGTTATTTGTCCCAAACGCATTCTAAGTTCATATTGAAGAGTTCATGGCATAAACAATAAAGAAATAAATTCACAGCAATTAGAAGAAAGGGGAGAACTAATAACCCATATTTTGTCCTTTTAAATATTCACATATATATAAAAGGTACAGTAAAAATTACCTTAGAGTAGAGACTGTAAATTCATAAATCTAGCAATAGTAATATGATATATAAAATATGTGCAAATCTCTAATAACTGACCATAATATAGCTAAAGCCCATAGTGTTGTTATAAGTATGCTATTTTTTTCAAAAATACTGATAGTGTAGTTGGACGTTTTCATTAAGCCCTGGATACTTCATGGTGTCCAATTCAAAAATCTAGAAGACTTCTGTTTTACTCAATCCGTATTCTATATCCCCACCTCTAGGATCCATTTTTGATGGCCTCAATACCCTGAAAGGTGAACCAATGCTGCTCCCTCCCAAAACATGATAAATGACAGTATAAAGCATAGTGCTCATCTTGCACTCTCATTGAACTAAGGTGTTCTCCAACTCTGAGTTTAAATATTCTTTTGGTTTTTCCAACATCAGACACTTTTGGGAGATTATTTAAATTCATTTGTTAATAATTTTAGTGGTTTGACCTTAGTTTCCATTTATTTGGGATTCAATCCAATGGAAACTGGGATGTCCTACATTTTGAAAGACGTCCATTAGGGGGCTACTGGTGGGACCCTTAATAGTGCCCTTCTAAGCAATGTGAATATGGATAATCTGTTCGGGTTCAAAGCCTCAACATCTGACTTGGATGTCACTTCACAAGTACCTGACATGGCACCAGATGATACAGATATTGCCCTGGTTTTTAAAAAACTTGATCATGCTGCTCTAAGGTCAAGGCAAAATTATTGGCATCAAAGTACCCTGGAGGCCTATGTTAATCAATCAGTCAATCAATCAGTTTTTTATTTTGCCAAGCAGAACACCACTGAGACAGAGCTCATTTGCAAGGTGGACCTGGGAACAGTACAATAGCCATGAGAGGCTAAAACAAGCATATAAACATGCATACAAAAGAAAATGACATATTTACAGGTGCAAGTAATGCAGGTCAAGTAAGGTGTAAACTGTAGTACATCAACAAGACAAATAGATTACATATGTAGAGTATGCCAGGAGGGCGAGATAAGGACAAGGTGCAATCAGTAGGTCAACAACTTGTGAGACATATCATTGGAAGCAACCTCCTAGATGTTGTGCATACTTACATTTGAGCGATATACAGAGTGATAGTTAACACAATGCACTCCAGCTAGCAGAGGTTCAGTCAGTTACATAGGGCATGAAGGAAGAGGAAGGGTAGAAGGCGAGGAGCTGAGCATGGTGGAGATTAAGGGAAGGAGAGGAGCAAGCATGTGGGCATAAGGCAGCTGGCAGAGAAGGGCAGGGTGCTAAGGGGGGAGAGGGTGCTAAGGGGGGAGGACCATTGGAAAATGGTGTTAACGAAAGAAGTGTTTACCTCATATGATATTAAGATAAGGGAAGGGAAGCCTGTAGGGAAATAGACGTCATTTCAGACAACTAAGGCATAAGGCAATGCTAGGCCTCTGAGAAGTTCAAGTTCAAGTTTTTTGCAGGAAAGACTCTGTTGAGCAAGCTCATTCACAAGGAGGTCCTGAGGCACATACACATACAGTTCGCAATTACATAGACAGGAGATATAAAATGTAGAACAACAAAGAAAAAAATATATAATACAAGAGGTATACACAATAGAAGTCCTTATGCTATATATGCGGTACAGGAACCTCAATTAGAGAAGGACCTCAAGAACAGAGCTTTGAAGAGAGGCAATGTCACAGGAGTAGTGAGCCTTAGTGATTTCTGGACATTGGTGAACCGAGCACCCTATGGCTTACAAGTGATAAAATGGCAAGGCTATGGCCAGGAGCAAAACACTTTCATGACTGATGGGAAGAATCAGATGCAGGCTGCATCAATGCTGTTTGTTAATTGTATAATTAGGGACTATGCATCACATATGGAACAACTAGAGACTGAACTCAAAATACGTGAAGATAATGTGAGTGAATTTAAGGATCATCTGGACTTTGAGATCTTTGAAAAGGAACTTAAGTTCACAATTGAAGCAGATGATAAGTGGATCAAAGCATGGAAGCTCACAAAATATGAGAGGGATAGGCAAGATTTTATAAAAGATCAAATTTCCACTTGACAAAAACAGATTGGCAACAATATATGTTTTTTTTTTAACAAAAACAGAAAGCAGAGGAGAAATCAACAAAATATGAGTGATGATACTTCGACATTGAGCACACCTGTAACTCCTAAATCCTTTCTAAAAACCAGCAACAGCACGATGGATCATTATACATCAAATAGTGAATCAGCAACTGATTCCTCAAAGGACCCTTTAGACTCTGGAATACAAGAGGAGGAGTCATAAATTCCATCAGTTTCCACACCGAGACTGAGCTGGCAGACAGTCAAATTTTGAGAAACTGCACAAGAATTTACAAAACAAGATGTGGGGTTAACAGGCACCAGACAAAACAACAACCCACAGCTGCAGACTGGTCAGAACTTCTAGCAGTAACAACGCACAATTTATTCACAGAGGGGAGCAACAAGCAAGTCATACAGGTAAAGCAAGAATTATATGTAATTAATCTGTATACCTTTGAACTTAATGAACCTCAGAAATTGGTGTTAAGTAAAGGTCTCAGTTTTGTACCAACATGTACAGCTAGTGACTTTGATATATATACTGATGTTAAGATGTTCACTCTAAAACTCTATTTAAAAGTAAACTTTCATAAACTGAGTCAAGCCACAAACAAAACTGCTGATGCAGCAGTTTTAGTCACCCTGATACTTAAATGGAGATCATGGATAGTTCCATCAATCCTTTGAGAAAGCCATCTACATTTATCCGCCCTTATTCAGCTACTGTACCGACATTTAAGAAAACTGTGCTTAAGAAACTGGAAAAAGTTCACACTAGTTCAAGAAAAATGAAGTATGTAAACATTTCCAGAGCAGAACGCACAGCTATTGAAGAATTGCAAAACACTTCACATATAATCGTATTATAAACAGGAGGTGTTTAAATAGCTAGCAAATTCTGATTTCCATGCAGGTGTAAAAATTAATTTAACTAGCACTTTTAAGAATGAGATTGATTGTTATTTATCTAATGCTTACAATTCTGTGGTTATTTCCACTCAAATAGTAGATATTTTGACAGTTTCCCATCCAGTTAGACAGACCCTCTACATACTTCCCAAGGTACACAATAGTTTAGAAAATCCCCCAGGATGACCTACTGTATCAGGTATAGGTTCATTAACTGAGATCTTATTTATTTTTGTTGACCAATATATTAAACATCTTGTCCCGGAATTGCAGTCTTATGCCTGGGACACTACACAGATTTTGGGTGTCTAGGGGGAGTTACAATTAGAAAAATATCTGCTTTTTGTAACCTTAGATGTGGAGGTTCTTTACAGCAATATACACCATGACGGGGGTTTACATGCATTATGTTTCTGGCTGGAAAACTACACTTCTTATTCTTGTAAATCCATGGACTTCCTGTGTGATTTGTCATGCTTTGTTCTCACAAAGAATGCCTTCCTCTTCCAGAGGCAATATTTCCTACAAACAAAAGACACAGCAATGGGGGCAACTTTTGCCCCTATCTATGGCAATTTGTACTAAGGCCACTGGGAGGGGGAGGTCATTTACAGTAGGGAAAACAATCCCTTTTATGAATACTTAGATCACTGGCATTGTTATATTGATGACCTGCTGATGGTGTGGTGGGGGGAGGACAGCAGCTATTTGAGTTTGTGGAATTCCTTTAATTATCAAATCAGAATTTGAAATTTACGGTGAACTGCAGTTACGACCATATCCATTTCCTGGACTTAGATATTAGAAAAATGTCAGATGGGACAGTAGTAACTGACAACCATTGAAAATTTACTGATAGAAATAGTCTTCTGCACTCCAGTAGTTGTCACCCCCATCACACCATCAGCAATATTCCCAAATCACAGTTCATGAGATACCGGAGAAACTGTTCTGAGTCAGCAATATATGACTTGAGAAGTGAGGAACTGAGTGAATGATTTTTAGCATGAGGGTACAGATGCTCTCTAATTTCAATCAATCAATCAATCAAAGTCCTTATTTAACCAGGCGATCACCATTGAGCAAGCTCATTTTAGAGGTGGACCTGAGTTTGTTAACAAGGAACAAGGGACAATATACATGGGATGCAACACACAAGAAAATAGTAATAATACAAATAAAGTGAGATACAATAATACAGTATATACAAAGTATCAGCAGGTAGCATTGACAGTAGTATATGTTTGGAACAGAAGATACAGCTAGTTTTGGGTAGGACACAATTTTTCATAAAAGTAAAGAAATATATATATATCAGGTGCACTGAACACAAATAAAACCTAATATAAAAAGATATATAATGATACAGTATGGAGAATTTAGAGCTGGAACCAGGATCAAAGGAATGTGGAAGAGACAGATATGGGGTAGAAAAAGGGGAGAGGGAAGAGTCAATTATAGATGTGAGCAGTCTTTTAACAGTAGTAATTAGAGTGTGCATGGATTTATAGGAGTCACTATTTAGGGTAGACAGGCACAGGACTCCTTATTATGATGTAGACATAGAGATTTAAAAGCTGCTAGGCTGATGGGGTGAGTTAATTTCAAAGTTTTTTGCAGCTTATTCCACAGTTGAGGGAGCACAAAGCTGATGGCTGCTCTGCCAATGCGAGATTTTGCTTTGTAAACATAATGGTAGATATATGAGGTGCTTCTCAGGGCATACTTCCCCAGAGTGCACAAAGGTAAACATACAGAGATATGCTGAGACAGTTTATTTGAGATAGCTTTGTATGTCCAAACCGCAGCATTTTTTTGCCGTCTATAAGCAAGCGATGACCATCCCACTGCCGTGTACAATGCACAGTGTTGGGTTGAGTATGGAAGACCTGTGATAAATCTTATGGCTCTGTGATAAAGCGTATCAAGTTTGGCTAGGGTACCTGCAGGTCCCTGACTATATAGAAAGTCTGTGTAATCCAATAGGGAAAGAAAGGTAGTTTGAACCAGTTTCAGTTTAGCATCTCTTGTGAGGAGATTATTAATCCTAAAGAATAGACCAAGTCTTTGTCTAAGTTTCTTTGCCAGTTCTTCTAAGTGATCTGTGAAAGTAAGTCTATGGTCTAACCAAATCCCCAGGTACTTGAACTTTGGTACATAATCCAACTGCTAACCTAGAATGGTAGTGATCTGCGGGAGTGTCCCAGCAATTGCAGGATTTATTGCATTTTGAAGGGGCGAGAGGAACATTGCTTTGTTTTTTTTTTTTTGCATTTAAGAGCAGTTTCTGCTTTATAAGCTGATGTTGCAGCAGATTAAATTCATTTTGAAGGGCTTTACAGGCCTCTTCGGGTGTGGGGGTTACTAGCATAGAGTACCGTATCATCCGCAAAAAGGTGTATTTGTGCTTCTTTGATGGGGGCATCTACATTGTTAATATAAATGATGAAGAGCAAGGGACCAAGAATGGAATCTTGCAGTACACCCCTCAATAGGGGTTTTGGTGGAAAAACTTCCCTTCTGCCTTTACTTGTTGAAGTCATCCTGAGAGGTAGTTGGAGAACCATTTAAGGGATAGGGAATCCAAACCAATGTTCTGGAGGGACGACAGAAGCAGTCTGTGATCAACAGTATCGAACGCCTTGCTTAGGTCCAAGAAAACTGTGCAGACAAAGTTTTTTTTGTCTAATTCAAGCTGCCAGTCATTTGTGACCTTGGCTAGAGAAGAGATAGTACTGTGCTGTGCTCTAAAACTGGATTGTAACGGGTTGAGCAATTTTTCTGATTCCAGGTACTTCCGAAGCTGGGAGTTCACTATTTTCTCCAGCATCTTTGACAGGGATTGAAAGTAGGGAGATTGACCTGTAGTTATTGAGGTCACCAGGTTCTCCTGACTTAAACAAAGGGACCACAAGTGCATTTTTCCAAATGGGCGGTAGGTCACCCTGGGACAAGGATAAGTTGAAGAGATGAGTAATTGGGACTGCGAGGACATGGTATCTGACCTTTAAGAAGTACGGGTCAATGAGGTCGGCCCCAGCACTTTTCCTAGTGTCCAGCTGAAGGAGAAGATCTTCGACTTCTTTCAAGGAGGTAGGCTACAGAGAGAAGGATGGACTGGGGATGGGTTTTTCTTGTGTATCCAGTCTAAGTTGTTGTTGAGGATATTCACGGGAGAGGAGTCAAAGGCTAGCCCTGCAGTGGCAAAATGATTATTGAGAGCATCGAGGATAGATGGTCTGTCGGAGGTGACAGTATTGTCGATCAATAATTTAGTAGGTAGGGAATTTACAATGGTGTGACCTTCAATGTCTTTGATAGTCTTCCGGAATTTGGAGGCATTTCTTGAAGAGCTGTCCAGCTGACAGTGGTAGAAATTAGCTTTGGCTTCTCTGACCATTTTGGTGCAGAGGTTCCTCTCCCTCCAGAAAGAATTCCAGTCATTTATTAAATTAGTTTTACTAGTAGTTCTCCAGAGTACATCCCTATTCAGTAAAGCATCTTTCAGGTCTTATGTAAACCACCGACAGGATTTGTTTCTGGCACAAACTTTTACTATGGGAGCATACTTGTTGAGAGCCCCTAGCACAATTTCTGAGAAAATATCATAAGATGTAGTCAGGGACTTGGCTAGATAGAAGTCCTGCCATCGCATGGAGTCTCTTAGGTCTGATATATACCCATGGAGATCAAAGTTGTGTATGCACCTTTTAAAAGAGAATTTTGGTACAGTTGTGGATTTAAGAGTGGATCTTACACATGCAATGAAGCAATGGTCACTAATATCAGAGAAAAAGATGCCAGCATGGAAGAATAAATGGGGTTTGTTAACTAAAATGATATCCGAGAGAGTATTGTTATTAGGGTTGAGCTTGTTAGGACTAGTAGATTCGTTTATTAGCTGTGACAACCCAAGGGAATCACAGAACATTTTAAGTGGGGTGGATGCACTGGACAGCCAGTCTAAGTTGAAGTCCCCTAGTATGATACACTCTGAAGAAGCACAAACCCAGGATGTTTTCAAGATGTTTTAACAACTGTAGTCCAGCTGATGGGGGTCTGTAGCATCCTATTATACATAATGAGACACCGGCGGCAATTTCAATCTTTAATGACAAGCTTCCAATTCTTTTGGGACAGAGGTTGAGTCAATTATGGAGGCAATTTATCCTTGATGTAAATAGCTACCCCACCACCTCTGGTTTGCCTGTCGGCTCTGAACAAAGAGTAGGAGGGGATGTTAACTTCGTTGTTACTGGTCGCTGGTCGGAGCCAGGACTCCGTAATCACCAGAACATCTGGAGCAGTATGACATACCCAGGCTTGAACTGAAGTGATTTTTTTAATAAGCTACATACATTAACATGTAAGAATATAAGCCTCTTGAGGCTTTGTAGCTCTGCTGGGGATCCCATGGGTGCCAGAGGGCCTGGATTAAGCTCAACATTTTCTGAGCATAGTAAAAGCAGGAACAAGAATTTCCTGCAGAGTCCTAGGAGAAGTGTGGGTGGCTGGGTCTTCTTTCAGTTATGTGATTTGTCTGCGGCAGTATAGAGAGTTCTGAGGCTAGTTCCCAGTTTTCCTTATGCTGCATACAATAATACCCTGACTGAGAGAGATTCAATGGGAGTAGAGGGGAGTATGCAGAAGGTGGTGTAACCCTGTGGGCAGGCTCTAGGAGAGTATCTGTATGCCGGTGCAGGTGAAGGACCAGCAGCAGGCTAGGGGAAGTTAGAGCATTTACAAGTTCTTCTACTTGATAGGAAAAGTCCCGGTCGGACAATGTAAAAAGAGAGCCATTCTCCACTCTAGGAGTTATTTTTTGATTCATGTTCGGGTCCAATACATGTAAGATGAGCAGAGACAAGCATAGAAGCAGGTAATATGCCCTCATTATGAGACTATCACCCAATGGGCACTACAAGTGCGGGCAAGAGAAGAGATTCTCAATGGAGGAGAATTTCTTAATCCCTGCAGAATACTACTATAGGCAGTGGAGCCTGAAGCAGTAATCCTTAAGTGCAGCTCTTAGTAAGGCTAATAAGAAAATAGTTCACCTGGCTATAGAGTAGTGCTAGGGGCAGAGAGGCTTTGAAGCAAATTTCTTAGCTACTGCTCTGGAGCAGACTAAGTACTAGAGAGATCACCTGACCTAAATCAACTGCCTTAGCAAGACAGGATATGCTAGTCAGCAATAAGCAAACCTGAAGTACCAAAATGGTATGCCTCAGCAAGACAGAATGAGATAAAGCTGCTAGAAGGCTTAGTTGCAGAAAGGGGATGGGAGGAATTGCAGTTGTTGACAATAAGTAACCAATAAATTGAAACATCAGATAGGAGTGGGCGGAAACTGTGTGCATTTAAAGGAGCCTTGGAGGGGAAGGGGGTGGGATGAAAAAATCAAGGGGAAGTTTGAAGAGCTAGCACTGAATTAGTGCACATACAGTTGGAGAGAAACTGCAGCAGTGGGGAATGGTAAGTTACTTTACACAGGCCGAGCAGAACAGGCTAAATTAAAATATATAAATTAGAAGCCAAGTACAGGGATGCAGGCTTGCATTAAGTCACACGTCTCGGGTGATCCTGTCTCAGGTGAGTGAGACCAGCCAATCAGGGAGCTCTACACAGGCATGGCGCCAATAGCGCTACCCTGAGAAGGTGCTGAAATTGAAAACAGCAAATTGCAAGTGATGATCCAGTTCAGCATTCACACAGCCCAGAGAAATCGTGGCAATTTTTCAAGCATCGTACCTTATCTATCTCTTTGAGAGGTGGGTGGATCAGGCTCCTTGCACCGTAAAGATGCTATGGCTGGATCGTGACCACTGCCCGTGGGGGTAAGTGGCACCTTATCTATCTCTTTGGTGGGTGTGTGGATCAGGCTTCTTTTGAAATCATGTTTTTAATTGCTTGGGGGGGGCGTATAATTGATTGTTACCTGTGCACTACTATGGTTTCACCTAACAGTGTTTTTGCACTATTCTAATTGTTTGTTGTTTTCAACATGTGGTTTTCAATTTATGTTTGTATTTAAAAGTATTTTTTTCTACACAGAGTTCACTCTGTGATGATGCCTTGAATGGCAAAACCGGTCGGAGGTTTTCTTGTGTAGCACTTGTACCCCCTTTTTACTGGTAAGAGGTCCCAGCACTACTGTGAATAAAAATGCTATAATTTGATCATTTGTTGTCTCCCTTGGTGTGTTCTCTAATGGTGGCTGGTGCATGAATTGTTATTTTACTATATGGGATTTTTCTAGCACACCTGGCCATGGGGTGGCTTTCTTCTACAATGGAGTATCCTTTCAAACGCCAGTCAGGTCTCCTACTTCATCTGCACGGGGTGTGTTTTTCTCCCCCTGCAGCCCAATGCTAAAAAAAACTGAAGTGGCTCCTGTCTAATGTATTGCCTGATCTAGTCTTTGGTTGCAGACACACAAAGTGACTCTTTAGCCCTCCCCGAAAGTGGGGGCTCCTGTAGAAGTGTCACTGTGCTGAGGGAGCTGGATAATGCTTACAGTGCCAGCCAGGCTGTTGGAAGTGTCCCCATCCAGGGGCGTAGGCAGGGGGGTGTTTAGGGTGTTCAAACACCCCCCGAAATGACCTCAAAAATGTATACAAAATTTATTGTACAGAGTGTGCTGTCCCTTTAAATTTGTGCTTCAGCGCCCGACTGCCTGTTGCTGTTGGGCTGTCAGAATGCTAGCCAATAGCCATTACCATACAAACAACCAAGGTGCACCAGGTATAGAGGTAGCCTACGGGGGGGGGGGGTTGGATCTTTCTTTGTGCGTGACTGCGCGAATCATGGTCTTCCTCCTCGGCTCCACCTCTCAGCTGAGAGGACAGCAGCCAATCAAGCTGCACAGCATGTATTTGGCAGCTTGGCGCACCAACTCACATGCTATTTTCCTCAGAGATAGAGAGAGAGGAAGCGTGTCATCGAATAAATTCAAGCAAGGAGAGTCGGAGCGAAACAGGAGTCAGATCTGCTGGAGTCTGGACTGGACTGCCAGTGCCACTCATCATTGCTACCTACCAGTTTTCTGTGTGGAGTTGAGGGCAGGCGCCTCTTGAACTTGTTTTCCCAATCAGTCACTGTTGGCGCGGCCGTGTGGGGTGTGTAGTCGGGGGGGTTGGGGAGTCGCTATCGTGAGTAGGAGCCAGTGCCCAGGCCTGTCACTGACAGGAGTGAGAAGAGAACGAGAGAGCATCCAGAGTGATCCATCCGCCTGGCCTGCTGCAGTCTATTTCTGCCTGAAGTCCTCAGAGTCTGGACCAGATCCTGGAGGTGAAGTGAAGCCAGGTAAGGAAATTCAGGAATTGCTTGACTGTCACTGGCAGGGGAGGGGTGCAACTATCAGTCTGGTAGTACCAGAGTCCAGAGGAAATGTCAGAAAAGTTATTGTAACTTGTGAGAACAAATGATGATAACACCTCAGTGAGGTGTCATCATCATTTGTTCTCACAAGTTAGTGACCTCAGTGACTGTAATGGGATGGGGATATTGGGGGGGGTCCACTAGATGGAATGAATCTACTGGAATTTTGGGAGTGAGTGTGAGAGCAATAGATCACCAACGTTTATAAGAAGAAAGAAAAATTAATTCCTCAGTGTGTGTGTGCCCAAAGGGGTTGGAGAGGTAAGGGAATCATACAGTTGTAGCGCCACTTATAGAACCATGGGTTCCGGGCTTGCTGTGGCATATAGTCTAGTGGTACCCCTGCCCATAGCCACAATTGCTGAACATGTAGATACAATATATCCCTAGTAGTCTAGTGGTACCCCCCTCCGGCCCCATAGCTGTAATTGCTGGTAAACCCTACGTAAAAACATCCCTGGTGGTCCAGTGGCACTCCCCCCACACAGGACCCCCTACCAACCCAGCTTCCTCTACCATCATCAGTGGGCAGCACAAACCCACCTGCATACCACCCAGCTGCCAGCCAAATAACAGCTTACAGTAGCAGCTGTAAGCCTATTGGTCCAAACTTTTGACCAATGGGCTTGCAGTGCATACTGTAATAGTCATTCACAAAACCATGAATGAAGTGAAGTCTTTCATTCACCATTTTGTGAATGACTATTACAGTATGCACTGCAAGCCCAGTGGTCCACAGTGTGGACCAATAGGCTTATAGCTGCTACTGTAAGCTGTCTTTTGGAGGGCAGCTGGGCAGTATGCGGGTGGGTTTGTGCTGCCAGTCGATGACGGGGGGAGCTGGGTGAGCAGGGGTCCCGTGTGTGGGGGGAGTGCCACTGGACCACCAGGGATATTTTACACAGGGTTTACCAGTGATTGGGGTTACGGTGGGGTGGGTGGGAGGGTCCTGCAAGACTACCAGGGATATCATTTACATATATGATTCATGATTATGCTATGGCCGGGTGGGGGTACCTCAGCCTACCAGGGACATCTGTGGGTGCTTATGAATGGTGTTCGAGAGGTTTCCCCTTATCAAAAAAGGCAGGATGTGGAGAATGACAACTGTATTGTTCATGAGGAGGCATAAAAAAATGGCAACGTTGAAAATCTGGAGTGACAATATGAAATATATGTGAAGCAATGAGCATGCATACAAACTGTGCAACACACATCCATAACCCATTTATTTTGGGAGTTTGTTAGCCACATTTGTAACATAGGCATTTTGGGACCTCCCCTTATGAACAGTGGTGCTGCGATTTTGTTAATCTGTCCCAAAAGTTGATTTCCCACAGCGACCATGCCATTGTGCGCCACAGGTGTGGAAACACATTTTGGGCAGGATGTGAAAAATGACAGCTGTACTGTTCATAAGGAGGTATGAAAAAATGCCAGTGTTGAAAATCTGGTATGGAAATATTGCAAATTTGCAAAGTTACACGGGTGCGTGGAAACTGCGTAACTCACCCTTGCAACACAGTCACTTTATGGACTTTTGGCACCAAATTTTCAACATAGGCATTTTAGGACCTCTGCTCATGATCAGTGTCACCGTCATTTCCTCAAACTGTCCTGAAAAGTGATTTCGCATAGCGCCCACGCTATTCTGCGCTGGACTTGAAAAAACACATTTTGGCCAGGATGGGTAAAATTACAACTCTACTGTTCATCAGGAGGTATGGAAAAATGCCAATTTTGAAAATCTGGACTGAAAATATTACAAATTCATGAAGTTATGAACGTGCATGGAAACAGCACAATGCACGCTCATAAAACAGCCATTTATTTTATTTTTCCCACCAAATTTTCAACATACGCTTTTTGAGAGCCCCCGTCATGAACAGTGGCACTGTTGTTTCGTTAATCAGTCCCAAAAGTTGATTCCGTTCAGTGACCGCAAAATCACCTTTCGGGGCTGACTAACACCATGACAGTGCCAGAATTCATGAGGAGGGGTCCCAAAAACCCCATGTTGAAAATTTGGTGCCAAAATTCCAAAACATGCCTGAGATATGCATCAAAGTTCAAAAAAACCCAATTTATTCCATTATACAGCTTACTGGCATTTCCTCAGTTCGCGATCAGCTTTGAAGAGTGCAGACGTGTTCCCGGTCCACCGAAGATCGTCGCACCAGACTCCAGAGGTAAGTATGGGGTGAGGGGGGGTGTGTGGGGAGACAGGGTGCACAGTGGGTGGGCGCGGGAGGCAGGCAGGGAGACCACAAGGGACAGTTTTCTTTTTTACAGGTTAAAAAAATTAAAAAAATAAACATCGGGGGACAGTTTTCTTTTTGCAGGAGCTTTGGCATGCTGGGGTGGGCTCCCAGCGTGCCACCTAAGTGTTTTCTGGGGAGGATGCTATAGCCGATGGGGGACTGGGCACCTCCATCAGCACACAACGAAAGTGGGGGGGGCAAGAGCCGAGGGGGATTGGGCACCCCCCCTTGGCACATAACAAATGAGGGGGGGTGCATTATGCCGGCGTGGAGTGGGCTCCCTCATCGGCATATGCATTGGGCCAGGGTATGCTGACAGGGGGATTGGGCACCCCCGAAGTCGGTAGTATGTTGCCATGTTACTTTTCATTTTTACACCACCAGGGAAAGCACGTCGGGAGGTCCGCTGCATATGACGAGCTTAGCTCGCATTGCAGTGGACCTTTCATTTGATCCCATGGCCACATTAGGTATGCATGGTGTGGCGCTGGCACGCAGGCTGATTGGGGAATGAGGGACACACCTAATGATGTGTGCCCTGCATTCACCCAACAGTGACTGCACCTCCAAATCTGCACTACCGCAAGATGTTGGCTGTGCAAGCACGCCAACATAAAAAAGAAGCAACTCCTGTCTTGTCCAATTTGGTCTTTCATTACAGCTGCACAAAGTGGCACCTACACCCACTGTGCAAGGTGCTGAGGAGCACCAGAAAATGCCCACTATGCTGTAGGCCTATTGGAATTGACCCACTCTTCCATGGGGGACTGAAGAATGCCTACCATACAGGCAGCACTGAGCAGCCAATCACAGTCAGACAGAAAAATACTAAAACACCTTCATTAAATGTAAGTGAAAGCTGCCACCCCTCCCCCACCCTGTGAAGCAGATGACAGCAGCTTGTTCTTAATCTGCAGTACATCCTTTTTGCAGGGTTGCAATGGGCACTGTTGGATCTATGTCTAATGCAAGTCATTCAGGAAAAAGGTTCATATTGGTGGTAGCTGATGTTTTTACCAGGCAACCAAACACATCCATTTGCCATATCCTCTTTGCAGGAAGCGAAAGTGGCAAACGTACTGATGGACATTTTTAGCCCAGTAGAATTTCCAATGGAAGTTCTGTCAGACAGGTACATAAACTTCAGGACTACTTTCATGGTGAACCAGTGAGAAAAATAATGAGTGAAACAGATTATGAGCTCTCCATGCCACCCACAGGGGAATGGTCTTATGGAAAGGTTCAGTTCAAGATGTGTATGCTGTAGACACACCATGACAAACATTTCTGGAACTGTGATATGTATTTGGCCCACCTGCTGTTTGCATGTAGGGAAGAGGCACAAGAGCTTGTATATGGAAACAGGGTGAGGGGTCCCCTAGATTTAGTTAAGGAGGAGTGGTCAGGAATGTGCCTCAAAACTCATCCTTTCAATCAGGCCTACCCAGTTTAATTATACTTGAAATCCCTAGTTAGTTAAATTTATTGTCTATGTATTATATTTTATCTAGTACTTTTCTTAAATTGCCTTTTGACCTTTACATTTTTCTTGTTTTGATTTTATGGCACTCTGAGCACTAAGGGTAGGGAGCCAAATAAAGTTGCAATACCTTGCCCTTTTGCCCCTGTGCTGCACACTAATTCATATTGGTACTGAATATCCAACTACCGTTGGTCTCTACGACTGAACAATTGCCCCTCTTAGGACATTAATTCCATCCAAGTACGTCACACAACAATGGTTCACTGTACATTGTGCAGCGTCTTCTTTCTTCCTGGCCAGGGTACAATCAGGTAATGAGAACAGATTGCAATGGCTGGACTTATTAATATTTATGTGTCTGAGGGAAGTTGGCAGTTATAAGCTAGTGTAATCATACTCCAGCCAATGAAGCGAGTGTTCCCCTTTTTTCATTGTTCCAAACACTACCCACAGTGACCATGCACATGATTGTAATGGCCTGTAGTGCCAGATGGCTCATGGCCACCCTCACTACCAGTGGCACCACTTCCAGGCCTCCAATACATGTTGCAAGAGTGGCATCATGGAGCCAACCAACCCTGAATGACAGCATCCTCACAGACACTATTAAACTCCTTTGCTGGGCTCTGCTCCAGCTATGCTTGATGCATTACCCTTAGCATGCCAGGAGTTCCAGTGGTAGCAAGTGCGGTTCATGATCGCTACCACTGAAAAAAATTATTTTGAGCCCCCTGCACCCCCCATAATTAAAGTAATCAACTGCGAGTCGATGTTGGATTACAGGGGAAAAACAAAATTGTTAAGACAGGGATTAGAACCCTGGTCTCCACCACGTTTCCAGCTGAGTTGCTTCTGCATTACCACTTCATGCCACAGGAGCAGCTTGGCCAGCCTGCTCCATTCCTTGGCTCTTGACCCAGCTACTAGTCACCTGGACAGTGACCAGGGTAGCACTTACTGCAATGTGCTGTAATTTCCCCTTCGCTGTCTGGGGTAGCATGGTATAGACTGTGCTGTGTTAGCATGCGCTATTCAGTAGTGCCATTCTGACTGGGTAAGTGCCAGGCAACCAGCTTCTGGGGAGATGCATTTTTATAAAGAATAGCAGTGACACTTGGTCACAGAGATAGAAAGTAAATGGTCTAGCTGCTCTCCACAAAGGCCCACTGGAGTGGCTTGCTTTGAACTGCCCCATAGGACTGGTTATATTTAAAAGTTCAGAAAGGGTTGCAAAGCAGAAAAGCTGGTTGAGGGATTTGGTGTGGTGAATCATCTCATAAGTAACATGACATGATCATTGCATCAGAAATTCTTCCCTTGAGACCAGACTGATGGCACAGTGGCAGAGCCACTACTTACTGCATCGATGACCTGGGTTCAGGAAAAGCCTAGGACATTTGGGGCCAGCCTGGTGGGGGGAGGAGTATAGAGTGTCCTACAGGATTATCCCATCCTCTGGAGAATTAGAGAGCCAGCATCCGCTGTTCTGCTGCCATCTGGGTTACCCCAAAGGCAGTACAGCTGGAGCTGGTGCAAGAGAAGGGGATGTTGATCAGCTACAACATATAGGGCATGCTCATTGTGTACATGTGCTTCACTGAGCCTGCTTGCTTGACATATCAAAGGGAGAGGAGGAAAAACAGTTGGGTAAATCCTGAAGTTTTGTAGTATGACACCAGTGCTCCCTGGCCCCATGAAGTTGACTGCCCACCTCACCACCTATAACTTGGCTGTTCTGCTCAGGTAAGCTGAGGCCTCTGCAGATACCACCACAGATGGTCAAGCTGTAATTAGAGGTGGTGGGCTATATATGGCAGAGAAGATGGGATGGGGCTGAGAGTTTGCCGGGCTGTGTGAGAGCAACTCTGAAATGAAACAACAACAAAAAGAAAAGCTCTTCCTATGGTACACTTGAAAGATTTCTTTGCAGGCATTGTCTCCACATTTGGGATTTCTGCTTAGCCTTGAAATCCTCTAATAGTGCATCAACTGCTCCATTTCATGCCTGGCAGACAATGCAGCTACAGTATCTGAAATTCCCCAGAGTGATTAGCATGGAATTAATGATTAATTTTGACAGGGCCGATACTCACTATCTGTTGTAATTATCCTTAAAGAACAACTCTGCACTTTATCACGTACTTTAGTAAATATGATGTTTCAGCAATTACAATTTATTAAGAAGTGCATTGTTTTTCATTTTCAGTGTTCCTTTCCATGGTTAACAGCACATTTTGTTTTCATATCCCCAAAAGTCGCCATAAAAAGTATTTGCCTCTTTTAAGTTAACCTCACAGTGCTTTTGCTTATGACATCATAGTACTCACCATGGCAACAGGCTATGATGAAAGAAACTACAATTGTGAGTTAAGCAAGAGAGATTCAGACACATTTTTAAAGACTCATTGAAATAAGTACTTCATTATCTGCAATATACTGTACACTAGACCAACAACAGGGAAAAGGAAAAAAAAAAAACTAGAAAACACTCAAGTTAAACACATGCTGTAAGTGGTGTAAATCTAGCGGTTTCAAACTTTCTGTTATAATAGGGAGTAGCGCTTCAATATTTGATAGAATATTGTAGATAAAAAACATTGGTCTAAGCCATCTTGGAGTGGACAACAGGGAGGGGGGAATGTCCCCATAGTTGTTTGCATGAAAGAGAGGGAATGGGGTGGGGCTATCCAATAGCATACTGTAAGTTTCTCTGTAACTATGTAACTGTAAAATGCTACCTCTGTCAAACCGATCCACTTTAAAACTAGTATTTCACCTAAAAGAGGCTATGCTGCTGTGAAAAATACTAAATATAAAAAAAATAGTGGTTCACCTCCATCTTCTCCATCAACTTTCATCTAATCCCAAGTACTCCGTGGCATCTAGTGGCATCTGCTCCCTCTCCCTAGCTTGCTCCAAACACTCCCAGTTGTCCAGTGGATAGGGAATTTGTTAATTTTGGGGTGTCAAGGGCCAGGTGTGGGGAGCAGGATGGTTCAGGCACACAGAAGGTAAGTGGTTTGTTTCTGTTTTGGTGATCGAGAGCTGGGTGAGGTGGGGACTGGGGAAGGATCAGGAGCATGGAGGATCAGGGGCAGACTGGTTGTTCATTGCCTGGGCGTCAGAGACAGGCAATAAGGGAGGAGGGAGGGCTCATTGACACAGAGGGTCAGAGTAAGGGGATTTTTTAATTTTGGGGTGTCATGGTCAAATTAGGTGAGTGGGAGAAATCAGGGATACAAAGGGCCAGGGTAGGATGTATATCAATTTTTCAGGCTGCAGTGTCTAGGTGAGCAGAGAGGGATCAGAGGCACTGAGACTCAGGGAAGGGCATTTGTTTATTTTACACAAGTCTGGTGCCAGGTAGGGGTTTTGTAAAGAAGGATCAGGAATAGGTGAAAGGGTGATCATTTATATTATAGGGTGTCAGTTTTGGATAGGGGCTTGTGGAATGATCATAGATGCAGGGAGTGATGATGGGCTGTTAATTTTCAGAGTCAGGGCCATTTGTGGGAGTAGGAGGGAAATGGGATATAGTGGGATGTGGAGGGATGGTGTCTGTTAATCTTTTGGGGTTCAGGACTTGGTGGGGAGTAGCACAGAGGGATTAAAACATGGGGATGGGGACATTTTACATAAAGTAGAACATAGAAATTGACAGCAGATAAGGACTGCTAGGCCCATAAAGTCTGCCCATAAGTCCCATGGTAAACAATTTTATTGGGGATAGATGTAGAAGGGATGACAATAGATTCATGGGATTGATTGGATTAGGGATGGATGAGAGACCGGGTGACACTGGATGCCAGTTACTGATTGAATTGTGAATGAATAAAGAAGTGAATGCCACTGGATGCCTGAGACAGATAGGATTGGGGATGGTTTAGGGAGGCTGTGACACTAGATCCCAGGTACAACTGGATTTGGGATGGCTGGGGGGAATGACACTGGGTGCCAGGGACTGATGGGATAGGGAATGGGTAAGAAGGGGCCAACACTGGATTCCAGGGGCTGACTGGATTGGGGATGAATGAGGAAGGGGTGATACTGAATGATAGGTACTGATTGAATTGTTACATAAGAAAGGGAGTGCAACTGGATTCCAAGGACTGATTGGATAGGGAATGGCAAGGAAGGGGTTGACACTGGATTCCAGGGGCTGATTGGGTTGTGGAACAGTGAGGGAGGAGTGACATTGGATGGCAGGTACTGACTGGATTGGTGATGGGTAATGGTGGGGCTGAAATTGTATCCCATGGACTGACTGGATTGATGATGGGTAAGGGAGGGGTGCCACTGGATGCCAGAAACTACCTAGTTTGGGGATGAAACTGAATTCCAGGGACTGATTGGATTGGAGATGGGTGAGCAAGGAGTGACACTGGATGGCAGGTTCTAACTAGATTGATGTGGACAAGGGAAGAGTGCCACTGGATTTCAGAGTCTGACTGGATTTGGACAAGGGACCTGGTGACAATGGATGTCAGGTATTGAGAGGATTGGAGATCAGTAAGGAAGGAGGTGCCAATGGATTTCAGGGACTGATTTGACTGGTGCTGAGGGAGGTAGCTGACACAGAATGTGAAGAACTGTTTGTATTGGGGATGGCTGAAGCAGGGGATGTCACTGGACCCAAGGTACAGACTGGATTGTGGCTAGGTGAGGCAAAGGTACAACTGATGTGACAAAGCACAAAAACAGTGCACTCAAAAATAATGCTTATGATAAATTTATCAATTACCTTATAGTAACAGCAAGGGTTGTGAAGAGATATGCAATATTCTGGCACTTTGACTCAAAGGACACTTGATGCCAAGTACTGATTGGATTGTGGATGAGTAAGGAAGGGAGTGCCACTGGATACCTGGGACTGATAGACTTGGGAATGTGTAAAGAAGGTGCTGGCACTGGATTCCAGAGCCTTATTGGATTGGGGCCGAGTGAGAAACAGGTGACACTGGGTGGCAAGTAGTGATTGAATTGGTGATGGGTAAGGGAAGGATTGACATTGGAGTCTATGGACTGATTGCATTGGTGATGGGTAAGGGAGGATTTGCACTGGATGCCAGGGATTGCTTTGTGTGTGCTTGGGTAATGAAGGGGTTGCCACTGGATTCCAGGGACTGACTGGATTGGGGACGGTGAGAGAGGGGGTGTCACCGGATAGGAGTTATTAACAAGATCAATGATAGGCAAGAGAGGGGTGCCCCAGGATTCCAGGGTCAGATTAGACTGGTGATGAGTGAAAGAGCTTGTGACGCTGGATACCAGGTATTGACTGGATTGGAGCTCAGTAAGGAAGGAGCTGCAGCTGGATTTCATGGACTGGTTAGACTGGGTTGGATGTTTAAAGGGGTGATATTAAATATCAGGTAGTAATTGGACTATTGGACTGAGATGGGCTAAGGAGAGGTGCCGCTGGAATCAAGGTACAGATTAAATTGAGGAGGGGAAGAGTGCACTCAGATAGAAATAATGTTTTAGATACATTTTCCAGTTACCTTCTAGTAACAGCGCTGGTTGTGAAAACATGCAAAAATATGGTGGTTTGACTCAAAAGAGTCATTGTCAGGGGTTGTGACTGCTTTACATATAGAGCCCTTTAATACAGAAACACATTTTCAACACCACTGCAAACAAACCAACTAAAATGTGACATTAGAAAAGCATCAATTGTGCATTAAAAACAATGAGACACATGCAGATTAAGTACATTGATCGATATCACTGCCATGTAAATTATATATTATCCTTAATTAGAAAGTGCTGTAAGGAGACAATTACTAGTCCAGGTTTATCCTGGGCATCAGATTACATTGACTACTTGGGAAGGGATCCGTACTACTTCCCGACTTGAAAGCATTGACTGCCGCTTGCTCGAAGTCAGTCATTATAAACTCTGGCGAAAGAGCTAAACTTTCTTCATCAGACAGGTCTTGTAAGTCCTGAAAAAGCCTTTGGTAACACTGCTGGGATTTGAATGACATTAAAGCATAAACTAGTGGCACAATATGGCTGTTTTCTGCAGTGACAACAGGAGCATGGATTGAGTACAGCTGCAGAAACATACTGGGCACAGTTCTGAAGGTAACATCCATCAGCCAGTATTGTGCTTTGTGGAGATGACATATGTTTCTCTTGGTTGTGAAAATTATTAGTTTGTCTTCACCACATGTGGGCTCTCGAGCTAGCCATGGCTGCCCATTTACTAGCCGGAGCTCAGCAGGGACTCTAATTTCCTCCAATGTACGTGACTCTGCTGGAGGGTCGAGTTGTCTTGCCCTTTTGACTATGTGCTGCAGCGACTGTTTACAGGGCATGCTTTGTCTGACTTCCTCAGGCAAACTTGTTGTTATAGCCTGAATTAGTTGGGCTGGGGTGTCATGGGTGTCTAATGCTCTACGCTTCATTGATGCAATTGCACAAGCAATTGGTGCATCCATTGCATTGGGAGCGTGATTGTGCTCTTGGTGATTTCTAAGGTGATGCTGGCCACCAACAAGAACAGTGGTGGCCCGACCAAGACACTTCAGAGACTTCCTACTTTGGCAGCACCAGTAAAATATATCATCGCGATTCCTTTCTTTAACAAGCAGGTAACTGCCAACACAGAGCTTATTATTACCTCGCTGGGACGGGACAATACTGCACACTTCGGCCATGATTGCACAAGGGGGGGGTGAGGCTAATAGATGTGGGCTACAAATGAGCTACCAAGTAAACAAACAATTAAACAATTAAACAAACCGCGATTCCCTTGTTTGCAATTAAACACAGCAGAAGTGTTACATGTGAGTGCTCTACTGATTGATTACTGACACTTGCTCATGTGGAAACAGTGACTGCTCTTGATTCATGCAATTATTTTTTGTACACTGTGTCGGTGATTTGATAATCGGGAAAAAGTACTGTCGAGAAAAAGCACAGTCGGGAGAACGAGTACGGGAAGTTTTTCTTCGGGAAGATGTAAGTTGGGAAAAGGTACCTATTCCCTTGGGAATTGGGCTATATAAGATTATAGCTCAGACAATGACTAAAAACCTCACCTTGATCAAACATAACTTAATGGAATCCATAGAAAGATGGCACAAAATACCACTGGGAACCTGGGAAAAGATTGATGTAATTAAAATGATGCTACTACCAAAAATTCTATACATATTTACTGTTACCATGCAGAGTCAATAAAAGGTGGATAGAAAATATTAATGCTGAGGTGTCAAGATTTATCTGGGGGTACAAGAAAATAAGATTGGCATATCACAAATTAAAAAGAAATAGGGAAAGGGGTGGCCTGAAAGCCCCAGACTTATTTTTCTATTATCTAGCAGCTAGACTCTCTCAGCTTTCTAAATGGTTATCCCCTATCCATGATTCTTCATATATCCCAGAGTGGTTAGAGATAGAAGTAGTTATTTGTAAATGAATGAACATTAATCTATACTCTGTCCTCTTTGCAATAAAATTCACTATCCCTCTGAGTAAAGTCATGACTGATTCCCTTAAAATAATTAAATATGTGGCTTTGGCATTTAAATTTGAATTTCATATATCCCCGTTACAGCCCGTTTGGGAGAATCTTAATTTCAAGGTTGAACCTCCTCCTCTAGTGAAACAGGAGTGGACCAGAACGAATATAACAAAAGTAAAGGACATCATTCATACCAACTCCATTTTTTTCCTTTGAGGCCCTGGTTAGAAAGTACCAACTGGCATTAGAGGAAAGAGAATACTTTGATCGGTTGGTACAAAGTGTACAAACTCAGGTTCAAGTGGGTCAAAGAACAACAGAAGAAACTCAGTCCTTTATTGCCAGCATTCATTTGTCTCCCTCAATTTCCTCACTTTATAATTTTCTTTTAGACACAGCGAAAGGTCTTCTAACTGAATCCATTACATGGTGGTCCCAGGAATTGGAGGTAAATACTGAGGACTGGGATTGGACCAAGATTTGGTCCTTCTCTCTAAAAGCTTTTAAAACATCTAACTTAAGACTGATGTACTTTAAGATCCTTCACAATTTATACTTTATTCCAGTACATATGCACAAAATGGGCCTCAAGCAGAATTCTAATTGTAACAAGTGCGGAACTGGGAGAGGCTCCCTTGTTCATATGTTTTGGAACTGTACCTGTGTACAGAACTTGTGGAATGAAATTATTGAATACTTTAATGAAATTACATTTCTAAGAAGCAAAATGACTCTCGAAACACATATTATAGGACACTTTAACAAAGAAGAGAAATGGACACAAGCACAAAACTACTCTCTTTTATTGATAGGGGCTCAATTAGAAATAACATTTTGCAATACTGGATAGAAGATAACATTCCATCCAAAAGAGAATGTCTGCCACAACTAATAGAAAATATTAGAACAGGAAAACTGGCATTACATCTCAATGGGCTAGGACATAAATTTGAACTTAGATATGGTACAGCAGAAAGATTGCTTAAGGGATACAATGTTAGCCAGGTAACATTATAAACAACCTTCTATTGAAAGTTTTAAGCAAAATATCTGAAGGTAGTAGTCAAGATCTTTCTATGGTATTGTGGTAGAAGATACACTTCTTCTTTATGTCTTTCACTGTATAACTCCTTTCTCCTTTTAAACATTTCTAGTCTGTGCAAATTTTTGAAAGGCCTAGGGGAAAAAAGACAGTCCCTAGCAGAGAATTAACTGGAAACATTCTGTACTTTTAGTTGTATCCTAAATGGAAACATTGAACAAATCCTTTTCTTGTACAAAGATGTAATGATTTAGAAACAAACTTAGGATACGTTTTGATAAAATGACACTGTTATTTGTCTCTAGTTTAGATAGTTTTGAATGATAAGATCTAAACTTAGCTTGCTGTTGTTAAGGTTGCAAATGACTATAATGTTGTTTATTATTGATTGATAAATATTTTTATTGAAAACAAATATGATGAATACAGGGACACAGCTCTATAAAGGCAAAACTTGATAAGTACAAAGGAGCACATGTTTGTTGGCAGAACAGCAGATGGAATGAGTTTGTACCTATCAATGAAATCAAGTCAATCCCCTTGGAATCATACACTGATAACAAAACTGAAGGGAAGTGATAACTCAAAAACAGAATAGCAAACCTGATAGAGAACCATGCCACTTCTAAATATTGTCTGATCAGATATTTGAAAAAGAGAAAATAGCCTAATATAGATACCAATTTCCTATAAATCTAGGGTAAAAATACTTATGTTAGTTATTCCATTGTTTAATTTTTTTATATATCTCCACAGATCAACATTCAGATATTGGCAAAGGGGAAATGCAAATATGGTAAAATAATAACTAAAGAGTATGACAATAACCCACTGGAAGAATTTGAATGTTATCCATAGTCAGACCACTAATAAAGAAGAATATTTAAATATCATGAGAGAATTAACACTAAATAATTGTTGATATTTAATGCAAAGATCACACAGTATAAGTGTAAAGATATTCTTTACTAAGTTGCCTCTGATATCATAATGGTAGACATCTTCATCCAGCACATTGGTGCCAATGTATTACAAGCCCAAGGTGAACTTCCAGTGCTGAAAGAAGTCACTTGTAAATTATGGCCATCAGTCTGAAATACCAATGTAAATTCAAAAGGAAACAAAAAGACAAAACAGTGGGAAAGCAATCTGTACAAGATAATCAATAAATTGTCAAACAGAAATAAAGAAGCAGCAGCAAATCAAATTGATTAATCCTCACAGTTTCAATGTTTGCTGGGTGAAGATCCATCTAGTTTCTTTTGTAGAAGAATGTCACCCTGTCATCACCCCTGGGGCAAGCTGCAACATGTTCAGTGCCCATAAAATGCATTGTATCCCGTGTTTCATTATGATTGACACTACAATGTGGCCCCCATTCAGAATCTGCTTAATGATGGGCAATATCCCTCATATGTTTCTGGATTACAACTGTACAGAATGCAGAGTTCTGCTGGTGGAATTCATCTGGAATTCCAGTTCCACTTCCCAAATGCATTTCATAATTTCTTTTCCACACATGTAATGTTGCAGAAAATGAATCTGCAGTGTACATATACTGTGGAATACAATTCTTCAATTAACATTTTGCTTTCAGAATTTCAGAATCCCACTTCTGATGGAATTCTGTGGAATTGGGTTGAAATTTTGATATTCTGTGGCATTCTGGTGGCAGTGGAAATAAAACCTTTCACACAGCTCTAGTCTGGATACTAGCTTTGAGACCCTCAAATTCCATCCAACATAAACAAGAAACAAACTGCATAACATCACAAATACTATGCATGTAGCATTGCAGAGCTGATGAACTCACATATGTCTAGAGCTGTTAATATTTTGGGGGTGAATGAAACTATATCCTTGCGCAATGTGCTTATAACTGACATACCTTCCACATTTGTGGAAGCCCTTGGGTTTTTGCATCAGGCATGATGATCTGTTCTGAACTATTGCCATATACATGCTGGATACCAAATTATCCTTTAAGCTTTTCCCATTGGAATAAGAAATTATTGGTTATTTCCAAAATGCAAAATTCAGCCTGTCATTAATGCTGAAAATTGACTAGTTGTTATAAACTATAGTACCTAGTTAGGGTGCAATGTGATTAGATTCAGTAATGAAGGTGATAGGTTACAGCCACCTTTTATTCTCCATCCAGGTTTATGTAGAGCTGTTTAAGTAGTGCCTGTAGACCTATTCATAATTTCATCCAGCATTTTTTTAGAATATCCTCTCTGGAGAAAGCTCAACTCTAGTTCAGCAGATTGAGACTCAGAAATAACTGTTGTGGAACAGTTACATCTCAAATGTAACAATTGTCCATATGGAATACTGGACAACAATTTGGAATGGTGTAAGCGTTCAGCCCTCAACAGACTGCACCTGCAGATATGTTTCTAAATCCCTGAGATTCCACAATCTTGACCACCTCCTTAATCAGAGTAATGTCCAGAAAATCAATTTTGGTGATGTGGAAGCTGTATATGAACTTTAGATGAAACACATTATGGAAGGGAAGGGAAGGGAAGGGGGAATTGTTTAACCACAAAAGGCACACTAAACCAGAGCTTGTTTCCAGGTGCGACCTGGGAGAACAAGGAAGTTAAGTGACTTGTTTTGGGTCACACACTATGCAAGTGGGGGCTGTGGGATTCAAACCCAGGTCTCTTAATTATCTCTCATATTATCTCTCAATTATTATATAATTGTCTGTCACATTATCTCTCAAGTAATCCATAAAATGGTCTGTCTCTTGTTCAGTACAGTTCCAGACCACCAAAATATCATCAACGTAATGAACTGAATCTTGTCAATGAAAAGGATACTAGTATGTACTGTAAATAACCCCCTCCATCTACCAACTCTGTAATAGGGGAGCATAGGAGGGGTCATGTTAGTACCCGTGGCTGTGCCTCTGGTTTGTAGATAAAATCTACCATCAAAAAGGAAATAACTGTCAAAACAAATTCAACTGATGTTAAAAAATCTAGAAGTAAAATGCCTTCTGAATCCATTTTCTCAGCATCAGGCTCAGAGTCTCTAATCCTTGTGCATGAACTATTGGCATACTGTATATAAATATATCAGTAGATAGTCAAGAAACTCCAGGTTCCCATACAAGACCCTCACATTGCACAAGTAAATCTATTGTATCTTTAATGTAAGATGATTCATTTTGTACATATTCTTTCAAAAATGAATCCACAAAAAGAGGTAAATCCTTAGTAATGAATCCATTTCCTGACATGATAGGATATCCTGGGAACTTATTGAGGGTTCTGTGGATCTTTGGTTGAATGGAAATTGTGGGTACTGTCAATTTATCAATGCTGATAAAATTCCCCTCATCCTTCATTATTGACCCACATGAGATGCATTCTTCCTCATGTTTAAACAATTTTTTTTGGAACAGCTCTGTTGGATTGCCATTAAGGTGATGATAATTTATTGTGTCTTACAACTGTCTTTTAATTTCAGCAAGATACAGTCATCCTCCTTGTTCATGATTACTATATTGTCACCTTTATCTTCAGGCTTGATCTTTATTGAACACTCTTGTGAAAATTGACCTAAAGCATCATGTTCTTCAGTAGATAGATTTTTAGGGAGCAGAAACAGTTGGGGTCTGGCAGAGGTTGTCTGAACCTGATTTTGCTGAGCAGTTGGGGAAAGGATTTTAGTTGCTGGATAAGCTTTAAATTCTTTATCAGTCTGTGGACTTTAGGGCAGGAGTGCTGACAGGTTTAATAATGTTGTGTGGTGTGGGGGATCCATAGTGGAAGTTGGATATTCGTTTATATTTTCTACAGGCATTGTGAGCAGCTTTCTGGAAGTTTCTAACCTTCTCAGCCAGTATCAATTTACAGCTCATTAGGGCTTAAATATTAGGGCTTCTCACATAGCAGTACTGCAGAAACAGTGGGGGTCTGGCAGAGGTTGTCTGAACCTGCTTTTGCTGAGCAGTTGGGGAAAGGATTTTACTTGCTGGATAAGCTTTAAATTCTTTATCAGTCTGTGGACTTTAGGGCAGGAGTGCTGACTTGTTTAATACAGTGTTTGTGTGTGGGGCGGATCTTCCTCAGGAGGAGGTTGTAGTGCTAGGAGGTGCAGTGAGGGGCAGACACAGGGCTGATACACTCTTGTGAGAGTCAGGTGGGCCCTAATCCCACCCTCCCCCCCCTCCCTCCCACAGCACAGCTCATTTATAGGGGAACACCTGACCTGCAATTAGAGGAAGGGGCTTCAGGTGCAGCTCATGTAGTTCTAGCCAATAATGTAGCCATGGGGCAGGGAAAAAGCATAGGTAGTTCTCAAATAGGAGTACAGCATCCACAATGAATTGCTGATTAGTGTGAAAGGTGAATATTGAGGAGGGCCTTCAACTGGAATATATCACGAAAAATTTCTGTTACAGGCTGGGCTAGGATTAATTAATTCTACTTGCTGTAGGGATAGTTAGTGTGGAGAGGCTCTATAGGTAGTGTGGACCATGGGCAGGATTGTTGGGTGCAATGGTTGTGGGGCAGCAATGTGGATGAATATACTGTGGAGACTGGGAGGGTGCCCAATATGCCACAGGCTAAGGAGACTCGAGAAAGAAGTTCAATGGCTTGGCAGGGAGCTGGTGAGGTTGCGGGATGAGGGGAGGCTTGCGTCGGTAGGAGGACTGACATCTGAGAGTATTGTGGGGGCATCACAAAGAAGGAACAGTGGGTCAAGGGAGGGGGCAAGGGGAAAACTAGACAGGAAGCCAACTAATGAAGGATGGACTCTAGTAGGACCTAGAAAAAGAGGAGCAGCAGTAGGAAGGAGGGAGGAGAAGCACATACTAAGGCAAAGGGGATAGGGAACATGTTTACTTTACTAGCAACACATGGAAAGGAGGATGCAGAAGGTGATTGCACAAGGAATAGCACTCACAAGGAAGAGGGAGTGAGGGACATTACTAGTGGAGAGATTGAACATTGTGTGGTAGAGGGAGGAATAATACTTGGAGAAGTGAGGAGGGAGAGAGTGGTTGGCAGTCAGACAGGAGGAGGGGAAGGGTCTTAATTGGGAGGGACGGGGGGAAGACACTGGGGCACAGGGTAAAAACACAGTCTTGAGTGGCTCCAAAAAGGAGAACCTGGGTGGGGGGTGGCAATGGGTACAAGGAAAGAGGAGGGGGGTGTACTGGTGTTCGGAGACTCCATACTCAAGGGGATCAGATGGGGCAGCAAGGGAAAGAGGCACAGTAGGATATGGGTGGAGTTCATACTAGTTTTAAAGGCAGACATGGCAGGACAGGCAATCCTAAGGTGCATAAAGAGGGGTAGGAGGAAACCACACATTGTGGTACATGTGGGGACAAATGACCTAGTGGGGGAAATGGTGGAGATAACAAGGGAGAGGATTGCGGATGTGGGAAGGTTGTGTGAGGAGACTGGGAAGTCTGTGGCCTTCTCTGAAGTGCTCCCAGTACCCTGCGCAAGCACAGTGAGAAAGGAGATGATCAGACAGTTGAACACATGGTTGGTAGAATGGTGTCGCACTAAGGGGTATGGGGTTGTGGGTGGCTGGGGCAATACCTGGGATAATAACAACCTGTTTGCAAGGGATAGGCTGCACCTGAGTGGGGAGGGGAGGGGAAGAGGTATTAAAGCAAGGACTGGGGAGGTGTATTGTGACAAGGGTGGATTTAAACTAGATCAGGGGTAGTGGACAGCAGGTGGGCAGGTATCCGATAGAGTGGGATCACAGCCTACCCTCCAGGCTAGCAGGAAAGAACTCAGGGTGGCCAAAAAAGGAGGAAGTAGAAGGGAGGAGATGGAGGCTAGTGAAGGGAAGGGGGCATTATGGAGGGTGGTCTCACTGAATGCAAGAAGCCTAGGAAACAAATCCACTGAGCTACAGGCACTCTTAGCAGTGTGGAGGGTGGATATTGCAGCTGTCACAGAAACATGGGCAGCTGAGCACCAGGACTGAGATCTGGCAATCCCAAGATACAAATTATACAGGAAGGACCATAAGAAGGGTGCAGGGGTGGGGTGGCAGTCTATGTGAGGGACGGGATCAAATGCACAAGGAACGAGGTAGAAGAAAGGAGAACAGAGGCAATCTGGCTGCAGCTCCTAGACTCAAGGGGTAAGAAAGTGAGGCTTGGGGTGGTATACAGGCCACCGTCCCAGTCTGAGGAGCTTGACAGGCAGTTAGCGGGACAAATCAAAAAGGTATGTAGGAAAGGGAAGGTGGTCACTGTGGGGGATTTCAACTTGCCGGGGGTTGACTGAAGCATTCTGGTCACCTCCAGTGCTAGGGAGCAAGTGCTTCTGGATGCAATCCAGGAGGGTCTCCTGACACAGTTGGTTACTGTACCTACTAGGCTAAAGAACACTTTAGACCTGGTATTGTCGAATGGGGAGGCAGTGAGGGAAATAAAGGTAGAGGACCCACTAGCCGGCAGTGATCACCAAACAGTGTGGTTTAATATCACGATGTGCGGGGAGCCAGAAACACCAGTTACTCGGGTGGTAAACTTGAAGGGGGGGGCAGACTTCGGGAGGATGCAGAAAGTACTGAAAGGGAAACTGGAGGGCATAAGGCAGGAGATGGATGTGGGGCAGAAATGGGATATTATTAAACGGGGGTTTCAGAGGCAACAGAAGCCTGCACCAAGGCACAGAGTAAGAGGAGCAGAGCAAGAAAACCATGCTGGTTGAACAGTGAGGTTGTGGAGGTGGTGAGGCCAAAACGAGTGGCACACCAGAGGTTTAGGAGGACAGGGAAGGAAGTTGACAGGGAAGAATATGCAAGATGGTCCAGGGAGGTGACTAGAAAAGTGAGAAGCCAAGGCCCAGAGGGAGCTGAGATTAGCACAGGGAATTAATGGGGGGGAGACTTTTTCAGATACATCAGGGAGAAAAGGAAGTGTAAGGAGATAATAGTGAGGATAAAAAGGGGTGGGGAGTGGACGGAAAAGGGTGAGGAGCATGCAGAAGCACTGAATCAATACTTTTGCTCAGTGTTCACTGAAGAAAGGGGGGGACCACTACCAGAATGGACTGAGAGGGTGGGGACAGGGGGAGAGGAGGTGACAGATGGAAGAATTGAGGCAAGTAGAGTCCTAGAGGGACTGAGGGTACTGAAGGTAGACAAGGCACCAGGGCCAGATGGTATCCACCCAAGGGTGCTGATGGAGATGGCAGAGGTGTTGGTGGAGCTGCTGGTTGATCTGTACAGCATCTCACTGGAGTCAGGATGTCTGCCACTGGACTGGAGGATGGCACATGTACTACCATTACACAAGAGCAGGAAAAGGGATGAACCGGGTAATTATCGTCCAGTAAGTCTCACCTCCATAGTGTGCAAACTCATGGAAACAATACTAAAGGAAAGACTGGTGATGTACCTGGAGGACAATGGCCTCCAGCATGGGTTTGTTTCAGGGAAGTCTTGTCAAACCAACCTCGTATAATATTATGACTGGGTGACGGGTGAGCTGGATAAGGGTCATGAGGTGGATGTTCTTTACTTGGAATTCAGCAAGGCCTTCGATTCGGTGCCCCATGGGTGGCTTGGGGAGAAGCTAACTGGTGTAGGGGTAGGGGCAAAAATGATGAACTGGATTACAAGCTGGCTGAGTGGCATGCTGCAATGGGTGGTGGTGAGAGGGGAGCTCTCAACTCCAAGGCCGGTGACAAGTGGGGTGCCACAGGGCTCTGTGTTGGGGCCAGTATTGTTTGGGCTTTTCATATTAGACAATTCACATGGGGTGGTGAGCAAGATAAGTCTGTTCACTAATGACACCAAAATCGGAGCAGTGGTGGATTGAGAGGAGGGATGGAAGCAGCTGCAGGGGGACCTCAACAAGCTAGAGGAGTGGTCAGAGAGGTGACAGCTGTGGTTCAATGCAAAGAAGTGTAAGGTTATGCACTTTGGGGTGAAGAACCCAAAGAGAGTATACTGGCTAGGGGGGTTAAGCTGGGGATCACAGAGGAGGAGAAGGACCTTGGGGTAATGATAACAGAGACCATGAACAACACTGCCCAGTGCAGGACAGTGGCTGCAAAAGTGAACAAAATGCTGGGGTGCATAGCGAGGTTTTTTTTATCCAGGTGAAGAGAGGTGATCTTGCCCCTCTACAGGTCACTGGTAAGGCCGCACTTAGAGTATTGTGAGTAGTTTTGGAGGCCATACCTAAAGGGTGATATTAGGCTACTGGAGGGGGTACAGAGGAGGGCAACAAAGATGATATGTGGAATGGAGGGGAGGGAGAGACTATGACAGCAGGCTGGGAGACCTGAAGATGGACACCCTGGAGGATAGAAGGGACAGGGAGGACATGATAGAGACATTCAAGTATCTGAGGGAAATCAATAAGGATGGGACAGATGGGGGTCTTTAAGTTAAGGAGGGGGAGGGTCACCGGGGGCATGGGCTAAGGATGGAGGGGGGAAGATTTAGGAAGGAAATGAGGAGTCACTATTTCACAGAAAGAGTGGTAGCAAAATGGAACACCGTACCAGAATGGGTGGTATCATGTAAATCTGTGAATAGCTTCAAAAGGGCATGGGAGAGAGAGAACAAAGGAGAGTGAGGGGAGGAGAGGTGGGGGGTGGCAGTGGGATGTCAAAGGGGGGGGGGGGCAGTTGCAAACTAGGGGTGTTGGCTGCACACTTGAGCAGACTTAGATAGACCGGGTGGTCTATTTCTGGTGACACATTCATACGTTCATATGTTAGATCTAGGGCCCTAGTCCAAGGACAATGTACCTCTTTTAAAACATTTTTCTGAAACACATCTACGTCATGTTGGTTAAAAGTGTTAGGAAATGTTTTTGAAAATAGTTAACCACCATCCCATTTCTGTTCCATTTCATTTATATATTACAATATGATTTGACCATTTTTTAGTAAGTAAATACATAATCTGTCTTTGGGATGACCTTAGATTTACTTTGATTTCCAGTCTGCTCACCAGTACTGATCTTTCTTTTTATCTAAGATATTCCATGACATCTGTTACACTATTCCATGCTAGTCATCTGAATGTTCAGGCATTATAAGAAGAGAGCAGCAATGGCTGAGTAGAGCGGGATTCAGGGTAGTTACAAAGGTAAAACAAGCATTTGTCAATGCTAAATATTTGCTGCTGGTATTGCTGTTGTACGGGGTCTTTCTTGTAGACATTTTTACAATATATATTTACCCAGGATATAGCAGATGTGATGCAGTATCTCATTTTCAGTGGTGTCCTGATTTGACACATTGTTACGTTGTAATTACCCAGGACAGGGTAGCTGAGAGGCAATTCTACTTTTAAGTGGGCTCCTACATTTTGACCCAAAATGTCTGTCTTTTTACGACCCAACATTGTGATCAAGATAGGTGGAATTTTTAAAATCTCATCAGAAAGGTGATTTTGCTGTGTGACTGAGGAAACAAGTTTCAGAGGGGATTTGAAAAATCACACCTGCCATGTACACAAGGGATATGTTGCGCATTAGGTGACAAAATAAGCAAAAAATAAAATTATGAGTAAATGTTGGAAGAATTTGTTTCCTCATAACTTAGTTGGTTTATCAGATTTGTACCCCAAATTTTCAACATAATCTTTTTATGACCACTCGTTCTGAGCATGCCAGGTGTCATTTATAATACAATGGCTGATACATCATTTTGCACCACAAGTCTTAAAACACATTTTGGGTAGGATTTGAGAAATGACAGCTGTCACATTCATGAGGTGATGTGAAAAAAATGGCTATGTTGGAAAGTTGGGGTCAAAATATTGAAAATTACTAGTTATGAGTGTGCATTGAAAAACTGCAATGTATTTATTTATTTATTAAGATCTTGGAAACACCTATGAGCTCTTTTACATAGGTTCCACATCAGTATACATAGTCAAGGTACAATTCAAAAAATATGATTTGAGAACAATAGAGAAGAGGCAAAATAGGAAGCTACATGAAGAAAAAAACAATGAAAAACAAGCAGACAGTAAGCAGGCATTGTACAATGCATGCCTGATCTAATACAACATAACCTGGAGCTAGTCAAGGGATTAGCAGAATTAAGTGCTCTCAATTTTTATTTTGCTGAACTTAAGGAGAAACAAGCAGATCAGAGGCATTGCCAAGGTGGGGGAGAGAGAGGAGAGGAGGGGGAGGGAGAGGGGAGAGAGAGGGGGTGCAGAGTTAGGCCTAAAAAGGGGTGAAATCAGATTTGACTGAAATAATGGAGTGGGAATAGGATTAGAGAAGAAGTGGAGTGGGAGTGGGGAGGGGATGTGAGTAAGGGAAAGGTGAGCAAGATGTAATGCATAGTAGGTGGGAAGATGGGTGGGGTGGGAATGTGGTGGAGGAAGGAAAATAGGGGGAGGTGAAAGAAATATAGTGTGAAACATGGGAGGAATGGGTTGAGGGCAGGAGGGCATGGAGAAAGAAAATGTAGAGAGAGGATATTTGGACATAGAAGGAATGAGGTGATGGCAGGAGGGGGTTGGGGAAAGAAAATGTCGTGAGAGAACCGCTAGAGAAAGACAAATACTGAATGTGGCCAACCTTTAGCAGAAAATTAGTTGAAACAGTCACAAGTCACACTTGCCACAGGAAAATGCTGTGAGAAAACAGCAGGAGAAAGACAAGGGCAGAAGGGGCCAGCCTATTAGCAGAAGATTAGTTGAAATATTCAGAAGTGGCACTTGCGACAAGGTGTTGCCGAAGTTTGTGTTTAAAAGGGCCAAGGGTGGCAGTGTTGGCAATGTCACAAGGAAGCGAGTTAACCCACTTAGGGGCTCTGACTGCAAATGATTGCTGATACTGGGAAGTGTGACAGCACAACACTTGGAAGGTTAGCTGTTCGGAGCTTCTGGTTTAACGTGAACTGCAGTATGGACTGATGATCATCTGAGCCCCTGGAGGCATGAGTCCTAGTGAGAATTCCTTTGCCAAGAGGCAGGTTTTATACAAGATTCTACCCTTGAGCTGGAGTCAGTTAACCTGCACATAGTTGTGACAGGCATGTGAGAAGTGTGCAGCCCCTGTAAGTAAATGGCAGGCCTTGTTAATCACTATAGCAATATGATGCAGGGCAGTGTTGGTTGATGATCTGTAGATCAACAACCTGTAGTCAATGATGGAGACCACCGAGCTTTGCATTGCCATGTAGACTCATAACTTTGTTGTTTTCTCATATTTTTAACCCAACTTTTCAACATAGCCTTCTTATAACCCCACATAGCCTTATGAACCCACCTCATGAACAAGGGTGGAGAACATTTTCAAATATCGTCCAAATTGGTGATTTCCCACCACAAGTGCAAAAACACAGTTTGGCCAGGATCTGAAAAATGACAGCTGTCCCATTCATGAAGTGCTGTGAAAAAATGGTTATGTTGAAAATTTAGAGTCAAAATTTTAATAATTACCAGTTAAAACCCTGTGTTCATACATTTCAATATAGGCTCATAAGTTTGTTGTTTTTGTAATATTTTTACCCCAAATTTTCAACATAGCCTTCTTATGATCCCACCTCATGAACAAGGGCAGAGAAAATTTACAACTCCTGCCTGAAAAGAGATTTTGCACAGCAACTGCAAAATCATCTTTCAGGATACGAAATTACATTTTGGCAAGGATTTGAAAAATGATAGCTCTCACATTCATGAGGTGCAGTGAAAAAATGGCAGTGTTGAAGATTCGGGGTCAAAATATTGAAAATTACCAAAGTTATGAGCCTGCATTTACAAAATTTTAATGTTGGCTAATAACGTTATTGTTTTTTAATATTATATGCCAAATGTTCAAAATAGCCTTCTTATGACCCCATCTCATGAACAACGGTGGAGAAAATGTCCAACACCTGACCAAAATGACTGCAAAATCACCTTTTGGGACAGACTAACCTATTTTCACTGTCATTGTTCATGAGGTGGGATCCTTAAAAAGGCATGTTGAAAATTTGCGGCAAAAAATTTCAAAAATGGTGAAGTTATGCCACTAAGTTCAAAACCCCACTGAAATACATTGAACTGCAGACCTAATTTCCTCAGTTCGTGGTCCGGCATTGAAGGCTGAAGGCTTGTCTGTGGTCCAGAGAGGATTATTGCATTGAACCCCCCCATGGGTAAGTAAGGGTTTGGGGGAGAGGGGAGGGTTGGTGCTGAGAGGATCTGGTGATGGGCATAACAGAACAACAGACATCGACAGATGTTTTCTTTTTTACAGGGTTTGAGAAAAATGACAAGGGGTGGTTTTCTTTATTTCAAGTTGTGACACTGAGTGATTGGACACCCCAGTGTCAGTGTTAGATTTTGGGGTGTGTGGGGTGGTGGCTGCTGAGAGGGACGATCAAGTGGGGGGCACAGTTATGGCAGCACCAGCAACAGACATTGATGAATGGTTTTCTTTGTTAAAGCAGCATGATGAAATCAAGGTTGTCTCACATTGCTTATAAAGAAATCAACAGCGGGAAGAGAGGCTGATGAATCTTTTGATGTGACTAACGCCATCAAATGTTGGGCCCGTACTGACAAATCTGGGCACAAACTGGAAATTCAAATTGAAAGCAAAAGAAGATGGTGACATGTGGACTTGAGGAGGCTTGGGTTTCAACAGTAGCAGCCTAGAAAGGCACAATATGCCTCTTCTTGTTGTGTTTTCAGATGACATGAGTAATGGGACCATGGAAGGCACGGAAGAACTGAAGGTTGGCTCCATACCTTGCAACTGTCCCACTTTACAAGGGACTCATTTGAAGGCCTTTGAAGCTTCATATTTAAAGGGTGCAGTCCCATATTTTATATTCAGAATTTAAAGCAGAAATTCCTATTAATGTGTGTCACCCATTAATCTCCAAATATTATGAACATGAAGGCATTAATTCCCACTGTGCTCCCAGCTTCTACATAAAGTGACAGTGCATTTATTCCACTCCTCGAAATCCACGCAGACATCCCAAAATGATTACTTGCAAATAATGTCCGCATAGCCATTCAAGGCAAAATGCAAGCAAAGGTATTGTCTCGTGGCCTGTAATAAAATGCCTGAGTACGGTTTCACTACACTGGAGTCTGGTTCTATTTATTACCTCCTTATCCTAGAGATGACACTATTTTTACCGCTTTGTGGCACATACTTAAATATGAAAGATAAGACAAGTGTGCCAGCTGACAGATTTATCCCCTCTCCACCCCATCATCTCCAGCAGTACTATCTAGAAGGAGTGATGATAGCAATCACACTGGACAGAGTCCAGTGATAGTGAGTAGGAAAATGAACAGAGTTAACAAAAAAGAAACAAACAAGCATTTGTCAATGCCGAATGTTGTCTCGCTGGCATTGGCACTGGTAGTGCAGGAGTTAGAGACACATAATAGGAATGGCAGTGAAGTACTGAACAGATGCCAACCCCACCCCCACCCTGCTGAGATTGACAGGTGTTGGGGTGTGCCTTTGGGTCATCAGCTATAAAGCTCATGCCATTTTACCTGACCCTACCCTGTAGATACTGACAAGTGCCGTGGTGTGCTTTGGTATCTTTGGGCCTTATACATACCCCGTTCCATAAGGAAATAGACTGAGGTAGGTGCAGTATAGGAGAATGGGGTAAACTTTGGAGCTGAACACTCCAAGGCATACCTCGATGCCTGTCACTAGCTGCAGGGTGGGGGGGGTTGAATGGTGGGACTATTACAGCTGATGATCCCAAGTCACAACCCTGATGCCTGTCAGTTTCTACAGGGTGGGGTGTTACAGTTGGAAACCCTAATGCCGTAGGCATGTGTTGGTATTTTCACTCCAAATTATCAACATGGACTTTTTGTGACCCCACCTCATGAAAAGCGGCACTATCAGTTTGTTAGCCAAAAGGTGATTTTGCAAAGTGACTGCACCATTTGGCACCACAGGTATAGAAATACATTTTGGGCAGGATGTGAAAAATGACAACTGTATTGTTCATGAGGAGGTGTAAAAAAATGGCAACGTTAAAAACCTGGAGTCAAAATATGAAAAATTGGTGAAGTCATGAGCATGCATAGAACTGTGCAATGCACATCCATAGCCCAATTATTTTTGGGATTTTTTAACCACATTTTCTACATAGGCATTTTGGGACCTCCCCTCATGAACAGTGGCACTGTGATTTTGTTAATCTGTCCCAAAAGTTGATTTCCCACAGTGACCACGCCATTGTACGCCACAGGCGTGAAAACACATTTTGGGCAGGATGTGAAAAATGACAGCTATACTGTTCATAAGGAGGTGTGAAAAAATGCTAGTGTTTAAAATCTGGCCTGAAAATATTGCAAATTTGCAAAGCTACAAGGGTGCGTGGAAACTGCGCAACACATGCTTGTAACACAGTCATTTTATGGACTTTCATCACCAAATTTTCAACATAGGCATTTTAGGACCTCTGTTCATGAACAGTGTCACTGTCATTTTGTTAATCTGTCCATAAAATGGATTTCCCAAAGCGACTGTATTATACTGCGCCGGAAGTGCGAAAACACATTTTGGCCAGGATACATAAAATGACAGCTGTACTGTTCATAAAGAGATGTGGGAAAATGGCAATGCTGAAAATCTGGAGTGAAAATATTATAAATTCACGAAGTTACGAGTGTGCGTGAAAACTGCGCAATGCACACTCATAAAACAGCCATTTTAGATTTTTTTCACCAAATTTGCAACACAGGTTTTTTGAGAGCCTCCCCCCCCCCCCATGAACAGTGGCACTGTCGTTTCATTAATCAGTCCTGAAAGGTGATTTCCCGCTGTGACAGTGAAATCACCTTTCAGGACCGAATAACACCATGACAGTGACTGAATTCATGAGGAGGGGTCCCAATAACCCCATGTTGCAAATTTGGTGACAAAATTCCCCAAAATGGCTGCAATATACATTGAAGTTGAAAAAAATGTATTATGCCATTATACAGCTTACCAGCATTTCTTCAGTTTGCGGTCGGCTTTGAAGAGTGCAGATGTGTTCCTGGTCCACTGAAGATCATTGCGCTGTGCTCCAGAGGTAAGTATGGGGAGGTGGGGTACGCAGAGGGTGGGTGCAGATTGGGGGAGGGAGCAGGACAGACTGCGAGGGACCGTTTTCTGTTTTACAGGTTTAAGAAAAAAAAAAACATCACAGGACGGTCTTTTTTTTTTACAGGGGCATTTGGCATGCTAGGCTGGGCTCCCAGCATGCCACCAGAGTGTTTTGGGAGTGGGTGCTGTAGCCAATGGGGATTGGGCACCCCCGTCAGCATATACCAAAGGGGGGACAAGAGCCAAGGGGGATTGGGCACCCCATTAACACACAACAAATGGGGGACATTATGCTGATGGGGGTAGGCTCCCTATTGGCAAATAAAACTGGGAAGGGGACTCAAGCTGAAAAGTTGGGCCCCGTTGGCAAAGAAAGAATGTTGGGGGTGCATGATGCGAGCGATTGGGCAACTCTCAGCACACTTGAAATGGGAGGGGGCATATGTCGATGAAAATGAAGTGGGTCAGGGCATGCCAACAGGGGGATTGGGCACCCCTGAAGTCAGCACTCTGTGTGGCAGCAGTCAATGCCACCATGTTTATTGAACTGATTCACCAGGAAAGGCACATCAGGAGGCATGTTATTGTGCTGCTGCATGACGAGCTTGCCTCTTATTGTAGTGGCACTTTTCTTAGATCTGGTGGCCACTTTATGTATAGCTGGTGTCAGCTCCTGCATGCTGGCATTTTGGGGAATAAGGGACACACCTACTGATGCGTGCCCTGCATTTGCCCACAGTGACCGCACCTCCAAATCTGCTACTACTGCAATATGTTGGCTGGTGCGCAAACGCGAGCCAACATAAAATTCACATAAAACCCAGTAGCTGTGAAAAGACACACAAGAACCAGGGACTTTGACTCAAACGAGTCTTTAGGCATGTTTACATGGAGGCAGCGCTCTGACCTTTGCAGTGCTTCATTCCTGATGAGATCTGTGTTTGTGGCCCTTTTCTGTCTTTACACAGTCTGCCATCATGCCAATGCAGGTTGTGCTGAAGAGAGGTTGTGGGGCTGGGTTTGGAGCAGTGGAGGCATCTGAGAGCAGCTGCTTTTTATCAGAGTGAACGTTGAAGCCCATTTATACTGCCACATAATAATCTCACTCTGATAAGTGTACCGACTCCTATGCCAGTGCAGAAAATGGATCCAGAGCACTCCTAGCATTGTCCAGTGAGTGATCACACCACTGACTTTGCAACACATCAACCTGTGTGCATGGGCTGATGCACAGCAAAGGTGGTGGCGTAAACATGCTGTTGGTCAAGAAGCATGACTGTCTTACACATAGAACCCATAAACACGGGGCATTTGAAGTGAATGAGGGAGTGCCACTGGATGCCAGGGACTGATTGGACTGTTTGGATTGGGGACTGATAAGGAAGGAGGTGCCACTCCATACTAGTGACTAATTGGATTGGTGTGGGCAAGGAAGGCGATGCCACTGAGAGCCATGAACTGATTGGATTGGGGATGGGTGAGGGAGATGGTGTCACTGGATATCAGGGACTGACTGTATTGGGTGTAGGTGAGGGAAGGGTGTAATGGGATGCCAGAAACTGATATTATTGGGATGGGTGAGGGAAGAAGTGCTACTGGATGCCAGTGATGGAGTGGAGTGAGTATCAGTAAGAAAGGCGGTGCCACTAGATTCCAGGGACGGATTGGAGTGAGAATTAATTTGTGAGGGGTTGCCTCTGGATGCATGGCACTGATTGAATAGGGGCAAGGTGGTGGCTAAGCCTTGAAAATTGATAAGGGATTGCACTGAAACAGATAATGGTCTCTCTCTGGCAGCCCCTTCTATGCCACCAGGCCCCCAAGAAAGCTGGAGTATTACACCACCACCATTGGCTGGCTGATCAATGTGCTTCTCTCCTTGTGGCAAAAGGAGGGTTCCAAAAGGGATATCAGAATCTCTAGCCAACAAAGGACTCAGGGTATTGGTGATAGGCTCAGCTAAAGTGCAGGTTGAGTTCAACAGGCAGCAGGGTGTGTGTCTTGTGGGGTGCCCAAAGGAGAGGGTACCCAGGCTGTGAGTGCAACAAAAAGTGCCTTGTCAGTACAAAGTAGTGTGAACTGATGTAGCATGATTGGTATTGCCTTACTTTCAACACCCCTTAAAGCATTCATGTGTATGTAAATTTATGGTCCCAATTCTCAAAACATCAGGCACGATGCAAGGTGCTTGCATCAAAGAGAAATGATGCAAGGGGCTCCCTGCACTGCACCCTGCATCATTCCCAGTTCTACAGTGCAGCCTGTGCCACCAGGGGGACCACCTGCATCAGTCAACTTGTGCTGTCATTGCGACGGAGTCACCGGTGCACAATTTTGGAATGGGGTTTGCACCAGGGCAGTGCTGCAGCATAACCTAAAATGGAAATCTGAAAGTTCCCCCAGAGGGCACATGGTCTGCTACAATTAGACCAGCCCAGAACTGGTCTAACTGCCCCTTGTGGCACCCTTGGATCCATCGCTGGGTCAGAGGAACCAGTCCTCCCCTGTTTCAGCAAGTCACCCACAGTATCCAGAAAAAAGGTTTGTCTCCCCATACGACGCACAGGGGTAATGCCAAACTTCACCCAACAACTAACACACCAAAATCTGGCCAATTGAAAATCATGTACACAAATGCTCACAGCCTGGGAAATAAGATCCCAGACCTGCAGGCAATAATGTCAGAGGCTAAAGTGGACATAGCAGCAATTAGTGAGACGTGGTTTACCAGTAACCACACTTGGGAGACTTCAGTACCTAGCTATGTATTGTTCAGAAGAGACGAGAGGTGCAAAAGGGGGAGGAGTGGCCCTGTATGTTAATGAAAATATCAAAGCTACAGAAATTCAGAATACACATAAGGAGCCAGAAGAACTGTGGGTCACCCTGGAAACAGGAAATGGGACAGCCATAAGAACTGGGGTTGTCTACAGGCCCCCAGAACAGAGGGAGGACATAGACACATTACTGTTAGAAGATATACAAAACATGACAGCTAAAGGGAGGTTCTGATAATGGAGACTTCAACATGCGGATACAGATTGGTCAATACCAGCAGGAACATCTGCCAGAACTAGACTCATAGTGGATTCCCTGCAGGGAGGCCTCAAACAACTGGTACAGCAACCCACAAGAGACAGGGCTATCCTAGATCTAGTACTGACTAACAAAGAGGATCACAGATCTCCAGGTAGAAGGTCACCTGGGGGCCAGTGACCATCACATGGTATGGTTCAATTTGGCTACTACATCTAAATCATCCCATTCCAAGGCAAAAATATGGGACTTCAGAGGAGCTGACTTTGATAAGATGGCCAACAGATTTAAGCTAGCCCTGGCAAAAAGAAACACAGGTGAGGGGGTACAGGCAAAGTGGGCAAGCATTAAGGATGCAATACTTGAAGCAACATCCCATTGTGTTAGACAGAAAAGGAAGTGCAAAGAAGAAGGAAACCACTTTGGTTCTCAAATACAGTACAGAAAAGGTCAGAGCCAAAAGGCTGGCCTTCAGGAAATATAAAGAGAACACAGCGGGATGAAGATAGGGAGGCATACCAAACTGCCCTAAGGGAAGCAGGTAAGGCAGTAAGGCAGGCAAAGTCCCAAACTGAGGAAACACTAGCACGAACAGTAAAAGAAGGTGACAAGACTTTCTATAGATACATTAGTGAAAGGAGAAAGTCCAGAGGGGGTTTTGCTAAGCTTAATGGAGAAAAGGGAGCATGTGAGGAGGAGGACCCTGTAAAGGCATCTATCCTAAATAGATACTTTTGCTCAGTATTTACTGAAGAGAAGGTAGGGCAGGGCCCACAGCTCAGCATCATGGACACAGGGGAGGGAGGTGAACACTACTCCCTTCACAAAGAAAGGGTCCTACAAGAGCTTACTAAGCTCAGGGTGGATAAGGCAATGGGACCTGATGGCATACATCCCAGGGTACTTAAGGAGCTAAAGGAGGAACTAGCAGAGCCATTAGCAGAATTGTTTAGTGAGTCTCTGAGCACAGAGAGGTCCCAGAAGACTGGAGAAGGGCTCATGTGATCCCGCTCCACAAGAGTGGTAGCAGGGAGGAGGCGAGGAACTACAGACCGGTCAGTCTTACCTCAGTAGTGGGCAAGATTATGGAGGCACTCCTTAAGGAAAGGATAGTGCAACACCTGGAATCCATAGGGGCACAGGATCCAAGACAGCATGGGTTTACAAAAGGAAGGTCCTGTCAAACTAATCTCATAGATTTCTTTGACTGGGTAACCAGAGGTGGTGGACCAGGGGAGCAGTTGATGTCGCCTACCTTGACTTCAGCAAAGCTTTGACACTGTTCCACATAGAAGATTGATAAATAAGCTGGGTAGGCTCGGGGTGGGTCAGAAGTTGGTCAACTGGGTGGCAAACTGGTTGACGGGCAGAAAACAGAGAGCGGTGGTAAATGGTATACAGTCAGAAGAGATGCAAGTCACAAGTGGGTACCTCAGGGATCAGTCCTGGGGCCAGTCCTCTTCAACATCTTCATTAGTGACCTTGCAGATGGACTAGAGGGTAAGGCTTGTCTGTTTGCAGATGACACCAAGATCTGCAACAGAGTAGATGATCCAGATGGGGTGGGCAGAATGAGAAGAGATCTGGATAAACTAGCAGAATGGTCAGAAGAGTGGCAACTGGGATTTAATGCAAATAAGTGCAAAATCATGCATATAGGGAAGAGAAACCCTGAAGCCACCTATAGGCTGGGAGGGGAGTTGCTAGCAGTCACAAAGGAAGAAAGAGACTTGGGCACCATCATCACTGATGACCTAAAATCATCCAAGCAGACCTTTAAAGCAGTAGGTAAGGCTAGGGGGGTGTTAGGGTGCATTAGTAGGGGTATCACAAGTCGTAAGAAGGTAATAATCCTTCTGTACAAGACACTGGTTAGGGCCCCATCTGGAGTACTGCATGCAGTATTGGAGGCCACACCCTTCACAAGGACATTAACCAAATTGAGGCAGTCCAGAAGGGCAACCAGAATGGTGCAGGGACTGCATCAGAAGACATATGAGGACAGATTAACGGAGCTCAATATGTATACCCTTGAGCAAAGGAGGGAGAGAGGTGATATGATTGAGGCATTCAAACACCTTAAGGGCATAAACAAGGTGAAAGAGTCTAACATGTTTAAATATAAGAAAAATAGCAGGACAAGAGGACACAGCATGAGATTAGAGGGGGCCGATTAAGGGGGAATGTGAGGAAATTCTTTTTCACAGAAAGGGTGGTGGATGCATGGAATGGCTTACCACAAGAAGTGGTGGCTATGAATACAGTGCAGGGCTTCAAACAGGCATGGGATAGGTATAAGGGAGCAATACAAATGACTATGAATAGATAGGCCACTGACAGAGCAAAGGCCGATGGCACATTTATAAGGTAGAAAAAGAAATGGGCAGACTGGATGGACCTTGAGGTCCTTATCTGCTGTCAACTTCTATGTTTCTATGTTACTTCTATCCTGTGCCCACACAGCACTTGGCCATTAGCAGACCACCAATGGAGTGGCCAGCAGTAGCCTGCTGTGGTGAGTACATGCCATCAGGACCCCCCATGGTACAGGCATGTGATCCCCCCACACATACACATAATCAGCACTGTCCCTATTAGGGGTCTGTTGCCAACCCCTTCCTCCCATCCTGACCTATCCTGCCCTCCACTTTCTGTGTCCTGGCCACTCTGACCCTGCTAGCCTCCTGGGCGACCAGCCAGTGGGTCCCCATCAGTGGCTGCTGATGCCGTACAACTGTCCTTCCATTTGTGGAAATCTCCTCCCATGTTTGGCACATGGGGACAGTTCTGATGAGTGTACAGAGTTTTGTACTAACCCCCCCATTAGAGAATTCAGCACAAGGCCCCTCGTGCACCAGCGATCAATGCAAGCTGCTGTTTACTGCAGCTTGTATCAATCTAGGGGCCGCTTTGAGAATCTGACCCTATGTGTCTTTAAAGAGAGTGCAGAAGTAAGGTAACACCAACCATTCACCAAGTGTCAGGGACTTTTTGTACCCTAACATCCAATTTTCCTACTTTTAAGTCTTTGTGCTTCAACCTTAACTGATGCCTTTATATACTGTACTTTTTTGCAGTGAATTTATGTTGTTGCGTGTTATGAGGATTTATTTATTCTGTATGAAGGTTATCTTCTGCCAACTGTCCTACTGAGCCATCATGTATCATGATGGCATTCTTGACTCTTGGAAGGCTGCCATCTTACAAATAAAAACTAACCATTTATCAACCTACCTGCCTACTTACTATCTACCTACCTACTGCATCCTGAAATGGTTTGCATTCTGTGCATACATAGTAGCAGCCATTAGTTGAGCAGACGCAAGTTATTATGGGATGCTGCGATTAAAGGGGGTTAAGGAAAGCCCAGGAAGGATATGTGCAGTGAAAGGCAGTGAGCAAGGAAAAGGATGCTAAGTGATTTGCTTATGATTTGCTCACAGGCACAGGTGAGCAACAGACGGTGGTGGGATTCAAACCTGGGCAGTTTGACCTAACCACAAAGCTACATTGCCTCCCAACCCTCTTAGTTCATAGATTTTCTTAATGGATAACCACAAAGGTTTTGCAGCCTTATATAAAGTGATACAATTTTGGGGGAGGGGAGCTAAGCATTGAGGGGAGTCACTGAGAGTTTTAAGAAGAAACATGAAGACCAATGCATTCACCACAGTTCTTTTCACTTGAGTTCACACATATATCAAAATGTTTTAATTTTTTTATTTTTTAAAAAGCACCTTGGGAAGCCAGGCATTAAGAAAAAGGCATCATGTGCATCATGTTGTATTGTATAATCCTCCTATCACAGCAAGGGTTTTATAACAGAGAGCGTAATAACAGAGGCTGACTTCGCCAGCATTACTCACCACCAACCCTGCAAGCAGCAGTTGAAGGAAAAAATTGCAATGATTTTGATGAATGTCATAAAAACCTGTGTTCAATCCCATCCCTATCAGCCAGAGGGCTGAAATACTTCTAACAAAGTGCTTAAGATGAAATTATGGCATTAAACATTAACGAGAACCAAATTAGCGAGTCTGCCGCAGCCAGCTCTCAGTTAATCAGCTCAGGATGTCTTGTTACTTATTCATGGGATATTAGCTATAATTTAAAGCTCACTGAAGAAAGATGGGGAAAACCCCAGGCCAAGCTGCTGGCATAATTCTTTATTTCTTTCCTTTTTTTTTTGTAAGATGAATGACATCCAATTATCCCATGTCGAGAGAGGGAGCTAAGGCAGTTAACCAATCAAAAGAATTCTCCATAGGATGGAGTTATGACACCCATCCCCCTAGACTGTGTAGTGGCAGATTAACTGAAAATAAGGATGATTGCTTCTAGGGACCAGAGTTGTAAAATGTCTGTTACTGCAAGAATCGGAGGTAGTGCTGTTAGGTGACCTAGACTGCAGACATTGGCAGTAACACTGTGCAGATTTGGTGTGAATCTCTGTATGCCACTCAGACTAAGGAAAAACTGGGAGAAGATTCTGAGGCCTGATCATAGTTGCAGATATTAGTGGCAAACATTTGGGGTGCATAGAGGCTCCCCCCACACCACCCCCAAAAAATACTGTGCTAGATTAATTACTTGGTTGCTGGGGAAGGAGTCTCCTCCATGATTACAATGCAATACAAATATATGTACCAAATATTAGTGGGTACAAACAGGGTCTGCACTCACTAACTTGCTGGTTTGTAGCACCTATTGCATCCTGCCTATGGCCTATCACAAATTACATGGCAATAGTCAATGGCCTGAACTTGTGACAAGATATACTACTACTGTGGTGTCCCCCCACCCAACTAAACCCTCAGCTTTATGACTGCTTCTGGCCACAGGTACTCTGACTTTTTTCATGTTCCATAGCCCCCAACCACCTACACCAAAAGAGCTATTAGATTTCTGCCATCCAGTTGAACCCTTCTCTCCCCAGTTCCAGTGCCCAGCACCACCATTAGCAGTTTGGGTCCCATGACATGCTTGTTCTCTCACTGGCTCCACAGGAGTCAATCACAGTTTTATGACACCCAACCACCTGCCTGTAGTAGTTCTAGGGGGTAACAAACAAAATGACACATCTTCTGCAAGGGACACCATGCTTTATAAACAGCTCAGTAGGCCATTTGCAGGATGACTCCAATCATTTCCCTACCCTGTAGTAATGTGTTTTGGACCAGGCAGGAAAGTCTTCTGACCCCATTTGTGCAGTGTAATAGGGCTCAAACAAGGAACTGACATGTTGTGATCATTGCAACCACTTAGTGAAAGTCCCTTGCATCTGTGTATAGAGTTTCTTGTGTCTGAGAAAGCAATACTATCTAATAGTTAGAGCAAAGATCTGTAAACCAGCAGATCCTGGCTTGAGCCCTAGCTCCAAGGCACTGTGACCTAAAGCACAAGAGCTGTGAACTAAGGAGATGTTGGTTACAGTCAAAGCCCCCAGGCAATATGGTGTTTGACGGTTACAGTAAAGGACTGTTAACCATGTGATCCTGATTCCATACAGCTGGGCAACAAGGTATATGATGGTTAGTGCAAAGGGTTCTAAGTAAGATACTTACATCTGCCAGTAAGATCTAATTATTAGAGCAATGGGTGTGCGAACCAGGAGATTCTGGTTATAACACTTGCTCCAAGACAGCATGGCATATCATTTTATTTATTTATTTATTCATTGGAACGTTCGGAGTAACACCTTTGAGCAGTGTTCATTTACAAAGGTCCCTCTTCAGAATTACAGGTTAAGGTACAGATACAATTACAAAGTAATACACGTGGAAAGGGCCGTGCAAGGTCCCAGGTATATTTACAAAATTCAGAAGTTCAAACACAAACTTAGAGTGAACATGTTTCACTTTGTTCTGAGCTTAGAGATCCTGGTTTCAATCCTAACTTCTGAGCACTATAATCTACTGGGTAGGGTAAAGGATTGGGAGTACAGGGATATTGTGTCCTTCCTATTCCACTTCCCATGTAGTGTGGTCTAATTGTTAAAGCAAAGGGACTATTACTCAGGAGATCCAGATTCTAATACCAGCTCCCATGCAATGTGGTCTAAAGGTTACTGAAAAGAACGGTAAGCCAGGAGATCTGGCTTCAACTTCAGATTGCAGCTCCAAGCAAGAAGTGTCTAATGGTTGGAACAATGGGACTGTCTGCCAGGAGATAATGGTTACTATTCCTCATTCCAGGTAGTGTAATGTATAGCTACATGAGTAAAAGGTTATGAGCATGGAGATCCTGGTTACAAACCATGTTTCAGAAGGTATTTTCCCATGATTAGAGCAAATAAGATGGAAATCATGAGATCCAGGTTACAATCCAGCAACCAGTCAGTGTGGTCTAATAATCAGAGTAAAGGAATGTGAACTAGAAGAAGAGGTGTGCGAAGTCCATGAGATTCGTTCCGTGAGATACTTCTCGGATTTCGCCGAAGAGCATGAAATTTTGCCAATGAATTTCACGTTCTGCCTCCGAAATTCACACTTTGCATAAAAAAAAACCTGAATTTCACAAAACATTTTGTGCAAATCTCACAAATCGAGGTTTTGGACTGTTCTGAAAACTCTGCGAATTCCGCGAAGTGTGACTTTTCAGCGCTTCACGTGAACTTCACTGGTGAAGTTTAACTTCGTAACACCTCCGATCAGGAGATCCAGTTTAAAATCCCAGCTCCCAATGGTTAGAGAAAAGGGCTGTGAAACACTGGATCCTAGTTTCCAGTCATACTGTAGCTCCAAAGCAGTGTGGTATCTAACAGTTAAAAAACTTTCAGACAGAATATACTGGTTCCAGTCCCACATGCCAAACAGTGGCTGATGGCTAATGGTTTACACAAAGAGCAGTAAACCAGGATATCCTGGTTCAAATCCCAAGACATAAACAAAAATGCTCTAATGGTTAGAGCAAATGGCTGAGTTCTGAGAACCTGGTTCCAGTCTTATTTCTCAAACACACTAATAGCTGATATATGTAGCCAAATTCTGGCATGACACCCTGCTTCATACCTCTCTACCTTACTTACCTCAGCTTCCTCCCCTTCTCATGCCCTCAGATCCCTCGATGACCAGAAGTTACAAATCCCTAGGTGGAAAACCACTATTGGGCAATCTGCCTTCTCCTACCGCTTCCCCAAACTCTGGAATGAACTCCCTCCCCAAATTCACCACTTCTACTCTACCCAGTCCCTGTCTTCAGCACTAGCAAACTACCTCTCAGTAAATTGCTCCTGTACTTAAGCCCTGAATGTGTCCCCTTATACCCTCCCCCTCCTGACTGCCTGACCAGCAGCACCTAGCTTATGCTATGGAAGCTGGCTTATCTATACCAGCTTCAGCACTTCTTGGTACATGGGCTTTACCCTGTCTTAAATCCTATTTGATACTGCCTGATCCTCACATATTCTCCACTCCCAGTGTCACACCTCAGCTATCCAATGCTATCCCACGAGTTATAAATTATCCAGCACATTTCGCTGGTTAAGTCTGTAATATAATCTATGCCTGCCAAGTGTTGTTGTTGAACTGTACTGATTGTCTTGTCCCTATTCCATCACACAATTATATCCTGCAACTGTATAACTGAAATTTTTTCTGTAAATTCTTCAACTGAATCTGACTACTGTATTGCTGTAATTGTGCTCAGCTATGTTCTACTGTTTTCCGCATATATATAACTCTTGATAACCTGCAAGTTATCTCCCACTATACCCTCACCCCCCAGGCCACACCGGGAGATGAGCATCTTTTTGCTCAGTGTGCCATCCTGGTGAAACAAATTTTAATAAATAAATAAATAAAATACTGTGAGTCAAGAGATCCTAGGACTGATCCATGCTCCTTGGCAGTATGGCCTATGAGTCAGGGGATCCTGGTTGCAAACCCAGCACTCAGGCAGTATGGAATAAGATTAGGCAATGAGATGTGACACAAGCAATCCAGGTTCCAATCCTATTACCAAGCAGTGTGGTATCTAATGGTTAAAAAAAGAGAGCCAGGAGATCCTGGATGAAGTCTCTGCTCCCAGTCAGTGTGACATAATGTTAACACAAATTATTGTATGCCAGAAGATCCTGATTTCAATAAGACAGTGTAGTCTAATGGTTAGAGCATGGTATTGACAGCCAGGAGTACTGATTATAATTCCAACTCCCAGAAAATGAGATCTAATGGTTGGAAAACAGGATCGTAAATCAACAAGTCATATTTCCTTTTTGAGTTCCCAGGCGTTGGGGTCTACTGGTTATAGCAAAAGGCTGAGAAACAAGGGATCCTGATTCTAGACTCAGCTTCTGAGCAGTAAAGGGTCTAAAGATAATGTCATTGTGAGCCAGAATACCCTGATTTCAATCCCAGCTTCCATGCAGTGTGGTGTCAAATGGTTAAAAGACTGGGAGACAGAAAACACTGGTTCCAATCCAAGCTGCCAGGCAGTGTGATCTAATGGCTGCAGCACATGGCTGTAAGTCAGGAGATCCTGGTTCCAATTCCAACACCCAGGCAATATGTTCAAATGGTAGGCACAAGACACAAGGCATTTTGCCAGGATATCCTCTAATCCCCACTCCCAGACACTGTAGTTTAATGATAAGAACAAATGGAAGCGAGCCAAGAGATTCTGGTTACAATCCGAGTTCCAGATTGTGTGGAGTAATGGTTACAGTGTGAGTCTGGGAAACCTTGTTCAAATTTCAGTTGCCAGTCCATTAAACTCAGCTGATATCACTGGGTTGTGCTTCACTGTAGTCTTCTGCTCAACTGATGTCACTGAGTACCAGAACTGCTAAGTAATAAAAAAAAACAATACTTGACAAAACAAAGCATAAATATGGGGTCTTATATATGAAAAAACAGGATTGTTTTAAAGCAAATATGCAACATGATATGGAGTTATTAAAGAGACCATACATGCCCAAAATTTACAATCATATTAAAAAATGTAAACAACAGGATTCATCTTCCCTTTAACATTTTTGGTCAAATCATGGTACAAGTTCAGTATGAAAACAGGCTGCCAGTATGCCCTTATCAGTTGTCAGAAGAGATTGTCCACAGAAAGTAGAAGCTAACTAATCAATTTAGGCAGTTCAGCAGTGTCCACTGGGGCTGTGTGAAATTCTGCAGTTATGCTTTTATAGGTTTTCTGTGAAATGACTGAACATCTGTAAAATTATGCATTGAGCCAAAACATATTTCAGGATAAAAAAAAAGTCTTCGACAAGCCCCCAAAATTAGTAATGAGTTTTTTTGCAGATGTTTTCAAGGATTTTTCCTCAATTTTTCTATGAGAAGCATCAAAAAGGAAAAAAAGTATCAGTGAGGAGATATCTTTTCCTCAAGAAATAGTAATTATGTGATGTGTAAGAATGAAAAATGTTATCAAAATCTTTGTAGAAATGCTATGCATGCAGAAAAGTAATATTCTGTAAATTAGGCATGCCTATGTTTTGTTCACATGCAGTGGCAATAGTGTCCACATACATGAGACTAGACTCAAACAGCACTTTAAACTGTAATGTGTTAATACTAGAGCTGAGGTGGCTGTGACTTGGTTCAGATTCTGGCACTGATCTTCAGGAACTTGACAACAAAGCTCTGGACCAATCCAAGGCAGCTTGCATCAGAGAGTGTTAAAAATATGAATCTTGGTGGGTCACATATAAGATCACAAACACAACACTGCTTCAGGTCACCGGCATTAGGGAGCCAAGTTACTACTGTGCCAAAACGCAACTTTGCCACCCCCTCCCCAAGGTCTGCCCCCCCCAGAGTAAGGATTTATAGTTAGAGGGGTGTGGGGAGTGTGAGGGAAAGACCCCCCCACAAAAAGAGTGGATGGCAACATTGCCATTTGGCGCTGTAGTGACTTGGCACCCTAATGCTGGCATGTTCTGAGGGTGGAACCAGTAACAAAGAACCCCTCAAAGTGTCTCTGATTGCTAAACGTTTTACTTGGATGATCAAAACCAATCTGAGGCACTTGTATCTCAGCATTACTAATTTGTAAAATGTCAGGAGAGGTGACTCAGGAGAAACCAGTCGAGCAATCACATATCACAATAAAGAACAAACCAAAATTACAGCCTCACAGTGCTGGAAGTCAGATAAAAAAAAAAACTCTTCACAGATAGTTAGCATTGAATATATCAATATTTATTGTGCAAAAAATACAAAAGGCGACAGAAGCAGTCCAGCCTGACCTGACCAGGCTGGTAGGACTGACTGCTTCTGTCACTTTTTTTTTTGCGCAATAGATATGGTATAGTCAATGCTAACTACATGTGAGGAGTTGTTTTATCTTACTTCCAGCACCGTGAGGCCATACATTTGGTTTGTTCTTTTTTATTATTTATTTGTATTTTGTACAGTGATTTCCCATACTGATTATATGTCCAGTGCTCTCCCATTATGGAATGTACAGTGGCGTGAAAAAGTATTTGCCCCCTTCCTGATTTTCTTTATTATTGCATATTTGTCACACTGGATGTTTTCAGGTCTTTAGACAAAATATAATATTAGATAAAGGGAACCTGAGTGAACAAATAACACTTTTTTTTTTTACTTATTTCATTTATTTAATGAAAAAAGTTAACCAACACCAACTGGCACTGTGTGAAAAAGTAATTGCCCCCTAGTTAAATCAACCCAATTAAAATGATAATTAGAGTCAGCTGATTGAACACAGCCAGGCTTGATTACAGCCAGCCCTGCTCAATATAAACCTCACTTATTTTGACCCTTACCATCAGAGTCACATTGCCAGCACAAAGATTCAACCAGCACATTATGCCATGATCAAAGGAAGTTCCTGAAAAGATCAGAAAAAATGTGTTGCCCTCTATCAGTCTGGAAAGGGTTACAAAGCTATTTCTAAGGCTCTGGGACTCCATCGAACCACAGTGAGAGCCATAATCTCAAATGGAGAACACTTGGAACAGTAGTGAATCTTCCCAGGAGTGGGTGGCCTGCCAAAATTACTCCAAGGGCGAGCGTAAAATCATCAGGAAGTCTCAAAGGATCCTAAAACAACATTCAAAGAACTGCAGGCTTCTCTTGCCTCAGCTAAGGTCAGTGTTCATGACTCACAATCAGAAAGAGACTGGGCAAAAATGGGCTTCATGTGAGAGTAGCAAAGGCGAAACCACTGCTAACCAAGAAGAACATAAATGCTCATCTCTCATTTGCCAAGAAGCACCTGGATGATCCACAAGCCTTTTGGGAAAATGTTCTATGGACAGATGAGTCCAAAGTGGAACTTTTGGACGACATGGATCCCATAATGTCTCGCGTAAAGCAAACACAGCATTCCACAGTAAGAACACCATACCAACAGTCAAACATGGTGGTGGTAGTGTGATGGTGTGGGGATGCTTTGCTGCCTAAGGACCTGGATGACTTGCCAAAATTGAAGGAACCATGAATTCTGCTCTGTACCAGAAAATTCTTAAGGAGAATGTCCGGTCATCCTTCCGTCAGCTGAAGCTGAAGCGTAGTTGGGTCATGCAGCAAGACAATGATCCAAAATACAAAAGCAAGCCCACATCAGAATGGCTAAAAAGAAGTAAAATTAAAGTTTTGAAGTGGCCTAGTCAAAGTCCAGACTTAAACCCAATAGAGATGCTGTGGCAGAACACAGAAACGAGCAGTTCATACGAAAACCTACCAAATGTTACTGAATTAAAGTAGTTCTGCAAGGAAGAGTGAGTTAAAATTCCTCCACAGCGATGTGAAAGACTGATATTGAATTATAGGAAGTGTTTGGTTGCAGTCATTGCAGCTAAATGTGGCGTAACCAGTTATTAAGTGTAAGGGGGCAATTACTTTTTCACACAGTGCCAGTTGGTGCTGGTTAACTTTTTTCATTAAATAGGTGAAATAAAAAAAAAAAAAACAAGTGTTATTTGTTCACTCAGGTTCCCTTTATCTAATATTACATTTTCTCTAAAGACCTGAAAACGTCCAGTGTGACAAATATGCAATAATAGAGAAAATCAGGAAGGGGGCAAATACTTTTTCACGCCACTGTATCTAAATGTCTATGTGTTGAATGTTTTTACCAAATTCATTAGCCGATTTATTGTTTTATTATATTTATTTATATGTAAAGTCCCATTTTTTGTATTTCATGATTTTTATTCATTCATGGTTTTATCTGTATTTTATAACAATGTTTTATATAGATCTATAAATAAATACATATTCTACATTCCTACATGACCTCCTCAAAAATGTGACACATAAGCCTAAAGGGTCATGCTGTCTAAATAATTTTTATGGAATAAGTAACTACTGTATATAACCAAGAAGTGCTCAAAGTTCTGCAACACCAGAAATGCTATAATAAGGAAATCAATTTTCTGCTTACATGTAGGTTTGTGAATTACAATGGCTGGTTTATCCTGACACTAACAATGATATACACACCACTAAATGGCTTACAAAAAAAAAAAACATGTGAAGTGGATATCAACAGTCCTCTTCCTGTCAACTGAGTTTTGAAGAGGGGAAACGGGAACTAGAATATTTTACATTGTATTTCTTCCTATCACCCACCCCAGGATGCATCTGGAAACTAGCTAGTCCAAGTTCAGCATCCTGTTCCTGATAGAACTTTAAAATAAATAATTAAATAAACAAAATATGTTTAATTCTGGTGAAAACACTAAGTACCTGTTAGTTTGGCCTATGATGTCTCTAATTTATTGGTCATCTCCCACAACTTATGTACTATGCAGAGAAAACAGTCATACACACACAAAATCAGACCAAAACATGGCCGAAAGTTAAGCATACCCTCTTCAGCATATTTATGACATGCAATAGTTTCACTACTACTTACTAAATATGGGATATAGTTTTCTCTAATTGCAGATCATAGGCCACAAATTTCGGTGGTGGGTCCCAAGACCGAAAGTTCTACAGTATGGTGACTACAATCCATTTTTAAAGGTGGCCACAAATGTATCCCCTTGCCAGCATGAAAATCAGTTTTGTGTCATGAACAATCATAGCAATTTTATCCAGTATCATGTCTGCCTCTGTCATCTGGTTCCTCCCCAGAATCTACAAACCAAAGTCCATTACTACTTGAAAGAATTGACAAAATACATTGTGAAAGGAAGGAAGGAAGGAAGGAAGGAAGGAAGGAAGGAAGGAGGGAGGGAGGAGGGAGGGGTAGCTTCTTTTGAGTCACCACAGATCAACGTCCTTAAAAGATCTGGAATCCTGTGGCACAGGACTATTTTCCACATCATTTATGAGATTGGGCTCCTGATGAAATGATTCCAGAGATTGCCATGGCATGACTGCAGTGACTCAGAAGGTCCAGTGTGTCACAATGATAGATAGATAGATAGATAGATAGATAGATAGATATTTTCCTTCTATGGTACCCTTCAAACAACTTTCTAGGTGTGCCTCATTCAGGAAAAAAACATAAAACTATAATCCACAATCAATAAAACAGTAGGACAAATCACAACAGAAACTTAAACATAGCTGTCATACACTTCTAGAGGAAGTGGAATAAACCCCAGTTGGCAAAGTATTCCACAATGTTTGGGTTCCTACAGAAAAGGCATGGTACCCATAATGTCATGCAAGGGCTAGGTAATTCTCTTGCAACCCTCTTATGAATACCAAAGAGGCCTGTTTACTAACAGCAAAACAAAACTCACTCCTGGTCTAATATATCCAGAAGCAAATGGTTTGATACCTTTTATTGGACCAACAAAGATGTTACAAAAAGAACAAAGTACTTTAGCTTTCGGACAAACCAAGTCCTTCCTCTGAAGTTTGAACTACGAGGAAGGACTTAGTTGGTCCAAAAGCTAAAGTACTTTGTTCTTTTTGTAACATCTTTGTTGGTCCAATAAAAGTATCAAACCGTTTGCTTCTAGATCTGTTTCTACACAGACCAGTACAGCAACTAAACAGTGTGTTTGTCATTCTGGTCTAATAGGCATTTTTATCAGAGATGTCTGCTGTACTCCAAAAACCATGGTGTTTTCTGGAAAATGTTTTAAGTAAACTTACAACATCTAACTAATATTGTTTTGGATCAATGCTATAGGATGTTATCTTTAACTCAAAATATGCTAGAAGTGATTGTTCTTTCCAAATTAAAAATGTGTGTCCTAGATAAATTGTATATTCCCTGCTTGCGAAATTATACAGTTGCCTCATGAGAATTAATAAAATTCAACCATCTATATAATTTTTTTCTGTTTTTTTTTTTTGTTGTTTTTAATTTTTTGAGCTCAGACATGGCTTATTATCATACATTTAGAGTGTACTAAGGTGTTCCAATTCATCATTTGCCCACTTAATGACATTATCTGTGGGGGTGTCCAACTACAGTATTTTAAGTATTTTCTGTTTTATGACTAGTGGGATGTCCCATTGCTCCACTTCAGATTTACATTGTTTAATTATAGAAGTTCACATATTTTATTGTTTTTATTATCAGAGATTTTTTTACTAGGAATTTTTAAACATATCTATAGAAGGTTTCCAGATGCCATCATAAAGTTTTAGCTTGTCTTCTAGCAAATACAAAGATATGTGCCAGTTTACTATTGTCTAATAATAGAGTAATCCAATGTTTATATTCTGGGGATTCTTGATCTTTACACTGCACCAATACTAGTTTTCTTGTATTTATATAAAAAAGTATTGAATTTGTTTATCTGCTATGTCATTTATCCCTGGTAATATGGTTTCATGATTAAATGAAAATGTAATGTTTAATATTTTTGATAGCAATTGTTTGATTTTTTTCCAAAATTGTATGTTTTGGGGCATAATGCAAATATGTGCATGAGAAAGCCTTTTTGATTATTGCATCTTTGACAGTTTTCTAATATTGTGGTTGCAAATTTATGTAATTTTGTTCAGGTAAAATAGGTCAGATGCACCATATTGTATTGAATTTGTTGTAACTTAGTATTTTTATATTAATTCAAGGACAGTATTATAGCATATAGAGACAGCTTGTTCTGTATGGATTTCCATCCTTGTCAGAATGCTGTTGTACCACAGTGGAAAGGTCATGGAATGTGGTTATACCCTTCTGGGAATACAACAGAGTTCCATGAGCTAACAATATCCACATACCCACCTGGTCATTCACTTCAGCTGAAAACAACTATATGGACATCACAGCTGAATTTCATTGGAATTGATGAGATGGCCTTGGCGGTGTTTTCAAAGGACTGTAGCAAACAGCAAACATTTATAGAGGAGCATGAAAACAAAAGAATTTTGAAGAAAAAAAAAACAGTAAATGATCTCTGAATCGTTACCTCTTTTTTTATGATGTAGATGAGCACTGGCCAATACACAAAATCTATGTACAGGAATCCGACCTCTTGCTTGCTGTCTTAATTTTTAAAACACAAAGGATTGATGGATCCGAGTACAAATCCACTACTCTCTGTGGCTTCCCAGGCAGTGTAGATTTGCAACTAATTAAGCACAGTTACAAATATGACATCTTTCAAGGCAATAGTACTGGCTGCAAAGAATTGCATAATACTCCAGCAGTCAAACAAAAGTATCTTAAGAAAATGGGCAAGAGAAACATGCCCAATAAGGCAGAGCCCACCGCAAATGAATACATAGATCTTCTGTACAGCACAGGAACCCCTGGGTTACAAAATCCAATGGCCCAGATATTCAAACTGTGCCCAAAAAGTGCACAACAGCAGGAGCAAGTGCAAGTCCACTGCGCCCATGTGCAAGAAGCGTGATATTCAAAAACTGCGCAGGTCAAGATGCGCCTGCAGCACATGACTGAATATCACACCACCTGCACCATAGCACAACCAGGGATGTGCAGACGCACGGTCCAGATGCGCCATAGTGCAAACAGGGATGCTCAGTGGAGCAGTTCAGATGCACCATAGTGCAACCAGGGATGCTCAGTGGAGCAGGGCAGCAGTGCAACAGCACAACCAGGGATGCGCAGGGACAGGATTAAGGGGCCCACCACCCATGCCACAGATGGGTAGAGGAGCACACAGCAGAACAGACATCGCTCCCCACACCCCATGCTCTGCCCAACAGGTGGAGAGCTGGAATAACCACCCACCCATGGATACCAGCAACAAACCCATAGCCGGGGAATGGTGCCCCAGCACACCCCCTGGAAAGCTGTGACCAGCACACAAGGAGGGCCGACCACCCCATGCCACACCATCCCACCAATGCAGAGCACACCTTACACTGTAATCCCCAGACACCCTGCCCAGGAGCAGCGTACACCAGTGCAGGACACCCCATGCATGCCACCACCCCCACTGTGACAATGCAACCCTGTGCACCACAGAACCATGCAAGGCAGCCCCACCACGAGCACCCGCCAGTGGGTGGCAGCACACAGTGATGCAATGACTGCATACACAGTGCCACCACACACGTCCCTCCTGAGGTGCAGCTGAAAGAACGACCATACGTCGGCACACGAGGTACCCCACACGTGACAGGGCATGACCTGGACCCCACCACCAGTGGTACATCACCCTGCACACCCTCCCAAGGACACACCCTGACTCAGCACTGACCATAACAGCCAGTGCAGACACCCATAGTGGTGCATGGAAGCATGCACCACACAGGATGCAACACAGTGCATGGACAAACACCCACCCATTCCCAAGGGCACACCAACACAGAGACACAGTAGCGGGGTAACCAAGCCCCCAGCATGTGGCCATGGAAACCGTGTACACACAGCCAGCACACCTCCATGGCACAGGAGTGCCAGCCACCCTGCGTAGGCACCATGGAGCTGTACGCCACCAGCATGCGCCAGGAGCACAAGAGACAGACAGTGGTGCACATCCCCTACAACACACACAAGTGACAGCATGGAGGTGGGACGACAACAGCGGAGGCCACAGTGTCACCTGAGGCAGACATGCACCACACCAGTGACAGGAAGCAACCCGGCATTGTGCCGGATACAGTGGCTATCCAGCATGGACAGCCACCACTGACATGCCAGTGGACCGTGCAGATCACAGACATACAAGGGTGTCAGCTGCACAGGCCATGGATGGTCTGACAGGTGCACCATGGACACAGAGCATGCACCGTGAACCACTGCACACAGTCATCCAGTGCACAGGGAACAACACACACACCACAGACAGTGACTGATAGCTACTCCCACACCATAGTCACTTCCCCAAGGACACCCACACACGCACATGACTGCACCACCCCTGCTGACATGCACACCACTGCAGCTGAGCACCTATAGCCCACTGCAAATCAGAGACCACCACAGTAGGCATATCAAAGCAAATGTATTGTAAAACATCAAACAAAACTATTTACAGATATTTACAAAAGGTTGGGGGGAAGGCCACAAACAAGATGGGGGTGGGTAAGAGGCAGGGGTGAACAAATGGTAGAGGGAAGGAGGGGTGTGAGGGTAGGTCCAGGGTGTAGGGGAAATCAGGGGCATTAGAATGCTCAGCGGAAGCCCCACTCCCCGCTGTGGCAGCTCCTCCCACCATGCAGCTGTCGTACTCCCAGACAGTCTATCCTTTCAAGGATCTCCAGGGAGGCCCTGGCAACTTGCAGGATCTCCTGCAGCATCTCTCTGATTGCCTGCAGCTGCCGTCCACCTAGGACAAGGGAGCAGAGTCAATAAGTGTGACTGCACAGCCCCATGCAGCCCACCCATTGTGCATGGCATACAGCCGTGGGACATGCCTCTGTGATGGTGTGTGACCACCCACAGTGATCGTGTCCACAAGACCTACCCACCCAGGTGCACACAGCCATGCAGACTGCTGCACACACCCACCGGCCAAGTCCCGCACAGCACCACCATGGCTGTACAGTGACATGGCTATGCGGTGCGAAGGCAGTGGCACACCCATGTACCCGGTGCACGCATGGACCACCATTGACGCACTCCCAGACATGCAGTGGCACTGGACAGTACTGACTGTACCAAGTTGTGTGCATGGCAGTGGTGTCAATAGATGGTGGCCATGTCCTGCTGCCCGACCTGTTACACAGCATGCAAAAGTAATCATGGATGTAAGGCACTCACCATCATCAGGCTGGTCCCTGCGCTGGTCTGGTCCGGCCGCCCTCTCTGCATGCTGTGGCTCATGGCACAGCCTCCCCTCCCTGGCATGCCGGCACTCCTCTGGACCTAGGGTGCAAACATGGAGAGAGAAACATCAGTACAATCCAGTAGCAAAGTCCCCCCGCCCCATGTGTGTGCAATCCCACACAGCCATACCCATCCTCCCCCCCCCTATACCACCACCACAGCCCACACTGGATGGCCCCCCATGTGCTGCACACATGCCACCGTGATACCCTTATGGACATTATCAGTGTATGGATGGGGCACCTACCTGGCCATGGCACCACGCCCCTCCTGGCATGTGCCCGCAGGCAGGAAAGCCTGTCCGGGTTCCGGCACTGCAGGTCACCATAGTGGTGCCTGCACTGCTCTGCTGTCCGCTCCATTCCAGTGGCCTCCTCAAGGGCCACCACCACCTCCTCCCACACGGCATTCCTGGCCCTGTCCAGGGGTGCCTCCCCAAATAGGGCAGCAGCATGGGGCTCCACTAACTGCACCAGATTGGCCAGTTCCATCTGGCTCCAGATGGGTGCCCATCCCTGTGCCATCCTGCAATGTTTCAGTATCAAAATGGCACTCTGTAGTGCACGTTCACCAGGTGCAGATGCTGCGCGGTACTGCGCTGCCATTCCCCATCACGCTGTCACCGAACAGCACCATAGAGGTGCACCCATGCGGACGCATGGTGCCTAGGGGCAAAGGTCGGCACAGGGTCAAGAGTCTCTTGCGCATGGACAGCCACAGCGTGATTGGTACTCACCACGTGTAGTGCGGTAGGGCACCTGTGTGCCACTTCCTGTAGTGGCCTACCACGCTGTGACCCCAGTGCACCTACGGCACCCCAGTGCCAGAGCACCATACATGTGAACAGTGCAGTAGCGCCACTGGCACAATGGTGGCCATGCCCTGCATTGCCTCCCGCACACAGCATATCAGCAGCATGGCAGGCTTCGGCGTCAGCACCCCGGGCATGCGCCGTTTGGTGTCCACTGTGCATGTCACAGAAATGAGCCCTTGCCTGAGCACGTTCAACACAATTGAGCAAGGTGCAACAGCACGATATTCAGCCTGCATATGCAAATCAGCTAATCAGCTATTCAATGGCGCAGATACCGCATTAGCATCCACTTAAAATTGCGCCTCACCTCATTTGCATGCATTGCACTATATAAATGTGACATTGGGCTGCAGAGGCCATAGTCTGTTATTGTGGTGAGTTGCATGCTGTTTGGGAGTGTGGACTGTGGTGTGTGGGACATGCATGGGACTGCACAGTCACAGGTAACACCTGTCATTCCCACAGGATCAAGAATGAGCGATCGTGAGGTGGAGGAAGAGGAACAGAGACATGGGAGGAAGAGGAGGCCTAACTTCACCAAGGCAGAAACAGATGCCCTGTTTGAGGCCTAGCTTGACCAGGAGCCACTGCTCAGTGGACAGCAGGGAACACGACAGGCCCATGCTGCTGCATGGGGAGAGGTGGCGCGTGCCATCAACCTGCTTGGCAGCCACCAGTGGTCCGTGCAGGAGTGCAAGAAGAAGGTGGGCATGGACAGGCAGAGGATTAAGGACAAGGTGGCTGCCATCAGGGCAGCATGGTCTGCGACCGGTGGGGGACAGCTGGCCATGCAATGCCTGACCCCACAAGAAGAGCGGGTTGCTGGCAGCATGCGGTGTTGTGCCATCGAGGGTGTTCCAGGTGGTGGATTCCAAATGGGTGGTAGCCCGTCACTGCATGGTAGGTCCTGATCTGTCACAGTGGGGAGACAGGGTAGGGCAGATACATTAATGCTACTGTGTTCCCTTACAGCTCCTGAGCATCTACATGGGTCAGCGGTGGTGGGCCTGTCCACTGAGGGTGATACTATGGACATAGAGGAGGGCCCATCCACCTCCACAGGTGTCCAAGGATCAGGGTGACAGTGGGCCCACCTGGCTGTCCGGACTGATGTTGGTGGAGCAGGTGTGGAGGAGGCCCTGCCCGTGTCCCAGCGTGCCAACGTCCATGGATGCCAGCATGCTGAGACTTGGACTGGTGCCGGATCCGTCACTGATGATGATGGAGCTCACTTCATGGACAGTGATATGTGTGTGCCGCAGGATGGCCACACAGCAGGTAACAGCATGGGCATGGCCATGAGTGGTGCCACCGTGGAGGCCTGCATGACATCACAGTCCCAGCCTGTGCCTGTCTGTACCAGTGGGGATGCACTGGTGTGTGTCCAGGACAGTGGGGCTGTTGCAGCCACTGTGGTGGCACCGTTGAGCCCTGGAGAGCAGCAGCCGGAGAGGCAGTGTCAGCAGTCGGCCTTTGGCCATGGGGGTACAGTGTCGGGGTGGTGGCATCAGTGCACCACCTGTGGACATGCCCAGGCATGGCCCTGGTGTGCAGCACCCACCCTCAAGGGGTGCTGCCCATCAGGGCCGTGAACACCGTGAGGGACAGCATGCCGATCAGGCAGATGACCTCTTAGATGAGCACACCCGCATACTCCAAGATTCAGTCAATCAGCAGTTGCGGCTTGTGACGGTGGTGGATGCACTCAGTGTGGCCCTGCGCCAGGCAGAGGACCGGTGCAGCAGGGACACTGGTCTGCTCCTGGCAGGGATGGACCGGATGCGGGAGGATGTGACCGCTGCCATTGACAGGCTGACACAGACAATCACAGCTGCCATGGCCACAGTGGGCACACAGTTATTTGCCCATGTGTTGCAGACACCGTGCAGTGCAATGTCCACCCCCATTCCCAGCGTCGTGCGACACCCTCCTTGTTGACACCAGGTTCAACTGTGGGCATCCCGAGCACGCCTGGCGCAGGCATGTTCGGTGTGCTGCATACCCCTGCGTAAGTACAGTCGCGTTCACGCAGCGGAACCCCCGGGGGACCGTCGGTGCCACACCATGAGGCCATTGGTCAGCCTGTCACTGCTGGTGGGTCTCAGTGGGGCTGCCCATGCATCCGTGGTGGCTGTGACACTGTGGCGCGTGACTGACCTGTCTCTCACCAAGGCTACTGTCTGATTCTGCCCTGTGTGCAGTGTGTTGTTCAACGTGCAATGCACGGGTGGGGTACCCGGCCCTGCACACACACACACGTTCCATCTGCACACCCTTCCGGCTGCTGTCCACCATGGTGTGTACATGATGATGATGCCTGCGTTGCGCTGTCCGCCACTGTGCAATGGTGCCCAGCATCTGACAAACGCACAATGACAGGCACTGGGCGTGGTGGTCTGTGGACGTGTGTGTGGCTAGGTGTGGCGGTTGGGGTCGGCGTGCCTCCTACCCTTTGTGCATGTCTTGTGGGGTGGGTGTGTGTGTGTGTGAGTGTGTGTGTGTGTGACTGCCTTCTGTGTTATACCTTGCCCATCCCTGACGGCATGTGTGGTTCCATGCTCGGCCAATTCCCTTTACGACATGCACCCCTGGGGTTTGTCCATGCGTGTTTGTGGGTTGTGCCCTTGCCACTGGTGGTTGCACATGACCCCATGTCTTACCTGGGTTGGTTGAAGTTCTCCTCTGTGATGGTGTCCCGGTGCAGCTGCGACATCCGGATCAGTCGGAGGTCCCTTCGACCAAGGGGGGGCTGCCCATCACGATCTTCACCAGCGTCCTCATCGTCCCCATCGCTGTCCCCCTCTTCAACCTGTATGGCTATCCCACAGTCATTGGCCATGTTGTGCAGGATGCAACAGGCCAGGAATAGCCCACAGGCCTTTGAAGGGCTGTACTGTAGGGCACTGCCAGACATGTCCAGGCAACGGAAATGTGCTTTCAGCATCCCGAACACATGCTCAGTGACATTGTATGTGGTGGCATGTGCCTCATTGTAGCGTTGCTGTGATGGGGTCGCAGGCCACCGGTATGGTGTGAGCAGCCAGGGACGGAGTGGGTATCCACTGTCACCTGTGGTAGAGGGTGGATATTAGTTTAGTGATCAGCGTCTCCCTGCCATGGGCCATCTAAGCCAGTAACCATGTCACCTCTGACTATGCCCCTCCCAAGCTCCATGTCTTTCTGTGTGATTTGCATACTCACCCACTAGGTGGCCAGTGGGGATGTCACCACTCTTGAACCTGTGGCACAGTGCAGACTGGTGCCAGATGAAGATATCATGTGCTCCCCCAGGGTGCATGGCACAGACATTGATTATGCACCCCCTGGCATTGCACACCACCTGGCAGTTGATGCTTGCATACCCCCCTCCGATTTGTGTATGCGGCCCGTTTGGGGCCAGGTGGCGTGCGGATGGCCACATGGGTGCAGTCTATTGCCCCGAGCATGCCAGGCATATGTGCTACCTGTGGAACTCCTCTATGTTTGATGTGTGCTCCGACGGTGTGCTGGGGAAACGGATGTACTCCGCAGCATGTGGCAGCAGTGCGCTGAGGAATTGGGTGAGAAGGCGTGACGCGGCTGACTGGGTTATGCCTATCATGTCCCCTGTTTGTCTCTGGAAGGTACCCGTGGCAAGCAGGCACATGACAGCTGTCACTTTGGTCTCCACTGACAGAGCATGGCTCCGTCGTGTGGGTGCCTGCATCACATCACTGCACAGCTCACAGAACCGCCTCAGGATCACCCGGTTCAGGCAGTACTGGCCCACGATCTCAGTGTCAATGTACAGCTCGAAGCTGGTGTGGGCTCAGTACTGCCTGCTGGGGGCATACTACCAACGGGCCCTTCCATGGCTGCGCCCCCCTGCTGCCTGCCTTCTCACCTCCCTCATTACTGTCTTCATCTGGATGGTGGCACTGACCATGTCCCTGGCTTGTGTTACCCCCCTGGCAGCTGTTTTACCGTTCCCCCCTGTCCTTACTACTACTCCCCCTGCACCGGGAACACCTCCCAGTAGTAGCCGTACTGCCCACTGTCTGTGCCCTCAGTGCTGCGTGGCACTTCCCACTTTTGTCCTGTGCAGTGGCACAGATTCCCCACACCTTCCCTGTTCCTGGTGGTTCCAGGTGCTCTGTCCTGCTCCTGCCCTGTCCTTCTCACAGTTACTGTGTGCCTGCTTGCAGTTCACCCACATGTGGCTTCCCTGTAGCGTTCCTGTGCCTCTTTCTTGCTCCTTTTTATTTTGGATCACTTCCGCTATCGCGCAACTTGCTCCCCTATTGAGCATGGCGCATGTTGTTGAGTATCGCACTGCGCCATTTATTCATGGTTCCTCCCCCTTCAGTTGCACATGCATTCATTACCATTTCACTCTTGTGCATTGTGATTTGGGGAGCGCATCTGCCTCCCGCTGAATATCGCACAGTGGCACATTTTCGGACTTGAGCTGGTGCATCCCTGTTGCGCATGGCTTAACCCTTTTGAATATCTGGGCCAATGTCTATACTGCACATGCTGTTCTTTACAATCGGTCTCTACTTTGCCCTCAGAACCAGTGAGCATTACAGTCTCAAGTGGGGAGATTTACAGTTAATGCTGGATCCTTGAGGGGAAAAATACTTCCAGTACAATGAGCATCAAATTAGAATCTGTTCTGGTGAAACCCCACAAAATGTGAGACTTGTGCAGCCTTGTATGAGAACACTGAATACCCACTGAGTGACCCTATAGCAGCATACATTAAATGAGAAACACAGAGACCTAGTAATATGAAATCCCTCGTTTCTCAGTTTTATCTTGCCCTCAATCTCAACTATATCCCTGGTAAAACTGGCTCCTTATGGTACATATCTATGACTGTTGGATAAAACATACTGCACAGCAATGAAAAAGATGAAAGCAACTGCTAGCCTCCCAGAAGAAAAACAGATCACAACCCACTCTGACCACAAAACATTGATGCAAAGGCTGACAATAACAACATGCCCCAAACAGAAGTTGTGCAGGTTTCTGGACATCGTAATCTACAGTTCATACACAATTATTTGGTTCTCTTGGATGAAGAATGGAGAAGAAATTCCATGGGCCAGAGTCACAAAACTTTGTCCGTCCACAAACCCAGTTTGCCTGGGGAAAACTGGGTTTTGCCCAGAGTTGGTATTTCCAAAGCCCAATTTGCCCCTGGGCAAAGTGGAGAGGTGGGCTGCAATGCAAATAAAGGGGAAGGGATCTGCATATCCCTGCAATCCCATTTACTAAGGTGTTGCTCCACACAAGGGCCTTTGCGAAGGCCTTTGCATGAAGCAAATTACCACCAACAAAAACCTGGCAGTAACCCTTGCAACTCAAGTGGTTGTTGGAGGTACAGCAGCTCCCCCACCACCTCCCCAGTCCCCAATCACCCACTCGATAATAAAAAAATGAATTTCTATGATGTAGTGTCCCACCCCAGTCCCTGATCACCCAGCCACTGATAACAAAAATATTTCCCATAGTGTAGTATCCCACCCCAGTCCCTGATTACCCACCCAATGAAAAAAAAAATATTTTCCATGGTGTAAGTCTATCCCTGGTCCCCAGTCTCCCACCCGGTAATGAAAACCCCATTTTCCACAGTGTAGTGGTCCATCCCCCCTCCCTGGTCATCAATCGCCTTCCCTAAAGGAACAATGCCATTCCTTGGTAGTCACAGTGTCCCTCCCTCCTGCCTGCCCCCAGCCCCATCCTATTTAGTGTAACCCACCACCCTGCTCCCCCAAAACACAACCCCCAGTCAACGATCAGCACAGCCCTCCTCACACCACTGTGTCTTACTACTGACTGAGCCCTCAAGGAGCGCATACTGTATATAGTACGGCTCCTTGACTGTGATTGGTTAATCACAGTCAAGGAGTCTTACTGTATATTGTACATGTTCCTTTAGGACTCAGTCAGTGGCCAGCCATGGTGGTGTGAGGAGGGCTGTGTTGGTCACCAGCTGGGGTCAGATTAGGGGGAGGAGGGTCGTGGGTCACACTGGATGAGGTGGGAGGGACCCTAGACTACCATGGAACGGTGTTGCTCTGTTGGGGATGGCAACCAGTGACTGCGAAGAGGGGAGGGACCACTACACTATGGAAAATGGGGTTTTCATTACCAGGTGGGAGACTGGGGACCAGGGAGAGACCTACACTATGGAAAATATTCTGATCATTGGGTGAGTGATCAGGGACTGGGGTGGGACACTACACTATGGAAAAATATTTTTTTAGCATTGGGTGGGTGATTGCGGACTGGAGTGGGATGCTACACAATGGAAAATGTTTTTTTTTAATCATTGAGAGGGCTATCGGGGACTGAGGTGGGACACTACACTATGGAAACCCTTTTCTCTTACTGTCAAGTTGGTGACCACTGGGGAATGTGGCTTTGTGGATCATGGGCTGGTAGAGGGGTGTGCAACAGCCACACTAATTCCAAGCAAATAAACCCATAATGGGCATGCTAATGGCCACTAGCACCTTGCATGCCCAGTAGGCTCATTTGCATGGCTACTTTCATGAATTGCACTTTAGCATCTGAACACTATTGGCTTCAGGGCCATTTTTCTGGCTTGCTGTGAGGGCAGTGCAACTGGGCTTCTCACTGCTTTTCCTGGGTTACCACAACCCCTATCTGCATCTATTTACAGTCTGTTAACATTGTGCACTATCCGATTGTGAATAGCACTTTTTGGCCCTGCACAATGGCAAGGTACAGTGCAAACCTTTGTGCTGCACTTTGCCCTGTTTTGTGAATCCTGACACATGATTTTTATACCCAATTCCTCCATCACAGCTACAAGCAAAGCAGAAACCAGCAATACTGACCACGTCAATGGCACTAGCAATAAACCTCCTGCATAGCAGGAAATATGCAGTCAAATCTCCAAGGATCCTTCAAGCCTCTCACCTTGCTTAATGACTACTGCAACTTCCAGCAGGCAGTGAACATCAGTATTGTGCAAGTCCAATAAAACCAGAAGAAATGAGGAATTAGAATAATTGAATCCTCTGACAGTGATTGAGGTGAGCTAGAACTTCCATGCAGGCCTAATGTGGAAGGGTGGTTCAGCTGTGATGTATACCAAATAGCGAAAGACCATCATGGCACAGAGGCTGAGGGAGGGCTGTCTTTACCCAACACTGCACTAGGAGTGGGTTTTAACTCTGCAGTGGGAGTTTCCAGTAAATTATTAATATAGTACATCAGTTAACAGAAAGGGGAAGGAGTAACATGATGTGATAAAGACTACTAGGGAGAAAAAATAAAACAAAAAACATACGTGAGTAAAAAATTCAGTTGTTTTGTTTTTGTCTAACAACAGATACAGCAACAAGAAGCGACAGAAGAAAATTACTTAGAAGTGGACTTTATTTATTAAAAAAGCTTTTTACAATAATTAATAAAACGTTTTCATATTTAAGTGCTCTGAAGTCACCCCTGAAAACAGGCACTAGTGCCTAGTGGGCCTTACCCGGTTACCAAAGACTACAAAAAAAAAATAAAATAAATGTACTCAGTCTGAAACACTTTAACTGTGTTTAAGTGTGTTGTAACGTCTGCGAACAGGACAAAATTCTCTGTGTTACAATGAATTTGAATAGTAAACATAACAACTTTAATTATGTTGTCTTGAAAATTATTCAAGCCAGTATATTTATTGCTCTGTGGGCAAAACCATGCTCAACCAGCCTGCGCTACCACCTCAAGGTTCAGCTTCCTATTGACCTCTCAAGCTTCACTCTCAAGGTTGGTTGGAATCTGAAACTCTTGCTGGCAGCACTGGTTGGTTGTGCATAGTTGCCCAACCAGTATTCTCTTTATGGTGTTCTAATTATTATTTATTAAGTTTACACCAAAAGCCTTTCTTCCATCTATCCTGTCGTTTACCAAAATAAGATACTCTGCTCTCTCACAGAAGGTTATATAATTTACCTGTACGTTTTTGTTACGATTCTTCTTCATGTGTTAGTAAGACTTCAACTTAGTGAGGTTTGTTTTTGTTTATCTAAACATTTTAATAACTGTCTTATTTGTAAGAAATTTAGGAAATGCTCTGCTGAGGTCTTGGCTTTATTTTTGAAATATTCAAATTACGTTGAAGACTTGTTTAAAAAAAATTCATGTTTAATTCATCCAAAGTCTTTTACCACATTTATTTACTATAATTGTATTATCTTGAAGTGAGCAACATTTTTATATTTTTGATTTATTGTTTTCTTTTTTATATTCTGTCCATACCTTCACTATTGTTTTAGTGAAAATTGATATTGTCTGTGTAAGATCTGGGAGTGGTAGATAGAGTAGATTTTTTTTTTTTGGCTATATCTTGTTCAATCTAAATTCATAAAGATTTTTTACTGTTTCCTTTCTGAAACCAGAAAATGACTCGCTCAAGTAGGAAAAATACTGATAAATGTTTGGAAGTTGTAGACCTCCTTTGTTGATAGAATTATATAGTTTTTCTAAACTAATATGGAACTTTTTTTTCCATAGATATTGTCATCAAACCTTTTCCCATTATTTGACAAAAATCTGTATTGGTCTTGATGGGAAGGGCATGAAACCGAAAAAGAAACCTAGTTAAAATGTTCATTTTAATAACATTGTCCTTTCCCATTAATGTAAAGGGTAGTATGGACCATCTCTCCTTACCATTTTTTATTTGTTGTAATAGTACCGTATAGGTCATGTCATATAAATGTATGTTGCTTGAAATATACATATCTAAACAGTTAATATATTGTTTATATTCTCATATCACTCTTAGTGTTATTACAGTATTATAGCTTTTGTTAAGTGAGACTATTTCTAATTTTGTAGCATTTATCTTGTATCCTGATACTCCTGTAAATTTTGAAAGTATTGTTACTAATGGATCCATAGATTTAGATGCAACTTCTAGAAATATTAACTTCCTCATTGTTATAACCACAATTTATGTATACTGTAAAGTAGAGTTCCATGTCATAATAGCGATCTCTATTTTGGTGAGTGTATATCGCTGAAAAGCAAATTGGCTATATGCACATCCAGGCAACCTGACATCTGGAACACTAAAAAGTGTTTTTGTGTGGGGGCTATACCCTCTGCACCCCCCCTAAATTAAGATTCTCAACTCTAGAGGGGTGCATGTTGGGGGGGGCAAAATCTGGATTCTGGAAAAAAATTATGTCTTGCAGCGGCAGGCAGTAGCAAAATTTACATGCTCCTGGCCCTAGCCCTGAACCCAGTACCTACTGAAGTGGAACTAGCTAGCCACACCACCACACCACATGGCTAGCTCAGTGGCAGCAGGCATTCCAGTCCCCTAAAACCCTTCTCTGTCCCTCTTCTTCCCCTTGCTATCCCCCCTTCTGGTTGCCCTTCCCTACGCTCACTTTTACATAGGGTCACTACCCTTGCAGGGTAGCCCATGGTGAATGTGCTGAATATGAGTGACCGTTTTGACAGTCACCCATATTCAGTCATTATTAGTGTTGTGTGAAACTAGAAAATTTTGCCGGCTGAAATATTTCACAGAATTTGTGTGTTTCAAGAAATATTTTGCTGGGTGAAATGCAAAATTTTGCCCATTGGGCAGGTGAAAGTTCACCCATGAACAGGCAAAATTTGCCACATGTGGATGAAATTTCACCACCCATGGGTAAAATTTCACAATTTCGTTACCGACCCCCAATCTGCCAAAGAAAAACAATCCCCTTCCATGTCCCTGATGTCTAGTTGTCCTACCCACCTGATCAGCCGAATTCAAATCAAGCCCCCCAGACAGCCTGAGCCCTGGCCCCCAATATTTGTAATAAAAAAAGCAACAATCCCTTCCCATGTCCTTGGTGTCTAGTGGCACCCCACCTAGCTGAATTCAAATCAAGATAGAACCCTCCCTCCTCCCCCAGTCACCCTGAGCCCTGGCCCATATCTTTGTAAAAAAAATCCCCTCTCCTGTCCCTGGTGTCTAGTGGACCCCCCACCCTGTCTTACATCAGAGCCCACCCTGCTCCCCCCTGTACCCCAATCGGGACACAGGCACAGCCCTCCACTCACCTCCAAGGCCAGCAGCACATTTGAGTGCTCAATGAATGAGTGTGTGCTTGTACAAGCACACGTTCATTCATTGACAGATTCAGACAGACAGCACTCTCACTACACTACCAGTACTAGTGAGAGTGCTGGCTGTCTGAATCTGTCAATGAATGAGTGTTTGCTTGTACAAGCATGGACTCATTCATTGAGTGCTCAGATGGTCTGCCAGCCATCGAAGTGACTGGAGGGCTGTACTGGTGGCCCAATTGGGGTATGGAGGGAAGCGGGGTGGGCTGCCTCTGACTTAAGACAGGGTGGGGGGTCCACGAGATACCAGGGACAAGGGAGGGGATTTTTTTTTTTACAAAGATATGGGGCCAGAGCTCAGGGTGACTGGGGGAGGAGGGAAAGTTCTCTCTTGATTTGAATTTGGCCAGTGATCAGCCAGGGGAGCCAATAGACACCAGGGACATGGGATTGTTGTTGTTTTTTTATAAAGATTGGGGGCCAGGGCTCAGGGTGTCTGGGGGGGTTCTTGATTTGAATTTGGCCATTGATCAGACTGGTGAGAACCACTAGACATCAGGGACTCAAAGGGGCACAGAATACTGGCATATCAGATATGGGCAAAATTGCAGGCAAAATTTCACAATTTTGCAGAATATTTCATGTGGCAAAATTGCTGATTTTGTGGCAATTCCACTGGTGAAATAAAATTTTGCAACATCTCTAGTCACTATCCTCACTGGATACCCTCAGATAGCTTGAGAAAATGGCTCCATATATATAACAGTGGGGAAAGCAGACAACTTTGGCGAGTCCATCTTTTCAGCATTATTATGTTTGAGATATTAGAGTTTATATGAATTCTAGCTATTTGACTGGAATAGATACATTTAGGTCATTGTATGAATGTTTTTCTTTCAAAACCTAACTTTGACAGGGTCTTCAGGAGAAAAACCCAGGAAACCCTGTCAAAGCTTTTTTACACATCCAATGCAATCATTACTGCTTGACTGTTACTTGAAGAATTTCAGATGTAATCCTCCTCTTATATTATGGGCTAATCTCCACCCTTCAATGAAGCCCATTTGATCTTTGTTGACAATATTTTTTATAACAGATTCAGCCTTCCAGCAATAATTTTAGTGAAAATGTTATGATCATTATTTAGTAACAGAATAGGAAGGTAAGATTTACACTTGGCTTCTAATTTCCCAGGTTGTAGTATCAGTGCAATTAGGGTTTCAGTGATGGACAGAGGGACAGCACCAACTATTTTTATCTGATTAAACACCTTCTGCAAGATGAGTTCAAGGTTAGTCTTGAAGGTTTTATAGAAGGTTGCAGTGAGTTCATCTGGCCCTGGAGATTTTCCTAGTTTTCCTGCTCTACTTCTACTTGCTCAATTTCCTGCTCCACCTTTTTGGCTTGTTCTGGTGAGATTCTATTTAGGTGTACTATATCCAGAATGTTTTTATCTTTTCTGGGTTACTTGGATTTTCAAGAGTATTTGGATTATCAGGAAATGTTTTAAATGTCTTGTCTACACCTTCTGGTGTAGTGACATCTGTTCTTTGTTGATTTGGGATTTTATTCATAGTATTAACTAGAATAGTCAATCACCCCATTACAGAGTGGTTTCTTCCACTAGACACCCTTACTTCTGTAGCACAAGTCTTGCAGGATGGTCAGCTCACAGACTTCCCAACCTTTCATATGGCTTATTGGTTACTGCATCAAGCCACCTTTAAATATTTGCAGTTGCTGCTTGTTTTCACTACTCATATTGGTCCACTTGCATGGTCTGAGGTGGAAAGGACTGTTCTGATCACCTTATCACAAGATGTTGCTTCATCACATGCCACATTTGTGATATAAAAAAAGTTGTCTTTGGATCCAAAGGAGGTATCGGGATTCTGTTTCTATCAGAAGGAATCGTTATAGCTGATGTGGACTCTGAGGGAGTGCTATACCATTTGAATAGATCTTCACAAATTCATTAAGCAAGATCGATATCACTCAATGCAGTTTAAAATTTTACATAACTTATATTTCACTCCCCAGAGGTTTCATCAAATGGATAAATCAGCTAACCTCCTTTCTATCAGATGTGAGAACAAGATCTAGTCTTTATTCCACATCTTATGGGCATGTGATAAGGCAGCCCTCTTTTGTTGAGACCTCTAGCAATGCTTAAACCGATTGTTAGGCTTAATTGATGTCTTTAAACTGGAGATTTGCTTGAAGGGCCATTATCATGATTGCATCTGGTGGTTCCTCAGAAGAGGCACATGGCTTTAATTGCTTTTGCCATAAAATAGTTATTTTAAGACACTAGACTAAGAGGCCCGTATATTCAGACTGCGCCTGGCAGTGACGCAAGTGTGGGTGCAGCTCAACTGGGATGCGCCGGAGGCCAGGACCTGGTGATATTCAACGGTGATGCACCATGGCACAGCACCATTGAATATGGTATGGACAGCGCACTGCACAGTGTGCACTGAACACAGCACAGTGGCACTGCTCTGGCACAAGCAATGGATAGGGAGCATGGGGATGCACCAGTGCAAACTCAGTTGCGCTGGGTGCAACACCCACAATATTCAACAGAGGGCATGCAAATGAGGCCATGATATATGCAAGGTACAAATGGGGCCATTTACATGTCATTATGGCCCCATTTGCATGCCTTGCACAGGGCAGCCCAGCATATTGCACCTGGTGCCCTGCACAGACTGACATGAGCAGAGGGGGTGCCGGAGCATCCCCAACCTCCTTACCACAATCGCCGTCTACTGCCGTACATAAATCCCTGGCAGTCTAGTGGTACCCTCCTCCCGTCTCCCCGATTGCCAGTATATGTATCCAATATTAGTCCCTGGTGGTCTAGTGGAATCCCCCTCCCTTCCGATGCTGTGATCACCAGTTAAATGCAGTAAAATATCCCCGGTGGTCTAGTGGTACCTCCTATCTGGTGCTGTGATCGTGGTAAATCAGCATCAGAATAATCCCTGGTGATCCAGTGGCATCCCCCTTCCCTCCCAATGTGCCTGATCACTGGTATTTGTAGGAAATAGTATGCCCTGGCAGTATAGTGAAATCCCCCAACCTCCTGTGTCCCCAATTGCTGGTATTTGTAGGAAATAGTATGCCCTGGCAGTCTAGTGGAAACCCCCGCCACCCATTGCCATGATTGCAGGAAAGCACCATAGAATACTTCCCTGGTGATCCAGGTGGCACCCCACCCACCCACCCACACAGAACCCCTTGTCCACCCCACTCCCCCATCATCAGTGGGTGGCTGCAACCCACCGCATACCACCCAGCCACCTGCCAAATGACAGGTACAGTATGGGCTTGCAGGCATACTGTACCAGACAGTCCCACATATTTGGGACTGTCTAGTATGGCATGCTCTGCAAGCCCATACTGTACCTGTCATTCGGTGGGTGGCTGGGCGGTATGCAGGTGGGTTGCAGCCACCCACCGATGACAGGGGGATGGGGTGCACAAGGAGTTCTGTGTCAGTGGAAGGGGTGGGGGTGCCACTGGATCACCAGGGAAGTATTCTACAGTGCTTTCCCGTGACCGCGGCAATGGGTGGGGAGGGGTTCCACTAGACTGCCAGGGCATACTATTTCCTACAAATACTGGCACTCAGGGACATGGGAGGGTGGGGGGTGCCACTAGACTGCCAGGGATCATTCCAACACCGATTTACCACAATCACGGCACCAGGCAGGGGGTACCACTAGTCCACCAGGGATATTTCAGGGCATTACACTGGCGATCGTGGCATCAGGAGGGATGGGGGTTCCACTAGACTACCAGGGAGATGTGGGTGCTTGTGGACGGTGTTCTGGGTGAGCAGGTGGCCACCCATCTGGTGGCTGCTGTGTTGTGTCCTGCAATACAGCAGCCCACCTGTGGGTGGCCAGGAGTTGTTCCCACTATTCAAGGGCTCAACTTTGAGCCCCCCTATGCAGTGCACTGCAGGGTTTTGCCAGCATATGCATCGCACATCCTGGGCTGAATATCAGGATGTGCAGCATATGCATGGGCATGCCCCCTCCATCTGTACTGCATACACTTACATTGCAGCCCGGTGCATCGGGATTTGCACTGCACCATGCAGCCTTTTCAATATCCCACTGGGGCACAATGTTGGGTTGCACCATGCGCAACCCATTTGAATATCTGGGCCATAGTGTTATACCGTCTTAGGTGACATTGCATAATGTGATTTTGGGCACCCTTAGCATGAAAAAACATATTGCTAATGTTTTTCATCAATATCACTCTCACTGTATGCATTGGGAACAGTTTCATGCATTGTTGGCTATTGTGATATAGATATTCAGATTTGATTGTTCGCTAAGTTGGAGTTGTTGGGGTTTAACAGCTTGTTTCCAGCCATATTGGTTTAACATTCTGGTAGAACCACCATTGTTCTGTGCTGTCGTTGGGGGAGGAGGTTATGGTTTTTGTTGAGGTATGTTTTTTAGCATACTCTTTTGTATAGGTTTTCCCTTCTGTTTATGTGTTTTTGTCCTGTTGATTATTTTTCCTTTTTATTTCTTGGTTGTTGCTTTTTATCATTTATTTAGGCAATAAGGCATGACCAGGGGGTGCATTATGGTGGAATAATAGCCACCTCGGGTGGGTTGAAGCACGAGGTGAAGCTGAGTGCTTCCACCATCAAAGAAGGGCTGTTAGCCCACCATAATGCATCCCCTACAGTGTCTTATTGTGATTATTAAAAGTGTTACTATGTACAGAATAGAGTAATTAAAAAGAATATGTGTTATTATTAACTTTATTTAAAGAAAGGTTAAAAAATGAATAATCATACTAAACAAAAAAAATTGTCCAATATGAACATTGTTTTGGTTGCTGCCTTCCAGTAGGTGGTGTCAAACTGCTTTACTGCAGTGTTGAGAGTAGGCAGTGGTTTCGATTGTTGGAGTTACTGTGGTGTGGAGTGATAATGAGTGGTTTATGGTTGGGGAATGGGGACTACCAAAAAGTAGAGTGGGATCAACTGCTGTGTGTTTGGGTGAATGACTGGTGCGTATTTAAAGATTACACGGAGTCAGTTCCAGGTTCCCAGTGGCATCTTGTGTCAGCGTGCACCCATTATGTTATTCGTAGTCATCAGTTAAGAGGGAGAGAGTGAGTGGGAGTACCAGAGCACAGCTCAGTGAAAGCTGGAGAAATTACTTTTAGTCACAGTTTGCAGATAAGGTAAAAAGTTTCCTTTTTTTTTTGTTAGAAACCTGTCCTGACGTGCCTCATTCAACTGACTGTTACTGTGTACCGCTTTGTTAGTTCCAGATATTTCACCTAGACTAGAAGTGGATTACTATGGTTGGAGTGCAGAGTTTTGATTGTGAGGGGGCTTCTTTCAGCTGGGCTGTTGAGATAGGATAATGGCTGTGCTGGAAATAGCTCTCCACCAGTCAGGATTCAGCATTCTTTAAATACATTTCATAATCTTCATTATAGAATGGCAAGAAAATTATTAGTCAGTGTGTGCCTGAAACAGTGATGTTATTACTCAATAACATCACTGTACTGATTTTTATGACCCTTTCATTTTACTTTTCTCTTCAGAAACAAACAAAATCTACCAAAACATTTTTTTATTTTTTTTATTTTGTGTTACAGCAAGTCATTGTATAACTGCAATAAAGCACTCCAAGGTGTGTGTTATTGTGTAATAATTAATGGTCTCCGTTTTCTCCCATTGCCAAAACCGTGTGTTAAATGCCGTAACACCTGAGTAGGTGTTACGGCATTCACGCGCTCCCTTTGAACAACAAAGCGCTCGAGACTAAACATAGCGCGATGTTCAAATTGTCCCTGTCACCTCAAGTGGCACTGACTGAAATACACACTTCTCGGGGGTTGCCTCTATACCAAATAGCCTCCAGCAGCCTCGTATAGCCTAGAAGTTAAAAAAAAAAAGCCGATTCCAAACACCGAAGGAAACCGAAAGACAAGAGCAGGAAAACCGCAACACAATTCAAAAAAACCAAAAGCGACCTCGGACTTTTCAAACGGAGCCCTTCAATTACATAAAATTAAATATGGGGAAAAGTGTGTTAAACTCGAATTTAACACACACCCTCGTTGTTGGATGGCATTCATAAACCATGTGCCATCCAACAACTCGGGTGTGTGTTAAATTCTCGTAACACACTTCTCCCCATACTTTATCCTATATATAACGTCACTCCTGGAGTGGTGGAAGCACTCGGCCTTGCCTCATGCTTCAACCCACCCCAGGAGTGATGTTATTACATGATAACACACACCTTGTGATGCCTTATTGCTTAAATAAAGTGTGCTAAATTAGTTCAACATTAACAAAGAGCACAGAAGGCCATATACAATGGTAGCTATCAAAAAGTTTCCTACCTCGAGGTACCACTGAGGTAATTTGCATTGACTTTAATGTGATCCTGCCTCATTCTGCCTCAGCACACCTAGGTATACCTCAGTACTGCAAAACTTTTATATGACTACCACTGTAGACTACAAGCTAATCATGCCTCAGAGTCATGCATTGCACAAGAACACTGCAAGCATCAACTACACTAGTTATCCCATACTTAGTTGCCTGTTCAAACAGCAACATCATCTCATGCATGCTACCATCACCTCTGTTACATCTCTCTTTATGACATCCGTTTGGCCTCTGCTCCCTTTGCTTCCTCTATCCCAACCAGTTTATCTTTCGACATTTTCCAGTTTTGCCAAAGTCAGCCATTCTGAAGTCCAGGACCACAAGCCAACCATTTTGAAGTCAAGGACCACAGTTTTTTAACTGGAATGATGTGTTCCTATGTTTATGTTAAACCACATTGCATTGTGGGCACTGGGTCCAAGCAGTTCCCTCACCTCTATTCTCTGACCAGTTTAGCATTTGACAGAAGCAGACTGTGGCCCCCTCTCTAGTCAGTTCTCTGATCCTCTATATGAGAAAGCTGTCTTGCATTATATTCATCAGTGTCTGACTTCCTGCACTGTTGGCTGATGGGACTCCCCAGTACACATCTGGCATATTTAGGTCATCAGCTTTCTCCATCTCCCTTTTGGCTGATGCCTTCCTGATTCCCACCCGATTCCCTGTCTCCATCTTCCTTCTTGTGTAGCAGTCTGTACACCACTGCAATACTAATATTGTTACCCCTTCTATTGTCAGTTGCATGCATGCCCACCCATCCAGAGTAGTATCTTCTATGACCTTTATACTTTTAATTTACAGTACCATTGCCCCTCCCCCTGTCTTTTTCTCTGCCCTTCCTGTAGAGTAAGTAGGTAAGAACTGCAGGATCCCAGTCATTCTTTACTGTTGTCCATTTTTCTGTTATGTCTAACAGGTCCATATTAGCGTCTTCCATCACTGGGTGGAGTTCACTCATTTTGTTTCCAAGGCACCTGATACTTAAGCAAGCCTCTCTCCAGAACCCATGTCTCCTATCCTTACCCCTGCCATGGACCAGAACTACTACACTGATTCCCTGAATTATTTCTCCTTTTCAGTCTCCACTCCTCCCCCATGTGGTTGTCAGTTTTTATTGTATTACCACTTCACCATCCCTATCGATGTTGTCCTTTTCCCTGGATTGTCTCCACTAGTTGGGCGAGTGTTTGCAGGTCTTCTTCAGTTGAGTTCTCCTCACAGATTACCTTTACCCCAGCCCTCCCTAGATCAGTTACCATAAAATGTATGCTAGAAACCTCTGGCCCTATTCCTTGGTCCCCTTCCTATTAAGATGATGGCCATCTGGGTTAAATAGGCCTTCATCCTACCTTAAAGGACCCCAGTCTCCCAGGAAGCAAAACTTCTCCTGTACACAAAACTTCCAGCCAATTGTTCAATTGGAAGATTTGTTGCTTTCTTAGCCTCCCCTACATGTGCACTGTGAGAACCTCTGAGAAGCTTACAGTACCACCCAACCCCTTATGCCTGTAGCCCATTGTCTTGAAGCTAGCCTCCACTGGAGGCTAGCCAATCAGTGCAGTGGTAGTGCTACCACTTGCAACACCAGCAGCCCAAGTTTGGGAAAATGCTCACGCTGCTGGGAGCCAGCTGGAGAAGGAAGATGAAAGGTCCCAGAGTACTCTTTCTTCCTCCATGGAGGGACGACTGCCACTACTGCTGCAAGACTGCCACCTGGGTGACCACAGGTGGCAATGCAGTCAGGTAGCAGACTTGGGAGAGAGGATGCCAGCCAAGGTCTGCAGAAGTTCTCACCACATGCATATGCTTGGGCCTCCCAGCAAGTTGCCATCCAGTGAGCAAGGCTTAAGGGAAAAAAATGGCTCATACACCATGAACCTCCAGTGAACTCAGGCCCCAGCCACAGCCACTGTCCACCTCTGGGAGACCCAGGAAACCTCAGTCTCTATAGGTCTGAAGGAAGCTGAGAGTTGGTACCAGCTAGTACCACCATGAGAGGGCAATTTCATGGGGTTGAAAGTCCTGAGGGAAAGTGACATGGATGTTGGGGGATGGGGCTAGGTCTATCAGTGGAGAAGTTCAACTGTGCTGCAAAAAAATTAACTTGAAAAGAAACAAAATAACGAGCCTTCACTGCTCCCAATGACCTTCCTGTCACATCATTCATTGCCAAATGGACAATAATGTCTGGCATCCCTCCCATTTCACTAAACAGTTTACCCTGAGGAGTACCTTATCTGCTGTTGCCCCTGGGAGACCGGTCACCACCCTTCCATCCTGGTCTCAGCACATACCACAGTCTGAGTACCCCTAACTACAGAATTTCGTTCTATAAGTACCCATAACATAAATAAGTGAAAATAATTTCAATGAAACCAGTTACACATTGACAAGATGCCTGACTGATGGACACATAGATCTTGTTACCTATAGAAGGGATTATGAAGTGTGTCATTAGAGAAAACAGCAAATATATCATAAAAGGAGAATTCTAATACATTACCATTATTAGTCTAGTTACAACTAGTGACAGGTAGCACTGTATATCTAGTCATATCACAGGAAATCCCTTTAAAATGGATGGAGTTTTCATAGTGATATAGCTAGATGTATGCAATGTTTATGAGGATACATTTTTGGCAAATATTTTCAATATTTTGAGGATGATCAGACCTAGATTGAGAATATCACTTTTATACTCATTCTAGGTCCATTTATCCACACACTAGGTCCATAGTAACATTGGAGGTGCAGAACCCAGATTATGGAGCTTTCTTGTGTTTTCCTCTTCATACAGTAAGATTGTGCTGTTCTAACATCACTGCTGGAGAGGGCCACAGAACAATCAGGATACAGAGGTTTTTTCTTGTCATAGTATAATGAAAGGCATTACATAAATCAAATATGCCTTGGCCCTAATGAAAATATTACTGATATTTTCTGTTGTGCAGTTTGACCTGTTGACATTACTCATGACTTTGCCACTCATGATGTCGTAATGTCACACTGCACTCAAGCTAAATATCGATAATATTTTCATTAGAGCTGTGGCTTTATATGTTGTATCTAAACAAAGTCAAGATTTTAGTGGCTGCCACTATTTATGCAGTAGCAAGAGTAGTAGGGGATCTGTGATATTGCCCTGGAGGCACACCAGAGAACAATGATTTTTGCTGAGAAACCCTTGAGTGTAATTTTTTCCCCTCTTCTCTTAGCACAGATGTGGTGGAAGAATGGTACACGGCAACAGTTATCTCTATCCACAAAAAGGGTAGCAGACAATTGGTAAATAATTGTCGACCAATTAGCCTGACTTCAATCCTGTGTAAAACAATGGAGGGAATACTTAAGGATATAAGTCTGTAGTTTATAAGCAGTACTGGAAACACTGATACAACTCAACATGGCTTTACTAGAGGATACTTGCGCATCACTAATTTGATCTCATTCTATGAACCCATCAGCGAATGCTTGGATAGTAATATTCTATGTGACATCATATATTTAGACCTGCGCAAAGCTTTTGATAGAGTACACCATGGGAAACTAATAACAAAACTCCAAAGTCTACACTTGAATGGGAAAACTATAGATTGGATCAAAAACTGGTTAACAGATACGAAACAAATGGTTGGAATCTGTGGTAACAATCCTGGGTAACAGTTGGTGCAAACTACCTTTATGCCCCTTTTAGGTTATATAGGTTTCATCTACAACTGTTGCTCCACCACCAACTGGCACAAGCTGGATGTACTACGCCACTGCGCTATCCATTTCATTAACAATGCCCCTACCAGAACTCATCATTGCAAGCTGTACACTGAAGTAGGTTGGTCTTCACTAGCCACCACAAGACTATTACACAGCTGCATTTGGCTCTACAAGCCCTACTTAACAAATTACACCCCCCCACCCATATATCAGGCTTGTTCTGTCACTCCCTGAGCTATACACTCAGGAAAACCTCCCTCATTTCACTCGATGTTCCCAGATCCATACTGTCTATGGCAAAGCTGCCATTGGCTATGCCTTCCCATCAGTCTGAAACAAACTACAAACCGCGCTCAAATTAACTCACCTAGTGATGCTAAATGTTTTCAAATCTCTTATCAATAACCACTTGGTGGAAACACATAGCTGCCATTCATGAACACCCATACTGCATTTAGCTGATCCCTCCCCCTCTCCCATCAATCCTCCTGGCCCCTCCACCCCCACCTCTCCCCTACTTGCCTCTCTACAACCCCAGTATGCTACATTGATGTGTAATGTTTAGCTGTGCATTTTCATACCTCACTGACTACAAGGTCAAATAATTAAAAAAAATATGTTTCTATTGTAGACAATGACATTTTTACATTTGTGTCTCATTGTTAGGCATTGAAATTGTTAGATTATCTGGCATAGACAATGGTACCGTTCCTCTCATATTGTCCAATCCTATGACTTGACCTCTTCTTTTCTTATTTATAATTTGCACTTATACGGCATGCTATTGCCTTGTACTGTCTTGAGTCCCTCAGGAAGTCCTAGTAAATGAGATTGTTCAATGGAGTTTTCCTGGAAATAAACTTGAACTTGGGTATATCAGTGTCACTAGAGGGGTGCCCCAGGGCTATGTGTTGGGCCCAGTAATGTTCAATACATATGTTAACAATCAGCATCATGGTTTAAGGGGATATGTTAACAAATTTGCTGATTTTATCAAAATAAGAGCTACTGCCTCCAGTAATGTTGAAGTCGCACACACTCAGAATAAATTCAGTATGGTGTATGAATGGTGTAACAAGTGGAATATGCAACTCAATATTGAGAAATGTGTAGTACTACACCTGGGCAAGAATAACTCCTGTAATGTGTACTAATTGGGAACATCTAGGTTAAAGGTTAAATGATGTTAGAGAGCAAATGGATTTAGGAATTGCAATGCAACAGAATATGTCCTTTAGTTCTAGCAGTTCTGCAGCATCTTCTAAAGTATTTAAAATATGGGTTGTATAAAAAGACACTTTGTAAGTAGACACAGAGATGTGTTATTGCCCTTGTACAGAAGTTTGGTGTACCCTCACCTCGATTATTGTTCCCAGTTTTGGTTGCCACATCTTAAAAAAGACAAAATTAAACTCAAGAAGATACACCATAGGTTCACCAAATCAGTCAAAGCTCTTACTTATCAAGATAGGCTGTGAACGCTAGGTCTTTTTAGCCTAGAGAGGAGACGTCTTAGGAGAGATCTTATTTTAGTATACAAGGCTATAATGAACAGTGAATTAATGTTTGCCATGGGACTTTCATTCAAGAAATTACCATTTAGTTTCTGATCCCATAACAAAATTTTATTAGGGAAATCCTATAAAACTGATAGAAGAGATTCCTTTTTTCACAGAGAGTGGTTACAGTTTGGAACAAATTGCCAAGACATATTGTGGAGTCTATTAGCATTGACTGCTTTAAAAGGAATTTTGATAATTTTATGGACAACTGGGAACATATATGAACTACCACTGTACAGTGGGGGAGTACTCTAGAAGCACCTCGGTGCACCACTACTCCTTAAATGCCAAAGTACCCAAGTAGCATTAAAGATTTCCTGACACCCCAGATGAGACAGTAAAAACATATATGTTAGCCAAGTTAGCTTATAATTAATATGCTATGCAAAAAACTGTGTTAATGCTTCATTTAGGGTTAAAGCAAAAAAGTCAGGAAATGAGACATTAGGGTTGAACCCCTAACCCACCCTCACACAACCCACCCCGATCCTCCACAGACTGACAGATGCCGGGGTGTGTCATTGGAGTCATGAGGTCCAAATCACTCCATTCCATGTAAGCATGTTGACATGCTAGAGTAAAGGAGAATGGGGTGAGATTTAAACCTCACGACCCCAATGACTGCCAACATCGTCTGTGAAATATCGAGAGTGAGGAAGGGGGTTAGGGTTCAACTAATCTCATTTCGACTTTTTTCTTTAACTAAATGAAACGATAAACTATTTTTTATAGAATTTCTACTTTTGAAAAAGTGTAATATAAGTAGTAAAAATAAGTATTGGTGGGAGCGCAGAGCCCAGCTCCCACCAAGTTGCCAATTTTTGCATGACAACATGCATCTGGGCCCACACTCCCACTTACACAAAGCTACAGAACCATGCAGCAGCACTATGGGGCACCAAACCCTTGTAACAGTAATTTGAGCATATCTTGGGAACCGTAAGAGCTAGAAAAAATGTTTCTAACATTGTAATCATGACAGTGAGTACTTCATGCAACATCACAAAGACTCTACCCATATTTCACATCATTTCTGAGATATGGGCACCAAAAAGCACTGAACAGGCACTCTTTGAACCCTTGTGACAGTAATTTCACAATATCTCATGAACCGTGCAACATACAAAAACAATTTCCCTGCAGGCTTTCTCTACGATTTCAAATCTTTTTCCAGTGGCATAGTTCACCTAAGAGTGATCTAAGCCACCTGTAGCGAAAGTCTGTATCTCACTTTGTTTCCAAGATAACGGCACTGAGAGTCATGACACAGCCTGCAATGTAATCCTATGGGTAAAATGTCAATTATGTCATTGAGTATCTCTGCAACAAATTAATTCCCCAACACCTAAACAGCATAGTTCACATCTCTATGACATCCCCTCAACACCCTGCAAATTTCAAGCAAAAAGACCAGACTGTGATTGAGATATGGTCATCCCAATCTGGGCAATCTGGTCTTTCTTAGGGCCATCTGGTCTTTCTCATTAATGTTGCAAAAAATACATATAAATGTTCCCATAGGATATAATGGGAAGTTCAAATTGTAATAACTTTTGAACAGATTAATATTTTTTCACCAAACAAATGATAGCATGTTCCTTGGCCCAAGCTCTTTTAATGTCCCATGTGTTGGACCAGTGCAGTGCCATGGACAAAAAATGCATAAAAGTGGCAAAAAGTGCATTTTGTAGCTCTTTGCTGTGCAAAAATCATATGTCCAGCTGAAATGCAATTTAGTAAATCAAGAGATCTGCCATACCAGACTGTGCATTCCAAAAATCGTGCAAATCCGTTGAACGGTTGCAAAGTCATTAACATGCAAAATTTGAGGTTTAACATTAAAGTGCCTACTCAACCCTAAATATAGGGGCACAACTGCACCCCTATAATACTGTATAGCTTATAATTCATATATGTAGCATCAGCCCAAAGCCACTGGGATCACCGCTTCCAACTCACTTCAGAGGCCTGACTGATTTACTGTCTTAGTGCTACACTAGAAACTTTAGTCTTTCAATGATGTGGTGACTCGGGGTGGTAATAAGGATTACCTGAACACTGTACCCAAGGCTATTACCCTAAGAACTACTCTTTTAATAGTTTTCAAATGTATGCATGGTTGATGCCCATTTTTCTTTACTCTTTGTTGCACAATTACATCCCCAGATGTGATCTGCTCTGCTTGGACCTACACTTACAGGCAGTTCCTCCTTCCAGACTGGTTATTTAAGATGATTAACCCTTTTCAATGTATGCCTTTGGCTCCGAAATCAGCTGCCTGCTAAACTGTGAGTTTGCATTGATTTTGACATTTTTAAAAGAAAGTTAAAACTATTCTTATACTGTTTAGGCTATACTGTGCCTTGATTTTATACTGTTCTCACAGAATATCTTTGTTGGAAAGTACTTTGAAGTTTTTAAGACACTTTATAAATAGAAAAAAAATATTATTATTATGTTGCCCTGGCCCACACAGTCCCTCCATGCAACAATGACACTGTACACAATAATACCCCCCAAAAGAAAATACAATGTAAAATATAATAATGTTTATGAAAAGGGAAGGGAAGCACAAGACAAAAATACAATGGGGAAAATGGGAGAAATAAGGGTAGAAGATTAGCGAAACACAATGCAATATTACCCACACAATCTATGGTACCTAGTTAAAATGTCAAATGCATAATACCGAGGTTAAAAAACACTAAGTCAAAACAGCTTAAAGTAAACAGCTACAGAGACTTAATAGCTACAGTTAATAATAGTTAAGATATACTTAGTGCTGTCCCTGTAGCTGTTTTGGGGCGCAGGGAGAAGATGTCTGCTGCAGGGTGTGCTGGCTGAGCAGCTGCTGTGCCTTAGTGGACAGAGTCACAAGAAATGGAGGGTGGTGGAGTGATGATGGACTGGGGTTTGATTCCCAATCCTGCAAACATTTATTTTTTGTTGTTGGTGTTGCCCCCCCTCCTGACTTATCTTTTGTTTTTCTACCACCCTACACCTTTTGCCCTCCCCAGTCCTCATCAGAACAATTCTCCCACCCTCCAAGGTTTCTTTCTGTCTCCAAGTTTTATCTCCCCCCCCTCAGAGTTCATTTTTTAAATGGGTGGGTTCAGGGGTGCAGCCATCCATAATGGGGGGTGTGGGAGCTGAGCCCAATCTGTGTGTTCAGTGCCATTTATGTGGTCAATACGTAAATGCACTACCTTAGCATTTGGCCAGCTCATGCTCATGTTTTCCATTGCGTATCAGTGTTTACTTTCAATATATTGTTTTAGGCTTGGCATCCATCTGCCTTTTACCTTTTCAGTTTGGCACCTCTGGAATTGTGAATTTGCACCATAAACAATAGAAAGGCACTTTATTTTCAAGCAGTTTTTTGCGCGGAGACATTTTGGAGCAGCCGTTGACATCGAGCATGGGTGAGAAATTTTTGATTTACATCAGTTGTTTTTATTGTTGCAATTCATGTTTTCTTGTAATATTAATAAAGGTTTTAAACAGTTCTGGGATATTGTCCCTTTATTTACAAGTAGCCTGAGTGCTGACCTCACTAGCAGATTTTTTTATGTGGTCTTTTTTCCCTTCTTTGCTACATCAGTCATGACCCACATCCTGCACCATTACTTAGGTATCCGGTTAGAATAGCACTTACTGAACTGCACAGGAAGGAACAGTGACAGGGTTAGAATAGCATCCAGCAACTACCACTACCCCTGTTGCTATTCAGACTGATGAGAGGAGTTAGAGAAGGAAGCAAAAAGTGGGTTGCTGGCTGAGCTGTCCACATGGCAGAGTGGGTTAAGGCAGTATCGCGGTCACCACAGACTGGGAGACCAAGGTTCTAATCCTGTTGTCCTGTTCTTATTTTAATTTTCATTTGGGACTTGCATTTTGTCAAAGGGCCATGGAAACAGTATTCCATGGCCCCACAAAATTAACCTTTTCCCCATGATCTGCTCCCCCTTTGGAGTAGGAATCCTTTAGTATGGGGGGGGGGTGCAGGGGACAGAGCCCCACCCCCACATGGGGAGGTGTGGGTGGCAGAGCTCCCCACATGAAAATATACTTTTGTATATAGTTATTCCACAATATTAGCAGTCGTCGCTGAGTGTCCGACTGCTACCATTGGTGTTGTTTTCACTGGTGGCTTTGATTACTTCTGCTGAATTGGGAAGCACAGTTTATGCCGTGCTGTTATGAATGGCACTGTTGTTGACAGTGCTGTTTAGATGTAGTGCCATCACTAGTACCCCCTTATGGAAGCCTTTATACCACTTTCGGTTAATGGCCCCTTGTCCTCCTTCATAAACATCTAGCAGAAAGAAGTGTTCAAAACATTTGCTTTCTGACCATCATCCTCCACTATCCTCCCCCTCAGATAGCCTAACAATTCTCCTTTTTGTCTTTCACTCTTCCTTAACATACCTAAAAAAAATAATTTCCCCCCTTAACTATGAACAGCTCTGTATCAGCCTTTGACCTCCTAATCACCTCCTTTGTCTTTGTTAACTTTTCCAAATATTCCTCCCCTTTCAACACTCTTTGCCTTTCCTTACAGTATATCTTTTAAAGTCCCTTCTCTGATCCCTTACTGACTCCCCCACCTCCCTGAAAAATCATACTGACATCCTGTATTTATTCCTCTTAGTGACCTTACTCATATATTTATTAAGTACCTTTTCCTCTACCTCTTGCACCCCCTCCATGCCTTTCAATGTCTCCCTAACCCTTTTTCCTCATTTTGCTAAGCCTGCCCTTCTGAGGCCTACAATCAGAGTCTTTGATGAAGGTCTGTAATTTTCCAATACCCTTTTAAATCACGTGAGTATTGTAACTGGACAGAACTTAATTGTATAGTAAGAGGCAGAATATATGCTGCTCCTGTCCTAAAAGGGTTAAAGAATCTATTTTAAGTTGCTTCAAATATGGAAGCCCATAGCAGAATTGTCACATTAACCAGGTTATTCAGACATGCATCACCTTCTCTGTTGTTTAGGCTTTATTGTTCATTTGTTCCCCCAGTCTTAGAGTGTAATTCCTTTAGCTAGAATCCCCACCAGGAATTCAATACTAGAAAGTTTGACACAATTTAAAATGTTTTGCATGTAGAGTTATCCAGCATAACTGGGACCAAGGTATCCTTATGATAAGCTTCTTACTGACTGTGTTCTTGAAAGATGTGACTCATGTAGGAACCGGTTAAATTATGTCTGACTTTACAAAATTATTCATGGATTATGTGCAACACCAAATCCATTTTAAGTCAACCTAAACAGAATCTTAGGTGTACAAGTGCTGCATCTTTATACAATCCCTGCTACTGCTTTTCAACAGCTACTACATGCTCTTTCTTAATTTTAGCTGCCCAGTTCTGGAATTCTCTACTCGTTATTGTTTCCCTCTCAGGCACTCATCATAAATGTTGATTAGGACTGAACAGTCAGTAGACCTTTGATTTATGATATGACTTTCAACTGTCTTTTATGCCTGTCCTTGCATGTTTGTTATACTAGTTGCAATTGTCTATTATGTCTGCTCTTGCATATTTGTTACATATCTGTAGTATTTTATTTGCAATCTTTACATACCAGGATTACCATTTAAGTGCAGGAGTTAACATGAGATTTTGGAAGAGATGGCACAATAATGACATGAGTCATACAGTATTGAATAACTGATAAGCAATTGGGGAATTTTAATGCTGTCAGTATAAATATTTTGCTGAGAAAGTGCATTATATTTCATAGTGCATGGACTATCAAGATTGTGTAATCATGTAATGAGCTACTTTACGGAACATTGATTGTTGTGAGCATTCCGTTTTATTATACCATTGATATGACAATTTCAAGAAAGGTTAAAAACAGAGTGATGTCATAACAAGGTTGTAATCTGCTTGATTTCAGTTAATAATAAGAGCTCCCTAATCATTATAAGGTGTTAGCCTCTTTACAGTACAAACCCCATGCTCACGCTGCTCAAGCCAGCCAGCAACATGTCACTCTTGGTGAGTGAGAGAAGTGCTGGGGTCATCAAGGAAGCTGTGCTAAGTAACATTTAATTTAAAAAGTAATAAATAAGAAATTAAAACTGACTGTCACATCTGCTCTGTCTTTTGTGTACCCCAGCATACCACACTCAGTGCACGAGGGAACAGGAAGTGTTGGGGACATCGAGGGAGCCGCACAATGTGGGATAGGACTTTTTTTTTACTTTTTCTCACAGTGCCCCAGCCTGTTGACTTTTTACTTTATAATGTGTGTAAGAAAAAGTAGTTGCTGTGATTTTTTCTTACATACATTATTAGTACAATGAAATGCTTCAGAGATGTGTGCTAATGGTCAATAATCATATTTCTCTCTCTCTGGTGTTTAAAGGTACTTGACACAAGCACCTTATTGATAATAAAAACACTAAGAGTCATGTGATTATTAGAGGTGGGCAAAATGGCCAAAATCTGCAAGGTGGAGCAATTCACGTATTAGGGTGGAATCTGCAGAGTAATCTGCAATGCCAAGCAGAGTACTTCACCTTCTAATTATGATTGCAAAGTCCATTGGAATCATCGACTTCATAATACTCTGCCTTTCTCCAACCACTTCTACACCAATTTTAATGTGAAGTACATTGATTTCCATTACTTCGTCTTGTTGGTGCTCTCTAAGGTGAATTGTGCAGAGATTCATGGGATTGCAGGTCACATGGGCTCTAGATTATTCTACACAGCCTCAGTTCTGTGTAGTGTGTGTGTAGTGGTAGCTGGAGACAATTTGATCTCAGAGCTCTGAGATTCAAACCCTCTAAAACCCATTCAAAAAGCCTTTTGGAGCCATTTTTTTGCTCAAAATTTAGTACATCAATTGTAGGAAACCCTCCTGTGCTGATATCATCAAGTGTTTATTGTTTTTGTGTGGATTTTGAATGTTAATTTAGAACATTCAGTCTATGTACTGACAGACACTGTTGAAGTGTGCTTGGCGAGGGGCGTATCTGTGGTGAAAGCAGATTGACTGGGAGAAAGGCAGTCTTTCTAACTGTTTTGGTTATATTTTTGTTGTATAACTGTGTTCATGTACACACAGTAATATTTTCAGTAATTGTTTACTTTTTTTGCTGATTGTTGTGGTGTAGTGCATAATTTCAGTTTGTTTAAAAGATTTGGTTATATTACTGAAGTTTTCAATTTGCTGCTCTTTACCTGTAGTATGTGTGTGTGAGTGTGTGTGCGACGCATGCCATCATGTCAGACACATTTTATTGTGCCACACAGTAATTGTAGCACTGTAAACCTGTTATCCATCTGCGTTATTTTGTACTGCTTTGTCGTATCTTGGTAGTGGACTGTTACTGGAGTCCCCCCCCCACAACAACCAGCAAAAGGTATTCTTTTCCAGTTTTGGATTTTTGAGCACTGGTTAAGGTGTTGTGCATTTGCATCTGCATCTCTTGAGTGCACAGCAAAATCTTAATCTGTATGTGCGTTTGCATCTGCTTAGTGCCCAACCCCCATCTGCAAGCCACAGTTGTTGTTTTTTGGCTTCCCATCCACCTCAAACTGAAAGTTCAGAAATCAAAATTTGTTTAGGATTTTTTGGGTGATCCCCAAAATTGCCTGCAAAGAGATGTGCAGGCAAAGCTGTTTCTGGCCATGGCACTGCTGCCAGTGGCAAGATTGGCCATGGGTGTGGTAGTACGAAGAAGTGCATAACTGATGTCAGTAAAGGGATTTCTCCATCAATGGTTTTTACAATGCAGTCTGTTGCTTCACTGATAGTTGGAGGAGATGATGTTGTGGTGTTAGTGCAGTTGCTGCTGGCATGAGTATTGATGCCCCAAGTTCCACTTCTGACCAGTTAACCATTTTAGAAAATATAGTTGAGTCTAAAGCTGTGACTGACAGTGTAGATGATGTCATACTCCCCAACATCCCCATGGTAGTTGAACATGATTCTGATCCTGATGACGATAACTCACAATGTCACATTTCCAGTGCTGTTGAGGTCATGCCTTTGCCATCCACTGATTCAGAATCTGGCACAAAAATATTGGGTGATGATAATGATTCTGTGGTTGGAACATGTTCTCCATGGGAAAGCATCCAAGCTGAAATTGTGGATGTGGATGATGAATATGATGATGATGTCAGTGACCCCTGATGGGAACTAGAGAAAAAAAAAGTCAAGGTGGCTGTGTCTGGGTCTGTTAGTGCTAAATTCCCACCTCCTCAAAAAAGTTGTGATGTAGCGGTTCCTGTTGATGATGATGATGACCCAGTAATAATTATAGGTAGTCATGGTGGTCAGTCGGAGTCCAAGTGTGCCCAGCAAGAAAAATCATGTAGCACACCTCCCCTCATTTCAGCTGTTAAAAAAATGGAGTCCAATACACAGCATCAGGGACATGTTAAAAGTAGGTGATCAAAATCCCTTGTTTGGGATTTTTTTTGTCCAAGATGCTAATGATAAGTCAGTTGCAATCTACCAGGTTTGCCATGTGTGTATGAGTCAAGGTAACAAGGAGCTTCATCTGGGCATGGGGGGCCAGCATACACATCTTAAGAACAGGCACATGGCACTGTGGACTTGGCACCAGAGGGCAGCTAATGCCATAGTGGGTTGTTCACCCTCATCATCAACCTTATCGAGCATGTTATCCCCTTCCATGAGTGTAAGACCAAGCAATAATGTCTGTAGTAGCAATGAAATAACAGCAGAGGATTACTACAGGCATGATGAGGAGGAGGATTATGATTTAGAAATCTTGTCAAGTGGTGGTCAGAGTAGGAACAGTGGTGGTGGTCTATGCAGTACTTCTAGTGCAAGTGGTACATCAACCCCTGTGCTTAAAACGAGGAAAATAACTTCATTTGGGGACTTGTCACTTGTGCACCCCTCTTCATCACATGTCAACACCCCACCACCTCATGTCCGCAGCCCACCCCCAGTAATTTGCAGAGCAGAGCCATTTGGCACACCCTGTGCAAAACGTGTAACAACAAGTCAGCCCACATTGCAGATTGTTTTTGGCCCTAATCTGAAGTACCCCCCCAATCCTGCAGTGTTAAGTGAACTTAATGCTACTGTAGCTGAAATGCTGGCAATTGCTCTTTTGCCCTTCTCCTTCATGGAGAATTCAGGATTCCAGCAGTCTGCTGCACGTGCCTGTCCAAAATGAAAACTCCAATTCAGGACATACTTTTCCACCTGTGCTGCCCCTAAGTTATACCAGACTGTGACTGACTCTGTAAGGCATGTCCTTCAAGATTCCTCCTCACCATTCATCCATTTAAGCAAGGATATGTGGATGAGTGGCAAAACAGTGGGGAGTTCATATTTGTATATTACTGCACATTGGGCACAGGTGCTGGGGGTTGTTTGTGCTGGTGGTAGTGGGAATAATCAGTGTAATAAGGCAGACTGTCATGGTAGCAACCTTCCAGGAATTTGACAGCATGCAATGCTTGTAATATGCAGTGCAGCCTGTTCCCACTCTGGTGAAAACATGCTGGACTTGCTACTGACCGAAATTGATGAGTGGCTGAACCCCCTGTCCCTGAGAGCTGGATTTATAGCAAGTGACAATGGCTCAAATGTGGTTAAATGCATCATGGATGGTGACTTTGCTCGGGCTCCAGGCATGGCTCACTATTTAAATCTGGTGATCCAGGAGTTTCTGCAGCATGCTAATATAAAGGAAATGTTAACAGTTGCATGACGTATCTGTTTACACTTTTCACACTCTGCAAAGACCTGTGACCAACTTCAGCAGCTTCAAATCCAAAACAGCCTCCCACAGCGCTGCCTCAAGCTGGAATTTGTCACGCAGTGGAACTCAACTTTATACATGGCAGAGAGGTTGTATGAAGAATACAAAGCCATCTCTGAATATCTCATCATGTACACTAGCCGAGACACTTCCGGGGCCTCCATGTCTCTCACGATCAAACAGTGGCACCTCATGGACACTGTTATAACAATTTTGAGGCCTTTTGAACATGCCACACAGGCAGTAAGTGGTGAGTCTGCCTCCATCAGCCAATCAATTCCACTGCTGTGGGTGCTGAGGCAGACATTGCTGAATCTACATAGCCTTGATAGTTCCAGAGACAGTGCCAGCAGTGTGTTACTAAAATACATGCTGACAGTATTTGACCCACAATCGGCACTTCTTAAGCATTCAGCAAATTTATGAATTCGCAATAGCAACAATGCTGGACCCAAGATACAAAAGTGGAATTGCATCACTACTGGTGGGAGGGCCTGAACAGGTTAAAAATGGCAGTGGGCAACTGGTGCACTTGGTTCATGGGGCACAGAAGTCATGTGCCAAGGTCAGCAAACCTCAGCAGCATAACAAGGCTGAAGGTCAGTTTGGAGTAGTACCAAGCACATCCTGTTATGTGGCTGCAGTTCCAGGTGGTCTGTCATCAAAACTGGTTGCCATCAACCCACTTTGAGGTGCTTTGTGCCAAGTCGGGATTTCTGACATCAACGAATCCTGAGAACAGGATAATGAGTTAACCACCAGACTTCATGCAGCACAGCAAATGCTTTAGTCATATTTGGCTGAAAACAGGCCTCTGTCAGTAATTGACAATCCTCTTTTATACTGGAGTGGAAAGGTCAGTGAATGGACAGAGCTGACCTCAGTGGCACTGAAGTACCTGACCAGCCCACTCTCCAGTGTAAGTGTCAAAAGAATATTCAGTTCTGCTAGGGCAATGGTTTGAGACCGTCATATAAACCTCTCTCCTTCAAATGACATCCATAAAAATGAAGCAGGGCACATACGAGCTCGAAACTGAAACCTCTGTATTCGTTCACTGTCATGGTCATGGTTGCGGTGATGTGGAAGAAGCAGAGCATCCTGTTGGCAGCATGAAACGGCCTACCATTGAGGTAGATAATGAAATCATGGAGAAAGAATTCCTTAGTGGGCACAATTCAGACACTGATGACTGCGAGGGCAGCTTCCTGTATGATGATGATGATGATAAGGTTGATGTTGGTGGGTTCTAAGTTAACTGGTTGAAAGACTGTCACATTTTTTCAATTGTACATGTTTTGTTTCTCATAACGTAAAATCAGTGTCCCACCCTAAGTGAGTCTTATTCCATAATTTCACAATGGCAATTTGGCTCAAGTAAATTCACAATCCTTCTATTTTACCTTCCCCGCCTTGGAATTATTTCTGATTAGACTTAACAGAATGTGTGCTGCTGTCATCAGCAAACACAGTCAGCCTCTTAAACATAACTGTCCATTTGTAATACTAGGTGTTAGCTGCTTAAAACCTGATAATTAAAGATATTTGCCTCCTGACTGAGAGTGAAATACTGTAACACAATACACACCATATCCAGCCACCCACGCATGTGTGTCTGACAGTGAGAGAGAATGTGTTGCAGCTGTTCCCTTGACCACCACCAGTAAACCACAGTCAGCCAAAGCCACCACATAGTGAAAGGGAATGTCATCATGTGCCCATGACCACAGCCAGTAAACTGCGTCAGCCAAATATGCCAGATACTATCTCAGTGAGAGGGAATGTGATTGTTTTCCTTCCTGTGCCTTGCTCATGTCATGGCAGACAGAGTCTGCATCCAGCAGCAAGGCTTCTTACTGTCAATACTTTGCAGTGAGTATGTGTACTAATTTTTCATACTATGGAAGTTTCTTGAGCTGTGTTATGCTTCCTATTGCATTTCTGAGATGCACTTGAGAAACCCATATGGTCAATTTATTTTCTTTTTTTACAGATTAACAGTTTCAAGCACTCTCCTGGACTGGAGGACAGTAGTACTGCAGTACTGTCTACAACCATCTATAGGATAGCTGTTTCAGGTAAGTATATCAATTTTATGTATTCAGGTCTTTTTTGTAGTTCATTTTTTCAAGAGAGTGTAAATCATAGAAAGCAGGTGACATATACATCAAATAATATATTTTTCATACACATCAGACACTGTATTGCTACACACACATAGGGCTTCCTTCCTGTTTGGGTCAGTGCAGCAGACTTTGGATAACCACCAGCATCATCACAGCATCATGGTTAACTCAATGGTCATCTTTTGCTATCACATCATTTGGCAAGACACTGTACATCAGCCCAGTCAGTGCAAGAAGCATTACATGAAATTCCAAGAGCAGCAGCAGGTGACATAGTTCTTGTTGGAGTGTGTGCACATATGAATGAGTGAGGCACAAATTCATGGAGGCCTTTCATCACATTAAATGGTCTCATTATTTTTTTCAATATGTGGGGTCTGGAATTTTCATCACATTTATACAGCACCATTTCTTTGGTCCACAATTATGAGGACTGTGTGCACACATGAATAAGTGCAGCATGAATTTATGGAGACTTTTCATTCCATTTTATGCTCTCATTTCTATTCATCTGGAGTCAGGAATTTCCTGGACACAAGACAGCAGCATTTTGGGGGTGCATAACTATGGGGACTGAGTGCACTTATGAATGAGTGCAGCATGAATTAATGGAGACTTTTCATTCCATTTTATGCTCTCATTCCTATTCATCTGGGGTTGGGAATTTTCTGGACATAAGACAGCAGCATTTTGGGGGTGCACAATTATGGGGACTGGGTGCAGACGTGAATGAGTGTGGCATGAATTAATGGAGACGTCTCATTCCATTTTATGCTCTCATTTCTATTCATCTGGAGTCAGGAATTTTCAGGACATAAGACAGCATCCCAAGATTTGCATGAACTCTGGACAAAAACATTCTACAGAAAATAAGCTACAAAAATGATCTTTCCCTTCTTTGTTATCTTCTGACTCAATAATCTCTGTTTCCAAAAAGAAAATATTTTAGTGGTCTCGGTAATGTTTTCTTTCTGTCTTGGTGTGTGGATGTGTGGAAAAGCAAGAGTGAGCAGTGCAATAATCTGCTAAACAGCATGTTTGTACTGTCAGGTGCACACTGCCAAGCCCCGTGAAAACATATATGGCAGCTGACTTGTTCCACTGTTGATGGCATAAAGAATAAAGAATTTATAATGTATATTTAATTTGTACCATCATCAACAGTGGACAAAGTCATATAATATGTTTTTTAAGGGGCTTGGTGGGCAATGTGCACCTGACAGTGCACACATGCTGTTTAGCAGATTATTGCACTGCTCACTCCCGCTTTTCAACAAACAAACTACAACAGAAAGGAAATATTACTAAGGTCCAAAAAATATTTCATGGTAAACAGACATTATTAAGTAGGAATATAACAGGTCCAGAAGCATGCTGTGCTAACACTGGGGACGGGAGCTGTTAGAGAGCAGCTAGCTCCAAAAATGCAAGACAAAACCAGAAAGCCAGCACTCTAGATGAATAAATGCCAAGAAAAAATGTTCACTGATGGTGCAAATTTCTTGATGGCAAAACAAGCCACACAAATGACCCCTGCACTTTGGTGATTAGGCCTTCATTAGGGGCCCCTAATGAAGGCCTAACCACTGAAGCGCAGGGGTCATTTGTGTGGCTTGTTTTGCCATCAATACATTTGCACCAGCAGTGAACATTTTTTCTTGGCATTTTTTCATCTGGAGTGCTGGCTTTCTGGTTTTGTTAAGTAGGAATATAATGAGGGCAAGGACACCACTTTTGTACTTTATGGAAGTTCTTATCCCTATGTACATATATTTGGTAAGACCTCATCTTAGGTACAGCGTGCAGTGATGAGAGCATATCTCTGCAAGTATATACACAGGATGGAGGCTGTACAAAGGAGGGGAACTAAAATGTTGAAGAGTATGCACCAGAATGAAGCCAGATGAAGAGACACTAATGGACATTACATGTAAATGCAGAGAATGGGGGGGCATGATAGAAACTATCAAGTACCAAAAGGGAATCAACAATGTACAAGAGGGTAGCATCATCCAGAAAAAGAGATGTGCATAAAGAAGGGCCAAAAATTTGAAGATAGAGGGGGGACGGATCAGGGGCAACATCAAGAACTATTTTTTCACACAGAGGGTGGTGGGTGCAAGGACAAACTAAAACTAATAATCAACAGTGTGATGGGACAGCAGCAGCTGAAGTATCCCCATAATTTGTAACTGGTGCCCGTCAACTCACTCCAGCTGCTGCTCGTTGTCAAGATGGTGGTAAGCAGCCTCCAACTCACTCCACATCAGGCCCAAATCGGCCTGTGTGACAGGTAGATGGACAGGGTTGTCACCGTCACCTGCTGCAGGTTGTGGTGGTGAAGTAGCTGGTCGATCCATGGCCCTCCCCCGGTTCACACCACCACATGCAGGTGGAAGCCATGCTGCCCCTTCTTCCTCAGCAGGGCCAGCAGGTGCATTACTGCCCTGTTCTGCAACCTTGGCCTGCCACTGTACACTGTGGTGGTTGTACAGGTTGGTGTGCTGACCACCTGTGCCAAGGTGAGTTCCTCTGGGGCCACAATGCACCTCCATACCAAACAGATTACATTTCACTACACTGCTGTTCCCAGGCAGTGTAGTAAAGAACTCCCACTTTAATCAGGTGCAGGGACAAACAGACACAGGCAGTAGGGGGCTCCTGGTGTTGTTGGAGCCAGGGGCTGCTGCTGCACAACTGTGTCCAGGGGTGCATAAACCAGTGGCTGCGACTGCTGCGGCTCCTCCTCCCTGACTTCCTGCTGCTGAGCCGCTGGCGCAGGGGCCATAGCAGGTGATAGCACTTGGGGGGCACTGGTAGGTGCCACAGGAGGTGGTGCTTCCATAGCACCAAGTCCACTACCTCTTGCTTTGGGGGGTGAACACTGCTCAAGGTGGTGCTCCAGTCCAAATGCAGCCTGCCACCACATGTGTGTACACTGACATGATATCCTGTGCTACATCTGCGAAAACCACCTCTCTGCCCCTTTCCATTCTGGTCTCTCTCTCTCTCTCTCTCTCTCTCTCTCACTCACTCACACATGCACACACATGCGCACACACACACACACACACACACACACACACACACACACACGCACAGACACACAAAAACAATGAACAATTAACAAATCCTAAACTGAAATACTGCACAAACACAAATCCAGACAACAAATAGGCAAAAATAATCAGCTAATTAGCAAAAAAATTAAAAGGTTTATGGTAGTTTTAGACTAGTTTCTAGATTTTCCTCTCTAACTCTCTGTTCAACAAGATCTTTCTCCTCCTACAAGGCAAAAGTGAAACTCTCTTTCAAGCATGATTCACTTCCTGTCTGCCTGCCTGAAGCATGTGACCTAGACTGTGTAAGCCATGTGATGTGTGTGGGCTGCCTGTAAATTCTCACTCCGCCTTTAAAGCGAAGTAAGGCAGAGTGAGCAACGCAAAGTCATTATCACCATTATTACAAGTGGCAAAGTTGTGGTTTTCAATGGGCACTTCGCATTGTCTAAGAATAATGCAAAGTGGGCTACTCTGTGTCTACTTCTTGGGTGGAATTTAACTTCACTGCATCTCTAGTGATTATTGACCCATAATCACACACTCTGTCGGGCATTATTGCATACATAGCATGCACTCATAGTAATCAGCTGTTTTAACTGAGTGCATGTTGCTGCTTCTGGTCATTCAGATGGTGGCTGTCCATGATGGTGAGAGGAGGGTCTGCAGCATTCATCATCTTTAATCACTTCATGTTTCCATTTTGTGTTGGGGCTAACTAAGGGTGGCATGGGATGAAGGGTATATGGGGAAAAAGTAAGTGGATAGGTGTGGGTTGGGGGATATCTGTGGTACTAATTTTTCACAGTGGCTGGGGGAAGGAAGCTGGGATTAGGATTTGTGATTTGGTGGTGGAGCAGTTATTTTCTAACTTCTTTCTGCTGTGGTTGGGGGAAGGAGGGTGGTGGGTGGGGGAAAGGGGGTTGTTTATTATTGTAAAACCATAGTGCTGTGTGGCAGGAGGAGTATAGTAGGAGTAATTCAAGAGAGATCTTGATGGGAATATGTTTTAAAAAAAAGAATTTAACGCCGTGTTGCAAATTGCAGATTAAGTGTCAACTTCACCAGAGCTATGTGTAATGTGAAGTGTAGCACTTTGTCAACAATTCACCAATGGTGTTAAAATTACCAACACACCTACCTTCTGACCACATACTGAAATAGTTGATGTAATTAAGCTACTTGTGGAATTTTCAGTCTCCCGCTCACCAATCACACACTGGCAGATGATGTAACAAAGCTGCTTGGTGGCATTTTCATTCCCCCTACACCTGCCTGCATCATACTAGAAACGATAATGTAACAAAGCCGCTCTATGGAATTTTCAGTCTACAAGACAGCAGTTCTGATACAACATTCAGATGACACTGCAGTAGTAATTTTGAAATTTAAAATGCTTTATTAATTTTCACAGTACAGAAAAACAAACATAAAACAATCAATACAAACATTGAGCACAGTATCGCACCCTCTTAAACCCCTCCCTCTAGTACCTAACCTCCCCACCTGACCGTCCTTACATACCACCCACATCAACAATATAAAGACAGTAACAGCTTTCCCCTGAGAAATTAGGTTGTGTTCCAGGTGGGAGAATCATGGTATTACAGGTATTAAGTCATTAAGCTAACTGGAAGAGTGTACCAAGAGTAGAGTTTCCAGCTTACCCAATTTTTTGTTATAGACAGGCATGCAGCCTTTCATGCTAGCCATAATTTTCTCTATTCATAAATTGTACAGAACATCATTAAACCACTCTGTAAAAGAGACGATATCTTGGTCTAACCAATGACGCAAAACTAGCTTCTTCACCGTCAGAGATATCATAGACATATAAAATCTTCTTTCTTTAGCAGAAATCAAGGAGACATTGTCCAACACAAATTTCAGGAACAAAATAGTCAGTTAAGCCCAGCAAAGGATCTAGCCTGTTTTGCTGCAGCAGTAATTGAAGCAGTTATCAAAATTTGGGCTTGATAGCCCTGTTTGAATCCTGGAATTGAGGGGTTGAGAATACATTTGCCTCAAATATGTGTTGTAAAAAGAGATTTCAGCCATATTAGTCCTTGCAAAACAGGAGAGGATGGAAGGTTTGATACCTTTTATTGGACCAACAAGTGTCTTGTGCAAAGATGGAATTATACACAAGCTTTCAGGGCCACAAAGATCCCTTCTTCAGGTGACTAGCAAAACTGAGCAACATAAACAGTATTTATATCCACTGTGGAGCAATTAAAAATCAGGAAGTGAAGTAGGAAGGTGACAAAGGGGACTAGAGATGAAAGTCTAAGATGCAAAATAAAAACATGAGAAGAAATGGGGAGGGGGGGCTAAGTAGGAACCAGTCAGAAGGAGATGTAAGGGAGCTAAAGGGAAGACAAAAGCATGCAGATAGGATCTGAGATCAGGGGCTAGCTTTAGGGTAGAATAGACAGGAGATGCCAACAAGATATAAGGAAATCAAGAAATTAGGAGAAACAAAAGATCAAAGGCCTAGATAAACAGAAGTGTGAAAACAAGAGGGAGTGGGTAGGACTGAGCTAAGGAGTTAGTGGAAGAGGCAGAGAGGATGTGAGGTATAGGTAAAAAACAAATCAGGCAGAACTCAGAGAAAAAAATTATAATAAGAGAAATACAGACCCAAAGTGTGTTAAATATTGACATGATTTAGTACACAATAAAAAAGAATTACAGTTTACTATAATGTGTCATGAAACCGATGTTATGTTGTTCTGGCTTGTCTTAATGGTGGCATGTGTGCACACGTGGGTGCAGGTCTCACATCTTGTCATGTTACATGGTGTTGTCCATCTTGTTTTCTGGTTCTTTTGATCTGCTTGGAGTTTGTTATGGATTATGTTCGAGAGGCTGGGGGCTGCGTATAGGAAATGACAGGTGGTTCAGGGAAGATGTCTTTCAGTGTTTCATTTTCTCTCAGCATGGGTTGTAGCTATCTGGCAATTTCCTGAAGGGGTTTTAGCTTGGGGCTGTAAGTGACCACTAGGGGTGTGTGGTCAGTTTGATGTCTTTGCCTATATTCCAGCAGATTGTCTCGTGGTATTTGTATGACCCATTCAAATTCTCATCAGTTTGTCTTGGAGAGTGGCCCTGCTGGATTAGGGAATTCCAAAGTGTGGAGAGCTGTCTGTCTCTTGTTCTCTCATCAGAGCAGATTTGACGGTATCAGATCGCCTGACTGTAGATTACAGATTTTTTTGTTTGACTTGGGTGGAAGCTGGAATTATGCAGGTAGCATGTCTGTCAGTGGGTTTTCTGTAAACAGCAGTTTGTATATGTCCATTTTTAGTGATACTGACTGTGGTGTCAAGAAAATGTATGCTGGTGGTGGAGTATTCAACAGTGAGATTTATGGAATGATGAAAGTTGTTAAAATCATGATGGAATTTTTTGAGAGTCTTCACCTTCTGTCCAAATCAGGAATATGTCATCAATAAAACAGAGGTAGACAGGTGGATTATAAGGGTGGTGTTTAAAAAAATCCTCCTCTAAACAGGCCATGAAAAGATTGGCATATTGTGGTGTCATTTTAGTGCCCATGGCTGTCCCCATGATTTGTAAAAATTGCTTGCCATTAAAGGTGAAGTTGTTGTGTGTCAAAATGAATTTTATTAGTGTGCTGATGGTGGTTTCTGGAATGTCTCCTGTGGATGTGTTTTCCTTTAAAAAACTTCTGACATGCTGATATGCCATCTTCATGTGGGATATTGGTGTACAGGACAGTGGCATCCATTGTGGCTAGAATAGTGTTCAGTGGGAGTTGTCCAATTTGTTTCAGTTTCCTGAGGAAATAGGTGGTGTCCTAAATAAAACTGCTAGTATCTCTTACTAGTGTTTTTAAAATGGATTCAATGAGCCCTGAAATGTTTTCAATGAGTGTGCCAATGCCAGAGATGATGGGTTGTCCTGGATTCCCCAGTTTGTGTATCTTGGGTAGCATATAGAATGTCCCAGGAGTAGGTTTGTTTGGAATTAGTATTTTTAACTGTTCCTGGATGTTGTTAGGTAGAGACATGATGATTTAAGTTCTTCAGTATATTGTATAGTACGGTCTTCGGGTAAGTTCTCTATAGTAAGCTGTATCTGACAGCTGTTTGTGTGCCTCTTTAATGTAATCCTCTGTGTTCATTACAACCACAGCTCCACCCTTGTCAACTTGTTTTATTACAATGTTATGGTTGTTATTCAGAGTTTGTATTGCCCTCTTTTCTAGTGGTATAATATTGTACAGGAGTTTCTACTGTTTGTTAAGGATTTGGGAGTTTATTCTTCCATGTATGCAGTTGATGTAGACATCCAACTTGGGGTTGTGTCCACTACGAGGTGTCCAGTCAGTTTTAGGCATCTCCTGTCTATTCTACCCTAAAGCTAGCCTCTGACTTCAGATCCTATCTGCACGCTTTTGTTTTCCCTTTTGCTCCTCTTCATCTCCTTCTGACCTGTTCCTACTTAGCCCACCTCCCTCTTTCTTCTCATGTTTTTATTTTGCATTTTAGACTTTCATCTGTAGTCCCCTTTGTCACCTTCCTACTTCACTTACTGATTTTTAATTGCTCCACAGTGGATATAAATACTGCTTATGTTGCTCAGTCTTGCTATTCACCTGAAGAAGGGACTTGTGGGACTCCAAAAGCTTGTGTAAAATTCCATCTTTGCACAAGACACTTGTTGGTCCAATAAAAGGAATCAAACCTTCCATCCTCTCCTGTTTCGCAAGGACCAATAAGGCTGAAATCTCTTTTTACAAAACAATGGAAGATACTGCAAATCACCGTCTGAAATGGCAACGCAGCAACAGGAAGAAAGAAGAAGCCAAATTTGACAGTGACATCTACTTCCTAACTGCATGCAAAAAACAGAACATTATACCTAAAGGACTTTGGATCTACAACCCACTGCAAACTACATACAATTCAAGGTATGCAGAACAACTTTGTCGCAGGACATCTGAGGAACTCAGGCACCACCTTATTCATCAGATATACACTAGAAAATCTCACCTTAAAAATAGATTTTCTGAACGTTCACACACCATTCAAGGAAACCTCAACAACGTATCAGCAGGATTTAGTTGTGATCTCCAAACACATTATCAAAAAGCTCTCCAGGCAGCCATATCACAGAAGAGGAGGAAACTTAGAGAACTACAAGACAGCAACAACATCTTGACTCATCCAGGGGAAGTAAACCACAGCACTAATGTTGTGGAACAGGATAATACACTGTAACAACTACCAGTGATCAACCTATCTAATAAAGAACTTACATGGACTGAAACATCTGTACTATCCAAGGGCTTAACTTTCTGCCCCACACAGGAATTTGATAACATTAGATTCTGTGGGGAGATAGAAGAATTTTTTAGACGGCTTCATCTAAAAGAATGTTTCTTCAATAAAAATTACACTTGAACAACACATTATGACAGCACAAAGAAAACATCAGACTGGACACCTCGAAGTGGACAGACCCCCAAGTTGGATGCCTACATCAACTGCTTCTATGGAAGAGTAAACTCCAAAATCCTGTGCAAACAACATAAACTCCTGTACAATATTACACCACTAGAAAAGAGGGCAATACAAACTCTGAATAACAGCCATAACATTGTAATAAAACAAGCTGACAAGGGTGGAGCTGTGGTTGTAATGAACACAGAGGATTACATTAAGGAGGTACACAGACAGCTGTCAGATACAGCTTACTATAGAGAACTCACCGAAGACCCTACTATGCAATATACTGAAAAACTTAAAAAATCATGTCTCTACCTAACAACATCCAAGAACAGTTAAAAATACTAATTCCAAACAAACCTACTCCTGGGACATTCTATATGCTACCCAAGAAACACAAACTGGGGAATCCAGGACAACCCATCATCTCTGGCATTGGCACACTCATTGAAAACATTTCAGGGCTCATTGAATCCATTTTAAAAACACTAGTAAGAGATACTAGCAGTTTTATTCAGGGCACCACCGATTTCCTCAGGAAACTGAAACAAATTGGATAACTCCCACCGAACACTATCCTAGCCATAATGGATGTCACTGCCCTGTACACCAATATCCCACATGAAGATGGCATAGCAGCATGACAGAAGTTTTTAAAAGAAAACACATCCAGAGGAGACATTCCAGAAACCACCATTAGCACCCTAATAAAATTCTTTTTGACACACAACAACTTCACCTTTAATGGCAAGCACTTTTTACAAATCATGGGGACAGCCATGGGCACTAAAATGGCACCACAATATGCCAGTCTTTTCATGGCCTGTTTGGATGAGGATTTTTTAAACACCATCCTTATAATCCACCTGTCTACCTCTGTTTTATTGATGACATATTCCTGATTTGGACAGAAGGTGAAGACTCTCTCAAAAAATTCCATCATGATTTCAACAACTTTCATCATTCCATAAACCTCACTATTGAATACTCCACCACCAGCATACATTTTCTTGACGCCACAGTCAGTATCACTAAAAATGGACATATACAAACTGCTGTTTACAGAAAACCCACTGACAGACACGCTACCTGCATAATTCCAGCTTCCACCCAAATCTTACAAAAAGGTCTGTAATCTACAGTCAGGTGATCTGATACCATTGAATTTGCTCTGATGAGAGAACAAGAGACAGACAGCTCTCCACACTTCGGAATTCCCTAATCCAGCAGGGCCACTCTCCAAGACAAATTGACAGAGAATTTGAACTGGCCATACAAATACCACAAGACAATCTGCTGGAATACAGGCAAAGACATCAAACTGACCGCACACCCCTAGTGGTCACTTACAGCCCCAAGCTAAAACCCCTTCAGGAAATTGTCAAAGAGCTACAACCCATGCTGAGAGAAAATGAAACACTGAAAGACATCTTCCCTGAACCACCTGTCATTTCCTATAAGCAGCCCCCCAGCCTCTCGAACATAATAATTCATAACAAACTCCCAGCAGATCAAAATAACCAGAAAACAAGATGTACAACACCATGCAACACGACAAGATGTAAGACCTGCACCCACATATGCACACAGGCCACCATTAAGACAAGCCAGAACAACATAATACAAATTAATGGTTCCTACACATGTCAATCCAGCAATGTGGTTTACCTAATTCAATGCAAGAAGTGCACAAATGATTGCTATATTGGGGAAACTAGCCGACCACTGAAAACCAGGATGAATCACCACCATCACACAATAGTAAACCAGATTATCAGCACTCCAGTAGGAAACCATTTTTCACAAACAGATCACTCTCTCTTGGATTTATCTATCTTGATACTAAGATGCAACTTCAGAAACATACAGAACAGAAGGACATGGGAATTGAAATATATTAAACAATTTAAATCTAACATTTCTGGACTGAATCGGGACATCAGTTTCATGACACATTATGGTAAACTGTAATTCTTTTTTATTGTGTATTAAATCATGTCAATATTTATCACACTTTGGTTCTGTATTTCTCTGTACAGACAGTTGGTAAGACCACATCTGGAGTACTGTGTACAGTTCTGGAGACCCCATCTCTACAAAGACATAGACAGGGTGGAGACTGTCCAGAGGAGGGCAACCAAATGATGCAGGGTCTGCATCAGAAGACATATGAAGAAAGACTAAAGGAATTAAAGATGTATAGCCTCGAGGAAAGGAGGAAGGGGGGGACATGATAGAAACTTTCAAATACCTCAAGGGAATCAACAAAGTTCAAGAGGGTAGCATCTTTCAGAAAAAGACATGTGCAAAAACAAGGGGGCACAATTTGAAGATGGGGGATGGCTCAGAGGTAATGTGAGGAAGTATTTCTTCACAGAGAGGGTTGTGGATACATGGAACAGCCTTCCTGAGGAGGTCGGAGTCAAAAACAGTGGGGAATTCAAGAATGTATGGGACAGACATAAGGCAATTCTAGTGGTGGGTAGGAGAAAGTAGGCTGTTGGTTAACTAGGATCTGCAGTTTATCTGTTATGTAGGGAAATGGGCAGATTAGGTGGGCCAAGTGGTCCTTATCTGCCATCAAATTCTATGTTTCTATGTTCTATGTTTCTATGTTATTATAATTTTTTTTCTCTGAGTTCTGCCTGATTTTTTTTTACCTATACCTCACATCCTCCCTGCCTCTTCCACTAATTCCTTAGCTCAGTCCCACCCACTCCCTCTTGTTTGCACACCTCTGTTTATACTACCTCACACTCTGTTTATCTAGGACTTTGATCTTTTGTTTCTCCTAATTTCTTAATTTCCTTACATCTTTTAGGCATCTCCTATCTATCCTACCCTAAAACTAGCCTCTGATCTCAGATCCTATCTGCATGCTTTTGTCTTCCCTTTAGCTCCCTTTCATCTCCTTCTGACCAGTTCCTACTTACCCCCCCATTTCTTCTCATGTTTTTATTTTGCATCTTAGACTTTCATCTCTAGACCCCTTTGTCACCTTCCTACTTCACTTCCTGAGTTTTAATTGCTCCACAGTGGATATAAATACTGCTTATGTTGCTCAGTTTTGCTATTCACCTGAAGAAGGGATCTGGGTGGCCCCAAAAGCCTGTGTATAATTCCATCTTTGTGCAAGACACTTGTTGGTCCAATAAATGGTATCAAACCTGCCATCCTCTCCTCAAATATGTGGTAAGATTTGTGGGCCTCCAATTCTAAATTCACCAGTTGTAAATCTGTACAAGCAGATCATGGCCCTGCTATTAAAAAAATGGGGTAAACTCAGTGCAGCCATTTGTGCTGCACTTGCCCCTGCGCCCCCCCCCCCCGCCATGGTGATATTCAGAGAGATAGTGCTCATCAGTGAAGCATCACTATCCAACTTAATATTAGTCCATGTCAGCACAGAGTTAAATTAATTTCTGCTACTCCAACAAGGACCAATTAATCAATCAATCAAATTTTATTTATACAGCGCAATTCTCAAAATGATCCAAAGTGCTTTATATAAAACAACACTTAGACTATACTATAAATACTGTAAAAACATAACTAGTATTAAATAACAGCAGAATATTAATCTAGATATGTAAAGGCCTGTCTAAATAAATAAGTTTTTAGCTCCTGTTTAAACTGGTCAGTTGTCTGACTTTCTTTAACATGGCAAGGTAGAGAGTTTCACAGGGTCGGAGCTACAAAAGCAAAAGTGCAAGCTCCAGATGTTTTTAGAAGAACCCTGGGAACCTCTAGCAATCCCTTTTCAGAACAGCAGAGTGAGCGGGCTGCATATGACCACATATATGACCACGGGGATAGAGCTTCCTGAAATAGGATAACACTAAGTCTCCTGTGGGTCATATTCAGCCTGAGCATGTAAATGGGACCATCAGGCATGATGTAACGCACTGAGTCCATTTGCATGTCCATTATGGGCTCATTTGCATAGGATGCAGCAGCCCCTTCCTCCCCTATCCCAATAAAAGGACAGACCTGGTGGTCCAGTGGTTTTCTCCACCCCCAGCATAGCCATTTTCAGTATATCCCTGGTGATCCAGTGGTCCTCTCCCATAGCTCTGTACATGACTTTTCATTACATCCCTGGTGATCCAATGGTTCCCCCCAACCCATCATCCAGTATATCCCTGTTCAGTAAATCCCTGGTGATCCAGTAGTCCCCCCCAATCACCTAGTACATCACTTTTCATTATGAAATGGGCTTAACACTACAAGCCTTCTGATTGGCTGATAGCTGTGTGCTGAAAGTGTCTAGCGCATGGCTAAAATCAAGTACTGGCAGATTGGACATAGTACCACAAAAACAAAAATAAATGATAATCTGGAAGGTTTCAACAAATTTAGAACATGAAGGACCACCACCTTTTTTCTTCCATTACTGAGTCAAAACTTCCCACCAGTCCTAACATGCAGGTCTCCAAAGAAATTGGCAGCTTAAAACAACAAAACCTGCAGATGACTATAGCTTTTAAAAAAAAGAAAAAAAAACCATCTTAGAACAAGTTCCCTGTACAGGTTTCTAGTCACGTCTCATTCAGTTACATTTCTGCTTTTTCCTGCTGCCCACTCACTTGTCTGCATGCTCACTCCAGGTGTCCCTCACTTACCCTCTCCTGCTGCTAAATACAACCTACTCTGTCAACTCCCCACCTCAGAATCAATTTAAACTAAATCAACTTAAAAATATCAACATCCAGAGTACTCGCTGCTGTTTATTTGCAGCTGCCGATCTTACACCATGCACACTGACACCCTCCACATGGTCAGTCACTCACTCACAAGCTGTTCCAGTTTAAAAGAAAAAAATGAAAATAATCTCTGTGTGTAGAAACATAGAAACATAGAATTTGACGGCAGATAAGGACCACTTGGCCAACCCAGTCTGCCCATTTCCCTACCTAATGGATAAGCTGCAGATCCTAGTTAACCAGCAGCCTACTTCTTCCTGCCCCCACCCCCTAGAATTGCCTTATGACTGTCCCATGCATGCTTGAATTCCACCACTGTTTTTGACTCTACAACCTCCTCCGGAAGGCCGTTCCATGCATCCACAACCCTCTCTGTGAAAAAATACTTCCTTAAATTACCTCTGACCCGCCCCCCCATCTTCAAATTGTGCCCCCTTGTTCTTGCACACCTCTTTTTTTGAAAGATGCTACCCTCTTGGACTTTGTTGATTCCCTTGAGGTACTTGAAAGTTTCTATCATGTCCCCTCTCCCTCCTTCCCTCGAGGCTATACATATTAAGCTCCTTAAGTCTCTCTTCATATGTCTTCCGGTGCAGACCCTGCACCATTTTAGTTGCCCTCCTCTAGACAGCTTCCATCCTGTCTATGTCTTTCGGAGACTGGGTCTCCAGAACTGCACGCAGTACTCCAGATGGGGTCTCACCAGCTGTCTGTACAGAGGATAATAACTTCCTGTTTTCTACTGGTGATGCCTCTCCCTATGCATCCCAGTATCCCCCCAGCCGTCCTTGCTGCCCTCTCACATTACTTGCCCACCTTTAGGTCATCTGATATGACTACCCCAGGTCCCTTTCCATTTTTGTTGTTGTTAGTATCTCACCCCCTGCTGTGTACTCTTCCCCTGGGTTTTTGTTTCCCAGGTGCATTACCTTGCACTTCTTAGCACTGGATCTAAGCTGCCATACATTTGACCATTCCTCTAACCTTGCCAAGTCCCTTCTCATCCTTTCCACCCCACCTTGTGCATCAACTCTGTTGCAGATCTTTGTGTCATCTGCGAAGAGACATACTTTTTCTTCCAGTCCCTCTGCAATGTCGCTTATAAAGACATTGAAGAGGACCGGTCTAATACTGAACCCTCACGGTGCCCACTAGTAAACCCCCTTCCTTCAGAGTGGACTCCATTTACTATTACTCTGTGTCCTATTCTCCAGCCAATTCTTTACCCAGGCTGTCATCTTGGGACCCACTCGAGGCTGGCTAACTTGTATATTAATCTTTGTGCGGGACTGTGTCAAATGCCTTGCTAAGTCTAGGTAGGCCATGTCCACAGCCCTCCCTGATCTACTACTTTGGTCACCAGTCAAAGAAATCTATCAGATTTGTCTGGCATGACCTTCCCACTGTGAATCCATGCTGTCTTGGGTCCTGTGCCCTCTGGCCTCTAGATACTCAACAATTCTTTTCTTCAGAAGTGATTCCATCATTTTCCTACCACTGAGGTTAAACTAACAGGTCTGTAGTTTCGCTTCTGCCTTGCTCCCACTTTTGTGAAGGGAATCACATCTGCCCCTCCAGTCCTCAGGTACCACCCCATCCTCCCATGATTTGTTAAAGAGGGTAGTCAGTGGTGTCACTAGTTCTACCCTTAGTTCTTTTAGAATTCTGGGATGAACTCATCAGGCCCCATTGCTTTGTCCACCTTCAGTTTTAAGAGTTCTCAGAACCCTTTCTTCTGTAAATGGGCTGGTATCAACTTCTGTATCCAGAGTGTTTCTACTGTTCATTTTAGGTACCTCCCCTTCCTTTGTAAATACTGAGCAAAAATTTGTTTAGTATCTCTGCCTTTTCACAGTCACCCTCTGCCCACCTCCCTCCCTTTATTAAGCCTCACTATCCCTCCCTTGGTCTTCCTTTGCTCCTGATGTAGCTATAAAAGGTTTTATCCTCTTCTTAACTGAGTTGGCTATCTTTTCCTCGGTTTGGGCCTTTGCTGTTCTGACTGCCTTCCCAGCTTCCTTTGCTTTAACTGATACAGTTCTCTGTCCTGCTCCTTCTGTGATTCCTTGTACTTCCTGAATGCTTTCTTTTTCTTGAACCTTCACTGCCACTTCCTTTGAGAACCATAGTGGTTTCTTACATCGTTCGTTTTGTTTATTTGCTTCACACAAAGGTGTTACCTCTGTGATGGCAGTTTTTATTCCCCATTGTTCTTCCACCCTCCTTCCTGCCCATTTGCTAGTGCATTCCTTAGGCACTCACCCATTTTGCCAAAGTCAGCCCTCCTAAAGTCCAGTACTTTTGCCTTTGTATGACTTGACTCCATTGCTGTGTTTATTGTGAACCATACTGTTCGATGGTCGCTAGTTCCCAGATGGCTACCCACTTCTACATCTGTGATCCTCTCTTCATCTCCATTTGAGAGAACCAGGTCTAAGATTGCTCCCTCTCGAGTGGGCTCCAATACTAGTTGTTTAAGGCATGCCCCCTGTAGGGCATCTAGAATAACCCCACTCTTCGAAGTGGCTGCTGCAGCTGCACTCCAGTTAACATCTGGCATATTCAGATCACCCATCAGCAATATCTCCCCTTTTTCTGCCATTCTAAGTATACTTTCTATCATTTCCTTGTCCATGTAGGGGTGTCACAATCACTTGAAAAAAATTAGAACTACAGTGGCTACAGTAGGACAAAAGTCCTTTTCTCAAAAATTAAACACACACACACACACCAAAGTAATGCAGGCGGAGGAACTCTTTTATTTAAAATAAAGGCAAAGATTCAACTTTTGTATTGCTCAATCCTAATAATTTTAATTTTGACATACATGTACAATTTAGATGCCCATTTCATAAGTGCAGTAAGACAGTCCAGGGTTGTGCTAGACACTTCTAGTTCATGCCACATTTTGTCTTACTGCTTACTTAAATACCTGGTGCTCGATTCTCGAAGGGGGGCTTAGAGTGGTGCAAGCTGTGGCAAATAGTAGCTGGCACAGAAGGCCAATGCACCAGGAAACTTGCATCCGATTCTCTATCATGCAGGGTCCCGGTGGCAAAATTCTGCCGCTTGCAGCAACTGTGACCGGGTGCCAAACAGACAGCACACTGGGAGTGTTTACTGAAAACTGCAGGGGAGCCATACACCACTCCAGACCCTGGTGGTCTAGTGGCCCAATGACTGTTCAGTCGGCAGCCAGCTGCAGAAGTGTGAGGTGGTCTGTGCTGGTTGTTGGATCTGCACTGGGATCAGGGGCAGTGTGGGGTGGTCGGCACTGCCTGCTGGGGTGAAGGGCCCATTATATCAACAGGGCTGGGGTAATAATAATTGCTATCATTACTGGCACCATCGCAGTTCAGGGAAGGTGGCAGGGGTAATAATATTTTACTATTACTTATGGCACCATCAGGGTTCAGGGAGGGTGGCAGGGGTATTATTATTTTACTATTATTTCTGGCACCATCTGGATTCGGGGAGGGCAGAAAGGGTAATATTATTTAAAATCATTACTGGCACCATCTGGGTTCAGGAAGGGTGACAGGGGTGACACTATGTACTAATATTTCTGGCATTATCAGGGTTCAGGGAGGAGGTCAGAGGAACTAATTATTCCTGTTTTTTTCTGGCAACATCAGAGATCGGGAACCATGTCACATTTCTGCAAACAGGCACCTCTCCCAGAGGAGACACTTCTAAGCACTCTTACACTAGCCCTCGCTGGTCTAAGGGTATTTAGAATTGTTCCTTCTAGGTGAGGTCTGTGAATACCAGATTCAGGGATGTAGCAGCGTGCATCTGCCACATACCTCCTAGTGCCATGTTGCAGCTCATTTGTGGGTGCACGGGTGACGCAAGCTCCATTTGAGGCAGACAGCCTGCGGTTGATGCAGGCTGCCTTTGTGAATAACTCAGGGGGCAGTGTTTGATGCAAGGTGCTACTTGCACCATTTATGGTTGGCACAGGCACCTTGTATCAAACTCAGGGCTTTGAGAATTGAGCTTCTGTTGTGGTTCCTCCACCCCTGATTGCCCAGTACAGCCATTTTCTTTACATCTCTTGTCTCCTGTTTTCTCTGTCAGGCAGGGTCCTGGTGGCAATGTCCCGCCACTTGCAACAAGTGTGACTGGACACCAAACAGACAGCACACAGGAGTGTTTGCCACAAGCCACAGGACAGCTGTGCACTGCTCCAGATCCTGGTGGTCTAATGGTCCAATAACTGTTCAGTCAGTGGCCAGCCGCGAAGATGTGAGGTGGGCTGTGCTGGTTGTCTGCTCTGCTCCGGGATCAGAAGGGGTGCGGGGCAGTCGCCACTGCCTGCTGGGGTGGGGGGGCCACTATACCACCAGGGCTGGGGTAATAATAATTACTATAATTACTGGCACCATCAGAGTTTGGGGAGAGTAGCAGGGGTAATATTAATTTACTGTTATTTCTGGCACCATCGGGGCTCAGGGAGGGTGGCAGGGGTATTATTATTTTAATATTATTTCTGGCACTGTTGGAGTTCGAGGATGGCACCAATGGTAATATTATTTACAAACATTACTGGCACCATCAGGGTTTGGGGAGGGTGTCAGGGGTGATACTATGTACTATTATTTCTGGCATAATCAGGGTTCAGGGAGGGGGGCAGATAAACTAATGATTCCTGTTTTTTCTGGCACCACTAGAGATCAGGGACCACTGCACATTGCTGCAAACAGGCACCTCTCCCAGAAGAGACATTTCTAAGTACCCTTAAGGGTACTTAGAATTTCTCCCTCTGGGAGAGGTCTACTAATACTGTGTTCTGGGATATGGCAGCTTGCATCTGCCACTTGCCCTCTAGCACCATGTTACAGCCCATTCGTAGGTGCATGGGCGGTGCAAGCCCTATTTGGGTCAGGCGGCCTGTGGTTGACGCAGGCTGCCTTTGTGAATAGCTATGGGGGCAGTGTTTGATGCAAGGTGCCACTTGCAACATTTATGGTTGGCGCAGGCACCTTGTGTCAAACTAAGGGCTTTGAGAATCGAGCTCCTGGTGTGGTTCCTTCACCCCTGATTGCCCAGTATAGCCATTTTCTTTACATTTCTGATGTCCAGTGTTCACTTAATCAGCTGTTTCTACACTATGCACACTCACTGACAGCTCATATGGCAGCCAGCTGTGGAGGTGAGAGAAGGGCTGTGCCAGTCACCGTAGCTGGTGTCAGTGAGTGCTGAACATGAGGGTTAGGGGAGGCTGGATTTGAGTAGGTAGGTGAGCAGGGTGGGGAATGGGACTGTTTGGGTGGACACTGGACACCAGGGATGTAAAGAAAATGGCTGTACTGGGTGTTTGAGGGTGTGGGGAATCACTGAATCACCAGTGATTTATTGAACAGTGGTGTTTTGGACTGTCAGGGGGGAACCACTGGACCACCAGGGATTTACTGATCAGGGATGTATTGGGTGATCAGGGGGGTGGAACCACTGGTGATTTACTGAACAGGAATGTACGGGGTGACGGAGGGGCACTGCACCATGAGGGATAATGACAAGTGATGTACTGGGCTCTACAGTGGGACCACTGGACCACCAGGAATTTCAAGAAACCATGTATTGGGCTATGGGGGACAGCTCAAGGCAACATGACACAGGTGCAGGTGGTTGCAATACAGCTGCTTTCATGGGGTGGGGGTGTGGCTTAGTGACTAGATAAGATGTGGTTTCCAGCAGTGGTAAACAACACCACTCAGGGGTCCATTTATTACCACCACAAACCTTTGAAATTGCTGCTGTGCCAGCATGCATGAGGGTATCCCCTCATTTAAGTAGGCACAGTGATATTTTAGCACTTGGGGGCTACTGGGTTTGAGGGGCACTTTGGAAGCCTCTGTATATGCCCCCACCAGGAGCACTAGTACAAACCCAGGTTAGCGCCAGTGCAAACCCTCTGAGCCCAGGTGTCTCACCTTCTACTGCACAAGTATAGATTTCCATAACAAGTAGCAGCAGTAACCTAAAGTGTCAAGACCCAGCAATTGTTATGGATCTGTGCAGCTGGCTGAAAAACAATCCACTAAGTTGCTTGCAAAACATAGTTTGGCACCATTTGTAAGCACTAATGAAAATGCACTTTTGATCACAGTAGTGTTTGTATGAATTTATTTGGTTGGAACATCACTTTAACCTTGCTGAAACCTTAAAATGTAAGGGATTTAGTTTTGGAGCAACTGGTATGATGCAATTCAATGAATTATTAGACTAAGGTTTTTTGTTTGTTTCATTTTTTGGCTGCCAACAAAGGCATGAATTGTTTTTCTCTTGCACTTCAGGATTAATTTTTATTAGCCCTGGCTGTCTTATTTGATTATGCTGTAGGGTAACTAAAATGCCCTGTCAGAAAACTGCTGTAGAGGGTGAACTGGGGAGAACCAGTAAAGGGTTCATATTGTAAATTATTAGGAGGATGGTGTACTGATTAAAAACTGTTTAATTTTCTGACTTTCTGAAGTGACAGTGCAGCCTTTTGTGTTTGCAACACAACATAGTGCATAAGATGTTGTCCCTCATGGAACAAGATTAATCTCTCCTGATCAGGCCCCCACTGTTAATTTCCAGCCTCCTTTAACCTCTTGGAGATCTGGGTGGGGCAGCAGACATAGTATACTTGTTTTTTTAAATGTTCTGTTTATGACCCTCAATCTCTGCCTCTGACATCCCTCCAGAGCACCTGCGGAGACACCCTGCTGGTCACCTTACCTGCTCCAGTTGCCATCCTCCATGCTGCCTTGGTTTGCCCACAAGGTGGGGATGGGGTGGAGGAGAGATACCACTGAGCCCCTTTACTTCATCAGGAGATGAACATGGAGTGGGAGGTATGGTCCAAGAAACACCAGTTTCCTTCTTCAAGGAAGGCAGGGCCATTTTCCTTGTTTCTCCCCAGTCCTCTCAGATGCAAGGCAAACCAAGACATGAATACACATAATGAATGATGCTGTTTCAGTCCTTGGTTTGAGTCTACCCACACATGACACCCACAGCTCCACTGCCACATGTGGTCATCCAGGTGGCAGTATTACAGTGAGGATAATGACCCTTCCTCCCCATCCAGCCCCCAATGACCCAGGCTCATTTATGAACCTGGGTCACTGGCATCATGAGTGGAAACCATACTGCTGCACTGACAGGCCAGTCACAGTTTACATTTTTGTTCCCAAACGGCTTTTTGCCTGCCTGCTGTCACTTTTCTCCTGCCATCAGACCCAGTGTCCCAGTTCCCCATTTCCATCTGCCACTCTGCCTGCTGTCTCACTAGCAGGGATCCACACAGAGCGGGACCTGGAATTCCCAGAGGGCTATCACATGATGATGGGGGGGGTCATAGTTTTTTTTTCAGCCATTCTCCCCAGACGACTGCTCAATGTGCAATGGCATAATTGACGAGCTCCATCTGCATGGAGATAAACTCAAACACCACAAATTACCACCAGGACACCTCCAGGTAGCAGACAAGCAGTGGGTCGTAACACTCCCCTCCCTAAGAGAGGAGAGATGTTCATTGGGATGCTCAATCCTCTGTATGACAGCCAGCCCCCAAATTACCTGCATCTATTTCTGAATCCAGGTCACCGGTGTGGCAGGAGGTAAGGCGCTAGGCGCCTCAGCCCTCCATGCCATGGGGCTGGCATGCAGTTTACTTTTTAAAAATATGTACAAGTCCTGCACAATCCCACTATCTCACCAAGACTGGATATTGTTCATTACAATTCACACCTAGGCAGTAAGGGGTGTATGCTAATGCCCCCCCCCCCAGCTACACTATTACATTTCCTTTCTCTCTCTCCCATTCTCCATATCTGTTATCTATACTTTTCTTTCTTTCCCACTTTTCCACTCTTTTACTTTAAACTGTACCTTTTAATCTACAATACCCTTTATTTTACTTCTACTTTCATACTATACCCTGTGTCTTCCTCTGCTACTCTGCCTCTCCTCTCTCTGTTAGTTTCTCCTATTATTCTATTATTCTAATCTGTTTCTCCTTTATTTTCAGTATCTGTCTAAATGTTATCAGTTTACCTATCAGGTAAGCATCCTTATTATTTATTTCTAAGTCACCAATTCCTTTCTCTAGGACCTCCAACAGTTTTTGTCTCCTTAGCTACTTTCAGGAGCTCTTACTGGATTCTCCATATCTTCAAGATTCCCCAACTGCATCAGAGCAGATACAGTTTCACTATTAAAACTTTACTAAGTGCTGACTTTCGGTGACATCATCTCCTGCATGGCGGCATAGCCCTTCAGTTCTGGACCTACCCGTAACCCAGCTAAATAAATAGATTTTTCTGCAGACATCGTTAACCAGACTCTCTTAAAATGCCACCAAAAAAGAGCAGAAGATAGGAAAACATTGAAAACTCAAGCAGAACTGACCTACTCTAGATTGGATGGCTCAGGACTGGGTTCTGTTTTCTCACAACGCAGTGGAGGCTCCTCACCACTGAGCGAGCAGGCTTCAGAAGCGGACACTTACACTGAAAGAGAAACCTTCACCCAATTTAGATTTGAGGCCATCCTACATGAGATTAAACAATTCTGTTCAGAGACCCAAACAGAATATCTCAATCTAAACACTAAGCTTACTGCAGCGGAGACCCGTATGCAAGAGTTGGAGGAGCACGTCTCTCGATCCAAAGATGCAGTGGTGCACCTGCAACGGGTGGTGGATTATCTTCTCAAACAGCAGGAAACAATACAGGAAAAATGGTAAGATCTTGAGTCCCGCTCACACAGGGACAACCACCGCCATTTATGGCCTGCCTGAGGGAACTGAGGCAGGGCAGATGGTCGACTTCATGGAAGACCTCATTATGTGGTTCCTCTTTAAACCTCCTTCAAGTTTACACTTGAGAGGGTACACCATGCTCTAACTCCCCTCACGACTGACCCAGCAGCAAGACCCCTCTCCATAGTGTTCAAATTTGCAAGGTATCGGGCATAAAGGAACTGTTCTACGGGCAGCATGGGGAGCAAAGTAAGTGGAGTACAATGGCTCCTGCTTATTTTTCAACCAAAACTATCCACCGAAATTCTGAGAAAGTGCATGGCTTATGCAGGGATCTTGAGGATGCTAAGGGCCAATCAAATACATTTCATAACCCCTTTCTCTGCATGACTTAAGGTTTTCTGGAACACCGATGTGGAACTTTACAATACACCACAAGATGCCAGACAAGCCCTACTCTCATGGACTTAAAGATGTCCCAGATCTCTCAATGCCACAAAAAACGCTTCCACAGAGGCAGAGAAGTAACCCAAAGGAACCCAGACAGTTTGAACTGGCTGGCAGGCGGGCCACACAGGCCACATATGCAGACATTCACAAGATACTGAAGGAAGTCAAGGTGCAGTCAACAGACATCTCTTCGGAACCACAAGCAGCTACATGACTCTCCTGAAAAACGGCTGTGAGCTGTATTCTGTATACTTTATGCCCAAACCTGCTTACCAGCCTCTTTGCTCAGGTACTATACTTGATTATTGACATGACTTATTATAGTTATACTGCTAAATGTTTATGGAGCAGCCTCTTTTGATTAGATCTCCCCGAAATGGAAGAGCTGCCATTACAGCTTTCATGCTTACATAATGCTGGACTTCGGGACTGATTTTGAAATGGGCTCCAGCAAACTACTCTGAGAACAGCTGCTTACCCATTCTGCTAATATCAAGGAGTTACCCTTTTAGAGACCTGAAAGCTGTAATCTTTTATTTAGAGACATTTGGAACTTCAGCTGCTGATGCACCCCACTCGAGCTTTTGGCTTAAGGGAAGTCAGCCTGCGTCATTGAAATCTACTTAAAAGTTTATACTGGTAGGATAATCCTAGGCTAACTAGTGACTGTTTTGATGTTTTAATTATAACACCCTAGGTTATTACTGGGTTAACGATTTTAGCTCTTAAATGTTAAACGGGTATTTCATATGACCAATTAAGAAAGATAATATGGGGCTTTTGGATACCTGATGTTTGATTTTTGATTCCAAGATTCATGTCACAACAGGTTTACCAAATTAACTTTAATATCAGGGTGATGTCTGAGCAAGATTAAGTTCTTATTCTTTTTTAAGGGATATGACTGGGTGGGGACAGGGAGGACACCCTGAAAACACCCTAAAATGGCAGAATTATGCTTACTTGGGTTTAGCGTCACCATTCTGCTAGTGCAGGTGATGCTGTCCAAAGCCCTCTGGGGCAAAGTGTGGAAGAAAATGCAGAGACTGGAGGACCTAATGGATGCTTCTATTGCTTCTCCTCCAGACCGCACCCGTTTTACTATCATGGTATATATGCGGTCCTCTAAGGGGCATGCATACTGACCCCTCTGGTGTGGAAGTCACACTAGTTCACTACTTGTAAATAGGTTGAATGGTTGTGTTTCTATGTTGTGTGTAATGTTTGGTATGGGTTCTGGTACTATTTAATTTGTTCTGTAATAACAGAATACCATGTGGACACAGGGCTAACAAACTGGGCAGATAGTTTCAGTTTATTTTCATTGATGCATATGTTTGATGAGGGACATGTATTGGTGCCTTATCTTGGAGGAAGGGGAACTGCATCCTTTGGTTTCTCCCCACTGTTTTAACAAATCATTATGAAACTTTATGAATGCCCAATGGCTTACATAAAAATTACTGGAACCATATCCACTCCTTTTCCTTTATATAGGGGCACAAGGCAGGAATGCCTCCTCTCGCCACTGCTCTTTGCACTCTTTCTGGAGCCTTTGGCTCAGGCACTTAGACAACTGGAGGAAGTTACGGGATTGGTAGTGGATGGAGCTCATCATAAAATTGCATTATATGCAGACAACCTTCTGGTTTATTTGACATCTCCAAAGAGGTCATTACCTCCTGTATGGAACTTGCTAGATAAATTTGGAGAAGAGGCAGGGTACAAAATTAACGCTAAGAAAATGGAAGTTCTTCAAATAAACTTTTCACCTTCCCCACAGATGAAACAACGGTTTCCTTTCTGCTGGAACATGACCGACTTACTATATTTGGGGGTAAACTTAATGGTAAACCCAATGCATCTTTATCAATGTAATTGTATCCCCTTACTACACCAGCTACAACTGGACATAGAAAGGTGGCGCATTATCCTACTCTCATTAAATAAAGAGAGTAGGGTCAATCCGCGTGAACTTACTCCCTAGATTCTTGTATTTAGCCCAATCTCTCTCTATCACACCACCGCAAATCTTTTTTAGAGAGATAAATAAACTTATATCTCATTATATATATGGGATATGTGTCCTCTGAGAGTAAAATACTCTGTCTTTCAACTCCCCTCATAAGCCGGAGCCCTGGCTCTGCCATGTCTCCCTATTTATCACATAGCCTCACAACTAAGAACCATTTTTCTTTGGCTTCACCAAACATATACGGTGAAGTGGAGGGAATTAGAAAAAAGAGAAAAGGATTTAATTAATCTACATAAAATCCTGTTGAGCCAACCATCTATCCCTATAGACCTGATAACACAAAATCCCTACACGAGGTCCACCATAATGTGCTGGAGGAAGCTGTGGCTTTCCAAGTTGATGGCCTCATATAGACATTTAGTTTTCTCCCTCCCATATCTACCAACTTGCCACCCAGCTAGACTAGATCATGAATTTCACACCTGTCTGAGGTAAGGGATTGAAATGCTGTTGCACTTTTATAAGAAGGGAATATTATTAACATTCTAGGACATAATGATTAAGTACAGTCTTTCTCCCCAAAATAATTTTAGATATCTGCAGGCAATTAACCATCTGAAGTCTCACCCAACCCCTCTTATCCTGGGAAAAGAGCATTCCCTCTTACTAGACGTGTGATCAGGCCTCACAGGGATCAGCCCCCCTAAATCATATGATTTCATATATACTATATATATATATATATATATAGCCCTTACTTTTTGACCCTCCACCTAATGGATCTGGTGAGGCATTCCTGGGAAAAATACCTCAAAATTGTAATAGATAATAAGGTCTGGGAAAATTGTTTATGATTTATACCCCTGGGGACTGCATCATACATATGGAGAGAATTCTTCTGGAAGGTGACCCTTAGATATTTCAGAACCCCAGCGATCCAGGCCAAATATAATCCCAATAGGGGAGCATCATGCTGGTGGGACTGTGGTCATGTCCCGGGTGCACTAGCCCATATGCTCTGGGAATACCCAATACTTAGGCCTTTTTTCAAGTCACTACGAGATGCCCTGATGAAAATTCTGGGGGTCCCTATACACCTTATAGTGGACTTCTTTCTTTTTAGCAATCTAGACCAGGGTCTGAGAGGTGCATCAACTAGGAAATTGATCCATATATGCCTACTTATGGCCAAGAAATCAGCGACCCAAAGTTGGCGTACTCAGATCCCTCCCTCAGTCCAAGACTGGCAGGATCTAATGATCCAGATATATAAGATGGAGAGGCTGACAGCTATTGTAAATCACAGCCTAGAGAAATTTGAAATACAGTGGAGGTGATAGGTCCTGTTCATCCTCATGCTCCTTAGACCAGACTTTTTCCCATAGGGTCTCTTCCACCAGGGGACCAGAGATAAGAACTGAACCCAACCTATACTTAGTGGCAGCCTGATTAAGGGGTCACCACTGTGCTCCTTACCCACCCACCGACTATCTAGCAATGAATAATTGATTAAGGATTAATATTTAGTTATCCATCATCAACATCAATGGAATTTTCTTATCATTTTTTATAACTGTTTATTACTGCCTATACCATGGTTAATGTATTATATCAACTTCTTATTATATCAAAATGAATGTGTAGCCCGAATGTTTTACCTAACTTATTTCTATATGAGGTATTCCTGTTTTCAAGTTTTCTTATTGTATGTTTGTCTTGAATGGAATGTCCATGTTGTTTAAGGAAAATTACTTAAATAAAGAGTTCCAAAAAAAAAAAACCTTTACTAAGTGAGGGGAGTGTGGTTTGTAAATGAAGTCACCTTGTCAAGTAATGATGCTCAGATAGTATCCGGACCAATCCGGATCCACCAAATATCTGCCCTTGTGGCACAATAGTGGATCTGGCCAGATAACATCATTATCTGTCCATGGATCCGGCCGTCAGATCCCGGGTTGGATGTTGCATTATCCATTGCCGGATCCCTGGATCTTGTGCCAGATAATGCGGGATCCAACCCAGGATCAGACCTCCATATTTTTCCGGATCCCAGTATGGATCCCACTCAAATAGTGCCGCCATGTGCCACCAGATCACTTGCTGATCCATGGCGGCACTATTTGAGCATCACTAATGTCAAGGCCCTCCCCCAATTGGCTCAGTTCAAAATAAACAAAATAGTAGTGCCGGTTTTACATGTATGACAAGTCAAATTGATTCAGTTCAAAGGGAGCCAGTCTTGTGCTGGGTTAGTCAACTTCAGTTTTGCATGACCATTTTTTTATTCTGCAAATCCTAAATACTAGAACATGAATGTCAAGCAAAATTTGAAGAGAAACAAATGATGTGATCTGACAAGTGATGTCAAGTGGTATGGTTTACTCTGTCAGCTCTCTTCACCAACAAAACTGGAAGTAAACAGTTTGGTCCCAGCAGCACTGCACATACCTGAACAGGTATGAAGACAAAAACTCTTAGAAATTACTCTCAGGTGTTAGACTCCAATTCCTCTAAACTGATAAAGGACCAGGAACTAAGACTAAAGCACACCAAGCATCATATAGCTCTTATGCTATGGCAAGCAAACATACAGTAAATTAACAAAAAAAAACTATAACATTGATAAAAATCACAAGGTCTTAAAGTAAATGTTTAAAAACATATTATTAATGGACTGTTTGAACAACTCCTATATAATGTATGGTGCACCCTTATTACCGCTAAAAAGCGGCAAAATTATATCTTGATAATTCCATCGCTATGACGTAAATGGTTATAAACCTCTCTTGAGTACATCATAGCGATGGGATTACAAACGGATCCCATCTGCGCATGCATGTACCTGTGATCTTGCGCACCGACGGCATTCCCGAAACCAGCGCAGTGGCCAGAAAATGACCCAGAACGTCCGCGGTGGGGCTAAAAGTAAGCCATATTAGTTTGTTTTGCCAGTTAATTGGGACCATATACTATAAAATATAATGTATGGTCCCTCTATTGTTAACCGGTTTGGTTAACCGTCTCGAGGTTGCCATGGTGACGTAAACCTCTCGAGCTTCTCTCTCGAGGTTTACATGGTCACCCTGGCAACCTCTCGATGGTTAACAAACCTGTTAACTTTAGAGGACCATACATTATCCTCTATATTAACAATGGACTATTTCAGCACTGCATTTCAGAAACTAATTATGAGAATCCTTAATTAAACTCTGACATGGAAATGAGGGTACCTTAAGCATGTACTCTAGATATTGTACTAGAATTTAGAGCTAAGAGATGTAAATAATTTGTGGAATAGGGCAGAATTTTATTTAAATAAAAGTAATGCTTTTTGTAGAAACTGACCTCACCTGAAGAAGGTCGCTGTGTAAGCCTGAAAGTTTGTGTACTGAAAATTACTTGGTGCAATAAAAGGTATGAAATCACCTACACTTGCTTTCTTCACCCATTAAAATAGGAAGACACAGACATTTTCTGGGGTAGTACAGCAATAGCATCTGGGTTGAGTCTCTTCATAGATGAGAAATGCATCCTCAATAGCAAGGGATTTTACACTCCCCCCTCCCCCTCCCCAATGGCTGTTCTTTCTACCCATGGTGTTGCTAAGAAACATAGAAACATAGACTTTGACAGCAGATAAGGACCACTTGGCTCACCCAGTCTGCTTATTTTCCTACCTATTTGATAAGCTGTAGATCCTAACTAACCAACAGCCTACTTCTTCCTACCCCCCCCACCAGAATTGCCTTACATCTGTCCCATGCATTCTTTTTTTTTTCCAAGTCTTTGGTTACAGGGTAAGGCCCACTAGGCACAAGTGCCTGTTTTCATGGGTGACCCAGGAGCACTGGGTGGTTAAGTGACTTGCTCAGAGTCACACAGTATGTAAGTGAAGGTTGTGGGAATCAAATCCAGGTCTGCTGGATGTACCAAGCTCATTCACAGCTCATTATTCTAACCTCTAGGCTATACTGCCAGCCCAAATTCCCTCACTGTTTTTGACCCCAAGACCTCCTCAGGAAGGTCATTCCATGCGTCCACCACCTTGTCTGTGAAAAATACTTCCTCATGTGCCCCCTGAACCATCCCTCCTTTATCTTCAGATTGTGCCCCCCTGTTCTTGCACATCTCTTTTTTTGAAAGATGTTACCTTCTTGGACTTTGTTGATTCCCTTGAGGTACTTAAAGGTTTCTATCATGTCCCCCCTCTCCCTCCTTTCCTTGAGGGAAAACATATTAAGCTCCTTTAGTCTCTCTTCGTATGGCTTCTGGTGCAAACCCTGTACCATTTTAGTTGCCCTCCCGTGGACTGCCTCCATCCTGTCTATGTCCTTGCTAAGCGGGGGTCTCCAGAACTGCACACAGTACTCCAGATGGAATCTCACCAACTGTCTGTACAGAGGGATAAAAACTTCCTGTTTCCTACTGGTGATGCCTCTTCCCTATGTATCCCAGTATCCCCCCAGCCCTCCTTATTGCCTTCTCACATTGCTTGCCTACCTTTAGGTCATCTGATATGACTACCCCCATGTCCCTTTCCATTTTTGTTGTTGCTAGTACCACTCCCTCGCCACTGTGTACTCTTCCCCTAGGTTTCTGTTTCCCAGGTGCATTGCGTTGCACTTCTTTGCACTGAATCTAAGCTATCATACTTTTGACCATTCCCCAACCTTACCAAGTCCCTTCTCATCCTTTTCACCTCCCTTGTGTATCAACCCTATTGCAGATCTTTGTGTTGTCTGTAAAGAGGCATAATTTTCCTTCCAGTCCCTCTGCAATGTCACTTATAAAGACATTAAAAAGGACCAGTCCCAGTACTGAAGCCTGCGGTACCCCGCTAGAACCCCCCCCCGTCTTCAGAATGGACTCATGAGCATACTCAGTGCTCCAGACCCTTCCAGCTTGCTGTTGTCATGCTTGCCACCACCATCATGTGTCCTGGGCATGACAGCATCTTTGTAGTGGGACTCCCAACATTTGGAGCTCTGAGCTCCCTTCAGCAGTTTCCATTGGCCAGTGCCCACAATGCCCCAGACTGCAGTAATTACTAAGATAGGGGCTAAAAAAAATGTCAAGATGCCCAGAGGGTAGGTGAGCACCAATAAAATTGTTAACCATTTGGAGGAGGAGGGAGGGAAAGAAGGCCCCCAGGGTCCTACAAAGCACAGTGCCCCAGGACAATTGCCCTGTTTGCCCTTCCATTAACATGACCCTATGTGGGACAGTGTTCAGTGATGGTTCCCAAAGGGGATTAATAAGGTAAAGTAACAGATACTGTTAAAGTACATTTTGTAGCTATTAAAAATTCTGCCTTCATAATAAGGCTGCCACACTCCTACTTTTTAAAAACACTACACAGTCACAGATGGCTTAAATGTAAAATAGTTAATATCTACTCAATGTTCTAGATATACAAGCAACAAATGGGGAAATGTAGTGAACGCTATAGAAATTAAATGATAGAATTTAAAAAATTAAAATAAGGATTAACCCAAAACAAAATTAAATTAAGTATAGATTCTTACCACACAGAACTTTTGCAAACAACTGAGTATTGGACATTTATAACTAAGCATTGTCCTTTACTCTCAGGGGTCACTTTATTTTTCTCTGATCCACAGGCCACACTACGTCACTGAGACTCAGCACTATAGGACATAGGGCTTGGCTCCCATAATGCCACTGGTCCAGTCGATACCAGTTCACTGAGTAACTGGGTTTTTTATGTGTGTGTTTTATTAGTTGTATGTCATAAGATGTTTGTTGCTTCATACTTTGAATAAATGAACTTGACATGACTGTTTTTTAAAATTCTTGGTATTTCCTAGGAGGCTGCTCTTCTCTTCCTCTTCTCTGTGACCTTCTGGAAGGTTACAGACCTCAAAACTGTTTGAATGTTGAAGTGAAAAATATGCAATTCAAAACACTTACTATTAGTACAGTATTTGAAAAGCCCTGGCTAAATAACTGGCTTGCCAGAGGTGATCATTCAAACTCCTATACAGTTAGAATGGGTCTTGTATGCTTAAATCAGTCCTACTGTATTTAAGACCAAACTCAGGTTGGGTTGTTTTTTACCAAATTTAAATAATGAGCCATGGATCAAGCATCCAAAACTTTACTGTGATGGCCAAATTATGATCCATGCTAAGTACTGTATATTTGATTTCCTTCCTTAAATAAATAAAAGAATGATTTTCTGCTTTGTCAAAGTGTATTCTAACTAACTCCACTGCCCTTAGTATTACTACTACTACCTTTGTAGTATAATGGACTATTGTTTTTGACTTGTACTGCCTCTGTTGCTGTATTTACTATTCTTATGGTGATTTTGGCAGTGTGTAAGTATGTTTTCTATTTATTATTTAGCACCTTACTTGTTGAGATACATTGATTGTCCTCTGTATATTTTCAGTGCTGAATTTTATTGTATAACTTGTTGTCTTCTATAACTAAATGCTGTAATGACCCCTTTGAAAATACCCATCTGCTCAATTGGGTAATCTTTTTCATATACTCTATAAATAAAATATTTACTACTACTATTATTGCTACCGATGACTTTCAAAATCTAGTCCCTAATTGGCCCATTAGAGAGGTATTTAGTACAATCTTTTCCCAGTTACAACAGAACTAAAATATTTTAACCCTCTTTCACACAGTATTTTAACACAGTGAAATCAATCCTGTGCAATAATAACAGAAAAATATATACATTATTTATATCACTGGGGAGGACTCCATCACAACTACTAAAAAACTGAATTTCATTTCTCTTGCCAACAGATGTTTGTTCATGCTAAATCATTTGCAGTTGAGCAAAATGTAAATAAATAAGCAGAACTGCAAACTCAATAAATTATTATATAATTGTTAGACTGTGCACAATTTTGTGTTTTATGTTGTGACATAATGAATTATTTGAAAGAGAATGTTTTTGTTTTCAAAGTTGCAGTGCAGCAGATTGGGCTTTACTGGATTAAACTGCAATCCAGCTTCATGCATTGCTGTTACAGTAGCTGAAAAGTGCTAATTCTATAAACTTAAAACCATAGTAAAGGTATAAGAACAAAAGAAAAAAGGAAAATGAAGGTGCTGCATCAGTGTGTGGTCTGAAAGCAAAGCAAAATGGTAAGATTAAATGAATGCTGAAAATAGAAAAGAGACTAAGGCCATAGGCTTTCTTTAGGTGTTATTTGAAAGAGAAAAAAAGCAAAGTTAGTGTAGAGGTAAGGGAAATTTAGGGACATGTATGCGAGGAATGAAAATGAGGGGAGGATCTAGGAGAAAAAAGTGATAATAGGCAAGGTAAGAATAGAAGCTAGAAAATAAAAAGGTGATGACAGGTATCAAAAGGCATACTAGGAGTGAATAAGAAATGGAGTGCTCAAGTGGGTACCAATTAAAGGAAAACTACATGCAAGAATTATAAAAACATATGTTTTGCATTGGGTTATAGTTTCTCTGATGACCCCTAGTGCTGTTACGTGTGTCTGTAGCAAGATTTATTTTTTACTTTTCTCTGCAGGTTTTATGGCCACTGGGGGTAGCCATTCTGGCTTCTTTTATTGGCTTTGATCTGTTGGAATTTTCCAAGAATGCCTCTGGGAATGATGTCAATAAAAAATTGTCTTAGAACTAAGAGCACAGTATCCTAATTATAATCTAAAAACAATATTTAACTGCAACTGCTTGTGAAAGTTAAAGGAGTAGTGCACCCAGAATTTGCAAAAACATATGTTCTGCAGAGTGTTTTGATTTGTGTGTGAAATCCTAGAGTGTCCTTCCCTCTGTATGCTATTAGTAGTTTTTCCTAAATTAGCCTGCTAGCTTTATGGTAGTTTTACAACCCCTGGGGATCTCCATCTCAGCTAAGTTTATTACTTTCCTTGTTCCTACAATACTCCTTGTCTCATGTGACAGAGATGTTGCTGTGACTATTGATTCAGCAGCAAGCACTGCTTTACAATTAGTTCATAACCATACAGATGGCTATAGTTTAAAAACTATTCAGCTTTGAGACAACCCTCATGTTAAAGATATTATTGTTGCGAACAATTGTGACACTGGTTGTATATGTGTAACTTGTACAGTTTTCAAGATATTTACATTTGTTTGGCACATCTACTAGAGTTTTTACTCAGAGAGAGAGAAAAAAAGTGGCTGCTGTTTGCAAGTGCATCTGCACACATGCCAAACACAACCAAATATCTTGGAAACTTTACAAGCTACACAAAAATGACCAACTGCAAAGTTGTTCAGGACAAAAATACCTTTACAATGAGGATAATCACTAAGCTGAACTCGTAATAGTTTTTAAAATATAGCCATCTAATTAATCAACTTTCCATGTTTGTTTACCAAATTTCCCATTTTGGATGGCAAATATTTTAAAAACTGTAAGGAGTTCAGCTTGGTGACTACCCTCATTGTAAAATTCTTTTTGTCCTGAACAACTTTGCTGCTGGTTGTTTTTGTGTAGTTTGAATAGTTTTCAGGAAATTTAGATTTGTTTGGCATGTGTGCATATGCACTTTTTTCTCTCTGGGTGAATGCTCTAGGAGACATGCCAAACAAATAGAAATATCTTGAAAGCCATTCAAGTTACACATACACAACCAGTGTGTCACAATTGGTCACAACAAAAACAACAACAGTGAGTTCTGTTGCAAGCTTTGGTACCTGGTAAGGTGGCATTTTTTTGGGGAGTACATAGGCAGCTTCATACCAGGAGATTCTGCATATTAGTTGGTCAGTGGTAGGGGGTAATTGGTGGTTCTGTAAAGGAAGCATCAATATTAGGGTCAGTTTGTAGAATATAGAAGTTCCTAGTGATGGTCCTGTGAAGAGAAGGGGTATTAGAATGGAAGGGAAGCATCAGCAGAATGTGTTGTTTATCATAGTAAAGATGGTGCATTTAAGATTTAAATAAGGGAAATGAAGGGGGGGTTGTGGCCAACTGGGCAAGATGGCGGACACTGTTTAGTGCAGCACTGAATGGGCTAATTTATTAAAAAGCAGAAAGTTATGCAAATCGGTGACTTGTATTTTGGAAACATCATCTATGGCTAGTAATACACAAGCAGTACCTAATGAAGTGACTACAAGAAAGTCAAACCTTAAATTTCAATTGCAAAAGAGCCAAGAAACTACAGCTCCAAACCATGAAACAGCATGGGGCTCGCGACATACGGATTCACCATGAGGTACCTTGACAGAGCTCAAGACATCACTAGCAGGAATGCCAGCAACTGCATGTTGTTTAAAATGAAATCTGAAATCAAGGCAGACTTTGAAAATATTTCTGCCCAGATCACTCACCTTCAATCAGTGGTCACCAGTCTCTCAGAGCCCTCTGCTGCACACTCCATGTGGCTTTATGAATTTCAGAAGCAGCTTAGTGAAGCAGAAGATTTACAGTCTGACTTTACCAGGCGGGACAGAAATGATATAAAAAAAAAACCGCTGGATGTTCAGCAAAAGTCTGGTGATCTTGAGAACAGATCCTGCCACTCCAACATCAGGATAATTAGTTTACCAGAGGGTGTGGAGAAACAGAATCCAGGAATAGAGATCCATCAGTGGCCGGTGCATCATTTGAATTTGGGTGACCCTGCAATCAATTATGAGGTTGAGTAAGCACACAGTACGGGACCAAAGCCATGTCCTGCTGAAAAGCCATGCCATTTTCTAATTAAATACCTAAATTATACCAACAAGGTTTGGATGCCCTGCACAGCTGAAGCAAATGGCCCAGTGTCTTTGAATAACAGTGAGAAAGTTTTTGTGTCGCAGGATTATAGCAGAGATCTACAGGTATGGTGCCAGAAATTTATTGAGGTGAAATCTGGTCTGCATCTCTGCAGCTGAGAGTTTGGACATGTCTATCTGTCCTGGCTCAGAATCTCCCATCCAGATACGGCTCCTCATTTTTTGGCACCTTGCAAGAGGCTGAATGCTTTATTAGGGAAGAGGAGGCCACTACAGAGGGTCAGTTGCAAACCCACTCTACAGCACCAGCTTGAAATTTGTATCTCTCCAGTTGTCATTTATGAGGTGATCAGTGCTTCTCCCTAGGCCCCCAGGCCATTGCCACATGGCTGGGGTGCCTTGCCTGCTCTGTACACCTTGCATTGCTCCCATGACTGTACCCCGAGGGTCCCCCCTGATTGTTGTCTCAATGACTTGGCACAGGTATAAGACACTAAAATAGGGTTAAAAAAAGATTGCATTTGGGGTCTCAGAACTGCAGGATCGACTGTACTGGCCCATGGGAACTTGTCAATGGTGCTGGGGTATCCTGCGATATGGGAAAGTCAAACTTAGTGACAGAAATTGAATGACTCAGTTTGATCACCTGTGAAAATAGCAAGCATCACAGACTAGTGAGTGTGAGAAATAGCAAGTGAGTGAAGAGAAAGGGAGTGCCAGATACATGGGGTTATAAGGCTTTGTTTGGCAAGTCGGTTCCCAGGTGGTCATCTGGCATGGTGGCATGGTGGCAAGGTGGCTACAGTCACTGCCTCTGAAGCTGGTGGACCTGGGTTCAGGAATGGCTATGGGGCATTTTTGGGGTATTTGTTTTGCTGCTTAATTAGTTTTTTTGTTGATGAACTCCCTTTCACTTGTCTTTGTTCACCCCCAACCCCCGGTTTCCCCTGCCAATGTTCCCTCCCTGAACACTTGTATCTCTCAATGGAGTAGCCACCCTCCTGAATTGTCCCCTGCCCCCCATTGACATCCCCCCCTCGGTGTTGATAATTTATTTTATGGGGGGGTGCAGGGATTGAAGCCCCCCACAAGGGGCCATGGGGAGTATAGCCCCCCTGCATAAAAAGGAACTGCAGATCACCCCCTTCAGAGAAAGTAGGTGCCCATCACTGTTACTGGCAGGTGCTGCAGTGCACATCACCATGTGCTGGTAGTGCAGGGGGATCACTGTACTTGGGGATCCAGTGGTCACTGCCATGTAAAGCATGTTTTTTTTGTGCATCTGCAAGTTTTCTCACTTAACCTCTATGATAGTTGACTTCACATTCAGTATACCTAGAGAGCCCTAGGAGTGCCTACCTCATCAAACTGTAAAGAAAATGTGCTCTATTCCGGGGCAGGGGGATCATCGGCAGTGGCTCCTGTCACATCAGCGTAGCCTCAGTGGTGTTCTGTCATAGTACTTGTCACCTTAGTTTCCCATCCTTTCAGAGGGTTTCATGAGCACCTGGACATTGTTCTCCTTCAGCCTTCTTTGAGGTTCTGGTCCAACTCAACGGGTCCCTCCCATGTATTCGTGCAGGTCTTCATGTAAACTCTGAACAATTGTGAAGACTTCTTGGAACACATGCATTTTATCCTAACGTGCAGCATCAGTGCAGTCTAATGATTGCTTAACCTGTGAGTCCCTGGCTCTCCCTTTTGTTTTGTACCCCCACTCCTGACTGTGTTGTATCTTGGTTTTCTTCTTATTTGCATGGTAGAAGCCTGTCTGTTTCTTTGAATGGGTGTCTATCCTCTTTTCTTCTGACTAACACAGGAGTACGTCAGGGTTCTATTTTTGGTCGTATTCTTCTTTATTTATTGATCCTTTATCTTCCTTAGTTAAAGACTGTACTATTAGGCTCAATGCAGACAATACCACACTTGCATTTGCTCATAAAGACTTAAAACTTCTAACTTCTGCTCTTCAAACTGATTTCAACAAGGTTACTAACTGGTTTTATTCTAATTTACTACTTTTAAATGCTAAAAAAACAAACAAATAATGGGCCTTATGCATGAAGGTGCGGTGTGGGTACATGTGGCATAACCCTGGTGTGTAGCCCACTCCGCACCCACCTAGGCCCACTGTGCCCCCTGCATGGCATTTACAATCAGCCAGATGATCCCCTGTGCACCTGATCCCCTGCGGCATGTGGACCTACACAAAGGGGGCTGGACCGGTGGAGGCATAGGGGGTGTGCCGGCACTCTACGGGATGCACGAACATACAGAGTGCAGGGTGCAGGTGTTGTCACCTCCACCAGGTCAGGGCAGCTGTAAAGGTGGGGGCCAGCTATGCAGCCCCTTGGAAGCAACAGCCATGGGCTGTGGCTGTGAGGTGGGGTCATGTGCTCCCCCATCGAGGAAGCCCCAGCATGTGGATCCACTGGGGGACCTGCGAGTGGTCATCTGGGCCCCCTCCCCCACACCATATGTGGCACTCTATGCACTGGATCCTTGCCCAGTGCACACAGGTGCAGGTGATCCACTGTGAGGTCTTGGTCAGGCAGCTGACTGGCTGCCTGCCCAGATCCGCACCTGACCAACCCCGCAAGCCTGCACAACAGGGGGGTGAGGCCACATATGGGAGTTGCATGGTGGCCACTGTTTGTGAATGTGGCCACCTGCAGATCTCCCTGGGTGCAGAGCTGCGTGGGCAGGTATGTACCTCAGGTGCATATTACCCACTCCATCATGCATAGGTGCCAGTGTTATTTGGCTCACAGTCTCTTATTAATAATGCTCATTCCACCTTTTCTATTAACCTCCAGAATGTTGCCCTGCAGTTGGTCCATGAATTCAAATACTTGGGCTTGACATTTGACTCTACCTTATCTTTTAAGTCTTATATTCATAACACAACTGTAAAAACTTAAAAGTGCTTAGGTCAATTGAGAAGGGCCAGGACCTGCTTGTCATTACAAGATTGGAAAGATATAGTGGCTCAGTCAATTATTTCAATCTTGGACTATAGTGATTCTATTTCTTTAATAGACAAGGTTTATTTTCAGTTATTACGTTTTATTTTAGGTAGCCCCAAAAATGAACACCATTGCACTCTTTTAACTCAATTAAATTGACTTTCCCTTTCATCAAGATGACTACAACACTGGCTTACATTGATTTATAAAAAAGTAAATAATCAAACCCCAGTCTATCTTTCAAATAGATTATTGATTTCTACCCATAGACATATCTTAGAGAAGTTCTCAACCGGGGCTTACTCCTACCTAGATATCAAACTCAATTTGGGAGAAATTGTGTTTTCTTTTGATGCCCTGTTATGCTAGAATAATCTCTCCCCTGAATTACAGAATTCTCAGACATTATAAATTTTTAAACAAAAACCTAAAAAAATGCTTTTACAGGATCAATCCATTTGTAATTGTTTTTCATGAACAACTTATTCCTGATTACTTTTGTATGTTTTGTATAAGTGTTTATGTGTAAGCATGTATGTTTTAATTCTTGTTATATATTTAGTATTACACTGACTTGGGATGTCTTGTGCTCATGGAACTTATTCTGTAAACTTCATGACTTTTAAATTAAAAATAAAATAAAAAGCCACTCAGGGAGCAAACTAACTGAACAATGTAAACTGACCCTGCAGTAATTGTACATTATCCACAGTATGTGCTGATGAAGACCATAACCATGTATATTCAGAGTTGCAGTGCTGGGGTGGGGGGTTGGGGGCTTGGTATCAGTACCATGGAGTCTGGTTCCTCCTGGAACCTTGCAGGTGTTACAGGAGAGGTTACCAATCTACCCAAGGGAGGGTTGAAGTGGCCAATCCTTTGTCAGGTGAGGAGAATGCTTCCACTCCCCCCACACCATTCAGATGTTCTATCTTTAGTCTGCTTTAAACATTTGTGTATTTGCACTGTGAGTAAAAGTTAGCCTAACATGCAATTTACTCTTGCCATCACCAACAGACGGGAAAGGGCTGGATAAACTATCAGGTCGATCAGAAGGGTTGCCTTTGTACCTATAATGTGTTTTGTACTAGTTTTCTGTTGTAAACTGTTAAGGGATTTTGCAGTGGAGGGGAAGGGGGGAAGTCATTGGAGGGGTGGAGAATTGGGGTGGGGAAGTGGGGGGATGAAACAGGGAAGTGAGTTTTTACAATGTTCTTATTCTTATGTTTAAAAATGCTACTATAGATACAGATATGTTATGGTTACTCACCATAAAGGCAGAAGATAAGGGTGGGGCAGTGGTGATTTTAAACACAGGGGACTATGTGAAGGAGGTTTTGAGATTGTTAAATGCTACATCTTTTTACAGGAAGGGCCCTAGAGCTGTTACAGAACAATTCAAAGATGAAATTGATAACCTGCTTAAGGAAAGCTACATTAAGGGATATATTACTGTTGTTCTGTATAGAACTCTTACTGTTAATTGCCCAGTAACCCCAGTGATTTATGCTTTGCCCAAAATCCATAAACATCTTGTGCAACTACCCGGTTGACCAATAGTCTCGGGGTGGGGTGGCTAACTGACCCTTTTGTATGTATTCAGATCAGTTTTTGCAACCTTTGGTACAGAACTTTAGGTCTTACATTAAGGATTCCACAGAGCTAGTTAAATTGATGGAGGACATTTATGTGGAACCACAGTGGTATTTAGCAATAGTAGATGTAAACTCATTATACACTGTCATTACAGTTTTTAGTAAGAATGGCAGAAATGGTACTGCAGAAAAATATCTTTCTTTTTCAAAACCAATTGTACCATCAAATACGTGGCACAGCCATGGGTACTGCCATGGCACCAAGTGTTGCTAATTTATTCAAGAGGATATGGGAGAGAGATCATCGCTGGATTTGTGGCAGAGCTTTATAGATGATATATTAATAATATGGAAGGGCCCAAGTGAAGAATTTGTCAGTTTCGTTGGGTGGATGGAAAGTACCAGCAGTTGCCTGAGGTATAAATATGAGTTAAGTCAGACTGAGATAACATTTCTAGACTTGAAATTGTACAAAGATAACAGTGGAGGAATCTGTACCACACTTTTTCAAAAAATACAGATCGTAACAGTCTTTTATGATATGACAGTTTCCATCCACACCACGTTCGCTTTAATATACCTAAAGGACAGCTGGTATGGACCCTTAGGAATTGTACTGAACCATCTGAGTTAAAACAAAAAAGTGCAATACAAGTGAAGAGATTCCTAGATAGGGGTTATAGCAAACAATGTATTGCCTCGGCAATCCAGAAAGTGGACAAAATGGACAGAAGTCAGACCCTGTGGAATACAAAGACGGGCAGAGACCGCATAACAGCCTGTCCATTTGTTACTAACTTCTCTAGGATGGCGAATCAAGAAAAACAGGTAATTTTTAGTAATTGGTCTATTTTAGAGCTAGAGACCAGACTTGCAGATGTTGTAGAACAGGGCCCACAAGTGGTTTTTCAAAAGTGCAAAAGCATAAAGGACATGGTAGTAAAAAACATAGTCTCTGGTCCAGAACCTTTGATACAGACCCTCTTGGCCCCTGCACCAGTGGGTACACATTGGTGCAGTAATTGTATGTACTGCAGGTATGGTAGTACCTGTAAGGTGTTGAACCATCCATCCACAGGTAAAGAAATACCACTGAAACACCTTATTACTTGCAACAGTAGCGGGTTGGTATACCTACTAAGTTGCTATTGTGGATCCTTCTATGTGGGGAGGACAGTGAGAAAATTCAAAGTGAGGACTGGAGAACACGTGAGGGCAGTGGACAGAGGAGACATGTCATATGCTATAGCAAAACACATTTCTGAGAGTGGAGCAGAAAATCATAAATTCAGCTTCATTGGTATTGAATTGGTTAATCTGGAAGGAAGAGGGGGGATTTTAAGAAGATCTTGGGCCAGAGAAAAAGTTACTGGATTTTTGAATTGGGAGTACGACATAATAAGGAGTTAAATGATAGTATCGACCTTGCAGAATTTTTAAAGAAATATAGATGTTAGTAACCATGCATGGACACATAAAACTCCCAGAGATGGAACACTGCAATCTTTGGCAAAAAGTGGAAGTTATGGAAATTTAAGTGCCTGGAACTAGATTAAGCACATATAATTCCCCACAAAGGAGAAAGACACAAATTTTTATCAAGTACATAACAGACCATAATGACCTGATAAGTAAGCAATAAGACATGATGGGGTATGCATTAGCAGTTCTAATGCACGACTAGGGGACGAGTGAGGCACTATATTGCTGAGTCGAAAAGGCCCAGTTCCCTAGTAGTGCATTAGAACTGTCTAATGCACATCCCCAGAGTGGCTTATTGCGCTTATAAAATGGGCCTGTGTATTTTAAATGGGGGTTCTAGTTTTAGCTGTGCATTAGACACATCTAATGCATGGCTAACAACCAATCAGATTGCTTGAAATCCTTTGCCCATTTTATAGAATTAGCATATGATATTCAGATAAAAATCAAACTAATTGAACCTGTAGTTGTATAGACAAAGTAAGCAAGTAAATAAATAAAGTTGCAAAAGTTAAACACTGCAGGTTGGTATTAAATTGAAAAATAAAAAGAGCAAAATAATGAAACTGGTACAAGGGTCTGCAAAAGTGGATATATAAATTAATGACTTAATTAAGTCCATGAAAATTTGAGGTTCAAATCAAAAAGATTTGTACAGGTTTAAACACTAGGGCCCAGATATTCAAAAGGGTTGCGCATGGTGCAACAGTGTTGCACCATGCACAACCAACTGATGCGCCCCGGAGTGATATTCAAAAGGGAAAAGTGTGCCGCACAAATCCCGATGCGCCGGAGCGCATCAGTATGTATGCAGGCACAGGTGGAAGCGGCCCATGCACAACCTGCAGCCTGATATTCAGCCCAGGATGTGCAGAGTCGCGGCACGCAACCTCTACCCGCGCCTGCACAAAGTTAAGCCCAAAAAAAAGGAACAAATGATGGCCACCCACAGGTGAGCTGCCGCATTGCAGGGCGCAACACGGCAGCTGCCACCTGTAGGTGGCCACCCGAGTTCCTGCCGCACCTGATGGCCCCCCCATGCCCCATCACAGGCATCCGTGTAACTAAATCCCCCGTCCAATATCCCTGGTGGTCCAGTGGACCAATCACTGCCCGATCGCTGGCATCTGTAAATCATAAAATAGTCCTATTACCTGGAGGTCTAGTGTACCCTCCTCCCCACCCCGCCCACTGAGCCCCACTGCCCCTCTCCCCCCGTGCTGGAGTGGTGGGCAGCAGCCCACCCGCCTGCTGCCCCCGCCACTTCACCTACAGACAACTCGGGTCGGCAGCCCATTGTTTACTGCGGAGCCAATGGGCATGCAGCCATATCAGATTACTCAGTCCAGATATGTAAATGAATCTATTCACATATTTGGACTGTGTTGATGGATGGTTGCATGCCCATTGGCTCACTTCAGAACTAATGGGCATGCAGCCCTACCGAGCTGTCAGTCGGTGGGCAGCAGGGCCGCGGTGCGGGTGGTGCTGCCGCCTACCGCTGATGGGGAGAACGGGCAGTGGGGCCCAGTGGGCGGGTGGGGAGGGGGTACACTAGACCACCAGGGTAATAGGACTATTTTATGATTTACAGATGCCCGTGATCGGGCAGCAATAGGTCTACTAGACCACCAGGGATATTGGATGGTGGGGTTACTATACCAATGCCCATGATCGGGCACATAGCGGTCCACTGGACCACCAGGGATATTGGACAGGGGGGGTTCTTTTAGACGAATGCCCGCAATTGGGCTGCAGGGGCGTCGGTCCCTGACAGCTGCTGCCTGGCGGGGTGCCAGGCTCAAGTCGTCAGGGATCGGTGCACCTGCATGCTAATGGCATGCAAATGGGGCCAGAATATCACAGGTGCTGTGCATGACGCAATGGCACTTGCACTAGTGCATCTCCATACTCCACTCTGGCCACTTGCGCTGGCGCAGTGCCACTGCGCCATGCACAGTGGGGGTGGCCAGGGTGCGATATTCAAAGCTGCTGCGCCATAGTGCAGCTCCGTTGAATATCTCCCAGGCCACACCCCTTCGCAACAAAGTTGAGCTGCGCCCAGGCTTGCGCCACAGCCTGGCGCAGTTTGAATATCCGGGCCTAGTTGTTTAATTACTTGCACAAGATGATTAAAGCACTATTCACTTTACAGGAGGTGATAGGTTTGTAAGTAACAAGTGATGTGAACCTGTTTGTTATAAAATTAGCACTTGTCCCATGTTTTAATTTACTCTGAAGAAACCTGGCAGTATGCCAGGAAAAGCGTCAGTCTGTTTGCTAGCCACTTTGGTCAGTAATTTATTTGCACATTTTCTACATAAAGGATTCAACAAATTGATCCATGGAGTCCTAGTCTTCTGTCTGGAGTGTGGGTGCTCATCTACTTTTTTCTTGTTACTCACAATATACAGATGGCTGACACATCAACATAACTTAATTGAAGTAAAGTGCAGAGGGTCATTCCAGTAAGTCTCACTATGGCTGCCGACTTGAAAATTATCACTTGGAACGTTAACAGTCTTAAGAATGTAATAAAATGTAAATCGGTTCAAACAAGGTTAAAAAGCTGAAAACCAGTATAGCCCTCTTACAAAAGACACACATGACATCAAATGAGGTTGAGAGAATAAAGGGTGCATGGGGGTGCACTTGAATTGCAGCAACACACTCCACCAGGGTGAGGGGAGCAACAATTCAGTTGCCTCATTGCTTCCCAGGAAGTGTCCTAGATACCTTTACTGACCCTGGGGGCAGGTATGCCTTAACACAGCTGGGGCTGAATACGGGTGGCTACTTAGCAATAGGATCAGTTTATGGCCCCAATATTGAAGATCTGAAGTTCTATCACAGACTACTCCTGGTCATGTCTTCCTATCGAGGCCCATGGGTCTTGGGGGATGACTTCAATTGCGTAGGGTTCACTGTTCTAGACAGGTCAAACCCCACGTCCGTTGCCATATCAAAATATGCCCACACCCTGCATGAAGTAAAGAGCATCTGCTCTTTAATAGATATATGGAGGCATCAAAACCTGCATGTCCCATCAAGTTGCCGAGTGATTTTAGTCATGGCAATTTTGGCACAGCAACAAGGGTGACAGTGAAAGGGGCAACCTTGAGTTTAGCTCACCTGTCACTCCTGTTATCCTTTGCTCCCTCACAGTTTCTATTCCCTCCGGGGCATGCCCACTCTGGAGTGGGTTATATTTAGTTTTGGGGTTGCAGGGGGTGCAGACCCCCTTAAAAGCCAACTGTTTCTTGGGAGGGCATTTTGGCGCTGTACCTCTTGGGAGACTAAATGCCTGGTGCTGTGATGCCAGGTGGCATTTTGTCTGTACTGTAATCGGCATTGGCAAAATTCCTGTATCTGTGGCATGGGTGAACCTCAAAACCCCACCTGTAGGGAGTATATTTTTTATCCCACTAATCTTATGCAAGACTGGACAGACTGTTAGTTTCCTCATCCCTCACTTTACAAATGGGTCTGACTAAGTATGAGCCCATCCTAGATTTAGATCACGCTCCACTTAATACTGAGCTCCACAGTGTGGTTGCTGAATCCTCCTCATGACCCTCAAAACTAGACCCTGTGCTCTTAAAAGATAATCATACCTAAACTATATTCATACCCCATCTTAGAATACTTATTAAACAATAAAAGAGGGAGACTACCTGTGCAGCAAGGTGGGAGGCACTGAAGGCATTTATTAGGGGTTAAACTATTTCCTATGCAGCATACCAGAAGAAAGCTGAAGAGAGAAACATAGAAACATAGAAACATAGACTTTGATGGCAGATAAGGACCACTTGGCCCACCCAGTCTGCCCATTTCCCTACCTACTGGATAAGCTGCAGATTCTAGTTAACCAACAGCCTACTTCCTGCAACCCCCAACTATAATTGCTTTATGTCTGTCCCATGCATGTTTGAATTCCTCCACTGTTTTAGACCAAACAACCTCTCCAGGAAGGCGGTTCCATGTGTCCACCACTCTCTCCGTGAAAAAGAATTTCCTCACATTACCCCTGAGCCATCCCCCCTCTAACTTTAAATTGTGCCCCCTCATTCTTACACATCTCTTTTTCTGAAAGATGCTACCCTCCTGGACTTTGTTGATTCCCTTGAGGTACTTAAAAGCTTCTATCATGACCCCCCTGTCCCTCCTTTCATCAAGGGTATACATATTAAGCTCTCTCAGTCTCTCTTCATATGGTTTCTGATGTAGACCCTGCACCATTTTAGTTGCCCTCCTCTGGACTGCTTCCATCCTGTCTATGTCCTTGTGTAGATGAGGTCTCCAAAACTGCACGCAGTACTCCAGATGGGGTCTCACCAACTGTCTGTATAGAGGGATAACCACTTCCCTTTTTCTACTTGTGATGCCCCTCCCTATGCATCCCAGTATCCCCCTGGCTCTCCTTACTGACTTCTCACATTGCTTACCCACCTTTAGGTCATCTGATATGACTACACCCAGATCCCTTTCCATTATTGTTGTCGTTAGTACCTCCCCTGTTATTGTGTACTCTTCTCCTGGATTTTTATTTCCCAGGTGCATTACTTTGCACTTCTTTGCATTGAATCTAAGTTGCCATATGTCTGACCATTCCTCCAACCTTGCCAAGTCCCTTCTCATCCTTTCTACCCCCTTGTGTATCAACTCTGTTACAGATCTTTGTGTCATCCACAAAGAGGCATACCTTTCCTTCCAGACCCTCTGTAATGTCACCTATAAAGATGTTAAAGAGGACTGGACCCAGTACTGAGCCCTGAGGTACTCCACTAGTAACCCTCTTTCTTCAGAATGTGTTCCATTCATCTATTACCTTCTGTTTCCTCGTTGTGCAGCCAGTTTGCTACTCCAGGCTACCACCCTGGGACCCACTCCCAGGCTGGCTAACTTGATTATTAATCTTTTGTGCGGGACTGTGTCAAATGCCTTGCTAAAGTCTAGGTAGGCCATATCCACAGCCCCTCCCTGGTCTATCACTTTGGTCACCCAGTCAAAGAAATCAATTAGATTCGTCTGACATGACCTTCCTGCTGTGAATCCATGCTGCTTTGGGTCCTGTGCCCTGCTGGCCTCTAGGTACTCAACAATTCTTTCTTTCAGAAGTGATTCCATCATTTTCACCACCACTGAGGTCAAACTAACAGGTCTGTAGTTTCCTGCTTCTGCCTTGCTCCCACTTTTGTGAAGGGGAATCACATCTGCCCTCCTCCAGTCCTCAGGTACCACCCCATCTTCCCATGATTTGTTAAAAAGTGTGGTTAGTGGTGTCACTAGGTCCTCCCTTAGCTCTTTTAGGATTCTAGGGTGAATCCTGTCAGGCCCCATTGCTTTGTCCACCTTGCGTTTTAGGAGTTCTTTCAGTACTCTTTCTTCTGTAAATGGACTGGTGTCAACCCCACTATCCAGAGTGCTTCTACTGTTTGGTTTAGGTAAATCCTCTTCTTCTTTTGTGAATACTGAGCAAAAGTATTCATTCAGTATCTCTGCCTTTTCACTGTCTCCCTCTGCCCACCTCCCCTCTCCTTTATTAATCTTCACTATCCCTCCCTTAACCTTTCTATGCTACCTAATGTACCTATAAAAGGTTTTATCCCACTTCTTAACTGAGTTGGCTATCTTTTCCTCGGTTTGGGCCTTTGCTTTTCTGACTGCCTTCCCCACTTCTTTCTGCTTTAATTGATACAGTTCCCTGTCGTGCTCCGTCTGTGATTCCTTATACTTTTTGAATGCAGCCTTTTTCTCCTTAACCTTCCCTGACACCTCTTTTGAGAGACATAGTGGTTTTTTATTCTGCTTTGTTTTCTTTATTTGTTTCACACAAAGGCTTGTTGCCTCCATTATGGCAGTTTTGATTTTTCTCCATTGTTCTTCCACCCCTTGTTCTCCTCAAGTGGAAAATTCAGGAACTTGAGAGGGGGTGCACATAATTCACCCCACTTTGGGGATGTTTCACAGGTTGCAACAGTAAAAGTTGACATAACTTCCTCAGCTGCTCCCAACTGGAGCATAATCTGCTAATGGGGAAAGTTGGGCCTTATTTTGACAGGGATGGGGGGGAGAGTTATTGCCATGGCTACTTTAGCAAAGAGAGGGGAAAAACACCATAAAGGGTATTAATGCTCCCAATGGCAGTCTTACATCTGACAATCAGTCTATTGGTCTAGCCTTCACTGAGTTCTAAAAGGAACTCAACTCTTCAGAGGTTTTGCCCACACCCTTACAGATACAGGGTTTTTTATCCAAAACTTCTGTTACACCAATAGTCCCGGAAACCTCTGTATCCTTTGATATGGCACTTGAAACCACAGAGATTACCAGTGCCTTCCTCACCAAGATTGTACAGGATTGTGACAGATGGATGACCTTCCATGGACTCTTCTTGGGAGAGTTGCTACAGTCAAAATGAGCATTCTGCCACAGTGCTTATACTTATTTCAATCATTACTGATCCATCTCCCAGATAAGTTCTTTAAGTACCTAAATAGCATCATTCATACATTTTTATGGTGAAAGAAAAATGCCAGAATCTGCTGGAAAATTCTGCAGAAGCCCACCTCATGTGTGGGTATAGGCTTACCAAATTTTAAATAGTATTACTGGGCAGCCCAACTGGCATTCCTTCTGCTGGGACAGGTCCTAGTGTCCCCAGCTTGGCTGGTTATGGAGAGGGAACAGGAGGGGTGGAGACCTCAGGAGGTACCTGCTCTCCTCCTCTCTGGCTTCCACACACTCTATGAAGTGTGCTAACCCATTTACTAGGACTGTCTTGAAAGCGTGGAAAGCAGTTTGTGATTATGCTAATATCTCAGTTGCCCCATACCAATATGCATCTATATGTTCCACATTAAGATGTACACCTTGGGCCGGCCCAGTGGCACTGAGGGTTGAGGTGCTGGATGCCACACCTCATGCCATGCTGGTGATCTGGGTTTGGGAATGAGCCATGGTCACTGGGGGTCAGCAAGGGTGGGAGAGGATTGAGGGTCCAGAGGACTGCTATTCTCCTCTCCTCTCCCAGGGTGGGATGTAGGGGGTTACCGGCACTGTAGTGACCTTTGGTGGAGATCAGGGATGGCACAAGCACCGGGATGTGGAAGGGGTGGGATGATGGCAGGCTCCAGCAGCATGGAGGCATAGAGGATACGCTGAATAGGAGAAATTGCACACCGCATCCCACAGGGAAAACAGTATGGAACTCCCCCCTGGATGAGCAAGGTGATGCCAGTGATAGGGGACCTCCCCCCACAGCCAAACAAAGCCCAGAATAAGCCAGGGTCCAAGGGTGATGTGGTCTCTTCCCATGGCCCGCACCCACCAGGGGACCCTCCATGGGGGGTAAACCATGGTCCTCCCCGACTCTGCTTTTGTGGCAGAGGCTGGCTGGTGGGGTGGAGCTTGGCTCCAGTGCACAAGGTAGAGGTTGGGTTTAGTATTCCCTGGCCATCCAGAGGAGCATAAACAGAACTTTCAAAAAATAAAAGATGTACACCTTGTTATAATATGTATTTACATGGTGGACTCCTCTGCTGGCAAAAGAAATCTGTGCTGAAATCTGTCATGCAGTTTTATGAGGGCAGGAGATTGCTCTCTTTTAGCGAGCTCCAGAAACAATGGGCACTCTCACCAGGAGAGCTTTTCATATATTTGCAAGTTTGCCACAAGCTGCCTAAGTTATATACCTCCTACCCGAGCAAACTGGTTGCTGACCCATTTGAGGAAGAGCTGTTTCGGCCGCAATCCATAATCAGGCCACTCTTTGTATATTATGGTATTCTCTTGAAGGGAGGAGTAGATCACATGTTCCAAATACAAAAGCTATGAGAGACTCATCTGGATATCTGTCTTACTCCTGAAATGTGGTCTGATGCCATTCAACATTTCAATAATTGTTCAAGAAGCAGTAGACTGAGACAGACTCAACTCAATATTTTATGTAGGTCTTATATCTCTCCATCAAAGATGAATAGACTTGACCCAATGAAAATGACCATATTTCCCAAGTGTAAGGTGGGGAGGGTATCTTTCTCCACATGACACTTACATGTCCCAAGATGTTAGCTTTTTGGAATGAAGCACATAAAATTATGACAGGGGTACTGGGTGCTACACCTCTCAAATCACCATTGGCATTTCTGTTAGGTGCTAACCCGAGGCAGTGGATGCTTAAACAGGACCTTACACTCTGGTCTCTGGCCCTCATTAATGCACCCAGCACCTTAGCCCAGTGCTGACTCTCAGACAATCCCCTAGCAATTCAACAGTGGGCCAACAACTTGTGAAATTGCCTTAAAATTGAAAAGGCCTAAAGTGTAATATCTGGCAATGGCCAGCAGTTTGACTGAGTCTGGCACAAATTAGAATGGGTGCTGGAGGAGGGTCTATTCCCTTTGTAGGATCCTATAACTTGCATTTTATTTTATTACAAAATATGAAACATCTGCTGACTGTTATTTTAACGTCATGAGAACTGTTCTTGTAGCCTCTAGTGTGTGAATGTTGCTCTAGATTCCTGAAATCATTTGTGTACATAATTAAGTGTGTAACTAAAATTATCATTTGCATTTGTATGCTTTAGTTGCTTGGATGTTGATGCAATGTCCACTATTGTTTCTGTTATGCTCTTTTTTCTTACCAATAAAAATATTTTACAAAAAAAAAATAAGGAAAGGAAACCGGTTCTATATAGTTCCCTACTTATACCCTTTATTCCACAGTAGTGATGTGCGAAGTCTGTTAAATTTGCTTCATAAAATATTTGGCGAATTGCACTCAAATCGTGAAGTGCAATTCACAAAATTCATAAATTCATGGAGCGCAGATTGGCTGTTCATGCAAAAACTACTGTACTGTCTACTGGGTGTGCCCCCCCAGCCAATCATCAGCCCACAGTGTAAAAAAATATATAAATTAAATCCCTGGTGTCTAGTGGTTCCACCCTTCCCCTGCTGATCGCTGGCCCCAATGTAAAAAAAAATGTAATAAATACCTGGGGCAGGATTCACGAAGGGGGGGGGGAGAAGGACCTGCAGCTGCGGGAAAACCTCAGCGCTAGTGGGAAACCACTTGCGAAGCCGCAGGTCCGCCCACAGCTGTGGGTATTCACGTAGGTGGAGCCAGAGTATGACCGGCTCCATGGAATACTGCAGCTTGTGGATGCTGTTGTCATGGACAGCACCGCAGCTACGGGAGACTGCTATGGGCAGCAAAATCCACCATTGCACCCTCCGCAACTGCCATGGCTATGAATCGGTACCGCCATAGCTGCGGAAGATTCCAGTCCGCAATGGCAGTTGCAGAGGGAAACTTTAACATTTTCCCTTCATGAATCCTGCCCCTGGTGTCTAGTGTCCCCCCACACCGATCACTGGCCCAATGTAAAATAATATTTATTGAATCCCTCATGTCAAGTGGCCCCTCCTGCTGCTAATTGCATCAGTCCCAATGTAAAATAATATTTATTAAATCCCTGGTGTTTAGTGGTCCCTCTTCCTGCCAATCACTGAACCCAATGTGAAACAATTGATATAAAATCCCTGTTGTCTAGTGGTCCCCCCTCGCCGATTGCCGGCCCCAATGTAATTAAAAAAAATCTGTGAAATTCCTGTTGTCTAATGGAACCCCTAACCCCCCAACCCATCAGATAGTGTCCCACTCCCCCCACCTGGATCCAGAAGGGGTGAGAAGCACAGCCCTCCACTATCCACCAAGGCTGGCCACTCGACTGACAAAGAATGAGTGAGCATGTACTTGTACAAGCATACTCTCATTCATTCTTTGTCAGTTGGGTGGCCAGTCATGGTGGAGTGTGGAGGGCTGTGTTGGTCACCCCTTTGGGGTCCAGGTTGGACAGGAGGGGGGTGGGGCACTACCTGATGGGGTGGGGGTCTACTAGACACCAGGGATTTCATTGATTTTTATTTTTAATTACATTGGGGCTGGCAATTGGTGGGGGAGGGGAGACCACAAGACACTAGGGATTTTATATCAATTTTTTGACATTGGGACTGCTGATTGGTGGGAGGGGGGACCACTAGACACCAGGGATTCAATAAATATTGTTTTACATTGGGGTGGGCGATCAGCAGGAAGGGGGACAACTAGACGCCAGGTATTTAATAAATATTATTTTATATGGTGCCAGTGATCATCGGGGGGGGGTCGCACTAGACACCATGGACTTGGGGGAGTTGCAGCTTGTAACTGCTCCTTGCTTTGGGGTTTTTTAAGTGTAATTTGCACTTAAAAAGATCCAAATGCAAAGCAAAGTTACAAATGACGAATTGGTATTGAAGGTGACAACTTCACGAATTGATCCATGGAGGCGAATTTTGCGAATTCGTGGACAATTTGCAGGCAAAGCAAAACTTTGTTGAATCTCTATTCCACAGTACCTTAAAGCCCATGAACAGTTGGCAACAGCTATGAGGCATGTACAGAGATGTCAATGTAGATTAAGGAGGTACAGGAAAGTAAATATGGAGAAAGAAACAATGAGAGAGGATAGAGAGGCAGTATAGCACAGTGGTCTAAGGCTCTGAGCTGTAAATCTGGTGACATCCAGCAGACCAGATCTGGGTTTGAATCCCACAGCTTCCACTTGCATACTGTGTGACCCTGAGCAAGTCACTTAACCTGCTTGTGCTCCCAGGTCGCTCCTGTAAAAAAGCTTTCAGCTTAGTGTGCTATACCTGGTTAAACAACTAAATAAAAAAAAAAAGTGAGTTGCTTAACGTCAAACAATAAGTGACAGTGATCGGATTCAAACCCAGTTGTCCAGGTGTAGAGCTCTGTGCTCTAACCACTAGGCTATACTACTGCTCACTGACAAAAATTACATTCTTCCATGTGCTATAAGATGGCACCAGTTGTTAGTCAATCAGTAAGTTAGCTATTTTCTGTTACCCAGATAAGAGCTGTAGACATTACTGCCTAATGTCAGACATGGCCTAGGTACATTGCAGAACATGAGTAAAGAACAGACAGTACAGGTAAAATTAACAAAGGTATGCAATTCAGGTACAATGGCAAACTGACATACTTAAAAGGTACTGTACTATAGTTGCTGGGTCCATATTTAAATTGTTTATATATAGCAGAATTCTTAAGATCCATGGGTTCCACAAACTTGGAGCAAAGTAGCTAAAGGATCTTTCACCTCTTCTGCTTGATACCCTGGGCTCTTTAACCAAGAATGTACAGTTTTGCCTCAGGTCAGGAACTGTACAGATACTTAAGAGTTTGGGCTGTGTTCAGAGTAAAGATAAAGTAACCAAAATGATGTGGTCATTTAGCCAAAGAAGTAGTGAGTCAACCCAGGTTGTAGTACAACACTCTATGATGACTGGAGTGAGTGGTGGATAAGCAAATCTGTATAAATTATTGCATGTTATACACTATGGGGGAGATATTCAAACTGCACCAGGCAATGATGCAAGTGATGGCGCAGCACAAGTGAGCTGCGCCGGGGCCAGGGCAGTGTGATATTCAAAGGTGATGTGCCATGGCGCATCACCATTGAATATGGCATAGAATGCTCTTGGCACAAGTATAATGTGCTGGCACATTCCCCAGACAGGGAGGATTGGGAGTGCTCCAGCACAACTGTAGTTGCACTGGGTGCATTACCCGCAATATTCAGACTTGGGCATGCAAATGGCACCATAATGTTTGCAAGGCACAAATGGGTCCATTTGCATGTCATTATGGCCCCATTTGCATGCGTTGTGCAGGGCATCCTGGTAAAATGTGCCTGACACCCTGTGTAGCTGCGTTCAAACTGTCATGAATCCCTGGTGGTCTAGTGGTAACTCCCCTCCCTTCCCATAGCCCCGATCGTCCACAATATGGAACACCATCATCCCTGGTAGTCCAGTGGTCCACCCAACCCTCCTCTAGCGCTGATCAGCATGTACTGGACAGTACAATATTCCCTGGTAGTCTAGTGGTAACCCCCCACCTTCCCCATAGCCACGATCACCTTAATTGGCAAAAGGCATTGTCCCTGATGATCTAGTGGTACCCCCTGCCCCTCCCAATGTACCACTCAATAGTGCCCCAAAGTGTAATAAAACCACAGTGTGGACCAATGGGCGTACAGCGCATACTGTAAGCTGTCATTCAGTGGGCGGCCAGGTGGTATGTAGGCTGGCTGATGCCGCCTGCCGATGATGGAGGAGGCTGTGTGTGCAGGGGTACCTGTGAGGGTGGGGGGTGCCACTGGACCACCAGAGATACATTACATGATGGAGCACCAGCGATCGGTATAGCAGGTGGGGTTGGGGGTCCACTAGAGTCCAGTGACAGGAAAAGATACAATCTGATCCTAAGTCTGGAACAAATAATGTTACTTTAAGACATTGGTTACAGTTCTGTACTCTATGGACAAGAAGTGCAGCAGGTTTATCAATTGTACTGCAAAGTAAATCAGCCTGTGGCTCAAAGGTTTTCCAAACTGCTGTTTAAATAAATAAATAAAAGTATGTTTGTCTATGCTACAATAAACCTACTTACAGAATTGACTATCAATGCACCATGATCAATGACAGGCACAATAATATGTTACCCTACAAGTGCTGGGTCTCACTGAGTAAACATTCACTCAATCCGCACAGTTGTCCTGTGTTCTGGCGCATGTCACATTTCTGGCTCACATGGATCTCAGACCAATAGGCTGTGAGGTATACTGGTGAGGCACAGGACCGTGGAGCATCACAGGACTGCAACTGATATAGTCACACCCCCAGCCTTAGGACATGGGGGCAGCAATGATGCAAAGTCCCAAGTCCCTGCTATACCTGGGGACTCAGCAGCAGTGGGTTCACAAGAAAAGTCCCCACTGGGTATGGGGAACACAGGCTAGTATGAAGCCACAAAAGCAAGGTTCTCCCCTGGCCCAGAGGACATGAAGTGGCAGAACCACAAGATGAACCATTCCACTGGACTAGGAAACATGGAGCAGAGAAGTCATATAGAATGAGGGGTCCTGGCCTGGCCAGTGGCTATTGGGAGGCAAAGCTACACAAAACAAGACCCAGTATGGTCCACGGGACTTTGAACAGCCCAGATCTACAACATGGAAATGTTCTGCCAGGCCTGGAGGGAACAGAGTGGAACAGCCAAATAATAGTAAGTCCCTGCCGGGCCTGAGAAACACAGTGTGACACAGCCACATTACGGAGTTCCCCAGTTGGCCCAGAGGACACATACCAGCACAGCCACTGTAGGGGAAGGTCACCACCTGCCACAGAGATATGGAGCAACACAACTGCATCAAGGAATGCCTCACTGGACCTAGAGCAGTAATGCTGCAGAACGGGAAGTCCCTGCCGAGCTCAGAGGACATGCAGCAGTGACACTGCACACATGCAGGTCTCTGCCAAGACTGGGAGTGACATAGATTCTTGCATTTCACTTGTTACAGGACACTCAGCCCCAAAGTTGGGTTATGCTATTACAACTACCTGACACTAGTGACAAGACTACCAGGGAAGGGAATTCTTGTATCATATGGCTGATCGGTGCATCCGATGGGGTGGGGATCCACTAGACTACCAGGGATTGTCTATTTATGACCATTGCCCACGATCAGGTTCGGGGTGGGAGAGGGTACCACTAGTCTACCAGGGTCCATATGGGTGCTTATGGACGGTGTTCTAGGTTGGCAGCTGGCCACCCACAGCTGCCGGCTGCTGTGTTGCACCCTGCAGTACAGCAGCCCACCTGTGGGTGGCCGGCATTTGATCCTTTTTTTCCTGGCTTACCTTTGTGCCCTGGTATGCGGTGCATCTAAGGGTTGTACCAGCAGATGCGCAGCACATCCCAGGCTGAATATCGGGTTGTGCTGTATATGCATGGACATGCCCCCTTCAGATGCACCACATACATTACCAATGCACCCCAGTGCATCAGGAGTTGCACTGCACAAGTCCCCCTTTTGAATACCGCATAGGGGCGCAGTGCAGAGTTGCACGGGCGCAACTCAGTTGCGCCAGGTGCAACCCCTTTGAATGTCTAGCCCTATCTAGAGATAACACTAGAAGTCACATTATGATGCACCAATGAACAATACCGAGAATTCTGGATGGGCAGGCATGCACAACCAGCCTGTGCTGCCACAGAGGGGTTCTGATTATTTCTGACCTTGAGAGCAAAGCTTGAAAGCTCCCAGGTAAGCAGAACTCCAAAGGTGGTAGTTCAGGCAGATTTACATGTGGTTGCACATCCAGCATTATTTATAGTTCATAGTACTGAAAGCACGCATTCATTTATTTTTATTATTAACAGAGGGACACTTAAAGGCATGTAAACCAATGCTAATGTAATTTCCCAAAGGATTTCAAAATAACTCTTTTTTTGTTTTAACTATACTTTATTAGTCCAATTTCCTCAAAATAGCAGTTTTGGTAGGAAGCAAAAAAAGAAGCATTGCTTCTTTATGAGGTTTAGGTGATTAGACAGCTATTTTCTCACAACTGAATTGCTTAGGTTAACTAATTTTCTTTGTTTTAACAAAATTAAATAAACATTCATAACTGCCACACCTGCAGCCTCTCCACCCCGACTCCTCACTCACACACTCTTTCAGTTTCAGGAACACCAGCTGCTGGCACTGTGCACACAGTTCAAAGAAGCTCATGCACTCTCTAGATGTTTCAGAATGCTGTTTACCACAGAAGGGTACAATCACATTCCATGACCTTTGAACTATTGGTACAACAGCATTTTTAAAAGGGATGAAAATTCATACTCAATGTTCTACTATACACTATAGCTCAGTTTAGGTAACAATATGCTATGAGCAATGGAGATTAAGGAATCCTCAGTTAAGGTTCTTCAGCTCTACATTGTCCAGTCTTGTATGCATAATCCTAGACAGCTATTACTAGTGTATGCCTCCTGCTGGCAAGGGGTTTTTTTAGCAGTAATATCCTTTTTTTCAGTCCAAATTTTGATTTTAATATAAAGAGATTGAGTGCCATATCTGACATGAATCAGTACATAGCTTGTACATCACTTTTCATGTCTTCTAGACATATCGACATTAGTTTATTTTACAATGAAGTGCAGACGATCATTAGACATTCACAAAACCATCACTGCCTCTTTCATTATTGGAAACATATCATATGGCAGTTACACTATTAATGAAAATGGCTATCCTCTTACAGCCCCTATCAGCCCTATAGTAGTTTTTATTATGAGATTCAACCTCTACACATTCCCCCTGCCCAGAATCTCCAGTATTACACAGTATTTGTGCTTCAGATCAGGAGCCATCAGTAGACAGGTACCCACTTCTCAACTATGGGACAAAATATGGGTTTTCTTGGGAGATATAAGAAAAACATTTTCTTCATTTAATTTCAAATTGCATATCCCTATTCTGTAATGTAGCTGCCATCTGTTGCATTTTATAAACCATATTAATTACATTATGCCACATTTCTATAGTTGGAACATCTGGTTTATACCAGAGATGTGTTATGGCTTTCTTTGCCGCCAGTATATATAAATTAAGTAAAGAAACAGAAGATATATGTAGACCCTGCAGAGGGATAGTTAATAACCTCAATTCCGGTATCAATGGCCATTATAATCCAACAATTGAGCTATTTGATCCTCAATTTGGGACCAAAAGGGACATATGCTGGGACCAAAAACAAACTATATGTGAGTGTGTTGCCCTCAAATCCCCACACTGGCACCAGCAACCTCCCAACTGCGGTAAATAGATCCTTGCCAGGATTGCAGGAACATAAAAGTATCTGTTGCTGCATTTCCATGAGAATTCCTGCCAATAGGTTGCCCAGGATATTTTCATAGATAGGCCAGTATTTTTCAACCAGATTTCATCTGAGATTGTTAAATTCAATTCTTTCTCCCAAGCCTGTAAAATTGACAATGCTGTGTCTCCCAAAAACTATTATAACCCCCTATACACCAGGCCTATCAGTCAGACACTCTAGTTTCCTTTTAATGCCTCCAAGATTAATTTCGGCAGTTGAGGCATAAGGGTCTGACTCCTGTGCCATCCTTTATGGTGTAAAAAGGTCAAAACCTGCAGGTAATGAAAATGTTCCCTACCTGTCAGAGCATATATATATATATTGACCCTGATTTTTGCCATCGCTGAAAAGTGACATTGAACCTAGCCAGGAGAAATTCTGTTTCATCGGCCAGCTGCCAGAAATGGTAAAAAAGTGTAGTTAAGGCAGGCTGAGACCTGATCTCATACCAAACCCTCAGTGTCTGTGCTGTAAACTGACTATAGTCCTTAAGGTTAGAAAGCGCTGATAAGAGGAAATAATACTTTCCCTGGGTAGTGCAAGTCATTAATAATTAATTATATATGTTTCTAGACAGACTTCTATGTAGGGTTTAACCAGTACAATCCAATATGTATTGTTACCGCTTTTAAGTACAAGGACAAATCAGGGAGGTTTAGTCCTCCCCACTCAAGGGGTAAGTGCAGCAGCTTCCACCTGATTCATGGGCGATTACCTCCCCAAACAAACCATGACAGAATATGATTCCATGTAGTAAAATAAAATCGAGACAGGGTCAGGGGGAGTGTTTGAAATAAATAAAGGAGACGGGACAAAATATTCATTCGGACAACTTCTATCCAACTATACAGAGGCAGCTGCAATTGAGACCACATCTGCAAATCTTGCTCTATCGCTGTTGTTAAGGGCTCATAATTTACAAGTTCCAAATTTACTAAATGATGTGGCAAGTGAATTCCCAAAAACTTAATTTTAGTTCTCTGCCATTTTAATGGATATAGGGAACTCAGGTTAGGGGAACGGGCATAATTCAAAGTCAGTACCTCTGTTTTGGTGATATTTAATTGAAAGCCAGAGACTTCACTAAATCTCTTAAGCAGGGACCATACCACTGGGATAGACTGTTCTGGTGTCAATAGAGTTAAGAAATGTCATCTGCATACAAGGACAAGATTGGTCTCTCCCCACCTAAAGGGACCCCTTCCACATCACAAGATCTCTGAATTTCCATTGCCAGTGGTTCTATGCATATAGCGAATAGCAAAGGGGAAAGGGGGCAACCCTGTCTCGTATCTGTTTCCAGATATATCAGAGAGGATAGACCTCCATTAATCTGCAAATAAGCCTTTGGAGATGAATAAATATTCTGAAGCCAGGCTAGAAACTCTTTAGGAAAATTAAATGCACTCAGAGTAAACCAGAGGTACCTCCACCTCACTATGTCAAATGCTTTGTCAGCATCTAAGCTAGCAAAGGCTGCTGGAATGGAGCATTGTTTAACATAGTCCATTAAGTGAATAGTGCATCTGACATCCATTGTTTGATGGTAGCACACAAAATCAGACTGATCTGTATGAGTGATGGTCAGAAGAATCTCCTCCAATCAATGTGCCCAGATCAACATATAAATCTTGTAGTACATGTTTAAAATTGAGATTGGTCAGTATAGATGTGTTTTTTCTGGATCCCAGTCTGGCTTCGGAATAATTGAAAGAATTGCATAGGATCATGAAAGGGGAGGTGGGGAATCTATCTGGATTTCTCTGTATGTTAAATGAAGATGTGGCAGCAAAAGGTCTAAAAAGGCCTTATAAAATTCTATGGGGTATCCATCAGGATCTGGACATTTTAATGTTTTAGCTTTAGATATAGCCAGATGAATTTCTTCTAATTGTATTGGGGCAATAGGTTTTTGCTGCTGTTCCCGCAATAATTTTGCAATACGGAAGGATGTCAAGAACTCTGTTATCTGTTCATCAGTGGGAGTATTTTGTTCTGCATATAACTGAGTATAATATGTCTGAAAACTATTGAAAATCTCCAAAGTAATGGTGGCCAGCCTTCCCGTGACAGGATGTTGGATCTTTATTATTGTCACTGCTTGTTTATAGCCTCTAAGCCTTCGGGCCAATAATTGTGCCCCTTGGAGACCTCCTTCATACTGTGAATGTTTCATATATAATAAGGCACCTTGAATTTTGTAATCAAGAAACACCTGCATTTCAGCTTTTATCTGCCTAATCCTAGTGTTAACCTCAAGGGACCTACCCGTCTATTGGTTCTGCAATGCTTGCAGTTCCCTCTGAAGAGCCCTATATTTTATTTCACCCGGTTTTTTCTTGTGGGCCACATAGGCAACAATCTCTCCATGGAGTACCGCCTTTATAGTATCCCATAATATAGATTCTTTAATGTCCCCCTTTTTATTATCATGTATCACTTGTTTTATTTTATCTGTCATTAGTTTCTTGAAATTTAAATCCTTCAGAAGGGAAACATTTAACCTCCAACAGGTGTCCTTTTTCCATTTCCCTAAATCAAATTTCAGCATTATAGAGGAATGATCAGACAAAAATGAGGGACTGATCACAATATCTGTCATAATATCAAAGTGCTCAACTGAGCATAGAAAATAGTCTAACCTAGAGTAGGCATGATATCTCAGAGAATAATATGAAAAAACCTTTGTAGTCAGAAAAAAATGCCTCCAGATATCAAGGAAACCCAAGGTGGGCAACTGCCCCTGAGGTATTTCTGTGTCAGAGTTAATCTATGTTTTGCTGAATGAGATGTATCCAGATCAGTAGAGAGGGTCACATTCAGGTCACTTCCTACCACTAGAATCCCTTTCTGATATTCCAGCAGTTTATTAAAGAAAATCTTAAACTTCTGTGGGGCAGATTGTGATGGAGAATAAACATTTACCACTGTGATCTCCTTTCCGTATAGCCTCCCCGTTAAAATCACATAACAACCAGAGGGGTCCCTATATTCTGAATTCTGTACTTCAAAAGGGGTGGTCCAAGGAATCAAAATGACTCTTCCCCGCCTCTTGCCTCCCCCATAAGATGAGGCAAATACCTGAAATCTACCTCCAGCTGATAGCTTTAAATATTCATCTAGATGCAAGCATGTCTTTTGTAATAAATACAGTTCAGCCCTTGCCTACAGAGAAATTGAAATAAGCATGACCTCTTAATGGGGCTGTTGAGGCCATTAATGTTCAAAGAAAAAATTCTAACTGGTGTTTCCACAATTATTCTGCAATATACCGTTTGCACAGATATGGGTAAATTCTAACCTACCATGCTCACCCTGATAGGGATGATGCATTCAGGCTTCATCCAACCCCCCCCCCGTTCATCTGGTAAGGCCAGAGGTTCCATCCTCTGTACTTGTGTGCCAGCCACAATTTTGTGATGTGATATTTGAAATGTGACACTCAACTTCTCAGCCAAAAAATTCCCACAATAATCCCCCATAAAACAAACTATAGCTTTACTAATAGCCACTTTAAGGCCAACCTGGCCCAGACTTTAACTGTAGAACATTGAATAAAGAATAACTGTTGTTCCCCTCAATTTTACTGTGACTTATCTCTTGTTGGTCCTTATTTCCTGTTTGAGGAGGAACAGAATAATATAAGAAACAGTGACCTTCCAAGGCAGGGGAGGAAGCTATGAACCTCCCTATAATCCTGTCAGGAAGAAGTCAACTCCCATTCAATTCAGACCAGAGGACTATCCAGGGAAACTAATGTCCTGGTCCTCTGTAGGGTTCTTCTGTCCCCAAATAATATTTGAAAAAGTCAAGGTAAGTAAAAAATGGTAAGGACAGCAAAACAGTCGGTAGACTATACCATGTTAAGAGCAGATTTACTATCCGCAGCCTCCCTTTTGTCCTATGATTCATGGTAACCTTAACCAGAAAACTAAGGACATTCTAGGGAGTCCCCCTTCTTGATTCCATCAAAACCAAAAGAAAAAGGTTCCTACAACGAGACCCCCCAGCCTTCCACAAACGTGCCATATCAAATTCTACTAGTACTGTATATTTTAACTGACAGATCGTGCCACAAATACGTAAAAACTATTTTAAAAAACAAAGGGTTCATAAGGTCCTATTTGTTCATTAATCACAGATAATTCTAGTCACCAAATGAAAGATTTTCCAGTCTGCAACTGAGCATCCAGTAAGCCCTTGTAAAGTTCTAAGGGATAAGCAAAGAGACTTATTTCAGCCATTACACTTATACAACTGAAACAGAAAAGTTTGTGTAGTGCTTCAGGCTCTCTTAGTATACAATACCTAAAACAAAATTATAGAATTCATAGCCCTCCTTAGGCTATAATCTAAATAAACATAGTTACACCAGCTATAAAAGAAATACAAAAATTGGAGCTAAAATTAATAATTGAACCTTTTAAATAATGTTTCTCAATAGCAGGTCCCTTGTATCAACCTATTAGTGCAGCAGATAGGCATACGTCCATTTTAGTCCTATCATAGTGAAACAATGTACAGTTTTGTGGTTATATTTCTCTTTCCAGTCCCCTTTAATATTTAATAAGCTTAATTGCTGCAATCTATTCATAAGTGATTCCCCGTGCTGGAAATTGTTGATTAAGCCAAAACTCCAGATGGAACTTTCTGTCAAGAAATCACAGGCAGCATAGGAACCCCCCCAAAAAAAAAATTCCAATCTGCAATTCAGCAACCATGCTATTCCTGTAACGTACCAAATAGTAAAGAAATTGGGCTTACTTCAGTCACTTCTCCATTTCAACCAAAATAAACTGAGTTGTGCAGTATTATATTTCAGGTTCTCTTACCATGCAATGCATAAGACCGAATTGTTTAAGTCTTAGCCCCACAGTCTCACGGTGGATAGACCAGATATCTCCAAACCCACCACAGGGGGAGCCATGTCATGAGGTGGGGGCAAAATGTAAGTCAACCAGTGCTCTGCAGATTATCTTGGAATGGGGAAAAAGTCTCCATTTAAAATAGCATAGTCTGCATATTCAGTTCTAGTCTCTTAGAAGTAGTAATATAGACTTCGTTGTTCTTGTCCTCTTCCCCATCCCCTCTAAGCCACTCCCAACCAATCAAAACTAATGGCTCTTACCCCTAAGACTGTTTGACTTGTTACCAATCCTGAAATGGTTAAAACAGGCAGCTTAGGTTGTGGATTCCAACCCTGGGCATCGGAAAGAAGCTAATTTTGCTTTCGAGTCCTACCGGTCATGTTGGTTTTCACTCCGTCTGGACTTCAGGTTCTGGTTCAATTGCCATCATGGGGGTCTAGGTCTGGAATTTGCCAATGCTGTCTGCCACTCTGAGAATTGCAAGCTGTATCTGGTAAGAGCTTTCTTTGCATCTGAAGCCTAAGTATACTCCTGTTTGCCTTCAGGGAGTGTGACAATTAAACAAGCAGAATAAGGTGTAGTAAGCTTATAGCTTTTAGCTTTTAGAACTGGGAACAGTGGTAAATAAGCTCGCAGAAGCTTCATTGTCTTTGGGGCATAGTCATGATCAATATATATGTGGGTTTGTCCATAAAATATCCTCTGAAGACACCAGACTGTTAATAGCACCTGCTCTTTAAGGGTGTAACTGTGAAACCAGACAATAATTCACTGTAGAGCAGCTCTAGGTGACATCAGTTTTGGGGCCAAAGCTTGGTGCACCCTCTCAAAATCCAACTGGAGGTCTGAAGGTAGCTCCAAGGCCATGCACAAGAGGGTAGAGATGAAATCTTTAATATCTTGTCCCTCTGCACCCTCTGGGATGCAGTATACATGAATATTTTTCCTTTGCACTCAATTCTCTACATCCTCCTGTTAGGCAGTCAACAGCTCTTGTTGTTCACAGAGTTCCTGCTAGGACATCTGTAGGTCATCTACCTGGTTCTCCATAGCTGCCATTTGCCACTCTGTTTCATCGGCACGTTGTTCTAGATTCATCACATCTTTTCTCCACTCCCCATGTATTTCTTTGATCTCAGCACAATAAGAGATTAACTCTTGATAGACGGTCTCTAACTTTATTTTTCTATTTCCTGGAGTCTGGGCTAATTTTGGCACATACGAGACTGTGCAAGGGACTCTGTGGATCATGTCCTCTCTGAGTCAGAGGCATCAGAAGGGGGTCTGCTGCCATCCTCAGTTGTTTCTTTATTTTGGTGAGCAACAGATGGAAGTTTCCCTTTATTTCCCCTCTGCATCATTGAATCTGGGTAGTTTGTGTTGTCCAAATGCACCAGACAGAGTTTTTTGGGGGGGAATGTAGCAGGAGCTTTTCTCAGTAGGCGACCATCACCATGGTGACATCAACGGAAGTCCCCAAGCAGTAATATCTTGATTCATGAGAGAGGGAGCCAAGCCACAAATGCATTTATATTTTGTCAAGATGGAATCCTGGGTCTGGGAATCAGGGACAGCAGGAAATCATGGACAATAGCGGCAACAAAGGTAACAAAATTAAATGCCTACCTACACCATCTGCAGAGTCTATATGTTCCTTTATTGCACACAGACAGGTATCAACTGATGGAAATCACAATGGGCACTTAAATCCAAATTATGAGCTCCAGATGACAAAGTCTCATATCATTAGGGCTGCAGGTAGGCAGAGCCTGCAGCTCTCTTGCATTAGCTCTAAAAACAGCTTATAGTAGAACTTCCTTTTTGGACTTTTAGAAGTATTCATCCACAATTGCAAAATTGTGCGCTCCTCCTCTGATTTTTGTTATTTGCTGCTCTGTGTTAAAGGTATCTGAAGGGAGGGAGGATGCTATGTTGCCCCTCACTTTAACCCTTACAGGGCTGCAGAGTGAGCATCTGTCCAGTGCAATCAAATGGATTCATTCTAGTTCTTTCAGCAGCCTAGGGATTAACTTATTATCTCGAAGCCTACGGGAATTTCTATTATTAAAGCATTAAAGCTGCCAGGGTCTCATTAAGCACAATACGGTGTCAAATTACAGAGAGTCCAGCTCATACCGGTCAACCTCCCTCATCACAAGTCAGGGACCAGGCCTAAAATGATCACAGACAAATGACCAAAATCAGGGACACATCTAAAAAAACAGTAATATTACTTCCAGAAGCTGTTTACAACATGCTTCTTTGTGTGAATAGCATTTTCATAATGAGAACTTCAGTAGACTGTAAAACCAAGGACTGGTATTATTTTGTGATTCAAATCCCTACTCTTCAGTGACAGAAATGCCAAATTTAGGAGGGACCGAAGAAATTTCTGAGGCAAAATCAGGGACATCCCTGAAAATCAGGAACAGTTGAGAGGTATGGATTGGTATCTGAGACCATTTTCGTCTGTTTTTTATATTTTTTCTATTCATCCTTTGTATATTTCCTATCCAGTGCTAATGAAAGGTGTGGACTTACAACACCTCTATTTATCCACAGAATCAGGTTCACTGTTGACTTTTCCACTCTGATGTATTTAATGCTCATAAAAGATGCAGCTCAGACAGCAGTGGACAGTAAGCTAAAGCCCATGGTTTATCCACAAGGGCAGGTACAGTGCAGGCTTCCTCCCACCCACTCATCCACTGTGATAAATTTAGTGCTGGTAAAAAGTGGATCAAGCTCTCAGTTTATCCACAAGTACAATGAGGGGCAGGCTCAGTGCTAGCTTACACACACTGTGATGGATTTAGTGCTGGTAAGAGGTGAGGAATTGACTAATCCACAGAGACAGCTACAGCGTGAGAGAAGGGACAGTGCTTGGTGTCCATACTGTCTGTATTTAGTCCTGGTAAATGGTGAGAGACTGCCAGAACTGGGGACTAAAGTCTTTTGTTTATCTACAGTGGCAGGTTCAGTGTGTGTGACAGACGAACAGTAAGAGACTGGTACCACATGAGACTGAAGTCCTTTATAGATCCACAGGTGCAGATGCAGTGTAGAACAGACAGCCCATGGTTTCCACACTGTGGTAGATATAGTGCTGATGAAAGATGGCAGACTGACAGCATTAGAGGCTGAAGCCCTCTGATTATCCACATGGGTAGGTACAGTGTGGGTAGTGACAGTGCAGGGTTCTCACACTGATGGTTTCAGTGCTGGCAAAAGCTAAGGGATGGTTAACACTGGGACTGCTCTACTGTCTTCATGTCCATAGTCTTTATTGGTAGGTCATTTTAGAAGGCCACCACCTTCTGGGACAAAATATATTTCCTAATGTTACCCCTAAACTTGCCACCTGTGACCTTCAGAGCATGTCCCTGTGTAATTCTGGAGAACACATCCATATTTTCAATCCTGTCAATACCCCTGAGAATGGGAAGACTGAGATCATGTCCCATCTCAGCCTGCTGTTCTACAGGGAGAAGACGGTAACAACGACTAGTAAATATAAATGTGGCTATTATCTGTTAGATCCTTCTAGGTATTCCTGTTTTGAAAATGCAGCTTCTCCGTAACAGTGATATGTAAACAGAAAGCCCAACAGCAAATTTGTTTCTATTTTTAGTACTGAACACATTCTCTTTACTGTTGCAGTAAATGTAAACACTGGAGGAAATATGAAAAAACTGATAGAGGGAAACTTACAAAGGATGTCAGTAGGCATTTTATGTGACTGCATAGATATGCAGAATTTAAAAATGCTACATAAATTCACTGCCACTAAGCAAGTTGTAGACGGGGGGGGGGACATTTGTCAACACAAAAAGGTGGCTTGGTCTACACTCAGAGAGGAATGAGAAGGTCAGATTTCTTATGTTGGACAGTGACCCACAGGGTGTAAAATGTTGGGGTTATTGAAAATATGATGGATTATAAGGGTCTACAGAGCCCATTTTCTTAAACTAGTAGTTCTTTTGATCAAGGAAGAAGAAAAAAGGTGGGTTGGAATTGACAACCATCCGACATTTATCACAACCCCCCACTCAAAAATGAATACTGACACAGACCACACCAAAGAATTCAGCATCTATGCCAAGCTGGTGTTTTTCTGCTTGACATATGTATTGCATTCTTTCATCAGGGTCTTTATAGAGTACAGTACCACAATAAAATGTTATATACCTTGTTTGAACCTGTATTTTCATTGTACTCTCCCGGGTTGTACCTGAAAATAGGCATACAGATTGTCTAGTGTACCTACCTCTTCAACAAAAGCTAAATAAATAAATAAATGACATTTTCTTGACCTTATCCTCACTTCCATCCGTGTGCACCCTAACCCCCTTTCTGCCCTGGTATCATGATATTTAGAGCTTAAGTAAGTAAAGCTGTATCCAAATTTTCTCCACCTGGACCAAGTGAAACATTTTCAATGCCAAAAGAATGACTACCAATGCATTCCCTGGCCTTGAATAAATTTTATATGGGGTGGTATTATACTTTGCACATTCCTGAGTTCTATAATTCTAATATGTTCACCTATTAAATTATGAGGGTATGTTGAATTTTGCAAATGCAGCCTCATAACTTTGGTAATATTCAATATTTTTACCACAAATTTTCAACACAGCCATTTCAGTACAGCAACTCATGAGTGTAACAGCTGTAACTTTTCAACTCCTGCCCAAAATGTGTGTTTGTAGCCCACAAGTTGATTTTGCAGTCCCTGCACAACATCACCTTTAGGCCGGGAGTTGAACATGTTTTCTACCTTTCTTTATGAGGCATGGTCTGCACAAGTCTATGTTGAAAATTTGGTGTCAATATATTTATAAAAATAATTTTCAATATTTTTAACCCAGATACCTCTCATGCAGCCTATTGGCTCTGGCCCGAATTTGTTTTAACTGAGTCTCCACTTGGGGGAGATTTTAAATGAATGCATAGCTTTGGCTCATGAATTGATAGTGGATTGAGGAAACTTTCACCTCTAAGTAACAGTCCAGCCCAAGTCAATAGCTGCTGAAAGTCTTTATCATCTGAGAGTTTAATGCGTTGTGGTGGTCTCAGTCAAGTTCCTAGTGGGCAGGTGTCAACATTACAAACCCACTGACACAACTGGCACTAATCGGCACCCTTGCTGGCAGTCTCACACCAGAGGCCAAGGACTGTGAATGGAGTCTGAACTAAACTCTCACCTATGTGTTGGTCCTTCATGACAGGGTTGAGGCAGCTTGTCTGGGCAGTGTGAGGACGCTTGCACTGTGATCACTCATGCTGTATCTGTCATGTGGATAAACAGAGGGCTACAAATTCCAGTGCTACCAATCCAACACCTTCCAGTAGGGAGGGTTTAAGTTTCCAGTGCTGTAAATCTGGCACCATTCATGAGCACCCAATTCACACTCAAAATAAAAATCTTAAAAAAGAAATAAAAAAAAAGACAAACGTGTAGCTGACATGCAAGTTGTTAACTCTGAAAGTAAATGTATTTTTATTTATTTATTTATTTGTTAACTGGGTAGGGCACTGGATAAGTCCTTTTTCAGGTCCGACCCAGAGACAACAAAAAATACAAATAACTTAAAACACAAACAAACAATAATATAAAAATAATATCAAATAAATTAAAACATTTACACACTGTATTTTCTAAAATAAATTGCTTAAGAACAAACTTAAAACAAGAAAGTGAAGATGCAGAGTGGAGTGAAATAGGTAAAGCATTCCAAAATGAGGGTGTTGTGATAGAAAAAGAATGTATCCATAATTATATTTTTGAAAAATTGTATTTAATAAAATACCCTTAGCAGATCTAAGTTTAGGAGGAATTGAACAAACAGAGACCAAATCAGATAATGTAAAAGATACAGCAGAAATGGATTTATAAATCAAACAACCCAAAAAATAATCAGTTATAGATCTTGGGGATAACCTACCTAATTGTAAATAAAGATCACGATGAGTGTAATACAGAACAGACAAAACAAATCAACAAATATTTTTATATGAAACTGGCAAAGCATTATTTTCAATACAAGGCAGAACAAAGGCATTTCAACAATTAATTCAGATTTCCCTACTTTGAACCTACAAGATAACTGCTGACATGGGGCCAGATACCCAAAGCCCCCCAAACTTCCACAGCTGCATCAAAATCCCAGCGCAGGTGTTTTTTTTTCACCAGCTGTGGTATTTACAAAGGTGGAGTGGGTTTATAACTGGATCCATGATTTACAGCAGCTTGCGGGTGGTGTTTCCTTAGAAATCCCCGCAGGTGTGAAAATATATTATAGCCAGTGGGACCAGCTGTAGCAACCTTCAGTCTTTACAGCTGCGGAGATTTCGGTCCATGACTGGAGTTGCAGAGTAGAACTTAGTTGCATTTTGCTTTGTGAATCCAGCCCACAGTGTGCAACGTAGGTCTTTGGGCACGTGACAGTTATAAAGCAGAATCCGGCAGTCACAGCTAGTAACTAAGGTCAACTCATACAATAGGCAAATAAGAATAGGGTTGTGTGACTTCCATCTACCTGTAAGCACATGACAGGATGGTTTGGGTCCAGTGTGCACCAATAGTTAACACATAAATCCTCTGGAGGGACATATTCAGAGCCGGCCGGTTGCACAAGCGCAAAGATGCAGCATGCAGAATAGATGCTCCGGCAGGCTCTGAGGGTATACTCAAACAGTATGTGCAATTGGGTCTGATTGTGCATACTGTTTGAATATCCAACCCTGGATGTGCTGCCAAGAGCGGTCGGCCACCAGGTCCAGTGCAGCACATCCAAGATTGAGGCTGACTACCACCATTTGGAAATGCTTGGTGCATATCTGGATGCACCATGACCCCAAGGGTGATATTCAGCCAGTAAATGCTAATGAGCTAATTGGGCATGCATGGCACAAATGGGCACCGTGCATGATCATTATGGGCCCATTAGCATAGCTGCATCCTGCAGGAATGTGCCCGTCCAGCCCCCTCCCAGCCCCTATCACTGATAGATGTAACATCCTGCACTGAACCTCCCTGGTAGTCTAATGGAACCACCCGCCCCAGCCCCGATCACGGTGACTGTTATAACCCTGCCCCATTCCATGGTAGTCCAGTGAACTCCCACCCCAGCCCCAATTACAGTGACTGTAGAAAACCCCACCCCATTCCCTGGTAGTCCAGTGGACCCACCGTCCCAGCCCTGATCTTCAAAAGTAGATAAAAGGAGGCTTACCTCCTTTCCATAGTGTAGAGGACACCCCCCCACCCCACCTGTGCCGGTGACTGGCAAAACCTACTGCTCCTGTCCATGGCCAGCTGCCGACTGATAGGCATTGGGCAGCTGTCATAATATAGAACAATGCTGATTGGTTGCTAGAAACAACCAATGAGCCCTGTCCTATATTATGACAGCTCTCCGGTGCCGGGCAGTAGGTGGCTGGCCATGGGCAGGAGCGTAAGCAGTGGGCTATGCCTGTTGCTGGCACAAGTGGGGTGGGGAAGCATCCTCTACAATATGGAATGGAGGAAAGCCTCCTGTTATCTACTTTTGGGGATTGGGACTGGGGCAGGGGGTCCACTGGATTACCAGGGAGGTTCAGGGCAGGCATCTGCACTGATTGGGGATAGGGGCTGGGAGGGGGGTTGGCACTTGAATGATGGGGCTGGCAGGCTGCGGTGCACTTGTGTGCAGTTCCGATGCCCACCTGTAGGTGGCTGGCCGGGTTATGCCAGCTTTTCGTGGCCTATTTGTGTACTGTGCATTTCTGGCCTTTGAGGGGCCCATTCCCTCTGAATATGCTGCAGCGCAGCATATGCATGGGAATGCCCAATCCACTTGTGCAACATACATTATTTTGTGCACTGGCCCATCCCCTTGTGGGTGGCACATCTCACCCCTTTGAATATTGTGCTTTGGTGCATTGATGGATATGCATGGCCCATCTTCCATTTCTGCCAGGATGCGTCACGCATCCCCTTTGAATATGAGGGCCCCTATCTTCACTATGGGAGAACAGAATCTGTAGTGCCAGTCCAACTGTAGAGTGACCATCCAACCTTATAAGGCAACATGGCTACCTTCCTGACACCTTTCATGACAGTTGCCAAGGATCCCTACAGGGGTGACCCATACCACTTTACCACAACCTATATAAACCCCAGTTTAGGTGGAGGTAAATAGAACAACATATATATTACCTTTTTTGGTGAGGATAATGCAATGACAGTACCCCGTAGCAGCAAATTCAACAAGCAAATGTGATTCCCATGCTAGAAGAATAGAGTTTAGCAGCAACAGAGACAATTAATATTCTCCAATTCTTTCAGCTACAAAACACAGAATTTTAACATTACACTAGCAGCAGAAAATGTTACCCTACATCTCTAGTGATAAATTATGACTACATGCACAGTAAACAATAGTCTTGAATTACAGGCATTTCGTTATGGTAGTACAGACCCCAAAAGGCAAAAGTCCAAGCTAGTCACAGCCATAGCTGGTGGTTCAATCCCAATAGGCATACACTCAATTGCTGGACAAATAATGACCTCTGCCACTTCACTTGAACTCTCAAGAGGATAACAGGTAGTACAGTGTGTGAGTAATCAACAACAAAGGGACCACCCTCTTCACAGCCCTGACATGGGCAGTTTTCCTCTAAAATTCCAGTGAAATGGAATGAAATTAAAACTTTGATGCTCCTCTGAGCAGCACATATACTGTACACCACACCAGGTCTCTCCCCCCTTCCCCACATGTGCCAGCAGCAAATGAAAGGTGGAGCTCTTTAACCTTAACCTCTGAGGTGCCAGTGGGCAACCCACTAAGTGTTGAGATTTCTTGGGGTTGCATATTTCCCCCACTGAATCTTTGCTGTCCCAGCAAGGCTAGGACAATGATTGCTATCCTGGACAGCCATACAGTAGTAGTAGTGTTAAGCTAACCCCAAACTGTGCCAGCACAGGTAGGACACTGAAAAGGAATCTTTTTTAGAATTTTTATTTATTCGATTTTCAAGAAAACACGTCACGAAAATAGAATGGTTCCATGTTTAAAGAGATATACAAGAAAAATATCACAAATGGCATAAGGTACACTTTTCATCCAAATCAGAGGAACTGCCAAGGTCCACAAAAATAATCTTCAAATCCTTGCAAAGTAGTAATTGAGCATCCGTAGCAAGAAAATGACACTTCACAGCTATTTTTTAGAGCTGGTAGCCCTGGGTGAAATCATTCAAAAGGATCACAACAGTGACCCATATAGGCCGTGAATCTAATAGCAGTAAAAAAGTCTTAACTTTGACTAATCCAGAGACTTACACATCCCCACCCACCAAATAGCATCAAACAGAGATTTGACAAAAAACTGTATATCATTTTAGGCATAGAATAATACATTCTTACCTAAACTAGCACTTAAATATAACTATACTTTAAGCCAGATATTCAAAACTCAGCCCCAGGGCTGAATTATCACTGCATGGCATGCTAAATTAGCCCTGAATCAGTAGCAAGCTATATTGAAAGGAATAGCCCTGAAGCTAAACCTGCTGAATATAGCATGCAAAGGAAGCAGTGCAAACAGGGCTGGGAGTGCAGTGCTAAATTAGCCCGGGAAATAAGACAGCTCTGAATGTAGCAACAAGGAATTGCAAAATGCAACAGCAGCTCAGTGGACACAGAGGTGGAGTAAGGCAGAGTTGAAGTTTATTGAATCATATAACTTGACGGCAGAAAAGGACCCCATGGTCCATCCAGTCTGCCCTTTTCCCCATGCTAAACTGCCCACCTCCCTTCTAGGTTACCCACACCACTCCCTAGTAACCCTTTGTACCTGTCCCAAGTCCTCTTGAATCCTGTCACTGTCTCCACCCCCAAAACCTCATCTGGAAGCCCATTCTAGGCATTCACCACCCTTTTCATAAAGAACTGCCTTCTCACGTTCCCTCTGAAGTGTCCTCCCTGTAGTCTCAGGCCATGACCCCTTGTCTTGGTGTAATTTTTCATTTGGAATAAACTCCCTGGCCAAGCTTATTTATTCCTTTAACATATTTGAAGGTCTCTATCATGTGCCCTTTCTCCCTTCTGATCTCCAGTGTGTACAGCCCCAGCTCATTGCATCTCTGCTCATATGTTTTGCCTTCCATCCCTTGCACCATCTTGGTCACTCTTCGCTGAGCCCTTTCGATCAGATCTATGTCCTTGCACAAGTAAGGCCTCCAGAACTCTAATTCATATTCCAGGTGTGGTCTCACCATAGCCTGCTACAGGGACACCAGGACTTCTCTCCCCTACCTACACTTGCCAGCATCCCATATTCCTTTCCCACTGCTCTAGCACACCGTTTCCCCACCTTACGGTCACTGGTCACTACTATACCTAGGTCCTTCTCCTGCTCTGAAGTCCTGATCTCATCCCTTCCTCATTTTGTAGCCTGCCCTCAGGTGCCAGTGCCCCAGCTGCATGACAGCACACTTTTTAATTTATTTATTTAAAAGTTTTACCCAGGAGGGCACACTGAGCAGAGTACTGCTCGATTCCAGGTGCGTCCTGGGTGAGGAGAACATAGGGAAAATAATCATTTAATACATAAGGGCCCAGATATTCAAACTGTGCCAGTTTGTGGTGCAAGCCTGTGCGCCGCTCAAAATAGTTGCGCAGGGGTGTGGCCAGGGTGATATTCAATGGAGTTGCACTATGGCGCAACTGCTTTGAATATCACCCCCTGGCCACCCCCACTGTGCATGGTGCAGTGGAACTGCACCAGTGCAAGTGGTCAAAGTGGAGCATTGAGATGCGGTGGCGCAAGTTCCATTGCACCATGCACAGCACCTGCGATATCCAAAGGGTGACATGCAAATGGGGCCATAATTTATGCAAGGTGCATGGGGGGCCATTTGCATCTGTTTACAGCCCCATTTGCATGCCATTAGCATGCAGGTGCGCCGATCCCCGACGACTTGCGCCTGGCGCCCTGCCAGGCAGCAGCCGTCGGGGACCGACGCCCCCTGCATCCCGATCGCGGGACATCCCGTAAGGGACAATGAATGTCTCCTATCCCTGGTGGTCCAGTGGACCGATCGTGGGCATAACTGTATTCCCCCCCAGTAGCCCGATCGTGGGCATAACTGTATCCCCCCTGAGTAGCCCGATTGTGGGCATAACAGTATCCCCGATTAGCCCGGTCGCGGGCATACTGTAACACCCCCAGTAGCCCGATCGCGGGCATAGCAGATATTCCCCGATTAGCCCGATGGCGGGCATAACTGTAACATCCCCATTAGCCCGATCGCGGCATCAGTATCCTCCCCAAGTCCAATATCCTGGTGGTCCAGTGGACCGAATGAATTCATTCACATATCTGGACTGACTAAGTGCGGTATGAGCTGCATGCCCATTGGCTCATGCTCTGAACCAATGGGCATGCAGCCACTCTAACTATCCAGTCAGCGGGCTGAGCGGGTGGGGTGCTACGCCGCCCGGCTGTGAAGGGGAGTGTGGTAGGGCCGTGGGCGGGTGAGGTGGGGGGTCCACTAGATCACCAGGGATTTTGGACTTGGGGGTGAGGAATGCCGCCAGCGATCAGGCTCCGTGCAGTCCACTGGACCACCAGGGATATTGGACTTTGGGGATACTGATGCCCAAGATCGGGCTAATGGGGGTGTTACAGTCATGCCCGCCATCAGGCTAATCGGGGATACTGTTATGCCCACGATCGGGCTAATCAGGGGTGGAATACTGTTATGTCCATGATCGGGTTACTCGGGCAGCAGCAGTTATGCCTGCCATCAGGCTAATCGCGTCCACTGGACCACCAGGGATATTGGACTTGGGGATACTGATGCCCATGATCGGGGCATGGGGGGGCGCCGCCAGGTGCGGCAGGAACAGGTGATGACCACCCACAGGTGGCAGCTGCTGTTTTGTGCCCTGCAATGTGGCAGCTCACCTGTGGGTAGCCCTTGACTTGTTCCTTTTTTTTTAGGCGTAACTTTGTGCAGGCACAGGTAGGGGTTGCGCCTGCATAACTCTGCGGCCCGGGCTGAATATCGGGCTGTGCAGTTTATGCATGGCACGCCCTCTACCTGTGCTCAGACATTACTGATGTGCCTCAAGCATCGGGATTTGTGGCTACTTTTTAAATATCGCACCGGGGAACATCAGTGGGTTGTGCATGGTGTAACACCATTGCGCCATGCGCAACCCTTTTGAATATCTGGGCCAAGGTGTACAGTAATTCAGCATGACATACAGAGGTATGAGTTATTGTTGAAGTTCAGCTGCCAGGTCTCTGCCCACTCCTCCAGTGCCCTCAGGTCCTGTCTCATGTCTTCCACCCCTCCTTCAGTGTCCACCCTATTGCACATTTTCATATAATCTGCAAAGAGTGCCACCCATCCTTCCAATCCATCTGTCAAGTTGTATATGTAGATACTGAAGAGAAGCGGTCCCAATACTGATCCCTGGGGCACCCCACTTGTCGCCCACCCCATCCTAGAGTGCACCCATTAATTACTATGCACTGGGTCCTGTCTGATAGCCAGTTTTCCACCCATCTAGTTATCTTATCTCCCACCCCTGTGCTTCCCAGCTTGTTGACCAACCTTCTGTGGGAGATGGAGTCAAAGGCCTTGCTGAAGTCCAGATAGGCCACGTCCACTGCCCCTTCCTTGGTTTATTACCCAGGTCAACCAGTTGAAGAATTCTATTAGACTGGACTGGCAGGAATTCCCCCAAGTGAACCCGTGCTGGTTGTTGTTTAGCAATACATTCCCCTCCAGGTGCTGTGTTGCCCTTTCCATGACAAGTGCCTCCATGGCCTTCCCCACCACTGTGGTGAGGCTGACAGGATGATAGTTCTCCCTCACTTCCCTGCTCCCCCTTGTGTATTGGCATGACTTTAGACAATGTGTGTGATAGCAATGAAGTATTGCACAATGACTGCAAACAACAATGCATGCCACACACTGCAGAACTGTGCTATGATTTTGAGAGGTTTGCCCAAGGCTAACCTGATTACACAGTGCTAACACATTAGCCCGGTGCAAACAGGTTAGCCCAGGGCAAAAGTTTGCAATATTCAAAGATCCTGTGCAAATAAGCCTACTTAGGCAATCTGTAGGCAAACAATCACATTTGCATCTCATTAAGGCCTGCTTTGCATGCACCCATGTACTTTGCCTGGCAGTATTGCAAGAAGCTCACAGCAACCCTGTTGGTCGGAATGGAAGTACAGGCTGGAAGCTGCGGACCAAGGTGTGCACACAGCAGCCCCCTGTTGGTCAGAATGGAAGTACAGGCTGGATGCTACAGGAAATGGGTGCTGTCAGGCACAGTCAGTGCATACCACTCACCTATGCATCACTGCAATGAGGGATACAGATATGCTGAATGAGGGGTAATGAGGGACACTGCTACCAAGATGGTGGGACACATTCTCAAACATGGAGATACAAACACAAAACACACATACCAACAAAGTTGGATGCACAAAGGGTAACTATATGTAAGCCCATAAGCTAGAACCCTCTGGGGCCATATCTGGCTGTACATCACAGTCAATGTCTGCAAATCACTGTTCACATGGAGGATGTATGCAGGCCAGGGCTAGTATTTTTTTTAATTTTTATAGTATGATGGGTACATGGAGGGATGGCCCCCATAATGAGGGACAGAGTGGGTAATATATGACTGTGTGTAGCACTATATGGATGTGTGTACATACATAGTTATAAAGGCATATATCTACACACAGAAAGTATATATAGGTACACATATAGCATATATATATATATATATATATATATATATATAGTATATATATATATATATATATATATATTTATCTCAGTTGCAAAAATTTCATTAATGCATCAGTTAGGATGAATACCATAGCAATAACCCTACCATCTCACCCCCATCCCCCCACCCTCCACACACCAATACGTATCTGGGTGTGCCATGGGGTCATCAAGCTCGTAATGAGGTAATTATTTGGAATTTTTTCACCAAATTTTCAACATGGCCTTTTTGAACCTCCCCTCATGAATGGTGGGACTGTGATTTTGCTAATCCATCCTGAAAGTTGATTTCGCACAACAAGCGAGCCATTCTGCACCACAGGTGCAAAAACATGTTTGGGCAGGATATGAAAAATGACAGCTGTACTGTTCATAAGCAGATATGAATAAATGGCAATGTTGAAAATCCAGAGTGAATATATGAAACATTGGTGGTTATTAGCGTGCGTAAAAACTGTGCAACACATGCTTATAATGCAGTCTTTTGTGAAATTGTTTCACCAAAGTTGAAACATGGGCTTTTTGAGACCCCACCTCATGAACAATGGCACTGTTGTTTTTGTTAATCGGGCCTAAGAGGTGATTCCACACAGCAACTGCGAAATCACCTTTTGAGACCGAGTAACAAAATGACAGTGACAGTGTTCATGAGGCTGGGTCCCAAGAACCCCATGTTGAACATTTGGGGTCAAAATTCCTAGAAATGGCTGAGATATCATCATAAGTTGAAACCCTCATTGAGAGCCATTATACGGCACTTACCTTTGATTGTTCATTTTGCAGTTCGGCATTGAAGAGTGCTGACGTGTCCCAGTCCTCAGAAGATGACAGCACCGACCTCTGGAGGTAACTATGGGGTAAGGGGGTTAAGGGGAGGTGGGTGCTCAATGGGAGAGTGGAGATGGAGGAGGAGAGGGGACTGGGAAGATGGTGAATGACCGTTTTCTTTTTTCCAGGTTAAAAAAAATAAACATGTCTTGGACCGTTTCTTTATTTACAAGTACAAAAAATAAATAAATAAATTTGTGCACACTGGAGTGGGCTCCCAGTGTGCCACATGAGTTGGGGGAATATATGCTGCCAACAGCAGCAGAATAAGGGGTGCTAGCTGCACATTCGAGCAGACTTGATAGACCTCTAGGCCTTTATCTGCTGGCAGATTTTGTATGTTCATATGTTCGTAACAGGGGGATTGGGCACCCACATCAGCAAGGCAAAAAATAAAACATAAAATATCTTTTGGGTACACTGGGTGGGCTCCCAGTGTGCTACATGAGGTTGGGGGTGGGGATATGATGCCGACACGGGGATTGGGCATCCCGATGTTGGTGGATTTTGTTGGGGCAGACTACAGAAGTTCGATGCTGGGTCCTGCATTGAAGAAAAAAGACAGCGGGGGATGGTTTTCTTTATTTACAGGTATAGAAAATAAAAAATAGATTTGGGCACACTGGGGTGGGCTCCCAGTGTGCCACATGAGTTGGGGGAATATATGCTCCCAACAGCAGCAGAATAAGGGGTGCTAGCTGCACATTCGAGCAGACTTGATAGACCTCTAGGCCTTTATCTGCTGGCAGATTTTGTATGTTCATATGTTCGTAACAGGGGGATTGGGCACCCACATCAGCAAGGCAAAAAATAAAACATAAAATATCTTTTGGGTACACTGGGGTGGGCTCCCAGTGTGCTACATGAGTTGGGGGGTTGGGGATATGATGCCGACACGGGGATTGGGCATCCCGATGTTGGTGGATTTTGTTGGGGCAGACTACAGAAGTTCGATGCTGGGTCCTGCATTGAAGAAAAAAGACAGCGGGGGATGGTTTTCTTTATTTACAGGTATAGAAAATAAAAAATAGATTTGGGCACACTGGGGTGGGCTCCCAGTGTGCCACATGAGTCAGGGGGGATTATGATATCGACAGGGGTATTGGACACCCCTGTTTGCAATAAAAGTGGGCTGGGGGGACATCCAACACTGGGAGTGGGCATCCCTGTATCAGAAATAAAAAAAAAAATAAACAACAATGAGCACATTCATTCATCACTCAGTCAGCGGCTGGCCATGGAGGTGAGCAGTGGGTTGATCCAGGCACTGGCGTTGTTCAGGGATGGTTGGGGGGGCGGGATCAGCACGGCCGGGTGGGGATGGGGGCCACTACACTACTGGGGAAAATACATTTTTATGAAAGCTACAGGGGTCAGGGATCATGATGTGGGGTTGGGGGCCATTAGACTACCAGGGAAAAGCTTATAATTTTTCACAATGGGAGTTGGGGATTGTGATGTGGGGTGGCACTAGACTACCAGGGAAAATAACTGTCATTACATCCTACAGCAGTCAGGGATTGGGCTGGGGGGCCACTAGACTACCAGGGAAAATAACTGTCATTACATCCTACAGCAGTCAGGGATTGGGCTGGGGGGCCACTAGACTACCAGGGAAAATAACTGTCATTACATCCTACTGGAGTCATGGATCATGATGGGGAAGTGAGGAGCCACTAGTCTACCAGGGCTAAAATTCAAATTACTTCAGATTGTTTCACATTACTACTAGATTGGAAGATGGCTAATGTGATTCCAGTTCACAAAAAGGGTTCCAAAACTGATTGTTCCAATTTACCGTCCTATAAGTCTAACCAGTATACTGAGCAAGGTTATGGAGTCTATTATTGAGCATATTGAAAATCTGCTAAGGGAAAAGGGCCATGTAGATATTACTCAGCATGGATTCACAAAGGGAAGATCGTGTGTGACTAATTTATTAGCTTTTTTTTGAGTCAGTTAGTGCTGCCTTAGATAGTGGATTAACAGTGGATGTACTCTACATCGACTTTGAAAAGGCGTTTGACTCTGTGTCTCACAGTGAACTATTGTGTCTCCTGGAGCAATTGGGAGTAGTTCCTATATAGTTAGATGGATTTATGCTTGGTTAATTAATAGAAAGCAACGTGTTTGTATTAAGGGTGAGAAGTCGGATTGGATGGGGGTGCCACGTAGAGTTCCTCAGGGTTCCATCTTGGGCCCCCTCTTGTTCAATATACTGGTCTCATCCATAAACTGTGTTGATAAAATATGGATGGTCAAATTTGCCAACGATATTAAACTTGGTTCAATTGTGACTAACAGACAGGAAGCTCTGAAGTTTCAGGAAAATATTGATTTAATTTATAAGACGGTAGTGGGGAAGAAATTGAAATTTAATGTATTCAAGTGTAAAGTCATGCGCTTCAGAAGAAACAATCCCAAATTTGAATATTTTATAAATGGAGCCCAGTTGATGGAAACTGAAGTAGAAAAGGACTTGGGAGTATGGATAAATAAAAATCTCGAGTTTGATTATCAGGTTTATGAAATAACCAAAAAGTTGTATAGAACTTTAGCTTTAATAATGAAAAATATAGAGAGTAGAGACAGAGAAGTTATTGTGCCACTTTATAGGGCTCCTGTGAGACCTCATTTGGAGTATGCTGGTAGTGTATGGTCCCCCAGATTAGTGATGAAAGTGCGAAGGTTGGAGGGGGTGCAGCGTCGGATGACAAGGAATGTGTCCGATTTGGAGAGGTTGCCTTATGGGGATAGACTGAGGGAGTTGGGCTTGTATTCTTTACAATACAAGAGATATCGTGGAGATATGTGTTTGATTCATAAGGTAACCAGATCACCTGACTTGAGGGAACATTTGTGCTTGATAGGAAGATCTAGTCAAACCACAAATCAGGGGCATCAGTACCAATTAAAGGGAGAGTTGTATAATGGGAATCAGCGGGGATCATGGTTTTCACAATGAGTTGTGGATCAATGGAATAATTTGCCTGGTCAGGTGGTGTCTAGTGTAACTACAAACAAATTTCAAATTCCTCTAGACAATCATAAAAAAAGTTATCCATACGATTTGAGGTTATGAATAGTGCAGGACGATAATGGCCTTTGCCTAAGTTCCTGAATCTTTCCTATGTTTCCTATGTTACAGAATGGGAGTGACACATTACCATATGCTTTTTGCAAGCAGTATTTAGTGCTGTTCTACAGATGGCACCAAAACCTGTAGTGTGGCGCTTTTATTTTGAATATGCTGGTGTGCCAGCATTCATGGCCAACCCCCTCACTCCCTCCCCTGAATACATTAACTTTAAGTTTCAATGCTATCACTCAGCACCGGAGCTAAAAGGGCTCTGAATCTTGCAACTTGGTGCAAATTTGGCACTATTCCAGTGCAACGGATTTGTGCCAGGTGCAAAGCTTTGAATATCTGACCCTTTGTGTAATATAGCACCATCATTGTATGGCCGATAATCATGAACTTTCTAAAACTAAACAAAGAAGGTAACCAGTAACAAGAGCTTGCCCCTTGAATATCCATACATTTTAATTTGTTATCCTACCCAGTGACTGAGGTGTACCAGAGATTTCTGTTGCTCACTGGATGGAGCTTCCTCCTTCTGGAAATGATAGCAAGAGCACAAATAACACTAGAGAGAGTGCTCCTGCCATGAGGTGGTAGCCAGCTTGTGAGACAGAATTACGCACCCCCTCAACACAGCCTTAGCCTTACAATGCACCAAATAGGAAAAGTTCTCAATTTTAAAATAATCAATCTTGCAGCATCCTGTTCCATTCTGGAAAACATGTTTGGTTCAGCCAAGCAACACTATGATAGATGACCTCAGAGGGTAGCAATAATTTGCATAACTTCTAATCCCTCACTTTCAACAGAGTACAACAAATTTCATTAGCAAACTAGGTAAATGATTAAGTAACAGCTGAAGTCCAAAGAGCTATTTAGTTCTCACCCCTGATTCTGAGTGTTGTTCTGCAAGGGCAGCTGAAAATTCCACCTTCATTTTATCTAAATGTTTCTAGGCATCAGCAGGGTCAGTAAAGATAAAAGTCTTCCTGGAGTAAACTACTTTCAAATGGGCTAGCAGTTGTAGGGCGTGTAACACCCCCAACTTCTTCATTCCTATCCACACCTAGTAAATGTTTTTGTGCCTCTGCCTATTTCAGAGTTAATCTCAGGAAATATGAATATTAAACTGCCATCTGGGATTAGGAGTGTGCCCTTCCTTTTTGCCTTGAATAACACTTCATCCCATGCAGGAACTCTGGTTGTAATGATTAAGACTGTCAAATGTAATTCAGGGTTAGAGAGCCTGAGTCTGGAAGTGAAGCAATATGATTTTAAAATTTTCTTACCAAGATCTATTTGTAAGGTAGTTTGAAGCATTTCAGGCACATTTCAAAAGATCTGTTCCATTGGTCCTTTTAGCTATCACCAGGTGGCGTACTGTAGAGTAGCTGCTCAAGTACTATTTTTGAGGTGTTCCAGCCTGGGTCTAAGGAGTTTATTCTCCCTAACCAGGCCAGAGGTAACTGCTGACAATTTTCTGAAGTTGGTAGCTGATTTACTATGTTTGCATGGTGTCCATTTGGATTTCAAGGTTGAGTACTCATACTAAAGGCATCCAGCTTAAAATCAGCTTTTAAGTCTTGTAAGGCTAAGAGCAAGGCTGCATTCAGGTTCTATGTGATATCGGCAAAAAAAAGATTAGCCAGGAGCATATCGGCGAAAACAAAATGCCGAACACAAAGACAGCCCACACCAACGTTCACAACCATCTCAATTGCAACTTCCCATCTTAGACACTATATGGAATGCAGGGGACAAAGCCACCCCCCATAACTATTTATAACTAACTCAGAGAACACACAATACCTGGTCATGGTCACAGTCCTGACTCTCACTGCTTTGCCACTGTAGCCCTTTTTGCAGGCACTCAAACTGAGTCACTCTTACTGAGTCACTCAAGTTGAGTCACTCATATCATGGGATACCCTGAATTCACTGACTCCAGGTCCTCACTGTACATTGTTGTAGTATCACCCTTTGCTGTACTAGTTGCCAGCTTTAACAAACCTGGTGTCCTACAGGGTTCGGGCCAGGAACATAGTGGGATAAAACATCGCGAATGGAAATGAAGCAGACAGAACAGCACTGCCTGCAATGCTGAAGGCACAACAGAAAGCAGGCAGCAACAGTGCCAAGCCACAGACCGCAGGGGGAACCATTGCCAGCAGCAATACAGGTAGAAAACACACTGCCACCCAAAAAGGTGCTGGCACACCACAAGGCAAGACACCACAGTGCTGGGCAGAACAGTGGCATTGAATACAACATGCACTGCACACACAATGAGTGTGGCACAGTGGTGGGTACCTGTGCTCACCTGTGGCTGTGCCCCCCCCCCTTCTTGGGGGCCGTCTGTCGCCTTGTGCACATTGTGCAGGCTCCGTCTCCCACCGTGCAGCATGTGCCTCCCCCCATTCGGTCCAGTGCTGTCCACTGTGTGGCCATCTAGTGCCGTTCTGTTCTGTGGCCAGTTCAGCGATGTTCCATCTGGGTCCACATTGCTGGCTGTTTCCCGGTTTGAGCTATGCTTGCATCCCCGCCTCGTATTGTGCCATGCGGGTGCATACAGTGTTGCTGCTGTGATGTTCTACAGCATTTGGGGCTCAGTGAGGATTCTGAAATGCTGCATTTTGTCCGCTGCGATGTTTTTGATTTCAGTGCTGCTTCTGCGTTGTTCTTCACGCGTTGATTCATCCGCGATATTCCTGGCCTGAACCGTCCTACAGCGACACCTTTTTTTTTTACTTTTCCATAGCAGAGAATATCCATGATAAGAAAAGATTGAGCACTACCAAGCAGAATGAAAATAAAGGGGAAAATATAACTTTTTATGCCCAAAATGTTTGATTGTTTAGAAGGGAGAAGGAGCTCCCATGGAAAAATCCATCCCAGACAGCTACTACAGTAGCCCCACCGCATTAAAAGTCATATTGTGCACATTTTGGACTTCAGATCCCAACAGAAATCTGACTAGGCAATATAAAGAAACAGGGATCTCCACAAAACAGTCTCTTCTGTATATGGCTAGAAGGATCCTGCCTTGATTCTTACTTTGGAATTTACAGCTATCAGTCAGTCACCTATCAGGGACTATTGGTGGCTATGTGGTAGGAGTTCCCCATTCAAGGGTCACACCATACACACTGTACACCTCATGATTGGGTTGTACATGATAACTAAGGCTAGTGACCCTAATGGTATAAGAAAATGCTGCTTTAATTAATAAATAATACTCAACAACAATATATGCAATAACATCCTAAAACTAGATGTTTTGCCACTTGTGGCATGCAGTGTATAATTCTTTCAGCCTCTGCTGCTGCGGAACTTTCCTATGTCTGAAAAACTATCATGAAACTCAAAGTAAGAGTCGGTGAGCACTGTAGGAGCATTGATCCTAGCAATATGGGTTATGCCATGATGAGCCAGATCTTTGACCAGTCAGGTTAGAAGTCAACATGCTTTCAAGTTTCAGGTGATTGAAAAAGTGTATCAAAACCAACAAGGGGAAGATTTTGATAATGCTGTTTTAAAAAGGGGGTCATTTAGGATTGTTAGTCTTGTGCCACAGATTGGACCATACTGAATGTAGAATTTGACTTTGTTCCATTTTTCAAATAGTTACCTACTGAAACAGTACTGAACAAGCATTTGTCAGTGCCGAATGTTGATTGCGTTGGTCTGTTGAGCTCGCTCACTGCCCCTCTGTCATTCTCTCAGTCTGTTTCTCCCGGTGCTGCAGGCTGCTTTTTTGTACTGGGCTCCTGCCTGCATTGGCAGCTTTTTCTGCCCACTAAGAAATCTGCAGCTGTCCCGACAGAGCTCCGTTGAGGTGGCTCACTCCCCCTCTCTCACTCGCTTATTATGTTTCTCCTGGTGTTTCAGACTGCCCTTTTGTACTGGGCTCCTGCCTCTGTTGGTGGCTTTTTCTGCCCACAAAGAAATCTGCAGCAGTCCTGACACAGGTCTGTTGAGCCTGCTCCCTCCTTCTCTCTCACTCACTCATTCCATTTCTGCCGGCGCTGCAGGCTGACCTTTTGTACTGGGCTCCTGCCTGCGTTGCCGCCTTTTTCTGCCAACAAAGAAATCTGCAGCTGTCACGATAGAGCTCCATTGAGCTCACTTATGCCCCCTGTCTCACTCGCTCATTATGTTTTTCCTGGTGCTGCAGGCTGCCCTTTTTGTACTGGGCTCCTGCCTGCGTTGGCACCTTTTTCTGCCCACAAAGAAATCCACAGCTGTCCTGACAGAGCTCTGTTGAGGTCGCTCCCTCCCCCTGTCTCACTCACTCACTCATTCTTTTTCTCCTGGCACTGCAGGCTGCCCTTTTGTATGGGGCTCCTGCCTCTGTTGGTGCCTTTTTCTGCCCACAAAGAAATCTGCGGCAGGCCCGACAAAGTTCTGTTCAGCTCGCTCACTCCCCTTTTTTTCACTTGCTCATTCTGTTTCTGCCTGTGCTGCAGACTGCCCTTTTTTACAGGACTCCTGCCTGCATTGCTGCCTTCTTCCACCCACAAAGAAATGTGAAGCAGTTATAATAGAGCTCTGTTGAGCTCACTCACTCCCCCTCATTCACTCATTCTGGTTTTCCTGCCACTGCAGGCTGACCTTTTGTACTGGGCTCCTGCCTCTGTTGCTGCCTTTTTCTGCCAACAAAGAAATCCACAGCAGTCACAATAGAGCTCCGTTGAACTCGCTCATGCCCCCTGTCTCACTCACTCATTGTGTTTCTCCCGGTGCTGCAGGCTGCCCTTTTGTACTGGGCTCCTGCCTGTGTTGGCACCTTTTTCTGCCCACAAAGAAATCTGCAACCGTCCCGATAGAGCTCCGTTGAGGTCACTCCCTCCCCCTGTCTCACTCACTCATTCTTTTTCTCCTAGTGGTGCAGGCTGCCCTTTTGTATGGGGCTCCTGACTCTGTTGGTGCCTTTTTCTGCCCACAAAGAAATCTGCAGCAGGCCTGACAAAGTTCTGTTGAGCTCGCTCACTCCTCTTCTCTCACTTGCTCATTCCATTTCTGCCTGTGCTGCAGACTGCCCTTTTCTACTGGACTCCTGCCTGCATTGCCACCTTCTTCTGCCCACAAACAAATCTGCAGCAGTCCCAACAGAGCTCCGTTGAGTTCGCTCACTCCCCCTCCCTCACTTGCTCATTCTGTGTCTCCCGCCGCTGCAGGCTGCCCTTTTGTACTGGGCTCCTGCCTGCGTTGGCAGCTTTAGCAAGCAATGTGAGAAGGTAGTAGGGAGGGCTTGGGGTATACTGGGATGCATAGGGAGAGGCATCAGCAGCAGAAAACAGGAAGTTGTTATCCCTCTGTACAGGCAGTTGGTGAGACCCCATCTGGAGTACTGCATCCAGTTCTGGAGACCCCATCTCCGCAAGGACATAGACAGGATAGAGGCAGTCCAGAGGAGGGCAACTAAAATGGTGCATGGTCTGCAAAGAAGTCATATGAGGAAAGACTAATGGAGCTTAATATATATACCTTGAGGAAAGAAGGGAGAGGGGGACATGATAGAAACTTTAGTACCTCAGTGGAATCAACAAAGTCCAAGAGGGTAGCATCTTTCAGAAAAAGAGACGTGCAAGAACAAGGGACACAATTTAAAGATAGAAGGGGCGGTTCAGGGCAATGTGAGAAGTATTATTTCACAGAAAGGGTAGTGGATGCATGGAACAGCCTTCCTGAGGAGGTTGTGGGGTCTAAAACTGTGGGAGAATTCAAGAATGCATGGGACAGACATAAGGCAATTCTTGTGGGGGGTAGAAAGAAATAGGCTGTTGGTTAACTAGGATCTGCGGTCTATCCGGTAGGTAGGGAAATGGGCAGACTAGATGGGCCTAGCGGTCCTTATCTGCCGTCAAAGTCTATGTTTCTATGTTTTTCTGGCCACAAAGAAATCTGAAGCAGTCCTGACACAGCTTCATTGAGCTTGTTCACTCCCCCCCTCTCTCTCACTCACTCACTCCATTTCTGCTGGCACTGCAAGCTGGCCTTTTGTACTGGGCTCCTGCCTGCGTTGCTGCCTTTTTCTGCCCACAAAGAAATCTGCAGCAGTCACAATAGAGCTCCATTGAGCTCGCTCACTACCACTTTGTCACTCACTCATTCTGTTTCTCTTGGCGCTGCAGGCTGCGCTTTTGTACAGGGCTCCTGTCTGCGCTGGCACCTTTGTCTGTCCACAAAGAAATTCGCAGCTGTCCTGACAGAGCTCTGTTGAAGTCACTCAGTCTCTCTCTCTCTCAAGTTCTCATTCTGTTTGTCCTGGCACTGCAAGCTGCCCTTTTGTACAGGGCTCCTGCCTGCATTGGCACCTTTTTCTGCCCACAAAGAAATCTGCAGTTTTCCTGATAGAGCTCCGTTGAGCTCACTCAGTACCTCTGTTTCACTCACTGATACTATTTGTCCCACAGCTGCAGGCTGGCCTTTTGTACTGGGACCCTGCCTGCATTGACTCCTTTTTCTGCCCACAAAGAAATCCGTAGCAGTCCTGACAGCACTCCGATGAGTTCGCTCACTCCCCCTCCCTCACTCACTCTCTCATTCTGTTTCTCCCTATGCTGCAGGCTGCCCTTTTGTACTGGGCTCTTGTGTTGGGGCCTTTTTCTGTCCACAAACAAATCCACAGCAGTCCCAACAGAGCTCAGTTGAGCTCGGTCACTCCCCCCTCTCACTCGTTCGATCTTAATCTGTCCTAAACTCTGATTTCCCACAGTGACCATGCTAGTCTCCAGCAGGAGTGCAAAAACATATTTTAGCCAGGATGTGAAAAATGACAGCTGTACTGTTCATAAGGAGGTGTGAAAAAATGGCACTGTTGAAAATATGGCGTGAAAATATTACAAATTTGCTCAGTTACAAGGGTGCATGGAAACAGCTCAACGCACGCTTGTAACACAGTCATGTTATGCAGTTTTGTCACCAAATTTTCAACATAGGGATTTTAGGACCTCTGCTCATGAACAGTGCCACTGTCATTTTCTTAATGTGTCCCAAACACTGATTTCTCACAGCGACCGCATTATTCTGCTTCAGAACTGGGAAAACACTTTTCGGCAGGATGTGAAAAATGACAGCTGTACTGCTCATAAGGAGGTGTGAAAAACTGCCACTGTTGAAAAATCTGGCGCAACAATATTACAAATCTGCGACGTTACAAGGTTGCATGGAAAGTGCGCAATGCACACTTGTAACACAGTCATTTGATGGGCTAGCATCACCAGATTTTCAGCAAAGGCATTTTAGGACCTCTGCTCATGAACAGTATCACTGTCATTTTCTTAATCTGTCCCGAACAGTGATTTCCCGCAGCGACTGCCCTATTCTGCGCTGGAAGTGTGAAAACACATTTGAGCCAGAATGGGAAAAATGACAGCTGTACTGTTCATAAGCAGATGTGGGAAAATGGCAATGTTGAAAATCTGGACTGAAAATATTACAAATTCGCAAAGTTACAAGCATGTGTGCAAACTGCGCAACGCACGCTCGTAACACGGTCATGTTATGAAGTATCATCACCAAATTTCCAATATAGGCATTTTAGGACCCTACTCATGGACAGTGTCACTGTCATTTCCTTAATCTGTCCTGAATACTAATTTCCTACAGCAACCGGGCTATTCTGCACCGGAACTGCGAAAACACATTTTGGCCAGGATGTGAACAATGACAGCTGTACAGTTTGCAAGGAGGTGTGAAAAAATGCCAATGTTGAAAATCTGGCATGAAAATATTGCAAATTCGCAAAGTTAGGAGCATGCGTATTAACTTTGCAGTGCACGCGAATAAGACAGTCATTTTTTGGATTTTTTTCCACCTAATTTGCAACATAGGCTTTTTGAGAGCCCACCTCATCAACACTGGCACTGTCATTTCGATAATCACCCCCAAAAGGCGATTCTGTGCAGTGACCATGAAATCACCTTTCAGGACCGATTAACATCATGACTGTTCCACAATTCACGAGGAGGGGACCAAAAAAAACCCATGTTGAAAATTTGGTGCCAAAATTCCAAAAAATGACTGAGATATGCATTAAAGTTGGAAACCCCCCATTTATTCCATTATACAGCTTACCGGCATTTCCTCAGTTCGCGGTCAGCTTTGAAGAGTGCAGATGTGTTCCCAGTCCACTGAAGATAGTGGCGCCAAGCTCCGGTGGTAAGTATGGGGTTGGGGGGCTGGAGAGGCAGGTGCACAGTGGGTGGGCGCGGGTTGTGGGAGGTGGTGGAGACCGGCGATAGCCTTTTTACAGGTTAAAAAGACATCGCGGACCGTTTTTTATTTTACAGGAGCATGTGGCATGCTGGGGTGGGCTCAAGCAAGCCACCGAGTCTTTCTTTTGGAGGGGGCCAACTGTAGCCAATGGAGGATTGGGCACCCCCATTGGCACACAACAAAAGGGAGGTGACATTATGCCGACGGGAACTGGGCACCCCATCGGAAGACAGTATAAGCAGAGGGGTTAATAATGCCGATGGGGAGTGGGCTTCCCCGCCGGCAACAGAAAAATTGGGCAGTAAAGCCAATGGGGATTGGGGCCCCTGTTGGCAAATAAACATGGTGGGTAGCATATTGTCGCCAGGAACACGGCAGCAACCGCCGCCATGTTCACAAACAATATCAGTGTGACAAGATCCCGCCCCTGCAATGATGGGGTCGCCCTCATCGCAGTGAATGACTTACGCTAGTAATGACGAGGTGGCCTCTGATTGCAGCGGCCGATTTTTTACAGTTGGTGGCACGCTGGCTGAACTAGTGTCAGTAGCAGTGTGCCACGGCATTGGGGACGTTGTAATATGTTTTAAAGGCTGTGTTAACACACAACAGTGCCACTTCCACAACCTGTTTCTTGTGGAGAAAGCTGCCGTAATATGTTTCTTGTGCATGCATGCAATCAACATAAAAATGATCATGACTCATTATTGTTACAAGTTCTAATTATTTTGTTCCTATGTCTGCTTTCTGTCCTCATAGGTATATCCTATGGTGACAATTAAGAATGAGTTTGGACTATCATGTTATTTGTTTTTTATTATATTGAATTGTTTAGAATTAATAGTAATGTTTTGCTAAATTTGTGATAATTCTTTTAGTTTTATATATTTGCATTCCAGGCTATAATCTATTTCTTTGTTCTTGTCGTGGGGGTAGTTTCAAATATTGGACCAGTTTGGAACTGTAATTGAGGGTTCAGTGAATGAACTAGTTTTTAAAGTTCACCTTTGATAAGGCATCATAATGATGTGAAAAGAGTCAGGCTGGTTATCTGTAAGGGTCTCCAACTCTGTTTTAATCTGGATACTACACTAATTGCAGGAAAGCTTCTTTGCATGATACAGACTAAATTAAGCCTACTGCACTTTACCTCCATGCCGGATGTACTGGACACTTTTTGGGTGATGAGTTCCCTGGGAACTAAGAACAGTCTGATCCATCCATGGTATTAGACATTCTCTGGATCCATATCAGGTGATGACCCTCTCAGTTGGGGGGGAGAGCTGACTGTCACCAAGGAGGAAAGGGACCTAGGGGTTATCATCTCTGATGACCTTAAGGTATCAAAGCAGTGTGCAAAGGCAGAGGGGTGGGCCAGTGGCATGCTGGGGTGCATAGGCAAGAGTATCACTAGCAGAAGGTGGGAGGTAGTGATACCATTGTATAAAACATTGATAAGGCCTCACCTGGAGTACTGCATGCACTTCTGGAGGCTACATCTGTGCAAGGACATAAACAAGGTGGAGACTATCCAGAGAAGGGTGACAATGATGGTGTAGGGTTTGCACCACAAAACATATCAAGAGAGACTAGGGGACCTCAATATGCACTCACTGGAGGACAGGAGAGGGTAGGAGACATGACTGAAACTTTCAAGTACCTCAAGGGAATATACAAAGTGTACTTGGGAGACCTTTTCCAATGTAGAAAAAGCAGTAAAACAAGGGGGCATGATATGAAATTGGAAGGGGGTAGATTAAGAGGTAATGTGAGGACCTTTTTCTATACCAAAAGGGTAGTTGATATTTGGAATAGTCTGCCACAGGAGGCAGTGGGGGCAAACACTATGGAGGGGTTTAAGCATGCCTGGGACAGGCACAAGGAAAACTTGAGAGGGGAAGGGAGGGAGAGATGAAAAGTCATTGATCACATAGGGTCAGTGGCCACATACAATGTATAGAGCCTACATACAGACTAAATGGACCTGGCAGTCCTTATCCGCCGAAAATTTCTATGTTTCTATGTTTCAGTCTCCATCTACAGATACAATAAACAATGCCCCTACAGGCAACAACATTGCAAGCAGGAATCTGCTCTTCATCAGATGAACTTTGATACTCCTTATGTGCAACCTTGAATGAAACCATCCTACCCCAACAGGGATTTTATGAAAACATCCTTAAACAGACTTAAAGAATGAATTTGAGCTGTTGACAACATGAAAATGTTAGTAGTGGAAGCAGTGGGTGCTGCTCGGGAGCCTAATGTTGGCACAGCATAAAAACAACCCCAGACTCCCATTGGGTTGGGTAGGACTTGCAAAAAGCCTTAGCTAGCAACAACCCCAGCTGTGATCCCCTAGACTCCAGGATTCTCTGATTAGTCCTAGATACTGTACTAGCCCCTCTCACCAACCTTTTAAACTGGTCACTATGTCTTGGTCAATTTCCTAGTGACTGGAAAATTGCAGAAATCACCCCTATCCATAAGAGTAGAGATAGAACCTCCCTTGCCAATTTCGGGCCCATCTCCATTCTCCCCCCCCAGCACTAAAAAAAATAGTGGCCATTCAGCTCTCTGAGTATCTGGCCAAATATGACTTGCTGTGTCCAGAACAACATGGATTCCGCCCTGGACACAGCACCACTACAGCCCTGCTGGAGTTCTCCCAGCACCTCCACTCTGCTCTCGACTCTGGTCATGTTGAGGGGGGAGTGTTCATTAACCTCTCCAAGGCCTTTGACACTGTCAGCTAGCCCCCCCTCCTACTTGACTCCCTCCACCAACTTGGCTTCTCCCCTGGCCCACTGGCTTGGTTCACCAGTTACCTCCCTGCCAGATCACAGCGCTTGAAGGTAAATGGCACCCTGTCCAATACCCTGCCCATTCGCGCGGGGTCTCCCAGGGTTCCATCCTGTGCCCCGTTCTGTTCAGCCTATTTCTCAGTACCCTCCCTAGCTCCTGCTTGGGCTATATGGTACTCTATACCGATGATGCGGTTTGCCTTGCCTCCCACCCTGACCCCGCATCTCTACAGGAATCCTTGCAGTACACATTCAACCAAGCCGAAAAGTGGTTCCTTGACCACCGGCTGGTCATTAACCTACAAAAAACAAATCTATGCTTTTTTCACATCACCAGAATAAGGCCAAAAATGCCCCGCCTGTACATTCTCCCCAGTAATGCTCACCCTCTCGAGCAGGTGTCATCCTACAAGTACCTGGGCATCACCTTCGATTCGGCTCTTACATTCCACACCCACATCAATACCCTGTCCTCAGCCATAAACTCTCAGACTGGCCTTCTCTATCGCCACAGAGATTGCCTCCCCCAAACCACTCTCCGACTGGCCATCAACTACTCTGTCCTGTCATTAGTGGACTACGGCCTACCTATCTACACTGCGGCCAACAATACCGCCCTCACCAGAATCCAGACTTTGATAAACAAGGCCTGCAGGTTCCTGACCAGTGCATCCCTCTGCATCCATACTTGCCTGCTCTATTCTACCACCAACCTGCTCAGCTTGGAGGAGCGCCTGCACTACCAAACCTGCTTATTTGCCAAAAACTCCCTGCTAGGACCCCCCCCGGAGTCATCGTGTCCCTGTGGCTTGCATCCCCATCCATAGCCACCCATAGCTCAGTTAAGGCCACCTTTCTGGTGCCCCATTCCAAGACCTCCCTAGCCCAAAGGTCATTCCACTACCACACCCCCACATGGTTCAACTCCCTCCCGCTCTCTGTCACTAAGTCTACCAAATTTGGTCCCTTTAAAGTTGCTCTCCATAACCACCTCTTTGGCGCCAGAAGTTGTAGTTGCCCTTAATCAACCTAATGTTGGGGTCCCTCCCTATTTCTTGCCCATAGCCTTGACAATGTCTGTTGGACTGGTCCCCCCATCTTTCTTTTTTTTTTTATACAATTGCTATTTACTGCATGTAACTTTCTCCCATAAACCACTGTTATATTGTGTTCTTTTTGTTATCTGTATTGCACCTGTATGTTACCACTGTTGTATCTCACACTGTAACCATGTCTACCCTCTCTGCCACTAGGTGACTTTGTAAATGAGTCCCTGACTCAAAGGTTGTAAATCCGACTTTCTAAATAAATAAAAAAATAAAATAAGGTCAGCTACCAAGCTACTATTCAGGTTAAGGAAGATCAGGAAACTTCGAAGAAAATATTGATGACCAAGATGAACAAAGATGACCATTTATTAACAAACTAAGTTCAAGAGCATTGGTGGCAATCATTCTTTATGGAAAACCTTTTGTGAGCCCTCCAGCAATGCAACTTGAAGTTCAAATACAGTTGAGTTGGATCTCTTTTTTGCTTCATATAGAATATTAGCTGACAGCATGACCTCTATCTCTGTCACATAGGTAGTCAGCTGATCAGGGCTTTCAGTCTTTTCCACTGTATCAACTGAAGTGATCAGCCCTGGCTGAGGCATCAGCATAAGTGGCAGGCCCTCAGCTACTAAGACAGCTGATTTTACCCAAGTCAAATCCAGGAGTACACCGGTTGCTGGAAGTGCTGTGGTCCATTCTCCCAATGTTCTACACACTTGCCTGTTCAAATCCCCACTTATGAAAATTCTGTTGGATGGTCTCAGATGAAGCTGCTGACATTATGGATAGTGAGTGACAACAGATGCATCCTCCACTGAGTATCAGTGACAGCTCGACAACACTAGCATAAGAGCATGACAGGCAGAGGAAAATTATTTTCTGGTGTTCCTTCCTGAGAGGCAAATGGCTACAATACTGGCAAAATGGTGGTGCCTCAGGGTTAGCCTCTGTACTGGTGGTAGATGGACAGATAGTCCTGGGCCATTTAAGCCTCTGGTTTAAAGATTCCTATGTGACCAGCAAGACAGCTGGCAAATGTCAGAAAAGATGAGGTGAACACTGTTGTAATGATTCTGCCTATTGCACCACTCAAGGGATAGTTTCTAAATTCTCTCTCATGATCTCCCAACCAATAGTCCTCTACATGGAAGAAACTATTTAAAGCCTGGACTTGCAGGCTCAAGAAAGGTTGTTAATGTGCCCTACAAGTATACAATGTTCAAAGAACAAACACAAAAAACACATGTATTCCGCCAACTACAACATGTGACTGTGTGACTCAGTCTATGGGCAAGTTTTGGCAAACAGTTCAAAGGAAGCTGTATAAACTTTGGAACTCAGCAAACAGTTTTAAACTAAAACACCTTTCATGGTTCCCTCTTTCCAATCAAATGGTGCAAAGTTCCACAATCACAGTGAATGAGTCCTTATAGGTATCCACCAAATCAGCACAGACAAGCCCCAATGTGTATTCCTCCCTTGGAGATTTTTGAGCTGTGACACTTGACTCTTAAGAGGGAAAGTACACTGTGAATACATTAATATTCATTCCAAATAGAATCCTGCATCTGGGAACAGGGACTGCTGCAAACTGGATACCACAGTTATAACAGTTAGACTTAAATGTCCACATCATCTGCAGAGTCTAGATGTTCATTTATTACACATAGACAGTTATCAGGTGATGGACATCACAGTGGACTCTTGAATCCAAATTATGAGCTCTAAATGACAAAGCCTCACTTCATTTCATTTTAATCATCACTTGGGAAAGATTTGGAACAACTGCATAGCTAACATAGCAACACAGAAACATTGAAATTGTCAGCAGATAAGTACTGCCTGGCCCTTCTAGTCTGCCTGTAAGTCCTTGTACTGGATTACTGCTTCCGACCCACCTGCTGTTGTACCTCTATAGTTCCCCTATGCTTGTCCCAAGCATGCTTGAGTCCATCCACAGTGCTCACTCCCACCACCTCCTGAGGCAGACCATTCCATGCATCCACCACCCCCTCTGTGAGCAAGAACTTCCTCACATTCCCTCTTAATCTCCCACCTTCCAATTTCATGGCATGCCCCCTTGTTCTTGTACTCCTCCTGTATTGGAATATGTCTCCCCTGCACCTTGTTTATACCCTTGAGGTACTTGAGTGTTTCTATCATGTTCCCTCTTTCCCTCCTCTCTTCCAGCGAGAACACATTGAGGTCCCTTAATCTCTCCTCATAAGTCTTGTATTGCAACCCCTGAGCATCTTAGTAGCCCTCTCTGGACTGTCTCCAGCATGTTAATGTTCTTACGAAGGTGCAGCCTCCAGAACTGCATACAGTACTCCATGTGAGGCCTGACCATGGTTTTATATAATGGCATCACTACCTCACTCCTCTAGCTGGTGATACCCTGCCTATGCACCCCAGCATGCCACTGGCCCTCCCAACTGCCTTAGCACTCTGCTTTGACATTTTCAGGTTGTCTGAAATAATAACCCCCAGGTCCCTTTCCTCCTTTGTGACTGCCAGCAACCCCTTCCCCATTGTGTAGCTTTCCCCAGGGTTTCTGTTTCCCAGGTTTTTAATTTTGCACTTTTTTGAACTAAACTTCAGTTGCCAGTCCTCAGACCATTTTTCAAGCTTCTCTAGGTCCCTCCTCATTTCTCCACCCCCTTCTGAGGTATCCACTTTGTTATAGATCTTGTTGTCATCTGCAAACAGGTAGACCTTTCCCTTAAGCCCTTCTGCAATGTCACTAGTGAAGATATTGAACAGGACTGGCCCCAGGACCGATCCCTGAGGCACCCCATTTACCATCACCCACTGCCTCCTGTCTGTTAGCCAGTTTCTAACCCAGTTTACCACCCTGTCCCCTATAACCAGCCTACCCAACTTGTTTATCAGCCTCCTATGTGGGATGGTGTCAAAGGCTTTGTTGAAATCAAGGTAATTGATGTCCACTGCCCTACCCTGATTTACTTCATTTGTCACCCAGTCGAAGAAATCAATCAGATTTGTCTGACATGACCTCTCTGCTGTGAATCCATGTTGCCTATGGTCCTGGGCTCCGATGGCTTCTAGATGCCCCACTATCCTTTCTTTAAGCAATGTCTCCATAATCTTCCCCACTACTGAGGTGAGGCTGACCAGCCTTTAGTTTCCCACCTCCTCCCTGCTGCCGGATTTGTGTACAGGGACTACATGTGCCCTCTTCCAATCCTCTGGTACTACCCCTGTGTTGAATGACTCAGTGAACATGGCTGCCAGAGGTTCTGCTATCTACTTTCACAGATCTCATAATATCCTTGGGTGTATACCGTATGGTCCCATTGCTTTGTCCACCTTCAATTTAGTGAGCTCCTGCAAGATTCTTTCCCCCGCGAACGGACTATTTTCCACCTCTTCACCCCCTTGGCAACTGCTCTACTGCTGTGGCCCCTGTCCCTCCCCCTTTTCTGTGAACACTGAACAGAAATATTTATTCAGTATTTCTGCCTTTTCCATGTCACCCTCCTTGTATTTCCCTCCCTCTCCCTTGAGCCTTGCTATCCCCTCCCTTGCTTTTCCACCTTTTGCTGATGTATCTGAAGAATGTCTTGTCCCCTTTCTTAACTGACTGTGTTAAAAAGGTTTGTCTCCCCATATGACGCATAGGGGTAATGCCAAACCTCACCCAACAACTAACACACCGAAATCTGGCCAATGGAAAATCATGTACACAAATGCTCACAGCCTGGGAAATAAGATCCCAAACCTGCAGGCAATAATGTCAGAGGCTAAACTGGACATAGTAGCAATTAGTGAGATGTGGTTTACCAGTAACCACACTTGGGAGACTTCAGTACCTGGCTATGCATTGTTCAGAAGAGACTGAGGTGCAAAGGGGAGGAGTAGCCCTGTATGTCAATGAAAATATCAAATCTACAGAAATTCAGAATACATAAGGAGCCAGAAGAACTGTGGGTCACCCTGAAACAGGAAATGGGACAGCCATAAGAACTGGGGTTGTCTACAGGCCCCCAGACCAGGGAGGACATAGACACATTGCTGTTAGAAGATATACAAAACATGACAGCTAAAGGGAGGTTCTGATAATGGGAGACTTCAACATGCGGATACAGATTGGTCAATACCAGCAGGAACATCTGCCAGAACTAGCACATAGTGGATTCCCTGCAGGGGAAGGGCCTCAAACAACTGGTACAGCAACCCACAAGAGACAGGGCTATCCTAGATCTAGTACTGACTAACAGGAAAAGGATCACAGATCTCCAGGTAGAAGGTCACCTTGGGGCCAGTGACCATCACATGGTATGGTTCAATTTGGCTACTACATCGAAATCATCCCATTCCAAGGCGAAAATATGGGACTTCAGAGGAACTGACATTGATAAGATGGCCAACAGAGTTAAGCTAGCCCTGGCAAAAGAAACACAGTTGAGGGGTACAGGCAAAGTGGCAAGCATTAAGGATGCAATACTTGAAGCAACATCCCATTGTGTTAGACAGAAAAGGAAGTAAAGAAGAAGGAACCACTTTGGTTCTCAAATACAGTAGCAGATAAGGTCAGAGCCAAAGGCTGACCTTCAGGAAATATAAAGGAACACAGCGGGATGAAGATAGGGAGGCATACCAAACTGCCCTAAGGGAAGCAGGGAAGGCAGTAAGGCAGGCAAAGTCCCAAACTGAGGAAACACTAGCACGAACAGTAAAAGAAGGTGACAAGACTTTCTATAGATACATTAGTGAAGAAGAAAGTCCAGAGGGGTGTGCTAAGCTTAATGGAAAAAGGGAGCATGTGAGGAGGTGGACCCTGTCAAGGCATCTATCCTAAATAGATACTTTTGCTCAGTATTTACTGAAGAGAAGGTAGGGCAGGCCCACAGCTCAGCATCATGGACACAGGGGAGGAGGTGAGCACTACTCCTTCACAAAAGAAAGGGTCCTACAAGAGCTTGCTAAGCTCAGGGTGGATAAGGCAATGGGACCTGATGGCATACATCCCAGGGTACTTAAGGAGCTAAAGGTGGAACTAGCAGAGCCATTAGCAGAACTGTTTAGTGAGTCTCTGAGTACAGGAGAGGTCCCAGAAGACTGGAGAAGGGCTCATGTGATCCAGCTCCACAAGAGTGGTAGCAGGGAGGAGGTAGGAACCACAGACCAGTCAGTCTTACCTCAGTAGTGGGCAAGATTATGGAGGCACTCCTTAAGGAAAGGATAGTGCAAACACCTGAACCATAGGGGCACAGGATTCAAGACAGCATGGGTTTACAAAAGAAGGTCCTGTTAAACTAATCTCATAGATTTCTTTGACTGGGTAACCAGAGTGGTGGACCAAGGGGAGCAGTTGATGTTGCCTACCTTGACTTCAGCAAAGCTTTTGACACTGTTCCACATAGAAGATTGATAAATAAGCTGGGAAGGCTCGGGTGTTGTGAAGTTGGTCAACTGGGTGGCAAACTGGTTGACGGGCAGAAAACAGAGAGTGGTGGTAAATGGTATACAGTCAGAAGAGATGCAAGTACAAGTGGGGTACCTCAGGGATCAGTTCTGGGGCCAGTACTCTTCAACATCTTCATTAGTGACCTTGCAGATGGACTAGAGGGTAAGGCTTGTCTGTTTGCAGATGACACCAAGATCTGCAACAGAGTAGATGATCCATATGGGGTGGGCAGATGAGAAGAGATCTGGATAAACCAGCAAAATGGTCAGAAGAGTGGCAACTGGGATTTAATGCAAAGAAGTACAAGATCATGCACATAGGGAAGAGAAACCCTGAAGCCACCTATAGGCTGGGAGGGGAGTTGCTAGCAGTCACAAAGGAAACATAAAAACATAGAAACATAGAATTTGATGGTAGATAAGGACCGCTTGGCCCACCTAGTCTGCCCATTTTCCTACCTAACAGATAAGCTGCAAATCCTAGTTAACCAACAGCTTACTTCCTCCTACCCCCCACTAGAACTGCCTTATGCCTGTCTCATGCATTCTTGAAGTCCCCCACTGTTCTTGACTCCACAACCTCCTCAGGGAGGCTGTTCCATGCATCCTCAACCCTCTCAGTGAAAAAATACTTCCTCACATTACCTCTGAGCCGTTCCCCCTCTATCTTCAAATTGTGCCCCCTTGTTCTTACACATCTCTTTTTCTGGAAGATGCCACCCTCTTGCACTTTGTTAATTCCCTTGAGGTACTTGAAAGTTTCTATCATGTCCCCTCTCTCCCTCCTTTCCTCTAGGGTATACATATTAAGCTCCTTTAGTCTTTCTTCGTATGTCTTCTGGTGCAGACCCTGCACCATTTTGGTTGCCCTCCTCTGGACAGCTTCCACTCTGTCTATGTCTTTGCGGAGATGGGGTCTCCAGAACTGCACACAGTACTCAGATGGGGTCTCACCAACTGTCTGTACAGAGGATAACAACTTCTTGTTTTCTACTATTGATGCCTCTTCCTATGCATCCCAGTATCCCCCGCCTTCCTTACTGCCTTCTCACATTGCTTGCCCACCTTTAGGTCATCTGATATAGTTACCCCCAGGTCCTTTCTATTTTACTGTTGTCAGTATCTCACCCCATTGTGTACACTTCCCTGGTTTTTGTTTCCCATGTGCATTACCTTGCACTTGCATTGAATCTGAGCTGCCATACATTTGACCATTCCTCCAACCTTGCCAAGTCCCTTCTCATCCTTTCCACTCCATCTTGTGTATCAACCCTGTTGCAGATCTTTTGTGTCATCTGCAAAGAGACATACTTTCCTTCCAGTTCTTCTGCAATGTCACTTATAAAGACATTAAAAGGACCGATCTCAGTACTGAACCCTACGGTGCCCACTAGTAACCTCCTTTCTTCACTGTGTATTCCATTTACTACTACCTTTGCGTCCTGTTGTCTAGCCAATTTTTATCCAGGCTACCACCTTGGGACCCACTCCAAGGCTGGCTATCTTGTGAATTAATCTTTTGTGTGGGACTGTATCAAATGCCTTGCTAAAATCTAGGTAGGCCATGTCCACAGCCCCTGCCTGGTCTACTACTTTGGTCACCCAGTCAAAGAAATCTATTAGATTCGTCTGACATGACCTTCCCATCATGAATCCATGCTGCCTTGGGTCCTGTGCCCACTGGCCTCTAGGTACTCAACAATTCTTTGCTTCAGAAATGATTCCATCATTTTCCTACCACTGAGGTCAAACTAACTGGTCTGTAGTTTCCTGCCTCTGTCCTGCTCCCACTTTTGTGAAGAGAATCACATCTGCCCTCCTCCAGTCCTTGGGTACCACCTCATCCTCCCATGATTTGTTAAAGAGAGTAGTCAGCGTGTCACTAGTTCTACCTTTAGTTCTTTTAGAATTCTTGGGTGAATCCCATCAGGCCCCATTGCTTTGTCCACCTTCAATTTTATCAGTTCTTTCAGAACCCTTTCTTCTGTAAATGGACTGGTATCGACCTCGCCTCGGAGTGTTCTCTTGTTTGGTTTAGGTAACTCCTCCTCCTCCTTTGTGAATACTGGAGCAGAAATATTCATTCAGTATCCCTGCTTTTCACTGTCACCTCTACCCACATTCCGTCTCCTTTATTAAGCTTCAGTATCCCTCCTTTGGTCTTTCTTCGCTCCCTAATGTACCTATAAAAGGTCTTATCCCCCTTCTTAACAGAATTGGCTATCCTTTCCTCGGTTTGGGCCTTTGCTATTCTGACTGCCTTCTCAGCCTCTTTCTGCTTTAACTGATAAAGTTCTCTGTCCTGCTCCTTCTGTGTTTCCTTATATTTCCTGAATGCTGTCCTTTTCTCCTTAACCTTCCCTGCCACCTCTTTTGAGAACCATAGCATTTTTTTCCTTCGTTGTGTTTTATTGATTTGCTTTACACAAAGGCTTGTTGCCTCTGTGATGGCTGTTTTGATCACTCCCCATTGTTTCTCCACCCCTCCTTCTTGCCTGTTTGCTAGTGCTTTTCTGAGGCACTCTCTCATTTTCCCAAAGTCAGCCCTCCTAAAGTCCAGTACTCTTGCTTTTGTATGGCTTGATTGTATGGCTGTGTTTATCGTGAACCACACTGTTTGGTGGTTGCTTGTTCCCAGATGGCTACCCACTTCTAAATCTGAGATTCTTCCTCCATCCCCATTTGAGAGTACCAGGTCTAAGATTGCTCCCTCCTGAGTGGGTTCCAATACTAGCTGTCTGAGGCATGCCCCCTGTAGGGCATCAGGAATGACCCTGCTCTTGGATGTGCCTGCAGCAAAGGTGCTCCAGTTAACATCTGGCATATTCAGGTCCCCCATCAACAATATCTCCCCTTTTTCTGCCATTCTAAGAAAGCCTTCTATCATTTCCTTGTCCATTCCTCCCGAGATGGGGGTCTGTATACAACCCCCATATGGATTGTGGTGACATTTCCTGTCACCAGGGTGACCCAAAGTGCCTCATCTGCTCCCTGTTTACTCTTTAGTTCTGTTGCTTTGATCCCTTCCTTTCCATAGAGAGCTACCCCCCCTCCTCTTTTACCCTCCCTGTCCTTCCTGTAGATTGTGTATCCTGGTATGTTGACATCCCAGTCATGGTTCTCTGTGTACCATGTTTCTGTGACTGCCACAATATCCAGGCAACCCTCTTCCATCAAGGCCACTAGTTCAGGGAGCTTGTTACACAGACTATGGGCATTGGTACTCATCACCCTCCACTTTTGATAGCCTTACCCCTTTGCTTCCATTTCTGTCCTTACTGCCTTTGCCTTTTTTTACATTTAAATCTGTTCTGCTTCCTAATAACTTCTGTACCTTGGTGTTTACCTCACTAATCACCATGTTTTGTGGGGGAGGCTCGGATTTCCTGCTCCTTTCTTAGTGCCTCCCTTGCTGGTTTAAATAGCTTGCCAATGAAGCATTTAAACCTTCACCTAGGATCCTGAGTTCCCTCGCTGGACAGATGCAGACCATCGCACCAGTATAGGTCTGCATCCTCCAGGTGGCTCCCCAGTCCCCAATGAAGCCAAAACCTTGAGCTCCACCAGGTTTTCAACCACTCATTTAATTCCCTGGTGAGAAGTGCCCTAGCATCTCCCTTGCCATAGACAGGCAGCACCTCCGAGAAGGTTACCATATGCGCTACTTGTCTAAGGCCCCTTCCCAACTCTATGAACTCCTCTTGCACTGCTCTGATCCCATTCCTAGCCAGGTCATTTGTCCCTAGGTGGACAATGACATCCAGCTCCCTCCCTCATGCAGCTCCTCCCACGATCCTGAGGATTCGCTTCCTGTACCTCCAAGTCAGGTGGCTAGAAGGCACCTTACCTCCCTCTCCCTTCCTCCCCATTTCTACCCCCTAATGATTGAGTCCCCACCAGGAGTTGTTTCCTTCCCCTGTGGGGTCCTCCCATGCCACCCTCCTGTGGGTCTCTTTGAAGGTTCCAGCATCCTCCTGGTCTCCACTGCAGCTGCCTCCATAGAGGAACCACTATCCACCAGAACAGCTGAATGAATTGTGGAGAGGTACAGCTGGAGGATGCAACTCTGTTCCACCACCCTCTCCTCCTTGAGCCCACCCTGGTCCAGCCTCCTCTTCTTGCAACCTCTGAGGTAGTGGCATTGGCCCTGGTGGTCCTTGGTGGGGAGGAGGTTCACGAATCCTAGCCAGGTCAGCCTGGAGGCGGGCAACCTCCTCTCTCCAGACCAGAGAGGTGCCTGAAAATAGGCAGCATCGCAGCCTCCAGAATGTCTCTGAACACTGCCGCCCACAGCCATTGCACTGCACCACTCCTATCATGTCTTATTTTGTTTCCTCTCTACTGTTTCTCTGGATGCTTACTCTCTCCTCTCCTTCAACTCTGACCCTTTCTGTCAGGGACAGCAACTTCCCTCTTCTTCAGTAGCCTCCTTCTTTCTTGCTCAATATCAGACCACCAGCAGCTGGGGGGTTGAGCTACTTTTACTTTAGGGTTGACAAAACCAATGTTTCTCTATGATCCTTTCCTTCCTACTGCCAAACAGGAAGTTCCTGTTGACAGTCAAATCCAGTGGCTATAAAAGTAGAACTGGCTTTGGGTGGGTGGTGGGATGGAGGGCAATTAGTAAGAAAAAGGCTAGCAACAGGAAGTTGTGAATTTGACTCACCTGCTTTTCTAGTGTCTAAGCTACACCCCCAGGTAAGCTCTCTTTCCTCCTACTGGTTTAGCAAAGTCACCTGATATAGTACCTTTCCCTGCACAGAACACTCACTGCCTTTCTTTCTTTTCTTTCTTTTTTTAACCTCAAATAAGACCCCTTCTACTTCTAATAAAGTTATCTGTCTACTTAATCTTAACTGATACTGACTCCTGCTGAGATATAAGTTTTAAATTAACAAGAAAATGTAGCTTCTTTTAGTTAGCTGCTTTCTGCTCTACAAGCAAGGCTAGCAACAGGAAGTTGTAATTTGACTCACCTGCTTTTCTAGTGTCTAAACCACACCCCAGGTAAGCTCTCTTTCCTCCTACTGGTTTAGCAAAGTCACCTGATATAGTACCTTTCCCTGCACAGAACACACACTGCCTTTCTTTCTTTTCTTTCTTTCCTTTTTAACCCTAAATAAGACCCCTTCTACTTCTAATAAAGTTATCTGTCTACTTAATCTTAACTGACACTGACTCCTGCTGAGATATAAGTTTTAAATTAACAAGAAAATGTAGCTTCTTTTAGTTAGCTGCTTTCTGCTCTACAAGCAAGGCTAGCAACAGGAAGTTGTAATTTGACTCACCTGCTTTTCTAGTGTCTAAACCACACCCCAGGTAAGCTCTCTTTCCTCCTACTGGTTTAGCAAAGTCACCTGATATGGTACCTTTCCTGCACAGAACACACACTGCTTTTCTTTCTTTTTTTTTTAACCCTAAATAAGACCCCTTCTACTTCTAATAAAGTTATCTGTCTACTTAATCTTAACTGACACTGACTCCTGCTGAGATATAAGATTTAAATTAACAAGAAAATGTAGCTTCTTTTAGTTAGCTGCTTTCTGCTCTACAAGCAAGGCTAGCAACAGGAAGTTGTAATTTGACTCACCTGCTTTTCTAGTGTCTAAACCACACCTCAGGTAAGCTCTCTTTCCTCCTACTGGTTTAGCAAAGTCACCTGATATAGTACCTTTCCTGCACAGAACACACACTGCCTTTCTTTCTTTTCTTTCTTTCTTTTTTTAACCTAAATAAGACCCCTTCTACTTCTAATAAAGTTATCTGTCTACTTAATCTTAACTGACACTGACTCCTGCTGAGATATAAGTTTTAAATTAACAAGAAAATGTAGCTTCTTTAGTTAGCTGCTTTCTGCTCTACAAGCAAGGCTAGCAACAGGAAGTTGTAATTTGACTCACCTGCTTTTCTAGTGTCTAAACCACACCCCCAGGTAAGCTCTCTTTCATCCTACTGGTTTAGCCAAGTCACCTGATATGGTACCTTTCCCTGCACAGAACACACACTGCTTTTCTTTCTTTTTAACCTAAATAAGACCCTTCTACTGCTAATAAAGTTATCTGTCTACTTAATCTTAACTGACACTGACTCCTGCTGAGATATAAGTTTTAAATTAACAAGAAAATGTAGCTTCTTTTAGTTAGCTGCTTTCTGCTCTACAAGCAAGGCTAGCAACAGGAAGTTGTAATTTGACTCACCTGCTTTTCTAGTGTCTAAACCACACCCCAGGTAAGCTCTCTTTCCTCCTACTGGTTTAGCAAAGTCACCTGATACAGTACCTTTCCTGCACAGAACACATACTGCCTTTCTTTCTTTTCTTTCTTTTTTTAACCCTAAATAAGACCCCTTCTACTTCTAATAAAGTTATCTGTCTACTTAATCTTAACTGACACTGACTCCTGCTGAGACATAAGTTTTAAATTAACAAGAAAATGTAGCTTCTTTTAGTTATCTGCTTTCTGCTCTACAAGCAAGGCTAGCAACAGGAAGAAAGAGACTTGGGCATCATCATCACTGATTACCTGAAATCATCCAAGCAGACCTCTAAAGCAGTAGGTAAGGCTAGGGTTGTGTTAGGGTGTATTAGTAGGGGTATCACAAGCCGTAAGAGGGAGGTAATAATCCCTCTTTACAAGACACTGGTTAGGCCCCATCTCGAGTACTGCGTGCAGTATTGGAGGCCACACCTTCACAAGGACATTAACCAAATTGAGGAGCAGTCAGAAGGCAACCAAAATGGTGCAGGGACTGCATCAGAAGACATATGAGGACAGATTAACAGAGCTCAATATGTATACCCTTGAGCAAAGGAGGGAGAGAGTGATATGATCGAGGCATTCAAACACCTTAGGGGCATTAACAAGGTGAAAGAGTCTAACATGTTTAAATATAAAAAAAATAGCAGGACAAGATGACACAGCATGAGATTAGGGGGCGATTAAGGGGAATGTGAGGAAATTCTTTTTCACAGAAAGGGTGGTGGATGCATGGAATGGCTTACCTCAAGAAGTGGTGGCTATGAATACAGTGCAGGGCTTCAAACAGGCATGGGATAGGCATAAGGGAGCAATACAAATGAGTATGAATAGATAAGCCACTGACAGAGCAAAGGCCGATGGCACATTTATAAGGTAGAAAAAGAAATGGGCAGACTGGATAGGTCTTGCGGTCCTTATCTGCTGTCAACTTCTATGTTTCTATGTTTCTATGTAAACCTTCCTCAGTCTGTGCCTTTGCTCTCCTTACTGCCTTTCCTACTTCCCTTAGACACTCTAGCTACTCCTCCTTGTCTTCCTCCCTTTGTGTCTTCTTATATTTCCTGAACCTTTTCCTTTTTGCCTGAACATTTACAGCCACCTCTCTCGAGAACCAAAGTGGGTTTCACCTACTCTTGCCTCTGGATACTAATCTGATGCATTGGTTTGTTACTTCCAGTAAGGCTTCTTTTAGATGCTTCCACTGTTCTTCCACTTCCCCTCCTATCCCCATTTTCTCCAAGGCTCTTTTGATACCACTCCCCATTTCAGTGCAGTCAGCATTTTTTTGCACAAGCTGCATGAGTCGCGTCCAGCCTCCTGGAGTGAAGCAAGGCTGCCTCTGCTTCTGGCTGAAGCAGCTACAATGATGGTCCAATCCACGTCTGGCATATTGAAATCCCCCATCAGTAGAATTTCACCTTTCATTACCATCTCATGTATTTCCTCCACTAGTTCCTTGCCCAGTTCCTCTCCCTGTCCTGGAGGCCAGTATATCACCCCTGTGCATATTGCTGTGCCATTTCCAGGTTGAAGGGTGACCCACAGTGCCTCATCCTCCCCCTGCCTACCATGTACCTGTGTTGCCATTATATCCTCTCTGACTACTTCCCCTCCCTTTTTGCCCGCCCTATCGGTCCTGAATACAACATATCCTGGTACATTTGTTTCCCACTCATTATTAGCTGTGTACCATGTTTCAGTTATTGCTACTATGTCCAGATCTTGTTCAATTATTAAGGCATCCATGTCTAGGACTTTATTTATCAGGCTGCATGCATTTGTCACCATGGCCTTCCAAGTTTTACTGCCTGACCTCTCTTTCTTCCTGTTTTTGGCCCCTGCATCTTCCCCCTTTCCTGATATTTTTCTCGTGTTCCTGATTCCTTTCCTACTCCCTTTCTGCCCTACCATGATGACTTTGATATCAGCTCCTCTTCCTGCTCCATTGTTCTGCTTTCCCTACCATGTGGGGGTGGGCTGCCTGAGGATCCCTGCTTCTGTTGCCCCCCCCGGCTAGTTTAAATGCTCATCAGCAAAGCATTTAGACTGTCCATTGAGGGCTGCCTTCCCCTTGCTGGACAGACACAGTCAATCCCCACTGTACAGGGCTGCTTCACTCCAGGTGGGTCCCCAGTCCCCAGTGAAGCCATACCCCTTCTCATTGCACCACCTTTCAATGATGTGCTGAAGTTACTAACACAGAGATTCCCCCCCACCTTGTGGACTGACAGCACCTCTGAAAAATGTCACGGAGCCTACTACCTTCCCCAGGCACCCTCCCAACACTGTAAAGTCCTCCTTCACCTGCTCCAAGCTTGTCTTATCCTTGGATTGGTCATTTTTCCCCCAATTGAACAGTGACCTTCAGCCCTTTCCTCATTGCCATAGCATCAGCTATCCTCTGGATGCGCTCCCCCTCCTTCTGAGCTGTGTCTCCTGGTAGGCACTTTACCTCCCTTTCATCCCTACTATCTGTGCCCAAATCCATTCCCTGGACAACTGAGTCCCCCAACAGAAGTAACTTCTTCTTCCTATGGGGTTCTCTTCCTCCCACCACCACCACTGGGTCTCCCTGATGGAGGCCCTTCACCACCTCCTCCCTGGTCTCAGCCTTGGGTTCCTTTGCAGGGCTGTCCCATTCCTCCAACACTGTGTAGGGGTTAATGAGCTGGACTGGATGGGGGATTTGTCTCTGCCCCCTTCCCTGAACCTTCCTGAGTCCACCATAGTCCATCCTGACATCTGCCTAGGTGGCCATTGTGGAATTGACTGGGGACCTGCTGGCCTCTGGGTAGGGGCAAAGATCCCCAGTATTCCTGCCAACTCGACCCAGAGACTGTCAACCTCTGCCCTCAGCCCAGAGAGGTGTCTGCAAATTGGGCAGCACCACAATAACAAGAATTTTTTTCTGAGGACTGCTGCACCACAGCCAGAGTACTGCATCATTCCCTGCATCAACCTGAGTTGGCTGATATTCCTCCCATCCCGACCTTTTTTCCCTTCACCTTCTCTCCCCGAGTTTCTTTCCTTATGTAGTGACTTACAGCGTCCTCCCTCCTCTTGTATGTGCCCCTGTGGATCTAGCTGCTAGCTATACCCTTTGTAAGTCTGCCTATATACCAGTTAGGCTATTGCTTGTGCTATGCTGCCTAACTGTTCCTGCGTCTTTAAGTAGGTGTGGAATGGCCTTCCACTATAAAGTTAGAGCTCGGGGGGGTTGAGGAATGTGGAGGATGGGGTAGTTCCTTTGGTACTCAGTGTCTACAAAAAACAATCAGGTAAAAAAAGACTTTCTTCTGTAAACTACACGGCAAAAACACAGTTGGAAAGGCTTTGTCTGGAGTTCAGTGGCCAAGCAGCCAGCCACTCCCACTTCCTGAGCTATATAAGCAGTTCCTCGTAGTCTCATTGTGAGGCATTTTTTCTTTGCAGCCGGAGGCTTTGTTGGTTTGTCCTCTGAACTGGTGGGGGCCTACCCCCCCACCTGCTGTTTCTGTGTGTTTCTGCTGGACTTCGGTGTTTGTTTTCCTGCTTCTGATTTGTATTTTTCCTCTGGCTGTGTGCTTCTCTATGTTTTGTGTCTCTTGTTTTTGGGCCTTGTTCCCTGTTTTCTGTTTTGCTGTGTTTTGATTTTGTGTTTTTTGGGGGGGCTTAGTTTCTAAGCTCCTAGCATACTGCTACTCAGAGCTCATGCTACTGCTTTCAGTTACCTACAACTGCAGCCACTGCTACTGTTTACTCCAATTACTATTGTACCCAGTGCTTGTGTTTTTACACTGTGCTCACCATGCTCAAACTACTGCAATGCAACTGCAATCATTATCTGTGTGTTTCAGCTCAGCCATAGCTGCTCCATATTGCATACTCAATTCTTTTCATCTGACACCGTTTACTTTGACTCTAGCTGTGCAGTTCATTCCTGCTCTCATTCTACTTGCATCTTCATTGCACTACCTGGCTACACCTGCTTTCAGAGCATTGTTTCCCTGTTTTATTGCAGTTACAACTCTGAGGTCAGCCTACTAAGCTCCTGCTGAGGCTGTTAATATAGCTTTATTATTAAATCTTGCCTCACCGCCAAAAAAATCCTCAGAGTATCTGTCACCTTGATTTGGCTATTCATCTCTGTCTGGCTTGCCCGCAATTTAGTGCTGTTTTATTGCTATACAGAATGTTATGCAGACCTTTGTGCAGGTCCACCTATCACTATACTGCTTATTGACCTATCCATGCTTGCTTACGCTATCATTACTCATTGCAACTGTTGCTCCTTGCTTTTGCAAACCATTGCTTCATGCCTACTGCCATCCCCTCTGCTTCAGTCTCTGGGATTCTGCTGCACTCTATCTGAATTCGACCTTGCAAGATCTCAGCACTCAATGCTCATTACGATCTTAGCACACCGTGCTCATTCAACTCACCAGCTTTTCAGCTCTCAATCAATTTCTGGTGCATGCCAGATATTCTATTCTGGTACAGGGTTCCAGCAGCCGATGGTCTAGCTCTGCATTTAGTCTGCACCTCAAGCGTGTCCAACTTGGGGTGGGATCCTTCTCACCTGGCCCATAGCTGGGAATGTCCTCGCCGTGGGCTTGGCTTTAGCTGCCTGCTACATGACAGCAGCTCCTGGTGTAGAATTTAAGACTAGCAGTGAAGGGTGGTTACAACAATCTCCTTTGGCTCTAATGTTCCACTATAATGGTTAGCCATTGACTTTAGTGGTTTCCCTAGCAAGGAATTTTCACCGCATTCTCCCTATGACTGCCTCTGGTTCCCCTGGTTGGAGGTTTGGTTTAGAGCAGGTAGGCCAGGTGAGTGCCTCAGCAGTTGTTGTGCTCCTCTTGAGCCTTGGATGCACGCATTGTTGCAGAGTTTTTTCACAACCTTTCACGGTGTTCCTGCTAGAAGGTTTGAGTGAGAGCCTTCCTCCAAATTGGAATATTTTCCACCTCCCTTTACTTGGGTTTTCCAAATTACAGCTGCAGAGCCGTCACTAAATAAACTATCCCAAGCCTGGAGGGAAGGCGACCTAGGCCTTGGATCCCCAGAGATTTCCTCCTCATAGTGTTTTTTTTCTGTCCTCCATTGTCTCAGGTCATAACACTTAATTAGCATAGTTGTTTCTCCTAGTTTCTTTAGGTAGGTTCCTCTGTTGGATGGAGTTGGAGGATTTCCTGCCATTCCCCCTCTCCTTAGGGGATCCCCTAATCTCAACACAAACCATCAGTATCATGCTATGCAAGCTTGGGCATTCATTATGTTATCCAACTGAGCATCTCATTACATTATCAAACTGCCTATGCTTCTACTACTGCATTACAGTTACTGCTCCTATGTCACAGCTACTGCTTGCTCATATGCTTCGTGTTGCCTCCTTCTTTGGGGATGATTATAGTACATTTCTTGTGGGGATTCCTAAGGTACCTTTAGTCACGGGAATCATCCCATGGCACCTCTAGAGGTGGAACCCTCTCTGAGGGTTCCTTGCCTTTTGTACCCCTACAGGGTGGTAATTCCTCTGGAATAGAGAGTGTGAATGGCCAAAATCAAACTAACACAGTTGCACAAGCATAACATTATACTGGCTGCATAGGTCAGTGAATTGGAAAGGCTTTGCCTAGAGTTCAGTGGCCAAGTAGCCAGTCACTCTCATTTCCTGAGCTATATAAGCAGTTCCTCTCAGCCTCACTGTGAAGCATTTTTTCTTTGCCCCACCATCCTCCCCTCCTCCTCCTCCTCCTCCAGTGGCAGCACTCTTTCCTTGGGGGTTCCTAAGGTACCTTTAGTAACGAGAATAATCCCGTGGCACCTCTAGGGGTGGAACCCTTTTTGAGGGTTCTTGCCTTTCGTACCCCTAGAGGGTGGTAATTCCTCTGGAATAGAGAGTGCAAACAGCCAAAACAAAACTAACACAGTTTCACATGCATAACACTATACTGGCTGCATAGGTCAGTGAACTCTAGTTTAAGGCCCTTAAGATGTGGGATACTGTGCTTTCAAATTACCTTACAGACAATAGGTCTTATACCTAATACAACTGGTACAGTGGGAGGAGACATAGCAAGCAACTGTTTCTGCTTAAGTGGAATTCCAACTTAAGGAAATACTGTTTTACTTAAAGGGTAATTTCCTTTTGGAACAAACTCCCTTCTAGTGTAGTGGATAGCTCAACCATGAATATTTTTAAGCATAGATTAGAACATTTTTGCAGGGAAAGAATGACTAAGTTCTAAATATTGAGGGACTGGCAAGCAGTGTGGACAAAAGTCTTTTGCTTGATACTACCTATGATACCTATGAAAAAGAAAAACACAAGTTCAGCAGGTTTCTCCACAACTTACCCCACTTATCTTGTTACAAAAAAACCTCCTCAGATCCTATCTGTGAGTAACACACACAGACTGTGTTAATGCAGCAACCTGAATGAGAGTTCTTATAGTGCAATCCAAACCAACATGCACTCAGGACTCTGACTAACTAAGCCCCTCCTCCAAGTCATCACCTAGCAGAGGCCCCAAGCCAAACATTTCTCACTTAGCCCCAAACTTACAGGGCAAAAACACAGCTCTAGTTTAAGGCCCATAAAATGTGGGCTACTGTTCTTTCAAATTACCTTCCTGACAAAAAGAAGAATGCAAGTTGTTACCACTAAAGGGAAATACAATGCATTAGAAAAGCAGTTTAAAAGTTAGTATGGATCTTTCCCATTTCATCCTGCATGCTGTGGATGTGGCATGCACCATAGGTCTTCGAGTACACAACAGTTACAGAGTACAGTCTGACAGTTACAGCTAGTAACTGAGGCACTGTAGCTGTGTACAGTAGGCAACTTGGAATAGGATTGTGTTACTTTTCTGGGCCAATGAGCAAGTGAAGGGGTGGCTCAGGCCCATGAAGCACCAACATTTAACACCTAAATCCTTTATCTCCACCATGGGAGAACAGAGCATGTGGGCTCCACTCCAACTGAAGAGCATGCATCTGATCCCACAGCATAACAAGGCAACTCTCCTGACACCATGCATGGCAGTGACCAAGGATCCATACAAAATGACCCATGCCCAGGGGTAAACTGGACAGGAGCCCACAGAAGCTCAGTTCTACCACCTCTTAAAAAATTGTATGACAGTTTCACCACCTGTATTATCCTTCTCCATTGACTGCTATAGGAACATTCCACCTTCTAGAAATGACAGTTTCATGAAGATCTAGAAATCTAGAAGTGAAAATTCCACCACCTAAACATTTCCAAATTAACCACTGCCAATACCACTTCACTACAACCCGAGTTTAGGCTGGATGTAAATCGTGAAACACTCATTACAATTAGGGTTTCTAGTTGCTGATGTTTATTTTTTTCTTAATTCTGGTGTTCATTTTTCAACTTTTTGCAGCATGTTTTAATTTTTTGAAAAATTGTGTTTTTCCTGTGTTTTGAAATGAAAGTAATACTAATTAGATAAAACAATGGTGTTTTCTAGCATTTATTTTCTTTTTATGGTGTTTTGTGAAACAAATATAAAAAGTCACATTTAACTATGAAAATACTATACTTAAACTGCATTTTCAGAAAGTTCTAGTACTACTGCTGTGACACTACTATAGAAAGTGCTTGATACACAGCTGAAATTTGCTATAAAATACTGTGCAATACTTTTTTTAGTGAGTCCAATAGGACAGAGCCATCTTGAAGAGACGGTCACTGTGAACATCAAGGAGTGAAAAAGAGTTTCATCTTAGCCATCAGAATCACAGAGCAGGTACTGTATTAAAATTAATCCATAATTAACCAGCAATTTCAGTGCTTACTGGTTTTGCCTGAAAAAAATATCTGGTGATATTTTAGGGGGAATTATCAGTTATAACCTAAAACTGTACAGGCTAATTATAATTGTTGGTGATGATAATACAATTACAGTTTCTATCAGCAGTAAAGTCTTGGTGTACTTGGTTCTTGTTCTTGTTCTAGTAGAACATGATTCAGCAACAGTAAAGCCAATTAATGTTCTTCAGTATTTGCTGTCATAAACTTAATCAAAGCTTTAGCATTATGTTAGCAGCAGAAAAGTTGTTGCAACGCATCCCTAGAGATAAAACATTACAAACATAAGCCACAAAGAGTCTTATTTATTTATTGTTATTTATTTCAAGAGTTTTACCTGGGAATACATACTGAGCTAACAGCATGTTTCCAGATGTGTTCTGGGGGGAACAGGCTGCGTAGAGTGCAGTAATAAGTTACATTATGTTACAGTTACAAAATAATAAGAAGAAAAAAATTTACACAGTAGACAATTAATGGCAAATGCAAGGTAAGAACTGCAAAACATAGCATATTGATAGCATATCAGTAGCAACAGTTCAGCCAAGTACAACTGGCAGAAAAAATGAGAGAGGGAAGTGAGACTGCAAGTACAATGGGGACTGGTCAAAGGGAAAAGTGGACCAATTAACCAGGACAGTAGGAGAGGGAGAAGTATGGGGTGAGGAGCAGCCTGTTCTCAAGCTATGGACTGCCATTTATATTACAGGTAGTCCATGGTTGGAGTACAGACTCCAAAACAGGAAAGTCCAAGCTTGTCAATGGGCAGAAAAAGACCTAGAGGTCCATCCAGTTTGCTTAATTACCTTCCTGGCTTGATGCTCAGCTTAATAATTAAGTTAGATTTAAAGTACAGATGGCCCTAGTGGCTAATCTTCACCCCCTTCCTGAGGTAGCTCATTCTCCATTCTACCTTGGGAAGAACTTCCTCATATCCTTTTGGCATCCCACACTAGTTTCCATTGGAGTCCTCTAGTAACTGTGCCCCATTCTTCATAAACTGGTCTTTACAGCGTATCCTTTTATTCCTTGCAATAACATATATATTTTAATGATATCCCCCTTTCTCTTCTGTCTTCCTGTGTATACATGTTATGATCTGCTGTTTCCTCACACATTTTCCTTTGTTGCCACTGGATCATCTTATTTGTTCTCCTTTGCATGACCTCTATGTAATCCCTATAATTCCTAAGGTGTGGACTCCAAAGCAGTACACAGTAATCTTATTGGGGTCCCATCAGGGACATGTACACTAGCAATATCACCTCCCATCTCCTACTATCAAATCTCCTTCCTATAAACTCCAGCCTGATGTTTGATTTCCCTAACGGTTTGTTACACTGAGCAGTAGACTTGAGACTATCACTAATGATAACTCCAATGTCTCTCTTCTCTGTTATTTCCCCCACCCTTAAACCCCCATTCAGTAGTTCATTTTGAATTATTTCTGCCAATGTGCATCACTTGGTTGTATTTTGCATTAAAATTTAGCAACCATGCTCAGAATCCCTTTCCAATTTTTCCAGATCTCTTGCCAATTTCCATCTCCTTTATTCCAAATTCAGTGTCCACTCTGCCATAGATCTTAGTGTTGTCAGCAGAGAGATAAACCTCATTCTGGATTCTCTCTCCAACAGTGCAGATGTAGATATTGAGGAACACAGGTTCAAGAACTAATCCCTGCTGTTCCACACTTGTGACTTCTTTGGCTTCTGAGTGCAACCCATTAACCATAACTCTCTGTGTCCTGCCTCTCCAGTTAGTTTCCTATCTACCAAGTTAACATGTCTCCTTTCCTAATGTGCCCCAGAGTTTGTATTAACCTACTGTGAAGTATAGAGTTGAAGACCTTATTGGAGTCAAGGAACAACACATCCACTGCTTGGCTACTGTTTATCACTTCTATGAGCCAATGAAAACATGATCTCCCTGTTACAAACCCATGTTACCAACTGTCTTGCAAACTGGTGGCCTCCCAAAAATTCCACTATCTGATCCTTAATGTTTTCAAGTAGTTTACTTATCATTGTGGTTAGAATAACTGGTCTGTAAGAAAAAATTACTCACCTTAGTAATTATGTTTCTTCTAATGGAGTCTTGCTGTATTCTGACCATTGCAGTTAGCCCCAGCACTCAAACTGCCCCAGAAAGAAGATGGTTAATTTTCTATGCAGAGCATAGAACGTTGAGCTCAAGCTCAGTTCAGACCTCTGTCTGCTGTACTTAGAAGCACAACTGTCAGATTCTTATGAGCTAATACTAACTAACTACTATGTGGAAATTGTAAAATTTGTTCTAGCCAAATGGCAACCAAATATTTTGAATCACAAAAGACTCAAGTCAAGAAATCCAAAATCAGAAACCAGGTAGTGAACAGCTTAAGACTGTTAAATTAATAATATAACCCACTTCCTCTCTCTAAAAGGAGGAAGTGCCCAAATGCACCCTGAGTGCAACACTACCTGCCAGCCACTTCCCAAAAACAGGTTCCGAGAGGGGAGGCAGGGAGGGAGGTCAGAAAACAGCAAGACTCCATTAGAAGAAACATAATTACTAAGGTGAGTAATTTTTTCTTCAAACCACATGAAGTCTTGCTGTATTCTGACTATTGCAGACTACCAAGCAGTACCTCCATGGAGCAGGGTATTGAACTGACCTTGGGAATAGGCTATGCTGTACTGCTGTACCAAACTGAGCATCATTCCTAGCCTGGATGTCCAGGGAGTAGTGTTTGGCAAATATATGGACTGTTTTCCAGGTTGTTGCTTTACATATCTCTAGCAAATGAATATCCCTGGCCTCAGCCAGGGAAGTGGCTGTACCTCTAGTCGAATGAGCCCTCAGACCTGAGGGAGGTATTTTGCCTAGCTTCTTATAGCAGAATTGAATACAAGAGACAATCCACCTGGCAATAGTTCTCTTAGTGGCAGGTTTGCCCTTCCCCACTTCCCCATAAGTGAGGAACAACTGAAGGGAGTCAAACCTGTGAGCCTTAGTATGCTCAATATAGTAACTAAGGGCTCTTTTAACATCCAAACTGTGTAAACTTCATTCTCCTGAAGAAGAATGATCAGTAAAGAACACAGGGAGAGACACAGATTGATTCAGATGAAAATCTGAAACCACTTTCGGTAAAAATCCCCTGTTTGTTCTAAGGACCACCTTATCTCTATGGAATGAGACAAAATCAGGCTCCACTGACAGAGCTTGCAATTCACTGATACACCTGGCAGAGGTAATAGCTACCAGGAACACAGTTTTCCAAGTTAAGTACTTAAGCTCTGCTGAAGACAAAGGCTCAAAAGGGGGTTGCACAAGCTGAGCAATACAAACATTAAGATCCCAAGCAGGGGTAGGATCCCTAAAGGGGGGATTGGTATGAAGCAATTCCTTGCAAAATTTACAGAATATAGGGTGAGATGACAATGAGGAAGGCTTTCCCACTGACAGAAAAGCAGAAACAGCTGACAAATGTACTTTAAGAGTAGCTGGTCTGAGGCCTAGGCCGTTAAGATGAACCTTATAATCCAGAAGTAGAGACAATTCAGCAGTGTCTGGGGATATACAGTATGCTTCTTATAACACCAAATGCTGAATCTTTTCCATTTGGAGTTATAAGTTTTTCTGGTGGCAGGCTTTTGAGAGGCTTTGAGAATATCCAAAACCCCTTGGGACAGGTGCAAATCTGCATACTCTGACTCTTCAAGAGCCATGCCTTGAGATTGAGAGACCAAACACTGGGGCACCAAATCCTCCCCTGAGAGGAGGTTAACAGGTTGTAATTCTTGGGAAGAGACAGGAATCATTTTGCAGGGTTGTGACCTTATCTTGACCAGAACCTTGAACAGTAGAGGAAAGGGAGGGAAGGCATATAGAAATCTCCCCTCCCAGTTCAAAATCAGAGCATCCAGAGGGACTGAGCCCAAGACTGGGGGTCTACAACAAAACAGAGGAAGTTGGTGATTGTCTGGGGCTGCAAACAGATCTATCTCTAAAGTGCCTCACCTTGAAAAAATCACTTTCAACACTGGAGGGTCCAGGGACCATTTGTGATGGCCCTGGGAGATCCTGCTTAATGCATCTGCTAGCACATTGTCCTTCCCTGGAAGGTGGACTGCTATCAGAGAGGTCTGCAGAGAATAAGCTAGGGACCACAATTTCATGGCTTCCGTGCACAAGGCCATGGACTGAGTGCCACCCTGCTTGTTGGTGTACCACATGGTGGTGGAGTTGTCTGTCCTGAACCACCTTGTTCTGCACTGACTAAGAGAAAGCTTGAAAGGCCAGAAGGACTGCTCTGAGTTCCAAGAGATTAATATGAAGAAGGGATTCCTGAGGGGACCACAGTCCCAGGGCTGTGAGAGCCCCCAGATGTGTGCCCCACCCCAACAGAGAAGTATCCGTGGTTAGGACCACACAGTGAGTCTGTGTGATGAATGGGACTCCTTGTCTGAGGTTGCCCTGATCCTGCCACAACTGGAGATCCTGGATCAGAGTCTGAGTCACTGGAACTAGTTTGGTTAGAAAATCTTTCTTCTGAGACCAAAAGGCCCTCAAGTGAAACTGAATGGCCCTTATCTGAAATCTGGCCCCTTGCTGCTGCAGAAGCTGCCACATGGCCCAGAAGCTGAAGGAAGTGCCTTGTTGGCTGAGAGACCAGAAGGTGGAATGAAGAAGTCAGGTCTATAATAGCCCTTGCCCTTTCCAGGCGAAGAAAAGCTCTTGCTTTGCTTGTATCCAACTCTGCACCTACAGTATGAAGGTGAGGAGCTGTACAGGCTCGAGAACTGACTTGGGAAGACTGAGAAGGAATCTTAAGGAATTGAGCACTTGCTGAGTCACTAGTAGGTCTGACTTGACTTGGACTGGGGACTGACTCACAATGAGCCAGTTGTCCAGGTATGGAAATATGGAAATATTCTTCCTTCTTAAAAAGGCCACTACTACTGCTAGGCATTTTGTGAATACCCTTGGAGCCGATGTCAGGGCAAAGGGCATAGCTTTGAACTGATAATGACCTGAAGGCAATTCGAACCTGAGGTACTTTCTGCGGGAGCACCCGATGGGAATGTGAAAGTAGGCATCTTTTAAGTCCAGGGATGCTAGCCAGTCCCCTGGCCTTAGAGAGGGAAGGATTATTCCCAGAGTCACCATTTTGAATGTTGGTTTTAAAAGATGTTTGTTCAGGTATCTTAAGTCTAGGATGGGTTGCCACTCCCCTGTCTTTTTTGGGGTAAAGAAGTACCTGGCGTACAGACCTTTGCCCCTGTGCAATGTAGTAACTCTCTCTACAGCCTTTAGAGCCAGTAGAGATGAAACCTCTGCCTCTAAGGCAATGGTTTCGGAGATGCTTGAAGGTGGAAAAGATCTGGCCCTCAGCTTTGGAAATTTCTTGAAGCTGAGAACCAGCCCCTGGCTTACCACCTCCAGGACCCACTTGTCTGAGGTAACAAACATCCAGTCCTGGACAAAGTAAGCCAGCCTGCCTCCTACAGGAATGGGGGAGTCGACCCGGGCTGACACATCAGGGTGTCTGTTTGGCAGGAGCCCTAGGTTGAGGGGTGGATGCAGCCCTGCTTATCCCCCTTCTGCCTCTCTCTCTCTCTCTCTCTCCCTGAAGAACCCCTCTGAGGAAAAGGAGAAGCGGTCTGTGTTTGGTAGAAAGGCCTATGAAAAGGCCCGCCCCTGCCCCTAGCTTGCTGCCTTTGAGGAGTTGCCTGCCTTTCCTTGGCCTGTGCATTCCTATAGGTGGTCCTATACTCGTCCATCTTTTCATGTAATTCTATGTCTGCTCCCCAAACACCCAATTACCCACCACAGAGAAATCCTTGACCTTATCCAGGGTGTTCTGTGAGAGACTAGTACATCTGAGCCAAGCCATTCTCCAAAGAGCCACAACTGTAGCCATGACTCTAGATGACTCATCATTGGAGTCCACAGCAGTGTGGAACTGTACCTTAGATGCCTCAGTCCCATCAGTAGCCACCCCCTCCAGCTCTGAGGCTAGCTGGGGGGGAGGTCTGCTTAGCCTGTGCCAGTACAGTGTCCCACCTGGACTTCTGGTACCTGGCTGCATAGGCCATATAATTAGCCTGCCTGAGTCCCAAAGCAGATGCCATGTACTATTTCTTTGCCATGGCATCCAGCTTCCTATAGTCTTTATCTGGGGGGTGTGAAGCCAAGGATATATTAGCCTTATCACAGGCTGCAGCCTGCACAACCCCAACATGGCTGCATTGTTGATACAAGTACTCTGTACCTGAACCTGATAAGGTGTACCCTTTGGCTATCCTTCTGTCAAAAGGAGGTACAGAATATGGAGTTTTTAAAATCTTGTGTGTCTGTTTCCCAAAAGACTTATGAAGGGGAATAGACAGTTTCTTGGACTCTGGGATGTCCATCATCTCCACATAATCAGGTTCCTCTTGTTCCTCCATGGCTTCCTCCACAGGGAGCTGGAGGGTTTCTGCCACCTTCCTGTAAAACATGTAGTGGGAAGGGGACTCAGAAAGCCTAGGAGGGGAAACACCAGAAGGCCTGTCTGGTTCAGTGTGCTCATCCAGACCTTCCACCCCATCGTCATCATCATCATCATCATAATCTTCATCCCCCTCCAAATCCGGTTCATAAAAATTTTCAGAGGCATAACCTCGAACTGGATGAACCGACCAAACTGAGTGCCTGCCAGAAGGTGCCGGATCAGAGCGAAGTAATTCTACAATCCTTTTTTTTTTTTCCATTTTATTCTTTTCTCCACCTGCCCTAGCTGTCGGCAGCCCATTATTGTCAGCCCTCCGATACCCGTGGATTACCCCCCATGGTGGGGCTGCGGCACTCTGGCTGCATGCCGCAGTCATCGGACTAGGTCGGAGGGCTGGCCTGGGGGCTAATTTAAGCCATGGAAAGCTTCATTTAGGGCTGCCGGCAGCTTTATCCATTTTCCTTTTGAAGGCGGGGTGAGTGCAATGACACGGAGCATCTGCCCCCTCCAGTGCGATGCCTGTGCCAGCAGCTGCGTGACTCTGGCCTCCACCAGGGTCATCTGAGCTCGGACACCTCCCTCCCTCCCCGGAGAGGAGAGCAGTCCCTAGGATGCTCCATCCTTCTCCCCCGGCCCGACCCTCCAGCGACCCGAGTCCGTTCCGAACCCGGTCGCTGGCGCCGCATGCGAAATCCAACCGCCATGCGCCGCTGGCCGGGCTTGTAAATTCTACAACTTTATCACTTTGTCAATCTCTTCGGTGGTCAGAAGATGGGTCTCTGGATCCAAACTGGACAATTTTTATTTTCTTTGTCTTTTTGTAGGAACCGATCCCTAAGGATGGGCTCTCCTCTTGCCCAAAGAAGTATCGCCCTGGTCAGAGGGCACTCCCTCAGGTTCAGTCAGAACAGAACCAGGCCGGCCATCTGGGTCAGCAGACTTCATGGCCTCCTTATCCCTAAGCCTACCTAATCTTTTTTCCAGGGTAGACTTAGGGACATTGTTACAGATTTGGCAGTCTGAATTGAGGTGGTCAAACCCCAGACAATAAACACAGGTGGTGTGGGGATCAGCCTTAGCAAAGACCTCCCCACACACACTGCAGTGTTGAAACCCAGTGGGCCCAGTTTTTCTTTTGGGTTTCTCAGACATAGCCATCCTAACCACAAACTTACCCTTTTTATGGCAAACAACCAAGCTAGACACCCTTATCGGTTTCTAACCGCGTCACGGGTATTGGAAAAAAACACAAGAAAATGTGTGTTTTTTTAAACTGATAAGGACCGGTAACCACACTCTAAGTTTAGAAACAAAGACAGAATATGTAATTCACTAAATGACTGGCTCTGCTGAACCGGTCGAAAATCAATTTTTACGATTTCCACAAGTTTACTGTGTCTAGTTCATTACCTAGTACTTACTGTACCACAGACAGAGATCTGAATCAAAACTTGTGAAAAATAATCAGTAAAACTGAGACTTTAACTGACTTTCGAACTGCGAGCAAAGGTAAAATATCCGGAGCAACTGTTCAGTTAGGCAGAGAAAAAAATCTGATAGTTGTGCTTCTAAGTGCAGCTGACAGAGGTTTTAACCGAGCTGAAGCTCAACGTTCTATGCTCTGCATAGAAAATTATCCCTCTTCTCTCCAGGGCAGTTTGAGTGTTGGGGCTAACTGCAATGGTCAGAATACAGCAAGACTTCATGTGGTTTGAATTACTTGGGTCATCCCTGTCCCTACTCTTGTGAAGTAGCACATTAGCTAACCTCCAATCTACCGGAATCTCACCCATCTCCAGGGATCAGTTAAACTCATTTGCCAATGGTGTTTTTGCTGCCAGTACCTGCCCAACCTCCTTTACCTCTTGCAAATGCATCCCTTCAGGACCTGGCACCTTCAGGTTTTTGAGACCATTGAGCATCCTCTTATATCACCATTCCTTTAACCTCCCTCTCTGTGGGAGACCAGCTGAAAGTAGGAAACTGCAAACTCAGATCTACCTACTTTGTCTCTTAGCACCAAGATATTTAACTGTAATATGCACAAACTTGAAACACTGATACATACTTTTCCTAAGAACAGTACTATAGAGAACAGTTCTTCAACCTAAGTGCATCATGTGCTGTCCTAGAACCTTTACAGAATGACAGTAATGAAGATACAGTATTTGGCCACACACGTAGATATCTTGGCTGAGGACACCAAACGCAAAACATTTCTGGACAGTTGTTTTTGTGGGCTTACTGTTCTATTTCCTGTTTCTTCAAACACTGCGTTGCTTTAAATGAAAAAAAAACAAACATGAAACAGTACCATCACTATGACACTATTTTTAAGCTATCATGCCCATCACGTAGTTTTTGACAGTTCAGTCTGAAACACTTGCCATATGTAAGCAAACATACAAGAAATTTCAATGCTTGGGGAATAGCAATGGGGTATTAGTGCTTGTAACTTGTAGTACTTTTTGTAGCTTTATTCCCACCCTTGAGTAGTAGGTATGTAGGTAGGAATTTGTAGGGAATAGAAGGTCCATGACCAAGGGTGAGAAGAGCGCCGGAGAAGGAGGAGGAGGAGGAGGGGAAGGCGGTGGACAAAAAACACTCCTTAAGAAAAGGAGGTGTGTTATTGATGGGTTTAAGTAGAGGTTGTGGGAGGAGCTATTCCTCACATTGAACCTCATAGAAACATAGAAACATAGAAGTTGACGGCAGATAAGGACTGCAAGGCCCATCCAGCCTGCCCATTTCTTTTTCTACCTTATGAATGTGACATAGGCCTTTGTTCTGTCACTGGCCTATCTATTCATACTCATCTGTATTGCTCCTTTATGTCTATCTCATGTCTGTTTGAAGCCCTGCACTGTATTCATATCCACCACTTCCTGAGGTAGGCCATTCCATTCATCAACCACCCTTTCTGTGAAAAAGAACTTCCTCACATTACCCCTTAATCGGCCTCCCTCTGAGCTCATGCTGTGTCCTCTTGTCCTGCTCTTTTTCTTATATTGAAACATGTTAGACTCTTTCACCTAGTTAATGCCCTTAAGGTGTTTGAACGTTTCAATCATATCCCCTCTTTCCCTCCTTTGCTCTAGGGTATACATATTGAGCTTAAGACCTCCCATTCAATCTTTGGGGAATAGCAGTGGGGTATTAGTGCTTGTGTAACTTGTGGTACTTTTTGTGGCTTTACTCTAGTCCCACCCTTGAGTAGTAGGTATGTAGGTAGGAATTTGTAGGGACAGAAGGCCCCAAAAAATACCTCCTCCAACTCATGGAGAATATGACTGCTGGCACTCAGGAGAGGGAAACCCCTCAGGTAGAGGAAACCTCTGAGGACCCATGGCCATTGGTCTGCCCATCCTCTGTGCATACTAACAGGAGAAGGACCTAGGTTCTAGTAACCATAGCTAATTTTGAGGAAAGTGAGCTTCTTGGAGAGTTGATGGTTTATCCTCAATCCATGGGTGATTTAGTTTGGATGATGATCCTGAGGTTGAAGAAGTAGGTCTTTTCTGAAGGAGTGGTAGAGTCCTGAGTGTGAAGCAGATCCAGTCAAAGAAGGGTGAATGAAATCCAGATTTCAAAGGTAATGAAGGATGCTTGTCCAAAGGGATTACAGGGACACAATGAGCAGAGAGAGCATGATTTGATCGATGTGCTACCAGACAGTGAATGGTGGGAAATGAGATGAGTTGTAAGTCATAGGTGAATAATCTAACTTGTGTAACGTTTGACATTCACAGTAAAGTCTGGCGGTAAAGAATTCGGTAGGGAGTGATAAGTTGCTAAGTAAGCATCAATCAAGTGTAAGACAGAGTAGAGCATAGTCTTTGAGTGCATGATAGGAGAAATGCCATAAGTGATTTGCAAATGAATAGAGGAAGATTTGCAGATGCAGTCCAGATGGTAACCAAATGGATATAGAGAATGATTGGAAATTCAGTATAAGGAATTGGATAGCTCTACTGGCTGAAGTAAATATGGGTATTTCTGTAGCATAATTGTCCATGAGATGCACTGAGGTGGCTATGTTTGATTAGGTTTATAGTTAAACCAATGCCGAAATACTTGAGAGAAGCTTGGCGGTGGATATATGGAAGAGTCTGTATGCTGGGTTGGTAGTGAGGTCGAGTAGAGTGGAATGCCAAAGGATCTTAGTGGTATGGTTTATTAAGGCCTCTTGGGAGGCAAGACTGGAACAGTGAATTTGTCTTAATGATTGCAGATTTCCAAATTGAGAATCAGAGGAGCCTGTTCTCGGTGAACGTATTCACCAAAGGGACTAATGGAGATAATTTGTGAAGGATAGACTAGGAGGACTGCTGGATGGGTGGCTAACTTAACTGATGGTAATAAGATGAAGAAATGTGAATGATTGTATAAGGAATGGTGCTGTTCAGGGGCTAGAAAACAATGGTTTGGATAGCATGACGTTAGTAAGCAGCTAGGCGCTGGAAATCCAACGATGAATGTTCTGGTAAGGCAGCTGAGAAGGTCTTAGGACAAGCATTGTCTGTTGTGGAAGTAGGAGTCAAGTAACATGGTCAACAGAGTTGGTGTTGGGAGGAGAGGCTGCAAAAGGTAAAATGGATGATGTCCGTAGTGGTATGAGGTATCTTACGAGTCCCAGGTATCCATAGCAGCGATAATGGTTACTAAGTAGAAGCATAACAGAAGAATTTAAGTCCTTTCTGTGTAGGAGGATAGCCTGTGAGGTCTGATAGACAGGGATGTCCACAGTGATTGAAAAGACAAGATTCATAGGGAGTATCCAATAGAGAGGGAGATGAGATCTTTCTATTGTCCAGTTGAATGAGACTCCAGAATGATCAAGGGGAGTTGATTGGGCAGTATAGAAAACTCTATGATGATGTAAGAGTTTATGAGGCATGTTATCCAAGGGATATGTGCTAGAAGTAGTTTCCTCAAGTGAAATGAACAGTGCTCCATCGAGTAGTGGATAGGAGCTGTTAGAATGGCCAGAGTAGGAGTATGAGATGGATAAATGAGAGAAGTGGTTGACTGGGTAGGGATACTGGCCAGAGATATGGTAGTATGCCCAAGATAGCCGCAACAAACAGGATGAAGCCCTGAGCCTGCAAGGCAGAGATGAAAAGGGTGCTATCCAAAGATGGAAGGAATGTTCGGAGTGAATCCTGATGGACTGAAGGAATGATCCAGGAAGGTGTGAGCTAGTCGAAGCTGGATGACATACAATGCAGGAAGGAAAAGGACTGGGTCAGCTACTCAGTGAACAGCAGTGGAATGTGGGAAGGCTGTAGCAAGTCACTAGAATATTAACCACGGAAGGCAAAGGAGCAACACCAAGTACTAATTGCAGCTGAGTTGAGGTACACGAGTCCCACATCTGACAAAGGCTTCAAACGATGAGTGGAAAGGATTGAAGGTGCTGGAGTGAAGAAGTATGAGGTTCTCACATCTGAAAGAAACAAAAGGACTTGTACAACAGCTGGAATGGGTGACACGCATTGAGAAAGTCCATGAGGCATTCATACTGAATTGAGATAGAAACTTAACCAGCTGGCAAGATCCAAATCATGTTGGAAAGGAGGCTAAAGGGAGTCAAGTATGATGGTCAATGGAAGTGCAGAAGGGAAGTGACAACCAGGCATGAGACAGAGGATGTATGAATTAGCGGATCCATAAATGGGCTACCACACGTGGTGGTTGGTGAGATAACCTACAGTCAATGTCGTCAGGCAGAGCTGAGAGGCGGAGTCATTTGGAGTATAAAGGTCTCATTCCTGAAGGGAAGTAGTGACCCATATCAGGTAGAGGATGCAGAAAGTGGAAACAGTTGATGCAAGCTCAGACTACTGACCAGGAAAGTCAGTGCAATAAGACCTGAGGCGAGGCCGCAGGCAAGGCAAAATGGAGAATGTGAGTAGGGAAGGTCCAGTTCCAGAAGGGTGGCGGCATCTGGTAACAGATCGAGAATGGGTAAGTGTGAAGCAGTGGAACATAAACCCAGGCATCTATCCAAGATGGTCGAGGTGAGATGATCATGACTTGATGCAGCTAAGAGACATAGGAAGATGAGAGTACATGGCTGAAGAAGTTCCATTCCCGAAGGGAAGCAACAACAGATATGGGTAGAGAAGGCATGGTATGACATGGTAGCTTGCAAATATTGGCTCCCATCCCTGGTAGTCAGGGGCGAGCTAGTGTGCACTCGATGCTGCCAAGCAGAGTTAAGAATGGAGGATGTCAGGTTGGTAGCAGTAAGAGGTAGTGAATGTAATGGAATGCCATCCCAAGTGGACAGGGAAAGTCTACTTTAGCTCAGCACCTCAGAAGGCGTGGGTTAGGGACAGAGTCCGATGTACTGCTGGTATGGGCTGGCTGAAGGTGCATAACTCTGCTGCAGGAAGAGTGTAGAGTAGGCAACTGAAATGAGATAGGCATGATGAACAGTACATAGCTTTGGTGAGACATATGTAGAAAAGAGGAAGGGTAGGCACAGAAACAGGCATAGTGGTAGATAAGGAAGGTCTGGCTATTGAAGCAGGACAATGTATGGGTGGGAAGACCACACTGTAAACAGAAGCAGGACCTAGGGGATATAATTATGAGGGTGAAGGTGACTGAGGTTGTAGGTAGTAAGGTGGGTAAGCTGGAAGAGCTAGATATGGGAGAATGGTAGCACCCCCCCCCATCCTCCAATGTCCTGAGTCATGTAGAGCAAAGAAGACAAGCAAGGGACGGTACCCAAAAGCATCCGTCCCTGAAATCATGGAAATTGGTATATTATACAGTGAGTAGACAGGAGATGATCACTGCTCCCCAAGAGAAGTCTACCAAAGGTGCAATCCAGATTCGACAGGGCTGTGTGACAGACAACTCCCCGCAATCAGAGCAGTGGAAGCAGAAGCTGCTCACCAACTGCTGCTAGTTCTGGCCCATAGCAGGGACACAACAAACGAAACTGCAGATGGGGATGTGGTCAGCAGAGTGTAGTGGGGTACATAACTGTTGATGGGGGAGTGATAGTAACAGCTTAAATGAGGGGCCAGGATGAAGGCAGTGAGTGCCATGGAGGTAAAACAAACTGCACGAGTCACTAAAACAGTGGTCAGGTACAGGATGCTGGAATGCATAAGTATAGGTGCATGAGATTAAAGTTGCTGAGTAACCAGCAATTGTCCATCAGGGTGCTGCAGTAGACACCATGATCGTCAGGGTGCCATGTAAATAGCCACCCTGTAAATGTAGTAAGCACTCAGCATATGTTGACAGTACAGTGCAGCACTAGAACTAGCATGGAAGGACAGCTCAGAAGGAGTGGTATAGGAAGACAAGCCAGTCTCGGCAGAACACAGACAAAAGTGAAGTTATGGAGCCGTATTACATGTCAAAGCAGCACAGAGGTTTGATAGGGACTCAGAAAGGAAACAGCACACCCACTGTTAAGAACAGATGGAATGAGTACTGGAAGGGCAGAGTGGATAGGATGAGACAAGGGTAAACATCAGTCTGCACAGAAAAATGGAACCCACACTAAACATGGACACAGACTTGACCAAGTGACAAGCATTGGAGTGAAAATCAGAGGAACTTACGGCAGAAGTAGAGCACACAACAGTGAAATGGGACAGTAGAATCCAAGGTAAGTGTCATTGAGAGATGGTGTACTGCAGAGTCAGACAGTCAAGGAGGAGAGCGGGATGCCCACAAGGGATGGACAGTAAGTGGGCATGCATTGGAAGGGGAGAAGGAGGAAGCCCTGGAAAATGGAGAAGGAGCCAGGGCGTCTGAAAGCATTGGCAGCAAAGGGGGCAGGACGCAGGGATGAAGCCCAAAAAGATACACAAAGGGAGAAGAACTCAGAGCAGCAGGGAATGGAAACAACAGGAGGAAGGAAGTGGGGAGGTGGAACGAGCCAACGAGGAAGGGATAACCAGCCAGGACATGGGACAAAAGGACGGAATCACAAATGAAAATGGAGAAAGCAACCACAGGAGGGAAGAAGAAAATGCACAAGGCTAGCAGGAGAAATGAGAGAGCAGCAGGAAGTACAGGAGAGTGCTCAGCCACACGAGCCATGCAGGGAGCTCAGGGAACAAAAAACACTCCCTAAGCAAGGGAAGTGTGTTACTGATGGGTTAAAGTAGAGGCTGTGGGAGGAGCTATTCCCCACATTGAACCTCAGGCTTAAACCCTCCCAAAACATACTTACAGAAACAGTCTAACATTGCTTACATCACATAACTAAGTAGAGTATTTACAGGGCACCAGCCAGAATGTATTGCAGTAATGTTGCAGTATATTACAAAGTGCTGCAGTATGCTGCATGGAACAATGTAATTCAATGGCAATTAAACCATTTATATTTACTGGTTAGTGTTGTTTATCAACTGCTGGCAGTAGCTGTCAAACTCTATTATTCACACCTATGAATAACAAACCGTGAATAAAGGAGTTTGCCCAAGCACCTTTCTAATGTTCTGCCAGGAAATGCTCTCAGGCACTCCAGAAGATAGAAAACACTAACCAGTAAATATAGCACTCTGATCACCACTGTGGTGTGAGGGAGAGATGGGACACAGGTCAGTAAGAGAACAGCTTACCTGTGGTCCACCTCTTATCCCTCGGTGCTGCCGTCTGTTCTTGTCATGTGCAGCTCTCAAAAAGTGCTATGGCAGTTCCTGCTTCCTCTGGTGCCATGGTGTGGGCTCCCTTTATGCCTTGTCCCTTGTTATTTGACTGGAAAATTGTTCTTTTTTAAATTCAAACTTCCCCGTCCCCCTGGTGGTGGCGTACTGTAAAGCCGAATCTACAGAGTGTCAGCCCAGAAGAGTTTGCCTGAGCATCGGGCATTTTGAGGTCCCCTTTTACCGTCCAGTCCCTTGCCTGCAAGTCCCTCCCTCTGCCAGCACCTACCACCTAATAAAAAAGTCTCCTTCACTTTGGGTCAGGACAGTGAGTCGGAGGCAGCACAAGAGCAGTGCTGTCCACCTGGAACTTTTAAAAGAAAAGTTTTTTTTAAATGGTTAAAAACCAGTAAATATAAAAAATAAAACATGGGGAGTGTGTATCAATGAGGATTTTATGCACACCCTCAGTGTGCAATGCCCTCATTATTCACACTTTCCCATGCATTATTCTATATTTTTCTGCAGTATTTTGTGACATGTCAGTTATTGCAGGTTACTGTGTTGCATTGTAGCAGGCTGCACTGTACTTACAGTTTGTGATGGGAGCTCTTAAGAGATAAATATTTTGATCAGCATTACAGTCCCATGCTCAGTCAGAAATGTATTTTTCTCTGTGGCTGTCTTCTGCACTCATCGCCACTGCCTCCACTTCTAGTTTGACCATAAGGGCTGAAAATAGTTCATCCCTTAACAACCACCCAAAGGCTGACCTGTAGAAAGATACTGTGGGAGAGCTACAGGTCTCTGTGATTCTTTCTAGTCATTTTGAACCCATTTCTCTGCTATCTGGTGATGTAAATGTAACTGAGAAAAAAACATGTTTTTCTCTCCTTCCACATCTGTGTTTGTCAAATTGTCACTACCTTGCTGTGAGCAACACAACAGTTTTCTGTTTTTGACTAGCAAAGGGGCAAGATAGGACTCAAAGATGGTCTTCCTGCAGGCATCTCAGAGTAACAATAGTCACAGAATTTCATGATTTTGTGCAAAAGTGTGTGAAATTCCATCGTAATAATATCTGTTAATTAGCAACTTTTGACTGCTTGTAGTTTGGCCATTTATTAAGTAAAAGACTTAAAAGTTGAAAAACACATACATTTTCTAGGTCTATACATCGGCTGAATTTGGTAGCATCATCATATAATTTTAAAGTTTCAGGCTCATCCATTGTTGCAGGGACAAAGCACATTGCAAATGTGTCATTTTGTTTAGTTGCTCTGAAGTTACAGGGGCTCACATTGATGTAGTTCACACCCAGTATTTAAACAATTTTTTACATATTTATGAAGTATTTAATGGTGTATAGCTAACTTGCCATTAGTGCTAGAACTTGATGAGTGTCTGCTCCACAGGTATCGATTGCACACTTATCAAATATGGGGGAGCCATGCACGACTGATGGGCTGGGTGCACACAATTCGAGCATCCCCGGCCTGCGTAGTTCCACATCTGTGGACAGGTTTAGTGCATGGCATACACTAATGTATGCCTCTGCAGGATGCCTATCCATGGCTTCACCCCCTCCCCAGCATGTTGCTCCATGAGAATCAGATCGAAGGACACAAACATAGGCAGGCATCCAATCAGATGACTATCCTGGGTCCCAAAGTAGATCCCCTGTTCTGCATGAGTCAGGGATTTTGGGAAGGCACAGTAGGGCTGAAATTCCAATGGATGGGTGAATGCCTGAATGGCTTCCCCCAGCCCTCCCTTTCTACCATAGCACTGGAGCAGCACTGTGTGGTGGTTGTTTTCCCACAGCCTGTGCCATGCCTTCATGAATGGTACAGAGTACAGGCACAACCCCAGACATGCCTGGCAGGGGAATAAAGTGCCCAAGGAGTACATGCTTCTTCTGAAAATGCCAACAGGGTCCACTGGTGCCCCAGTTTGTGGCATTCAGTCTTAGGGTTGCCTACATGCAGCAAATCCATGGCATGTAGGCAATCTGTCTTTTCGTGCATTAACCCTATTGTAAATTTCCACTGAGTAGCTATGAAAATAGATGGAAAATACTGAAAGTAAATTTTGGCAAAATTTCACAAACTTTTTGTGAATATTTCTCAAACTTGTGCAAATGAGGAATCAATAATTTCACCCTTCTAAAGCTGCCTACTGGGTCATAATGTTGCACACTGAATAACATATGACATTACAGCTAACCTGGAATAGCGCTGTGCAAGACAGCGAGTGGCGCAAAACTGCAAATACTGCTATATGCGGTATTGCACCACTCGCACTATCCCAGGCAGAGGATTAGATCTCTGCTGGGATGGGGTTCCACTGAGCAGCTGCCGTGGCTCAGTGGACTAAGCCACTGGCAGTAGGGAACCTAAGCAGTGCATTTGGGACTGGCTTTGATTCCCGGTCCCAGATGCAAGAGAATTTTTTTAATTTTTACACTCTAGTGCAATTTTACTGTAAACCTTCCCCGGAGTTGAGAATCTTTATTGGGGCGGGTCAGGCAGTGCAGCCCCCTGCAACAGGGGGTGAAGGGGGCAGAGCCCCCAACAAAAAAAACATGACACATAAGAAATCGAGCTGTATTGGCATCGTAATTTTTACATGCGGCAAAATGTGTTGCGATCTAAAGTTGAAATTTCAGAGAGAACTACAAAGCAACTTTTGAGACTTGGGAGGACCCTAATTAAAAAAGCACCATCTTAAATTCATGAATTTTACTGGACCCTAATTAAACAAGCATTTTTCAATGCCGAACGTTCGCTTGCAGGTATTTGCAGTGGTGTTTGGCATGTATGGTGCTTTACCCTAATGCCCTGTGTGATTGCTGGCATTTGCACAATAAATTTTCAGCATGACCTTTTTGTTACCCCCATTGTGCGCTACATAGGCGGAAACACGTTTTGGGCAGGACGTGAAAAATGACAGCTGTACTGCTCATAAGGGAGTGTGGTAAAATGGCAATGTTGAAAATCTGGAGTGGAAATATTGAAAATTCGCAAACCTACGAGCGTGCGTAGGAACTGTGCAGTGCATGCTCGTAAAACAGTCATTGTTAGGAATTTTTTCACCAATTTGTCAACACTGGCATTTTAAAACCTCTGCTAATGAACAGTGTCACTGTGATTGTCTTACTGTGTGCCATACATTGATTTTGCACACGACCGCGCCATTGTGCACTACAAGGGCAGAAACACATTTTGGACAGGATGTGAAAAATGACAGCTGTACTGCTCATAAGGAGGTGTGGTAAAATGGCAATGTTGAAAATCTGGAGTGAAAATATTGCAACTTCGCAAATTTACAAGCGTGCACAGGAACTGTGCAACGCGCACTCATAAAACAGTCACTTTTAGGAATTTTTTCACCAAATTTTCAACACAGCCATTTTAAGACCTCTGCTCATGAACAGTGTCACTGTGATTTTCTTAATGTGTCCCATACATTGAGTTCGCAAACGGACTGCGCCATTGTGCGCTACATGGGTGGAAACATGTTTTGGGCAGGATGTGAAAAATGACAGCTGTACTGCTCATGAGGAGGTGTGGTAAAATGGCAATGTTGAAAATTTGGAGTGAAAATATTGAAAATTCGCAAACTTCTGGCGTGCGTAGGAACTGCGCAACGCACACTCATAAAACAGTCAGTTTTAGGAATTTTTTCACCAAATTTTCAACACAGCCATTTCAAGACCTCTGCTCATGATCAGTGTCACTGTGATTTTCTTAATGTGTCCCATACATTGATTTCGCACACCAACTGCGCCATTGTATGCTACATGGGCGGAAACACGTTTTGGGCAGGATGTGAAAAATGACAGCTGTACTGCTCATAAGGAGGTGTGGTAAAATGGCAATGTTGAAAATCTGGAGTGAAAATATTGTAAATTCATAGGCTTCTGACGTGCGTAGGAACTGCCTAGCGTCACCTTTCGTAAAACAGTTATTTTAGAATTTGTTCAAATTTTCAACATAGCTATTTTATGATCTCTGCTCATGAACAGTGACACTGTGATTTTCTTAATGTGTTCCATACACTGAGTTCACACAGCGACTGTTTCATCGTGCTGCTACATGGGCGAAACACGTTTTGGGCAAGATGTGAAAATGACAGCTGCACTGCTCATAAGGAGGTGTGGTAAATGGCAATGTTGAAATGTGGAGGAAATATTGAAAATTCGAAACTTACGAAAGCCGCATATAGGAACTGCGCAATGAACACTAGTAAAACAGTCATTTTAGAATTTTTCACCAAATTTCAACACAGCCATTTTAAAACCTCTGCTCATGAACAGTGTCACTGTGATTTTCTTAATGTGTACCATACATTGAGTTCGCATCACGGACTGCGCCATTGTGCGCTACATGGGTGGAAACACGTTTTGGGCAGGATGTGAAAAATGACAGCTGTACTGCTCATGAGGAGGTGTGGTAAAATGGCAATGTTGAAAATCTGGAGTGAAAATATTGAAAATTCGCAAACTTACGAGCGTGCACAGGAACTGTGCAATGCACTCATAAAACAGTCATTTTTAGGAATTTTTTCACCAAATTTTCAATACAGCCATTTTAAGACCTCTGCTCATGATCAGTGTCACTGTGATTTTCTTACTGTGTCCCATACATTGATTTTCACACCGACTGCACCATTGTGCACTACATGGGCGGAAACACGTTTTGGGCAGGATGTGAAAAATGACAGCTGTACTGCTCATAAGGAGGTGTAGTAAAATGGCAATGTTGAAAATCTGGAGTGAAAATATTGAAAATTCACGAACTTACGAGCCTGCATAAGAACTGCACAATGCACGCTCGTAAAACAGTCATTTTTTGGAATTTTTGCACAAATTAACATGGGTTTTGGACCTTTCTCATGAATGATGTCACTGTCATAGAGTGATTTGGCCTGAAGGGTGATTTCACGCAGTGACTGTGAAATCACCCTTCTGGCCTGAATAACGCCATGACAGTGATATCATTCATGAGAATGTGTCCCAAAAACCCCATGTTGAAAATTTGGTGCAAAAATTCCAAAAAATGACTGAGATATGCAATAAAGTTGAAACCCCCCTATCTAGCCCATTATACAGCTTACCGGCATTTCCTCAGTTCGCGGTCGGCTTTGAAGTTGTGCAGATGTGTTCCCGGTCCACCGAAGATCGTCGTGCCGAGCTCCAGAGGTAAGTATGGGGTGAGGGGGGGTGTGGGGAGGCTGGGTACACAGTGGGTGGGTGCGGGTTGTGGGAGGAAGGACTGGGAGACTACGTGGGACTGTTTTTACTTTACAGGTTTTTTTTAAAAAAACGGACTACGTGGGATGCTTGCCATGCTGGGGTGGGCTTCCAGCGTGGCAGAAGATGGCTGGGGAGGGCCGAGGATCCAATGGGGGATTGGGCACCCCCATTGGAAAAACAAACGGGAGGTTTGCCAGCTGGGGTGCCCCCAGCATGGCAGAAGGATGGTTTGGGGCCGTGAGCCAATCTGGGATTAAGACCGCTGGCAAACAATGTTTGCCACACTGTGGTGGGCTCCCAGCATGGCACCAAAGCTTTGGGGTGGCGTGATGCACCTGGGAGGAGGGGCGTGATGCGAGGGGGGCGGCGTGATGCGGTGCTCTGTATGACAGCGGTGGTTTTCTTTGAAGAGAAGACCACCGCTGTCATACAGAGCTCCCGCACCCATTGGTGCAGGACCGCCATGCCTGCTCAACAGAGCACTGGATTGAATGGGAGAGGCACACCTCCAAAGTGTGCTACTCTCCCAAAACGTTCCTTGCGCATGCGCGTAAGCGAACATAAAAAGGATTATCTTAAATTCATGAATTTTACACTATTTCAAAAGTAAAGGATATTTCTAGTAAATAAAAAGTCTGTGGTGGACTATGGCCATGAAGGATTAAATGAGTTTCATAAATCTTTTGGAACCTAAACATTCACATATGTATTACAAACATAAGGGCATATGAAATGCCAGCAGAAACAGGCCTCATGGTCTATTGAGTCTGCTTGATTGTGTAGCTAGCCCTTAACTGCAGCTGCCCCACCTCCCTCCCTCCCTCCTCATAACCACCCCCTCACTCTGTCCCACCCTCTCTTAAATCCTCCCACCGTTCTACATGGTACCTCCTCCTCGGGCAGTGTTCCACTTATCTGCCACCCTTTCCATGAAAAAGTGTCTCCAGATTTCCCTCCTGAATCCCCCCTCCAATCACAACCGATGCCCTCTTGTGACCCTCTCCTTCTGATCTGAAGAATCCCTTCCGTATTAATCCTGTTAATACCCTTTAGGTGCTTAAATGTTTCAATCATATCTCCCATCCCTTCTTTCTTCCAGGGAATACATTTGCAGCTCTCCAGCCTCTCCTCGTAGGATTTTCTGTCAAGTCCCTGTATTATCTTTGTTGCCCTATGCTGCAACCCCTCCAGCAATCTGATGTCCCTCTTCAGGAATGGGCACCAGTACTGCATGCAGTATGCCAGGTGCGGCCTGACCAGTGACCTGTACAGGAGCAGGATCGCTTTCCTGTGCCTGGAGGAGATTCTCCTCACTATGTACCCCAGCATCTTGTTTGCCTTTGCAGCTGCCTTCCTGCACTGAGCAGAGTGGTTCATACTCCCCGTTATTAGTACCCCTAGATCATTTTTCTCCACTGTGCTTTCCAACTGTACCCCTCCCAACTGATATTTCCTCCCCGGTTCCTTGCTCCAAAGTGCAGTACCTTGCACTTTTTGGCATTGAACACCAACTGCCATGTTTCAGAATATGTCTGCAGTTTGGTCAGGTCTTCCTGCAGCCCCCTCCATCCCTCTATGTCATCTACCACTGCACCAATCTTAATGTCATCTGCAAACAGACTGATCCTACTCTGGATCCCATTTGAGATATCGGCTATGAATATCCCTAACAGCACTGGTTCCAGTACTGAGCCCTGGGGCACCCCACTCGTAATGTCCCTTGGTGATGAAAGTTCTGCCACCACCACCTCTCTTTGCTGCCTACCCCTCAGCCAGTTGGTGATCCTGTTGACCATTTTTGTCCCCACCCCAATGTATTCCAGTTTTCCCCCCAGCCTCCCATGTGGCACAGAGTCAAAGGCCTTGCTGAAGTCCAAATACAGGACGTCCACTGCATGGCCCCTGTCCAGTTCCCTGGTAATCATGTTGTAGTACTTGACTAGGTTTGTCTAGCAGGATCTGTCCGATACAAAACAATGCTGATAACCATCTTGGAGCCCACTGTCTTCCAGAAAGGTCACCAATCTCTCTTTTAGGCTTTACTCCATGAGTTTCCCCACAATTGAAGTGAGACTCACCAGTCTGTAGTTGCCTGGATCGTCCTTCAGGCCACTTTTATGAATGGGCACCACTTGGGCCATCCTCCAGTCCTGTGGCACAAATCCTGTGTCCAGTGATGTGCTGAACAGGTCTGCCAGTGATCCCACCAGGATGTCCGCTAGCTCCCTAAGTACCCTAGGGTGAATGCCATTCAGCCCCCGGTGCCTTGTACACCCTCAGTGCCCTTAGTCCTTCCAGCACCCTGTCCTCTGTAATTCTGATATCAGTCACCCTGCCCTCCCATCCACTCTACCCTTCCCATGGTTTATCTGACTCCCTCTTGCCGTTGTGAACACAGAACATTCAGTTCCTCTGCTTGGTCCTCCCCCTTCTCCACTCACCCCCCCATCTTTCTCAATCCTCACAATCTGATCTTTGTTTCTTCTTCTCTCGCCAATGTATCTGAAGAAGTATTTTTCCCCGTCCTTGATTCACTGTACCAGTCTCAGCTTTCTGGAAGCCTTGGTCACTCTGACTAGCCTGGTAACCTCCCAGGACTGCTTTGTGTATTCATCTTTGTTCCCTTGCCCTCCTGATTTCCTAAGCCTCCAGAATTCTTTTCTCTTGGCCCTCACCCTTTCCATTACCTCCAGAGTCAGCCAGCTTGGCTTCCTTGCTTTCCCCTTCTTGCTCTGTGTCCTGGTGCAGGTCTCAGTAGCCTTTGCCAGACATTTCTTAATGATATTCCATTTTTTGGCTGGCACTCATGCATGTCTGAATTCCCACCAGATGCTCAACCAAAATTTCCCCCATTCTTTTAAAGTCCACTCCCTTAAAATTGATCACCCTGGTACCTGTTCCTCCTGTTATCCTTCCCATATTGAGTGTGAACCATACCATATGATGGTCACTTCCAGCCAGGGGGTCCTCCACTCCCAGATCCCTTACAGCCTCCCCATTTGTTAATACCAGATCCAGAGTTCTACCCTTCCTGGTTGGTTCATGGACCAATTGCACAAGGAAGCAGTCCTGAAATGCATCTAGTAATCTCTGCTCCTTTGTACACGTGGTGGTTGGGGTGTTATGGTCCACCCAGGGAGGTTGAAGTCCCCCACCACTATGGTATCCCCCTTCCTACAGATTCTTCTAATCTGCTCAGCCAACTCCCTATCCAGGTCATCCCCCTGAGCTGGTGGCCTGTGAAACAGTCATTTCTTAGTCATGTGGAAGCTGTGGGATTCAAACCCATGACTATGGGGTCATTTGTGTAGTAGCCCAGTGCTTTAACCTCTAGGTTACATTGCAGGCCTTAAAGTTAAGTGACTTGTTCAAGATCACACCATACACAAGTGGGGGTTGCTGAGATTCAAATTCAGGTCTTCATACCTTTAAGTCTCCTAACTTACAGTTCAGTGCCTTTAACCACTAAGTCATACTGTCTGCACAAAGAGTAGCATGTTACATTTGGTGCTGATATTATTTTCTGTGCATGGCTGTTTACATTAAACTAATTATGTTTTTAATAGTAGAAACATAGTAACTGCCAGCAAATAATGACCGCTTAGTCTGCCAATTTTTCCATACCTGCATTACACAGGATACATATTATGAGGAATATTAGCTCAGAAAAAACACAGTAAGACAGAGCATGTGTGTCATGGTGTGTTTGTGTGTATTAGCGCAGAAAAAACACACTAAGACAGAGCATGTGTGTCATGGTGCATGTGCATGTGTATTAGCCCAGAAAAAAACATACTAAGACAGAGCATGTGTGTCATGGTGTATGTGTGTGTGTGTGTGTGTGTGTGTGTGTGTGTGTGTGTGTGTATGAGGGGTTACACAAATACTAGGGGATGCAGCACTTTACAATGAATGACATATGCTACTTGAAAGCATTTATTGACTAGAAGTACTGTGGATGCTTACAGAACTGTATTTACAGCGGTATTTACAGCAGTAACCAGTTACTGTAGTAAGGAAGGTAACAGAAGGATAAAGAGGTCTTTCAGCCACCAGCAAATCAAAAATCTAAGTTGGCATCGACAGAACTCAATTGCATCACATCTAATGGAAAAAAAACCTTCAATTCCAAATCATCCTATTTATTGGTGCTTAGGGTATTTACATGAAGATAATAATTTTCCATGTACTGTACACTTCATCTAGAGCCTAGACTTATTCTGCATCTAAATCCATAATGCCTTGCTTGTGACAACAAATGTGCAGTCATTTCCACAGCAACTAAACAAAAGAAACTGAAGCACAAAGCATCAAATGCTAATAAATTTGAGGAGACTGGAGAGGTGAGAGAAACCACGTGAAACAGTTCCAGAAACAGACAGTGATGTCTGCTTGAACATGAAGTTGTCCCCAGCCTCAAGTACCTTGGCTTGTGGCTTGATAGTCACCTCGATTTCTTTTCCCATGTTGATACCACCATTAAAAAATATGGCCTAAACTGTGGGCCCTTTACAGAAATGAATCCTGCCTTTCCCTGCTGGACCAGCAAGAGATTATTCTTAAACTGATATTACAAATGTTTGACTGCACAGATGTGGTCTATGGAGGTGCCCCAAAATCTACTCTGGCCAGAGTGGACTTCCTCTTCAACTCATTCTGCCATTTTGTACTGACTCTTCTCACCTCACTAAATACGGTTCCCTTTACTAAAATGTATCCATTTCCTTCTCTCTCTCTCTCTCTCTCTCTCTTTTCTACACACCTTTTGGGGCACCCTTCATCTTTAAATTCTAGTTTACATCCCTCCTTCCTCCCATATGAACTTGTTCTCTCCTCTATCCCCTCCTCTGACTCACTTCACTCCTTTGCCACCTGTTCCTTATGTATCCCCCTTTGCTCAAAATTCACTGCCAAGTCTTCCATTTTTGTATAAGTGACATCACTCTGGAACTATCTCCCACCCTCTCTTTGTCCTGTCCCCTTCTTATTTCTCTCTCCAGCCTCTACTGAGGTCTCACTTTGCTTAGTCCTGACTGACAATTGTTATATTGTCCAAAGCCAAAAGCTGAGGGCAGTATAACTATGGGAAAGCAACAGTTTATCCTTCTGGATCAGAATTTTCCCACTATATCCCCAAACAATTCTGACCAATATCTGTTTGATTGAACCATTCCTGAATTATGCAACCCCCCCCCCCAAAAAGTGTTGTGGTCTGTGTTAAAAAATTCCCTGGTGCTGTGCCTTCTCACTGTCTGCTAAAACGCTTCCCTTCTAATTTTACATGACAACCCACCCCATCCACCTGCAGCCATCACCCTGACCACTCTGATCAACTGACAGTTATCCAATTCCCTCATTAGTGATAGCTCCACAGAGAAAGAAACATAGAAACATAGAGGTTGATGGCAGATAAGGACTGCAAAGCCCATCCAGTCTGGCCATTTCTTTTTTTCTACCTTATAAATGTGCCATCAGCCTTTGCTCTGTGGCCTATCTATTCATACTCATCTATATTGCTCCCTTATGCCTATCCCATGCCTGTTTGAAGCCCTGCACTGTATTCATAGCTACCACTTCCTGAGGTAGGCCGTTCCATGCATCCACCACTCCTTCTGTGAAAAAGAATTTCCTCACATTCCCCCTTAATCGACCTCCCTCTAATCTCATGCAGTGTCCTCTTGTCCTGCTATTTTTCTTATATTTAAACTTGTTAGACTCTTTCACCTTGTTAATGCCCTTAAGGTGTTTGAATGTTGCGAACATATCACCTCTCTCCCTCCTTTACTCAAGGGTATACATATCGAGCTCCTTTAATCTGTCCTCATATGTCTTCAGATGCAGTCCCTGCACCATTTTGGTTGCCCTTCTCTGGACTGCCTCAATTTGGTTAATGTCCTTGTGAAGGTGCGGCCTCCAGTACTGCATGCAGTAGTCCAGATGGGGCCTAACCAGTGTCTTGTAAAGAGGGATTATTACGTCCCTCTTACGACTGGTGATACCACTACTAATATACCCTAACATCCCCCTAGCCTTACCTACTGCTTTAGAGGTCTGCTTGGATGATTTCAGGTCATCGGTGATGATGATGATGCCGTAGTCTCTTTCTTCCTTTGTGACTGCCAGCAACTCCCCTCCCAGCCTATAGGTGGCTTCAGGTTTCTCTTCCCTATGCATGATCTTGCACTTCTTTGCATTAAATCCCAGTTGCCACTCTTCTGACCATTTTGCTAGTTTATCCAGATCTCTTCTCATTCTGCCCACCCCATCTGGATCATCTACTTTGTTGCAGATCTTGGTGTCATCTGCAAACAGACAAGCCTTAACTTCTAGTCCATCTGCAATGTCACTAATAAAGATATTGAAGAGGACTGGCCCCAGGACTGATCCCTGAGGTACAGCACTTGTGACTTGCATCTCTTCTGACTGTATACCATTTACCACCACTCTCTGTTTTGTGCCCGTCAACCAGTTTGCCACCCAGTTGACCAACTTCTGACCCACCCTGAGCCTACCCAGCTTATTTATCAATCTTCTATGTGGAACAGTGTCAAAAGCTTTGCTGAAGTCAAGGTAGGCAACATCAACTGCTCCCCCTTGGTCCACCACTCTGGTTACCCAGTCAAAAAAATCTGAGATCAGTTTGACAGGACCTTCCTTTTGTAAACCCATGCTGTCTTGGATCCTGTGCCCCTATGGATTCCAGGTGTTGCACTATCCTTTCCTTAAGGAGTGCCTCCATAATCTTGCCCACTACTGAGGTAAGACTGACTGGCCTGTAGTTCCCTGCCTCCTACCTGCTACCACTCTTGAGGAGCAGGATCACATGAGCCCTTCTCCAGTCTTCTGGGACCTCTTCTGTGCTCAGAGACTCACTAAACAGTTCTGCTAATGGCTCTGCGAGTTCCGCCCTTAGCTCCTTAAGTACCGTGGGATGTATGCCATTAGGTCCCATTGCCTGGTCCACCCTGAGCTTAGCAAGCTTTTCTAGGACCCTTTCTTTTGTGAAGGGAGTAGTGCTCACCTCCATCCCCCCTGTGTCCATGGTGCTGAGCTGTGGGCCCTGCCCTACCTTTTCTTCAGCAAATACTGTGCAAAAGTATTTATTTAGGATAGATGCTTTTACAGGGTCCTCCTCCTCACATGCCCCCTTTTCTCCTTTGAGTTTAGCAATCCCCCCTCTGGACTTTCTCCTTTCACTACTGTATCTATAGAAAGTCTTGTCACCTTCTTTCACTGTTCATGCTAGTGTTTCCTCAGTTTCAGATTTTGCCTGCCTTACTGCCTTCCCTGCTTCCCTTAGGGCAGTTCGGTATGCCTTCTTAGCTTCATCCCACTGTGTTCCTTCATATTTCCTGAAGGCCAGCCTTGTGGCTCTGACCTTTTCTGCTACTGCATTGAGAACCAAAGTGGTTTTCTTCTTCTTTTGCACTTCCTTTTCTGTCTAACACAATGGGATGTTGCTTCAAATATTGCATCCTTAATGCTTGCCCACTTTGCCTGTACCCCCTCACCTGTGTTTCTTTTTGCCAGGGCTAGCTTAACTCTGTTGGGCATCTTATCAAAGTCAGCACCTCTGAAGTCACATATTTTTGCCTTGGAATTGGATGGTTTTGATGTAGTGGCCAAATTGAACCACATCATGTGATGGTCACTGGCCCCCAGGTGACCTTCTACCTGGAGATCTGTGATCCTTTCCCTGTTAGTCAGTACTAGATCTAGGATAGCTCTGTCTCTTGTGGGTTGTTTTACCAGTTGTTTGAGGCCCTCCCCTGCAGGTAATCCACCATGTGTCTAGTTCTGGCAGATGTTCCTGCTGGTATTGATCAATCTGTATCTGGCATGTTGAAGTCTCCCATTATCAGAACCTCCACTTCAGCTGTCATGTTTTATATGCCTTCTAACAGTAATGTGTCTATGTCCTCCCCCTGGTCTGGGGGCCTGTGGACAACCCCAGTTCTTATGGCTGTCCCATTTGCTGTTTCCAGGGTGATCCATAGTTCTTCTGGCTCCTTATGTGTATTCTGAATTTCTGTACCTTTGATATTTTCATTGACATACAGGGCCAGTCCACCCCTCTTTTTGTACCACGGTCTGTTCTTAACAGTACATAGCTAGGTACTGAAGTCTCCCAAGTGTAGTTGCTGGTAAACCACATCTCACTAATTGCTACTATGTCCAGTTTAGCCTCTGACATTATTGCCTGCAGGTCTGGGATCTTATTTCCCAGGCTGTGAGCATTTGTGTACATAATTTTCCATTGGCCAGATTTCGGTGTATTAGTTGTTAGGTGAGGTTTGCCATTTCCCCTGAGCATCGTACGGGGAGACTGACCTTTTTTCTTACCTGGTGATGCAAATGAACTGCAAATATGCTGAATCCCTGTTTGATCACTAGCTGAGGGGGGAAGGGTGTTCTTTCCATTCGACGTATGGGGTGCTGCACCCCTCACCCCATTTGCTAATTCAAATATTGTGAAAAGACATCAAACTTCTGCCCCAATGCACTGACTCCCTCCTTAGTCAAATGCAGTCCATCAAATTTAAAGAACTGTAGCTCCCAGAACTGTTGCCAGTTCCCTACAAATCTGTGTCCTTTTTCCTGGCACCAGCCCTTGAGCCACATGTTTACCTCCCCTATCTCCCCTTCTCTGACCTTCTGTCCATCTGCCCCCCTCTCCCAGATTGGCAGGATCTCAGAGAAGGAGATGTCAGATGAAATGGATGACAGTTTGTCACCCAGCCTGGTCAGGTGTTCCTTGGTCTCCACAACTGACTGGCTGGCGAGATCAGTAGTCCCAATGAGTACCAGGACGTCAGTGTTTTCTCCTGCTTTGTGAACAGTTTTAGTAATGTGGTCAGTGTCTCTTCATGCTGATGTACCTGGGAGACATCTGACCATTACCCCTGGCTGGAGATGGGTATCAGCTCCCCGAATCATGGAGTCTCCTATGATCAGAAGTTTTTTGGATTTCCTTTTTGCTTTTTTTGTTTTGGTTCCTGATTTGGGTGAGTTTTGTTGTTCCATCTCCTGTGCTGCAGTGTCCTGCTCTGCAGTGTCCTCTGCCCCTTTGTTTGATTTCAGAGATAGAGGCAGATACCTGTTTGTAGTATTTATGTGGTTTTTGGAGGTAATATATTGGAGATCACAGAATGATGAGGCACCCTATTTTCCCCTTCTAACCACCTGCCAACCTCCTGGACCAACTACCCTCTGCAGTTGAGGTTCTTCTGTTGGATGTTGGGGAAATGGACAGTGGTTCTTATAATGTATTTCCTCTTGAATATGAAATTTGAGGCACGCAATCTCTGCCCATGCTGCCCGGAGCTGAGCCCTAAGATCTCCAATGGCCCAGCATGTAGGACAGTGTCCTAAATCCTGCAAGACTATATTTCTGAAAAGTGTTCTGCAGTACCTGCAGTTAATGATATCCATTCCAGATAAGTTGCTGGGTTTATAACCTGGTCAGAGTAATTAGAAGGAAGAAAATGCAAGTAATGGTTTGATTTTGTGTTTTGTTTTCGTGTAACTTGTTATAACAAGTTAAATTACTAGTGCCCCTGTAAATGAGCTCACCTTGTGGATGTCCCACTGATCCGCCCCCTTTCTGCTTTGCCACAGGAAATGTCACAACTGTGGTACCCTATAAAAGGAGTGTAGAATGGGGTGGTTGGGGATTGGGGTGGGTGGCTGGGACCTTCCTCTGCCTAAAAAAGAAGAACCACGAATGAAAGAACAAGAAGGTAAGAGCAGAAACAATCAGTCAACAACAAATGCAGTAACCCTAAAAGCTTATCCTAATGTTAGATAAAACTATAAAACATGTAAAGCACCACCTGTAATAATTTCAGAGAAGATATACCCTGTAAGAAACACTTTGCTACAGAGAAAAATAAAGCAGTAACAGAAGATATACCTTGCAAAAGACAATTTGAATCAGAAGATTACAGCAGTAATCTGTTAGCACACACCTGTAGGCACACCTTGTAATAATGCAGAAGAATGTATACCAGCAACAACAATCTGAATCAGAGAAAAATAAAGGAATGAAATGTTAGCAACAAACAGTAGCAATCTCCATGAGTACAAAATAAAAATAACACACAGTAAATCTGCTTAGCCAAAAGAAGTCTTAATCCATTTCCCTTGCTCTGGTAAGGTTCTCTGCTCTGTCCTTTCAAGCAGAGACAGTGAGAATTAGAGAAAGAGAGAGAATGTGATGTGTGAGTGAGTCAGCCAGATGAAAAAGGACCAGAGACCACAACCAACAGTATGGTGAGCGAAGAGTAAAAATTATTCACTATCTCAGGGACATGGGGAGGCCATTATAATGATCAGGACAGGAGGGGGGTAGATTACCAGGAGGAAAAAAAAGAAAAGTAGTTAGCACTCGATATTTGAAGACTGCTGCCATGTTTTTTTTTTCCATTTTTTTAATGCTCCCTAGCTGAGACAGCCTTGGCTACTATCTGCCCTAACCCACCATCTTAAACCATCCCAAATTTATCCAGGTTTACCTATTCCACTGAATAACCCCATGGATTGCCCCCTGTGGCTGGGTCAGGAGGGGGATGGGCTGTTGAGCTCTGGCTTGCAAATATTTGTGGAAGCACACATGCATCCTTGGACCAAGGCTTCCTCCCTGTCCCTTGATTTACATCTTTCATTCATGCACCTAGTGGCAGCAAAGTGCCAAGATCACATGCCTCCCCAGTCTGAGAGAGGAGATCTGTCAGGTGGCTGCTCAATCATTTGCTAGCCCTGCCCCCCGCTGACCCTCTGTGACCCAAGCTCATTCCCAAACCCAGGTAGCCAGTGTGGCAAGAGGTAAAGTGCAGAGTGCCTCTGCCCTGTATGCCACCAGGCCAGCCCCAGTGCATTTTTTGTTTCTTTTTTAAAACTTACTATGCATATGTGCTGCTTTAGTGGGCAATAGTTTTTGAGCTATTTCCATTGTTACGATGTCTATTACCAATTACTAAGGCAAGGCAGGGCAATACTGACAGCTATTTCTGGTCATGTGACCAGGTTTTGGCAACTCACAGGCCAGCATTTTGATCCACAGTTTAATAATTTAAAATATTGTTATGCTGGAATTTTGATGCTACCAGTTATCTTTGCTTGTTAATAAAGCATTTTAATTTATCTTGTTCGCAACTGTTCTTCCCTCTTGTTGCCTACTCCACTGGCTTATGCCTGGAAATGAGCCACAGCACAGTGTGACTCTCCCGCTCACCAATTTTCAAATAAACAAATAAATTATAAATGTCAGAAGCAGGGCATTAAGACTTTAGCTCCAGAGCCAGCCTCAGATGTAAGTGAACCACTAGGAACCAAAAACTAAGTCCCTGGGATCAGTGCACTGACCTGGTAATCAAACAAATAAATAACATAGATGTCCTTATTGATGATGAAAACAATGACACCAAATTCTTGGAGCAAGCATAGCCCAGTCACTAGATGCCGATTGTTAGAGCACAGAGCTGTGAACCAGGAGACCCAGATTAAATTTCTACAGCTTTAATTTATTGGGTGACACCAAGCATATCACTTGTGTGCTCAATTCTTTCTTTCTCTTTGCAAATAACCCCTGACCTTTCCCTAACCTATCTGTGTGCACACTGTAGCTGTTGCTAATTATTCATGAATTGTAGAGTGCTTTGGAAGGCACCAAGAAAGGCCTTATATACTAAAACTCAATTCCTTTCCAATTCAGACATTGTCAGAGTACTGTACTGCATAATTGAGTTCTGCTCATCCCGATAGTAATTATTTTTCCAGTGACTGGATCTCCTCCTTATAACAAATTTAGAGAAAGAAGTTTATTTTAATATTCTTGCACAATGCATGGATCAGTTGACATACCGTGAACATTTGTGAACTGAGTGCATCCACCGTTTATGAATAATTCATGACATATTCATCATCCTTTTGACGAGGAATGTCCTAAGAGTACATATAAAGGAATACTGTGTGTTTCGATGATGAATTGTAAATAATGACTACAATACTGATATCTAAGTAGCTGTTAGCATGATGAATTCCAAATATGCAGGAAAAAGAAAAAGAAAATATTTATTTTCCAACATTTATCAGTTTTTCTGCAATGATCCTGACATTGGTCAAGCATGATAAATCAGGACATGATATCATGATATGCCATAAAAAATCACATTTATTATGTTCATAACATCAACGTCTTTGTTAGATAGCTATTTATGATCATGTGTAATCATTATTAAAAACAATGATTGTTTTTGAGAGCTGAACATGGTGTTTGAGCATGATTGATGATGAATAGTTATGATAAATCATGATTTAGTCATCATTATTCTAGCTAGGAAGGCATCTTGGAAAAAATGTACATTTTGAAGCTTTTTTCAGACAAGAGATGATGGATTTGGGCCAAGGTGGCCTTCATAGTTTATAATAATTACCATCTTAACTGGTGATTCTTGTTGTATGCAAACAGATGTGCTTGCATGTGTTATGTGCTTTTCCTAAAGAAATTTAGGTCAGACATCTCCTGTTATATATTGTATTTAAGGAGTAAATTACAAATGTTGCCTTTCTTGGGGGAAAAAGTGTTTTTGTGCAAAATGTACAATAATGCTAATGGGCAGAATGTTGACCAGTTTTTGTTTTGATCTATTTGCAGAAACCCCGAGCTCCCTTCATAAGGCATGCTAGGTTACTGCCAAATACTTAACTATTACAGTATATAAAGATGCACTCCTGGGGGTATGGACTGTTGGAGCAAGATGGCAAACTGCCTTTAGCGGGACTCCACTATGAGATGAACACTTACCAGCAATGAAATTATTTAAAATGCATGAATTAACTAACCTCGTTGGGCAGTGGTACATCAAGTCCATGGCGGCACAGAAACCTTCAAAGTGGCTAATTCCAGTCTGAGCCAGTAAACACCATCTGCAAACAGCATGATCCAGTACAGGCTTGAACCCACTCTAAAAACTGCCACAGTTAGCACTGGCAAAAGCTCCCACACATGGAGAAAACCTATCAGGCATCCTGATGATCCTTGCGACAATGTAGCAGGAAGCAAAGGTCAGAATTAACAACATCATGGTACAGATAGCCCATATGCAGAGTAAAGCAATGGGGCTGACAAACTACTGCTGCACATACCACGAGGCTCAATGATGCAGGACACCAAATCAGTGAATTAGAGATACCATTACTGACAAAGTGAGAGAATGCAACAGCCTGAAAGCAAAGGTGGAAGAGCAACAGGAAAGAGTTGAGTGATGACCATGAAAACTGGGCCAGGTGGTCCAATATATGTCTGGTTGGTTTGCCAGAAGAGATTGAGGGAAGAATGCCAGAGAAATTAATCCAAAAGGGCTCACTGAAAAACTTAAGCAGAGCCCTTAGGCTACAGAATTTAAAGGTTCTCAGGCTTAAACCCAGTGACATCCTAGGCATTTTGTAATAAAATATTTAAAATATCAAGAGACAGAAATCATCATTTGAGCTACCAAAGCACATGGCCTCATTCAGGTGGAGGAAGGACAGGTCTTAATTTTCCAAGAATTTACCAGTGAATTACAACAGTGGTGGCAGCACTTCTCTGGGGTAAAGGCCAAATTACACTGAAATGGGTGGGAATTTGCACACTTTTATATATTGTGAATGAATTTCCATGCCCAGCAGACCACTGAGTGTTTTCACTGACCTTGCAGAGGCAGAGCGATTCACTGATTAGAAGCATGTCACCTTGCAAAAAAGGCAACAGGTGAGAACAACTGCTCCAGGTACTTAAAATGATGGAAATCTTGTAAGTATTCTCTATGTCTGTCTTCCCTGAATTAAGTACCCCAAGTAGTCACAAAGCATAGCACCCCCTAATCCCTTGCCCCACTCATCTGCATGTACACTGGCTTGCTCCTTGATAGGAGGAGAAGGTGACATATAAATTCTTCTATTCTAGTTTTGAGAAGGGGACGGAGAATACCCAACAACCACTCCCCTGCAGGGAGTTCTGAACATAGGCCAGCACCAATATATGCTACAGTCTTGTTGCTGCACAAGCATCAACAGCATGGTGCCTTAGGCCAGGAAAAAGTGCCTTTCAGTGGTCAAATGGAGGTTTTCAGGAGGGGGGCCTGGGGAAAGAAATACAAACTGCCTCGAGCCAGTCACCATGATGGTGTAAAAGCCACTGAACTTCATCTGTGGATTGTGTGGCCTGCTGTGCTTGGGCTTCAGCATCAGTGAATTAGGCTGGAAGTGTAATGCCAAAAACTGGGGCCTGAGTGGGAACTCTTGCTCAGGAGAAACGTTCACAACTATCGTTTGCTTCTTTGTTTCTCCAACCTTGATGGTATCACTGGGGTGCGAGCATCAGTAAGGTTGGAAACTTCTACCACATCTTTATTATCAAGGAGTGCAGTGCACATATATGTTTGAAACACAGTTTTAGAAGTGAGAAAGGAATAAGTGCCCCAGCTGGGATTTGAACACAGGTCTGCTTGGAATACCATTCCACAGCACTAACCAATTGTGCTACCAGGACAATTGGAACCTGAGGATCCCCAAGGGCACTCAATCTTTTCTCGAATGCACACCCTGGAACAAACTTATGAAGCCTTCTACTTCGGTGTTTAACTGCCAAATCATTGGGCATGCATTGCGCTGTCTCTCATTAGTGGGACAGTGCTGCTGTGCATTGACCACTGTTAGCTGTGTGCCTTATAGCTGCTAGACTATGAGCTTCAGCAGATGGAGGACCCTGTGTAATGCCAAAGGATCCACACACTTGACATTATGGTCAGACTGTGGGCATAAATAACAAAACTTGTCAACACACTGGCAGCAGCTGCCAACTGATCACTTGCACACGTTGTAATGGTAATACTAACCACAAGTATAATCCTGCCTTAGTTTCAGGGGGTTGCTATACCACCCTTAAAGTTCCATTTACATATTAAACCATTGGCTATATAATTCCTTTACAACTTTAAGCTTTTTTAAATTAGCTACCCATTAATGCACTAGATATTATGTCCACTACTGATTTGTATGGGAGCACAATCCAGGGAATGTCAGACCTGGTAAGGGGGATGGGGGCATGAGGAAGGGTCTAATGTTTGTTCTGTTGTGGGTTAGGTATATGTATAGGGATGGGGGAAGGGAGGGACAGGATATGTATGTTATGTCATTTGATGGTCCAGCTCAGAGGGATGGGGAGGGGAGTGGGCCTATGTAAGAAAAACAACTAGTTAAGCTTTCCATTGTTCAGTTTAAATTCTCAGATACATACAGAATGGAACATTATTGTGATCATGGCATCAAGAATGGGCATGAGGTTCTAGGGGTCTGAAGTCATGGTAAGGTGATGCTCCTCCCAAAATGTGGTAATGGATGGGCCTCTAAAAACTGTACCATGGAATATCAAGGGCTTGAAAAACATGGCTAAATGAAAAAGAGTTATTGCTAGAGTAAAGAAAATGAAGAACAATGCCCTGCTGCTACAGGAGACACATGTCTCCAGGTGAGTTTGTGTAAACACAGAAAATCTAGGGAGATATGAGGGTGGGCTCATGTTATAACACAAAGGCTAGGAGGCCACAATTTGGCTGAAACCATCATTCCCTGGAAAGATTTTTGTTTTGTTTGCTTGTTTTTATCTTCTGTTTACTCCCCTCTGGGCTACTGGCAGGTAGGCTCCAGCCCTCTCATGAGAGAGCTCGCATCCACCATGGCACCGTGTGTGTCTCCCAACCCCCAGCCAAGACCCCTGGCAAATTCCCCACAGATTGCTCCCCCCTGGTGGGGCCAGGAAAAGGAGGGCCATCGTTCCCTCCGGTACACAATACATCTTGCTGGGGAATGAGCCTTGGGTTGGAAGCATGGCTGGGCTTCATGTAGGCTGCCAGCACCCCTTCATTTTTTCCATTTTTGTCCCTTCCCTTTTACTGCTATGAGCGCGTGCGTGTGGTGGTGTGCACATGCCATGTCACTACATTCTTGCCTCCCTAACTCTGGTGTTGCCACTGACCTCCACCTGGAGGCAGCCAAGGTGCTGGACAACATTCCCTCCCTCCTGGGAGAGGAGAGCCATACATTGGATGCTAGATCCTCTCCCTTCCCTGACGACCCCCGGCAACCCGAGCTCACTCCTGAACCTAGGTTACCAGCATGACATGATGTATGGTGTCCAATACCTCAACCCTCAGTGCCACCGGGCTGGCCCTAATCCCCTGGAAAGATTCTTAAATGCAACACAGATGGAGGGGGAGATTCACAGTGGTCTACAAACAACATAACAGTGAGTAAGCTAGTTATTGGGTCTATTTATGGGCTGAACATAGTGAAAGGGCATTTATACAGACACCTGGCACTAGAAATGTTCCAGTTTGAGGAACCCTGGGTCCTCCGGGATGACCATAACTGCATCCTGGACACAGTCCTTGACAGGTCCAATACAGGTATTTGGTAATGCATGAGCACTAAAATAATTGGCTGGCTTGCATAGCCTCATAGATGCGTGGCATCACTTCAGTCCTAGCAGGAGACACAATAGTTTCTATTCCCACATGCATAGCAGCTATGCCCATATAGATAAAATATTAATCTCATCCTTCTTAATCTTGGTAGCTGGGCATGCCACACACAAAGGCAACCTGCTCTCTGATCATGTCCCTGTCATTCTCCTGCTTGCTATGGGGGCTCCTCAGCACCTGCTAGGGCCTGATGACTGGGCCCCACCCTGCTTACAAACAAGAGTTCAGATCACATGTCCAAGAGGTTTTAGTGGAATTTTTACAAAGAGGCAATACTTCTCATATAACTCGGTGGGAATCTCTTAAGGTGTACTTGTGAGGTCAAATTATGCCCAATGTCAAATATAAAAAGAAATGTAAAGTAGCAAGAGAAAAATTCTAGAAGCCAACACAGAGGTATGTGACAGGGTCCATATGGTCTATCCAGTTCCAAAACTATGTCACTGTATACAAAAACTAAGATGGAAATACAATTCATTGGGTGGTGCAGCAGTGGAAAGAGGAAGCATTCTCACAAAAACAGGACACTACTATGATGAAAACAGTGAAGGCAAGTTACTGGTGTTGTTGCTTACAAGTAGGGAGGGAGCTACAACCATAGATAAGATCCGGCAGGAAGATGGGGGAATGACCACCATGCATAGCTCTATCAGGGAAGTCTTTTGTGCCTTTTACAGTAAACTGCATACCTCAGAAGTATTGCCCACACTAGAGCAACACCAATCATTTTTTTCATAAGGCTCCCATAGTCCACATATCTACGCAGCAAAGAAGAGACCTAGACGTGCCCCATCAAAGCAGGAGGTATCAGAAAAACTGAGACGTCTTAGAAGTGGGAAGGCTCTGGTCCTGGATGGGCTACCAGTAGACTTCTATAAGGTATTCTCCCAATGACTGCAGGACATCAAATTTGACATGGTAATGGAAAGGTTTAACAATGGTGTGATGCCCCACTCCACATGGTCGGCTACTATAACTCTACTTGCAAAGCCAGCCATATTAAATTACTACCCTTAGTCACATATATCTCTAGATAATGGCTAAATGTTCCAAGCAAGCTAGTAAATACTGTACATGAAAACCCATTGCGTGTGTTATTCACAGTATTAAGTCGCATAGCCATTTAGCTGTCTATACTGTATGCACTGTAAAATCAACTATATTAGCAATTATTTTTAATTTACTGCAATGATGAACTACATCTGCATTGTTTATGAATTAATAAAAACAATATTTACAAAAAGAAGATGCACTCCTGAGGAAAACTGTTTCTGCAGGTGCCGGCACACCAGTGTATTACTAAGTGGGGGTGCTACACTGCTGGGCGTGCCCTACTTTGGATGATACATTAAACTAAGGATTATGCTTCACATCTCCAGTGCTATTCTGGTGGGTGCCATTCAGGCCTTCTACTGTATATACCTCATTTTAATTCTAATGTCATGCCACATTCAGAGAAATACATTTTTTAATGAGTCTAACAAAGAAGACATAGACAAAATCACTTTTTAACATGTTTTTATTTCTTGAATTGTTGTACTGCAGTGTCAGCAAGCTGTTAAGTTGCAGATTCAATGTAATATGGAAGGGATCTAGCTTAGTCAACTGTTGATCAATACTTGGTCATGGTATAGCACCGAGACCTGTACATCTCAAACCAGAGCTATTAATGGCTTTGTCCATAGCACTGTGCTATACACATTCCCGCAGTGCTCCCTGGCTTATATGTCAAACTCCGGACAGCCTCGGGAGGTTGAGGGATGGGCCCCCAGAGGTGCTCAGTTCAATATGTTGGTGGGAGGGATCAGGGGTGTAGCCAGACAATATACAAATGTACACCAGGACCATGTTTGTTGCCTCATTTGGCACAATAAATACAACTTTTGTTTCTCATGACAATGGTTGTTGCCATGCATGGGTAAATACAAATGCCATGCATTGCTCCCTAAGACATCCACATACCAGCCCAGAGCCTGAATAGTGGAATTGTCCTTGGGATGCAAAGACAGTATTAGTGACCAGTTCTTCTAGTTTCGACTCCTATGAGTAAAATTACAGAAAGGTTTAGCATTTTCTTTGTTTTCATGGAAAAAGGAAGCAGTTCAGAGCCTATCTGCTATCCCCCTTAAATAAAATTGCACACCATGGAGTAATTGGAGTATGCCTGCCTACACCCATGGGAGGGATAGCAGAATCAACCAGATAAAGTACAAAACAATAAGAAACCACTAAGGTAAAAAATGTATTCATTACACAAAACTGCTAATCAGGGCTGCCCCACACTGAGGTGTAGGGCTTTGGGACTTGGGCATTTCCCTTTAAGACAGCCTCTATGGTAAAGAAGCTCCCAAGCTCAAAAGCCATCCTGTAAGAATATTTATATCTACATGTAAATAAAATACATAGATTTGATCATTTCTGTAACCTAAACACTGTAGTTATTTTACTGGCTGTGGTCTGTTTCTACAGCAGTTTTAGAGAAACCCCAGCGCTAAGCTAGTTTGAGAGAGATCATGGCCTTTTTCCTTGTAACACAGAATTCATAGAACAAATTATAGTGCCAGAATAAAGAGACTAATTGATTTTACAAACTCTAGTACAAATCAGTGAATCTGTCTGCAATTTCTGCTCAGATACTAATGAAATTACTCAGTAGCCTCAGGAGCTAAAAATCAAACAGTTTCAAATGAAAAACAAAAATCCATTGTTGCTATTGTTCAGCAGTAAAAAAACATTAGATACACTGGGTTTTAAGTTAAATGTCAGTTTGGAAGTGTAACAAGATGAATATGGCTACCTGATGAGAAAAAAGTCCTTGTAGCTTAGCTGTTTGTGTGTCACATGGTTATTCATCAAAAAAAAAATCTGGGTATAAAAGTCTGAAGGATCATTTCCTTACAAATCGCTATATCAGTAACTCTGCACTTTAAAGAAGTAAGAAAGCAATACTGGCATGCATTTTGAGAGAGAGCAGGTGACTTTCTGCCAGCATGATAGTGCATGTTACATGTGTTACTTGTGGAAAAGCAACCTGCAATACAAATCAACCTGGCAAGATGGGTTAGCTGCACACTTGAATATCAACAGCTCCCACTCAACATTTCATTAGGACTTTCCAATGATAATGCATCTCCCATTAGTGTGCCATGTGCACTCTCTCTCACAACTCCCCATACCTGATGTCTTTTGAGTAACCACAGCCTTGCCTGTCCCCTGATCTTGGCTTGTCCCTTCCCTCCTTATGTCTGCAGATCCAGACAAGCTGGAGGGGGTCAGTGACTCACAGAAAGAGAAGTAGGCAATGCAAATAAGGATTGATGGGCAGGCTCTATGATGAGAAAGGATGGATTAGAGTTGGCGGTCAGACACACTGTGGGGGCGAAGGTAGGACATCTACGATTACCATGTTAAAACACACTGAGTTCAAAACAAAGACAACACCCAGCTGATGATGATACTGTTGAATCAGGTGATGGTACCTGGTGCTGCTCCTGTGTGCTGCTGGCTGCTCTGACCAGTAGCATTAATTGCTGCTGCACATCCTGCTCTGGTTCTAAATCCTGCTGCCCCTTGCTCAGTCGGCCAGTGAATTCCTCCACCGTGTGTGTCATTCAAGTTTTAATTACAATGTGGGCAAGTCAGAGTGTGGACTACTGGACTGTGGTCTCAGTTAATGGTGGTGGTGGGCTTCTTCTGCTGAGCCTGATTGTAAGAGTCCTCTGCTCTGATGATGTGACAAGCAGCAGTATGGTCCATACTACAGTGCAATGCAGAATATAGCCACTAGAGAGCCCATTGACTGGGGCTCCTGCATGGCGAGAAGAGACAGAGGCTGAAAACATTGACAGTAGGCACCAGTGCTTGTCAATCAAAAATGGTGGTTTGGACCAGAACCATCAGAGCCATGGCCTACGTCCAAGCCTACCATGTCCACTTGCTCCAGCTGGCTGGGGGTTAGGAGGGGGTCCAGTCAGGAGACAGAGACGAGCAACCTGGTAAACGTAAAAAAAGAGGCAGACACAAAGAACACATCACTTTAGTGCTCCACCTAGTGGAACTCTTAAACGAACAGAATGACAATAAAAGCACGAAAAACAGATGTCTATCTTTTCTCCTTATTTAAAGTTTGGATGTAAAAGACTCCAGTGAGTCTATTTTTGGTAATTTATGCCTAAATTTCAGATGTAAAATACATCCAAAATAGAGTTGAATGAACTCATGGTTCTAGTCAACAATTTCCCTTTCTATAAAACCAGTTCAGGCAATTGTCTATAATGTAGCTGTGGTTTAGATGTTGATAAGTGGATTGGCTGCTACTACACATTTACAGTCCTTCACTGTCAGTCTTTATCATTGCTTGTGAAGTGTTTTGGAATGCAATGTGTATGAAAAGCATTCTATAAATGAAAATGTTCTGCTTCTGCTTCTTCTTCTGCTTCATCTTCTTCTTTATATTATATAAGTCAGTGTGTGCAAAGCAGTACCATCTAATAGTGCAAGCTGTGAATAACAGTAAAAGGCAGTGCTAAGTAATTATAATACTGCAGCAAGTGACCTCTAATATTGATCTATGTGTTAGCAAGCATGACATTTAAAGGGGCTTTCTGACCATTCAGCTCAAGGCAAATTTCCCCCAGATGGGTTGCTAAACTGACTTTTTTGGAAAGAATACTATAATTTTTACAGCTGCATAGGAGAACTATGCTAACGTCTTGCTATTACAGAAAGAAGGGGTACTGGATAGCTAGTCTGAGTTCTTCCACAGTATATTTGAAGTACATGTGGTCCTCTCCATTAACTACAGTGCTGTCCCCCCAACCCTCTGTGAATTAATTTCCTGCTCCACACTCACTTCCAGTTCACTTCTGGGTTCTGGGTTCAGGGCCAGTACTTGTCTTCCCCCCTGTTCAATATGTAATAATGTTTACCTCCAATCACTGTCCCCATTATATATGTAATGATTCCCTGGTGTCTAGTGGCTCCCCACCCTCTGATCACTGTCCACTTCTATAGTAGTGTTTTCCTGGTGTCTAGTGGGACCCCCACCCTTTGATCATCATCCCTGTTATATTATATATATATATTTTTTTAATTTAATATACTTTATTGCTCTTCTGATGTAAGCAGGGAGTATGAAACAAGACATTAGGTCAAAAAATAGATGAAAAACATATACAACTTAAAAAAACATTACAATATCTGGTTGCTTACAAATTCCCCTACCCACTCACTCCCCCCTCTGCCCCCCAACCACCCTACCCATGTCTGTCACCAATTACAAATGTCATAAACCATGGTTGCAACATACAAGCACTTCCTAACAGGGACACAAATGAACAAGTTAACAGGAAAAAAAAACACAATAACCAAATACATTTGATTTTATCAACTTAAAACAAGGAGAACACTATCCAGAGTTTTAGGTAGACCAAGACAACAGTTAATTAGTTGTGAGAAGAGTATAGAGAGGTTCCCATCTTTTAGCATATTTCGTCATACCATTTGACAACTTTGCTATTGTAAATTCAGCCTGCAAGGCGAACAGAATTTCATTAAACCATTCCAGGTAATTTGGAGCGGTTAAATCCAACCAATGCCTTAATATAACTTTTTTGGCACATGCAGAAATCAATGCCATGTGGGCCCTCTGATTACCCCCAGGTATTGATGTACAATCACCTATAGGACATGTTTCTATGCTGAAGCTACCTGTCAAAGCTAATAATAGGTTTAATCTATTTTCTATGCTACGCCAAAAAATGGCAATCTTTTCACAAGACCATAACATATGAGTTAAGTCTGCAGCATCTTGATGACATTTAGAGCAATGGCTAGTGTGCAGGAGACCTAACCGATGTAATTTAGAAGGAGTATAATATAGATTATGTATTATACGGAACTACATATATCTGTATTTATCCCATTTAATGTATTTGTATAAATGTGCCCAAATTGGGGCCCAATCTCCAGAATTAGAAGAGATCTGAGTAACCCTACTCCATTGACAGTAACTTTGGTTGTCGGCCAGAGTCACTGTCGATATGATAAAATCATAAGAATAAGATATTAAATGGGAGTAAGGTATAGCCTCCAAATAGGGAAGTAGCACACTAGAAAAAGAACTAAGCCACGTTCCTGTCCCAAAATGCTACATCAACATATGAGATAGTTGAAAATATTTAAAGATTGAATTTTTTTCCCATTTAAACAGAGAGCAACCTTCCTTAAAGGAAATCATTTTCTGATCCTTTACTAACTGCTCCACCCTCTCTATACCTATTTGAGGCCAGAAAAATGGACATTTTATTGGTTTACCAGCAATTAAGAAATTAGGGTTACAAAACAAGGTTGTGCTATGTCCATTAACCTGTCTTTTTTAAAAAAGACACTTAACTGTTGCTGAGTCTGAATTAAAGAATTTAAGGGAGTATTATGTAGAGATTTTGGAAGTCTTCTGAAGGGGATAAAGGGTAGAACTTTCGGGTCTATACCAGCTTCCTCACAGAGATCCTGCTCGATCTTAACCCAAGAAGGTAGATAGTCAAACCCCTGCATAGGCCGTAACCAGTATCACATTCTAGTCAGGTGTATTGCTAAATAATATATATAAAAATTTGGAGCCTGGAGACCACCATCTAGCTTTTTCCTAGCTAATTTTAAGTAACTGTATATTATGTATTTCTATGGTGTCTAGTGGCACCCCACCCTAAGATTGCTGTCCCCTTATATTGTACTGTTTTCCCTGGTGTCTAGTGGCACCCCCAACCTCCGATTGCTGTCTGCATTATATTGTACTGTTTTCTTGGTGTTTGGTGGCACCATTGCCCTTTGATCACCATTCCCCTTACATTGTACTATTTCCCTGGTGTCTAGTGGTACCCTCCTCTGATCACCATCCCCGTTACACTGAAATGTTTCCCTAGTGTCTAGTAGCACCCCCAAATCACCATCCTAATTTTATTGAACTGTTTCCCTAGTGTCTAGTGGCCCCCCAATCACCATCCTCATTATATTGAACTATTACCCTGGTGTCCAGTGGCACCCCCCGATTGCCATTCCTGTTACATTTTGCAGTTTCTCTGCTGTCTAGTGGCAACCCCCCAATCACCACCCTCATTATATTGAACTGTTTCCCTGGTGTCCAGTGGTGCCCTCCCTCTGATTGCCATTCCTGTTACATTTTACAGTTTCCCTGGTGTCTAGTGGCACCCCCCCCCAATCACCTTCCTCATTATATTGAACTGTTTCCCTGGTGTCCAGTGGCACCCCCCCGATTGCCATTTCTGTTACATTTTACAGTTTCTCTGGTGTCTTTCTTATGACACCCCCCCAACTACCATCCTAATTAGATTGTACTGTTTACCTGGTGTCTAGTGGCACCCTGTGCCCTCCTTTTGCCATCTCCATATTAATTTTCCTAATGTCAGCTGTAAAAAGGCAAACTGTCACTCAGTGTTTTTCCCCTCTTTCAACCTGTGAAAAAGAAAACAGTCCCTGGCTGATCTGACCGCTGCCACCCCGACCTCCCACTTAGCAGTCACCACTCCCCACTCCCCCACCACCCACACCCTCACTCACCTGAACATGTCTCAGTGTGAAGATTTACTCTCTTATCGAAGACACATCTTGTTGCTGGAACCAGCGACTGTGATATGAGAAAGTAACGGAAGTGCAGTTAAATGTATTTCAATGGGGTTTTGAACTTTGATGGATAACTTTGTCATTTTTGTATGTTTTGACTCCAGATTTTCAACATGAACTTTTCAGGACCCTACCTCATGACTAATGGTGGTGGACTTACTGTATGCACATCAATCCCAAAAGGAAATTTCAGAATCACTTGGTGAAATCACCTTTTGTGCAGAATTTTAACATTTTCCCCACTATTGTTCATGAGGTGGAGACATAAGAAGGCTATGTTAAAAATATGGAGCAGACATATGTAAAAATGACAAAATTACAAGCATATGTTGAAATGCTTCTATGCTCACTCATAACTTCAGTGATTTTAAATATTTTGACCCCAAATTTGCAACAGATCTATTTTTTTGCACTACCTCATAAATATGACAGCTGTCATTTTTCAAATCCTGGCCAAAATGTGTTTTTGCACCTGTGGCATGAAATGACATTTCAGTGGCATGGAATCACATTTCAGTGGGGATTTGAAAACTTTCACCTATGAGGTTCATGAGGTGGGGTAATAAGAAATCCATGCTAAAAAGCTACTTTACAAATATGATAAAATGTGTAGGTTATCACTGAATGTTGCAGTATTTGAATGTTCGCTCATTAGTTTGCTAATTTTCAATATTTTGACTCCAAACATTTAACTTTCACATTTTTTCACACTACCTCATAAATGAGATGGGTGTAATTTTTATAAATTCTGGACAAGACATCTTTTCACACATGTGGTGCAAAATGCCATTTAATCCAATATACTATAAATGCTGCATGTCATGTTTATACAGGCTGTCATAAAATGACTATCTTGAAAAATTGGGGTCAAAATTAAAAAAGTGAATGTGTGAACAGTTAATGTGTTAAGACTGAATGTATGAAGAGAGAATGTGTGCAGAGTGAATGTACTGTATAAAGAGTGAAAGTGTGAAGAGTGAATGTGTAAAGATGAGGGCCCGATTCTAGTAGCACCCCATGCCTATCACAAGTTGTGACATCGTAGGGGTGCACTTGCACCAGGGACCCTGCGCCTGAATCTCTATCAAGCAGGGTCCCTGTGGTTAAGTCCTGTGGCTTACGCCAACAGGATACTTGTAACCAAATGGAAAGCACAACAGCAGACATTGCCTCAAGCCTCTGGCATTGCCCTGTAAAAGGGCAAAGGCACCCCCAGCACCAATCCCCATAAACTTCCCCTCTAGCCATGATTCCCCCCACAAGGGTCATATAAAATCCCCCCTCAGCTGTGATTCCCCTGTAATATCCAATCATTTTTTTATTTTTATTTTTCATTGTTTTTGTTACCAGTCATCTAATCCTCGGCACCTTCCTGCACACCACTACCTCACTCCAATCCCCACTGATACCCCCTGATTTGCCCCTCCAGGGTGGGGTCGATGACTGGATCCAGCTGATCTCTGACAGGAAAGGTGCTAGTAATGACCAGCATTGTCTCCCTGGCTCCCCCCCCCAGGGTGGGGTTCAGGGCTCAGATGGTGCATCGGAGCCATCATTGGTCAGTGGGGAGATTGGGGCCATGAAGGCAGTGGTGCCAGGCATGCTTCATTCATGGTGGCTGATGCTATTTTCTGGACTTGCCCAGGGGCAGGGACATGCAATGACATCCTGCGTCCACCCCACCCTTCTTTTTGACTAGGTGCCAGCACTTGCATTTCTCTCAGCCTCTTCCAGGAGTCCTACATGCACCAGACACTTGCTCAACCCTCCCCCCAGAGAAGGAGAGCAGCCCTGGGGTGCTCAGTCTTTCTTCCTCTGGCTCCCCGGGTCTGTTCCCAACCTGCTATCGGGTGAAGCAAGCAGAATCCAACTGCTGCACCAATGGTTAGTAATATTCACTGATAATCTCAGCTCGATCCCCCATTATATTAGTGTAGTCTCTTCCCAGCCTTGAGCCTCATTCAGACCACTTCTGCAACTCAAATATTATGGCATTCATAAATATATAACATGAAATAAGACACATCAGTCACATCATCTCTGACAGAGTTAGTGGCCTCCCACCTGGATTGCCAGATCACTGCACTCTTGACCCTTACCCAGCCAGTGACTGGCACAGCCCACCTCTCACCACCATGGCCAGCCACCAACTGAGCTCCATTTGAGCATATACCACTTTACATAGTATGTGCTCAATGAATGACAGCTCATTCATTGAGCATTTCCTATTTACAGTAGTACGCACTTAAATGGAGCTCAGTCGGCAGCTGGCCACAGTGGTGAGAGGTGGGCTGTGCCAGTTGCCAGCTGGATACGGGTCTGGGGAGCAGGGTGCTCTGGCACTGCAAGGTGGGGGGCCACTAAACTTCCAGGGATGATGGGCAACTGGATATGTATCTTATTTCATATTATATATTTATAGGTGCCATAACACTTGGGTTGCAGGGTGCGTGGATCAGGATGGGCTCAAGGCTGGGAGGGGTTTGCATTAATATGATGGGGCTCAGGCTGAGGGGATTATGATTGGATATTATGGGGAATCGGAGCTGAAGGGGATTTTTATATGGCTCTTGTGGGGGTATCATAGCTAGAGGGAAGTTTATGGGGATCAGGACTTGGGAGACTACATAGCCCTACAGGGCATTTGTAATGAATGTTGGGGGGTCAGGGCATGGAGGACTACATGGCCCTGTGGGGCTTATTAATGTATTTTGGGGATCGGGGTATGGGTGGGGCTACATGTACTGGGGAGGCAGGTACATTTGCACAACCCCTGGAGGTTGTAAGTACACTTACACTAGCTACAAGCTGGTGTAACTGTACTTTGGTGGATGTCCTCCAGTGGTTGTTTGAGAATAATGCCCTGGGGGACTTGATTGCATAACTGGGCAATCACAATAGGGCACAACTGCTGCTGTAAACCCCTAGTGCCATGTGACAGGGGGTTTAGGGCATAACTGGTGGCATATGTCCACTTTGGCACAAGCAGCTTGTGGCATGTTGCAGGCTGCTTTGCAGAATACTGTATGTCACAACTGCTGGTGTAACTTACTACTTGCACCATTTTTTTGGTGCAAGTCAAGTTATGCCAAACATAACCTTTTGAGAATCGGCCCCTGAATGTGTGATGAGTTAATATGTATTAAATGCGTGAAGCGTGAATGAGTACTAAATGTTTAAAGAGTGAATGTGTAAAGAGTGAATGTGCCAGGTCCTGCATTTCAGTAGGTGTATGGAGTCTTCCCATATTGCACAGCCCAAAGAACCTTTTTTGGCAGCATTAATACCACCATTTTGCAGCTGTATTGACTCTGACCAGAATTTGTATTTACAAGAAGAGTCTAGTGGCACTTCTGCATGGTCACACAGCAATACAGATACACCCTGCAGAAAGTAATAAATACACTAGCATGCTAGATGATTTCCTACAACACATGCTAATTTTTGGAGGCAGCATGGGTCAATGGCTTGAGCACAGATTTGGGAACCAGAAGCCCCTGGTTCAAATCCTACCTGCACCACTTACACACTGTATGACCGCAAGCAAGTCATTAAACCTTGCAATGAATTCACAAACCCAACTGTAAAAATGGGTAAAAACAAGACCCCACTGAAAATGAAATATAGCATCTAAGCTGGGATATCCTGGATAAATAAATTGTAAAAACAATCAGATCCTTTGTTTCTACAAATAACCTGAAAATCTTATGAGCATACACCTACCCCAATAGTTACTAATCCAAATCAGTTCAGCTAGAAACAGGCAATTAGGTGGAAAACCAACCAGGCTTTCAATAATTAGGAAGAGCATAGCCCAGCTGAGATGCAACATCTTGCTTACAGTGCCCTTGCCAAATGCAGTTTGGATTTAAGGAACATTCATTGAAGTTCACCAAATGTTCTTTAACTCAGTTCATGAATTGTTCATCAACCCAAAGTTCAAAAACTTTGCTGAACCTTTAATGGCCGGTGATGGACAAATTTGCATAACTAATTTCCATACTGATATGCACCGTTTCTCACATTCAGGGATATAATTAATCACAAAATGAATTCTCAAACAATTTAAGAAGGGGAGTACTGTTTCTAAAAAGAAATTAACCATTTCAATACACAAAAGGATTAACATTCAAACTCACTGCACCTTGAATGCGCTTCAACTTATGGTAGCATACATTGCAGATGGAACTTTCAGGTAATAAAAATGAAGGCAATCAGTGATTCCATGTGAAGGAATAGCAACAGAAAAAATAATGCATCTGCACTGTAAGCTACTGTTCTCCAAATGTATAGTTATAAATGCAAAGCAAACTTTATTTGTTAAACGCTATTCCAGAGCTAGATTATAGCATTGTACATATGAATGAAACAATAAAAACATATATTAAGCAATACAAATATTATACAACAGTCAATCATAAGCAGCAGGAATTTCAAGTATCCACAAATGCCAGATTAAATAAATAAGTCTTTAAGGCAGATTTGAAAGCCTCAATGGTCAGGCATATAAATAAAATATCTCTGGTTGCTACGTGATGCGATACTCATGTACCTATATTATGACTACTGTGATCTACCTATTACCAAGCTTGTACCACCAGTGAATGCCTGTAACACTGGTTGTTTTTTTTAATCTAAGCATTATGTACTGTATTGTTTTGTTTGCTGTGATGTATTGCTCTCTTTATGAGGTACCTTTGTAAATGTGTCTTTGACTCAAAGGTCTATAAACTGATGAGCTAATAAATAAATAAAATAAATAAATAAAATTCTTTAATCCGACGAGGTAGAGAATTCCACAACATCAGAGCTGTAAAGGAAAAGGCTGTAGCTCCCTAAAATTTCAGATGGAACCTGGGAATCTCTAACAACCCCTCGTCAGTGGAATGGAGAGGGCAGAGGGGGCAGTTGGGGTACAGGAGAGCTTGTAAATACCGCAGTTCCTGTCTGTGTAGGGCCTTATAGGTCAGTAATCTGACCTTGAAGGTGATTCTCTACTGAACTGTCAAACAGTGCAGGCCACGAAGCACAGGTGTGACATGACAAGATCTAGATAAGCCAGTCAACAACCTGGCAGACACATTCTGCACCAGCTGCAGGTGGTGGAGGTTCACCCCCGGTAGCCCTAGGTATATGGTGTTGCAGTAGTCGAGGAGAGAGCTCACAAAGGTGTGGACCAATGCTGAAAGGCCATCAGAAGGGACCAGGTGTTTTATCTGAATGATATTCCTTGGATGGTAAAATGAAGTTTTGATGGTGGCCAACACCTGAGACTTAAATGTCAGCCCACCATCAAGCATAACACCCAGATTTTGCAACCGGTCAGAGGTCATCAGTGGGCTGCTACCCAGCCATAGCCCAGATGGTTGCACAGCTGACAACCCCATACCCAATGGCCTGGGTCCACAACCAACACCTCAATCTTATCCAGGTTCAGCCTTAGCCAGTTGGCCATCATCCAGTCCTGAATCTCAGTGAGGCAGTTGTTAAAGAATGAAACAGCATCACTCTGCTTGGGTACAAAGGACATGTACAGCTGAGTATCATCTGCATAGCAGAGAAAGCTCAGCCCATACCACCTTATAATGTCTCCCAACGGCAGTATATATACCATGAACAACATGGGTGAAAGCACAGAGCCCTGCTGTACCCCACAAGGCAGGGGAGAGAGACCAAGGAAAAAAAAAAAGACTCCATTCTCTGAGTCCTGCCTGTGAGGAAAGTTTAAAACCATCTGAGGGCCATCCCAGACAGACCACAGATCAGCTGCAGGTGCTCCAGTAACACATCATAGTCCACAGTATCAAATGCCACAGAGAGGTCAAGGAGAACCAAGATGGAACGGTTCCTCCTATCTCTCACTATCGCTAATGGAAACGATCCTGAAGGAAAGGCTGGTGCCCCTGCTGGGGTCTGGTGGGCTGCAGGACAGTAGACAGCATGGATTTGTTGAGGGAAGGTCCTGCCAAACCAACCTGGTCAAGTACTATGACTAGGTAACTAGGCAGGTGGACAAGGGCCATGCAGTGGATGTCCTGTACCTGGACTTCAGCAAGGCATTTGACTCGGTGCCACATGGGTGACTTGGAACAAAACTCGAAGGCATAGGGGTGGGACCAAAAATGGTGGGATGGTGACAAGCTGGCTGTAGGTGAGGCAACAGAGGGTGGTGGTGGAATGGGAACTCTCATCCCCAAGGGCAGTAATGAGTGGGGTTCCACAGGGCTCAGTACTGGGACCAATGTTATTTGGGATATTTATTGCAGATATATCCAAGGGCATCAAGAACAAGATCAGCTTGTTTGCCAATGACACCAAGATTGGGTGGTGGTGGATGATATGGAAGGATGGCAAGGTCTGCAGGAAGATCTGAATAAGCTGGAGCTTTGGTCAGACCATTGGAAGCTGGGGTTCAATGCCAAAAAGTGTAATGTACTGCATTTTGGAGCAAAACATCCAAGAAGAAACTACCAGCTGGGAGGGGTGCTGCTAGCAGAGACTGAAGAGGAGAAGGTTCTGGGGATGGTCATCACAGGATCAATGAACAACTCAGCACAGTGTAGGAAAGCAGCAACAAGGGCCAACAAAATGTTGGGGTGCATCGCAAGAGGAATGACATCGAGGAGAGGGGAGGTGATTCTGCCGCTGTATAGAGTACTGGTTAGAACTCATCTCAAGTACTGCATGCATTTCTGGTGCCCATAGCTGGAAAGGGACATTAAATTACTGGAGGGGGTGCAGCAAAGAGCGACCAAGATGATCCAGGGACTGGGGGACTTACCATATGAAAGTAGGCAAAAAGAGTTGAACTTGTACTCACTGAGGAGAGGAGGGACAGAGGGGATATGATCGTGACATTCAAGCACATGAGAAGGATAAATAAGACAGGTACAGAGGGGCTATTCAGGGTAAGGGTGGGGAGGGTTACTTGGGGTAATAACATGAGATTGTAGGTAGGAAGGTTCAGGAGGGAGATGATGAGACACATTTTTACAGAGAGGGTGGTGGCAGGGTGGAATGCATTTCCAACAGAGGTGGTGGCCTGTAAAAGAGTGGGCTGCTTCAAATGGGTCTGGGACAGGGATAAAGGGAGGGGGTGAAGAGGGAGGGACAGCTTCAGAATAGGGTTGCAAAATCGAGCAGACTCGATAGACCAAAATGGCCTTTTTCTGCTGGCAAATTTCATATGTTATAAGTACCCGAACCAGCACCGTCTCAGTACTATGCCCTTTCCTGAAACCGGACTGGAGAGGATCATAGACATCATGGGTGATAAGATGCTCCTTGAGTTGCAACGCGACTGCCTTCTCAATAACCTTACCCACAAAAGGTAGGTTAGAGACATACCTGTAGTTTGCGAGACAGTCAGGGTCGAGAAAATATTTTTTCAGAAGGGGATGCACCACTGCCTCCTTCAGGGTATCTGGAAACACCCCAGTCTCCAATGAACACCGAACTATCTCAGCTAGGACTGGTCTGATTACCTCCATGCACCCCACCAGGAGATGTGTTGGATCCAAACTACAGTAAGTCGGTCGCAAATCCTGAATAATCTTCATGATGTCCATGATCACAAACTGGTCAAAGTTGGACCAGACAAACTGGGTGCCTGCAATCTCCCACCACCCACCACAATGCCCATTTGAGTGAGCCATACTGATCTCTGACCTGATGGTGGCAACCTTATCTGTGAAAAATTGAGCAAATTCATCACACTTATTTTGTGGAAAGGCTCCCCGGTTCTGGTACGGAAGAGCTAAGCTGTTCGATTTCAAGAAGCAGCAATCTCCCTGGACAGGAACTCTGCCTTCTTACGGGAGACCACCAGTTGATAGTCCTTATAATGGGATATCAAGCTAAGCCTGTCATCAACCATGCTGAATTTCCACCAACAATGCTCCAACCTTCTCCCCATTCTCCTCAACTCCCTCAAAGTCTCATTAAACCAAGCGGACCGAGGGTGAAGGGTGAGGAGATCAACCCAGACTGGAGCTATGGATTCTAGAGTGGTTGCCACTGCCTTATTATAGGCTAGAAGCAGCCCCCGGATCCCAGCTAACACCCGAACTCCCTGATATGTCCACCAATTCAAAAAAAAATCAGTTAAAAAAAATTGAGTTTGTTACTAGAATTCAGTTTTAACCTGTAATTGCTTTAGCCTTGTGATAAATTATTTTCATTATGTAAACTAAACCATGACCTTTAATTGCAATGAATAAGCTCTGTCTCTTATGTTATACTGAACCTAAAGCAAGAATATTTTAGGAACAGGGCCCTATGGGGCTAGCTGAATAGCACATCGGTAGAGATACCGCTTGCCATCCAGACGACCCGGGTTCGCGCCCTAAGCCCAGAATGTCTGGTGTCAGCCTGCATGGCAGTGTTCATGTATTCATTGGATGTCTCCTACCTTTAGGGCAGGAGGGCACCTCCTTCCACTGCACGACCACCCCCGGTGACCCAGGGGGGAAGGGGTTGTCATGCAGGAAGGAACAAGTGGTCCCTTTGGGGTGGTCTTACATGGGCACATATCCACTCATCTGGCAGTTGATGCAGAGGCTTCACATGCCCAGAGTGGGGCCAGCAGGGGGGCACTGAAGGTGGGGTGGGACTCAGTCTCCATTCCGCCGGCCCCGTTAAGCATCTCACCAAGGTCATCTCTCAGGAGCATGCCCTGGGGTGAGGGGAGGAAAAAGGGAATGAAATCCCCAGCAGTTCCGGGGCAGATGAACCCACCCCACCCCAAAACACGGCAGGGTCTCCTTGACTCCTTCCACACCTTTCCAGCTCTCCCCCATGGGCCCCAAGTGAAGTATGCTCCTCCCGGTTTGAGAGGGACCGGGGGGAATGGGATAAGTTGTGGGTTACAGTCAGGATACCTGGAATTTTGTTGAGCAAAGGCTGGTGTTGGGCTGGATCATATGGGACATCGTGTGGTGGTTGGAGGGCTTGGGAAGGTGGAAGGAGGTCCTGGCAGATGGCAAGGCAAAAATGGGGACAAAAACAGAAAGTAAAAAAAAATAAATAAAATAAGAACAGGGCCTTCTGGCCCCAATATCTAGAGCCAGTTGATAACACTGCACAGCCTATAGCACTGCACCAAAATTAGTGCACAACCAGCTGTAAACTATGTTCAGCCAATTAGCACACCCTAATGGAGTTCTTTAACTGCCAACAAAGCCCAAAGTGAATATGGCCTGTGCCCACATGGCCTAAGGCTCCATATCTTTCATGGGATAGTGCCAGAGTCTTGTGGGTCATATTCAGCCCTAGCATGCAAATGAGTCCATTGAGCACGTAAGGCAATAAGTGGACATTTGCATGCTCATTATTTGCTCATTTGCTTGTGCACACTGGCTCCACAGTGCCCATGCCAGACAATAGATGAACAGAGACCCTGTTAGTCTAGTGGATCCACTCCCCCCCCCCAATTGCCCCGTCCCTGTGTACATCATCCTTGATTGTTTACCTGACCTCTCTTCCACCATTCACCCCATCCCTGTGTAAATCATTCCTGGTAGTTCAGTGCATGCAGGTCCCTGAATTGCTCCTGTGCCTATGTAAATCAATGTCTCTGGTAGTAGACTGTCTTCCCAACCAAGTGTAACTGCCCCTATCTGTGGGACACCCCCCACCTGCCCACCCACTGAGGATTCCTTGCAGCCTCACTCACCCCAGTCACCAGAAAGTTGGTCACTGATGATGACTGGCACGGCCCTCTGTTCACTCCTCATCCAACCACCATCTGGCATATGCTCAGCATGATCACGAGTACTGTAGAAAAAACCTTTTTTTTTTCATGAGTACTCACAAGCATGCTGAACATATGTTAGATGGTGGCCAGCCGAAGAGGTGAGCGGAGGATTGTGCCAAGCACCATTGACTGTCCAGTGACTGGAGGTGGAAGTGCAGGGCGTTGGGTCCTCAGCAGGTGGCCAGGTGGGGAGGGTGGTCCACTAGGGCACCAGAACTTCACCTGTAGACACACACCCAGTGTTCAGAGGTGGGGCATGGCCTTAGTGCATAGTTAAGGTCAGATTTTGGTGGTGTTAATCGATGTCACACTGGGGGCTATTTACCACTGCTAAAACCTTTTGAATATACTGCTGCTCTGTTATACATCAGGAATACCTCATTTACATTGGTACAGCAGTACTATTAATGTTATCGTGCTGCCAGAATTAGGCAGTGCTTTGGGGAGCACTGAATATGGCTTATCCAGCAAACCAGCACTACTCCAGGTTATACTGCACTAACCCGCTTAGTGCCGTGCTTATCATTTGAATGTCAGTGCCTATATGTTTAAACAGGGCTGTCTTATGAATGATTTACTATTATTAAAACAATGGATTTCTGGCCAGCAAATTTCACTGGTGGACTATAATGTTCATGAATGTCCATTATACCTCACTGGTGGTGTTGAATAATTAAGCTATATACCATGACAGGGTGTGGGTTATACTAGAATTTACCACACCTGGTGTATTGTTTGGTCACGAGGCCGCAGGCCAAGTGAGTAAAACACACCAAGAGTGGTAAATACTAGCATTATCCACACCCTGTCTTGGTATATTGTAATTGTACAATGTCCTCCTGTACTTGAAAAAAATAATTTTTTTTTTTTTGGAGTTTAAAAGGACATTTTTCGGAAGTTATTCTTATGCTAGAAAAAAAAAAGTAGTTTCCTGTTCCTAGGTAGAACATTCATGAGATGCCCCCCCCTCGTCAAATAGCGATATGATGAACTGTTTTTTGCCCATGTTGTAAGGCTGACACAGAAAGTGCACCCATACCCCAATGTCTGCTTGCCCCACCAGACACACACCCCTAAGACATCTGCTTGCTACATTTTTTTTTCTGCAGCATAAATGGTAAGAGATCCGTGTAGGGAAGCCAAGATGAACTGTTTTAACATTCAGGGTAGTATACAGCAATGGAGAAGATGTGTTTGAGCAGCTCTACTGAAAGCTGAGTTGTAGTTCTTTCTTTTTTAACTATTTTGAAGTTCCATAACAGCTGGGAGAGTATGACAGCCTTCTGGACTTGGTTCTCAGTGCTCTTTGAACTATGGAGCACTTGCTCTGTTTTTCTGTTGTTTTTTTTTTTGAGCATCTGCTGCACTTTGTAGCACGTGTTCCCCAGTCCTCACTTATGCACTGTCTTTGCCAAATTAACTGTTGTTGCTGTGATGCCTATAACTCACTGTTAATCAACCTATTCTATACCTTGTGTACTGCTTATGATCTGCTTTGCCATCTTAATTGTGCTGCTGTGACTCCTGTAACTCGAACAAATGCTGTACTTATCTCTTGTGTTATATAACACCCGGGTTGCCCCTGAAAAAGGGACCTCCGGGGCTCAGTGGGCCTACCCAGTCCCCAAAATTTAATAAATAAATAAATAAATGTTCATTGCTTCATCAATATTTCATATTGCCACTCCAGATTTTCAATGTTGCCATTTTTCTACTCCTTCTTATGAACAATACAGTTGTCCTTCTCCACATCCTGCCCAAAACTGTATTTTCGTACCTCTGTCACTAAATGGCACAGCCGCTATGCAAAACCACATTTCAGCTAACAAAGTGATTGTGCCACTTTTCATGAGGTGATCTGATAAGCAGCCCATGTTGAAAATGTGGAGTGAGACTACCACTATACGCCTACGGTGTTAGGGTTTCCAACTGTAGCACCCCACCCAGTATGGACTGACAGGCATCAGGGCTATGACTTGGGATCATCGGATGTAATGCTCATGCCATTCCACCCCCACGCCCACCCTGCAGCCACTGACAGGCATTGTGGTGTGTCTTGCACTGTTCGGTCACAAACTTCACCCCATGCTCCTATACTGCACCCACATCAGTGTATTTCCTTATGGAATGGTGTAAGTATAATGTCCAAAGACCCCAAAGCACACCACGACACTTGTCAGTGTCTACAGGGTAGGGTGAGGTACAATGGCATGAGCATTATAGCTGATGACCCAAAGGCACACCCCAATGCCTGTCGCTCTCTACAGGGTGGGGGTGGGGTTGACGTCACTTCAATACTTCACTGCCATTCCTCTTATGCAACTCTAGCTCCGCCACTGCCAGTGCCAGCACGACAACATTTGGCATTGACAAATGCTTGTTTACTGTAGGAATTTTAAAAAAAAGCAGACAAAGACGATCTAGTATGTGACAAGGATACTTTAGGTTGAAAATAATGATTAAGCATAACTGGTACCTTTTTTAATATTATTTTCCTAGCAATTGTACTGGGTTTAATCTTAGACCAGGTGGGCAGACTAGGCCACTGAGCAGTTTTTAAAAGTACATAGTGATGAGTGTGAACAGGCATTTGGGTAGCAAACTTAGCAGCCTGGTTTTATAAACATTTGACCCTAGCAATCTCAACCTCTGAGATTGCAAAGTATAACAGTGAACCGTAACTAATTAAAGGAAGCAGAAAACTTTGAGATAAAAGTCTTGTAGATGGTAACAAAAATGAATTGATCCTGTACAATTCATCCAGTCTCTGATAAAGTCTGTTGGTCATATGTGTAATCTGATTTGTTAAATAGCTGTCTATTTAGATCCTCAAATATTTAAAAATAGATACCTGTTCAATGTTAGCACCATTCAAAGTTGTAATAGCAAAGTTGGTATTAATGTTTTTTGTTTTTGTTTTATTTTGTTTTTTTGAGTTGTGAAAAACCATAAATTTAGTTTTTGATGCATTCAGGGCAAGCTTACAATATGTAATAAGCAGCTGTATTGTATCAAAATCAGATTGAATGTTAAGCTGCAATTCTGCAACACTATCACTGCCAGCAAAAATCTCTGCACTATCTGCATACAGTAAAATACTAGTTTTTTACAAGCCTTATGGAGAGTATTTAAAAACAAACCACAAAACAAAAGATCCTATAATGACCGCTGTGGAACCCCTATAGACACAGGGGACTGGGAAGAAAAACAATAGTCAATTTTAGTTTTCTGGAAAGGATCCATCTAATAACTATGACACCAGCCCAGCACAGCCTCAGATCAACCCATCACACAAAGCCTTATTCAAAGGCTGATGGTTAACAAGATCAAAAGCCTTGGTGAGATCCACATACATGGTCTTAGAAAAATGGCCCTTCTCCAATGTCTGATTTATAGCCTGTATGAATCCCATCAAGGCTGTCTCAGTGCTATGTCTTGGGAGGATGCCGTGCAGGGTTAGGTTTAAAACCTCATACTTGGCCAGCCCGGTGGCACTGAGGGTTGAGGCACTGGATGCCACACCTCACACTACGCCAGTGACCCGGGTTTGGGAATGAGCTCAGGCCACCGTGGGTCAGCCGGGGAGGGTTGAGGATGAGTGCTCTTGTGGTGCTCTCCTCCCCGGTAGAATGGGGTTGGTTGTTCTGGCATGCTGATGACCCCCGGTGGATACCGGGGGTACTACAGCAAGCCAGGCAAGCATGTATCCAGTGTGGACGACGCCGGCAGGGTTGCTGTGTGCCAGGGCATCAATGTGCACCATGCAGGGAGGGAGTGGGAGGGGGCAGTGCACAGAACAAGGAAACCAACAGTGCCATGGGCAGATGATGGCACCTGTCCCCCAAGCCCCACACCGGGCCAACCCCAACTGACCTTCCAGGTCCTCCATCACCAGCCCTACCCTGCAGCCAGAGTCTGATTAGTAAGCACGCCCAAGAGGAGGGGGTGGCCCACCCCAGTTGGGTCAAACCGGGGGTGCTGGCTACTGGGAGGGGGGAGAGAGGAGGTTCAGATCAGGGGGCCTTCAGGCAGGGTGGGACAAAGGACTAGGTTGCCAGAGAGAGGTTCCATGGTGCCATGACCAGAGGGAAATAAATAAAAAAAAAAAAACCTCTTACTTGGTAAGATATTCAAGAACTTGATCAAAAACAATGCATTCAAGTACTTTTAAAAGGGGGGCAAGCGGTGAAAAAGGCCTATAGATTTACAAATTTGCAGTGCAACCAGATTTATATACAGGCACCACTGTAGCTATTTTACATAGCTTTGGAAATTGATGCAGACAAAGTGATTGTATGAACATTTTTGCTAGAGGATAACACAGAATATCAGCAGTGGCCTTGATGAGCCTATTATCTAATTTATCAATATCTACCAAAGGTAGAGGAGTCAGGCAGATGAGGGGGTCCAGCAGTGGACCAGAATACAGTGCCGATTCCTGGGGCCAGGGGCACTGCACACTACAAAAGCCCGCACCACCTGATTTGAATTGCAGCAGTATATGGAAGGTCCTGGGAGAGCATCAGTCACAGGTGAGAGCTGCAAGATACCAAGTGCGGAGACTACCAGCCCTCACACAACACAAAAGATCTGCCACAAATTTGCATTTCAATTTCGGGACTTGCGCTATTAACTGACTCTGTTTTGTACTTGAGCTGCTTCGTGTTGGGACTTTCGGCAGGCAAGGGGGTCTGTCGGCAGACCAGAATACAGAGCTGATTCCTGGGGCGGGGACATTGCACACTACAAAAACCCCTCACCGACCATGGGCACGAGTGCTGTGGCATGAGTGGACTGATTGGTGCGAGCACCACTCAGAGAGAAAAAACTTAACTGAGTGTGTAAAATTGCTGGTTCATCACTAGTAAGTCAGTTCTTTGAAATTGGATTAAGTTCAAAATTACAGGATACATTTAATTGGTTTGGTATGGAGGTGGATATGTTTGGGATCCTACATGGTGTTTATGGGGGATGAAATGATAATTAATAAAGATTATTACATGGAATGGAATTTTGAAGCATCTAGGTGCACATTGCAATTTGAAAAAAACTCAATAGTAAAATGACAAAACCCATTTACAAATGAGTGGAAGCAAATTACCAGGCTTCCTCGTTTTAGTCAAAAGTTTACCTTATGAGGCAAACATGGTAATAAGGAAACATGGTGTTTTATCTTCCTTCTGGCTCAAAGTGGTGACATTGAGCTTAACCCGGGACCAGAAGTGAACAGGGGTCTAATGGTAATTCATGACAATGTGCAAAGTTTGGTAAATAAGATAGATGAATACAGAGTCTGAGTAAGAGAAGAAAGACCCGACATTTTAGCAATTTAAGAAACTTGGCTTCACTCAGGCATAATCAATGATGAACTTCAATTTAGTGGATTTGTTCAGCAGAGACTAGACAGGATAAGGAGGGGAAGGGGTAATGATGTACATAAAAACAGCCTGTGCCCCTACAGAGTTATATTATCAGAAACAATCAAAGGAATTGAGACCCTGGTAGTTAAATTATTAACTCTAAATATCATGGTAGGAGTTTTCTATGCACCTCCAAAAACAAAACAAAGTACTTTAATTCCCTATCAGAAATCTTAATGGACAAAATTTGGGGCAAAATGCAATTTTAATGGGAGATTTTAATGCTTACTGGTCCCAAGAAAGAGGTTTAAAGTTAAAAACAAGTTTTTAAATCTTAGGACTGCAACAAATTACTTTAAGCCCAACAAGATACTCTAAATATAAAAATACTGGATCAATTCTGGACTTGGTTTTTGTTTCCCAATAAATAAAAGTAAATTGTTGGGAAATAATGTCAATGCATTTAGGAGACTATAACTTTATTAGATGTAGTTTAGAAATGTGAATTCCTTCTAAAGTAGCATCAGAAATGCATTGGATAACAGACTTCAAGGTATTTAATAAAGACGCTTTTAGAAACAGCCTAAATAAATTGAGGTGGGGCAGAATAATGTTAATCCCAGACATTAATCTTGCAGTTGAAGAATTCAACAGAAATCTAAAAGAAATAATTCAACAACATGCTCCTAGAGTTAAAAAAAAGCAAGAAAGCAGGATGTCTTATGGTTAACAGATAAATTAAAAAATCATCTGAGAATTAGAAATCGATTATGGGAAAAGGCACGAAAAACAAAAACAAAACAGGATTGGAACTATTTCAAGCTTTGGAGATTACAATGCAAAAAGAAAGTTAAAAAGGCCAACAAACAGTATCACATAACAAACATTAATGCAGCAAATGACCATAAAAAATTCTGGAGATGTGCAAAAAAACTACAAAATCCAGTTAGATCAGAGACCCCAATAAAAATATTTATGATAAAATTTTAGTGGACGAGCCCATAGAAGTAGTGAGGTTGTTAAATTCTTATTTTTCAGAACTCCCAGACTTAAATTTAACAAAAGTAAAATTAAGAACTGCAGACACTTCTATACCACAGTTAGAGGGAAAAAAACTAAACAAATGAAAGATGGGAAAGCCAAAGGAAATAAAGATTTAGGATTCAGATTTTTGAAAATAAAAGTTAAGGGTGTAGAAAAGGCACTATGCAAAATAGATGGTTCTAAAGCAGGAGGGAAGGATGGAAGGATGGAATAGAAGGATATTTTTTGAAAATAGCTGCAGATATCCTGGCCCCTATAGTTATTTATTTTTTTAACTGGAGCTTATACGAATCAACAGTTCCAGATATATGGAAGGTGGGGAAAATAGTACCAATCCATAAAGGTGGCGTCCTGCACAGAGTGTAGTGTAGAGTAGACTGAGGGGGTCCTGAGGCGCCCCCACCCTGTAACTGCGATCACGTTAAACAGATATAAAACATGCCCTGGTGATCTACTGGTTCCCCTCCCTCCCTGTAACCCCGATCACAAGAAATACTAAATGAAGACAAGCCCTGGTAGTCCAGTGGAACCACCCTCCCTCCCATAGCCACGATCACAGGTATGACTAGAAAAGGAACATGCCTTGGTGATCTAGTGGTAACCCCCCCACCACCACCACTCCCGAAGCACTGCTTGCCGGTATCAATAGAGAACATGCCCTGTTGAGCTAGTGGTCCTCCCACCCCACCCAAATTCCCGATCACCGGTACCGGAGTAATCGACACAATCCCTGGTGGTCCAGTGGTAACCTCTACCCAGGGCTGGGTACAGGTGTTCTTGGGCCCTGGGCAGTGGAACCTCCAGAGGGCCTCCCTAACTTTGATCACCTTCAAAAAACATGTGTTCAGTATTGTTATAGTTTCATAGCTGTATTTGAAACCTCAGACAAATAACAACAGTGAAATGAGCCACATACTGTATGGAATAAAAACTGATATGCACCAGTGCTGCTGCACCTGCAGTACACTGTGAACCACTTGTCTAGTAAATGGATGTGGAAGTAATTAACTTTTATCTGTTGCATTCCCAGGCTGTGGGCAGTGACTTGACTAAGCAAGCTCTCCCTCCTAAAACTGTAAGTACACTTTGTTTGTATGCAGATGATGCTGATGCTGGTTTTGACAATCTGTCATGATTCATGCATGCTGGCTGCTGTGAGCTGTGGCCGAAGCATGAACGGCAAACACCAGTGGAGTCGGAAACTACAGAATAGTAGCCAAGCCTGCAACATGAGACACTGTCACTGAATCTGCTCTTGCCTCTTAGAAAAAACAAATATACAAGAAATGAAGAATAAAAATAATAAGACAACAGTATCATTTAACATGAATGAAAACAAGCAGTTAGATTGATGTCACAGCTGTCACTCACTCCTGTCAAGAAACAAAGCAATTCATGCAATTAATTGCTTATTTGTTTTTCCTGACAGGAGTGACAGCTGCAACATCTATCTGACTGCTTGTTTAAACAAATGTAACTCTCTAAAATAATAAAGATATACTACAATAAGTTGTAGTGTTCTAAAACAGTGGAATACAGCAGCATTGAGCAACATAATCGGTGATCCATTTGGGACCACAGAGATAAAGCTCAGGCGGTATCATTTAGACATTCTAGTGTCCTGCAACCATCCACTCTTAGAGTATGGCATCACAGCACCGGCACCACCCACACTGACCCTGACCCACACTACACACTGAACACATCACTGATGGACTCCGAAGGACTGTAAGGCCAGCTGTTGTACTAGCATTGCTGCTGATGCTGAAATTAACTGCAACTTCCTTGCTTGCTTGTGTTCTTTGTATTGCAGTAGTGTCTGTAACTCACAGTCAGATCAAGCACCCTGACTGCATTGGCAGAGGAGACCATGGATTTAAACATGTCCCACTACAGCCTTTGTTTAGCCAGTTCAGCTGGTGCCAGGCATTGTTGATGTTGATCTGCACCCCGGCTGCCCAGAACCATTCTGATAATAATTATATATTCTGAGTTTACAAAATTTCCCACTGTTACTCCTGAACTTTGACTATCATAATCATTAATCAAGAGTGGATTCAGACATGGAGGGGCCAAAGCATTAAAAGGCAGAGGACAGATATTTACAAGGAATGAAGGGCTTATGATCAGCATTCCAGCTGGCTGCACTAATAGTAAAGGATATCCATACCCTAGTTTGTTTGGGAGCGCACAGTTCCATAAGATCTTACCCTAACCCCTCTGCCTAAGTAGCTCCTCAGCTCCCGGTCTGGCTCCTACTGCCCCTTTATTTGTGATAAGTCCACTGCCAGCACACCCAGCTCCAGTCTTCCACTATATGCCACTCAGATTATCTCCGATTAGGGGCTGGCTGGGTAGGTTCCCTCATAATGCGGGTGGCTCGTGTGGGGTCACTTATGTTGTCAGATGTAAGGCACTCCAGGGGTCATCAATGCATCTTGGCTTGCCAAAAACAAGTTGCCATTGCCAACAACCAGACCTTAGGTCTGGTAACAGAGTGAATTTCCCAGAGAGGTGCACACTGAGCCAAGGCAGGTGGCTGGCGGTGAATCATTTATTTCCAGATGTGTGTGTGTGTGTGTGTGTGTGTGTATGGAGAGTGCTCTGGGAAGGATGCCATCACCATCTACTCAGGGACAGTTGAAAGGTGTGGCCCAGTATAGCCCATCACAGTTGTGGTCCACTATACCGATCATTCATTTCAGTACACTTTCACCTCTGCTAACCCCTGCTTTGCTTAACATGTTGGAAGATCACAACAATTAGGTGGAAACAAACTATTCAGTTTTTCCTAGAATGTCCTGTCACCCTATCATCAATGTGCTAAATTTGGACCATCAGGTTTTTAGTTAGGGATCGGATGAGCTGGAGGTTGTTGGAACCACACTAGCAGCTGCCGCTGTGCTTCTGATTTAGACAGGATCCGATCCTCATCTTGTGAAGGAAAACACTACAGCCTTGCCTCCAGAGATACCCCACACACAGCAGCCACTGTTTGGATGCCCAGGGAGGTTTGCAAACCCCAGTCTCCTCATAACTGAGGTCTGGTAGCAGAGCGGGTGCCCACGAGAGATGCACACTGACTGAGCTAAGGTGGGTGGCACATTTATTTCCAGATGTATGTGTGTGTGTGGGGGGGAACTGGGAAAGACTGGGAATGAGTCTGACAGTGACAGACAGTCCCCTAAATGGCAGCAACATGCAACAGAAAGCAAGCAAGCAACAACTGATACACTTGTCATCTTCAAACTTGAGGGATGGCCGGACCTGCGTGCACTCTCTTGCACAGATACAGACGGCTGCAGTTTTCCAGCACTTGCCATTCCTGCTCTCTTGCTGTCATTATTCTCATTTAGTGTTCTACAGTGAAACAGCAGCACTTGATCACATTGATCAGATGATGTGACACTGCTGTTGTTTTAGTTATCGCAGTTTTGTTTCTGTTTGGAGCCCCCCTGCCCCCATGGGCCCCGTTTGTTTTCAGAGCCCCAGGCAGTTGCCCATGTGGCTTGGGTGCTGATGCTGGCTCTGCCTGCAATCAGTGCTGAGGGATCACCAGGGTGTGTTATTATTCTAGTCATACCCACGATCTCAACTATGGGAGGGAGGGGAGGTTACCACTAGACTGGCAGGGCATGTTATTTATCTTCTCATATCTGCAATCGAGGTTACGGGTGGGAGGGGTTTCACTAGACTACAGGGACTGGTTGAATGCTTGTGGACGGTGTTCTTGCTTGGCAGTTGGCCACCCATGGCTGGCAGCTGCTGTGTTTCATGCTGCAATACAGCAGCCCACCTGTGGGTGGCCAGCATTTGAGCCCCAGTATGCGGCGTATCTGGAGGTTGTGCCAGCAGATGAGCCACACATCCCAGGCTGAATATCAAGATGTGCCACATATGCATGGGCACGCCGCCTTCAGATGAGCTGCATACATTACCAATGCACCCTGGTGCATCGGGACTTGTGCTGCGCAAGTCACCCTTTTGAATATTGCACCGGGGCGCATTGCAGGGTTGTGCCGGTGCAACCTCTTTGAATATCTGGGCCTGTATATTTAAATGCACAAAGTGAAGTGAATTTTTTAAATTTCTCATGGTACATTCCTCACTACTATCTGGTCTTGGGTTACACTAGATTGTGCTAGATAGTAGCAAAAAGAAAAGAATAACTAGATGCTTCAAACATGAATTAAAACTCACTTTAATCTTATCTTTAAAAAAAGGAGTGGCCAGTAAAGCACTGGGAAACAAAATAACATCTGGTAGCACATGCCAAATAACTGCGCTATACTAAACACTTAATAACATTAATCGTAATAACAAATGACTTTAAACATTATTTAAAACCATAACCAGTGATGGTGGTTCTAGTCTGTTTAAAGAATACACCATACTGCAAAATTAGTCAACATAGGAGCAGGTAGAACTAGAATGTACCTCAGACCTGAGTAAACAAGCAAAGATCAAGCTTGTGTATAACATAACACCCACTGATAAAAATCAAGATAAAATTCAGTAACACAGTGCAAGGAACCATAATTTCCCAGTCCCAGCTTCCTCGGCTGACTCCAGCAGACTCCGTACTCTGCCGGAGTACAGTGTTAGTCAGTGAAGCGCACTCATCCCTGCTCACCCCAAGAAAAGGCAATAAAACACTTCTTATGTTTCACCAATCCATACGGGCTTCTTCAGATTTGAAGAAGCCCACATGGACAGATGAAACATAAAAAGGCAGTGTTTTCACTGCCTCTTCCTGCACGGCACTGTTTTGCTTGATGCCTTATGGAGAAATAAAGATGCTGACTACACTTTTTGTATGATTCGTTTTTTGCTAAGTTTCTGAGCAGGGGCATCACTAACTTTAACTGTGTACCTAATTGGAAGCAGCACTTCCATCCCAGTGATCACCACTACCCTCTACAATTCTGCCAAAGTACTCAGCTGGAGGATGACGCCACTGTTGCTTAAAAGATGCTGCCACATCTTTAGAGCTACCAATTTAAATAGCTCTCTTGTCCCACCAGCAGCTTCCTTGCCACCACAGCCGATTGGTGGATCAGAATTACAGGCAGCAGGGTCAAAGCCAGGGGGAAGCTGCAATTTGGGACAATGCCAGGGCTCAGCACACTAAAAACAGACTTGCAATTACAGAAAGTCACAACAATGCACAGGGCATTATTAACATCAGGCACAGCCTCTTCACAGTAGCTACACTCATGCACAGATCTGTTAAGTTGATTGCAATAAGAATGTAACCATAGGGATCCCCATGCAAATCACGCACCACAGTCTTACAGTTGTCTTTTGTGGCAAAGGCCTACTTGTAGCATCTTACTATATAGTTTGGGATATTACATAAACATCTGTTTTAACATTTAGTTATAAGCACTCAGGTTCACTCAGAAACACTTGACTCAATTTGCAAAGCCTCCTATTGCCACAAGCCTTAAGTGCACCGAAGATGGTGCACACAGCACTTGTAGCAATCACCCAGCTGCCAATCAGGAGATTCAATCCTGTGCAGCAGGTGCCACAAGTAAGACCAACTTTTTCTGGTATTGCTTGCGGCATTCCTGGGGGCTGTTCTTGCAGAGCTTTCACCAGATATTTGGTCCAGGCAACTAGCCATCCTATCTGTGCAGTAGTAGAGCTACCACTTCTAACACCAGTGTCACCAGTTTCAGAATAATCCTGGGTTGTCAGGGACTGGTTGCGGGGGTTAAGTGTCCCACAGGATGCTCTCCTCTGGAGGCGAGGAGATGCCGGTCTGCTTTCATGCCTGAAATCAGTTCTGTCACCAGTGGAAGCATGGGTGGCCATCTCAAGCTCACTGAGTTGGGAGGGAAAGATGCCATTAGGCACTTGGCTTAAGTATGCATAAGCACGTTGCCAGCCTAGATGTATGTCCTTCATGATGGCACCCTCTGAGATCAGGGACTAAAGAGGGAAAATTGCAAAAATGATTCTCAGCATTGAGCAGAGTGATGACAGGATCCGAGTACGCTGGGACCTAACAAGAAGTGCTGTGGGGGATTCCCATATGCTGGGACCCAGCCGATATCAGTGGTATATCCCCAAGCTGATGAGTAGAGATAGTTAAAAAATTAAAAGTTGAAACTGTTGCAACTGCACCTGAGAGTCGAGAATTGGGCACAGTTGTGGCAAAGGGGTTCAGCGCACTGCCAGAACCTAAGTGTTGTGGCTCAGGGCTTGATGCAAGATGAGAATCGAGCACAATATGTCTAATCATAAAACCAACCTTGTACTATTATACTTTCAAAACTTCATTTGATGCAGCATTCTCTGCAGACACATCTGCCTGCAAGTATGCAAACAGATAGTTTTTGCAATATTGATATTATATCACAGAATCAGTTTAAAAATCACTTAGAATTAAACCACTCACTATGTGGATAGTTCTTCCTTAATGAACTTCCATAAATGGACTCCATTTTCACATGCTTAGTTCAACAAAGTTAGGAAATAATATATATTTATATATATATATATATATATATATATATATATATATATATATATATATATATATGTAAATTATAGTCTTACTCACCAGGTGGCTAAGGTCGGCAACACTGGTGCCCAAGCAAAAATAGAAACAGATACTTACAACTGCTCAGTTCACAGTCCAGGGTTTCTTTAAACAACACACCATTGGACTGCAGGATAATGTTCCAATTTGTATTTCATACATAAAAGCATGGTCCAACATTCATTTCCTCTACTTTGAGGCTATGGAACAGTGTGATCAGGATGATAATTTACTTTTAACCACCCTAATTTCCACCAATAGTTCCTTAGCCCAAAAGGGTGTCTGTTCACAAATTGCAGCAGATTTTTTTCTATCTGCAAGGTAGATTTAAAACTGACATTCAGTGGATTTACTCCCAGTTGTGAAGAAGGATGAAAAGAGTCTTGGTGGACTGTAGAAGGCCGAGGTGTTGGCTGGTTATGGGGGTTATTTAACCACTGTTATTTTCCTGTTTGCTCTTATGGGAACCTTGCAAGCTCACACACTGACCTTCTTTCACATCTGTATTGATGTCCTGCATAAATCTTGTTGCCCTGTATTTGAGCAGGTAAATACATGATCCAAGGCACTGCTTATTATGTTCAGTTATGAATACAACTGCAAGAGACACTACTACACTCAAAAGACACTTTCCAAAAAGTGGAATTAGTGGTTCAGATTACAGTTTTATTGCAGTTGATTCCACAATGGGAACTACATCAGAAAAATGTTCCCACCAACTTGCGGCAAACCGTTTGGCTGATGTATTCCCCATTGCTGAATCAACTGCAATGAAGCTGCAATCTGAACCATTAATTCTGCTTTGTGAAAAGTGTCTTTTGAGTGTTGTAGTGTCTCTTGCAATTGTGTGTTCACCACAGGTTAGCCACCTGCTACTACCTGCACCTACCCTGCACCTGAGATCGCAGATGGTACACTTCTTTGATTTCAGTTAAGTATCTCTTTTTGCAAAAAAAAATCCCATTCTCACATTTCCACTGTTTCACTCCTCTTGATATAATAACATTACCATTACATTAGCAGAGAGCAGGAAAGTATTATCTAAGCTACCAGAACAGTACATTTCTGTGGCTTGGTTGTGTGAACCCTTTGGGTTTTCATCTGGTGTATAAGTTACCTATTTTTCAACGTAGCCATCTTGTTTATGCATTTTGTTTTTCTTTTATAGGGCCCTGGTCATGAGTAAATACAGCTGACCTAACAGCACAGGTTTAGGAATTGTGTGTTTGCAGAGTTGCCACAAGACAAGTTTCCTGTCTGGAAAACAAGTCTGATCTCAAAGCCTGTTGTTTCTTTCTCATACCTGAAGAATGGATGCCACTTAAAACTCAAAACATTGTACAGTACATATTTCTATTACAATTATTTTCTAATGCAATACTGTTTTGATCCCTTAAACTAGCATACAATGTTCTTTCTGTCACTTATAATTTTATTTGCTGTGCCGGGATAACTCTGTTTTTTCTGTACAAGAGGAGTATTTTACTGCCAACATGGGTAAAGCAGAGGAAATGATTTAGCTCAAGTCAAGCATTTTCCTTGTGCAGTATAGCTACAGTATATATTCCATATATATATATATATATATATATATATATATATATATATGTTGTATATTGAACAAAATGGCATTAGAGTGGAAGAATGAAAGCGCACAACATAAGGAGATGAAAACATTACTGTTTTGGGTATCAGGAGTATTGGCGAATCAAACCTGCAGGTTTCAAGTTTCAAATCCTCCTAGTTTTTTACTTTTATTCAAGCAAAAAAAGGATTTAATTTATCTAATTTTGGGGGGGTTTGTCCTTCTGTAACTTTGCCCTTTAGGAACCAATTGCCACAACATTTTTAGGATGCAGAAACAGTGGCACCATCTCTCTGCTTTCCAAATTTCAATTACATTGATTGAATGGTGGCAAAGTTATTGAGGTGCCAAAATCGAGGTTTAACATTAAAGTGCTTACTCAGCCCTAATATACAAGCACAACCGTGTCAATATTATATATATATATATACATATATATATATGTGTATATATATATATATATATATATAAATATAAATATATATATATATATATATATATATATATATATATATATATATATATATATATATATAGGTACCAATATGCTACTAGAGACAAAGTGTGACAATCGGGCTCCAAAATTTATTTGGGCCAATTGTCATAACCATATCATATTTACATTGGGTGCATGTGGTAGTATTTCAGTCCCCAACATAAAGATAGTTTGTAGTTCAGAGGTGCTAGAAAATGGGATTAAAAGTTCCCACAAGGGCAACATAATGTGAGTAACATCGTGTCCTTGACAGCAAATTTGTCATATTATCAAACATATATTTTTTGATATTACTATGTCTGTGGTATCTTTAAGTAGCATAATATCTAACTGTTCAGTTTTTTATCATAAACTTAACTTGTTGGTAATTATGCCACAATATGTTTACTGATCACAGTATGCCCAAATCTGGACATGTTTAAGTTTGGCTACCACATTCATGTCCTTGATTTTTTAGCCCATTGTTTTTTTGCACAACTATATTACCCTCATAGGAAAAGACAGAAATCACTTAATTTTCAGAAAGTGAATTCTACTTTATTTACAAGGGTTTTTTCCACAGGATGTCACGTGAGTAACTCAGACTACACAGGATGTCACGTGAGTAACACAGACACAACACAAGAAGTCACATGAGTAACATGGACACCAGAACAGTAGTATCAGTATCATACCAAGTGTCTCACGAAGTCATACCAAAAGTTATTGCTAATGTTCAACCAAAAAAATGATTGTCATACTATGGATATTTGGTATAACATTTTTTGAACATTTTGAAGATTGTACTGTAGTCACAACATTATATTAAGATATTCACAAATGTTTTATGTTACAGTGTAGTATGGATTGAATCTCACCTGGTCTGTCTTTTACATATACCAGCTGGTCCCAAGCCTACAATAAGAGAGAGGGAAACCAGCTATATCTTTATGAGATGAATGGGGATGTTTGGGATTAATGCATGCCCTTGCTGCTTGTGATATTCAAGGCTGAAGGCAAAACACTGAAAGTGTATTACTGACTTATAACATGGGGTAGATAAAGGCAGGTGAGTGGTAAACAACCATCAGGTGACCATTGCTTACTCCACAATATATGACAGCTAGTGGTGAACCATCCCTCTGAGAGATCAGCCTGTGTTTCTGTTCTGATCTTGTTATAGTGCAAAATTGCAGTCTGTGGAGCAGCCATTATTATCCCTGCTTAGTGAGTGAGAGCTGAGGCCTGCCATGTAGTCCCAGGCAGTGCAGCAACAGTAGCTGTAGTGTTCAAAGTTTGTAGTCTTACTTCTTACCCAAGCTTGTTCCCAGAGTGAAGTGTGTGGTCCCCATGGTCATTTTTCTGTTGCACACTGAGATTGACAGGTAAATCCCATAGTTGTGGCATAAAATCAGATGGAACAGTATGAAGAGAGGGAGACCCCCCCCATGATGTCATGATCTGAAAGTGAGCTTTACGCTGGTGGACAGAGAAACAGAGTTCCAGAAAGACCTGCAAGCTCTGAGTCCCATTAGTTGCCATTTCTTAACTGGTAGAATGCAGTCTGGTAGACTGTGTGACTGCACTGCTGGGGAAAATGTTTACTTGCTTGCCATGCATTAATGTAACCACAGACAGAGAGACAGAGCAGCTAAGCCAGTGGAGGCATAGACACCGTGTCTGTACCACAAGAGGCTACTCCATATTTTGCACTTCTGAGCTACTGCGCTGTCTCAGAAGGCATATCATGCACAACAAATGTCAGAGAAAGCATAGCAACAGTTTCCTTCTGACATCTGTATGTGCATGACAGCCATTTTGTTGGGGACTATTTTGTTAGGCAGCAGAATACAGTAATTTGCTTGTCTTTTATAAAAGAAGAAAAAACATGTATATTGCTTTCTCCTTGTTTTGTAGTGCACCCTCTGTTATAAGTGTAATAGCCCACTCCAGGGTGTGCGGTTATTGGGGATTAAGCAACACACTGGGTGTTGTGAGGACACTCAGCAGCCTTGTGCTTCAAAATGAACTCAGGGTATTGATTAATCCCTAATAACTGCACACCCTGGAGTGGGTTACTTCCTACTAATAGAACTATGCCCTTGAGTGGGTTGCTTCAGTCTTAAAATGTGTTTTAAGAAATGAAAATGAAATTAAAAACTGACTTCAGGGGCCAGATCTTCAAAAGCTTGCCCATGTGCAAAGCTTAGTTTTTCTGCACAAACCCAGATTTGCGCAGATGTCTATATTCCAAAGCCCTGTTATGGGCAAATAAGGTTTGTGTCCAGGAGATATTCTGAGGTTGGCACAATACAAATGGAAAGTCATGAACCTGAAATTTGGTGAAGTCCTGTAATCACAGAGTGCGAGGTAATTTTGCATGGTCCCCTTGTATGGTGCATATATACACAATTATCCCTGTTACTAATGATGCCATCCCCCAGATCACAGTCACAACTGAAGACACAGCCACTTCCTGTTGTCAGATGGACTCCTCCATGGTACCATCACTCACTGTGTCCACAGCATGGTCCTGCAGGTGCATATGGCAACCAGTGCATTTTGGGAGAGGGTGCACTTTTAGGTTTCTTCAGCTATTGTGCTATTGTAGTTAATGTCAGTAATTGTTTGATATGGTATGCTAGGCCCTCAGCCTATCATGCAGCACATGGCACACCAAACAATTACTGTGATTTACTGCAACAGCAAAGTAAGCCTAAAAGTGCACAAAAAAAAAGAAAAGAAAAAAAAAAAAAAGGGTAACACTTTAACAGTCACTGACAGCAATCATCCCAGTAAGGAAAAAAACAGTATTTTTCTTCACTTGTACTGCCATAGAAGCCATTTAAGGACACGAAAATAACACGCCGTGGAAAAAGGGAATTTTCTAAATAAATGAGTTATAGCAAACTGCAAGGTTTTGGCAGCATGTCAGTAACAAAAAGAAGGTCACCAGACACAATAATGCTTTTGGACCACAGTTCATGCAAATTAAAGGCACAGTCTGCTTAGGATGAGGTACTAGATGGACACTACATGTAATGAACATTACAGCTGTATAAAATGATTAAATAAAAGGCAAAAACTTTTATTCTGTACAGGGAGTTCTTGGGGGAGGCTTAAATGAAGTAATTAGATAACACATTAACAACAGTTGGGTTTCTAAGGCACAGTAAAGGGCTGTATTTAAATACTTAAATTGGGAACGGAAGCAATGTCACAAAATGGAACCCTATTTGAAGGGGTAAATCGATGTTTGTGATAAAGCTGAAAGAGCACAGTGGAACCAAACTGGGTCGTGTTATGTTTAATATCTCTCCTAATGTAGGACTACAAATTAGGTGTGTTATGTGAACCTTTTAACAATTCAGAAAAAAGTTACAGGGTGTCAATGTGCAGTAGGTATGAGTCTCTTGAATACTGTATTCATGCCTATATATATATACTATATATATATATATATATATATATATATATATACGCACACACATATATATAGATATATATCTGTGAATATATATAATATATATTCTATGCAAAAAATTTGTTAATGCATCATTTAAGATTATTCACAAAAAGTGAGGAAATTCGACATTAGAGTTCCCACCCCCTTGCACCCCACCCACACCTTTGACCTCACCAACAGGCATCGAGCTGTGCATTGGAGTCATCAGCCTTAGCTCTCACCCCATCCCATATGTAAACAAGCTGAGGTGGTGCAGTTTAGGAGAATGGAGTGAGAGTTAGGGCCAACGATCCCAACGCACAGCCCAATACCTGTTGGTGAGGTCGGGGTTGGAACCCTAATGTCAAATTTCCTCACTTTTTTCATTCTAGAATAACCCTAGCTGATGCATTAAATAGAGGATAAAGTATGGGCTAGAGTGTGTAATGTGAAGTTTACACACACCCGAGGGGTTAGATGCTCTTAAACCCCGAGAGCAAAGCTCGATGGGTTTATGTGAGCATCTAACCCAGTAATGTGTAAACTTCAAGTTTAAACACACTAACCCATATTTTATTTTATATAATTGCTGTATTTCCCTGTTTCGCCTCAGCAATTATATAAAATAAAGACCTTCTTGTGCTGCCGCGGTTCGGCTTAGTGTTAGTCCGGTGCCAAAATGGGAATCCATCCGTGTCTCTTAAAATGTTTTTTTTAAACAGGATTTTGAAGTTTGTGCTATATATTGGGGGAGAAATAAAACAAAAAAACTTACCGCCGAGTTCTTCTGGTGGTGCTGTTTTCAGCAACACGGAAGCGGTGAGCGGTCGGGAACAGTCGCGCTGCTCCGTGGGCATGCGCACAGTGAGGGAAACCGTACGCATGTTTGCCATTATAAACACTCCTTTATAACAGCAAATTATGCCACGGTTTCACTATGGGAAAAAGAGGAAGCCAGTTATTATTGAAGTTTTTTGCATAGAATTTCCTTAGTTTTTAAGAAAGAATAGAAAAGTAGAAAGTTGCACAAGTTGGTGGGAGCACGGGGCCCTTCTGGCCCCACACTCCCACCAACTTGTAAGTGTTGGGCCACATTACACAGCTGATGGCTAAAAAGTACAGTGACAACAGCACAACCAGCCACTAAACAATATTAAGGTAGTAGAACAATAGAAAACGCTGTCCGTAAAACAATAACTGCACCACGCAATCTCTCCGCAAAACATAAACTGTCCAACACATAAACACTGCAATTCACATCTACAGGACATCCCATCAACACTCTCCAAATTTCAAGTGAAAACACCAAACTGTCTCCGAGATATAACATGTCACAGTTTGAAATTTTCATTTATCGGACTGGAACAGTTCCACACCTGTTGACATTTAACACAAACAACAACTGGAAACTACATCCATAACACTAAGGCTAGGTATCCTATCAATTTCAAGACACCACCACAAGCAAAACACTGTCCACAGAACGTAAACTGCACCACACCATATTTCCGGCAAAATAATTTTTCCTGACACGTAATCACTGTAATGTACATGTACAGGATATACCACAAACACCCTCCAAATTTCAAGTAAAAAGACCAAACTGTTTCCGAGATATTCAATGTTAAACATTGGTAAAATTTCCCTATCTACTCCATTATAAAAAATCTGGCCATCTTGTCCTGCCCTCATGATCAAAGATGGTGATCAAAGAATCTCACAATCAAAGAATTTGCAGGCTTGTGATCAAAGAATTTGCAGGCTCACGGACAAAGCATAAAAACATTTTTCATTTACAAAATTGAAAGAATTGCGATAAACCACCACCATGGTTGGACAGAACAAAGCCCCCTGAGCAAAACCCACCCTCATTTGACTTCCTAGAGTACCCCTGGGCTGAGAAAATTGATTTTTTAATCTGACCATCTTGTCCTACCCTCACGATGCACAATCACGATTAAAGAATCTGGCGACCAAAGAATTTGCAGGTTCGCGATCACAGAATTGCAGGGTCATAACCAAAGAATAAAAACTTTCGTAATTTAAAAAATTCAAAGACTTGCGGTAAACCACCACCATGGTTCATCAGAACAAAGCCTCCTGAGTAAAACCCACCCTCATTTGTCTTCCTAGGACACCTCTGAGCTGAGAAAATAGATTGTTTTATCTGGCCATCTCGTCCCTCGCTCGCTTGGCACAATTTGTGATCAAAGAATCTCGCGATCAAAGAATTTGCAGGGTCACGATCAAAGAAATTGCTCGCTCATAGAAACATAGACTTTGATGGCAGATAAGGACCGCTTAGCCCATCTAGTCTGCCCATTTCCCTACCTACAGGATAGACCACAGATCCTAGTTAACTAACAGCCTATTTCTTCCTACACCCCACAAGAATTGCCTTATGTCTGTCCCATGCATTCTTGAATTCTCCCACAGTTTTAGACCCCACAACCTCCTCAGGAAGGCTGCTCCATGCATCCATTACCCTCTCTGTGAAAAAAATACTTCCTCATATTGCCCCGGAACCGCACCCCCATCTTTAAATTGTGTCCCCTTGTTCTTGCACATCTCTTTTTCTGAAAGATGCTACCCTCTTGGACTTTGTTGATTCCACTGAGGTACTTAAAAGTTTCTATCATGTCCCCCCTCTCCCTTCTTTCCTCAAGGGTATACATACTAAGCTCCTTTAGTCTCTCATACGGCTTCTCTTGCAGACCCTGCACCATTTTAGTTGCCCTCCTCTGGAATGCCTCTATCCTGTCTATGTCCTTGCGGAGATGGGGGTCTCCAGAACTGGACGCAGTACTCCAGATGGGGTCTCACCAACTGTCTGTACAGAGGGATAACAACTTCCTGTTTTCTGCTGGTGATGCCTCTCCCTATGCATCCCAGTATACCCCAGCCCTCCCTACTGCCTTCTCACATTGCTTGCTAACCTTAAGGTCATCTGATATGATTACCCCCGGTCCCTTTCCTTTTTGTGTTGTTACTTACCTCCCCCATTGTGTAATCTTCACCTGGGTTCTTGTTTCCCAGGTGCATTATTTTGCACTTTTTTGCATTGAATCCTAGCTGCCATCCTTCTGACCATTCCTCCAACCTTGCCAAGTCCCTTTTCATCCTTTCCACACCTCCTTGTGTATCAACCCTGTTGCAGATCTTTGTGTCATCTGCAAAGAGGCATACTTTTCCTTCCAGTCCCTCTGCAATGTCACTTATAAAGACATTAAAAAGGACTGGACCCAGTACTAAACCCTGCAGTACCCCACTAGTAACCCCTCTTTCTTCAGAGTGGACTCCATTTACAATTACCTTCTGTGTCCTGTTGTCCAGCCAATGTTTTACCTAGGCTACCACCCTGGGACCCACTCCAGGCTGGTTAATTTGACTATTAATCTTTGTTGGGACTGTGTCAAATGCCTTCTAAAGTCTAGGTAGGCCATGTCCACAGCCCCTCCCTGGTCTACTACTTTGGTCACCCAGTCAAAGAAATCTATTAGATTCATCTGACATGACCTTCCTGCTGTGAACTCATGCTGCCTTGGGTCCGGTGCCCCACTGGCCTCTAGGTACTCAACAATTCTTTCCATCAGAAGTGACTCCATCACTTTCCCTACCACAGAGGTCAAACTGACAGGTCTGTAGTTTCCTGCATCTGTCTTGGTCCCACTTTTGTGAAGGGGAGTCACATCTGCCTTCCTCCAGTCCTTGGGTACCACACCATCCTCCCATGATTTATTAAAAAGAGTAGTCAGTGGTTTCACTAGTTCCCCCCTTAATTATTTTAGAATTCTGGGGTGAATTCCATCAGGCCCCTTTGCTTTGTCCACCTTCAGTTTTAGGAGTTCTTGAAGAACCCTTTCTTCTGTGAAAGGGCCAGGATCGACCCCCCTATCAAGAGTGCTTTTTTTAATTGGATTAGACACTTCCCCCTCCTCTTTTGTGAATACTGAGCAGAAATATTCATTCAGTATCCCTGCTTTTTCACTGTCCCCCTCTGCCTACCCACCATTCATTCTATTCAGCCTCACTATCCCTCCCTTTGCCTTTCTCCACTCTCTGATGTATCTATAAAAGGTTTTATCCCCCTTCTTAACTCAGTTGTCTATCTCTTCCTCAGTTTGGGCCTTTGCTATTCTGACTTCCCTCCCTGCTTCCTTCTGCCTTAACTTGTACAGCTCTCTGTCCTGCTCCTTCTGTGTTTCCTTATACTTCCTGAATACTAACTTTTTCTCCCTGACTTTCCCAGCCACCTCTTTTGAGAACCATAGTGGCTTTTTCTTTCATTTTGATTTGTTTATTTGCTTCACACAAAGGCTTGTTGCCTCTGTGATGGCAGTTTTGATGATTCCCCACTGTTGATCCACCCCTCCTTCTAGCCTGTTTGCTAGTGCTTTTCTGAGGCACTCTCCCATCTTGCCAAAGTCAGACCTCCTGAAGTCCGATACCCTCACTTTTGTATGGCTTGACTATATAGCTGAGTTTAACATGAACCACACTGCTTGATGGTCACTTGTTCCCAGATGGCAACCCACTTCTAGATGTGAGATCCTCTCACTTCCCCCATTTGAGAGTATGAGTTCTAAGATTGTTCCCTCACTAGTGGGTTCTGAAACTAGCTGTCTGAGGTCTGCCACCTGTAGGGCATCAAGAATGGCCCTGCTCTTGGATGTGACTGCAGCAAATGTGCTCCAGTTAATATCTGGCATACCTGGGGGGCTCATGAACAAAGAGCGAGGGACGAGATGGCCAGATTTTAAAATGTTTTTTCTCAGCCCAGGTGTGCCCTACAATGTTAAATGAGGCTGGGTTTTGCTCAGGGGGCTTTGTTCTGCCCCATCGCATTAACAAAATAATGTATAAATATCCCTGGTAGTCTAGTACCTACATCATAATAAAATATATAATCATGTAATGTCATGGTAGTCTAGTGGCCCCCAATGTATTTTTTTACATCCCCGGTAGTCTAGTGGTCTCTGTTGCATAAATAATTATTACCAGCTCAGGTCTCGGTAGTCCAGTGGCCTCAATATGCATAGTCACATTGTACCATCCCTGGTGTCCAGCACCTACGACAACAAAACAACACGATTTCACCTCCTGGCAGTCCAGGCCCACCACCAGGCATGCCAGCTCACCATCTCTCTCTCTTCCCAGTTGAGACTTCAGCTTCACTCACCTCCACAGCCAGCCATCGACACGCGTGCATTTTACAGCACCATGCAAAGAGGCATTTTGAAAATATTTCTGAGTGCCTCTTTGCATTAGCGACCCCACGCACTCAGGCCTGGCAGCTACGTAGAGTGAGAGGTGGCTGTGCCAGCTGCCAGCTGGGGAAGGGAAGGGGTGCTGGGTGGCTGACATGGCTGGGTGAGGGGTGGGGAGCCACTAAACTACCAGGAAATTGCAGATGCTTATCTATTTTATTATGATGGGGTGCCACTAGACTACCAGGGATATGTACAATGAATATTATTTCATACAGATGGGGGCACTAGACTACCAGGGATATGAACAGTAATAATTATTTTATACAGCTTGGGGGGCCACTAGACTACCAGGGATGTAAAAAAATACACATTGGAGGGGCCACTGCACTACCAGGACATTACACACGATTATATATTTTATTATGATGGGGGGGCTACTAGACTACCAGGGATATTTAATACATTATGTTTGTTATTCGGATAGGACAGAATGAAGCCCCTTGAGCAAAACCCACCCTCATTTAAGCTTGTAGGGCACCCATGGACTGAGAAAAAAGAAGTTAAAATTTGGCCATCTCGTCCCTCACTCACGATGCACGATCGCGATCAAAAAGAATCTTGCGATCAAAGAATTTGCAGGCTCGCAATCAAAGATCGTTATCGAGCCACGAACAAAGATTTTAAAAGTTAATAACTCTATTTTTTTACCAATCTGGATGAAACTAAAGGCATGGCTCAATAGATCGGAGCCCCCTGAGTAAAACCCATCCATGTTTACTTCAGGAATGACCTCTGAACCGAGATATTTATATTTTTCCGATCAGAAAACTAAAACCAAAATGGCGCACCTTGCGATTAAAGAATTTTGAAAATTCTCAGGGACAAATATTCTTGCACCATGAGCCTGTAAATTCGTTGATTGCCAGGGTAGGACCAGATGGCCAGAACCCCATTCTTTGTTTGCAAAACATACATATAAATTTTCCCTTTGACTTATAATGGGAACTTAAAACTGGCATAACTTTTGAATAACTTAATATTGTTCACCAAACAAAAAGTGGCATGTTTGGCTACCAAAGCTCTTTCAAATGAACCATCTTGCAGAGCAGCACACCACACAATGGCCATGCAGGGCCACATCCAAAATCCCTAAAGCTGCATCCAAAAATGGATAATGTTGCATTTTTCAGTGCTTTCGTATGTAAAGACCATAAGTCTGACTGAAACACAATTTAGCAAATCAAGAGATCTACCATGCCCCACCACATTTACCTAATTTCAGGCAAATCTGTTGAACAGGTCCAAAGTTATTAACACCCAAACTTTTGACTTTAGTAAGTAAGTGACCGCTAACCTAACTATAGTGATGTGACCGCACCACTATAATATATTAATTGCAAAAAACTTAATTTAATGCATCAGTTAGGGTTAAAGTGACAAAAGTAGGGAAATGAGACATTAAGGTTGAGCCCCTAACCCTCTCAAGCACCCCACCCATCCATCCTCCACAGACCGACAGACGACGGAGTATGCCATGGGGTAGTGAGGCTCAACTCTCACCACATTCCATGTGTAAACAGGTTGACATACTACAGTAAATAAGAATGGGGTGAGTGTTAGGCCTTATGATCCCATGGCACACCCCGGCATCTGTTGGTCTGTGGAGGATGGCGGTGGGGGGTGGTGGTGGGGTTAGGGGCTCAACCCTAATGTCTCATCTCCCCACTTTTTTCACTTTAACCCTAACTGATTCATTAAGTGAAGTTTTTTTTTTTTTGCAAAGAATTTCCTTACTTTTTGAGAAAAGTGTAATATAACTAGTAAATAGCATGTGCTGGTGGGAGAGCTGGGCCTGTTCCCACAAGCTGCCCATTTCTGCATAATGATATACACCTGTGGGAGTGCAGGCCCTCTGGGCCCTGCACTCCCACTTACGCATAGCTACAGAGCCATACAGCAGCCGTATAGGTCAAGGAACCCTTGTAACACTAATTTGCCAATATCTTGAGAACTGTAGCAGCTTGAAAACAAATTCAAGTGTCATTGTAATCATGACAGTGAGTCATCCATGCAACATAAATTGATGGAATCTATATCTCGCATCATTTACAAGATATGGGTGTAAAAAAGTGCTGAAGAGGCATGCTTGGAACTCTTGTGTCACTAATTTACCAATATCTCAGTAATCCTTCAGCCTGCGAAAAAAATTCCACTGCAGGTGAGGTCTATGGTTTCCAATCTTGTTCCTGTGGTTTAGATCATAAGTAGTGAAAAGTCCATATCTCACTTCATTTTCTAGATATAGGCGCCGAAAAGAGCAATGGGAGCCACCATGTTATCCTATGAGAAAAAGCTCAACTTCATGATGGCATATCCATGGAACGGCTTAACTTTCCAACACCTAAACAGCATCATTCACATCTCTAGGGTATCCCCTTAATACCCTGAAAATTGCAAGTCAAAAGATCAAACCATTAATTTACAGTGCAGTGGGAATGTTTTTAAAAGTTTAAAAATTCCTGATTCATGAGGGAGCAAAATCCCCGACCATCAGATCAATCTCCATTAATGAGCTGTCAGAATCACCATCTGTGAGAAATCATTGACTGTCAGATTTTGGTCATCTGGTCCCTAAGTGACAGTCAAGGATTTTGCTACCTCCCAAATGAGGATCGGGTGGTGGATTAGGATTTTGACAGTTTACGGACTGTGATTTTGTCAACTCAAAAAAGGGAATTCAAAAAAGCAATCCCCTTTCACGAGCTGACAAAATCCCAGTCCGACAGCCAATCCTCTTTCACAAAGCAGCAAAATCCTTGACCGTCAGTCAATCCTTGTCCGTGAGAAGGGTAATCTGGTCCCTAAGTGACAGTCAAGAATGTTGTTACCTCGCAAAAGTGGATCGGGTGGTGGACTAGGGTTTTGACAGCTTGCGGACTGGGATTTTGTCAATTCATGAAAGAGGATTCAGAAAACCAATCCCCTTTCACGAGTTGACAAAATCCCAGTCCGCCAGTCAATCCTCTTTCGTGAGATAGCAAAATCTTTGACTGTCAAGTCAATCCTCATCCATGAGAATGGCCATCTGGTCACAAAGTGATGGTCAGGGATTTTGCAACCTCATGAAAAAGGATCGGCTGGTGGACTGGGATTTTGTCAGTTCACAAAAGAGGATCGGAAGTGAGTTGTGGACAAAGAATTTTAAAATTTGAAACTGATGTTTTTTGGACAAAAAGAAGCAAACCAAAGGTATGGGTTTGTAGAGGGTGTCATCATGATCAAAACCCATGCCTTATTACAACAAGAAGTCACCCATGGAGGAAACTATAATATTTTGTTTGGGGGGAAAAAATGAAAACAAGATGGTGGTTCGCAGACAAGGAATTGCTCTGACAGACGAGGATTTTTTAAATCCTCATTTGAGAGCTGACAAAATCCTTGACCGTGAGCCCAATCCTCTCGCAAAACATACATATAAATCTTGGAGTGAACTGAGCATGATCAGGAACCTGAAAATTAAACATTAAATAACTTTGGAACAGATTAATATTTTTTAATCAAACCAGTGCTGGATTGTTCTTTCACCCAAACTCTTTCTATGTTTTAAATTGCAGACCAAATCTTCAAACGGTGTGGTCACAGCACCATGGGCAAAAACATGACAAAAGTGGCAAAAAATTTGTTTTTAAGTGCTTCACTGTGCAAAAGCTGTAACTCTGACCAAAACACAACTTGGTAAATCAAGAGATTTACCATACAAGACTGTGCATTTTAAAGTTTGTGCAAATCCGTTCAACGGTTGCAAAGTTATTAACGCACACAAATTGATGTTTCACAATAAAGTGCGTACTCAACCCTAACTATAGGGGTGTGACCATGCCCCTATAATATATATATGTATAAGTTGGCATTTTTGCACTGTGCCCACTCCCTGCCCATCTGTCCCAGAAGGGTACCCTGCCTTATCCCTATCTTTTCCAGGTATCTCTCCTGCAGTTTTGTACTCCTCCTGTTTACCCACCTAGTGCCTCCCCAAAGGTGTGGCTTACCCTATATTGTTTGCCCTGTTGACAATGTCTCTACTATTCTGTATTTTGCTGTTATCTACCTAATCATCTATTACGTATCTTATGCTGATATCTAAACATTATCTGTTTGTGCCTGAAGTCTCTTACGCTGTTAGCTACCTATTTATCTCTGTTATGCCTGATGTTTTCTGTATGTTAACATTGACTCTTCCTGCTGTTCTTGAATGTATGTACCTTGTAATCCTCCCTGGTCGCACCTGAAAATAGGCACTTGACTGTCTAGTGTGCTTAACCGGTTAACAAAAGCAAATAAACAAATACCATACAGTATATATGGGATACATGATGGACAGGAGTGGAATATGGAAAATATTCTCACTCCTGCAGAGTGAGCTCTGGATATTTCATGAGTGCTGAAGGCATGAGTGAAATATACAGTGCTCATGATGCAGGAGTGAGAATATTTTCCATATTCCATGATCTGCCCATCATGTGTGCTATTTATACCATGGAGGTGAGACAAATTTCAGTGAGAGAGGTATGTTTGTTGTTATAAGGATCGCGTCACTTTAAATGATGCCGGTTCTGCGGTTGTGTGTGTGTGTGTGTGTGTGTGTGTGTGAACTTTTATGAATGGGTTGTTGTAGTGAGCTGTTGTTGGTTGGTGTGTGTGTGTGTGGGTCTTGATTAGGTGTGCTGTGTTTTGGTAATTGGTTGCCTGAGGGAGGTTCTGTTCTGTGACAATGAAGAAGATGGTAATGATTTCTTTTGGCAGGTTTGTGTCTTCATGTTTGGCTGTTTAAGATTTGTTTAAACATTTCAGGCATCATCTGTTTGATACAGTAATGAACTAAACTTGGATTTTGAAATACAGCACAACAGATTTAGAGATTGTTACATTTAGAAGGAGTGCTGCAGCTGACTGTCATTATCTGTCTTAATTGTATTAATTTCAGTGTAGGGCCTGTTCTAGAACTCAACAAATTACAGGGGTGTTTCTTAGTGTTTTCAGATGCAGGTGAGTGATGTTAACAGAGTAGGTATAAATGGTATTTATTTTAACTCTGCTGATGTCATCAGGATTTATTTCACTCCAGTGAAAATAACATGGTTTATTTCACTGGAATTGGTCTCACCCCATGGTATAAATATATATATATATATATATATATATATATATATATATATATATATATATATATACAGTATATATATTATTTTTATTTTAGAAAAGTTTCACCAGGAAAGACAACATGAGCTGTAAACAGTTTGTTTCCAGAAGCATCCTGGAAGAAGGGATTACATGACAGGAAGAGCCAAAAAACCAACAATAACCATATTGTACAAGTCAAATATAGTGCATTTCAATCCAAGACAAATAAACTTAATGAGACGGATAGTGACAGTAACTGGATAAAATAAAGTCACAACATAACATTAGGGTACAGCATATGAGATTACACAATTTACAGTATGAAATAATAGCAAAAATACAAAAGTGTATTACTTTGAAAGGTGTAAAGTGCTAGGAGCACAAGAATGAGAACAAGTAGCCAGATAAAAAGATATATGCAGCTGAAGTGCTTAAATGAGAGTGCAGAAAGAAGGATACTAAGTTCAGTATAGTAATGTATCAAGACAAGTAAACCAGCAAGGAGATGGTTGAGGGATGTAGGTAGTAGAGAGAAAATGGCAGCCAAAAACCTGCTCCTGCTCAGTATGCTGAGAAGCCTGCAAGGGGTCAGAGAGTTGGTAAGATAGTGGAGAATGATAAAATAGAGATTAGAAGTAGCAGGAGTGACAGAAGTGAGATAGCAGGAGAGAAAAGGCAGTCCAAACCTGCTCCTGTTCAGGATGCTGAGAACCCCGCAAGGGGACAGGGAGTTGGCAAGATAGTGGGGAGAAAGAAAGTGAGGGGTAGAACTAGTAGGGGTGAGATAGAAGGGGAGAAAAGGCAGTCAAAATTGGCCCCCCTTCAAGATGCTGAGAGTCCTGCAAGGGGACAGGCACTTGGTAAGATGGTGGAGAGAGAAAGAGAAAGAGAGGGGTAGAAGTAGCAGGGGTGAGATAGAAGGAGAGGGAATGGTAAGGTGGGGAGGTTGACTTGGGAGGTCACTAGGTAAGGTGAGCTAGGGATGGTGGGGAGACAATATATATATATATATATATATATATATATATATATATATATATATATATATATATATATATATAGCAGGCTAAGACATTCCAAGTACCCCTTGTGCTGCAAATGTGGCAACATCTCAGCAACCATGGGAACTTTGGAAAAATTCCACTGCAGTTGTAATCATGACCTGGCAGCCTGCATGTGTGCCTAAGCTGCGCTTAGCAAAAAATCCATATTTTGAACCGTTTTTGAGATATGGGCACCGAAAGGTAGTGTGGCCACCACAATATTATCCTATGGGAGATTTTGAAACTTCGGAATGCTATAACTATGGAACTGATGTAATTTTTTTTTCATCAAATCAGCAAAATGCACATCTGTGGTGCAAGACCTTCCTACCCTGCAAATTTTAGCCCCAAAGTCCTAACCATTCATTTTCTATGAAGTGGCAAAGTTATTAAAGTGCAAAATGTTGGGTTTAACATAAAAGTGGCAGTACAACCCTAACTCCCTAACTAAAGTGGCACTACCGTGTCACTATAAAATATATATATATATCTATATCTATCTATATAGATATATAGATATATATATATGTGTGTGTGTGTGTGTGTGTATCCCTCCCTGTAACAAATGAAATGGGAGCAAAACATGAATTAATTAGTTTGTTATATCAAAAGATGCTGAAAATACAGGTGAGATCTTCAGTGCTGCCTCCCAATCCTGGTGCACTTACTTAAAGCTGCATTACTGTTCTGTTTGTCAGTTACCACCACAGTGATTTTACTGTATTTAGTTTTTTATGTGAGATGTTTGAGAATATTTATAACCTGAAGTACTATGTACTAATAGCTGTATTTCATTTTTTCATAGCTACACCAATGTGTTGTCTCCTGCCTACTTCCCTCCAGCTGCAACCCACTGAAAAATGAACTGCATATACTAGCATTTTCATTACTGAACCCTTGTTTTACCTTTCATTGAGTGATGTCTGCTACTGAATAGTGAGGCTGGAGTCATGGTGTGCCAACTGGAGTGCAAGACAGGCAAAAGTGTGGATACTATAAACAGCTGATCAGCTCTAATACAGTTAAAAGTGATGCTGATTATACCCTGTGATTGTTATTAAAAAACTCTCTAATTTGGAAAACATCTCTTTTGAATGGGCAGTGCGGTTGTGTGTGTGTGTGTGGGGGGGGGGGGGTAACGTGGTGTACCAAGTGCTAATTAGTGCCAGACAGCTGCAGGAAGTTAAGGTACAGCAGCATGGTGTGTCATCAGCACAGTGAAACCCTTACCTTGTTAGCAATGTGGGCACTGCAATCCAGTTGACAGTCATTGAGTCAATTGGTATTTTGCAGCACTAATCATCTTGCTGCCCCAGGGGTATTGCACTGTTTCCCCCCTACACCTCCGACCTGGAGATGATTACATTATTTTTAGGGGGCAGGGGATGACACCCCCCCCACAGTGGGGGTGTGGAGATGTGCCCCAGTGGTTTGCTGAAATGGAGGTCGTGTGGCACAACATCATTGCCGTCAGCATTTTATTGTCTCTGTGGTGCCGGTTGACATGATGAAACTGACATGGTGGAACCCAGCAGTGTACTCTTCTCAGACTGTCAGCAATTCATTAAGGAAAATGGTGCTCTCTTAAATAAACAGTGATCCCTTGCTGATTTTGCTCACCTACTATAGCTGATAGTAACTTTTCCCTCCCACAATAGCTGATAGTAACTTTTATTAGGAGCCACAGATGGCATTCAGTATAACCATAGTTTCACTATAGCAGGGTTCGTTATCTCAAGGGACCACTAATGCACCAGTTACGGTTCCAATGAAAGTGACAAAAGTAGGGAAATGTGGTGTTAGAGTTTCTGATCCTAACTCCCCACCACCCCCACCACCCAAGCAACAAAAGGAAAAACATTATGGTTTGGGATGTCCTGAGTGCTGGTGAATAAGGGGTGGGGTCTTCCTTAGGGCCCCAAACCCTAATATTTACCTCATTCTCTGAAAAAATAAGTTCAGATGTAATCTATTTTCTTCAAGCAGAGCCAACAGGTTGCTTGCAACGTGGAGGAGACACAGTTGTGTATGTCTGAAGACTATATGAGAATGAGGTGAGCATTAGGGTTGAGAACCCCAAGAAAGATCCCACCTCTGATTCACCAAGACTCAGGACAGTCAAAACTGTAATGTTTTTTCCATTTGGTGCTTGGGGGGTGGGGTGGAGAGTTAGGACTGGAAATCCTAACACTACATTTTCCTGCTTTTGTTGCTTTAATATGAACCCTAACTGGGCATTAATGCAGTTTTCTGCAAAGCATTTCCTTTGTTTTTGAGATAGTCATATTCTCATTCATGCAGGGCTTCCATCTGACTGTGGAAGCACAAGGCCCTGAGGTCTGTGTGGTTCCATGCCTCCAGGAAAACAATTTATCTGCTTTGTTGGAATTGTTTGTTGTAGGGTTTAAATGTATGTGTGTGTGTGTGTGTGTGTGTATATATATATATATATATATATATATATATATATACACACACACACATATATATATATATATATATATATATATATATATATATGTACACACACACACACACACACACACACACACACACACACATATACACACACACATACTCTCTCTCTCTCTCTCTTATATATATATATATATATATATATATATATGTAACAGCTCATCTTTTGCTCACACTCACCTGGGCTGCCCCAACGTCCTTGGGGGGTCCTCGCAGTACCTCCACAAGGGGCCGGGCCTGAGTCCTGACCAAATTCCCTACAGTGCTTTGTGCCTCCACCCAGGGCCATGGTGCTGCCTCCTGTAGGAGAAACAGGTTAACACCCCCCCCAGGAACAATAAGAGATACCCCTGATGACTGTCCCTCTGGCCCAGTGAAATCCACACTCCCTGCCCACAATAAGAGTAATAAAAGCACAGACACATAGAGGTAAGTGACCCACAATATTCCACTGTTCCATGGGTCTCAAAACAAGGGGGGGCACAAGAGCTCAATCCCCCTTTGCTGGGCTAGCCCTACTTCCCACAACTCTCCCCTGGCAGAAAATGGTGACCCCTGTACTGCATGGTCCCCATGGCCCAGGGCTGATGACCAATGTGCCTTCAAGCCCAACAGTCAGCCCCAGTGCCCTCTGGGGGGGACCCTTGGTTATTCCTTGCATTGCAGTAGCTGCAGCCTTCCCTTACTGCAGTTGGTGGAGAGAGGAAGGGGAGAGAGGTGCAGCCAGAGAGCCCTACTAAGCAGGCAGCCTTGGGAGCAGTGGTTTCTCATCTGGGGCCTGTGCTGAGTCTTCTCCTGGTTCTCCCTCCTCCCAGTTGCTCTCCTTTCTTTCTCTCCTCCAAATTTTGTGCCCCTTTCCCATTTTAAACCCCTGGCCCAGGGCTCTCCGATGTTGCTGTCCCCACGTGACCTCCCAGCTGCCTGCAGGGTATCTCCCGGCAGCCCAAGGTCACCAAATATCCATGGGGGGGCTGCCATCTTGCCTGTCCCCTAGCCCAAAACACTATTGTGCCCCCCAGTTTGGCCTGCAGCCCATCAATAGGGCTGGTATTTCTTTATTTTGCAACTAGAATGCCTCCAGCTGCTGTGTGCTTCTTTCCTGATCCTCCTGCTCCATATGGGGTCCAGGAAAGTCTGTTAGGTGGCTTGGCCACATAGCCATGTTGGGAAAGGAGTTGGGGTCCTTTAAATCTACTTGGCAGTCCTCATGCATGTGCAGAGCATGCGGAACCACCATCTTCCCCCAGCAATGTTTGTTTCATATTGCGGCTTTTGTTTGCATGGCCCCGAGCCTGATCCTGGACTTCACCAGACCCGGGACCACACTGCGCTGCACCCAGCAGCACCACCAGCTGTGCTGGTGCTCTTCCCAACCATGATCGGGCTGAGAATCCCAGTGAGGGATGGCCATATGCTGCCATGGGAGGTCGCTGGGTGTGACTCCCACCAGAACTCCAGGGACAGGACAGAAGAGTGGGGAGAAGCAAGGGAGCATGGAGCCCTACCAAAGGTAAGCCTGTCTTGGGGGACTTACATATCTATATCTATATTTGTTTACCCATAAGTCACAATTTTTTGTTGCGTTGCTCTGGAAGTTTCTACGCTTATAGTGCAAGATGAGATACACCTTTGGTGAATTTTTCATGATGATCATACTTTAATTGTGGAATTCCCACCATGGTGAAATATGAAGGAAATTTTGAGGTGCAGTGCATACCCTATGAATTTTTTGATATACTATCAGAATAACACCCCCCCATACAGCGAATCCATTACATTGACAACAACCCATTCGACATCCACAGTGTCAAGTAGGTTGTTGCAGTGATGAATGGATACAGCAGCCTCGTTGTCAGCCCCTCTCCCCCTGTAATCCACCCCCTGGAGTTGATTATCATTAGGTCCGGGAAGTACAGGGGACAGAGCTCCAAGTGTGGGAAGTGTGGGGGTAAAGGCCCCACAAACAGTCTTTCTCATCCCATTGCTGTGGTGGTTCCATGACACATTTATGGGGTGATGTGATCACCACTGGCAAAATGTTGTCACTGCAAAGTCGGTCGACAACTTTATTGTTGATGTGACTTGGTGGAACCAAATTTTTTATATGTCTATTTAAAACTTTTCTTTTTATATATACACTACATTGTCCCTTAGCTCCAAAGACTGATGGAGTTACAGCATGTCCAATTAGCAAGGTTACCCTACGGGCATTTTAATTTTTTAATTTTTATGTTTTTATATGGCATCTGAAATGTTTTGTGGGTATTATGTGTTAGTCTTGTAGTACTCATTGACACCTATGTTTTCCTATATAGATTGTTCCTTGACTCCAAATTACTGATGGAGTCATGACTTGTTAAAGTTACTATGTTAACCTATTGGAATTTCTTTTTTTTTTTTTTATGTTTACTTTCAGTTGGTATTTCTTAAGGATGTCAAGCTGTAGTACACATTGGGACCTTTCTTTTGATATATAGCTTGTCCCTTAACTCAAAAGTCTAATTTAGTTACACCTTGTTAAACTTGCAATGTTCTCCTATGGGAATTACATTTTTTTTAATTTTTATGTTTTTCATATGGCCTCTGAATTGTTTTGGGGATATTATGCATTCACTTTGTAGTACTCATTGATACCTATGTTTTACTATAGAGATTGTCTCTTAACTCCAAAATACTGACTGAGTTATGGCTTGTTAAACTTGCAATGTTATCCTATGGGCATTTACATTTTTTAAACTTTTTTTAAGTCTGCTTTCTGTTGGTATTTCTTAAGGATGTCATGTTGTAGTACTCATTGAGACCTTTGTTTTGATATATTTTATTTATTTCATTGTTCTGAAAAAAACTTTCAGCGAAAAATCTTTTGCAAAGGTTCCACGTCAAGTACATGGCATATACAATACAACATAAGGGGAATTGCTCCCTCTGCAGTTCACACTTCATGGGGAGGAGTGTACACAGTAAGAACAACTCAGGGTACATTTAAACAAACAGTGTAATGGTAATGCAAACAGAGAGACATAATGCAGAATATAAGTACAGAATAACAAGTAACCAGCTACTGAAGCTACTGCCAAAAACCTTAAACAGAGTATGACTATGAGCTTACGGGAGAAGACAGAGACAAAGACCTCAGCAGCCCATGGTATAGGCTTTGTCCTGGTAACAGGGATGGGGACTGAAAATGCTGACTTGGGGGGGAGGCTATGGAGGAGGGAGTCAGCTACTACCAGGCATGTCCTCCAGTAGGATAGTAAGTGCTAAAACAGAGTAGAGTGCATGCCTGTAGAAGAGAGATCCATGCCAGGCCCACCTAATTGCAGGGGCAGTTAGTGTGAAGGGCAGGTGAGGAAACTCTGCCCACTGTTAAGGCCAGCTATGACAGTTACGATGTGGGGCAGGTGATGGAGGGGGCCAAGGTATCAGCACTCACACATATTAGGAGATGGGTAGAGAGGGACTGGTAATACACCATATCTATAGCTGGTCCCTTTACTCAAAAGATAGCCCCTAAATTCATTGGATGATATTAAGTCTAAGTACTGTAGTACTCATTCAGACCTTTCTTTTGTTATATAGATTGTCCCTTAACTACAAATATTGACAGAGCTATAGCTTTTTAGATGTTAAATGTGCAAAAAAACCCTCTAACTTCAGTCATATGATCTCACAAAAAAGGATTGGTTCATATGAAAGAAGAATGTGAAAAAAAAGTACTGGACTTGATTTTCGGAGCCTGGAAATTGATGCAAAGTGCCTGCATCAAACAGAATTGATGCAAGAGGCACCGTGCATCAAGACGTGTGGCATTCCTGATGGCTGACATACAAAAGAAGACTTTTTTGTCATGAAAGAGGATAACCTCCTCATGAAAGAGAAATATTTTGTATGGCCAAATGCTTGCTTTGTATCAGACAGCTATCCAAAAGATCATACTGACCATGCTCAGAACTGACATTTCAAATCCTTACAACTCTGGAATGGATTAATATTTTTCCACCAAATCAATTAAAATAACCATTCTGGGGCAAGCTATTTGAACCCTGAACATTTCAGACCAAAATTCTAAACCATCTTGGCACTAGGCAATGACAATAAAATGTTTTCACTATTTGGAGCTCAGAATCCACACATCCACCCAGAACAAAACATGGCACATCAAAAGACCTTGCCCCTAAGACCACCCATGTAAAACTGTGTGCAGATCTGTTGAATGAGGACAAAGCTATTAAAGTGTAAAGTTAGGGGTTTAACATGAAACAGCCTACTCAACCCTAACTATAGTGCCACTATAATATATATAGATACAGTGTACTGTATGTATGTTTTCTTTGCAACACAACTACATTAATGCACCAATTATGGTTCAAGTTAATGCCACAAAAGTAGGAAAATTTAGTGTTAGGGTTTCTAACTGTAACTCCTCAACCCCAACCCCCAAGATGCAAAAGGAAAAAAACATTAGGATTTTGGGTCTATGGGGTCTTGGTGAATCAGTGGTGGGGTCCTCCTTGAAGATCTCAACCTTAATACCCATCCCTTCCTCCCAGCTTGTAGCTTCCTGTCCAAAGCACAATGTACAGCTCCAAGTCAGTGTCTCATAGTGACACAGTCTTGAAAGGCAGATAAGTATGTTTCGCCATGTGTTGCCAACACACTCTTGTAGCTTTCTTCACCCAGGCCCTGTATATAGAATAATAAAACTGTATATATAGAATAAATAATGGGCAAGGGTGGTATACAAGGATGTATACCCATTGACAGGGCTAATTATGGCTATAAAGCCACAATATAAAGCCACAAGCCCAAAAGGTGAGTGGCTTTATTGCCCTAATTAGCCCCTGAGATGGATTTACTTATGAATGTGCCACCTTTACCCATTGTTTGTTGAACACAATAACAGGATGGCTATTGTTATGGATATCACATTTGTGATCACATTATAGCACCTGAAGGTCTCTTGCAGCAAGGAGGGAATGGTGTATAGTGAGTGCAGGTAGCAGTTTGGGGGAATTCTAACTTTAGGAGGGTTTTATGTAAGTGTTTTTTTTTCAGGTTCTTTTGCAGCTTGTTAATTGGTTTGGCTAGTTTTATAATTATGTTTTAATAGTATTATTAGTAGTGTCCCATGGGGTTTAATGTAGTTCAGGTGTATACCTTTTGTGTAGGTAGATACTTTCAATTGTTTGATTAGTGTAGGTATATAGCTTTAATTAGTGTAGGTATATAGCTGTAATTGTTTAATTATAGCAAGTATGTACTTTTAATTGGTAGATTAGTCACAGGCATACTTTTAGTTGATAGATTAGTCACAGGTATACAGGGAAACAATTATGGTCTTTTCTATGGGGAAAGTTCCCATCCATGTATTATATATAGAATACTCAATCAATCGATCTTTATTTATCCAGGTGAAACACCATTGAGACAGCTCATTTACAAGGTGGAACTGAGGTCACATTCAAGGCAATTACAGCACAATAAAAGGAAAATAAAGAAAAAAAGAAATCAGAATTTGTACAGGGCAATCTAAGACAGGATAATATTTCTTCTACACACTGTATATTTCAAACAATTGAAAAAAAACTAGGATATAGAGGGCATCACGGAGAAATAGTAGAGGTTATTAGTGGTGACAGCTGCAAGTTTCATTAAAGATCCATGCAAAAAGGGTTTTAAAGAATGTCAAATTCATAGGAAGCACTAGTTTCAACATTTTTTGCACCTTGTTCCAGAGAACAGGAAGAGAGTGGCTTATAGCCACTCTCCCAAAATGTGATTTGGCCATAGGAGTCAGAAGAGAGGTATATGAAAGACTTCTTAGTGGGTAGTTCCCTGCAGGGCATACAGGCAGACAGTCAGTGATATATTGAGGGAGCATATTAAAGATGGCTTTGAAGGTCCAGAGGACTGCAATTCTGTGGCATCTAAAGATAAGTGAGCTCCATCCTACCATATTATAAAGGGTGCAGTGGTAGGTGGAATATGGAGCACCAGTTATAAACCTAATTGCCCTATATTAAAAAGTGTCAAGTTTCACTAGGGCCACTCTTGGGCCTTTTCCATACAGTATGTCAGCATAGTCCAGTAGCGGCAAGAAGGTAGTTTGTACTACACGAGTTCTAGCCTCCTGTGGAAGTAAGTGATTGATCCTGAAGAATATGCCAAGCCTTTGTTTCAACTTTTTTGCTAGCTCCTCAGTATGTTGTGTAAAAGACAGCCTCTCATCAATCCACACCCCTAAGTATTTAAATTTCTATACAAATTCGAGCGGCTCACCTAACGGTGTCAAAACTTGAGAGGTAGTGTTTGCTGGGCTAAGTTTGTGTGCATTAGCTTAAGGGGCATAACGCATAGCTTTAGTTTTTTTTTTTTGCATTTAAAAGGAGTTTTAGATGCAATAGGTTTTCCTGCAGTAGGCTGAATTCACTCTGTAGGTCTTTGTAAGCTAGCCCAGGAGTGGATCTGGCTAAGTACAACACTGTATCATCAGCAAACAGGTGAATGCTTGCTGACTTAATGCCAGTGCTTAAATTGTTAATATAGATGGCAAATAGCAATGGGCCTAGGATGGATCCTTGGAGCACTCCCCTTTGAAGGGTTTTCAGAGTGGAGAGATTGCCCTCCACTTTGACTTGTTGGCACTGCTCTGAGAGGCAACTGGTGAACCATTTTATTGCCAGAAGGTCAACTCCAATGATACGTAGGGTAGCCAGGAGCAACTCATGGTCCACTGTATCAAAGACTTTGCTTAAATCAAGGAAAAAGGAAAATACATAGTTTTTAGAGTCCAATGCTATCTGACAGTCATTTGTGACCTTAGCAAGCACAGAGATTGTGCAGTGTTGTGGTCTAAACCCATATTGGGCTGGGTTTAGTAGCTTAGTCTTCTCTAAGCACTGTCTGAGTTGCAAATTCACAACCTTTTCAAAGAGTTTAGACAAAATGGAGAATAAGGATATTGGGCAGTAACTATTTAGATCACTGGTGTCTCCGGCTTTGAATAGGGGGGTGACAAGTGCTGATTTCCATAAGGCAGGGAAAGTATCCTGCACATGGGACATATTAAATAGATGAGTGATAGGTGGAGCCAGAGCATAGTATCCTAACTTCAGAAAATAGGGTTCAATCAGGTCTGCCCCCACACTTTTCCTAGTATCTATAGCCAATAACAGCTCCTCAACATGCTTCACTGTGGTAGGACAGAAGGAGAAGGTTTCTTCATGATTTGGCCAGTTTGAGCTGAGCCATTCAAGTTTCTGGCTGCTCATCTCTGTCTGGAGGTTATTGGCTGGCGATGAGTCGAAGGCTAGGCCTGCTGTGGCAAAGGGGTCTATGTGATAACGGTGAATGCCTAAAGGTGGTCACCGTTATCACTTAGTCAGCATGCCGAACACATTTTCAGCACTCTGACAACCCCAGTACACTAGAACAACAGTGCCAGGACAGATTTTTACTGCTTTCTGTTGGGAGGGGTTGCACCCCCCCCACCGACCTACTTAAGGATTCTCAACTTCAGGGGGTGCATGTTGGCAGGGGTGAAAGCAGTAAAAAAAAAAAAGGTTCGGAATGGGTACAATAAAAAAATCACACCAGTGCCCGGACCCGAACCCAGTTCCTCAGCCACCCGAGTCACTAGTCAATCCCCAACACCACGATGCAGCTCAACCAGCAAATGCAGCACCACCCCTACAGCCTTTCCACCCCCTCCCAGCCCACGCTCACTGTGCTCACTCCCACCCCCAGCATATATGTATAGTGACATCCTGTCACCTAGTTCGCCCACCCCCTCATCCAGTCACCCTACCTTTCCATCACCGTGAGTGGATTGCACTGGGAAGGAGTCGCCCTAATGGATGGTGCCCTTCCTCATGTGCCACTTTATGGGTTACCATGGCAAAGTGATTGTTGAGGAGCTCTGAGATTGCTTGTTTATCAGTAATAGAACTGTTACCCGCAGATATTTTTTGAATGAAGAAAATTGGATGGGGAGTAGCCTTCAAGGTTCTCTAGGGCTTTCCAGAATGTCAGTGCATTAACAGATGGGGATTCAATTTCTGCCTGGAAATACTTATCATTTTTGGTTCTTGTTAGCTTGGTACACTAATTTCTGTCTTCTCTGAAGGCTGTCCGGTTAGCTGTATGTTTAGTTTTTGTTTCCTTTCTCTATAACGAGTCCCTATTTAGCAAGGCAGCTTTTAGGTCAGCTGTGAACCATGGACAATTTTTCTTATTTGTTTGGATATTTACTAGTGGAGTATGCATATATATGATCCCAATCACAATGTTCTGTAAAATCTCATAGGTAGTGTCCACCGTTGGTGCCAGGTAGAAATCCTGTCAGTTAGTATGCTGAAGATCAGCACAGAAGGCAATTGGATCAAAGTTCCTCTGGCATCTTTTATAGAAATACCTGGAATAAAATATTACTTTTTGCATGGATCTCACACAAACAATAGTGCAGTGATCACTGATGTCATTGAAAAATACGCTTGAATGGGTAATCAGATGAGGTTTATTAACTAAGATTAGGTCAAGTAAGGATCCGTTTTGTGGCTTTTTAATGTTAGGACTGGTCAATTCTGATATAATTTGAGAGAGCCCATGGGTATTTATTTTTTATTTATTCATTTTGTTTTTGTTGACCAGGTAAGTGCACTAGACAAATCCTACCTATTTTCAGGCACGACCTTGGGGAGGGGAATACTGATGAATGCCAACTGACCTTGAACCAGATTAAGCTGGTGGTGGTATTTTTAGTGAATGAGGGAAATTTGGACAGGACACTGGGGAAATTCCCCTACTCTTCCTGCAGGGGGCCTTGCTTCCTGTAAGCAGAGGAGACCCATTTGTCTGTGGGACCAAGATGGAGGACAGAGTGCTGGAGAGTGTGGCGGAGATGGACATGCTGGGAGAGAGTAATAAAGCTGTGATAGAAGATATTGTGGCCAGACATGAGAATGTGACCATTGGTGAAGAAACAATGCAAGCTTCAGATACAAATATTACAACTGAGGATGAGTTAAAACAGGTAACTCAGGCAAAGGAGTAATTAAACTTAAGGAGTGAACAAGATTCACACTCCAAACAGGAAGATGGTGGGATTTTAACTGATACTTGCACTGACTCGGTAACAGATGAAGAAGCCCCGTTGAGGCACATGTTTGAAAAAGAGGAAAGGTAGTATTTTCAAAAGAAAGCACAACTGGAGCTAAAAATACAAGCATTGAAACTTGACAAACTTAAAAAAACAGGAATCAGTAATCAGCCGGGCTTAGAAAATGCACACTCATCGCTCAGCTGGGTGGAGCGAGTGGAAAATATGGAAGGACATGAATCAGGTTACAATGCTCTGAATAAACCCGCAGTGATAGCGTCAGGAATGGCAATCATGAGTGAACAGCAACTCGGCCTAAGACGTGCTGGGGAGACTATGGAGCACCTTGCAGAGGATAAATGGTCAGTTACAATGGACTTAGAAGGGGCTGGCTGGACTTTAAATAAACAAACAGGTCAGTGGGTTTCAGAGAACTCCCCGATTGAAATACCAAGCATAGAGACATTTCAAAATACTGTGCAGCAAAATGTTGAGTCTCCTGTTGTACCAACAGAGTTAGAAATTCTCTCTAGCCTTGAGTTGACACAAAACCCTGTTTTACAAAAAACTAAATGCTGTGACACAGCAAAAGGAAGTGGGACACCACAAGGGCTCTACTGCTACACCTCAGCAACCCTTAAATTTAAATAATAAAATGGCACCAAGAACATACGCTTCTTTGTTTAAAATGCCTATCTATCCTGCAAAAATACATAATGCAGTTAGACTAACGTATATTGGGGGTTTGGAAACTTTACCAGATAGAGTGTATGTGGCAAAGCAACTTCTGAAGGAGTCTTATGAAATTTTTTTCCATGGAGATTTATGCTCCTATTCATGTGTCAGGGGAAACCACATACGATGTTAGCTTCAAAACTGCACAAGGTTTGGAGAGATTTGGGGCAAAATATAGCACCTTGAAAAAATTCTCATCATGGACTTCCTTTATAGCTACCCTATTGACAAGACCAGCACATAAAACCATCACAGTCCTCTTCAGGAATGAAGGGGTTAGTGTACAGGGTTATATTATATGGTTGAAATAATGTTGTACAATGATTGAAGACCCAGAAGCTTTCGTGGATACAGAGAACATTTGGACTGGGGGCTGGAAGGTAAAAACAATGCTTTGCATGATGGACACTGGACTAGTGCACTTACCTAGCTCTTTTTTCTTGGGAAGGGATAGGGGCATTTTGTTTTACATAGGCCAAACTAAGATGTGTTACAAATGTGGGTCCTTAGAACATTTAGGCAGCCTATGTAATAAAAGCAGATGTACAGTGTGTGGGGAATGGGAATTGGGACATTTGGGAATGGCATGTATTAATGAAAGTAAAAGTAATTCATGTGGAGAGGATGGCCACACTTTTCAAAACTGCAAGAAGGCAGCCCATAGCTCACCAGAGCAGGCAGATGGTACAGAACAAAGGCTATTTATAGCCATTGAACAAAGAAATAGAGAACACAGTGTAGGACCACTTATTTCTTCAGAACAAGATTGTCCCCCCACCCCCCCGGATAGCTCTTATCCCTGATCCACCCCCTTCTTCCCATATGGTAGAAGAAAGTATGCTGAGATCACCTAAGGAATTGTCTTATAAAAACAGAGCAGCTACAAGAAACAGTTTAGCTCAGAGAGAGGAATCCTCCCCACTAGCTGGGTCTTCAGGGCAGGAGATGCCTCCCCCCATGCCAAAAAGGTCAGGAGGTAAGGTGACAAGGCAGCAGAGCAAAGAAATGGGAGGGCAGAAGGAAGTGACTTCAGTAGTGTTACGCACAGCAAATCAGTTTGAAGTATTGCAATCTGAACAATCAGATGAGTCTGACTACTCTTATGTAGATTCTTCAGTGCCAGAAGGCACAACAGACACAGAAGGGAAAGAGCATCCTAAAGTGCAACAAAGCGCAAGGCTAAAGTGAAATTAAAAAACATGGAGACAGTAAGTAGGAAAGGTAGCACCAAGTAAAAGAAACTGAGAGCCTTCCCCGTTTGCCATACTATCAATATGAATAGTATAAAGAGAGCTGAGAAAAGATGGATAGTATTCTCTTTCTTATCATATCTACCTTTGGGAATGATATTTCTACAAGACACAAGGCCACACACCCTTAATAAGACACCACTAGCAGCAAGAGATTGGTATCTAGGGCTGTCCTTTTGGTCCCTGGGAACAGAGACTTGCTAGGGGATAGGTATCTTATTTAAATTTCCTGACTTTAAATTGTTAAAGCTGTATGATTTAGTGTCAGGCAGGATTTTAATTTTAGATGTCTTGTTACAACACTCCTCATACCGGTTGATAACATTTTATGTACCTCAGTCTAAAACTCAGAGATGCGAATTGTTGAAACTTATTCAGCCATATCTTCAGCCCATGTTCATAATTATTTTTCAAATGAAATAAAACAAATAGGTAATTATTGCAAAGAAGAGTCGGTGGGGGTTCTGAATGCAATATTAGAGGCACAATCTATCCCATTACATATGAATACAGGTATTTTAACATACTTTTATAAGTCAGGAGACAAACAGGAACTTCAAAATTGGCAGCCAATATCTTTGTTGAATTCAGATTTTAAATTACTCACAAAAATATTGGCTAACAGGATTTCAAAAGTGGCAACTAAATAGATCTCTGATGCTCAGGCATATGCATTACTGGGGAGGCAAATACAGCAACATCTTTTATTACTGAGGGAGGTGATGGAGAGGGGGAAAATAGGGGAGGTAGATGGTTTCATGATATCACTGGATCAGGCAAAAGCATTTTTTTTTTTTGCAAATAACCAAGCTTTATTGAATTATTTCCAACATAAATTACACACCAAACGATTAAACAATACATAGAAACCATAAAACAATAAATGAAGAATACACAACAAGGAAAAAGGAAACCCCCAAAAGCCCCCCTCCAAAATTAGAAAAAGGGAAAAAAGAAACAAGAAAACCCCTCCAACCACCACCCCTCCTGCCCTCCCCAGGCAGCTATCCCATTGACTGACTCACTGTGATCAATACATAATCCTGAAATGCCATCAAAAACAAGTGAAGTTTACCCGACTATACATAGTTTAACTGAGTACACAAAGAGGAAGCACCAAGGAGGAAAGGATTAACTAAATTAACATACTACCAGGGCCGATATCCCATCAGTAACAAAAAGAGAGAGAAGAGCAACCATTATCCCTAATACCCATACCTATCCTTCAAACATTGGTACAACTTACCCTAACATTGCTGAAATATTGGTGAAGCATTGTGAAAGAGAAAACGATCTTTCTGCATTCAATGTATTCATAAACTCCTCCCACCATTCCCCAAACGATGAGTCTAATCTTCTCCAGTGGCTCAAAATTATTAACTTAGTTAATATTGCTACCATAGCTATTCGATATTTAGTTAAATTACTTGGAATTTTGTCATATCCGAATATGCAAGCCTCGGAGTGAAGAACCTGGCAAAATCATAAAATTGACTAATTTTTTGCTTCACCAAATGCCACAGCCCAGCCACCTTGGGGCAAGTCCAAACTTGTGATAACTGGTAGCTAGAGAATCATTACATTCAGTGCAGTAAAGGAAAAGCGGCTACCCATTCTAGAGAGCTTAGCCGGTGAAAGGTATAAGTTATGAAGTAACTTAAATTGAACTTCTCTCAATCTGTCTTGCTTAACAAATCTATAGATATCGACCCAAGCCTTCTCCCATGTTTCTGCTGATTTACCCAAAGACAAATTGTATTCCCAGTGAATCGGGATTGGGGACACTTTCAAGTTCCCTTTAACTATTAAGTACTTATAAATTTTAGATATCATCCTGCCCGCTTGTACAAACCCTTTCAACTCAGCAAACATCGATCCCAGGATGTTCTGCCCTAACCCTTTGCAGAAATAAGATCTAACACAACTTCTTATTTGAATTAGTTTAAGAAAAGATTGGGGTTCCACTCCCAGCTTCTCCACTAGTGTCCAGAATGGGAGTAACCTATTGTTCTGATAGAGGTCCTCGGCCCGCAATTTCATTGCCCAATTAATTCCCAATCTAGTTATTGGTTGATTTCCAATAGTCAGGTTCGGATTTCTTAATATGGGTTGGGATGAGTCATATCTTTGCGAAATTTGGAACTTCGCATAGAATTGTTGCAACGCCCTGACATCCCATCCCAACGGTGTGCCTCTCGCTCTGCTAGGAATCTTAGCCCATGAGGTATACAATAAAGACTCCAAATACAGCTTAAGGCTTTTAACATAAAGCCGATCTAACTGAAGTCCGGGGTATGAAGTACTCTCATCACAAGCCCATGCGCCCACCCTTGCCAAGTGGATTGCACGGTAGTATGCATAAAAATCCAGTAACTGAAGCCCTCCCAATTGCCGTCGCCGAGTAAGTTTGAGGTAACTTCTTCTAGGAGGTTTCCCATTCCACAAAAATACCGTGCATTGTTGGAATAGAGGTTTAAAAAAGGACTTTGGTAAATAAACATTTAGATTTGATAATGGGTTAAAAAGTTTGGGCATAACCACCATTTTAATCATATTGGCTCTTCCCGAGAAAGTCAATGGTAGCTTTGACCATCTGACCAATTCTTCCTTGATGATTTTAATTAATGGTTTAAGATTTAAATCGGCCAAATTCTCTAAATTCTTAGTTATTTGAATCCCCAAATACGTTAGTGATCTGGTTTGCCAACGGAGTCCCAGAGAAAGACACCAACTTCTCTGAAGAACTTGGGTCAAAGAGTATACTGAAGTATTAGCCTTATTCAAACTGTACCCTGAGAGCCTACCAAACTTATCAATTAAATCGAGAGCCTTAGGGAGGGAGGATGTAGTATTCGAAATATGTAGCAATAAATCATCAGCGAATGCTGAGAGTTTAAATTCAAAGTCCCCTATCTTGAGCCCTTTCACCTCTCTATTTATCTTTATGGATCTTATTAGCGGTTCAATGTACAAATTGAAAAGGTATGGTGATAAAGGACAACCCTGCCTGGTACCCCTAGAGAGTGGAAAAGCCTCCGAAATTAGATTATTGCACTGAATCTTAGCCGAGGGCAAGAGTACAAGATACGAACCATATGAATAAATCTATCTGGAAGGCTAAGCTTTGACAGGGTGGTGAACATAAAGGTCCATTCCACCCTGTCAAAAGCTTTTTCAGCATCTAGTGAAACTAATGCTGCTTCCAAAGCAGGGTCCGCAGAATCAGAAATTAAATAAAATAGTTTGCGAAAGTGGTCAGCCGAGGAGCGACTTCTCGACAAACCGCCTGTTCTGGACTCAATAAACTGCTTACACGTGTTTTAATCTACTGGCTAAAATTTTAGCAAAAATCTTCAGATCTAAATTTAACAAGGAAATCGGCCTGTAACTTCCTTCCTCGGTGGGTTTATCTGGCTTTGGCAACAAAATAATCTTGGCTCAAACGGGGTCTGGTCTCAATCCTTGCTCGCACTAAAAGGAGAATAACTCCTGAATAAGGCACCAGCTTACTTTTGAATCGCTGATAAAAAAGCTGTAAACCCATCTGGGCCAGGCGCCTTATCCGGGCAAAAGGAATCGATAGCCTTTCCTATTTCCTCCACAGAAATAGGAGCTATTAATTGAGGGCCAACATCAGTTGACAATCTTGGTAGAGGAATAGCATCCAAAAATTCTTGAACTCCATCAAATACCTGAAGGGGGGGCTGCTGGCTTGTATAGAGTTTTTGGTAGAAAAATTTAAAAATTCCTAGTATCTCAGCCAAATCTGTGACCAATTGCCCTGATTCTGGATGACTGAGAGTGGTTACCCACTTGTCAAGATCTTTGAGCCAGCTGCCAAGCCAGCATCCCTGCCCTGCTGCCTTGACCCAGATACAAAGCCCTAACTCTGGAAGCTGAACTAATAACTTTCTCTCTGCTTATCTGCATACCAGTTTCTTAAGGAGATTAATTTGCTTTCTTGATCTTCCGCTCTCTGGCTGTCGCTATATTTTCTAGTTCCTTAATCTCTCTCAAGCACTCATCCAAAAGTTTCCTTGTTTCTCACTTTGTATACTGCCATGCATTAACTCGTCCACACAGACTTAAGAGCTCACCCAAATTTGATCTATAGCTTTGATAGAGCCCCAATTACTAATGATGGAACTTTCTAAAAAAACTCTAAATCTGTTTAAAGCCTTGGATTCCTTTAAGATATTGTTATTTAATGACCACGAATATGACTTGCAAGGTTGAAGTGGTAAAGAACATATGATGTTTATAGGTGAGTGGTCAGAAATTACACGGGGCAAAGTTGTGACCTCCACCACCCAGGACATGCTACACTGGCTAACCAAAAAAAAATCTATCCTCGAGTGTGACTTATGCAGTACCGAAAAAAAGGTGTACTCCCGGGCACTAGGGTTCAAAATACGCCATGGGTCTATCAGACTCACTGATAGCATGAGCTCCCTTAAGGCCTTCTGCGCTGGGGAGGGGGAAGAGCCTTTAAAATGTGATCTATCTAACCGATTTGACTGGACTAAATTCCAGTCCCCACCTAAGATTATTGGGAGATTCCCAAAAGAGATCAAGGCCAATCCCAGCTGAGTAAAAAAGTCAGGTGAATCCAGGTTAGGCCCATATACTGAGCCCAGTACTAAATTAATCCTCCAATACTGTCTGAAACAAGTATATACGCCTTTATGGGTCAGATATTGTTTTCAATGCATAAATGGAATCCACGAGCAATTAAAATAGCAACTCCCCGACTAGTAGAGGAGAATCCGCCCCAAAACCTGATTCACCCACTTTTTCTTAAAATGGGCCAGGTGATCAGTAAGGACATGGGTTTCTTGTAAAAATACTATCGCTGGTTTCAAGCGGGCAAGATGATTCAAAATAACACATTTTTTACAATTGTCCTTCCCTCCTTTAATATTCCAAGAGATTATATTCAACCTGTCATCCATTTATTGTCCAGTCCATACAAATCTTGGGATAGCTGCCCCCCATACAAACCCCCAAAATCAAGAAATTTACCTCCCAAATTACCTCACCCTCCCCCAAAAAATAACAGTACCCATAAATAACTTATAACCTTCCCTTCTGGCGGCCAACTACCCGTCCACTGGAATGTGATGCAACATAGAGATGGGCATACCTCCTGCCACAATTGTTGTATGAATTGGATAAATAATCTTATTAAACCCAATCTGAGAAAAAACAGGCTAATAAAATAAAATTTACATCCATCTCCAGACCTTCAATTAAATCAGAAGCTAGACACGAACACATAGAGGTTAAGAGGTATAATGCGTCTGCTCAACTAATAAAGTATTCCCGCCCAGTAAATGTATCCAGACTTCTAGACATTCGGATCTAAATTATAACCCTTCCATGCCGCCTAAGAATCGGGCCCCACATGAAAGGCCTCTAACTGAACCCGCAAGATCAAGGTCAGGCCAAGCTGCTCCCAGCTGGGACTATCATCAATCTAAGGCATAGCTGACTGGCCTGTCCTAAAATCTTGCCTTACATTATATCCCTTGCTCTTAAGTCTTAACTTAACGTGTTCAACTAATAAAACCCCATTACCTGTGCTTTACAGTTGGGAGAACTGTTAATATTCTTAAGACACCAATCATATAGACAACACTAAAAGAAAAAAAAAGAACTACTACGTTCTTACTGTTACAGATACAATCATTATAACCTGTGTCTTATTTAGCATTTCAGTCACAAACTTATAACTGGAAAAATGAACATAAACTCCCCCCTCCCTCATTAACTATAATCCCGAGTACTATACTTGTTACCAACAAAAGGAAAATATATGTCAACCATTGGTTGTTAATACTCCCTTGCCTGTCTGTATAGGAGGTAAATGTTTCACACTATAAAATGCGTTTAACTTATCCAACTTACCAACTTTACTAAAGTAGTGAAGAATATCTACTTATTAGATACTCCCATTATAAACCAAATAGTGATTATTGACAGCAAATAAAAAGGAGAAACTCGTCCGCGGCCTTGTGAAAAAGTCAAAAAATTACTGCATGCTGTCCATATAATTGAACATAACTTTCACCCTTTGGGAAACAGGTCAGGTAACAGTGATCTCAAAGATACAAGTGCTTCCTCAGCCGAATTAAATCTCTTCAGGCCTTCTTTAAGTGTGACCTCCAGCCTCACAGGATATAGTAGACGGTGGCGAATCCCTGCAGCCCAGAGCTTCGAGGTGATTGGCCTGAAGCTAGCTCGAGCCTGTCTCATCTTCCAGGTTAGGTCAGGCACCAGACGCAGCTTTTTGTCCTCCCACTGGAAAGCTGCCAGCTTTCTAACTCTGTTTAAAATGTGCTCCCTGTCCAGATAGTTAGGCATTTGAAGATGATTGGTCTCGGAGTCTCAAGGTGGAGGTTTGGCTCTAAGGGCTTGATGACCTCTCTCTATGATATACTCCGCCCATTAGGTGAGGGCCCACCGATTTTTAATTAGCCTTTGAGAAATTGAATGGTGTTCGGCCCTTCCTCTCCTTCTGGGAGACCCAGAGGACCAAATTATTATGTCTGTTGTGGCCTCCAGGTCATCTAAATGGTCCTCCAGCTTTGCAATGCCTCTCTTGCACTCCACCATGTTAGGCCCTGCTTTATCCATGGCTCTCTCTAGATGAAATTCCAGCCTCAGCATCAGTAACTCTGCGTATAATTCTGTGTCAGGGCTGGCTTTATCTCTGCCACCTCCTCAATCAATTTGAATAAAGCATCCTTTATAGTGGCCAAATCACTGTAGATCTTTGCTGGTTTTAATTCCTCCTCCTGGAGTGATGGCGGCGAGCCCCGTCGTGGCGCTGCCCCTCGATTCAATTGGCTGGTTGCATGTTGCGGAATGGGCTGTTCACGTCAATTGCCTCAAAAACAATTCCTGCCAGTCCTTATTAGTGTCCTGAAGCTATCTAGTCTTTTCGCTGCTAAATTTACAAATTATGCAGGGAGCGGGAGACCCACAAGCTGCTGCCTTACTCCATGTGCGTCACGTGACCCCTCTCCAGGCAAAAGCATTTGACAGAGTGAGTCATGAATATCTATGGAAAGTGCTATTCCATTATGGGATTCCAGGGAAAATGTTACGTTGGCTGCAGAATATTTATAAAACAGCTACTGTAAGACCTGTAGTTCAGGGATGGAGAGGGTCTATGATTCACCTGAGACGAGGGGGTGAGGCAGAGGTGCCCTCTAAGTCCAAGTCTATATGATTTTTTTATTGATCCATTACTGAGGAAAATAAATGGTTTAGTGGATATTAGAGCTTTAGAAATGGGTCTGCATGTGCTCCCATACAAAGTGATAGCATATGAGGATGATATGAACGTATTGGTACAATCAGAAGCATCTGTATTTCACACTTTAGAAGTATGTCTGCGTTTTGGTCAATTTTCTGGAGCAGCCTTGAATTTAAACAAATGTATGGGGCAGAGGCTTAATTATCTGCTAAATTTTACAGGAAAAATAGGTGAAATTTACATAATTAATGCAGAGATTAAAATTTTAGGGATCTTTTTTGGACATTTTGAACTACCATATCATCATATCAAGTCTTTATTTAACCAGGCGTTCATCGTTGAGCAGAAGCTCATTTGCAAGATGGACCTGGGTGAAGCATGAACAATTGTATATACAGGTCAACACAGGTATTTACAAGGCAATACAGATAATACTCTTTACAGAGAGGAAGAAAAAGAAGTTCATATGTACATAGAATTATACAGATATTGTACAGATTACACGGTATTTACATACATAGAAGTGTCTATAGGAAGATAAAGCAGGTTATCTAAGGTTGCAGGAGGAAGTAACGGAAGAAAAAATAAAATAAAAATATACACCAGGTAGAGGTGAAGGTAGGGGGGAAGAGAGGGAAGGAAGTAGGGGGAGAAAGGCTAGGAGGGCACGGTGCACAGAAAGGAGTTGGTAAAGCTAGATGTAGAGAAGGTGGATGGAGAAAAGGAGTATGTGTGAGCCCCTACCTATATTTAACTGGGAGAAGAGAATAGCCATAGGAAAGCAAAAGGTCTTCACATGGAATAAGTGGAAGCTGAGTAAAAAGAAAATAATTTATTTAATTAAAACATGTCTAACCCTAGTTTTTTTTGGATATCAGCTATATATTTCCACCACCTAAATCCTTGGAAACTACAATTTTAAGTATTTTTTTTTTCAGCTTTGTTGGGGCAGTAGATTAAATCCGTTGAAACGGAATATTCTATATCTTCCTCTGAAAAGTGGCAGATTAAATATGATGAACCCGATATTATTTTTTTATAGTTTCTTTATACAAAATAATATAAAACCATTATTAGGGGAGGTTGGAAATGTATGGAATTCCCTCTTATATTCCAATTGTGCTATATGGATGATGCAATGGGAGATGAACTCTTTGAAAGTGCGTATAAGAACAATGCAAATTCCAAAATGTATTAGGGGAACATTTTTGAAATTCAAGCAATGGAATCTTACCCAGACACAAGTTTCACAAATAACGAGAAAGCAACTCTATTTTAATTTACTTCAAACAACATGTATGGTGGAGAATATGTTTGAGAAGTGTCCTAGCACACATAAAGATATGTCAGGTAAATTCCTGACTAATAAGAGAGTATCTGAAGATACAGGTATGTGGATTTCCATTGGCTAGCCTGCCATGGGAAAATTAATGTAAAAGTGAATCAAAAGCACAAACCACAGCAAGAAAGAATATGTGCCAGACTGACATGTGTTCAGTTAGAGGAAACAACAGAGCACTTACTGTTTCAATGTCCTTTCATTTCTAAATTTTGGGACATGGTAGCAAAAGAATGGGGGAAAAACTCTTTCAGACCATCACATATGAACATTTCATGTATGGAGTATCTGCTAATAGGTGGAGGAAGTGGCATGTGAGTACTTTGCAAATACTAATGGTAATTTTTAAGTGGAATATCTGGTCAATGAGATGTCAGTTCACTTTACAGCAAAGAGAAGGTAACTTGACAGCGTTATTAAACAGGGTAATGCAGAATATGAGGCACATTTATGAACAATAAAGGAAGAGTATGGCTAGAAAGGAATTACTAGAATTATGGGTTGGTGTACCACGGATCACTGACAATGATGCTCCAGTTACATGAAATTGTAGAATGTTATGAAATTAGGTGATACTAATACAAAGGGAGAGAAAGGATAGAATGATCTTTGATATAGGTATTCAGAAAAATGATGTATGTATAATTGTTGAGGTAGGGGGATATTTATTGTACAAAATTTGGAAAAATGTACCCATAGTTTGATAGATTATTTGGGTTTAATTTCTGTTGTAAATATTGGTGTGGAATATAGACTTATAAGAATGACATATCATATTTTTATTTATTTGTTTAATATAATAAAAACTTCCTTTACTCTTTTCATAGAAGGGGGGCACTTCCTTTTTAGTGTTGGGGTTATGTACAATCTATGTGTTTTTTTTTCTGGTTGAGGTCTGTTGTAATTCTCATTTAAGTTGTCCTTTAGGTGGGGACATTTTGTTTTTGAGTACACTTGCTTCTATGCATGATGTAATACTTATTTTTCTTTATCTGATTTTGTGTGATTAAACACTGTTTGGTTTATATCCTATTTTAGGCTCTAATAAAAAATTCCCCCTACTCTTTTCAGTAAGTGCCATGGGATCTTTGACATCCACCTGAACTACCACCAATCCAGGCAGATGGGACTTCGGTTTAACTTCTCATCTGAAAGACAGCACCTCAGAAGTGCAGCTCCCCTCTCATGCTGCACGATAGTGTCAGTACTGGGATATTAACCCAAGTGACAGATGTGGGAACTGAACCCGCAGCTCTCTGATCTCCCGGCCTCAAAGGCGAGTGTGCTACCTACTGAGCCACTGACAATTAAATCACAGAGTTCTTTTAGGGGGTTGGATGCTGCAGAAAACCTGTCCATATTGAAGTCAACCACAATTATGACCTCAGAGGATAAGGAGTTTAACACATCATTTAGGTGCTTCAGTATTTTAGTCCCCGGAGATGAAGGTCTGTAGCATCCAATGATATGTATATGGGTAGAATGGGTGAGTTGTACCTTTATGTTAAGGCACTCAAATTCTTTGGCCATTGTGGTAGAGTCTATTACTGAGTAACCATATCTGTTCCGAATGTAAAAAGCTACACCCCCTCCTCTCATCAGTCTATCTGATCTAAGGACATTGTACAAGGGGATATTAATTACATGGTCCTGTGTGGCAGGCTTCAGCCATGTTTCAGATACCACCAGCACATCAGGGCAGGTGTGATTGATCTAAGTTTAAATGATCAAATTTCCTAAGCAGACGGCAGGCATTGATGTGAATAATGCACAGCCCTTTCAGTTGCCCAAGCTGAGAAGGATCTAAGATAGGGAGAGGGGGGCCAGGATTAAGTTCAACATTACCTGCACAGATAAAGAGTAATAAAATAAGTTTTCTGAGTGCTTTCAGTAGTAGTTTGGCCATGCAAATATTACCTGTTTTGTGGAGACTGGACTTATTGGATGGTAAGGTCATAGTCTGAGTGTCCAAAAGTCCCCATAGTACATATAAGATAGTCCTAACAGACAGGTTAAATTGGTATGCAGTGGCACCCATTGTCACATATCGCTTATTCCAGCTTGCATAAGGGGATGTCCTTGTGTAACTCAGTACCCACCAGAAATTGGCATGCACTACGGAAGGTTTTGGGGCAACCTCAAGGCATAATGGGCAAGGTGGATGATGGCAGGTTTTCTCAGAGTAGGCATTGTTAAAGCTATTTGAGTAAAAGACAAGGGAATGATTGAGGAAAAAAGTAAGCACACAGTGCTGTAAAACAAGGACTGCATTTTGAGGTCTGTTGTGCAGAAGTCTGATTCAGGAGCTGTAGCTAGTAAGAAGATGTGCAAATATGCACTACAGATATTCCTTCCAAAAACTAGCTAGTTTGTTTCTAAGTAAGTCCCTTTAAGGAAGAACACTATAAAGTGTAATAGCCACTATAATTGGTGTAGTTTTAAGTATGTCTTTTTACACAGAAAGAGAATACTGTACTTTTTAAATCTGCTACAGGGGGTGTAAGTCTACATATGTCTCTTTAACATTAAGAACACCGTAATTTATAAAACCCACTAGGGAACCAATGAGGGCAGAGTACCTTCAAAGGGGGGGAGTGTGTTTAAAGAGTATCGAGGGTGGGGACTGGTGGGTGGGAGAAAATACCAAGTTCAAACTTTCTATGATAAAGATTTTAACAAGCCTTCCCCCCAAATCAAAATGTTTCCCAGGGAGTTGAGAGCCAGCCTATCAGAGGAAAAGCCATAACTTTCTCCTCCAATCCACAGAAAGTCCAATCAGAGCTCCCAGAGCTTCTCCAATGCATGGCAGGCAGCTCACTTCAGCAGGAGCTTCGGGCGGTGGGTTGGAAGTTTTGAAGTTGCCGTGCCAGCTTGTGAAGCCGCCCATAGGAGTTTGCAGTCAGCCAAAGCGTGGGCTCCTGAAAGACAAGGAAAGGGGCAAAGTTAAATACAGGGGAGACAAAGGCTCGCAGCTTCAGCATGGGGGCAGGGAAGTACTGCAATTAACTTAAGGAGCAGTTAATCGGAGGGGAGGAGGCAACAGCTCCAGCACAGTGGGGGGTTAGTCAGATGGCACCAGTTGCTCAACTTGTAAGTTGCTGAGGCAGCCAAATTTACTGGCTAGTCAAATAAACATAAAATAAGGGATCCAGATTAAGTGAAGGAGAAATAGGGGAGAAAAGAGCAGAAAAATGTATAATTAAGGAGAGGAAGTGTAACCTAAAGATTCGCAGCCACAGTAATTGCAGCTATAGTCAAATCCTAACACAGTATGGTATAATTCATTGCATTAACAATGTAGCATGCCAACAAATCAGCCCACAATAACATTGCCCACATTAAAATACCAAGTTCAAACTTTCTCTGATCAAGATTTTTACAAGCCTTCCCCAGATTCAAAATGTTTCCCAGGGAGTTGAGAGCCAGCCTATCAGAGGAAATACCATAACTTTCTCCTCCAGTACCAGGCTGGCTTTCCACAGAAAATCCAATCGGAGCTCCCAGAGCTTCCCCGATGCATGGCAGGTAGCTTACCTCAGCAGGAGATTTGGGCGGTGGGTCGGAAGTTTAGAAGTGGTTGTGCCAGCTCATGGAGGCATTGCCAGAGGAGTCTGCAGTCTGCCCAAGTGGGGGCTCCTCAGCAGAAGCTTCAGGCAGTGGGTCAGAAGTTTAGAAGCGGCCAGACCAGCTCGTGGAGCCATGGCCAGAGGAGTCTGCCCAAGTGGGGGCTTCTCAGCAGGAGCTTCGGGCAGTGGGTTGTAAGCTTAGAAGTGGCTGGACCAGCTCATGGAGCCATGGCCAGAGGAGTCTGCAGTCTTCCCAAATGGCGGCTCCTCAGCAGGAGCTTCGGGTGGTGGGTCTGAAGTTTAGAAGTGGCCAGACCAGCTTGTGGAGCCATGTCCAGAGGAGTCTGCCCAAGCGGTGGCTTCTCAGCAGAAGCTTTGGGTGGTGGGTTGGAAGCTTAGAAGTGGCTGGACCAGCTCATGGAGCCATGGCCAGAGGAGTCTGCAGTCCGCCCAAGCAGGGCTCCTCAGCAGGAGCTTCAGGTGGTGAGTCAGAAGTTTAGAAGTGGCTGGGCCAGCTCATGGAGCTGTGGCTAGAAGAGTCTGCAGTCTGCCCAAGCAGGGGCTCCTCAGCAGGAGCTTTGGGTGACAGGTCACAAGTTTAGAAGTGGCCGGTCCAGTTCATGGAGCCATGGTCAGAGGAGTCTGCAGTCCACCCAAGCGGTTTTATGATGGAAACAACTGGCTATGAGAGTAACTCATCAAGGGGTGCTAATGATATCACTAAGCCATGACCCCAAAGGGCATTTGGCATTATGACCTTATTAGCACCTCTTGATGGATTTATATCCCTATATACCAAACTGACCTATCATTGTCAATCCTAAAGTTCACACTACTAGGTGTGTATGTTTCTGGAGTGTATAAAATGGGGTGAGCTTTATGGTTGACAACCCCTTGGAAGACTCCACTCCTAATTTGTTTTAGGAGCAGGGTTGGGGTTTTAAGGTTGGAAACCCTAAAGACACATCTCCCTCCTTTTTTGTGTTTGCTTGCACACATGTGTGCTGCACATGCGCAAGAAATATCTTAGGACAGTACAACATTTTAGAGGTGTGTGAGTTTCTGCCCAATACAGTTAACGCTTTATGGGGTTCATCCCTCAGGCACCAATGAATCAGTGAGCAGTCTATGACAGCAGTTTGAGAGAAGTGGTCTTTACTTGAAAGAAAAGTGACACTCCAATCAGGGATGGTTATGAGTTGACACTTTATGGGGTTTGCCCCTCAGGCACCAATGAATCGGCTAGCTCCTTCTATCTGTTGGCAGCAGCTGACAGACTCTGGCCATGCACTTTAATGAGCATAGCTGGAGTTATGTTTTTTGTCCGCTCCTGCTGCTGAGCACCTTGTTTGTTTGGTGTGCCTTTCTGGTGAACCATTTCAGTGAATGAGCCTAAGCACAGCTTTCCACATTTGCAGCATCTGCCACCCGCCACACATTCCCCAAAAAGTGGACATCGGGGTGCCCAATCCCCATGTCAGCATGTTTCTCCCCTTCCCTCATTAATGTGACACACTGGAAGCCCACCCAAGTGTGTCATAATAATTTTTTATTTATGTTTCTGACACTGGGATGCCCACTTCCAGTGTCAGATGACCCCACCACACCCACCCAAATATTTCACGTGACAACATCGGGGTGCCCAGTCCCCACACACACACACATACACACACACTATTGTGGCATATTGGGAGCCCACCCCAGTGTTCCTAAATACTTTTAGTAACCTGTAAAATAAAGAAAACCATCCCCAAAGTCTCCCCCCCATAAAAAGAAAATGGGCCCCTGTCATCTCCCCATTCCTCTCTCCCACCCCCCCCTCCCTCTGTGGACCCACTTCCTGCACCCCATTACCCTATACTTACCTCTGGAGGTCAGGAACAGTGATCTTCTAGACCGGGACACATCTGCACTCTTCAAAGCTGACCAGCAAACTGAAGAAATGACGGTAAGCTGTATAATGGGACTCAATGGGGAGGGGTTCAACTTAGGTTGATATCTTAACCATTTTTAGGAATTTTAGCCCCAAATTTTCAACATGAGGTTCTTGGGACCCCGCCTTGTGAACACTGTCACTGTCATTTTGTTAGTCAATCCCGAAAGGTAGTTTTGCAGTTCCTGCACAGAATCACCTTTCAGGAATGATTAATGAAGTGACAGTGCCACTGTTCATGAGGTGGGGTCCCAAAAAAAGAAAATGTTCAAATTTTGTGGAAAAATTCCACAAAATGACTGCATTAGGAGGGTGCATTGCACGGTTTTTACACACACTCGTAACTTTGCCAATTTTTAATATTTTTCACTCCAGATTTTCAACATTGCCATTTTTTCACAACTTCTTATGAAAAGTACAGTTGTCATTGTTCATATCCTGCCCGAAATGTGTTTTTGCACCTGTGGTGCAGAATGACATGGTTGCTGTGGGAAATCAACTTTCAGGACAGATTAGCAAAATCACAGTGGCACTGTTCATGAGGGAAGGCCACAAAATGCCCATGTTGAAAATATGGTGAAAAAATTCCAAAAAAGCATTGTGTTCCTGGCATGCATTGTGCATTTTCTATGCACACTCATAACTTCACCAATTTTTCATATTTTCACTCCAGATTTTCAACATTGCCATTTTTTTCACACCTCCTCATGAACAGTAGAGCTGTCATTTTTCACATCCTGCCCAAAATGTGTTTTCACTCCTATGGTGCTGAATGGCACAGTCACTATGCGAAATTACCTTTTTGGATGAGTAACAAAATGACAATGCCACTGTTCATGAGGTGGGGTTGCAAAAAGCCCATGTTGAAAATTTGGAGTGAAAATACCAACAAATCCCTGGGGCATTAGGGTTTCCAACCATAATGCCCCACCCTGTACAGACTGATAGGCATTGGGGGTGTGACTAGGGGTCATCATCCATCATGCTCATGCCATTCCACTTCCACCCTGCAGCCAGTGACAGGCATTGAGGTGTGCCTTGGGGTCTTCGGCCCTAACGTTCACCCCATTCTCCTATACTGCACCCATCTCAGCTTATTTCTTTATGGAATGGGGTGAGCGTAAGGGCTGAAGACCCCAAGACACACTGCAACACCTGTCAGTGTCTTCTGGGTGGAGTGAGGTGGAATGGCATAAGTGTCATGACTGAAGACCCAAAGGCACACCCTAAAATGCCTGCCAGTCTCTGCAGGGTGGGGGGTAGGGGTTGGCATTAGCTTAATACTTCTCTTCCATTCCTATTATGCACCTCTCTAACTCCTGCAGTACTAATGCCAATACCAGCAAGCAAACATTTGACATTGACAAATACTTATTTGCTTTAGTCTGAACCCTAAATGTTGCAGTAACACAGTTTTTTTGTGAAGAATTTCCTTAGTTTTTAAGGTAGAAAAATCATATCCTTATTTTCCTTTTGGAGCACAGGGCCATGCCATCTATCCATTCTTTTTTTAGATTGTGTAATCTTATCTGTATTCATCTGACAAATCACTGGGCCCTCTGGGCCCTGTGCTCCCATTCCTCCATAGATGCATATATGTATTTATATGTGGAAGCACAGGGTCCTTCAATTTGTAGGACAACAGCAAGCAAAATGTCAACATAGCCTTCTTATTACCCCACCTCATGAAACCAGTAGTAGAAATGATCAAATCCCCAGCAAAATGTCATTGCATGCCACCGCACCATCATTCCATGTCAGAGGTGTGAAAAGACATGTTGGTCAATGTTTGAAAAATGACAGCTGTCACATTCATGAGGTGGTGTAAACAAATGGCTCTGTTGAAAATTAGGGGTGAAAATATTGAAAATTATGAAAGTTATGAACGAGCATAGCGAAATGTCAATGGATGAACACAACTTTGCCATTTTTACATACTTTAACCACAAATTTTCAACATACCCTTCTTATTACCCCACTTCATAAACAAGTATGGTGAACATTTTAAAATCCTGCCGGAAAGATTATTTCGCCAACCAACTGCAAAATCTCCTTTCAGGCAGGAGTTGAGAAATTACTCCAATGTTGTTCATGAGGTGGGGTCTCAAAATAGGTATGCTAAAAATTTGGTGTCAAAATCTTGAAAAATGACAAAGTTATGCAACAAAGCTGATCATCCCATATAAATACAATGAATTGCAGTTACAGTACCTTACTTTGTCAGATTGCAGTCGGTGGTTCCAGCAGCAAGACATGTCTCATGTATCAGTGTAGATCTTCAATCTGGGACCTGTTCAGTTGAATGAGGGTGTGGGGGGATCTAAGTGGGTACAGGGTGGTGAGTGCTGAGAGGGAGCTCCGGGTTGGGGGGTACAGTACAATTCAATTTTTTTTAGGTTAAAAGAAAGCATTGAGGGACCATTTTCTTTATGACAAGCAGAGAAAAAGTGGGGGGGGAGCCACTAGACACCAGGCATACATCACACAATTATGAAGATGACCATCTTAGGGTGGGGGGTGCCACTAGACACCAGGGAATAACAATACATCAGGAACAGAGGGTGGAGGCCACCATTAGACACCAAGGATAGATATTATAATTATAGGGGCAATGATCAGAGGGACAAGAGGGTGCCACTAGACAGCAGGGACACATTGTATAATAAAGGAAAATAAAAAAAATATGGGGCAGCCATCAGAGGGTGACTGGTGACACTAGACACCAGGGATAAATAAAATAATAAGGGGCACAGCAATTGGAGGGTGGGGGATATCACTAGACACCAGGTAAAGATACCAGCAAATCAAAAAAGGATTTTCCCGTCACAAAAAATAAACTTTTTTTGTGACTCGTGATACAAAAAAATATTCTTTTTTTCAGAGCACGAGTCATGAAAAAAGACTTGCAATTTTAAAAGAATAATATTTCAAGGTCATTACTGCAACAGTTAAGTGCAGAATCCAGCTAAGGGGGTCCTGATGGGCAAGCTATATGTGTTGGTCGCTCTAATTTTTGTGGTTGTACAAATTTGAATTTTTAGAGGAAAATGGAAAACAAGAGGGCAGTCATAAAAAAACACACACGAAAAACCATACAACAAAGGGATATGAAAGCTTCATACAACAATTTTAAAGTGTTGGCTGAGCATGCTCATAATCCTGAATTTTTAAATTTAGTAACTTTGGAACAGATTAATATTTTTTACCACACCAGTGAAAGAACTTCTGTGGGCCAAGCTCTTTCTACTCTGAAAATTTCACACCAAAATCCCAAACCATCTGGGTGCATGGTGATGACAAAAAAAAAACACCAAAAAAGTATGTTTTTTTTTTTTACATTTTTCACTTTCCACATCATGGAATCCACACATGTGACCAGAACAAAACTTGGCAGGTCAAGAGACCTACCCTGTGAGACTACAGTACAAGTCACATTAAACTGTTCCTCCAATGAATTGTTTTAGCACTTCCAACTGAGTTGCATAAATGTTGCTGGATCCAACACAAAGCCCTGTGCAAACTGTTTCTTTAGATATAAAACTCAGTTTTGCATTGCATTGTAGGCCCTTCACTGCCTATTTACCAATGTGTGGCTGGCTGTCTGTGTTTGTCTCTGTCAGTAGTTTAGTTTTTGTGGATTTTCATGTGTTTCTGCTTGGAGGAATTGGACCATTCTAGGACATGACATCTATGAACGTTTCCTGAACTAAGAAACTGTAAAACATCACCACCAGACATTAGTATTCTCATCATAAATCTACTTTTTTGGAAGCCATCAAAAGCAAAAGTAAGGTCAGTAAATCTGTTATACAAGCTCTGAGTTTTCGAGTGCTGCATTAAATCCACATTTCCGTCTGATTTGTTCCTTAAAGGATCTGTGCTTGTTTTTGAGGTCTATTTGCAACCATTTTGGAGAACAAAGGTAGGACACTAACAAAGGATTTTTACATCCTGCATACGCCCCAGACCAATGTTCATCACCTTCAGGAATTTAACACATTCTGGGTCTTTGATCTACAGTGACAACAGTTTATTGGTCCCCAGTAGTTCACCATTTCCTGTGGATTTTATTATTTTTCATCATTTGACTCCTGGTACCTTGGACAAGATTACTATATTACATATCCCTGAACATAACTATCTGCATGGTTTAATATTACTACATCAAGAATGCAACCTAACCCCATGAGTGGGCCAGGGTATACCAGGCTGAAGGGAAATGGCTTGAAACTTGCTACCATGAATATCTGCAGCCTAATTCCAAAGATGCCTCAACTGCAGGTGTGGGCTACCCTACATAACCCTGATATACTTTGCCTGACTGAGACCTGGCTGTCCACCCGGGTCAGGGATAATGAGATAGTACTCCCAGGTTACAATACATTTAGATGTGATAGGAATGGGAAAAGAGGTGGAGCCTGTCTCATTTATTTACGGAACACCCTACAAGGCATTGTGCTCCTCTTCACAGCCTTCAGCGTTGACCATGAGCTCCTTGCAGTTAGAATCATTTTTGGTGAACATGAAAAATCTCTGGTCATTGCATGTATCTACCTCCCACTGAAAATGACCAAAGATGGTCTAATTAAGCTACTAGGGTCCTTGGCTGGTGTTAACAACACCTGTGATCTCATTGTGGCTGGGGACTTCAACATCAATTGGCTCAGTAATGAATCGACCAACCAGAAGGATACTATAGCCAGTTCCTTTCTCACACAATTAGTCATGGAGCCTACTAGAATGAACCATAAGACTGGTAATCACACGCTCTTGGACTGGCTTCTTGCAAGATCACCTGACAGGATTATTGATGTCTTGGTACTACCGGATTCGCTAAGCGATTACTCCCCTATCACCTGCCTGTGGTCCAATAAATTCAAAAAAGCACCACCTGTCTTTGTGAACAGCAGAATTCTCAGGAAAGGGCAGCTCTCAGCTTTCAAGGAGGCACTTTCTCAGATTGACTGGTTTCCCCTTAAGGAACTGCATGACCTTGACATAACACTCCAGTACTTTATTGATAACTTTAATAGCATTTGTGACAGATTTGCTCCGTTCAAAAAAAGGAAAACATGCGACAATGGGTGGATTACTAGTGACCTTCTAGATCACATGAGGGCAAGAGACAACCTTTGCTATCAAGCCAGGGCCTCTGGTAAGCCCAATGACCTTCAAAGATACAGGCAGCCAGAAACAAATGCACATATCTCATCATGAATGCTAAGGCTAATTTCTACAAGGATCAATTGGAAAGAACCTGGGGTGATGGAAGATTGTTTTGGGACAATATAAAGGCACTCACAGGGAAGGACGACAAAACACAGCCATCACTGCTAAACATTAATGGCAGAAATACCATGGACCCCCACACCATTGCCGAAGAGTTCAACTCCACCTTCACAGACCTTAGTTCTGTTCTACCTGCTGAATACCTCAAGCCTATCAAAGCTGATAATAGGAGCCCACCAGACATCAACTCACACCCTCAATTTTACTTCAAGAAAGTCACTGTCAAAGAAGCACTGGGTTATGTTAAAAAGGTCCTGGGGAAAACCAGGATGGGGTCTGACAACATTGACAAGAAACTGCTGGCACTGGCAATCAACAAAGTCATCACTCCTGTCACTACAATTTTCAATAAATCCCTCCAGCTTGCCAAATTCTCTTCTCCTTGGAAACAAGCACTGGTGACCCCGGTGCATAAGGGAGGTGATAGGTCATTGACCGCAAACTACAGGCCCATCAATATCCTCTCCCCCCTCTCTAAAGCACTGGAAAGGATTGTGGCAGACCAGTTTATTGACTATATTCACAAATACCAGCTGCAACGTCCCCAGCAGCATGGCTTTAGGAAACTCCACAGCACGGCCACTGCACTGGTGGATTTCACTGAGTATGTCCATAAGGCATTGGATGAGGGAAAACTGGTTGGGTCCATCTTCACTGACCTAACAAAGGCATTCAACACAGTCTGCCACCCACTCCTCTTGTCTCAACTGCATGCCCCTGGTGTTACCCAAAATGCTGCTCTATGGTTCCAGGACTACCTAACCTCCCAATCTCAAAGGGTCAAGATAGGTCACTCTATATCTGCATCCAAGGAAGTCTCACTAGGGGTGCCTCAAGGGTCCATCCTGGGTCAACTGCTCTTCAGCATGTTCCTGAATTGCCTACCCGATGCCTGCACTAGCAAAGTCTTTCTATACGCTGATGATGCTGTCCTACTTAGCTGTCACTCTCACATAGAGCACCTACAGAATGAGCTACAATCATCCTTCCAGCAACTGGAGACCTGGTTCTACTCCCAAAGGTTGCTACTAAACTACAAAAATAAACAAGACGATGCTCCTCTCCAGCCCCCAACTAAAAAGGAGATGCCCAGAACTAACAATCACAAATCACCTGACTGCCTCATTGGAACAGGTTCACTCCTTCAAGTACCTGGGTGTCATTGTGGATGGTACCCTCTTGTATGTTCAGCACATTGACATGGTGGTGAAAGCTGTGAACACTAAATTAGGGATCCTGTTTAGGCACAAGAAAAGCCTAACTGCTGAAGCTCACTGGCTCTCAGTTTCCAACTCTGTCCTCTCCCTAGTCAACTACGGGCTGGTGATTTATGGCACTGCCACTGATATAGCCCTCAAAAGGGTTTCCACTGCCCTTAACAAGGCTTGCAGACTATTGCTAAATGCTGACCGCGTCACACACACTTGTATCCTGTATGGTCTGGCCCACATACTACTATTTCAATCCAGAATCAGATACCAAACTTGCCTGCTAGGGAGAAAGGCCATGCTCTCCCTATCCACTACCTGCATTGCAGACCTGGTAAAGGAAGCAAGCTCCAAATACAACACACAAAGAACAGTGAAATCACAGTTTCATGTCCCATTTCATTGAACTTCCCTAGGACAAAGATCCTTCATGTACTTAGCTTCACTATGGCTAAATGAGAGCCCTGCTGCAGCTCTTAATACAACAAATGTTCGATCCTTTAGAAGAGAAATGAAGCAATACCTGCTGAAGTAAAATACCTACGACTGCCTTACCTGAATCTATATCTTCAACCTGGATACCTGCTCTTAAACACCTCTGACTCCCTTACCTGAGTCCATATTCTCAACCCAGATACCCCCCTCATCTGTCTGAGCTTTCCTCCTGTTTTACCTACCCTGGACCCTCACCTGCCATCCCTTGCCACCCCAAGCTCCCTCCAACTCCCTCTCCTCCATACCCCAACATCTCCCCTTCCACCCACTCTCCCCTAAATACTCTCCTTCTCCCAATCCCTTTCTCTCTCTCTCCCCTCTCTCTCTCCCCTGCTCTCCCCTCTCTCTCCCTCTCTCTTTCTCTCACTCTCTCTAATTTACCCCTCATTCACACTCTCCCCCTTTTCTTTCTCCTGCCCTTTCTGATATTCTACCTTGAAAGGCCCCCCTGGGACAGCTATGCCACATGTTGTTAATTAGGAAACCTCATTTGCACTCTCCCCCTTTCTTACTCCTACCCTTTCCGATACTATACCTTGATACCCTGCCTGCCCCAAGTCACTCTCCCACTACTGCTCCCCCAACCCCTGCCCCACCTCCTTCTCTTTCTGGCTGCCCCCCTGAACCTTGAAGCTCCCAATACCCACCCAACATCCAGCCAAAGGGTATATGATGTGTAAATGTCACCAGCTATATGCACAAATGAGAAACTACTGCCTCAGGATACTTGTCCTATTACTACTTCTCACGGGCAACCCACCACTACCACTGCCAATGGGTTGCAAATCTCCTCACTCAACATCTGCAGCCTGCAAAAAAAGTGGGACCCCTTTCAGGGGTGGGTACTCCAGCATCACCCTGACATCATCGGCCTGAGTGAAACCTGGCTCTCCCCCCCCTCTGTACCAGACTCTGCTGTTAACCTCCTCAGTTACATCCTCTATCACTCTGACAGAGTGGGTAAATGAGGTGGTGGCTGCACGGCCTACCTTAAAGACTCGCTGTCAGACCGACTGCTCCCTACCCCACAATCAGCATCGTGTGTGCAGGCTCTAACACTAAAATTAGCTCCAGGCAGATCTACTGTCCCCTCCTACTCACCATTGTCTATCTTCCACCAAATGAACACAAACTTGCCTTCCAGACCATCCTGAACTATATCGCCACTCTTCCACCTCAATATGGAACAATAGTCATGGGTGACTTCAACATAAATTGGTTGGCCACGAAGGCTGCCCCTTATACTGATGATGCTGCAGTGCTCAACCTCACTCAGGTTGTCACCTCCTCCACCAGAATGAATCCCCACACAGGGACATCCTCCCTCCTGGATCTGGTCTTCACTAACTGCCCACACAGAATTACCAGCACCCAGGTACTCCCCAACGCTCTAAGCGATCACTCTTCTCTGCTCTGCTCTTGGTCTTGCAGGGCACCCAAACATCCCCCCAAAATTACCTTACAGCACACCCTAGGCCCCAGCAAACTCTCCCAACTCAAGGCCTTCCTTAGACTCTGGGACTGGACACCCTTCGTTAACACCCCAGACCCTGATCATGCATTTGATCTATTTATCTCCACATTCAATAGGTTCTGTGATAAGTTTGCCCCCCACCTTACCAAGAAAATGTCCAAAGGCAATCAAGTCCCCTGGTTCTCTGATCATCTCCTGGGCTTAATGAAACAGCATGACTCCCTTTGGAATATTGCTAATGAAGCCCAAAGGCCAGCTGACAAGCCATGCTATAGGGAGTCATGTAACAAATGCACGTGGTCCCTCCACACCACCAAAGCAGACTATTACAAAGCGTCCTTAACTTCCACCTGGGGAGATGGGTGGAAATTCTGGAATAATATTAAGGAACTCTGCGTTAAATCCCCAAACTAGCCCCCAGACCAATTAGAAATAGACGATGACATTGCCACGGATCCCTTCTGCTTAGTCTCAGCCCTAAACTCCGCTTTCACAAATCTCAACCATATTCTCCCCCCTAACTTCTTCGACCCTCCGCTGACCTGGGCCCACCCACCTCCTCCTGCTCCTCTCTTTTGCTTTCACGTCCTATCCCCTGTGGATGCCAAACCCTACCTAGACAAAGCCCTTAGCCACTCAACAAACTGCAGCGGCTCCCTAGATCTGAAGCTTCTTCACCTTACTCTCCAGGAAGTCCTCTTCCCTCTCACTCATATCCTAAATCACTCCCTTTTTCAAGGGAAATTTCCCTCCCAGTGGAAGCTGGCCAACATTACCCCTATCTTTAAGAGTGGGGACCACACCTCCACCAACAACTACCATCCAATATCCATTCTCCCCCACCGACACCTTAGAACGAATCATTGCTGACCAAATCACTGACCACCTGACTAAATACAAACTTCTCTGCGACCAACAACATGGATTCTATAAGGGACATAGTACCACCACTGCCCTCCTCACTTTCACCTCACATGTTCACTCTGCCTTGGATCGCGGCCACCTCACAGGTGCCATCTTCGTGGATCTCTCAAAAACTTTTGACACTGTCAACCACACCCTACTGCTAAACACTCCCGCCTCCAGTGGCTTCTCCAACGATACTTTAATATGGTTCGCCAGCTACCAGTCAGATAGAACACAACAGGTCAAGGTAGGCACTGTCTTGTCCCCTTGCCTATTGGTCTGCTCTGGTGTACCGCAGGGGTCAATTCTTGGACCCTTACTTGTCAGCCTATTCCTAAACTCCCTCCCCTCGGCCATCTCCTGAAATCTGCTCCTCTATGCGGATGACGCAGTACTGTTCGCTTCCAACTCCAACCCACTTAATCTCCACCAAACACTCCAACATAGCTTCCACAAAGCAGAACATTGGTTCTCCTCCCAGCAGCTAACCATCAACTACAAGAAAACTAAAGTCATGATCTTCTCCCACCCACAGAATCCCAGCAAGAAGCTCTGTCCCCCATTTATCACTATCAACCACACCTTCCTTGAGCAAGTTAGCAACTTTAAATACCTAGGAATCACTCTAGACCTGTCCCTCAACTATAAACAGCACATTATCCTCCTTGCCTAGGCCCTAAACTCAAGATTAGGTGTGCTTTATGGACACAGATATTGCCTCACCCCGGAAGCCCTACGGCTTACTGTCAATTCTTCCGTCCTTGCCCTCCTTGACTATGGTATTACCATATACAGTGCTGCCCTCAACTCAGCACTAAATAGTCTCTGCCTTGTACTCAACAAAGCCTGCCACCTCATCCTAGGCTGCGATCACCTCAGCCACACCTGCACACTTTACAACTCTTCAAAATGGCTAAACCTAGATAGCAGAATCCAGTATCATACTTGCCTAATGACTAACAAGATCCTCCTGGGCCTCGCCCCTCCCTCTCTCTCTCCTCTATTATTCACCCAGCAGACCCAGCCAGATCCACACAAAACTCGAACAAGCCACTACTATGGGTACCCCACCCTCATACTTCCCAACTTCAAAGGACCTTCAGCTACCAAGCCCCTAATCTGACTAACTCTCTCGCTATCCAAATAGCAAATGAAACGAGGCTAGGTCCTTTCAAAACTAGACTGAGGGAACTCCTCCAAGACTTTAACATGTGATTGCACCTGACACTATTCCTGCATATTGCTGTCCTACCAACTCCCATAACTATCCCAGTTTCTGGTGCAAAATCTCTCCTAACCCTCTGCCTGACTATTAACCAGTTACAGACTCTTCTGCAACTATATGGCTGTGCTTAACTGTGACTCAACTACTATACTGACCTAATCCCCCTCCTGATCTACCCTGCATGACATGTAATGAATTGTAATGTAATTCTTCGTTATTTAATATCCTGTACTGTCATCTCTGTTTATCAATTGTTTGACAGCACTGTCCCTTGATGTGTGATGTGGAACCTTTGTAAATGAGTCTCTGACTCAAAGGTCTTTCTGAATATTGCACAATAAACAATAAACAAACAGTCCCCCCTGGGGCAGCTATGCCGTACTTTGCTAATTAGGAATCTCCTCCTGCTGTTTAATTTCAGTTTTCTAGGTTACTCAAATGTATTATTTATCTAAATTCTGTATTACAGAGTAATCTAATGTTTTGTGTAAACTGTCAAGATTTTGTTATGTCTCTGCTGCTTTAAATCCTGATGTGGAACCTTTGTAAAAGAGTGTATACTCAAAGGTTGTATCCGAATTACCAAATAAATAAAATTAAAAATAAATTGTGACTGGACTGCTGATGCATTCCAACTGAGTGGCAAAACATTTTACTGTACAAACAGTGCTCTTGAGCTGGATAAAGATTGAAAAGCAATGCAGTATGATTTGCCAATGCATTGCCAACTGTGAAAAACAATGTGGAACCAACTCATTGGTGGAACAGTTTAATGTGACTTGTACCGTACAACTGCAAAATGTCATGCAAATCTGTTGAATGGGTGCAAAGATATTAAAGGGCAAAAAATATGGTTTAACATAGAAAGCCCTGCTCAACCCTAAATAGAGTGGTGCAACCATGCCACTATAATGATAGAAAAGTGTGATATACAAGTACATAATGCCATTGAGGAGAGCCAGTGAGGTTATAAGTCACAAGGCTGAAGGCAGAGTGCCATTCTTACCTCATTAACTCTCTAAGATGGCATTATATCATTGTATACCACACTTTCCTATCATATATTGAAGACAGTGCATTTTAATGGTTTCTGTTTACCCTAGCTGTAGATCATTTTCCTGGTCAGCTGTTTTGTCTCTTAGAGCACTTCCTGGTTGCCTTGTTTTTGCACCTTGCTGTTTTGCATAGTGAAGTAGGTTTTGGCTTTTCAATTTATTTTTTTGTCCTGTTTCTTTTTCTGTGGTGTAATTGCTCCCTATATAAGGGAGTGTATCTTGGGGGCATTCCTTTCTCTACTTTTGGTGGCAACATGTTGCAGGTACAGTCATGAGCAGCACACTAGCATGGTGTGTCATCAGTTTCTGAACAAGGTTTTTGGTCTCCAAACTCTTAGTGAATCTGTGGTGAGGTTTTCCTTGTTCTTGTCAATCTAAATTCTTCCTGGTCTCCCCCACTCATAGCCTATCTGAAGCACGAGGTACAGCTCTAAGCCACTGCCTCACAGTGATACACTCTTCAAAGATAGAGAAGCATCTCTCACTATATGCTCCCAACAGAATTGGTTGTAGCTTTCTTCATGCAGAAGAATAGAGATATTGCCTGACCTTGTTTGTTCAAGGAACGTGGTGGACATTAGGGTTGACAACCCCAAAGAAGTCCCCCACCACTAATCCACCAAGATTCTGGAGAACTTCAAACCCCTAGTGTTTTTACCTTTTGCTGCTTGGTAGGTAGGGGTTGGGGAGAGGGTTGAAAATGCTAACACAACATTTCCCTGCTATTGTTGTATTAAATTACAAATATATTTAATTTTGATTTTGGGCTTTATTGCCCTTTATCTTATGGCATCGATAGTCCATTATGGTCAAATTCAGAATTTTTCAGTCACCCCGGTTCAGGAGAGAAGGGATTGTAATTCAGGCCAAACCGATGGCCAGCTGATCTCTTCCACTTCTCAGTTCTCCAGTCCCATCCTCACGACAGATGTTTTATGATGTCTAACCAGGGAGAGTGTGGTGAAGCACTGCATTGTAGTCTATAGGGCTAGATTTCAAATCAATTTTATTAGTGTTACGACATCCTTTCATTTCAGTGAAAGCAGCCGATCAATTTATAGTGGCTCAACTAGTGTTATAAGATGAATGGTATGCTCTGTTTGAATTAAACATAATGTTTAATATATAAAATGAAGTACTGCTGTATTTTTCCTCTTATAATCTAGTTACAGAAGTACAATATGGAGTGTACAAAGTGTTTGGGTAACAAATATGGGCATGTCTACAATAGGGGGAACAGCAAAGTGGCACCAAAGGGTTCCAGCTTACAATTTTTATTTTCTAGCCACATCTTTGTTTGGATTACTTTGTGTTCCTACAGTATTCTACGGCATGTCACTGACAGAAACTGCGATAAGAGCATTGCATCTTGGCTGACTCCACTGTAGGCCAACTGAAATGCGACATTTCTTTCCAAGCTGCATTCTGCTGCTATCTATGTTTACAGCAGAGAGAAATGAGGACTAGGAAAGGCCAAGAGATCTGCTCATGGTCACACAGTAAATAAGTAGCTAGTTCAAACTTCATTGTTCTGTGCTCTAACCACTGAACCACACCACATCCTCTGTACAAGCAATAAGCAAGTGTTCCTCTTTGACATAGCCAGATTGTGTTTCTAATTAAGGAGCACTGCACAAAACAATAGAGATGCATACATAGCAGATTTCATCCTACAGTTAGATAAAATAGATTTCTGAAGAAAAGAGCATGCCTCTGCCAATTAAGAGGCAGTACATCCCCAATCTAGCCAGGGTAGGAGGGGTACAGAATGACCTGCAACAATATCTACTGCAACTCATATGAATCCAGAGGACAGGCCCTGTCTTTAATTTTAACAATTGGATGCAATCTGCCCTCTTCTCTCTGTTGATTGCAAAACCTCTCAGTCTTTGTGAAAAGTTCCATACTTTCCTCTACCATGTAATTTCCAGGAAGAAAATTACAGCACAGCAAAATGTCATTGCATCCTCCTCAACTGCCAAGACTGGTCAAGCTGGTCTTACTCAGAAGAGGCTGAAAAGCACCAAGATAGAATAAAAATCTACAGGTATAACAGGAATATATGTGCATATACACACATGTACTCATACAAACACATGCTTACATCTCACACATGTACACACATGGGGTACATACACTAACACTCACCACATATACATGTACATATCCTGTACATATACTATACATATACTTACAGTATATATATATATATATATATATATATATATATATATATATATATATATATATGAGACAAAGAACCTCTGTGCGCAAACACTGAGGCAAGGGTTACCCCAAAGGGCGTTTGGCTGGGAAGCCAAGTTTTAAGAAAATACAAAATCACACATGCCCACACAATGCAAAGCATCATGGGCTGCATATGCAAATCACCACAGAATGTTATGCTGGTTCAACTTTAAGCAGAATTGCATGGTGCCGAAAGGCCTCTCACACAGTTTGCAAAGGGTGCTAACAGATATATATATATATATATATACATATACATTGCAAAAAAAAACAACTAAATCAATACACAAGTTAGGGTTTAAGATTAAAATAGCAAAACTAAGGGCATGCAGTGTTAGGAGTCCTTTGAACCCTAACTCTGTACATCCCCATTCACCACCCCATGAACCTCACCAAATTGAATGTTAAAGCACATTCCAGGTTTTAAGCATATGTTTTCACATCATAAGTAAATAACATAGCACAAGGAATGCAGTTGCACCCCATGATGGTCACTGTACTTGAATGTTGTGAGATATCAGACCCACACAGCTGCATCATCACACACATGATGCAAGAATCCCTGCAGGTGCAACACCCAAAAATAAAGTTTGGGGAGAGATTCACAACTGGCCATGTATTATGTGGCCATGAAGCGGTGGGCACTAACTAAGACATGGCCCATGTTTGGGCCAAATGATGTCAATGTTTGGCCATGATTTGACTGTTTATAAATTTATAATGAAAAAAAAAGTAAGTCTCCATGTATGCATGGAATGCAGTTTATTGGGCTTAAGTGTTTTTCACATCTTTTTAAAAAAAGGTGAAAAATATCAAAGTCTGAAAAACGGTATTCTGTGCATGCATACAGACTTCAAGTTTCAAGTTTTATTGTTCTTCCAAGAATTTAGATAACATTTTTGGACATTACAAACTTCTCAAGTTAAGTACATCAGAGCATATAAATACATTTTAATTTAAAACAGAGAAAAAAAAGGAAAAGGAAAACACGTTATTGCAATGAACATTTCTCAGCAGAGCTATAAATATTAATAAATAGAACAATGAGTCTCGTGACTTTGTTTTTATGCAGTCAAACAGGAGAAGTCCACACAAGGATCAGTGGTGCTCACAAAAAGAAGTAGTAGACTAAACACAAGATTCAGGGGCTCTGCAAGTGGGGCGTGTTTATGCACTCCAGTTTGCATCAATAAATCAATAAATGACTTTAAAATAAATTTACCAAGCTGTTGGCGTCCATGCATATATAAAGTGGTGAGTACCCAAATTTTGTGTTTAAGACTTTGTTTCTACAAGACATTTAAAAATAGTGTACTCATAACTTGTCCAAATTAGGAAATTGTTGGCCCAAACTTGGGCCATGTTCTAGAGAGAATCCACCTCACAACCACATACTGTAAGAAGCCAATCATGAATCCCGACAGAAATGTGTTTTCAGGAGACAACACCCCAAAACTCCTTGCAAGGGAATTTGCAATTGACCACTTATGTGGCTGGGAGGGGATATTAATGAAGACATGACCCAAGTTTGGACCAAATTTGTTTACAATCTCTTTCTTTGCAGTGTTCCTGTGGCACAGCTGCACACTAGTTTGGGGGGCATGGCCCAGGGAAACTACTATACCTAGAAGTAAGGATGGTAAAGATAGTATGCTAACTGCAGGGTCCCCATAAAGCAGCACCCACAGTCACTACCCTCCCTAGGTCCCAAGCCATAATGCGAATACAGCTCAGACCACCACTCGGATGGGAACAAACCACTCAGACATGATGAATTAAGCAGTGGTAATTCTTTTACTGACTTCTCAGTATACAGTTGGGAACAATGGTCCCTGGTCACTATCCATATTGCCACTGTACAAGTAAGTGTATAAGTAGGTTCTGTCCTGATACTGGACAAGAGGTAGGACCCTTGGAGTCCATTATTGAATGGGTTGGGCCCCGTCATACATTTGGAGCCACACAACCCCATCTATTCCTTTTTACATTAGGATGCACAAGCACCAATGGGTAAGGTAATACCTCAGATCAGGGTCTGATCTACTCTATGAAATTCATTGAACTGGATGCAGGAAATTCCCTGTGGCCACTACCTGACTGTGAATTTGGCCACTGCAATCCCACTGTGGAATGCAGGGACATGGGCTCCAGTGGTAGAAGGCAGTGGTATGTGTGCAATGCATTGGGTGGGTGGGTTCTCATGAATATACATGAGCATATTCAGAGCATATCACTGCTCTTTGCACCACCCACTGGTGCAATGCAGTGTGTATTAGGGCAGGGGGTCCGCTCTGCATTCCACAGCCATCGCCCCTAACATCCACAGAAGACATGGCATACATGGGCAGAACAGGGGACATTAAATACAGGGTAAAAACATATGTTTTCATTGTCTGCTGCAGCTACACTGGAGCTCACTTTGGCTTGAATGACTATATACCTAGTATCTCTTTGTAGCTGTTTGTTCATGCTGTGGTGTGTAACTTCATTGCAACTGCCTTTTACACCTGTTCCTCCACAATATGTGCTGGAAATCCTGTACAGTGTGATGTTGCTAGTATTGCAACTGTGTGGCACACATTTATTTGGCAGATTTCATTGTTGAATTGGGCTGGCAGGCAGCTAAGTTGGATATTTTTCTGCCTTGCCTTCTGCCTGCTTGTCTACCAGCAAGTTTCTCATGTAAGCATCACTCCATTGCAGGGCACATGCAAATGTGCTTGGCAGTCCCCTGGTGGTGGGGCTATCACATGGCCATTATGCATTGCATGCCACAACCCATTAGTAGTTCTGTGGCAGTGCAGAGTAACAGTGTCATTCCTGTTTTGGGTGGTACTTACTGACCAGTGATGTGCAATCACATGGTGGCACTGCTGGCACTAAGTAGCCTGAGTCCAGCCCATTGTTTTCCCACTATTCTATGGCTTTAGTAATCTGACAGGTTACACACTTTGGTTCTAACATATTACTTTTACCTTTCCTGATATCAAAACCTCACAATATTGGAGTCAATGTATAGCTTTCATTTTCATTTTTTCATTTATTCTTTGGTAACCAGGTAAAGGCACTGAACCAAAGGTCCCTTTTCAGGCCTGACCCAGACAAAAAAACATACAAACTACACAAATACAATCAAGAGCAATACAAAACCAAAAAATACAAATTACAAATTACAGTTACAAACAGATTTATGTAATAAATAACTTTTTAACCTTTGTTTAAAAGTTAAAACAGAGGGTGCAATCCTAACATCAAGTGGGAGTGAGTTCTAATACAATGGTGCTGCTATTGAAAAAGCTCTAGAGCTTAATCTAAGCCGAGACCTGGGGACAAAATATAGGGAGCCATCAGCCGACCTCAGGCTGGGAAGCAATTCTCTCATTACAACAAGATCAGAAAGAGGAAAAAGAGAGCCAAAGTAAAAACATTTATAAATCAGGCAGCCAACAAAATATTTTGTTCTGCAACTTGGGGAAAACCACCCCAACTGAGAATAAAGATTACACTACTGTGTCCTATTGGGGATCCTAAAACAAATCTACAAATATTATTATAGGCCACAGTTAGTGCTTGCATTTCTTTTATACCTATGTTATAACATAAACAAGAACTGTAATCAAAACATGGAAGAAGAGAACCAATAGCAATTGCAAATCAAGTTGCTTGTGAGAAGAATGACTTGAATTTGTATAACACCCCTATTCTTTGGTTTACTTTCTTAAACATTGACTGAATCTGAGGTGAAAAGGTTAAACTGGGATCCAATACTGTGCCCAAATACTTAAATTGAGACACTTGTTCATACAGACCACCCCGAAAATCAGATATCCCAAGTTCCGGGGTGTCCACCAACATAAATTGGTGCCAAATAACATAACTTTTGTTTTAGCTGAATTCAAAACCATAGCATTTAAAGTAAGCCAAGAACAGATGGCACCAAAATCCTTTTCTAGGGAACAAAAAAGTTCAGGCACAGAATTTGACTGAGCACAAATTACAAGATCATCTACATAAAGCAGTGCCTCTCTAAACTTACAAACTCCAAGAAGCTGATTAATAAAAATAGAAAATAACAGGGTCCCAAAATGGACCCCTGAGGCACATCACAAATAATTGGCAAGACATCAGAAACTGCAGAACCTACTTGAACAAATTGACACCTGTTACTCAGATAATTATAGAACCAAGAAACAGCGACATCAGAAAACCCCAGATCTTTCAAAAAGCCTTGGTTAGGTCCACGAACAATGCCCCGGTCATCAAACCCTTCTCAAACCCATGTAGGATGGTATTCATGAACCCAACCAAGGCCGTGCCCATACCAAAGTGCTTACGGAACCCATGTTGTTGCCTTGACAATAAATCATGGGTAACCAAATAGGCATCAATTTGCATAGCCACTAAATGCTCAAGTAGTTTGCTAAGGGGATTCAGTATTGATATTGGCCTGTAATCATCCATGGAAGTAGCACAGCTCTTTTTTAGAATTGGAACCACCTTAGCTTTCTTACAGGACATGGGAAAAACACCTGTAGCCAATGATATATTTAAAATATAACAAGGGGATAGCCAATTTTAAAAAGTGGGCATCCAACCCTTCCCCACAGTCAGTCCCTTTATTTGGGAGAGACTGCAGAAGATGAAAATCTTCATTTGATGTTACTTCCTTAAACAAAAACCTGGGCCCATCTACCAAATGAACAGAAGAAAAGGATTTAGTATTACCGGCCTGAGAGAAAAAAGATCTAAACTTAGAAAGATCTGAAAATTTAGAATTCAACAATTGAACAATTTCGGACAAGTCACCAATTTCTTTGCTGTCATCATTTAATTTCTGGATGTCAGATTTTGATTTAGGAGAAAGTAAAGAATTTACGTTATTCCAAAACTTCATTGCATCTGCCCAGCTATCTTCAAAGCGATCCCAGAATTACACTTTTTTTAGCATTTCTAACAGTTTGAGAGACTAAATTCTGAAGACCATGGTAGAGATCCATTGAAACTCTACTGGGAGATAATCTAATTTTTTTTTTTCCTCCTTTGCTCCCCGGCTGGCACCTCCTTCGGGCCCCTCAAGGACCTGACCTGGACTGCCCGCCATCCACCTGACCTACCACAACCCCAGATCGCAGCCTCCTGGAGTAGCCCAGCATAACCCTTTGCTGGGTGGGTCCCCCTCCTCCGAGAGGGAAGGCGCCAGCGGGGAGTGGCATCCAGCGCACTGCGGCGTTGGTTCCAGGTGCTGCTGGGGCAGGAGGCCGTGGGGCCGTGACGGTAGCCAGGTGGCCCAGAAGCCATCATCCGGCCAGCTGGAGGGCCAAATTTCCAGTTTTCTCCCCCGGAGAGTGATGTCAACGACATCATGGCAAGCGCCGACGTCCGTCACTCCCCCAGCTATTTGAGCCCCGACATTCTGCTGTGCTCCCAGCCTCTGCCAGGGGCCAGCAGGTGCCCGCTCATGTCCCCGCCCTCCCCCCTGGAGAAGGTAAGCTGTCTACGGATGCTCCAGCCTTCTCCCCCCGGCCGGCTCTCCGACGACCTGAGTCCATTCCTGAACCCGAGTCACCGGCGTTGCAAGCGGAAATCCAACTGCTGCGCCGACGAGCCAGCAGCAATAATCTAATTTTAGTCCAAGTGCTATCTCACTCCTTAATTAATTTCTTAATGCTGGCACCTAACCATCCAGTAGAAGAACCTCTACACCTAATGGTCCACAAAGGGAAAAGGGATTCCTGAATGGGAAGAAGTTGGCTGCAAAAAGAAATTTAGTGCTGTGTCCTCATCTGGAATACATTCCAGAAATGACCAATCAATTAACTTCAAAGAAGAATATAACAGGGAATACTCTATCCTTTTAAATGATCTAGTCTGAAACACAGAAGGAGGGAGTTTAAGACAGTGAAAATTTAGGACACAAAAGGTGGCCATGTGGTTGCTTACAGAATCTGCCAAGACACCAGAGGCCCCCACCCTCCCCACTCTATTAGTCAATACCAAATTCAACAGAGAATGATTCTGTGAGATGGGATTGAGATGGAAAGGCACATTTATACTCTGAGTCAATCCGTAAGAGAGAGAATAAGAGATTCGAGCCCCATGGTGTCATTACCCCTCCAATTCAAATTCATATCTCCAACAACAACAGAATCACTCGGCTTCAAATAAACTTCACAAACATCCAAGAAATGTTTAAGCCTTTGAAGACCACATTGAGGAGGATTATACAAACAGCCCACATTTAACTTCTTCTTCTTTCCTCCAAGAACAAATTGCAAAACCAACCAATCAGTATCACAACCCAGATCAACACTAGACCTTAAAAAATGTATTTCTAAATGATCCCTATAATAAATCAAGACCCCACCACCCTTTTTTCTACCTTTATGGTCTACTCTAAAAATTTTATAACCCCAATATGACACACATTATCAGGCATCCCCAGCTTCAACCACATTAGAAACATAGAAACATAGAATTTGACGGCAGATAAGGACCGGTTGGCCCACCTAGTCTGCCCATTTCTGATAAAGCAACAATATCAGGCAGATATAGAGCAATAAGCTGTTTGAATTCAGCAATCTTAGGGATTAATCTACGAACATTCAAATGGATAATTTTAAATCCATGATAGGATTTCAAACAATAAGTCAAAGACGATGCTTGAGAGGAAGACATAGAATCCAAAAAGCAAGGCCCTAGATTCGGTTCAACATCACCAGAAACTAACAACAGAAAGATGGTTGAAACACAGTTACCCAATTTAGAACAAAGTAGCATGCCATAGCGCAAACAAGTAAAGTAACCCCTATTCCCACATTGTCTTATAGGCATAGGGCTAGTCAACAACAATTGCCATAAATCAGTAACAACAACATCAACAACTAAGCAATTTGAAAAGCAAAAATCATTTGTCTCATATGAGGCAATGTTCCCGGCGCAAACCAATATAATTCAATATGATCCACATATACCAACCCTCCCCAAAGAAAACACACCCAAATACGTAAACACTTAGCATCCCAAATTATTAACATAACATACTTTTAACACTGACAGTATTACAATAAAACACTCCCACTCCCCTACCTCCCTTGGACACTCTTAGACTCCCCTGCACTTATCGCACTTGCTGTACCTGCACCGCACAAACATCACCGTGTTTGGCAAGTGAGATCTTTAAACACCTCAACCCCACAGATTGGGCTGCCACCACCAATCATGGGGAAGGGGTACATCTAGCAACAGGTAGAAGAAGCTAGTCAGTATCTAACAACAAGGCTATGAGCAGGGTGCAATTATTGAAGTGGCAGCAACTGTACTTAATTAATCAGCTCCACTCTTGGAAGGACAGCACAAACACCATGAACAGTACACTTCAGGTCCCTTTTTCAGCAGCACACAAGTAATCACTTTGTAAACAGCAGTTCAGCAGGGACTCAAACCAGCAGTGCTAAATAATAAAATCTCCACGGCATTAAAATTTACCCCAGTACTGTGACAAGTCATACACCAGCAGGCTTAGTTAATTCCCAAAGTCAATAAGGGGTTTAGCAGCATCACACTCTATCAATATGAGCTCACACAGTCTCTAAATAAAACAGAACACAGTGCAGTGATAATAGTTATGGTTGCTGTGGTCTCTCCAAAGACCCACTACCACACAACTCAGATCTCCCAGGAATACAGCAGCCTTCCAGATGGAAATGTGGAATACAGGGCTCTTCCTGTTGTAATGACCAGATATTCTACAAGGTCCACTGAGCTTTTAAAGTGCCAGGGCCTATTCTCTTAAAGTGTGAAGTGTGGCCATATTCAGTGGTGAGCCATTTGCAGTTGTCCTGCTAGGTTGAATAGTTAACTCCATTTAATAGGTCCATACTATTCCTGATATAATTTGGTAGGTCAATAATAATAAGCTGAAAAAATAAGTAATGAACATGGACAGTTTTTCAGATAAAGAACCCTTCCCTGAAACCACTGGACATCTATGTGGCTTAATTGTTGATATACATAATTTTGTTAAGTTATAGAAAATTGAAACAACTATATGTTTAAGCCTCACAAAGTTTGCCTCTCAGATATAATCTGGCCCATCCAAAGTGCTCTGTCAATGTGTTCATCTATTTGTGTCTTAAAAACGGAGGTGGGATTAAATGTTAGCTTCCTGTAACATTCTGTTAAATCCAGATGTTGTAAAATGTCATTACCATAGTATTCTTTGGACATAATCACTTAACCACCTGTAATTGATCTTTTTATTTCAATTTCCTCCATCTGTATTGATTCATGCCAGGCCTGTTTTTCTTTGGTGGCAATGCTGTGATAGTAATTGTCAGTTCCATTAGATGAAAACAATGTACCCACATCTTCTTGTGCTAGTCTCTGAAAGACCTGCACAGTCCGATTCTTGGTTGGAGGTTTAAACCTCAATGGCATGTTAAAACTTCTCTCACTGTCTTCCATTTTAAATTTCAGACCATTTGAATCTGCAGTACTTTCCTCATTTCTATGCAGTAAAGAAGTTCCTTCAGTTGTAAATAGTGAAATAAATCACAATTCAGTCCCATTCCCTGTATCAGAATCATCACATCCACTCCTGTTTGGTTGATAACTGTTCTTCAGTTTTGAACAGTCAGTATCTCAGGAGAGATCATTATAAACAGTAAAGTCATTAGTATAATTAACAGCCACATTCTGAGTGTTAAACTGATCTTTGTAGCTCTCACAGTATTGAAACTTTGACTTCTGCTGACTGTTCTTCTCATTACTGTAGTTTTAATTAGTAGAAAAAAAACACAGCATGGTGAACAACAGTACTATGAAGCCTCATTTCTGCAAAGATCCAGATTCTTTAAAGACTCAGCATCATGACTGCAGTATTCATGTGTGTTTTCTCAGATGGTCTATTCAAACTTTTCTATTTGATTTGTATCTATTTTGATCCAGTGCTGAATTTTTGTCAAAATTTGAACAGTATCTCATAGATTTCAGAGTATCTGAATTACATAATAGTTCTTCATTGTTCAACAATTCCACTGGTGCTTTCTGAATGTTAAGTAAATGGTTCATTTTAATCACAGAAAAGCCAAAACTAAATAACTTTTGATCATTCAGAGCAGTATCGGTTTCTGTCAGTAAAGCAGCTGCGTTGGCAAAATCAGTTATTTCGCAAGTGGTCTTTTTTTCTGCTAACTTTACCTGGATTTTCTAGTTGTTCTATTGCCCTGTGGTTGAGATGTTGCAAGGTTTTATTTCACAAGTGAACTTGGTGCGATGTCAAGATTTCACAGTTCATAGATCTTAATGAAATTCTCAATGGCCACATCAACTTCACCAACTTATTTTTAGTTTTTATTAAAAACAACTTTTTAAAATATGTATGTCCCCAGGCATAGTGCCATCAACATAAATATGCCATGACCTTTCTTATAATTTAACCCCAATCTGCCCCTTTTGCATAGAAAATGAAACACTGCATCCCCCTGAGGAAGTTTGACACTGACTAATGTAAATTGATCACCTTGCCTCACCTGTGTGCCAAAAACCACTTATCTGCCTCTTCCCACCTGACTGGACTCCAGTAATGAATAAGACTACCCCTGCCCACTCACCTTGAGCCCCACCTCCCTTTTCATCCACACTGCCAAGCACATTCAAAAAAATATATTTTTGGTTGATCTTAAAAAAAGGAAAAAATTCCTGTCCAGAGCCCCTGGTTTGTACAGTGTAGGTATCCATAATGGCATGAATAAATGGTGATGCCTTTGCTTATAGTAAAAAATGAGCCTAAGCCAATCAGGATTTACTATAAGCAAATATGTCATGATTCATTCATGCCATTTTGAATACCTACACTAAATAGAATGGACACTCTGCTTTGTGGGATGGCTTTCTTCTTTTCCAGGTGGTCCTACTGAATAATCGACTCCAAGGGTCCTGACTGTTATCCAGTATTAGGACCAAATCTGCTTGTATATCTACCTTGTATAACAGCAATATGGATAGTGACCAGGGGCCATTGTTTCAAACTGTATGCTGAGAAGTCAGTAAAAGAATGACCACTGATTAAGTCATCATGTCTGAGTGATTTGTTCCTGTCAGATGAAGTTCTGAGCTGTACTAGCATCATGCCTTGGGACCTAGTGACTGTGGGTGTTGCTGAATGGGGACCCTGCAGTTAGCATACCATCTTTACCATTCTTACCACTAGACATGGAGGGTTTCCCTGGGTCATACCCCAAAACTAGTATGTAGTTGTTCTACAGGAACACTGCAAAGAAAGAGGGTTGCAGTGATGCCACAGGGACACTGCAAAGAAAGAGGATTTAAACATATTTGGGAAGGCTTGGGGAAGAAGAAGTTGGGGGCCTGAGATGGGTTGGGTGAAGGTAGTCTTAATCTTCTTTGGGATCTGTTCAGATGAAAGAAAGTGGAGGAATGTTTTTTGGAGCATGGGTTGGAGGAAGGTAATCACTTTACACTAGTATGTGATGAATTTCACCAGGACATGAGAGGATTGTTTTTCTATGCAAAGGGTGGCAGGGTGGGAGTAAATTACAGGAAATAATTGGGGCACATTTATGAGAATGGCACAGTGGGTGGGGGATTATAAATATTTAAAACTATAGTGTTTTCTTCTAACAAAGTGACACTTTGCATAGGTCTTCATTTTTTTTTGCTCAGCAAATCTTTATTGACCTTTTGATTTAAAATCAACATCTACCACAACTATAAGTAAAAACCTGGACAAACCAGGGTATACAGCCCAAAAACTGACTGTATGAACTATGTACAATCCAATATTTACATACACAGCAGGAATCCATCTCATAGCAGTACACAAATCAATTAGCAACTCCTGTATAAAAGTTACAACCCACATTCCATATTAGTCAGATACTACCAGAAGGTATAATCTAGACAGGTAAACAGGAGGCAGTTCAACAGTCAGCATAAGAAAAAAAAGGAAGAAGAAAGAAAAAACTAAAACAGGAGTAAACTCCACCGTGCCAACACATATAAAATTTCACAGTGTTAATCCAATGGTGAAGGTCAATACAACTATTGAGTTAAATCAGAGGTGAAGTCCTGCCGCGTCCCCTGGAAAGAGAGAGAGAGTCCCCATCCCTACCTAAAGCCTGGAAGGCTTACATTCCAAACTCATTTAACCCTTACTTGAATCACAATTTGTCTGTACACTGGCCACCTTACTCGATCAAGTCAAAAAAGGTACAATTCAACCAATTCTCTTACTAAAAAACTAAGCTCCTACTACTCAGAACATGACAGACGGACCTGCAAAGACCTCTGTGGTGAATAAATTGCATCTAAAGATGACCATCTCTTAGCGTATAACCTTTTATTCCCCTCACCCCAGAGCTGTCTCCTTACTCTACCCAGAGTAACCACCAAATCCCGTACCCACTGTCCATAAGTATACTCTTGATTGTCTTTCCAATGCTGAACCAAAAAAAGATTTCACTAGTGCGGTCATCAAAGCCAAATGGAATTTGGGTAAGACTCTGGGTATTTTTGAGAAATCACCCAGAACACACACCTCCGGGGTTATATATTCTGAATAGTTCAACAATGGATCCATATGCTGCCTAATTTCAGACCACAGAGGAGAGATTTTACAGCATTCCCACATCACATGCAGCAAATCTCCTATTCCCGTCCCACATCTAAAACAACGGTCCGTCTGCCTAAGCTTCCTATCAAATAGTTTTGCCGGGGTAAAATATAGATTGGAAACAATAAAATACTGCATGGTGCTAAACTTTGGTATTGATATATACCTATGGTTTTTCCAAATCAAATCCCCAAGCAAGATTCCTGGGAGCCATTACTTTATCCCAGTACGCCACTTGTACGGGTGAGGATGGACTAAAAAACTCCACCAGCTTTCTATAGACCTGGGAAAGAGCGTTTGCCTTTGGATCCACTCCCTTCAAGAAATCCCAAGTGAATGAGCCATCTGAGAACCCTCCAATCCTTTTCACCACTCCCTCCAACAATCAAATTAGTTGCAGTCTTTTAAAGAAGGGCAGCCCCTCCATTGAAGCTGATATAACAACCCTTTCACCTTGGATAAGGTCCCTCACCTTTAGACCCCTCACCTGGTTGGCCCATCGCATGCTTACCACCTGCCCCTCAATTTTGAATGTGGGGTTACCCAGCAATGGTTGGTCCCAGGCTTTCAACTGTGCTTTTCTCTGCGCAGGGGTAAGGAAGGACCACCACGCACTCATTGACTTCCCAATTGGGTTCCCACCCCCTTTAATGAAATCTTTTACAAAATTAGCATACAATAATGCCTCCGGCGAGAAACCCCGCTCCTTCAACATTTGCCTCTCCATTTGTAGCCATGTTGGGGTATATGTTTCCATCAGTCTCCCTGACCCAGCTAAGCATAAACCCAATTGTCCTGCCAATGTAATATACTTGGAGATCAGGCAGTTTAATCCCACCCATTACCTGAGGCAAGCGTAGTAATTCATATTTCTTCCTGGGTGGTTTAGAGTTCCATAAAAAATCAGAAAGAAGCTTCCTGATGACCCTAAACCAAGTGGTATGGATATCATAAGGGGCAATATATAGTGGGTATAATAACCTGGGCAATATGTTCATTTTGATGAGGCCAAGTCTAGCCATAAAGTTCAAGGGGAGCTTATTCCATCTCAATATATCTCCTCTTATTGCATATACCACTCCTTCCATGTTTGCCTCGGCCCCTCTTTCTCTGTTTGCCGTGATCCGAATGCCCAAGTATTTAATCTCATCCGTCCTCCACTGGAGACTTAATAGAGTGAAATCCGCCCTATATACATGCGGGGTCAGGGGGAGAACCTGGGTTTTGGTTAAGTTCAATTTATAATTTGATACCACCGAAAAATTCCCAATTAAAACCCTTACTCTCTCAAAACTTAAAACTGTGTCCTCTAGGTGCAACAGAATATCATCAGCAAAAACTGAAAATTTAAGTTCCCTCCCCCCTACCCTTACCCCTTTTATAAGTTTGTCCTGCTTGAGAGCTCTTAGCAAGGGTTCCAAATAAATATTGAATAATATTGGTGATAGAGGACATCCCTGTCTAGTCCCATTTTTTAACAATATTTTTTGTGAACTATACCCATTGCACAATATCCTAGCCGTTGGGGTGGCATAAAGATGTTTAATACCTTTAAGCAGACCCTCCGGAAAACCCATCTTCCGCATTGTGGTGAACAAAAACAATGGAAACCCTATCGAACGCCTTTTCGCATCTAATGATATTAAAGCTAAAGGTAATTGAGAATCTGTGCATAGCTAGTATATGATGAAGCTTCCTATGAGCATCCTGAGCCCCTCCTGGCATAAATCCCACCTGCTCTTCACTGATTAAGCTTGGAGCAATGCTCAATATTCTGTTAGCCAAAATTTCGTTAAAATCTTGATATCCTGGTTCATTAAAGCTATAGGCCTGTAGCTATCCACCCGATCCCTGGGTTTGTCTGGTTTAGGGATCAATGATATAAATGCCTGATACAATGGCGGATGGGACAATCCCTCTTGCATAATAGTATTAAAAAACTCGAACAAAAGTGGAAGTAAAGTCTGAATATGTGCTTGATAGAACTTAGCCGTAAGACCATCTGGTCCCGGAGTTCTACCAGTCGGTAAGGATTGCACCACCCCCAATATCTCCAAATCCGTAATAGGAGCCACTAACTTTCTAGCCTGCACTTTGTCCAACACCGGGAGGGGTATTCTCTCAAGAAAGGCATTGATTTCCTCCTCTCCAGCTATGTTTCCTAGCCCGTATAGGTCAGTAAAATGTGACGCGAATGCATCTGCCATTTTTTGAGGGTCCGTTATCAATTTCCCCCATGCCAAATAGAGGTAATAGTTCTGCTAGCTTCCCATTCCCTAACCCTGGCCGCTAGCAAATGACCTGGGACATCCCCCTGGAGTAGATATTTAGCCTGAATCCTATCCAACCAGTATTCCACCTTACCATACCAGATATCCGCCCATTCCCCCCGCAAGGTTTTAAGTTCCAGATCAATTTCTCCTGAGGATCCCTCCAGAGGAGATAGCGAATCTATCGCCCCCAGAATGAATTCCTCCTTTGCCTTCCTCAATCTATTCCTCCTGGCTGCCAGAGCCTGAACTGCCCCTATGTATAGCACTTTATCTGTCGGCCATGCCAGCTTTTGATTTTGTAGGGATGGTAATTGAAACTGGATGAATCCTCTCAGGGATTCATCTAACTCCTCCTGCACTGTAGTTTCTGAAAGCAACAAATTATTCAGTCTCCACCTAACTGGTTTGGGAGGAGCAGGACTTGGTTCCCACAACAAAGAGATAGGGGAATGATCCGAAAGGACCCTAGCCTCGGTCGTCATGTCCTTCACTTCCCTAAGAACCGTGACCAATAACAAAAAAATCACGTGACTGAGACTTATGGGCTGTAGAGGTAAAGGTCATAATGTTACCCTTCTTGAAGTGGGTCCTACAGATCTGCCAGGGCAATCGCCTCCACCATCTTTTCAAGGCGATCTGTGCCTTGCTTAGGCCTACCAGATAAAGGTATCCTATCCTCCAAATTACTGGTGCACACATTCCAGTCCCCAGCCAAAATAAGTAGATCTGTAGGTATGGCTGCGATATCCCTTTCTATGGAGGCAAAAAATTCATGGAAGAAGGGTGGGGCTACAATAGAGGCTAAGAAATTGTTTTGCCAGCTAAAACCCCGACAGATATAGCCCTCACCATCTTCCCTTGACAGCACCTGTTCAACCCTAAAGGACAATTATTTCTTATTAGGATCGCCACACCCCGATGCCTTTTCCTTACCCTGCCCTTTACCTGGCCCACCCATAGTTTTAAGACAGCTAATTCCTCCGTTAACAAGTGGGTCTCCTGCAAAGCAGCTATATGAGCTCCCAAGTAATTGATATGCCTCAGAATAACCATTCTTTTACGCTCACCCTTAAGACCTTTAACATTCCAAGAAATTATGTTAAAGCTAGTCATTATCCACCAAATAAGTCATAGCATGTGATCCATTTTACCAAAACCTTTCTGTTCCACCTTCCTCACTACTCATTCTATGAACTCTCTCTCTCTTTCCCAACCCCCAATCCCACCCTCCCCTGCCCCGATCCTTCGATCACCTCCTAGCACGCCAGTCATGGATGAGCCTCCTCTGGATTCCTCCCGCCCTCATTCCCTAGCCCTATCACAGCAAGAGTCTGCCCATCACTTACTCTCCCACTATCATTCTCCCCTCCTGCTATTCCGTCCCAGTTCCCTCAGACTTCCCCTCTCATTCCAAAGAAACTCCAGAGCAATAACATACTGACAATCACAAGTGGGTCAGTTCTCACTAGAAACTAATCCTGCATAAAACTGTTTCCACCAAATGTAGGAGGAATCGAATAGTGCCATCCTTGTATGTTCCCTTTAGTAGAACATGATCATCACAGACCCCTTGGGCTTTGCCCCCTGAAACCAAATAACTCCCCCTTGAACCCCTACTCCAAACTCCCTGAGATGACCCACATGGGCCAATCAGACTTGATATAGCCCCCCAAGTTACTACCTAATATAAAGATAGCAAAAAAAAGAAAAGAATACAGCCGTAGCTAAACTAAGCTTAACGTCCTGGAAAACTTCATGATCTCCTTGTCAAACTGTGATCAAGTCCGTACACCACCGCTTTATCTGGGTAGTCCACCTCAAGTCTGAGACTTAAATAAATTAGGGAGTTCAATACGTAAACTTTCCAGTGCATCCCTCGCGGTCAGGTATCGCTTTCCGGATTGTAGTCTCACCAACAGCGTTGTTGGTACTGCAGATGAAATTTAATACCAGCTAAATAAAGCTTTTTCTTAATCTCCATGATATTCCTTCTGCTTCTCTGATTGAAGGGTTTGATCCTGAAACATCCAAAGCGTAAGCGTTCAATTGAAGAGATTTAATTTGTCTGGCCTTCGACAGAACATGCATCTTCTCTTTAAAATTGAGGAATCTCATGATAATCACCCTGGGTCCTCGCCCAGGGGGTATTTCCTAATGCTCTATGGGCCTCTCAAGGTTATAGGCTTCCTAAATGGTGTCTGGCCCAGCAACTTCGAGAGCAGGTCTTGAATAAAAGAAACACAGTCCGCCTTCAGCTCTTCATGCAACCCAGCCAATATCAGATTATTTCTCCGACACTTGACTCCTGGTCATCCATACGATCCTCAAGTTTCTTAATTTGTTTTAGCCAAAATCAATTCCTGTTCCATCGTCAACACTTTCCTCTCCTGAGAAGCAATCCTGGCTTCAGCATCCCCATAGCAGCTATGCGAGATTGTAGTGCGGTTTCCAGCAGTAAAATCCACCACTAATCCTTGGGTAGCTTTTAATTTCCTGCAGGTCCTCATTAGACTGACCGTTACCCCTCCTCTGTCTAACTCTTCCTCCGGTTCCGTGAGGATAGGGGATTGTGGTTTAGGCCTTTTGGTCACGGGGGATCTCGCAGCGAGGGGCTCTGTGGCTTCGGGCTCCATCTCGACTACCAACCACGGCCTGCTACTCCCGATTGCAGCGCACCCAAGCAAGGCCTTAAAACAAGTGTACTTGAGTTATTTTAAGACAGTTACAGCCCGAACTCCTGACCGCTAAGGTTAACTCACACTTATAATAATAAAGCAATTGAATTAGGCAGACCCTTGATGTTTTAACACCAGATTTGTAGCTCGGGCCTAGGAGCAGCACAGAGGACGTCTGACTCGACTCAGCACATCACGTGACTCCTGTATAGGTCTTCATGAGCAAAGTGCTGCTTTATATAAACTACACAGACCACTGTATATTTAGTAAAAAATAAATGACATCCCACATTTTATTTATTTATTCAAAGGGTTTTATCAGGGAAGGCCTTCTGAGCAATAATAACTCATTTTAATAGGTGTTCTGGGGAAAACAAATTACGTTAATCACTGAGCATGCTCAGAAATTTCTTTTCACATGCAAAAATACATTTCTGACCATGCTCAATGTGACAAAAACTGACTGAGATACATTTTTGTGCATGTTCAGTGACCATCTTATTTATCTTGCTCATATTCCCCAAGATAACATGTTTATCTTCACATATTTATTTTCACTCCTGTTGTATAAGGTAGGATACAATAAATGTATATTTTTATTTGGTGTTCAGCATCAGGAAGGTAGGCACACTCCCAGACAGCAAGGGACAATGTCTAGGTACTGGTACTTTAGGGAACAGATTTAAGTTAGGGAGAATTACAAGTAATTGGGAATAAAAAGGGGACTGAGAATATAAAAAAACAATAAATTCCCAGGGCCAGATGGAACTCACCCTAGGATGCTAATGAAAACAAGACAGGTACTAGCAGAGGTATTCGTAGTGCACTGTAGATAATCAGTAGCAACAGATGTAGGGCCTGAGGAATGGAGTGTGACAAATGAGGTTCCTTTACACAAGAAAGGCGATAGGGAAAATCTGGGAAACCACAGGCTGGTGAGCCTGACAGGACAACTTCTAGAGACAATTATTTAAGAAGGTGATAGTCACATACCTAGAGGAAAGGGGGTTACTGGATGAGAGCTACAATTGATTCACCAGGTGAAGATCATGTCCAACTAATTTAGTAGTCTTTTTAAAGCTGCAGGAGTGGAGCCATGCAGACGTCTTTCTATCACTTGGGGAAAAGGGTACTTCAGACTCCTTCTGAAGCACAATTTCAGGTATGAACCATGATCCTTCAACTACTTGAAATCACTACGCTGGGGGTGGGGGAGAGTCCCTTTCCTATATGTAGTATTCTCTTGCCAGCTCAAAATATAGTCAGTGGAGTGTAAACAACACAGGCATCTTGTTTTAGTGTTAAAGAATACCTAAGCCCTCATTTTATAATTTTTTTTTCTAAACAATCCCTTACTGGCAGGGATGTAGTGCTCCCACACTTCTTAAAGTCTTCAATGATTTTTTTTTATTTAGTTTTCCAGGTAGCAGTCTTAAATCAGCAACTGAATGGTCCTGAAGCACAGCTGTCAGGGAACTTTGTTTTATACTGCAGCTTCTCTGCTGAAATTCCTTCACAGAGGGGCACAAGGCGAGCTGAGATCAGGTTTCAGTTTGTGGCAGCAGCATCACTGGGCTGGGATAGGCAGCCATTGTGATGAGCTTCTAACTGCATAAAATAGGCAGTCTATTTTTTTTTAGTAAATCTGTGTATTTGCTAAGTTAAAGTTACTTTCCCTACTAAGGTAAATAAAGACCATGTAACCCTCTGTCTAGGTGTTGTAGTGACAATCCTGTGGAATAATTTGGGCGGTTACACTTTATTTGCATTTGTAAGGTGTTTATTTGGAACTGCTGCTTTACTGCCTTCTGGAAAAACACAAAACTTTTATCCATTCGAGTGACATATTTTTGATATTTTTGACATTTTTAACTTTTAATGTTTTTGTTTCTCCCAGGTTTAACTCAGAAAAAAAGATTTGTGTTTTTTCCAGCTAGTTTTTTTTTTCAAGTGGTCTGTGATGTGTGATATTTAAAAAATTTAAATGTTATAACTTAAAGAGCTAGTGTACTACTTCAGATTAATAGTAATTTTCAGATTCAGTCAGCCATCACTTCTTATATCACAAGTATTTTTTTTTATTTCCTGTTTGCTAATTAGAAGATTTTCCACCTGGCAGTACTGGGGTGATGTGTGGAGCAGCACTTTGCCTGAAGGAAAAAACGTCAGTTCTGTTCCTCCCACTACATCATCAGAAATGAGACCAAACACCTTGAGGCACCACAATCCTTGCAGCCTGGGCAGTGACTCTCACAAGCTACCAATCAAAATTCAGAAAATTGTGACATCACTAGTAACCAGGGAGAGCCAGCCCCTGCTGCTTCATGTAAAAGTAAAACATGACAGTGAGAAATGGTTCTCATTGATTACTAGTGATGTCATAGTCAGTGTGGTCTCAGTGTTGATGAAGTGGGAGGAACAGAAATTACTTTTTTTCCTCCAGACAGAGTGCTGCTCTACACAGCTCCCCAGTACCGCTAGGTGGAAAATGTTCTAATTACAAACAGAAAAGAAAACATACTTGAGATAGAAGAAGTGATAGCTGACTACATCTGAAAGGTACAATTAATTACGAGCAGTTTCCAGGCAGTACACTAGCTCTATAAAGAGGAAAAATACTTTGCACTGAGGAAGAATCTAAGGATGTAAGAAATACGTTTTTGCAATAAAAACTGTATGATGAATTTTTTTGTTGACTAACAAATACTGCTTCTTTTAATACCCCCTCCCCCCAAGTTAACCGATCTGCTATTGGCATGCAGACATGTGGCAAACAGACCCAGACTGTTTGGTGGAGACTGATGAGACCAAAACAGGAAGGATGTCTCCAGACAGCCATATAAGTAAAATAATCATGGTAACAAGATGTCTGTAGGCACTAGCAGAGATAAACACTGTAATTCTGAGGATGTCTGGGGGTGCTAATGCACAAAATGAGTTTTAAATTGCTTAATCTGAGCCAAGCCAACAAGGTTGGGCTTGGGTTTGGCTCAAGCCATGCTGCACATGTTTGGGGTGACTAAGTTTCCTACTTACAGGTCCTACACACCTTTAAATACTAGCCTCTGACTGTTACATATGCCTGGAAACTTGGGGCAGGATTCACGAAGCGATTTGGGACTAAGTCCAACTCCACAACCCCACTTGTGCTTTGAAATTGGTGCAGCTGTGAAGCAGCTGATCCACAGCTGCAGCAGTTGTAGAGGGTGCTACAGTTGGTCCCGCTGCCCATAGCAGCCTCCCGCAGCTGCAGTGCTGTCCCTGGCAACAGCACCCGCAAGCTGCCATAATCTGTGGAGCCAGTCGCACTCTGGCTCCACCTTAATGAATACCCATAGCTGCGGGTGACCTGCGGTTTCGCAAGTGGAAACCCACTAATGCCAAGGTTTTCCCAAGCTGTGGGACCTTGACGTTTGTGAATCCTGCCCCTGATGTCTAGTTACTGAGTTAACTGTGAGTGGTTTTTAGGTTTTGCTTTCTACCTTGCTACTTCATTACTGCATATTTGTGTATAACACCATCCATCTTCAACTGACAACATAAAACCAGACACCAGAAACAGAGGGATATTGTGGGAGCTCCAGCTCAGCTTGTTGTGTTCACCATTACTGTAAAAGACAAAATACAATACAATGCTGATTCAGATGCTCTGTTTTCACTCTACCTTTGAACTATGGAAAGGAATGACTACTTCATGTGTGTATGTAGATGGCCTGAGTAAATGTGCAGCACTGAAGGCCCGGAGTCCAATATGGTCACTCAACTGCAGAGCCTACCACAGTAGTCGGTACTGCCAACAGAAACCATCAGTATTACACAAAAGCAGGATATCATTCTGTGTGTCAACTTCCCCTTCTGGCCAATAAACAGGATCACAGGCATTCTACCTGTAAACTCTCCCAACCAGCTGCAGCCAAGCAAACTGAAATGCTGGAAAGAATCAGAGTCTTCCCTGAAAACAAAATGTTACATTGTGAAATAAACAAAAAGAAAATTGCATAAGCCTTTGACACTGGCATATGAGAGCCCCATCTAGTTTAAATTGATTTGTGTCCTAGTATTGAAAAACACTCTGGACATGATTTTTAGTTAACTGCTGCACTTGTAGATGAAAGCACCTATACAAACAGGGACAGATGATTTATTTTTCACATCTACTGCAAACAGCAAAGGCTTTGTTTCAGTTACACAAAATTCTTGTGCCCTATGTGTTAGGAAAAGTGGCATGGTACAGGACCTGTTAGCACTTGAATATAATTTATTTTATGGCAGAAGAGATGACAGACATAGCTACATGGATAAATAGATGTTTATAGACAGAAAATGACTCATGGTCAATCCAGTTTGCCTAGTTCCTGTCTCAGCCTTTACCAGACTAGCACTGGCTAGGCTTCTAGTGGATCAATCATTTCATATTTCTAATTGATCTAACCTCCCTTCCCCATTTGCTTCAACCCCCATCAGTCTCACTAGATCCATGTGTCTATTCCACTCCATTTTGAAGCTTGCCACTGTGTTAAAATTGACCAGCTCCAGTTAACTATCAAATGGTTCCACTTTTCCTCTACTCTCTCTCTCCATTAAGGGGTATGTCCTAACATCCCATCTAAATGTCCTCTCTGCCAGCTTATATTTGTGGACCCTTGTGATAGACCCCTCACTTAGCTTAAACAGTTACTGTCTATCTACCGTTTATACCTTTCAGTTATTTGACAGTTGCTTAATCGACCCTGCCCTGGGAGGAGTGGAGGAGTGGGGGAGTGTGGGGGGGCACAGCAGCAAGATGGCCAGGGTGCTGCTCTGATCCCTGCAGCTCAGCATCTTCAGAGCAGTTCTAACTTTGTTTTGGCAAAAACTACTCTTTCATTTTTGTATGATTGAATGAAACATCTGCTATTTTAGCACGGCATACATTTTTACACATTTTTATCAAGCTTTTATCTAACCGAGTGCCAGAAAAGTGTAGCTGTTGACCCAAGCTGTAAGTTCTTGATATGCTGGGCTGATATACTGTCACTTTGTTTTGAGACACCACACTGCCTGCAACTTTTTGGGGTAGCTTAGTAGGTTTTTTTTTGTTTTGTGCTGAGTTTTTCTCTTTTGAGTAACCAAAGGAGTGGAACCTAGTTATTTATTTGTGCTTGAGTGGCAGTAGTAGTTTTGGTAGACTACTGAGACTCTCTTGTGAGTTTTTTTGGGGCCATCTGTGCTCTTCCCTGAACTGGAGAGGATTTGAGAGGAGAGGAGTCGAATGTCGGAATCCTTGGAACTCTGATAGCATGCTTTGTGCTGACATGCTTGTTTGTACTACTAAAAGGTATGCTAACATTGCCTATGGGTGGGGGTTCTGTTACTGCTGAGTTAATTACCCCAAAGTTATTACACTCAGGGGATCATTTTCTTTTCTGTTTATTTTACATATATGAGCACAGGTGCTAACAGTTAATGGAGAAGACAGTGCAGATGGTGGAATTGCTGTGAAGCAGCCATGAGACTGTTTGGAGCTAATAGAAACACTGGAGTGTGTCTGCTAAGCAAAATTAACTCTCAGAATGAGAGATTGGAAAGCAGGAAAAGAAGTCAGTGCTTGTCAATTACTGGAGAGATGTGGAGGAGGCCATAGGAGCCCAGAGGCTGGAGCTAAGTACATTTATTTTTATTACCAGCAGTTTAAAAACTCTCTGATGGGGAAAAATATAAATTGGCTGTGAGGAAAAACTTTTAAGAAGGTAGTTTTAAAGCCTTTGCCTATGGTCGGTAACTAGAAATGACTAGCTGGAAAATGGGACCAAAGAGCAAAGAACTAATGATTTGACTAGTACTTCCCGAGGACTCTGGTACTTCGTGGTACAATTTTATTTTATTCAGTGGGAACTCTGTTCATGAGCTTGATTCCTGCTTAGTATTAGAGACATTTACAGAAGTCAATGTTGTGTGTTAACTTAAAGGACTCCTTCTCTGGAGCCGTGTATGCTGGCCTGTGTAACCCACTTCTCCCACATAGCACTAAATGTAACATGGACTATGAAGGCAAGGAAACACTGACATTACTTTAGAAACCCCGACAGTGTGGTTAAATAAATTGAACATTAAATACTGGGGGCTACTGGCAGCAATGGACTTACATATGAAAGGAAGCCTAAACCCTGATGAATATAAATGTATTATGGCTGCTTGCTAATTGTCGATAAATGTGGTAGAATCAGCATCGGCTGCACATATTTGCTCACTCTTTTATAAAGCCAATCATCAGGTTACTGATCATATTGTTGGTGTACAGCATGCTTTATTTAAGAGAAAAGGACTTCTCTTTTAGAAGCATTATAACTTGGAACTGGAACTGAAAGAATGCAGGAACCTGAGAAGCTGTTTTTGTAAATTTTACTGATTTTTTTTTTTCATTGCTTTTTGGTGAACTCATTGTTGATATTAGCAATATGCTGCTTGGAACATCAAGTTCATATGGCTTGAGGCTTAGAAATTTGGATATTTAATGTACCAGAGTAGTTTAAGCTAAATGCTAAAAGCTGAAATAATTAATGGATTTTTATCTTTGAATGTATCTACATGTCTCATTAACAATTAGTTGAATTAATTACAGAGTGGAGACAATGAGGGGTTACTATTTAAATTTTAGCTGTTCCCATTAGGGGCCTTTATACATTACAAAGCAACAATGACCCTTAAGTACTCTAATAATTAACAATCAAGCTGGAAATATTTAAGTGGTAGTGGGTTTATGAGCTCAAATGAGGGCACCTATAGATTTTTTTAATTTGATTAAGAGTTTATTTTAAGAAGGGATACTGAGAACATTTTCAGGGAATACCATACAAAGATCAGTCACTAAGTGCTTGTAATGTTACTCTTCCAGATTTGTAGTTTGAACACTAAGCTCCCGGGTCAATGGGATGGACCAAGTGTACACTGTACTTGATTGATTGAGAGCCTTTCTATGGGCCTTGCTATAATAGTTTTGGTTTTTGGGTGACTGAAATGACCCATAATGTTAGTCATATAAAGAATATTAATAGTTGGCTTACATACAGGCCAAAGTTAGTGTACCCCAATTGAACTTGAAGCAAGATTGCCCTATTTTTAAGGCCCAGATCCAGTGTAATGGGGCAAAGCTGGAACTGTTCTGGTCCAGCTAGAGTTATGTATGCAACTTTGTGATTTCTGGAGAGTTTATATGAAGTCTAAAGCCTGGTATAAATATGTGCCTTGAATATAGACTTCATAGCCTCCTATTCTAAGGTTCTGTTATAAGGCCCTGAAAAGCTGAAAATTAATAGTATATTGTCTCCAAGGCAAAATTGATCTTTTGAGCTTTAAAATTTCAATTTTATATCTGAATTTATAGTACCTTTATTCTAGGGCTTAGAGCATGCATGTTGGCACTAAACATGTGACATATGTAGCATATAATTCATGACTGCAGGTGTTTACAGCTGCTAAATGTTTTTGCCAAGTGATATTTGTATGGAATGTATATTTGTACTGCTTTGTATGTACTGTTTTTCAGAATATTGTAATGGCTTTATAGCCGAACAATAAAACTTGACTACTACTTATTTGACAGTTTCAATCATGTCCCCACTCACTCCTGCCCTCCTGTATATACATAGTGAGGTCAGGCAGTTTTTATTCAAAATCCTTCCCTGTTGGCCATGAAACATTTTAGTCACTCTCTTTTGGATCTGCTCCACATGATCCTCATCCTTTTTGTGTTTGCTTGTAAATGGCAAGGAAATACATTGATAGAATACTGCAGGTTACAGATTTGAAATACAAATCCAAAAAACAAAACACCCATTCTGGACAGTTAAATCAAAGACTTTGTAAATCCAAGTATTGTCTTTATATAAAAATATTTTATTCATCCAATATAAAAAGACATAGGAAAACAGAAACAGTACACAAAATATGTAAGTGCAAATATTATAGCTAGACTATAATAGCAACAAAGAAGCACTGAAAAAATTCATAGTGCTAAAAGAGACATATAAAAAAGAGTATAAAGTGATGGCAATTCATACCGCAACAGTAACACCCACGAGGGTGGAAAAAACCTTACGTTTCGCTACATCTGGGTGTAATTGTTTGCGTGAGTATTTAGTATTTTTAATGTTGGTATTGATTGTTAATTAATTGATGGAGCTATAGAAGAGAATTGTATGCAATAGCTCCTTAACCTCTGAAGAAGCTCCACCCAGACAGAGCGAAACATAAGGTTTTTTCCACCTTCATGGGTGTTGCTGTTGCAGTATGAATTGCCATCCCTTTGTACTCTTTTTTATGTGTCTCTTTTAGCACTATGAATTTTTTCAGTGCTTCTTTATTGCCATTATAGTCTAGCTATAATATTTGCACTTACATATTTTGTGTACTGTTTCTTTTTTCCTATCTCTTTTTATATTGGATGAATAAAATATTTTTATATAAAGACAATACTTGGATTCACAAAGTCTTTGATTTAACTGTCCAGAATTGGTGCTTTGTTTTTTTGATTTGTATTTCATTGGGTGGTACACGAGCACCATTCTATTTGGATGGTTCCCGGGAGTGCCATCTTTTGATTGTTTGTCTGAGGTATTTGAGTGCGCGCCGGGAGTTCCAAGAAATGGTCAAGTAAGTGCTTACTTTAAATTATATTTTTTTCTGGCATGCACTTAGCATTGTGTGAGACATAAAAGGGTTTGTCTTTTCTTGTTTAATTGTCTTTTAGCAATTTTAGAGATTTTGCTAATGAAGTATCTCTCTACAAAATGGCATCTGACAATATACATACTAATGTCATTACTGATAAAGACAAAAATGTTGAAGGGAATAGAACAAACAGGCAATTTCGTTATGCCCAGCAAGCTTTTTTACATGAGGGTCCTAGCAAGCTGATACTTAATGAAGACCAATAATCTGAAAATTCAAAAACCAGAAATGAAAATGATGTTCAAACTATTTATTTTCAATTGGAGAAGAAAGTAAAAAAAGCTAGAAGGATGTATTGGCATAAAACCTCAATGGAAGCATATATTGCTTTAAAACAAGTTCCATGAAGCTTAACAACCATACAAATGCCAGCATTTAGAACTGCTCAGGCAGACATTTTAGCTGATTGGCATATGATTGGTCATAAGGCGTCACTTAAATGAATGGCATTGATACTGAGAAATGCAGCCCCAATTAGACAACAGATTTCAGAAGAGATTAAAACACTAGAAAGCTTGATAACTAATAACACTACAACAGAAGAATTAAATAAACTACAAGAAGAACTTGATTAAAAAATGAAACGTTATGATATTAGATTAAAACAAGCAAAAGGAAAAAGTTTAAGAGATGCTAATGATTATAAGAATGGAACAGTGTTTAATTGGAGCAATAAGAATGACAACACCAAATTAAAATAAATTCTGAAGAAGAATACCATCAATAAAGATGCGACAGTTTTGGATTACATGTCAGGGCGTGATTCAGATACTTTAAGTAATAGCTCTGGGTTTTTTTCCTAGATGGCAGGACAAACAAGATAGGAATGGTCAGTAGCCCCCACCCCTAAATATGGGACAGAGCAATCTCAGCCCTCGACGGAGCAATGGGAAAATATGAATCAGATTTCCACAACAACAAAAAAACAGAGGATAAGGAGGGGGAGAGGTGGCAGAGAATGTTAAATAGGCAATGGAGGGAGAATGTTAAGACTGCAGTGCAGAACAATGTTATTGATATCTTGTCTAGAGAACTTACTGAAGTGGAGACTAATGTTCTAAATAAGGGACTGTCTTTTGTGCCCACCAAGAGTTTCGATGTCAGCCAGGTGTTAATAGATCTTCACTTATTTGCTAGCAAATTGACTCTGAAGACTGTTTTTCAGCAAGATAGTGACTTTTGTAGTCAAGCAGAAGAAATGAAAGAAAATGTCACTGGCTTTAGAGTGAAATCTACCTTCTGTCCACAACATGGAGCAGCAGTCGTCACTTTCTTAAGGATGTGTGAAAATGATTTGATGAAACTGGATTTGGAATCTACTAAAAAAAAGAAAGTATATTACAATCTTACTATGGCTGAAAACAAAGCTTTAAACATGTTGCAGAATGATAATTCTAGTACCATAAAGCCTGCTGATAATATTAAATCACTTATCTGATACTACTTTTTACTGTAAACTCACTGTGAATCGAACGGGAGCATTTAAACAGTGCATCGATGAATATGTAATTGAGGCAGAAGTAAGGGGTTGGCTAAATAAAAAAGAAAAACAATTTTTAATTGTAGATAAACTGACAATACCAATTATATATATTTTTCCTAAAATTCACAAAAATTAAAAAAAAAACTCCCAGATGCCTGATCATATCTGGCATAGGTTGGTTAACTGAGCCTCTTTCCATCTTTGTCGATGCACACTTAAAACCCCTTGTTGTGAAAATACCATTTTACATTAGAGATACAGCAGATTTGCTGAATGTGGTGGATGTTATCTACATGGAGAGGGATTCAAACTTTGCCACCTTGGACGTTCAGTCCCTTTACACATGCATTCCACACGATGAGGGGCTGGAGGCTTTAAGGTTATTTCTTGACCAAAATGATGATGTAGATAATCCACCCACAGATTATTTGTTGGAATTATCAAAATTTATTCTAACATCTAACATGTTTTTATTCAAGGGTGATTACTATCTATAAATTAGGGGGACTGCCATGGGTGCCCCTTTCGCACCTAGTTATGCAAATTTATTCCTGGCTAGATGGGATTATGCAGTCATCTGAAGCACCTCCACAAATCCCTTTATACCAGAGCTGGATTTGTGGAGGCACTTTATTGATGACATTTTGATTATTTGGAAAGGGGGGGCATGATAAACTTCTAGATTTCGTCCAGTTACTTAATGGGAGCAGTGTAGCCCTTAAATTTCTACTGACAATGGGAAAGCATGACATAAATGTTTTAGATGTCAGACCATATTGAGACAATGATGGAAACATCATGTCTGATCTTTTTTCTAAAAATACCGATCATAATACTTTGTTGCATGCCTCAGGCTTTCATCCCAAACATGTGATTAAAGCTATACTGAAAGGACAGCTTATTAGGGTTAAACAGAATTGCACTGATGGGGAAATATATAAAAAAAGAGAAGATGAACAAATGGATTTATTTAAACAAAGGGGTTACTCTAAAACTGTTGACCGCAGCGTCAGAGGTAGTAATAAGTTTGGATCGTTCAGCCCTATTAGTTCCTAAAGCTAAAGCCAAGTTACGAATGAAAGTAAACAGTCCCAGATTCATTACAACATAAATCATGGGGTACACGAAGTGAAAGATATTGTACTCAGACATTGGTCTATTTTGTCTACTGATCCCCGGTTATTATCAATTTCTGAACAAAAGCCCAATTTTGTTTATCGAAAAGCTGATAACATTGGTAATAAAGTAGTTTCACTATTGTTTAAACCAGAGGAACATCGACATGGACAGTGGGTTGTCCCTACTGTCAATAAAAAATGTGGACATTGCATGTATTGTATTTATTTAGCTCAAGGCAAATCTGTGGTCCATCCAAGGGAAGGCCAAATTTATTGCAATTCATTTATTAATTGTAATACAGAAGGAGTGGTCTATAATTTTATGTGTCAATGCAAAGCATTTTATATAGGTCGAATGATTTGGAGCTTTAAAACACATATAGGAGAGCACGTTAGAGCCTGGAGAGATGGAAACTTGAAATATGCTATAGGCGGACACGTTCAAGGAAAGGATAGGAATTTGCACAAAATCTGCTTTTTTGGTATCCAACAAGTCCAAAAAAAACCTCGAGGAGGTGACTGGGAGACATTAATTTGTAAAATGGAAATAAGGTGGATATTTAGGACCTGGGCATTCCACCCACCAGGACTTAATGATTCTGTTGAACTTGTACATTATTTATAAGTTTAGCTTAGAAAACACTGTATAGCTGATATAGGAATTAGTTAGTGCAATTATCGCAATGGATACAGTGATTTGGTTGTAAAACTATGTGTTATTTTCGTTATGAATATAACATTTAGGACTGTTCCTTTGATATTTTTCAGTTAGTTGTTTTTTAATGCATTATGAAAACGAATGAAAGTGACATCACGATAAAGAAACAACTGTAAATTGAAAGAAGAAGAAAAAAAAAGACTCTCCAGAAGAAAGGAAATATGAAGAGTGGTTTCTTTGAAACATTACATGTTTGAAAGTTATAATTTGTTTGTTACATAGACATTTTAATGATAGAATGGTGTAGGGACGTAAGATCTGAATACCTTGCTTTTCTATCGGTAGTCTTTCTGACTTATTCGCTATCATTTTTTACCATGTTTTCTACATAACTTTGGAGCAAAGAGATTTGATGTACAATGTTTGTAACTATCTGTGCATTTGAATTAGTGGGCATAATTACTTACAACAATGGTAATGAATAGTTTAAACTACCCCATTTGCTTTTCCCTTAGATAGAATTAGCCATTTGAACTACATGTACTGTATAAATTGATGTTATTTAGGGTACTGCATTTTATACACATGTTCTCTCATTGCCTATGTGAAGTTCTCTTTCATCATTTAAAATGGTTAAAAATGTTTGCAATTTAACATTTAATTTCTATAAGTGATTGATTCTAACTCTGTTGATGTAGAATTAATTTTTGTGGGTTGCTAGGATATTTTTGTAATAGGCTTTAGCTAAAAAGTAATTGTTTGCATGAGTATTTAGTGTTTTTAATGTTGGTATTGATTGCTAATTAATTGATGGAGCTATATAAGAGAACTGTATGCAATAGCTCCTTAACCTCTGAAGAAGCTCCACCCAGACAGAGCGAAACGTAAGTTTTTTCCACCCTCATGGGTGTTGCTGTTGCAGTATGAATTGCCATCCCTTTATACTCTTTTTTATGTGTCTCTTTTAGCACTATGAATTTTTTCAGCGCTTCTTTATTGCTATTATAGTCTAGCTATAATATTTGCACTTACATATTTTGTGTACTGTTTCTGTTTTCCTATATCTTTTTATGTTGGATGAATAAAATATTTTTATATAAAGACAATACCTGGATTCACAAAGTCTTTGATTTACAGTAACTATCCAGAATGGGTGCTTTGTTTTTTTGATTTGTATTTTATTAGGTGGTACACGAGCACCATTCTATTTGGATGGTTCCCGGGAGCACCTTATTTTGATTGTTTGCCTGAGGTTATAGATTTGTCAGTCTTTTCAGCCAGTGAGTGATGGAGAAAACAACCACTCCCACTTTTCAGGTAATGATGTAGTGTGTGCCTCTCTTGATTTGAACATATGACTTTTTTTCATGTCTCCGCCCACCAACATTTTATTGTTTGTATTCAAAGGATGTCATTTGTCAGTGCAGCTGCCAATTCCTCTTGCAGTATGCATTTAGACACACCCAATATTCAACTCTTTGAATCTCCCTGCACCCTCCCTATTACTCCACTCACTCCTGCATTATGTACACACAGCTGTTAGCAATTAGCTACTATTTACTCTGGAAAGAAAGAGAGGGGGAAGGTAAGAGAAAGAGACTGAAATAGAAACAAAGAGAGAGACTAGCAGCAGTTGATTGGAATAAAAATCAACTCACACATACCACCATAATGCAAAGCATCAGGGACAAATATGCAAATCACAATGACAGTTTACACTGATTCTGTTTTAAGTAGGAATGCATGGTGCCGAAGGGCCTCTCACACAATCTGCATAGGCTGAGAAGAGAAGACACAGACATGTGTCTTGTCCTTCTGAGCTGGGAGTGCCGTGCTTGTTGATAAGAATGTTAACCTTACCTTTTGCACTATTAACATATCAAAGCAAACACTAAGCCATTGACCTCTGCTTGTTCAAGTGAGGGTTCCAGAACTGTGCACAGTAGTCCAGATTCAGCCTCATCAAGGACCTGTACAGGTGTAGGCTCACCTTTTACCATCATCTTGAGAATGCCTTACTGTACCTATGGTATGTATCCCAACATCCTGCTAGCTTTCCTATATGCCTTGGTACACTTGTCTGATATCTTGAAGTAAGGATGAGGTGATTCTGAGTTTGTATTAGGGGATTGTGCTGAAATTCTGCACTTTTGCCTTCAATTTGGCCCAGTCAAACTTCTAGGCAAGCCAACTTTGGATCACTTCAACCTTCAGACATACAAAAAAAAACAGCACTCTAGCCAGTTGTCCAGAGTATGTGCCCAACCTACTGTAGTGTGGACCTGGGCCCAATGCACCTTCTAGTGGGGTGTGTTGAAGTCATTGTCCCAGTCCTAGCTGAGATAGTTTGGTGTTTGTTGGAGACAGGGGTGTTCCTGGACTCCTTGAAGGAGGTGGTAGTGGTACCACTCCTGAAGAACTCCTCCCTCGACCCGGACTGCTTAGTGAACTACAGACCGGTCTCTAACCTGCCTTTGTGAGCAAGGTTATTGAGCAGGTAGTTGCAGTGCAGTTGGATGACCATTTAACCACTGCACACCCTCAGAGAACCGGTCATTCTGTGACCATCATTAGGCATCAAACCCACAAGTCATCTCCCCTGAGGTCCACCCCCCCAGAATTAGAATCCTCACATGAAATGTGATTGCTGACTTGTGAGATTGGCACCCTAATGACTGGGCACACAACAGCCACTGAGTTCTGAAGGTGAAACCCCATTTAACAATGTCTATGATCCTCTCCAGTCTGGGTTTAGGAAGAGGCATAGTACTGAGACCGCTCTCGCTCAGGTACTTAATGATCTTATGATAGTGAGAGATCAGAGGAGCCGGTCCATCTTGGTTCTTTTTGATCTCTCTGCAGCATTTGACACTGTAAACCATGGGGTTCTGCTGGAGCACTTGTGGATTCTCTGAGAACTGTCTGGTATAGTTCTCAGATGGTTTCAATCTTTCATCACTGGCAGGACTCATATGGTGGTGTTGGGATTTATTCCCTGGCCCCTCTCCCCCCGTCTTGTGGGGTTCTGTAGGGCTCTGTGCTGTCCCCCATGTTATTTGCATTGTACATGCTGCCATTGGGAGACATTATAAGGTGATATGGACTAAGCTTTCACTGCTACACAGATGACAATCGGCTCTACATGTCCGTTGTACCCGAGCACAGTGAAAGGGTCTCAGTATTTAACAGTTGCCTCTCTGACAGAAGTTGAACATGGACAAAACTGAGGTGTTGGTCATGGAGCCAGGTCACCATGGTTTGGGGTTGTCAATAGGTCAACTTTCTTGGCTTTGGCTCAGGGGTGGTCAACTGCTTACTTCATACCAGGCGCAAAATCTGGGTGTTGTGTTCAATAGCAACCTGACATTAAAATCTCAGGTCTCTGCTGTCATTAAGACCTCTTTTTTCCATCTGAGGAACATTGCCTGGATTAAGTGCCTGGTCCCACCTGGTCACCTTCCAACATTAGTCCACGCCTTTGTAACTTCACACGTTGATTACTGCAATGCCCTATACCTAGAGCTACGTGAGGCTGATATCCACCAAGTGCAGCTAGTGCAGAATGCAGCTGCCAGGTTGTCAACTGGCTTACTAAGATTTTGCCATGTCACACCTGTGCTCTGCAGCCTGCACTGGCTGCCTGTATATTGGTGGACCACCTTCAAGGTCAGGTTACTGACCTATAAAGCCCTACATGGATAGGGTCTGTGCTACTTGCAAGATCTTCTTAGCCCCTACCACCCCCTCCACTCACTCCATTCCTCTGATGAGAGATTGCTAGAGGTTCCATGGTTAGAGTGAAGACTTTTGGAGCCCGCTATTTTGCTTTTGTGGCCCCTACACTGTGGAACTCTCTACCTCACTAGGTTAGAGAGTGCCTGACCATCGAGAGTTTGAAAACCGCCTTAAAAAATATTTGTTTTGTTTAGCTTATCCTGATTATAATAATAGCTAGCATATTGCTGTTCATTTCTGATTATTTTTAACTGTTTGCCTTGGCTATTTATATAGCTTAATTTGCATTATTTTTGCTTATTGTATAGTGCTGTGATCTTTGGAACAGCATTTTTAAATAAAGTTGATTTGACCTGATAGCCCTTCCTAGATGGCCAGGCCTTGCCCTGTGTCTATCACTTTACCTACCGAACCCAGTCTATATTCTTCACCCAGCCCCAAATATATTTTTATTAAAAAAAAAATGGCTGTCCCCTGACACTGTGTCTGGAGCAAATTGGGCATTTTTTTAAAATGACTCAGGGAACAGGAGGATGCAAGAGGTTGGAATTGACGAGATGCTGAGGGATGGAGATGTGGTGCCTCTCTCATCTATTTTAGCCTACTAGATCCCCCATACCATGGACCTGAACTGGCTCTTGCCTAAGTGTTGTACTGAAACAAAGTCAGGGGGGTTCTAATTGAAAGTGAAGTTGACAATTTTCACATTCACTCACCCTTATATTGAAGCTATCACTAAGTATAACCCTCATATCCTTCTCTTCTGAAATCTGCTCCAGTTATACCCCCTACATCCACCAGCCTTTAGATTCCTCTTTCCTGGGCACATACTATTGTACTTTTTGGCATTAAATTTCAGTTGTCAAACCTTGGGAAAATGTTCCAATTTGCTCAGGTCTCTTCAGTTTCTTCCTACCAACCTCGCTATCCATCCTTCCAGATATCTTTTTGTCAACTGCAAATAAACATATCATTCCCTGGATCCCTTTTCCAATTACATAAATGAACACATTGAAGAGTGTGGGGCCCAGGACCAGCCTCGTGTGACCCCACTCATAACCCATATGTACAGTTGAGCATCACCCTTTGAGCTCCCCACAGCTAATTTGCCACCCATCTAATGACTTTTTGCCAACACCTAAGTCTCTCATTTTCTTTACATGCCTGCTATGATGTGCAGAGTCAAAGGCTTTGCTAACATCCAGATAATGCACATCAAGTGCTTGGCCTTTATCCAATGCTTGTAAAATGGTGTTGAAGACATTCATATGATTAGTCTGATATGACATGCTCTTCCCTTCTATTCCAGGACAACCATTTGATGTGCAGTTGAAAAGCACATAGATTATCATAGCATTATTTATGTGTAAAATGGACATACCAGAGAAATTCACAGAGACTTAATCTAAATTAAATGCTCTTTTGAGAAGATTCATGATATACATCATGGCATCTGATCCTCTCAACTATTCCTGCATGCTGTCCCTTTCATGGCCCCCACTGAAACAAACTAACATCAGAGACAATTTATTACAGCCACCCACTGTCCCAAACATCAGTTATATTTTCTTTTAATTGCAAGGAAAAGCAAAGCCATTTTATTTATAGAGCAGCCTCTCCGTAGGGCTCATGACACTTCACAGTAATCATGATAGTAAAAAATCAGCAAACATTACTAGTGACAGCAAAAATAAGATAACATAACAATTTACAATTTATAATGGCAAGTAAAACAATGATTGAGACCAGACAGGGAACACTCCTTCAAAAAGATATGCTTTTAAGGAAGTCCTAATAGCATCTGTCATGTGGACAGATCTAATTTATGGTGGTAAAACATTCCAGAAAATAGGCACTGCAACACAGAATGCTCTGTCTCCCAATTGTTGCAGGTAAGATAAAGGGACAGATGAAAGACCTGCATCAGAAGAGCAGAGGGGGCGAGTTGGTTGATAAGGAACTAGGAGGTCTTTTAAGTAGTCTAGGGCCCTGAAGGTTGTCAAGCATATCTTGAAGGTTAGGCAACACCACATAGGCAGCCAATTCAGTCAAGCAAAGTGTGGATGAACTGTGACCAAGGAAGCACAGTGTCAAGTCAAAACAGTATTGATTGCATAAAAGAAAAAGACTGGCACCTGTTAATGGATGGCATTTCCAAATGGAATGCTGGCTCCCAAAAATGCATACACTGAGGTCTGGAGTGCTTTTCTGAGTTCAACTTCTTCTTTATTACTTATTTACTTGCCGGGTAGGTGCACTAATCCAGTGGACTGTTTTCAGGCATAACCCAGGCCATAAAGATGCCACATAGATAAATACAGACAATACAATTACTTTAACAAAGATGGTACAGGAAATAGAGCAAAATGGAATACAATAAATACATTGAACACAGCTGAGTACAATTAAAGTACAAGAATGCAATTGAAACACAAATAAAGTACCAACTAAAGTGCAGGTGCACTATACAGGCAGGCAGTCTTATAACTGTTCAGCAAGCACTACAGTAATGTTAGTCACTGGTATGGAAAAAAGGACTCTCCTCCAAATGGTGACCTGGTGGAGCAGTTACATTTGGATTCAGTCAACAGTCACACTTTAAAGTGTGATTTGAAAGTAAGATGTGAGTCTAGAGAGCGGAGGGAGGCAGGTAGTTTGTTCCATAGTGTTGGAATGGTGAAGAACATGGCATTGCTGCCCAGACAAGTGGAGACCTTGGGAACTTCCAGTGGTGGGACTGTAGATTGCTAGAGGCAGTGGGAAGTGGTTTTGGGCATAAGCAGGGAGGAGTGAGTGGACAGATTATTGTTTCTGATGGTATTGTCGATAATGCATCCAAGGGCATGATTATGTCTGACCTGAAGGGGGAGCCAGCCCAATGATTGATACAAGAAGCAATGGTAAGTGGAGTAGGGCTCCATAAACATGAACTTACAGATTCTATTGTAAGCAGTATTGAGCATTGTGAGCAGAAGAGAGGAGGTATGTGAATATATAGGGGTGCAGTAGTTTAGTAAGGGAAGGAGGTTGCCTTGGGCTATGGCTAGGTGAGCCTCAGGGGTCAGAGAGAGTTTAAGTTGGAAGCCTACTCCCAGTTTCTGGTTCATGTGCCGCACAGTGGTATTGATATGCACAGTGAATGATAGGGAGGGACCAAGGGTGACACCCAGGTACTTAAAACAGGGTACATTTTGCAGAAAAGGCCATCTGGTGATAGGACAGTTAGGGTGAAAATAGTTTGGGAGAATTTTAATAAATTGGGTTTAGACCCCAGGAGCATAGCCTTAATTTTGTTTGTGTTTACTAGCAGCCTGTTGGTTAGAAACCATTTGTGAGCAGCACCGTAGTTGTGGGTGAGGGTATTGGATAAGCTAGTCAAAAATTTGTCACTGTAAAATAATACTAAGTCATCTGCATATAGTAAGGCTTCACATGAGAAGCTGTCTGTAGGTAAGGAAGTTATGAAAAGGGAGAATAGTAGGGGACCCAGGATGGAGCCTTATGAACCCCAGTAGACACTACCATGGCCATGGAGTTGGTAGCCCATACACTGTTTGGGATCACCCTGAGAGGTAGCTCTGAAACCATATGAACATACCTACAGAGCAGCCAAGGTTTAACAATTTAGCATGGAGTAGATTGTGATGGACAAGGTCAAAGGCCTTGGTCACGTCTATGAAAAGGGCTCCTGTGATGTTACCAGTATACATGTTCATGAAGACATGGTTAGTGAAATGGGCCAGAGCAGCCAACCCGGTGGCACAGGGGGTTGAGGCACTGGAGAATCCACACCTCACGCCAAGCTGGTGAGCCAGGTTTGGGAACGAGCCTGGGTCATCGGGGGTTGGCCAGGGGGGAGGGGGAGGACTAGAGCAGGCTGCTGGTTGGCGGCCCTCTTCCTCAGGATAGGGATAGCAGGCCTCCTTGGAGCTTGGGCGGCCTCTGGTGAAGGCCAGAGAAGTGGCACCTCTCCGAGGATCTTCGGCATAAGCTTTTTGGGGGAGGGTGGAGGAGACTCCATCTGGAGCTGTGGTGCACATGTGCACCTCCACGTACATGCGCTACCACTTCTGGGTGTAGGTCCATGGGAGAAAATAGAGGAAAAAGTGGGGGTCTGTTGAGGATGATACCTCCGGACTGGCTCTGGGGATCTGCCGGGCGCACATGGTGCTACAAGCCCCCGAAAGACCCCGAGTCCAGTAGGCTGGTGGACGATGAGGGAGGACCTGCCACAGGAGGATAAAATAACTTTAAAAAAAAAAAGAAATGGGCCAGAGCAGATGCAGCACTATGATGTTTCTTGAAACCATGTTGCTGTGGGCAGAGCAGGTTGTATTTGTTCACGTGTTCAGAGAGCTGGTAATGAATGACCTTTTCAAGTAGTTTGCTTAAATGCAGAAGGATAGAAATGGGCCTGTTGTTGTCAAGGAACAGGGGTCTCCTAATTTGAAGATGGGGACAGCTTTGGCATTTTTCCATATGATGAGCATGATAGACATGGTCAGGGCGAGGTTAAAGATAGTGGTCAGGGGTTAGGAGATGGAGAGGGTGATGAGTTTGTGGAAGCAGGGGTATAGTCCATCGCTACCTGGACTGTCCTTATTAGGGAGGCTTATCAAAAGTTTGAAGGTTTCTTGAGTGGAGATCGCTCTGAAATGGAAGGGAAGGTTGGGAGTGCCATCTAGAGGAGAGCGTTTGGTCTGGTGTCCTGGACAGGGTGGGTTACAGATTGACAGTTTATTTAGGTGAGCTGAGAGGTCAGTGAATTTGGTGTTGAGGGCATAGGTGACAGCAGAGGGGTCTGTTAGGAGGCCTGTGGGGGTTTATCATGGAGCCTTTGGTGGACCAGAACTGGTGGTTTCTTAGGCTGTCCCCCTGTAGTTTTAGAAAGTAGTTTACTTTCAGGGATTTGGTTCTTTGCTTACATTGATTGCACAGTTTTCTTTAGTCATTCCAAAGGGTGGGGGAGATTTTGTAAGCAACCCATCTTTTGTCTCTTTCTCTGTCTTTCACTAGGAAATGTAACTGTTTTGTGAACCAGATGGTGCTTCCGCCTCTCACTCGGTGGGTGGTTGGGGGAAATGCCTGTCCTGAATGTGGAGGAGGGCATCCATGAAATATCTGAATGCTGAGGCAACATCCATAAGGTAGTGGAGGGTACGCCAGTTTACAGCCCTGATATCCTTGATCAGGTGGGTAGTGTCATGACAGCTGAAGTTCCTTAAGGACAAGTATATTGGAGGGGACTATTTGTTTTGGTAGACCAAATTGTATGGGTGGGAGAGTGATCCCTTATGGAGTCCAATAAAATTCCTGCTTGAAGTATCTTGTCCTCTATGTGTGTTGCCACTCAGTCCAGTAGGGAGTGATTTTGAGTACGAGTATCGCTTCTTGTGGGGATGGTGATGGACTGCGAGAGGTTTCACTACTTGAATAAATTATTGTAATCCATTTCCTTGGGCTTACTCAGTTTAGGTTGAAGTCACTAAGTACTGTAAGATAATTTCCCTGAGGAGTAAGAATTGCCCCAGGCCAGCTAAGAAGTTTGTTAGCCCTGGGATGCCCACTTTAAGAGGGTTGTAGCAGCACATTATGTATATCTTTTTATTAGAACCTAATGTAATTTCTGTGATAAGCCACTCACTGGGGGAAGTAGAGTCAGAGCAGAGTACTGAGGTAGCTGTAAGGGGTTCACAGAAGTACAATAGTGCCCCACCACCCTTCTGTTTACCAGGTCTGTCATGCTGTAGCATGGAGTAACCAGGCAGGTGGTACATGGCATTGGGGATGGCCGGCTTTAGCCAAGTTTTGGTGACACCAAGGACACTAGGCTTATAGAGGGACACCCAAGCTTCATGTTCATTGAATTTAGCAGGGGACCTGCATGTGTTGTGGTGAACAACTTTTAGCCCAACTGAGCTGGCCCATCCTTGATTAGAGTAGGTGATAGGATGTTTAAGGGGCTGGAGTTTCTCTCCACATTTCCTGCTAGTAGCAGCAGTGAGATGAGAGGGTTATATGACTGGCCTAGTGAGGTGGGTGATTAAGTTAGTGAGTAGAAGAACCCAAATAGGATGCACTCTCTGTGAGAAGAGCAAGGAGAATGAGGCTGAGGGAGGTAAGCTCCCAGCAATCCACTCTGGGTAGAGGAGCATTGGGCTTTTGGAGGTGAGAGAAACTGGACAAATTCACTTGCTCAATGGCTAGGACTGTTGTGCAGAAGTCTGTTCCCACTAACAGACCAGCGAGTAGGTCTACCAGTAGAGGGAGCATGATGGACTTCATCTGAGGGTGCTATAATGTTTCCCACCAGTAGCACTTGCTGGCAGTATAGCCAAAAGTTTAGGGCAGCAAACTGCAGTAGGTGATGTAGGTGCCATCTAGGTTTGAATCCCACAGCCTCTGTTAGGTGTGACAGACATCCGTATCCGGAAAGGGCCACTGAGATAAAAGGGGGATGATTTATAATCAGTGGGTGAGTTGAACTGTTATTGTAAAGAAGGGATACAAACACAAGGTGAAAGCAGCAAAACAATCCAAGTAAAAGTACAAAGTTTCACAGTCCAAACAGTGTAGCAGCCCCAAATTCAAGGGAGCAGTACGTGTGCAGTAGGGGCAAGTACTGTTCCCTTGAATTTGGGGCTGCTATACTATTTGAACTGTGAAACTTTGCTACTTTGCACTTTTTCTGCACTTGTACTTGGATTGCTTTACTGCTTTTACCTTGTGTTTAACAAAGAAGAAGTTGAACTCAGAAAAGTGCTCCAGACCTCAGTGAATGCATCTTTAGGAGCCAACATTCCATTTGGAAACGCCATCCATTAACTGGTGCCAATCCTTTTCTTTTATGCAGCCAATTCAGTGAATGCAGAACTGTCATGTTGTGATCTCTATGAGAGAAGCCCACAATCAGCTGGGCTGCAGCATTCTTGACCACCTGCAGGCATCATAACTGAACATCCAGATAGCCCTTGGTATAAAGCATTGCAATAGTTAAGCCTTGAGGTCACAACTATCACTTATTTTATTTATTTATTTATTTGATTTGCCAGGAAAGTGGACTGGATCAAAGACCCATTTTCAGCCACGCCTGAAGAAGGGGAAAGACAATAGGAATATAAACAGATTTCTAACACATAAAACCAACTTATTAAAAAAATATAATAAGGGTTAGATGAAGCTTTTTCTCCAGCGGTATGCTTGTTAGGATCTTATCAAGACAGACTAGTTGGTGGTCAGCATTATCACATCGCACTAATATCAGCCTGTGCAAAAAAGCTCATTTTAAAACACTGGTGCAAACAAACCATTCCATCCTATCTAAGGTGGTATAAAGAAATGTTGTTCACCCTACAAGCAGAAAAAATAATAGCAAAGACATCTAATCGTGAGAAACATTACCAAGATATCTGGGAGCCCCTTTTTGCTTTGCTCTCTGTTCAAATAAGATAGAAACTCTGGTCTTGCCTGTCTCATTTTCTACCGCCTCCCAGGAATTTGTTGGGTTTTGTGTAGGCAGTGGACTCCTGACAGGCACCCCTTGTTTTGATTAGCAAGTAATATATGGCTTTCCAGTTGCTTTTCCCTTTCACACTTTAGGTTAACTGTCGCCCTTTAGGGGGAAGCTAATTACTGGCGTATGTAGAGGGGGGGATAGCAGGGTGTTGGGATGGTTTGGCGGGCATAGTTTCTTGTTATTTGTTAGATCTATGCTATTGTGTTCAAATTATTTGGACTGTTATATGTATTGCTTATTCTTTGTTTCTTTAAAATGTTCAATAAAATATACTTCATTAAAAATATACAGTATATATAATAAAATGTACAATATACAAATATGGTCTCATTGTACTTAAATACAATATTTGCAGTGTGTGAATGTAGCCTACCATAAGTCTATAATCATCGAGATTTATCATAACAGCAGCAAACTGATGGGGCCTCTAAGTAATTTCTCACACTATTTTGAATACATTTTTCTTTGTATTCACTTCTATCCCCAATTTTATTAAATTATTTAGTAGTTTAGGACCATAATTAGTCATTGAGGGCTGAGCAATCTTTATGTTAGTCATATTTTCTTGAAAATGTTTTATTGATGTTGTTCATAATATCTTTGTTTTATTGGTCCGTTTGAATCTGTTGTGTTGTACTGCTGGGATTTCTGATCTCAAAACTTTATGTGTAAACATCAGTACTGTATATAAAATTGTCTGCTCAGGTGGCATAATCCCAAAGTTTAGGTATGAGTTGCATCGATGTTCCTGTTTTCTGTCATCAGTTGCAAATCTCAAAATGTTATTAAATGTAATTGTATATCCTTGTAATAGTTTTATTTATTTTATTTATTGAAATGTTTCACCAGGAAGGCACACTGAACAACAAGTTGCTCATCTCACGGTGCAACCTGGGGGAGAGGTTACATAGGGCTGTGAAGGATGATCAGTTACAATAGTATGTGAGTAGAACAAACAATACTACATTGTAAGATTGTGCAACAGTTGGAACACAAGGCATTGTACAATAAACAGTAGTGGAACATTGGGTGAATTACAATACATGTCCAAAATCATGCAAAAGAACATATAAATGTACAAAACAGTAATAATGTGATAGAACCATTTATAGTGCATGAGTGTACCAGGAGCAGGCTCAAAGTAGTTCACAAGTACTGTTGGAGTAAAAAGGATGGGGTTAGGTTGTGCACACTGGTGACCCAGAAGGGCAGGTGGAGAAGAGAGCAGGAGAGGCAAGAACTGAACATGAGGAGAAGGGGTAGCCATTTCCTGATTTCCCCCTTTAGGATGTTGAGAACCCTGCTGGGGGGGTCATGGTAGGAAGGCAGAAACTGGGGACAGGTATTGAGGTGGGTTAAAGCAGGAACAGCTGAGGGAAAGGTAATTGTGTAGAGCAGAGGTAAGGGAGTAGTTGGAGGAGGAGAGTCATATTTCTGGGGGAAGGAATTCCAGATTTTAGGGAAACGATGGGTGAAAAAAGGTCTGACTGATGAGGGTGGAGTGGTGAGGGACCGTCATGGTGTGGGCGTCATTTGATCTGAGAGAGTGGGTGCAGGGAGGTGGAGTGGAGAGAGAGAGAGAGGTTGACAGAAAGGAGACAACCCCTGAACCAGAATTTGGAGGTTAGTTTGGCACAGTGAGAGATGCATCTATGAGATAGTGGAAGGAAGGTTAGAGAGCGATAGAGTTCACAGTGGTGGGAGCAGGAAGGGGAGTTAATAACAAAGCAGCAGAAGGAGTTAAAGAGAGTGTCCAACTTGGTCAGGGAAGATTTGGGAGCAGTACCCTAGACTATGTCACAGTAGTCAAAAATGGGGAGTATCATATTCTGGACAATTTCATGCCTCGTTGTCAGTGGGATGCAACTACAATTCCTGTACAGAGCACCAAGCTTGGGGCACAGTTTCTTCAGGATAACATTGATATGCACAGAGAAGTTGAGGTGCTAGTCCAGCCAAACCCGCAAATATCTAAATGAGGAGGTGTCTTCCAAGATGGTCCCATCAAGGGTGTGGAAGGTGGGTAGGGCTGGACACCTAGAGAGTCTCTGCCTGGTGCCAAAGGCCATTGAGACTGTCTTTGTGGCATTTAGAAAAAGCTGGTGAGAAGCAAACCTGAGCTGAACTGGTTGAAGTCTTGCTGTAAGCTGGTTTGCCCAGCAGCAGAGTTTTTGCTGGAACTGTACAAAACAGTATCGTCAGCATACATACGGATAGAAGAGGAAGAGCAGGCTGTGGGAAGATAATAAAGGAAAATGGAGAAGAGTAGAGGACCAAGCACTGAGTCCTGAGGGACACCAGTGTTGATGGGGAGTGGGGGGAGATGTAATCAAGGATTCTCACTGATTGGATCCTGCCAATGAGGTAGGATTTGAACCAGTTGGTGGCTGATAGAGTAACGCTAGCCGAGGAAAGTGAATCAAGAAGCAGGGGATGGGAAACAGTGTTGAAAACTTTGGCTAGGTCGACAAAGATGGCCAAGGGGATCAGGCCATTGTCCATCCCTGAAAGGATGGAGCCAGTAAGCCTGAGGAGGGTGGTGGTTGTTGATTGGTTCTTCCGAAAACCAGATTGGAAGGGGGTGAAGAAGGAGAAATCAGAGAGAAAGGGTGATAGTTAAGAGAGAACTAAATGTTCTTGAAGTTTGGCAAGGGTAGAAGGAGGGAAATGGGGCAATAGTTGCCAGGGAATGATGTATCACCACCCTTGGGGGAAGGAAGCACTACAGTATGTTTCCAGGATGAGGGTACTTGGGCAGAAATAAAGGACAGGTTAAGGATTAAAGAGATAGGATAAGCAATTGCAGAAGCAGAAAGGTAGAGAAGTTTAGGATTGAGCTCATCTGGTGAGGAGCCTTTAGAGGGGTTGAGGGATAGGAGATCATTAAGAGTTTCATCAGAGGAGATAGTAGAAAAGGAAAATGGGGGAAGGGTAGGCACTGGCTGAGGTAAAGGACTGAAGTTAGTAGGTGGCAATGGGGAGAGGCAATTTAGAAGAGACATGGTGCACGAGGTGTAGTAGACATTAAATTCATTGGCCATGGAGCCAGGGTCAGAAACTAGGGAGTTACTTATTTTGAGAACTGGAGGGGGAAGGGGAGAGGGGAGAGAGAATAAGGCATGAACTGTCCTCCAGAATTTAGATGGAGACTTAATGTTAGCCAGGAATGAGGAGTTGAAATAATTGGACTTAGCCAGTCTAGTAGCTTTAGTACATGAATTGCGTAGTGTTCTGTACTTGACGTAGTCGTTTGGATGTTTAATAGATTTGTGTTTTCTTCAGGCCCTGTCATGCTCCCTGAAGCACGCCAGTAGTTTGGGGGTGATCCAGGAGAGGTGAAGCCCATGGACTCTCATCCTTCTGAAAGGAGCAAAAGCCATTCCAGGTGGCCGTGAATTTATCCTTAAAATAGTCAAGTGCTTGGTCGACAGAAATGGCAATTGAGAGGGGGGGCCCAGCCAGTGGAAGCTAGTACAGAGCTGACTGGGGTAAGGTCTAAGGATTCAAAGGACCAGAGCTGTATGATTTTAGGGGGAGGTTTGGGTTGATGAACCTTGCATACAATGAAAATGGGGTTGTGGTCACTAAGACATGGGGGAGGAGACCAGATTTAATGATGCTGTGCGGGTGAGTTGTTGTGGGATTAGGACGTGTGGGCTCAAGTATAAGCTGAGTGAGGTTTAGACCAATGACATCATTGCGTAGCTTGTTTAACTTGGGAGACAACCAATTTAGATTCATGTCACCCATTATGAAAAGTTCACCAGATTGCGAGAGGGAGGTGATATTGGCTAAGAGTTCAGTCATGAATGAGGGTTAAATGCTTGGGCGGCAATAGATGCCAGTCACAAAGATTGGGATTGAGAAAGGAAGGGTAATGCGGGTGACAAGGGCTTCATAGATGGCTGGGATGGAGGTAGATAGGGTGGTAGTAAACTGCAGTGAGGACAGGATATACATGGCCACTCCCCCTCCATGACCGGATCGATCTTGTCTGGAGATGGAATACCCAGGGATAGCAATGGCACTGTCAGGGGTGCTTTTTTTGAGCCATGTCATGGTAATAATTAGGATGTCAGGGGTGTGTGAAACCATAACAGTTTGTAGGAGATCGATTTTAGGTAGCAGGCTGCAGATGTTCAAGTGGAGGAGCTTCAACCCATTAGGGAGGGTTGTAGTGGTAGTGTGGTTTGAAGACATGTTATTTGGGTAAGGAGCCAGGGTAGGAGAAGAAATAGGGCCAGGTTGGGCTGGATGTTCCCTGATGAAAGAAGGAGGGGGGCAAGGATGAAATAGTGAAGTTTAGGACTTTTGTAATTGGAGTAGGAAATATGTGAGGGAGGGGAAGAGGGAGGGAGTGGTGGAAAGAAGGAGTTAAGGAAATGAAGAAAGGCAAAGTGACTAGGAAGGGAAAACAGAGATGCTGGAGGGTAGTGAGGAAAGTGGGGTATGTTTACAAGGGGAGCTGTGGGGGTGATTGACAGAATGAAGGAGGTATTTGGAAGGGAAGGGGAGAGAAAAGTGGCAATAGGTGTAGAGTGGGAGACTGGGATAAGGGTAAGAACCAGGAAGGGTGTGAGTAGGAGGGAGAGGAAAACCATTCTGGGTAGGGTAGTAGAGGCTTTGTACAGGCTGACAGATTCAGATCACACCACTGAATGTTAGGATGTTGATAATTTGCTTTAGGTATGAATGACCCAGGACTAGGACACAGAAGGAAATAGTGAGTGGAACACATTCCAAAGAAAGGGGAGTCACTAGTGGAGTACCTCAGGGCTCAGTACTGGGTCCAGTCCTCTTTAACATCTTTATAGGTGACATTGCAGAGGGTCTGGAGGGAAAGGTATGCCTCTTTGCAGATGACACAAAGATCTGTAACAGAGTTGATACACAAGAGGGGTAGAAAGGATGAGAAGGGACTTGGCAAGGTTGGAGGAATGGTTAGACATATGGCAACTTAGATTCAATGCAAAGAAGTGCAAAGTAATGCAGCTGGGAAACAAAAACCCAGGAGGAGTACGCAATAGCAGGGGAGGTACTAACAACAACAAAAATGGAACGGGACTTGGGGGTAGTCATATCAGATGATCTAAAGGTTGGTAAGCAATGTGAGAAGTCGGTAAGGAGAGCCAGGGGGGTACTGGGATGCATAGGAAGGGGCATCACAAGTAGGAAAAGGGAATGGTTATCCCTCTGGACAGACAGTTGGTGAGACCTCATCTGGAGTACTGTAGCAGTTTGGAGACCCTCATCTACTCAAGGACATAGACAGGATGGAAGCAGTCCAGAGGAGAGAACTAAAATGATGCAGGGTCTGCATCAGAAATCATATGAAGAGAGACTGAGAAAGCTTAATATGTATATCCTGATGAAAGGAGGGATGGGGGGCTGATAGAAATGTTCAAGTACCTCAAGGGAATCAACAAAGTCCAGGAGGGTAGCATCTTTCAGAAAAAGAGATGTGTAAGAACAAGGGGGCACAATTTAAAGATAAGGGAGGGACGGCTCAGGCGTAATGTGAGGAAATTTTTTTTCATGGAGAGAGTGGTGGATGCATGGAACCGCCTTCCTGGGGAGGTTGTTGGGTCTAAAACAGTGGGGGAATTCAAACATGCATGGGACAGACATAATGCAATTGTAGTGGGGGGTGGCAGGAAATAGGCTGTTGGTTAACTAGAATTGCAGCTTATCCAGTAGGTAGGGAAATGGGCAGACTAGATGGGCCAAGTGATCCTTATCTGCCATCAAAGTCTATGTTTCTATGACTAGAAGTGTTAGGGGAGAGCAGTGGGAGGAGGATTGCAACCTACATGTCTTGTTGCCCTCTAGTGGCTTTACAGTATAATTTGCAAATGGAAAAGTAAATCTGGTGTATTTATTAATAGTATTAAGTTATACTCCAAGGCTGGCAATAATACTTGCTTTGCTATTGTTCTTTTAGCTTGTGCAGATAAACTGTTTTTATTTCTGTACAAATGACCTAGTTTACTATTTACTTTTTTGTCACATTAGTAATGAGTTCATTTAGAGATAATGTACTCTCTAGTGTCACTCCCAAATAATTGAAAGTTAACACTCTTTCCAAACTTACATCATGTTTCCCTAATATTGTCATAGTACTTTCTTGTAGTCTTTGTTTTGTTCCAAAAAACACAGTCCTAGTTTTCTTCTTATTCAACAAAGCTTGTTTTCTACAAACTATTATTTGGGGCCTTTGCTCCAATGGGCGGGAATTATGTGCTCATGTGCATATCCCGACCACTGTGCTCTGCACCTGCAGACAAGTGTGCACCGCCGGTATTCCCCAATGGTCACGACCTGTGTGTGGGCACCCCCCCTGGTGTGCAGCACTCCACGCAGTGGCTGGCAGCGGAGTTGTGGACCCAGTCGGGAATCCAATGGGATGCGCAGCATGGGTCCCAGAGTGGATTATAAGTGCAAGGAGGCACAAGTCCAGGTGCGGGAATGCCCAATGCTAGCACCCAGACCCACACAGACTGTTGGTGATGGCCAGGGACCCTCCAGCCCATGCCCCGGTAGTGACGCAGTCCCATGTTATACCTAGCAGGATCCCTGCCCCTGGCCCACGTGGCTGGGCCTCCAGTATGCCACCAACCCCCCAATGCCATCATTCCCCCATGACAACCATTCTCTGGCACCTTCTCCTCTGGTCCACAGGCACATGGTGGCCCCATCCACACTAAAGGGCATGCTGCCCCCCCAAAACCACCAGCTTACCCCCCCATCGCCTGTACCTGAGCACAGTAGGCGGTGACACATCACTCTTCTCACCTCCTTGTCCATGGAGGGGGGCTACATACCCAGGCTGGTGCCTCTTGTGTGTGTGTGTGTGTGCAGGGAGATTAGGGTTTGGCTGCCACAGGGCCGGGGCACACAGTTGCGATGGGGTGGCTGGCACCGGGTTGTCAGTGTGGATGGGTGCTGGATGATGGGGGAAGGTGGCTTACAGCCATGTCCAGACAATGGTCTGTGTGCACAGGGTGCACAGGGCACTTACAGCAGGGTTCTCCCTGGCATACCCTGCTCTCTCCTCTGCACCCCCACAGCAGCAGTATGCAACATCATGCATGACATGTAGTGCTGGCATGTCCCCTGCCCACCCCGGTGTGGTTCTGTCCTTGCAGCCGGGGCTCAGGTGCATAGGGGCTGCACACCCCATTCTGTACATTCCATGCAGGGGTGTAATGGGTGAAGGATGGCTACATGCCAGGGATGTGCACTGTGTAGCCACTCCACACAATTGAGCATAGGCCCCTTATTCTTGTAAGGCCAAATAAGCTAGCTGTATTTTTGCTTCTAGGTCCTCTCCTGTTTTACCTGTGCAATAAAGCACTGTATTATCTACATAGATTATTATAGACAGTTCATTGCAGGTGTTTGGCAAATCAATTATAAATATTGAAAACAGGAGCGGACCTAGAACTGAGCCTTGTGGTTCTTCAGTGTGAATGTCTCTTGTATTAGATTTCACGGATCCAATTCTGACGAATTGTTTCCTATTTGTTAAATACTGTCTGAACCATTCCAACGTGTAGTTACCCACTCCCATCAACTTAAGTTTATGGATCAGAATGGGGGTGGTCCACCAGGTCAAACACCTTGGTCAGGTCAGTAAAGACTTCTCCAGTAAATAACCCTTGATCCATACCATCATATATGTTACTTGTCAACCTGACCAAGGCTGTTGATGTGCTGTACCCACCTCGGAATCCATACTGATCCTTTGTTTCTAGTTGTTTTTTTCCAAGTATGCTGACAATTGACCAAAAACTACTTTTTCTAACATTTTAGCCAACACAGACAACACAGATATTGATCTGTAACTACTAACCAATTGTTTGCCACCTGATTTAAGCAGTGATGTTATGATTACTGTCTTCCATTGATCTGGCATTACATTTGAACATAATGATAAGTTAAAGAGAGGAAGTCATTGGCTTAGTCAATTTGTCTGCAAACATCTTTAACAATCTGGGAGATAACTCATCCATACCGGGACCTTTGTTTCCACTCAACTTGTTCAGAAGACAACAAACTTCCTTTTCCTTCATTGTAAAGAAATTAAATGTTTGGAAATTGGTTCTGTTTTCAAGTATAACTTTTCCATCTGTTTGTGAGCTTGCTTTGTTCTTAGTTACATCTTTTCTGTCCATGGAATTTTGACCTATTTTTTTTTATAGTGAGTCACATCTGTAAAATCTTGTTAAATAAATTTGACACCTCTAAATCATCATTTATTAGTGTTTCTCCATCTTTGTTTGGTTATCTTACCACTACACTACTATGCTGATAAAATTACTTAAATGATTCCAAAAATTTCCTTGAATTAGTTATGTTTTTCATCTGCTCCTCTTTGTAATGTGATCACTTAACTTTTTTTTATTTCTGCTTTACAAGTATTTCTAATTTTACGGTAAATATTTAAATCACTTTGCACACCTGTCTTTTTGTACTGTTTCCATAAAGAATGTCTTATTTTAAACAAGTCAAGTAGTTTTGCAGTTATCGAAGGTGAACATTTCATTTGCATCCTCTGTTTTTTTCTTGGGTGCATAACGTTTACAATGTTCACTATCTGTACATTCAAATAATTCACTGCATCTTCTATATCTCTTATTTTGTATAGTGGGTACCAATCTATGTTATTAACTTCCCTTTTAAAAATGTCATTAGTCAGGTTTTGGAATGATCTGATCTTCCAAATAATTATTTCATTTACTGTAACTTTTTGGTTTTTTTTCTTCCTACTCATATAAACTGGACAATGGTTGGAAATCATACTGTCAAAACTCCTGAATTATTTAAAAAATGTATCCTATTTGCCAGTACCCTGTCTATGGTAGTCACCCCCCTCCCCAGTTTTATAATTTTTCCTGGTTTGTTCATTAATAACTTGATGTTATCCTCTCATAGCCACAATGCTCGATACTTTATCATTATAACTAAGAGTTGCCAAATCTAGGTTGAAATCACCCATAATAATATGTTTTTTATTACCCCCGTTCAAAGTTAGCAGTTTGTCTAGTATAGCAATATCAATCTTTACTGATTTGGGTGGTAGGTACATACATGTAAGGTAAACCTCAGTTCCCTGGGTTCAACCCAGCGTGATTTTAACCATCAGATAATCAGTTGTATTATTATAATGTCCTACCTTTGCATGTTTAGTTACAAAACTGTCTTTTACATAAAGAAGAACCCCTTCCCCTTTTTACTTTGCCCCTATCATTTTGGTAGGGTATATAACCCTCAAAGCTAATGCATTCATCTTGTAGTTAATTGATTAAGCCATGTTTCACTTAAAGGCCAATACATCACATTTTTTGCTATCAGCCCACAGTTTCAATTCATTTAGATGTGCCAGCATACTTCTAATATTTAAATGTACAAACGTCAAACCTTTTATATTGGGCATTTCAGATGTCATATTGATTCCTTTAACCACAGGTCCAGGATGTCTCTCTACATCGCCCCCTAAGCAACAGCAGCATCATAGAAATTAGTGCCTTCAAAGTGCCCCAATGTTTATTTGAGTTTTACTGAGAAGGTGTTACCTTAGTACTGTACCGTATTTTGAATTATCAAAGGTGTACCAATTGTGCTTTTGTAAGTACACTGGTACTATCTGGATACCCATTAAAGGCATATACCAAATCATAGTACTTTTCAATGGCTTGTTTATATCATGAGAGCTGTTACATGTGATTTCATTATCTCCTTCTACTCTTGTCAGGAGGTGTATTGCCAAGAGAAGTCCCCATAAACACAGTAATTATATAAATTGGTTTATTGTGGTCAATATATTAATCAACACACTCAAGCTCACTATACCATTGTCTTCTAGAGGTAATACCTAAACTTAATTTAAAAATAGCTTTATAAAATAATTACAATCCCAATTTAAAATCCCCAGACATTACCAGAGGTGCAGGTCCACTGAAGTTTTTTTTCTTAGCTAGAGCACCAGGGCCTAAGTGCAGTTTGATGCTGGCAAAGTTTTGGAGATGGTAAAAGCAGCCTCAGATATGGCCAGTACTTGTTGATTGAGTGTCAGGCTCCAGTCCATGATGACCCCAAGATTCTTAACTGCATCTACAACTCTGAGTATCTGACCACCCGATGAAGAAAGTGATGCCATTCCACTCATCACATGTGGGCTCTATCTACCGAGCTCAACAATCATGACCTCTGTCTTACCCAGATTGAGACATAGCCAGTTTGAGGCCATGCAGTCATTTATTTCAGCCAAACATCTCTCCAGTACTGAAACTGCATGACAGCCAACTGACTTTCCAGACAAGTATAGCTGAGTATCATCTGCATAGCAATAATACTCAACACTATACCATTTAATAATCTCATCCAGTGGCAACATACACATTGAAAACAACATGGGAAGCAAGGATCTAACCTTGAGAAACACCGCAGGAGAGCACAGAGGCCCTGGAAATGTGACTTTCTAGGGCCACTTGCTGCATTCACCAGGTTATGTGGGACTTAAACCATTTCAATGCAGTTGGTGAGATCAACATAATTCCTCAGGCAATCCAGAATCACCCAGTTGTGGTCAACAGGGTCAACTGACAATAAGAGATCTAAAAGGATCAATATGGTGCACAGTCTTCAAATTTCTTACCATGAAGAGATCCTTTATCACTCTATTGATGGCATTCTTCATGCTTTGGCTGGACCAAAAACCCAACTGGAGAGGTTCATTGATGTCAGAGTTATCCAGGTGTTCAACAAGTTGCTCAACTACCACTTTCTCAAAATCTTCCTCAAAAAGAGAAGATTAAAGACAGATCTGTAATTCACCATCACATGAGGGTCCAAGGAAAGTTATTTTAGAAGGGACCTCACTACTGCCTGTTTAAGGGCAGATGAGAAGGCACCCTCCCACAAGGAACATCCAATGATGTGGGAAATCACTGGACTAAAAGCCTTCTGGCAATCTAAAAGTAGCCGTGTAGTATCAGGATCCAACAAATAGCTGGTGGGAAAAAAAACTGAGATCACCCAGAGCAGTTATTCATCAGCAACCAGCCAAAACAATGCTCAGGTAGGCAGATCATCATTGCCACCCAAGATCTAACCATCAGTGGCTCATGACAGGCTACTTATGTTAACCAGAGTCTTGATGAAGAACTGCACTCCAAGGCCAGAAGATGCATTACCAAAATCCCAAATTTATTAGCACATATTGCTAAATAAACAAACTCTGGTCAGAGCTGATATGGCTGCTCAGATCTGCGAGATCGACTACAGGAATACTTGGTGCTCTTGCCATGCTGGAGGCTGCTGTACCCAAGATGGTAGTGATATCAGAACTGCACAAGCATGAGTTTAAATTAGCAGCCATCACTTCCACAGTTGTGGAAGAAAAAGTAGTGCCCCATGAAGTGGGTATGTTTAAGCAGCCAGTGTAGGGGAAGGGCCACATAAACACAACCAGTGGAACTGTGCCAGAGCACTGTGGAAGCATGCTGGACAGTGGTCCAGTCATGTACTTCCACAATGCTACTTTACAGAATTGTAGCAATATGTCTGCATAGCTCTGCCCATGCAGCCATAAAAATTAAGTGGTAGGCATCTCCAACCAGACACCTGAGGTGTCTGGTTGGAGATGCCTACCAGTTGATTTTTTTTATTTTGCAATATGTGCCAATGAATTTGTGATTTTGGTAATACATCTGCTGGCTTTTGGAGTGCAGTTCTTCATTGAGACTTTGGTTCACCTGTTTGGGGTCAGCAGCACCTGAGCCGCACCCTACCTGCATTTTCTGGTGAACCTGAGCTACTTGTGTTGGTTACCTTGATTCTGCCATCGTACCCTTACTTGCTTGCTAAAAGAATAGATGTGGGGTACAATAAGACTCATTTGCCAGCACATTTCACCACATCAGAGCTGTTAAATCAAAGTACCACCTCCATTCAGTATGTCATGCCAAGAGTCCATGGCACATTCAGGAATGCAATTAAGTACTGTATTTTAAAGAGACTGCAAATAGTTTATATTTAATTCTCCAATTCTCCTTGGCTGTGAAAGCTGTAGACATGTAACCAGAGCAGCAGTATTTGGAGTATTCAAACTTGCTTAGTGTGTTTGGGCAGTGAATCAAGTTACTGTACAGCAACAGATTTCATCCACTGCAGCCAGAGACTAAATTTACTAAGAGTTATTGCACATATTAATCTGATATTTAAAGGATGATTATGCAAGACAGCAGGACAGTTTTATGAGGCATTGTCTATGATCTCAAAAACAAGGCAGGAGTCACGTTTGTAAAGATTACATCACTTGAGCTGAGTATTTGGATTAATCTGTGAATAAGCAACAGTAGCAATAAGCAACTGCATGGGGTTGGTGCCCCTAGTGCTACTCTACTGGCAGTGGTCTGTTTGCCTGTATTTTCTTCTCTTTTTTCTTTAATATTCTGTCAGAATGCAGTGGCTCAGTGGCTAGTCCAGGAAATTTGAATTTTCAATGGGCATGAGCAACCGGCATTAGAAATGTTTGAAACTGTAAATTACCCACTGCATTTTCATGCCTGCACCCTGTTGGCTAGTTTTAGCACCAATCTCAAGCTCAGCTGATGAGTGTTTACTCAAGCAGCAACCATTTTGTAGCCACAGTTTGTGCACAGACCCCAGGCAGAACTCAATGTAGCAGGGACATAGATAGACCCCCGAGGAACATTGTCACATGGGCCTTCTTGAAGTCTTCCCCTCTGAGAACCAGGGCTTCAGACTGATACACAGAAAAGCAAAAACCCAAGAGAAGAACTAATGGGAGAACTGACCTTAACCCTGACTGTTTCTCAGCAGCACCTGGTTAGTGGCCTGCTTGTTGCTGGTTTAGCATGCTGGCACACTACTGGGGCTCAGCGGTTTCCTAGTACTTTCTCCTAGATGTTTTCTGAACAGGCATCCCAACACCTCTCTGCCCTGGTATGCCCTCTGGCCCGCTTTCAAGACACCTCTCCCACCCACTCATACTTCAACAGCTTCCAAAGCAGTGATCCAGATTACTGAAAAACAGGATACCAGGCCAGGACCAAACAAGATTGTGAATTGGGCATAGAAACCAGGCTCAGAAATCAGTCCATGATGGGGAAATGGCCCAAAGTAATTGCATGGGTAATGCCTGGTGGTAACTGGTTAGCAGCAGCCTGAGTAATAGGCAGACTACAACCAGGATGGGCAGCTGCAGGCAGGAAAGTAATCTAGACACCCTCAGTGAGCACAGACCTAGGGTACCAGGGTGAGGAGCTCCTAAGATACCTCCATGAAGGAGCTGTGATTCCATGCTGGGATCTTGGAGGCAGGCAGCTGGTCCATAATAGTGCTGCCCAGTGCATTTGATAGCTGGACCATGCTCCCTTTCTGCTGCTGGCTGCTCTCCATGCACCTGGCCTTCATGCAGGGCTTTCTGTTGCATTGTTTCTGTTGCTGCTCCTCAGCTTCAGCCTCGGCTAAAACCTGGCAGCTGGGTCAGCAGCATATGTTCATACCAGGGCTGTGTCTCTCTGGTGGGTCAGAAAAGGAGTACCCACACACAAGCTGCAACACCCACTGTAGCAGCTTTTCCAGGTATGGGAATTTGGGATGGGCAGCTGAGTGTCCAGGAACCACTGTATTCCCCAGGTGCAAGTGAGATCAAGACTTGAGACAGTTTTCACTGCTCCACTGTGGCATGGTGGTGCTAACATTGACTTGTAACAAAAGAAAAAACAAAATTGTGCACCCTCCCCTGAGTCACTCCCACCATGCACTACGTGCACTAAGCCTACTGACTCACTTAAATCATCTCACAAGTCCATAATTTATTTTCCACAGAGTTCCATTAAAAAGCACAAAGTGATATCACCATGCAAAAAGTGGGCAATATAACTAGAGCAGACCTAGCTGTTTTTCAGAGCATCTGTCATACGGTGGACCAGAAATGACGTTTCACCTGCATGGTGGACTGGAAGTAATGTTTCACCTGCACTGAAGCAGACTTTCTCACAGTACTCTGAGAGAGTCTAGAAGCTCTACTATAAATAGTTGCATTGATCAAATGTGTTATGTAAAATAAATCTCACTTGTTCCCCTATTCATATCTTGAGATTTCTAACCAAGTGACATACTGTATATAGGACACACAACACATACATATTACCATGCATACAATTCCCTCACTCTGACATGTAATAAAATATGTTGTTTTGATTCATTTGCCTTCTCTGGGGTGTTCGACACTAGAGTCTTGTTTCCAGTGTACACAGTACTTATATTTCTTACACCTTTTATTCCCTGGATATAGAGGTCTGTGTCATGGGGCTTGGTTTTTGTACGTCTAACTTAATGTAAATTAGCGACCACCATATCTTTAATATATCTAGATCTGCAGAAAGTAATTACAGGTTTGTCTGCGATCAAGCCATATAGGCAAGTATTACTTTTTAAAACTGGCCAATTTTTACATACAGTTTAATTTACATTATTAGCATCCTGCCAAGAAGTGGTAATAATCTTAAGGGTGTAAATACTACTTTTACTTTGCCTCAATCTTTGTTTTGTTTTTGATTATCCATCTAATAAATCATTCCAGTCTAGTACTGATGCTAAATCCAGAGCTCTTTGTATGTTTACACCACTGTATCTTCACTCAAGGAAACATACCTGTTCCTCTTATTTTTTCATATAGCACTCTGTTATAACAGTTTTGTTTTGTATGGACTAATTGTCTATTTGGAATTACCTATGTCACATGATGCAGGTGCCAACTAGAGGCAAGCAACAATGAATTGTGGTATGTATTTTTGGAAAATAAATTTCAATGAGTGTTCTCCCATCTCTTTTACAGAGATGAACATCCAAACAAATGAATTTCATTTCTTCTCACTCTAAGCTACAATTTGGGCTAGATCTGTACTTTCTAGGTACCTGATCAACTTCTGGAATCATCTTTCATTCCTTTTCAATTTTTTAGGATATCATTACTATAGTGGGACCAGAAATCCAAACAGTGAAGTATGGATTTGTGGCGCTGTTACATATATACTCCACCTCCCACGTCCTGAAGCATACATTTGTAAAGCTGGAGCAAAAGTTACTGTCATGGCCATACCCCTTAACTTTATGAAATATCCATTGTTAAAGATAAACATTAAATTTCAGTATCATTTTGGACAGGGTCACCAAAACAACTGCGTTGGAAGGCCTTCCATTTCTTCCCTTTTATCTAGATAGTATTCCAATTTTTCAAGACCATGTTTGTGGGGGATCAATGCATGTAAGGCAAAGATGTATTAGTCTTGCAATAGGAGTATGCAGAATGTGGAATCCACTGTTGGAATTAGTGTGGCAGTTCCACTTCCAAAATGCTTTTCAGGATTTCTTTTTAAATTCCAAGGAATTCAGAAAATAATTTTCTGCGGTTCATGTAAACCATGGAATAATTTTTTGAGGATTGTGGAAAAAGGATTTGCAGTTTCCATGATCCATGGAAAATTATTCCTTCAAAAGTATTCCACATGCACAATACTGGAATTCCATTACTGATGGGATTCTGTGAAGTTTTCCAAAACTCCACAGAATTCTGTTCCATTGAAATCTCAACATTCTGCAAAGCCCTTCCTGCCTATTGATGATGTGGATGGAGACCAAGATGTTTCCTGTATCTGTTATTATAGGATGAGACTCATGTCAAAAGGGGGCCAAAACTAGTAGACATATTGGGACAAGAGTTAAATGACCCACCAAATCCACAATATAATAGGGCAGCCACGTGGATCAGCAAGACCATTGTGAACCTTCGGGAACATATAGATGGTGAGAATTAATTCACTTTTAGAAATTGTTTCACCTGCAATATTACAGTATGTACCCATGCTTATAAGCAAGATCAGCATAATTATGTGTTATCTTCCTGAATTGAGGTGTGAGATTAGTGGCCACTTTTATGCAAAACCTAGTGCCATTCAATTGCCTTACTATCTTAGCCTCATATTTTGTTTTATCCATCACAATAGCTCCATCCCCTTTGTTGGCTGTTGTGATCACGATGGAAACATTTTCTTTTAACAATACCAATGTCTTCTGTTCTTTCACACTGCAAGACTGAAACCTCTTATATCCTTTAGTTGCAGGGATGGATTTGTGAGAGATCTCTTTCCTAATGCTCAAAAAAGACATCATTATAAACTAGTTTTGCTCATCTTGTGTTGTACATTCTTGCTGTGGGATCACTGCTTCTTCTTCATGTTCCAGATTCAGCATTTCTCCCCTGTCAGTCCATACCATAGATTGTTTTTAATGTTAGTTTTTGTGTAAATGAATGTAAGTCCACCACCCCCTGATCTTTATTTAGTCCAGTGGAGGGAACAAATCCCACTACCTTATTCAGCACTGATTCTTCCAGATGAACTTGCAGCATGTCCTGCCAGGATGAAAAATCAAGCATGTGGTTCTGGTACATGGTAGATAATTTTATATTTCAGTCTGCCATGCTCACTCATTCATGATAATAGCTGTATATTTACTGTCAGTATAAAAGACATGTTTCACAGTACACATTAATTTGTGTTATTTTTTTAACTATCTCAAAAAAAAAATATTTACAAATTGAATGATATACATCACTTATTTTCCTGTGCCAGACAAATCAGAAGCAAATATGATCTTCTACATTGTCAATTGTCAAGAGAACATGCTAGGAAACTATTAGGCCTTGGTTCAAATACCAGATGAAACACTTATTTGCTGTGTGATCCTGACCAAATCACTTAACCTTTCAGTGCATCAGTCAATCCAGATGTAACAAGTTTTGGTCACAGCCAATACAGCTGCAAAACCATGTTATTGTCTCCTCAGACCCTTCTTAATCTCTAGCTTCCTCACCTGTATCTCACCACCTTGGCACCCAATACCATCTTTCTCCCAATGCCACCCTTCTATTTTTTTTTTTTTTTTGCAATTAAGTAAACTTCATTTAATATTAACAAAGGAATACAGTTACGGTAATAACATCTAGTTCAGTCCATGGGTATGTCAGTAAACCAACAAAATAAAAGAAATAAGATACAGTAAAATATATAAACTGCCTCCCCCCACCCAACATCACCTAAAAAAATCACATGGCACATCACCTCCCTCCCCACAGTTCCCCTTTACCCCCAAAAACCCTCCCCTCTCCCTCCCTCCCTCCAACATGGAAGATGAGCCTCATAGACCTGATCAGGTACAGTTGAGATATTTGTCTATTAGTTAAAAAAAGGAAAAAGAAAACAAGTGAACTAGAAACAATCCATTAGGCAGCCTTACCTAAACCACCAGGGGGGTAAGAGAACACCACCCTCTATTTTAAAGGATACAAGATGAGTGAAGATGGCACTAAACACAACTTTTAACAGTTACAATTCTTCTTTTTTAACATTGAACTCGAATTTTATGATTTGCCGTATAAACATGCAATGTACCATTTACAGTATATTGGCCAAAGTGTCATTTCACACCAGAACTGTGAAAACACATCTTGTCCAGGATTTTAAAAATGACACATCACTTTTATGAGATGGTGTGGAAAATGGCTGTGTTGAAAGTTTGGAGTAAAATATTGAAAAATAGAGAAATTATGAGTGAACGTTGAAATACTGTAACTTTCAGTTATAACCTGGGCATTTTACCGTATTTGTACACCACATTTTCAGGATAGCCTTCTGATTACCCCACCTCATGAAGCCAGGGAAGGAAGGGAAAACTTTTCTAATCCTTGCCAAAACATTATTCTGCACCACTGAAATGTCATTCCATGCCACAGGTGCAAAAACACATTCTGGGCAGGATTTGAAAAATGACAGCTGTCGTGTTTATGAGGTGGTGTGAAAAAATAGCTACGTTAAAAATTTGGGGTCAAAATATCTAAAATTTCCAAAGTTATGAGTGAGCATAGAAACTTTTCAATGAACATGCATATCTTTGCAATTTTTACACATCTTTACCCAGATTTTCAATATAGCCTTCTTTTGACCCCTCCTCATGAACAAGAATGGTGAAAATTTCAAATCCTGCCTGAAAAGTGATTTCACAACATCATCAAAGAATTGCCATTTGAGACTGATTTACGTAATTTCACCACCGCTAGAAACATAGAAACATAGACTTTGATGGTAGATAAGGACTGCTTGGCCCACCTAGTCTGCTCATTTCCTTACCTACTGGATAAACAGCAGATCCTAGTTAACCAGCAGCCTATTTCTTCCTACCCCCCACAAGAATTGCCTTATGTCTGTCCCATGCATTCTTGAATTCTTCCACCATTTTACACCCCACACCCTCCTCAAGAAGGTGGTTCCATGTGTCCACCACCCTCTATGTGAATAAGATACTTCCTCACATTGCCCCTGAGCGTCCCCCCATCTTTAAATTGTGTCCCCTTCCAGTCATAAGATGGGGTCCCAAACAGGCCAAGTTGACAATTAGGGGCCAAAATATGCAAAAATTACATAGTTATGCATCAAAGTTCAAAACCCCATTGAAATACATTACACTGCACTTATGATGTGTCAACCATGATGAAGCGCAGTAACTTGCAGTAATGACATGTCACAAAATCCTGCATGACAAATGGGCTTTATTGCCATTAACTTACAATAACTCCTGCAGTAAATTGTACATTTCTGTGCTATTCTGCAGCCTTTATGTGCTTCATCCTGGTTTGACACATCTGTACCGTAGTTTTTCATATTGCAGTTGCTGGTTCCAGCAGTAAGACGTGTCTTTGATTGGATAGTGGGTCTTCACCCTGACACATGTTCAGGTGAGTGATGATGTGTGGGGGTGTGGGGTGGTGGGTGCAGAGGGGGAGGTCAGGGTGGGTTAGCTGGTGTGTGTGTGTTTTGAGAGCAAATCAGCACAGAATCATTTTCTGTTTTACAGGTTTGGAAAAAACATCAAGGGATGTTTTTCCAACACTGAAGATTAGACACCTCAGTGTTGAGCTTGAATTTGGCAGCAGCAGGGGTGGGAACCTCGTTGCCACCACCTACATTAGAGGAATGGGTGACCTGGAGAGTAGGGAGGTCAGGAGATGCGGTACCAGGATGGGCAACCCAGTCTGCTTACATATTAAAATTATATATAAAAATTGGGAAGGGCAGGTAACCTTGATGGGGGGGAGAAAGAAGTGGTATCAGAGTGGGCACCCTGGTCCATTTAATAGCTAGCTAGCAATTTTCAACAGCTTCAATCTTTTGAGCATGAAAGAGGTTATCTCACAGAAGTGAGGAGGAAAGAGCCTTTTGTGTATCTAAACATTGCTTCATTTCAGAGAATGTCCTTTGCATTTCAACTCAGGAGTTTTCAACAGTTGTAACTCTTTCTTCCAGTAACTTGTATTTTTAAAGATCCAAATCAAGTTCTTTTTCAAATGAAAGGAATACTACAGTCAATAAACTGAATGATTGAGTCACATCTTGAAATTATGTAATTTTTGTTTTTATTAGCTCCTACATAAATTGATACTTGTGATAGGTATGCTTTTGGGAGCGAGCACCTCCTTAGCAGCACCTTATGCCTCCTTCTGTAGTCCCACCATTGATCCTAGGCTAAATATTTTTCCATTGGCCCAGTGAACACTCACATGTCTGGATTGTCTGACTCTGTACGTGAGAACCTGATGTATTTTCATTTTTTCTGAGCTGTCTTCTCATGCTGTTGTGCCTGTATACATCATTTTTTGTTAACTTTGATGCTGTGTTCTGTAGCTCTCCTTGCTCTTGCAATGCTGGAATTTCTGATGTGTTAGTCAATACTATGCAATCTACTGCAGTATCATGCAGCTATAAACTTTGTGGTAAGCAGAAACTATTTTATTTTTCAACAATAGTAACAGAAAGTTTCTCCAAATCTGGCAGCTTACAATGGGTTGAGTGCACTAAAGTAAGAGTGCCTTAATGTCCGACTTTGACAACCAGTGATGTTTGTAGGTGAACATGAGAGAGAGAGAGATAGAGATAGAGAGAAAGAATCAGAAGGGGTGCCGCTAAGCATGGAAGCAGTATTGGGTGGTTAGGTAAGTATGTGGTGTGGGGACAGAGACAGAAGTCTAAAGTAAAACAGGAGCCTGACATCTTTGTGTGGTGGTGGCAGTTACAGTCATGCAAGTCAAAAGAGCCAGGTAGATTGATGCAGTGACAGTAGGAAGCTCTTTGAAAGGAGTGCATGCAGTTACATTTTCAGAGCCAGACTGCCAGTGATGTTTGCACATGAGAAAGTGAGAAAGAACAAGAAGGAGTGCTGTCAAGCATGGCCACAGTGTTGTTGGGGTGAAGTGGGAAGAAGTGCTGCTGAAAGAAAACCAGCCAGGGTGGGGGGCTCTTTTTAGATGCATTGCTGGGGGTGTAGAAGCAAGTAGATCTGGCAAGGGTAGAAGTTGTGGAGAGAGACAAAAAGGCTCTGTTGCTGGGGGAGAGGGGCAGAATTATGTGCTTCTCCGGTCCACTCATTGTGGACCAAACATCTATGATACGTTCGGTCTCCAACCACACCCCCAGGGCACCCTTCTCTCTATATGTAGCAATACATCAGCATATATCTTGCTATGCAGCCATAAAAATAAGCAAAAGCAGGACCACATTGAAAATTAGACATTACATATCAGTTGGCTTATCACGGGCAAGAAAATCTCAGAGTCCAAGTCAGATGGCAAGGCAAGGCAAGGCAAAATTTATTTAAAAAGATGCCCAATCTGGGAGGCTCTGAACACCATACAAATAAATAAACACACGTTCAAAAAACAAATCAATAAAAGAAAAAAAGGAAAATATAAACATATAGATGATTAACTTCACATAAAAACATTTCCCATAAATGATAAACTCAGCATCAAATTACCAATAGCTGTAGTCAGATATATAAATAGATGTAATATATTTTTATTGGAGTCTTGCTTTTACCTATTTTATGCAGTAAGCGATAGAGTCCAGCTATTGCCATCATGCACACCTTTTTGCAGAGTTTCACAATTATTGTTATGCTTAGTGAGTGTGAGTTGGCTGTAGCATGGACTGAGTATGGGCATATCAAGATGAATGTAGTACCTGTTGAAAGATTTCTTACACAGTTACATAGTTCAACCCCCTGATTAATTTGCATGCCCATGACACTTTGTAGTTTTCTTTTTGATTTAGAATGCTGTACATGCACTGCATTGGAGAGAGTGACAAAAAAAAACAGACTGGATATTAACTGTCTTTTTGTGTTGATTATGAATTATACACATTTCCCTTTTTGCAAACCACTTTTGTTTCCCATGACTTTCCCTTGCCCACTTTTAGGTACCTCCACTCACCCTTCCCTCCTCCTCATAGATCTAAACTGTTTAATCACTTACCAACCTGTCATTTACCTGGCTATATTGTATGTCCACTCTCTAATTAGCACTGTCTACTGAATTTTCTCCCATCTACTACTCAACTGTTGCACTTGCACCCTGTAGTCTTGGTTTTTCAATAATTTGAAGTATTGTATTACTATTTGTCCATCTCATTTATTTTCTCCACCTATGTATGGAATGTTATTTCTCTACTGATTGTATATATGATCTTGGTGAATTTGCACTTGTTATTAATGCTCTTTTTGTTACACATTGTATTACTGTCTACTGATAAATTGTATTTGACTTGTACTCTCTGTCAACCATTGTTGTACTGTATCCATTGTTGTTTTGTATTCCAACCTCTACCCTCCTGGGTTGTATGTAAAAAATAGGCATTTCTATGTCTATTGCACTTACACGGTTACCAAAAACAAAACAAATAAATGCTGACTGTAATGAGTCTGTTTTAGATAGGTATTGAGGGTTTATACCAAGGGGATACATTGTAAAATAATTTCCAGGATCTCTGTGGCTGGCAGTGATTTCACCAGCTAAATGCTCACTGTTGTCCAATGATGGTGATCACGTAAATTGCCACTTAGTGCAATAGAGTTGTCACCACTCATAGCAGATTCATCTGTCAAAAAACAGTTTACCTGCTATAAGCAGCTTTCAATTTAAGCTTGTGTAGCTTTGGTAAAATGTCAGGATGATTACTGTAGTATAGTATTTGGAGTATAATGTGCAGTATAATATTGCGTAGAATAGGTGCTCTGTGCTGTGACAAATAAGTCATTCTACATATAGTATTAGTTATGTTAAGGGACAGTAGTCTCTTATTGCTGCATCAAATCTGTATTTAATAACAGACAAAAAATAAATTACACATCATATGTGCAAGTGGTGCTGACTGTACTGTAGTGTCTGCATACCCATGCTCAACTCTTTTGGCCTCCAGATTTTTTGTTGGTAATTTTTCACTGAGTTTTCTGCTCTTCATCATACTTTTTCCACCAGTTAGTGTATGCAGAAAAGCCTAATCAGGAGCTATGTCCTGCCACTGCTCAGTTGCCTATCTCTGGGTTAGCAGTGCCTTCTAAACATCAGCTTCTGTCACTGGCATGATTTGTTCCTCATTTCCTTCCTTCCTTCTCATCCATATCTTTTGTTTCTTCTTCAGCCAGTTTCGTGACAGACATCAACTGGGCTATGTTGTCCTTGAGATTCTCTTTGATGCCATCTCCTTGATGTCCTAACTCATTGAATTCTTTGGCAGACAATCTGGTGGCAGCACCACATTTTCAACTGTGGCACTGGGTTCAGTGGGTGTTTCAGGACATAAACCAGCTTTATTAAAACAGTGCTGTATGGTCTCTTGTAAGACAGAGTCCTATGTCTGTTTCATCATCCATACAACATCAAGAAGATTAATGTGCTTGACACACATAGAAGCCATGAGCTGCTTCACAGAATAAAGCTTATCCAGCACCCTGGACAGCATCTCTCTAATGTAGTGTTGTTTAAAAGAGTAGATGATACCCTTATTCTAGGGTTGGATGATACAGGTGGTGTTTGGTGGCAAAAATGTGAGCCTGATGTTCTTAAGTCCCTGTACATCTGTATGCCCTAAGAAACTGTTGAGGAGCAAAACAATTTTTCTGCCACTTAGTTTGCAGTCCCACAATGAAACCCACTCTGTGGACACATCTCCTGTCATCCAAGTACTGCAGCTAGCATGATAGTGAACAGCTACTGTAGGTCATTTACTCCATGAACACTATGTGGACAGGTCAATTCACCAATGATTACCAAGTCATTTTTTCTGTACTTGCTATATTGCAGCAACAGAGAACAAAAATAAATTTGTTTGCCTTTTTCTGGCCAAGCAATACATCTGCTATTTAAGCTAAGGTGCCATACCCAACAAACTACTAGAAAAATCTGGTCTCATCAGTGTTAAAACATCTTGTGGACCGTGTCCACTTAGAAATGCTGGCAGCACATCCTTTAATCAGATTTTCACTCCCTGAATGCCAGCATTGAGTTTTTACCTATGAGCTCACTTGTGACTGATGTTGTGGCAATTTTTCCAGCTTTGTAGCCACCCCTTAGCCAAACTGAAATCAGTCCAACCCATTGCTGTTGCTAGTTGCTAGCCTTCTGCATAATATCATGGCAACCCTCCTGTGGGCATTACAAAATCACCAAAATAGGGCTTCCTCAGCTTCACTGTCCTTCCCTTCCTTTTTATGTTTGCGGGAAGGGATTCTGATTTGAATGCTGCTCTTGCAAAAGTGACTCCTTCGAGGTGAGGTCACTCATGGTGGACTTAGGAACTCAAAAATGTGCTGCCAGATCATGGAGACTGAGCTTTGGCATTCTCTCAGTCTCCTGCAGCATCTCCACTTTATGAGTGAGTATGATAGCAACCCACTTTGAAGTCTGAGAACTAGTAGAGGTCAAAGGCTGTGGGGCTGAAATCTCTAACAAAAAGTAACAGCTTTTCAGATGCACAGCCCTTACGGAAATAATTATGAGCAATTTTTGTGTGCTGTGCACAGCAAACTTCCTATGTGGCATATGTGCTGCAAGCATGTTTTTTACATTAAATAGGAACCAACTGCATGCAAGTGACATGCATGCAGCAAGCAAGTGTGCTGCAAGCATGCTTTTTATGTTACATTGGAACAGAGTGTATGCATGTGGCATGTGTGAAACAAGCAAGTGGTCCGTTATAACTGCACATGTAAGGGGGAAACATGTTTAGCCTTGAAAGGCATAGTAAGCTGGAGCTTATTTCCAGGTGCTCAGTATCACACAGCATACACGTGGGGGTTGATGACATCCAAACTCAGGTCTCCAGGTGTGCAGCTCAGTGCTCTTAACCACTGCACTATACTGTCTGCATACATATGTCACACTTTCTATTTCAATGCAAATCTGTATGCATATGGAATGCTTATAGCCACTGCCATACTTTTTTAGTTTTCATGTCTCCCTCAACTCAGCTGCATAGCTTAACTGTAGTACACATACCATCAGAAACACATGTGGTTCTTCCCACACCCCATACACACACTGACCCACCAAACTTCTTCATCACTTCCATCAAGCATGTACTCATACTATTTTCTCTCCAGAGTTTTGAATACTTCCACACAAACAGACTTTAAGAGGCAAACACAAAAGTAACAATAACTCAGCACCCACTCACCTACACAGCCAGCCCCACCCCCATACACGCACACTGTGATGGGAACAACCACTCTGTTATAGAGACCCCACTAAGTATAGGTATAAGCTGAGAGTCTCTTACTTGAGTACTAAGGAGTCAGAGACAGGACCTTTAAGAGATGATGTCCATGGGACAGAGTGAAGGGGTGTGCCCCTTTGAAATGAATAGGCTTATTTTTCATTACTACATTATACATTATGATGGTGAGGTAGAAATTAATGAAGGCCACTATTTGATTAATAACGCCCTTGTTAACCGAGCAGTGGCCTTCATTAATCTTCAACTCACCATCATAATTTATATAAAATAGTAATAAAAAAAAAATACCCCAGTTCATTTCAATGGGGGTGTGCCCCTGAACTATCCCTTGCCTATGTCATAACACACTGAGTGCAGGGATGTGGAGATCAGCTTCATTGGTGGAGACATATGCCTTACTGTAGTAGGGCTCCAATAGTCTGTGCATGCCATACCTCACAACTGTCCCTGATTGTGAGAAACATCCCTCATTTTACCTCTGAAAATTGCTCTGTCCCACATCCATCCCTCATGGAAAACATATTGCTAACACAGAGGATGTCTTGTAAATTTAAACTTTATGGAAAGGGCACCATTTCGGATATCAACAGGGGTTCCAAAGACCAGTGGAGACCAGGTGCCAGTTTGCCCTTAGAAGGCAAACTCTGGAACATCTGGAATGTCTCTAAAAGGCAAAACTTATTTGTTGTGATGGAAAAGTGGTGTGTAAAACATGAAAAATTAAAATGTATAAGATTCATCTGTTTATCGAGGGACAAAATCAGAGACTGTAACTGTAACTGCCCATCAAGAACCTCCACACAGTCACACAGGCAATATGTGTGCATGTACATTCATGCAGGCAGCAGTCACCTGCCTGCTTGATGTGTGAGCTGATTCCAGCTCAAATGTTCTGCTCTGCAGACTGGGAGAGTACGCCTGGCCTGTTCCGCTACAAACAACAGCAGCAACCTTATTTTATCAGGTCAAGCCACACCACAGACTTGCTTGCAGCCTTCTTTTCAACTATAAACATCTCAAAAGTTAAACAAATTTTAATTAGGTGACCTTCAGGCTTTAACCACTGCATCGACTCTTAAGTCTCTTGCACCGCTCATTCAGCTATCTCTTTTTACTTCACTCAGTTAGTCAGTCTCTCTCATCACTCTGAATTTTTGGATTTAGGCATTTAGCACATTTTATCATTCTCACAGACATACTTGAGGCATGTGCACTGGAGCAGAGCATCAGATTGGGCCTTAAGCCCACCAAGCTACTAGCCATTTTTTTTTTCTGGCTGAAGTTCTCAGTCCAAAAGAGAAAACCTTTCCCTGATCTCTCTCTACAACTCCATTCCATTCAATACTTGTCTCATACAGGTTGTGGAGCTGCCCAAAAGTGCAGAAAAGTGAAAAGCACATCAATATTTAAACCCTTCCTGATTCCCCAATCCCACTATAAAACAAATGTTACTTTTACTTACTCAGCCATCTGGCCAGAACCTGTAGCCTGGCCCAGTGTGCAACCAGTCCAGTTTTCTGCCTGCTCCTCATCAATTCTTCTGCCAGAAGCTGGATGCTGGAATCAACTGTCCCAGGTCCAGACCACAGTCTGCAACCAAGTCACCTCACTGACTGAACCCAACCGACCTTTGTTCTTGCTTCTTATTTGGCTGCTACCATGTCTGCTACCATGCTGCACTGATTAAGGCCTGTGAAGACCACCCACACTGCCATCATTGTTGCTGCTAGGCATAACTTGTTGCTGCTGGGGCCCATGCTGTTTTTATTGTGAGGCAAGCCTAGTAGTGTAGGTAGGTAACCTAGTTGTTAAGCTAGTTTCCAACTCCCAACCGCCCCTTCAACTACCAAGGGAAATGGAGTCTCTGTAAGAGTAGCTCAACAAAAATATGTTGCCATGACTCTACTATCAAGAGCTCAGTGCTCAATGACACCTCCGAGCTGTAGTGTGTAGCTTGTCTACTCTGTGGCAGGAAAGACAGTGTCGTGCTCATGCAACTTACACACTCTTGCTTGCTTGGAACTCCTCTACATCACCTGTAATGGTGCCACTGCTAATCTGAGGAGAGAGTGGACAACACATCACAGACACAGTCAAGTCTGGAGCTCACCCGCAGCCACAGTGCGAGTGCACACAGGCGGGGGGGGGGCTCTTATTATGCAAAAGATTAAATCCAAATTTAATGCCATTATCTCCACACCATAAAAACGACTTAGGCACAAATGCAGGGGGAAGCTACTTCCCCCCTCTACCCTACCTAAAGACACCCTTGTTTTATGGTAGAAATTCATTCTCAGGTGCTAATATTTGTATAAGTAAATACAATGGTTTCCACTGTGTTCTGAGGTATCTCCATGTTTCAGGATGTGTACTGTACCTCATTTTGATGATTAGTGTCCCTCATTGCCCCTCACTTTGAGTGTCCATGTCCCTCATTTCAGTGACAAAAACCGAGGTATGGTGCATGCTTCCAGAGCCCTACTCAGAACAAAGAGTGCTGAGCATGGCCGTAGTGTATATATTCAACACAGAATGACAAAGTGAAAGTAAGTGAGCTGTAACAGTCATGGAGAAACACATTTGGAGCATTAAACATGCATAAGCAGATCTATATAGCCCCAAAAAATAACAAAACAGGCAGGCTTCACACCACAGAGGCCCCTCTTCGCACCTCTGGAATGGGGGGGGGTTGTTGGTTGACTATTGATAGCAAAGATTAATGGGGTCATATCTTAGGCATTTAATGCTGTAAGCAAACAATACTTTACAAATGAATGACAATTTAATGACAAAAATCAAAAGCCATTAAACAATTTGCAAAAGGATTTAATGGTAAGAATTGAAGAAGTTTGCTTAATTGTAATTGGAAATCAATGGAAAGGGTATATTAATGGCTCTAATTGTTAGCAGAAGCATGAGAAATAGAAACTGATGTTTTTTAGATGAGATTTGTACCTGTTTAGCTGCTGCGCACATGTCAAGCTTGCAGCATGCGAACCTGATGTGATTTTAGATCTGGGTCACTTAGATTTATTTTGTGTATACTAACCACATGCAAACATTGCACACTTAAGCATGTGAAGAAGAAGAATCAGCATTTATATAGCGCTTTTCATACACAGTATCCCAAAGTGCTTTATAAGCAATGCTAGACTGGTAGTGAAGTGACTGAATGTGTGGTGGCAGCGGCCATATCACACATCATCACCCACACATAGCCTGGATCATTGCATGAACCGGTTTATGAGAAGGGGAATGTTGGCCTGGACACCGGGAATGTTCCCTGCTCTTTGTGAAGAGTGGCTTGGGTTCTTTTACTTCCACCTGGACACCCACCAGGACAACACCAGGAAGGGCAGAAGGGACCTCGGTTTAACGTCTCATCAAAAAGACAGCACACCCCAGTAGTACAGCACCCCCCAATACTGCACTCAGATGCCAGAGATTTTTAGGTGCAAGTTCAATCCCGGTGTGGGAAGAGAACCTACGATCTTCTGGTCCAGAGGCGGATGTGCTACCAACTGATCCATGCTGACACCTTGTGCACTGTGCATGTACGCAGCATTCTCATATTTCTGTAAGGGAGGGGGAGCAGTGCTTGAAAACAGTCAAGTAAAGAACACTTTAAGTAGCCTATGTTCACCAGTGAATCTGCTGTTAATTACTGTAAGCCAGCAGTCAGCAGGCAACTGCTGCAATTGAAAACTAACAAACACTGATGGCTCAAGTTGACAACTATTTATTTATTTATTTATTTCAGTTCTTGGATTAGACCAATTGAGCTCAGAGTGCTTTACATAGATTCCACGTCGAAAACATTTCAAACAACTGGTATACAAGGAAACGTGGTACAACAGGATAAGAAGAAACATTCCAGTACAATGAGATTTATACAAAGGATTCAAAAATAAAGGGTACAAACACAGTCCAGTACACACAAGAAACAGGCATATTATTGAGCCCAACAGTGAACCTTTTAGCTGTCAAAACAAGAGGGTGCAAGAGCGTTACTAAGTGCTAATGAAAAGGGGTGGGGGGGTGAGCACCCAAGTGCAGAGTGCAAACGAGTGAGCAATATAAGTTCAGTAGTAGGGATAAAGAAAGAAGCTGCTAGCGATGGCAGACACATTGGGATTCACATATAATAAGGTCCTTTAGGTGCCTTTTGAAGGGACACAGAGTGGTCAAGCAAGCAATGTTCTCCTGGAAGGAGTTGAACCACAACGGAGCCCAGTAGGCAAAGAACCTTTGTCCTTGAGATGTACGACATTTTGGAGTTAGGAATGACTGCTGTTTTGGAATTTCAGGTATGCCTTGGATTTATGAAGATAACCAGCAGTTGTTGTACCCCCAGCAGTAGCTGACCAAGGCAGATCTTTTTGGCCAGGAGGCAGGATTGATATTTTAGCCAGTCATTGAGCGCTAGCCAGTGTGCCATGGCATATAGATTGCAGATGTGAGTTAGTCGGTGCGCATCTAAGGTGAGTCTGCAGGCTTTGTTGAGTGCAGTTTTTATGCATTGGAGGGCTGTTCCTGTGGCAGAGCCATATATTGTCAGACCATCGTCCATGCGGGAACCCACTGAACTGTGAACAGCTATGCTGAGGGCTTCGGGGGTCAGACTTTGCTTGTGATGATAGAGTACCCCTATACGCTTGTTGATAGCACTAGCTACATTGTCAATGTGGAGGACATAGGACAGCGAGCTGTCAATAGTGATTCTGAAATATTTGAAGGGTTGAAAATGTTCAAGGGAGGTACCACCCCTGATGCAAATTGATAGTGGGTAGTTTCTGGGCTCTTTTTTGTGAGCTGGTGAACAGCATTGTTTTTGTTTTCTTGTTGTTCATTATCAATTTATGATTTTTGAACCATGTCTCTACACAGGTGATGTCACACTGTAGTTGTTGCTCCAGGGCAATAGGATCTGAGCCATTGGAGAATTCAACCGCATCATTGGCATAGAGGAGTATGCCGCCTTGAAAGGCTTTGGGAAGTCAGTTTAAAAAGGGGCTAAAAAGGAGGGGACCTAGTATAGACCCCTGAAGAACACCTGAGCAAACCAGTTTGGTGTCAGAGAGGACAGCACCTATTCTGACTTGCTGTTATTGAAAGTACAGGTAGCTGCGGAACCATGTAACAGCCTCTGGAGCAAGGCCTATGGTAGTGAGTTGGTCAACTAGAAGGGCATGGTTGACTGTATCAAAGGCCTTTGTTAGGTCGATACAGGTTGCCCTGACAAACAGACCAAGATCAAGAGATTTGTGGATGAAGCCCATAAATTTCAAGAGAGCTGTGGTGGTGCTGTGCCCTGCCCTGAAGCCATGCTGTTCTGGGCATAGGAGCCCATACTTGTTCAGGTATTTGACCAGTTGGTCCGTGACAATTCATTCTAAGACCTTTGAGAGAGTGATGGAAGTATAGAGATGGGTCTGTAGTTCGAGGGGAGGGCATGATTCCCACACTTGCACACTGGGGTAACTACTGCAGCTTTCCATTTTGGGGGGAATACTGTGGAACGGAATGAGAGGTTGAGGATATGGGTGAGTAGGGCCAGAATTTCTTCAAGTGTGAGCGAGACAAGTTTCAGATTGAGATTATCTCCACTGTATCTCCCCTTACTAAGCACTTTACGCAGGTATTTTCTGGTGTCCCCAGTGGTGATGGCCTTGAAGCGAAAGGGGGGATGCACCTGGTGTTGAGGGGGTGCAGTAGGGTTTGTGGAAGAGAAGAAGTCATCAGGGAAGACACTCTGGAGGTCAGTGAAGGCATTTTTGAATGTATTGGTGATAGATTTGGGGTCAAGGATGAGGGAACCATCAATGCTAAGCATGGAGGGGGCTGTTTTGGGCTCCCAACCAGTGACCTCTTTTAGATTTGCCCAGAATTTTCACCGATCATTCCAGTTCTTGGTTAGGGCCTCTTTATAGTATACATTTTTTGCTATTCAGATGCTCCTGGTGCAGTTATTCCTCGCCTGCTTGTAATTCAGGATGTCGGATTGCCTACCTGTGGCCCTGGCTATATGATAGAGGTGGTCACAATTTTTCATTAATTCAAGGGTGTCTGGGCTCATCCAGGGGCTGAAGTAGCCTTTGTTTTTATACTTTTTGGGGGGAGTGTGAATGTCACAAATTGCATTCAATAGAAGGATGAAATGGTCAAGTGCGCTGTCAATGTTGGAAGCTCCAAACACCGCAGACCAGTCGGCATTGAAGAGATCATCTCTAAAGTGGTCAGAGTGTCCAGGATTTAGAATCCTGTTGGTGACTGTTCTGGGAGGGGGTTTGGAGAAATTATTGGCCCAAGTGAACATAATGGGGGAGTGGTCACTGATGTCGTCCGGGAGGACAGTGGCGTTTGAAGTATGCTCAGGTTCATTTGTGAGCACCCAGTTGAGCAAAGTACTAGTGCCCGACCTGTAATTAACCCTAGTGAGGGCTTCAATGAGCTGAGTAAAGTGGATAGCCTGTATTGCATCTTTGAATTGGTTAGTTCAGGAGCAAGCCAATTAATACTAAAATCGCCTAGGAATATAACCTGAGAGCTTAGGGTTAGGCTTCCAAGGCAGTCTATAATGGCATTGAGACCTTGGACCACGTTCTTTGGGGGGATGTAGACAGATAGTACTGTAACTATTTTGTTGTGGGCCCCAAGAAGGATTTTTATGGTAAGGGCCTGGGTGTATGGCCCTAAGCTGGGTAAGTGGGATGGTTCTGGTGGCTACAGGAAAAGAGTTGTCAGTTGGCAAGGAAACAAATAACATTTACAAGATTTGAAGGAGTACTACTCCTTTGATAGAGGGATTACAAGTTATGTTCACGACATAAGTATGGACAGACTAGATCAGATTAATCTCCTCCTTCTGTCCACTGCATTGTATTGTATTGGCTTGGCTTGTATTGGATTGGATTCATATAAAAAATACATTGTTATATATTTAACTTTATAAAGAAAAAAACAGAAATTTCGCTGGCAGAGAGACATCGCCTGACCATGCATTACATCTATAAATGCACAGTCAGGTGCTGCATCTTTTATTCCTACCCCAAAACACCCACTTAGAGCTATTTTAAAGGTGTAATAAGTCTGTCCAGGGTGTTCATCATAGGATTCTACTCTACTTTCCAGGGGCATACATGTGTAGACACTTGGCCCTTGACCTCGTTCTTTACTACAAGCCAGGGGTTTGCATTAAAAATAGAATGAAGTATGGGGTGGTGTGTGCAACGAGATGTTTACAGCCACCCGAGGTGTTAGAAGTTACATAAACCCCGAGAGCAAAGCTCAAGGGGTTTATTAAAGCATCTAACACTGAGGAGGGGTGTAAACTTCGAGTTTACACACACCACCCCATATTTTATTTTATATAATTGCTGAGTTTCCCTTTTTCACCACAGCAATTATATAAAACAGAAAAGGTTTAGGGGCAGCAACTCTCCGCTTTCATCCAGTGATGGTCCCCACACTTAAAACTGTTCCGAGATTTTAAAATGTTTTAACATGTTTATTTGTCCCTGTAAATGTGGAAAATGATGAGAATTTTTTTTTTCTCACAAAAAGCCTTACCTTTGAGTTACACTGGTGGTTGACTTTTCGGCAACAAGGTAAGCAGTGCTATCAGGGAGGGACAAACTGCAGCAGGCACATGCGCAGATTGAGGGAAATCGTGCACATGTTTGCAGTTATAAATGCTCTTTTATAACAGAAAATTACTCCACACATTCCTTACTAGAAAAACGGAAACCCATTAATTATAATCCTATAATGCACACCCTGTCATGGCTTATAACTTATGTAATGGTTTTAAATTGAAAGTATATCAATGCATTTCTATGTTCATAAAGAAACAAGAGTGCATTAACATGTTCCATCTGTTTCATTCTGATCCTAAGCTTTCTTTCTGGACAAAAAAAAAAAACAATAAAAAACAGTATGCTCCAAGCCCTATAAGTACTAGAGTTATCCATTTTTAAAGATCATTTTCTTGAGATGGGCTGACTTTGGAACCATTAGGGCTGGTAACTTCATTTTTTTAAATGAAAGCTTGGACTCATTTTTTTTTCAATTCTGTGTTTATTTCAAGTGTAGCCATACAATACAATGCAGGTAAATGAAAGAGAAATATAGTGTATGATGGAACATCGTTAACAATAGAAAGTGATTGCTTCACAAACCTTGTTATGCTGCACTAGCAGCGTCATTTATACTGTTATGCTGCAGTAGCTACGTATTCACTGCAGCATAACATCATAAGAACAATCCCACTCGTGCTTGGTCACCTCCCACATTTGTGATTCACACAGCAGTGACCGATGGTGGTACTCAGGGTGACCCGCAGTGACTCTGGGTTGAGAGGGCAATGGTTGTTGAAAAGCCCTCCCAGCTCCCCTCAGTTCCCCGAAGCTACAAGGCTGGCAGCAGGAAGGTACGCGATCTCAAGACTGCGCTCGGTTTTAAACCTTGGCACCTTTTTTCTGTTCAGCTCCCTGGCGCTGTAGTACTCGCTGCTGCAGCCTCTTTAAACCCAAGGAAATTAATGTATTTTGACTCACAAGACTGTGCCTAAGACTGTGCCTATGATACACTCTAGCCTGCCTACCTTGATTTAATTATCTTTTGCTGATTCTGGTACACTGCAGCTGCTGTTTAATTAATTTTAGCAGATCCTCTAACACAGCAGTTGCTTGCAGGCTTGAAATTTTCATTGTTTTTCCAGTAACCCAAGTATAAAACTGAGCTGAAAGTGTGCCTTTTACAAATTCTATTTCATTTCTACTGATTTATTCTGTTTGCTTCTCACTTGCTGCTAAGTTCTAATCCCCCCTTCCCCATCCCCCTGATTAACTCCTTTGTGCATATTCACTGTCTGACCCAGCCCTGATTTTCATTGTATTTAAGCCCTTGTGTGTTTTCTCTTTTCCCCAGGGTCGAGAGGGCAACAGTTGTTGAAAAGCCCTCCCCAGCTCTCCTCGGTTACCCGAAGCTATAAGGCTGGCAGCAGGAAGGTATGCGATCTCAAGACTGCGCTAGGTTTTAAATCTTGGCGCCTTTTTCTGTTCAGCTCCCTGGCACTGTAGTACTCACTGCTGCAGCCACTTTAAACCCAAGGAAATTAATGTATTTCAACTCACAAGACTGTGCCTAAGACTGTGCCTACAATACACTCTAGTCTGCCTACCTTGATTTAATTAACTTTTGCTGATTCTGGTACACTGCAGCTGCTGTTTAATTAATTTTAGCAGATCCTCTAACACAGCAGCTGCTTAAGGCTTGAAATTTTCGGCCCACCACTCCCACCATTAATTAAATACTCTAGTAATCCTGCCCACTTTTGTTCCAACCTATAAACTCACTTGAAGGGCAGTCCTACCCCTTCCCCTTGCTGCATCAATCCTAATTCAAACCAGCGAGGCAGTCCTTTTCTTTTTTTTTTTTCCTCCACTCACTCTTGCCCATTCTCTGTGTTTGCCTCTGTTCTACACTTATTTTGTCTGGAAAAGTAACTCAGACTGAGGGTATCCCAGTTTTATCTTTTCCCCTCACCTTTTCAAATTCCCCCTGCTCCTGTCCGCTCCTCATAAACTGCACTCTATTGGAATACCTGCCTCTTGTGAATAACTTGTATAATTGACTGCCAACCTCTGGCCACTAAGGGTTTCGCTCAAACTGCCTTGACTATAGGTGTCACCCTGCCCTTAAGTCACCATTTCTGTCACTTATATTCTACTTTTATAAGGGACAATCCACCTCTGATTTACAGAGGTTTCATACAAGGCATACATAATGTTCTCTCTTGCATGCCCAAGGTCACTTCTGGTGGTATCAGGATTACTACCCACCGTAATCGTCCTCTCCTTTCTCTCATGTAACATACCAGCTAGATACCCCGGGGTCCCACTGCCATGAAGAATTCTCCTTTGTCTTCTCCAACCTTATACCAACTAGAACCTTGCTCCCTTCTCCTAACCTGTCCCTCCATATAACTCATCCTTCCAAATTAAGGCATTTCCTTCTCTACCACCCTGCTAGCATGCCCAAATACCTCAAGTGCAATTACAGATTCTACAAAGAAGTTTGGGTGATGCTTCTGCACTTATGCTTATCAGGAGACACAGAATCTAACCCTGGCCCCCATTGGAATGCCAGGTCCACAGATGACTCCTCTTGGTTCTCCACTAAGGGCATGAAAATTGCCCACATGAATATTAGAAGTTTACCAGCAAACTTTCCTGAACTTGAAGCCTGGATAGCCCTCTACTGTCTGGACATACTTGGACTAACTGTAACATGGCTCAGACCAGAGATGCCTGATTCCATGTACAAAATACCTGGCTACAACTTGTCCAGATCCGATCGCCCCACCAAACAAAAGGGTGGAGGAGTTGCCCTTTATTATAAAGAGCATCTCAATGTCTCTGTACTCCAGTCTTGGATAACAAATCACTGTGAAGCTCTGCATATGGTTCTACAACAAGGGGGTGATAAAAGCCTAAATCTGATCTGTGCCTACAATCCTCCAAAGGGGACTCTCCCTGGCTTAAATGGGCTCTTGGATTATCTGGCCACTCTAAAGGGTAGCTCTGAAGTCATACTAATGGGAGACTTCAACCTAGACCTATCAGGGAGTCAGGGAGTCACGGCAGTACATATACTGAAGCTCTTACCCAACTTAACCTCACTCAACTCATCTCTAGCCCTACACGCATCTCTTCCAACTCGGAGCACCAATCTCTCCTGGACTGGATGGCTACAAATACAGCAAATAAAATAATTGCTGCAGGGACCTTTTCGGATTCTATTAGTGATCACCTGCCTACGTTCTGTATCTGGAATGGCCACTGCCTTAACCCCCCCCCCCCAAGCATCATTAAATTTTGGGATTTTGCCAAACTAAACCGAACTGCGCTTCTCGAGGATATTAATAATATGGACTGGTCTCCCATCTATCACACTGATGATGTAAACACAGCCCTTGAATACCTGATGTCTCAGTTTCTGACCCTTCAGGATCTGCACATCCCTCTGAAAAAAAGGTGTCTCAGGGGCCCCCCTAATAAATGGCTAAAAAAAGACCTCCTTCGAGCCATGATAAAAAGAGACAAGGCCAGGACCTTGGCAAAGAAGTCCCAGCAATCAGAAGACTGGGTTAACTATAGACAACTGAGAAATGCCTGCAAAAAAGATATTCGGAAGGCTAAAAGGAGCTACTGCCTTAAGCTTCTCCAATCTTTAGTGGGTGATACCAGGGGTTTTTGGAACCACATCAAAAATTTCATTGGGCAAAGGCCCAAGACTGCCATTACCGACATGACACTGAATGAGCAACTGTAATAAGTTACTTACTATTGCTAATGCTCTTAATGCACAATTCTTGGATCGCTCCGAATACACTGAGAAATTCAACCAACCTCTTTCACCTCCTCCTGAGGTGCAACTTTTGCATGAAACACCTTTTCGTCTCACATTAGTCTCCTCCACCGAAGTGCTGCATCTCCTCAAATCAGTATCCACCTATGGATCTGCTGGCCTGGATGGGCTACTGGCAAGCTTCTTGAAGCAGGCAGCCCCTGCCCTTGCTGTTCCTATTTCAAGAATCTTTAATCTTTCCATAATAACCCAAACGGTACCAACATTGTGGAAAACTGCTCACGTTGTCCCTGTTCACAAAAAGGGATACCAAAAATATGTCAAACTATAGACTGATTGCCATTCTCTCTACCCTAAATAAACTTCTTGAGAAGGCCATCACTACTCAGGTCACAAATTACCTGCACCTTCACAACCTTATATCCCCTACCCAGCACGGATTCCGAACAGGACATAACACCACAACTGCTCTACTTAAGCTGACAAATGTAGTCCTTACAGCGATGGATAAGAGCCTGCTCACTGGGGCCATATTTATCAATCTCACAAAGGCATTTGACCTTGTGAATCACTCTCTGCTACTTTCCAAACTGTCCTGCCTTGGCTTTGACCTGTCGACCATCTCCTGGTTCGATAGCTACCTCTCAGGGAGGTTGCAATTTGTCCAAATTGAATCCGCCATCTCAAATCTTTCCCCTACCTCTGTTGGAGTACCCCAAGGATCTATTCTTGGCCCACTACTTTTCTCCCTTTTCATTAACAACTTGCCCTCCCTTCCCTGCTCCTCCTCGTCAATCCTTTATGCTGATGACATGGTGCTTCTCTCCAGTGGTAAAGATCCCTTATCAGTAAGAGCACATTTTCAAGCAGACTTCAACTGCTTGCAGGTGTGGTTACTACAGAACAGGCTCCTAATGAATGCTAAGAAAACCGTAACTATGCTTTTTGGCCCCCCCGTCAAGAATCAGATCTCTTACTCCAGACTTATTGATACATTCTCTAGATGACTCCCCTCTTGAATTCGTTATCTGCTTCAGGTATCTAGGAGTCACTCTCAACCCATCTCTTGACTTTAACCTCCACATTGCGGCTACATGTAAGACAGTTTACTCAAAACTTGGTCTTTCCTTTAAAATTAGGTCCTCCCTCAATGATGCTGCCCAGCTTGCTATTGCACAAGGATTTCTCCTCCCTGCTCTGACATATTGCTCTCAGGTTTACCTTAAAGCTAGCAAAGGAGCGCTCCAGAAATGGAGCACCTGCTATAACAGTATATGCAGATTTGCTCTCTCCGCTCACAGACTTACCCATCATTGCCTGCTCTACTCGAAACTAAATTGTCTCTCCCCAGACTCGCTCAGACACTATTCTGCGGGCTGTACAATTGATAATATGATCAGAATGGGTACCCCTAAATACCTTGCTGAACTATTAACTCAGCCCTCCCAAGCATACCTCCTCAGGGCATCTGCTCAAACCCAACTTGAAATTCCCAGATATCTCACAAAAAAAGGAGAACGATCCTTTGCCATATCTGCCCCCGCTCCTGGAACTCCATTCCCTCCCACATCAAACTCTCCAAATCCCACAAGGCCTTTAAACTGAGTCTTCGGGCACACTCATTAGAATCCGACTGCTGCTCTTGTGCTGTAACTTGAGCCTCTCTCCTAGCATTTTCTCCTCCCTATGGCACTTACTGATTTCCTGCTGGTCTCCAAAATCTGAAAGTTTCCCACATCTAGCAGAAATCCTACTGTTATAATGCTACTTCATTTAAGTTTTGTTTGCTGTTTGTCATTTCAATTTAGTCATTAATGTATCATCAGATGAAAATAATTAATGTAATGTTATCTGTTTCTGTTTGTCATCACTGATAATGACTGTACCTGGCTGTATACTGTTCAAATGTTTGTTCTCACCTCATGCTGTGTCATGAAATACTCTTTAATGTTGACTCTGGTCTCCCCTGTCTGTACTCTCCCGGGTCGTGCCTGAATATAGGCAACATTGTTGTCTAGTGTACTTACCCGGTAAACAAAATCCAAATAAATAAATAAAAATCTTACTAAAAATTGCAGCAGTGGTCTTTTCAAAAGTTTTAACGGACCATGAGACATTTATTCAGGAACAAGAAAACCAGTGTATGCTTCACTATAAAAAACAATAAATGGGTGCCCATTGGTAACAAGCTGTGGTTAGATCATCTCATGGTTCCCATGGTGACCTAACCTCTCAAGCTGCGCTCTCGAGGTTAAAGTAGTCACCATGGGAACCTCTCGATGATCTAACCAGCTTGTTACTGATAGGCACACATTCATCACTTTCTATTTTTTCTATACAGTCTTGGAACTAGGCAAAGCTGCATAATAACAATAGCTTTATGTTCTATCAGAATATTTCACCCTATCTTTTAATAACTAGGTAGAGTTTCAGCATTAATAGTCTACAGAATACAGTCATAGTCACATACTGTAATGCAAGTTTGGATTCATGGTAGCATGGTTTTAAATCATGTTGATACAGTTTCTATGGATCAATATGTATTAAGTAATCAATAACACATGGCAGAGTGTGGGGTTATGATCTGACAAATGCATGCCTAGGGGAATAGCGAGGATTGAGGCCATAGGCTGAGTGCCTTATTGACCCTAGAAATGCATTTATCAGAGCATGTCCCTCATCCTGGAGTGTGTTATTATGCTTATAAAATGGGTATGTGTTGAGAAACTGTGCTATTTAGAAAAAATTAGAAATTTGTTTTTTAAAAACTGTTATTTTGTTTGAAATAGTGCCCCCGCATTCCCTTTGGGTGCTGTTATTCTTGCTGGTGTCACTAGAGGTACTGTGCTCTGCTGTGGGTTGCTGCCATGGGCCACTGTCAAGACCGTAGTTTTCTGAATGTCTTGCCAGTAACATGATACCATCTGTGGTAGCACATTTCACCAAAGTCCTGGTGGTTTCTGTCTGCTTATGGGTCATGAGGGAGTTCATACATCATAATACCTGGGGCTGAGGAAGGAAGGGAGCAGCTCAGGAGGGACAACAAGAGGATTTGTTCACAAGAAATAACACTTTCTATGTGTCATGAGTCTTTTGTTTTACTTTTGTGGCTTCCAGTTTCACTCACTAAATGGAAAATAATCATGACTAAATCAGGTTTGCAGTAGCATCAGACAGATGTGTACTATACTGCAGGTACAGGTACCAGCATTTGCTATTTTCTGTGTTATAAGCTGCAAAAAGACATACTGTAGCTGGCAAAGGCTGTCAGCCAATCACATTGCGTTACTGTCCCAACCCATTTTATAAAACAAGTTGATAAATATCGATATACACTAATAATAAATTTTTCTCTTCATGGTTTATGAAAAAATATAATTTTCAACACTTTTTTAAACTTCTCCTATTCTGGTTCACATTTGGCATAAACAAATATGGCAGCAAAGGTCCAGGAATGCACACTCAAACACCGGAATGGGATTTCTCATGCAAGCCTCAGACCCGATACTGAAGAAATAAAAAGTTGTCAGCAGGCCTGAGTTGACAGCACATCTATCTATGGGCCAGGATGTCATAGGGTCTTGTCCCACACTGGGACATGGGCTCATACCCGAAAGGCTGACATTCCAGTGTAGTGCTATGATGGTGCTATACTGTCAGGGAATGCCATCCTTTGGATGGGACATTAAACTGAGGTCCCATTTTTTCATCTCTAGTGCTTTTCTGACAGGTATTCAGGTGGAAGTTGAAGAACCCATAGCACTTTTCACAAGAATAGGGGATATTCTTTGGTGTCCCTGCAATAATCCTCTTCCCATCAATAATTGTAGGCAATTGTCCATAACTGTTTGTGGGTGCTGACGAGTGGAATGACTGCCACTACACATTTACAATCATTTCACTACCAGCCTCTCTCATTGGCCTCTATGCACTAAGGGACTGATTGCCTACACACCATGGATCTGCGGCATCTAGACAATCCTAAGTAACAATGTCAAGCACCATGGGTCCAGTGACCACTGGCAGTATGCATGAAAGGGATGCACATCCCATCCACACTTGATCCCCCAGCTGTTCACACAGCTATGTGCACAGATGGTCTTGGGGCATGTCTGAGATGTGCCTGTACTCTGTGTCATTCATGATGGGGAAGAGTGCGGGGCAAGGGGTGCAGTATATGGCAGCAGGCACCCTGTAGTATCCTCTGTGCACTCCCATGAATGACACCTGCTGGCTGTAGAGGAAAGAAATATACATCAGCAATGCTATGCCAGTACTCTGATCAGTATGGGAGGGCTTAGGGTGGCCATTTGGGTTCTCACCCATTCCCAATGCACTACTGGGACATGCATCATTCCATAATCCCCTAATCCACATAGAGCAGGAGATCCTCTGACAGACCAGGTTGGGCATACAGTTAGATACCATCCTGTGTCCTCCAATCTCCCCACGTGCACCATTGTACAGGGGCAAAGACTCACTGACAGGTGCCTTGTGGAGGCATGTGTTAGCATGCACTGCACCATGTTCTTGTCCACAGGTACAGAGCTGTGCAGTCAGGCAACATGCCCTCATGCATACTCTGCACAACTTGGTGCATAGGTACCCTTGCTTGCAAACTGCTTTAAGATAAATGTGTATTAAAACCTATAAATACAAATTCTTCTTCTAAGACAGAGAACTGGCACAGATACTGTACTTGGATCACAAAAATGCTGGTGCAACTACATTTTACAACAGAAGCACAGCGAGTGGTCTCAACAGCTAGAGATAAACTTCCCTACGTAGTGCCTCATGCTGAGGCTTCTTCCTCCAGAAGATGGGCACTGCTCACTATGCTGCTTTTGCAAAATGTACATTTGTACCAATAACCATGAGCAGACTGTTTTGTAATCCTAGTGTGTGTGTGCTGGTTCTCCTTTTTACTTCTCCAGCATAGACAAATCGGAATGCCATAATTTTTGTGTGGTGTGCACCCTTCTAAATGGGGTTCATTCACGTCACCAAAAAATGATTTTCCCCTCAGTCCACTATATGATCATCCAATGTTTTCACAGGATTTCTATACAAAAAAGATAATAAACAATAGAGATGCCCAGATACTACTTCACAGCAGTTGAATCTCTTTTCAGTTCCATTTATAATCCTTGATTAGGGCAACAATTACTCCTATTTGGATTGGCTCTGGTAGTTAAATAAAGGAGATCTCCCCTGGGTTAAAATCCGTCTGTTACTCTTGGTAGAATCCATGGTTATTACACAGCTGGGTGTAGTTGGGTATAACTTTCTTAGTCCCTATTGATAACTTAGGTCACCTAAATTTCTTACTCATACTTTTGGACCCTTGCTTGCAACATCCAAAGGTAAATTATTAACTATGTCTACATTTAAAACACATTCTTAGAAATCTGTGCTAAGAAAGGGAATAGGCTTCCCTATGACAATGCTGCTTTAATTAAATGGGAAGAGGAATTTAGAGGATCAACCCATCATCAGCTGTTTTTAAAACTTTACCTGAAAATTTTCAGTGTGGACACTGACCCCAGGTCTTTGGCTATAACTAAATGAGAATGGGAAGATGTGTATCTCAATCACACTCTCAATGGAGTATGTGCTGGATTACAGTTAAGAAACATAGAAACATTGAAGCATAGAATCTGATGGCAGATAAGGACCTCTTGGCCCACCTAATCTGCCCATTTCCCTACCTAACGGAGTAGCTGCAGATCCTAGTTAACCAACAGCCTACTTCCTCCTACCCCCCACTAGTATTGCCTTATGTCTGTCCCATGCATTCTTGAGTTTCCCCACTGTTTTTGACTTTACGACCTTCTCAGGAAGGCTGTTCCATGCATCTATATCCCTCTCTGTGAAGAAATACTTCCTCACACTACCTCTGAGCCGTTTCCCCCTCTATCTTCAAATTGTGCCCCCTTGTTCTTGCACATCTCTTTTTCTGAAAGATGCTACCCTCTTGGACTTTGTTGATTCCCTAGAGGTATTTGAAAGTTTCTATCATGTCTCCCCTCTCCCTCCTTTTCTTGAGGCTACACATCTTAAGTTCCTTTAGTCTTTATTCATATGTCTTCTGGTGTAGACCCTGCACCATTTTGGTTCTTTTCTCTAGACAGTCTCCACCCTGTCTATGTCTTTGCAGAGATGGGATCTCCAGAACTGTACATAGTACTCCAGATGTGGTCTTACCAACTGTTTGTACGAAGAGCCAACAACGTGCTGTTTTCTACTGGTGATGCCTCTCCCTATGCATCCCAGTATCCCCCCAGCCCTCCTTACTGCCTTCTCACATTGCTGGCTCACCTTTAGGTCATCTGATATGACTACCCCCAGGTCCCTTTCCATTTTTGTTGTTGTCAGTATCTCATCCCCCATTGTGTACTCTTCCCCTGGGTTCTTGTTTCCCTGGTGCATTACTTTGCACTTCTTTGCATTGAATCTAAGCTGCCATACATTTGACCATTCCTCCAACCTTGCCAAGTCCCTTTTCATCCTTTCCACCACACCTTGTGTATCAACCCTTTTGCAGATCTTTGTGTGATCTGCAAAGAGACATACTTTTCCTTCCAGTCCCTCTGCAATGTCATTTATAAAGACATTAAAAAGGAAAGGACCCGGTACTGAACCCTGCGGTACCCCACTAGTAACCCACCTTTCTTTACTGTGGACTCCATTTACTATTACCTTCTGTGTCCTGTTGTTCAGCCAGAGTTTTACCCAGGCTACCACCATGGGACCCACTCCCAGGCTGGCTAATTTGTTTATTAATCTTTTGTGCGGAACTCTGTCAAATGCCTTGTTAAAGTCTAGGTAGGCCATGTCCACAGCCCCTCCCTGGTCTACTACTTAGGTCAACCAGTCAAAGAAATCAATTAGATTTGTCTGACATGACCTTCCTCCTGTGAAGCCATGTTGCCTTGGGTCCTCTGCCCCACTGGCCTCTAGGTACTCATCAATTCTTTCCTTCAGAAGTGATTCCATCATTTTCCCTACCGCTGAGGTCAAACTGACAGGTCTGTAGTTTCCTGCCTCTGTCTTGCTCCCACTTTTGTGAAGGAGAATCACATCCACCCTCCTCCAGTCCTCAGGTACCACACCATCCTCCCATGATTTATAAAAAAGGGTAGTCAGTGATGTTGCCAGTTCTTCCCTTGGTTCTTTTAGAATTCTGGGGTGAATCCCGTCAGGCCCCATTCCTTTATCCACCTTTAGTTTTAAGAGTTCTTTCAGAACCCTTTCTTCTGTGAAAGGACTAATATCAACCCCCCTACCCAGAGTACTTCTATTGACTGGATTAGGTATCTTCCCCGGTCCTCCATTGTGAATACTGAGCAGAAGTATTCATTCAGTATCCCTGCTTTTTCACTCTCACTCTCTGCCAAACCACTTTCCTCTTTATTCAGCCTCAGTATCCTTGTCTTTGTCTTTCTTTGCTCCCTAATGTACCTACAAAAGGTTTTATCTCCCATATTAACCGAGTTGGTTATCTTTTCCTCAGTTTGGGCCTTTGCTATTATGACTGCCTTCCCCACTTCCTTCTGCTTTAATTGGTACATTTCTCTGTCTTACTCCTTCTGTGCTTCCTTATACTTCCTGAATGCTATCTTTTTCTCCCTTACCTTCCCCACCACTTCTTTTGAGAATCATAGTGTTTTTTCTTTCGTTTTGATTTGTTTATTTGCTTCACACAAAGGCTTGTTGCCTTGGTGATGGTGGTTTTGATGTTTCCCCATTGTTGCTCCACCCCACCTTCTTGCCTGTTTGCTAGTGCTTTTCTGATTCACTCTCCAATTTTGACAAAATCAGCCCTCCTGAAGCCCAGTACCTTCACTTTTGTATGGCTTGACTCTATAGCTAAGTTTATCATGAACCACACTGTTTAGTGGTCACTCATTCCCAAATGGCTACGCACATCAAGACTGGATATCCTCTCTCCATTCCCTTTAAGAGTACCAGGTCTAAGATTGCTCCATCCTGAGTGGGTTCCAAAACTAGCTGTCCAAGGCATGCCCCCCTATAGGACATCAAGAATGGCCCTGCTCTTGGATGTGGCTGCAGCCAAGGTGCTCCAGTTAACTTCTGGCATATTCAGGTCCCCTATCAGCAATATCTCCCCTTTCTCTGCCATCCTAAGGATGCTGTCTATTTCCTTGTCCATTTCCTCCCCCTGAGACAGGGGTCTATATACAGCCCCTGGGTGGATTGTGGTGCCATTTCCAGTCTCCAGGGTGACCCACAGTGCCTCCTCTCCTCCCTGTTTACTCTTTAGTTCTGTTGCTTTGATCCCTTCCCTTACATAGAGAGCTACTCCTCCTCCTCTTCTTCCCTCCCTGTCCCTTCTGTAGATTGTGTACCCTGGTATGTTGACATCCCAGTCATGGTTCTTTGTGTACCATATTTCTGTGACTGCCATGATATCCAGGCATCCCTCTTCCATCATGGCCACCATTTTGGGGAGCTTTTTACCTAGGCTATGGGCATTGGTACTCATTACCCTCCATTTTTTATGGCTTTATTTCTTTTTGCCCCATCCCTGTCCTTACTGCCTTTGTCTTTTTCTCCATTTACCCCTGCCCTTCTTCCTATTGACTGCTCTATCTTGGTGTTTACCTCACTAACTACCCTGATTTTGGGGAGGGGGGCTAGGATTTCCCTTCTCCTTTTCAGTGCCTCCCCCCTTGGCTAGCTTAAATGCTTGCCAATGAAGCATTTAAACCTATCACCTATGATTCTGGTTCCCCTCCTGGATAGATGCAGATCATCACACTAGTATAGGCCTGCATCCCTCGAGGTGGAGCCACAGTCCCCAGTGAAGCCAACATTATTCTTTGGCTTAAAAATAAGTCAGTTCAACTTAAAATTCTAAACCATGCATACTTGGTGCCTGTCAGACTAAATAACATTTTTCCAACAATCCCTGATAAATGTTGCATGCTTTTGGCATAAAGGACTCTATGTATGTATTATATGATATGGGATTCTCCATTAACCCAAACCATGTGGTATACTCCTAATCTTTAGTTGTGCAAGTTATTAGGAATTAATATTCCTTACTCATTTAGCCTACTAATTTTGAAACATGAAACTCCCCCTCTGTTACAGAATTTTGAACTTTGCAAAAAGGTGTAATTTTAAAGAATCTATACTCTTGGATAAATTATGGCTTAATTTTGAAAAAAAAAAAAAAAGCCTGACATTAAGAGCATAGGTTGGAAGGAGTTAACACAAACAGTACCACCATTCTATGAATTTGACTCTTCCTATTGCTATGTTCCCATTGCTTTGCAAAGCTCCCCCTTTGGAGACTGAATTGTTTATGTTAAACAGAAGCATAAGAGGTTCTCCACTACCACAGGAGAATAGGTGGTGCACCGACACACCAAAAGCAAAGAAAATTCAAAGAAAATGGTGCACCTATCCCCCTAATAAAAAAGCTTTGTATGCACTATATGCAAAATCTATAGCTAAAAGTACACTGGCACACTTGCTAAAGAAGCCCCACCCAGTCAGTGTGAAACATAAGATTAGTAGCCAGGTTTTCTGGCATAATGGGTTCTGTTTGCAGACTAATTTTTACTTCTCCCACATGTGTGTCTTGCACCATCTTTTAAATGTGATATCCAATCAAGTTGGTGAAATGAAAAACATGCTGTCAAAAACTGCAAGGAAATAAAAGCATGCACGGTCCCAAAGTTGGTATATAATCTAGCGCGGTTTCGGATCACGTTTAGATTATGGGACTGTGCCACAATATTTTTGTCAATGCCATTTTTCATTTTGATAATTTGACCCCATGCCTTTTAAATCTTACAGTATGTATGTTCTCCTGTTTTCATGCTTCTATAAGCATTGAAGTTAAAACATTTTTTGTGAAGTGCATTTTTGTTGCAAGTGTGCAGGTGTACATTTAGCTATAGATACTGCATAAAGTACATATTAAGCTGTTTTAGGGGGTGCACCATTTACTTTGGATTTTCTGTGTTAAATGGGTCTCTTTAGTGTTCCTTTTCTAGATGGTGGTTTTAATATACAGTACTCTGTTTATACCTCCAGCATGCTCTAGGTTGCAATAATGGCCTCACCTTAATTTTTTTGTCTCTCTTCTGTTAATTTTGTATGTCTCATGTTTTTGTGCCACCACTTTGTACTTGTCGGGAGGTTTTTCTGATTTTCCTTTGATGCAATATTGACCTTATTCCTCTCCTATATTGTTTTGTTTTTTTCCTTTTTCTCCTTTTCTTTTCCTTTGTTTTGTATATACTTTCCAATGTATCATAAAATGGATGCATAAACTTGTTAAAAGATACTATAGTAAAAAAAATTGTTAAATATTTCCAGTTGTTATTTTGAGGTGGGCCATTTTAAGCCCTTTACAAGGGTGTAGATATTTTCAGGCAGTACTATTGGCATCGATCCCATGAATGAAAATTAGATTGAAAGATATCATTCTCTTAAATTATTATATTTCAAGTTAGCCTCTTTTTTTAGGTTACGCACTCTCTCTTGTGTGTGTCAGTTAATCATAATCCATCCAAAGCCTTGTCAGCATCAGTTTTGATTCCCAAACTAAATTACATAATCTTTTATTGTAGTTGTAAATAACAGCTACCTAGAGTCAGGGGTGTAGCCAGGCATTTCAGATTTGTACACCAGCCTGGGACACTGCTACCCCATCCGCCACGGTTGTTCATGCCTGCCCCCCCATGACTTGAGTCCGAAGTTCCTGACTCCAATCAGTTGATTCCCACACTGGACCTGCTGTCTGTCTGCGATGCTAGTGTGGTGCTCGCTGCCCACTGGTAAATGCCACTGACTGCACCAGGAGTCCAAGAACACAGCAGAAATGTCTTCTCTACCTCCCATGCAGGTAGGCAGATTCACTCCACTTGCCACTCCACATGAAGTCTTCATCCTTTTAGCTGGCTCTGAGTCTGTTCTTCTGACTGCTGCTCCTCAGTTTTTCTACTGCTTCTCTCATTCTCAGCACAACTGAACTAATAGTATGGCTTCTAACTTTGCTGGGTCATTTAAACTCACTGCACCAGACTTGCCACACCCCCTACCAGATGCCTCAGCCAATCACTATGCAGGCTGACAATGCGGATCTAATTTCAGCTTCAACTTCCACAGTCCACTCTGTCACCTCCCCAAAACAAAGCTGAAAGAGAAAAGAAAAAGCCTGCAAAGCCAAACAAAGGAATTTAAATGTGATGGACTAGAGAGAGCAGGGCAATGCTGGCCAGCTTGTATGCTACCCCCTACTACTAAACTTTGTATGCCATGGCTTACTTGGAGTATCAGTAGCTACACCCTTGCCTAGAGTAGATTTATTTTTTGGGGTGGGAGTAAAACTCAAAAATATATTAAAGTTGGCTATATTCCTAAAATCCACTGTTTATATATAAACAATATTAATACATGGTTTTTGATTCCATTTAGCTGCTGTTCTTGGTCAAAGTTGCTAAAGAAGTCTTCAAGCATGATCTCCGTATATTATGGCCATTCCCAGTTTGACTTCTGAATGTTTGGGGCACACCACAATCAACTATGGTTAACAAAGGTCATCCATGTTTGACCATGATTATAAGAGCATGGAACACCAACCTCATCTGCATCATTTCTTTTCATATCAGAGTGCAGAATGTCACACATTAAACTACTATAAGTGATAACAAAACTAACATTTGTTTGTAATTTATGAAGAAAAACTAAGGTTTACACAAGGACATTAATTGTATAAAACTAAAACAAAACACTATGATAACTTGTAACATCTTAAAATACTTTCACTTTATGGTGGTACCAAAAGCTATTAGACCATTCTATCAATTATGAATGTGGAGAGAGTTTCTACTAGAAAGAGGAAGAATAGCAGTAATGGGAATGTAAATGGAAACTATTTCAAATGTGTGGATGATATGTATTCATTTCAGAACATTAAGGTTCACAGGTTCAGCAGGTGTGGTGTGGTGTAGTGATGTGCAAAGTTGGAAAACTTCGCTTTCAGAATTAATTCATGAATTCACCCCATTTTGTGAAGTTAATTCACCTTGTGAAGTTTCAATTCACAGTGTAGTAATAACTTTGTGAAATGAGAAGTTGGAACTTCGATAGTGAAGTTTGGTACAAAGGCAAAGTTTGCAATGTACTATGGGATCAGAGGGCATATATTGCTGAAATGAGCTGTATGCTATAAGGAGGCTGTGTAAGGTGCAGTCTTCTGAAGACAGAGTAGGAGAGAAGTTTTGTGTGCTTATCTGAGAGAAACAAAGTTTGAAAAACATTTAAACCTAGCTTTTTGAGTGCAAATCACACACAAATTTTTCTAGACAGCCTTGTCTTGCTAGATTTTAGTTTTTTGTTTATGTTTTTGTTGATTATTCACTTTAAAGTTGTGGTTTATATTCTGTCTGTCGGTGCAGCAGTGTAGAGGACGGTAGGTGTAAAGCAAGGCAGGCAGCACAGGAAGATCCAGAGCTTTTTTGACTAAGCAGGAGACTCATGTTATACTTTGTTTTTCTCACTCTTTGTTGCTCATTATTTTTGATCTGTGGTTAGTAATTTCTCATTTTTATTTCTGTTGTTTATTTCAGTGTGTTTAAGTGAGCTATTTTGTCAGTGTCTTTCTGTAGCAGTTTTAATTATTTTTAGTTATATTTTTCTTAAAGTAATGGTGTTCTGTCACTTTTTGTTATACTTAGTATTAAAATACCCTTGTTACTCCTGCCATTTTAATCCCTGTGGTGTTTAAAAAAAGAAAGAGAAAAAAGCTTTCTGGGTTGGTTTTAGTAGTATTTTTTTTTTCAGATCACACTGCTGATTCCTTTTTCTCTAGGGGAGGTGTTGTCTGCTGTTGCTGATAGTTGGTAATTTGTTTACCTTGTTGCCTCTGTTGTGTGTGTCATGTTATTTTATTAATCCCTGTGGTGTTTAAAAAAAATGAAAATGAAGAAAAAAACTACTTTTTTTGGTTGGTTTTGCTAGATACCATTACCTCTTTATAGTATTTGTTGAGATCACACTGCTGATCCCTGATTCTCTAGGGGAGGTGTTTTCTGCTGCTGATAATAAATCATTTCTTTATCCTGTTAACCCTGTTGTGTCTGTCATGTTGTTTTATTAATCCCTGTGGAGTTTTAAAAAAAGGAAAAAAAATACTTTTTTGGTTTGCTTTGCTAGATACTATTACCTCAGTATAGTACTTTTTCAGGTCACACTGCTGCTCTCTGATTCTCTAGGGGGAGGTGCTGTCTGCTGCTACTGATAGTTAATAATTTGTTTACCCTGTTACCCCTGTCATGAGTATCATGTTAATCCCTGTGGTGTTTTATTCTTGTCAGATAACACTGCTGTGCTGATCCCTGATTCCCTGGGGGATGTGTTGTCTGCTCCTAGTACTTATTTGTACTGCAGATGTTATTTACATTTTGTCATTTTTCATCCCAAATCAAGTTACAAAACATATAAGAACCTTATACTGGGGAACCTTTGTAAAAGAACCTCTGGTTCAAAGGTATTTCTAATCCAAGTTCTAAATAAATAAATAAAATAAGAATGACTGGGAAGAGACACTTTAGTAAAGTGAGAGGTGCCAGGGAGGCAAAAAAGAAGTGTTCAAGTTCTGTGGGGCAAAATAGTGCTGCAGTTAAAAAAAAACTATATATGTGGCAATGTGTTCTAATAGCTCTGGGGACGGTAGTAGCAAAGGAGTAGTGGGTAGCAGTGGCTCTAATGTGACAAAATGTTTCTGTGCCACATCTGTGGCATCCATGCAGGTGGAGAATGTGGGAGGTGACAAGGGGAGCAGCAGTTAACAAGGCACAATGATTAAAGAGGAGGTTGTTGGTGTCCCCGTGGCTGGTGGTAGTCATGATGCTGAGCCTGATAGTCTGGAGTGTGAGTCAGTGCTTGAGGAACAAAACCTGAAAAAATGTGCATCACACTGAGACTCCTGATGATGACAGAGTCAGATAGTCTGGAGACAGTGATGATGAGGTGGACAGAGCTGTGGAGGAGGACATCAACGCCTGTGCTGATTATTTGTTGGGTCCACTATGGGAGCCAGAAGAGAAAAAGAGGAAGGGTGGTCCTGCAGATGACGCAGAGGACCAGGCTTGCAGTAATCCAGCTACCAAAATCCGCTCCCCCAATACCATCGAACTTAATAAATCATTCCAAAAAACACAAATTTCCACTCCTTCCCCTCACCAGTCCCACTGCAACAGCTATGGTTAATTAAGGGGCATGAAATCCCTAGCATTGAATTTTTATATACTGTACTTGACCCAGCTGATAAGACAATCACTGTCTGTCAGCTGTGTCAAGCTCAAGTTAGTAGCAGCAAAAGGGCATCCACCTAGGTACCAGTGAGCAATGCAAAGACCTAAAGACCAGGCACTTGTTACTCCGGCATCAACAGCAGAAGAAAACCAGTGCGGGGGGTTCCTGTCCCTCATAATCATCATTAGCCAAATCATGCAGAAGTGACAGGACAATAGCCCAGGTAGAGGGAAAGGCCAAGTGAGGAGGACTACAGAGAGAGGAAGAGGAAGAGGAGGAGGGGGAATTTGTGGGTCTGCCTAGTAGCTGGCATAGCAGCAGTGGAGGGTTGAGTAGTACCAACCAAAGACAGAAAAACACAGCAATACCATTACAGAATACCCTCAAAAATCACAAGTTTTGTTGAGCAACAGCACATGTGAATCTGCAGAAGTCAAATACTACCTCACCAGCAATGCTGCCATGATACTGTAAGTCCAGCTGTTTGGTAGCCCTGCCACAAGAAAAGTCCAGCGTACGCTGCATGGAATGCTTGAGCATCAGTCCAAATACCTTCCCAATCATACTATTGCATGTAAACTAAATACAGCAACCGCTGAAATGCTGGCACTTGATCTATTGCCATTCTCTTTAGTTGAGAATGTTGGATTTTGAAGGCTGATGGCCTGTTTCTGTCACAAATGACAGATTCTATCAAGAACATTCTTTGCTAAATGTGCCATTTCTGAACTTTATGGGACAGTGTCACAGGTGGTAAACCATACCCTGAAGCATTCAGCATCAGAATGCATATAGCTGAGCATGGATATGTGGACCAGTGGTCAAACAGCTGGTAGCTCCTATTTGTGAGAAAAGGACTAACCAGGCACTCCACTGTGTTTCTGTATTCAGGTGGTGCATCAATATTAAATAAAGCAAAAATAACAAGTAATGGTGCACCCACCACACACCAAATAATGATATGCACTTTGTGTAATATCCAACAATAATTATTAAACACACTAGTCAGCCACAAAAAAATAAGGAATACTCACATATTTTTATGATTAAGCAGTCCCACTAGCTACAGCTAAAAACACCCATAGCAGAGCTGCAGCTAGTGGGACTGCTCCCCCCCCCCCACACACACACATTATATCTGTTTTTTGTGATGTCATGCTGTAATTTGCAATGGTGCACTGATTTTTATTCCTTCCCATCAGTAATGAGTTGATGAAATAAAAATATGTGAGTATTCCTTATTGTTTGGTGACTGATTAGTGTGTTTATTAACTATTGTTTGGTATTACACAGAGTGCATATCATTATTTGGTCTGTAATGGGTGTACCATTACTTGTTGTTTTTTTCTAGCTCCTATTTGTGCATTACATCATACTGGGTGCAGGTACCTGGAGTATTTTTTGACTCTGGGCATGGGAAAAATTGCACTATGCCCAATTGTTGTGGTAGCAAACCCTTCAGGTATTCAACAGCATGCCACGCTGACAATGAGTGGATCACACACAGGTCAGAAAATGCTGGAAGTGCTGCTTACCAAGTCTGATGAGTGACTTCACTCCCATTCACTGAAGGTCTAATAATGCTGGAAGTGCTCCTTACTGAGACTGATGAGTAGCTTCACCCAAATTCACTGAAATCTGGTTTCATCATGAGCAATAATGGCTCAAATGTTGTGAAATGCATCAGCTATGGGGGCTTTGTCTTAATCTCATCGTGTAGAAGTTTCCAACACATCCTAATATGAAATGCATATTGACTATGGCCTGTTACATCTGTGTCCACTTTGCCCATTCAAGGAAGGCCTGTGACCAGCTCAGACACCTGCAGATACAAAACAAAGTACCTCAACATCATATGAAGCTGGATGTCATCACCAGATGGAACTCAACACTGTACATGGCTGAGCAATTGTACTAGCAATATAAAGGCACATCTGAATATCCACTGCTACATACAAGCCATGACAAAGCCAGAGTATCCATGTCATTGACAACATACCAGTGATGACAAATGGATGGCCTGATTTTAAGTAATGATAGTGGAATCTGTGCCTTGATGGAACACATGCTCCACATTTTAGACTGCAATACACACATTTCTGGCATTCTGCAGTCAGAAGATTTTGGGATTGCCACCATGCTGGACCCCCGTTATAAACGTGGGCTGGCATAAATAATTGAAGGTGGGTGTGAGCAGGTCCAAACATTGACTGATCTTCTAGTAAGAAGGGTACATGGGGCACAGATGCTAAAGTCATAGTTACAGTACATCAAAGGCACAACATGAAACTCTACACAGACCAGATGTTGCTGTCACCACCTCATATGGGAAATGGGCTGAGAAAACATGCGAGATAAAAGATAAAATTCCAATAAATCCCATTTGGGATGTTTTGTCCCAGGTGGGAGTTGAAGAAGTGAAAGAAAAGGAGGAGGAAGTGTCTGATAAGGCAGCAGGACTGCGGGCAGCACAATTTTTTTTTCCAGTTCAAACTTTTATTGTTTGGTCATGGAACAGTACATAAATAGGCATATATAGAAACATATACATATGTTTTACATATAAATTACAAACATCTTACACCTAAAATCACTACATAGGAGGAAAAAGTACATTACATTCAAGTCCTGCTAATTGAATACATAATTTAATTCTAATACAACATCAGTGCTCCCTCCTGCAAAGCTAACATATTTCATTCTTTCACTATCCAGATCTGAGGCTTTGATTAATAAATACTGGTACATTGGCTTAGAATCTATTCAATCTCTTTGTTTCTGACAAATTAAAGAAATTGCTTTAAGGTATCCAGCAACTCTGGTTATCTGATCATCTTCTACTTTTAGCATAATATTCATCAGTACCTCTTTGATTGTGGTTTGTATTATTTCCCATATTGGATACAACCAATATGTCCTAGGCTTATTGTACCAGGAAAGAGTGAAAATTACAAGATATAAATTTTCAAGTTCCAACATGGTGCAAGTACAGAATTTCTCCAGTGGTTCAACTAATTTTAAATATCTAGTTTTTAGTATTTTACTTTGAAAGAGTTATAAATGATATTTAGTATGCAATTTCCTATAGGAATGATCTAGTAAGACATCTAAGTAATATATGCATATGTGTCAATTATCATTTTGTATAAGCTACAGAGAAATTCTAAGGGAGGATATTACTTCCATGTCCTTCACTTTAATAATATTGACAACCTTCCTGGTTATGTAAGCTCTGTATTTTTGAATAATCAATATTCCCCTCTTTACATATTCTTTTAGAAAATCCAAACCATATTCACTAAGATGTGAGAAGATCTGGCTCATCCATTTTATTGCTTATAGCCCAACGTCTGCCAACTTGCTTTTTCCACTAGGCATTTATAAGGCAGTCTATGGATATCCTGTCTAATCATTCTAATCCAATAGTTTATTTTTCTAGCCTCTGCCAGGGTTTTTTGTCTTGTCATTCCTGTTTTTGCTCTTACTAGAGGCGCTGAGACAGAATTACTGACCCCTAAGGCTGTTTTAAAAAGTTTATTGAGGGGAATTTCTAGAGATTCTATCTTATCTGTATCCCATATTTTGAATTGATAAAGGGCTTGTGAATAGTATTCAGCCATAGTGGCTTCTAATAAGGGCCTGATCAAATTGCCACCATATATATCGTTAAATTTTGTTAATGCACCAACAGTTTGTTTGAGCTTTAAGGTTAATTAATTTATATGGTTTGTCCATGCTCCACTATAAGAAAGGGTTAAGCCTAGATAAACATAAGGGCTTACTGTACAACATTTTTAGCACCAATGTTCCAGTTTAGTTCTAAGTTTTTAGTGCCAAAGACAATCACTTGGCTTTTTGTTTCATTTATCCTCAAACTATATTTTTCTGTATTTACCATTAATGTGTTTAATTTACGCTGTACACCAGAATAGGAAAGGGCTAACAAGGCCAAATCATCAGCATACGTCAATGCCAGATAAACCATATTTCCAATTTGTGTGGAATCTGTGGTGTTTTCTGTAAACTGTATTAAGAGATTATCAATATAAATACTTTACAGAAGAGCAATAGTGCAAGTATGCACCCCTGCCTAACTCCTTTGTTAGTTAGCATGCTTTTTGAATACTGACCATTATTTCCTACTCTAACCCAGGCCCATGTATTTGAATAAAGCTCTTTTATAATGCTAATTATCTCAGGTTCAATGTCTTTCTTGAATGTTATTTGCCACAAGGCAATTCTGGAAATAGTATTGAAAGGAGAACAAAAATCAATGAAGGTGAAACATGAGTTTTGTTTCCTTAGAACTATATACTTCTTATATAAATGCTTAAGTATAAAACAATTATCTGTACAGTGTTCAGAACAAAAATGGCTTGAAACTTGGAAAGACCACCTACTTCTGTCAATTGCTCAAGTTACCTAGATAGGATTATTTTAGAGAACATTTTCCCACTGACATCCAAAAGTGAATTCGGATTATACATTTAATTTTGGGGGCATTTTTATCCCCTTTCTTATAAATTGAAATTATAATAGCTCCTTTTGAAGCTGTAGGGATAGCTCTTTTTAATATACAAAAATTAAAAAAAAAGAATGAGGACTTTTGTCCATAGGGACTGAGCTGCTAAAAACACATCAGGAGTGATCAAATCAGGACCTGGTGCCTTCCCTCTTTTTAGGGAGGCAATTAACACATATTTATTTATCTATTTATTTGTGTGTTTGTTTATTTATTTATTTAAAATTTGGTAACAGGGAAAGGCATACTGAGCAGAAGCTCATTTCCAGGTGTGACTCAGGGACTGGGGTTACAAATACAACAAAGGGAATGCAAATTCTAATACAAAGAAATACAGAATAGGTACAAAATATATAGATTATAATACTGAGTAATTTCTTAAATTACAATATGATACAGTGTGCAAATAAAGTTATATAATTGTATTGCAATAAAGGGAATAATACAGGAGAATTGACAATCAGGTAGTGGCAAAACAGAGAGCATGCGGTCACAACTAATGCAGGAAATGGAAGAGAGGGAAGAAGACAATAGAAAGGTTGAGGGTTACTATTGTGGACAACTACAGGATGTAACAGGAATGGTCTGAGGAGGTGCTTGTATGCTGGAAAGGGGGGGTGAGGCGGTTTGAGGGGAGAGGTTATTCCAGAGGGAAGGGAGTCTATAAAAGAAAGCTAGTTTCCCGGCTGAGGTGTGTGCTCATATAATTTGCTTGAGGTAAATAATGTAAATCGGGATCTGTCCACTGTAGTATCCCAATTGGGAATCAGTTCAGGGATAGCAGGGTCATAGAATATATTTGTATAATATTTAATCCACTTATCCATTGGAACATGACTGTCAAATTCAAAGTTGCTATTGTTGGTACCTTTAGCTACCAGGAGTCAATAAGACTGATAATCTTTCTTATCTATTATATGTAACATCCGGTGCTATTGTTTTAACTGGATCTCCCTTTGCTTGGCCTCTAAAAATGTTTTATATTCTTCTCTGGCTATATTTAAATTTTTGGATTTGTTCTTGTTCCTAGAGATTTTAGTGAATCTTGTTAACTTGGTAAGAGCTTTTTTCCTCCTGCAATATTTCCAGTCAAACAATGTAGAAGATGTCTTTACTAGAGGCTTACTATTTATTGGCTTGTAAAGGAGTTCTCTAATCCTATCAAAGCAGAGCATAAGTGACTTTGCAGTTCCATAAAATATTATATGGACGATGGGCATAACAATATAGAGGGTACAGTTTCTTGCAAAAAATATCTTATCTCCTTTTCACACCCTGAATCCTACTTTTTTTTATCAAATTCTTTATTTCAAAGTTCTGTGGTAAAACGGTTAATGAGTTTTTACTAGCCTAATTTATAATATCATTCCAAGAAAGAATAAGGGGAAAATAGTTATTGTCTCCTCTATTCATGACCTGGAAGGAGTCCCACCTAATCATTGATTCATTCCAAATCAAAAAGTCGAGAACAGAGGGGCCACTTGAGCTACAATAAGCATAGTCACCTAAAACATCACCATCCAATTTGCCATTGACAGGCGCTTAATTGTGCATTGTCAGTAATTCAATCACTTCTCCACCTGAATTCTTTATTTTGGAGTATTGAGAGGCTCTAGGAAATTTTGAAGCTGCAGAGTTTAGCCAATTATGAATATTGCTATTTGCATAACCTTCCAAAAGGTCAATTCTTGAGTTAAAGTCACCACAAAAAAGGAATACAGCTGGTAGTGCAATGCATGGCAGAGGCATATTTGGTGGACACAAGGCACCTTACCATCACAGATGACCCCTTGCTATATTGGAGTAGCAAGGTCATTGAGTGGTCAGCACTGATCTCAGTAGCAATGAAATGCCTCAGCTGCCCACCCTCAAGTGTCAAAATGGAACAGGCATTCAATTCAGCTGGGGCCATTGTGCAAGACAGGCACACCAATCTGTCACTTACAGATGTGGCATGCTAACATTTACTAAAATAAATTAAAGACACATTCCACACTACACAATCATGTCTATGTTCCTACCACATGAAGATGATGGTGGTGGTGAAGATGAAGAGCAAGGTGTTGTCAGCATTAGCACATTGACTTCTACTGAGGTGGATGAAGTGGTAGTGGAGAAAGAATTCCCATGTGGTGACAATTCTAGTCTGGAAGACGGTGAGGACTACCTCTTCAATGAGGTTGAAGCACAAAAAATGTTGTGTTCTTTGTTTTAAATTCAGTCATTTAACTGTTCCCCATTTGTTATTCTGCTGTTTCCCTGCATCCAACTAGTTACCTGCCTCCATCACCTGAAAGTGATTCCTAGAGACAATTCCTGCTCCAGCCAACAAGACACAGCACCACCTCCTCCTCCTCTTCTGGCCTGTTTGAGTCCTCCAAAACCACAAACTGCATGGGCTACTGTCTCCACACTGGTGCAACATAAATGCCATTACCAGCTAGGCAAGGCATGCCTGCTCCAGCCAGCAAGACACAGCACTGCCTCCTCCTCCTACAGAGCCTCAAACAGCATGGGCCACAGCCTCCACATTGTTGCAGCATAAATGTCATTACCAGCCAGGCCTCCTACCAACTAGCCCACTGTCCAGCCCTCAAGTCAACCATCCAGCCCATCTATGCAGCAAGACCTCAGCTGTAGCAAGGCCTATCTTTGTCTGCTGTGATGGTAAGTCATTTACACTGTTGTTCACAGTTCTTATTCTCAATGGTGGTTACTCCTTGGCTTACACAGGATGAGAGACCTTAAACCTTACTCAGATAGACATTAAAATGTTTTTCTTTCATTTTGTTTGTCTCCCTGCAGGTTTTACCATTCACAAGGATGACTGGCAAGTCAGTCAGAAAGTGAGAGGCCTGCAAGAAATAGAGAGAGCAGTTACCGCTTCCTCCACTGTCTTAGTGGTATGTACCATCATGCTGGTACACAGCATGGCAAGCACCAGTAATGGTATGGTATATATCATCCAGATTTGTTTTGTTTGTTTGTTCTCCTTTCACAGGGACACACTGTTCCATGGTGGCCAATGGAGGCTAAATAATTTCTCATTTTTATTCACAGGTGACAGATATGGTAAAAATGGGAGTGGACAATGGTTATACCACGCAGCCAATGCAGTGGCCAAAGGGAGGCTAAAGAAGTTCTCATTTTTATTCACAGGTGACAGGTACAGTAAGAATGAAAGTGGACAATGGATATACCATTATTAATGTGTGGTCACCACCACTGTCACAACTTAAGTAGAGTCTCAATAATGTTTTTGTTCTCTTCACAGGTGTCCTCCTGTCCTGCTGCTTCCTCCTCCAGCAAGCAAGCCATCACAATCTTCTCCATCAGATCATGCAGGATTACAGAAGGATCATCAGATTACAAGAAGGGCTGTGGTGGGGGAGTGACACCATGTAGCAGCAGCATAAATGATCATGTGGTTCACATAATTCTGAGAATGCTGAATTTCAGCCTGTTTTGCTTTTCTGGACAGTGTGCACTAAATTACAGGAAGGGCAGCCAGTGGCAGGAGGACTGACTAGCAACATAAAATTTATTCTGGCAGTTGAGGACAATTTTAGTGATAGTGTAAGGACTGCATAGTTGCACAAGAAAGACAACAATAGAGTTGGAATCAGATGTTTTTCTTTAGAATGGATGAGAATAGCAGAATTTAAATAAATAGAACAAAGCAATGGCAGAAATAAAAAAAGACAGAAATTAAAATGAATGTACATTTTTTTTTCTATTTAAGTTATTTATTTGTGTGTGTAATTTTGGGGGTATAACAGGTAAGAGTAAAAGAGACAGATAAAAATAAACACAAAAGGATCAAGGACTATGGTCTAGGGACAGAGGGTGCATCACTAATATGAAGTTCTGCAAAATCCTCAAGAATGCTTTGCAGATTTCATAGCAGCTCCTGCAACATCTCCTTCATCCAACAACTTGCTAGGAGAGCTTTCCCCTGTGGAGCTGTGTTACCTCCCCATGGATGGATGTGGGAGAAGGTTCTGAGGCCGGTCTCTCAGGAGCCCCCCACAGCACCCGAGACCACCTGCAGGTCCCACTCCCAGTCTTCTCCAGCTTTGACTCCTGGACCTGTGCAGCTGAACCACCACATTGCTTTTTCTTGCCCATCCCACCCTGCAGAACAGAAGAACCAGCAGGGGTGGCACCCCTCCACCTCTCTCAGCAACTTTTGACTGACTACATATATGCTTCTACCACTCTTGGCAGTGCTTCACTCTAAGGTGGGTATGCTGCCCACCTGTGCCCAAATTAGTCCCCTGTTTACCATATCAAACAACAGTTTTACATAATTTTCATGTGATCACACTGTTGTTGGTGGGGTCACTATCAAAGAAGTACCACACTAGGGACTTCTGCTGACTAGGAGGGGAGGAGCAAGATAATCCATGGTGCATCTCCTCCTCCTCATGGTATGCAGGTGGTAGCAGTACAATGACTGGTGTTTCCTTTAGTGCTGGTGGTGGTGCCATGGCATGCTTCTCCACTCTGAAGGGGGGTTGGGTGCTGCTGTCTCATGCTGCCACAGGTCTCTTAATATGCAAGGCATGGCTTCTCCCATCTGTTGGCTGCATCCCCTCTCCTCCTGACCAGTCTCGCTCATTTTAGTGAAAAAAAAAGAGCTAAGAAAAATCAGACTAAAAGTAAGGAAAAATAGCACAAATAAAAGTTGTGAATATAGGGAAAATTACAGCTAAACAACAAGTAAACAAAGACTCCCAAACTGTACAATAAAAATATGTTGAACAACTAGCAAAAGAAAGCTGAAAAATGTTTTGTTTTGTAGTTTTTAAACCTCTCAAAAGTGCAGATCTGTCCTCTTCCACTAACTAACTCAGACTGCAAAGTGAAGCTAAGGATGAGTCAGTACATAGAGCAGCAGCATGTGACCTGCAGGAGTTGTTTCCATGTTACCTGACTAGCACCAGTAGCTTCGCTTTGAACAGACTTCGCCTAACTGCCTTAATGGCAAACTTACTGGCGAAGTCACTAGGGGAATTTCCAAACTTATGGAAAGAATTTGCAAACTGCTCCACAAGGGCAAAGTTGATAACTTCACTGGTGAATTAAAACTTTGCAACATCTCTAGTGTGAAGTAAGTACTGCAACTGACTGCTTAAACTGTTTTGGAGAATGCTTGTGCAGTGTAATAAAGCATTTTCTCAACTGAATTGGATAAGGTAGCTGAGTACCACATGTAGCTCAGTATTGTTTGTAAGGGATGGATATGATGTATCTGTGTGGCCTTTTACACATTCTGCTCCCTGAAGAACTATCACTCTTTCAGGGTACCAGAGGCACAGGAACCTTGTTGAGGGATGTTCCACCCCTAGAGGTGCCACAGGGCAGCATGTCTTTTGGCTAAATGTTCCTTAGAAAAGAAACCCAGGAGGGGAGAGAGACATACAATACCGATGAGTTTAGGAGCAAAGAAAGAAGCATTCAAAGGATGCTGGATCATTGCATGCTTAAGTAGTAGTCATGGGGGTGGCAAGTGTCATCCACTATCCCACTGAATCCCAGACATAGCCTTAAAATTTACTGGCTCAGTAGCTGACCATGTATGAAAAAAGTACTGCAACTGATTGCTTGAATTGCTGTGTGAAATGCTTGTGCAATGTACTATAGTGTTTAAGAAACTGTACTGAATAAGGTAGTCAAGTACCACAGGTGGCTCAGTATTGTTAGTGAGGTGGTGGATCTGATGCAACTATGTGGGCTTTCATGCTCTCTGTTCCTGTGAACTACCACCCCTTTGAGGTACCAGAAGCACAGGAACCCTCTTGAGGAGGATTTCACCCCTATAGGTGCCACAGACCAGCAGGGGCCCATGTCTAAAGGTTCCTGAGGGAAGAAGCACAAAAATGAATCTGAAGTCATAAACAGAATGGTCAGAACATCACCTTCTATTAAGAAGAGAAGTTATGATGCTAAAAGACCTTTAAGGAAGGAGAAGCCATCACCAAGTCCCAACATGTCTTAGGGAAATAGAAATAACACGAAATGAACTAATTACTTTTATGACCTTCTGCATGGAAGAGAGGAAATCCCCCTCTTGAGGAGAAACTTTCTGGGAATCCAGGGCTTCAGGTCACCATCCCTCCAGTGTAACATGAAACTATTAACCCCCAGAATGAATTTGGACATGTGACACACTGCAGAACTAAGGAGTAAGTGAGGGTTCTCCTTCTCTCCTGAAGGACTTCCACCCACATGCATGCAAAAGGCTTAACCTCCAGGTACAAGGATGTTGTAGTACCAAAGAATGTTGGGGTTCCAGGTCACCACAATGAAAAGGAGAAGTCTGGAAACACCTGCTTCAGAAATACCAGCCTTAATGCTCTCCTCTGATAACAAGGATTACAGGAGTGGAGGCTTGAGGGCCTCAGTTCATTGCAGTAAAAAGCCACAGAGGGCCAAAGTGTACTGAGCCTTCGAAGGGCAGAGAGGGTGAATGCTGAGTCACTGGATGGGCATGTGTCCATTTGTTAATGATGTGGCAATGCTCTAATATCATTTAACCATCATCATCACTTTAGTTTTCCATGGCGCCACACTTCCAGAGCTCAAGGAGGCTTTACAGCTCCACATGGACATAAGTTCACAACAACATATACCATTAAAATACTAATAAAATGTGAACCCAATAAAACAAAGCAAATTAAAAACAAGGAACACTAGTGCATAAGCACTGAAGCAAAAATTACCCCCCAAAATATGGGTCGGAAGCTAAGTTCCAAAAGCGGCTTTTTATGTGAAAATCACACTTCTTATCAAACAGCTACTTAATAAAAGGTGTTTCCTCTTATAAACCAGGAAAGGCCTGATTAAAAAGGTGGGTTTTTAAAAATGTTTTAAAGCCTTCGATGGTCAGGGTGTCTCGCATCTGACAAGGTAGAGAATTCCACAGGTTCGGAGCCATAAAAGCAAATGCTCTTCCTCCAGATGTCTTCAAATGGACCCTGGGAATCTCTAGCAATCCCCCGTTGGAGGATCAGAGTGGGCAGGAGGGGCAGTACAGGATCAAGAGGTCTTTCAGGTACTGCGGTCCATGATTGTGTAGGTCTTTATAGGTCAACAATGTGACTGTAAAGGTTATCCACCACTGTACTGGCAGCCAGTGCAGTTCACACAGCAAAGGTGTTATGGGACTGGATCTAGGGGCTCCAGTCAACAACCTGGCCATTGTGTTCTGCACTAGCTGCCAGTAGTGGATATCAACTCCTGGTAGCCCTAGGTAGAAGGTGTTACAGTAATCAAGACGGGTGGTGACAAAGGTGTGGACCAAGACAGGAAGATCTTCAGTCTGACCAGGTGATTCACCCTTGTTAAATTCCTAAGATGATAAAAGGAAGATTTGACTATGGCCAACACCTGAGCCTTCAGGGTCAAGCCCTCATCAATAATCACACCAAGGTTATGCACCAAGTCCAATACAATTAGTGGCAATCCTCCCAGCTCTAGACCAGAGGGTTGTCTCACCAACATCCAGGCTGACCTACAATCTGGGTCCATAACCAATGCCTCTGTTTTTTCCAGGTTTAGCCTCAGCCAGCTGGTACTCATGCAGTCCTGAATCTCAGCCATACAGCTGTTAAACACCAATAGAGTAATTTCCTCCTGGTCAGGCACAAAAGACATGTACAGCTGAGAATCATCTGCATAGCAGTGAAAACTCAGACCATACCATCTTATAATGTCCCCCAATGGTAGCATGTACACTGCGTACAACATGGGGGACAACACCGAGCCCGGTGGCACCCCACAGGGTAGCTCATTTGGGGAAGGCTAGTGGTAAGTTCAGATGTACAGGCAGGGGTATGACCAGCAGAAAGAGGGAGGTGATAATACCACTGCATGGGTTTGGTATGACTTCCTGACCACTGTTTGCCTGATTTCAAAGAACCCGACACTAACTGACAGACTTTTGTTAAAAAAGATCTGCTACTGTCCACTTGCTTTGTTTATATGGATAAAACTTGCATTAAAATAAAGTTAATTACAAAAAAATAAAAGATCTGCTACTGTTGTTGTGTGGTACTGCTCTGAAGTCAGGATAAGTGATTTACGGGATTATGGCTGTCAGTATGTTTCTTGTCGGGCAATACGTTCAGATGGGCAGTTGGCAATGGGCTATTTGATGTCAGGCAGATCCATGTCAGGCAGCAGTATGGATCCCCCACTACACTGGTGTACAGTTCTGGAGGTCCCATCTCTGAAATAACATAGATAGGGTAGAGGGAAACCAAAGTGGTGCAGGGAATGCATCAAAAGCCCTATGAAGAAAGGTTTAAAGAATTAAATATGTACTCCCTAGAGGAAAGAAGGGAAAGGGGGGATATGATAGAAACATTCCAATACTTCACAGGTATAAACAGGGTGCAGGAAGGTAGCATTTTCTAAAGTAAAAGATGCTTGAGGACAAGGGGTCACACTATAAAGTTGTGTGTGTGTGTGTGTGGAGGGGGGCTCAGAGGAAATGTGAGGGAGTACTTCTTCATGGCGATGGTGGTGAATGCCTGGAACAGCCTCTCAGCAGAGGTGGTGGGAGCTAAAACAGTTACAGAATTCAAGACTGCATGGGGTTGATACAAGAGAATATTAGAAAGGCAAGAAGGGTGTAAACGGGAGACCAAGTATAGGTTCTGTGATAGCACTGTAGGTAGAATAAATAGGGCAGACTAGGTGGGCAATGAGGTCCTTGTCTGCCAACAACTTCTGTATTTTTGTTTTTCTGTGGGGTATGTACCAATTGTTGATTGTTGAAGCATCTTCCTGAAGGTAGTGGGCACAGTAGGAATGGTGGGTATGATAAGAGATTGGAAACGCTTTAGCTGAGCTCCAAGAAGAGAACCAGAGACCCAACTGGGCAAACTGGTAGGAGTTTAGGATAAGTGGAGCAAAGGCCCAAACTAATCCCTAGAGTGAAGCATGGTCACGGTGGCACCCATGTTAGCATGAAGCAGTATGAAGCTCAGAGGAAAATGTGTACTGAGCCCATGATGGGCCATCAGTTAAGCATATGCCCAGGAGTTGCAGGATAATTCAAAGAACAGCTGGGTAGGCATGGAGAAGTAGAAAGCTGGGAGGTGAAAAAATACTGAGTCCTTGAGGGATGGTGGTAGGGCATATGCTGAAATGCTGGCAGAAGAGTGATGAGTGGAAGGCTCAAAGAAATGCAGGGAACACAGCACAGCCCCAGCCACTGCCAGGAGAATCCTGAAAGCAGGAAAGAGAGCAGCAGACCAGAAAGAGGGGAAGCAGGCAAGTAGAGAGCAAAATGAGCCACAGGGAAGCAGAAAGCAGGTACACTCAAGCTGCAGCTACTCGTCAGGAGAAAGAAGGAGCATGGGAGGGTGTTCCTGAGGAATGCAAGCAGCTGTGCAGCTGCAGGCAAAGGAGCATGAATTTTTAAGTAGCTCTTTGTAAACGGCAATAGCAAGTAAACCCAAGGCTTAAGCTTACAATTGAAAGCAATAAAGTTACCTGAGTAGTACAGACATTTGTGTTATAATATAGGAAACTTCTATAATAAAGAACCATTGATTATCAATGATGACCACAGTCAGCTTAAACAATTTTCAAGATTTTATCAACCATGGTCATCCATGGTCTGTCCCTGAGCCATAACTGTCAGTGGTTGTCCATGGATAACCATGGTTAAAATCATGAACAAGCCATAAATGACCAAGGTTGATGACCATGTGTAATCATGGTTTAACCATGCACAAATACGGTTTATCCATGACCATTAGGGAAGGGACCAAAACATTTAGACACAGATGGAAGCCCAACACCACAATATGGACTCTAATTTATTTATATATTTTCTTAATCATTCTATTTTGTTTCCACCCACCCTCTGTTTACCTTAACACCACTGCTTTTTCAGTTGTCTGCCATATAAGCAGTTCCGCTTATACACTCCTTCTGGCTGCCACAGGTCACCTTTACAGATCCCTCATGTGCCCAAAAACCCCAGTGGTTTACCTTCTGTGGCTGGGTTCCAATCAGCTGAGCTGGGCACATTCCTTGGCCTACTAGAAAGGAACAAATCTTTGGAGCATCAGAGAGATGGGACATGGTTGCTGTCATTGGCTACAAGATGGGTAGAAGTGATATCCAACTTCACAAATTCAAGGAGGACTTCCCCTCTATATGTCTTCTATCAACCATCTAACAGACTGAAGAACCAACATCACTGCTGCAACTGACCTGGAAAGGCGGCTGCCATGTGGTCAACCATGATACAAATGGCAGTTCCCATCCCCCTGTAGGCATCCTGTATCCACCCCTATAGCCAAAACACAATGCTTCTGCAATGCACTCTAAGCCCCACCGGCCTTGAATTTCATTTTTTTTAATGTTATCAGATCCTTCTCCTCCCTATGCACACACACACACACACACACACACACACACACACACACACACACAAAATCATCTCGTACTTTTGCAGTAGAATTAGATTTGTTTTATTTAAATGTATTTATTTAAAAGTTGATAACCAAGAAAAGAACCCTGAGATGAGGCTCATTTCCTGGTGTGACCCAGGGACACAATCAAGACAAAGTAGGGTATATAACAGGGATAGTAATAATTATTACAACTTCGCAATACAGATTGGATAACAGTACCAAACAACACTTCATAGTCAGGCAATAGGAGGAGTACAGCAAATAAACACATTGCAGAAGCAGAAAAAAACAAGGGAAGTGTAGTATGGAAGCAGTAAGTGCAGAAGGGTGCAAAGGAAGCAGTAAGTGCTATGGGAATGAGAATGCACGGGAATGTGAGAGGGGTGCATTAGCTAGTGCAATGAAGTAGAGGAGGAGGAGAGGCATAAACAACTGCAGCCAGGAAGGAGGTGTAGCAGGGAACTGAGGGAAAAGAGCGGGGGGGGGGGGGAGTGACGTACATTATAAGGGATTATACAATGGCAAGAAAATTTCCTCTATCCTGATTGGTCAGTGTGTGCCTGGCACAGTGATGTTACTGAACTATAACATCACTGTATAAAGTACTGGCACACAAGTGACCAGATAACAGTAAAAGAAATCCCTCCCTGCCCACGCAAGCCACCGGGAAGCTGACAGTCCCACAAGCCGTCACGGCTTAGACCAACTCCCCCCCCCAAACAAACACACACATGTTTTCTGCTTCACTGCCTCACTCCTTCATTCAATTAAACAAAAGCAACACTATTTAAAAAATAAAAGGCAGCTGTCCATCTTTGGCTGCACTGTAGCTGCCTGTGAGTATGAAACCTCGCAGCCCGCATGCTCGGCTGTTTCAAGAAAACACAACCGTGGCAATTACATTTTAAACCCTCGCCAGCTTCTCATCAAACCCACAAACTTTTGCCTTTTCCAAAAAAAGCACTTTTACCAAAATAAAAAGGACCTGTAACTTACAGGTCCTGCTGATGTCCAGTTACGCAGTACAGCGGGAAACCGGAAGTAACCGCTCGGCTTCAATGTTTTCTTTTTCACTGTCCATCCCTTTCTCTCACAGCTAACAAAATAAAAAAAAATACATCTTCAACTGCTTCCAAACCAAGCAGTGGGAGCGCACTAATTAAATTCAAAAGATACCATATGACGAGTGTGTTGGGAGGGGCTTACCATGCACAAGAAAGGCATGTATTAGCAGCAGCACCACTTACTGGACTACTTTTTCTTTTATTTCTGAAATATGCCTGTCATACAAAAAACAATACAAATATTACAAAAAAAAGTTGTTTTTTTAACTTTTTAATATTATTTTAAAACAAGACATTGTATAATAACAATAAGGCACTCCAGGGAGTGTGTTATTGTGTAATAACGTCACTCCTGGGGTGGTGGAAGCACTCGGCTTCATCTCATGCTTCAACCCACCCTAGGAGTGACGTTATTACACAACAAACACACATCCTGTCATGCCTTATTGCTTACTTAGATTCTAGAGAGATGGGAGGCAATAGGAGAAGGCAGTCTGCCCTGCCCAGGAGTGTGGGCAGGGGAGGAAGAAAGAGTGAGAGTCCCTGGAGCAAAGGGAGTAGGAGGAGGAGGAGAGAGCTGGTGAAAGCAGCATAAATAAGAGGGGAGCATGCCAAACCAGAATTTGCCAATGAGGGTGAGGCAATGGATCTTGCACCTGTGGGAGAGTGATACAATTGAGAGGGAGGAGTAGAGGTGACAGTGATGAGCAAGGGGAGGAGGAGATAGCAAAGCAATAGAGGAAGCTTAGGAAAGTATCAGGTCTAGAGAGGGATGATGCTGGGGCAGAGCCATAAACAACGTCTGCGTAATCAGTGATGGGCAATATGGTTTTCAAAACAAGGTTGCAATGGGTGGTAAAGGTAGGCAGTCTTTGTACCTATAGAAGATGCCAAGTTCTGGGTGAAGTTTGGTGTGAAGGGCTTAGATGTGGGAAGCAAAATCAAAGTTACTGTCCAGACAGACCCCTAGATATTTGAATGAGGGGACAACCTCCAGGGGGGGGGGAGCCGTCCAGTGTAACAAAAGCAGGAGGGGAGTGAAGTCTGGATCACATCTGCCTGGACCCAAAGATCACAGAAACTGTTGTCTTTTGGTTAAATTTCAGCTGGTTTGCCTGAAACCAGAGTTGGACCTTGTCAAAGTCAAGCTGTAAGGAGGTAAAAATGTCGGTGGAGGAGGGGCCAAAGGAGTAAATCACAGTGTTGTCAGCATACATATGTATATGGGATAGAGAGCATATGGAGGGGAGGTCATTTATGAAAACAGAGAATAAAATGGAACTGAGTATGGACCCTTGGGGGATGCCGGCTTTTATAGGGGGGGGGGTAGGATAGGGGCATTTCCTACTGAGACTGATTATTGTCTGTTATGCAAGTACGAACTGAGCCAGTTTACTGCAGACAGAGCCAGGCCAGCAGAAAGAAGTTTGTTGAGTAGAAGCTGGTGGGAGTTGGAGTCAAAGGCCCATGCTAGGTCTACGAAAATGGCAGTAGTGATTTGGCCATTATCCATTGCAGAGTGGATAAAGTCAATGACTTGAAGCAGGGAGATGAGTGTTGCTTTCTGAATCCAGATTAGAAGGGTGAGAGAGTCCCAGAGGTGGTAAGATGTTTGAGAAGCCTGGAATAAATCAGTGTCTCATGTAGTTTGGTGAGAGACAGTAGGAGGGATGAAGACCTAGTGGATGCAGACCTAGTGGTGAGCAGAATTTTCAAATTCAGGTGGTATGGAATGCTGCAGAATTTTCAAAATGTTTAAAATTCTGTTGAAATTCTGTTGAATTTTATTGGATGTGAAACAGTGGAATTCCACAGCATAAAAATGTGGTATCAGTTTTCTGCAGCATTTCTGTCTCAATATTTTCCATGGAAATGGTTGCAGAATGATTTTCCATGGAAAAATGCTGTTCCATGAAATATAATTCTGCGGATCACAGCAGGCAGAATTTCACAAAAGAACCAGTAAAATTCTGGTGGAAATTACGTTAGCAGAATGGTCATTTCATGCTAATTCTACTTGTGGAATTCCGTATTCCACATAGCACTATGCAGTCCCCATGGTGCCACTGCAGATTCCCCAGTGCAGTCATTTGCTCACTACATGTGAAACAAAAAACAGGTAGGGAACATGAAGAGGATTCTGCTGTGCTAGTCTGGCTCTATTACTCAGCCCAATCATGCTGCCGCTCCAAATTAAGGATGAGGAGTCCAAGAAAACATTCTGTAGGCATCCCATCTTTTGTCCTAATAGGTGCAGATTTGGAGGGGGGCTGTTTAGAAATGTACTATGAAATGGCCCATCAGTGCAGTGGTAGAACTACTGCTTATGAGGCTGGTGACCCATGTTCAGGAACCAGCTCAGATCACTGGAGGGCTGGCCAGGGGAGGTTGCGCATCTGAGAGGCTGCTTTCCTCCTCTGTGGAGGGAGGTTCATTGCCTTTGCTGCAGTGCTGCCATCTGGTTGACCGTGGGTGGTAGTGCAGCGTTAGGCAGACTGTGAGGTAGAATATCATCCAGGCATACAGACAACACAACTTCGTCTATGCCCCGCACTGCACTGCTAGCATACTGATGTCCTAGAGAGAGATGGGAGAAACACAGAAAATGGCACTAGCACAGCGATGGTGGATCCTTGTATATTCAGGCCCTGCACCACCACTGTTGTACATCTCATGATGAAACCAGATACTCAGGGTAAATGCCCCCTACCACGTCCCCACCTAGAGTGTAATCCACAGCTTAGTGGGGGTTGGGGATATAATGGGATGTCCTGAGGAAGGTGGCTGCTGGAGACTAGAAGGAGAGCATGAAAATAAAATAAAAAGAAATACTAGAACAATGTTCCATCTGTGGCCGAGAAGGCCCCTGAATCTGTCCTCCCAGATATTTGGAGCTTGCCTCCCACTTCCAATGAGCTCCTCACAGCTCCATCCATGGTCGCGAGGGCCCCTGGAGCTGCCCTCCCAGATATTCAGAGCTCGTCTCCCGCTTGCAAGGAGCACCCCACAGGTATGGCATTAAAGCAACCGGACGCTCGCTAGCGGCGAGAGGACTGAGGATTTTTTGGACACCAATTTTTTAATTTTAAATTACAAACACAAGACTGTTGCTGAATTACTAAGTTGGCATAGCAATGGAGATAAAATATTCGTTTCAGAATGCCTCCTAAATCCTGCCATGTTTTTGATGTTACTTTAAGAGTATTGTTTGAGAATACCTCATTTATTCTGCCTTGTTTAGATGTTCTTTAAGCATATTCTGGTCTTTGTTTCTTTCATTCTGCCATTTAATATTTGTTTAGTTGTTCTTATAATTTATCTCATACTGCCACATTGTAGCGTTGCTGCCGGCATTTTTGCTTGTAACAGGATCCACGGAGTTTCCCTATCCCTCCCCTGCTAGGTCAGCCCCCCCCTTTCCTGGTTTTTAAGCTGAGATCCTTCTGCTCTTCTCTCCATAGCTCCATCCGTGGTCGTGAGGGCCTGAAGCTGCTCTCACAGATATTCAGAGCTTGTCCCCCACTTCCAAGGAGCTCCCCACAGGTACGGCATTACAGCAACTGGATGCTCGCTAGTGGAGAGGATTGTCCTGCCGATATCCTGCATCGACTACCCCACCACCACCCTTGGTGATCCATTTCCTTTATAGTGTAGGGTAACGTGTCACAAAAACCTATCAGCCTGCTTCCTCCTTTGCAGATTATCTTCTCCCATCACTAGTGGACGCTATTTACAAGTACCCACTAGTAACCAATCTAATTCACTGGACCACAATGCTGCCTCTCTACCTAGTCTCTTCTCTCCTACCTTCAGTGTCACTCCCACCGACCATCTACCTCAAGAAGCACACAGGAAACATGGTATTTAGCATCCAGTCAGCCCTGTCACCAACCTTTGTAACTTCATCCACCAAGCACCCCCCTGCAGCCAAACTACACATATGGAAGGCTGGCCCCTCAATTCTACCACTCAGCTTTCATGCTGATCTATCAGCCCTACATTCATCCACCTTGCATCCCCCTGCAGTGGCCTCGCAGCCCCCTTCCACTAACCTCAAGCCTCAGTGGCACACACCATTCACCAAACTCATGATAACACTATTACTCCTATTATCTGGGGACATCGAGCCTATCCCAGGGCCTACCCCCACCCCCCATCCACCTACTCCCATGGGGCCTTAAAGTAGTACACCTTAATATCCACAGCCTACTGTATAAACTAGCCTTGCTGCAACCAACTGTGTCTTATCCCTAAAGCCTGACATCTTAATCATTTTGGAAACCTGGCTAAAGCCCTACAACATGGACACTGAAATCACCACCCCAGGCTACACAGTCATCCACCATGACTACCAAGGCAGCAAAAGAGGTGGTGGCATAGCCATGCATATCTTATCCTCCCTCCAGTTTACCCCGTCAATCTACCTTTACCCGCGCAATCCATCGACACCTTACTAATTAAACTCTCACTCCCCCACACTATTCCCATATTCATAGCTGGATCCTACTGCTCCCCTGATTCACTATTGCCATCTATCCTGGATCACCTGATCACTTTGAAATCTAGCGCTTCGGGGTGAGCTCCATATCCTTGGTAATTTAAATTTGAATTGGATCTCCTTCGCTACCTACAATTTTTGCAACCAGGTGTCTGCCCTAAACCTGATCCAACTGATCACTGAGCCCACACGCCTTAACCCCAAATTGCATAACCACTCTCTACTAGACTGGGCCCTTACCTCACACCAACACCTAATAATTGCCTCAGGCCTACTTCCAGACTCACTAAGTGACCACCACATGACATATGTGGTACAGAAAATATTCTGTCCCAAGGCCCCCTTCCCCAGATCCATCCATATCCAGTCATTTAAATCCCTGGACCTTGCCTCACTCCTAAATGACCTGGCTGCCACAGATTGGTCCTTCATATCCTGAGCTACATCTATAGACTCTGCACTGGAGTATTTCAAGACCAGGTTCTTAGCCACCTGGAAGACATGTGCCCCACTCAGATGGACTAGAGTGAGGGGCGCTCACCTGCCATGGATCACAGCTGATATTATGACCCACATCAGAGCAAGAGACCAGGCATGGAATTCGCTCGGAGCCTCCAGCTCCCCCACAGTGCATGCCAATTCCCGCTCCTTATGCAGCACCTGCACTAGACTAATCCAACAGGCAAAAGCTAACTACTTCAAAGCCACCTTCCAATCTAACTTAAATCACATGGTAAAATTCTGAAAGGTGGTGAAATCGCTTTTCTCCCTACCCTCCCAGCCTCCAACCCTGGTCTTAAATGTAGGTGATACCTCAGTAACAGACGCTCTCAAAGTGGCCTCAGAATTTAACTGCTTTTTCACAAACTGTACCTCATCACTTTTGTCCTCATTCCTTCCTTACCATCAAAAAGCCACCCCCTCTACCTCCAACACGTGGGTCAAATTTCCTGCCTCTGCCTTCTCGTTCTGTCCTGTCACCCAAATGGAAGTTTACAATGCCTTTACTGCACTAAACTCTTCTAAGGGCAAATGTCCTTCTGGGCTGTACAACAAAATGCTATACCTGGCTGCTTCTGCCATTGCTAACTCCCAGGCCGCTCTTTTCAACCTCTCCTTCTCCCTAGCTTTTGTCCCTATGAATGGAAACATGCAACCGTTATCCAGCTGCCGAAGGGAGGTGACCCCTTCGCCCCCAGTAATTACCATCCAATTTCCCTCCTCCCCATACTGGCAAAACTATGAGAGCACCTCGTACTCTAACAACTTTCCTCATTTCTCAACTCCTCCTCCTTCTTCTCACCTTACCAGTCTGGCTTCAGGAAGTCCCACTCCACCACCACTTCCCTTCTACAGTTCACTGATTCCATTCTTGCTGGTATGGACAAAGGCCACATCACCTCAGCCATTCTCATTGACCTGGCAAAGGCCTCTGACACTGTCTCCCATGCAGTCCTCCTGGACAAGCTCTCTCTCTCTCTTGCAGGGCTCTCTGATGAGGCCACCAGCTGGTTCCACTTCTATTTGGTAGGCAGGTCACAATCTGTCAGAATGTGAAACTCCACATCTACCCCCCTCCCAGTCACCACTGGAGTCCCCCAGGGCTCAGTCCTTGGCCCACTTCTTTTCTCCATCTTCCTAAATGACCTGCCCACTGCCTGCCCACACACGTCCATCCACATTTATGCAGATGACACAGTGCTGTATACATCAGACCACTCGACTGTTGATGTGTTGACCAGGCTACGGCAAGACTTCAATGATGTTCAGCTCTGGTTTCATGTAAATCAACTTTTTCTCAATGCCAAGAAGACCATCTCAGTGACCTTCGGCATGACGCAGAGACTCTCAGCTCCCCACTATCCCCTCCTTCCACACCCTGGATGGGACTACTCGGGAGCCTTGCTCCTCCTCCTTTAGATACCTCAGGGTCTGGTTTGACCAGCACCTCGACTTCTCTGTACATGTAGATGCCATCCACAAAAAACTCAACCCCAAGCTGGGTGCCCTATATCACAAACGTTGTTGCACCCTGTTGCCAGCCCACCATACACATCTACAGAAAATGATCCTCCTTATACTCAACTACAGGAATGTAGTCTACAGTTCTGCTCCCAAGTCCACTTTAGCCAGACTGGACACCCTCTTTCACTCTTTCTGATGTTTTGCTGTTGATTGCCCTCCCTCTACATACCACTGCAATTTCTACCAGACTCTCAACCTCCCCTCGCTCCAGGACCTTAGACAGTCCCACTGCACCAGTCTCACAGACAAAGTTCTGGTCCCAGTCTTTGCCACCTTATCTCCCTCTGCCCTAATGGCCGAGACCCCTCCAGCATAACCCCTCAGATACTTTGACTCCCACCTCCTGGTTGTGCCACACATGTCCTCTTCTGCTGACCAGGCAACCTTCAGACATTGCATGCCCAAACTGTGAAACTCCCTCCCTGCTGCCATCCGGCTCAAGCCTCCAACTCAGCATCTCAACCCTCTCCTCAAAGTGCATTTCTACTCCACCTGTGCTTGTGGCAATTGACTATGCTGAATGTATGTCAGACACTGCTAAGTTTCTACTATGTATAAGTACCTAGCACTCTACCTTGAAGCTTGACTTGATCTTTGCTATTAATATGCCTATTGTGTCTCAATTATCCCTAAACTACAGCTGTATTGATTTTAACTGTTCTGTCCCTTGTATTATCATCCTGAATGTATATTCTATATATGTACCTCCACTGTCCCCCATACCCAGGATGAACCTGGAATCGAACAGTACTCTGCTCAGTGTGCCTTCCTGATAAAACTTTTAAATAAATAAATAAAAATGTAATGTGAGGAGGAGGGCTTTAATTGCCATCAGCTTACAGGGAGGAGGTACTGTGGAGTGGAACTGCTGACTGTGGGACCAGTCATTGCTGCATTAGGGCTGTGCGTATGGTTCAGTGGGTGCTAAACACAACGTGGAAAGTTGTTCATGCTGGAGTCATGATTCTCAGTGAACCTCAAATCCCCATTAATGCCAACCAGGATCTGAATGCTTACTGCTGTATTGTTTACCCTTTGTCACATACACAGTACTTTGTAGGTTTTGCTACATGCACAATAGGCCAAGACACCTGATTTTGGGTAGCTTGAACTCATAAATTAGGGATCAAAGCGTTCCAACCTCTGACCCGGTCAACAAAAGTCCAACCTGCCAAGCTTTTCTGTTTAGGAAATTGAATTGCAACACTTTGTGAACAGCAGAGCCCGACAGTATAGCAGCCAGGAACAGAGACACCTGCAAATAGATCAATATATGACACAAAAAGAAATGAAAAACTAAAACAAAGGTCAGTATTCGGCCTTAGAGGCTTTCAGTTCTGTCTACCTTATAAAGTATGGCTGTGCTTTCTATGCTATATTCTTTATTTCAAAAGCACACCAAAATAAAAGGTCTAGAAATGAGAAGCCCATGATAATGCACTAGTGGCATTACAAAAGCATTTATTGTACCCACACCCCCAAGGCCATTTCTCTTCATTGGTAAATGCTAATATATTCATGAGAAAGCAGCTATGGCTGATGCTGCCCTTAAGGGACCTTCGTGGTGCTGGTAAGGGAGAAGGATTATCTTCCTGTTTCAGAAAAGCCGCTGAAATCTGATCTGCTTCCCTTTGATCTTCTTCAGCAAAGCTGCCTTTAAAATAATTCAGCAGATGTGACACCCCCTCCCTACCTTTTCTCATCTATCTCAGCACTCTGTAAATCCCCTAGGGTGGGAGGTATGCTCACCCATGGCAAGTCACACCATTGAAAGCTCTCTGTACTCAAAAGCCACCAGGGAGTTATGATCTCCAAATAGAAACTGTCACTGTGCCTGCATAAAAGGGCAAGTAAATGTTATGAAAGCATAAATATATGATGTTTTTAATTTAAAGGAACACTGTCTTTTTACCACCCAAATGGTGTTGATGGCAGCACAGGATATCATAAAGTATATAAATCTGTAAGATCATGCCCCGAATGCAGGGGTTCAGGGAGTCAGTCCTTTCAATGTGACTGCAATATTATCCTCCCCCAAGAAAGAGAAGGCTGACTAATATTAGAGCAGCTGACAAATTGCCAGAGTTTAAACAATATGTAAGTTCATTCCTCAAAAGCCAGTGAACGATGTAATTAACTGTTGTACATGATGCTTAAACCAATATTATAGACTGGCTCAGATGTAATGTATTGATGTTAAAGATCTGAAACTAACATGATTTTGAGGGGAATAAACAGGGTAGACTGCAATTATCTACTCACAAGGTATCAGAACACTGTACCCAGGGGGAAATGGCTAGAAGTTGGCAGTAGAGGGGATTCAAAAGAAATACAAGCAAGGCCTTTTTGACAGAGGAGGTGGTGAATGAATGGAATAGTTTAGCCAAGCAGGTGGTTGAAGCCAAGTCAGTGACAAGGTTCAAGCATGGATGAGACCAACCGAAGGGGATAGTGAGTAAGTGAAGTCTAAAGGAAGGGGGAGTGTAGACAACCTCAGGAGGGCAGGACTGAGATGTTATTAAGCCAGTAAGCTCAGTAAATCCAGTCTGGTGTTAGGCTGGGCACAGAGTCAGGCATGTAATGGACAGACTGGATGAACTGCTGGATCTTTATCTGCCAATAAATTCTATGCAACTATGAATCTAACACTGCCAAAAATTAATACAGTATTTAAGTATGACCGGGAACTGGTTTACCACTAGTTAATCCAATCCTCAGGTGCATAATGAGGTCTCACAGCATAGCAAATCAAACAAAAAGTAGCAATCGAATTGGCCCACAGACATTTTAAGTCCCCAGATTAACTCCTGCAAAATCTGAGGCTGAGGCTTCATCACAAGAAGGCACAGCAGATAGAAACTATAGAATGGGAAAAACAAGAACTTCCTAAAACCCAAAGCATATTAAAGCACACTGTCAGGCAGACATTTAAATTTCATATGAGTTAATAGTTGTAGTAGGCAGCGGGCACATTCCTTCAATCTACAATCAAGCTTTTGTGTGTTGAAGATTTATCTTCAGAAGCTGTTTTTTATTTAAACACAGGACTGCCACAAAACACAGGACTGCCACTTAAACACAGAAATTAAACAATTAAATGCATTTTAGAAGAGTCTACTCATCAAATTCATCATTAAATTCCTCATCTCCCACCCCTGGAAATTGCCCTGGTCTCTTCTGTGATTAAGTAGCCTTATCACTCCCCCCCCCCCCCCAAACATACACACAGACACACACATGCACACACACCACCTTCTTGATACTGAAAGGAAAACATGGCCAAGTGAGCTCCCTTCTAAACCCAAGTCACTGCACAACAATACATGCAGTGCCTCTGGGCCACAGGGGGTATTTTTTCTTTATTTGTGATAACATTTTAATTGCAAGTTTTCATATAAACAGTACATAAGGGTATAAGAGAATAAACCTATGTACAATCAATAGTACAAAAGAATGTTTCATAAATTCATAAGCAAAATTGCCCATGTTATTAATTTTGCTCCACTGAAATAAATAAAGTCCATTGACCAAGAATAGAGGTGTGGTGTCAGTGTCCATTTGCATAAATGCCTGGTGACAGGAAAAAAACATGTCTATTGGTATCTATATTACAATGTACCTATGGTACATCTGCAAAGTCACATCATATAAGTAACGGGGAGAGAGAGACAAGGGAAGGGGGACAGGAGAGGGAAGGGGGCTGGGGAAGAGGGAAAAGGGATGCCACATCAAGATATAAAGTCCGAGCAGTGATCTAACTGAAACAGGACCCAACACCTCCATTGTTCACCAAGTACCAGGAGTTTATTCTGTAATGTGTAGGTCACCTTTTCCATATTATAAATAGAACTCACCGTATTTCACCAATATGTTATAGTGAGAATTTGTTTAGTGTGCCATAGGTGTGTTATTGTCTTTTTGGCTGCTAATATTAATATCAATATAAGTTTGAGTGTTTGCCCTCGTAGTGACACCCTCCATGGGGAGGAATTGCCAGAAAGAACAGCAATGGGGTAATATAAAATGGGCAAGGAAATCTCTGTGTCATGATTGGCTCAGACTTGGTTCTAGTCATGGCAGTAAAAGAGCACCACCAATGGATAAAAACAGGTGCCTACTAACCAGAAAAACTCAAAGAATTTATATGCCACTTACTTCCTAATTTCCATCACAAATACGGCTACAACCTTTACTCATATAGAAAAAACTTCAGTTAGGCCCTAAAAATGAAAGTCCATTAAATTAAGTAAGTAAATAATTTAATGTTATTTTACTCAAGAGACCCTACTTATACACATGCACACATTTAAAAAAAAAATCAAATACTATTTAGAGTTTCCATTGCTGGTGTTTCTTTGATGACCATGAACAACCCCCCTCCTATCCCTGCCAGTTTGCCACAGAACTCCCTGCTTCTTACCTGGCAACAGATATAATTGAGGTTCTGGCTCCAATTGAGGCCTGTGTGTGTGTGTGTGTGTGTGTGTGTGTGTGTGTGTGTGTGTGTGCCTGTGTGTGTATGCCAGTGGAACTCTGAAGAATTCTGAATTCATGTATTTCATGTAATCATTCTATGTGTGAGAGGGAGCATTCTACTACTACAATAATGCAGAGCTTTTAATTCTTCTATTCCATGGTAAACAATCACACAATGTATTGAATGTGAAGAAAGACAGATGACTGAGAGATGAAAAACATCTGTGGAAGGACTAGTTTACATTATTTAGCAACATTTTATTATATTTTTTGTGGCTTTGAAAACTTTTAGAGTGTTCGTTTTTTAACAGTTGGCTATGGGCCCGTTTTATATAAGCACAAAGGCTGTCCGGGGACATTGATGGTGCTAGGTTCTCCCACAGACAGGGGACTGAAGGCACTCAGTGTTGCCTCATGCCGTAATATGCCCCTGGCCATGGGGGAACCTAGTACCACTAATGCCCCATTGTGCCTTATTGCTTAATCCTCTTCCAGATAACAAGCTGTAGCTTCAAGTTCCATAATCACATCCTGTCAATAAGGCTGGACAAATGGGCACAGCCAAAATACATGATCTTGGTTTGCAAGCCGTTGCCCACATCTCCCCAATAAACCCCCTTTATATTTAGTCACTATTTCTGGAGAACACAAAATCTATACTGCCATTTCCATGCAAACTCGTACTAGCTTGTTGCCAAGCTTCTAAAAGACAGCTTTGCTAACTTAAGCCATTCAGCAATGGCATGTGATGTACCAAGTTCTAGGTTCCAGTTTTGCAGAATCAAGTCTGTCCTGTTGTGTCATGTGAATAAACTAATAAAGTTCTATAAAGGTGCCCAATGAGATAGGACTATTGCTCCCCCGTCATATGACTCATTAGTAACTGCTGAAGCAGGGCTACTTTGTCTGGGAGAGAGGTTACCACTCCTCCCTGCTCCCAAACATAATAATGGACCTGAAGATATCTAAAATGATCCAAGGCTGGCATATGGAAGGTAGCCTGTAGGACAGCTTAAGGGAAGCATGAAATGAGAATCCAACATTTGAAAGAAAATCCTCATCCCCAGCCAAATCTAGCTCTTCATTGCTGTGTCAACTTGACACTGTCAAGTTTATTTACAGGGTATGCAAAACCAGTAATTGTTTCAAAGGAGTTTCCATTCAAAACTTCTTATGGAGTAACACCCATTGATGCAAAGTATCGGCGGTGTATCTGATAAATTTGGATACCGGTAGGCAGCCCATCAGGTTTCCAAATAATCAAAACTATAAAAATAATATAAATCAAAAATATCATTTAGGGTAAACTCTACGTGCTTCCAATAGGACTGCCAGGTAGCAGTTATCCAAAGGCAGATTCTTTACAGTTGTGAAGAATAAGCATACCACAACAAATTAGGGAAGTTAACTCCACTTTTCTCCTCAGGGAAATGGAGGACTGACAGACAAATCTTTGGTGGTACCCCTGCCAAATAAATCTATAAATTTATATATTTCAGTATTTCAAATAGACAGTATCTTGCATAATTGGCAGGGTTTGGCGATAGTAAAGTACACGGTGCAAAATATTTTGGAAAATTACTTCCAGCTGATTAAAAACCCTAAAGGTAGCTGAGTCCAGTGTGTTAATCTTCTGCTATTTTTGTGGTCAAAGGCTAAAAATTAAGCAGTTCCAAATTGGATAATTGCTTAATAAGTTTTATCCCCATATTGCTGAAACACCACTTATCCCACCGGGAGGGTAACTGACTTTTTATTGACCTGAGGGAGTATAGTGATACAGTATGAACTCTTTTGGGGGTTCAGCTTATAGCCTGCTATATGACTGAAGAAAATGAACACCTCCCAGATTGCTGGAAGGGACTCATACAGGGAGGTTAGGGTAAGCAATATGTCACCTACAAAAAGGGAAAGCTTAAAGTTCCTGCCTCCCCCAGGAATACCCAGGATCCAAGGATGATTCCAAATTGCCTCAGCCAGTGGCTCTAAACAGAAGGTAAAAAGGAGGGGGGGTTGGGGCATCCATTCCTTTTGCCTCGCTGCAGTGGGAAGGGTGATGTAGTAGAGCCATAACTCTTAGATACACCTTTAAAAAAAATGAATATTTTCCTGTTTGGGGAGGCAGGGCACCCTTGCCTTATGCCTTGATGCAACGGAAACGGTAATTTAATAGAGCCATAACTCTTAGATAAGCCTGAAAACATGAATATATTCCTCAGAACATCTCAAGCATCTCCTCCAGAAATCCAAAGTTCAACAGGGTGGCCCAGAGGAAGGGTCTGGCCACCCTGTCGATTGCCTTTTCTGCATCTAAACTTATTAACACTACAGGGTTTTCACAGGTGACTGCATGAGCCAGTAGGAGAAGGGTACGGTGGATACTGTTGTGGGCCTGCGGGTTTCAGACAAAACCCACCTAATCCATGGCTCTGGGTCAGAATAGCACTGACAATAATGCTGTCAGCATCATGAGCATGGCAAAAATGCTGCTAATTATGTTTTTGCAGGGGGTTCGCTCCAAACGCCCCCGGACTGAATGATTCTTGGGGGGGGGAGCAGATCACAGGGAAAGTTAAAATTCGTGGGGCTGTGCAATACTGTTTCCACAGCCCCACATTAAATATTCTAAGTCCTGAGTGCACAAAAAAGTTGGAGACCAGGATTAGAACCCTGGTCTCCAGTGCCACTGGCCACACTGCTTGATGCCCCAGCCCTCCAAGCCATGGGAGCAGCTCAGCCAGCCTCCTGGATCCTGGTGCCCATGTGTGCCATAAGCACCATAGACAGTGATCAGGGGAGCACTTACTGAAAGCACTGTAAATCCCCTCTTGCTGTCCGTGTTAGCACTAAAGGGACTATCGCACACTTGACTGTTGCTGTTCCTGTAGCGCTAATCTAACCGGGTACCCCGATCCATATTGCTAATCTTAGGGAGCATGGCTTCCAACATGTTAGCTCAAAAGGGCATAAAGGACTTGTAATCATAATTCAATATGGAAATCAGCCTGTATGAAGCTGCAAAGTGAGGGTCCTTATCAGGTTTCACCAGTGCCAAAATGGTGGCATAGTGCCATGAGAGAGGTGGATTCCTCTCCATCTGGATCACTCGGCATGCTGAAAGCACAGGGGAAAGAAATATTCCTGAAACTGCTTATAAAACTTGACTGGATAGCCATGTGGGCCTGGGTATTTACCAGTCTTGGAATCGCTCAATATGAGCTTAATGTCTTCCACCAAAATTGGTGCCAGCAGCCGTTGGGCTGCATCTGGCTCCAACTTAGGTAAGGGGAGAGAGTGTAGGAAGCCCTGGATATAATCTATTGAGATTTCTCCAAGCACTGCAAAAAATGATTGGTAAAATTCCGAAAGAATTGTAAAGTTGGAGAATGCAGGCCTGAGACCAGCATACTCAAAGTCTTCTGACCAAATTTTGAGCTGCACATGCCCCCCCTCCCAACCTCATATAAGAATGCAGGAGGTAATGAAGGGCATGCTCCCCCTTGGCATCCATTATCTGCTGTATGTCCTGTTTTATAGTAGCTATTTGAGGAGCAACTGTTTTGTCACCTTATAGGAAGAAGGACTGCACTGACTGCAAGGTGTGATGCAATTTGAGGAACCTACTTTTTTATGTTTATGCTTCCTAAAGAATAAGCAATAAGCTTTTCCCATATTACCACTTTGATGGTGTCCTAAAGAATGCCAAAAGAGATATTGGGGTCCACATTTTCTTGAATGAACCTAGGGATACTTTCTTCAAGAAGCACGGTAAAGTTCTTGGTCCTTCAGCAGTGAAAGATTAAGCTTCCAGTGTACCTTGCAAACCAGCTTCGCCAAACAAAATTTGGTATAAACTGGTGCATGGTCCAAAAGTAACATTATACAGTGGGAAACATACTGGAGGGAGTTCAGATGCTCAGCCTTTGTCAGGAGATTGTCCAGACAGGCTGATGTTCAGGTCCGCAAGGTGTAGTGCATGTATGCCCACCTGTTAGGAAATGTATGACACCAAACATCAATGGACCACAAATGGGCCAAAATGGCTTTAAGGTATTTTTGAAATGGGGTACTCTGATACCGCAAGGGCTCTTATGCATCCATTTGTTGATTTAGGGTAGTACTGAGATCAAACACTAGGAGCAATTGTCACTGCATAATAGGGGTTATCTTGTTAAAATACCCTTGAGCCACAGTTCTGTTGGAATCTGGTGGAAAACACACACTAGCCAATGTGACTGGGGCATCATATAAAGTTTCCACCACAATAGTATAGTGACTTTTTGGGTCTGTAAAATGCTCATGCAGTTGAAATGGAGCTACCTGTGGTACCAGGATCATTACTCCCCATCTTCTGCCTGATACGTGTGAAGCTGCCTTTACCACCAAGAAGTGAAACTTTTGAATTGTTTTATGCTCCTCTTCAAAGAAATGAGTCTCCTGAAGGAGGATAGCATCTGGGCAAGCTCTTCTCAACTACTGCAGTATCCGATACCATTTAACGTGATTATGGCTACCATTTATATTACTTGAGAAGAGGTAGTCATAGTAATGCAAAAATACTAGAACCTAACTGGAATTAAACTAAAGTTTAGGATTTCCTACAGCCCCCCTATGGTACAGGTGTATGATACGTATTCTCCCTTAGAAGTTAACATGCAGAAACTTTGATAAGCAGTATAGCATCTCCCCTCTTCTCTCACATAAGCACCTTATGTAATAAACATCAGGGGCTGGATATTCAAAAGGGTTGTGCAATGCACAATAGGGTTGCACCTGCGCAAGTCAGAAAATGCGCCATTCTGTGATATTCAGCAGGAGGCAGTTGCGCCACTGAAAACATGCTGAGCAACAGCGCAATGCTAATGAAGGCATGCTCAACTGAAGGGGTGGAACCATGCACAAAGTGCGCAGTGCGATGTTCAAAGACTTGTGCAGTGCGCAACAGTGGATCAGGTGGAAGTTGTGCCATAGCGGAAATGAGCCAAAATAAAAAGGAGCAAGTAAGAGGTGCAAGAACGCTACAGGGAAACCACATGAGGCAAGGAGAGAGACAGGGCAAGAGGGACAAAGAGGGCAGGCCAGAGAAACCAGAGGACATAATAGGGGCAAGGGAAGGTGTGTGGGGCCACAGTGAGCAGAGGCCAGTAGGTATACCCGGTGCAGTGGAGGTAGCAGTCAGGACAGCGGGGGGGAACACAGCAACAACAGCCGGGGGGGTGAACACAAGCCAGGGACATGGACAGTGCCACCTTCCACATGGAAGCTGTAATGAGGGGGTGAGACGGCATGCTGTAGGGGGACGTGGCCGTGGAAGGGCCCGTCAGTGGTATGCCCCCAACAGGCAGTACCGAGCCTGCACTAGCTTTGAGCTGTACCCAGATGGCGAGATTGTGGGCCGGTACCGCCTGAACAGGGCGCTACTGAGGCGGCTCTGTGAGCTGTGCCGTGATGTGATGCAGGCACCCACACGGCGGAGTCATGCTCTGTCAGTGAAGACAAAGGTAACAGCCTGCATGTGCTTGCTCGCCAGGGGTACCTTCCAGAGACCAACAGGGGACACCATAGGCATAACACAGTCGGCCACGTCACGCATCCTCACCCAATTCCTCAGCGAACTGCTGCCACATGCTGCGGAGTACATCCATTTCCCCAGCACCGCGGCGGAGCACACAGCAAACATTCAGGAGTTCCACAGGGTAGCATGTATGCCTGGCCTGCTAGGGGCGATAGACTGCACCCAAGTGGCCATTCGCATACCACCTGGCCCTGAGGAGGCTGCCTATATGAACCGGAAGGGTTATGCCAGTGTTAACGGCCAGGTGGTGTGTGATGCCAGTGGGAGCATCATCAATGTCTGTGCCATGTACCCTGGGGGAGCACATGATTCATTCATATGGTACCAGTCAGCACTGTGCCATCGATTTGAGAGTGGAGACATCCCCACAGGACATCTAGTGGGTGAGTATGCATGTAGAACTGACAAATCGTGGGCAAGGGGGGGTAAGCCACAGGTGCCATGGGTGTAGCACACAGGGTTTGGGGCAGTCTGAGCCTGAACAAGACACTAACCTCCACTATCTCCACACAGGTGACAGTGGATACCCACTTTGTCCCTGGCTGCTCACACCCTACCAGCGGCCCATGACCCCATCGCAGCAACGATTCAATGAGGCACATGCCACCACATGCAACATCATTGAGCAGGTGTTTGGGATGCTGAAGGCGCGTTTCCATTGCCTGGACACCTCTGGCGGTGCCCTACAGTATAGCCCCTCAAAGGCCTGTGGGATATTCCTGGCCTGTTGTATCCTGCACAACATGGCCAAAGACCATGGGATAGCCATACAGGTTGAAGAGGGGGACAGCGATGGGGACGACGGTGATGCCGGTGATGATGGGGATGGGCAGCCTCCCCTTGGACGACGGGACCCCTGACTGATCCGGATGGCCCAGCTGCACCGGGACACCATCACAGAGGAGCACTTCACCCAACACAGGTAAGTCATGGGGCCATGTGCAACCAACAGTGGCTAGGGCACAACCCACATACACACAGGGAAACACACCGGGGTGCATGATGGCAAGGGAAGTGGCAGGGCACAGAAACACACACATACAACCAGGGAGGGGTGAACAGTAACACGTCTCATGGACAGACACACATACACACACACAATAGGCACAAAGTGCACAGGGGTCAGGTGCACAACAGAGCCGGAACACAGACACTGAAAACACACATGCCCACAGGCCACCATGTCCACTGACTGTCCATGTGCGTGTGTCAGATGCTGGGCACCTTCGCACTTTGGTGTACAGCGCAATGCAGGCATCATAATGCACACGCACCTATGGACAGCAGTCGGGAGGGTGTGCAGGTGGTCCGTGTGTCTGCGTGTAGGACTGGGCACCCACCGGAGCACTGCCCACCGAAACACGCATTGCACACAGGGCAGCACCAGACAGGGCCCGCACTGGGAGACAGCTCAGTCTTGCAGCACAGTGCCACAGCTGCCTCAGATGCGTGGGTGGCCCCTCTGAGACCCAGCAGCACTGGCAGGCTGAGCACGGGCCTCATGGGGTGGCACAAATGGTCCACCAGGGGTTCCACTGCGTGAACGTGACCTTGCCCACACAGGGGTCTGCAGCACACCGAACATACCTGCACCAGGAGTGCTCAGGATGCCCACAGCTGAACCCTGCATCGACAGGGTGGGCGTCACATGACACTGGGAATGGGGAGTGGATAGCATACTGCATGGTGTGAGCGGCACAGGGGCACCTGACTGTGTGCCCAATGTGGCCACGACAGCGACCAATGCCTGTGTCTGCCTGTCAATGGCCGAGGTCACATCCATCCACAAATGGTCAATCCGTGACAGGATCCTCTCGTTGTCCCTGCTGTGTCACTCCTCAACCCGCTCCAGAGCCACACACAGTGCCTCCACGGACTTTGCAACCCGCATCTGCTGCTGTACTGATGCCTGCAGCAGGAGGGTGTGCTCGTCAAAGAGGTCATCTGCCACATCGGCAACCTGTCCCTCAGGGTATGGAAGGGCCTAATTTTCAGCACCCCTTGAGGGTGGGCACTGCTCACCAGGACCAGGTTTGGGCAAGTCCACAGGCGGTGCACATACGCCACCGCTGAACCCTGTACCCCCAGTCACGGTGGGTGACTGCTGCTGCTGCCCCTCTGCCTGCTGTGCCCAAGGGATCAGTTGTTCCACTGCTGTGGCCTCATCAGTGCCAGTGACCTGTACAGCCACTGGTGCTGCCCCACCGGTGCTGACAGGCACAGCCTGGGACTGTGCTGACGTGCTGGCACACACGTCGGAACCAGCCAGGTCCATGGGCGTGAGCTGTCCTGATGTGTGTCCATTCTGTGACACACACATGTCAATGCCCATAGTAGTCATTGCATCATCAATGGTGCAGGTCTGTGCCACAGCCACAGCCACAGTGTGCTGGCATGCTTGGATGCCAGACCACTGAGACACAGGAAGGGCACCCCCCACACCTGTCCCAACGACATCAGTGATGGCAGCCAGGCGTGCACACTGGTGCAATGCATGCTGGCTACCTGTGGAGGTGGATGGTCCCTCCTCCAACTCTGGATGGCTGTCCACAGTGGACAGGCCCTCCACCTCTGACCCCTGCAGATGCACAGGATCTGTAACAGAATGTAAGGACACGTTAGTGCATGTGATCTACCTTCCCCCCCGACCATGACATACCATGCAATGATGGGCTACCACCTGTCTGGAAGCCACCTCCAGGAACACCCTCAATGGCACTGTGCTGCATGCTTGTAGTGAGCCTGTCCTCTGCCGGAGTCAGCTGCACCACCTCCGGCTTGCCCCCGCCTGTTGCAGCACGTGCCACCCTGATGGCTGCCACCTTCTCCTTCAACCTCCTTCTGTAGGTTCCCATCTACTTTTTACACTCCTGCACAGAGTGCTGGTGGCTGTCGTGCAGGTTGACGGCACATGCCACCCCCTCTCATGCAGCAGCATGGGCCTGAGGGGTGCCCTGCCATCCACTGAGAAGTGGCTCTTCATCCAGGTAGGCTTCGAAGAGTTCCTCCGTCTCAGCCTTCGTAAAATTAGGCCTCCTCTTCCGCCCACCATCATCCTCCTCACCCAGTCCTCGCTCGGTCATTTCACAGCCTGTATGGTGAGAGTGGTCACCTGTGACTGTGCAGTGCACAGCAATTCCCTGAGACCATAGTCCAGAACATCACACAGCATGCAACTCACCTATCAACTGCAGTAACCGAATATGGCCTCTGCAGAACAGTGTCACATTTTTATAGCGCAATCCATGCAAATTAGGTGTGGAGCAACTTTAATGAGATGCAAATCACGCTGCTGCGCCATTGAATGGCTGATCAGATGATTTGCATATGACGGCTGAATATCGTGCTGTTGCGCTTTGCGCAATATGGTTGAACGTGCTGAGCCAATGGCGCAGTTCTGTGACTGCGTAGTACACCGCACTGCACATGCCCAGGTAGCTTACGCAGGCATCTGCCGCGCTGATGACATGCTGAGCACGGTAGGCAATTCAGGGCACGGCCACCATTGTGCCAGTGGCACTACAGTGACGGTCACTACATGGCACTGTGGCAAAACTGCACAATAGTTCGCTGTGGCAATGGCACACAGGAGGCCAATCGCGCTGGATGCATAGACGTCCGATGGCACTGTGTGTGGCCATGCGCCAGAGACCCATGACCCTGTGCCTGACCTTTGCCCCCTTGGCGCTGTACGTACTGCATGTCTGCAGCTCTATCGCGCTGTTCGGTGACAGCGTGATAGGGAATGGTGGCGCTGTACTGACAGTACGATAGGGAATACAGGCATTGTATTGCACAGCAATTCCACGTGGGGTTGCCGTGCTGTGGAGCACCATATTGCCTACTATAGATCTGGAGATGGCATGCAGAAGAGCCCCCCAATGGAGTGCCCTCGAGCTGGCCAACCTGGTGGCCATTGTGGAGCCTCACTATGGCCCACTGTATGGGGAGGTTCCCCTGGACAGGGCCAGGACTCAGGTCTGGCAACAGGTGGCCACTGGCCTGGAGGTGGCCACTGGCCAAAGGAGGACCTCCGAGCAATGCAGGCACTGCTATGGGGACCTGAGGAGGAGGGAGATGGGGCTACTGGCACATCTGCGGTCGCATGCCAGGAGGAGCGTGGTGCCTCATCCAGGTGGGTGATCCGTCTACGCACCTGTATGGTCCATATGGGTAACACTGTCTTTTGTGTCCAGCACATGGGGAAGTTGGTCTAGGGTTGGCTGTGGCAGTGTTTACAGGGTATGTGATGTATGGGTCTGCTGGGTGGGTGGGCACACTCCATTGGGGCAGGGGAATATGCTTTGGGATTGTACTGATGTGTTTCTCACCTTTTGTTTCCCACAGGCGTGGCAGAGCGGAGAGGGCCATGGCTGAGCAGCAGAGGGTGGTGGCTGCAGTACCCGAGCGTGGCGGTGAAGAACCACAACGCCAGCAACAGCCCGATGAGGGTGAGTGCCATGACAACATGATTGCTATTGCATGCTGTGTGACAGGGTGGGGAGCAGGGCATGGCCACCATCCATGGACACCACTGCCATGCACGCGACATGTGACAGTCAGCACTGTACTGTCCAGTGGCACTGCATGTCTGGGACTGCGTCAATGGTGGTCCATGCGTGCACTGGGCACATGGCTGTGGCACTGCCTGCCCACCGCATAGCCACATTACTGTACGGCCTTGGTTGTGCTGTGCTGGACATGGGCCGTGTGTGTGTGCAGTGGTACACATGGCTGTTGCTGCCTGGTTGGGCATGTCTTGTGCACACGGTCACTGTGGGTGGGTGCACACCATCACAGGAGTGGGGCATGGCTGTATGCCATACATGATGGGTGGGCTGCAGGAGATGGTCAGTCACACCCATTGACTCTGATGCCTTGTCCTAGGTGTCCAGATACTCCCTCATAGAGTGATCCATGCAGCAGCTATTGCGGGTGGCCACAGAATCCCTGGAAATCCTGCGGGACCTCCAGCAGCATGGGGTGCGGAGGCGGCAGCCAGGACCGGCACCAGGCAGCAGGGGAGCAGGCTGGAGACCAGCAGCTGGATATTACCTCCCACCTTTGACTAACCCTCACACCCCGCCTTCCCTCTCCCAGTTGTTCACCCCTGCCCCTTACCCAGCCCTACCTTGTACCCGTACCTCCACCCCAGTTTTGTATATATGTAAATAGATGTTGATGTTGTTGTTGTTGTACTTGTTTTATTGGTTTTCTAATACAGATATTTTGATATGAATACTGTGGTGGTCTCTGATTTGCAGCAGGCTATAGGTGCTCAGTTGCAGTGGTGTGCATGGCATCTGGGGAAGTTTAGTCATGGGTATGTGTGTGTGTGCATGGGGAGGTGTCTCTGGTGTGGGAGTGGATTTCAGTCTGTATCTGTGGTGTGTGTGTTGTTCTCTGTGCATTGCATTGCTGTGTGCAGTGTTTCATGGCGCCTGCTCTGTGTCCATTGTGCCCCTGTCAAGCTGTCCTTGGCCTGTGCAGCTGACACCCTTGCATGTCTGTGGCCTGCCATGTCTGCTGCCTTGTCAGTGGGGGCTGTCCCTGCAGGTCATCCACTGTGACCGTCACAATGCTGGGTTGCCACCTGTCACCGGTGGGGTGCATGTTTGCCTCGGGTGACACTGTGGCCTCCACAGTTGCTGTCCCACCTCCATGCTGTGTCTTGTGTGTTGCGGGGGCTGTGCAGCACTGTCTGTGACTTGTGATCCAGGCATAATCTGGTGGCGTACAGGGCCACAGTACATGCACAGGGTGGGCGTCATCCCTGTGCCATGGTGGACTGCAGGCTGTGTGTGCACAGTTTACATGTGCCCACACTGGGGGCTTGGTTGCCACACTACTGCGTCCCTGTGTTGGTGTCCCCGAGGGTATGGGTGTGTGTTTTCCCCTGCACTGTGTTGCATCCGGTGTGCTGCATGCTTCCACGCACCACTGTGGGTGTCTGTGCTGGCTGCTGTGGCTCGTGGTGGGTCGCGCTGTGACACCCGTCTACTGTGCAGGGTGCTGTATCAATGGCAGTGGTGTCAGGGGCACTCCCTTTCCTGTGTGGGGTACCACTTGTGGTGACACATGTTCGGTCACTCAGCTGTGCCTCAGGGGGGTTGTGTGTGTTGGCACTGTGTCGGCCATTATTGCATTGCCGTGTGCTGCCACCCACTGCTGGGTGCTCATGGTGGCTCTGGCTTGTATGGTTCTGTGGTACACGAGGTTGCAGTGTGACGGGGGGGTATGCATGGGGATTCCTGCAGTGATGGTCACTGCTCATGGGGGGTGTCTTGGGGTCACAGTGCAGGGTGTGCTGTGCCCAGGGGGGGCTGCTGTACAATGGGGTGGTCCGCCCCCCTTGTGTGGCAGTCTCAGCTTGCCAGTGGGTGTGCTGGGGCAACATGGCCCAGCTGTGCTTTGTTTGCTTGTCCCCATGGGCCGATGGATATTCCATCCCTCCCCCAGTTGTGCTGTGCTTGGGGTGTGGGGGTGCATTGTCAGTTCTGCAGTGTGTTCCTGTGCCCATCTGTGGCATGGGTGGTGGGCCCCTGCCTACCTCCCTGATTGTGCAGTTCCATTGCTCTGCTGCTGGGGGGCTCCCTGCTTGCACTATGGCGCCTCTGGGCTGCTCAGCTGGGCTGCCCTTGTTGCGCTATAGCGCATCGTATCTGCTCAGCTTCCCCTTCCTGGTTGCGCTATGGCGCAGGTTGTGCGATATTCAGACGTTGGCTGGTTGCGCAATTTGGCTTGCTCCATTTTTGAATATTGCATCTATTGCACATGTGCGCAATGGACTCGTGCTTGCTCCTGCTATTGCGCACATTTTGGGCGCAGTTTGAATATCCAGCCCCAGGAGTACAGAAATCTGTAGAAAGACACCATAGAACAACAGAGGCCAAAACTGGTCAGACGAAACAGAGAAGAGTGCATAGTATGAGAGGCAGTAAAGTACCAAAAACATATCACCTACTGGGTGACAGTAAAATGCGCAAACTGGTGGGGGTAACAACTGGCATCAACGTATGTGTTTCTAAAGTCAGAAGGTGAGTTTTCATGGATGAGAAATGATGGATGTTCCTGTAGGAGGGGAATTCACAGCAGAAGCTGTGAGCCCATTACAGTAGCCTGTTACACTGAGATCAGTCACTGAGGCCTGCGATAAAGGACCCAGTACCCACCCTCAGGAGGTGGATGTCTGACAGCTTGGAAAGTAACTTGTAGTGGGATTGCTCCAAATCCCTCCCTAAAACACAAATCCTGTACCCTTCGATGGGAGACTTGCTGATTCTGTGTAGCCAAAGCTACAGGTATGTCCTGTGAGATAGAAATCACTATAATTCCAGCTAGCAGTTTGAACTAAAAAGTTGAGAGCTAATGCATGAGCCCTTGAAATGATAGTAAAAATACAGCACCCTATAGAACACACAAAAAAGCATTTACATATTACCCCTGTATCAGAACAGTGAACTATTGGATCAGCTCTCACAAATTGCATAAAATGAATGCCCATCCTGAGCTGCCCAAGAATATTCAGCAGGGCCACCTATGAGCGCAAAGATACCAGAGTAGAGAGCAGAGAGCAGAGAGCAGAAGGCCCCTCCCAATGCCCCATGAACAACCACCTTGCCTGGACAACATATCAGCAATGGGCCAAATGCATACTACTAGCATCTGTTTTGTGCAAAAGCGGCTTCCTACCTTGAGTGAGAGAACATGAACCAGGAGCCCATGGCACTAGTGAGATGGACATTTTCCCACCTCCAGATATGCCACTTGCCAAAGCACTAGCCAATAATGAACTACACTGTAGAGCTTGCTTTGTCTGTGGAGGCAACTCCCAACATATAGCCAGACCTGGGGAAATAAAGTTAAAATACCTTAAGGTAGCAAGAGAAACTGAAAGCAAAAGGAGGGACAGAGTGGAGGAGGAGAACTGTGGTACAAAGTGCATAAGATGAGAGTAGCCATATTGTAGAGGGAAAAGGCACAATTTAAAGTAAAAGTGATTGAAAAGTGGGAAAAATAGAAAAGTATAGAGAACAGAATTAGAGAATGGTTAGACAGAAAACAAATGTAATATAATAGGGGAGGTAGTGTAAACCCCTCATCTGTCCATCTTAATAATCAATATCCAGTCCCTGGTATACAGAATAAAGATAGAGAATCAGAGGGACAGAAAAGAAATATAATAGTGTAGCTAGGGTGGGGGAAGGGAGGCATAGACTCCTCAGTATCCAGGTATCCATTTTGATAATCCGTATCTGGTCCCTGGTGGCCTACTGGCCTACATTCAAAGCTTTTTGTTAGCATGCAGCTTGTTACCTGGGGAGAAAGTACCAAGAGCAGTGGAGACTGAGTGCCAGCAGTCAGTAGGATTAGATGTCTGTGGATGCACGTTAGCTGTTGCTCACTGTAGCCATTTCTTTTGCAGGTCTTCTAGATAATGGGATGCACTGCACATTCTGTGCTGCTCTTCATAGGTGCCCCGTTCCAGTCCCAACTAGTACTGGATACAGGTTGGAGGAAAGGGAGGGGTTACTGCTAGACACCATGGACTACTCGCTGCAGATTAGGGAGAGGGAGGAGGTACTGCTAGACACCATGGATTACTTGTTACAGGTTCAGGAGAGGGAAGGGGTACTGCTCAACATGTGAGACTGCTCAGTACAAGTCAAAGAGACGGCAGGGGTTTTGCTATACATTAGGTACTACTCAGTACTGAACAAGTCAGGGTGATAGAGAGGGTATCACTAGACACCAGGGACTGCATTGTACAAGTCAGGGAGAGGGAAGGGGTACCACTGTGCACTAGGTACTACTCAGTACATGTTAGGGAGATGGAGAGGGTACCACACTAGACACGAAGGACTACTCAGTTCAGGTTGGGGAGAAGAAAGGGGTACCACTAGACTGCAGGAAATATTGAGGGAGGGGGTATTGCTTGATAGCAGGAACTACTCTGTACAGGCTGCGAGAAGGAGGGTTTACCACTAGATTCCAGGTTAGGGGGAGAGAGAGGGGTGTGCTGCTAGACACCAGGGGCTGGATTTTCAGCGATTCCAGGACTAAGTCCCACTCCACATTCACCATTGTGTGACAAAATCTCTGCACCTGCAGAGATTCCTATTTTCAGCCCGTGCTCTCCATGGGCGACAGGCACAGCTGTAAGAGATGTTTCACCTGGTCCCACCAAGTGTAACAGTTTGGTGCAGTTGTGCTGAAAAACACATGCTGCAAGCTGGATAAATTATGAAGACCCTCATAAATCGGCTCCATCTTTGTGAATCCGCCCTACTTGAAGCAGTTTTTCCCTGAACCTGAACCGATTTCTGGGATTTTGAAACTGTTGCCCTAGGACTACAGTGGAGCCAGCAATGACACAACACAATAACCTGCAGTGAGTGACATGTCGTAAAATCACAGTCATATTGAGTATAACGTTTGGTTATATTGCTGTCATATGCATTTTCTGTCTATGTGCTATATTTTATTCTAATTGCATCCATCCTTGTATGCAGTTGTTTTGTACCTTGAACCAAACTGTATCCTGTTGTGTATCATTGCTGTTTGACTTTTTATGCTGTCCTACCTAGGACCTCTTTGTAAATGAGCTTGCTCAGTGGAGCATTGTCCTGGTAAAATAAATAAATACAGACAAAAAATGCTGCATGACAAAAGGACCTAACTGCCAGTGAGTTGCAGTGCTCCCTGCAGTATAGTGCAGCATTTATGCATTGTAACCCGTCTTGTGCTGCTGCACTTGGTATTGGCTGGGGAGAGGGAAGTGGGTATCACACTGCCTGCATATTTATAAATGTGTTACACCAGGGATTTGTTGAATTCACGAAATGTGGTTCAAAGCTAGGGACTGCTTGGTATGAGAGGGGGATGCTAGAAGCCAGGGACTGGTCCGTACAGGTGGTAGGGAGGATCACTAAGAGTAAGGCACCACATTGTATAAGAAGCAGTGGTAGACTGCTACATGCCAGGACAAATAGAGAGAAACAAGGAGCTACCTACTTAACAATCATGTCTAAAATGCTACCATGTCAAATATCCTGCAGCCTTCAAGTATAAAGTAATTTAGAATATATCTCTTTGTTTTTATAATATAAATTGTCATTTCCATACCCTTTTTAATACCACTGTGATTAGAGATGCTGACCCCAGAGGCACTCAACTTTGTTTTATGGGAGCTGATGTAACTTGTTCTGATCTGTGTGTGCTGCAGCACAAGTAGTAAACTGCCAAACATAGAAACATAGAATTTGATATCAGATAAGGACCGCTTGGCCCACTTAGTCTGCCCATTTCCCCTACCTAATGGTAGTTTACTCACCTGGTAAAGGTGATTGTGGGGGAATGGATCTCTGAGGCACTCCACAGTCCTTACATCGTGGGTTGTATACACCTGATAGGTTGTCTGATGCACATGTGACTAAAACTACGTCTGTCCCCTTCCGAGGGTCACTGGTCTCCTATGGTCAGTTTGATGTATTCCAAAACTGTATCTGAAATTAAATCTGTTAGGATCCCCCAGTTGTTCCCTGAGTAATAATATGCTGACTAACATTAAATTTTGCATGCTGCTATTTTAATTTGTATATCATGTACATAGGTGTAGAATAATTTTTGGTCACTTTATCAGAGTTCTGTCTACAAGCTTACTTCTGTACTGAGTCTGTACTGGAAAATCACGTCTTTGTAGGGCGTGTTGTGGAGTGCCTTAGAGATCCATTCCCCCACAGTCACCTTTACCAGGTGAGTAAACTACCATTGTGGGGAATGATCTCTGAGGCACTCCACAGTCCTTATATCATGGGTTATTAAAAGGCAGTGATCATTCCCTAGGGAGGGTTAGACATGTTGATGTTATTATTTTCTGTGTGGGCTGCTAGGAGTACTGCCCTTGTGAAGTTTGTCTTACTGTCTGCTGACACATCCATTCTATAGTGTCTATAGTATCTGGTGAAAGTGTGACTGGTTGACCATGTGGCTGCAGTGCATATTTCTTCTGCAGTGGCCATATTCCTTTCCGCCCATGATGTCGTAATTGCCCTGGTGGAATGGGCTTTCAGGTCTAGTGGTACCTGAGTTTTAGTTGCTGTGTAAGCCTCCGATATGGCTGCCTTCAGGTATCCTGCTATAGAAGACTTGGAGGCAGGGAGGGAGGGAGGCCTTTTCTGTGTCCTTGTACTATGATGAACAGTCTGTCTGTTTTTTCGGAAGTCCTTTATTCTTTCAATGTGGGTTGTAAGAACCCTTTTCATTCCCAGCATTTTTAGTTGTGGATCTACCTGTATTTATGCCAGTGGTAGTTCTGCTAGTATCTCGATGGTCTGACTGAGGTGGAAGTTTAAAGCTATTTTTGGTCAGAATGAAGTGATGGGATGCAGTGATATTCTGTCGTTATAGAACTGGAGTAATGGTTCTTTATAGGAGAGGGCCTGTAGTTCACCTACCCACCTGGCAGAAGCTATTGCTGTTAGGAAAACATTTGAGTTACAGCCATTTCATGGGAATTGAGTCTATAGGTTCAAATGGTGGTCTAGTCATAGCCGTCAGTACAGTGGTTAAGTCCCAGGGGCCTAATATTGGTTTATTGATTGGGTGTATGTTGGTTGCTGCCTTCAAGAACCGTACTACATCTTGATGTGAGCCCGCGGTAATGCCCTGTATTTGTCCCCTGGCTGCCCCAATTGCTGCGACTTGTACTTTTAGAGAGGCTGGTGACAGTCCCAGTTGTAGTCCCTCCTGAAAGAACAGTGGAATCTGAGGGATGGTGCATGATTGAGTGTCTATTTTGTGATGTGTGCACCATTTGTTGAATATGTCCCATTGTCGTTGGTAGGTGGTAATCGTGGATTGTTGTGATGAAGCCATAGTTTTATGACTGATGGGAGATATCCTGCTTTAAGCAGTCTCTCCTTTTCAGGAGCCATGCCGTCAGTTGTAGGTGTTGAGGGTTTGGATGTAGTATAGGACCTTGTGATAGTAGGTCTGGTCTGTGAAGTAGTTTTCAAGAGTCAGCTAGTGCCATTGAGACTATTGTGGTGAACCATGATCTTCTTGGCCAAGGTAGTGCCACCAGTATAACACGTGCTCTCAAGGTGCGTATCTTCTTCAGCACCTGGGCAAGGAGTGGAAGAGGAGGGAATACGTACGCCACATGGAAGGTCACATGGTGCTATGAGGGCGTCTACTCCCATGGCTTTGTAGTCCTTGAACCATGACCAATATTTTGTGCATTGGTGGTTCTTGTGTGATGCCATGAGATTGATCTCTATTGGTCCCCATCTGCTGTGCAACTTTAGAAACACTTGTGGATGGAGTTTCCGCTCCCCTGTGTGTATCATTTGGAGGCTTAGCCAGTCTGCCATGATGTTTAGTTTCCCAGTTAAATGAATGGCTGTTATTGATTGTAAGTGTCTTTGTGCCCGTGTCATAAGTTTTGATGTTTCTACCATCATTGCCTTGTTTTTTGTGCCACCTTGCTTGTATATGTAAGATACTGTGACTTGACTGTCTGATTTTTATCTGGGCGTGTTTTTGTTGGATTAGGTGAGAGAAGTGTAGTAGTGCTCTGAATGCTGCCCTTATCTCCAGTATGTTTATTGTAAGTTTTGCTTTCGGGTAAGGACCATTTTCCTTGTGCTGTGTGCTTTCTAAATACGGCTCCCCAACCTGTGAGGCTTGCGTCCGTCTCTACCATTTGATAAAGGGTCCAGCGGACCAGAAAACCGTCAGGTTGTTTTAAAATAAATATGTTTTAATATTATCCTCCCATGCTGCAGCTTTATTGTGGTGATGAGTGCCTGGATTTTTGAGTTTCATTTAGTTATTTTCCATGGCACCTCGTCCTGGTGCGAGCTTCTTTTGGTATCTTGCCTCTATTATTATGTCCGGATGTATGTCTAAGGGCTTGCCTTGTATTAGTCTGTGTCTGTTTGTCCACCAAGTCAGGCTTGATTTGACCCGTGGTGGTAGGGTGACCGTCTTTGTTAGGTTGATATCGTGTGTGGGCCCCTGAGTTAGCAGGAAGGACATAAGGGGTCTCGTGTGCCATCTTGTCCAGGGGACTGTGTCTTTTGCTGAGGACATAAGACCTAACATTTGAGATATAAGCAGTAGCGTTGGCTGTTGGTGGTCCTGTAGTAGTCTGGCAGTAGATAAGATTGCTTGAATTCTTGTGTGAGATGGGAATACTAGAACTTTTTCTGTGTCTATGAGGGTGCCTAGGTGTTTGATAGAGTGACTGGGTATTAGTCGGCTTTTCTTGTGATTGATTACCCACCTGTGTTGTTGTAAGCAGTTTACCCCTATTTGTGTTTCCGTGGCAGATTGCTGTTGTGATCTTGCTCTGATGAGCCAGTTGTCTAAGTATGGGATAACGTGGACCCCCTTTTCTTGAAGTTTGTTTGCTAGTACTATCGAGACCTTTGTGAACACCCTCGGTGCTGAAGCTAGGCCGAATGGTAGTATTTGGTACTGGTAGTGTTGGCCCAGTATACAGAATCAGAGGAATCGTAAATGGCTGGGTTTCATGGGTATGTGAAGGTAAGCATCCTTTAGGTCTATTGAGGTGAGGAAGTCTCCCTGTCTGAGGGCCCGGAGGGTGGACCTGATGGTTCCATTTTGAAGAGGGTGTATCTCACTGATTTGTTGATGTATTTCAGGTCCAGTACTGGTCTGATGCCTCCTGTCTCTTTTGGAACCATGAAGAAGATGGAGTACACCCCTTTGCCTTCTTCTTGCCTTGGGATGGATGCTATGGCATTGTTTGCATGTAGTTCATGTAGCCATTAGGACTTGACTTGTTGTGGTTCTGTGACGGGAGGCAGTTGAGTAGATCATTCTGCTTTCCCTTGGGACCTGGTTGAATTCTACAGCATATCCGTTTCGTATTATTTCTAAGACCCACTTGTCTGTTGTGGACCTTTTCCACTGATGTAAAAAGTTTGTCAGTCTTGTACCCACTGTCGGAGTGTGATGGTGATGTGAGAGTGCATAGTCATGGCCTAGACTGGTTTCTGTGGGAGTAATTTCCTCTGCCCCTGTGTGTTAAACCCCTGCCTCTGTACTTGTTATAGCGATAGGGGGTGGTATAATTTTGTCTGTAAGTATTTCCCCTGAAGATAGAACTCCCCCTTTTCTTGTCTTAAAAGGAGCGGTATCTGCTCCTTTGTCTAGCTGGTAAGTAGGAGGCTCTGGATTGATCCCTTTTTAGTGCCTTTCCTTCTTCCTTGCACTTAAGGTATTTTTTGAGACCTTTGCCAAATATCATGTTGCCCTTAAATGGTAGTCTTTGTAGGGTAGCTTTTGATTCCTTATCTGCATCCCATAGTTTCATCCATAGGAATCTATGGGCTCTGTTGGCGATGGCGGCTGATCTGGCATTTATCTTTAAGGAATCAACCACCATGTCTGGCAGGTATTTGGTGGATAGTATGGTGTTATCCAGGAGTATAGATTCAGGAGACTTTGCTGGGATAGTGTTTTGAAGCTCCTGGAGCCAGCTTAGCTGTGCTGTAGTGGCATAGATCACAGTGGAAGTGGCTCTGCTTCCCAAGCCAGTTAACTCTGTGTTCTTTTTAACGTTTTCTTCCAGTTTTATGTCTATGGAATCCTTTAGCCCTGATGCGGATTCAGTGAGGAGTACAGTCTTTTTGTTTAGTGTGGCTATTTGCAGGTCCACTGTGGGAGAAGTGCACCAGAGGGCTAGTTTTTCCACTTGTAGGGGGTACATTTTGTCCCAGGATTTCTGCTCTGGGATTCTAGCTGATTCTGATGAGGACCATTCTTTTTGTACCAGCTCCTCTATTGCTTCACAGACAGGGAAGACATCTGCTTGCTTGGCTAGGGCTTGCAGTGGCGGTATTAGTTTTGACGTTGGTGTGGAGGCTATAGTTTTGAAGCCCACCATATCCATAATGTTTTGGACTAGTGATGGAATTTGGTCTGGGAAGCACCACTTAGCCATGAGGGTCTGCGACTCTTGATTGAGCTCTACCTCTTCTTCATCTGAGATATCATCTAGATCTGAAGGTAGGGGTAAGTTATCTGCTGCGGGGGTCTCTAGAGGTCTAGATGGGGGGGGGGCCCAAGGCTCTTTTCTTTGCTGGAGGGGGATTGACCATCTGTTGCTTAGATAATTGGGTCAGTTGTTGCAGCATTGCTGCTAGCGCCTCCTGTTAGGCCTGCATGAGTTGGTTGTTTTGTATCAATGCCTTGGTAGTGTTGCAGTGGTGTTCTGTGTCTTGGGTATGTCTTGCATCTGTAGGGGGTGTGGACTCTTCCTCGTTGTCCTCTACATCATTGTGTGTGGTGGATTCTTCTACGCAAGAGGGGCATAGCCTTCCTAGTTGCTGGTGTGGCATGGGAACATTGCTCTGCCTGCAGCTCTTTGTTTTGGACACGTTTATCTGTTAAGCAATAGAGAGAACATTCTCAGTATCCGCAGAAAATTTGCAGTATAGAGTTTGCAAAATGTTATATTTATTAAGCATGGCATTTATTGAGCTTGTTCCCTAGTAAATGCACTGTATAGGTTAGCAAATAGTCAATTTATTAATCCTGCAAATAGTTTATTTATTAATCCTGTCCTTGTTGTGCTAAGTTGCTTTTAGGGAAATTGCAATATAAACTAGCAATGTTCCCAATGTAATGCACTCTGTCCCTTTAAGAGGAGGGGGGTTGAGGAAATGCAGCCATTAGGAAGATGTAGTAATGCAGGCTTTGGATTGCTTAGAACTGGGATTATATGCAAAGTCGGTGAGTACTGTGAGACTTAATAGTAGGGGCTTTATGAGAATGTGGGGGGGGACTGTATGTGCAAGTTTAGCTAGTTCGCTATGTAGCGAGGTCTCCGTGGCATATGGGAGGTCGCGAGTGCAAGATGAACTTTTCCCCCATAGGACTGATGTCATCGCATGACTAGAAGGTGCGCATATTCTCATTAGGGTGGAGCGCCAATGGGGGCATGTTTGGCTGTAGCATGAGAGAGGGAGGCCAGATAGCTGAAAATGGCAGCAGTAGGAGACGAGCCAAGGACTGGGGTCATAAAATAACAGTGCATTTGGTCCATAGAGCTATTGCTGTGATTTTGAGCTGCAACAGATCGCACATAGGGAAAAGCCAGATAAGAATTGTTGGGCTGTAGGAACTGATTGCGGAGTGTAGCTGAGCATCTGGGACCGCTGGAAGGGGTGTCCAGAGCACTCGTAGCATTCGAGCTGCAGAAGAGATTTTTGTGAGATTGGCAGCAGAGAGTCTGGGACACTGGAAGGGGTGTCCAGAGCACTCCTAGGATTCAGGTAGGGGCCACAGCATGGGCATTTATGCCGTAATATTTCAGTGATATCTGCTCCTGGGTTAACTAGCAGTGGTACCAGGGAGCATATGGTTAATATTGGAACTGCTAGTAGGGGTTCCAGAAAGTTATGTGCCCATGGATTTTCCCTTCTATTTTTGCCTGCAGGATGCTGGGACTGTTGCAATGGGTCCCAGGCATCCTTTTCCATGTGTTTGTTAGATTTTAGGCTTGTAAATCATAGAACCATTAGGAGGGGTCCTAAACAATTCAAGTTGACAATATTGTACATGCTCTTTTGTTTCTGCCTGATTCTGATCCTGAGAAGCAAGATGTGAGGTAAAGACACAAACATTTCTAGGCTGTCTAAAGTGTAGCATACATATTAAATGTGAATTACAGCTGGAGGTTTCTCTGTTACAGTAGAAGCATATGCTTGTAGTATTCCTACCTTGTTGCTGTATTCTTCTTTTAAATGTTAAATGTGGAGCTCTGGAGGTGTGTGATAATCATTTTCAGATGCACAATTAGAACTGACCATAGGAGAATAGTGACCCTCGGAAGGGGACGGATATAGTTTTAGTCACATGTGCATCAGACAACCTACCAGGTGTTTATAACCCATGATGTAAGGACTGTGGAGTGCCTCAGGGATCATCCCCCACAATGGATAAGCTGCAGAGAGAGCTGGCCTTAATCATTCTGGGCTCCTGTGAAGCCCTGCTGGGCCCCACCACTCCATTCCCTGTGGCCCCCCCAGCACATCCAACATTTACACCTAACTAACCCCCCTATCCTGTGTTAATAAAGCAGTAGCAGGTCTACTACCTTAACCAACATCTTTTAATTAGTGCCATTGACTACATTGAATTAACTGACTTCACCACTGGAAATGAATCTGACTGAGCCTGGAGCCAGAACTTAAGTAAGTATGGTACAACTACAGTATTCATTTCTGTAAGGCCAGGGACATCATCGCTGGATACTCACACCTCAGATACTCTGATTTGCAAACAAGTTAAACAACTTAACTTTTTTGGAGATGTGAGACAGAATATAGAGGATTATTGTAGGAGGCAGTATACTGCAGTGGTTTAAGGCTCTGAACTACAAACCCAGAGACCTGGGTTTGAATCCCACAGCCCCACTTGCATACTGTGTGACCCTGAGCAAGTAATTTAACTTCCTTATGCTCCCAGGTTGTACCTGTAAACAAGTTTTCAGCTTAGTGTGCCTCTGCTGGTAAAATAAAATAAAAATAAAATCATGGGACACCTGTAGGATTGCCACCTCTCAGGTTTTGTACCTGGTGATCAGGTTTTCAGGGTCCCTATCAGGAAATCTGATTTTGCTCTGTGCTGGTCAGGTTTTTGAGCCATTGTGAGTGCTTACATACTTTTGAAACAGATTTTCACATCATTCATTGTTTCAGCTACATGTCCAGGTTACAAACAAGTTCTCTTGTCAATATAGCCCTTTGTTTGTGAAAGCATTCAACCTGGAAGGTGTAAAGTATGGCCATTAACACTATTAGCATTTACTTAACCTAATCTTTTCCACTGCAGCAAAGGTGCCCTCACCTTTTGTAACAGTAGCAGAGCCAGTTGTCTTCCACTTTGATTTGCTGGTAAACATTTTCATCTATAACAACATTTAGGCATCTTAAAAAGTTTTAAATTATTTTTGCTTCCTCAAAAAAAAAGTATGGGCCCCCAAGTTGCAGGGGCACAGTTTGCACCTAACTTAGGCTGGCTCTGGCTGCAGATCCTAGTTAACCAAAAGCCTACTTCCTCCTACCCCCCACTAGACTTGCCTTATGTCTGTCCCATGCATTCTTGAATCCCCCCACTGTTTTTGACTCCACAACCTCTTCAGGAAGGCTGTTCAATGCATCCACAACCCTCTCAGTGAAAAAATACCTCCTCACATTACTTCTGAGCTGTCCCCCCTCTATCTTTAAATTGTGCCCCCTTGTTGTTGTGTAACCCCTAGGTGGCACTATCCCTTGGGCTACTACCTCTGCCTGCTTGGCTACCAACAGGTCTAGGGGCCTAGGTTCAGTGACGGGTGCCTCCACCCAAAGGTCTGGGTTGGTATTAGTATGAATAACCAGGTCACAGCCCTCTGAGACACTGTGACCCCCCTTGTCTCCTACTAGTGGCCCACACAATACACAATATGAACCTTACCAACACCCCAGATATGCTTGGTACACACACTTATATTTAGCACTTACCCCCAGTACTGGTTCCTTCAGCTTGACTCTGGAGACCCCCTGTAAAATAAAGTGATGTAGCACAAAAGCAACAATGCAATACCTTCAACATAAACTGACACCACAGTCAGTGTGAATTGCAGAAACAAACAGATCTGATTTATTCAGGGGATCATAACAAGGATGGGGGTTAGTCAGGTTAATTGGCTTAAACACACTAAGAATGACACTACTGTGCATGCAATCAGAGTCCCATTCAGTCACACTCTCTGGGTACCCAGGATGGGGGAAAAGGCTAGCCAGGACCATTGCCTGGGGTAGGCCGGCTTTGCAGCTGGTTGGGGCCCTGTGATGGAAAAAGAACATGCACATACACAATTTGTAATCCGGAGCCAGATGGCTCAGTTCGTGAAAAGAAACACAAAAGACAATTAGAGGACACACTGTTGATTAGGAAATGTTGCAGGGAGCTACCCTGATAATTACTCACGGTACCCAGGCTGAACACAGGATGGATGATGCGTGTTCTGGATTGCCAGAAGGAGCAGCGTAGTGAGACAAGACCCTCATGGCAGGGTCCAATGGCATGTGAAAGCAAGCAGATTCAGCCCTATGCAGCTGGGAGCAGCTTCCAGCAATTAGCACACAGTTTACATCAAGGGGGATCCGATCGCGATCCCCTTCCAGCACATAGCACATTCATATGTAAAGAAAGTTTACTGTACCAGGCAGGCGACTCCTCAGTCCTGATTGCAAAATCACTGCTAAACCTGGGAGCACTACAGTAGCTAAAGTTCCTGACAGGCTGATCGCGTTCAGCAAAATCTTTGGTCTTTTACAGGGTGAGCCTGGTTTTAAATCAGCAACTTGCTTCATTCACCACAAATTCGGATTCAGTCTGAAAAAGTCCTCTTCTCCCTCTCAGGGCAGAAAGCAGGCTAGTGGGCCAGAAATCCGGCCTTCCACGGTTCTCCCACGTAAACTACGCCACAACGGCTGGTCGGACACTCAGAGTTCCTTCTCTCTCAGCTTCCAACTCGAATCTGACTTGCTAGCGGACAGCTCAGGGGATTTCCCTTAGATCCAAAAGGTTTGGTTGGGCAGTTTAGCTGTCAATCACAGTAAGAGCTCCCCCCTGTGTTGCAAAAGGAGCCAACAGGCTAAAACTACAATTCCCTTAGTCTGACACCATTAGTTCCATTCTGACAGGGTCCATTTTAGAGTCCTCACAACCTGAATCGTCCAATTCGGCAGTTCGGGATCAAAATGGTGGAGCAAAATAGAAACAGTCCATGCTGCAAGAAGGCAGGTGAGAACAAACTAAATTTTTACTACTACTTAAACGATCTACCAGCAATCAGTTACATCTTTCAAAAGGGCTCCCTCTGCACAATTAGCGATAGCAGAAATGGAGCGATTAGTCAGCAGCCCAGGCGGGATTAAGGCATAGAAACACACAGTCTCCACCATTCAAATTAATTAGGACTGCAAGCAGGCAGCACTTAAAAAGACAGTACATGGAGGCTTTAAAAGCACTCACTGGCAATCACATTTAAACGGCTTAAGCGCTAAGCACCAACCAGGCTGTGAGCAATTAGGCAAGCTCTTGGAAGACTTTTGGAAACCCCCATTTGTAGGAGGGGGTTACACCCTTCCTAGCCTGGATAAACTTGGTTTCTGCGTCAAGTGTGTACCTTTACAATAATTTCAACTGCAAATTATATCATACATTTATACCATCAGCATGTTATACCAATCACATTTTATACATCAGTCAGCATACTTAACCATTATTATACACATTATATACATTTCATGTCACTATACCCATTCTGAATTATGTCAGATACATTTTACATAGGTAACTTATACACACACTATACAACTTCAGGTTATCACTTCCTGCACATAAAACAGTGATAATGGGGGCCCTTCCCTATCAGCTACCTTGGGGCTAGATGATACAGGGGCACCATGCCTGGTGGGCAGAACAAGTAAACTGGAATTAGCACTTGGGCTCAGTTTGGGCAGTGAGCTCTGGGACACATACACTCCTTTATGGATCACATTGAGAGGCAAATCCACAGGCCTCCCAGGGAATCATAGCTGAGGCACACTACTGGTTTCACAGCTCAGCCAGTCTTCCTGGGGGGAACAGTTACAGTTTTTGCACCTTTAGCTTCGTTCTCTGCACTTCTTTACTTGCAACGGGAGTCTCTCTCTGGGCAGACAAGTTCGGACTTGAGGCACTGTCAGCCCCAGGATCTGGAAATTCTGGTTCCACAGCACTTTGCTCACTTGAAAGGCACTCTGACTCTGGAAGTGAACTATCATGACACCCAAAGTACTCTTCCTGCTCTGGTAAGTCACCAGTCGGTCTCAGCTCATCTGTTTCTTCCTCAGGGAAATCACACAGTTGCACCATACATAGTGATTCAATATCATCAGATGTGGCACTCTGCACTTCAGTCTCAGGGTGCATTGGCTCCATGGATAAAGTCGGGCGGTTAGACAGTCCAGAAGGCCCAGCTTCATCCCCATAATTGGTCAGAGGGTTACCTTGAAACAACTGACTTAGTTCATAGGAAGGATAATAACCATAGTTGCACTCACTTTCATCCAAAGTAGACTGACAGTCATTCTCAGTTGAGGTTTTCTGTGGAGAAAACCTTAAATCAGAAACTACAGAGGCAGGCTTTCTCTGTTTCTGTCTTGTAGCAGCCCTTGTCACCATTCCAGGGGGAGTAAGTTCTGGGGGCTCTGATTCAATCAGTATTTGACCAATGGGCAACAAGTGGTTATGATGCATTGTCTTGACATCCTTAGACTTGTTTTCAGGCCACACTTTATACACTGGCAAGTCATTTAATTTGCCTACTATGATGTGGGGAAATAATGCCAATGGTCAGCAATTTTGTGTTTGCCATGCAGTCCCAGATTCTGCAGCAATACATGGTCTCCCACTTGGAGCTTTTGGGCCTTTACCTTTTTGTCATATCTTTCTTTGTTAACCAAATTTCTCTTTGCAGCCATGGTCTGAGCTAGTTGGTATGCATGATTCAATTGAGCTTTTAACTTTTGCACGTATTGTAGGTAGCTGTCAGCTCAGACCCCATCGGGGGAGACTCCAAAACAAACATCCACTGGCAACCGAGCCTCTCTTCCAAACATAAGGTGGTAGGGGGAGAACCCAGTAGCATAATTTCTGGTGCAGTCATAAGCGTGTACCAAGGTTCTACTTTGATGGCTCCATTTGGGCTTGTCTTTCTGATGGAGAGTGCCTAGCATGTCAAGCAGTGTACAGTTAAAACGTTCTGGCTGTGGATCCCCCTGTGGGTGGTAAGGGGTAGTTCTGGACTTCCGTACTCCCCACAGAGAGAGCATCTCCTTGATTAAGTGACTCTCAAAATCTCGCAATTGGTCAGAATGGCTTCTCTGGGCTGCTCCATAGTGAACAAAGAAATTCTGTACCAGTACCTTGGCCACAGTGGATGCTTATTGGTCCTTTGTGGAAATGTTTGGGCATACCTTGTAAAATGGTCAGTGACACCAGCACATCACTAACATTCCACTGATCAGGCTCCAGACTCAGAAAATCAATACAAACTAACTCCATGGAGGCACTGGTGGTGATATTAACAAGGAGGGGCAGCCCTCTGTGTCAAGGCCTTTCTCTGCAGGCAGTGACTGCAATCCATACATGATGCTCAACATCAGCCCTCATCTTAGGCCAGTAGAATGTAGACCACACTAGGTCAAGGGTTCAGTCTATATTGAGGTGACCCATGTGGTTGTGTAGGGACCTCAGCACCAAGTCTCTAAAAGCGGTGGGCAAAACCAACTGTTGTTTGTCTACTTGACCTCCTCTGTCTACTGTTTCTCTGTACAGCAACTTGTTAATCAGTTTCAATTTAGGGCCTTCTTTGTACAACAATGCAGTTCTCAAGTCAGAGGAGCGCAACTTGGACACATCTTTCTCTGCGTAGAGAGCTTCAAGTGCTGATTTGATCATAGGATCTTGGGGTTGAGCCCGCTGGAGACTGTCATTATCAAACTGAGGCAGTGCACTAATATCTAATGCAGAGAAGTTGCAGTAAGCAGCAGGTATACAATTGTCAGAGGGCCCCAAGCAATCTACTAGACAGTCCACTACGTCGTGGACATTTGTTGCTCCTTGTCAAACATCTGGCATAGTGCTCGAATATCAGGTTCTGACAGTCTGACCCAATCATTTCTTGAAACAGGCCTCTGGGAGACAGCATCAGCATACGTGATTCTGGCCTGCTCTGTATTCAATGGCGTAATCATAAGTAGACAGTGCAGAAAGCCACCTATGGCCGGTGGCATCCAATTTGGCTGAAGTCTGCACATACAGTAGGTCAAATGATTATTATCTGTCTTTACCAGTATCTTTGCCCCATACAAGTATTCATGGAATTGGCCAACAATGGCCACTTCAATGCCAGGAACTCCAATTTATGCACAGGATAGTTTTTTCAGATGGAGTCAGACTTCTGCTGTCAAAGGCCACTGGCCTCAGGCCATTCTCATGCTCTTGATATAACACAGCCCCCAAGCCTTGTAGGCTAGCATCAGTATGTAATACATAGGGATTTGCAGGGTCAGCATAAGCAAGGACAGGAGCATGGGTGAGTTGGTATATGATTTCGTGAAAAGCAGCTTCACAATCAGGTGTCCAGCATGATCTAAAAGATTCATTTGGGCAGAAGTATACTGTCTCGATTTCGGTGGAGGCCCCTCTCTTGTACTTTTTGTTTGTGGGAGGATAACCTTGGGTAAGATTCAGAAGTGGACGAATCACCCTTGAATAGTCCTTTATGAACCACCTGTAATAACCACAAAATCCTAGGAATCATTGTAATTCTTTTAGGTTGTGGGTCTGGTGCCAGGTGATCAAGGCCTCAACTTTGCTAGGATCAGTCTCTATCCCCTCGGTGGATACTATATGCCCCACATATTTTACTGATGTCTGAAAGAACTGGCATCTGTCGATAAACAGCTTAAGGCTGAAATCTTCCAGTTGGTCCAACACTTTAAACAGTCAGCGTTCATGTTCCTCCAATGAACTTCCAAACACTATAACATCATCTAGGTACACCAGGCACTCCAATACAGGTAAGTTCATGTCCACCACTGGACATTCCATCAACCATTGAAAAGTGGCATCCTCATGAATTCATAGGACCCAAGTGGACATATAAAGGCTGTCTTCTCACGGTCTTCTGGTGCCATGGAGATCTGATAATGCCCACTGCGAAGATCCAACACTGAGAACCACTTGCTGCCATTCAGACAGTCTAAAGCATCCTAAATACAAGGCATGGTGTATTGATCGGGGACGGTCCGCTGTTGAGGGTCCGATAATCCACACACATTCTTAGTGTTCCATTCTTTTTCCTCACCACTACAGTAGGCGACGTATAAGGGCTTCTAGATTCTTGTATCACACCAGTCGCATGCATCTCCTGCAGGTGTCTTCTTGCATCATCTATATCAATGGGTGCTAGGCGCCGGGACCTCTCAAGGATTGGCCATTCATCATGCAGGTGTATATGATGCTCTGCTCCTTGTACACATCCCACATCCCACTCTTTCAGTGAAAACACCTGATCTCTCTGAGTGAGTCTTTGACTGATTCTAGTCTTCCATTCAGCTGGCAATGGGGAGTCACCAAAGTCAAACAATTCGGGCATCACTCTGTCAGTCTCCCTGAAGTACTTGTTACTGGGTAACACTGCAGTGTCTGCGCAGTGTACGGTAACCAGGGTGCAGCCTCCATTCACCCAAATTTCTCGGTCTGATACATTGTGAACTTGAACCATCACCTGTTGAGCATAGGCATGAGCCCAAGCGGATAAGATACTGGGCTTAACTAGCAATCCTTCTGGCAATTTTCCATCTCCTGGAGCATCCAGCATGAGTATCTTGTTCTTGACATCCTTTCGTAAGGGGACCTCCCCTTGTAAGGTACACTGAGCACTGGGGGCCAGGATCATGGTCTCAGGATCCTTTTTCCATATGACCTCAACCGGTTCATCCACATCCATCTTGTCAGCATTCTTCCATGACTCATAAGCCTTCTTGATCAAGGCCGGAATCTTCAAAGCTCTACCAGTCCACTGCCCCTGTCTCTCGTAGCATAGTTGCGCCAACCTCCCCAACATATGAGCATTTGTCCCGTTAGAAAAGGGTCCCCATCATACAGTCCAGTAGGGGGACACACTAAAGCCAAGTTCTCCACTTCCTCCTCCACACCAGTCAAAGAGATGGGGAAAGACAACCAAATCTGAATGTACCCAGAGTAGGGGTACACCTTTTCACTCAACCCCCAGACATGCAGTCCTTCCAAAGGCTGTAACGGCACATCAGGCAAACGCTTCTTGTACCAGTCTTAGAAAATGATGGTTACTTGAGAGCCACTGTCCAGCACAGCCCTAGTAGATACTCCATTTACTTTCACTGTTGTCTCCATGGAAGGACCCACCACTTCGGACCACTCCGGAGGCACTGACTTGGGTGTCAATCTGGCATTGGCTTGGGTGGCATAACTTTTCTGAGCAGCTCCCCCTGGTGGCTGATCATTGCTCCGTCGGACCTTAGCCAATAACCGAGCAGTAACTCTCCTCAAATTTTCTGGCGAACGACAAGCGAACTGGATGTGCCCATCCTCCCCACAGTGGTAGCAAAATTTAGGTTCTTTACAGTCTTTTAATGGTGGGGGGGGTCCTTTCTCTGCTGGGGTACCTCAGGGGTACTTTGAGACCCTTCCTGAACTGGGGACCTACATTCCTGAACTTCTGAATCTCCATTACAGTTGGTGGCTTGTGCAGCCCTTTGTAGTTCCCCCAGCATGGCTCGCAACTCTCGTATCTCTGCCAATAGGTTACCCTCAGTCCGGGGTCTCTGAAGAAACAACATGCACTCCCATTCCATTTTTAGTTTCTGGGGCCTGATATAGATCAGGTTCTCTGGCTACTTCAGTCAATTCTTTAATCAATGCTCTCAGTGGCTGGACCTCGTCTGAATCACTCCTCTCCGGAGTCTGGCAGGTGCTCACAACCCCAGCATAGGGCTCCCAGCCCTCCTCATCAGTCTCAATCTCACTAATTTATTTCATCAGATGGCAGTACTCAGGAGGGTTTGTCCTCCTATCTTGCAACCTGAGCTTTAATATCATGACACTAGAAAATCTAGCTGACTTTAGAATGTGGTCCAGTCTGACCCTGTTCAGCTCCTTTGCAGGCACTCCACCCTTCCTGTGAGCCCTCTGCAGAGCCCTCTCATTCCTGGTAACAAAAGCGGACAACTTCTCATTTATCCACTGTTTAGCTGACTTGAACTTCCATAACAAGTCATCCCCCCGATTCAGTACTGCCAAACACTCCTTCCAGTGCAGAGAGGTATTCTGCCGCAGTAGCCTCTGGACTAGTCGCTCGTAAAAAATGGATGGCCTCCAGTGCAGGGCCTCTTAAACTCTCCATTAATCACTTCCTCTTTTCCCCCTCCGAACACTGCCATTTCTGCACTAAAGGGGTAGCATAGTCCATCCATGTTTCTAGATCATCCTCCCCCGTAGGCACTGGGACAGTGCCTGAGAAAAGTCTGAGCTTTCGGTAGGAGTCCAGCTGTATCAGGGGAATTATGATGGGGAGGGGGCTACATGAGAGCTTTTGGGGGAAACTGGTGACATGGCTGGGGAATGCAGGGGCGTATGTTCCTCTGAAACGTCTGGCACCTTTACAAGCTCTTGGGCAGTTTGCCCCTCAGACGCTAGCAATTTGAGCAGCTTCTCCTTAAACCCATCTATACTAGGGGACCCACTCTGGGTGGCCGAACCACTATGTAAATGAATGAACATCCACCCCGTCTGTGTACCTTCAGGCAGAATAGCAGGGGGTTCCTTCTCTGGATCTATTGAAGAACTACATAAGAGTAGCAGTATCATAGTTTGTTCAAATAAATCATCATCTCTCCCCTTTACTTCAGCCTTGCCCAAACTCTTAACATGTTCCACAGTGGATACAATATCAGCGTTATTGGTCCCTAAGGGAACATCCAATAACAGGATAGCCTGTCGGGGGTCTAACCCCTCAGCTTCACTCCACCCCATCATTCAGTGCACTAACAGTTTATGGGGGGCAAGTTTTAGCTTAGGCGTAGTAAACTCCTCCATTATCTCTCCCAAACTGAACATATCAGGGTAATTTCCTCATGTGTCTACTAGAGGACGCTAATCCCAGCAGTGCCTCCAAGATGTAACCTCTAGGTGGTGCTATCCCTTGGGCTACTACCCCTGCCTGCTTGGCTACCAACAGGTTAAAGGGGCTAGGTTCAGTGACGGGTGCCTCCACCCAAAGGTCTGGTTTGGTATTAGTCTGAATAACCAGGTCACAGCCCTCTGAGACACTATGACCCTCCTTGTCTCCTACTAGTGGCCCACACAATACACAATATGCACCTTTCCAACACCCCAGATATGCTTGGTACACACACTTATATTTAGCACTTACCCTCAGTACTGGTTCCTTCAGCTTGCCTCTGGGGACCCCCTGTAAAATAAGGTGATGCAGTACAAAAGCAACAATGCAATACCTTCAACTTACACTGACACCACAGCCAATGTGAATTGCAAAAACAAACAGATCTGATTTATTCAGGGGATCATAACAAGGATGGGGGGATAGTTAGGTTAATTGGCTTAAACACACTAAGAATCACACTACTGTGCATGCAATCAGAGTCCCATTCAGTCACACTCACTGGGTACCCAGGATGGGGGAAAAGGCTAGCCAGGACCATTGTCTGGGGTAGGCCGGCATTGCAGCTGGTTGGGGCCCTGTGATGGAAAAAGAACTTGCACGCATACACAATTTGTAATCTGGAGCTGGAGGGCTCAGTTCGTGAAAAGAAACACAAAAGACAATTAGATGACACACTGTTGATTAGAAAATGTTGCAGGGAGCTACCCTGATAATTACTCACGGTACCCAGGCTGAACACAGGAGGGATGATGCGTGTTCTGGATTGCCAGAAGGAGCAGGGTAGCAAGACAAGACCCTCATGGCAGGGTCCAATGGTATGTAAAAGCAAGCTGGTTCAGTCCTATGCAGCTGGGAGCAGCTTCCAGCAATTAGCACACAGTTTACAGCAAGGGGGATCCGATCACGATCCCCTTCCAGCACATAGCACATTCATATGTAAAGAAAGTTTACAGTACCAGGCAGGTGACTCCTCAGTCCCGATAGCAAAATCACTGCTAAACCCAAGAGCACTACAGTAGCTAAAGTTCCTGACAGGCTGATTGCGTTTAGCAAAATCATCGGTCTTCTACAGGGTGAGCCTGGTTATAAATCAACAGCCTGCTTCGTTCACCACAAATTCGGATTCAGTCTGAAAAAGTCCTCTTCTCCCTCTCAGGGCAGAAAGCAGGCTAGTAGGCCAGAAATCAGGCCTTCCACGGTTCTCCCGTGTGAACTATGCCGCGACGGCCGGTCGAACACTCAGAGCTCCTTCTCTCTCAGCTTCCAACTCGAATCTGGTTTGCCAGTAGACAGCTCAGGGAATTTCCCTTAGATCCAAAAGGTTCGATTGGGCAGTTTAGCTGTCAATCACAGTAAGAGCTCCCCCTTGTGTTGCAAAAAGGTGCCAACAGGCTAAAACTACAATTCTCAGAGTCTGGCACCATTAGTTCCATTCTGACAGGCTCCATTTTAGAGTCCTCACAACCTGATTGGTCCAGTTCAGCAGTTCGGGTACAAAATGGTGGAGCAAAACAGAAACAATCCGTGCTGCAAGAAGGCAGGTTAGAACAAACTGCATTTTTTACTACTACTTAAACGATCTCCCAGCAATCAGTTACATCTTTCAAAAGGGCTCCCTCTGCACAATTAGCGATGGCAGAAATGGAGCGATTAGTCAGAAGCCCGGGCGGGATTCAGGCATAGAAGCACACAGTCAGCCCCATTCAAATTAATTAGGACTACAAGCAGGCAGCACTTAAAGAGACAGTACAAGGAGGCTTTAAAAGTACTCACTGGCAATCACATTTAAACGGCTTAGGCGCCGAACACCAACCAGGCTGTGAGCAATTAGGCAAGCTCTTGGAAGACTTTTGGGAACCCCCATTTGTAGGGGGGTTACACTTGCACATCTCTTTTTCTGAGAGATGCTACCCTCTTGGACTTTTTTGATTCCCTTGAGGTACTTGAAAGTTTCTATCATGCCCCCCCCTTTCCTCGAGGGTATACATATTAAGCTCCTTTAGTCTCTCTTCGTATGTCTTCTGGTGCAGACCCTGCACCATTTTGGTGGCCCTCCTCCAGACAGCCGCCACCCTGTCTATGTCTTTGCAGAGATGGGGTCTCCTGAACTGCATGCAGTACTCCAGAAGGGGCTCACCAACTGTCTGTACAGAGGGATAACAACTTTCTGTTTTCTACTGGTGATGCCTCTCCCTATGCATCCCAGTATTGCATAGAACAGCCTTCCTGAGGAGGTTGTGGGGTCTAAAACTGTGGGAGAATTCAAGAATGAATGGGACAGACATAAGGCAATTCTTGAGGGGGGTAGGAAGAAATAGGCTGTTGGTTAACTAGGATCTGCAACTTATCCTGTAGGTAGGGAAATGGGCAGACTAGGTGGGCCAAGCAGTCCTTAACTGCTATCAAAGTCTATGATTCTATGTTTCTCACATTGCTTGCCCACCTTTAGGTCATCTGATATAATTACCCCCAGGTCCCTTTCCACTTTTGTTGTTGTCAGTATCTCATCCCCCATTGTGTACTCTTCCCCTGGGTTTTTGTTTCCCAGGTGCATTACTTTGCACTTCTTTGCTTTGAATCTAAGTTGCCATACATTTGGCCATTCCTCCAACCTTGCCAAGTCCCTTCTCATCCTTTCCACCCCACCTTGTGTATCAACCCTGTTGCAGATCTTTGTGTTGTCTACAAAGACCACGTCTTTTCCTTCAGTCCTTCTGCAATGTCACTTATAAAGACATTAATAAGGACGGACCCAGTACTGAATCCTGCAGCACCCACTAGTAACCTTCTTTCTTCACTGTGGACTCCGTTTACTATTATCCTCTGCATCTTGTTGTCTAGCCAATGTTTTACCCAGTCTACCACTCTGGGACCCATTTCCAGGCTGGCTAATTTGTTTATTAATCTTTTGTGTGGGACTCTGTCAAATGCCTTGCTAAAGTCTAGGTAGGCCATGTCTACAGCCCCTCCCTGGTCTACTACTTTGGTCACCCAGTCAAAGAAATTGATTAGATTCATCTGACGTGACCTTCCTGCTGTGAATCCATGCTGCCTTGGGTCCTGTGCCCCACTGGCCTCTAGGTACTCAACAATTCTTTCCTTCAGACATGATTCCATCATTTTCCCTACCACTGAGGTCAAACTGACAGGTTTGTAGTTTCCAGCCTCTGTTTTGTTCCAGATTTTGTGAAGGGGAATCACATCCACCCTCCTCCAGTCTTCAGGTACCACACCATCCTCCCATGATTTGTTAAAAAGGGTAGTCAATGGTGTTACTAGTTCTCCCCCTTAGTTAGAAATCTGGGGTGAATCCCATCAGGCCCCATTGTTTTGTCTACCTTCAGTATTAGGAGTTCTTTCAGAACCCTTTCTTCTGTGAAAGGACTGATATCGACCCCCCCCCCCCCATCAAGAGTGGTTCTATTGACTGGATTAGGTACCTTCCCCTCTTCCTTTGTGAATACTAAGCAGAAGTATTCCTTCAGTATTTCTGGTTTTTCACTGACCCTCTGACCACCCACCCTCCTCTTTATTCAGCCTCAGTATCCCTCCTTTTGTCTTTCTTCACTCCCTAATGTACCTGTAAAATATTTTATCCCCCTTCTTGACTGAGTTGGCTATCTTTTCCTCGGTTTTGGCCTTTGCTATTCTGACTGCCTTCCCCACTTCCATCTGCTTTAACTGGTACAGTTCTCTGTCCTGCTCCTTCTGTGCTTCCTTATACTTCCTGAATGCTATCTTTTTCTCCCTAACCTTCCTCAAAACCTCTTTTTAGAACCATAGTGTTTTTTTCTTTCATTTTGATTTGTTTATTTGCTTCACACAAAGGCCTCTGTGATAGCAGTTCTGATGTTTCCCCATTGTTGCTCCATCTATCCCTCTTGCCTGTTTGTTAGTGCTTTTCTGAGGCACTCTCCCATTTTGACAGAATCAGCCCTCCTGAAGTCCAGTACCTTCACTTTTGTATGGCTTGACTTTACAGCTGAGTTTATCGTGAACCACACTGTTTGATGGTCACTTGTTCCCAGATGGCTACACACTTCTAGATCTGAGATCCTCTCTCTGTCCCCATTTGAGAGTACAAGGTCTAAGATTGCTCCCTCATGAGTGGGTTCCAGCACTAGCTGTCTGAGGCATGCCCATCGAGAATGGCCCTGCTCTTGGATGTGGCTGCAGTAAAGGTGCTCCAGTTAACATCTGGCATATTCAGGTCCCCCATCAGCAATATATCCCCTTTTTCTGCCATCTTAAGGATGCCTTCTGTCATTTCTTTCTCCATTTCCTCCCCCTGAGACGGGGGTCTATATACAACCCCTGTGCAGATTGTGGTACCATTTCTGGTCTCCAGGGTGACCCACAGTGCCTCCTCTCCTCCCTGTTTAACCTTTAGTTCTGTTGCTTTGACCCCTTCCCTTCCCTTACATAGAGAGCTACTCCTCCTCCTTTTCTACCCTCCCAGTACCTCCGGTAGATTGTGTACCCTGGTACGTTGACATCCCAGTCATGGTTCTCTGCGTAACATGTTTCTGTGGCTTCCACAATATCCAGGCATCCCTCTTCCATCAAGGCCACCAGTTCAGGGAGCTTTTTATCTAGACTATAGGCATTGGTACTCATTACCGTCCATTTTTTAATGGCCTTACCCCTTTTTGCCCCATCCCTGTCCTTACTGCCTTTGTCTTTTTCTCCATTTATGAACATACGAATGTGCCAGCAGAAACAGACCACCCAGTCTATCTAAGCCTGCTCGAGTGTGCATCCAACACCCCTAGTTTGCAGCTGCCCCAACCCCCCTCCCTTTTGTCATCCCACTGCCACTCCCCACCCTCACTCTCCCCTGTTCCCTATCCCATGCCCTTTTGAAGCTGTTGACAGATTTACATGATACCACCCATTCTGGTAGGGCATTCCATTTTGCTACCACCCTCTCTGTGAAATAGTGTCTCCTCATCTTCCTTCTAAATCTTCCCCCCTTGATTCTTAGCCCATGCCCCCTAGTGACCCTCCTCAAGCCCTGCCCTTCTCCCTACTGACTTCTCTAGCTTGGTGTTTACCTCACTAACTACCCTGCTTTTTTGGGGGGGGCGGATTAGGATTTCCCTTCTTCTTTTTAGTGCCTCCCCCCTTGGCTAGTTTAAATGCCTTTTTTTTGACGGAATAAAGATTAAGTATAATACTTTAATGCATTACAGCAAAAATAAAATGCATGCTTGATGTAATTAGAAGTCTACTAAGCCCTTCCCTCCCTGCCTTCATTCCCCTGCTCTCTCTCCCCTACCTCCTCCTCTTTTTCTCACCTTCTTTCCCCTCCTCCTCCCCCCTGCCCTGTTCATCCTCACCCTGCCTAGCCTTCTTTTAATGCCCCCCCACTTATGAAAATGCTACTATATAGCTGCACTTTAAACCCTCTCCCCGCAGTTCCAGGACAATGCTTCAGACATTACTACTCTATAGCTGCACTTTAAACCCTCCCCCTCAGCTATAGGACAATGCTTCAGACAAGCTGCCCTTGTCAAGTCTGCTATATATAGTTACTAAAATGTTACTGGAATGCTACCATCACTGCACGTTCTCTACCAGTACCTTGTTTTTTATACAACTATGAATTCTATGTTTATTCATCATGTTAAATTGTGAAAACCTACCTACAGTTATTACATTGCATGCTATACCATTATTTGTTTTGTCTGTATATGTTGTTGTACTGCTTGGTGCAACTGTTGGACACGGAACCTCTGTAAATGAACTTTTAGCTCAGAGGTCTTAATCCAAGTATTAATAAATAAAAAATAAATGAAGAAGTCTTCCATTGCTGCTGACACTCTCACTTACTGCTTGGAAATTTGGTGTTCTGACCTTCTTTTTCTTGGTGTTGACTTTTGCCAGCCTGTATGTCCTGAGCAAACCAAACGCATGTGCACAATGCTCCACACTTTCTCCATGCAGCGTTGGACATAAACCATGGCTATCAAAAGTACCAGGCTGAGAAAGGGAAAGTTTACTGTATGGGAAACAGGGGAACCAAAATGATGACCAGCAAAGACTGAGAGGGAAGTCAAGCTGGGAGCAAGGGACCAGGAGATTAGGGTCTGGGCATGAGGACTAAAAATGGGAATAAACAGGGGTAGTGAGTGGGACAGTGGCTCAGTTCTCAAACATTGACACAGAGCTTGCACAAGCCCTGCAACAAACCCTGCCCTGTGTCAAACTTACTGCCATACCTTGTGCCTAATTCACAAAGATTGCACACATTTGTGACATTTTACCCCTTTTACATTGGCTTTCACCAAATATTTGATGCAAACCCATAAAAAGGTCTGCAAAGTTACACCAGCAAAAAGTTGGTCTAACTCATGACATGTGGCACAAGGGATCGAGAATCCCAATTGCCGACCAGGGAATGCTGCAAGCCCCATGTGCTGTGTGTTTTGTGCTCCTGGTGTTTGCAGCATTCCAACACTTTTGAGAATCAAGCCCTAGGACTGCAAATCCCACAGTGACTCTGCAGCCCAGAATGAAACAGTGACTCTCCCCTTGATCAGGCTGGCTGGACTGCTGCCTGGTACTTCATTGTGTCTAGCTCTTTTCAGCTGGCCAGTGGGGATGCTAATGACCTCCCCACAATATCCTTGGCATGATGCCTTATTGAGTAAGCAATTATACTGGTGTCTTCTTCATGTCTAGTGTCAGTGCCAGCAGAGATTTTGGTGTCCTCCTCTGCAGAAGTGGCAGCACATCATTGACTGTACTAGTAACTTTGGGGCCAAGAAGTGTTGTCAGAATGGCTGGTATCCCCATCTGTACAGGTGGCTGCACATCTGTGTTTATTATTTCTTGTTTTGTACATACTGTATGGGGATCTTGAGGCAGACAGCATTTGCATCATATGCAGTGTAAGTCAAACTGTAGGGTTTCTTCTTAACTCTGGTAAAAGGAGACTACTATGGTTCTTGAGGGAAATAGCTGAAAAGGTTCAGGCTAACAGTGTAGAATTCAAGATGTACAAAGAGATGAGGAGGGAAGGGAAGAGAATAGGGAAGTGTCCCAGGAAAGGCAGAGGGAAGCAGGGAAAGAGGTGAGAAGTGCAAAGACACAAGCTGAGGAAAGAATAGCCCAAGGGGTAATGAAAGGGGACAAGACATTTTCAGGTACCTAAGTGAGAAGAGGAAGACAAGAGGAGGGCTTGTGAGATTGAAAAGGGCAGGTGGGATTATGCAGAGGAGCATCAGGAAAAAACAAACATCCTAAACAGATATTTTCATTCAGTCTTCATGGTGGATGAGGAAAGGGATGGGCCACATAAAGGCAGCAGAAACACGGGGGGGCGGGGGAGGTAGTTACATGTAAATTTACTGATGGGAGAGTTCTGTAAGGACTTGCAAATCAGCTGAGCTCCCAATGTTTAAGAAATTATTGAAAAGTCTCATACATATGTATCCACTTGTGAAGAAGCGTATGCCAACTTGGGACCTGAACTTAGACCTCACTGAGTTATAATATCTCACCTGGAAACATTATTCTTGGTGACTTTTACAGTGCATCAGCAAAGAGGATCAATGAGTTGCAAGCACTCTGAATTGATCCTCCATATCTGATTTTTCCACAAGGAAAAGGGGTGTTAAGAACAAATGTACAATTCCTCCCTAAGGCTGTGTCAGAATTCTGCTTGAATCAGATTATTAACTTGCCAGTGAATTTAACAAGGTCACATGCCATAGAAGGGAAGAGACACTTGATACATATCACAAGGGCCCTCAATTTCTATAAGTCTAGAACAGATGACATTAGGAATGACAAACAATTGTTTTTTTAGCATATATGGAGGAGTCAAAGGGATACACAGCTTCTAAACAGACTATAACAAGATGGATAGTATCCATAATACATTGTTGCTATACTAAGGCAGGAGAAAGCACCCCAGATGGCACTAAAGTCTACTTCACTAGGAGTATAGTAGCATCAATGGCTAGAGATGTTGTGAAATTATATTTTGCTTGTGAAATTCCCACAAAATCAGCAAATTCACTGCATGAAATATTTCACGAAATTCACCCATTATGTGTTTATTTCACTGGGTGTGAAATGTAGAATTTTGCCTGTGGAATGTGAATTTTTCACCATTAAAGAAGCAAATTTTCACCAGCAAAAGGTGAATTTTGTCATTTCGCAGGCAAAATTTCACCTTCTGCAGGTGAAATCTCACATTCTGCATGCCAAGCTCTGAATTTCGCTTCTGCAAAAAATTTCACGAAACGAGCGAATTTCGTGAAATATTTTGCATAATGAAATTTGCCAATTTTTGCACATCTGTATCAATGGCACTAGAAGAAATTTGTAAAGCTGCTACATGATCCACAGACCTCACATTCATGTATCATTATTGCCTGGACACACAGGAAAGAGAGGATGCTACATTTCAGAGTTCTGTATTTCAGAAGCTATTACCAAAGTAATCCTAATACTATTTAACCCAGTGTACTTCATGAAGTCTGCACAAGTTTGACCTGTTCTAATTTATATTATTAGAAGGAAAAGTCATTCCAGTAACAGCTTTTCTTCTAATTGATAAGAACAACCAGTCAAACAAACACTTCCATGCCTACCCATTTTAGGATAGATAAAGTGCTTCGGGATCATGTACTGCTGTTTAAGCTTAAGCTTTTAATGATTATTGTTGCTTTTTCTGTGTCATTGAAACTAGGGGTGTATGAACACTTTAATTTGAATATTCGGATGAATATTCATATTGGGGATGCCAGATATTTGTTATTCGATATTCAACCCCAGATAAGTGTTTTTTTTAAATAAGACATTGTAACACTGTTAAAGCCCACCACTTCCTTCCCTTTTGAAGTACAACAGTTAAATCTGCCATGAACACTCCCTAGCAGCCTTTCAGCCACCAAAGGCAACAAACTACTGTACTGGTCAGTAGTCAGGTGACAGACAGTCATCATAGATTGACCAAAGGCTGTAGATGAGGTGGCATCTTATGTCTTGTCTAGGGCAACTGAAATGGCACTGGCATAAGTGCATTGTATGTGCACCCTGGGAGAGAGGAGAGCAAGATGTGCCATGATAGAGATCTATACAAGTACCTCACAGGGAAGAAGACAGGGCACGTAAGGGGAATCTCCTTCAAATGAGAAAGAGCACAAGTACCTGGGGCAATGAAGGCATGTGATGAAGTTGAAGGGGGAGTTCAAGACAGATGTGAAGACATATTTATTCAAGGAAGGCATCGTAGATGCCTTACAGAGACTGCCAGCATAAGTGGTGATAAAAAACAGTGTGGGTCTTCAAGCATGCATGAGATAGGCATAGGGCTGGGGTGTTTTTGAAAACAGGCAGGGAGGCAGCAGGGTTGCTTTAGGGTCTGCAGATGAGACCGATAAGGCAGGGATGGACAACCTGGGCAGACTGTGTGGGCCAAGCAGTCCATTTCCAACAGATAATTAGTGACCTAAATTACACAATAGTAAGTGCACTAAACATGATATAGTATTTAAATGTTTCTAGTTTAGCAGTGGCCTCATGGTGGTCCAGCAGTTATATGCCAGGGAGTGGAGAGTTATTCTTTTAATTAAATATTTAACGTGATAGAAAAAAGAAAGGGTGAGCCAAAAAAAGTAACATTACACTGTTGTAACATTAGGCAGATTGAGAGCTGTACTGCACTACCAGTTTTATGTGGCCATATCATATTTGTAGCCAATTACTGGTAAGTTTAGCTTTATGAACACTAGCTGTTCAACATGTCGAGGGTTCAGCTTGGAACAGTGTGGCTCAACAACATCAACAGCAGTGCTAAACACTTTCTTGTACAGCACACTTAAGAAGGACAGCTTAGATATTTTAAAGCAAGTTGTGCCAGGTGAGGAGTTCATTTTCCGAATCCAGTAGCCCAGTGGATCAACTTCAAATTGCTCAATAGGTTCTGCAAAGTAGCCATTAAGTAAGTTTTCTGCAGAGAGAGGCTGAGACTGTGAGCATTTGTGTTGCTATTGATGCAATTATGTGCTGAGTAATGCCCAGTCACTCCCCTCTGCACTGCCACTAAGCTGTCTTTCCCCATCTCCACCAGTACCATCCAATTCCAAACCACCACATGCCGTCTTTCTCTCTCGGGAACCTGAATTGCAGCATCTTCTTCCCCTTCTGAGTGTCTCACTGCTTACATGGCACTATTTAACTCTTCAATCAGCTGTTGCCTAAAATTTGTCTCCCTGTGGCTGTCCATGGCTATATGAAGGATCTAACATTTGAACCTCTAGTCCAACATGGTACTATAGCTAATACATGATGGCAGTTATCCATGACTGTGGTGAACCTTGCATTACGTTCTGCATCAAGGTGAATAACAAGCTCAGTGATCTCTTGTATACTGAGTGTATTTTCAGTCAAAAAGCATTGTAACGATCTTTTGAAAATATGCACAGCTGGAATAAACTGACAAAGTAAGGCTGTGGTAGCACTTAGGTCATGTGTACTCCTCTCAAATGGTGCAAGAACCTTCACTATGCCCTCAAGAACTAACCAATCATGATGTTCTAGGACCCCTCCAATGTCTGCCTCCATACACATTTTGTGTAGTGCTTGCTTTTGCTCCAGCTGTCATGAAAACATCAGGTATGGAGAATTCCAGCGAGTGGTAACATCTTGTATTATATGATGCTGGGGCAGACCAAAGCATTCCTGAACTTCTTGTAATTTGTTAGTGGCTTTTACAGAGTGATGAAAATGGCTGCAGATGCAACAGGCAGTGGATAATATGTTGTTGGTCCTAGTACTGTTACGCAGTGCATGAGTCACCAATAAATTTAGTGTGTGTGCAAAGCAACAAATACTCACAATATGGACATCATCGATGGCTTTCACCATGTTTGTGACATTGTTGGTAACAAAAAAAAAACAACTTTTAAATAGGTGTTACCACCAGTCCAAGACCGCAACATGTCTTGCAGGAACATGAGAATATTAAATGCTCTGTGGTCTTCCTCCATCAGTCCGACGTTCAGCAAAGTTGACCTAATGAGACTACCAGATTGAGGGGAGGACAAGGGGACCCACAAGGTAATGCATTGGAAACAGCAGCAGCAGGCTGTTGTACACACCAGTGTGCAGTTAAAGAGAGATAGGCATGCTGGGAGTTATTGCTAGTCCAGATATCTGGTGTGCAGTGAACAACACCACCAACAGCCTCTGCAAGCAGAGCAGCAACAGCAGATCACATGCCATCATACAGTCATGGCAATATACTCCGTGAAAATGTAGTATGAAATGGGTTCTGATAATGTGGGTGCAAAATGTTGTGAAGCTGTCGGAAGCCAATATCTTCCACAACTGACATAGGCTGGAGATCCAACGCTACTGTCTCGGCAATCAGCTGTGTGGTTTGCTGTGCTGTTGAATGTGAGGCATGATGCTTTGTTCGTGCATGCAGAGCATCCATTATTGGAACTGCCATGGGAGATATCAATGTGGAACGTGTCAACAACGGTGGTGTGTGAAGTGCTGATAACTGTCTCTGCCTTGTAGTATCACTGGAGTCAGAAGTGACCACCAGAGTAGAGGGACTCTGTGTTGATGAGGAGGGGAGGAATACTATGACCACTGGGTTGCTCAAAATCAGATCTGTCAGTACTACCACCACTGCCAACAGTGCATGCCTGTCCACCAGAGGGGTTTGGTCTTGGTGAAACCATGGGTCCAGACCCAGACCCAGATGAGCTTTGATACAGTTGAGTGTGCTTAAGCTTCAAGTGGTTCTGTAATGATGTTGTGGTTAAGTAAGAGAGTGATTTCTCATGGCTTATAGTGGTGTTGCAAAAAGAACAGACTGCCTTCCTTGTGTCCTCCTTTAACAAGTGAAATGTAGCCACACAGCACTTTTAACACTGCAGTTACCATTGATTCTGGTAGCACCATAGCCCCCAGTTCTTTTTTCAACAGATGTGCCTGTCTTGTCTTCATATTCTTGCCCTGTGACCACTGCCCCTGATGGTGCTATGCCAGTGCTGCCATCACTTGGCTGTCCTTCAGGCTGTGATGGAGTCTGTCAAAGAAATGTCAGCGTTGCTTGTCTGGTCTTCTTAGAAAGCGAGGAACCCTTATGCTTACTGCTACTTCTGCTACTCTTGGTACTAGTACTAGTACTACTCCTAGAGGCTGTTTTGCCAGCCACCTTTTTTTTCTGCCCTCAAGATACATAGCATATTCTGCCTCATTCTCAAAGTCACTCATATTTGCTTCTGATGAAGAAGATGACGTGTCACTGGGCAATTCACGTGGAGGGAAATAATCAGAACCACATGACTGGTCCTCTTCTATACATTTTCAGGAGTACTGAGAAGCTGAGAAGAAGCAGGCAGAACTGTAACAGTGAAGAAAGGAGGGTTACTAGCAGGGTACCGCAGGGTTCAGTACTGGGACCAGTCCTTTTTAATGTCTTTATAAGTGACATTGCAGAGGAACTGGAAGGAAAAGTATGCCTCTTTGCAGACGACACAAAGATCTGCAACAGGGTTGATACACAAGATGGAGTGGAAAGGACGAGAAGGGACTTGGCAAGGTTGGAGGAATGGTCAAATGTATGGCAGCTCAGATTCAATGCAAAGAAGTCAAGGTAATGCACATGGGAAACAAAAACCCAGGGGATGAGTACACAATGGGGGATGAGATACTGACAACAGTAACAATGGAAAGGGACCTGGGGGTAATTATATCAGATGACCTAAAGGTGGGCAACCAATGTGAGAAGGCAGTAAGGAAGGCTGGGGGGATACTGGGATGCATAGGAAGAGGCATCAATAGTAGAAAACAGGAAGTTGTTATCCCTCTGTACAGACAGTTGGTAAGACCCCATCTGAAGTACTGTGTGCAGTTCTGGAGACCCCAACTCCACAAAGACATAGACAGAGTGGAGGCTGTCCAGAGGAGGGCAACCAAAATGGTGCAGGGTCTGCACCAGAAGACATAAGAAGAAAGACTAAAGGAGCTTAATATGTATATCCTTGAGGAAAGAAGGGGAGAGGGACATGATAGAAACTTTCAAGTACCTCAAGGAATCAACAAAGTCCAAGAGGTAGCATCTTTCAGAAAAGAGATGTGCAAGAACAAGGGGCACAATTTGAAGATGGGGGCGGCTCAGAGGTAATATAAGGAAGTATTTTTCACGGAGAGGGTTGTGGATGCATGGAACTGCCTCCCTGAGGAGGTCGTGGAGTCAAGAGCAGTGGGGGAATTCAAGAATGCATGGGACAGACATAAGGCAGTCCTAGTGGGGGGTAGGAGGAAGTAAGCTGTTGGTTAACTAGGATCTGCAGCTTATCTATTAGGTAGGAAAATGGGCAGACTAGGTGGGCCAAGCGGTCCTTATCTGCCGTCAAATTCTATGTTTCTATGTATCAACTGTAGTGATCATAATGGAAAATGTGCATCGTGGCAGAAATACCAGACTATGGTGATAGTGTTACAGGAGTGGCAGTAGTGGCAGGGTTCATAGTGTCAGTAGAGGCTGGAGTGATAGTCACAGTTGCAGGACTGGCTGTAGTAGTCATGCTGCCAGTTGTTGTGGAAGGCAGGGTCTCTATAGTGGTGGTGGTGGTGGTGGGAATGACAGATGTGATGGCACTGGTGAGAGATGGGGACACGCTGGTGGTTGTGGGAGTCAAGAACAGTGTCTTTCTGCTTGTGCTTCTTATATCTCTTTCTCCTGTGCTAGCCACAATACTACTGCTGCTCGAAGAAATAGGCTTGGAAGGGGTAAAGAATAATTTTGGGTGTCGAATATGGCCTGTTCGTCGCTCACATTCAGGGTCAGCATCACCAACCAATTCCTCCATTGTAGATTGGTATGGGCTGGACCAAGTACATTTTTTACCAACTCTGCCTGCCATTGTCTATGCTAAAAAGTTCTAAACACTCTCAAGTACCTAATACTTTATAAATGTACAAAGTTCTGTTTTATTTTAGTACAAAAAAATTATTGCAAGCAGCAGTTCTGTTTTATTTTAGCACAGAAAAATTATTGGAAGCAGCACTCACCTAGGGCAGGCAAGGGTGTGCATGCAGTGCAACTTGTGACATCACCATCAGGCCCTAAACTGTGGGCAGTGTGAGTACAGTCAGCCGACTGCCCTCTGAAACTGCTGGCAGCTGTTGAGTTTTGTGAAACCTGGGCCCAATCTCAGATTACACCACAAATATATTTTAAAGATAGATTTCTACAGCAGAACTACTGTAATTTTTGTATGTTTGCTTGTGCGCATGTGCAAGAAACATTATGTGGCAGCTTAGGAGAGAAGCAGGTTGTGGAGGCGCAGCACTGTGGCAGCCAAAGGGGGCTTTGCATTTGGGGGCTTGGCACTGGTGGAGCAATGGAGGCACAGTGTACTGATGACACTGGCTTCCAAAAGTGCCACCAACTTGTAACGATTTTGCCGCAGCAATTAGGGACCGCCTCGTCATTGTAACATCAGCCATTCCTCTGCAATGAGGGAGTGACCCATCATCACAGGGCGGAACGTTACCTAGTGCAATATTGTTTGTGAATGTGGTGGCGAGCTGCCGCCATGTTCACAGATAATATTGCCAGCCCCCTCTGCCGAGGGAGTGCCCAATCCCCTTCGGCATCATGCGACCCCCCAAAAACAGTGTTTGTTTGCCGATGGGGGACCCAATCCCCATCGGCTCCAGTCCCCTCCTTCCCAGTTTCATTTGCCGATGGGGGAGCCCGCTCTCCGTCGGCATAATGTCCTCCCCATAAAAACCTTTGTGTTCTCCTGAAGGGGGTGCCCAATCCCCCTCGGCACTTACACCCCCCATATGTGCCGACGGGGTGCCCAATGCCCTGTCGGCTACTGCCCCATAAAGAAACATTTGGGTGGCATGCTGGGAGCCCACCCCAGCGTGCTAAATGCCCCTGTTGAAAAAAAAAATCCTGCAATGTTTTTTTCCCAATTGTACCTGTAAAGCAGAAAATTGTCCCTCGTCGAGTCCAGTGGCCCCAACCTGCGCCCATCCTCTGTGCATCCTGCCTCCCCACAACCCCTCTCATGCCATACTTACCTCAGGAGCCCATCGCGATGATCTTCAGTGGACCGGGAACACATCTGCACTCTTCCAAGCCGACTGCAAACTGAGGAAATCTCGGTAAGCTGTATAATGGCATAAATAGGGTTTTTTAAGCTTTGGTGCATATCTGAGGCATATTTGGGAGTTTTGGCACCAAATTTTCAACATGAGGTTATTGGGACCCCTCCTCATGAATTCAGCCACTGTCATGGAGTTATTCAGTCCCAAAAGGTGATTTTGCGGTCACTGCACGGAATCACCTTTTGGGACCGATTAACAAAATGACAGTGTCAGTGTTCATAAGGTGGGCTCTCAAAAAGTCTAAGTTGCAAATTTGGTGAAAAAAATGTAAAAAATGACTGTTTTATGAGCATGCGTTGTGCAGTTGCTACTCTCACTCGTAACTTCATGAATTTGCAATATTTTCACTTCAGATTCTCAACATTGCCATTTTTCCACACCTCCTTATGAATAGTACAGCTGTCATTTTTCACATTCTGGCCAAAATGTGTTTTTGCACTTCTGGTGCAGAATAGCGTGGTCACTGTGGGAAATCAGTGTTCAGGACACATTACGGAAATCACAGTGTCACTGTTCATGAGCAGAGGTCCTTCTCTACAGGATGGAGGTGGGGTTGGCATGAAGTTCAGTACTTCACTGCCATTCCTATTCTGCATCTGTCTAACTCCTGCATTTCCAATGTTAATATCAGCAAGCAAACATTTGGCATTGACAAATGCTTGTTTTATTTGTAAATGTACAAAAGTTCAGCTTTATGTTAGTACAGAAAGTTTTTGAAAGCAGCAATACTGCTTTATTTTAGCACAAAAAAATCTGAGAAGCAGCACGCACACAAGACATGTGAGGGTGTATGCGCACAGTGCAAGCTTCACTACTTGTCCCTAAACTGTGGGCAGTGGGAATGCAGTTAGTCGACTGCCCTCCAAGACTGCTGACAGCTACTGACTTTCGTGAAACCCAAGCCCAACCTCAGATTACACCACAAATATTTTTTAAAGACAGATTTCTTCAGCAGAACTACTGTAATATTTTTTATTTGTAAATGTACAAAAGTTCTGCTTTATTTTAGTACAAAAAACTTCTTGCAAGCAGCACACATGCAGGGCAGTTAAGGGTGTGCACACAGTGCAATTGTGTGGCATCACTAGCTGGCCCTAAACTGTGGGCAGTGAGAGTGCAGTCAGCCGATTGCCCTCCAAGACTGCTGACAGCTACTGACTTTTGTGAAACTGGAGCCCAACCTCAGATTACACCACAAATATTTTTTAAAGACAGATTTCTACAGCAGAACTACTGTATTTTTGTATTTGTAAATGTGAAAAAGTTCTACTTTATTTAACACAAAAATATTTCTTGCAAGCAGCAGTACTGCTTTATTTTAGCACAGAAAATTCTTACAAGCAGCATGCAGGGCAGAAAAGGGTGTGCACGCAGTGTATCTGTGTGGTGTCTCTACCCGCCCCTGAACTGTGGCCAGTGGAAGTGCAGTCAGTCAACTGCCCTCCAAGGCTACTGGTGGCTACTGACTTTCCTGAAACCTAAGCCCAACTCAGATTACACCAGAAATATTTTTAAAGACAGATTTTTACAGCAGAGCTACTGCAATAAAATGAATTCTTTTTATTTATAAATGTAGAGAAGTTCTGCTTTATTTTAGCACAAAAAAATTCTTGCAAGCAGCACACATGCAGGGCAGGCAAGGGTGTGTATCCTGTGCAACTGTGTGGCATTACCACCTTGCCCAAAACTGTGGACAGTGGGAATGCAGTTAGCTCACTACCCTCCCAGACTGCTGGTGTCTACTGACTTTTATGAAACCTAAGCCCAACCTCAGATTACACCAGAAATATTTTGAAAAATGTATTTCTACAGCAGAACTACTGTAATATTTTTTATTTGTAAATGTACAAAAGTTGTGCTTTATTTTAGTACAAAAAAAATCTTGCAAGCAGCATGCATGCAGAGCAGGTAAGGGTGTGCACACAGTGCAATTGTGTGGCATCACTAGCTGGCCCTAAACTGTGAGCAGTGGGAGTGCAGTCAACCGATTGCCCTCCAAGACTGCTGGCAGCTACAGACTTTGTGAAACTGGAGCCCAACCTCAGATTACACCACAAATATTTTTAAAGACAGATTTCTACAGCAGAACTACTGTATTTTTTATTTGTAAATGTGAAAAAGTTCTACTTTATTTAATACAAAAAAAGATTTTCTTGCAAGCAGCAGTACTGCTTTATTTTAGCACAGAAACATTCTTACAAGCAGCATGCAGGGCAGAAAAGGGTGTGGACGCAGTGTAACTGTGTGGTGTCTCTACCTGCCCTGAACTGTGGCCAGTGGAAGTGCAGTCAGCCAACTGCCCTCCAAGGCTACTGGTGGCTACTGACTTTTCTGTAACCTAAGCCCAACTCAGATTACACCAGAAATATTTTTAAAAACAGATTTTTACAGCAGAGCTACTGAAATAAAATGAATACTTTTTATTTATAAATGTAGAGAAGTTCTACTTTATTTTAGCACAGAAAAATTCTTGCAAGCAGCACACATGCAGGGCAGGCAAGGGTGTGTATCCTGTGCAACTGTGTGGCATTACCACCTTGCCCTAAACTGTGGGCAGTGGGAGTGCAGTTAGCTCACTGCCCTCCCAGACTGCTAGTGTCTACTGACTTTTATGAAACCCAAGCCCAACCTCAGATTACACCAGAAATATTTTGAAAGACAGATTTCTACAGCAGAACTACTGTATTTTGTATTTGTAAATGTGAAAAAGTTCTACTTTATTTAATACAAAAAAAAAATTTCTTGCAAGCAGCAGTACTGCTTTATTTTAGCACAGAAACATTCTTACAAGCAGCATGCAGGGCAGAAAAGGGTGTGGACGCAGTGTAACTGTGTGGTGTCTCTACCTGCCCTGAACTGTGGCCAGTGGAAGTGCAGTCAGCCAACTGCCCTCCAAGGCTACTGGTGGCTACTGACTTTTCTGTAACCTAAGCCCAACTCAGATTACACCAGAAATATTTTTAAAAACAGATTTTTACAGCAGAGCTACTGAAATAAAATGAATACTTTTTATTTAAAAATGTAGAAAAGTTCTACTTTATTTTAGCACAGAAAAATTCTTGCAAGCAGCACACATGCAGGGCAGGCAAGGGTGTGTATCCTGTGCAACTGTGTGGCATTACCACCTTGCCCTAAACTGTGGGCAGTGGGAATGCAGTTAGCTCACTACCCTCCCAGACTGCTGGTGTCTACTGACTTTTATGAAACCCAAGCCCAACCTCAGATTACACCAGAAATATTTTGAAAGACAGATTTCTAAAGCAGAACTACTGTAATAATTTTTATTTATAAGTGTAAAGAAGTTCTAATTTAATTTAGCAAAAAAAAAATTATTGCACGCAGCACACATGCAAGCCAGGCAAGGGTGTGAGAGCAGTGCATCTCTGTGGTTTCACTACCTAACCCTAAACTGTAGGCAGTGGGAGTGTAGTCAGCCGCCTGCCTTCGGAGATTTCTGGCTACTACTGGGTTTTGTGAAACCTGAACCCTTCCTGCCTAAATACTTATTATTTACATGACCAAATTAAACCATCCTTTTTTTAAAATAAGTACAGCAGCCAAGCTAATAGTTAGAACTACTGTAATTAATAGATATAAAACAGTTTCAGTAACACTGTATTCTTCTCTTTCACCCCCGAGCATAGAGGCCAGTGAAAGCAAGGAGGTAGTAAAACTGCAACTTAAATCTCTCTGCATCTCCTCCTATGAAAAAAATCACTAGGTCAGATGATTTCTCTTGGGAAAAAAAGCCTCACGCCAGTACAAGGCAGGCACTAAGAAACACAGTATTCCTTTACCTCCACAAAGCACAGTACAGAGGCCCTGAAATGAATTAGTGAAACTAAATCTCTCTTTCTGCAGCTCCTGGAAAATAAATCACTAGGTCAAATTTCTCTAGGAAAAAAATAACTCTCCCACTAGTACTAGGCACTAAGAAACACAGTCCAAAAGAAAAAACACAGGTTTTGTGATATACTGTAAAAATATTATTTTCTTCAACTGCTAATCTCTCTCACTCTCAGAGCTCTGTTTACTACGCCCTCCACTACATCATTCTCTGCAGCAATGTGGCAGTCACATGATCTGGCTTGGTAAATGCTCAGCGATTGACCAAGTCATGTGAGATCTTAAAATCCAGGGGGAACACTGACCCGAATACTGGACCAATACTGAATACTGCATTATTCATGGTATTTGGGATTTAATATTCATTACTCACACACCCCTAATTGAAACCATTTTTAAACTAAATGTATTATAATTGAAATTTTTTTCAGATTAGATCTGAATGTTCCCCAACCCTGATCTTAAATTAATTTAACTAATTTAAGACCAGGGCAGGGGAACATTGCAGGTCCATCAAAAATGAGGATATTTCTTATGCGACTGCCTTACATATCCAGCAGACTATTAATAAAAAGGATCACACTTTCTTTCTAGGTCATCAAAAAAGTGTACCCCAAACATCATGGTGGTAATTGTAATAATTTGAATTTACAAAGGGAGGGGTTTTGGATATACACTCTGAGAGCCTGCAAACCACCTAGTCTGAATGAACAGTTTGATATTTCCCCGTATTTAAGCATGAGAAAGTAACTGTTAGTGATATAGGTAAAATGAACCTGATTTTTAATACAGAGTATACATTTCATAAATCTATAACATATATCTATTTTATGCATTTTGTTTCAGGTGAATATAATGTGCTGCTGGTTAAAAATCTTGATTAGAGCCTATTTGTCTGTGGGTCATAGTGTAGCCACAAAACTTTTTTATGTATTCTCTAACTTAACATCAGTTACAGTTATGTGTTTTTAACCCCTTGTGCATATGTATGTTTACATTTTTATATTTAACATTTACACTGTTTGATGCCACTAATTTGTATTGAGGGATGATGCTGTCATTTCATTGTATATAAGATGCTTTTGTTAAGAGTTTTGCTTGTCTTTTGATAAAAAATAGACTTCCAAAATGCATTAAGATGTGCTTTTTCACCTTTTTATTGGCACCTCAATAAAATATAGCACAATTCTATACTTTTGTGAGCAATGTCTTTACTTGGTAGTGAGTCTGGGACTTCCTTATTGTGATTTTGTAATTATTTATAGTAAATTGTCAAATTCTAAACTCTGACATGCAATCAAATGCATAGAAAGCTCTTACAACAATCTATACACCATGATTAAACATTGATGAACCATGTCTGACCACTGTGTGTCCAAAATATTTGGAAAACATACTAGAAAATGCCAAAATACACAAAGATGATGTTTACAGAATTTTATAGCAATTTCCACCAAGAGCAGTAGTCAAATGGAACCAATGCAAATAATTAATTAAACATGGTCTCTTGAAAAACTATAGAAATTAGGAATTCAGCTACAACTTGAATATGTTTTGACAGGTTTTTTTTTAATTTTGAAAAACAACAAAATATATGATAAGTAGCCTTAACTGACAGCTACAATAATAGATGTCATAATTTAGTGGGAGAATATAACTGATCCTTGCAAGGCTTTTGATGGATAATAATTAACTGAAATAAGAGATGATATAACCTAAACAGTGGAATCTTAGCTAGGAGTAAAATAAAGCAAGAGAGTTGTATCTTTCAATCAGATCTTCATTCAAGGAGATAATACCTATAACACTACTTAAAATTATCTACACTCTGTAAAGGCCTTATTACATGGACCCATTTTAAAATTAGGCTGAACTGACAACTGAAAATATTTTACAGTTTTACTGTAGAATCTATGCCATAAGTGGTTAAAAAATAGAATGACTAATTTTATAAAAAAAGTTTATATTTTATTCATGAAAGATGGTTGTAAAAGAGTAGTCTTATTATGATTGTGAAAAGGACAAAATCAATGATTTTGGGGAATTAAAGGACATTGGAATATGGGTAGCAATTGAATATACTGTAACTACAATAAATGTAGATGTGCTAGAAAAAATCGTATTGTTTAAATATCCTGCTATTTACCTTGATAGCACACAGTCCTATATGATGTATATACTGTACAGTAGTTTATATCTGTGTCCTCTTTATTTAGCGCTGTGGGCAGTACCATACTTATTAGTGCCCGAAAGAATCCGTGCAAGCGCCTTTCATGTAGTTACAGCACATTCAAGAATTACCCGTGAATATCAAAGGGCACTTAATAGTGATCACGATCATTAGCACTCTGTTGCGATTACCTAAGAACAGTACCTGCACAAGTGTTTGATTCCCATCTTCCCGATGTCTATCCTGAGGTGGATTTCACAATCCCAGGCTGGCAAAAGGAAGTATCCATTCGAGAGTGAAGGAATGGAGCCAGAGGATCTGGCTGAACGAGCTGGTGTTGAGTCAGGTGTTGCTAAGGCAATGCTCATAAACTTGTAGGACCCACTTCACCTTCTCCCAAAAAAAGTATGCCCTACTGCATACGCCAGCTACTGCCATGAGATACGCTTTGAGATAGGCAAACATGCTATGGAGAGTGGCATGATGGTAGCAGTGCATTTTTACACAGCAAAGTACGCCAAGCACATAAACAAGAGCACTGTAAGAGGTAGATGTGCTAGAAAAGATCGTATTGTTTAAATATCCTGCTATTTACCTTGATAGCACACTGTCCTATATGATGCATATACAGTATATTTCTTAGTTAAAAGATTAATATTTGCTTGATATTACTGTAGAAGATTAATTTTATAAAAAAATTTCATAAAATTGTTGCTCAAAGTTTAATTGTTTGATAAGCTGACTACAGAATAATTATATATTCTGAACCCACCCGAACAAATACAAAAAATCCTGCCAACAGTACATTGCTTGATATCATACTAGTAAACAAACTGCAACTATTCTCCCACATGGATGTCTTCTTTAATGACCTTAGTGATCACTGTACTATTGAGTGCATAAGGTCTCTAATGAAACCTGTCTCAACCTCCAGATACATATGCAAAAGGTGCCACCGCAATTTTGACATTTCTGCCTTCCTATCTGATCTGCAATAAGCAAATTGGTAAACTTTTATCTTGTCCCCTTTGTTAATGAAGCCTATGATGCATTCCATAAGATTCTTATAGACACAATAAACTGGCATGCTCCACTTGTAAAAATTCGAACAAAGAAAACTTCCCGCCCATGGTTTTCAGACAGCCTTAAGTCAGCTCTTCTCCATAGGGATGCCCTGGGGAAAAATACACGAAAGACTAGAATATAGAAAGTGTTTATTGATCAGCATAAAGCCATATACAATATAAGATTTTTAACACCAAAATACAGTACATAAAATCTTTAAACAATAAACATTTAGCATGTCTTATAAGTTTCTTACATACAAATGTTAAAATGCTAACTTGGTAATAAAACAAACATATTTAATGAGTTATCACAAGTACGCAATAACACTAGTCCATGCCCTTAGAAACGAGTTGTTTGAAGGAACTTTCCAAAAGCTCAACAGTTTTTTTGTCTGTAGCTCTAAACAAATAATTCAAAAAATCAGAAGAGGGGAGACTGAGACCACCAAGCAACCCTCCCAGCCATTTTTTCCTAGAGGATTCATAAAGAGGGCAAAAGAGTACAACATGTTTTATATCATCTATTAATTCCATTCCACAGTTACAAAAGGGTGAAAGAACAGTCTTATTTTTATATCTATGCTGTATATAGTTAACAGCATAGCATTCGGTCCTGAATCTTGTATATATCCTCCTTAACTTAGGACATGTTAGCAGCGCAAGATATTTCTCAAAATAGCATGAAGACTTAAATGTCTTATAGTGTTCATGCAATTTGAGTATAGAAAGTTGTGAGAGCAATTTACTCCTATCCAAATCATTGTATCTTAGTCTGACATCCTGTTCAACTTCTGAAAAAGGTCTAAGATAAATTTTATATAAGAGGTGTCCTTGACCAGCAGGCATAATAGTTTCTTTGATAAGCTGAATACAGGGATGTACAAACCCCATATTAGTCATCATTATACTATCTGCTAGGCACATTCTAGGGTATCTTTTTTTCCGATAAGGAAAAAAGTTTCAATAAAAATAGGGTCTGTTTTTCCTGTATAAGGAAGAGCAAAGAGCGTTGACCCAGTTCCAATGCCAAGATACATTTTGGGGTTCCTTGTGGTAGCATGAGAATATATCTATACAGTTATTTAGAATAACCTGTAGTCTTCCGGACTTTGTATGACCCCACACCTCAGAAGCGTATAACATGCTAGTTCTTATTTTAGTGTTTAACACTCTCACCATTCCTTTTGCTGATGATTTCCCCATTTTATTGTTAAAAATCTTCAAAGCATTTCCTGTGGATCTCATTTTATTTTGTGTAATATCCAGGTGTTTAGTCCAGGATAAATCATGAGCAAAACAAACTCCTAGATAATCATATTGCTTTACCCTATCAATGCTTACATCATTAATCTTGAAGGTTAAGATGTTATTTATTTCTTTTCCAAAAACTACTATATTAGTTTTACTATGATTAATCCTAAATCGTAACTGAGTACAAAGAAATTCAAACTTCAGTAATTTATTTTTCAGATCCAAAGCTGAAGTGGAGAGTAATACCAGATCATCTGCATATGCAAGGCTATCTAGCCTTCAATCTCCAACCTTGGGAGCATGAAAATCAAAATTTGTGATCTGATCCAAAATAGTATTTATGTATCATGGAAGACTAAACTTCCTGCTGACTGGACTGCCTTCAGAGTGGCTAGAAATCAGTGTACAATGCTTACAAGGGCTGCAAAGTCCAGTTACTATAATAATAAACTAGATGCGTCCACTCATTGCTCATCCACATTCTGGAAGACCCTCAAGGAGGTCAAGGGTTGTAGGTCTTCCAACTCCCTCCCTTCCATAATTATGACTGGCAATGTCACTTACACAGATAAACATGACATCCTGAATTTGTCAAACAACCATTTCACCACTGCAGGTCTGGCCTTCAACACCTCCCCTGCCAACAACCTACAAAATCAGCTATGTAGACAGGGCAAGGCCCACTCTGTCCCTTCCGTGGTTGTACCTCCCTTCTGTTTTAGCCCAATGTCACTGAAGCAGGTGGAAGACTTACTTCTCAAATTAGATACCAGAAAAAGTGCTGGCGCCGATCTAATAGACCCGTACTTCCTAAAAGTTAGCACCCATATCTTAGCTGTCCCCATCACTCACCTCTTCAATCTGTCCCTTATGCAGAGTATCCTTCCTGAAATCTGGAAAACTGCCCATGTCATCCCCCTGTTCAAATCAGCTGATCCTGCTGACCTTAATAATTACAGGCCCATCTCTTTGCTTCCCACCCTGTCCAAACTGCTAGAAAAATTAGTTAATCAGCAGATTAGAAACCATTTAGACTCTCATAACCTGCTCACTCCTATATAGTCAGGCTTCAGACCTCAACATAGCATGGTCTCAGAACTTGCAAAAGTCACAAATGACTGGTTGAATGCCTTGGACAACAAACTCTATGTGGATGCCTTGTTCTTGGATCTCAGTAAGGCATTCAACATAGTGGATCATGCCTTTCTCCTAGACATCCTCTGCAATGTTGGTCTTGATACCGTCTCTCTTAAATCGTTTGACTGTTACCTTGTTGGCCATTCTCAGCATGCCTAAGCTGAAGGAGATCTACCCCCACTAAAAATCCTACCATGAGGCGTACCTCAAGGCTCAATCCTGGGCCCCCTCCTCTTCACAATTTATATCAATAACATCCACACTGGTATCCAATTAGATGATATTCATCTATTCACCGATGATACCATCTTATATATTTCCAGATCTTTCACTGACAAAACATGTTCTGACCTTCAACTTGAGTTCAACCATCTCCAGAAAAATCTATTGCAGCTAAAATTACTCCTTAATGTTAAAAGAATGAAGGCTATGCTTTTTTCACCCTTCTCTAACACCTCCCACACTACCTTATTGGGCTCACCAACAAAGATTACCACCCTCCTCAATGAACCTCTCGAATTTGTGACCAAATTCAAGTACCTGGGGATATGGATCAACCACAAATTGACCTTTAATGACCACATAGAAGAACCAACCAAAAAACTCAAACAGAGGCTTGGTGTATTCTTCTGTATTAAACACTTTCTAACATTGGAAGCAAGAACTAGAATCGTACAGTCAACCTTCCTCCCTCTGCTCAACTATGGGGATATTTTTTATGGACAAGGAGCTAACACATCATTAAAAAAGCTTGACATCCTATATCATCGTGTCCTAAGATTCATTACAGAAGCACCTTACTCTACTCATCACTGTTCCTTATATGCCCTAGTTGGTTGGACCTCCCTCAACCTCAAATGCTACAGAAATGCAGCCAATTGGACATACCAAGCAATTATTATGAAACTACCCCTATATATTTCTGACTGTCTCCCTATTTGCTCTCCTGGTAACTACTCGCTAAGAAGCTTCTCATACATTTCCCTAGTTATTCCTAAAATGAGATCTTGGTTTGGCAAATCATCCATAAGCTGTTCCCTTCCCTGCTTGTAAAACAAGTTGCAAAAAACTCTCCAAATATCCATTCCACTTAAATTGACTACCTTTAAAATCCTGGTGGCATGGGCTGCCACAGAAATTTGCAACTATGTATCCTAAACAATATCTGCCAACCCCTTTCATACTCACTTGCCTCCTACTACCATCCCCCATATCTGTTTCTCTCTCCTTGCTTCGTTCTATCATCCCTTCCCATGTTTGAGCTCCTTCTGTATAACCCTTGGCCTAGGTGCATACTGTAATCATCTGATTTTTATTTGTTACTGTATGGTCTGCCTTGCTATCCTGGCAGATGTCTTACCATATCACAGTGTCTAATGTTCAGGTTTTGTTCTTGAATGTAACCATCACTGTATGAACCAACCTGTATACTATTCCAAATGTTATGCTGTTTTATGCTGTATGAACTGACCTGTAAACCTTGCCAAATGTTATGCTGTTTTACACTGGACAATATTTTATCTTATTACATATTTTTTTCCTATGTTTTACTGTTGTTAACTCTATAACTATGCCCAGGTCCATCTTGAAAATGAGTTCTTCTCAACAGTGTTTTGCCTGGCTAAATAAAGATTGATTGATTGATTGATATGCAGCAGCAATGGACACAGCACTATCAAGGTTGAAGAACATAATGAATAAGGTCAATCATTTAGTGCTCGATGTAAGCATGGTATGCAGTGATAAAGGCAATATCTGCAGTGTGACTCCAGAAGCTCAGCTCCTGAACAGTGCTTGCAGAAAGGGCGAATGGCACAAAGTGTGCAGTGATAAAGGCGATACCTGCAGTGCAGCTCTGGAAGCATGACTCAGGAACAGTGCTTGCAGAAAGGGCAAATGGCACAAAATGCCGACACACAGGTAATGAGCAAGAGATGCAGACACACAGGTAATGAGCAAGGAAAGCAGAATCATGGACACAGAGGTGCAGACAGACCTGGAAAGACACAGGGACACACAGGGAATGGACAGGAGCCGGGGGGGATTGCAGAGAACATGCAGATGCAGGATAACTTTCACCATAGAGGTGATGCAGGCCAGACAGATAGGTGCAGACAATGTGCCAGATGTGTCACAGGAACATAAGGGCATATACTGGAGCATGGTAGACACTCTGTTGTCTGACAGACAGGCAGACAGCAACATGGCTGTAGAGTTCCTCAGAAGCCAGATGGGAATGCTGATTTCAATATAAGGTGAGTATGAGTACTGCCATGACAAGTAGGGACCCAAGAAGACCTACTGACAGTGTGCAGATGCCCACTGCTACAACTGCCTTGCTGGACTGCACACCATAGAGGACAGAGTGGTGTGCACTGTCAAAGAGCACAACCACATCCCTGATGCTGCAGACATTGGCATGCAATGGGTGATGGCTGACCTTTGGGAGCAGGTAAGGATGAGCATCGAGACAGCATCACAGGTGGTGGTGGACTGCACCATGCAGGTGCCAGCAGTTGTTGCTGGTCAGATGCTGGGTGTGTGACTCCTCCATCAGATGGTTCAGCACATGCTACAGGTGGCAAGGAGGTGGCCAGTCACCCCAACAACTGTGACAGACCTTGTAATCCCTGATGAATTCCAGGTCACGGGCATGGGCAAAAGATTCCTCCTCTATGATAGTGGACAACAGCAGGACCAGTTACTGGTGTATGCCACTGACATGGGCCTCCAGTTCCTGACAGAATGCCCTGATTGGCTCATGGATGGCACATTTAAATTGTGCCCTGTGCTATTTGACCAGTTATATGCCATCCATGGTGTCTGTTCTGGGGTCATGGTGCCAGTTGTATTTGCCTTGACCTGCTCAAGAAAGGCACCAACATATGTCTGGCTGTTAAATCACCTGAAGACCCATTGCCCAGAACTGTCCCCTGTGAGTGTTCTGCTGGATTTTGAGTGTGCCAGCTGGAGGGGGTCACCACTGTATTACCCACTGCCCAGGTCAGGGGATGTTTTTTCCATTTTTCTGAGGCACTGTGGTGACAAATACAGCAGTGCTCAGAGGTCCACGGGAGATACAGTGCAAACTCAGACTTTTCCCTGTACCTCCTGATGCTTCTGGCACTCACATTCATGCTAGTGGAAGAGGTGGCCAGCGTATTTAAGGAGATGTGGGAATGGGACTATTTCCAGCAGAATGAAGACCTACTGCAGCTGATTGTAAATTATTTTGAGGATACCTGGATAGGATGACCCTTGGGATACCTGGGAGGAGGAGATCCACCTTCTCCATGGTGCAGTGGAAATGACACAAGGCCATCTGCCAGGTGCTCACCAGGATGAACAATGAGGTGGAGGAGTGGCATTTAGTTCTTGCATTGGCACTTGCCACCCCAGCATCTGGTGCCTGCTGCAATATCTCCAGCATGAGGATCCCAAGTCAACCATAAAGATTGAGCAGCTGTTGTCTGGGGCCCAGACAGGACAGGTCCATAAGAAATACAGGAACTTTAATGCCAGGATTGCCACAGTAGTTAATGGGCATGCCACCCATAACCATTTTGATTACTTATGTGGCTTAGGGCATAACTTAAACTTTTGGGTCTGATTTCAGGGCCTGTGTGCCTGTGCCATGGTGTGGGCAGTTGTCTTGCAGTAGTTGTGGTTGGTGTGTGGTGCCGCCCATTTGACATGCACCTGCTATGTGGTTGTTACCACGAATCGCTCTTTTGACACTCTGCCTATTGACACTTGCACCCCAGGGTCACTCATATAACATTCTGCATTGTACCATTGGCTCCATGGCTTTGCCCTTTTGACATGTGTCCATGTTGCCAGTTGTGATTTCGGCACTGGCCATTGTGCTGGAACTCTTATGGATGGCGCCCTTGATTTTTCCCCATATCACATAAAACCACGAGCAGGGCTCTACATCATTGTAATCAGTATGATCAGACTGGCTGGCTTCCATTTGAGCTAAGAAAATAGTATTTTGATGATACATGCTGTTGAAAACAGTTACATTGACAGGTGGTGTAACATGTGAGTAACGTAATAAAGCCATGTTCAAATACTTCTACTACAGTGGAACAACTTTAAGTCAGAAGGTAGAATTGCCACTTTATAATTGATTACAGTATATCTGGTGTACTAAACAAGACATCATTTGTCTTACACACTGGGAGACATTTGAGAGGAGAAGAGAACTTTACTCAGGGGATGGATTACATTTGAGCAGAAAAGGCAATAAAGTGCTAGGGGAAACAAATTCTAGCAGGTACAGATAAACATTTAAACTGATTGCAAGGGGGGAGAGATTGGTTCATATAGTCCCTCTTAACAACCAGCTAAAAAAGCACAACTCATTGGAGGAAGCTTTCATACCCATCAATCAAAAAACTGAAAATAAAAAACAAGTTAGAACTACAAAGAACAAATCATTAAAAATAGTAGTCACAAATGCCCAAAGTCTTAAGAACAAAATAGATAAACTTAATACCTTACTAATTAACAAAAACATTGATATCTGTGGGGTGACATAAACCTGGTTTACAGATACAGATTGGAGTACTACAATCCCTGACTATACAAAGTTTTCCAAAAACAGAGAGGCAAAGTGAGGTGCTGGTATAGCACTGTAAGTGAAAAAGGATCTGGAAGCTTATGAACTAGACCAATATCAAAATAATCCAAACCAAATAATATGGGTAAATATAGCAATTGAAGAATTCCCCTGACTAGTGGACAAGCTTATAGCCCACCTAATTTTAAGCCTGAAGAAGCTACAGACTTCCTAACAGAAATTAATTCTATAAATATTACTGGAAATCATGTGCTCATGGGAGACTTCAATTTCCCAAACATAAACTGGGAAACACTATCTAGTACAAACTCCATGGAAAATAAGTTTATTGACATTACTCTGTAACTCAGACTAGAACAACTAGTTAAAGAAGGGACTAAAGGACAAAACATCTTGGATCTGATTCTCATTAACCAGAATTAAAACTAAATGAACCTGAGAGACTCCCACCATTAGGTACAAGCAACCACAACATCATCTCAGTTGAAATTAAATTGTCAACAAAGAATAAAATAACTGGAACAACTAAAATTAAAGACTTCTTTAGAGCAGAGTCTAGTAAAAATAAGGAAATACCTATCAGATTGGGACTGGAGAAAGGAATTAAACAATCTCAAACTGAAAGACATTGTGCATACACTAAGCAATAAACATATGCATTAAAAAAATGGGTCCCAGAAAGAATTAAATATAGCAGAAAAGGAAGAGTATGCCTATGGTGGAATAACAGCATCCGCAAAGCCATAAAAAAGAAAAACAAACTATACAGACTGTACAAAAAAATTAGACAGTTACTAACTATAGAAAGTACAAAACAATAGCCAAAAAACTTAAAACCCAAATATGGAAAGAAAACAAAATGTAGAACAACATTTAGCAACAACAGTCAATGATAACATGAAAAAAAATTAAAATTATGTGGGTTCCCTTAAAGGGAATAATAATTCTGTCGGTCTAATTCAGGTTGAAAATAATTTAATAACTGATGAAAAACTTATCTTTACTGAACTGAATAAATATTTTTGAGTATATATGAGGTAAAAAAAAAAATCACAGTTAACATCCCAAATCTAAGATCTGATTTTGCACCATTTTCTGAGGAAGAAGAACTTGAAGTGATTACAGTCATTAAAATAAATAGCTCAGCCAGTCCAGATGGACTAACGCCAACATTTTTGCAACAACTCGCTCCATGTCTGGTTGGTCCACTAACAAAACTCTTTAATACCTCACTAAAAGAAGGCACAACCTTGAAAGAATGGAATGAAGCAATAGTCACCCCCCTATTTAAAAGTGGTAATAAACAATCTGTTAATAACTATAGACCAATCAACCTAACGTCAGCCTAACTACAGACCTGTTAGTTTAACCTCAGTGGTAGGTAAAATGATGGAATCACTTCTGAAGGAAAGAATTCTCGAGTATCTAGAGGTCAGAGGGGCACAGGACCCAAGGCAGCATGGATTCACAGCAGGAAGGTCATGCCAGACAAATCTGATAGATTTCTTTGACTGGGTGACCAAAGTAGTAGATCAGGGAGGGGCTGTGGACATGGCCTACCTATACTTTAGCAAGGCATTTGACACAGTCCCACACAAAAGATTAATATACAAGTTAGCTAGCCTGGGAGTGGGTCCCAAGATGACAGCCTGGGTAAAAAATTGGCTGGAGAATAGGACACAGAGAGTAATAGTAAATGGAGTCCACTCTGAAGAAAGGGGGGTTACTAGTGGGGTACTGCAGGGTTCAGTATTAGGACCGGTCCTCTTCAATGTCTTTATAAGCAACATTGCAGAGGGACTGGAAGGAAAAGTATGTCTCTTTGCAGATGACACAAAGATCTGCAACAGAGTTGATGCACAAGGTGGGGTGGAAAGGATGAAAAGGGACTTGGCAAGGTTAGAGGAATGGTCAAATGTATGGCAGCTTAGATTCAATGCTAAGAAGTGCAAGGTAATGCACCTGGGAAACAAAAACCCAGGGGAAGAGTACACAATGGGGGGTGAGATACTCACAACAACAAAAATGGAAAGGGCCCTGGGGTAGTCATATCAGATGACCTAAAGGTGGGCAAGCAATGTGAGAGGGCAGCAAGGAGGGTTGGGGGATACTGGGATGCATAGGGAGAGGCATCACCAGTAGAAAACAGGAAGTTATTATCCCTCTGTACAGACAGCTGGTCAGACCCCATCTGGAGTACTGCGTGCAGTTCTGGAGACCCAGTCTTCACAAAGACATAGACAGGATGGAAGCTGTCCAGAGGAGGGCAACTAAAATGGTGCAGGGTCTGCACCGGAAGACATATGAAGAGAGACTTAAGGAGCTTAATATGTATAGCCTCGAGGAAAGGAGGGAGAGGGGGACATGATAGAAACTTTCAAGTACCTCAAGGGAATCAACAAAGTCCAAGAGGGTAGCATCTTTCAAAAAAAGAGGTGTGCAAGAACAAGGGGGCACAATTTGAAGATGGGGGGATGGCTCAGAGGTAATTTAAGGAAGTATTTTTTCACAGAGATTGTTGTGGATGCATGGAACGGCCTTCCGGAGGAGGTCGTGGAGTCAAAAACAGTGGTGGAATTCAAGCATGCATGGGACAGTCATAAGGCAATTCTAGGGGGTGGGGGTAGGAAGAAGTAGGCTGCTGGTTAACTAGGATCTGCAGCTTATCCAGTAGGCAGGGAAATGTGCAGACTGGATTGGCCAAGCGGTCCTTATCTGCTGTCAAATTCTATGTTTCTATGTTTCTAAGTCTGTTGTGGGAAAACTACACAAAAGACTATTACATAAATGCATCATAAAGCATCTACATAATAATAAACACATTGATTTCACGCAACATGAGTTTACCTCTGAAAGATCCTGCTTAACTAATCTGATGCACTTTTTTGAATCAGTGAGCTGCACTAGACAAGGGATTGCCAGTAGATGTAGTATTTTTAGACTTCTCAAAAGCATTTGATACAATTTCACAGAAAACATTAATCGAGGAACTAATCAGATTACAGTTCCACCCTAACATCATCAGATGGATCCTCTCTTGATTGACAGAGAGACAACATAGAGGATAATGTATGACCAACAGTTAACAACCACACTGTGTACACGTCAAGAAGTTGGCATGGCAACCTGATAGACCTTGAGGACGCAGCTTGATGGGCCTTCAGTTGCCATGCCAGCCTCGAGAAGTGTGCTTAGCGAGGTTGTTAACTGTTGGCCATACATTATCTTGTATAGTGTATGGCACACAACTAGGTTCCTTTTAAAAAATGTATTCAGTTATTGCCATTGAAAAAACACATGTACCGATAGTCCCTTCATGCTGGCACCATCCCCTCCCTCCTCCTTTACCCCTTGCCTTACTCACAGACTGGATGAGTAGCTCCTTCATCTCCCAACCCAAAAATGAGGTTTCAAAAACTCCCCTGCCCCACCCCCCAGAACAAGTCACACTCCATCCTGAACCCCTGATATTGCAAACTAAATCTTGTCCTCTCTTCACTCGCGGTTCACATCTCACTGCCGCAGCCAGTCCCTGAAGTGTGCTCTTAACTAAAGCGCATGTGCAAGCGCATTCCATGCTGTTGTACCATTGATATGATGTCCTCATGATGGTACAACAGCTTGCTGACGTCATGACAATGGTACAAAAAGGCTATCTTTTTACTGAAATCGGTGAACAATAAGCCCGGTCCATACACTATAATGTGTTACAATCAGGGGACAAAAATCAGAATGGGGTGAAGCTATTAGTGGAGTCCCCCAAGGTTCAGTTATTGGACCAATACTTTTCAGTATAGTAGTAGCAACCATGCAACTACACAAAAATATCTGGCTGCGTAAATACGCCCACAATTTGCAAGATAGGCGGCATTGTTAAAATCATGAAGCAGTATTACAATTCCAACAAAACTTAGATCAGTTAGCAGTATGGGCACAAGAAAAGAGGCTTACATTTAACAAAGCAAAGTGTGAAGTAATGCATCTAGGTAAGAACAACATCAAATGTCAGTACACACTAAATATAGTAAAATTACATGAAGCAACTTATGAAAATGATCTGTGGGTATTCATCACTGGTGACTTAAAATTTGATAGACATGCTACATTAATAACAAAAAAAATGTTATGGAATACTAAGATGTCTCCTGAGGAACATCAAAAGTAGGGACAGAGGAGTTATTACACCTCTTTACTCATCTTTGATTAAGCCACACTTGGAGTATTGTTCTTCACTCTGTGCACCTTATTCAATAAACAGTAAAAAGAAAATTGAAAATGTACAACGCAGGACAACTAAACATATAACAAATATGTATAATCTGAATTATACCAAAAGACTAAAGAAGCTCAACCTATATTCAACAGAATATTGCAAAATTAGAGGAGATTTATGTCTGACCTTTAAAGCCTATCATGATGGTGCATTACTGGAAACCTTGGGACTGGTTAGACATACTCCTACCTATAATACTACTAGACCACACAATCATAAACTGAAGGGAGAAGCCAATAAAACACTTCAGAGGAGTCAATGGTTTAGTCAAAGAATTATAAACATATGGAATACTTTGCCCATAAATGATGTAGAAAGTAATAATATGAACTCATTTAAAAATAGTCTTGATAAACATGGGGGACAAGAAATACTTTTTCCACCAATAAACTAATTGGTGGCAAGTTCTATAAAGGACTTCAGGTCCATTGAACCTTTTTCAAATTTTAATCTTTTTATTCATAATGAAAGCAGAGTTGAAGTACAAATGCAATTGCATATGTTTCATATCCATTGATATAGATCAGGTTCTAAAAGAACAACTTAGGACAATAAAGACAATTTTAACAAAGAAAAAAAAAGACAGACCCAGAAACAAGAACTCTGCTCAGCACAAAGATATTATCTGGAATTTTCTAAAACTATCTTTTCCAGACAAGTCCTCTGCGAGGTGTGAGGCTCGCCTCTGCTATATTGCACAGCTGCAGGATGACCAGGAGATAAGTCCGGGAGGCAGTTTGATCTTGCTGAGGGCCATAAACCTATCTCAGGTTCTGCTGATGAACTGTAGCCCCTACTTCTCAGATAGCTTCCACGACTAAAGCAACAGGTCAAACACTCTGCAAATAGCCTAAATATATCTAGACTACGGTCTCACAATACTCAAAAGAGCTCTAGAAAATCAGACCAGGCCTCTGGTGGCAGTAGTTCATGGAGGCCAAGGGAATTAGTCATTCATACAGAATAGCTGTGTTCTGTGTCACTTTTCATGCACACCTCTCAATGAATAACTTAATAACCTAATGCGGGGCAGATGTTTCAGGTGTCTCGAAATAAATCTGGCAGGTGTTTCTTGAGATCTGATGTGGCTTCTTCCACAGTGTCATAGGAGTGCCATTTGTCTTGCAGGAAAATCTGGAGCCGGGCCAGGTACTGCATTCTAAAGCGAATCCCTGCAGTGATGATTTTGGTGACAACAGGATATAAAGCAGCACACTTCTGCCTGCAGGCAGGTCTTGCGTCAGCCATAGTTTCGTACCCACCCAAAGAATATCTTTTAACTCCTTGGTCTTCTACAATATAAATTGCTTATCTAAAAAGTTTAGAAGTTTCAACATAAATGGCCGGGGAGGGTTGCCAGCTGTGGGTTTAGGTCGCAATGACCTATGCGCTCTTTCCACCACATATGTCAGACCATTCGGTGAAGGACCTGCCACCCTTTCCAAGAATTTTTGCACAAATAAAATCAGAGTTGTTCCTTTTTCTCCTTCAGGCAAGCCGAAAATGATTAGATTATTTAGTCAGCTGCGCCCTTCTAAATCTTCTAACTCCTCTTCTAATTTGCTGATTATTCTTCTCAGGGCTACAGTATCCTTTTCCAACTTATCTCTCCAGTTCTCCAAAGAAAAGGCTTGGGCTTCTACATCACCTACCCACCTACCCAGATTGCCCAAGTCTGAGGCGACAGTTTTAACTTCAAGTGTAAGCTCTTGTGTGGTGTTTGTAAGGGGTTCCAGAGCTTGCAGGAGTCTGTCCTCCATTAGAGGGGGAGGTACTGAAATGATCATAGAAGTACAGCCCGAGCTGCTTGCTTGAGCCTTGGACTACTTTGCTTGCTTATCGGGTGTTTGATGGGGGGGGGGGGTATGTTTCAGGGCCGCCTGTCTCATCTCCACCTCGGACATGATGTGATTTTCACAAGCACGGCTCCCAAATCAGATGCAGAAGTCCCTTTGGCAGTACTGCATAAGGTAGGCTGGTTTGAGAAGGTTTTGAAAATAGTAAAATAAGTTATTTAAAGTAACAAGGAGAAGGAGTGCCAGAGGAGAGCTGCTATCAGGTCTAGAGCATCACGTGACCCCCCGCAAGCCCATTGAACTTGACACATACTATGAACCTATCATAATTAGGGCATTTTTATATTGAAGGGATTTTTGCTGAATTTAATCTATACATAGAAACATATGTTTTGTTAACAGAGAAAAAAAAACACTAGGCCCATCCAGTCTGCCTTAATGCTACTTACCCTATATGGTGGAAAGAGGCTCAAAGTGGCCCTGAGGTAATCCCCCCCCCCAAAACACACACACACACTTTCCAAGTGATGCAGAGAAACCTTTAATCACCCTCAGGGAAACTTTCTGGCATACGTTCAGGTTTGGAGTTATGCAAGAAGGAACTTAGAAGACATAAATGTGATTCCATCTTCTGCATGAAGGGCCACGCCCTTGTGTGGGCCTCAAAAAATAGGGGGTGTTTAAGTGGCTGAATGGCAAATGGCCTACCCCATCTGGTGGTATTGCATCCATGACACCCTGAAGTGGTAACAATGTCCTGCTGCCCCATACCTCTTGCCAACCGGGGATGGGAGTCCTTCAGAGGAATTCAACTCCCTCTCTTTTCCCATTTTTTTATCTCACTGAGAGACTCCTGAGCCTCCACAGGATGGAGCAGTCTGGCCCTCCCCCAAGCAGCTCACTCTAGATACCTCTAATAAATAAAAAGATGACTCCAAGACATGGCATGTTGACTCCATGTTAAGTCCCAACCATTGTCCATCAATTGAATTATGGCTTTGGCATCCCACCCTGTTCACACCATACTGATTATGCCATGTCGTATTGCAAAACTTGGATGGACACTGACAGTGCACCTCCATGGCAACCTTGTGCCACAATCCATGGATGAATTGCAGCACTTCTTCACCACAAAGAGGTGGGTCATAGCCTGTCTGAGTCCCTGGATGTTTCACCTCAATAATCCCATGGTGGATCCTAGAGAACTTCCTCAACAGGCCTTAGCTTCCTGTCTGGGAAGTTGCTCCCCCTGTTCACACTTTCTGGACCTAATCATCATGCTTGTGCTTGCTTGCAAGACCACTAGGTGCCTCTCCTCAGGCATTCACCTTATTGCCCAATGCTTAGTATATGAAAGAGTGTCTGACACCATCTGCTGCAGCCATTCAGAAGACCTGGAAAAGACATAAAGGACAAGGTTAAAAATATTCGGTCTTAAGTACCACTACATCCTGGGCCCCCAACTGCCCAGGGCCTACAGCCAACAGACAGTTCCCGTGGCCTATCATGGGCACCGATTCCAGTCGGTCCCCAGTGTGTCTTTTTCTTGCTGCTCCACTGGTATCCCCAAACCCATAATATAGGGCAACCTGATAGCACAACTCATAAGAGAAGGGATCCCAATCAGCTGTGTTGCATCTCCACTCTATCACCTCTAGGGGGACCTGAAAGGATCAAAGGATAATGTGAAAACCAGAACCATATCTCATGACATAGGTAACCTGAAGCCCAACTCCTGGAGAAGGGTCCCCATCTGCCTTACAATGGCCCTGTAGCACCGGCATCTTGGAATGGCTTCCCCAGCATAGTCATGTTCAGTTTTGGACTTGGCATAATTGAACTTGCCAGTGCCACTGTGCTCACTGGTAACCAACTCTTTGTGCCCATACTGAACTGGCTAGTCCAAACCACTTCAGGACCAATGGGAACACAGCATTCTGTGAAACTCTTTAAATGCCCCTGTGCCTATTGCAGGGTTTACCCAACATGTGGCAGTCACTGAAGTAAGGAAACCATTCAACCAGTCTAACAACAGTGGTCATGCTTAGGACCTTGACCAAGCCTCTGTATCTAGCTACATCTGCTCACCCACTGGACCCAGCCCCAGAAACCTGAACGATAGTAGGGAGCACATCATTCTCACCACTTCTCTTCCTGGCTGGATTGGGCACACCACAGTCCCAACCCTGGCTGCAGGAAGGGCTCCTGCTGGGTGGCTCCTCACTAGTGGACTAATATAGCCAGACTTCTGGAGCTGCCAGTTACATCCTCCTCTGAAAGCCTAACTATTCCACTTACGTACTTTGACTAATGGATCATCTGGCTTCTTGGTTACTTTACCTGTGTGGACTATGGGCTCCTTAGGTGTCAGTATCCCCACCAGGCAAGCTTCTATCCATTCTTGATCTTTCCTCTTATACAATGCCTGCAGCTGCTCTCCCAGTGCCTCTTCTGGTACTGGTTCACCGGGTGTCTGTCTCTTTCTGGCCATTGTACTACTGGAAGTGCTTAAATGACAAGAGGCTGCTGTGCACAACAAGAAAGTCATATTAGCAATGGCCCCATGAAACCCATGACAATTGTTTTGCCCTATTCCCTAATCCAAGCCCTTTGGGTAAGGGCCTTGCTGTGACAGTCTGACTTTGCACTAATGTCTCCATGAGTTCCCTAACATTTTTCTTGTATGTATGTGTTTATTTTTACTGCATATATATATATATATATATATATATATGTATATATATATAATCATTCTAAATGCCTTCCATTATGGTGAAATACAAAGAATTTGTGGCACTTGTCATTTGAAACCCCCTTTTCAAAGTTTAAATCAAAGTTGACCTGTGTGAAGAAACTGTCACTGAGCTACATTGCACAAAGTCAGTCCCCCAAATCACTTAGCAACCACTTCATCTGCTCTGTTCCATGCTGCTTCTTCTCTGCCATCCTGAAAAAGAACTAATGGAAGACATGCTGAAACCACACCTCATTTAATGGGATGCCACTGCTCTTTGGAAACCTGAAAGGGCCAAAACTATGCAGCCCTTGAAATTTCTCTACACTATGGAAAAACCATAAGGGAAACACTATAGCAGGAACACCACCGTACTACGGAAACACTCTAATGTAAGCAAATACATTAAACAAACTATGCACAAAAAAACAACACACTTTATTTTAAAGCTAAACAGACCAACCTACTGTAAATATCAAAACTGGATAGGTAGGCTCGCCGCATGCTTGAGGTTGAGGCCAGATGCCACACCTCAAGGCCACGCCGGGCGACCCGGCCTGGTAACGGACCTGGGGAGCCGGGGCTGGCAGGGGAGGGAGGATCGAGCATCCCTACAGATGCTCTTCTCCTCAGGGGTGGGATACCTGGGACGCACAAACATCCGTCATTCCCGTAAAAGATTCGTTGGAAGCACCGATTCCTGAAAGAGACAGGCGACTCCAACTTAGAAGTCGGGAGGGGTCTGCAATGTCGATGAGAGGCTGGACGTGTGTCAGCACGTTACCTCGGGACATAGTCCCAAGCGCAGGCGTCCCCAGGGATGGGACCTACAGACAAGGGGAAAAATCACCCTCGCGGTCCTGGATGACGGCCTCCCCGCTCAGACTGCCAAAAACCAGACAAGACCCCACTGTGCAGGGAAGGAGAGGAGGCACTTTAGGAGCAGATCCAGGGATGGCTAAGAGCATTGAGAGGCCCGAAGGAGTAGGACCAAGAGGGTAGGAAACCAGGAGGGAGAAAAAGAAAGTATAAAAAAAAAAAAAAAAAAATGGATAGGTACAGTACATCACAGATACTCATGAAATATCACCATCTTGTGGTTGAACAATCTCATAAAGACTGTTTGCCCTTTGGACTAGTGGCTTTATGGTTGTTTGACCCTGTCAATAGTGAAAATTCCCCTATATCTAACACATGCCTCTATACTCCATATACATACACATATATATATATATATATATATATATGTATATGTATATAGATATCATGTTAAATTGTACTCTGACTACTTTACTTTGTACTGATCATTGATACTGTGCATGCTTTATTGCATTTCTTTTCCCCTCCAAGTCACACCTGGAAACAAGCTTTGGCTCAGTGTGCCTGTCCCAGTTACCAGTTTTCAAATAAATAAACAAATATAAAACATTCAGAGCTGAGCCAAGAGCCATGCATCCTCCTGGAAAGAGGTTCAAAGTCCTTGATGGCAAGTTTGAATGCTACATGCATGAACATTTAAACTAGATAGGGGGAGATGCTGAAACCAAAGGAGGTAAAAATTGCCTCCCCCCAGATGGTAAAATGGTAGTGAGGGAAGTATTGAGGATGGAAGATCATAGTGGAGAAAATTCCTCTAGAACAGATGTGCAAAAAGGACATGGACAGGGATGGGAAAGTAGAAAATGGGATTTAATTCAGGTAGGGGAGGACATAAGGTTAAATAGGTCCTGATATGATGACAGTAAAATGGAAAGGAGTGAGTTGACGGGTCAGACAGGGAACACAGCAGACAGAAATAGAAGAGAGAAGCAGGGCAGTAAACAGGGGAAAAAGATTTGGAAAGCAGTGTGCACCAATATAAGGAGCCTTGGTAACAAACTTCTGCACCTGGAAGTCACCATGGTGAAGGCTAATCTAGATTTCGAAAATATGAAGGACTCATGATGTACTGAGCACCACAACTGGGAAATGAACAAACTAGGCTACACACTGCACAAGAGAGACAGAGTGGGGAGAAAAGGAGGAGGGATTATATTATATGTGAGGGATAGTATCAAGCCCATGGTAGTACATGGGAACAAAGAGGAAAATGGGGGTCTGGAATTACTATGGGTTAATCTGGAGGCAAGCTAAGGGTCCACTATATGTACTGGAGTAGTGTACAGACCTCCAGTACAGGGCAATGTGATGGACAGAGCACTTGAGAAAGCTACCAACCGACTGTCAAGCAAGTGGGAAGTGCTGCAAGTTGAAAATATCAGTCTGCCAGATGTGGAGTGGAACCTTCCAGCTGTGACTTTGGCAAGGAGCAGGGCCATTCTTCACTCCCTGCAAGTGGCATTTACAGGCAGTTCGTCAAAGAACCCACCAGTGACAGGGCAGTGCTAGTCCTGGTGCTTCCAAACGGTGACAGCACTGAAGACTTCATAGTGGGCAGTCCCAGTGGTACCAGTGATCACTGTACAGTATGGTTCAACATAAAGACAGGAGCACAAGCAAACCACATAAGAATGAAGGTTCTGGACGTTAAGATGGAGGACTTTAAAGAAATAGATGACTGCCTAAGAAGCTGCCTGAGAGATGTTGAGGAATGCCAAGAAGGGGTAGAGGAACAGTGAAGAAGAATAAGGGAGGGCATAACTAAAGCAGTCAACCTATGTGTGAAGGATGTAAGCAAAAGCAGAAGAAAAAGGAGACCATTATGGTATTCCAAGAAGTGGCAAAGGTGATAAAAGAAAAAGGGTGGCATTCAGGGGGCATAAGGAAACGCAGAGGGAGGAGAACTGGGAGGTATACCTAAAAAAGCAGAAATAAGTAGGCAGGGTGGTGAGTGGAGCAAAGGCACAAATAGTGGAAAGGATTGCCAAAGGGGTCATTACAGGGGATAAGACTTTCATCAAGTACGTAAGTGAGAAGAGGTAAATGAGGAAAGGGATAGCAAGAATTAGAAGGTTGGAAAGGGGAGAAAGTGCAGAAGGAGACCAAGAAAAGCTGACATTTTAAATGAGTACTACTACTCAGTCTTCAAAGTGGAGAGTGGAGGAGACAGACCACCAGGGAAAAGCAGGGAGAGGGTGGGGAGGGGGATAGACACAGGTTCATTTTCGGAGGAAAGAGTGCTGAAAAGACCTTCAGAACTGAGGTGAACAAGGCTATTTGACCAGACAGGATGCACCTCAGGGTACTAAAAGAACTTAGGGAGGTGCTGGCTGCCCTGCTGACAGCCTTGTTTAACATCTCACTAGAAATAGGAGTGGTTTCACAGGATTGGAAAAGGGCTGATGTTATCTCTCTACATAAGTGAGGCAGCAGGGAGGAGGCTAGTAACTGTAGGCCAGCCAGTTTCACATCAGTGGTGGGGAAGCTGATGGAAACACCACTAAAAGAAAGGACACTAGAGTATCTTGAATCCAATGGGCTGCAAGACCACAGACAACATGGAATCACAGGGAGGAGGTCATACCAAACAAATTGAATAGATCTATTTTGGTGATCAAAGAAATAAATCAGTGGAGAGCAGTGGATGTGGCCTATTTAGACATTAGCAAGCCCTTTGACATGGTGCTGCATAGAAAGCTCACTGGGAATTTGACCAAACAAGGAGTGGGATCTATAGTGTTAAATTGGGTTAGAAACTGGTTAAAGGATAACAGATAGTGGATGTGGTTAACAGCGTCAATTCTAAAGAGGGTAGTGTGATTAGTGGGGTACCACAGGGCTTGGTACAGGGACCAGTCCTCTTTAATATCTTTATAGGGTACATTACAGAAGAGCTGGAAGGGAAGATATGCCTTTTTGCAAATGATATGTAATCTGCAATAGGGTGGATACTCAGGAAAGGGTGGATAAAATGTGCCAGGATTTGGGGAAACTCAAGGATTGGTCAAAAACACAGCTGTTGGAGTTTAACATCAAAAACTGCAAAATAATGCACCTAGAACATAGAAACCCCAATGCCGAGTATCTGATTTGGGGGGTACTAACATTCATTAAGCAGGAAACAGACCTCAGGGATATCATGGCTGAGGACCTCAAGGTGGCAGGGCTGTGTAGCAAGGAAGTGGGTAAGGCTAGTGGAATGCTGGGTTGCATACAGAGGGGTATCTCCAGCAGGAGTGGGGAGGTGATGTTGCAACTATATCGCTTGCTGTTGCGGCCACACCTAAAGAATTGTTTTCAGTTTTGGAGGCTACACTTCAGAAAGGACTCAGACAGAATAGAGGCAGTCCAGAGGAGGGCAACTAAAATGGTGCATGGTTTGCATGAGAAGCCCTACAAACAGAGAGTGCAGGCTCCGCACCATGGGATTAAATCAATGGTTGAAAAACTAGTGCAGAGCTCAGGGTTTTGGCTTCACTGGGGACTGGGGGTCCACGTGGAGGGAGGCCGGCCTATACTGTCGTGATGGTCTGCATCTATCCAGGAGGAGAACCAGGATACTAGGTGATATGTTTAAAAGCTTCATTGGCAATGATTTGAACTGGCCAAGGGGGGAGGTACTGAAAAGAAGCAGGGAAATCCTAGCCCCCACCCAAAAAAAAAAAAATCAGGGTAGTTTGTGAAGTAAACTCCAAGATAGAGAAGTCAATAAGGAGAAGGGCAGGGGTAAAGGGAGAAAAAGACAAAGGCACTAAAGACAGAGATGGGGCAAAAAGGGTGAAGGCCATCAAAAAATGGAGGGTAATGAGTACCAATGCCCGTAGTCTAGGTAACAAGCTCCCTGAACTGGTGGCCTTGATGGAAGAGGGAAGCCTGGATATCGTGGAAGTCACAGAATCATGGTACACAGAGAACCATGACTGGGATGTCAACATACCAGGGTACACAATCTACAGAAGGGACAGGAAGTGTAGAAGAGGAGGAGGAGTGGCTCTCTATGTAAGGAAAGGAATCAAAGCAATGGAACAAAAGGGCAAACAGGGAGGAGAGGAGGCACTGTGGGTCACCCTGGAAACTGGAAATGGCACCACAATCTGCACAGGAGTTGTATACAGACCCCCATCTCAGGGGGAGGAAATGGGCAAGGAAATGATAGAAAGCAACCTTAAGATGGCAGAGAAAGGGGAGATATTGTTGATGGGGGACCTGAACATGCCTGATTTTAACTGTAGCACCTTTACTGCAGCCACATCCAACAGCCGGGTCATTCTTGATCCCCTACAGGGGCATGCCTCAGACAGCTAGTGTTGGAATCCACTCAGGAGGGAGCCATCTTAGTCCTGATTCTCTCAAACTGGGATGGAGACAGGATCTCAGATCTAGAAGTGGGTAGCCATGTGGGAACAAGTGACCACCGAACAGTGTAGTTCTCGATAAACTCAGTAGCAGAGTCAAGCCATACAAAAGTGAGGGTACTGGACTTTAGGAGGGCTGACTTTGTCAAAATGGAAGAGTGTCTCAGAAAAGCAGTAGCAAACAGGCATGAAGGGAGGATAGAGCAACAATGGGGAAACATAAAAACTGCCATCACAGAGGCAACAAGCCTTTGTATGAAGCAAATAAACAAATCAAAATGAAAGAAAAAACACTATGGTTCTTAAAAGAGGTGGCGGGGAAGGTTAGAGAGAAAAAGATAGCATTCAGGAAGCATAAGGAAGCACAGAAGGAGCAGGACCAGTTAAAGCAGAAAGAAGCAGGGAAGGCAGTCAGAATAGCAAGGGCCCAAACAGAGGAAAAGATAGCCAACTTGGTTAAGAAAGGGGATAAAACCTTTCATAGATACATTAGGGAGCCAAGAAAGATAAAGGGAGGAATAGTGAGGCTTAATAAAGGGAAGGGTGGGTGAGCAGAAAGGGACAGTGAAAAGCAGGGATACTGAATGAATACTTCTGCTCAGTATTCACAAAAGAACAGAAGGGGGAGGTACCTAATCCCATCAATAGAATCACTCTGGATAGGGGGGATTTCTTTGACTGGGTAACCAGAGTGGTGGACCAAGGGGGAGCAGTTGATGTCGCCTACCTTGACTTCAGCAAAGCTTTTGACACTGTTCCACATAGAAGATTGATAAATAAGCTGGGTAGGCTCAGGGTGTGTCAGAAGTTGGTCAACTGGGTGGCAAACCGGTTGATGGGCAGAAAACAGAGAGTGGTAGTAAATGGTATACAGTCAGAAGAGATGCAAGTCACAAGTGGGGTACCTCAGGGATCAGTACTTGGGCCAGTCCTCTTCAACATCTTCATTAGTGACCTTGCAGATGGACTAGAGGGTAAGACTTGTCTGTTTGCAGATGACACCAAGATCTGCAACAGAGTAGATGATCCAGATGGGGTGGGCAGAATGAGAAGAGATCTGGATGAACTAGCAAAATGGTCAGAAGAATGGCAACTGGGATTTAATGCAAAGAAGTGCAAGATCATGCACATAAGGAAGAGAAACCCTGAAGCCACCTATAGGCTGGGAGAGGAGTTGCTAGCAGTCACAAAGGAAGAAAGAAACTTGGGCATCATCATCACTGATGACCTGAAATCATCCAAGCAGACCTCTAAAGCAGCAGGTAAGGCTAGGGGGGTGTTAGGGTGTATTAGTAGGGGTATCACAAGTCGTAAGAAGGAGGTAATAATCCCTCTTTACAAGACACTGGTTAGGCCCCATCTGGAGTACTGCGTGCAGTATTGGAGGCCACACCTTCACAAGGACATTAACCAAATTGAGGCAGTCCAGAGAAGGGCAACCAAAATGGTGCAGGGACTGCATCAGAAGACATATGAGGACAGATTAACAGAGCTCAATATGTATACCCTTGAGCAAAGGAGGGAGAGAGGTGATATGATCAAGGCATTCAAACACCTTAAGGGCATTAACAAGGTGAAAGAGTCTAACATGTTTAAATATAAGAAAAATAGCAGGACAAGAGGACACAGCATGAGATTAGAGGGGGGCCGATTAAGGGGGAATGTGAGGAAATTCTTTTTCACAGAAAGGGTGGTGGATATATGGAATGGTCTACCTTAAGAAGTGGTGGCTATGAATACAGTGCAGGGCTTCAAACAGGCATGGGATAGGCATAAGGGAGCAATACAAATGAGTATGAATAGATAGGCCACTGACAGAGCAAAGGCCAATGGCACATTTATAAGGTAGAAAAAGAAATGGGCAGACTGGATGGGCCTTGCGGTCCTTATCTGCCGTCAACTTCTATGTTTCTATGTTTCTATGGATCAATACCAGTCCTTTCACAAAAGAAAGGGTTCTGAAAGAACTCCTAAAACTGAAAGTGGACAAAGCAATGGGACCTGACAGGATTCACCCCAGATTTCTAAAAGAATTAAGGGTAGAACTAGTAACACCACCGACTACCCTTTTTGACAAATCATGGGAGGATGGTGTGGTACAGAAGTAGCCACAGACATTGCCAGCGATTTCCAGATATTTCACGAAATTTCTAAAGAGTTTCCCGCTGTTGCCCCTACTGTGGAAAAGCAGAAAGCAGGAGATTTCTCCAGAAATATCACAGAACATTCAGGAAATAGCTGGCAATGTCTATGGCTACTACTGATACCTGAGGACTGGAGGAGGGTGGATGTGATTCCCCTTCACAAAAGTGAGAGCAAGACAGAGGCAGGAAACTACAGCCCTGTCAGTTTGAGCTCAGTGGTAGGGAAAATGATGGAATCACTTCTGAATGAAAGAATTGTTGAGTACCTAGAGGCCAGTAAGGCACAGTACCTAAGGCAGCATGGATTCATAGTGGTAAAGTCATGTCAGAGGAATCCGATCGCTTTCTTTGACTGAATAATCAAAGTAATAGACCAGGGAGGGGCCGTGGACATGGCCTACTTAGACTTTAGCAAGGCATTTGACACAGTCCCGCACAAAAGATTCATAAACAAATTAGCCAGCCTGGCAGTGGGTCCCAGGCTGGTAGCCTGGGTAAAACATTGGCTGAACAACAGTACACAGAGGGTAATAGTAAATGGAGAGCACTCTGAAGAAAGGGGGGATTACTAGTGGGGTACCGCAGGTTTCAGTACTGGGTCTGGTCTTTTTTAATATCTTTATAAGTGACATTGCAGAGGAACTAGAAGGAAAAATATGCCTCCTTGCAGATGACACAAAGATCTGCAGCGAGGTTGATACACAAGGGGGGGGTGGAAAGAATGAGAAGGGACTTGGCAAGGTTGGAGGAATGGTCAGAAGTATGGCAGCTTAGATTCAATGCAAAGAAGTGAAAGTAATGCACCTGGGAAACAAAAACCCAGTGGAGGAGTACACAATGGGGGGGGGGTAGTAACAACAACAAAAATGGAAAGGGACCTAGAGGCAGTCATATCAGATGACTTAAAGGTTAGCAAGCAATGTGAGAAGGCAGTAGGGATGGCTGGGGGGATACGGGGATGCATAGGGAGAGGCATCACCAGTAGAAAACAGGAAGTTGTTATGCCTCTGTACAGACAGTTGGAGAGAACCCATCTGGAGTACTGTGTGCAGTTCTGGAGACCCCATCTCCATAAGGACATAGACAGGATGGAGGCAGTCCAGAGGAGGGCAGCTAAAATAGTGCAGGGTCTGCAACAGAAGCCATACAAAGAGAGACTAAAGGAGCTTAATATGCATACCCTTGAGGAAAGGAGGGAGAGGGGGGATATGATAGAAACTTTTAAGTACCTCAAGGGAATCAACAAAGTCCAAGAGGGTAGTATCTTTCAGAAAATGAGATGTGCAAGAACACGGGGCCACAATTTGAAGATAATGGGGGGATGGCTCTGGGGCAATGTGAGGAAGTATTTTTTCACAGATAGGGTGGTGGACACATAGAATGACCTTCCTGATGATGTCATGGGGTCAAAAACAGTGGGAAAATTTAAAAATGCATGGGACAGACATAAGGCAATTCTAGTGGGGGGTAGGAAGAAGCAGGCTGTTGGTTAACTAGGATCTGCAGCTTACCCAATAGGTAGGGAAATGGGCAGACAAGGTGGGCCAAGCGGTCCTTATCTGCCATCAAAGTCTATGCTTCTAAGTTTCTATGATCTCAACATGTATATCCTGGAAGAAAGGAGGGGGGGGGGGATATGATTGAGACCTTTAAGAACCTCAAGGAGTAAATGGGGTACAGGTAGGAGTCACTTTCAAATGAGAACATGCACAAGAGCCAGCTGGCATGAAGTGAAGCTGAGTGGGAATTCAATAATATGTGAGGAAATATTTCTTCATTGAAAGGGTGGTGGATGGCTGGAATAGATTGCCAGAGGAAGCGATGGAGGCTAGAAAAGTGGGGGGGAGTCAAGCATGCATTAGATAGACAGAGGGGTAGATTAGATAGAATACAATGATATGGGAGGGTTGATGAAGACCAGATAAGGCCTGTTGAGCAAAATAGTTAGGGAACATCTGGGCAGGCAAGGAGGGCTAAGTAGTCTTTTCCTGATGTCAAATTCTATGTTTCTATGAGATGGAACCTTGGAACTGCAATGGATGCCTTCAGATCTAGCAGTCCTGCTGCCAAACCTGCTGCAGTATCTTCAACTGGAAGAAGAGAGTAAGGAGGAACCCTTTGTTGCAGCTCTTTGTAACCTCTCACTCTCTTCCCCTAGATGGATGCCCCCACCCTGTGGGTAGTCCCAGTCGTTCCTCCTCAGGGGTGGTGCCAGAGCACATACTGCCCCCATGAGTGGAACTCTACATGCCTAAATGGAGATCAGGTTTTGGGAGAGGGACCACAGACTATGCTTCATCTGCTACAATACTGCTTATTGAGGAGAAAAACTATGCACAAGAAAAGCTAAATAAATATCCACTTCACACCTGAGGCAGATAAAGGGGAGGGACCTGTGAACTGGGAAAGCAGTCTCAGGATTTTTCCCAGACCCATTTTGTTTCTGCTTTCAGAAGCAGTGCATTGGGGAGAGCGGAGGAGTAGAACCAGCTAAAGCTCATGAGATTTAGTCAGAAGCAAGTCAGTTGCAGGGATTGTGGGGTACTCTTCTCCAGGGTTACGCTCTGGAGGAGAGGTCACTGCCCGTTCTGAAGGATCTTGGCAGAGCTCCATGCTCAACTGTAGCACCAGTTTCCCTTGGCGCTATCTAGTTTCTCTGATGCAAACTTCAGTTAAGGTTTAGATGAGTATTTTAAACCAATGAGAATTATTTCTGGTTTTTAATGCATGATCTGGGTGTTAAAAGTATGTGATTTTCTGGGTGACTGTCATAAGCTTCCAAGGAAGGACTTGGTTGGTCCAAAAGATAAAGCACTTTGTCCTTTTGTTGTAACATCTATGCTGGTCCAATAAAAGGTATCAAACCATTTGCTTTTGAATCTGAAAACGTAAAGAACTATTTATTTTACTCTCAGCAGTTACTTTCAAACTTTGTTTACAATCCCCTGCAGATCCCAAGCTATAATAATGTCTCAGGGTAGTAACTGAGGGCTATGTCTGTGGTACGTTTTTACATTAACCAGTTTTAAATTTGAATCATTTGTGCCAGCCCTGACAATTTTATAGGTCTCAGTGGTGTGCACTTAGTGGGCATTTTGGTACTAACTTGAAGATGAAAATTAAGTAAAATAACTGTTATTTTTTTAACTCCCACCAAAAGCAACTACTTAGAGTACTGCGTACAACTTTTACCATGAGAAACAAAAATACACATATCCTCTAGGGTGATATTAATGTGAACAGTATGAATTATGGTAGTTGCATATATTACTCATGATGCATTGCACTAGGAGAGAAACTGTATGTGTAATTCTGTGCTTCTTTAAACTGTGGCATTGATGTCTATAACATGCCCTCTGTGGCAATGTTTTTCTTTAAACTACTGAACTATGAACATCCAAGTTCCAAGAAAGAAAAGAGACTTATCAGGCAGATTAATGCATACAATTCCCTGTCCAAGGAGAACCAAACTGAGATGTCTTCATTTTGAGTGATGACCATCTTCTCCCTAACATTCCAATAATAAAATAGAATTAAAGCTGTTATTTTCTTTAAGAGTATGTATTTATTAAAAATAATAATAATAATAATAATCCTCGTTCTTTGCCATTCAGTTTGCCCTCATGCAGTACAGGTGCTGAGGTTAGAGTCCTCTACTTGTGCCAGCACAATCTGCTGTTGTATGATGGATTGTGATGTAATAAGCAAAGAATTATGACATTAGCTCCTGACCTATATTAGGTCAAAAGAAACTTTAAGTGGCAAGGATCATGATTTGGGGCATATGTAATTTTTTAAAGAAAAGAATGGCTTAAAATACAATTTTATTTGGGATTCTTGTATAATGCCAACTGTCATTTTATTTTACTGGTGACTGGAAGCCCTATTTAAGTTATTTTCTCAAGGTCCCACAGTGAGCAAATAGATGTAACCCCCCTGTCAGGGGCTTACCTTTTAGTCCCTCAAGGCTGCCCTGTTCTCACATTTTCTACCAATGTGTCCCCACTCCTGATCTTGGGTCCCATTTCCCCCAGGATCTGCCTTCTGGTCCCTGCATTGTTTTTTAGCCTGAATTGTGGATGGAGGATCTAAATTGCAGAGCCGCTGCCCTGTTTTGCACTCTGGTGCAGTGCCAGCTGTCCGCACAAGTGCAGAAGCACATTGGGGTTTCAGCCATTCCTGCGGCTGTCTGGATGCCTCTCCAGTGTTCTCAGTCCCCTGGATTGGCAGAACAGGGACTGGAGACATGGAGGAGGTGCATGGGAGGCAGAAATTGTGTTTTATTGAAGAATACCAATAGTGCTCAAGAATGGGAGCCACCTCGTGACTATTAATGAGGCAGGAAGGAATTTAAATAAGCAAGCCTGCCTGCTGCCCAGGGGCAGTGGATAATGGTAACAGCGATGGTCAGGGGGTAAAATACATTTTTAGAACTCTGCAGACGGGTAACAGAGGAGAGGAACTGCTTTGGAACTGTGGGGCTACAGTGGGGTTAAATGTGTACTTTGGCTGCATCAGGACAGCAAAGTTGGGACTGTTGTTGGGACTGAATGTAAATCTTGAACAGCAGTCATAATTTCAGCCATGTGATGTTAGCCCAGCCAATTGGAGGGCTAAGATTTTGGAAAAGGACTTTGGGGCAGCAAAATGGACTTGTGGTGGGAAAAAGCTGGGGGAAATTCTTGGCGCCCTTTCTCCCAAACCAATTCGACATCAAGGAAGCCTTATACATATTAATTTTTGAAAGGGACAGTGATATCAACTGATCAGGAGCTGGAGAGAGCTCCCAAAAAAGCTAAAGAATGTTTGGTCCTGAGTCAGTTCTGAGGGAGCCCCTTCAAAGAGAGAGAGGGGCTCCAGCCCTTATCAAAGAATGGGGCTGTAAGGCTTGGGAAAGACCTACCTGGGGGTTGCCAGCTTCCTGTCCCCCAGGACCTTTGGATCTGCCTTTCCCCCTGTATGGAGGAATGTGGTCAAGGAGTCATGATGTGCAGTTCAGCAGAGAGAGAGAGAAAGCTGCAGGGTCCTGCAAAAGGCTACAGTGGGAAATGAGCTACACCACAGTGGTGAAGGCTTTGGTCAAAGGTTCTGGAGAGAAACGGTCTATTTCTGCACCTAAATGGTGAGAAACCAGGATGAAAGGCCCAAGTATCCAGGTTCAAGTGAAGAAAATGGTTCTATCTGTACCCTGGGTGGACTCATCGTCACAAGGAAAAAGAGGAAGGACACTGATCTAAGGTAAAGGAAATGTCTGGTTTATGTAAAAGGATTATGGACACTTGATATAGGAGTCCTCCTAACTCACACGGGCTTGGCCAGTAAAACAAGGTACACTTAGTATGGGACTCTCCCAATATGCGGAGGCATGGCCAGTAAAACCAAGTAGTCTGCCTTGGAGAAGAGAGAGCTTCTTCTGGTTTGTAAGCACCTGCACGGTGAGAAGAAGAGGTTTTCATGTATTCAAAGGACTGGTGAAGTGAAAGGTTTCAGTCAGTGTCAATTTCTGGGTCTTCGAAGGAGCCCAGTTTGAGTTTGCCCAAGTCTCACTGAGACAGTGTGCTCAGTGAGAAGCCAGAGACTGTGACCTGTGTGAAAAGGGCCATGGCTGCCACAATGGTAGTGTGGCTGAAGGATGTTTTCTTAAACTTCTGTAATTAAACATTGCCAACCTGAGCTGAGCATAAGAGACTGAGAATCTACTCATTTTCAACCTGGAGCCAGGTAGGGAACCTGCCAACCCCTATCAAGAGGGGGTCTACTGGGCCACAGGGAGTCATGGGCATGTGTCTGAGTGCTAGAGCACTCTGATCCATTTGGGAGCTGGATCATGGTGTCACTCCTGGGTCTGGGTTCTTCATGGCCTGGAAAGCCTTGCACTGTGCTCTGCATCAGATCTGAAAACATGCTGAAGGGGCAAGCTACAAGGCCTTCAATCAAGTTGGAAGATCCCAATGCCAGAATGCCAGCTCCACATCTCAAGTCTCTTCAAATCCAAGATTCCTGAGTCCTGCTGTTCCATCTTCCTTAGAGGCGCAGTCACCATGCCATTAGAGACTGTGAGCAGAACCATGAGTAAATGCAGGGATTGTTCTTCACCCAGGGGATGTAAATAGTTATTTCAAGTTTATGCCCAATGGCATAGTACTTTAAAGCAACTAATGGATATGCAGGAAAGTGAACCTTAATTCAAGTAAGTGCACCAACGCTGGTCAACCAGCTGTACCACAGGCCTGCAACTATATTGTGAGCTACACAGGGACAGGTTTTGAGGCTATATCTGAATATGGGGAACTGGTACCAGTTGGAGGGTTGTTAATGGTAACCATCAACAGTAGTTAACTAGTTAGAACAGTTGGTGTCTGCAATGATTAAAATGTGGTTTGGGATTTAAAGGGCAAATGATTGTTCTAAAATTCTAATTTCTGATGACAATTGCAAAAAAATTCAGAATGCCTGTTTAACCTCTACTCCATTTACCCAGTCCTAACCCTTCCATGTAAATAAAGTGGTGTTAAATTGTTTGGGAAAAATCTGACTTGTGAGCATATTATTAGCTTAAGCCATTAAATGCAAAGTGTAGAATTTAGTTGGTGCTGGTTATGATAAATCCATGTGTTGGGGTGAGTGACTGTTTGGGGAGGTGGGCTGGTAAAGCATCCCAGGTGGCTGTACTGCTAATATCGTACTCACTATAAAACGTACTCTGGGTGGAAGCACAACCCATATTATTTATTCTGTCTTGGGAAAGAATCCCCATAACAGCTAAAATGGGAACCCATGCCCCTTAACCTTGTTCAGGCCTGCAAGACAGGGGAAGTAGCCTTCTTGGTAGATGGTGCCATGGCTACATAGATATGGTGGAATTGAACCTGGGTCCCCTGTATCACAGTTGTGTGCTCTAATGACCATTAAGCTATAGTGAATCTAGTTCTTCAATCCCAGTTGTTGGGAACTTGCCAGAAACTAAGTAGATCAATAACCTCAACAACTACTTAAACTGCTATCAAACAGCATTACATAGCAGGAAAGCATCTTTGGGCAAAAACATGCCAGTCTAAATCTAAGACCCCCTGCATGTGGACCAATATTCTTCAATCAAGCTTAGTGTTTGAATAAAGACATTATGAAAACAGGGGGTTGTCCATGGGAAAGATCAATGGACATCACACACACTGCGGGGCTACAAACTTGAAAAGCTGTGCTTTTTCTTCTGCACTCCCCAAGAAAAGTATAGCTGATATGCAGAAATGTGTTAACAGTAGAATCTTGTCTTCTACCCAGTTTACAGCTGAGACAGACGGAAACACAAGAAGCTCAAAATATACGCTTAAGATCAGAGTGCAATTGACTCTGGAAGGATTTTAATCTGAGTCTCTGGATTCCCAAGCCTCTACACTAAACAGCAGCCTTAACTTATCCATAGTAAACCCATGTTTGTAAAAGAATATCAGAGGTATTTTTAATAGAAATATTCAACTAAACCTTTGACCAGGCCATCACAAAACACAGCTTTGCTCTGCTAACAGAATTCAAGAATTTGCAATGATTTTAAGATAGATAAATGATAGATAGATAGATAGATAGGTAGATAGATAGATAGATGGTTTTCATGTTTTACAGATGTTTTTAAAAGTTCTTTGCAGAGAATCATGGCAAACAATTTAGAATGTATTGAACAAGATGGAATAGTATGAGCACAAGTAGCTGATTTTATAATCAAAAGTGGAAAGACATCCATTATTAAAAAAAATACAAACCCACAACTTGAGGAACAAACTACTTTAGACACTTTGTGGATACTATGACAATATGCAGGGAACCTGAGTTTCATTCTCAAGCTACATGACATCACAAAACCTACTCAGTATCTGAATCAGAAAGCAAAAAGGATTGCAGTGGAATAACACATTTATCTCCACTAGTGAGTGGTATGACCCATAATTCACAAGTGGTGAAGCATCTGTGAGCATTTTTCCTCCTCAAGTGTAAAACTCTTTAGACATAAATATAAAGAAATCACTTTCCCCTGACAGACAAATTGCAGAGAGATTTGGAACACCTACAAACTAGCCTGTCTGACAGACACTTGCTGAGTCAACATCTGGAGTTCAGCAGCTTTGTGTCAGGCAGTATTTTATACAGTCATTAGCGAAAATATGTTACCCTTTGCTAACAAGTAAAACAGAGTAACATAAATTGTCCTTTGTTGAGCCAGCGCATAGCTCAAACTGCTATAATGAAAGTGATCTGATGATTTCAGTATCACAGTCAGGAATTGCAAATCTACAGTATATCTTGTCTTGCAGCATAAAAAAAAAAGCATCTTGATAGTCAGTCTTTCTGTCAAAAAAACAACAACAGTCATAGAATTTGTTTGCCTCCCCCCCAAATACACACATAGACAACTGAATATGCCTACAGTGTTAATCTGTGTACTGAAGTAGCTGAACTGCAGGTCAGCTGAATCCTGTCAGAACACAGCTGTACAGTTGAAGGCTTTTTCCTTGAGCTTCACACTGAGGGCTGCCGACTGTAAACAGCTGATGCTCTGACCCTGACATGAAAATGCATGCCACACTGAACATAGTGCAGCTGTAGTACTTTTAGGTGTGTGTAGCCCACCCTCCATTCTCTGTCCCAGTATAAATAAAAAAAAACTCCTGCTCTCTCCCTCTGTGTGCTGTCCCATCCCCACCCTCTGTTCTACTTCCCAGTATAAATGAAAAAAAAAAACTCCCACTTCCTCCCTCTGGCACTATCCCAGACCCACTCTCAATTTCCTGCCCTAGTATGAAAAAAAAAAAACTCCTGCTCTCTCCCTTTGAGTGCTGTCTAGAGATGCAGTGAAGTTAAATTCCACCCACGAAGCAGACACAAAGTTGTCCACTTTGTGTTATTTTCAGGCTATGAGAAGTGTCCATTAAAAACTGATACTTTGCCACTTCGCCTTGTGATAATGCTGATAATGTCTTTGCATTGCTCACTCCACCTTACTTCACTTCAAAGGTGGAGTGAGAATTTACAGGCAGCCCACACATATCACATGGCTTACGCAGTCTAGGTCACCCCCGGCCCCAATTGTACAGCAGCAGACCCTGGCTCCAGCAACACCTGGGCCCCCGTGTCTGTGTCTGGTCCCCTCTGCACCTCATTAGTGTGGGAGTTCTGTACTACACTTCCTGAGGACAACAGTGTAGTGAAATGTAATCTGTGTAGTGTGGAGGTGTCCTGTGGCCCCAAAGGAACTCACCTTGGCACAGGTGGTCAGCCCACCCACCTGTACAACCTCCATCATGTACAGTGGCAGGCCAAGGTTGCAGAACAGGGCAGTAATGCACCTGTTGGCCCTGCTGGGGAAGAGGGGTCAGCACAATGTCCACCTGTGCATGGTGGTGTGAAGTAGAGGAGGGCTGTGGATCAATCAACTGTTCCATGACCACAACCTGTAGCAGGTTATGGTGGCAACCCTGTCCAACTACCTGCCACACAGGCTGATTTGAGCCTGATGTGGAGTGAGTTGGAGGCTGTTAACCACCATCTTGACAACGTTGAGCAGCAGTTGGAGCAAATTGAGAGGCACCAGCTGCAAATTATAAGGATGCTTCAACTGCTGCTGTCCCATCAGAATGCTGATCATTAGTTTTAGTTTGTCCTTGCACCCACCACCCTCTGTGTGAAAAAATAGTTCCTGATGTTGCCCCTGATCCGTCCCCTCTCTATCTTCACATTTTGGGCCCTTCCTCATGCACATCTCTTTTTCTGGATGATGCTACCTTCTTGTACATTGTTGATTCCCTTTTGGTACTTGATAGTTTCTATCATGCCACCCCTTTCCTTGTGCTCATATCCAATTGTAGAAATGAAAGGAAAAGTGTGACTCTCACTGGAATTTGAACCCATGACCTCAGCAATCCGTGCTTTAGCTTTTAACCAACTGAGCTATCAGAGTTCAGTCAATTAAGGCCCCTGAGTTTTCTCATGTGTTTATATGTAATGTCCTTTAGTGTCTTTTCATCTGGCTTTGTTCTGGTGCATACCCTTCAACATTTTAGCTGCCCTCCTTTGTACAGCCTCCATCCTGTGTATATCCTTGCAGAGATGTGTTTGCATCACTGCATGCTGTACCTAAGATGAGGTCTTACCAAATATATGTACATAGGGATAAGAGCATCCATTTTTATGTTTGCTTGCACGCATGTGCAAGAAACATAGTGCCATCATCGGAGATTTCGGAGGTGTGTCACCTCCTCCTCCAATTCAGGCAGTGTGCTGGCAGGCGCAGCCCCTGTAAGCCAATGCATTTTGGAGCTGTCTATGACACACTCCAAAATGCAGTGGCATACAGTTGAAGGGAGCTATGCTTGAGTGAGCAGCGATAAGAAGCTGCTCATGCGCAGCTACCGCAGGCGAGCACGCTCAAGACGCAGTGTATAGCCGACGGGTGCCCAATCCTCACCGACTGAGCTGGCATCTGTCTCCCCCAGTAGTTGATGCCACGCTGGGAGCCCACCCCAGCGTGGCAATCAGTCATTGCCGATGGGGTGCCCAATCCCCGTCGGCTGAGCAACGCCCAAGTCCTTGTGCCACGCTGGGAGCCCACCCCAGCATGGCAAATGGTCCCAGCGTTTTTTTTTTGCCGATGGGGTGCCCAATCCCCGTCAGCTGAGCGCCCGCCAAAGTCAGCGCACGCTGGAGCCCACCCAGCGTGGCAAATGGTCCGCAAGGTTTTTTATTTGATTTTGTCGACGGGGTGCCCAATCCCCGTCGGCTGAATGACCCCCCAAAGTCCTTGTGCCATGCTGGGGCCCACCCAGCGTGGCAAAGCGATCCACGACGTCTTTTTTACCTGTGAAAATAACGGTCCGCCAGTGCGTCTCCGGCCCCCCCCCACAACCGCACCCACCCACTGCGCCCAGCCTCCCACCACCCACCCCATACTTACCTCCGGACTCCGCGCGACGATCTTCGGTGGACCGGGAACACGTCTGCACTCTTCAAAGCCGACCGCGAACTGAGGAAATACGGTAAGCTGTATAATGGGCTAGATAGGAGGGTTCAACTTTATTGCATATCTCAGCCATTTTTGGGAATTTTTGCACCAAATTTTCAACATGGGGTTTTTGGGACCCCTTCTCATGAATGATGTCACTGTCATGGCGTTATTCGGGCCTGAAGGGTGATTTCGCGCAGTGACAGTGCAGTGACTGTGAAATCACCCTTCAAGCCTGAATACCACCATGACAGTGACATCATTAATGAGAAGGGGGCCCAAAACCCCCATGTTGAAAATTTGGTGCCAAAATTCCAAAAAATGACTGTTTAACGAGCGTGTGTTGTGCAGTTCCTTCGCAGGCTCGTAAGTTCATGAAATTTTAATATTTTCACTCCAGATTTTCAACATTGCCATTTCACCACACCTTCTTATGAGTAGTATAGCTGTCATTTTTCACATCTCACCCAAAATGTGTTTCCGCCCATGTAGCGCAGAATGGTGCAGTCAGTGTGCGAAATCAATGTACGGGACAAATTAAGAAAATCACAGTGACACTGTTCATGAGCAGAGGTCTTGAAATGGCTATGTTAAATTAGTGAAAAAAATTCCTAAAATGACTGTTTTATGAGCGTAGTGCGCCAGTTCCCTCATGCGCTCATAGGTTTGCGAATTTTCAATATTTCCACTTCAGATTTTCAACATTGCCATTTTTCCACACCTTCTTATGAGTAGTACAGCTGTCATTTTTCACATCTCACCCAAAACGTGTTTCCGCCCATGTAGCGCACAATGGCGCAGTCGTTGTGCAAACTCAGTGTATGGGACACATTAAGAAAATCACAGTGTCACTGTTCATGAGCAGAGATCTTAAAATGGCAATGTTGAAAATTTGGTGACAGAATTCCTAAAAATGACTGTTTTACGAGTGTGCGTTGCACAGTTCCCACGCACGCTCGTAGGTTTGCAAATTTTCAATATTTCCACTCCAGATTTCCAACATTGCCATTTTTCCACACCTCCTTATGAGCAGTACAGCTGTCATTTTTCACATCCTGCCCAAAACGTGTTTCCGCCCATGTAGCGCACAATGGTGCAGTCGGTGTGCAAACTCAATGTATGGGACACATTAACAAAACCACAGTGACACTGTTCATGAGCAGAGGTCTTAAAATGGCTATGTTGAAAATTTGGTGAAAAAATTCCTAAAAATGACTTTTATGAGCGTTCGTTGCACAGTTCCTATGCATGCTCGCAAGTTTGCAAATTTAATATTTTCACTCTAGATTTTCAACATGTCCATTTTATTAAACTTCCTTATGAACAGTACAGCTGCAATTTTTCATATGTCACCCAAAATGTGTTATCGTACATGTAGCACACAATGGTGCTGTTGGTGTGCGAAAGCAATGTTTAGGACAGATTAAGAAAATCACAGTTACACTGTTCATGAGCAGAGGTCTTAAAATGGCTATGTTGAAAATTTGGTGACAAAAGTCCATAAAATGACTGTGTTACGAGTGAGCATTGTGCAGTTTCCACGCATCCTCGTTAGTTCATGACATTGTAATATTTTCAGTCCAGATTTTCACTAGTGGCATTTTTCAACACTTCCTTATGAACAGTACAGCTGCCATTTTTCACAACATGGCGAGTGTGTTTTCACACTTTCAGTGCAGAGATGCATGGTCGCTGTGGGAAATCATTGTTCGGCACAGATAAAGAAAATCACAGTGACACTGTTCATGATCGGAGGCACCAAAATGCCTGAGTTGACAATCTGCTATAACAAATCCCCAACCTAATTATATAACGGGTGTGCGTTGCACAGTTTCTATGTATGCTCGTGACTTCACCATTTTTTTAAAAATTTTTACTACACATTTGCAGCATAGCCATTTTTACACCTCCCCATGAAAGAGTACAGCTGTCATTTTTTACATCCTGTTCGGAATATTTTTGCACCTGTGGTGCTAAATGCCGTAGTCACTGTGCATAAGCAGCTTTCGGCTACCAAACTGATATTCCCCCTGTTCATGAGGTGGGGTCACAAAACAAACATGTTGAAAATTTGGAGTTAAAATACCAATGAATGCCTGAGGTATTAGGCTTTTCAACTAAATCGCCCAACCCTATAGAGAATGACAGGAATCAGGGGTGTGACTTGGGATTCTTGCCTGTGATGCTCATACCATTCCACACCCTGCAGTCACTGAGAGGCATTGAGGTATGCCTTGGACTCTTCGGCCCCAAACTTCACCCCATTCTCCTATATCGCACCCATCTCACCGTATTTCCTAATGAAATGGGGTGCGCATAAGGGCCAAAGACCCCAAGGAATATGTGATACTTGTCAGTCTCTACAGAGTGGGTTGTGGTGAAATGGCGTGGCCGTTATGCCTGACGACCCAAACGCACACCCCAATGCCTGTCACTCTCTGCAGGGTGGTGGTGGGGTTGGCTTCAGTTCAATACTTCACTGCCATTCCTATTACGCAGCTCTGTAACTTCTACACTACCACTGCCAATGCCAGCAAGCAAACATTCGGCATTGACAAATGCTTGTTGGACTTCATTTTAATGTGATGGCTCCCAATGCATCCCAGTATACCCCCAGCCCTCCTTACTGCCTTCTTGCATTTCTTGCATACCTTTAGGTCATCTGACACAGGTCGTTGTCCAAGCTTCAAACAGGCACTTCATATGGCTCTTCTAAGCTCTGAACCCTGCTCCTGTTCTCTATTTAGACACTCCTGTACTGGCTTCTCCTAGTTGCCTACCGTCTCCAACCTCTACTACTCTCAAACCTGCCTGGAAATCTTGCTATTTCCTCTCTTCTAGCACTTATTCACTAGTTGTATGACTTATGACTATTAGTTATTTGCACTTATAGTTCTGTTTTGTTACTACATATACTGTAGATTCCTGCAAATGTACTGTCATTGCTGAAAATTTTGTATTAAGTGTACTATGTCTGAATTCTATTTGTTCCCATTATGTTTTCTTGAATCTACTATTGTCTACATACCCTTTGTTGCAATCTCCGGGGTCATACCTGAAAACAGGCAGCTGTACTGTCTAGTATAACAAAAACTAAATAAACAAATAAATAAAAGTTTTGTCATTGTTAGTTTCTCGCTCCCCCCCCCCATTGTGCACTGTTATGTGTATAATGTTAAATGTGTGTTCCATCTTTCTTTGGCATAACCTTGTTTACCTCCCAAAAATGGTAAGAATCTTGCCCCAAACAGTTGAAATAAAATAAAGTACAAAAGTGGTGCCCTTGCCCTCATTATATTCCTACTTAACAAAACCAGAAAGTCCGCACTCCAGATGAATAAATGCCAAGAATAAATGTTCACTGCTAGTGCAAATGTATTGAAGACAAAACAAGCCACACAAATGATCCCTGCACTTTGGCAATTAGGCCTTCATTAGGGAGCCCCTCTAGAATGGTTAATTGGTCAGAATTGTAACTTGGGGTACTAATACTCATGCCAGCAGCAAAAGGCACTAACACCACTAGCAGAGACAACATCATCTCCTTAAACTATCAGTGAAGCAACAGATTTCACTATAAAAAAGATTGATGGAGAAACCCCTTTACTGATATCAGCTAAGCACTTCTGCGTACTACCATGCCCATGTCCAATCTCGCCACTGGCAGCAGTGCCATGGCCAGAAACAGCTTTGCTTGCACATCTCTTTGCAGGCATTTTTGGGGATCACCAAGAAAATTCTAAACAAATTTAGATTTATGAACTTTCAGTCTGGGCTGGTGGATGGGAAGCCCAAAAACAACAGCTGTGGTTTGCAGATGGAGATTGGGCACAAAACAGATGCAAACGCACAGACAGATTAAGATTGCACTGCATGCTCAAGAGATGCAGACACAAAGGCACAACAATATCTTAACCAGTGCTCACAAGTCACATATTCAGCTCTGGAAAAGAATAACTGTTGCCAGTTGGGGGGGGGAGGCAGTGGTCCACAGTAACAGCCCACTACCAAGATACCATAAAGCAGTACAAAATAACGCAGGTGGATAGCAGGTTCACAGTGCTGAAATTACTGTGTGGCACAATAAAATGTGTTTGATTTGATGGCACGTGTCACACACATACAAACACACACTACAGGTAATGCACAGCAAATTGAAAACTTCAGTAATATAACCAAATCTTTTAAACAAACTGAAATTATGCATTGCACCACAACAATCAGCAAAAAAAATCACAAATTACTGAAAATATTACTGTGTGTACATGGACACAATTATACAAGAAAAATTTAACCAAAACAGAAAGACTGCCTTTCTCCCAGTTACCCTAACTCCACCACAGATACACCCCTCCCGCAAGCACACTTCAAGTGTCTGTCAATACACAGACTGAATGTTCTAAATTAATATTCAAAATACACACAAACAATAAACACTTGATGATATGAGCACAGGAGAGTTTCCTAGAATCGATGTTCTAAATTTGGACCAAAAACAAATTGGCTCAAAAAGGCTTTTTGAACATTTTTTAAGGGGTTTGAATCTCAGAGCTCTGAGAACAAACTGTCTCCAACTACCACTACACACACACTACACAGAACTGAGGCTGTGCAGACCAATCTATAGCCCATGTGACCTGCAATCCCATGAATCACTGTAAAATTCATCTTGGAGCTTACCAACAAGGTGAAGTGATGTGAAGTACATTGATTTCAATGTACTTCGCATTAAAATTGGTGTAGAAGTAGTTGTGGAAAGGTGGAGTAATGTGAAGTAATTGTTTCCAATGGACTTCGCAATCCTAATTATAAGGCTGAGTACTCCGCTTCGTAGTGCAGATTAATTTGCGTATTCTGCCTTAATACTCGAATTGCTTCATGTAGCAGATTTTGGCCACTTCACCCACCTCTAGTGCTGTCCCACCCCCCCCCTCCATTCTCTGTCCACACTTGAGCTGTGAATAAAAGAGAATAACTCAAGCTGCTTAACTAATTCTCTTTTATTCAGAGCTCAAGCATAAGCAGAACAGCAGTGCAGCCATTCTACTCCAAGTCCTTACCATTTTTGTCTTTATACCAGGACAGAGAATGGAGGGTGAGGGTGAAGAAGCACACAAAGGGAGGGATCAAGAGGCTTATCTGGACAGGGAATAGAGTGTGGGGTTCACTATGCATCCCTGACACACACACACACCATGCAAGCAAATGTTCGGCATTGACAAATGCTTGTTTTTTATGATGTTATTTATCCGGTCTTAGTTTTGTTCTATTAACTCTGGTGCTGTATAACTAAACAAGTTTGTGGAGATCAAGAAAAATCTCAGTTGAGAATGTTCCTAAATGGAGATGTATTTTTATGGGTCCAGAATGATATTTGTATTTTAAACTCCAAGCTGATAACCATAGATCATGTGAGAGGTCCAGGAAGAATAGCTGAACCTCCATGAAGAAGCAGTGACATCACAAAGCTGTGTCACTTTTCTGCCCATTCACAAAAAGGAGACCACACATACCCCTGGATATAGTGTTGAAACAATGCACCAGACTGGCCCCCTCTACCAATAACAATTTCCCTGAGGGAGATCTAAAACTATCTGGTATGCACTGTAGTATCTATGGAGTGATTTTTCTACCCTATTCCAAAGAGATAAAAAAGAAAAAAATGTTTAAGGTACCCATGTTCCATTTATTACATATTCCCTACTATTCTTTATACAAATTATGCATGATAAATATAAATCCTAAATGTCTCTTATCATGTCTAAGAAAAGATTTAAACACAAAGGCTATTTTTGGATCATAAAATCCCATACTACAATAGTGCCAGGGCCACATAAACTTACATAGTGACCACAGGCTGGAAACTCCCCCTTCCCCACCACACACACACACGAACATGGCTCAATTCAGAGGATGGCAACAATGCATATTCACAGTGCCATCTTTTTATTATTTGCATTGCTCCAATAAACCCTTTTTCACTGCACCACTTTGGCCACAGAATTTGTTATTGGAGCACAGTTTTGTTTTGCTATTGATCAAGTTTGTTACTGCAGCTCAGTTTCAGTAGATCAGTACTGCATGTTTTTCTTGTGTTACATACTACTTGACATCTTGACTACTAAATCAAATGCCATTGCCATTTCCATGGTGTCTGCCTACCTACTAGTCTAGCTGCCGAGCTGGAACCAAACTGGTTTCCTTTGCACAGAATATAGTTTGGTTTTGCTGTGGGTTTTGGTGGTTTCGTTTCTTTTCTGATTTGTTAATCCTAATCCGCCAGGAGTCATAATTGCTGTTTCAGCTTTGAATGTAAAATTGAACATGCAGTAATATGGCACAAAGCTAAGTATTTGCCTGAAGTGCTATTAGCAGGGCATTTAGTTTGGATTCAGTATAAATTGTTAACCTTATTATTTCAATTTTACTAACCCATACTAGATTACTAGTCTTACACATTTGCTGGGCTACGTCAGCTGGAGGTGGTGATAAAAACTTTCTTAGAATCTCCATAACTCTTTGCATTATTACATAGTGACTGATTATTTCTGCTGCCTTTTGTGTTGGGGGGGGGGCTGCCAAGGCATGAGCAGTGAGCAGAACTGATTCCAACTTGAACTTAAATTGTTCATTAATCATTTGCTGAGCCTGATCCAGGACATTTACACAATGAGTGGAGTAGGGTCAGCTCTTTGAAATCCTTCTGATATTTTCACTTCCCTGAAGGAAAACCCAGCAAAAAAGCAAACCTCTTTGTTCTGCTCAGACAGTGTTCCCAAAGAGCAGAAACACGTAGTTGCCAGTTGGTTGTTGGTGCCACTGCCAAGAGCTATGTTTTCGAGTCCCAGTGTTGACGTGTGTGCTGCAGCCCATTTGAACTAAATCAACACCAGGAGTTGCTGGCTGAAAGAAAAGTCACCTGAATTATGGCCTTCTTAAAGACTGAGAGCACACCTAACCCTGCATTCCATCGCCATTCTTAGTAATTTGACGCCAGTGGGATTTGAAATCCAAATCTGCTGCTGATTGGTGATGTTCAGCACTACGTCATTGATGGATGGGACCAGAAGGCAAGGACATTTGTTGTATACAAGGTGGGGGAGGGGCAAGAGATAGATGACTCAGCACATTAACATAAGCATTTTTTTGTGGAAACAGGGAAGAAGGGAGGAGGGAAGGAGAGAGAGTAACAAGATGATGGCAGGGTGGGGTCACAGCAGGAGTCAGGACAAGGTGGGCATTGTTGTTTTTTGCCAGAGGCAGACTCCAACTTTGACTTATTATGCTAGCTAAACCTGCAATGTGGTGTGTGTGCAGTATGCCGCATAACCAGGCTCACAGCAGCACTTTTAGCAGACTCAGGCAGCACCAACACTAGCAGAGACAATGAACAAGCAGCCTTAGCAGCCAAATGTATCTTAGTGCCCAGTTACCCCTAAATAACTGGTGCCCCTAGGCTGCAGCCTACTTAGCCTATGCATAAAAACTGCCCTGAATAGTGCACAAAGTCAACGTCATATTCCATTCAATAAGTTGATCTCAATTCAAAATAGAGTTCAATTCAAGTTTTTTTCAGGCTGTGAAGAGCTACCATGCTTTATGTCATAAGATCAAAGCCTGCCAATCTCTTCCACTTTTTTATCTATTTTTTTTGCTGTCCTTAAATCTCAGTGTGTTAACTTGATGTTTGTATGAGGTAAAATGTCCAGTGACTAAGACATTCTTATCCTCCCTACTAATGCTGCTCTTATGTTCCAATATACACTGTTTCAGAGGTTTTGATGTCTTTCCAATATAGTAAAAGGAGCATGGGCATATTATGCAATAGATCACATGGTCTGTTGAACATGTAATAACGTCTCTTATTGAGTAGGTTTTGTCTTTGCAAGTCCTTTAATTTTTTGGATTTTAATCCACTGTCTCATTAGGCACAGTTTCCACAGTGAAAAAAAAAATCCAATGGGTGAAGTGTTGAACCATGTTGTTTGTGTCGGTGCCGGGAGTCAGTGTTGCAAGTGGTCTGTTTTAACTCAATAGTTGGTTTCTTGGCTGCTGCCAATGTCTTTTATCTAAATGAATGTTGTCCTGTAGGTGTAGACTGGAGAACTTTCCAGTTCTATAATATTACATTTTTAACTATCTAAAGTGATCTGAAAAAGTAGTAGACATAGTTATGTTACCTGTCTTAGATTGTTTTGGCTTTGGTCTCAATAGGGTGTTTGTAGGTATTAGATCCACTTTATTTTGTGCTTTCGCAGTAATTTCTCTGTTGTAACCTCTTTCCAAAAATCTGCTGCCTGGATCTTATTTGTCGTTATCATATCATAGTTGCTTTCCACTGTTCCACCTGATCTTCAAAAATGACTATAAGGGATTCTGTTTGAAGTTGTACTGGAGGAAAACTTACTTCACAAAGGAGAGCGTTTTTTTATCAGATAATTTCATGTACAGATCTGCTGTGAATTTTTTCCTGTTTCTAATTACTAGTTCCAGAAACAGGATTTTCTCTTCATGATGGTCCATTGTAAAACTGAAAAAAGGCATACAATTACTGATGTACACAGAATATTTATTAATCTTGTTCTGAGTTTTTTCCATATAATAAATACATCTGTAAAGCATTTGCACATAGTAATGCTTTCTGTGTAAACATTTATTTCAGAAAACATATGCTCTTTTTTAAATTGTTCCATCAAGATGTTTGAGGACCAGTTCTACTTTAGTTTGGAGAAATGATTGATCTTCAAATTTCAAATACAGTCAAAGTCACTTACAGCAAACTCATCCATTACAGGTCAAAATGTCCCTAATAACCAAAGTCAGCAGTACACAGACATGATCGTTAGGGACATTGTTTAAAGGTACAATAGTGCATTAGAGTTCAGGAATGGATTTGGACCCACCCCCCAACCCCTTGCCGTAAAGCTTTCATTATGTCTGGGACTGTGAAGCTTTACTTTAAATGAATGACTTTAGACCCTCTCCCAAACTGCAGTCTTGATAGTGGTTCAGTTTATTTTTTTATTACAGGGGTGGGAACACCATACAGTACAGGGAGGATACTGGTGCAGTTTTTTTTTTTGTTGTTGTTGATTACGGGGATGCTGCAGTACAGTACTGCACTGGATGTTGGGAAAAATTCATTGGGGGGAGGTTCCATGTAGGGGGAGCCCATGCTTAACAACGTAAGTTAAAATATCATTTTTATTCATGTCTAACATTGCTAAAAACAATGGCTGTGCTTGACCATCTTGGTTGTGTGGGGAAAAGATTGCTGAGGGATGGGGTTTGTTATGCTGTCATGACATCTGTTGGGACAGGGATTGTGGGGTTTTAAAGTTGTAAACTTGACTGCTGATCAAAGAAAGAGATTATGGAGGTCTGCTTTTCTTTTTTGGTTGTGTAGTGCCTCCAGTCTGCCTCTGTTCTTGCCAGCATGTCACAGGTCTGTAATGACATCCAGTCAGTGCTCCATAGCCCTACAGAGTGTTTTCAGTGCTTCACACACATGAGCAGTGGTCATGATCACTAGTGGTGTTTGTTGTCGGCATCATCTCTGAGTCATCAGTTTCTGGGTCCAGGACTGGTTTCATGGCTTCTACGACTGTCTGGACATCATCCACTGCTGGCTCTAGATCATTTTCTCCCAGGCAGGCTAGTGTTTCAAATTCGGATTCCATTAGCCCAATAGGAGGCAGTATGATCTCCTCGCATACCTTCTCCATTTTGGCTAGCAGCTCTGGCATGCTGAACCCAGCCTTGCAATAGCAGTGCACTATAGTTTCTGTGGTGACATTGTCCCATGCTGTTTTCATTATGTGGACAGCACTGAATAGCGAGATCTGTCTTACACAGTCAGCTGCTGTGATTTCAGCCCCCTCTGTTGCTTTCATATCTGCCAGAATTCTCTCTTGCGCAGCCCTAACATAATGCCTCGTAAAGGCATAAATCACACTCTGGTCCAGTGGCTGTATGATCAAGGTGGTGTTGGGTGATAAGAAAACTAGCTTTATGTTTCTTAGCCCAGCAATGTCAGAATGGCCACTGACATTGTCCAGCAGCAGGAAGTTTGTTCTGCCTCTAAGCTTCGTGTTGCAGGTTTTCACCCACTCACAAAAGATATCAGATGTCATCCACATTGATCTGTCATACCTGTACAGAACAGGTAGGCATTGGAAATTATGCAAAACAGCGTGGCCTGGTGGATTTGCCAATGACTTAACAATTCACATTTTTCAGTCCCTGACATGTTGCAATATGCCAGTACTGATAGCCTCTCTTTTGCCATTTTTTTGTTCCGGGAGCATGGAATCTTTTAAAGTAAGGGTGCCATAGCCAATGCAACGAAAAAAAAACAACAGATTCATAAGCGTTGAATATGTTGGCAGGAATGTAACCCTCCAAAATGTCTGGGAGAATGTCAGTCAGCCATGAACTAGCCCCACTACTAGCAGCATTGAGCTTCTCTCCATGGGCACGATGGTAGCATATGTTATGCTATCACTTTCAACGCTGGAGCCAGCCCTCAGCAGTGACAAAGTCCTTCTTGCCTAAGGCTGTGGCAAGTGGTTTTGATTTTTCCAGGAGCAAGGGGTCACTGATTAAAACTTCTTTCTCTTGTACCTGTGTAAACCAATGGAGGGGAGCCTCTTCTACCTCCACATCCTTCCCTTCCCTTTTTCTCTTTCTGTTCAGATTCTGATTTCTGTGCCATTCAGCCAGAACTCCTCCTTACATTAGATCAAATCAAACCCAACCACTTCCTTTGCTCGACCAAGGAGGTCTCCTCAAGATTCCCAGAGTTTGGCTTTAAACAACAAGCGATTGGGCCTTTTCCATAGCCATACCAGTCCTGTGGAACTCTCTCCCGAGAGCTTTGCATGAAGCTTCCTCGGTCAAGACTTTCAAAAGGGGCTTGAAGTCCTACCTGTTTGCTAAAGCCTTTCACTTGTATTGATTTTACCATTTTATGAACATGTTTAATATTCTGTTGAGAGCTGAAAGCAGTCCTCAAAGGGTCTCCCTAGAGAAGTCTCACGGTAAAGCCTAAGAGCAGTATGATAGAACCTATTTTATTTTACATTAATTTTATTGCTTTATTATTGTACTTGTTACTATGGATCTTATTGTACAGTGGCTAGAGTCACAAGAGATAGAGCACTTTATCAAATAAAATATTGATCAATTCCTGTTCTCCATCCCTTCAAATACTTGCAACTATCCCATGCTTTCTCCTGCTATTTTGGCTGTGCCCCATGGGATCCAAGTGGTAGTGATGTCTTCTCGAGATTTCTGATGTTGATTGTCCAGCCCCACCCGGTTATCAGCTTCTATTCCTGCTTGCAATTGGCTAATCCTTCTGCTATGGTAAGTGTTTGTTTCTATTAGCAACAAACCATTTTATGGCACGATGATACTAAACGTTGGCAAGCTCTTTGACATAATTTCTATAAATATGTTAAAAGAGACTGTTATAGGTGGACCCAATTTCATATCCTGCATAACATGTATTATATACCCTTTAGGCTCTATTAGATGGGATGGGCAACCAAGTCAGATTGTACCCGTTGTGGGTCAGCTGTAGGTCATCTTTATCATATGCTATGGGAATGCCCCAGAGTTGCTCCCTTTTGGAGGAAAATTTGGGATTCTCTGGACCCTTTGTTGGGCCTAGGGGATGCCTTTACTCCTGAGATTTGTCTATTAGGGGACTTTCCTCCTTCCTTGATTGGGTCTCATAAGGCCCATGTCACTTTGGTCTCAGCTGTGGCTAAGGTGATCATTCTTCAGCACTGGGGGAGGGTTCCATACCTTCATATCAGGAGTGGTTCAATGAGCTTATGTAGACTTTTTAGGTTGAGAAGCAGACTGCCAGGCTTCATCAATGTGATGACCTTTTTCTCCGCAGGTGGGCTACTCTTCAAACCCTTATGTTTCTGTCATGGACGGTGTACTAAAAGAGTTCTCTGGGGTGCCCCCAATTTTCCCTTCCAGTATTTTCATTTATGGCCCTCTTCCACCCCTCTTTTTTTCTCTCTGTCTTTTCCCCCTCTTTTTCCTTCTCCTTTGTTTGTTCTCTCTCTTGTACAGGGTTTCACACTTTATTGGCACACTGGACTGTGTGTCTTGGTTGCAGGTGCTCTGAATTTGGTGGAGGGTTGCAGTGGTACCTTGTGCATTGTGTTTGACATACTCAGTGTTTATTCGGGGATTTAGGGGTTGTAAATGCTTGTTCCACTTCATGCTACATTTTGTTGTCTTGCTTCATAGATGCTTGATCATTATACTAGTGTGTTGTTGTGATTGTTCTTTAACTTTGATGAAGTCTAAATTATAAAAAATAAAATATTGATTGATCGATTAATTGATTGATTGAAATCAGACACCGTTGATTTTGTAGACCAGGGTGAACAGCCAAATCTTTAACACTCATTTTTGGCACTGAATCAATCTTCCATAGCAGCTCCACCTTCCTGGACAATCACAGAGCATTTTTTTAGGATGCCATCACTGACTTTTGGACGCTAAATGCACTGAGTGTGATCAGCCTTTATTCAACAAGATCTAGCAGCTTAAGTACAAGAGCAATTAGCAGGTGTTAACAGTTCTAATTGCCTGCACTTAAGTGTTAGAAGGCCTCTGATTCTGTCTGCCAAAACTGCAACACAACATCCATGTAGGCAAGCCAAAAATTAAAGGGAAACATACAATTGGGATTTGGGCAATGAAAGTCATCCATGAAAAAGGCGTTAAAATTGTGCACAATAAGTGGAGTGCACTGTAGTTGTTGTTCAAAGCAATGTTTGTTAATCAAAAATTCAGTCAGAATTGGCTGGACTCCAGTTCTGTTTAGTGTGCTTCTGAGAGTCATAATTCCTTCCAGATGTGGAATGCTTGTATACAGATTTCTGACATCAATGATGACTAGTAAAACACTTTCCAACTGCATGTTCTCATACTTTAAGTTTTGTAACATCTCTGTCATATGTGTAGAGTCCCTAATACATGGTGGAATTTGTGGGACCAAATGTTTACAGTGGTGATCAACAAAGTTAGACAGTGACTCTGTGATTGACCTTATCCATGATATAGGTTCCCTTGTTAGATCATTCTGATCTTCATGGATTTTTGGAATTATAGCAAAACAGTGATAGTCATGAGTTTCTATTGATAAGGCTTTCCATTGTCCAGTCTTCTATTAGTTTCCTGTCAAATGCTTCGGTGACTGTCTCTGTAATGAGTTTTTTCAGGACTTTTATTTGTATACTTGAAATCTTTTGATATGTGTTATTATCAGCTATGTCCTTCATGCATTCTAGTTTATAATATACAGTAGCCTACAATTACTGTTCTCCCACCATCATCCACCAATTTGATGACTATCCTTTTGTCTTCTTTAAGTGATCTCAATACTTCATTTTCCTTTCTTTTTTTTTAAATTCTTAAACTTTTCAAATATAGAACACATAAACATAGAGAACTATAAAGTACATCAGTGCATAAAAAAGGTCTTATCTAGATTACCAAGTACATTTTGGCACTGCTAAATTGATGAACAAGCATAAGTAAAGCTATCACCTATCAAAGCTAAGACATCTCCTGTTCAAGAACTTACAGTTTTTTTTACTGTCCTGTATAATGCCATCCACTTTCATTTCTATCTTTTGAATAAAATTCTCTGTGTTGAAAAGAATTGTACCCTGAGTTAGGAAAGTTGATTTGGTACCTAGTGCTTCTTTTAATAAATCTGTCTGTTTTTGTTGTGTCTGATTTTCTGTTCTTTTCAGCCAGGTTATTTTTGTTTCTGCTTTCAGAAGCAGTGCATTAGGGAGAACAGAGGGTAGAGTCAGCTATAGCACCACCTCCCCATCCAGTTTGCACCCAAGACAGCTAAAGGGGAGGAACCTGTGAACTGGGAAAACAGGCTTAGTTTTTGCTCAGATCCAATGTGTTTCTGCTTTCAAAAGCAATGCATTAGGGAGAGCAGAGGGGTACAGTGAGCGGAAGTTCATAAGATTTAGTCAGAAGCAAGTCAGTTGCAGGGACTGTGGGGTGCTCTTCTCCAGGGCTACTCTCTGGAAGAGAGGTCACTGCCCCTTCTGCAGAATCTTTTCAGTGCTACATGCTCAGTAAGTAGCAGAAAGGTAAGAGATCTTTCCTATGACAATGGCTCAACTGGAGCCCACAGCCCGCATCCCCATTCCCCCAGAAGCTAACTGACTGAGGGCTGTAGTGTGGTGGGGATGGGGAGGGGAAGGGTGGCAGAGGCAGTCACTAGGAGGTCAACCAACTCCACACCATCCTGATAGCAAATCGCTTATTTTATTTATTTTATTTAAACAGCAGTTTGGAAAACCTTTGAGCCATAGGCTCATTTACAAAGGTACCTTGTCACAAGGTAGCTTGCACCCCTGGAGGAACCTCTTGTACCTGACTCCACCAGAGGGAACTCTGAGTCAGTTAAGGGCTATGGGAGTGACAACCTGGTGACACCCAGGGGTGAGAGTAAGAAGAAAGCAGCTAAGAGAGTCTTAGTGGTTGGATATTCTATGATCAGAGGAGTAGAGAGGTTGGTAGGTGGGGTGAGGAGGGGTAGGGAATGGTCAAGTTCCTTCCTGGGGCATCAGCCATCTGGGACATAGTCAGAATAGGGAGGATAACAGAAAGGGAAGTGGGAGCTGGGGGTGCTGTTACACTTGTGTACCAATGTTCAGGTGAACCCACCTGTGGAGCAAGTAAAGCAGAACTTTAAGATTCTGGGGGACAAATGGCAGACAAACTACCTTCCTGTCCTTTTCTGAGGTTCTCCTTGTGTAGAGTGGTGGGGAGGAAACACAGAGTAAGAATGGATGAGATACAGGAATTAAATGGGTGGTTAAAGGGATGGCATCAGAATGGGTTCCACTGTTGGGGACCGGGGAGACCTCTGGGACAGAAGGCTCTTGAAAGGTTATGGCTTTCAGCTGACAAGAGAGGAGACCAATGTGCTGAGGCAGACATTTGACATCTACATTAGACAGTTAAATTGGCTGCAGGGGACACTGAGGCTAGGGGAAATCACAGTAAAGGGAGTGAGGGAGAGGGACCCAATTAGTGCTCCCCCATACTGAGGCCTGATTGCAATAAGTTGGGTAAAAATAAGGTTGTGGTTCAAAAAGAAGTATTGGAAGAGGCAAAAGGGGAAGGCTCTCAGGGTCAGCTAACATTAGGAAAAATAAGAAGCTAAGGATAATGGGAAGGTATGCACGTGCAGGATCACAAAACAGCAAAACAGTATCCAGAACTAGTTGGAAGGAGTCTGCCTTAATGTCAGGAGTCTGGGTAATAAAATCTTTGAGCACCAGACGTTGGTGGAAGACACTGAGATGGACCTCATAGACATCACAGAAACTTGGACCAGAGAGAATAATGACTGAGACTTGTCAGTCTTAAACAGGATAGAGGGAAAGGCAAAGGGAGGCATAGACCTATGTGTCAGAGAGGGCATAAAGGCTGTGGAGGACAAACACTTCAGGGGAAGCAAAGGAGAAACAGAGTCACTTTGGGTTCATCTCACACCTAAGGTAAGAAATTACATGCAGGAGTGATCTACAGACCACCAGGACAAGGGGATAGAAGAGCTAGGGAGCTTGGGGAAGAGTTGGCAAGGGATTGAAGAAGGGGGTAGTGGTGGAGGTGGGTGATCTGAACATGCTGGATATCGAATGACACATTCCAGTGGCCAGGTGCACCAAAACCCAGGCCATGTTGAATAAACTGCTGAAGAGCCCACAGGTGCAGCTGGTTAAGGAACCCACATGACAGGTGATGATTGTCAATTTGGTGCTCATCAACTTGGAGATAATGAGTGGAATGAGGGATGGAGAGCCATTGAGGCCCAATAACCATAACTCCATTTGGTTTAGGCTGGCCCTTGAGATCAGAATGCCCCGATCAAAACACTGAAGTTCTGGATTTCAGAAAAAACAGACTTTAAGTGGATAAGGGAACTGGTCTGAGACAAACAGACCAGGTTGGACAGCATCAGAGGTGTAGAGGAAAGATGGGGGCAATCAATGAGACCATTCTCAAAGCAACTCAGGCACAAAAATTATTACAAAATAAAACAGGAACAAGAGACCAATGTGGCCAGAGAAGCAGTGAGGCCCAAGACAAAGGCTTTCACAAGGTACAAGGAAAATCAGGGGCAGAGGAATGGGGAAAGTACCATACAAAAACTAGAGAAGCAAAAAGGATAGTCAGGAAGCCAAAGGCAGATAAGGAACCGCACATTGTGGAGGGGGTCAAGGGTGGGGAAAACAATTCTTCAGATATATTAAGGTATTGTTAGGCTACTGAGGGGGTACTAGAGGAAGATGAACACAAAGCAGTCATCTTTAGTGATTGAAGAGGAGCATATTTTCCTGTCATTCCCCAGGGCAGCGCATAACACCTCAGTTGCAGATAGTTTTTAAAATGATTTCTATATTCACAAAGCCACCACTAGGGTAACACAGCCAACAACGTCTAAAGAATCTTGTGACAGTCCCTCTGACTCAGACCTTCAACACCAAACTTCCTAGAGGATTGAGGAACCCACCTCTCCTACAATTGAACAACTTTCTAATGCTGCAGAAACCCACACTTTGCCTATTGAGACTTCTAGCCCACCTGTATTAGTGAAGCTGGAAGTCACAAATATGCCCGTCCCTCCTTTGGGGCAATTTCAGGTAGTAGGCAAAGGGAAAGGGAGAAGGAAAAAATTAATTATTCAACCAAATATAGTCTCCATAGAAAATGAATGTGATGCATTACAGTGGGGTGATATAGATCTGGAAGAGGATTCCGATACCTCTTCATGCAGTTCCTCTCAACCAGATCAAGCTTCAGACATGGAGGAAGCAAGTTCTTCCAGTGTGCAACCTAGAAGAAAAGGTCGAGTGAAGGTTTTACCAGCAAAATTATCATGCTCTTTTTCTTAGAATGGCTACTTTTCCTGAATTGTGCTCTGCTTACCTTAATGTGAACAGCATTAAACCAGAAAGGAAAAGAATAGCAAAATTTGCTATGTTTTTCTCTAGGATACTAGGTTAAGCACATTAAGAGAGGTTAAAGTAGCTACTTCAGCTTGGGTTTGGGAGGACTCTTATTGGTCGATAGGAGGTGTGCAGTGGGTAGGGATATGCATTAACAACCTGGAGGCAAAACTTACATGATTAGTGGATATTTCCCCAGGTCGAGCCTTACTTATTGATATTTTGCTTCATAATCAAGCCTTCAGATTAATCAATACTTATGTCCACAGACAAAAGCTGCACAGATTGAATTCTTGATGTGTATTCAGCCTTATTTAATTACAGCTATGCTGATACTTTCTTTTTTTGGGGGTCAATTGTAGCATCCTGCACACAGATTTAAACAGATAAAATCTTTTGTGATGTCTATTTTCTGAACAAATTAATTTCTCAAGCGGGACTAGTGGATGCATATGCTTCTAAAACAAAAAATCCTACATGTACTTAGTTAAGAGGTACTTTATTGATGCCCATGAATTACTGGTTTGTTACTGCTACCCTTCCTGTATCTCAGGTACATGTTCAATTAGTGGCAATGTTGAACAATGGTTTACTTACTGTAAAACTCTCTGATTGCTCAAATACTTCAATGGGGAGAGGACTGTGGAGGTTGAATGTTAATATTCTGCATGACCCAAGAGTTTTAGAAGAACTGCATCAGTTAATTCAAGCTAGAAAATCTGTATTTTTCTTATGTGACTCCCCACTTTCATGGTGGGAAGATGCCAAAAAAGAGTTTTGCAGGTGTTTTAAAAGATTATGACAGGATTTGGGCAGGTCTAAATCTCAGAAATATATGGAATTATGTGATATTTTACAACAGCCACTAACACAACAACATAGAGGTTTAAGGGATTATTCAAGTCAGATTTCAGCTATCAAAAAATAAATACAGCTAAGAGGTCCCAAATTGTTTTTCCCACAAGTCCTTTTATTTAATGCCCTTTTTGAACTAATTTCTCTTAGTATTAAAATGATACTTTGTCCGGAATTTGGTTTTATATCTTGCTTAATGCAGTAATTAATGTATATTCACCATTATTAAATATAGACATTAAGCACCTGACTCCATCAATCCCTGATGTTAAAGCAATACTGGCTTTTTTTTTTCTCTATGGCAATGAAAGGCTTCCATTTATAGGAAGCTGGTATTCTCACTGTTGTTGATATAAATAATCAGTTCTGGTGTATTGTTCTTTCTTCTTTTCAAGTATATTAGCTGTTATAGCAAATTGAGGTTAATATAGCTCCCTGCCCCATGTGGTATAGTTATTTTCAGACCAAGTTTGTTCAGTATTATTGTTCTTAGATTATCAGGTCTAGACCGTTGGTCTCTTTTTTGGCCAATATTTTTAAGTTGGTCCCTTCTGGTCTATTCCAATTCCCAACGCCCTGGTGTGCTGTTAGAGAGTCACACAGCTGATCAGCTGACTCATATCTGACTGTTCTCTTAAAAATTATTCTTTGTAATTTGCTAGTGTGTAATATTGTGTTTGACAAATAATGTCCTTTTTTTTCCTTTCTACTCACGAGTATCTGTGCTGACTATATTCTACATATCTTATATGCTCAACTTGAACATTCTTGCCCATCATTTAGTATATATATGTTCTTTCTTTTTTATCTCTTGACACATTCTCTATTTTACTTATATGTCCCTTTCTATTCCAGTTATTACCTTACTCTTTTAATGTGACATTATGTCAGACTTATTTTTATATACATGGAATGTGAAGGGACTTAATACCCACTGTAAGATAAAACAAGTTTTATCCTTCCTTAAAAAACATAAAGCTCATATTGCTTTCCTTCAAGAAACTATATTATTACAAGAGGATGTAGACAGACTTAAAAAAAGATTGGGTCGGTCAAATTTACAATTCATCCTTCTCTTCTAAAAAAAGAGGGGTAGCTATACATGTTCATAAAAACCTCAAATGGTCCCTTTTAAACTCCATTTCAGACACAGACGGCAGCTAGGTTATTGTTAAAGACTCCTTCCAGACCCTTATGCTTGTTAATGCCTATGCTCCCAACTCCGATTCACCAGAGTTTTTCCATAACCTAGCCCAGCAGATAATATCTGCCAATTCAGACAACACCCCAATAAGTTTTGGAGTGATTTTAACCTTGCCCTAGAAGCTACTATAGATAGAAGCAAAATGTCTTTAGATGTCCATCCTAGAAGTATTAAGGCTCTCTCTTTACTTCTGAATGAATTAGGCCTATTTGACATCTGGCAACTTTTCCACCCCACGTGATCAAGACTTCACTTTTTACTCTTCACTATACAAATCATACAGTAGAATGGACTATTGGTTTGGATCACCCACTGTGGTTCAAAAAACCATTGACTCTTCGATCTTACCCATAGTGATTTCTGACTACTCACCAGTTAAACTACAGCTCTTATTGGGTCCTTCACAACCTAAATCCTCTTTTTGGTGTTTTGATACTCTTCTCCTTAAAGACCCCAATTTCTTATCTATGATTAAATCACAGATCGACGAATTTCTCTCTCATAATAACCCTGCAGACACCTCTATGTGTACTGTATGGGAATCCCTTAAGGCCACGATTTGGGGGAAGATAATTAGCTATGCTGCACACTGTAAAAAATCAAGAGAGCAACAACTCTCTGATCTTAAAAAATCCCTTAAAATTAAAGAGAATTTGAATTTTAAATCTTAAAAGCAAAACCCTAACTCACAACTCCATTTCAAAATTCTTTAGCTAAGAATCAAAATAAACGAATTAATCTCCTGAAAAACTGAGTTAGCTCTATTTAAACTTAAACATAGATACTGGGAACAAGGTGATAAAAACAGAAAGCTTCTTTCTTCAGAGGAGGGCAACTAAAATAGTGCAGGGTCTGCACTGGAAGACATATGAAGAGAGACTTAAGGAGCTTAATATGTATAGCCTTGAGGAAAGGAGGGAGAGGGGGGACATGATAGAAACTTTCAAGTACCTCAAAGGAATCAACAAAGTCCAAGAGGGTAGCATCTTTCAAAAAAAGAGGTGTGCAAGAACAAGGGGGCACAATTTGAAGATAGAAGGGGCAGCTCAGAGGTAATTTAGGAAGTATTTTTCACAGAGAGGTTGTGGATGTATGGAACAGCCTTCCAGAGGAGGTTGTGGAGTCAAAAACAGTGGTGGAATTCAAGCATGCATGGGACAGTCATAAGGCAATTCTAGGGGGTTGGGGTAGGAAGAACTAGGCTGCTGGTTAACTAGGATCTGCAGCTTATCCATCAGGTAGGGAAATGGGCAGACTGGGTGGGCCAAGCGGTCCTTATCTGCCATCAAATTCTATGTTTCTATGTAACTTAGAATGCAACAAGCAGAAAGTCATATTTTAGGTTTTAGGGACTCTCAAGGTATTATTCATTCTGACAATCCTTCCATAACCCATATTATGAAATAATTTTATCAGAATCTCTATTCTAACCCAAATCCTTCACCTACCTTACATATGCAACAATTTCTAGACAGTTTACATTTGCCTCATCTTTCTATTGCTGAAACAAATTCTCTAGGTAAACCCTTCTCCCTTCAAGAAATTCAGCAAGCTTTGTCCTCTTTGAAGTCCAGTAAATCCCCTGGAGGAGATCGATTTCCGGTAGACTTCTACAAAGCACTTTCTGACATTTTATGCCTGATTCTTTTTAATGTCTTCCAGGAAGCCCCACATAAAGGTAAACTTCCTCCAACATGCACTGAAGCAATTATTACATTAATTCCTAAGAAAGACAAAGATCCTTTACTACCGGTTAATTATAAACCTATTTCCTTATTAAATAGGGGCGGTAAGTTATTTGCTAAGCTTTTAACTTCGCGTCTAGAACTGCTTATCCCTAAATTATCGCATTGTTCACAAGCCAGGTTTATTAAAAATAGATCTGGCTCAAATCACCTATGATCTTTATTTAATTTAATTCACAAAGCCAAATCTCTTAAAACCCCTGCAGTGGCTAGTGCCATTGATTTTGAAAAGGCTTTTAATTTCTTTAAACTGGAACTACCTTTACCAAGTTCTATCTTACGTTGGTCTTCCCCACGCCTTTTGTTCCTGGATCAGATTACTATACACTTCACCTACTGCAAAAATCCTTACTAATTCCACCCTCTCTTCTTCCTTTCAATTGGCAAGATGAACCAGACGAGGATGCCCTTTGTCTCCCTCTTTGCTCATCTTAGCCATGGAACCCTTATTTGCCAGTCTACATCAATCACCTGATATGAAAGGCATCTCTGTTGGCAATTCCAGATACATCTCTCTCTCTTACGCAGATGACCTTCTAATATTACTTGAGAATTTAAAAGAAGCCGGACCCTTATTGATTAACCTACTTAGTAAATTTACTTATATCTCAGGCCTTGCTCTCAATTATGCATAATCCAAGATATTACCCCTTAATGACTATTGTATGCCTTTCATGAATCTACCTTTTGGATTTCGCTGGTCTCCTCAAGGCATTACTTATCTAGGAATCAAAATATCTCAAAACCAGGATAAAACTTGGGATACAAACTTTAACCCCTTATTAGATACCATCAAGACTACCCTAGGCAGATGGAACTTCCTTAACTTGTCTTTTATGGGGAAAATAGCTGCCATTAAGATGACCATCACTCCCCAAATCCTTTATTTATTTGCTAATATTCCCTTAACTCTACCATCCATCTTTCTCTCTAAAATTGACAAATTACTTGGTAATTTTATATGGAATGGTACACCTCCAAGATTCAGTTGCAAGAAGCTACGTACACATTGGAAACAGGTAGAGTTCAGTCTTCCTTGGTTCAAAGCTTTTTTCTGGGCCTTCTGGAATTCTTGAACTATTAAATAGTCCCATAAACCTTCATCTCATAATCCACTATGGGTTACAAAGGAAACTGCATCCTCTCATGGAGGAGTCTCCACAGCGTTCATTTTTAGCCCTCTTCCCTCCAAACTAAAATCACATCCCACTATCTAAGCCTCTGTCCTTTACTGGAAGTTAACTCACACATTTTTAAGGTCTAACCCAACCACTTGGTTTTATACCCCTCTGTGGGGTAACCCATTAATTGTTATAGAGAATCAAACTATATTTTACCGTTCTTGGAAAAACAACGGTATTTTCTTCTTAGGGGATATTCTAGACCAGAACTCACTCACTCTTAAAACCTTCTCAGAATTACAGAACATATGGAACCTTCCAAAACAAGATTTCTGGAAATATTTACAGATCTGAGCTGCTTACGCCTCTCTCTCTCTCTCTCTCTCTCTCTCTCTCATTACGTTCATAATCATAATTTACAAGATCATTACATTACATGCTGGATAAAATTAACAGCACAATGCAATAGCTCCATCTATAGAGACATAATGGATACCTTACCTGATCAACCTCTATCAGCTAAAAATAAATGAAGTACCCTACTTAATTATAATATAACAAATAAACAATGGAGTAATTGTTGGAGTATATCTCATAACACATTCAAAGATGCCCGCAGCCCTTTAATTCATATTAAAATTCTATATTTTTGGTATAGAACCCCTTCCATATTTCATCACATGGGTCTTTTAAATAATAACAATTGTTGGCATTGCAATCTACCCAATGGTCACATTCTTCATATTCTATGGACATGTACTCCCATTAATAAACTCTGGCATAAAGTTCACTCATTTGCTTCCAGAGTTATCAGACATAAAATTCCCTTAGACCTGAAACTTTTTTTGCTAGGTATACTCAATCCAAACAATCTTACCTTCTCACATGCACATTTTTGATGGCTAAATATATTGTTTCTTTTAGTTAAACATCTGATACTTATGAACTGGAGACCAACCCATACACCAGCTCTCTCAAACATTCTTCAAAACCTATCTCAATATGCATCCCTAGACTGGTAATCTCATAGTACTCTTGATGGACTCAATTCATATAATAGATGCTGGCAGGATTATTTCAAGTATATTAATACTACTAATACCACTATGCTCTAATTTATAAGTATTCAATCCCCCTTTTCTTTTTCCCTTTTTTGCCATTAATACATTAGATTAGGGACATAATAACTTACTGCACAGATACTCTTTTCTCTTTATTCTTCTTTCTTTGCTTCTCTTTTTTACCTATATTACTCCTCTCTGTCTATTCCCTTTTATTTCTCTTTTACAGGTCACATACATTCACTTCTTCTTTTTCTATGTCTAACAATATGCAAGTAGTAATAGGTCTATCCTCAGGTATTTACTGACTTCCCTTTTTATATTCTATGGATAATATGAACTCAATTATTTCTTGATGCATTACAATTCCAGTATCATTCACTTACAGTTTTATTTCCTTGCAATTATGACCTAAGCCTAACTTTCGTACAGTAATTTCTTCTTTTCATATATGCATATTGTGTTCTCTCTTTTGTGTTTCTAGTTAACTGACATGTCTACTCCTTATATGTAATATGTTGTGTACCTGTATTATTTGTTTCTGTTACCTCTGTGAAAATTTTCAATAAAAAGATAAAGTGAAACAAAAATGCAACAGTATCAGTATAATAGGTTTAAATCTCTGGAGAAGGAGCAAAAGTTTGGCACACAAGGTAAATATTCCCAAGTGAACTCTTTTGATAGTTGCAATGCCAGAATATAAAAAAATGCACCTGCAATTTAAAAAATACTGCAACATAATTGATTTCTGATCAGCATGATTTGTTAGAGTAGTAGAACAGCGTGTTAGACAATTATTTAGCCATCCCTTTCTTGCCACGAGGGAGAAGAATACTTGGTTACAAACTTGTGAGTTACCACACATTCCAAAACAATCTGCAGACACCCTGATTACACTCCTCTCTACTCTGGAGTTGGATGCAGTCATAACATGTCTAAAATTAGGAACTGCTCCAGGTTCTGATAGAATGCCAAAGGAGTTCTATAAGTAGCTATAGTATTTCAGACCAGACTGTACTGTCAAACTGGTGTCCAACACATTATTGGACTTGGATTTTAAGATGTTTTTTAAACGTTTAAGTAATTTATTGGCTTTAGCACTGGGGCAAGTAATGCATCCTACTCAGGTGTGTTCCCTGCCAGTTAGGAAAATTACAGATATTTTAATTTTACTACAAGAAATTATGGAGAGGGGTCAGGTGTGTACTCTACATTGATTTTTGCTCAGTTTTGAATGATTGAAAGCACTCGACATGGTAGCTCGTGATTATTTGTGGTCCTATTTACAACATTAAGGCATACCAAATCATTTCATTCAATGGCTATAGATGTGCTATACATTTGCATTGGTAATGCCACTTGTTAATGGATGGATGAGTAGAGACTATAGGATAAGGAAAGGGGTCTATCAGGGCTGTCCTCTTATCCCAGTAATATATACTTTATCCTTGGATCCTTTAATATGTCAAATAAATTTGTCTCTAGGGTGTGTGGTCTAACCCTAAACCAAGATGGTCTCCTATAGTTTTGGATCCCGATGTCCAGGGAACAATTCTAGCGGCAAACCCTGCTGAAAATGTGTTTTACTGGCACTCACACATGTAGTCCTGAATCGGAACTTACCGGCTGCTGATATTTGTGCGAACCATGAAAACTGGCTCATCATTTGACTGGTAATCTCAACCCTCATGTACAGGCTGCATTAAACTGCTATGCACTGCAGCATGGTGGAGGCCCTAAGCAATATGATGGACTCTGCACAAGCCAGCAGTATGTTTCAGGCATTAATAAAACAAATGACAGAAGTTACCTTAGCATCAAACAACACGATGCTGGCACTGCACCAGTTAGACACACAATTTTTTTTTAAATGAGTGCCGAAGTGCCTCCCACAATGCTACACTCTCTGAACTGACAGCCACAGTAAGAGATCAGGCTAAAACAATCTCCTCCCTCCTGTTCAAGGTTGAGGATCTTGAAAACAGGAGCCGCCACAACAATTTGCGGTTCCTAGGTATTCCAGAAGGGGCTGAGCAAAGAAACTTGGCTGATTTGCTCAGACAGGAGCTCCCAAGGATTTTAAAACTCCCAGTGGATACCAGGCTAAATATAGAGAGGGTCCATCACATGCAACAACCTAGGCCCAAACCTGGAGACAAGCCTCAGCCCTTGCTCACTAGATTCCTGAACTTCGCTGAGAAGGAGACAATACAACAGTGAGTGAGAGAGCTTGGCAGGCTGGACAGGAGGGAAAACCACATACTAATATTCCAGGATTATTGCAAGGAGGTTTCAGATAAGCACAGGGATTACATGGAAACAAGACACTTGATGCACCTGCTAGGATTACAGTTTTCCTTATGCTATCCTGCAATCATGTGAATTATCCATAATGGCACCCCAATCCTGTTTGGCACCCCTGACTCTCTAATAGACTTTCTGCACTGTACCTGGTCACAGGAGAGCAGGAAGATCAAGGCATATTCCAGCAAGAAAATGAGCATCAGAGAAAGAGGTGAGCCTTGACCTTCTCTCACAGTAGTGGGACAGCAGGAAAACCAACCGCTAGAGACAATGAGAGGAGACCAGAACTGTATGGAGAAGGAAGACCTACCAGCTTGATCCAGAAAGTGGCAGCAAAATTCCAGACACAACAAACAATCACACCTGCTAGACAGAGAAGAAGACATGACCTACAAGGAAGGCCTGGAAGCGGAAGTCGATGAACCCATCCTGAGCCACTATTTTTCAGATAACAATTTACTCCGCTGGCTGCAGATACATCAGAGGTAGACCCAGCGATGGATTTTACAGAAGTCACCAAATCTGAGGAGAAGGCCCTTGTTCCACCAGGCTCTGCGATGAATCCTGCCAAAAATGAAGCCCTACAACCACTGGGAAGCCTGCCGAAACAGAATGGCGATGCCATCTAGAACTGCAGCATGATGGTCACCGTGGAGTATCCTGCCACTGCCACCTTTCCTGTCTCACAGACTGATAAGATCCTAGCAGTGGCAATGACAGTCAATCTGGAAGGATGACTGGAGCTAATCAAACTAAGCGGCTTATTATTTTTCAGGGTAATTGGGGTTCAGTGGGGTGAGTGGGGGGGAGGGAGTGCTGCAGACTTTATTCAGAACCATGCTGGAATGGTCACTGCGGCCATGAAAAAATCCACCTGGCAGTGTTGGTGACCTTCTACCCTGCCTCACTTACTGCCGCAGTCACTGAGAATCAGCCCATCCCCTCCATCCATGTCCCCGGAACTCGGTCGGAGCCTGAATCTACCCAATGCCTGCAGAACAAACAAGTCTGTAACACCACCTACAACAGTGGTGCAATGGCCTCACCTGCCTATCTGGCTACTGCTTAAGAAACAGGCTCTGCAGCACAATAAATGTACAAGTTCTGACACTATATCCCAAGGCAATAATGTTGGGTTTGTTAAGTTGTTAAGTTGCTTTGCATATCATGGGGTGAAGGGTACAATGAGGACCCGGGGCAGGGGGGATTCAGGGGGCTTTAGAGGGGTTCCAAAATCCAGCTCGTATTTGATGAACTCAACTGAAAACCCTAACAATGTACACCCATACTGAAGTCAGACTCTCCTCCCACCCCCATCCAAGCAGAAAGAAACACCTTGAAGTGGCTAGGTGCTCACAGTGGGTCGGCTGAGAGCAAAACCTTTTCTGCCCATCCCCTTCAGCAGACACACAATTTTGTTTTCCTTTTTTGCATCCAGGAGCCTGAATGCTGGCCCTTAGAATTCCCTCTCTCCCCTTATGGACAGAGGCAGGCAAGCACTGGCACGGAGGGGTAGTAGAGGGGCACCAAGGAAAGCTGCCAGAAGCTGATACATGCAGGGGAAAACAGAGCAGGACCTAAGTAGTAATAGCTTTACTCAGTGGGCTATCACTCTTGAGGACACCTTCGCTATACCTCTGCTGACAGACCACAAGGCAGGGACCAAACACACTGTGCATACCTCTGGCTGCCATCCTGCCAAAGATGCCCCCCCTATTATTTCCCACAAGGGGCTTCTAAGAGGCAGGCAGGAAATGCCTCATAAGAGTGCAGCAGTAGCCACACATCCTAACATTGCAACAAGCATGGAACTATTGACAAGCCTCCCCCCAACCCAGTGCATCCCCATGGGGCTACTTTACTCTCTGAAACTGTCGCTTTACATAGCTATACAGTCCTGACTTGCAATTGTTTAGCAGTTTGGGTTTAGCAGCTTACCTGAATGTCCTGGATGTCACCATTTTGGAACTCTCACGCATGCGCAGTAGGAGCTGGAGTCGGAACATAGCCCAACAGTTCACGCATGCGCAGTAGGGACATGAATACCTGTACAGTCTCCCTCTGCATACTAATCTCTGCCCTTTGTCTGCTCCCTTACTTAGGCCTTCCAACCCCCCCACCACACTGCCACTTGCAGCAGCCACAGCAACAGCAGAGCTCTCTCCTGGAGCAGAAATGAACTTGAGAAGGCTAAGAGGTAAAGGAGACCTCTCTCATTCTACCAGATACCTGTGTGGGGTGTTCTTGTGCTGGACTCTAATGACAATTAAGGGCATTTTTTGTCCCCACAGATCAACTGATTGTTTTTTGTACTGGGGCTACAACCTCTGTTCTTCTGCCTGCTGACTACTGCTTTGGGGTTACTTTAAATCTCGTAGTTTTACACTGTGTTATTCACCTGTATTAAGCTCTGTACTTATCTAGCAGTAGACTGACTGGGGTGTTCTTGGGGCTACTTTACTCTCTGAAACTGTCGCTTTACATAGCTATACAGTCCTGACTTGCAATTGTTTAGCAGTCTGAGTTTAGCAGCTTACCTGAATGTCCTGGATGTCACCATTTTGGAACTCTCGCGCATGCGCAGTAGGAGCTGGAGTCGGGACATAGCCCAACAGTTCGCGCATGCACAGTAGGGACAGGAATACCTGTACAGTCTCGCTCTGCATACTAATCTCCACCCTTTGTCTGCTCCCTTACTTAGGACTTCCAAACCCCCCAGCACACTGCCACTTGCAGCAGCCACAGCAACAGCAGAGCTCCCTCCTTGAGCAGAAATGAACTCGGGAAGGCTAAGAGGTAAAGGAGACCTCTCTCATTCTACCAGATACCTGTGTGGGGTGTTAGTCTGACAACGCTGCATGTTGTCTGCCCCGCCCGCCCCAGCCACCTCCCACCCAGGGGCATCCCTTCCTTTATTGACCCCCTTTGATGATATCACTTCCTTGACATCACTTCCTGGGTGCCGAATTACTAAGTCCCCACTTTTCCATTTGCAGGTTATACCTGCCAGCCACTAGAGGGACCCACAGACCCTACCTCAGGTACAGTCATGCAAACCTCTACCCCCAGACCTCCTGGGTCCTTTTGTCAGCCTGTGCCACTTCACTCCTCCACTACTTCTGCTTACCTCAAATCTCTGGCCACATTGACCCTCCTCTACCTACTTCTAATTCCTGTCTACATCTCCCCCAGCCCCCACCCCATAGTTCATCATACATCCTGACCCCCAGCCTAACCTCCTAGCCTGCACACTGTGACCAATAGGAGTCACTATTTCTCACCCTGTTTCTGGCCCCAACGCAGCGTGTCTCAAGCCCCAGAATGCAGAACTCAGCTCCCACCCTGGTCCCTTCTCCAGCTGCCCTGGCTGAGACTTGAACCTGGTACCCTCTGTACCAGAGTCTGTGACAATACCACTAAGCCAAAGTGGTATCTACGCTTGCTGAACAGCACCCAAAATACTTCTACTTTTCTGCCCCACTGCTATGGAAAGCACCATGTCAGCCCACCCTCTCCAACTATGCCTCCCCCTTTTACTTACCCTGGTACCTATAACACAGCTACCAGGCAGCCAATCCAGTACGCTGGCCCTAGCATCAATTCCCCGGGATATAATAAGATCCCACCCTACAATGGCCATGTGCCCCTACCCACAGCACCCATCCCCAGATTACTTCCCCTCCACTTACCCTGGTGCCTACTGGTGACTAATCACCCCTGCCCTCCCGACCATGCTGACCCTACCATCCCCCCTCCCTGATGGCCTCCCAACCCCGAATACCCACTGAAAGATTGCTAAACTCCACCCCCTAGCTAGAGCCGTGATCCTCCTACTACTCCTCGCAGGCAATATACATCCCAACCCAGGCCCCACCCAGACCAGCCCCACAACTGGGACTGCTGGTCTCCATATAGCCTCCATGAATATATGCAGCATACTCAAAAAATGTGATTCCCTCCAATGCTGGGTCATGCTGCATAAACCAGATGTCATAGCTCTGGTAGAAACCTGGCTGTCAAAATCCACTCCCGACCACTTTGTCTCACTACCTGGATACACCCTATACTGAGAGGGTCGTGTTGGCAAACATCGGGGAGGCTGTGCTATCTATACCAGGGACTCACTTACTGGGCTAGCACTCCCTGCCCCAGTTCTTGTAAATGAGGCTCAGGCCCTCACCCTTAAACTTATGCCTGACCCCACCAGGGGCCCCCTATATCTCACTATGGCATACATTCCACCAAAGCACCAAACTCCGGCGATGTTATCCTTAACCGATTATCTCACTATCCTTCAACACAAGGTTGATCACATCCTAGTGGGGGACCTAAACTTAAACTGGCTCAGTGCCTCCTCTTCCACCACCCAAGATACCTTTGCAGCTATGGATCTGATGCAACTCATTTCCCAACCCACAAGAGTAAACTCCAAGAGAGGTACCAGTACCCTTCTAGATGTAATCATCACAAACTGTCCCCAAGAAATCCAAGATATCCAGGTCCTCCCAGACTCACTCAGTGATCACTCCCCGATCCTACTCCGCTGGTCGACCCCCACCCCTCTACTTAAAGCCCAACCCACACTCCGCAGGCATCTCAGACCTGGTGGGCTAAAAAGTCTCAAATGACTTCTTGCCCAGATTAACTGGTCACCCATACAGCATGCTCCTGACATAGACACAGCTCTCACCTTCTTTTCCCAGACTTTCAACAAAGAGTGTGACCTCTACACACCCCTTACCAGAACACATATCAAAAAGCTCAGTGCGCCCTGGGTTACCCCTGCACTACGTCAACTGCTCAAGCACAGGGATAACTTATGGCACCTTACCACTGAAACAGGCCAGGTAGCTGATAGACAGGCTTATAATGCAGCATGGAACAAGTGCACCTGGACTATCCATAAAGCAAAGGCCGACCATTATCAGGCCACGCTCACCTCCTCCTGGGGGTGTGCACAAACCTCCTGGGACAACATTAAACAACTGAATGGGAGTGCCCGCACCCCAACCAGCCCAGATCACCATGGACGGGACTACCTCGACTGACCCAGCCTGCATAGCCAAATTCCTAAACACTAATTTCACGGACCTTAGCTAGGTCCTTCCCAGTAATTTCTTTGACCCTCTCCCCTCCCGGCTAGCCCCTGTCATCCAATGCCCTTGTTTCCATCTATGCAGGGAAACTGACCAGGAAGCCAGACCGCACCTGCTCAAAGCTTTAAAGAGCAATAGTCCGGCAGTGACTCCCTGGACCCCAACATTCTCCATCAGGTGCTGGACCAGGTACTCTGCTCACCACCCTACTCAACAAATCCCTCTGCCTGGGACAATTCCCAACTGCATGGAAAATGGCCATAGGTACGCCCATCCACAAAGGCGGTGACAGGTCTAATGCAGGGAACTACAGACCTATCTCCATCCTCCCACCCCTCTCCAAAGCCCTTGAAAAGCTGGTGGCCTCTCAAATCACTGAGTACCTAACCAAGTACAACATCCTCTGTCCAAAACAGCAAGGCTTCCAGGCAGGGCACAGTACTGGAACGGCTCTAATTGAGTTTTCAAATTTCATACACTCCTCTCTGGATGCCGGCGCCCTAGCTGGTGCAGTGTTTGTAGATCTCTCAAAGGCTTTCGACACTGTCTCCCACGTCCACCACTGGAAGCCCTCTCCCATACTGGCCTATCTACTAGGCCAACCTCTTGGTGCACAAGCTACCTATCTGACCACCTTCAATGTGTCAAAATCAACGGGACACTTTCTACAACCTGTCCCATCCGCTCAGGTGTCCTCCAGGGCTTCATCCTGGGACCGCTACTCTTCTCAATCTACCTAAACACCCTACCCAGTGCTTGCACTGGTAGAATTCTGTTATATGCAGATGATGCCATCCTCTTTGCCACCCACCGCAACCCCAACGCCCCCCAGGACTCCCTACAACTTGCCTTCAATGTTGCAGAAACCTGGTTCAAAGAGCACCGACTTGTCATCAATCTCAAATAAAACAAATCAATGCTCTTTGCCCACCCTCAAAACAAAGCCAGTAACTTCCCACTACACATCCTCCCCAGCTCCAAGCAACCCCTTGAACTAGTCCACTTGTACAAGTACCTTGGGATCAGCTTCGACACTGCCCTCTCCTTCCACACCCAGATTGAGGCACTTGCCTCTGCTACTAATGTGCAGCTACGTATCCTCTATCACCATAAAAACTGTCTCCCACCCATTGCCCTCCAACTAGCAGTTACATCCTCGATACTGTCCCTGGTAGACTACGGCCTACCTGTTTATGGTGCTTCTGACTCGACCGCCCTCAACAAAATCTGCGTTGTCCTGAATAAGGTGTGTAGGCTTATTACAGGGGCCCCCAGACTCACTCACACATGTCAGCTATATGACTTGGCAAGGCTACTAAATCTGGATGAGCGACTTCAATACCAAATCAGCCTCATTACAAAAAAAAACCCTTCTTGGGCTATCCCCCCCTGGGCTGACAGCCTCCATCCACCAAGCCAAACCCTTGATTAATACCTGAACCTCCTGCAAAATCACCCTTCTGATCCCTAGAACCAGGACAAGCCATGGACAGAGATCTTTCTGTTATAGAGCCCCAGCCTGGTTTAACTCACTCCCACCAGCCATCTCTGACACCACTACAATCTCCACCTTCAAAACTGCACTGCAGAACCAGCTATTTAATGCACGTGATTGCACCTGTCACTAGTCATGACTTAGTCCACCACATACAGACAATGCTCGCTTGAGCGGCGCCACTGTAACTAGAATGGTTCCTTTGTTCTACAAATATTTGTAAATATATATGGTTGTCAATTTAACTGGTTGTCATTTTATTACAACTTGAAACTCTGTGATGTAACAATGAGCCTGTAATATAATGTATTTGTCCTCAATGTGATGTAACAATGAGCCTGTAATGTAATGTATTTGTCCTCAATGTGACGAGGTACCTTTGGAAATGAGCCTCTGGCTCAAAGGTTGTAAACTGATGCTCAAATAAATAAATAAAATAAATGGGGCCAAGGGGGGACTGGGGGCAGTGGTGCAGTTACCAAAGAATGAACAAATCAATTTCCCAGGATAGGGAGATCATAAGTAGACCACTCTAGGTTGGCACTCCACTCCAGAGCTAAGTGGCACCCCTACCCAGTGGGGAAATCGACAACCAAAAGCCCCAAGGCTGCCATGCTGACCACTAGATGCCTTGTGAGTTTGGTCAAAAAGCATGTCAGAGTCCCAGATGGTTCAAAAAATGGTTCTTGTAAATAGTTTATGGCTAGTATTTATTTGTTTATTTAGTTTTTGTTGACTGGGTAAGTGCACTAGACAAATTCTTGCCTATTTTCAGGTATGACCTGGGGAGAGGGGGATACAGATGAATGCCAACTGACCTTGAACCAGATTAAGCTGTTGGTGGTATTTTAGTGAATGGGGAGATATTTGGCCAGGGCATCATGGAAATTCCCCTACTCTGCCAGCCGGAGGCTTGACTTTCTGCATAGTGGAGGAGCTCAGTTTGGAGCCAGACAGCAGAAGAAGGAGGAAGTGCTGATGTGGCTATGGTGGCAGGGGAGAGGGCCTCCTCCCTTGTACAGCCACTGCAAGAGGCCGATGGGCTGGTGACCCAAACAGATTTTGAGAATGAAGAAAAGATGGATACTTCTGAGGAATTAATGTCAGAAGACATCGGGAGCTTAAGTCATGCTGAGGTAAAACTGGTACAAAATTCTACAGACAAGGACTATGATTACTAAACCTACAAGAAGAAGAAGCAGATTTAATATGTGAACAAAGGGCGCTTCGAAGTAGAATTCTTGCTCTGAAGGCAGTGAGAAAACAACTGCTTAACTCTGATAGCTCCCAGCTGTGTTCTGACACAGCAGCTGCCGAAACCACAGAAACTGTCAAACCGAGAGATGAAATGTCAAATGAAGGCACAAAAAACCCAACCCTGGGAAAAAAAAACATGACTGGCAGTGAATACATTAATGCTAGTGTGTGCCGAGAGTCAAAAGGGTTATGAAATGGTTTGGTGAAGCAAGCAAGGAGCTAGAATCAGAAAAGAAGCTCACACACAGAGATATCAGCAAGTGAGCGTCCTAGTACGGAACCCCAGCTCAATCCTCTGTCTGGCACAACACCAGAAAGCACAGCAGCTTCTGTTTTAATCCAAAAGGGAATGAACAAATGGAAGGAGAAATGACATCGCAGTGAGAGGCAGGATCTGAGGAAAACATGCCAAATCAACAGAGGGAATGCTGATGTGCTATATGTGCTATGGTACTATAATATTTCACAGACGACAATATGTTGAAAATAAAAAGGGGGAGATGACATCACAGAATGAAGAGACAAATGCTGAGGAAAGGGAGGGGGAAGTTTGTTCACAAGGCATTGTAAATACTGAAATAGAGCAAACAGAAGAATGCAGACCTAATTTTGATGAAAACATATCAGTAACAGGGGTCTCTATAGCTGATGCTCTCAGGGAAGCAGCCTGGAATAAACAGCAAGGGGCCCAGTCCTGGTCTTCCTCCCCTTTACCAGAAAATAATATTAAAAGTGGCACAAATCCATTAGAAATCCCTTTTCCTTTAAGACTAACTCAGAACCCAGTGTTACAACTAAAAGTATTGCATGATAAGGATGGGACAGTTCAGGAAAAGCAAGAAAAAGTTACTGCTGGAAGAAATAATGAGGTAATTCAAGCTCCAGAATTAAACACCCCCCCCCACACACAAAAAAACAGGACCTCAACAAAGACAAGAAGGTAATCAAAGGAACAATCAAGGGCCCACCCCCAATGCAAGAACTTATGCTGGGTTGTTTCATGGGCCCCTGAGCCTGCAAAATGCAGAAATGCAGTGCAACTACACTATAGGGGAGGATTGGAATTATTTCTGGACTGGGTATACGTGGAAAAGAAATTAATCAAGGAAAGCCTACAATTCCTTCCCACCAAAGTGTATGCTTTAATTCACACATCTGGGGATCCTAATTTCGATTTAAGCTTTAAAACCCCAGGAAGCCAAGAAGCATTTTTGCACAGATACAATGAAGTCAAATACACCCCCTTGTGGTCACCTTTCTTAGCTATTCCACTAACAAAACCTGCAATAAGGCATACAACGGTTCTGTTCAAGAATGAAGGTGTAGCTGTATCAGATATTCTGAGGTGGTTGAAGCTAAAATGCAGTTCTTGGGTTGCCTGAACCAATAATTTATTCTGAACAGCTGTGGACTGGAGGATGGAGAATCCAAGTTCGCTTGCCACAAGCAAATGGGGTCATACAGCACCTCCCAAGCAGTTTCTATCTGGGCAGAGATAGAGGGTTTATATTTTACTCAGGTCAACCCAAATCTTGTTTTAGATGTGGTGCATATATACATTTGAGTGGAGCCTGTGATAGGTTAAAATGCTCCCTTTGTGGTGGGATAGGCCATACGATAATAAACTGTCCAAAACCAATGTATTGTAACATGTGTGATGAAACTTCCCACACTTTTAAAGACTACCTATGGGTGTCCCACAATAACCCTGCAAGTGCACAAAAAGAACAAGATGAAACTGTCTTAAATTCTCAAAACAGAGCAGCCAGTACTACTGGGGGAGGCAGAGAGGCTCCTGGAAACCAATCACTGAATACATGCTCAGCAGCAATAACAGAAGGGGAGCTAGATCAGCACAACCCCTGCAGGGCCCAATGAGCAGTCCAACCCTGTTACAGAAACATTAATGATACAGACTTCAGCTGCCACAGAGAGACTAGAAGAAGAAGCATCACCTCCCGAACAGCCAGAAACTTCAGCAGGAGATAAAACAAACACCCTAGAACCACCACAGGACATAGTAATGCCACCACTGGAGGAAGAACCATGGTCCCAAGTAGGAGCAGGAAGACAAACAAGAAGCAAGACAAATAAAGGGACTAAAGTGTAAAAACAAAAATCAGAAGGGAAGATCAAGAGCAGAAATAGATATGCTATGCTGTATAAAAGAAAACAGTGGGCTAAGAACGAAGACGATTCAGATGGATCCTGGGTAGCATCATCTCAGCCACAGCCCATGACAGACTCAGAGCATGGGGTAAACAAATCGAGTGACTCAACGAAGAAAGGGTATAAGATGAAGTCACCAGGAAAGGGAAAGAGAAACTAAAAAATGTGATGCCTTTCCATCCACATGCCCAGCAACATAACTTTTTGCACCTTGAATGTCAACAGCATAAAGAACAATAAATGAAGATGGACTGTTTTCTCAATTTTAGAAAGAAATAGAGCACAGTTTATTTTGTTACAGGACACTAGACTGCACACACTAAGGGAAATTAATCAAGCAACTGAGGAATGGAAGGGGGGATTTCCTTTTGGACCCTTGGTGAAGACTCCTGTTCAGGAGTGGCTATTCTTTGTAACAATGTAAAAATCACTATAAATAAATTGACTTGGTGCAAGGTAGAGTACTGATGATAGATGCTATAATACAAAACAAAGAGTGGAGAATTATCAATGTATATAACCCTCAAGTCAAGACAGAGAGAATAGAGGTAATGAGGAAAATACAGCCCTATCTACATACAGCAAAACCTATAATTCTCAGAGTTGATTTTAACTGTATTACTAACCTTAAAGATAAGACAGGGGGAAACTCAGAAATTATACTCAGATTCAACTTTCCTCAATTCTATGTGTAAAATGGCTAATCTGAAAGACGAAAGAATAGTAGGGACAAAACCCCCTCCACACAAGTATTTTAGAGGCAAGTCATCTACCAGAATAGATAATTTTTTCATGTCAGACTGGGTACCATGCTTTAAAAGCATGGTAACCCCAACAGAAATTTCAGATCACTGTGTGCTAACTATCCACATAGGTATACCTCAAAACAAACCAGGGAGTCACACTCATTGGAAAATGAATTCAACAGTTTTAGAGGAAGGGAAAGGATGGGAGGAACTGTTAAAAGTAGTAAAGGACAAACAGTCTGTCTTTGAACTATATGAGGATCCTGCTCAGTGGTGGCTAGAAACAAAGATAGATATTACAACTTTTTGTAAATACAGGGCCAAATCTGAAAATAAAGAAAAATATCTCCAATATTTGGAAAAACGGAAACAACTCCAAAAATTGTGCTCCTTACAGACAGAGTTTAATTTAAACTACTCAGACCAAATGGCGCAAATTAAGAAAGACAAGACAAAATTCCAATATGATAGGTCCACCTCTTGGTTCTTAGAGCAAAAATACTGTATGAAAGGCAATGCCCAGACAATGAACCCTTATGATAACTGCAAACAAAGGAATGATTTAAAATACACAGTATGTCTGCTCTTTGCAATACAGCAGGACTAAGAGCAGAGAGTAATGAGGAGATCCTAGAGATAGTATTAACCCATTCCAAAAACCTTTTCGGACAGGCTTTGGAAACCCCACTTGGAACAGATAAGTTTTCACAAAATTTGGACATTCCTCTACTCACGCAGGATGAAAAAAATGAATTGACAGGCAACATAAAAGAAGTAGAAGTATGTAGGGTAATAGAGAATTTAAAAAATACAGTAACCCCAAGTACCAATGGGATACCCAATGAGTTTTACAAAAAGTAAAGGATACAATACGTAAACATCTGACAGTAGTCTGCAATACAATTATGCAAGGAACTTCCCCCTTCCCACCCTTATTGGCAGATCACCTTTTGATTTTCTTACACAAAAAAAATTATAAAGAAAACATTAACAATTGGAGGCTGATCAGTCTGATTAATTCAGACTGGGAAATCCTTTGTAAAATCTTGTGTATAAGATTGGCAAAAAATAGGATCATTAATTAGTACAGTACAGACATGTGCAATACCTAATAGATCAATGCTGGATAACCTTAAGTTAGTTAGGGAAGTGTTTAATTCTCTGCAGTCTGAAGGACATGTAATTTCCTTAAACCAGTCCAAAGCATTTGACCAAGTCTCTCATGGTTACTTGTTTAGTGTATTACAAAGTTATGGTATCCCAAGAATGTTCATTAAATGGATTCAGGTAATTTATTGTCAAGCATCCATGACACCATTTGTAAACAGCCTAATGGGATCACACATTAAAATAAAAAAGGAGTTAGACAGAGCTGCCCCTTGAGCCCCCTGCTTTATGTTTTTTCCATAGACCCCCTATTAAGGAAGTTAAACTGTCTCCAAACAATCAAACACATACCAGGACCACGAAACATGAATTTCCCATGTGCCACAGCATATGCAGATGATGTCTGCCTCATAGTGGCAGATGAACTTTCAATATCTCAGGCAGTTAAAGTAATTCAAGAGTTTTCTGCAATTTCCGGCTCTCACTTAAACAAAGAGAAAAGTAGAAGGAAAAACTTAGCTCAACAAAAAGATGGAGCAACAATAGAAACAGAAAGAATAAAAATAGAGTCTGGAAACCTAAAATTATTAAGTATCACATTTTGAGATAAAGTTCCTGCCAAGAGAAAGTGGTCTGAAAAATTAAACATAGTAGAAGAAAAAGTGTCTAAATGGAAAAGTTACCCTATGACTAGGCATAAAAGAATCTTCATGCTTAAAACTTTCATCATCCCAATAATGTTAACAGTTAGTTACATAAATCCACTACCTATACAATTAGAGCCCAGGGTATATAATATATGTTTTCAACTATTATGTAGACCCCGGAACCGCTGTTGGCCATCGGAATCATGGGATGCAATTCAAGGCAATTACAATTAGGTACAGTTGCTCTTAGTTGCAGTCGTCATTGAGTTGCATCTTATTTTTCTGAATTCAGCGACTCTGCCATGGCCAAATCCCTTCCACCCCCTCCCATCCAATGTCAACTGCTGCAGACATTTTTTTCTTTTAAATGTGGGTGTAGTTGTGGACAGCCTGAGCCATCAACCACATTGTGCCTCTGGCTCCTCAGTGCTGAGCCTCCAATAGAGGATGAGAGAGAGGAAGGAGCCAGTTGTTGTTTCATTTGTGCACACTGCACGTGCAAACTGAGTCACTTGGGCAAGAGCAGAGAACGAAGTGGCTGCAGGGAGGAACGCTGGTGTGTGTGTCTGTGTCTGTGCCAGGTTTTCTTGTGAAATCAGGGTCGGGGGTCCGCAATCTGCCCTAGTCAGCTAGACGGACTCTGACGTTGACTACCAGCAGAGAGGCGGTGCGGTTAGAACAGGAGAACAAAGTTGGAAGGGAGTCACCTGGGTTCGAAAAATAAACTCTCAGTAGTGGCAGAGTGCACCAGGAGCAAGGCCTGGGCCCAGAGGAACATGAACAAGTGAGTGCATGAGGTGGGAGTCTGGACTGGAGGAGAGCAGAGACAGATAACCACATAGGTGGAGGGGCTTGCACTTTGGGTTGGCCGGGACATGGGAGAGGAGCAGGAGGACACATTTCAGTTTGGGCAGTCAGGACAGTACTGGGCAGGACACAGTGGTCATGAGCTCATCATGTGGGCATATGTTCCCAGGCTGTGGTAGCACTCAACACAGCAGGCAGATGCAAGCCCAATCGGTATTGGGTCAAGAGAAGCCGTACATACATGTCCAGGAGGGAGGAAGACTGAGGCAACATGCCATAAAAGTATTAGGCCAGGCAGGCAGCCTGCCGCAGCAAAATATTCTGCAACAACATGGGTGGGCAGGGCCAGGGAAACAGTTGAAGACTCAAAGGATGGATGAGGGCTGAGGCAGGCCACGGGAAGAGAGACCCCACTGAAGAAGATTGTGACCGTGATTGCTGTCAGGTGTTGGTCTGAGTAGTCCACTCCAGCTCGAGCCGAGGAGAGGGCCCAGGCAGAAGGAGGAACTGAAAGACTGAACCACCAGGCTATAAATTGACAGCCTCAGGTAAGCTCCAAGTATGATCTGTGGCTTTGCGCTTTGTGCTCTAATGTAAATGTCATGATGGAGGACCAGCTGCTTGAAATTGATCAAATATGTAATTTATTTTGGGTGGTGAACCTGGGGTAAAGTTTATGTGTGGACCACAACATTTTCCTTCAGAGTCCTTGATTACATACCATGGCAAGAAAGGGGCAGGGGGGAGAGGCTTAAGGCCAGTTTGAAAAAAGAAACAGAGTGGATTTATCGCTTAAATACTCTGGCTCAAAATAGCCTGAATGCAGAAATTGATTTCAGGCCATTTACTGTATATAGCTGTGTCAGAACTACTGTGCCAAGCTACTGATGTGATTGATTGATATTGATATTGATTGATTGAGCAATTGATTCTTCATTTATTTATGTGTATTCCCCTTGGAAGGTCAGATGTTTTTCCAGAGCTGTACTTTTCACAGCAAGATTTAAAATTACAATATACTCAGTTAGTAATCTGTTGGGAGGTTCCCATTTTGTAATGTAGTATGCTCACTTTTTTCATGGTGAATAGGTGACTCTGTATACTTAGTATATTCTTGTAGTAGTTACTTGTTCATCTGTATTAAATTATATTAGAGTGACACACAAAATATGTAAAATGATTTAATGTGGTATATTATTAACTAGGAAATTATAGATTTTTGTAAGTATTGATGTGTGTTTCAGAGCTGACCTTATTTTACACTCTGCTCCTCAGTGTTTTTCATCCATCTTCACTTTTGCTTTTTACACCCTCCTTATGCAATGGCTATTTTGTGTGAGGAGGGGTGCAACCCATAGCAGGTGTATGTATCGGCTAATCAAATCATTTCTTGAGAGGGCTTGAGTTCATTCAGAGACGTTCTTCAGTAGCTTGTAGAAATGAAATCTAGACAAAATGGTCTGTGGAGGTTTCATTAAAATGTACTTTTTATCCCACCCAACAGTTTGGGAAACAGAAAATTTGCTGAGGGAACCAACAGCTGTCTTGTGGGACTGAACTTGCCTGCTTAGAGGTGGGGGCAAATTTCCTCTTATAGTTTGCATGCCTACATATTTTTTTAATAAATGTTTTGCCTTCCAGTGAGTATGTTTGGCACGTATGGCACATTAGCTACAGACAACAGTCCTTCACCATTCTACTCCTAGAATCAGGCTTTTGATTTTACTCATAGAAGTGAGTTACCGTGGATTTCCCCCATTTCCAGCACTGATTCCCACCTGTCTTGTCCAGTCCTACATCACAATCTGCTCCTTTTTCCCATTAACCAGATGTAGAGGCACTTCATCCAGGATGCTCTTTTACCACAAGCATCAGGTTCAGAGACTGCTGCAGGCATCTCAACACTCCATACAATTCAGGGGAACTGCACACAGTTAACTCCCCCCCCCCCCACACACACACACATATTGTCCTAATGTCCTTCATGTAACCTGGCTATTTTTTAATCACCTGAGCTAGCAGGTTGCAGCATTTCCTCATAGATTGGAGTGCAGCCTATGCTAAATACTCTATATATTTTGTGTATGAGAGTTGTGTGAAGTACTTATATCTGTGCCTTGCTAACTCACTTGGGGATTGGTTCTACCAGAGCAGTATATCAGGCTGCCTGCTTCCTCCCTTCTGATCAGTGGCACTCTAGACCAGCATGGGACGCTTTTCATCTAGTGGTTACTTGCTTTGTGTGGTGGCAGTAGAGATTTATTATACACATTTTCTAGGTTGCATTATGATTCCCTAGATAGGACATTGTGATCCTGATGCTGCTGTATGTATTGGCTTTCAGAAATTCTGATGTGTGTGGGTTCCTCTGTTTTACTGGACAGTGGAGCAGTTTTCAGAGAAATTGTTCCCACACTTAAACTGGTTATTACAGTGCATGATGCTCTCTCTGATCCCCCAGCAAGCACTAGGAAGGTCTCAGGTACCCCCTCCCTCTGTCCTTTCTCATGACTTGCCCCAGCAATCAGTTTGCATCATGCTCCTTCGGCACCTGCCACTACCCTCCCCCAACTCACAGTCCCGTGAGTTTCCTAAACAGTCACTACTAATGCTGGCTGCCTGACCATTCCCCCTCACACCCCACCATTTTACTCTAGCATGTCCTCTCCTCTCAGCCTCCCCTCACCCCATGATTTCTCCCTATACCTTATTGTCCATCTTCCCCCACCCTCTCACTTCCACCGCAGTACTTACCTCTCTCTCGTACCTCCCTTCTTCACCCCTCTGCCAGCTATCCCCATTCCCCTGAACTACTGACAAGGCACTTTGTGGCTGGTTATCCCCCCCCACCCTCACAAAGTGTTTTTCTTGTTATTTAACTTGTGCCTATGTTTTGAGTTATTCTGTAAGTTCTGAATCCAAGCTGTATCGTTCATTGTAATGTACCTTTGCTTTCTCCTACTGTACTTCGTTTTGCAATCTATGAAGTGGAACCTTTGTAAAAGAGCTTGCGCTCAAAGGTTTTTTTCTGAATCACTAAATAAACAAATAAATAAAATTACAGTAACAAAAACTGAGTAATTACAACCCTAGGAAATAATGTGATCTATGATAAAATTGCCCAGGAGCTACTGGGAAAATGTCTGACTGACCTGAAAGCCCTGCTTTGTAACTGACAAGTACTGTTCACTTTTGGTTTGTTGTCTTTGATTCTTAAATTGCTTGCATTCATCTCTGTGTATGTTATGGCACCTTGGCATTTGGAGATGCCCTGTGTTTTGCAATCCCCTGACCCTCTACAATATGTTGCATGTCTGGCACTGAAATTAGGGATTTTAATGACATGATGCCGGGCAGCATTAGTGTTACAGTCTTACTTGTATGTTATTTAAAATTTGTTTACTGGGATTATAGATAGGCACACTGAGTCAAAGCTTGTTTCCAGGTAGGACCTGGGGGGAGGGGATATATCAGAGAGTTAAACAGCAGTAACTAAGTGATGGCAACTGATACATATACATAAACCATAAAAGCAAAGTACAAATAATTTTCTAGACAGAGAGGAAAAACAATGTAAAATGTTAGTGTACAAAGTACACTGGGTATAAAGGTAACAAGGCTGACAATAGTTCTCTGTTTGGATTTCCCTAGTTACAGTATGTACTGTAAATGCCATGATTTTCTCACAGACAATTTTCAGAAGCTTGTGCTAAGAATCGGGGTCTCTTGTTGTAATATTGCTGTCTCATTTGTATTGCTATGTTCACCTGTGTGTTAATTTACACGAGTTGGGATCCCCTAGCAAATACAGAAATAAAATTCCACAATGGTGGAAGTTGAATAAATTGGTTAGATTTTCTTTATTCAGTTGCAGTCATATATTTTCAACTGGTTGAAAAAATCAGTCATAATTGTTGTAAATCAGTCATAATTGGTTATTCAACTGACCCCAGGGTCTACTATTATGGGGCAGCCATTTGAACCCAGTAAAGAGATCTATTACATACTGGCCAGTAAAACAAGGAGGATTAAATATGCTTAACCCAGTCTTCTTCTTACTTACCATTTTATTACATTTCAACTATCCTCCCCATTATTAAGAGGAATCAGCAGGATTGGGTAAAGAGTAAAGAAAGAACTTGTCAGTACTTTTTCAACAAATGGGCAGCACCCAAATGGGGGGCATTCAAATAGATACCACAATGGACCCTGGGGTATATAACAGAGGTTTTTAGGAAAGTTAAACAATGGGGAATTACCATCCCAGTGTTGCAGGCACACAGCATGAACTCTTTGTACTCCCTAGTTTTAAGTAACAACTTTTTGACTGGAACAGTATTCGATAACCTACAGAGAATAGAAAATCAATGCTTAACAAAACAACTAACGGACAGCAGAGTTCCCCAGAAGATGTGGGACACCCTGTGGATGTGTTGCCATGGAAGGTTGAATGTCAGGGGAAATCACACACATAAAACCATGGAGGAAAGGTTTTATATAAGAGAAAACTGCATAGTCCAGATAGAAACGATGGAACACTTATTTTTTGACTGCCTGTATATCTCTCAAGTTTGGAATCTTATTACAAAAAAATGGAGAACTCCTATAATGGCAACAATGTCCTATACAGAACTGGTATATATGACAAATATAGCACAGAGTGGAGCTGTTTTCACCCAGGGACACTCAGAGCCATATGTATAATTTTTAAATGGTATATGTGGCAGAATAGATGCCATTTTGTCTCGCAACAAAAATTAAAAGTACCACTGAATGTTCTGATAGAGAAAATCACCCAAGAAGTGGCTCTGTTATTTAATAAAGAAAAAGATTCAATGCCACAAGCAGTAATTAAGCAATGGTGGAGGGCACTCCCAATTTTAATCTTTGAGGCAGTAACCTCAGTTGGAATTTATTTTGGCTTAGGAAGTATAGAACAGAAGGGAAATAGAGGTGAAAGATATACAGAAAAGAGACGCAGGGAATAGAAAGGTTGATCTAATGTTAGTAGAAACCAGACCAATTTGAAGAACTAGGTAAATTATGGAAAGTAATTTGTAGAAATTTATAAAATATTGATTATGAGCTAATTTCTAGGTTATGAAAGCGGATTATATAATGTGTTAAAGATATATTTGCAAAGCATGTTGAATGTATACCATGTTTGATATTTTTTTCAATAAAAAATTCCCTTACTGAGCTGTAGGGGGAACTCTTGTCCATTGCTTGAATGGCCAGATCAGAAGAAGTAATGGATGGTATGGACGTGGCTGAGACAGGGAAGTGAGTGTTGTACCCAAAGTTCTTGGACCAAGGATCTGAAAGTGTGCGGCCGATTTTGGTGGAAGGTTTAGATGAAGAAAGAGGAGATGTGTTTGTGTCTTCTGAGGATCTTACTGCAATTACGGCTGAAAAATCTAAGGTTCCTGCATTTTTGGAGGGTAATGTCTTAGATCTAAAACAAAAGATGCTGCTTGATTTAGAAGAAAATGACCACAGACATGCCCAGAATAAAGCGCTGTTGCATGCTGAAATAGCAAAACTGCAGGCTTCAACTGCGCCTGACACTGGGTATGGTCGCTTGATCTCTGGAATTGGTGACACAGCTGTGGGTGCTATGAGTGAGGAATTGAAACAATTGGTTTCACTGCAGGTACACCTTTCTGATAAACTTGCGGGACACTCTGATGAAAGTAAAGTGGCTGGCAGTACAATTGCTGTAAGTGACTGCCAAAAGTCAAGTGTATGTAATTTAAGCCATGCAGTAAGCGAAGGCACTGATGTTGAGCACCTTATTGAAGGTAGATCCGGAATTGATGTGGGTGTGATCCCAAGGGTAGTGGAGAAATCTGGGTTTAGTATGGGGGGAGGGGTTCCCAGACTTTACTCAGTGATGAAAGTGAGTCTTGTACCAGACCCATTAAATATGTGACTAAATCCATTTCACATGAGAGCGCTACAGTGTTTTCGTTTTCTGCCAGGCACCAAGGGCTTGCTAAAGCCAAGGAAGATAATAAAATTTAAAGAGCTGTGCTTCTTATGGCTAACAGGAATGTGAACAAGAAGCCATTTGGGCATGAACAAAGAAAAAAGGGGGAAAAAGAGATGTCACAAAGGAGCTGCAACTCTGCACCACTGTGGCCGCTATTTCACGAGCGTTTGTGGTACAACCAATCTCTACTGACCCCTTTCATGTCTGGTCTCCTGAAAAAGCCTTGCAGGAGGCTTGATGGACTAAGATGAGTAGTGGCCAGTGGCTTTCTGACCCAGACTGGAATGAGCCCCTACCCCCAACAAACCCGGAATGGTGACCTCTAGTTCACAAAGCTTTAAAGTGAACTAGATGTACAGAAGGCCTTGAATCAAAGACTGGATGATGAGAAAGGTTTAGAAATGTGCAAGGCTGGTAACCCTTAAGATGAGGTAGTGAGTGCTGAAGTGGTGGGTCCAGAACCTGAGAACAAAGAAAGGATGTCTGATGGCCCCGATCCTTCCACTAAAGTATTAGTAGGGGATAGGAATGAAGGGACAGGGGAGAACACACCCCCCCCCCAAAAAAAACCTTATTGTCAGATTTATTTTCAAAATTGAAGAAAGAAGCTGCACCACACTGTAATGCTGTACGAATTCGATACAAGGGTGGCCTGGATATTAGGCCAGACAGACAATATGTGGGAAAACTCCTTCTCAAAGGCTTCCTTTGGTTTTCTCCACAGGAAGTGTTTACCTTCATTAATATCTCTGGAGAAGACAATTATAACATTAGCTTTCATTCTTCCTATTTATTGGACCTATTTTGGCAATGCTATAACCTGCCTAAATTTTCTTCTTTATGGTCCGCGTTTTTGGTTATTCCACTGACAAAACCCCTTATTAAATTTGTAATGATCATGATCCACAATGAAGGGGTACATGTGGAGGATGTTTCCTATTGGTTGTCACAGAAATGTGAGGTCTTAAGTGCGCCTGAGGCCCTATTGGATTCGGAACAATTCTGGACAGGAGTGTGGAAATAAAAGGTTAAATTAAGGCAAGAAAACAATGAAATTGAGCGTATTCCTAACCCTTTTTTGCTTGGCAGGGATAGCGGGGTTTGTTTTTACTCCAGGCAACCTTGTGCCTGTTATAAGTGTGGATCTCATACCCACCTTTCGAGTACCTGTGATACCCCATGGTGTGACAATTGTGGGGAGGTGGGCCACGTTAGGATCCAATGCAATAATTTAATATGCTGTGACCTATGTGAGGAATCTGCTCACACTTTCTCTGAGTGTCCATGGGCAACCAAAAATGAAGCCACAGTTATTAGCCCAGAGATACTGATAAAAAAGGCTCAGGAGTCATTTGAGGGAGCGCCCCTCACCCAACAGAAACAGGGGAGGTAGTGGTACCACCAACTCCGGTCCTTCCAGATCAAAAGAGCTTAATCTGGTTCAAGGCCAGTTGGCATTCATCTGTATCCCCCTTCCCCAGGTCATGCCTGAAAATAGGCAGGATTTGTCTAGTGCACTTACCCGGTCAACAAAACTAAATAAAATAAATAAAAATAAAAAAGGGAAAATCTGCTCCAAAAGCAGAAAGGATGGTGGAGTCTGAAGGCAAGGCCAATGTGAAGAGTCAGGATGACAGCTGGTCCAATCTCTTACCCGTATGTTATTCGGATGATTAAGGGAGTGGGAGCCTGGTGGTGAGTAAACAACAGGTAGCAGCCCCATTACCCCATAGAAGAGTAACAAGGAATATTGCATTAATGGCCTCACAAGCAGAACAGGGAGGGATTCCTGTGTCAAACCCTTTTGATGCACTTGGGAGAGTGGAGGAAGATTCTGATATGGAAGTGGTAGATCCACCCAACCCCCAAAAGAATGAGATGGAAGGTCAGGAGTTCACAGAATATAAAGGGGAAAAGAAAAAGAAATGGAAAAAAGGTCCCTGGATAGTGTGATCTAAACTTTCTTTGGAATGGTGGTTTTTGGATCATACAATTGCCACAGCCTATTGAATTTTGAGAAAGGAGGTGCTTTCTTTCATTTTGTGGTACAACAAGGCTTTGAAATATGTTTTCTACAGGAGACCTGAATGTTGTCTCCTAAGCAAGTTAGATTGTTCAAAGCCGAATGGCATTGGGGTCCATCATACTGGTACTTCAGAGCGGATACAGCTGATGGAATGGCCATCTTGTTTAGTGCTTTCAAATTCAAATTAGTAAAGCTACTTGATCTTATCCCTGGCAGAGTATTCATTTTGGATGGGGTATGGGATAGCATGAATTACAGGTTAATCACGGTGTATGGACCTCAATCCAAAACTGAATGGGTAGATGTATTTAAGCAAATTCAACCCTACCTTTATACTACCGTCTTTATAGTTTTGGGGGGTGATTTTAATTGTGGATTCCCATGGGATGGGACTAGGGTGGGTAATAAGAAAATTTATTGTGATTCTAATGCCTTGCACAAATGTGTGTCCCAAGCAGAATTGGTTGTGTGTAGGGATTTTCTTTCCAAGGGTCCTGCCTTTACATTTAAGAAAGGTAATTTAACATCCACAACTGATCATTTCTTTATTTCCAAAAACTTTGTTACCCCCTCCCTTATTACTTTACCCTTGGAATTTTCAGATCATTTATGTCTCAAGCTGATTATTGCCCAGCCTCCCAAGTGTCCCCATAAACCTATAAGATGGCAGATAAATTCTAGCATGCTATTGGATAAACAGGTTCAGGCGGGTTTGAGCTCTCTTTTATGGGCTCGGACTTCGGTGGCCTTTCTATATGACAATTTAACTTGGTGGTGGCTGGAGACAAAACATGAAATCACTCAATGGTTAATGAAGTATGGGAAGGAAAGAGTGAAATCCGAGTATTTTCAATATCTAAAATTAAGAGCTAAGCTACAGTATTTTTTTGGATTACAGTCTAGCTCGCATGTGAACTATAACTTGCAAATTAACAATTTAAAAGCTGAAATGAGATCAAAACAATATGATAGGGATAAGCTATTGAAAGCAGAGTTGAAATATGGGAGCCAGAAAACCCCTGGAGGTGACCCCTTTGAGGCTTTTAAAAATAGAAAGGACCAAATGGATTTTAAGATTCTGAGAAATGAAAGAGCTATACTAACTATTGACGTTGATGAAATATAGACAATGATTCAAAAACAGTTTTTCCCATATTTTACGACACCAGAACCTTCTCAGTCTAATATCTTAGAATTTTTGCAATTATTAAAGTTAGATCCTCACTTGCAAGAGGTAGGGGGTTTAGTCTCACCCATTTTACCTTCAGAGATTGAGGTCATAATATCCCAGTTGAAAGGGAGAACATCCCTGGGACATGATGGTCTGTCCTATGAGCTATATAAACAGTTCCCACACGAACTTGCAGTAAGCCTGTCTGCTGTCTACAAAGATACGTTGGGTAAGAATACTATGCATGCAGAGTTTTCTTCTGGATTGCTGATCGTTTTATTTAAATCTGGAGATAGACATGATATCAATAATTGGAGGCCCATATCTATATTAAACTCTAATTTTAAAATTTTGTCCTGAATATTACAGATTAGGCTGACTCGAATTGCAGTGCACTTAACTCATCCTGTGCAATTTTGTGGCCTGCCGGACAGGAAAATTCAACATGCCCTTTTTTTAATCGGGGATGTTATATCTTATTTTGAAAGGAAGAATGGCAATGATTGCGTTTTATCTCTGGACCACAGCAAAGCCTATGATTGTGTGAGTTATAAGTTTCTATTTCAGGTGCTTGCATATTATGGGATCCCACAAGAATTCATACGCATACTAAAACTGTCATATGATCAAGTGGTGGCAGATCCCATTATTGATGGGGTGATTACTAAAGGGTTGTTAATGAGGACAGGTGTCAGGCAAGGCTGTCCATTAAGCCCTTTATTACATATTTTTTCTTTGAACCCTTTAATCAGGTCAATACATGACTCTTGGGGATGGGCTAGGGTGGTTGGCCCTGTAGCGGTGGAGCAAATCCTGGTGCAAACTTATGCGGATGATATCTGTATTTTTTTTGGGTAACGCTGATCAAATTCCATCTGTCCTTAATGATGTTAACAGGTATTCTGTAGTCTCAAATTCCAAACTTAACATATGTAAGTGTTCGGGTCTCTTTCTGGAGAAACTAGACGGTAGATCCATGTACATCAATCAAATTAAAGTATCATGTGAATGCATAATAATTTTAGGGATTTGGTTCTCACCAGTTAATTTGCCATACAAGAATTGGGACTTGGCATTGACGGCTGTAGAAACAGAGGTTAATAGGTGGAAATCATGGAAACTGTCAAAAACTAAAAGAGTTGCTGCATTGAAGCGATTTATAATTCCTATCCTGCTTTATGTTGCAATGATTTTCCCTTTACCTTGTAATTTCAAAGCTAGATTATATGCTAGCTTTTTTCAAATGGTCTGGGGTAACAGACTTAACCCATCAAAAGGTGTTTTTTGTAGTTATCCCAGGGAGAGGGAGGACTGGGGATAATTGACCCAGTCACCTTTGTATTAACCCTTTTTGTCTTTCAGAATTTCAAAATGGTATTTGAATACAGATTGAGTGTTCAGCATAATTGGTTTCTTTTAAACATTACTGGGTTCCTGAATGCATGGAGTGGAGTTCTTCCCCCAAGAACATCTAGGACAATGCAGGTTCCTGAATGGGTGAAAGGGGTTTTATTGAGACTTTTCAAATGGGAAGTGACAAAAACTCAGATCTGTCGGACCTCAGGGAAACAACTGTACATAGAAATAATGGGGTGATTACACCCCAAAACAACAGAATTTAGGAACTGACGGAGGGGTTAAGAGATGTGGTTTTAAAACAGTTGAAAAATAAAAGGATCCCTCATATTATGTGGGATATCCTGTGGTTAATGATGTATAGCAGAATCAACTTAAGAGGGAATGCGAAACACAAACCATTGAAAGAAAGAAATTGCCCGTATTTAGGTAGAAACGATGGAGCATTTCTTATTTGATTGCACCTATTCTAAACCTCTTTGGCCTTAGTTAGCCACAAAATGGAAGTTGGCATGGTTGGCACAAGTCACTCATGAATCCTTGGTTTTAGGTCATTGCCCTCATTTGGTGGGTAAGTACCATTCTTGAACCTTAATGGTGTTATTTTGCTGCATAAAGTTTTATGTATTGCAGGCTAGGTGCCAATGGTCATTACAACAGAAATGGATGACATACCAGACTTTAAGTCTGTTGGTAGAACAAGCAATGTTCTCTGGATATCAAAAAGATGCTTCAAATACTCAGGGACATATGGTAAAAAAATGGGGGAATGGGTTATCCTTCTTTATTAAATTTAAATAGGATTGGGGATCTTGAGGCCTGCTAGCTCTTCAAGTATGATTTAATGTATCAGATACAGTATATGTTAAGTAGGGTATGTATGGGTAAGTTACTGTTAATTTAGACCAGAACATCAGGTAGGAAATTACTTTAAACATTGAGATTGTGACTTGATTAGTTGAAATATCTGGTGTGTCAGTTTATAAGTATGGAAAGAGCATGGTTTGAGATAATGTATCTGGTATGTTGTATTTTTCTTTTTGATGTATACACTGTTTGTTATAGTTTTTTATGTGTGATGTAACACTGAGTTATGATTTTGTATGAGTCTGTTTTTGATGTTTATTAATAAAAAATTCCCCTACTCTTTTCGAGAAGTGCCATGGGATCTTTAACATCCATCTGAACTACCACCAGAACAGGCAGATGGGACCGCGGTTTAACGTCTCATGTGAAAGATGGCACTTCAGGAGTGCAGTACCCCCCTCATGCTGCACTGTCAGTATTGGGCTATTAACCCAAATGCCTGATGTGGGGATAGAACCCACAGCCTTCTGATCTCCCAGCCTCAGAGGTGAGTGTGCTACCTACTGAGCCACTGACACTATGTTTATGGTGCACTATGTATAGTATGACCTGTATAGAGAATGTGGTGATTTATGAGTTCATGACTAGTATCCATGGTGTAAGGTGGATACTACCAACTGATAAAACATATATGGCAAATGTATTCTTAGTAATGAAGAGTAGGAGGGTCTCAGACAAAGACAGAGGAAGCACTGTAATCCTGCACAGAAGCTATAAGGCCTGAACATCTAATTTTGAAGGGAAGTACAGCCCACATTATAACTCCCACAAAATAGATTATGGGTGACTTATCAGGACATACTTGGAATGTTAGTGGCCTTAGCACCTTGGTTACAAGGAAAATATGTGCTCTTGCACTTAAAGAAACAGAGGTCACAGATAGCTTTCCTGCAGAAAACTAAGCTAGTTTGAAATTATCACACCTACTTATTTAACAGTTGGGTCAGACAAGAAGTTCATTCATGTGCCCCAACTAGGAAGAGTGGTGTGGTGATCCTTATACATAAGAAATTGTAATGGACCATCTTGGTCACAAAGTCAGACACCCTTGGCAGATGGGTGATGGCCCTAATATCCACCCCGGATGGCCCGCTCCTACTCTGCAACCGGTATGCCCCCAACCAAGATGACACACAATATTTTCATGAAATAGCCACAGAAATAAGCTCCCTGGCCCCTCAAGACTGCCCAATCATGATAGGTGGTGATTTCAACCTGACTAGGGACCCCCTGATCGACAGGAGTGCCACAGGTAAAGAAACCCACATCAGAGGAGAACAGGCTGTGGAGCATCTGATGGCAGATTTGGGGCTATCAGACACATGGCGAATGTTCCGTCCAATGGAAAGGGAAAGGGACTATACCTTTCATTCAGAGGTCCACAAATCTTTCAGCAGGTTGGACTTCTGGCTTCCCCTCCATGACTAACAGGATGCTTGAAGTAGCAGTCCTCCTGATCTTGATCTCTGACCATGCCCCAGTGCAGATACACTCCTCATGGGGGCCGGCACTTAAGCCATCCACAAGCTGGAAGCTGGACCCTCTGCTGATGAGGGATCTAGATTTCATTCCCTGGGCCTGGGAGGAAACCAGGATGTTCCTGGAAGAAAACCCCATGACTGTCAAACCAGCAGGGAATACATGGGAAGCCTACAAAGCAACAATGGGGAGGTGGAATCCTCTGAGATAGGCATAGGAAGAAAGTAAGGATCATGGGTAGGGAGGGTGGGAGGAGTGGGGAGGAGGGGTAGGGACATTAGCTCAAGCTGTGGACCCTGCAATCCGAGCAGACTTTATAGAGCAAATGGCCTTCTTCTGCTGGCTTCTTTGTATGTTTGTATGTTCGTATGAATCATAGGCTTTGCCTTGAGGAGGCGAAAGGAGAGGGAATAGCACCTAAATTCTCCTTGATAATACTCCTTTTTTTACTACTCCTTGATCTCTCTGCAGCATTTGACACCATGGACCATGAGGTGTTGCTCGGGAACCTGCGATTACTCTGTGGATTATCTGGTACAGTCTTCAGATGGTTAGATCTTTTCTCACTGGCAGGACGCAGAGAATGGAGCCTGGGGTTTTTTCCTTGGTCCCACATGCACTGCCATGTGGAGTACTGCAGGGTTCTGTGCTTTCACCCATGTTGTTTGTGGTGTATATGCTGCCGATGGGAGACCTTATAAGGTGGTACGGGTTGAGTTTTCACTGCTATGCAGATGATACTCAGCTGTACATGTCCTTTGTACCAGAACAAAATTACGCTATCTCAGTCTTTAATAACTGCTTCTCTGAGATTCAAGACTGGATGAGTGCCAATTGACTCAGGTTAAATCCGGATAAGACTGAGGTGTTGGTTGTGGACCCAGGTCATTGGGTAGAGGGGTCATTGGCTGGGCAACCCTCTGGGCTTTGGCTTGGAGGTAACCAGCTGTTGACCTCTGACTGGGTGCGGAATCTAGGTGTTGTGCTTGATGATGAACTGACACTTAAGTTTCAGGTGTCAGCCATCTTCAAGACATCTTTTTACCATATGAGGAACATTGCTCGGATAAAGCACCTAGTCCTGCCTGATGATCTTCTGACCTTGGTCCACGCCTTTGTGACCTCTCACCTTTATTACTGCAATGTTCTACACCTTGGGCTGCCAGGGGTGGACCTTCGACACCTACAGCTGGTGCAAGATGTGGCTGCCAGGTTGCTGACTGACTTGTCATGATCTTGCCATGTCACACCTGTTCTCCATGGATTGCACTGGCTGCCAGTGTGGTGGAGGATCGCCTTCAAGGTTGGTTTGCTGACCTATAATGCCCTACACAGACAGGGACCACGCTATCTGCAAGACCTCCTGTGCCCCTGCTGCCCCCTTCATCCACTCTGCTCCATCGATGAGGGATTGCTAGAGATTCCCAGGGTCCATTTGACTATGTCTAGAGCTAGATCTTTTGCTTTTGTAGCACCGACCCTGAGGAATTCTTTACCTTGTCGGATCAGAGAGTACCCATCCATTGAGGCCTTTAGATCTACCTTGAAGACCTACCTTTTTAATTTTGCCTTTCCTGAGGTTTAATTCCTGCTAATTTTATAATTGATTTTAAGTATATGTTTTTATGATAATTGTGTTTTTAAATTATTTCCATGTACAATGCCATGGTCTTTTGGAATGGTGTTTTATACATAAATTTGCTTTGCTTTGCTAAAAACCCTGGAGAGTGACTTAAAGCAAACCAAAGCTGCATACAGGGTCCAGGTATCCCCAAACCATCATTCTATCATAAAGAGGAAGGTCCTAGGGCTGAGACTGGAGATAAATACCTTACAGAGTCATAAGGCTGAAACAGCAATGCTCAGACTCAAGCACAAGTTTTGGGAGCAGGGCAGAAAAGCAGGGAAGGTCCTGGCCTGCCAATTACGCAAACAACAAGCTGATAGGCATATCCCTGGACTCCAAAACTTTCAAGGGGAAGTGATATCCAATGAGAAAGAAATAAATGATATCATGCAAGCCATATACTCTAAACTATAAACATCTACTCATACTTGCACTGCACCAGAGACACATCCCTTCCTCAAGAGACTGAACCTCCCCAGGCTATCCTCCCAGCAAGTGCATTCCCTTGATGCAGACACAACTGCCAGTGAAGTTATAGAAGCCCTAATGTCCCTGCTGAAGGGCAAATACCCAGGGGGAGATGGCTTCCCAGTTGACTTTCTTCAGACCCTTGCCCCCCAAATTGCCCCGCTCCTGACTCAGTACTCATGGATGCAGAGAAGATGGGACACCTACACCCTCACTCAGGGAAGCAGTCATCATGGTGATTCCAAAAAAAGGTAAAGACCCTACCTTAGCTGCCAGCTACTACACTATCTTGCTCATTAATGCAGATCGTAAAGTCTATGCCAAGGTCTTAGCCAGTAGATTGAGTCCTCTTCTCCCTAAGCTAATCCACCCTTCCCAAGTGGGATTTGTCCCAGATAGGAAAAGTTTAGATCACATCAGATCTCTCCTAAACTTGGTGCTCACCCTCCGCTCTAGCCTTCACAGCAGCCACCATTATGGTAGATTTCAAAAAAGCATTTGATTCCCTAGAATGGACTATGTCCATTTGGCACTATCAATCCAAGGGATAGGAAACAGATTTTGGGCCTGGATCAAGGCTCTTTATACCAAGCCAATGGCTAGAATTATCACAAACCAACTCCTATCCCTGTCCATCTGACTCAAGAGGGGCACAAGACAGGGCTGCCCACTCTCCCCCTTGCTCTTCATCTTGGCTGTGGAACCCTTTGCAGAAACCCTAGGGCAACACCCAGATATCAACATACTTGAGCTGGGGGGAAGATAATACACCACATTAATGTATGCAGATGATCTGCTCATTAAGATGGCTGACCTAAGACACTCGGCAAAACACCTGCTCGCTCTGTTAGACCTATTTGCCAACATCTCCGGACTCAGACTAAATATTTCTAAGACTGAAATTATGCCCCTAAACCCACACTGCCCCCCGAAGCAGCAGAAGGAACAGGACTCCACAGGGCAAATGAAGGCTTCAATACCTAGGCATCCACATTACTCTCAAATACAAAACTGTGTGGGATAGCAACCTACAGCATATGGACATAACGTTGCAGTAATAATTGTTGGGGAGAAAATGCACCATACAAAATGCTACAATTAAAGGTGGTCACCGGTAGAAACAGTCATGGAGCAAATGTCGCTTCCGCGACCAAAGACCGTCAACTGCATGACCCTCTCACTCCGTGACTTTTTGTCCGTAACGGGACAATTTAAGTCCCCTGAGATCACCACCTCCCAAAGTTGCCTTTCTTATTATGTGCCCAATTCCCTTCTTTCTGTCTTCCTGTCCCCACAACATTGAGGAACTAAGAGGGGTCTGCAGGTGAAGATGGTCCTATTGGTCCAGTCATCCTTCTGCATCTCTATCCTGTTGTCCATAGGGTAGACTTCATTCTTAAAATTCATGGTTCTGTCCTGCTCAATTACTGTATCATCCAGATACAAAACTCTGCCTCCTGACACACTCTTTCCCGCACTGTTTGGTCGGTCAGAAAAACATGAAGGTGTAGTTTATTTTGTGGCGTAGTGTACGTATGGACTGCACTGCACTGTGTTAGGTGATCATAGAAATTATTATCAGTAGAACATTCTTTGCAGAGTTCCTTACTTTTGTATAGATTGTTGTTGTCAAGATTGCTCCGACATCGACGGATGCCTTCCCCAAGCTCACCTGTTCCAGATCAAGACTTGAACCGAACTGAACCCGAACCATTAAAATCTACCATTCTATGCTACAGCTCTAGCCAATAAGGAATAGGGGAATGAAATTTCATATACCAAAAACACCTTGAAAACAAATTGACATGCAGGCAATAACTTACAGGTGCTGGTTTTGGAGGGAGGGATCTGAAAGAAGAATAATATATCCAGTCTGCATGAGTGGCGACTATTTGACCATTCCGTTTTCTGTTTTGTTCCATTTTGTCTGGCAACCAGTCATAACAGTGACCATTACGGTAGTTGTCTTTTGTCCCTATGGCATAATGTCTGCTACTGATTAACCGCAACATTATGTCTGGGGACCAAACATCCATACACACAACCTACAACCTATCTTGCGGTCTTGTAAGGCTGAGCTGGATAGATGAAAGATGCTAAACCTAACACTGGCTGAGAAAATATCAGCAATAAAAATGGCCACAGCCCTCAAAATCTTATACCCAATTGCCCTAATCCCCTTGGGTTTGCCTCTGGCCTGGGCATGCAAAATTGACAATCTTTTTGGGGACTTCTTGTGGGATGGGAAAAAGCTCAGGTACAGCGGTAGCAAACTCCATGCCCAATGGAATGTAGGGGGTTGGAACCTTCCATGGGTAGAATGCTACAAACACACCTTCCAACTAGCCCAGACACTACACTGGTTTAGACCTATGCATGATCAGGCTCCACAATAGGTCCACATGGAAGCCTCCACTGGTGGAATAACTCTTGCTGCCTCCCTATTACTTACTTCCCTAGGAAAGCACACACCCCACACCCCACTATTGGTCCCACAATTGGGTGATGGGCTGGGGCAAACAGGAAACTTGGTGCCAAAACAGTCCCACTAAAGTACATGCCTATCTGGCACAACCTGCAAATATTAGTGGGTAGGGAACAACTCCACTGGCCCACATGGGAAAAACAGGGACTACTCCTACTAAAAGATTTGCTAGATCCAGGAATCAATAAAAAAAAACATATTCCAAGCCCTGCAGATAAGGTGGGTCCTCTCAAATAAAGACTTCTGGAAATTCTTACAGATAAGAGAAGCTATTAAAACAATAACAAGTAGCCCAGGTGCCCAGAAAAAAGACGCACTAATAGAAGGGTGGCTAGCAGTCAAGAAAGAAGTGGCAGGTGTGATCTACTCTGCTCTCAGAGACTTCCTCCCTAGTCAACCCATAGACTCCAAGTATAAGTGGGAAAGGTCCCTGGGGAGAGTGATCACTGATGAACAATGGGCATAAGTCTGGTGCTCTGCCCACTCAACACTCCAGGATGCTTGAAGCAGGCTTATTCAGAATAAACTGCTGCACTCCTGGTACAAAGCCCCTGAGGTCCTACAGCTGGCTTGAATGACTGAGGATGATAACTGCTGGGGATTCCAGGCCCTAGAAAGGGATCTATACCATATACTATGGGCATGCCCTAAAATCCAACCCCTTGGGAAGCAAATAGGCCTAGTTTGTACCAAGGATCTGCACAAACCCATAACTATCACAGCCCCGCTAATGCTTCTGGGTATCAACCCAAACACTCCTCAAATGACAAGGAACAAAAGTGAGTAGCCATACTAGCCTTACAGACAAAAAGAACCTTGGTTTGTAACTGGTGTAGCACCATAGTGCCCACCATGGCTAAAGGCTTCACTAGCTAATATAACCCAGCTAGATAGACTGACACACTCCACGTTTAACCAACTAATCAGGTACCTGCACCCGCTCAGATGGACCAGACAGCATTAAGACCCAGTCACTAAGGCAAAGGCTAATCACCTCCACCACCACCACCCCCCGAATGGGAGAACTAATAGGACTTGTCCCACCACACTTCCCCCAATTTCTCTTGTTCACCATAGTAGTCCATTACAGAGGAAATGCACCACCATATCTCAAATTAATGATACTAGAAATTGGTACAGGAATGTTACGTATGTGTTTGATTGAAGAATGCTTAAAAATGTACATAGTTTTGGATCCATGCTACAAACAGAATGGAACTCCCCCCCCCCGCCGATCATTCAGGATGCCATGGATGTAACCAACCTGATAGTAGGCCCCTAACATGTCCTGCAACCACCAACTTCAGGACATAAGTAAGTACTCTTGGGCTTAGATCAGTCAATTTTTGTCCTGAGATGAGGAAGCACCATATAAATATTACTGTACAAATATTAGAATACAAGTATTTGAGAGAGCAGACAGTCTAGTGACATCTCTGTAACAATACCTACTCAGAATCTCATAAAAGGAGTGCATCACACTTGTGTGCTATGTAATATACCATGCTGAATACTCTATTACCTGTACTGACAATTTGTCTACAAAAATGGACAGCATGATGTATAACTTGCATCAATGTTTTTTTCTGTTTGAAAATCAATCAAAACCATTAACAACAAAATTAAATAAATAAAATCGTCTCCAAATATTAGCAGCCTTGCGTTATATCATTGTCCCTCTGTGACCAAAATATTAGCATATGCAGATGACCTAAGCCTTATTTTGGCCAATCGAAATTCAGGACATGCAGTTAAAGAAATTCTCAAAAGATTTTCTGTAGTCACAGGTTTGATTATTACCAGAAAAACTTTTGTCTTTTTATAGGAAAATCAGCCTCACATTGTACTAATTTTGCATGGGTTGCTGTACCAGAAGGCTCACATAAAGTATTTGGAGTTTACTTTGGGTTGGGATGGGAAATATGGCCTTTTGTAATTAGGAAAAGCAAATGAAAGTCATGCAATGGAAACAGTGGTTCATGAGTAAGAGAAACACATTTATCTAATTAAAACCTTTATAGTCTTAGTTTTTCTTTTATATTTAAGTTATGTATACCCTCCACCAAATCAATTACAGGTTCAGCTTTATAGTTGCTTTTTCCAGTGTGTGTGTGTGGGGAGGGGGGGGGAATAAACTAAATCCAGTCAAGAGGGATATTACATATTTGAATCATGAGTATGGAGGATTGAAGATGATAAACCCAATTGTTTTATTTTATAGTATTGTTATATATGCTAATATCAGACCATTCTTATTTAATTCTTCTAAAGGCTGGCTTGGGTGGGTATAGGATTATGTAACACCGTTTTTAGCTAAATGACAAGATAATGTCCCTATCCCTAAAAATACAAAATTTGCTGGCCTCCCATATTACATGAAAAGCTACTTTTATAAACTGAAGCATTAGAATGCTACAAAGAGACACATTGTTTCATCCTCTAGGAATTCATTTTTATGATTTGGTTTTACAATAACATTTTGTAGTACCAACTTTCTTTGAGAAAAGTGAACAGGAAAAACTATATATAGAGCACATGCTTACAGATCCAAGAATTCCCACTAAAATGTGGGATGTACTCTGGTTAGGGGTACATGGTAAACTGAATCTTTAAAATAATTTAAAGCATAAAGATATTAGTGAGCATTATTGTCCATGACCAACCTGTTCAAATGATTTTGAAACAATGAAACACCTATACTTTGATTGTCCATATATACAGGAATTTTGGACCCTGGTATCCCTGAAATGGGGGCAATCCCCTTTCAGAATATCTCTTACAAAACTCTTTTGTTGGGTATTTTTGCACACCATTGGTGCAGATATAATCCTAGTAGCCTCAGAGTCATTTTTTGTCTGCTCTAAATATTGGATATGGCAGGTATGTATTAGGCTTACCTTTCAGCAGTGATTACTCTTGCAGGAACAATTATTTCATCTAATTTGACAAGACATCTTTAACATAAGGGAAAAGGATTTACAAAAGATTTCTAGAGATGTGTTTTTGGATTGGTGGGGGGCTTTTACATGGTTGAAATAAAAAACATACTGGTACCAAGTAATGTAATAGATGATATGGAACACTATTTTTGAACTGTAAGTTGTGTTTGTTTTGCCTTTTCTAATAGTATGTTGAATTAAATGTTTTGTTATTTGGAATATAAGATTGATTTGTAGATTGTTTAATAAAAATTCCACCTACTCTTCTGTAGAGAAAGTTGTTGTCCATCCAAGATGATGGACAACAGAAACAGTGGTGGAGGTGGAGCTGATGTACAGTACATGTAGGTGAGTAGATCTCCCTCCCTGCATGGAGGCCAAACAAATGGAAATGGAAGCAGAACTGCATAGCAATACAGAGCTGAGTGAAATCTCTGAATTTTCTGATCATGAATCACACACTGAAGAGCCACAACTGTATGTTGCCATGAAAGAAAAGAAAAGTTATCTGATGGCTTTGTTGGCTGAGGAACAGGCCCATTTTGTGTAAAATAGAGAACTCCTTGCTGCTGAGCATCTGCAGAGGAAAAAAAGGTAACACACATCCAGTGACAGCTTGTTTGACATTGACGAAAGAGCTTCAGTTTTTGAAGATGACACACCAGCATCAAAGGCTTCTGCTGACAGCCTGCCTATTTCTTCCCTATCTCAGTCTGTCATGCTTCCTGTTGCTACAAGTGCTGCTTCACATAGTAATGCTCTCAGTTGCAGCACAAAAAAAAACACACCAGCATGGTATCTTTGGATTGGGACTGAGATAGGGCAGTCAGCCAGATCACAAATCCTGGTGGACTCACATAAAACAAATGCCAATTTGGTCTGGTCTGTGGAAGCTGCTTTACAAGGTGCAGGCTGGAAAAGGAGTCCAAGTGGCATGATGAATCATTCCTTCCTATACCTGGAACTACTGTAGGGAACCACATTCCTGAAACTGCTGCAGGATGCCTGATCCTGGTTCCAGACTCCCTACTGACAGCAGAGCAGGAACACTCAGCTCTGCAGGTACCCTCTCTTACTTCATTATCTAAGGTCATGGGCAATGTACTGCAGGTTTATTTTCCGAGAATGTCACACCATTACTTGAAGTGCAACACCCAGATAATAAAGGAACGATTCCTGACAGGGTGGGTGTTATGCTGGGATAACATCTCACCTTGGTGGTTGGGCCCGAGGCCACTGGCCGAGGGCATCCAACACCAGAGAAGGGATGTTATCTCAGCATAACACCCACCTTGGAGGGCATTATTCCTATTATACAATGGCTTATTGTTTTATACAGAAAAAATAAGTTTAAATAATGTTTTTTAGTGTTTAAAAATATTTTTTAAGAGATTATGCAAACAATCATCAATCTCAAATCCATCATCTGCAGGGATGTTATGCCAGGATAACATCCCTGCTGTGATGGCCAACTGACCAATCAAAAGCCAGGATTCTGTCTTGACATTGTATAATATAGAATATAAGGACATGCCTGCTGTCAATACTGTGGAAACTGTTACTCCACAAACCAATTTCTTTTCTCCGGAAGACATTAATTTACATTCAGCAGATACTAGCCATGCTGTGCCTGGGATGTCGGTCCAAAATGTTGAGCTTGAAGTGGTAGAAAAGATAGACATTGCAACATTACAGTCTGCTAGTATTACTTAGAATGCCCCCCCCCCACACAAATCCCTGATATTGATACTGTACCAGTCCTTTGCTCCTAAAGGACACAATGCAACAGGACACTAATGTTCATGGGTCAGACTCCCAATTTCACAGCTCAGATGAATCATCAGCTGGGAAAGGGCTGAGAACATCTGGAAATCACCAAAACTGGGAAGACACCGAGGTGTGTGAGGACACTGAGGATCAGCATCTGAGAGGTGAACATATTGACTTACACCAATAAACTGCACAACAAAAATGGAAAAGGCTCCATATGGCAGATTAGTTTTCATCCAGCCAGCAACCAGCACAAAGAAAAAATGCTGTGTGTCTAGGATATAGAGGAGGCTTAGACACACCTCCAGAATGTGTATACATTGGCAGCACTTTATTGAAAAACTATATGCGTTTTCTCAACTGAGATTTATTTCATTTAATTTCATTTTTATGTTGGCTCGCGCTTGCACACCAGCCAACATATTTCATTAGTAGCAGATTTGGAGGCTCGGTCTCTGTTGGGCGAATGCAGGGCATGCATCAATAGGCACCACACCAGGAATACATAATGTGGTGAGCACATCTAAGAAAAGGTCCACTGCAATGAGAGCCAAGCTCATCATGCAGCGACACCAAAACATGCCCTCCCTACGTGCCTTTCCTGTTGAAGCCCTTCAATCAACATGGTGGTGCTGACTACCACCACGCAGAGAGACAACTTCAGGGGTGCCCAATCCCCCTGTCAGCATGCCACAATCCACTTCATTTGCAGATGAGGCCCACTCCTCGTCGGCAAAATGCACCCCATTTCTTCGCTTCAAGGACAGTGCCCATTCCCCTCTGCATCATGTCCCCACTTCAAGTTTAATTTGTTGATGGGGAGCCCACTCCCATCGGCATAATGTCCCCTCATTTGTTGTGTGCCAACGGGGTGCCCAGTCCCCTGTTGGCTAAAGAACTCCCAAAAAACCTCAGGTGGCACACTGGGAGTCCACCCAGCATGCCAAAAGCCCTGTAAAATGAAAACGGCAATGTTTTTTACAACCTGCAAACCAGAAAACGATCCTCGTCAAGTCCTGGTGGCCCTCCCCAACCACACCCACCACTGCGCACCCTGCCACCTCACCCCCCCACATATACTTACCTTCGAACATGGCGTGATGATCTTGATGGACTGGGAACATATCTGCACTCTTCATTGCCAACCGCAAACTGAAGAAATGCTGGTAAGCTGTATAATGGCATAAATAGGGTTTTTTCAACTTTGGTGCATATCAATCAATCACTTTATTTAACCAGGCATAAACACCATTGAGCAAGCTCATTTTCAAGGTGGTTCTAGGCATTAATGCAATACAGTACACTTCATAAGATTACAATTACGGTGGACAATGGTGTAAAAAAAAAAAAAAAAAGAAAAACATTGTGAAGGTGCCAGTCAATATGGGCCTATACATACCGGTCAACATAATTAACATGCAAAGGTACATAATAATAAGCTTTACTGAAATGAGAAGAGACAACAATCCCATATAGTCTCCGCTATGTAAGAGCTCAGACCTAAATGATAAAAAATAAGGAGATATTAAGGAATAGGGTAGAAACTGGGGTGAAAGAGTAAGCAGCCAAAAGGGAGGCCAGAATAGGTAAAAGGTAGAGAATGGGCAGGGACATCTTGGATTAAGGGAACTAGGCTTATAAGTCCTAGGTTTCTGTTGTTGGGAATGTGGGGTGGATGAGATACTTAGGCGTAGGATTTGAGAGTGGCACCCGGGGCTTAGGGGTCATTGGCATCTGAAACAGTTGCATGATTCCTTCAGATAATCCGTTAATAGAGCTTTGAATGTGAAAATGCTTGGATGTGAGGATAATTTTAATGAGTCTTGCATAGTGTTCCAGAGTTATGGAAGTGAGAAGTTGATTACATATCTGTGGCATTTTTGGGAATTTTGGCACCAAATTTTCAACATGGGGTTATTGGGACCCTTCCTTATGAATTCAGTCACTGTCATGGCATTATTTGGTCCCGAAAGGTGATTTTGCAATCACCGTGTGGAGTCACCTTTTGGGACCGATTAATGAAACGACAGTGCCATTGTTCATGAGGGGGGCTCTCAAAAAGCCTATGTTGCAAATTTGGTGAAAAAATCCAAAAAATGTCTGTTTCACGAGCGTGCGTTATGCAGGTTTCATGCACGCTCGTAACTAAGTGAATTTGTAATATTTTCACTCCAGATTTTCAAAATTGCCATTTTTCCACACCTCCTTATGAACAGTACCGCTGTCATTTTACATATCCTGGCCAAAATGTGTTTTCACACGTCTGGCACAGAATAGCACAGTTGCTGAGCGAAATCAGTTTTCAGGACAGTTTGAGGAAATAACTGTGACACTGTTCATGAGCAGAGGTCCTAAAATGCCTATGTTGAAAATTTGGTGATGAAAGACCATAAAATGACTATGTTACAAGTGTGCATTGCACAGATTCCATGCACCCTTGTAACTTCGCAAATTTGCAATATTTTCATACCAGATTTTCAACAGGGGCATTTTTCCAAACTTCCTTGTGAACAGTACTGCTGTTATTTTTCACAGCCTGCCCAAAATGTGTTTCTGCACCTGTGGTGCACAATGGTATGGTCGCTGTGGGAAATCAACTTTTGGGACAGATTAACAAAATCACAGTGCCACTGCTCATGAGAGGAGGTCCCAAAATGCCTATGTTGAAAATGTGGCTAAAAAAGTCCCAAAAATAATTGGGTTATGGACGTGTGTTGAGCAGTTTCTATGCATGCTCATGACCACCAATTTTTCATATTTTCACTCCAGATTTTCAACGTTGCTATTTTTTACACCTCCTCATGACCAATACAGTTATCATTTTTCACATCCTGCCCAAAATGTGTTTTTGTCCCTGTGTCGCCAAATGGCATAGCTGCTGTGCAAAACCACCTTTCAGCTAACAAACTGATTGTGCTGCTCTTCATAAGGTGGGGTCACAAAAAGCCTATGTTGAAAATTTGGAGTGAAAATACCAACAAATGCCTACAACATTATGGTTTTCAACCGTAACACCCCACCCTGTAGAGACTGACAGGCATCAGGGGTGTGACTTGGGATCATTGGCTGTAATGCTCACGCCATTCCACCTGCACCCCCATCCCCACCACCATCCTGCAGCCAGTGACAGGCATTGAGGTGTGCCTTGGAGTGTTCGGCCCTAAAGTTCACCCCATTCTCCTATACCGCACCTGTCTCAGCATATTTCCACATGGAATGGGGTAAGTATAAGGCCCAAAGACCCCAAAGCACACCATGACACTTATTAGTGTTTATAGAGTAGGGTGAGGTAAAATGGCATGAGCGTTATAGCTGACAACCCAAAGGCACACTCCAATGCCTGTCAGTCTCTGCAGGGTGGGGGTAGGCTTGGCGTCAGTTCAATACTTCACTGCCATTCCTATTATGCATCTCTAACTCCAGCACTACCAATGCCAATGCCAGCGAGACAACATTCGGCATTGACAAATGCTTGTTATTTATTATACTGGGAAGCCTTAATGGGCAAGGCCCTTTTTCATAAGTGCCCAGTGAAATGAATGATCTTACCTTGGGGGAATTTCTTGCAGCAGGTCATTATATGTAGGACTCCTCTGTCAGGCACTAGGCTCACACAGAAACTTTCTAGCTGGCAGTTTACCAGATGGGCCGCCCACCTCTGACATCACTCTCTGACATCAGCTGCACTATATAGGTGGGTGGCCGCCACATCATCCCCAGTTATTTCCTGTCATCGACCAAGTCACATCAGATCTGCAATTAAACCACCACTGCTTTAATCACCATTTTCGTGGTCTTTTTTTTTTTTCCTCACTCAACTTTTTTCTCCATCCTTCAATGTTTTTTCTGTATTTTTATGTCTTCTTCTCCTTCCTCATTGATGTCAGAGCATTGGAATAAGTGTTCTTGTGGCCAGCAATTTCCCAGGAAGGACAGCCATTCAGCTGGCTTTTCTTGCCTAGGCCCAACCACAACATCCCTTCTTGTGCTTTCTGCCAGAGGTTCAACGATACCACTCAGTGCCGCCATCAGTGGACCCTCAAGGGGCACTTACTCAAGCTGAAGGTTTCCTCTGTGGAGCAGGACCTGCAGGTGTTATCTTCTCTGGCCTCCCAGGGCTAAGTAATGGAGTGCAAAAAAAAATCTTCCTTTGGTGGAATTCAAGCAAAAGTCTGACTTTCGCTTCCACGGAAGTATGGAAATTGATTCCCGAACTTTCGAAGAACTTCTGCCCACAATCGTCGCTCTATTATTGCCAACGTACCCCACAAAAAGCCCTGGTAGCTAATGTAGTAGTCCCTCCCTCACTCACCCCACATGTAAAAAATTATCCATGGTGACTAGCGGTCCCTCCCCTCCACCCGGTAATAACCCACCCACCACAAAATGTACAGTAACCCCTCCCATCCCTATTTCCACTTTTCCTGTTAAAAAATAAATAAATCTCTGGTGGTCTAGTGTTTTTTTATTTAAACCCCCTCCTGGTCCCCAGTCCCAATAAATCCTTGGTGACCAAGTGCCCCCACCCAGACTCCCCAGCAGCCAGGTGTTCCACAACCCCACTCCCACCTCCATTGTAAACACTGGCAGCAGTGGACCGGTACAGATCTCCTCTCTCTCCTCCATGGCTGGCCCTCTGACTGAGCTGTCAATGAATGAGCAGTGTGAGGTATGCTCATTCATTGACAGCTCAGTCGGTGGGCCTACCATGGATGAGAGAAAGGAGAGCTGTGCCAGTCCACCGCTGCTGGGGTTTATGATGGGGATGGGAGGGAGTTGTGGGACACCTGGCTGCTGGAAGGGTGGGTGGGAGGCACTGGATTACCAGGATTTATTGGGACTGGTGATAGGGAGGGGATTTAAATAGAAACAAAAAACACTAGACCACCAGAGGTTGTTTTTGTTTAACAGGAGAAGTGGAAATAAGGATGCGGGGGGGGGAGGGTTACTGAACATTTCACAGTGGGCTGGTTTCCAGATGAAGAGATAATTTTTTACATGTGGGACAGGTGGGTGAAGGAACCACTAGCCACCATGACTTATTTTGTTCGGCTCCAAGTTAAATTTTGCCTGGTAACTTTCATGGAAGTTTCTGTTCCGCCACAGGTGGAAGTTTGGAAACTTTCATGAAAGTCCCTTGATTTCTGCAGAAGTTCCACAGGGGTGGAAAATGGCAGTTTCACCCACCCCTAGGGCCAGCCTCTGATAGCTCAGGCCTAAACTCCGGCCTCCAGGCCTAGTCCTGGGACAAACCTAGCAGGAAGCACAAGCACTGGGACAAAGAGAAGAACCTGTCCCAGTCATCGCCTTCCCGCTTGTGGTCACTATACTGTCATATGGCCATGTTGGGGTCCAACTCTTTTGTGGGGTCAGCCCTGTTTCCCACCAATGGTGCCCCTTCTTCAGGGCAAATGGTGGTTCCTCCTCCCACCACTATTTAAGTTACCAGTGGAGGAGCTTTGGGCCAGGGATCCTTCCAGCCCATCAGGCCCCTGCTGCTTAGGCCCATCACCTCATTGCGTACACAGCACAGCCACCTTGTCAGTGGTCCCCCCCACTGATGCAGGTTCTACAGATGCAGAGACTCCTTTGTCACCCCTCCTGTTGCCTGCTTCTCTAGCTCCATTCACCTCATGTAGGTCCATGCCCCTTCTTGAGATAGGCTTCTTGCCAGGTCCCAGTCCTCACTGTACCCCATGTGGGGCTCACCCTTCACTGCCCCTACATCACCTACTCCACTGCAGGGCCCCCACCAGCCTACACCCAAGATTCCATATTACCCTCACCCAGCTCCCATGGGGCCTTATCCTGGCTTCCCTCTCCCAACACCAGGGGCTCCCCTGGGTTACCCTTAGCCACCACCATCAGGCTCTATGCTGGTCGTGGTGGATATTCAGGGATTGGTGTCCTCCCTTTGGAGGGGTCTTGCATTCACAAATACCAATGCTGGCCTACCACCTCTGCTGCAGGACCCACCACAGGGCCTATGTATCCCACCCCTCAGCATCCCCCCAGATGTGCTAGCCAGCCTTCTCCTCTACTCACCTGGCCAAAGAAGGAGATGAACACCACTAAGACCTGGTCATCCAAGATTTGGAGATGAGGGTGCTCTAAACAAAAGGGATGATGTATTGGGGCCTTCCACTCCCTCCACTGGGTCTTCTGAAGGGATCTCCACATCTAAGGATGTTCCCCAGTCCCCCCCCCCGGCAGCATCTCCTTTTCAGCGGTCATGTGCTGCATTCAGGAGGTGATGGGCTTCGACTCTGAGGAGCAGGACCCCAAATGTAAGTGGTTGGCCATTTATTGTACCTATGTAAACCTGATGCCTCACCGTTGGTTCCCCCACTTACTGATGCTTATGACGATGTGATGATGACAGCCAGGCATCAGCCCCATCTCCTCCCAGCCATGTCTCACAAGGCAGACAGACTTTGTCATGCCCCAGTAGGCAGGCCTTTTTTGGGAGAATGAGCTCAGGCAGATTCGGTGGTCATTAATGCCACCCATGACCACTCCAAATGTCCTAAACACTTCAGCTCCCTGTCCCCTGACTCGGAGTCCTGTCATTTGGAACTATTTGGCAAACAGATATTTGCTTCATCCACTCTTGGCAACTAGACCCTCAACTACAGTACCTCAGCCACATGCTGCAATATCAGAATTCCCTGTGGGACAAGGTTCAGGAGGTCATCCATTCCCTTCCTGAGGGGGCTCCCAAGAAACAATTACAGGCCAACCTCAAAGTGGTCTCAGACGTCAGTGACCACCTCCTCAGAACCATCTACAATGTTGTAGATGAGTCAACTAGGGCTGCAGCCACCAGCATCTATCTTCACTGATATTCTCGGCTCTGAGTAGCAGGGTTCGCTCAAGATGTGCAGCAATCCATCCTTTCAGGGGCTCCCTGCTGTTCGGCAGTGATGTAGAGGACATCCTTGCCAATCTTCAGGCCTCAAGGAGAGCCATTAGATCAGTCCACTCCCTGTATCATACCCAGCCCAGTCCTACCCAGAAGCAGCCCGTTTGTTGTCAGCCTCCCTGCTAAGCCTGATAGCTGACTAGGATCCCAGGGGAAACATAAGACTACAGCACCAGCCTTGCCTTCTGCAACTGCCTCCACCACCAAAATCCCCAGAGGGGGACCAGTGGCCCCCCCGCATCTGCGCCTCCTCCTGACTCCTTACCCAACCCCCTTTCTCAGGTGGGACAGGAGGTGGTAGTAGGGGTAGTTTCTCCCTCCACCTGCCCAAGTGGAGGGAGATCATATCAGACAGCTTGTTACTTCAGTGTATTGAACATGGTCAATCTGGAGTCCTGGAATGGCCTCCAGACAACCCCCCATCTCAGTCCCATTACCCACCCCATTATGTCTTCCCGATCCGGGCATAAATCCATGCTCTTCTTTGCAAGCGTGCTGCAGTATAGAGCTGGTCCCCATTTCCCAACAGGAACAGGGGTACTACTCTCACTTCTTCCTGGTCCCCAAACACACTGGAGACCTCAGACCAATCCTGGACCTTAGTGATCTAAATCTATCCATTCAGTACAAAAAATTTAGAATGGTCACACTGCAAGGCCTTCTCCTCCTGTTACATTGGGGGGACTAGATCTGTTCCCTGGACATGCAGGATGCGTATCTTCACATCAAAATATGCACATCTCACAGGCGCTTTCTATGCTTTCACTTCCAGGGAGCTCATTTCCATTTCCAGGCTCTCCCTTTTGGCTTGTCCTCAGCCCCCAGGGCTTTTACCAAGTGCTTGCAATGGTAGCAGTTGTCCTTTGGTGCCAGGGATACTATGATCTTCCCTACCTGGATGATTGGCTCCTAGCAGCCCCATCCAGGGAGCATCTCCTACTATCCCTGGAGCACACCTGCCACCTTTTTCAGGACATCAGGGTGACCATCAATCTTGCTAAGCTGTTCCTTTCACTCTGCCAGCACCTGCAGTTTATTTGGGCAGTCCTGGACATGGAACAGGGCACGGCTTTCCTTCCCCAGGACAGTGCAGACCACTTGATGGAGCTGGACAGACTTCTGTACTCCTCTCGTCATGTCCCAGCTCATCTATTCCTGTGCCTTCTGGGTCATATGGTGGCTGCCATAGTCACCTTCCCTCTGGCTAGACTGCACATGAAAATCCCTCAGTGTACACTTAGGGTGCAATGGGACCAATGTGTAGATGATCTCAACCAAATTATCTTGGTCTCGGACCCAGTAAAGAGGACCTGCTATGGTGGCTGGAGCCCAGCAACCTCTTCCGTAGGGTACCCTTCTTTCCCCCCCTCAACAAAGCTTGACCACAGATACATCCAACACAGGATAGGGGGCTCATCTGGGGGCTCACCACACCCAGGGAGTGTGGTCTGCAGCCAGGGAACATCTTCACATAAATGTTCTGGAGATGCAGGCAGTTCTGTATGCGCTACAGGCCTTCCAGACCTATCACTCCCTGATCCCACTTCTGAGCCAGATGGACAACACCAGCATAGTCCATTACATCAACAAGCAGAGAGGTACTCACTCATACCCTCAGTGTTGACGTAGCCCATCAAGTTACCGACTGATTTTTTCCACGGCAATTACAGCATCACAGCAAGAACCATAGCGAAAGGAGAGATCTTGATTTTAGATCACCCCTCACTCATGTCACCCTTAGCACCCACATAGTTTCTACCTCCTCCAGGGCATGCCCACCCCAGAGGAGGTTATATTTACTTTAGGGGGGTGTGGGGAGTGAAGCAGACTGTTTCCCAGGAGGGTACTTTGGCACTGTAACTCCCGGGAGAAGAATCACCTGGCACTGTAATGCCAGGTGGCATTTTGCCTGTGCTGTAATCGGCATTGACAAAATGTATGCTGCTGTAGTGTGGGTGAACCCTGTGTCAAGAGGTAATGCAAGATTGGTATTGGGCACTGGATCATGGCCTTCATCTTTCTGCCGTGCATGTCCTCAGTGAGCAAAATGTCTTAACGCAAAGCTTAAGCCACTCCCGGTCTTGGGCTCATGAGTAGGAGCTCCTGCCCTCCATGGTGGCAGATCTGTTTGACCACTAGGATGGCCAAGAGTTTCACCTTTTTGCATCCCCACTCAATGCAAAACTGTCCCTTTTTTGCTCACTCACTCTTTGGTCTGGGTTTTTTTTTTGGCAAGACGCGTTGTCCTTCTCCTGGAAAAGGAAGTTTCTGCATGCCTTTCCTCCCTTCCCTCTTCTTCAGTGAATTCTCATCAAGCTGCAAATGGAGAGGGTGACCATGATCTTCATTGCCCCATTTTGGTCTAACCTGATATGGTTTCCTCTGCTTCAGCAACTGGCAGTGGAACCACCGGTGCCCCTGCCGCTGTGCACAGACTTGCTCTCCCAGGAACAGGGCACCCTGGTCCATCTGGACTTCAAATCACTCCATTTTCATGCATGGCTCTTGAGGACATAGCCATTTCTCACTTTGGGGTTTCTCCCAAGGTGGCAGAGGTCATAGTGGTGGCTTGCAAACCTTCCACCAGAGAGACTTACTCCATGAAGTGGAAGTGCTTTACCATTCGGGCAACTTTGCACCACCAGAATCCATTCACTTGTTCAGTTAATAGGATCCTAAAGTACTTGCTGTCCCTTTCAGACTCAGGCCTGAAGTACTCTCCCATTGAGGTACATCTATCTGCCATCTCTGCATATCATGTACCTGTTGATGGGCAGTCAGTGGCCCAGCTAGATGTGGTCTGTACTTCTTATGAGTATTCTGCATTTAAAACCCCCAGTCCATAACCCCGTCCAAGCTTGGGACCTCCATTTTGTGCTAGAAAAGCTCACCCTACCTCCTTTTGAACCAGCCATAAGTTGTGAGCTATGCTTTCTGTCGTTGAAAGTGTTATTTTTTGTTGTTACTTCTGCTCAGAGGATTTCCAAAATTCAGGCCCTCATGTGCAAGGAACCTTATTTAGTTTTTCACAAAGACAGGGTGTCTTTACATACTAATCCTCAATTTCTCCCTAAAGTGATGTCTGAGTTTACTTTGAACTAATCCATCCATCTCCCTGTATATTATCTGGAGCATGCCAATCCAGAGGTAACATTATTCAACACTTTGGATGTACATAGAATTTTGCGGTATTATACGTACAGGACTAAAGAGGTTAGGAAGTCCTCTCAGTTGTTTGTTTCATTCGCCCCAGGGAAAGAGGGTGTCCCCATTTCTAAGCAGTGTTTGTCCAAATAGTTGACCAACTGCAATATTTTTTGTTACCAGAAGTATGGCAAGTACCTTCCGGGAGTTGCTCATAGCCATTCCACCATGGGTATGGCTGCCTCGGTAGAGTGCTTTATCTGTAACGTTTCAGCTATAGAGATCTTTGCTGCAGCTACTTGGAGTTCAGTCCACACTTTCACCAAGCACTACAGTTTAGGCATTGCCTCCAGGCACAGGGCCAATCTTGGCCTGGCTGTGTTACAAGGCCTTCTTTCTTAGGTGATTTCATCTCCACCCAGTCTGCTAGTACTGCTGGATCTGGAACTGCTCAGTACTCATCCTACATTTGATGGCCTGCTGCAAGAGACTCCCCCGAAGAAAGATAGTACAGTTATGTAAGAGCTTACCATAACAGTAGATTTTTGAGGGGATCTCTTGCAGCAGGCCTTGCTTTCCCCTCCTTCCATCCCCATTGGCCTGTTATCCTGCTCTGCTTCAACTCCAAGAGGAGACCTTCAGTCTTCCCTTTCCTGTTTTCTTCTTGAACCTTGGGTTCCTCCTTGGTTCCCCCAGCTGGGGAGGACATGGGGTCACGCACCTATACAGTATAGGGTAGCTGATGTTATAGAGTGACATCGGAGGTGGGAAGCCCCCTCTGGTAGACTGCTAGCTAGAAAATTTCCTTGTGGTCCTAGTGCATGATGGCGGAGTCCTACATATGATGGCCTGCAGCAAGAGATCCCCTCAAAGATCTACTGTTATGGTAAATTCTTACGTAACTGTACTATCAGCATGTTACAAATGAACATAGTGACATTTGAGAAAGTAGGAGACTATTACAATCAGAGAGTGCTAGAAGCATTACATAAGTGCAGGGAGCAGTTACAATATGAGTCAGTAACAGTTACAAATAGCTTAGGATGACAGGTCCTGGGAACAAGCTTTTTTAAAACCTGAGATGGATGTCATTTCAGTAAAAGAAGTGCACAGCTTGTTATACAAGAAAGTGTCCCTGTATGTAAGAAATCTCTTACCTATGCTGCTGTTCATTCTAGGGGTATAGAAAGAATGACCCTCAGCTGAGCTTGTGACTCTGTGTTTTACTAATTCTGGGAAGATTTTCTGGATGCTTGGGGGGGGGGGCAAGACATAATACTACTTTCTGCAGAAATACAAGTGCAAGGAGTTTTATACAAAGGTCCAGAAGGAGACATGTTGCAGTGGAGAGTAGGTGGCAGTGGTGAGTTTGGGATGGAAGATTAGTTTGGAATCTACAGATAGTATTATAGAGTACCCTAATCTTGGACAGAACAGACGCACTAGGGGAGGAATAAATTAGCAAACCATTCACAATCAGTGGCAATAGAAGACCATCTGATAACCTTTCCCAGGAGACAGCTATGATGCATTTTTGAACTTTGTGTAGAACACCCAGCTGCTGGTGTAGTTTCGTAACATACACAACATGGAGTTCAAAGGAAAGTGAGTTGTCAAGGATGATACCCAGATATCAGAATTCATTGACTATTTTTATTTGCTCACCCGAGGAGTCCATCAGGATTAAGGTGACAAGGTGGAGTTTATGTAGTCCTGAGAAAAGCACGGCTTTAGTTTTTTTTGTGCATGTTAGGCACCAGTTTGTGACCGTTAATCCAGCTCTCCATGGAGGAAAGGTCAGATTGGAGGATTCTATTAATACTGCTGATGTCCTTGCCCTCTCAAACAATGACTGCTTTATTGGAGTGGGGGACCATGCTAGTGTGGGGGCAGGCAGCAGGCACTGAATTTATAAAAAGAAAAAATAGGAGAGGCCCCAGGATAGATCCCTGAGGCACAGTACAGGTAACCATAACTGGGTCAGAGAGGGAGCTGTGCATTTTTGTCCTCTGTACTCTGTTTCCCAGATAGCTCTTGAACCAAGCCACATCAACAGAGAAGAAGTCCAACTTCACCAGAGTATCAAGTAGGAGTGGATGGTCAATAAGGTTGAATGCCTTAGTGAGGTCAACAAATATGCAGGCATGGTAATTTCCTGCATCCAAGGCATTGAAAACAGATTTCATGAATCTCACCAGGGCAGTCTCAGTGTTGTGTAGTTTTCAGAAGCCATGCTGTGAGTAAGTGATAAGGTCATATTCTGTTAGGTATTCCAGTGACTGGTTGAAGACTATGCACTCCAACAGTTTCGAGAGGGAATAGAGGAGTGAAATGGGTCTGTAGTTGGAGGACAGGATCTTGGGGTCAGACTTATGAATGGGTCTGATAACTGTCAGCTTCCAGATGTCTGGAAAAACTCCAAATCTGAGGGAGAAATTAAAGAGCATCATGATTTGCCCAGCAAGGTCCTCCCTCCAAAGTTTTATGAAATGGTAGTCCAGGCCATCAGGAACAGTGTGGGGTTATGGGTTGTATTTTGTAATGTATTTAAGTACTTCATTTTTCAGAATCCTAATATAAAACTTTGGGTGAGAGCTAGGTTGGATGAGAATAAAGCCTATTGGTGATGAGGGGGTTGGGTTTTGAGCAGCCCTCTATTTGGTGAGGTCCCTAAATTGTCTGTTTATTTTATTTTATTATTTTATTGAATTTGGTTGACCCAGTAAGCCCACTGGGCCTAGAAGTCCCTTTTTCAGGGGTGACCAGGGGGAGGGGAGATACAGATGGTAAACAAGTGAAACTGAACCAGATTAAGCTGTTTGTGGTATTTTTAGTGAATGGGAGAAATTTGGCCAGGACACCAGGGAAATTCCCCTACACGACAGAGGGGAGTACTCTGTCCAAGATGGCGGAAGCTCCTTTGTCTGCTAAGGAGGTGGCTGGAGAGGCAGGAGACTTGGTCTCAGCTCCTGTCTCTGACTGTATGGAGACCATGTCAGCAAACATTAAGGTTGTGCAGGACTCTGTTTTAGTCGACAATACCTTCAGGGCTGCACCTACTGCTATGACTGCATCTCTTCAAGACCGCACTAGGAAGGACTGCTCTGACACCCTTGCTGTTTCTACGGAGGACAATATTTTAATGACTCTTGATGCCGATAACATGGAGGAATGCAACATTAGAGAGCGCTTGGCACAGGCAGAACGCCATTTAGCGCTAACCAAACTGGAATTGCAACAGGAGTTAACGAGAGTATGAGGTGACATGAAAGGAGGAGGCAGCTCCTCTGCTCTCTCCAACAGAACCACGGGAATGCCCGAGATGCCTTCTGCACTGACGACTATGCCGGCATGTTCGGTGCTGTTGACTACTACAAATGTGGCTCAGTCACTCCCACAATTGCCACTTGAACATTACCCGGGCGAACTTAACACAGTCTCCACCTTGTCCCCTGCTGTACAACCTCCCTCACAATTACCTTCTCAGACTGCAAACCCCCCAGCAGTGCCTACCTGGTTGGTGGAAACGGCATTGCATGGTGCTGGGTGGATTCAGGAACCCGAGATTGGAAAGTGGGTCTCTGGTCCATCCCCAATACGGTCCCCCCATCCCGAGGACTTCCTGGAAGAACAACAGAAGTTGCAAGATACACAGGGCTCTCCTGACCCCTTGAGCTTACCAGCGGAATTAAACTTCACCCAGAACCCTGTTTTGGATATTTTACAGAAGTCTCATTCAGGAGCCGTTACTTTAATGGAAAGTATGGACACTACAGTTTCAGACTCTGGTAAGCCACCTTCTAAACAGGTGGGACTGACACGTTCTTTTTCTTCACTTTTTAAACATCCAGTTTTGGCTGCAAAATGGCATAACGCCGTACGACGAATTTATAGAGGTGGACTGCCTGACCCTCCAAACCGTGTGTACGTGGCCAGGTCTCTGCTGAAAGACTCTTTGAAATTTTTTTACCCATGAGATATATGCTCTGATTTATGTATCAGGCGAATCCACGTTTGATGTGAGTTTTCAGACATCTCGTGGACTAGATCGATTCTGGTCTAGATACCACACCTTGAGAAACACTGCTTTATAGACCTCTTTTCAGGCCGTCCCCCTCTCAAAATCTGCCTTCAAGACCATTACGGTTATGTTTCGGAACGAGGGTGTGGATGTGTCCGACGTTGTCTATTAGTTGAAGCAGCGCTGTACGGTACAGGGTCAGCCTGAAGCTATCTTGGACACAGAAAATATTTGGACAGGGGGTTGGAAGTTTAGGGTTATGTTACATATCAATGAATCTGGTCCAGTGCACTTACCTAATTCCTTTTTCTTAGGTCGTGATAGGGGGTTCCTGTTTTACCCGGGTCAGCCTAAGGCCTGTTACAGGTGTGGGGACCCCTCGCACCTGAGTAATGTATGTGACAAAATGAAATGTAATAACTGTGGTGAGATGGGACATGTGGGGATTCATTGCCAGAATGTCAGCAGATGCAACCTTTGTGAAGAGCTGGGTCATACGTTTCAAACTTGTCAATGGTCTGCTCACGCTCAGGCGAATCATGATGGTGGGGTTGATCAACGATTTGTGATTGCGCAGGCACAAAAGGCTCGGCTTTGTACCTCCACAGCCGCACCTTCTGCAGCACCGGTGCACCCTGCTCTGATGACCCTCGTGCCTGTGTCACCCAAGGTTATCACTCCTCAGACAGCTGCTAATGTTGAACCCCTTTTGGTAAAGGAACCCCCCAAACTGACACATGTTCAGTCTGCTGAGTCAGACTTAGACCACGTCCCAGGTTCCAGTACTATGCCACCTCCCCGTGAACCTACTACTGTCACGTGCCGAAGGTCAATGAGGACTGGTTCTCGACCCTCGCTGCCTCCTATGATGCCATTGTTACCCCAACCCATTGTCCTGTCAAATACCTTCGAGGTGCTTCAGCCAACTTCAGACGCTGAAGGCGAGTCTGACTCTTCCTCTGTTGGGTCCTCTCTCCTGATGGCACTACTGATTCGGAACTCCAGCTGGGTACTGGTCTTTTGCAAAAGCGTAAAGCTAAAGTTAGGCTCAAAGGGAAAAATGTAGCTGGGAAGAGAAAGTCATAATGTTCCTTAGTAACTTATATTTTGTAACATGGCGAAATTTGTTTGCCACACTATTAATGTTAATAGCATGAAATGTATAGAGAAACGAAGGTTGGTGTTTTTCTTTTTGAGACTTTTGCCATTGGGTATGATTTTATTGCAGGACACGAGACTCCACACAACACAGGAGATTTGGCAAGCAAAACAAGACTGGCTTTTAGGCCCTTCGTTTTGGTCTATAGGCCAGGACCCCTGTTCGGGTCTTGGCATATTGCTAAATATTCTGGACTTCCGTCTACTGAAATTGTTTGATTTAGCTCCTGGTAGAGCCCTAGTTTTAGATTTTGTTATGGGAAATTGCCCGTACCGGGTAATAAACATCTATGCCCCCCAAATTAAGACGGCCCGTATAGCTCTACTTTCTTTAATTCGCCCTTATTTGCATACTTCCTTCCAAATTTTATTTTCCGGTGACTTTAACTGTGGCCTAAGTCTTCAAGATAAAAGTTCATTTGCCACCACCAAGAAACTCTTTTGTGACTCACATGAATTAGGTAAACTAATTCGCACTGCACACTTGACTGACGCTTATAATTCTTTCACGAATCGACATGCCTCCACATTTCAAAAAGGAAAATTGGCAACCCATATTGATTTTGTTTTTTTATCTCGTACATTACCGATCGGTTCAGCTCAGGTACAGGCAGTGGCTTTCTCTGATCACAAGTTACTTTCGGTTGGTATAGGTACAGTTGCCCCTTTTTGCAAAGGGCCAGGATTTTGGAAATTTAACACTTCTCTGTTACAAGACAAGATATTTCTACAGTTTCTCCTATCTTTTAATTTTGCTTGTAAATCTGTGTTTATTTGTTATGAAGACCCGATACATTGGTGGTCAGATACAAAACATGCTTTAATTATTTATCTGAAAAGTTACAGTCGACAAAAAGTAGGAGAGACTATTTGGAATATTTACAGAAAAGAGCACACTTACAGTCGCTGCTATCTATAGTACATACGATGAGACAAGATTTTTCTCACCAAATACAATCGATACGGAAAGATATGTTGTGTTTCCAGTCCAGGCAATCACAACAATTGTACCATCAACACAAATTCAATGTGTCTGGGACACGGGAAGTCGTTTGTCCTTTTGAATCGAATTCACGACTGGTTACCCAGAAAACAATGCTGCGCCTTGCCAATTTTGCGGGGACCTTATGTTCTACACGATCTGATATCCAGCAGATTGTAACAGAATACATGACTGCTTTATTCTCCCCCCTCTCTGCTGCAATGGACGACCCTGCAACTCTGTACAAGGATCTCGGTGTTCCAATCCCTTCAAAGCAGAGTGTGGATGTGGCTTGTAATGCCATAACAGAGCTGGAGTTGACTTCGGCAATTTCCTCGTTACCCTTACGAAAAACTCTTGGTCCAGATGGTCTCCCGGCTGCTTTGTATAAAGTGCTAGGTGACCACTTAGCCTCTGAACTGACCTCTGTGTTTAATTCCCTGCTAAGTAGTGAGACTATTCCTTTAGACTTTACAAAAGGTGCCTTAATTTACGTCTACAAACAGAAAGGCGACGTCCACTCTCTTGAGAATTGGCGCCCTCTCTGCTTGTTAAATACTGACTTTAAGATATTAATGAAAATTATTGCAAAACGTTTGACTGGAATTGCAGAAACGGTTTTGCATCCAGCCTAGTCCTGCTCTATTCCTAACGGGCGAATCTTGGATCATCTGATTCTCCTTTGGGAATTGTTTTCCCATGGATTTGTGGGCTCAGCCTCTGGTATTATAGTTTCAGTGGATCAGAAGGTGGCATTTGATTCAGTTAACCACGACTTTTTGTGGAAAGCGATACATTTTTTGCATGTAGCGGACATTATGATCCGATTGTTGCGTAAGTTTTACAGGACGACCATGGTTGTTCCTGTTGTAAATGGTTGGGTAGGACCGATGATTCCTGTAAAGAGAATTCATCAAGGTTGTCCTGTAGTCCTTATTATTATATGTCCTGTTTTAGGCGTATTACTCCGACGACTGAATGTTCACCCTCAGATCCATGCCATTTCATGTTCTGCTATGCTCGCACCTTATAAGGCTATTGCATACGCAGATGACATATGCTTCCTAGCGGCTGATGAAGCCTTGGTGATGGCCTCTCTACAAGAATGCTCCTTGTTTGGACATTTTTCGGGAGCATGTCTGAACTTCAGTAAGAGTATGGGTATAAGATTGGGATCCATCGCAGCCCCAATAAGCTGTATTGGCCCACTGCATCTGGTGGAAGGCCCCATTCGTATATTGGGAGTTTATTTCAGAACTCGGGACTCAGATTTTTTTAATTGGGATGCTAAAGTACAACAGGGTCGAATAAAAGTTGCTTCTTGGAATAGAGGACAAATTGGGAAAAAAAAGGGTATATTTAATTAAGACATATTTGAAACCACTGTTTCTTTATTTAAGTTATGTATTTCCTATACCGAAACAAATGGAAACTGTGATTTTCAGCCTGTTCTTTCAGGCATTATGGGGGAGCAGGCTGAATCCAATCAAAAGGAATATTACTTATCTACCCATTATGGAGGGCGGTGAGTGTATGATTAACCCCTTGTTGTTTTTTCCCAGCGTTTTTTTCATAGCAAATTTGCATCCTCTTCTGATTAACTCTCAGAGAGTCTGGGAAGCATGGTTTTATAATTCCTGTGGAGTTTGGTTCCACCAGTGGGAACATAACTCTTTACGTGTGTTGCGAAACAATGAAGGCATGCCGTTATACGAGAAACATTTTTATTTTATTTATTTTATTTTATTGTAGAGAATCAGTTTTACAACCTTTGAGTCACAAACTCATTTACAAAGGTACCTCATCAATGGGGGGGGGAAACAACAATAAAGTGAGGTTAGGACAGTGGAATGACGAGACAGGTTAGATACATAAAAAATAAATATACACTTGGAGAGAGCAGACAGCTAGGCTGCGCTGGATTAAACTTGTGGAAGGTACTAAACATAGGTAAAAGCAACAAGAGATTCAAATCGACATATGTTCCTACACTTAGAGCAATGAAAAGTATCACCTCAGATGCTTATTGCTCATTCTCATAAGACTCTATATAAGTTACTTCTTTCTTCTGTTTGTGTGACGCAGTCCCCTTTTGATAAATGTCCGGTCCAACATCGTTCTTCCCTTTTATCCTTATTGCGCTGTAAAAGACTACCTGCACACATGTGGGACTTTCATTGGCTATTTTGCCATGAAAGGATAAATGTTAAAGCTAATCACAAACACAAACAGTTTCAAGAAAGATTATGTTCTAGACCATTATGCAATGCAGCACTGGAGACGATATCTCATCTATTTTTTGAATGTACATTTATTCAGCAGTGGTGGGTTTTTTTGGCACAAAAGTAGGCTACTCCGACATTTAGGTCTGTATCCTTTCAGACGGTCATGTATGGTGTGTTTTCCCCTCAATGGTCCTCTTGGCATACAGACACTTTAAACCTTATTTTAGTTGTGATTAAGTGGACTATTTGGATGGCGAGATGTCAGTTTACTCTACAGCAAAAAGACTGTACATATTTAGAAACTGAACAGAAAATTGTGAAGGACTTAAGAACCATCTATGAACATGAACAGGCATCGCATACAGAGTCTACGCTGCTCACCTTATGGACTGCACTCCCTTGGATAACTGATTTTGATTCAGCCGTGACTTGATGGATAATTCTTACTTTTCCTATTGTATTATTTTCCTTTTAGGTTTGATCTTGTTATGTAAAGTATTACATTTGTTGGTTATTTTTTTTTTTGTTTTGGAGTATGTTACACGATTTCTTGTTTCAATAAAACTTTCCCCTACTCTTGTCAGTAGGGGTACCCTGTCACTGTGTGAGGCAGTCATTCTGACCTCGACTGTGGAGGAGGAAGGTTTGTTGCAAGGGGCTATGATGGCCCAGAGTTCTGCAGAGCACGGAGTTCTATTACAGAAGGGATCCACTGAGGTGGCGGCTGGGATGCACCTGAGGGGTGGCCAGCATATCGCCCAAGTCAGCAGTCCCATGGAGGATTCTACAGTTTTGTCATTGAGTCTTGCTGAGAAGAGGTGCTGCTTGGAGGAGGAACTCCTCAGAGTCAGTGAATTATTAGCGCAGGAGAATCGGATGGTTGATTTGGAGGATGACTGGAAGAGGAAGCATTCCACGATGTCACCAGGTGCTTTTGAGGCAGTGGGGCCTAACAAGCTCCATTCAGCCACTGAGCGGCAAATTTCTGGCAGTGGTGTGGCATCTACGGTTTGGGGGGGATCTTGTGGATGCATCCTGGTCTCTGGAAAGAGCGCTATGGGATGCGGACTGGATCCCGGTGTCATGCGATGTGTGGAAGCCGGCTGGAGAGGATGCAGATCTGCCTGGTGATGCTCAGATAAGTACTATACTGACTGTTCCTGTCCAGTCTTCTTCTGTCTTGAGTGCTGTTTCCCCTGCTCCTCAGTTTGCTTCTCAGCCTGCCTTTCCCTTGGGAGTGATGCCAGGTGAGGTGGCTGAAGATTCTGCTCTCCATGCTACAGCTATACAGCAGCCGGCTCCTGACCCCTCGGAGAAGCCTACTTATGCTAGCCATTTTCGGCAGCCTGTGGAACTGGCTAAATGGCACAGTGCTATTCGTTTGCACTATGTGGATCCCAGAGACAATCCCCCTGATAGATTTTATGTTGGGAAAACGCTTTTGAAGCGAAGTATGGGGTTCTCACCCTCTGAAGTATATGCTTTGATTCATGTCCCTGGGGAGTTTATTTTTGATATAAGTTTTCATACCCCTGCACTTTTGGAAATCTTTTGGAGTCGTTATTTGAATCTAAAAACTAACCCTTTATGGTCTGACTTTATTGTGTTACCTCTCTAAACAGCCCTTTAGGGTCATCACGATCCTGTTTAGGAATGAAGGGGTTAATGTGGTTGATATTTTGAACTGGCTCTCTAAAAAATGTGATATTCAGGGAAATCCTGTTCCTATTCTGGATGCTGATGGCTTCTGGAATGGGGGCTGGAAATTTTGGGTGAAGCTACATTCTACTGATCCTGATTTAATACATCTCCCTAATTGTTTTTTTCCTGGGTAGGGATAAGGGTTTTCTTTTCTACCTGGGTCAACCCAGAGTCTGCTTTAAATGTGGGTCTCAGACTCATATAAGCACCTCTTGTGAGGTGCTTAGGTGTTCTCATTGTGGGGAGACTGGTCACTCTAGTGCCCATTGATTTCAGACATCCAGATGTATTCTCTGTGATGAGGTTGGCAATGCTTTAGAATCTTGTCCTTTGGCTGCTAAAAACACGGCTGAAGCAGATTTTGGGGTTCAGGACCATTATATTCAGGTGGCTGTGTGGTACGGCCTCTCTTCAGTGGGAAAAATGGATCCCAGTACCTCTGTGACTGGTACCCCGCTAGCTGAGAAAACCTTGCCTGAGGAGCCTGATTTGGTTTCTGCTGACGTTGATTTGACTACAGTTGTGGCTTCCATGGTACCTGAGCCAGAGATTGTGGGGGTTGCTGGCCCTGCTCCCCCTTTGCCTTCAGGTTCAGGCCCCTTGGATGAAGGTTTTATCACAGTTAGTGGTAAAAAAGGGAAGTCAGTGAAGGGGAAAAGTGAAAAGGCTAAAAAATCCATTATCTCAGTTTCGGCTTCTCCTATAGCTGACCTGAATATTTTTGAGGTTTTAATGGAGGATCCGGAGGTGGTGTCAGAGCTGGTTCAGCCTTCTGTGCTCCCTTCTCAGCCTGAGCCTCTGGAGCCTTCCGGTGACCATTTGGATCCTAGGCCTCAAGATTGTAAAAGTGGTAGAGTGACTCGGGCATCCAGTAAAGTGAAGTGATGTTTCCCTTTTGTATCCCATGGCTCCTTTTCACTTTTGGGTGGCATCTTTGAATGCAAACAGCATTAAGTCTCCTGTTAAGTGTAGATGCACTTATTCTCATTTTTTACAGGAGAATTTGTATTGTGTTTTCTTTCAGGATGTTCGTTTACACTCTCCCGAGGAGTTAGCAACTGCCACTACTGGTTGGATGTGGGGGGACTGTTTTTGGTCACAAGGGAGGGATCTGTGTAGTGGGGTTGGGATTTGTTTTTTTCTATCACATATTCAGGTGATTCATCATATAGAAATTTTAGAAGGCAGGGCCTTAGTTTTGATATTAAATGGGGTTCTATGCCTTTGCGCTTATTGAATATTTATGCACCACAAACTACATTTGATAGGGTGACCCTTTTTAAATCACTTTATCCCTTTTTGTGCACTTCTTCTATGGTTATTCTAGGTGGTGACTTTAACTGTTCTTTACTCTACCTGGTCCCTTTTGCTAGCAGGAAGAAGGTGCGCTGTGATGTGGCTTGTTTATCTCAACTACTTGCAGATGTAGGCTTGGTTGATGCTTTTTGACCTTCTACTGATGGGTCTGGTAATACCTATTTTTGTGGTTCCAGAGCATCCCGGATTGATTATTTTTTCCTTTCTCTGGGGGTTGCTGTGCAATTGAAATCTTTACAGGAGGTGGCTATGTCTGATCATAAATTGCTTAAATTAGCCTTGTGTGATGTACCATAGGTCCGGAGGGGGCCAGGCCTTTGGAATTGAATATTGCGTTGCTAGTTTATTTAATTATTTATTTATTTATTTGCTTTTGTTTACCGGGTAAGTCACACTAGACATCCATGTGCCTATTTTCAGGTGCGACCCGGGAGAGTTACAGACATGAGTTTTACAAGTACAGTGAGTTATACAGCTTATACATACAGTGAAGTGACTGGTACATCTTTTCATACAGTGAGGTGGCTGAATATAATTTTTTCATACAGAGGGGTATCAGAAGACATAGGGAGGTGACAGTCAGTACAAAAGTCAGTACAAAAGCAACACATGAGCCATGAGGTGGTTACAGATGTCATCCCTTGTGTGGCTGTTGGGCTTCATTCCCTTTTGTTGGCACGTCAGTCTGTGTTTTTTTTATATGATGATTTAAATACTTGGTGGGGGATACCAAAAATGAAGTCAGGACCTACTTTAAAGTTATCGGTAGGCCAAATGGGAGGTTGAAGCATGATAAGCTTCGTTATCTTAGTGGTCGACTTCACTTTTGGTCTAATCTCCAACAGCACCTTGGATCTGACTGTCTTGATAGGATTAAGAAGTTAAAAAAGCTACAGTCACAGGTTTTACAGGATATAGAGAGGAATCATAAGTATGGGGTTCTTGGTAAGAAGCGGGAAACTTTACCTTTTGAATCTATGAGGCTTTTTAAGGAATCTCGTGGTATGCTGTATTTGAATACTATAGAGGGTGGGCGAGTGACAACTACTGAAGGCATTTTGGATACTATACATACTTATACTTCTGACTCTTTTCGGAGTAGATCACTTTTGGAAGTCTCTATCTGTGATTGGTTCTCTTGCAGACCGGTGCCTGTCTTGGCTCCTGAAGAGCAGCATAATTTGATACAACCCATCACATTGGAAGAATTGAGAACTGTTATTTGGTCTTTGAAACCAGGCATTACTCCTGGTTCTGATGGGCTACCTCATGAGGTCTATGAGGTACTGTGGGAAGTATTGGGAACAGAATTTTGTGAGATATTGAACACAGGCTTGCAGGCTGATGCTCTTTCTAAGAGTATGTTGCAGGGCGTTTTGCTGTTGCTTTATAAGAATAAGGGAGATCGAGGGAATTTGGATAACTGGAGGCCTTTGTCTCTCCTAAATACTAATTACAAGATTCTGATGAAGGTACTATGTATTCGTTTGCAGGGGATTTTGGGTTCTTTGCTGCATACTTCACAGTTTAGTGGGGTACCTCATAGGAGGGTTCAGGATGCTCTGATTCTTCTCAGGGAGATTCTTCATAAGTGAACTTCAGGGGAAATCTTTGGACATCTGGTCTGTTTAGATCAAGCAAAAGCTTTTGATCAGGTGGAATATAATTATCTCTGGGAGACCTTGCAGAGGTATGGTTTTCCTTTAAAATTTATAGGATGGTTACAAACTTGCTATAAGGGTATTACTCTACTACCGAGTGTGAATGGCTGGTTAGGAAGGGAAATTAAGGTACATAGGGGTGTTAGGCAGGGGCAGAAATTAAAGTCCTGGCATATTGTTAAACAATCTCTTTCTCTTCAATCACAGAAGCAATTTTACTGTGGTGTATTGCAGGATTTCTTTTATGCAGATACCTGGTTTCGGGATTTGTCTGTTTCTGAGCAACATTCTAAGCTGCAATTATTAGTTAGCAAAAGAGTCCCTAGGTATATGTGGGATTTTTTATGGCTTTGTCTACATAAACGGTTGGGGGTGAAGGGTAATATGAAGCATAAAGAGCTCTTGGAGAGATTTTGTCCTAGGGAGGAGACTTGTATAGGGGTAGTTGAAACGACGCAACATTTCTTTTTTGACTGTCCTTTTGTTGTGTCTTTCTGGTCACACTTCTATGCTGTGTGGCCATTGAACCCTTTCCAGGGTCATTCATCTGAGATCTGGGCAGAGGGGGTTCTTCCTGGCTCATGGGTTATTTATGATTCTGTCACAATTCGTCTTTTGATGGGATATATTGGCTTTCAACTTTGGCAGGCTCGGTGTAGTCTTATGCTTCGGCAGCAATTACAAACTGAGCATCAGGTTATATTCAATGTTACGAAAACAGTACTCAGTTGAAGGATGCTGGAAAGGGGGAAGTGCACCCAGATCTGTATAAACTTTGGTGGAGGAAAATGAATTGGCTTGATACAGAGTAGAGGTTTGTTGTGGAGAGTAGTATTTCTGGTGTTAGTCTCCTTTTTTTCTGGTTCTGAGTATTTTTTGGAAAGTTTCATATGTATTAACATTGTTGTATTACTTAATGTGTATCAATTAATGAGACCAAGGGTATGATGTACTACAATTTTATTTGATTGTCCTTTTGAGTTTTGAATACAAAATTACCCTACTCTTTTAGTGGGGGGGGGCAGCATTTATTCATATGTTTTGGGACTCTGAAAATGAATTTTTATATTGTATGTCTGATGTAGTACTTCTTTTTGTTTCCCTTTAGTTTTGCATTATGATTGTGTAACGTAACACTATTATGCATATATTTTACTTTTCAGTTTTAATAAAAAAACTCCCCTACTCTTTTAGTAGGGAGGGGGATGGGGTATGCTTACAGTACCTTTTCTGTTTTAGGGTTTAAAGTAGGAAGTAATGTTCTTTTGTGTGTATGTTTTCTCCCTTTTGTGATTTTGTATGAAGGCCTATTGATTTGTTTTGTATTTGCTCTTCAATTATGGATACAAATGTTCCCCTAGTCTTTTAGTGTGTGTGTGTGTGTGGGGGGGGGGTGCTCAGCATTTCATACTCAGTTTTAGGATTCTCATGACAGATATTTTTGTGTTAAATGTATGATGTAATATTTATTTCTGTTTATTATTTGTTTTTGCATTTTGATTTTGTGTGCAGTAATGCTATTGTGTGTATGTTTTTCTTTCAAGTTTTAATAAACACTTCCCCTACTCTTTTAGTAGGAATGGGAAGGGGATAGTGTATAAATATGGATTATTTAGGTTTGAGATCTCTGTATGATGTACTACTTGCTTTTGTTTTTTGTATTTTTGCTACGATATTGTATGAAGTAATACATTCTTGTATTTTGCTTTAAGTCTTGAATAAAAAATTCCCCTACTCTCTGACTGCAGTGGGCACTAATGCACTGCAGCAGGGATGGAGGAATTCAGTCCAGGTCTGGTCGAGATGGAGGAAGGTTGTGTGTTAGTGGCATCAGATCCAGTGTGTGATCTCAACATAGATGTGGATCAGGGAGCAGAAGCTCAACAATGACAAGTGGAGACTGCAGAAACTGATGAACAAATAGAAGTGAGACCTGAGATGGATGAAGAATGATTATTGCAAGAGAAATTGGCAGAAAAGAAAAGACATTTAACGGAAATGTTATTAGCTGCAGAAAACAAATTTAAACTTTCAAAACAAAAATTGGTTGAAGAACGAACAAAACTTAAAAGATCTATGGTAAGCCCTATTCAAGATGGCCATAAACGCCTACCAATATCTTTGCATACTGATAATGACCCAGAATCCTCAAAAATACAAGTAGAGATTGCAGATTCTCAACAGGTTGCTGAAGGAGATGTGAGTTTTAACGATTCCTCCACAGAATGGACTCAAGGAGGAGGAGCTCTTAGAAAAGCTGGATGGACTCTTATAAATGATATCTGGGTTCCTGCTGCAGATATTCCCATTCCAGGAATGCAGGACTTAGAGCAGACATCCTTAGTTATTACCCACTCAGAGATTTCTACTAAATCTATTGGAATAACCCCATTGATGGCTAAGTCCTCAGTTTTATCTACTACTTCTGTGCAGAGTGAAAGAGAGGTTGAAGGACCAAGAACTACACCAGATGCCAATACAGTTGGAGATGCAGAACAACAAAACACTGAATTAACCTTTCGGGTGAGTAATGCATTACCACAAAGTCCTGTATATTTGCATGGAGAAGAAACAATGGCTACTACAAACCTGGACAGCTCAATTGTAAAAAGCTCACTTAAAACAAAAATGGGGACAGAAGGGTTTTCACAAGGAAACCAAGAGAAATAATCCTATGCTGGCCTTTTTCAGAAACCAGCTGAAGCAGCCAAAAGATGGTATCTGGTCCATTTGCAATATAAAGGTCTAGCCCCAGTGGTTCCTGACAGGCTCAGGGTGGGTAAAACTTTAATTATTGACTCACTAAATTTCTCCCCCGCAGAAGTATATGCTTTTATACATGCACCAGAAGATAAAACATATGATGTTAGCTTTTGTACCATGATAGCTCTAGATAAGTTCTGGCATCTATATTATGAAAAGAAAGATGTAGACATTTGGAAAGACTTTTTGGTGATACCTATCACAAAGCCCACTATTAAAACAGTTACCCTTCTTTTTCGAAATGAAGGTATGAATATTAGTAACATTTTATTTTGGTTAGAGAAAAGATGCACTATCTTTGATCACCCCAAACCCATCATGGATGACAATGGATTTTGGACAGGGGATGGACTATCAGAGTACAGCTACCCCAAAATGAATCTGGGATACAACATCTACCAAGCTCTTTCTTTTTGGGAAGAGACAGAGGGATTTTGTTCTATGCTGGACAGCAAAAGTGCTGTTTCAAGTGTGGTTCGTTGTCTCATTTAAGTAATGAATGTGATCAAATGAAATGTTTAAATTATGGGATGTTAGGCCATTCAGCAAATGGTTGTCAGGCACCTCCAATGTGTAATTCATGTGGTGATAATGATCATTCTTTTGCAGATTGTCCTTGGGCAGAACATAATCAGGATGAGGCCTCTGACCATGAGTATTTTTTGTCACAATCTAGGAAACCTTTTAGCCCTAATGAAACATTTTCAACAGGCAGAAGGAAGGGAAGAGTGTGGGGGGGGGGAGAGGAGGTGTCTCAGAAGAGAGTACTCATAATCTTTCTCCAACATGACAGGACCCTTTTATTACACCCCCTGTACCCTACAGAGAATCAATCCAAGAGTTTCCCCAGATAGAGAATCAGAGAGGGGAGGAAGAAACTCTTTTCACTACCCGACAAGGCTCCCCATCCCGTAGGGAGATAATTCAGGTTATGTTTGTAGATAAAGGAAGGAAAGAGGCTTTGGTCCTACAAAATGAAGATACTTCTCCATCACAAGATATGAGGATAGCAGGGGAAATACTGCAAAATGGGAGTGCACAAAATCAGGCGGTTGCTTTATCCCCACTCCCTTTAAGTAATAGATTTGCAGCTTTTTTTGACATGAAGAGATCAGGTAGAAAATGAGCATCCAATGGAGATTGGAATGGATGGCTCAGAGCAATCCGTATTAGATAAAGAAAACCCTTCCCTAACAGAGGAAACTGATTGTTTAGATGTACAAAAATCTCAGAAACCACAGAAGCGGGTAACGCATTCTAGTGGGAAAATTCTGAAACCTCCTCCCTGAACCATTAAATCTAAAAGTAGCTAGTCTAAATGTGAACAGTATAAAATCTAAACTGAAAAGACTAGCTACTTATGGGGTATTGCATCATTTAGATTATGATATTTACTTTTTACAAGACACTAGATTGCATTCTAAAAGTGAAATTACTCATTCCTCTAGTGATTGGAAGTGGGGTACTTCCTATTGGTCCTTAGGAACAGAAACTTGTTGTGGAGTAGGGTTTTGTTTTCTAACACCAAGAATTCAGATATTCAGAGTTATAAACTTAGAGCCTGGACGAGCTCTGATTTTGGATGTAGAAATAAATTCAGTCTCTTGCAGATTAATCAATATATATGGACCCCCAATCTAAAGCTTTGCGAGTTACTCTGCTACAGAAAGTACAACCTTTCTTACATACAAGTAGACAAGTAATATGGGGAGGTGATTTTAATATTAATTTGCAGGACTGGAAAATCTCTGGGAACCAATATTGTGATAAAACAATGTTAAATACAATGATTAGAATAGCAGGACTTCAAGATTTTCTTGGGGTCATAAAGGGAAAGCACAACCAACTTTTTATAAAGGGCAGTTATCTTCATGCATAGATTTCTTTTTTATAAAACAACAGATATCTTTAGTAAAGGTGGAGACACTTCCAATCAAAACATATGACCATAGGCTGATTGGGTTCCATATATCTACACCCCTTCAAAGGGAAGCAGGCCAAGGTTGTTGGCGATTAAATATTTCTGTTTTAAAAGAAGAAGAGGTGATAAAACAAATACAAACAATAATCCTTGATAAAACCACTACAATAGGACTATATGAGAATATTGGTCAGTGGTCAGAAAATTTTAAGGATTGTATGATCAGTTTTTTTAACATGTTAGGTAGTATAAGAGTGAGGTCATCTTATAGGGAATATTTAGGGTTTCAAAGAGAGTTTGAGTACTTACTCTCACAGCAGTATGAAGGTAAAGAAGTTTTAGCACCTGAAACAGCGATAGTAAGAGAAAAGATGTTACAGTTTCAATACAATAGAGTAATTTCTTTGATGAAAGAACAATCATTTGGTGTTCAAGGTACTTTAGCTCAGGTGAATCCATATCTTGCTAGTCAGGAGAAAAGGGAAAAGAAAGTTATTTCTTCTTTGTTAACTACAAATGGTAAAGAAGTTTGGAGCAACAAAGACATTATGGTAAGATTAGAAGATCATATTGAACAAATATTTGGAACCCCAGCTGGGAATACGGAATTCTCATCTATGGTATTAAAAGCAAAGGAACCTCCTAAACTAGATTCTGTATCAGCAGGGAAAATGATCGAACCTTTTACTTTGCAAGAATTAGAAAAAGTAATTTCTGGATTAAAAGTGAATGTTTCCCCTGGGTCAGATGGTTTACCAGGTGAATTTTATCATCTAATATAGTCATTTATGCCCAATATTTTGTTACAACTGTTTAATTTCTTCTTAGTAGGACATATATTACCCACTCAAATATATGAAAGACTGCTAATTTTCCTTTTTAAATCTGGTGCACATAATGATATAAATAACTGGAGACCAATTACATTGTTAAATGTAGACTTCAAATTATTTGCAAAACTTTTAGGAAATCGTTTGGCATTAGTTATAATGGATCTACTAATCCCTACTCAATTTTGTTCAACACTAGGCAGACGACTTACTGATGCATTATTATTTTTAAAAAGTCTGGTAGAAAGAGAAATGGGGAATGAAGGAGATTTACGCACTTCTAGTTACATTACCAGTTTAGACCAAGCAAAGGCTTTCGATAAGGTTTCCCATCATTTCCTTTGGGAATGCCTTAGATGCTATGGGATTCCAGAATTATTTGTGCAATGGTTGCAATTATGCTATGATTTAGCATATGTTAAACCTTATGAAAACAGGTGGTTAGGTAAGAAAATAGGGATCTCTAGGGGAGTAAGACAAGGTTGCCCACTGAGCCCGTTATTGTATGGGTTTTCAATAGACCCAGTGTTATGTATCTTACAAAAATCTCCTAGAATATGTGGTATTAAAGAAAAAGGTTACTAACTTTATAAAGTAATATCATAAGCAGATGATTTATGCTTACTTATAAAGGATGAAAAATCCATGATACTAGCTTATAATTTGATCCAGGAATTGAGTAAAGTTACTGGGGCAAGTCTCAACTTTGAAAAAACAAAATGTTTACAATTAAATGGATTCCCTTCCGAATCTGAAACTTTTGTGGGTTTTCCAGTAGTCACTTCACCATGTAAAATTCTAGGAATTTATTCTGGTGGAGAAAATATGGCTAGATATAATTGGGAGAAGACTTTACAAATAGGTATTGCAAAAGTAGCTCAGTGGAATAGGTGGAAAGTTTCAAAAAAGAAAAGAATATATTATATAAAAACCCTGTTAATTCCTGTTTTTTTATTTGTCAGCATGATTTTCCCGTTACCTAAATGTTTAGAGGCTAAAGTGTTAAGTTGTATTCTTAGCTGCTTTTGGGGAAGTAAGTTAAAACCAATCAAAAGGAATGTTTTATATAAGGGAATCTGAGAGGGTGGAATAGGAATGCCACATCCAATCCTGTTTTTCTTCACCATAATGTTATATACTAACATTTTGCCCCTGATAAAAGGTTGCTCACAATTATGTGGAACATGGGGATATGAAAGGCTGCAAGGTATATTAAATGAATGGAAAAATAATGCTTTTGACCATAAAAATAAGTGTAAGCCTCGGTTAAAAAGCCAATGGGAGGAGGTTTTTGATAAAATTAAAAATTGGAGAATTAGTTATGAGTCTGTATTGCAACTTTCAAGGAAAGCTCTGTACTTAGAAGTATTATGGTCTTGTTTTGAGGAACATCCTTTTGCAAAATTTCCTGTTTATTTCCAGGAACAGATTACTAAATATATTATGGATGAAAGAATACCAGCCCATATGTGGAATACAGCCTGGTTAGGCATCCATGGTCAAATCAATGTTAAGGGAACCCAAAAACATAAATCTTTACAGGAAAGGAATTGTTCTAGGATTACATGTATAACAGTTGTTGAAACTATGGATCATTTGCACTTTCAATGTCCATATGCAGAACAGTTTTGGGACATAGTAAAGAACTGGTGGAAAAGGGCTTCTTTTATACCACCGGTGCCTGATCTGTTGTATTATGGGGTGATTCCCCCCACATTACAGAATATGTCATATAGTACCCTTAGAATGATAATGATACATTTCTTATATTGGTTATGGATGAGTAGATGTAGATTGACTCTACAGCAACAAAATATTCCAGCCTTGGAGCTATTTTTTAGGTAAATTCAGAGCTTAAAGGAATAAAAAGGGTAGAAAAAACTAAATTAGAATTAAGGGTTTGGAAACAACATTGGAAAGATTTTGATTTTATTTGATAAAATTAGTAGATTAGGACCATGATAAATACTGTCTTGATAGGATATCATTTGACCATAAAAGTAGGAAAGAAGGTTTTAATTTGTTTATAGAAACTTTTTTTTTCACATTATAATGGAGATTAGAATGAGTTGTTTTTTGTTTATATATCGATGTATTAGTATTCAACTTGAAATATTTATTCTCCTGTTCAGGAAATCTAGTAGGAGATAATAATAGGAAAAAATAATAAATTGTCTTATAAAATCTTTTTTCCTTTATAGGAATAAGGTGGGAAGATCTTATTGGGTATCAAGTAAAATTTTACATTGTAAAAGGTAATGGCGTATACAGAAAAGGAATGTCAACGTGATTTTTTTGACATGAAATTTGTCTTTGTTTGATTTTGAAGTTTTAAAATAAAAATGTCCTCTACTCCTATAGTAGGGAAGAGGAAGGAGTGGGCTAAAAGGATTTTTCTCATGTTTTATGGTCATTGTATGAATCAATATTCAGTGTTGTTGTTTCTTTATGCATGATTTGTGATGATGTAATATTGATTTGTATACATTTTGTTTTGTGGAAAAAAGCTCCCTACTCTTATAGTGGGGAAGGAAAAAGGGGTGGGTTATACTGTTTCTCTTATGTTTAAGGTTGTTGTATGAATTAATAAGTATTTATGTTTTTTGCCTTCTTTCCTTCCTTTTTTTTGATTATATATGATGTAAGATCAATTTGTATACACTTTGTTATAATTTTATTTAGATTTCAATAAAAAATCTCCCTACTCTTTTAATGGGGGTTGGGGGACCTTTTTATGTATTAAGATTTAGTTTAGGTTATTATTAATTTATTTTTAGACAATGTATAACTTTAATACTTATCTGATTTTCTTATGATTCGTATTTTCCTTTTGTGTGAGTTCACACTGTTTGTATTGTTTGATTTTTTAAGTTTATAATAAAAAATTCCCCTACTCTACTGCAGGGCGACTTGCTGCTGTGTGAGCAGGCTACTGTCAATCACAGACTGGCGACTGAGGAGAATGGTCGTCGGTTGCAGGTGGAGTCACAGGCTGTGGCACTCTTTTGAAGTATGGAGGAGTCTTGAGAGCAGATTGAGAGGAATATGGGTGAAACTAGAATGGAGATTGTCAATATACCTGAAGATGAAATTCTTGCACCTAGCACCTTTGCATGAGAGCAACTACGGGATAACCTGGAGCCTGAGGTGGAGCTTTCCGATGAGTTAAAGGCACAAGGCACCGAATGGGAGCATTTAACTCTTTCAGCTACTTCAGGACCTGCTGCAGAGTTTTCCTTGTCAACTGGAGCTTCTACTACTGTCAAACCATGGGTTGCACCTCAGCTGTGTCAGGCTGACGTAGGCGCTACCACAGTGGAAAGAATGCAGAAGTCTTTTTGGCTACCCAACACAGACGCTCCCTTTGTGTCTGAGAGCTGGTCATGGGATGATTCCTTGTTGAATTCAGGATGGATGCAAACAGAAGATAGAAGATGGGTGCCTGATCCAGACTGGCATCATTTTCACAAGGTGAGCTTCTAGAGTCACGTATTTCTGAACAACCCCCTGTGGGACCTGAGCATTTTGCTAAAATTGCCACTGCACCAGTTTTTCCTGCCGTTGCTACTGGGGATGATGTTGGGGGAACTGAAGTACCGTTGAATGAAAATTCAGTCTGGCAGTAATCCTCAATCTCCTAGGCAAGAGAGGAGATGAACTGGCCCTACATTTTCAGAACTGTTTAAAACTAATAAAGTGGATCAGGCACCAAGGAGAAATGCAGTCCACTTGCGTTATAGGGGTGGGTTACAGGACCATCCGGATGGACAATATGTTGCTAAAAAACTCTTGAAAGACTCTGTGGGTTTTGTTGCCTTGGATATATATGCATTGATTAATATCCAAGGTGGAGATACTTTTGACATTAGCTTTTAAGCTTTTACTGGACTTGATACTTTCTGGAGGAAATATGAATCATTGAAAAGTTTACCATTATGGGTTCCATTTTGGGCCATTCCACTTACAAAACGCCTTTACAAAACTGTTAATATTATGTTTAGGAATGAAGGGGTTAACATTAGGGACATTTACTTTTGGTTGGAGAAAAAATGGCAAGTCTTGTGACCTCCTGCTGCAATAATTGACTCTGAGGGTATCTGGACGGGGAGTTGGAGGTTCAAAGTTAAATTACTGATGATGGGGGATGAAATTATGCATATTCCCAACAGTTTTTTTCTGGGGAAGGATAGGGGGTAGTGTCTTATGCAGGGCAACCCAAGGCGTGTTACAAGTGTGGTACCAGAAGACATTTTAGTAGCACTTGTGATAGGGTTATATGTGCTCTTTGTGGGGATTATGACCATAATAGTTCTGTCTGCAGGAATATGTAGAAATGTAATCTGTGTGAGGAACAGGGCCATGCCTACTATCATTGTCCCTGGGTGGGACAAAACAGATGGGGAGGCCTCAATAAGAATGATCTAGTAACTGAGGCTCAGGAAAGGTACTGGCCTGCTAGGCCAGAACCTCCAAGCCAGCCCCCACCCCCACTTCCCCAGATGAAGGTATGGATGGACAAGGAGCAAGCAAGGGGGACTCTAATTCTGAGCACTATGAGTGTAGGCAGCCTGGAGCCCCTAACACATCAGGGGAAGGGAGAGGTGAGTCAAACATCCTCCACCCCTTCACTGGTACAGGGGCATTTTCAAAAAGGGTCACCAGATCTTCTAGCAAGGTTAATGTTTCTGCAACCCCACTGCCTACTAAATATTATTTTGAGGTTTTACAAGAAGTAGATGGAGGCTTGGAATCTGATACATCCTCTTTTCAGGAGTGGTATCAGAAATGGAGTGTGAGGAAGAATTGGCAGGGATAAAGGAAACAAAGAAAAAGAAAGGAAAGAAATGGAAACAAGATAAAGTAGTTGTTTAAGTTCATTTATTTATTTATTGAAATGTTTTACCAGGTGGGCACACTGAACAACAAGTTGCTCATCTCACGGTGCGACCTGGGGGGAAGGGTCACATAGGGTTGTGAAGGATGATCAGTTACAATAGTATGTGGGTAGTACAAACAATACAACATTGTAAGATTGTGTAACAGTTGGCACACAAGGAATTGTACAGTAAACAGTAGAGGAACATTGGGTAAATTACAATACATGTCCAAAATCATGCAGAAGAACATATGAATGTACAAAACCTATAGAACCATTTATAGCGCATGAGTGTACCAGGAGCAGGCTTGAGATAGTGCACAAGTGCTGTTGGAGTAAAAAGGATGGGGTTAGGTTGTGCACACTGGTGACCCAGAAGGGCAGGTGGAGAAGAGAGGGGGGAGAGGCAAGAACTGAATATGAGGAGAAGGGGTAGCCATTTCGTGATCAGTTTTTGCTTTTTCAATTAAATTATAACTGGCATCCTTAAATTTGGTCTCTTGTAACACTTGCAGTATTAAGAATACTAAGAGAAGATTGGCATGTTTAAGGTATTTTAAAACATTTCGGTCTGATATTACTTTTTTACAAGAGACCAGGTTTAATTCAGTACTAGATGTTACACAGTCAAGACGTTTATGGCCTTGGGTACCCTCTTTTTGGTAATTTGGGGAGGATGTGGCTGATGGGTTGGGAATCATTTTCCGACATCCTGAAGTGTGGGTGCATTGTTGTGTGGACCTGGTACCTAGCAGAGCCATGATACTCAACTGTACCTTTAATTGTTTCTTTTTGAGACTCATAAATACATACGCACCACAAAGTAAAAGCTCTAGAATAGATCTGTTTAACCAGATTAAACCATTTCTCTTTACAAACAAGTCAGTAATATAGGGGGGTGATATGAATTGCAGTTTGGACTTTAGGATAAAGGATGATATGCAAAAAAAATTTATTGTGATTCTCATGTTCTAAGGGGGATACTAGAAATGGCAATGTTGCACGACGCCTATAGGACATTGCATAAAGAAGGAGGAGTGACATATAGGAGAAGCACTTTTTCTACTTGGATAGACTATTTTTTTATTTCAAAACTTTTGCAAGTCTCACATATGACTGTGTCCCACAGTGAATTTACAGACCATAGTACTCTACAGTGCAGTCTTCGAATGGATAATGTCCCACCCACATTTCCTTCAGTCCCAAGGAGATGGAAATTAAATTCATCTTTATTGGCACAGCTTGACATTAAGAAACAAGTGGAAAGACTTTTTGTGTTCAGAAAATCAGTTGCTGATATGTATGAGGATTGGGGAAGTTGGTGGATAGACACTAAATTAGAAATCAAAGCCCTTTTTTTGAAATTAGGAAAGCAGAAATATAATGCGGACTACATAATGTATTTAGAACATAGGGACCAATTATATAAATTAATGTCCCTGCCCAATGCTTGTGACAGTAGAATTAAGTCTCAGATAGATATTATAAAGGGCAAAATGAGGAAATATCACTTTGACAGAGCTGCATCATTATATGCAGAATTCAAATATGGGACTGTTAACCAACCTTTTTCTGATCCTTTTGAAGCCTGTAAATACAAAACTGGGCATAAAGTGATGGAGAGTTTATTTGATGCTAAAGGGGTTTTTAAACACTGGTGGCTGAGCTTTTAGAAATTTTGAAGGACTCTTTGGATAAGACTTTAGGGGCAGTTTTTATTCCTGGATACACATGGTACCAGGTAGTGACATGCCACACCCCAGTGCTCTCAGATCAAACATTATATGAAATTGATGGCCTTATTACTCTTCTGGAGGTTCAGGAAGCCATTGCAAACCTAAGGGATGGTGTATCACCTGGGGAGGATGGCCTGACAAACACATTTTTTTAAACATTTAAAGATGCATTTGGTGGGATTTTGGTGGAAAAGTTTAATGAGATTTTAACAGCTGGAAGTGTCCCTTCAGGTTTTACAAATGCCATCATGATTTATTTATATAAAGGGGGAAATAGAAAATACCTTACAAATTGGAGGCCTATAAGTCTCCTGAACACTGATTATAAAATGTTATCATATAAATTATGTAGAAGAATGCAGAAAGCCGCTAGGGAGCTTGTACACCTGGTACAGACTTGTTCTGTTCCAGGGAGAAACATCCAGCAGAATTTAAGATTATTGCGGGACATTTGTGAATATAGGAACCAGGGTAAGTTTGAGGCTTTGTGATGGCTCTTGATCAAGCCAAAGCTTTTGATAATGTCTCCCATGGCTTTTTAATGGATGTTCTAAATAAATATAAGATTCCAATTATGCTACAAAACTGGATCAAACTTTTATATTAAAATGCAATTACTGTTCCTTCCATTAACAATTTATTAGGGGATCCTGTGATGTTAAGAAGGGGGGCCAGACAGGGGTGTCCACTTAGCCCCTTGTTATATATTTTTTGTCTTGATCCACTTTTGAAAGTTGTTTTGGAGGACACTGAAATTATGGGGTTAACACCTGATAGGGTAATATCTGCACATAAACTCTCTGCTTATACAGATGACATTTGTCTCTTGGTCTCAGATGTTCAGTCTGGCTTTAAAACTTTTTGAGGATTTCGCTAAAATATTGGGGCAGGTTTAAATTGTGACAAGAGTAAAGCATTACAAATTGGAGGTGGAGGTAAAATTGGGACTATAGCAGAAATACAGGTGATGGAGCAACAACTTAAAATATTGGGAGTTTTTTTGGGGGACAGGGATGTGGCATTATTAAATTGGGAAGATAAGCTTAGATTAGGGGAGCAAAAAGTGTTAAGAAGGAAATCCTGGGCATTTGGGAAACTGAAAAGAGTTCAAATTGTGAAGACATTTTTACTTATTTTATTTTTATATGTAGCTCATATTTTTCCTATTCCACTTTCTCTGGAAACAAGGCTTTTTAGTGTTTTTTTTTAAATGATCTGGTTCAGCAGGCTAAATCCTGTGAAAAGGGAGTTTACATACCTTCTGGATAAACATGGAGGCTTGGGGAATGGTGAATCCTGTAGTGTTCTTCCATTCTTTTTTTAGATTTTCCTCATTGAGTCAGCATATGGGGTCACATAACCTATGGGATCAGTGGACTAGAGATCTCTTTCAGGATCTAATTGACAACTGGACAATGGAAATTCCTAAATTAAGGGGAAACGCTTTAGTTCCAGAGTTTGCAGTTGCAACCATTAAGAAATTGAGAGTGTGGGGCTTCAGTAAAACTGATTTATTCAGTACACAAAGGAAAGCTTTATATCTTAATGTTATGGATAAAGTCCATGCCCCCTGAGTAGATTTTCCTAGATGCCTTCCCACTAAGCTGGAGTCTGCTTTAAAACTTTTAAGAGACAAAATAATTCCAAAGTATATGTGGGATGTACAGTGGTTAAGCTTCCATGGCAGACTGGGGATAAAAGGAAATTAGAAGCATAAACCTATAACAGATAGAATGTGTCTGAGACCAGAATGTAGAGAACAGGAGGAAATATTGGGGCATTTTTATATTCTTTGCTCCTTTGCAAATAAATTCTGGGCAGATTTGTCAATTAGATGGAACTGGGGCCCCGTTAGGCATAATCAATATGAATGTCTGATTTTGGGGGAATATATGGGTTTTTATAGGAGATATCATCCAAGCACATTGAATGTTATTTTCTCCTGTATAAAATATCATCTGTGGCAGGCTCTGTGTAAATTTTCTCTATAGCACCTAATTACTCCAATGACTGTACTTTTGACAAGTGTTGAAGCCACTTTGAATCAACTTAAACAGAAGTAAAATGCACAACTTGACAGAGGAAAGTTTGATGATTTATGGAGACATGTGTTTTGGTTAGGGTAAAAGGCTGTAGTAATGGGAGTAAGGAGCAGGGTTTTCTTTTGGAGTACTGCAACCCAATTTGTTTTCTTATTCTTTTGGTTTTGTTGGATTTTGCATATAATGGATTTATGTTTATTTTTTTCTCTCCTTGTTGTACTGAGTATGCTTTGTGATTTTCAACTGATGCTATGTAATTTCTGCAAATAAAAATTCCCCTACTCTGCCAGCAGGGGTCTTGACTTCCTGACAGCAGAGTGGAGAAGCACAGTTTGGAGCCGGACAGCAGAAGAGGAGGAAGTGCTGATGTAGCAGGGGAGAGGGCCTCCTCTCCTGTCTTGTATACCACTAGAGGCCTGAAAATGAGTTCTGATGTTTATATGGACCAGAAAAATGAAGACCGGAGTGAAGAGCTGGAAATGAAGGAAAAGGATGTGGCAATCGAGGCTGGTGTTCCTGCAGGTGAGCAGGTCTCTCTGCCTGCAGGTCCAGCTTTGGAGAATGATTCCATTTCATTGAATGAGAGGATTGAAGATATGGACACTATTCAAGAACCTTTGCAACAGGAGATTTTTTCAGAAGACAACATAATGGCACAACTGTTCAAACAGCAACGGATTTGGTTGCTGAATTTGCTTACATTGATGGATGCGGTTCAAGAATCTAATCCAGAGGACCTGCCTGTGCATGATATGAAGCCTGCAGAGGTGGTGGATGCTGGCAGTGGGACCAGTGGAGTGGAAACGAGGATGGTAGCTGCAGGTGATGCAGCAGCTGAAAATTTTGACAAGTGGCCAACGTCCCTGGTCGGTGGTACTGAGACAGCAGCTTCTGAAGGTGAAATACCACTAGCAGTAGCGGAAGGTACCTTGAGCACAAACCAAGATGTTTTTACATCCTATCAGTCTGCAGATGCTAAAGTTTGTAAAACAGGTGGAATTGTGATAACGCCAAAATGAGGCAATTCAGCTAGAAAATCGGGTGTGGGGGGCATGATCACAAAGGCAGAAAGAGGCAAGCAGACTTTGGGCAAAAGTATTTTGGGCAGTGAAAGATTGGGTGGGGATGCAGAAAAGCTGGTGGAAGGAGGAAAAGGGGTTTAAAAAAAGACTCAACTCAGAAGGCTATACATGGGGCAGCAGAACAGTACGTGGGTCACTTGCATCAGCAACATAGCACTCTACTGCCAGATTATGACCAGAATGTTTTGGTAACTGGGTTAACAGTGGAAGAGGCTCTCAAGCAGGCAGGTTGGGTCAGACATTCCAAAGACCAACCGTGGGCCTCCCCAGAGAGATTACAGAGTGCTGCAAGTGATCCCCTGGAGGTACCTTCCTCCCTGGAATTAATTGTCTCCCCTGAGATGCATGCCCTGTTTCTAAACAAATTGGCTCAAGCTGCAAGATCTATAGATGGTGAAGCTCAAAGCATGGAGGAAGGAATGGCTGGCAGTAACCCCCCGTCCCCAGCCTCAGATCCCGACCCCCCACACCCAGGCTACCATAATTCAGACGCAGCCTGCTCCTGCAGTTCCACAAGTCCATCTCAGTGAAGAAGGCCACCCTAGACATGAGCACCTTGGCGCTGGAAGGCCTGAGGCAGGGCCACAAGGCTCTAAACCTAGGACATTTGCTGGTGTATTCCATGCACCCTCTGAACAGGCCAAATGGAAAAATGCAGTTTGAATCAAGTACAGAGGAGGCCTGGAGGTGTACCCTGACAGGATACATGTTGGGAAAATATTGATCAAAGAGAGTATGGGGTTCTCAGCGCATGAAGTATATGTGCTCATACATACATCAGGTGACCCCATCTTCGATGTTAGCTTCAAAACAGCTGAGGGCTTGGAGCGATTTTGGCAGAGATACCAGGGCCTGAAACAAACACCTGAATGGAAATCTTTCATGCTATTCCACTTTCCAGACCAACATACCATACAATAACAGTTCTTGTTAAAAATGAGGGGGTTGCGATAGGAGACATTTTATACTGGTTGAAATCCAAATGTTTGGTGTTGGGGCTCGCTGACCCGATTATTGACTCAAAAGACATATGGCTGGGGGTTGGTGGATTAAAGTGAGATTACCCCAGATGAATGGAGCAATACAGCATCTCCCCAGGTGCTTTTATCTAGGGCAGGATCATGGCTTTATTTTCTATGCAGGCCAACCCAGATCTTGTTTTCAGTGTGGGGCCTACTCCCATTTGAGTAATGTCTGTGACCAATTTAAATGCTCATTATGCAATGGTACTGGGCATGTAGCAATCAATTGTCCTTCTCCATTACACTGCAATCTTTGTAACGAAATGACCCACTCCGTTCGGAATTGTCCTTGGGTGGCTCATAATGGCCCTGAAACTATGGAAAATGAGGAAGATATTGAAGAAATGTCCCAGGAAGATCAACATTCTGCTACTCATAGAGGCCAGCATTCTGGCTCTTACATGGATGGGGCAGTTCTGTCAGTGAGCTCACCAGTTCATAGTCAGGAGGCACCTGCGCAGTCAGCAAAGGAGGTTCATGAGGACAGAGATGGTGAAGTATTGGGCCCTCAATCATTGGATGAACCCAAGGTGGTACAGAGAGCTACCCCTCCTACAATCTAAAACAGGTTCTGCCCTCAGAAATATTTTTACCACCCCCACTTACCAAGCAATGGGAGCAGAAAAAGTCCTGAAGAATTACAAGGAGCCAGATGAGAAAAGATCGTGGGTTACAAGGAGGGAGTCAGGATTTCCTACTGCAAACCAGCAATAGATTTTCCTCCTTGAAGAGGAAACAATGGGCAGATGAGGAAGAAGAATCAGATACCTCTTTCATGGCCTCATCTCTCTCAGATTTGACCACGAATAATGAAAGAACTTCTGGAGAGTCAAAAATTCTGAAAAAGGAAAAGGAAAACAAAACAAAATGATCTAACAGCTAGTCACCTGGAAAAGGAGATGATGGAGTTTTGTTGTCAGATGTCACTTGACTTATAAGATGCCAGAGTCTCCTGCAGTGGGGTCACTTAACACCAACAGTATTAAAAAAAAACAGAGAAGATGCACAACGTTTTATTTGTTGAGGGAATTAATGATGAATATTATCTTCTTGCAGGACATGAGACTACATACACTTAGAGAACAATTCTTAGCTAAACAAGAATGGCATGGTGGTCCATCTTTTTGGTCTCTGAGGGAGGAGACATGTTTGGGGTTGGGCATTTTGATCTCAGGTAAGGGGGCAATAATAACCAGACTCATGGATCTTATACCAGTCCGTGTTTTGCTGCTTGATGTGAGATTTAAGGGTCATGACCTTAGACTTGTGAATCTGTATAATCCACAGACAAAATATCAATGAATTGAGGTGTTTAAGAAGCTTCAGCCTTATTTGCACACAACTAAATCTGTAGTTTTTGGGGGAATTTTAACTGTTTTTTGTCATTACAAGATAAGACAGGATTTACTAACAAATTATATAGTTATATACTATTATTGACTATGGACTTATCATTTATGGCTCTGCCACCACTACTGCTCTCAAACGTGCATCTACCTCCCTCAACAAGGCTTGTCAGCTCATCACTGGTTCCCAATGATTCACTCACATTTGTGATCTCTCTACTCAATCTGGGTGGTTGCAACTCGCCAATTGAATAAAATACCAAACCTGCATCATTGCAAAGAAAATAATGATGGGCCTGGCACTGCCAGGAGTCTGTGCACTCTTACAACCCAGAAACAACACCCACAATGCCAGAGGGTCTAAACCACTGCCTCTTCAAATCCCCTATTGTCGCACAACTCAAGGTCGAAGATCTTTTGCTTATAGGGTACCCAGCTGGCTAAACGGACTTTGCAGTGACATCTCTACCACACCCTTGCTTGGTGCCTTTAAGTCAAGGCTCCACCTCTCACTCATTTCCTCCAGCCCCTGCAACTGCCTTGACTAAGCAAACCTCCCACCTTGGTTCCTTTGCTGTAGCTGCTCTGCTGGGCCTCCACATCTCTAGCACTTTGCCAACACACCTGCACCGCTGATGCACTTCCCCTGTTTGTCTCTGACAATGCCCCTTGGCTGCTCTACTCCCACCTTCCTCCCACCCACCCGACTGTCTTCCACCTCATACTCCTACCTCCTCCCTCCCAACCCCCTCTTCTGCCCCTGCTTCTCCTTTTTCTCCCCTACCACCTCACACTTTGTGCTCCCTTCCACCCCGCTCTTCTTCCCTATGTTTCTGTTTACTAGTTCTAGCGTACACATATTCCCAGTAATGACATGTTTCTGACTTTTTACCTCCATTAATGTTTATACTGTTATCATGCTGTCTTGCTGTAATCATTGACATGGAAACTTTGCAAAAGAGCCTCAGCTCAAAGGTATTTGTAATCCTAGACCTAAATAAATAAATAAAATTAAATAATGACTCTAATTTTCTAAATAGGATCTATAAATGCACCAACTTGATTGATTGTGCAGGTGAGAAGTCCACTAGTCCTGCACATACCTTTTACTAAGATAGATTATCCACTAGGATTGACATGATATTTGCATCACAATGGATGCCTGTGGATGCATGTGAGACTCTCCCCATTGAGACCTCCGATCATGTGTTACTTCGGGTGCGTTTACGCACCCCTTGTAACAAGCCGCTGCCTAGCACAGTTTGGAGGTTTAATGTATCCTCCTTAGAGGAACCAGACTTTCTAGCAGGATTGCAGGAGGAAATTTTGGCCCGTCTTTCAGTCTTTGATCTTTATAACAACCCCCGATATGGTGACAGGACACTGAAAGTGACAGGATTATTTTGCAGTAGATGGGCTAAACAAGCAGCCACTTCTAAATATCTAAAGTATCTTAAACTAAGGCATAGGTTGCAGATTTTATTGTCTCAGATGGTGGATACAGGGGAAGATTTATCAGAACAAATAACATTGGTTAAAACAGACATGAGAAACTTTCAATATGACAGGGCCCAAACTCTGTTTTTTGAGCAGAAGTTTGGCACTCAGGGGAAAGCAAGTCAGATGAAACCATATGATAGTTGCCATCAGTGGGTGGAATCCCGGTTTATGACAGAATTGCAGACAGAGGCAGGGTATGTTACAAAGGATGGGGTGGAAGTGCTACAGGTAGTGGAGACACATGTGAGACAGGTCTTTGGACAGTCTGAGGTTGTTCAGACTCCCTAAAGGATTTCTTGCAGCATCTTGCCCTCCCTAATATTCCATGGGGGAGGTGAAGTTTCTTACTACACCAATCACCTGAGGCTGAGCTGCTTACAGTAATTGCTTCAGCCAAGTCAAGTACTTCCCCTGGACCTGACAGACTGCCAGGAGAGTTTTATAAAAAAAAAAATGGTGAAATTATTGAGTGATCATTTATTGATAGTTTTTAATAAGCTATTGAAGGGAAAGTTCCCCTTACCCCAAGCATTAGCTGAAAGCCTTTTGATTTTTTTTATAAAAAAGAAGATAGGGCCCACATTTTGAACTGGAGGCCAATTAGTCTACTAAATGTGGACTGGAAGTTATTAACAAAATTTTGTGCACCAGATTGGCGAATGTGGCCAAATATGTTGTCTCGTCAGCCCAAACGTGTGGTATACCTCACAAATCAATGATGGACAACTTGAGGTTACTCAGAGAGCTATTTAGCCAACAGGGTACTCAGGAGATTCTCTTAACTTTGGACCAATTGCAAGCATTTGATATAGTTCCCCATGATTATTTGTTTGCAGTTTTATGGAAGTATGACATACCTGAGGGATTTGTGAGATGGGTGGAACTTTTGTATAGACATGTGTCTTCCACTTCAGTGGTAAATGGTGGGAGAGGGAGACATATACCAGTTTTAAGAGGGGTACAGCAGGGGTGCCCATTGAGCCCCCTGTTGAACGTACTAACTATAGATTCTCTTTTGAGAAGGTTGGCAGTAGATAGGGACATAAGGCACATTGGGGGGTTGCAGTGTCGACAGTTCCCATTGGTTCTGGCTTATGCTGATGATGTGACTCTTCTGGTGGCAGACAGTGACACAGGAGAGAAAGACCTGAGAATTGTAGAGGCATTTTCAAAGGCATCAGGGTCCAAAATTAATAAGGATAAATGTGGGGGAGTGGTGCTAGATGAGGCACAGGACATAGGTTCTGATGCAATAGGAGGTATTCAATTATCAGACCCTCCGATACAAATTCTGGAAATCCTCTTTGGAAACAAAGATTTGGCCACCCTAAATTGGGATGCATGCACTGAGAAAGCAGAGGAGAAATTGAACTGCTGGAAATCCTTCCCTATGTCTAGGAAAACATGTTTTCTTGTTTAAAACCTTCATCATTCCCCTTTTTTTAACTACAAGTAGTATAGCTCCCTTACCTGTTAAGTTAGGAACTAAGATTTACATCATAGCCTTTAGATTGTTATGGGGCAGTATATTAAATCCGGTTAAGCAACAGATAATATATAGCCTATTTAGGAGGGGGAGCTGGACATGTCATCTTCTTTTTCACTATGTATGTGTATTCCAATATTTTACCGTTGCTAACTGGTAGTACTCTGCCATGGGTGGATTTTTTTAGAGACAGATGTGATCTGTTTTTTCATAAATGGATGACTCAATCATGGGGCCCTGTAGAACTCCCTTGGTGGGAGAATCTGTATATTTAAAAGAAGTATTTAAGAAATTGAAAGGATGGAACCTGACTGCGCAGGGCATGAGGTATACGGTAAGGAAGGCTGCCTCTAAAAATATTGTGGCAAAAGAGGTAGATAGGGTTTCTTGTTTTACTCTTCTGCACAATATTTCAACTACGGATGTATTATCTCAGCTGGCAGAAGTTCAAGTCCCTCTAAAACTGTGGAACACACTGTGGATGTGTTGCCATGACCTACTTAATGTCAGGGGGAACCACCACCACAAGGCAGTGGTAGACAGGGTATGTTTGAGAGAAGGGTGTGTGAATCAGATCAAAATGATGAGATATTTGTATTTTGAGTGCTCATACATTGATGGGTTATGGGACTCGCTGGCAACAAACTGGGGTTTTAACACAAATGCGACATATGAATTATGATATTTTAATATATTGGGAAATTGGAGGAGGGTGGAAGAAATTTCATAAGGGAATGCTGCGAGTGGTTTTAGCAATCCTAAAATGGGTTATATGGCAAATTAGGTGTCAATATGTGTTGCAGCAGAAAAATATTGATGTGGCAAGGTTAATTGGTTGAATAAACACAGAAGTGAAAGGTATTTATAAAAAAGAACGGTTGAGATTTCCACTGCAGATGCATGAGGTCTGGTGGAGGGACTGGCCTACAGCTGTGGCATCCTAAACTATACAAAGCTCTAGGGATTGAGGTTAGGAATGCTTACGTTTGATCTTCTGTTTTACTGGATTGACTTGGGAAAGAAACAACATTTTTTCATAATACAAGTATGTTTCATTCATCCTAATTTAACATGTAGATTCTAGTCTAATTTTTCTTCATGTGTTACTCTCTTGGATAGGGTTTCCTGAGGTATACTGTGGCATGAAGTTCTTACTTGATTTGGAAAGGTCTGGGTGTTATGTTTATAGCATGTTTAATCAGAACAACTGTGTTTTTGAGATTTATTTTGTTTTCCTTTTGTTTCTTTTATGATGGTATTACTTTTGTTTTAATTATGATGTGTACACCTTTGACATGGAGTTCTTCTGTATTGTTTTTGGTGCTTCCTGTTTTGTTGTTTGATGCATTGCTCTTCTTGTATATATGTATCTTTTAGTTATGAATAAAAAATTCCCCTACTCTTTTTCGATAAGTGCCATGGGATCTTTAGCATCCACCTGAACTACCACCAATCCAGGCAGATGGGACCTTGGTTTCACATCTCATCTGGAAGACAGCACCTCAGAAGTGCAGCACCCCCCTCATGCTGCACTACAATGTCAGTATTGAGATATTAACCCAAGTGCCAGATGTGGGAACTGAACCCACAGCCCTCTGATCTCCCAGACTCAGAGGCGAGTGTGCTACCTACTGAGCCACTGACCTGACTGACTGACCTGACCTAACTGAGCCACTGACAACCTGTCTGTTGAAGTGGTTGGCTCTTTCACAGGGGTCATTAACCAAGCTAATCCAATGTCAAGGGTAAAGAAGTCCCCAGCAAGATTGTCCCAGTAAGCTCTTTAAAAACCTGCCAGACATTTTTAGAATGGGTACGTTTAGTTTCTTGTTGTACTTTAAAAAAGGTGGACTTGGCGTTTCTGACTAGTGTTTTACATTTATTCTTAGCAATTTTGTATTATAACAGGTCTTGGGGATTATCGGTCTTTTTATATCTTTTCCAAATTTTGTCACAGAGTTTCAACTTGCAGAGAATATCTGCATTTAGCCACCTAGCCTTGTTACCTCTAATTCTTATGCATTTTATGGGGGAAACCTGATTGAGGATGTTTGTAAAGGTCCTGCAAAAGTTTCTGTAGGCCACATTAAGGTCAGTGATGTTGTCCAGGAAGGACAAATTAGCTGACTTCAGACTGTTAAGGTAGAATTTGTTATTTAGTTTCTTCACATTTCTAGTCTGGATGTAGATTGGAGGAGGTTGGGACTTTTTGGCAGACCAGATACAGAAAATGGGACAGTGATCACTAACATCATCAGGGGGATGCCTGCAGATTAGACCCTAGGTGGATTGGAGACAGCTATCCAATCAAGGGTTGTCTGAGTGCTTGTTTTATAGATGACACGGATGTGTGAGCTTATGACTTGTTGTAGTCCTAGCTCTTGGAAAACTGGCAAGAAAATGTTACTTGGTTTTGTGGACCAATTTAAGTTAAAGTCACCCAGGAGGATCCTGAGGTTTATACTTTCAGTCATACCCCTGGAGATGTCATATTCAGTGTCAACTTTAAACAACAGTAAACCTAGAAAACATCTGGGCTAAGTATGCAAAGCTGACATACACAGACCTGTGAATACCTTTCCAGGTGATTCCTCTCACTAAATGAAAAGAACAGCGCAATCCAGGCAACCAGATGTTGGGTGGTATGAACTTTATTCCATCAGAAGACAAACACAAACACATTCTAGTAGTCCTGAGAAAGAGTCAGAGTGACTGGAAGCACCAGAGACTACTGGAGCATGTTTGTGTTTGCCTTTTGATGGAATAAAGCTCATACAACCCAATATCCGGTTGCCAGGAGTGCACTGCTCTTTTCTGTTCATCTGGATTTGTTGGCAGTGAATGGCTACACCCATAGTTGCGTAGCACATGTTTTCTTGTTTGTTATTCTGCTCACTAAACCCACCATACAGACAGTGACCATCTTTCTCACAAATAGAGGAGTGAACATTTTTTGTATAAAGTAATTGTTGTCCCAAAAGTGTGAGATCCTGGGTTCCCCTGACCTCATCATGGATGATGAATAGCTGTGGACTGGAGGCAGGTGGTTTAAAGTTAAACTAAGACAAACTGACACAGACATACAACACCTTTCCAGTTGCTTTTTCTTAAGAAGAGATAGAGGCCACTACTTTAATCAAGGCCAGCCAAAGCCCAGTTTAAAAATGTGGTTCTTCTTGACACTTAAGTAACACCTGTGACAGAATGTGCTGCAATCTGTGTTTGGACTATGGTCATGTGAGCACCTACTACGTTAATGACCTGAGATGCAATCTATGTGAGGAAAGTGGCCATTTTTACAGAACATGTCGGTGGACAACATGCAACAGGGGAGACCACCCTAATCAGGATGACCTGTTAGTTACTGCCCAGAAATCCTGCATCAACAAAAGATGGTAGTTTATTTATTTATTTATTGCATTTTGGTAACTGGGTGAGCCCACTGAGACCAGCGGTCCCTTTTCAGGGGCGACCCAGAGTTAATTACATACACTGTTTATAAGTTCACATACAATCAGCATAGCTCAGAAGTTCACAGTTTACATCTGGATAACAGAAATAGCAGCAATAGACATAGGATTCACATACAGAGTACTGCAACAGTAATTAGTCACAAAGGAAAGAGACAGTCAGACAGTGACATCCAGGGTGAATAGCAGGATAAATAATGTCCAACAGGTTCTTGTGCTATAAGGAATGCATTTTAGGAGTCAAGACCAGCTATAGGGCGAAGGACCTACTAGCCCTTCAAGAGTGCACAGGAGAACAGCATTTTGGGCCAGGAGGTGGGGTTAATGGTAACAGCCACAAAGACACTGCCCAGGCATGTACACTTTTAGGCCGCACTTAAACCCTTCAAGGGTGAAGCTTCTGGTAAGATTCTGTGGGAGTGAGTTTGAGAGGTAGGGTGCAGAGTACCCAAAGGATCTCTTGCCTAGACTGGTGCCTACACGAAGGATACTGAGGGGGTGGCCAACTGATTACTGCAGAGCCCACTGATGAGCTTTAGGATTTAGGAGGCCTGTTAAATTAGGGGGAGGGCCAACATTGGTGAATTTGTAGGTCAAACATTGTAAGGGATAGGACAGTTTATGCCCTACTGAGGGCCAGTGGAGGTCTGCAAGGACCTCACAATGATGCCTCCTAGATGAGGAGCAGGTAGCAAAGCACGCAATCCTATTATAGAGGACAGACAGCTTGCGGTGTTCACTCTACTTAAGAAAATGTAGGAGGGGAGCAGCGTGCTTTTGGCCATAGCGCATTGTGCATCATCGATTAGGGAGTTTCCGAGCCTGTAAAGAAGGCCAAACTTCTGGTGAGTGATCTTAGCTATATAGTCTATGTGAGGTTTGTATGACATTTCTTGATCTAGGTAGACTTCCAGGTATTTAACTGGGTCTATGTGATAATGGCAAATGTCTAAAGGCAATCACCATTATCGCACAGTCAGAGTGCCGGAAACATTTTCAGCACTCTGACAACCTCGGCGCACAGGACAATGGTGCCAGCAGAGTTTTTTAATGTTTCTGTGGGGGGGCTGTGCCCCCCACCTCACCCTCTCAGGGGGCTTTGCCCCTGCACCCCCTTTCTTAAGGATTCTCAACTCCTGGGGCGGTGCATGTCGGGGGGCTGAAAGCATTAAAAAAATAAAGGTCCGGTCCAGGTGCAATAAAATCACACCAGCGCCAGGACCCAAACCAGGTAACTCACCCACCCCAACCACTAGCCAACCCCTGACATCACTACGCAGCTTGGCCATCCACTGCAGCACCACCCCCTACAGCCCCTCTGCCCCCTCCCAGCCCACGCTCACCATGCTCACTCCCCCCCGTGCACACGTACACATGCCTACATCCTGTCACCCAGTTTGCCTACCACCTCATCCGGTTGCCCTACCCTCCCATTGCCATGAGGGATTGTGCCAGTAAGGAGTCACCATTACGGACGGCACCCTTCCTCCTGTGCCCACCTCATGGGATACCTATTTAACCTTATCCACAACTTTAGTTAGTGTCCCTAAGGCTGTGCAGAGCTGAAGCAGGTGTTGCCTATCTGTTCCCAGGTGCCTGGTCCTGAATAGAACATCCTTGGTTTCTTGTCATTCAGCATCAGTGAGTTAGAGGTAAACCAGGCCTCTATTACCATGAGACTGGCCTGAAGCTTTGTAGTGATGATGCTTGGTTGAGGATCACTACAGTATACAACTGAGTCATCTGTGTACAGGATCAGGTTTTCCAGACCACAGTCCCACCCAATGTCATTAACAAAGAGGGTAAAGAGTAGATGGCCTAAGATCGAGCCCTGGGGTACTCCAGTTGTGACTGGTCTATAGACTGATTGCACCCCTTTCCATTTTACCTTTTGGGTCCTGTTGAGCAGATAGCTTTCAAACCAGGTGAGCGAGAGCATGTCAAGTCCAAGCAGTTGAAGTCTGCAAAGAAGCAATTTATGGCTAACCAGGTCAAATGCCTTTGACAGATCAATGAATATAGCCCCAGTGTGGGACCCCCTGTCCATGGCACCCAGGGTGTTAGCCGTGAGTCTGATTAGGGCTGTGTCAGTTCCATGGCCTCTTCTGAATCCATGATGATTATCAGCCAAGAGCAGATGTGGCTCTAGGTAGCTCTGCAATTGGTTGCAGACCAGTCTCTCCTGCACCTTCACTAAAGGGCAGAGAATGGAGATAGGCCTGTAGTTCCCCGTGTTTACATGTGGCCCTGTCTTATGAACAAGGGCTACAACAGCCACCTTCCACTTGCTAGGGATGCTCCCTTCAAGTAGTGACCTGTTTATTAGCATGGTAACAGGTAGAGAAATAGCTGAGGCAGAGGCCCGCAGCAGTCAGGGCTCCAGTTGGTCATATCCAGGGGAAGAGTCAGGGTTTATTCATTTCAGGAGGGGTAGCACTCCTGATGGCTTGACCAATTTGAGATGAAATAGAGGCTAGTGGAAATCCCATTCGGTGGCTATTCTTCGAGGAGGGGCAGTAGGAGTAGGGGGGGTTTATAATTGTCAAGATCAGTAAAGAAGGTATTGAATGCCTCAGCTACTGTGGTGGCTGTACAAAAAGCTGCTCAAGATCCTAGCCTGGCATCACCACATTTATTGGAACAACCTCAGGAACTGCTCTGGATACTGCACTCTCAGGTCCCCAACACTGAAGTAACACCGCAGGCCTTGGATTCCCTGCCTCCCCCTTCCCAGATGACAGGTTACCTGTGGGTGAGAACCTGGCATCAGAGGAAGAGGAAGTGAGAACCACACAAAGTGTTGATCCCCAGCCAGACCCCCAAGATATGGAAGTACAGCAAGACAACCTAGACAAACCTGCAGTGGAGGAAATTATGCCTCCACTGGATATGACTGTGATTGCAAGAAAACGATCATTAGAAAGGCAGCAGCCAAAGTTGAAAATGTCATGGAAGGACCCTTAGGATGCAGCAATATCACTGGAAAATAAATTTGAGTCATTCGCATCAGATAGTGGTGATTCAGATGAAGGTATGGACTTGGAGGCTTCGTCAACAAGGTCTTCAGAAAAGACTGGCATCCTCAGAAACAGAAGATGATGTCCAGAGTTCTTCATCTTCCAGGGAGAGGAAGGTTTGGATGGGATCCAGAACCAGAAGTGGCAGAAATTACAGCAAAACCACCCTAGTGGTTATGATTTTTTTTTATTTTCTTTTTTCTCTTCCAAATGTCTTCTCTTTCAGATCTTAAAATTGCCTCACAAAAGGTTAATAGTATTAAAAGCTCATAAAGGAGATTGTTAACCTTTCCTATATTGAAATGTCTGAATTTTGATATCTGTCCGCTTCAGGAAACTAAGATGAACCTGTGTTCTGACATTTCTTAAGTCTAAATATTATGGTGCTGGGGGACATCCTATTTTTCCTTTGGATAAGATAGATGTGATAGCACAGGTGTTCTGTTTAAGGGAACACCATTTTTTGTTTCTAAATTTGTAGACATCTTACCTGGAAGTGTAATGGTAATAGACTTTCGTTATACACTAATAATGGTTTATGGAGACTTTTAAATATCTATGCTCCATAAACCAAACAAACATTTGTCAGTGCTGAATGTTGGCTTGCTGGCATTGGCATTGGTAGTGCAGGTGTTAGAGAGATGCATAATAGGAATGGCAGTGAGGTATTGAAGAAATGCCAACCACACCCCCCATCCTGCAGAGACTGTAAGGCATTGCGGGTGTGCCTTTGAGCCATCGGCCATAACTCTTATGCCATTCCACCTCACCCCACCCTGCAGACACTGACAGGTGTTGCAGTGTGTTTTGGGGTCTTCAGGCCTTACGCTCACCCCATTCCATAAAGAAATAAGCTGAGATGGGTGCAGTATAGGAGAATGGGGTGAACATTAGGGCCGATGACCCCAAAGCACACCTCAATGCCTGTCAACGTCTGCAGGGTGGGGGTGGACTGCTGTGAGCATTATGGTCGAAGATCCCAAGTCACAGCTCCGACACCTGTCAGTCTCTACAGGGTGGGGCATTATGGTTGGAAACTTTAATGCCCTGGGTGTTTGTTGGTATTTTCACTCCAAATTTTCAACATGGGCTTTTTGGGACCCCGCCTCATGAATAGTGGCACTATCATTTCATTACTCAATCCTGAAAGGTGATTTTGCACAGTGACTGTGCCATTCGGTGCCACAGGTGCGAAAACAAATTTCTGGCAGGATGCAAAAAATGAAAGCTGTACTATTCATGAGAAGGTGTAAGAAAATGGCAATGTTGAAAATCTGGAGTAAAAATATGAAAAATTGGTGAAGTTAAGAACGTGAATAGAAACTGCACAATGCACACCCATAACACAATCATTTTTTGGAATTTTTCAACCAAATTTTCAACATGGGCATCTTGGGACCTCCCCTCATGAACAGTGACACTGTGATTGTGTTAATCTGTCCCAAAAGTTGATTTCCTATAGCTACTGTGCCATTCTGAGCCACAAGTGTGAAAACACATTTCGGGCAGGATGTGAAAAATGACAGCTTTACTGTTCAAAATCAGTGTGAAAAAATGGCAACATTGAAAATCTGGAGTGAAAATATAAAAAATTGGCAAAGTTACGAACGTGCGTACATAATGCTCAACACATAACCATAATGCGGTAATTTTTTTGGAATTTTTTCACCATGTTTTCAACATTGGCTTTTTGGTACACCACCTCATGAACAGTGGTACTGTTGTTTTGTTAATCGATCCCGAAAGGTCATTCCACATAGTGATGGTGAAATGACCTTTTGGGACCAAGAAAAGAAATGACAGTGACATGTTCATGAGGTGGGGTCCTAAGAACCCCATGTTGAAAATTTGGGGCTAAAATTTCTAAAAATGGTTGACATATCAACCTAAGTTGAAACCCCCCATTGACTCCCATTATACAGCGCATACCGGATTCTTCACTTCATAGTTCAGCTTTGAAGAGTGCAGACATGTCACAGTTCAGAAAAGATCACTGCTCCTGACCTCCGGAGGTAAGTATGGGTGAGGTAGGGTGCGGGGAGGTGGGTGCTCAGAGGGAGGGTTGGGATAGGGGAGGGGGACAGTGGACACAACGATAGACTGGTTTCTGTTTATATGAAAAATACAAAACTTCTGGGGACCATTTTCTTTATTTTACAGGAAAAAAAATTAAAGGCATTTAGGCACACTGGGGTGGGCTGCCAGTGTGCCACAACAGTGTATGGGGAAGTATATGCCAACATGGGGATTTGGCTCCCCGATGTTGGCAAATAATACAGATGGGTTTGGGATGGGGGGGGCGCATCCGCACCAGAGTGGGCATCCCAGTTTCAGGAATATTAAACAATGATTTCAACACACTGGGGCGGGCTCCCAGTGTGCCACATTAATGGGGGAAGGGGATACATGCCAACACGGAGAATGGGCACTCTGATGTCGGCTTTCTGGGGAGTGTGTGGCAGGCTGCAGGAGCTGCCATAATTATTGAAATGTTTCACCATGAAAGGCACACTAAACAAACTCCTTACTCCTGAAGCAAAGCATGGCACCGAGTGCTCAGCAGCAGGAGCTGACAGCTTGCTCCTGGAGCACGGCCTGGGGACAGAGTGCTCAGCTGCAGGAGCCAACAAGGTTGTGAGGGGGGGAGGTGCCACTGCAATGATGAATCTGTTTGTGATTGTAGCAGCACATTTCTTTCAAGTTTTTGGCTCTCTTCAAAGTTTTCTGTTTTCACCATAATGCTCACTGATTGGCAACTGAGGGACGCACCCATTAAAGCGTCCCCTGCATTGGCCACAACACTGACACACCTCTGAAATGTGCTACTACCCCAAGATGTTGCTTGCACATGCACGCAAGCCAACATGAAAAGGAAGGATGGAACTTTTTCACTTGCTACAGCCATATTTAGGTAGCCAATCATAACTGCAACTGTAAAATGGTGAGGAACAGAAACAGCGATGGCAACACAGTGCTTGCCATTTTGGTGACTTACAGTCCCCCCACCTCCTTGAGTTGTGCCCCACAGAGTTGTTTTGTTAAATTTTCCTAAAGTAACAAGAACAAATACACAACAAACATAACAACAACTACAAGGTAGAAAAGAGAAAGAAGATCAAGTGAACATAAACCTCCCTCCCCCCTTCCAATACCCACCCATGATAATGTAACCAAATCAAGGAGCAGGGTAACATTAAATATATTGATATTATCACCATATGAAAAAAACATGGAAAAGAAGTAATGTAGTAGACACAAATAACAGAACCCTGCAAAACAGGGACCCCCATCCCCACCCCCAATCCCACCCTCCTCCCTACTACCAGGGAGCCCACCTCTACTGTAAACCTGAACGCTGACTGGGGAGCCAGGAGAACAGGGCATTTTCTGGATGCATAGGCAAAGAATTTCAAGAGGTACTCTAATAACCAACAGCAGGGCTAAACCCAGGGGAACCCTAGCGAGCAAGAAAGCATAAAGGAGATAAAAAATCTATGAAGTTAATAACGTATATGGGGTTCCCATATTTTCTGGTAGGTGGAAGTTCTATGGGAAATATTAGCAATAGTCCGTTCAGCTTGTAAAGAGAACAATATTTCATGAAACCACTCAGTGTAAGTAGGGATATTTTGGTCACGCCAGTGTCTCAATGTGACCTTTTTTGCACAAAGTGAAATAAGGGACATATGATACCTTTGATTTCTAACCAGGTTATTTTCATAATCTCCCAGTATACATATCTCCAGGAGAAAGACCCAAGAAAGACCAAGTAGTGGATCCAGGCCTGATTGAATCCAGAAGGGAGCAACCTTTTCACAAAACCAAAGAACATGAAATAGAGTACTGGCTTCTTCAGTACATCTAGAGCAAGTATCAGAGGGTAATCTTCCCATTTTGCATAGTTTGTCCGGAGTGTACTAGAGATTGTGCAAAACCTGAAACTGAAGGAGATGGTACCTGTCCCATTTAATGTATCTATATAAACGTTTCCAGATGTGTGGCCAATCACAAGGAGAATTGGAAGAGGGTAAGGCCTGATCCCAATAGTAAAATGTTTTCCCCTCTGACTGAGCCAAAGAATCCTGGAGAGGAGCTGCAATTGTCTTCGCCACAGGGAGTGGCCATAGGAAGGTTGCAGAAGCTGTTGGGTCGGCCGCATCGGCGGCGACCGGAGGAGCTTCCACCACAAGAAGTGGCCACTGGAGGATCTGCTGATGCATTAGGGCACCAAGAGGGACTCAGACCAAATGCTGCATCAGCGGCACAGCTGGAGAGCCTATAGAAAGGCAGGCCAGAAGAGCGGGCCAATCAGAAACAAAGGTAGGATTTTTTTGACTCGCGGCCGGGCTATAAATTAGCAAGCCCAGCCACCAACTCAGAACCACATGGAGGAGCTGCAATTGTTTCCTGCCCACCAACCCTGGCCCCAACCTCGACATCGACCTCTATTAAATGGTCTAAGGGGAGAAGCAAGGGGGAAAGAGCTATTGGAGGGGGAGAACTGGGCTGAGATACAAGCTCTGATACAGACTTAAGTGTTATATTGGGTTATGTTGTGCTCTGTATGAAATGTTAATGTTTGCTTGGTAACCATTTTCCTCCACTTACAGGGGTGTTTCCTAGCCTAGTAGCTTGCCCAGGGGGCATTGAGAAGGTTTCTAAATAGGTCCAACAGGGCTAGAGGCAAATGAAGGAGCAACCGACTTGGGGGGGAACCTAAACAGGATGGGGACAGGGCTAAGGCAGGTGCCTCAAATCACAAGGGCCGGCATCTTTGGAAGGGTGGTGGGATGTACTGGGTTTGATTTGGCCATGGTTCTGGCCTTTGCATGGAGGATGGGGGGCTGCATGGTGTGCCATCAGCTGGCACAACTAAACGAGAAGGTCAGATGGTTAAGGAGGATGCTGAGCAGGGGGTGGAGAAGAAGGAGGCTCTGCTGAAAGGGGAAGGTGGGATGGGGCAGAAGGGGGGGGAAATGGGGAAGTCACTATGGGTCCAGCAGCTGCACCTGGGATGGACGGCACAATCATAAAAGAAGGTATAGGAGTTGGAATATGGGGAGCTCCAGGGGGCTCAGTTAGGGGGGTCCTGAATGTGATAAATGCCAAGAATATGGGCAGGTTGTTATGAGCAAAGGTCCAAGGGTTGCACGGAAGGGAGCAAACTGGGAAGGAGCACCAGCAGGGAGAAGCAAGGTAGCAGACATAGAGCATAATAACAGATTCACACCACTAGTATTGATAAAAGATGGGGAGGATGATGTAACTGGAGCAGAGATGGATAGAGGGGTGAAGGGAGAGCTGGGCATGATGGAAGGCTCATTGAGTAGAAGGAGCGGGGTTGTGAATTTGCAAAAGAACACACAGGTGGCAGGAGGTGCTGTCAGCTCAGTAGACAGGAGGAGTGGGGTTGTTAACTTGCAAAAGGACACGGGGGCAGGGGGAGCTGTCAGCAGTGGGCAGTGTGCAAATGAGGTGGATAGGGTGGAGGAGGCATGGGCACCAAGGCTGCAGGTGGATTCAGGGCTAGAACAGGAAGGAAAGATTGGAGTAGGGAGTGTCTGCATAAGGAGGAGGAGGACTCGGTAAGGAGGAAGTGGGTAGGCCAGGGGGACCAGCAGGGATATAGGGAGAGGGACAGTAGGATAAAGAACATTGGGAGGGTGGAAATTGGGTCCTTGGGGGGCATTAGTACCTGGGGAAGCTGCTGGGATGGTCCAGAGTGACATATTAGGGAGGGGGGGTGCCTGGGACAGAAGGGTCAGTTAGGAGAAAGAGCTGGGTTGGGGCAGCAAATGGGGCAGATGGGTCAGTTAGGAGAAAGGGCTGGAACAGAAGGAATAGGGCAGCAAATGATGCTCAGATAGGGGGTTTGGCCAGCACCCAGATGGAGGGTGAGACCAGAGAAGTGGATGAGGTAGGGAAGGGAAGAATTGATAATAAAGGGGGTAGGCCTAAGGATAAGGAGGAGGTTAAGGTGCTCCTGTTGGGGGACTCCATGATTAGGGGAATTCAGTGGGAAGGGCAGGGCAAGGGGAAACCCTATGCTGTAAAGGCCAAGAGTATTTCAGGCTTGACTGTGCATAAGGCCAAGAATCTGGTCTATGCTCTGGTGAAGGAATGTGGAGGATGCCCTGATGTTTTAGTGCACCTGGGCACAAATGATGCAGAGGGAAATAGTGTGCTGGAGATTCAGGCAAGGTTTCGTGAGCTAGCCAGGGTCTGTCATGCCACAGGGTGCTCGGTCGCCTTCTCGGAGATCCAGCCGGTGCCAAGAGCCAGTGTGGGCAACAAACAAAAAATTTGAGAGGTTAATGAGTGGTTCAATGAGTGGTGTGAAGTTAGGGGATACGGGGTTGTGGGGGTCTGGGGTGCAACCTGGAAGGACAAGGGGCTGTGCACAAGGGATAGGCTCCACCTCAATTTGGGAGGGAAGGAAATACTAGCCAGATTCTTTCAAGCTAGGTGGAGTTTAAACTTGTGAGGGGGGAGGGCTGGGGCATGAGGCTGATCCTAGCATGTCCATCAAGGATGGACTCGGTCTTCTCCCCCAAATGGGGAAGGGGGGTATATAACAGGAGCAACAGACTGTGCACAGGAGGGTGCGAGCAGGTGGCTACCTGGGAGCTCTCAGGTTGGAGAAATGAGGGGGGTAAGGGGAAGGGATGATGGGTGGTCCTGATTAATGCCAGGAGCATGGGAAACAAGATGCCTGAGCTCCAGGCAATACTAGTAGATGGGGAAGTGGATGTGGCAGCTGTCACTGAAACTTGGGCCACTCCTGGTCATGACTGGGATCTAAACCTGAGTGGGTACACTATGTTCAGAAAGGACAGGTCAGTGGGCTGGGGGGTGGAGTAGAACTCATCATTAAGAATGGTATATGGATAAGCAGGGTGGAGGGTCGGAGGGTAACGTGGAGGCATAATGGGTCACCTTGCAGACACCAGGGGCCAGAGGGTAAAAATTGTGGTTTACAGGCCCTCCCATGTTGGCAGAAGATCTGGAAGAAGGTCTGGTGGCAAATATTAAGGACCACTGTGGTCAGGGCAGGGGTAGGACGGTGGTATGTGGGACCAAAACATGCCAGGGACTGATTGTGGAACTATGATGTCCTCATCGGCCAAGGAGCAGAGGCTGCTGAACGTCTTCCAGGATGCATTCCTAAACCAGCAGGTGGTTGACCCGATGAGGGAGTGTTGTATCCTGGATGTGGTCTTGGCAAACTGTGACCTGGTTAGGTACCTAGAGGTGGGGGACCCACTGGCTGACAGTGATCATGACACGGTCTGGTTTTCCCTGGATCTGAGGGGAAGGGAAGATCGCACAAAGATAGTGGTAGTTGACTTTGTTGGGGGGGATTTCAAGGGTATGGAGAGGATCCTTAAGGGTCATTTGGAGGGGATAAGGCTGGACATGGACACTGAAAGCAGGTGGGAAATTATTAAAAGGGGGATCCAGGAGGCTACCATGTCCTGCGCAAAAGTGAGACTCAAGTTTGGTAGGACCAAAAGGCCAAGTTGGTGGACTAGTGAGGTCCTGGAAGTGGTGAGGGAGAAGAAGGCTGCATATAGTCAGTACAAGTGTTCACGTGGGATTACGGACAAGGGAGAGTATCATATGATGGCTAGGAGGGTCACCAGGGTGGTGAGATTGGCCAAGGCAAGGATGGAGCAGAGGTTGGTGCAGGGGATCAGGAGGGGGAAAGGGTTCTTTAAGTGTATCAATGAAAGAAGGAAAGTGAAGGGGTAGATTAGTAGGATGAGGTCAGGGAAGGGGTAGGCTGAGGAGGCAGGGGAGCAGGAGGAGGTACCCAACAAGTACTTTGTATCGGTCTTCACTAGGGAGGACAGTGGGACTGCACCATATGGGGTGAGGCAGGTTGGACCTGCAGAAGAGACGGGAGTCACAAATGTTGAAATCCCTGTTGGTACTAGGGAGGATGGTGAAACTGCACTGTATGGGGGAGGCAGGTTGGACCTGCATAAGAGACGGAGTCACAGATGTTGAAATCCCTGTTGGTAGGGTGTGGGAAGCCCTCAGGTCCCTAAAAATGGAGAAAGCACTGGGTTCAGATGGAATTCATCCCAGGGTGCTAAGAAAATTGGCAGATGTTCTGGCTGCACCCCTGGCAGGCCATTTTAACACTTCCCACGAGATGGGAAGGGTGCCTCAGGATTGGAGGATGGCCCACATCGTGCCTATTCACCAAGGTGATTCAAGAGAGGAGCCAGGGTATAGGCCTGTCAGCCTGATGTCAGTAGTGGTCAAACTGATGGAGGCTATCTCAAAAGAGAGGCTGGGGGAGTTTCTGGAGGAACAGGAATACCTGGATGACCATCAGCATGGCTTTGTCCCAGGCAGATCATGTCAGACTAACCTTGTGGAGTTCTATGACTGGGTGACAAAGGTGCTGGACCAGGGGAGGCCAGTGGATGTCCTCTTTCTAGACTTCAGCAAGGTGTTTGATTCAGTAACTCATACTGGGCTGCTGGGCAAGCTGGGGGAAATGGGGGTGGGGAAACGGATGGTCAGGTGGATAGAGAACTGGCTATCTGGGCATACTCAGAAGGTGGTGGTAGGGGGGAGTCCCATCTCCTAGGAAGGTCATTAGCGGGGTCCCACAGGGATCAGTTCTGGGCCCACTCCTGTTTAACGCTTACATTTCAGACATCAGAAAAGGTATCAGGGGCCAAATGAGCCTCTTTGCTGATGACGCGAAGCTGGGGGCTATGGTGGATGGGGAAGAGGGTAGAGTAGCCCTATGGGAGGATCTGAAGGCCTGGAGAGGTGGTCATGTACCTGGAAACTGAAATTTAATACAGGGAAAATGCAGGGTTCTCCACATGGGGCTTAGGAACCCAATGCATGTGTACACCCTGGGAGGAGATACACTTCAAGCTTCGAGTGAGGAGAGGGACCTGGGGGTGGTGGTAGTAGATGCCAAAATGAACAAGTCTGAGCACTGTAGGAGGGCTGCGGTCAAGGCAAATAAAAATGCTGGCTGCATCGCCAGGAGGAGAACCTCAAGAAGCCAGGATGTGCTTTTTCCACTGTATAACTGCCTGGTTAGACCACACCTTGAATACTGCATGCAGTTTTGGCATCTGCACTTAAAAAATGACATTGCACACCTGGAGAGGGTCCAGAGGAGGATGACCAGAATGATATGGGGTCTAGGAGAAAGGTCCTATGGGGAGAGACTTAAGGAGCTCAACCTGTACTCCCTGGAGGAGAGGAGAGACAGAGGGGATATGATCAAGATCTTCAAGTATCTAAAGGGGTAAATAGGATAACCCAAGATAGGGTGTTCCGGAAGAAGGGGGCCACCAGAGGGCACAATTAGAGGCTGAGGGTGGGAGACTCGAGGAGAGAGAAGGAGGTGTTACTTCACTGAGAGGGTGGTGGAACCATGGAATGCACTGCTTGAGGAACTGGTAGATGTGGATTCTGTGTAAGGGTTCAAGACAGACTGGGACAGGCATAGGAGGAGGGTGAAGCTGAGTAATGCCAAAACTGTGGGGGAACTTCAGACAAGGGTGCGGGGATCTAAAGGGGAGGCGGGGAAGGCAGCAGAAGTGCCCATCACGGGTACTGATTCTCAAGCAGACTCGATAGACCATGAGGCCTACTCTGCTGGCATTTTAGCATGTTAGAATGATAATAAAAAGAAATAACATGGGAGCTAGGAGCTGAGGTAACCATGGAAAGTACTCGGGACTGGTATGAACTTTCCCAGGGTCTGGAACCAAAATAAGACACAAGCATATGAGTTGGAAGCATTTGAAACAGAAAGAAGAGGGTAGATAGAACTTACACTGGGATTCCTGAAATGTCGAGAGTTTTCAGGCAGATATCAGGTCCGACATCCTACCCACTTCAACAAAAGGCCAAAAGGAGGAGGTGAGGGTACAACCTCCAATCTTAAAATTGGGATAGCTAACTATAGGCTTAGAGATGTCTGTATAGGATTAAAGCTTGAGGAGGTCACACAATTGCAAGTGGGCGCATACAGATGCTTATACAGTGGAACCATATAAAGGTCTGGGGAGTTTTTTAAGAGAAATATAAAGAAGGGAGTGAATGTCCAACCCATATAAAGAACAAAGGGTCTGTTCTATCTCTAGCCATACGGGAGTGTAATTTGATGGGTCTTCTTCTAGATAAGACCATAACCAGAGGAAGAACCTGGAACAGTGAATAGATAAATAATAAAGATAGAATTTGGATACCTGAAAACCACCCTGTTCTTAGATCGCATTAATTTGAAGAGAGCCCTGCGAGGGGTCTTACAGAAAGGAGATAATCCTATCAAATTGAAGGAACCAAGATTTTGGCAAGGTGTGGTTAAACATTTGCAACTGGTAAAGAGGACAAGGGAGAACATTCATGTTCACAATACTAAGGCAACCCCAAAGAGAAATAGGGAACAGGGCCCAATGTTGGAAATCCATATGGATGGTGTTGACTATGGCATCCAGGTTATGTTGTTTGAATTTGGAAGGCATAATACTAATGTACATACCCAAGTATTTTAATTTATCATGGGTCCAGACCAAACCCAGATATTCCACCTCAGACCTCAAGGTAACACCATTGAGCGACATTACCTCCATCTTAGTCAGATTCAGTTTATAAATCGAGAACAAAATGAATTCCCAAATAATATCTAGAGCAGCAGGTAAGGACGAGGCAGGGGAGGTGAGATGATGAAAAATGTCCTCCGCGTAAACTGAAAGTTTATACTGAGAGCTCCCTATGGAAATACCCATAACCTGAGGCGAGATTTTAATTTTCCTGACCAGCAGCTCAAGAAAGAGATTAAACAGAAAGGACAAAAGCAGGCAAAACTGTCTGGTGCCTTGATACAGATGGAAAGGGGCAGATAGTACCCCATTACAAAGGATATGGACCGAAGGATGGGAGTAAAGTACCTAAACCCAATGAACAAAAGTAATGGGAATATGAAACTCAGGTAGTAAATTAAATAAATAGTCCCATAAGACCCTATTAAAGGCCTTTTCTGCATCCAAGGAGACTATCACCGATGACATGCCGGACTCCCTGGATGCAGAATTGAGATAGAAAAGGGTGTGGAGATGGTCTACAGAGAGCTGTCCCACCACGAGGCCAACCTGCTCCCAGCTGATAAGCGAGCATCAACAGAATTGGTTATTTATAGTAAGGGGGGGTGTGAGGGGCACAGCCCACCATAAAGGGAGGGTAGGGCAAAGCCCCATAAAAAGTGTACTTTGCTGTATGTCCCCATGCTGTGTTGCTTTCGCTGTTTCTGTTCCTCACTGTTTTACAGTTGCTGTTATGACATGGATCCCCATATTTATATATTGCAAGACATCTTGAATGTGCAAGGGACTTCAATTGTGTTTTTGCAACTTAAGATAGGGAGGATAAACCTGAGAAACAGTTTTGTGATTCAGACTTCTCAAATAAGTTATTATCAGATGCCAGTCTGATTGACATCTATAGATAATTATACAAAAAAAAGTTATACTTATTATAAAGGTATTCAGGTTACCTGGATTTATTTTATTTTTGTGACATGGCACTTGAAAGTCTGACAGGTGGCCTTAATTCCTGTAGAAAATTCAGACCATTTGTTATTGGGAGCACATCTGAGTACCTCTGAAGGCATACGAACAGGAAGAAGTTGCTGGAAAATAAATTCCGCCTTGTTGGATAATGATCATGTAAATTCACAGGTGATATACTTTCTGAATGCTAGGAAGTCAGTGGCCAGCATGTACAATGACATTTCTAGTTGATGGGAGGAGGCCAAATGAGACATAAAAAAGATTTTACAAAAGCAATCTGGGAAAATTGTGAAGACTTTAAAAAAATACCTCTCTTTAAGAGCCCAGCTGATGAGATTACTGTGTTTAATGCACATGGGTGTAGGCACATATTCTGCACACATCACAAACATAAAAATTGCAATGAAAAAATAAATCCAATATAAAAGAACAACATATTTTCTTATGAAATATAGAAGTGGCCCTCAATGGAGGGTAGGCAGAGGTAATATCTTTTGAGAATTGGATGGATAGAGTCACAAGAAGTAGCATGGAGCAGCTAAGAAATACAGTTGGGACTATTGAAGGTACTCAGACCAAAACTGACCACATTGTTCAGGACTTTAGAACTTATGTTTGGGACACCTGCTGCCAATCCCACTGACACAGTTTCTTTTTTTGAGTCCTTCACTATTCGCAAATTGCCTCAACATAATGCAGAAAATGTCACTCTTCCTATTACACTTGAGGAGGTGAAGGCTGTATTAAGAATCTAAATAATAATACGAACCCCAGTGAGGATGGATTCACAATGGAATTGTATAAGAAAAATCTGGATCAAATTGCTTATCAGTTACGTGTTACTTTCAATTGGGATTTTGGATGTCAGACAACGCAAGTCAACATTTGGTAGAGCTAGTCAAATTTTTTTATTTAAAAAAGGGTAACATACTTGATCTAGCGACATACTTGATCTACAAAATTGGAAACCTTTGTGCAATATGAATTCAGATGTGAAAACATTGCTGAAAGTCTTTTCGATATGACTGGCTAATGTCCCCCCGACATTTGAGAATACCTTACCCTTCCTGCTCTGTGGTAGGTAGAAATATTTATGATAATCTTATTTTAATTAGAGAATTGATAGAAATTGGAGAAAAGGGCATATTAACTGGTTATATGTTAGTGATTGACTAAGAAAAAGTGTTTTACCATGTGTCCTATGACTATTTGTTACAATGTTAGAGAACTATGGTATTGCTATACAGTTTTGTGACTGGTCGAAGAAACTATATATTATAGCTTGTTTTATCCCAAATGTGAATGGATATATGGGTCAGCAGATTAGCATTAAGTGTGGCGAGGATGTCTACTAAGTCCAGTAATGCACATCTTTCATATAGATCTGCTTTTACGTACTTTACAGGGACACCTGAAGATCAATGGTCTGCAGAATCAAGATGGTTCAGTATCTGTTGCTGCATCTGCTTATACAGACAACATTTGTTTGTTTGTTACAGATCAACTCTCAGGAATAGCAGCTACTGTATTAAACAATTTCAGGTGTATTCTACTGTATCTGCATTGTTACTCAACTCTATATAATGTTTGTATTGTACCTCAATTGACATGGAACCTTTGTAAAAGAGCCTTGGCTCAAAGGTACTTGTAATCCTAGACTCTAAATAAATAAAAAAAAAGATAAATGTAGGGAAAAGTAGAGAGTATATTACTGTATTGGTCGTCAGACAGAACATGTCCCAAACATTTGTGGCATTCCCATGTCAGATTTCCCCATTATCATTTTGGGCATTACAATTGGCCATGGTAATATGGCAAGAAGGAACTGGGAATAGAAAATAGGAATTTGTTATGAGAAAGTGCAGTTATGGAAAAAGGTCAACAATCAAAAAAGATAAAGGTTGCGATGATTAAAACTTTTTTGTTTCCCATTTTTACATATTTAACCACATAAAATGAGACCTTCTATACTTACCATTTAAAATGGGAGAACTTAATTTAATTAACCTCATTAGTTTGTTTTTTAGTATTTTTATTTTGTATAATATTGGTACCCTCTTAAAAGGAGATAACCATTTTGTGCAGTCCTGGATTGGTAAGTGACTGTTTTCCATAACAGATAGCTGGCACTGTAGTAGTAGTAAAAAATGTATTCATGTAACATGAATCGGAAACTCAACTGAGCCAAGTTCATTTCCAATGAGATCCTTACTGCACAAGTTACAGAATACATAATAGTTACAATTTTCACATATTAGGTTTCACAATAAAAGCTTCTTGAAGAAAAGTAAATTATTCATAACTAGTAATATTAGACAGAGCCAGGAGCAAAGATGATAGTTGTAAACACATGCATAATACATAATGCATGAAATAGAAAAAACTATTCTGATCTGAGCTACATAGTAGATATCCACATGGGTTTTGACGTAAAAGGGAATAACTACAAGATTTTATGTACATCACAACATAAGAAACATCAACCTGTATCTCATATTGAGCAGACTGGTGTGTTCCATGTTGCTTGCTTTAGATACCACCTTTTTATTTTGCTCAAGCTTATTTTGCCTGCCATAGGTCTTAAATATGATGGTATCATTCTAGTGTTTTGGACCCAAGCTGAAAAAATTGGATCTTCTCACTTTCAAATTTCTTTTAGGTGGTAGAAATTCTACCCCATGTGCAGATCTAAATAACTTTTTAATACTTTCTTTGCTGTAAATTTTCAAGTAAATAGCCAGATAACACATTTCTATAGCATTTATACATTAATGTAAGGTAATGGACCCTTCTATGCTCCTCTACATTATTCCAGTCCAGTTCATTATGAAGTTCACATCTATGAACCCTTTGGGGGTTGAGGATGATGTAAGCAAACCTGCTGTACATGATATCCAGTTTTGCCACAGCAACACTGCCAAACTGAGGAAGACTCCTGATATTCCTTTGCACTTTCTACCTGATGTGGAAAAACTTAAGAAATGGAAGCTGACTGTCCAACAAATATCCCTTGCCACCTGACAGAAAGTGTATACTCTTATACAGGCTCAGGGGTCTGATATTCAGGCTGATAACAAAGGGGTGCATCCTTCTGAACAGCAGAAACTTTAAATATTTGCTAGACAAAATAACTCGCCTTAGGATGTAGAACACAGTATGGCCAAGCTGCCATGACAGACTAGGAATGAAAGGAAATTCAAAACACAAAGGTGTATCAAAAAAGTTATGCTTTAGAGACACGTCACCAACTAATGGAAACTGGAGCACTTATTGTGTTTGCTTGTGCAGACATGCCTGGCAGACAGTTTTTAAAGGAATGGCATTTAGAGGTTTGTCACTGCCATGTACAGTACTGATGAGGCTGCAATGGACTCGACAATAACAGGCCCACCAGGAGCAGGCTAATGGCGATGCTGTTCAGCCTGGTTGATGGGTGTAAACTTTGCATAGTTAAAAGGACAGCACTGTACTAGTCCTAGTGCGGTTCCATCCTTTGAAGTACAACACACCTCCCATCAGTCAGCTGAGTGGCATAATCATCAGCCTGAAGCAGTCCCGTTATGTCCCCTTCCCTCACGTCACCCCTGAGACCACCCAACTGTCAGTGGGTCACAGTATTTGTGAGAAGAATGCAGGCAACTCAGCAGTTCATTAAAGTATTCTTTACCCAATAGTTCAGCTGCCACTACCCACATCAAGTTCCACCTGGACTTCCCAGCCCCTCCCAATCGCTTCCCCCACTGGACCACAGAGACAAAACCCAGCTGCTAATCCCCACCCTTTTCCTCCTCAGCCATAGTATTCCCCACCCTGCTGCTCAATGTTTGTGGCGGCGGGGGGGGGGAGTGAAGAATTCCACGCAGGTCACAATCCACCATGAATGAATGCTGTCCTTATTTTGTGAGTTTCTCTAAGTGAGTAAGGCCACATATAGACAACAGGAGAATCTGGTAATGTTTTCAGCTGTTTGATTCACACAAGTCGTTTTTAAGCATGATTTCAAAGCATGCAGCAGCATCCACATTGGGGAGAGTTTCATGCTGCTTACCATGCTCACACCAGTTTGCTTTACCAAAAGATGTCCACAATACTCTGCACAATTGCCTAGTAACATGTGATACTGGCTGTGCAAGTCTGGGCAACTGCAATACATATGACTTAAAATGTTGCGGAGGCAGCAACTGATAGGGACTCAGTGAAGAATTAACTGATTGCAGTTTGCTGTGCACATCAAGTAAATCAGCTGCCAGCCTGCCACTTTCTTGTTGGTCTGTGACATTTGTATTGTGGGATATGACCACAAAGCACTGTAGATGTACTTACATAAATATGATGTGAAACACTGCTGGACCATTCAGACTTGTGAGTAAACTGTGCTACAAGAAAATAACATTTTTAAAACCTATTTTAAGCCTAGCCACTGAGCAGGGTTAATGCATGGTTTCTAAACAGTTTTTAAATCCTCTTTATTGTCGATACAAACCATTTTTATCAGCCTTAAAATATTTTCTGACACAACACAGTTTTATAACTTTAGTATATACTGGGACCAATACGAACGATCAGAGGGAGCACAGCACGCCATGAAGCACAAGAGTTCTTTGCTGTATTCAGACAGTGTGATTGAGGCGTGCATCTGTACCAGCAATCTGGAGCTCCATCCAGGCTTACTCTCTGGTTGGCTACCTCCAGTACCCTAGATTGGCCTGAGGGTGAGCTCACACTGCCTTACTGGCTACAGTGAGGAAAGTTACAGTTACCACTTTATGCATTGGCTGCTTTGTGGGGGGGTAAGTCAGCCAGCAGGAAGTTCCAAATGCTATCTCTTTCATTTTAACACCATTGTCCATAGGTGGAGACAATGAGCAGGGCTATTAAGTGAGCATACTACTTGCCTTCAGGACCAGGCTAACATATCTAATCATGGTGATTCCAAAGAGAGTAACAGCAGCAGACAGATTACAGCAGCAGGAGGAGATGAGGAAGGGGATGACTGGGGAAGAAGAAGAAGAGTGACCGATGAGGACAAGAATGAACCTACCCTTCAGTCTGAGAGAGAGACCAAGTATCTGAGCCTTACTCAATGAATATAGTACAGACAGTGAGGACTGACACTTCTTTTGAGTCTTAACCACAGCGTGCGCATGATCCTTAGTCATCCCTTCTGACCTAATTCAGCACAGCTCATCTGACCTCAGCATGTGGCACTGGTAGCTAAAAGCCTAGAAATTATTGTGAATGAGTGAGCCGGACACGTCTCTGATCTAAGCAGCAGGTAAGGTGCTATAATTTACTAATGAATACTTGGAAATCTGTAGACACCCACTCCTCATATATCTGTCCTGGGCTGATAGTAGCCTCTGCAGCTGGATGTGGTGATCATATTGGTACCTGTGTCTGGGTCCAGTCACAGGGTCAGGGTCAGTCACCCACAGTTGTGAGCTGAGCACTCAGTATTTCTGCCTGGCCAAGGTCAGGAATTAAGGAGTCAGGACAGGGACTCTAGGAAATGAGCTTCCCCGTTTGGCCCATGATGCTGCAGAGCACTGTGTGGACATGGGGGGGGGGAGGTGCAGTCCGCTCCTTGTTGGTCAGCTGCTTGCTCAGCTTTTCATGTGGGTCCACAGAACAGCTGAGCATACATAGAAATATAGATATATATATACACACACACATGCAGCATGTCATAAGGAAAGTGGAGTCCTATAAACACACATTACAGAATGTCAGGAAAAAATGCCTTTTAATCTGACTGTAACTAAATTAAACAATAAGGCATTACAGGGTGTGTGTTTTGTCTAATAACGTCACACCTCGGGAACTGTCAGTGCATCACAGGAGATGCTTTATTTCACAATTTTATCTACTACTTCTGGTTGCTGTGTTTTTCCTGTCAGGCTACTCCTGGCCCACTCAATCTGCATCAGTGTACCATTCCTTCCTGATTGACTACAACACCAGACCACTTCCACACTGCAGCACCCCACGAGTAACCTCCCTAACCACCCTTCATCACTGGGCCAATATAGCTCAAGAGACATTTATGCTCAGCAGCGGGTGGAGGGTCAGCGATAGTGTCAGGCTTTGGTTGATGATACGGAGGCCATTATTTGGACTCTGGGGTACTTTTTCCCCCAAATGACTCCCCCCATCTCCTGATGTAATCACATCAGGCCACCTGCCACCACCAACCTGTGCTCCCATCATTTGCTTAAGCAGTTGTGCCCTACTGCCTCTGTGACTACCCTCCTGGAAGCAATCCACATTTCCTGTTTTTTGCAAGGCTAATGCCTGTAGTTCAATGGGCAGAGCAACAAACCACTCCCCCATCAGACATCTTAAGGCCCTTCTTCCTGGCTAGTCCAGGATTTGTTTCATTTTGTTGTGGTCAGAGGCGCCGCTCTTTCTCCTTCCCATTTCTGCCTTGTCTCCCAGTGTTCCTGCAGCCACCTCCGGATGTTAGCTTCCTATGTACCTCACTCTTTCTGCAGCATTTTGCTACTTGCACCCTTCATTTGCCCTCATCCTGGTCATTTCCTCCGTGCTGTTCTAAGTTGGGGTCGTGGCTTCCCCGACTCCCACTGGGTTTCCTTCTCTCCTCAGGCAGTGTTGGCCACCATGCTGCCCCCTCCTATCTGCCTCTTCCGCAGCCCATTCCACACCCTGTTCTTCCATTTGTTCCTGCTGCTCACTGCTGCTGTCCGGTCCTCTCTCCCACTTTCATTTGTTCCCCCCTCAGGGCTTCTGGCTACCCCCTCTCTCCCTCTCCCCATTGCCTCTCACGTGTTGCAGTTGATTGCTGCTGCATTACTGGAGCTTTGTGTTCCCTTCTCTGCCCTTCCTCTTGTACTTTACTGCTGCATTTTGGGTCGATCTACCTGCTCCTCATTTGCTTCCCTTTGACCTCACCTGTGCTCTGCTTGCCTCCTCTGCCTTGCCTCATTGTTCCAGCCTTCCGGCTTCAGTCCTTGGCTCTGCTGGGCTGCTGGTGTGCCTTTGTTTTTCCACTCCATATTTCTGCCACCGCTTGCATCGCTGTTTCTCTGCTCTGGTGCTGCCCCTTCCCTTGCCCTGCTCAGTCACTTTCCAGTATGCTCTGTTCCCCGTCTCTCCCTAGCTACTCAGTGGGAGCACATTTCAGCATTTTTTCCTGACTGCCTCGCCTCCCTCATGGCTCCCAGCCTGAGCAGGCAGCCAATGCTTTTGTCACTCGTCTCCTCATTTGGCCATGCCCTTTCTGCAGTTCATTTAATGCATTTCTCCCAGCCATGTGGGTTATGCAGTATGTTATGGCCGCCTCTACATATTCTGTCACTACACTACCAGTCTGGCTGCCTCCTACCAGGTCCTCCCATACCCTGTGGTGCTGTCTGCTTCATAACGCTGCTTGCTCATTTCCTTCTTCTCCTTTCTGTGCTGCTCAGCTGTTCTTGGTCGGCCATGGATGCTCTGGGCCTGCCTTCATTTGGCTCTTTCTTTTAGGGATTTCTTACTCCATCACTACTCCTACCTTCACGCATACTGGTTACCCTAAACCTAATCCTCTGTTTCAGACTCTTGTATGTCTTTTTCTCATATCATTAGCCTATAGCATGTTGTGCAGTGTAGTAGACAGGACTGCCAACCATAGTATTTGGTACTGGTCTGTTGCCTTGCACTGTTCTACTCTTCCAGCTCATTCATTTTCTGTAATTACCAGCTCCTGCTCCTGGCATTACTCAGTTTTGTTGATTTTATGTTCCATGATCATGCCTCCTGGCAGCCGACCTCCTTCTTCTCTGTTATTCTATTCCATGCTGGCTCTCACCTCACATTCTACTAATCTGTTCCAGCATTTGGGCCTTCTCTCCATCAGCCTATCACTCACCTTCCATCATCCCCTCAACCTCGCCTTCCACCACTCCCTCAACCTTCACCTCTTCTCCTCCCTCATCCCGTGCTTTCTTTTGGGGTTGTTTCCCTATCCTGCCATCACCATACCTATTCATATCCTCCTCTTACTCATGTCCTATGTTCTGAACCACTCTACTCATTAATCCTCCACCCCATGTCAAACTTCTATCATTACCAAACCTCATTCTTCCTATACCCTACTTGCCATCTTACCTACTCTTAAAAGTCTCAGCCTTCAAGGCTTTCTCTTCATTATCATACATTGTCCATGTCATACCTCACCTTACCCATACCGGCCTTCAAGGCTTCAATCCATTACCATACATTATCTGTTTCATATCTCAACTTCACCGTCCTGGCCATCCAGACTTCATTTCATTATCGTACATCGTACATTTTATACCTTGCCTTAACCATTCCGGCCTTCGAGGCTTTCAATCCACCATCATTTATCATTCATTCATTTTCAACCGTTCTGTCCTTCCACATCGACTTCTCCACTCATCGTAGGCTGAGGACTTTGCCTGGCCATCATTGTCTCTCTCCCTCACATCATTCATTCACGTTCTGCAGTCCATGTCAGCCTTCTAGCCTTCGCTCTGTTAGCGAGCCTCGTATATTCATCTTGATCCTCTTCTCGTCCATTCCAACTTCGTAGATCCTATCTCATTACTCCTGGTACTTCGTAGCTCACCCGTCAGCTGCAGGCTTTGCCTGGCCATTCTTGTTTCTAGCTTCATGCAGTTCAGGCCACTCCTAATTTGGCTTCCAATGGACCTGGTTGGCATGCACTCCCATGGTTGCTTCTGCAACCTGCCTCCTCAAGACCAAAGTCAGGGTCTCCATTCCCTCTGACCTCTCTGTGGGTCTACTTGTTCACATCGACTACTCGAGCTTACCCATCATATTGGGTTTCATGCTACCTCGCCTTGACCTGCTCTCCACTCAGAGACATGCCTTCTGTGTCCATTGCTCCATGGCTCAGGGCTAGCCTGTAGCCGATGGTCTCACTCTGCACCCAAGAAGTCTGCATCTAGTGCATGGGAAGCTCGGAGTGGGGTCCTTCTCCTTGGCCCATGGTGGGAATGTCTTTTCTCTGGGTGGAACTTCAGTTGTCCCTCATTTTGGCAACACCTCTGCATGTAGAATTTGTGACTTCCAGCTATGAGGGGTGGGGCTCTCACCATCAGGGCACCTTTGGCTGCCTGAGTGGATTCAAAGGCACCCTCTAGGCCATTCTCCATCTGACCACCTCTGGTTCACCTGGTCTGTTTTGTAGGCTCATGTAGGCTGGCTAAGTACCTCAGCGGTCATTTCTCTCCTCCTTTGCTTTTGGGCATCTAGTTGTAGAGACATCACTTGCAACCCTCAACAGCATTCCTGTTAGAAGGATAGAGTGAAAGCTTCGTGCAAAATTTGGAATCTTTTCCTCTTCCCTCGATCTCAACTCTACATTGCAGTAGCTGAGTCATCACTAACCAAAACGTCCTTCAGCCTGGAAGGAAGGCGGTCTAGGCCTTGGCTCCCCAGAGGTTTCCTCCTCAAAGGTGGTTTTTCCTCTCCTCCGTGCCGATGGTCATAGTATTAGACAGGGTTAGTGCTTTCATAGATTTCATAGTTAGGTTTCACTGTTGGATGGACTTGGATGGTAACCCAAGCTGTTCCCTCTCTCCTTGGGAAGTTCACCCTTCTGCATCATGTCAACTTTCATTTTGTTCATTGTCCTTGTCATATCTCGTTCTTCTCCTGTCCTTCCCATCTACATCTATCACCTTAATTTCCGGTCTTGATATCTTCTATATCCCACAGATAGAGAGTCAAACAGCCACACTGCATCTAAGTCACACAAGCATACATCATATCAGTTGTGTAAGCACATTGAACTGAACATTGTTAAAAAGTTCTTTCTTACCAACTCTGAACAGACAAAATGTATCTGAGTCTGGAGTCCATTTATTCAAGCAGTGAAATATGTGTAATAGTTCCAGGGCTCCTTGATTTGATACAATGGATTCCAATGTCCAGATCTCAGTCTGTCTTCTGCTAGAGTGTGTGCATACATGTTCTGAATGCCTGTAAGTCATTCTGAGTAACCACGAGAAACTGAGAATAGCTTCTGTCACAGATTTATGGTTCCCAGTAATCATGCATTGTCTAATTCAACATCACCAAAAAGGATTGATTAAAGGTAGAAAACTAGGTTCTAATACTAGAAGGCTTCTATTCACAGAAATAAAATTTATACCTTCAAATTACTGTATCTATAAACTATACTTGGTTAAACACTAATGTGAAAAATTATTTTCAATTGCTTATTTTTATGGAGAACATTCCCTATAGTTTACTTCATGGAACCAGCAATTTGGAGTTTTACTATGTTATAGTGTGTGAAAGCTAAGCAGGAGCTATTGACCTATCAGAACCATGCTCAGAGTTCTGTACACAAATCATGACTTAGCCAAAACTCCAAATAACTGGTTCCATGAAGAGAACTGTAACAGATTGCTGCCCATACGAACATACAAAACAGCCAGCAGATATAGGCCACACACTCTATCAAGTCTGCTCGAGTGTGCAGCTAGCCGCCCACTTACACTTCAGCTGTCCCTCCCTCCCCTCCCTGCATAATGGTGAGTCTCCCCTTCACTTTGTCTCACCACCTCTTAAAACTGCCCACTGACTTACAGGAAGCCTCCTTTTCAGGCAGCGCATTCCACATGGACATCACCCTTTCTGTGAAAAAGTGCTCCTCATTTCTCTCTTGAATCTTTCACCTTCCAGCCTTAGCCCCTGCCCTCTCATGTCCCTCCTTTCCTTTAACTTAAAAATTCCCTCCATACCCGTCTTGTTTATACCCTTCATTTATTTAAAGGTCTATATCATATCCTCCCTATCCCTCACGTCATCCAGGGAATACATGTTCAGCTCATTCAGCCTCTCCTCATAGTATTTGTCTTCCATTCCCTTGAACATCCTTGTTGCTCTGCGCTGTACCCCCTCCAGTAACTTAACATCCTTCTTCAAGTATGGGTGCCAGTACTGCATGCAGTACTCCAAATGTGGCCTCACCAATGACCTATACTGTGGCAGGATCCCCTTTCCCTCTCCTGGAGGTGATACCTCTAGCAATATACCCCAGCATTTTATTGACTTTAGCTGCTGCTTTCCTGCACTGTGTTGAATGGTTCATTTGCCCCGTTATTATCACCCTCATCTTTCTCCTCCTCTGTAGTGGTCATCTGTACCTCTCTTAACTGGTAATACCAACTTGGGTTCCTTGCTTCCAAGTGCATGACTTTGCACTTCTTTGCACTGAACTCTAGCTGCCATGTATCTGACCAGTCCTCAGGTTTAGCCAGATCATCCTGCAACCCCTGCCACCCTACTGTGTCATCCACCACCTCCCTGGTCTTTGTGTCATCTGCAAAACTGCTAATCTTGTTCCAAATGCCATGCAAGATGTCAGCTATGAAAATGTCAAACAAGACTGGGCCTAGTACCGAGCCCTGTGGCACTCCGCTTGTCACAGCCCTTGGAGACTAGAGTTCCCCTCCCATCACTATCCCCTGCTGCCTCTCCTGCAGCCAGTTCCTGATCCAATTCATCATCTTTGTCCCTGCTCCCTGGTATTCCACCTTGTTAATCAGCCTCCCACATGGCACAAAATTGAAGGCCTTGCTGAAATCCAGATACAGGACATCCACCACATGGCCCTTGTCAAGTGCCCTAGTCACCCATTCATAACAGTCAATCAGGTTGGTCTGGCAGGATCTTCCAGAGACAAACCCATGTTGCTTATCATCCTGAGACCATTGCCTTCCAGAAAGGTTACCAACCTCTCCTTAAGGATCGTCTTTGTTAACTTAGCCACAATGAATGAAAGGCTTACTGGTCTGTAGTTACCTGGCTCATCCTTAGTTCTGCTTTTGTGGAGGGGCACTATGTGAGCCATCTTCCAGTCCTGGGGTATGCATCCCATTCCCAGAGAGGTAATAAATAAGTCAGCTAATGGCTTTTCTAGGATTGCCACCAACTGCTTCAATAACCAGGAGTGCATGCCGTCTGGACCAGGTGCCTTATCCACCTTCAGTGCCCTTACACCTTCCAGTACCCTGCCCACTGAGATTGCCCCATCTGTTATCCCCACCCCCGTGCCTACTCTTCCTAACCCCTGAGACAGTGACCCATCCTTTTCCTTTGTAAATACAGAACAGAAGTACTCATTGAGTGCTTCTGCCTGATCCGGCCCTTCTCCACCCACCCCCCATCCATCCTTATCATTACAATTTTATCTTTGCATTTCCTTCTTTCCCTTATGTACATGAAGAAGTCCTTTTCCCCATCCATGATGCCTTGTGCCAGTCTAAGCTGTCTTGAAGCCTTTGCTGCCCTGACTGCACTGGTCACCTGTCTTGCTTTCTTCAGGTGCTCCTATCTTTCCCTGACTGGATCTCTTGAATCTTCTGAAGGATGCCCTTTTTGCCCTCACCTTATTTAGCACCTCCCCACTTAACTAACTTGTTTTTTTTTGGACCTAGATTTTTTACTTTGTGTCCTTGTATAAGAGCTAGTGGCCTCCACAAGCCCTAACTTGATAACTTCCCATTTCGCATTAGTATCCATGTATGGATGGATGCTGGTTAGGTGCCCTGCCACTATTTCCACCATCCTACCAAAGTCGGCTCACCTGAAGTCCAACACCCTGGTCTCTGTTCTTGCAGCCTCCCTGCCTATGTTAAGTGTGAACCTCACTGTGTGGTGGTCATACCCTGCCAGTGGATCTTCCACCCCCAGCTCTCTGACAAACTCCCCATTGGTCAGCATGAGGTCCAGAATCTTACACAACCTGGTTGGCTCATTTACCATCTGTACCAGGATGGTGTCCTAGAAAGCCTCCAGGATGACCTGGTCCTTTATGCTCAAGGTGGCTGGTGTGCTCCAATCTATCCCATGCAGATTGAAGTCCCCCACAATCACTATGTTATCCTTCCCGCTGACCCTCTTTATCTGCTCTGCTAATTCTCTGTGCAAGTCCTCCTTCTGAGATGCTGGCCTATACACCACCCCCATCCTGAGTGTCCTGTTCCTCAAATCCTGGAATTGTAACCATAATGTCTCAGTTCTACCCTCCTCCCCCTCCTCCCAGGCACACCTAATCCCATCTCTTAAATAAATAACTACCCCACCTCCTCTCCCTATTTCCCTATCTATGCGGTAAAGCCTGTACCCAGGAATCACCAGGTCCCAGTCCTGGTATTGGGTGGCTCAGGTTTCAGTGATGGGAGTTATACCCACCTCCCCCTCTGCCATGAGAGCCTGCAACTCAGCTGCTTTGTTCCCCAGGCTCCTCGCATTCAAGGAGACTACCCTTCTGAACACTATTCTAAGTTACTGTATATGAACACTCGCCTGCCCCATTCCTACCGGTATGGGGTAGTAAGCCTATTTCTGCTCCCCAATCTGGAGACCTTGCTTGATACCCCACTTGCCTCCCTCCATATCTAGTTTAAATCCACCCTGGTTGCTATGTATTCCCCCAGTCTCTGTTTTCTTTTTTTTTACTTGTGGTGCTGTTGCACCACTTTATCTCCCACCTCTGTTGCCTTCTCTGCCCACTCCTTCAGACCACTGATCAACCCCCCGAGAGCCACCACCGACTCAGAGTCTGCCCCCTAGAGTATCTGGCCTTCTCCACTGTATTTTTTCCTTAGCTCCCAGCTATCCCCCTTGGGTGGGGTGAGGAAGCACTGTTTCTTCCTCGACATTGCTTGAGGAGAGTCAGTACAGCAGGGGTCTGCTCGTAAGTCAATGGTGTGTCCGGGAGGACTGATCAGTCTTCATCTAGGGCCAGAGAAGGTTGTTTTCCATTTTACTGTTCCCATACCTCTCCTGAGGATGCCGCTCAGGTGGACTCATACATGCTTATGCACAATGCCACCTCGGTGCCTGACGGCATCCTCCTCCTGACTCCACGCATGGAGCTGCCACAGCCCAAAGTCGGTGCTCCCAACAGCCCTCAGGGACATTGGGTGCGAGAAGCACCCCCTGGATCCCACCCTGAAGGAGGAGAGCATCCGTTGGGAGGCTCAATCCTCCCTCCCCCTGCTGACTCCCGATGACCCGAGTTTGTTCCTTGAACCCAGGTCGCCGGCGCGGTGCAAACCCAGTCTCTGTTTTAAAACCTCAGAGACCTCCCTGCTCAAGTGTAACCAGTCCTGGGCATACAGGGAGTTGGTATCCCATATTCTATCCCATCCCCCCACCAGTCTGTATCCTTTGGATTGACACCAGGCCCCCAGCAAGGTGTTGAACTTCCCTATTCTCAGCTTCTTTGCAGCACTTGCTCTGGGTACTGGGAGAACTTCTGAGAAAGCCACCGAAGGGGGGACATGGCCAACCTGCGGACAAGATGGCGACTTAATTTATCATTGCTACATACCTAGAGCTAAGAACCTGTAAAAACCCTGCCATTAGTCGATCCCCTCCTAGGTATTTCTGAGGTATACTAAATCAGAATACTAGACCATGCACCAGACCAAAGCCGAGGAGAAATCGACACAGGATTCTCACAATATTACCCTTTTTCCACTGGGCAACTCATACAGAAGGCCGAATGGCACACTCCAGGAAGGGGAGTGAGGAGCTCTCAATCAGAGAAATATTCACCTCCATTATAACCAGTATCGATGCTCTAACACTGGCCTCCATCACCACTGCGGTCTCTATACAACAGATCAATGCCAGAATAGACTGTGTGGAACAAAAAGCTATAGCCCAAGACAACATCGTGCAGGGCCACTGTGCCACACTACAAAGCCAAGCGGCACAAATTATTGTTCTACAAGATAAGCTGGACGACATCGAAAATAGGGGCCGCCGCAATAACTTGCGGTTTCTAGGTTTCCCGGAGGGCTGTGAAGAAGGCAAAACTATCCATTTTTTACAATCAGCCCTGCCTGAAATACTCGCGCTTCCTCCTGCAACCAAAATAATAATAGAGAGGGTGCATCATTCTCTCCAGCCTAAACCTCCTCAGGGAGACAAACCGAGGCCTATCATTGCCAGGCTCTTAAATTTTGCTGAAAAGGAAGCCATCCAGGAGCGAGCAAGGTAGCTTGGTTCTCTCCAGTGGAAAGGTCATAGAATTATGATCTTTCAAAATTACTTGAAAGATCTTGCAAATAAAAGAAGAGCTCATACAGAGGTACGTCACAAACTACACAAACTGCAGAAACCTTTTGCTCTCTGATATCCTGCTATATTAAAATTATTTGTGAATGGTGCCTCACACCAGTTTGCTACCCCTGAAGCAGCACTTGCCTATATTTCAGCAACTTGGCCTACATCTACTGGTCCTTTAAAAACCCAGGATGTTGCACTGGTCTACCCTGGCTGCCAGTCCCTGAGGAGCTCACCACACAAGCCTGACTCCCCGGTCATCACAGGGACTAGGGCCCATCAGACATGAAAAATTGAGCTAGGGCCCAGGAATCCCAAAGTTCAGAAGAGACCTCCGCAATCACCGCACTTCAAATGGGACCACCCACAGCAGCATAGGCGAGGGGAAGACGGCAAAGATCAGAACTCTTACCCAGCTGAACGACAGGAGACCGTCTAAACAAGCCCTTATTTTTCCCAAAACAGATTCGCTCTGCTCAACCCTCATCAGGAGGACAATTTCTTGGATAATATGGATCTTTCCACTACCGAACGTCCTGGGTCAGATTCGGAAGGGACGGGGACTTCATGGGCCACGGGTGTAGATGCTGCTCTACCCTTACAGGACTCTGAACTGCAACCTGTGGCCTCCTCCATGCTGCCAGGCCCCAACTAGGTGACTCATATACTGGAGGATTGAATCTCTTCCTGAGAAGATTTGCTGAACGACTATCTGCGTGGTTCAGATAAGTACCCAAGGTCTTGTGTCTGGAGTAGTAAAGGGTTATAAGATGTCCACTGAGGAAAATACGAATGGGGCTGAGTAAAGAGCTTCTGTCATTGTGTGGGTAGCCCCTGACAGGGCCCTTACCCCTCTGTCATGCGTAGTCATACCTAGTAAGATGGGAGATGCCTTTTATGGTACCCCTTCCCCCGACAGACACTCCACCTCAGAGGTACACCATTTCTGTGTGTAACTGCCACTTGGCATTTGTGTTAATGTCCCTCAAATACTGTAAATATGTTCCATGTACTGACGATTCTTTGGTTTTTAGTTATCTGTATGGCCGGTACGGGACCCTCACTTTGTGCCTGCTCCTTTGAGGGACTTTGTGAACCCGACGAATACAGGGAGCTGAGGTTGAACTCCAGATCAACCCTTCAGTTTATATGCCCCCTTTCCCAGTTACCGACAGTTCCCCTCCCTTTCCTTGAGCCTCACACAAGGTATATATTTGTTTTATTTTTTGTTCCCTTAAGGATAGTTACCTATCCCAGTTTTGAGCCCCTCAGGAGGGCGGAGGCTCTAGGGGTAACTCATGTTAGGCTCAGGGCTATGGCTGTTAGCATATGTAAGTTTAGTCCTTGTATAACCCCTAAGTATGATTTACTGCTTGCCAGGCTATCGCTTTCTGGTAGCGGCTATTTTGTTTTTTCTTTGCTCCTGCTCCACATCAGTCCACCCCACAGACGTGAGAGGGTTTACCATTGGCTGGATTCAGCCGGTTAAGCCCCTCACTGTTCTAACTAGCATTTGGTTTTTGATTTTATATACATACTGTTGATTTCAGAAGTGAACAGTGGTTTAAACAGTTTTATCTGTCGCATACAGTGTAGAGCAGAAAAATATAGCCTCAGATATACAGGGGTTACTTCCTACAGTATTTCCTGGGCTTCTTATTTCCCTACCCCCCCTACCCCAAAGGGTAATGCTTCAGACCAGGAGTCTCACCTATTAAAGTCATCTCATTTGAAGTGACGTCTTCTCCCTACAGTACTTCTGTAGCTCCCTAGCGGGACCAAACCCCTCACCTGCACACCCTCATAGGATTAGTATGTCGGACCTATTACTTCGCACTTGGAATGTTCGGGGCTTAAACTCTCCTGTGAAATGGAAAAAAGTCCTAGCCCACTTGAAACGCCTCCTATCTAAGGTGGCATCTGTTCAAGAAACTAAACTCACAGGGGAGGACCATACCCGAATGACTAAAGACTGGGTGGGACATGTACATTCTAGAGCCCCTACCAGGAAACGTGGAGTTCTTATTTTAATTCAGAAATCTCTTCCCTGGACCCTTTCTAAGACTTGATCTACCTCTGATGGTAGATGGATTTTAGTTACATATGACACTCCCTCAGGACCACTCATCCTCTGTAACCTTTATGCCTCGAATGAGGACATCCCACAGTTCTTCCATAGTCTAGCTCAGGCTATTCTGGAATTTACCCCCTCTGAATGTCCTCCTTATTGGGGGAGATTTTAACCTCACCCTTATTCCATCTATAGATAGGAATGATGGGGGTACACAAACACACACCAGAAGTATTAATATACTGCAACAAATGCTCTTAGACCAAGGTCTATCAGATATTTGGAGACTTTTCCACCCCAGAACTAGGGACTATACCTTCCACTCAGAGCCTAATGCCTCTTACAGTAGGTTTTCTGGTTGTGGTCCTCCGCAATCACTGTGAAATCTCTAGATGCCACCATTCTCCCTAGGGTCATTTCAGATCATGCTCCAGTCCAACTCCTTCTCCAATAGGACCCTATACCCCCACACCCCATAACTGGCAGTTAGACCCTCTTTTAGTGAGAGATCCTGACTTTATCCCATGAGCCCGGAACAAAGCCACTCTTTTCCTCTCCCACAATCCAATAAAAGATACATCTGCGGGTAATATGTGGGAAGCCTTTAAAGCCACCATGTGGGGCAGCATAATGGGATTTGCTGCAGCCAAAGACAAGAAAGGGAACAACATCTAGTAACACTAGAACAGAAACTAAAAGAGGCTGAAACCCTTTTTAAGTCTTTACCCTCCCCCTCTCCTCACTCCTCAATAGGTAAAATCATTTTAAATCTGCGCTTCGAAATTAATCAGCTCCTCGACAGGAAAGCAGAAGTGGCAGTCTTGCGCCTGAAGCACTCCTTTTGGGAAGATGGAGATAAAGCCGGCAAGATACTTGCATACCAGCTTCGTAAGCAACAAGCTAGCAGGTTTATTGCCTGTCTTAAGGATAAACAAGAGACTCTGGCCACTGCCCCTAAGGTAATAAACGACATCATGGCCTCCTTTTATAGGACTTTATATACCTCCACACATACTCACCTGAACAGTGCGATACAGCCCTTTCTTCAATCCTGTCAGCTCCTCAAAATTACTAACCAGCAAGCTCAACTCTTTGAGCTCCCTATCTCCTCGGAGGAGGTGAGTTCAGCTATTAAGCATCTCAAACTGGGGAAATCCCCTGGAAATTATGGATATACAGCAGATTTTTACCAGGCACTTGCCCCCATTATCACCCGTCTTCTAACAGAAGTATTTCAAGATGCTGAGGTTAAAGGTGCTCTTCCTCCCCTCCCTAAGAGAGGCAAATATAGTAATTATCCTTAAAAAAAAGGTAAGGATCCCACCAACCCAGGCAACTACCATCCAATATCCCTGATTAACATTGACAGCAACTGTATCTTAGGGTTGTTTAGTAATATTCAGGTCTCAGAGCGTAGGTTCCACATGGCTTTAATCTCGATAACAGTGAAAAGACCGGGTTCTTAGGCACTGGATGGACCAATTAACTATATCATACGAGGAATGGATCAAAGAGATGTCTCTGTACTTTCAGACTGAGAAAATTATAGCAAGTACCCGGAACTGTATGAAATCTTTTAACAAGAGATGGGGCAAACTGTACGCTCTTTATTTACATTAGTGGTGTAATGAACCACCTATGAGTGTTTGATTTATGTTAGATGTCAAGAGTTGTGGGCATGACAGATTGAAACCCCTTTTAGTATACCTATGTACTGTCTTTTTTTTTTTCTTCTGTTTCTTTAAGGCACATCCTGGGGAAGGGAGGTGAGGGGGGCTGGGGGGTACTAAAGAAGCAGGGGTATAGGCTTATTCTAATTTAGCTTGTAACTGTAAATCATTTCTTGCTTGAAACTGGACTTTGATTTTGATCTGGTAAATGTTCACGATCAATACCTATGATGTATATAACCTTTGTGTTATGTTAAAAATGCAATAAAATTTGGAATTAAAAAAAAAAAAACATTGACAGTAAACTTTACACTAAAATTATGGCATACAGAATAAGCCCACTTCTGGAAGGACTTATATACCCCTCCCAAGTGGGTTTCATTCTTGGACAGCACAGCTCTGACCATTTATGGACCCTAATGAATCTCATAAATATAGCAAGATCTCTCCCCGGCCCAGCTGAGGCAGTTGCAGTGGATTTCGAAAAAGTTTTGGATTCCATTGAGTAGGATTACTTGTACCTGGTTCTTGTGGAATTTGGCCTAAGTACAATATTCCTTTCCAGAATCCAAACCATCTACTCATCTCCCACGGCTAGAGTTAATACGAATGCTATACTCTCCAACCCATTCCTACTCGAGCGAGGGACAAGACAAGGCTGTCCCCTTTCCCCACTCCTTTTTGTCTTGGCAGTGGAACTACTGGCTAATGCCTTCCGAAGTCACCCAGACATTATTGGTATTAAGGTGGGGAATACAGAATATACATCTCTTACGTATGCTGACGACTTGCATCTCCCCCTGACGGATATACAGAGATTCGCTCCCCCTTTATTGAAGCTCCTGGACTTATTTTCCAAATATTCAGGGCTGAAATTGAACCAAACTTAGACAGAGCTACTTCCCCTGAATGGGACCTGCTCCCAAAAGATGGCACAGTCCGCAGGCTTACTTTGGGCCCCAAATGAGATCACATACCTAGGTATTATCCTTACACCCTCTCTAGATATTCTATGGCAGACTAATGTCCAACCCCTTCTTCTGTCTCTAAAAACAGAGTTCGACAGGTGGAAGCCTCTCAAACTAACCCTTGCAGGCAAAATTGCTGCAATTAAAATGGTCTCGGTGCCCAGGATCTTTTACTTGCTAATGCACATTCCCATCCCCTTACCAAAACATTGGTATCTGGCCTTGGATAGACTCATCAGAGACTTCTTGTGGGAAAGCACTAAACCAAGACTCAGCCGCTTCCAACCTACAGCACATTGGAACTGTGGGAGTTGGAAGCTCCCATGGATAGAGGGATACCGTCAAGCATTCCTTCTGGCTCAATCGGTTAAAGGGCTGCACTCCCTTACATCTCTCTCTCCCCACAGTAGATCTGTATTGAGCTAGATATAACTGAGACAACCCACTTCTCCTCTCTTCTGATACCCCACAGGGCTTATAGACCCTGTCCCCCTGGAGGTTCCAAATCACTACCTACATCGACGGTTGAGGCAGCCAGGTCCAACTGGTTTGCCACCCATAAAAGACTGAAGCAGAATCATCTCCCTCTCCCTCTTCCTTACATTCCTTTATGGCACAACCCTGATATTACTATTGGTACATATGAGTCTATTGGAAATCCTGGGCAGACAGGGGTATTCACATTCTAGAGGACCGGTTAGAACCCTATCTCAAGGCTCTTCATACATTTCAGTCTCTTCAACATATTTGGAATCTTTCCCAGTCAGAATTCTGGAAGTACCTTCAATTCAGGGCGGCACTCTGACATGTTTTACATTCACCTGTACCCTTAGTATGTACTTCAGATTTACATAGCTGGATACAACATTCGGCAGGTCTAGCAGGGTGTATCTATGCTAAAATGAGAGACACTCTTCCACAATACTCTGAGAGGGCAAAACATAAATGGGAAAAGATGCTCCAGACCCCTATTTCCTCTACGGTTTGGGAACAAGCCTGGAAAGACGCCCATTGCTGGCTGACTGATGCCAGATCCAATACAAAACAAAATAGTCCATTTATGGTATAAAACTCCAACTGTTCTTTTTACAGCTAAACTTCTTGATTCTTATTCTTGTTGGAGATGTCAGGGATCCAGGGTGGATATATTACATATACTCTGGTCCTGTCCACAAATACAACCCCTCTGGCAAAGTATCCAAGACACTGCATACAAGGTGATAGGAAAGCAGATCCCCTTCAGTCCTCTTTTTTATTTTCTGGGCATTCGAGCCATTCTCCCAAAAATGACACCCTCTGAGATCAGATGACTGGCACTGCTGTCTCTCCAAACCAAGAGAGCCTTGCTCTATAAATGGAGGTCCCCTCTGACTCCTACCCTGACAGAAGTGCTGGCATCTCTCTCCTCCCTGACCAAATTGGACAAGATTTCACACCTGCAGAAATACCAAATGACCAAATTTAAACTCTACTGAACTCCCTATCTAAACTTCCTGAACCTACAGAACCCAAGCAACCCTCAGACAGGCATTGGCTGAACCCCCTTTCACTCAGTTGGTAAAGTTATCCCTGTCCTCAGGCACTCTGAAGGGTAGGTATGACCTCCCTCAGGAATTGTCTGGCAGTTCATATAGCTTCTGAATAACCCAGGTCAGTCTATAGCGTTATATCTCTGTCTCTGGTTTCTATCACTCAAATCACCACCAGGCAGCCCCCCAACTTATGTCCTTACTTTAACATTCTGGGAAGAGTACCCATATCTACCCTAATCTGGTGCTGGTATGGGACCTAAGGCTAAATAGTGGGCCTTACTTGCACTAGATTCTTTGGGGTATTTCTGCTTTGGTTGTAGGTTGGTCATCGACTGTGCCAAGAAACTATTTCAGTTAATTCGGCTACCTCCCCGAGGCCTTGAAGAGAGATCTGGCGGGTTATCCTTCTCTGGTGAGCTGTTCCCACCTTACAGTTATACTTCAATACGTCAACCCTTTTGGTGAGTATGACATTCTGTTACATATAAAGTTATCAAGCAATGTGTATGCTTAAATTTGACAGAATGAGTGTAATCCGAACTAGTGGTTTGGCTTGATGTGAGCTATGTAATAACCGTCCTTGTGCGAATATAACATCCATTTTCAGCTACTGGATTGTGCAGGCATGGCTGCTACTTTTCTTATCCCCTGGCCCCCACACTTCCTCACCTGTACTTCACTCCCCTTTGGTTAACTATCTGTACAATCGCTGTTTTGCCAAAGGGATTCAGCCCTGTTGTTTTCTGTATTTCTGTATTTTTATGTGGAAAATAAAAAATGTTACAACAAAGAAAGCCACCGAACTCCCTGCCTTCTCACACAGCTTCCCAAGATCCATGAATATCTCCTGTACCTCCCTGGCTATATTACCTTCCAAGTCATTTGTGCCCAAGTGCACCATGATACGAGGTTTCTCCCTCCCCCTTTTTGCATATTTATGAATAAACTGTCCAACCCTTCATGCTGTCATTCCTGGCATGCACTCCACCCAGATGGGACTATGCCTTTCATCCTTACTCCCCCATCTCACTCCTTTAGGTGTTGAGTCTCCCAGAACTAGGACCACACCCCCTCTCTCCTGATTCAGCCCCCGACTCTTCCCATTGTCCTGGCCCTCATTCTGAACCTTTACCCCACCTTGCATATCCTGGATGCCTCCTGTGCTACCCACCACCTCCTGTGCCCCTACCCCCATCCTTTGTCTGGCTTCTCTCTGTCCTATAGCTGACCCAACTTCCACTCCTCCTAATGCACTCCCTATAACAGCACCATCACTCCCTCCACTAATACAACCTTTCTCCCCCTTCCCCTCCCCCTTCCCTCCTTAGATTCTATCCTCCTGTCCAGTCCCCTAGCCCTGGCCCCTTACTCTTACCCATCAAAGCCCTGTCCACTCCAGTTGCCCTACTACTGCTGCCCTCTAGGCTGCTAGTAGTCTCTTTTCCTCCAGCCCTGTCTACACGCTCCTCCCCCTCCATATCCTCCAGTGTATCCAGTACCGAGACCCTATTGCTTGACACCTCTACCCTGCTTCATGCAAACTGTTGAGTGACCACTATTTGCTACCTGCTCCTGTTCTCAATCCTAATCCAGACTCTTGAGAGAGTCAGTCAACCCCGTACTGCACACACTGTAGGAACCAGCTCTCACAATGTTCCTACTGAGCACACTCTAGGACAAAGAAGTTTAAGACTGCCTGAGCACTCTGAAACATTGAACATAAAAAGGTTTTAAACACCAGATGTGCACAGGCTACAACACCGGTCCTGACCACAATAGGCAAGGCTGTTGCCGAGTACACTGCACAGCACCTCCCTCAAGGAAAAAAACAATAAAAAGGGTAACATCACTTCCCTCTGTACGTCCGCACCACTCCGTTCCCCTTCTGCTTTCTTCTCTGGACCTCTCCCGGTTCCAGCAGCACCCCTTGTCTGGTGGAACACATGGAAATCCAGCTCTGTAGTCAGAATATCACCTGATCCACTTATCCCAGAAAAGAACATCTTTCCACAATCACCCCCAAGCCACTCAGTTGGCACTCCCCCCCCCCAACTTGTGGTTCAGCTCTGACATAAAAAATAGAACAATGCAAAATACAGTTTTTCACATTACTTTCTATTCAGATAAGTTACATATGGATCATTTTAAAAAACATTTTTGAAAATAGGAACATTATAAACAGCTGCCAGTGAGAAATAATTTCCTGTCCTCTTTAAGGCATTTGCATTCGATTTGGGGGCCTGTAGATTCCTTCCATCCTGAGCCCATTCTTCCAGTAGGTGGTGGCAGGAGGTGGAGTAGCTATTCCATGGATGCTACTGCTGTGCAGAATTTTAAATTTTGACAGAATGGAATTCACCAAAATTTCAGAAAATTTCATGGAATTCCATCAGTAGCAGACTGTCTAAATTTTGAAAATGGAAAATTTTTTGTGAATTAGTAATCTGCGGTTCACATAAACCTCATATTTTGGTTTCACAGTCTGCAGAAAATTATATGCAGTTTACATACTCTATGGAAAGTTATTCTGCAGTTTACAAAGAAATGCTTTTCAGAACTCAGCAGAATTAAAAAAGAAATTCCAAAAAGCATTTTGTTAGCGGAATTGCAATACTGCATTAATTCTGCCAGCAGAATTCTACATTCAGCACAGCTGTAACAGATCCTTGTTCCACTCTTTGGGAGGGCTCCCAGCATTCCTTGGAATGGGGAACCATTCTACAAAGCACCAGCCTTAGTGCCACTTCCATCTCAGATGTTGGGGCTGTCAGACAGAGCCCATCAATGGTGTGTGAGGTAACAACACCAGGCTTTACTCTGAATAGCATGCACTCATGATGTCCCAAAGGCACTAATCTTCACTGGCAGTGGCACTGCCTCTTGTAAACCTTCAATCATAGCAGATGCCCTTCTTCAGTGGGGTCCACAGCCATTCAATGTCTTATCTAGAAATGTCCTGACAAGGTGAGACCAGGACCTCTAAGCAATGGGAGAAGCATCATGAACAGCTGGAAAGCTGACTGTAGCAGAAGATGGGATGTACAGAGTCCCAGACAGATGGAGAGACCTCCTGGACCTTGTTGGATTTCCCTAAGGGTAGGTAAGTCTAACAGCTGTGGGTGTGTCATCAGGGGAGTGTACTGGAAATACAATCTAGAAATAATGTAATAAAGAAAATGCTCTAGGTTCATTCTTCCTAAACAGCAAAATGCCATATTTTCTCAGAGGGACATAGAGTTAAAGCAAATGGGTTACGTATATGGAAACATTCCAAAAATTCCTACAAGATGTTTTGCAGCCACCTTACACATTAAAGCTGTTTTCCAAATTTTTAAGCAGCCTTTCTGAATGATGTGCCTACACAATGGTTTGCCATAAAAGGTTCCAACTGCACAACTCTTCCATCTTAGAAGGGATCGGCCTTACCCCCCACATTAGGCAATGTCATGACTTCTTAACAGGGAAAGCACAAGGGCATGCATGCTCCCCAGATGTCTACTTGATCATTTTTAACTTTTTTGTAATGTTAGGACATCTTTTAGTGTAAATCAAAGCCCCAGCTCAACTAACAAGGGCATTGATAGTTGAGTGCTGGGTTTGATTTAAGTCAAGATATGTCCTAACATTACAAAAACAGTAAAGAACAAGCATTTGTCAATGTCGAATGTTGTCGTGCTGGCATTTGCAGTGGGAGTGGTGGAGCTAGAGACGTATAGTGCTGTGATTTTGTGAATGTGTCTCAAAAGGTGATTTTGCACAGCGAGCACGCCATTGTGCGCCACAGCTGCAGAAACACATTTTGGGCAGGCTGTGAAAAATGGCAGCTGGACTGTTGATAAGGAGATGTGCACAAATGCCAGTGGTGAAAATGTGGCATGAAAATATTGCAGATTGACGAAGGTTCAAGAGTGCGTGGAAACTGCGCAATGCACGCTTGCAACCCAGTCATTGTATGGAGTTTCGGCACCAGATTTTCAACATAGGCAATTGGGAGCTCTACTCATGAATAGTGTCACTGTCATTTCCTCAAACTGTCCCGAAAACTGATTTTGCACAGCGGCCGTGCAATTCTGTGTTGGACATGCGAAAACACATTTCAGGCAGCTGTAGTGTTCATAAGGAGGTAAGGAAAAATGCCAATGATGAACAGCAGGAGTGAAACTATTACACATTACACATTCAGAAAGTCATGAGTGTGCGTGCAAACTGTGCAACGCACCCTCCTTAAACACTCATTTTATTGACTTTCGTTCCCAAATTTTCAACATAGGCATTTTAGGGCATCTGCTAATGAACAGTGTCACTGTCATTTTCATCATGTGTCTCGAACAAGGACTTTCCACAGTGACCACGCTATTCTGTGCCGAACTGCGAAAACAGATTTTGGTCAGGATGTGAAAAATGACAGCTGTACTGTTCATTAGGAGGTGCAGAACAATGGCACTGTTGAAAATCTGGAGTGAAAATATTAGAAGTTTGCGAACGTACGAGCATGCTTGCAAACTGCACAATGCACGCTCGTAACACAGTCATGTTATGGAGTATTGTCACCACACTGACAACATAGGCATTTTAGGACCTCTGCTCATGAACAGTGTCACTGTCATTTTCGTAATGTGTCCCGAACACTGACTTCGCACAGCGAACGCGCTATTCTGCGCCGAAAGTGCAAAAACACATTTCAGCAAGGATGTGAAAAATTACAGCTGTACAGTTCACAAAAAGGTGTAGTAAAATGGTAATGTGGAGAATCTGGCCTGAAAATATTGCCAATGTGCTAACTTACGAGCGTGCATTGTGCAGTTGCTATGCATGCTCATAAAACAGTCATTTTATGGAATATTGTCACCAAATTTTCAACACAGGCATTTTAGGATCTCTGCTCATGAACAGTGTCACTGTTAATTTTGTAATGTGTCCCAAACACTGATTTTGCACAGCAAACATGCTATTCTGCGTCGGAAGTGCGAAAATACATTTCAGCCAGGATGTGAAAAATGACAGCTGTACGGTTCACAAGAAGGTGTGGTAAAATGCCAATGTTGAGAATCTGGCATGAAAATGTTGCAAATTTGCTAACTTACAAGTGTGCGTTGCGCAGTTGCTACGCACGCTTGTAAAACAGTCATGTTTTAGATTTTTCCCACCAAATTTGCAACATAGGGTTTTTGAGAGCCCCCCTCATGAACAGTGGCACTGTCATCTCATTACACAGTCCTGAAAGGTGATTCCATGCAGTGACTGCAAAATCACCTTTCGGGACCGAATAACACCATGACAGTGCAAGAATTCATGAGAAGGGGTCCCAACAAACCCGTGTTGAAAATTTTGGGACAAAATTCGCAAAAATGCCTGAGACATGCACTAAAGTTGAAAAAACCCTATTTATTACATTATACAGCTTACCTGCATTTCCTCAGTTCACGGTCGGCTTTGAAGAGTGCAGATGTGTTCTCAGTCCACCGAAGATCATCGCGCCAGGCTCCGGAGGCAAATATGGGATAAGGGGTGTGTGGGGAGGCAGGGTGCACACTGGGTTTGTGCAGGTGGGGGGAAGGGGCACGGAGACTACGAGGGACCGTTTTCCTTTTACAGGTTCAAAAAGAAAATAAAAACAAAACATCGCGGGACAGTTTTTTTTTCCAGGGGATTTGGCATGCTGGGGTGGGCTCCTAGTGCATCTAACTGTTGGGGGTGTCTGTAGCCAACGGGATTGGGCACCCCATCGCAAACAACACGGACTTAGCCGACGTGATTGGGCAATTCTATCGGGCGCATAAAGAAAGGAGGGCACAGAGCCAAGTGGGGATCTTCGGCACCCCCCCTTGGCATTAAACAATTGGGGGGTTATTTCTGCCAATGAGGAGTGGGTTCGCCCATCGGCACACAAGGAAAGGGGGGACGGGGTAGTAGCCAAGGGGCATTGGGCACCCCCCTCGGCATATCACAAATGGGAGGGATGCTTTATGCCAACAGGGAGTGGGTTCCCCTGTCAGCACATTCACAGGGGGCAGGGGCAGCCGACAGGGGGATTGGGCACCACTGAAGTCAGCAGTTTGGCGGCCAGTGTGCTGCCATGTACATAATGGTGGCGAGCACAGCAAGAAAAGGACCACTGCATCTGACAAGCTTTGCTCGGATTGCAGCAGACCTTTTCTTAGATGTGCTCACCACATTATGTATGCATGGTGTGGAGCCAGCATGCAGGCTGATTGGGGAATGCGGGACGTACCTACTGATGCGTGCCCTGCATTCGCCCAACAGCGACCGCACCTCCAAAGCTGTACTGTCTCAAGATGTTGGCTGCACAAGCATGCCAACATAAAAATGGCTCCATCAACTTAAACGGGCACCCCCTTCCCCTGTGCTCTTCCGGATAAGATGCTATGTCATGTCCAAGTGCAGGGATGGGGCCAGCAAACAGATGTGGAATGGATCAGTTGGCTGTTTCCTCAGTCAAAATATGATGCCTTCCCTTCCAATGGACACTGAAGATCAAATAATATTATTTCACTAATAGACCCCTGCTGACATAAAGGAGTTTATTTAGGGTACACTTCCAGTAAATAAATAAACGTACACATTTCCTTTAATGTTAGTTGTAAAAGGCTTGTCTGACAAAGCATTTGATAAAAAGGACATTTTTAATAACTAGTACTACTGATTTAAAACAACTTACAGCCAACCTTTGGCTCATTTAGCAGATTTACTGCGGTATCAGAGACATTTGCTCTTAGGAAACTGAAGGCATTAAATCCCAACAAATCCACAGGGCTTGATCAGCTCAGTGTACTACTATTAAAGCTTGGAGATGAGTGTATTGCAAGTCCATTAACTCATGTCATTAATCTTACTATAAACACTAGAGCATTCCCGAATGATTGTAAAAAAGCTAAAGTCATCTTATTTTATTAATCTGGTACTACTGTAAGAGTCTAACAACTGCATGCTGACATTCATCTTCCCTATTGTATCTCAACCTATGCACCCTGCAGTCATACATACATATACACACACACACTATACTGTGCATAATATAAATATATATATATATATATATATATATATATAACACATGCATGCATACAAACATACTGTACCTACCTACATACATGCATGCATACCATGCATACATAGACTGTTCGTACTGTACACAATAATGTGCATGCATATGTTCTGTATGTACATACATGCATGCATACATACAGTACATATATGAATACTGTACATATATATTTAGTGGGAAATAAGGGCAGTCATGCATCAAGTTGACTACTTACTGTAAAGTGGAATAAATTACTGAATAATAAACAGTGTGGCTTTAGGCCATGGCATTCCATTATGACTGTACTGCTACAATTCATTGACAAAATTGGCTTTCCTTTGGAACAAAGAAAATATCTGAAATTATATTTTTTGACTTTAAGACATTTTTGACTGGTAAAAGGAAACTATTCAACATATGCTAAACATTAGGTTTCACAGACAGTTCTCTAAAATGGTTACAAAGCTATCCTGCAAACAGCAAACAGAAAGTGTTTATTCAAGATGCTGGGTCTGCAGTATCCCACCAGTGGGGCAGTTCTATAGGTCTCCATTTTACACCCATTTCTATTTCTGTATAAATAAATAGCCTCCACAGAATATACACTGGGGTGTGTGCGAGTAAGGAATAGTAGTTTCCAAATACCATGAATAATACGTTACTCATTACTCCAGAAGAAAAACAAAGAATTGGTGCTATTCATGGCTAGTCAGCATTTTGCTATTCGAGTGGAGTTCAAGATCTCAGAAGGATTCCTGTCCAATTACAGGCCAGTTTGGAAGCTCACTGAAGGCAGCTCATGTGACCCAGCACTCGCAGAAGCAATAAGCAAGCGACAAAGACATCTGAGCTGCTGTGAAAGAACAATCTATTTCAATCCACTTGATAAAAATAGAAGAAAAGCAGGAATCTTGACAATTTGTGTTCCCTTTCTAAATCTGAAGCTGAGCAGATTTATTTTTGTTACCCTTGTAGTGTGAAAATTAGTCTTCGTATGGGATCTGGGGAGAAGTTTGTGGGGTGGGTCAGGAGCTGGTTGCAGAACAGACAACAGTGGGTAATTGTAAGGGGGGAGCCCTCAAAGCCAAGATCCATAACCAGGGTGGTCCCTTAGGACTCTGTGCACGGACTGATGTTATTCAACATCTTTATTGGGGACATAGCAGAAGGGATAAGAGTAAGATCACCCTGTTCATAGATGACACAAAGATCTGTGTGACAGCAAACAGTGAAGAAGGGAGGCAAGCACTCAGGGAGGGAAAAAATAGAGGAACTGGTGCGCTAATGGCAAATTGTGTAGCAGCTGCTAAGAAGCCCGGATACAGTTGGAAACACAAAAATGAGTGCTGCACACAATGCTCAAGAACTGCTTAAATTTATTCAAGATTCTACATTGAGAAATATGTCCCCGGTGCTTCAAGGGAGCAATCCCTCTTCATAAGGGAGGACCTGGCAAAACTCGAGCACTGACCAAGTATATGCCAGTTGGGGTTTAATGCTAAGAAGTGCAAGATCATGCACCTAGAAGTTGGAAACTCCAGGACTAACTACCGGCTGGGGGGAGTGCTGGTATCCATTTTGGTGGAGGAGAAGGACATAGGATTGCTAGTCACAGGGTGCATGAAACATTTAGCGCAGTGCCATAGGGGAGCAGCAAGAGCCAACAAAATGCTGAGGTAAGTAAGTAAGTAAAACTTTATTTTTAAGCACTTTTCAAAACTAAAACACTGTACAAACATGTTAAAACCAGACAATTAAATAAACATTCATAAACATTTTAAAATCCTTCAGGGTAAGTTTTAAAAAACAAATAAGTTTTGAGCTCATATTTAAAACTCGAGACAGTCAGGCATTCTCTTATCCAATGAGGTAGAGAATTCCACAGGGAAGGGGCAGCATAAGAAAATGCACATGCCCCAGATGTCTTTAACTGAACCCTTGGAATCTCTAGCAATCCCTCATCGGCAGGTCAGAGTGAGCGGGAGGGGCAGTAGAGAGTGAGAAGATCTTGCAGAAACTGGGGTCCCTGTCCATGTAGGGTTTTATAGGTCAGCAACCCGACCTTAAAGGTGATCCACCACTGAACCGGCAGCCAGTGCAGTTGCGTAGCACAGAAGTAATATGACTAGACCTAGATGTACCAGTCAAAAGCCTGGCTGCCACATTCTGCACTAGCTCCAAGCAGTGGATATCAATGCCCGGTAGCCCTAGATAAAAGGCACTGCAGTAATCAGGTTGGGTGGTCACGAAGGCATGGACCAATATAGGAAGGTCAGCCGGAGGAACCAGGTGTTTCACCTGGGTAATATTCCTAAGATGATAAAAGGAAGATTTGAAAATGGCAGACACCTGTGATTTCAGGGTCAAACCATCATCAAAAATAATGCCCAAGTTATGCACCCAGTCTGCGGTCAAGAGCTGGACACCATCAAGCCATAAAACTGATGGAAGCCCAGCCCTTGAACTCACCTCAAGGTGACCAAGGTCCACAACCAACACCTCGGTCTTAACCAGAGTTAACCTCAGCCAGCTAGTGCTCATCCGATCTTTGATCTACACAGCTGTTAAGCACAGAGATCATATCATCCTGTCCAGGAATAAAGGACAGATACAACTGGGTATCATCTGCATAGCAGTGAAAACCCAAACTGTATCTCCTAATAGCAGCATATACATTGCGAACAACATGAGTGCCAAAATGGAGCCCTGCTGCACCCCACAAGACAGGGGGAAGGTGTCAGAGAAATAAATTCCAGTGACAACCCTCTGTGTCCTGCCTGTAAGGAAAGATCGAAACCAATACTTAAAAGGTAAAAATAGGGTTAGTACAGAGGGCATGTTTAGTTTAAAGGGAGGGAAGGTCATGAGGGGACTCAGTTTGAAATTTGAGGGGGGGAAGATTCAGGAGGGAAATGAGGAGACACTATTTTACAGAAAGGTTGGTGGTGGGGCAGAACAAATTACTGGATGAGTTGATCATGCTGAAGACTGTGGCCAGTTTTAAAAGGGGGTGGGATGGGGTCAAAAGAAAGGTTAGTATAGAAGGGAGGCTGGGGAGGGTGGTGGTGGTGGTGGGCAGGTATGATCAAAAGGGGGGAGACTAAGAGCACGGGAGGGCAATAAAGTAAAGTAAACGGCAAGCTGCACACTCGGGCAGAGTTGATAGGCCTTTGGACCTTTTTCTTCCAGCATTTATGTATGTTTGTATGAGCTACAGTGAAGTTTTTTTTCTAACAGAGACAGGCAGCAGGGGAGGGGACGCCCCAGGCTAGTGGACACACACAGCCAATGTGTATGCGCACTAAAGCTGTAGTGTTTTAAGCAGCATAAAGAAGTAGAGCTGGGCATAATATGTAAATTCTGAATTTGCAGAAATTTCATGAAATTACACAAATTTCTCAAACTTTTCTAAAATTCTGACTTAGGTAAAATCTGAATCTTCCAAATGCATTTGATGAATTTTTGCCCCAGTCAGTGAACTTTTCTGGCTCATCTGCAGAATGCACAAGAACTGTGAAATAACAGTGCTGGTGAATTTCATGCCTCAGATTAATAAATCCATATGCAATTTGTGTAATTATACTGCCGTTCAGTGATCAGTTGAACTATTGAATATTACAGTCTTGTGCAGTTATGGGATAGGGTAAAGGAACAATGTAAAGAATATGCATTCCTAAGAGAGTTGTCCTCATATGCTGATGTGATGTCTGTTAACACCCTGCTGTGAGGCATAACTTTCATACTTTTGTGGAAATAAAAATAGGGCGAGACTAAGGAGATACATGGAGGAGATCCTTCATTTAAAATGAAGAGGGGATGAACCGGGCCGGTGGCGCTGAGGTCTGAGGCGCTGGATGCCTTACCTTGCATTGCACCAGCAACCTGTGTTAGGGAACCAACATGGGATGAAGGGGGTAAGCTGGGAGGAGAAGGATCGAGCATCCCTAGGACTGGTCTCCTTTTCCGGGGAGGGGGGATTGCAGTGCTCAGCGATTGCCTGCCACCTAGCAGAGGCTGGGAGGTGGCACGTCAGCACTGAAAATGTGGGCGAGAGTCTGTGGCAGGCATTTGGTGGGGGTGCGGATGGGTGCATGCACACCTGCCACCGCTGGTGTCACTGCACACCACGACCTCAGGGGAAAGCAAGGAAAAAGGAGAAATGGGAGTCCTCTGTGAGGATGACGATGGTGCCCCTCCGCAACGGCCTGGGAAGGCACCTCTCTGAACACTAAATCCAGTTCGGTGGGTCGAGTTGCTTCCCATCCCCTGCCATGAAGGGTAAGTCATGGGGTCAAGGGGAAGGGGGTCTTGTACCCAGTGCCTGCGCGGGGAGGACGTCAGATGGATGCAGAAGACTTCAGGGGGAAAACAGATGGCTGTAAAAAATAAAATGAAGAGGGGGAGAATGAGTCTAAGGAGGTCAAAGAGGATAGCAAAGAAGGTGGAAACCTAGCTGACACTCCCCCACAAATGGCGGCAAGGATTAAGCAAGAGGAGAAAAGGAAGGAAAAGGGGGAACAGGTGGAGGGTCATGAGTGTGAATGCTCATAGTCTGAGCAAAAAGATGACTGACCTCCAGGCCACCATGATGGGGGAGGACTTGGACATTGCAGCTATAACCGAGACCTGGTGTATGGAAAACCAGGCATGGGATATGGTCCTTCTGGGTTTTAATCTATTCAGAAGGGATAGAGTAGGAAGGAAAGGAGTAGGGGTAGTGCTTTATGTATGTGATCACATAAAGGTTGTTGAGATACAAGGGGAACGGGGGAGCAGAGGTATTGTGGATCACCCTTGAGAAAAGGAAAAGGAAAAGGGCCATTACTCGAGCAGCAGTGGTATACAGACCTCTGGTGCAGAGAGAGGAAGTGGATAGGGAGTTGATGCAAATGATCCAAAGGATCACACAAAAAGGGAGCGCGACTGCTGATGGGGGACTCCAATCTTCCGGACTTGGATTGGAGTCTCCTGGCTGTGACAACAACCAGAAGTAGGGATATCCTAGACTCCCTTCAGGGGGTGCTGCTCAAGCAACTGGTAAGGGAACCCACTCAGAAGAGGGCAACACTGGACCTAGTTCTGATCAATGGGAACAGTGTGACTAACACCACTGTGGAGGACCACCTTGGGAACAGTGACCATCAGGCAGTGTGGTTTAGTGTAAAGATTGGGGTTGAGACAAGCCACATGAGAATGATGGTCTTGATTTTCAGGAGGGCAGATTTTGATAAAATGGTGGTATGCCCCAGGGACGCCCTGGCAGGGGTGCAGGAACTAGGAAGCATAGAAGAACAGTGGGCAGCAATAAGGGAGGGTGGAACTGAAACTTCTACAAGACTTTGTGCCAGACAAGTCAGCAAGGGCAAGAGAAGGAGGAGGCCACATTGGTTCACTTGAGAAATGGCAGAAAGAGTGAGGGTAAAGACAAATGTCTTTAGACAGTGAAAAAAATACACAAAAGGAGGAAGAAAGAAGAACCTACCAGGAGAGACAAAGGAAGGTTGGGAAGGAAGTAAGGAGGGCAAAAGTGGTAATGGAGGAAAGGATAGCTAAGTCACTCAAGAGTAGAGATGCAGCTAAATTAAATTCCACCTACAGAGTGAATGCGAAGTGGCCACTTCACGTTATCATAATGCTACGAAAAGTGGCCATTGAAAAGTGCTCACTTCGCTTTGTAATTAGGACTTCACATTGTTATTCCACCTAAACGCTAAGTAAGGCGGAATGACAACAATATAGACAAGGCAAGGCAAAATTTATTTAAAAAGATGCCCAATCCCAGAGGCTCTGGGCACCGTACAAATGAATAAACACATATTCAGAGATAGATCAATAAAAACACAAAGATAATTATAAACATACTGATAATATTTCATATAAACATTACCCATGAACAGTAAGCTGAACAACAAATTATCAACAGTTACACTCAGATCAAATCTATAAATTAATATATTAATCCAAAAATGCCTGAGCAAATAGGAGGGCCTTAAGTCAGGCCTTGGATACCTCCAAAGTGGGGGCCCCCTTAACCCCAGGGGGGAGCAAATTCCACAGGATGGGGCAGCGACACTAAAAGCCCTGTCGCCAGCCGATTTCAGCCTCGTCTTGGGAATTGCTAGGGGACCTCCACAGAAGGAACAGAGGGGGTGAGCCGAGAAAGCAGGTACAAGAAGGTCTAATAGGTAACCAGAGCCCTGACTGTGTAGGGCCTTATAGGTGAGAAGACCCACCTTAAAGAAGATCCTCCACCTGACCGGCAGCCAATGTAGCTCATGTAACACAGGTGTAATGTGGCAAAATTTCAGCTGCCCAGTAAGTAACCAGGCAGCTGCATTCTGCACTAGCTGCAGTCTGTGGAGAAATCCTCCCGCGACCCCAAGGTGGAGCACATTACTGTAGTCAAGCCTCGATGTAACTAAGGCATGCATCAAAGTGGGGAGGTCCAGAGGTGGAACAAGGGGCTTTATGCTGGTGACATTTCTGAGATGGAAGAAACAGGAGTGGACAATGGAAGATATCTGCACTTCCATAGTCAAACTCCTATCTAGAATGACACCAAGATTTTGCACCTTAAAGGAGGCCTTCAATGGAACATATCCCAGAACAAGTCCAGTCTGTGAGTCAGAGACCATCCTATCACACACTCTGTTCAACTCCACCACCAATACCTCCATCTTATTGGGGTTCAGTTGTAACAAGCTAGAGGCCATCCAGTCGCTGATCTCAGCAAGGTAGCTGTTTAGTACATCCACCGCATTTGGATGTTCCTGGGGCAAAGGATAAGTATAGCTGGGTATCATCAGCATTGCAATGAAAACCCAAGCCATGCTTCCTAATGATTCCTCCCAGGGGAAGCATGTACACTGCAAACAACATTGGGGCCAGGATCGATCCCTGAGGTACTCCTCAAGATATGAGGCTAGGGGTGGAGGAGAAATTCCCCATCACAACCCATTGCCTCCTGTTGGTTTAAAAGGACCCAAACCAGCAGATGACAGTGCTGGTGAGTCTGCAGAGTTCCGTAAGGCGGTCAAGCAACACACAATGGTCCACAGTGTCAAGTGCTGAGTAGAGATCAAGGAGAACAATAATTGTCCTTTCTCCTCGATCTCTCACCCTGAGGAGATCATTCTGCAGCCGAACAAGTGCGGTTTCTGTGTTATGACTTGCCCGAAACCCTGACTGGAAGTGTTCGTACAACTCATGGGTCACAAGGTGCTCCTCCAACTAAAGCGCCACTGCCTTCTCCACAACCTTCACCAAAAAGGGGAGATTGGAGATAGGTCGGTAATTTGCTCTGACCTCTGGGTCAAAAGATGGCTTCTTTAAGAGAGGTCTCACCAATGCCTTCTTCAAGGCGTCAAGCAAGACCTCCTCAGATAAGGAACACTGGACAATCAGAGCAAATACCAGGCCAATGGTGTCGATGTATCTCATCAAGAAACACATCAGCACTGGATCAAGTTCACAAAAATTTTGCTTCAGATTGGTCGCCACCCGGAAAACCTCACTTGCCTTCACTGGTCTAAACACCCCCAACCAGGCAGAGTGCACTCAGAACACTTCTGGCGACCACTGCCAGCTATGACATTGCTGAGTGGAGGAACTCCCTGCTGGACACTCTGTCCGAGAAGAACCGAGCAAACTCTTCACATTCAGCATTCAGAAAAACATTCTTCGGCTGTAGACAAGCAGGACGAAGTAGCCTGTCCACAGTCTGAAAAAGTATGGCTGATCGATTCTTCCCAGATGCAATCTCCCTGGACAGGAACACTTTAGGCAACACCCACCCCCACCCCCCACACACACACACTTCACATGGCTTACAATACTGTAAGTCACATGCTTTAGCCAGGCAAGGAGGAAGTGAGTCATACAAGCAGATGGTTTCACTTTCTCCTTTACAGAGGTAGAAAGAGGAAGCATTTTGTGTAGGAGAGGAGAGTTCATTATTAGTTTCTTTCTTGAGCAAATTGCAAAAACCCAAAAGCTTTTTTAAAAGCTAATTCTTTAGTTTTTTTTTTGTTCTGTTTTGTCAGTTCTTTTTGGTGACCGATTTCTTTGTTTTATAAGTTTTGTTTTGTGTGTATGTGACTGTGTGTGTGCCTGTGTGTGAGTGTGTGTGAAGTCACACATCATGTCAGACAGGGAAGGAGTGTTTTTTTATGCAATGGTCCAGGGACAGTATGTGAACCGTGGCCAGAGGGGAGTGCACATGAGTGGGGGTCGTAGCCAGGTGGCATTGGACCACTCCAGACTCTTTGGTCCTGCCTCCTCCCTCTGGAAGCAGCAGCACCACCAGTGCCACCGCCAAATCCACCAAGTCTGCCACCACCACCACCACCAGTAGCAGCTGCAGGAGCTCCAGCAGCACCACCTCCACAGCAGCAGGTGGAGCCCCAGGTGCGTGACCATGCTGCCGATACTACATCTGCCCCTCCTGTGCCTGGTCCCCTCTGCAGCTCCCCAGTTTGGCAGTTTTTCAAATGTGTTGTGGGGACAGCAGCCTTGTGCTGTGTTTGCTTTGTGGTATGCAGGTGCACCGTGGCCCCCAGGGGACACATCTGGGGACTGGGGGCCAGCACACACATATGCTGAACCACCACAAGGTGGAGTGGCAGGCAGTCACCAAAGGGGCCAGGCCTCCACCTGCTGTCCCTTCTGTGGCAGTGGCAGAGGGTGCTGCTGTTGTGCATCACTGCAGCAGGAGGAGGAGGGCCACAGCAGCAGCTGCTCCAGCACTACCCCCCACTGCCACCAGCACCACCACCCTCACCACCACTACCTGGTTTCCCCCCGTACCAGTGGATCCCACAATGCCTGCAACTCAGGCAGACATAGCACTCTTGTGGGCTATGGTGGAGGAAAATAACAAGAGGGTGGGTGCTGTCCAGCAGCAGATGGAGCAGATCGAGCAACACCAGCTGCAGATTGTGTTGATACTCCATCTGCTGCTGGAACATCAGGGGATCCCCCATTAGCTTGTTTTTTCAGCACACCTCCCCCTCCCACTGTTGTAGTGTTTTGTGTTTTGTTTATGTTTCATAACAGACAGAGGGAAGGCCACAGTATTAGTTTAAAGGGAAGCAGTCAGCAACAGGAGGTCCTGCCCTCTGCAAGGCTTACCCTCCGGTTAAGCCTTTTAAAGTATGTTACGGTGTTTTTCTCATGCTGCAATATACTTTATTTTAATAAAGAAAAGTAAGCAACCTGGAAGTATGGAGGATGCTATGGGGGTTCCATTATGTGTAAAGGTGCAACGGTGATGCACCATGCACTTCAATACAAAAGTATTAAAGTGCATGGTGCATCTCTGCCACACCTTTCCTTTACACATAATGGAGCCCCCCCAGCATCTGCCATACTTCCAGGTTGCTGACATTTCTTTATTAAAATAAAGTTTGTTGCGGCGTGAGAAAAATGCTGCAACATACTTAAAAGGCTTAACCGGAGGGTAAGCCTTGCAGGGAGTGGGACCTCCTGTTGCTGACTGCTTCCCTTTACATATATACATACACATACAGATATACCTGCTCCTTATTACCCTGTTATTATAATCCAGTGCCTCAATAATGTTTACTTTCTGTTATGGAGTGGTTGTGGAAAAGCTGGTGTAAACAGTGCAAGTATGATGTGCTAAATTGCATGTGTGCAGTCAGTGTTGTTTCCTGTGTGTGTGTGTGTGTGTGTGTGTGTGTGTGACATCAGACATTGTGCAGCTTCTTGCAAACATATATTGCTGACTTGTTGCAGTGTTTATGGTATAAAGAATAGTGATAACAATAACATATATTTTATTGTCACCATCCTTATCAGCGGACTAAGTGATACGATATTTTTTCAGAGGTGTCTGGCTAGAGTGCACCTTAGTCACATACTGCACAAATTACTTTTAGGACAACATGTATTTTTTGTGCTATGATCTCTGCAAAGTCATGTGTGCACTGTGAGTGACTGAGTTGCACAGTGACCCGATACCTCTGAAAAAATATCATATCACTTACTCCACTGGTGCTGATGGTACAAATAAAATCTATGTCATATATTCTTTCTTATCTTTTTTCTTGACATACTGCAACAAGTCACACCATATATATGTTTGCATGAAGCTGAATAATATCTGCACACACAGGAATGAACATTGACAGCACACATGCAGTTTAACACAACATACTTGCACTGCTCAGTCATGCTTTTTGCAAAACACTTCAAATCACGTGTTCCAACACAAAGTAAACAATGCTGAGGCTCCAGAAATATTTTTTTTTGAAATAGACATTAAAGCAGTAGTGCAACAATCTGGTGACAATTTTGACCTATACTTTTTTATGCTATTTTACATTGCCACTTTACTTACCTCCTGACTCGTATGATACCATTCTTTCCAGTATTTGAGTCTGCTTTAGTACTTTTTTTTTTATGTCTGAAATAATAAAAGGAGCACTCCTTTAAATACTGTGTGGACCAGGTCTTCGTCAGTATTTTCCATTGTTTTTCTCCATTAGTTGTTATATATTACTTCTGTTGTAAAATTAGCAGTTATGCAGCAGGCAGTGTTTTATGACCTCACAGAACAATATCTATTCAAAAACAGCTGCAAATAGTGATGAAAACCTGGTTAGAGCCATATTAAAAGGCGTGCTCCTTTTTTTTCAGACATGAAAAAAAGTAGTAAAGCAGACACAAATTGTGAAATGAAGGGTATCATACAAGTCAGGAGTTAACTAGTGACTGGCAATGTAAAATAGCATAAAAAAGCATAGGTCAAAATTTTCACCACATTGTTGCACTACTACTTTAATTTATAATTTAAGTATGACATTATACGTGCTCACAATCACAACACACAAAATGCAACTGTCTTGTGTCCAGAAAATTCCCAAGTGCTGGGGAAGTGAAATGGGAGCATTACACCACATGCAAAGTCCCTCAGAATGTATTGCACAGTCACTCATGCATGCACCAGAATTTTTCTGCATCCCCAAAATGCATCTGTCTTGTGTCCAGAAAGTTTACATACTCTGTGATGTTGATGTCATGATGCACAGTGTCTTGCCAAACTGTGTGAAGGGGGGATAACATGACATGAATCCATTCAGTGTTCTGTCAGAAATGATGACCGTGAGAGAACTGTTGCTGGTCATAAGTGTACAGAGGTTTGGTTGAAAAGAATCCCTACCTTTCTTTCTTTCCTTGCACACTTTTCTCTTATCTTCACCTCTCCATTACTGAACATTGTTCATATTACCACATTTATCATTTTTTGCAATTTACTGAATGCCTTGCCATAGCCTGCCCTAGCATGTATTTCGTACATGGTTGCTATTTCTGATCCTATAATACCATATTGATTGTAACCCTTCTGCTCCACATTTACATCCTGTCTAGGTTTGTGTTTTATTATCAATACATGTATATAAGGATTCTCCAATATGCTTACCCTAAATACTGTGTTTTGTTAAGTGATATTTTATACCTTACATGGAGGATAGTCTTCTTTGTATAAGATGTGTGCTTTCTTATGTACTCGAATTTCAATAAAAAGATAAAGTGAAAAAAGAAAAGAATCCCTACCCCATCTGCTGTATCAGGTCCAAATGACCAATAGGAGGGGCCCTCCCACCATCCTTTCTTTACTTGTTTAACCTCCTGTAGCGTTGTTAGTCTGGTTTCTTGTAGAAAGGTGATATCTGCTTTCAAACTTCTACGGTACATCAAACAAACCATGTTCCTTCTATAGTCTTTAATACTGCAACAGTTTAAAGACACGATCTTGATTGAAGCCACGTTTGTATTATGTTGAACGTGAGGCTTTATCTTTTTTCCTTTTTCTATCCTTCTTTTTCTTTGTTTCTGTGATTTCTCTTTCAGCTTCTTCCTCAAATTCGATTTCTGACACTATCTCTGATCTGTTAGACATATCAGATTCTGAATCTCCCTCTAATTCAGTAAGGACCCGAAAGGAGTTTTGAGCTGGGCAAGCACTGGTACGCCCCACCCCCATTTGCTGACTGCTCTGGTTACCCACCTGGAATTAGATACTTGATACTCTGACTTGAGTGGAGGCATAGTGGAACTGCCTAGGCCTCCCCTTAAGTTAGAAGTACCACGAGCATGTTCCAGATCCTATTCATGTATGTTTGATTGGGAGTATTTGTTAATAGTGTTTTCCTGTCCTAGTCTCCCCCTCTCTTTCCCTTGATCATGCATCTGTTGTACAGTGTGCTGAGGTTCTTTACCTGTATTTGCAGTTTCCCTGTCTGTATCCATGTTTCCCCTTGTAGATGAGTCTTGCTCATAAGGCCTATATCTCTCCTGGGCCTGATTTATCAGGTGTTCTTTATTTGGGCCTCCTTGTCTATTTTGCCCTGCCCATGGACACTGATGATATGCATGCCCTGGTTCTTCACACAAATTGCACTTAAAAGTATTCCTGCACACTTCACTTCCATGATCCAGATCCCCACATTATGCACATTTGACTTTATCACAAGCACTGCTTAAATGTCTTCTACTGTTGTATTTATAGCATGCCTTAGGTTGGCTGGGGTAAAAACACACCCCTCTATCTTTTCCTAAAAAAAGCTATTATGAATATGCAGTATTTCATTTTCTATGATATGCAGTTTTACTTTGAACCTCCATGCCCCTGTCCAAATCCCCTCAGTATCTGTAATAACTTCTGACGGTCCTAATACATTGCACTTTTGTTCCAACCAGCACTGGATATTGCCCACATTTACCCCCCTCATTCTGGAACATGACATTTATAGTTTTAAATAAAGGCTTTGTAATAGGAATGGCCCAAAAAGGAAGCCATAGAGGTAAGGTTTTACAGGTCTCATACTTATTCCAAAATTTACCAAGTCCAGAAAAACGTGTAAAACTTATATCAAAAGTGTCTTCCCCTCATGTTTATAAGAGCATACATGTCTGAAGCCTGGAAATTCATTGATTCCTTCAATAAGTTTCTAGCTACAAAAGTCCTATCCGGATGTTCTTGCATTCCATCCCATGCCTGAGGTGAACAGCATTTCTTCGTGGGGCTTGTTCAAGCTTGTTATTTTTAAACAGGTCCGGAAAACAAGGGCCATGGCCTGCATTTCCTCTACATGGTGACGGGGGGGGGGGGATGCATTCGGTGGAGCCTCTGAGTGTGGAGCATCTGCATTATCCTTTCCCCCCTCCATTTCTTCCATTACAACTGGTTGTTGGTTGTTTAAATCAGTTAGTAAAAAATTATTCTGACCTGTTTTGATATTTCTTTGTTGTAAATCCGAGGGGGCCCCCTGACTTTGGTTTTGCTATGTCGAGAAAGAAATCCCAATTTGGGTCTGGAACTCACTTTTCGTCTGGAAGCTGCATCCATCCAGCTTGTGTTAAAGCTCGCTTCTTCATCCATGTCTCATAATCAGCAGTGCCAGCGTCAGCTGTAAGAGTCTGCATTCCTTCAGTGCACCCGCTCACACGCCTTCTCTCTGCGGGCAGCCTTGCTTCCTCATTCCTTTCCACAGCTGTAGGGCTGATGTGCTTCACATCACTGCTTTCAGACATTTCTGTTAGATTCTCCGGCACACCACAACCATGTCCAGGAGTTTCCAAATCAGCAATTCTGTATAAGTCACCAATTTTATCTTCTTCTGGGGTCAGGATTTTGCTGTTTTTCTTGCAACTGATAGATTCCCCTGCTGCATGCTCTTCGGCATGCATATCTCGAAGAAGTGTCTCCTGCTTATCATCGTCTCTCTCTCTCTCTCTCCTTTCCCCTTAGACACTCATGCCTGAGAGGCACTCTTCATCCAGGGTGGTCAGCTCCAGCCATCTCTACAGCTGCTGCCCAACCCCACACACCAGCCCTTGCCAGATTTCGGATCCTGGAATGCAGATCCAGCCTGCAGGTACGACCACTGATCTTTCTCTGGAGCCATCCCAGTCAGCTGAACCCAAATGGTGTGGCGCTCTTGCAGGCGGATTCTGATTGGTCCGTCTACTATCCTGGTACACACCGATTGGTGTGCCCTTTGCTATAGACTTAAACAGCTAATTCTGAGATATTTTTGACTGCCTCTCTCCTGATAATTCCTGCTCAAATTTTCTCCTGCCCTCCCACCCACTCCCAGGCCCCATTTAAATACAACTCTGCTCTGCCCCCACTGGTACTCTGACATATGATTGGCTCTCACTGGCCTTTTACCTACTAGAGCTTAGTCTATTTAGTCTGTACTACGTGTAGCAGCACTTTAGCCTGTTATTTACTTTTTTCCTATTTTGTAGCCCTTCATTCGACTGAGTATTGACAATACTTCACTATTAATACTACTTCCGTTGAGTCTTGAGGGCATCTGATTGTGATCCTGTCACCCACCCAGTAGAAGCATCCAACCATCACCAACATCTTGACTCTATTCCATTGGAATTATGGCATGCTTCATTACTATCTTTCTAATTCTTGACAACAGTGCACCCCATGCTATACTATACCATGAAAGACCAGGCACTAATTCAGTCTTGGAACCCCTTATTACTTCCTATATTGCTCCTTCACACTGTATCTCCCATCTCGCTTTGACCCTCCCTCCCTTCACCCATATCCCTGATTCCTCCCCCTCCCCCTTCCCTTCCTTTCTCCATCTCCTATGACTATCTGAGCACTCTCCCTCACTACCTTAAACTGTCAAATCAGCCTTACCTTCTCATGCACCAAACATATATCCCTGGCAACGTACCAAGGCTGGTCCCAAAGGAAAAAACCTTTTCATTCTTGATGAGTTCCCTAAAAAAAATGCTATTGCTGCTCCTCCTCTGCTCAGGCAATGTGGAGTTAAATCCTGTCCCTCCATTACAACTCACCTCACCTTCGGATTTTGAAGATGCCCCTGGTCTTAAAATGATGTTGGTCAACATACTAAGCCTGACCAAAAAATTTGACCATGGGCTGCTCATACTAACCTGGATCTTATCATTATCACAGAGTCATGGCTTAAAGAGGCTAATTCTGGCCATCAAATTACTCCCCCGGGCTACAAATTATTCAGGGCCAATAGGGAATCTGGGGGGGAAGGTGGTCGTCTATGCCAAAACTAAGTATTCAGTTAGTGATATCTTTTGTAAATCTAAACCTAAGGAATTTGAGATTGTTTCACTGAAGCTTCACCTTCTTTCCTTCCACAGAATGCATTACTATTATAGGTGGCGCTGAAATCCTTAGTTATTGAAATCCCTAACCATTGCTGCCAACACAGAAACAATAATCCTAGAGGATCTCAATATGGATTGGCTTACCCCAAAATCACACTGCCTTAATTCTCTCTGTGATGAGCTTGGCCTTGTACAGTTAGTTACCGAACCCACAAGGAACAATACCTTGAACATTGCCAATAGCTCCCTCTTAGAAGTCATATTAACCACTCATCCACATAAAATCTTACACTTAGCAGTTTTCCACAATGACATGAGTGACCACGGTGTTGTCGCATGCTTAAGATCTCAAACTAAGGCCCGTCATCAGCCCAAAAATACAACAAAATTGTCTTTTCGTTAGTTCAGTGCAGCAAATTTCATTTCCAACTTAGGTAAGGCCAGATGGCAAGACCTTTATCTTGCCAAAACTGCAGATGAGGCTGTCTCCATCCTTAACGACAACCTTGCCATGCTGGCAAATAAGCATGCCCCATTTATCAAAGTCAGGGTGCGTAACATCTCTCACCCCTGGTTTACCCCAGATCTCAAGGCCGCACTTACTAACCATAACAAGATTTGGGCTCAGGCTAAGCATTCAAAAAGCCCTGCAGATTGGCAGCCTTTAGAACAGCTAGGAATGCCTGTGTAAAAAGCATTCATGCTGCAAAAGCAAACTTCTATATCTCCACCCTGGAACAGGCAAATGGGAATTCCCACAAAATCTGGAGGACACTTAAATCTATTGAAGGACGGCCCTCTGATTCCTCTATTCCAACCAAGATATTGGCCAATGGTAGGGTGGTGGAAAGCAATTCTCAAATCCTTGAAGAATTAAACTCCCATTTTGTCACTGCTGGTTTAACCTTTGACTCCTCACCTTATGCTGGCCATGTGAATAGTCAAGCTAGCTCCACCTCTGCAACCTGCACCTCATCTTATCCTTTTCAGCTGCGCACGATCAACTATAAAGAAGTTGAAGACTCACTCCTTAACCTAGATACCAGAAAAAGTCCAGGGGATGATGGACTCAAACCGTTCTTCCTAAGATTAGGCTATGCCCATCTCACTACCCCCATTCTATATATTTTCAATCTCTCCATCATTTCTGCCATAGTCCCATCTTGCTGGAAATCTGCCCACATCCTACCTCTTTTCAAATCAGGGGACCCTTACGATCTAAACAACTACAGGCCCATCTCCATCTTGCCTATCCTCTCTAAAGTTTTGGAAAAATTGATCTATAACCAATTAAAACTTCATATTGAAACCTACTCTCTGGGAGGATACAAAAAGTCAAAGCTGATGGTCTACTCTCAGCCTCCTTACCGATTGCCACGGGAGTCCCCACAGGCTCAATTCTTGGCCCGATCCTCTTCTCTCAATATATCAATGATCTTGACTCTTACATAACGAAGTCCAGCCTGCACTTCTTCGCGGACGACACAGTACTTTATACTTCTGGCTCATCTCTATCTGAAGTTAATGATGTGTTACAAGGTGACTTTGCTCAGCTCGAAAATAATTTAATAAAAGCCAAGCTTCTCCTAAATGCCAAGAAAACTAAGGCAGTGATCTTCTCTCATAGTACCTCCTCTGGCACCCCCCTGCCCTGCCGAAAGACTTTATTGTCACATCTTTAGGAGAACCCGTAGAAGTCGTTCCCAAATTTAAATATCTTGGCATTTGGATAGATAACAAGATCTCTTTTAATGACCATATTGAGGACTTATCCAGGAGGCTCAAAGCCAGGCTTGGATTCTTTTTTAGAAACAGGTCTCTTTTCCCTCTTGGGACTCAAACCAGGCTTGTCCAGGCCACATTTCTTCCCTTACCGGATTATGGAGATTTAATCTACACCTCCTCTGCAATCTCAAGCCTAAACAAGCTGGACATCCTCTACCACCGTGCTCTCTGGTTTATCACCAGCTCCCCATACTGCACTCACCATTGTGATCTATATGCAGCCTTTGGATGGACATCACTCACCACTAGATGCCTGCTCCATGTTGGTATCTGGACCCTTAAGATACTCCTGCACAAACTCCCGAGCTACCTAACGTCTCTTATCTACATTTCCCACAGTGCACACTCCCTTAGGAAATCAGACTTCATCCTGCTTGTCGTACCCAGGACTCATACCACCTTTGGACAATGAGCTATTTCGCATGTTCTTCCTACTATTTGGAACCAACTCCAGTCCATACTGAAACTAACTAGTGTCATCTCCATTAATCTCAACAAAGCATTAGCTGCATCAAAAATAAAATATATTTGTAGCTGCTATTAAGCCTTTCCCATAACCCCATGTCTGTCCCATTCTCTTTGACTCCCCTGGTCCTAGACCAAGTCAGGACTGAAATTGCCTAGCCTGTAAAAGGTATATTTTGGCTAAATTATATGATTTCTCCACCTGCTCCTCCTGCCCTCTTCTACCTGACCTCGTACCCCCGTCTTACTCCCCCCTACTCTTCCTAATCCCCATCCATCCCTTCTTTCTACTAATCTTCAACCCTGCCTTCCTGATCATCCTCTCTCTCTCTTGTCATTGCACGCTAACCCTATTTTTTGCCTAATACCAGAGTTATGTTACAATCCCTTCCTTGTATAGCTTGAACACAAGGAATCAAATTTTACTTAACTGTACATTACTTTACAATGATGTTGCTTTCTATGAAATGCCTTTCGTGAACTATATCTGCACTTTGTTTACTTATAATCTATGATGCCTGTTATGTGATGTCTCCATGTCTGTGTATATGCCTCAGGACCTCCTTGTGAATGAGTTTGCTCAATGGAGTTTTCCTGCAATAAACATAAACAATAAACAAACAACAATAAACAAACATCATGCCGATGTCTCTCCATATCCCCTTGCAAATCAGCCATTTCAGCCAAGGATAGGGTTGAGGGCTGCATAACCTTCTCTTCTGCAATCCTTACACCGTCTGCCATTCTGTAAGAAACAGAGCAGCATGTCCCCCTACTGGTCAGTAGGGGAATTTTGCCAGTGCCTTGCCCAAATTTCCCCCAATTCACTAAAATACCACCAACAACTTAGTCTGGTTCTAAAGTCAGTTGGCATTTCATCTGTATCCCCTCCCTTGGGTCGTGCCTGAAAATAGGCAGAATTTGTCTAGTGCCCTTACCCGGTCAACAAAAACTAAATAAATAATAAATAAATAAGTTATTCATCATCATCCTCAGAAAGAAAGCTGCCCTCGCAGTCTTCTATGTCTGAATTCGGACCATGGGCAAATTCTTTCTCCATTGTGTTATCATCTACGTCAGTGGTAGGCTGCTTCATGCTGTCACTGCCACCAGGATGATCCCTTTCTTCAACATCAGCAAAACTATGAGTATGCCGGGGTACGAATACTGAGGTTGCAGTCTGAGCTGGTATGTGCCTGTCATTCATTTTTGTGAATGTCAGCAAACTGACATTTACAGGAGAGAGGTTTGTACGATGACCCTGAATTGTTGCACCTGCTGAGCTGAATACCCTCTCGACACTCACACTGGAGGGTGGGCATGTCAGGTACTTCAGTGCCACAGCAGTCAGCTCTGGCCATTCACCAACCTTTCCACTCCAGTATAAAAGGGGATCATCAGTGATTGAGAGATGCCTGTTTTCAGATACATATGACTCAAACATTCGCTGTGCTGCTCTAAGTCCAGTGGTTGATGCATCATCTGCTTCTCCGGAATCATTTATGTCACAATTCCCCACTTGGGACAAAGCCTCCCAAAGTGGGTTAACACCAGCCGCTTTTGATGACAGACCACCTGGCACTGCAGTCCCCTTCCCCTTACAGGATATGCTTGATATTACTCCTCCAGGTTCACCTTCAGCCTGATTATGCTGTTCAGGTTTCATGACCTTGGCACGTGACTTCTGTGCCCTATGAACCAAGCGCACCAGTTGCCCACTGACATTTTTTAATTGTTCAGGCCCACCTTCCAGTACTAAGGCAACTTAACATTTGTATCGTGGGTCCAGCATTGCTGCTATTGCAAAGTTGTCACTATGCTGAATGTTCAAGTTGTGATGATTCTGGTCGAATACTGTCAACATGTGTTTTGATGACAGACCACCTGGAACTGCAGTCCACTTCCCCTTACAGGATATGCGTGATACTACGGCAGGTTGACCTTCGGCCTGATGATGCTGCAGAGGTTTGATGACTTCGGCACATGACTTCTGTGCCCCATGAAGTAAGCACACCAGTTGCCCACTGACATTTTTTACCTGTTCAGGCCCGCCCTCCAGTAGTGAGGCAATTCCACATTTGTATCGTGGGTCCAGCATTGTTGCTATTGCAAAGTTGTCACTATGCTGAATGCTCAAGATGTGACGATTCTGGTCGAATACTGTCAGCATGTGTTTCAGCAACACACTGCGAGCACTGTCTCCGGCAACATCAAGGCTATGCTGTACATTCACCAATGTCTGCCTCAGCACCCACAGCAGTGGAATTGATGGGCTAATGGAGGCTGACCCACCACTCACTACCTGTGTGGCATGTTCAAAAGGCCTCACAATTCTTATTACAGAGTCCATGAGACTCCACTGTTCAGTTGTCATAGACATGGAGGCCGCAGAATTGTCACGGCTAGTGTGCATGACAAGATATTCTGAGATGGCTTTGTACTGTTTATACAACCTCTCTGCCATGTATAAAATGGAGTTCCACTGGGTGACAACTTCTAGCTTCAAGTGATGCTGCGGGAGGCTGTTTTGGATCTGCAACTGCCGAAGTTGGTCAGAGGCCTTTACAGAGCGTGAAAAGTGAGAACAGATACGGCGTGCAACTGTCAGCATTTCCTTTATATCAGGGTGCTGCAGAAACTCCTGCACTACAAGATTTAAACAGTGGGTCATGCATGGAATCTGAAAAAAGACACCATTCATGATGCATTTCATCACATTTGACCCATTGTCACTTGCTATGAACCCAGATCTCAGGGACAGGGGGTTCAGCCACTGGTCAATTTCAGTCAGTACCACGTCCAACATGTTTTCACCAGTGTGTGAACAGGTCACATTGCACATAGCAATCGTTGCATGCTGTCGAATTCCTGGAAGATTGCTACCACGACACTCCATCTTACTACACTGATTATTCACACTACCAACAGCACAGACAACCCCCAGCACCTGCGCCCAGTGTGCAGTTATAGACAAATATGAACTCCCTGCTGTTTTGCCACTTGTCCACATATCCATACTTAAATGGATGAATGGAGATGAGGAATGTTGAAGGGTATGTCTTACTGAGTCGGACACAGTACAATAAAACTTGGGGACAGCACAGGTTGAAAAGTATGTCCTGGATGGGACTTTCCATTTTGGAAAAGCATGTGCAGCAAACTGCAGGAACCCAGAATTCTCCACAATGGAGAAGGGCAAAAGATCAGTTGCCAGCATTTCAGCTACAGCAGCATTAAGTTTACGTGACACTATATGATTGGGTGGGTGCTTCAGCTTATGCGCAATAACACTGTATAAGTTGGGCTGACTTAAACGTTTTACATGGTGTGTGATGACAAATGATTCTACTCTGTGAATGGCAGGGGGTGGAGTGTGGAAGTGTGATGAAGACGGTTGCACAGGTGATTACAAATTAAGAAATGCCATTATTTTCCCAGATTTACCAACAGGGGTTGATGTACCACTTGCACTAGACATAATGATACTGGATTGACCACCACCACCACCAAAACTGCTACTCTCACCACTACTGGACAAGACTTCAGAATCATTCTGCTCTTCCACCTCATCATGCCTGTAATAATCCTCTGATGTTATTTCATCACTACTGCAAGCATTTCATTTTCTACTTGATACTACAGTCATGGAAAGGGATAACATGCTTGTTATGGTTGATGACGAGGGTAAATGCCCCACTGTGGTACAGGTATTAGCTGCCACCTTGAGCTGAGTCCACAGTGCCATGTGCCGATTCTTAAGATGTGTATGCTGTCCCCCTGTGCCCAGATGGCTCCCCTTTTTACCTCAACTCACACGCACCTGGCAAACCTGGCAGATTGCAACTGACTCATCATTTGCATCTTCCACAAAAAAAATCCCAAACAAGGGATTTTGATACTCTAGTTTGAGCATGTCCTCCCTGATGCTGCTTATTGGACTCCGTTTTTTTAAGCCATGAAGTGGGGGATGGGCTACATGATTTTTCAGGCTGGACACACTTGGACTGCAACTGACCACCACGACTACCTATCATTATTACTGAGTCATCATCATCAACTGAAACTGGTAAATCACAACTTTTTATGGGGGGGGGGATGCAAACAGACTCAGACACAACCACCTTGAGTTTATTTTTCTCCGGTTCCCAACAGGGGTCACTGACATCATCATATTCATCAACATCATTCACATCTTCTGCTTGGATGCTGGCATATGGACTGCATGTTGCAGCCACAGCAACATCATCATCATCAGCACCGCCATCACCAAACATTTTTCACCACACTGTGAATCACTGCATTGCAAATGCATGACCTGAACTGCAGCAGAAGAAATGTCACTTTGTGTGCTATCGTTGACATGATGATCAGAATCCTCATGTTCAGTTACTGGGATGTTACTGGGGAGTATGGCATCATCTACATTGTCACTCTCTGCCACTACTTCACACTCCACTATATTTTTGGACACGGTAAACTGGTCAGAACTGGAACTTGAGGCAGCTATACTCATACCACCACCAGCAACTGCACTAACACCACCGGCTGGGACAACATCATCTCCTTCAACTATGAGTTAGGCTACTGATTGTGCTGTAAAATATATTGAAGTAGAAATACCTTTCCTCACATCAGCAGTGTACTTCTGCGACTGCATACTACTACCACTACCACAGACAATCTTACCACTGGCTGCTGTGCCATGGTGAGAAACAGCTTTGCTTGCACATCTCTTTGTGGGCATTTTGGGGGATCAACAGGAATATTCTAAAGAAATTCAGATTTTGGAACATTCACTCTGGGTGCGGGCTGGGGTGATTCTGGATGTGAAGCCAAAAAAACAACGGTGGCTTCAACAACAGATACAGACGCAAAGTCACAACAAGTTCAACAACACCTTAACTAACTAACCAGTGGTGTTCTCAAGTCACAAACAATCCAATCTGGAAATGAATACCTTTTGCCGGTGGGGGGGGGGGCCACTGACTGCAGATTACTGCAGTGCAAAATCAAGAAAAAATACCACAAAGGCAGTGCAAAATCATGCAGCTGCAGTGGATAGCAGGTTCACACTGTTGTGCCTGCAGTTACACTGTGGCACAATAAAAGGTGCATTATTTGATGTCACGTCATGCACCACATACACACTCTCACACACACAGAATTTGTCTACAAGTAATGCGTACCAAATTTAAAACTTCACTAATATACATTGTATTTTACACAACCTCAGTGCTGCACCAGGTCCCTCCAGACCACAACACACACAATCAGCAAAAAATTTAAACAATACTGAAAATATTACTGTGTGTACGATAACACAGTCAGTTATACAAGAAAAATATAACCAAAAAACAAAAAACTCCATATTTCTCCAACTTCAGTCTACCTACACCAGATACGCCCCTCCCTCAAAGCACACTTCCACTGTCTCTCAGTACACAGTCTGAATGTTGTACATCAACATTCAAAATCCACACACAAACAATAAACACTCAATGATATGAGCACAGGAGGGTTTCCTTCAATCGATTAAAGTTTCAGCAAAAAAAATGACTCAAAAATACTTTTTTAACAGCTTTTAGAAGGTTTGAATCACAGAGAGCTCTCAGAGCAGACTGTCTCCTACAGCTTCCTATACACACTACCCCGAACTGAGGCTGTGCAGAACAATCTAGAGCCCATGTGACCTGAAATCCCATGAATCACTGCAAAATTCACCTTTGGAGCCTTAAAACAAGGTGAAGTGAGGTGAAGTACATTGTTCTCAATGTACTTCACCTTAAGATTTGGTGGAGTAGTGGTTTGGGAAGGCGGAGTAATGCGAAGTCATTGTCTCCAATGGACTTCGCGTTACCCATTCTGTCTGATACTCCGCGAATCCACCTTCATTACGAATCACTCTGTTGGTAATTGAGGCCACTTACCATCACTAGTCGAGGATAAAACCTTTTCAGATTCATCATGGAAAGGAAGAATCCCGGAGAGGGGTAATCAGGCTACTGGGAGAAGGAGGGGCCTCCATGAAGGAGGAAGGTCAAAAAGGCCAACATATTGAACAAATACTTTGTGTCTGTCTTCACAGAGGAGGGAGAAGGGAATGGGCCTGAAATACAAGGCAAGGGTATGAAGGGTGGGGGTGGACATTAGCCCCTTCACTGTATACAGGATCCTAAGGGAACTGTCCAAGCTAAGCATGGGCAAGTCCATGGTCCCTGATGCAATGCACCCCAGGCTGCTGAGGGAGCTTGGAGAGGTACTGGCTGGGCCCCTGGAGTGTACCAACTGAACAACGAAACCGCAAAAGCGAAGACCATTACAGTGACAGAAATTGACAGGTCACTGTAATGGTCCCCACTGAACACTAAAACTGCATCTCCCAGTGTTTTGCCCCCTCCTCAAAACAATTCTGACTCAGAGTTAGTTAATTAACTACTGGGGTGTTTGGGGGCACAGCCCCCTGAAGAAAACACAATGCAATACCGACAGCACAGAGCCAACTATTGGCATTGTGTCCATCGAAGTGGAGGATGTCAGCAACTTTGATGTCACTGCAGTATTTTAGATCCAGACCCTGGCAGCCCTGTTCAACTCATCTCTGGAAACTGGAGAGGTGCTGGGGGACTGAAGGAGGGTTGATATCGTCCAGCTTCACAAAGGGGGTAGCAGGGAGCAGCCAGGAAATTACAGTTCAGTTAGCCTGACGTTAGTAGTTGGCAAGGTAGTGGAATTGCTTCTAAAGGAAAGAACTGTAGAATACCTAGAGGACAGTGGACTGCAGGAGCAGAGACAGCATGGGTTCATAGGGGGGAAGGTCCTGTCAGACCAACCTGATAGAGTTTTTCAATGAGATAACCAGTGTATTGGACCAGAGTGGGGAAATGGACATGGCCTATCTGGATTTCAGCAAGGCCTTCAATACTGCCCTGCATAAAAGGCTGGTAATGAAACTAAGCAGCCTGGAGGTGGGGCCTAAAATCATAAAATGGATGGAAAACTGGCTTAGACACAGGAGCCAAAGAGTGATGGTAAATGGAGTGCACTCCGAGGAGGGGAGGGTGACTAGCAGGGTACCACATGAGTCAGTGTTGGGCCCTACACTTTTTAATATCTATGTTAGTGACATGGCAGAAGAACTTAGAGGGAGGGTATGCCTGTTTGCAGATGACACAAAGATCTGCAACGGGATGGTGGAAAGGATGAGGGAGCGCCTAGGAAAGTTAGAGGAGTGGTCAAGAAAGTGGCCACTTTGGTTCAGCACAAAGAAGTGCAAGGTTATGCACTTGGGATACAGGAATACAGGGGTGTAGTACACACTTGATGGAGAGGTACTAGAGGTCACAAGGCAAGGGAGAGAGAGACCTGGAAATCATCATTAATAATGACCTTAAGGTGGCAAAGCAATGTGGAAAGCCGGTGGGAAAGGCTAATCAAATGCTTGGATGCATATGGAGGAGTATCACCAGCAGAAGGAGAGAGGTAATACTTCCCCTGTATATTTCAGTAGTGAGGCCACACCGTGAGTACTATGTGCAGTTCTGGAGGCCTCATCTTTGAAAGAACGGGGTCAGAATGGAGATAGTGTATAGGAGGGCAGCCAAAATGGTGCAGGGCCTACATCAGGTGACCTATGAAGAGGAGCTTTGGGAATTAAACTTGTACTCCCTGGAGGACAGGAGGATGCAGGGGAATATGATAGAAATTCAAATATCTCAAGGGAATAAACACAATCTATGAATGTCTATGAATGTGTGTATTCAATGATGTACCAAATCCACAGCTATACTAAACTAATACTACCCCAGTCTCTCTGCCCCGCTGGAGAAGCACAAGAGTTCCTTAAATTTTCAAGCACTGTTTTAGTGGATTTTATCGGCTAGTTACATATGAACACTGGATAAGAAAGTGCTGAGCAGTTAGAGATTGCTACTGTACTGTGTAGCTAAAGGGGCAGGTTTTATTGTTACAGGAAAAATTCCCAGGAGAATTAGGATATACTCCAAGGTGAACACTTATTAAATGATGGGTTGTACTGGCTGTAGGATGAGATTTTGTGATTCTGTGCTTAAGAAATTCACAATGTAGTAAAAATTATTGGCAATGCAGCTATCAGTGATGTGAGTTACCAAAGTAGTGAACTCCTGAGGCAGTGTAATATAATGTTCACCATGGAGTGCATCCTAATTCTCCAGGGGAAAATTAACCCTTTTAGCTGCCCAAACCTCACTGAGTTGTGCACGATTGAAATTTTGGTGAAGATTCGCCAGCAGGCAGGTAGGGTACAGATGATTGACTGGGCTGCATATGGGTCAGGATCGAGTTGTGTATCTTTGTTTTGTGCCCCATGCTGCATCTTTCAACCCATTGATTTGGCAAGTAGTGGGTGCCCTGGCTTTGACTGAGTGCAAGTTGGAGTGGATAAAGCAGTTGCTGGTTGGAGAGGGGAAGAACCGGGCAGGAAGAGCATGAAGTAGTGCTGGGGTGTAAGCGGTGGGGACACCAAGAGAGAGCACATCAGGGGGACTGAGAGACAGCAAGAGTGGGAGCAATGCTGGTGCTGCTGGAGCCAGGAAAGCAATGTCTTTCTTCCCAACAAATCCAGGCAGCCACAGCACTCTGAATGCATTGCATCTCTCTAGCCATCAATAAGCTAACTTGGACTTCTGCATGGGAGGTAAAGGTAAAGGGCCACCAAGATGAGGGCAGCTGAACTTTGAAAGAGAAAAATGTGGGGGGAAGAAAAACTCATACTGAATTAGTGTTCCTGTCTTTTACCTCAAAATGTAATGGGGACAGACTAGACTATGTCGCTAGACAGTACTGCGATTGCTGCAAGCAACCTCACCAACCCTGTGTACACTGAGCTGAGAGTAGCAGAGACAGAGCAAGTCTGGTTAGCATTTGAAATGAAAATGCTGATTGCTAGCTGACTGTGCAGATCACAGTTTGGTGCACTCCCCTTCCCCAGACAGCCTGCCCCGTCCCTGTTGTCTGATATGCACCCCCCAAATATCCACAAAAATGACATGCTGCAGAGAGACCAATATGTGTATCTTGTCAATCAGGACCCCAGTAAGTGGATTCTGCATTTAATTTTTGCTAAAAATGACCACAGATGTGTTTTTTTTATTTCACACTTTTTCGTGACTCACTTCTGCTTGTTTCGTACGGCCTTTTTTGTTCATATGAAAAAGGATCCCATCATATGAAAAACAATTTTGGACTTATTCTTTTTTTTTTTTTACATTTACACTTCAACAAGCCATACCTTGCTTAGTATTTGTACTTAAAGGAATTTGTTTACATGTTTTAATACAATATATGTGTTATCTAGCATGATGAATATCATAATTTCACTTTCTGGGTGTGAAAATAACAAAATGTTGCTGGAAAAGGTGTCTCTATCTTTTTTTTTTTTATGTGCAATCTCCATCATTTAGCCCTCATTCTCTTCTTAGATCAAAAGTGATGCCACAGATGGTTGGTCAGATTCAAAAGCATGGTAGTGGATCTGTGTTTTGTGTTCAGTTTCTATATTCTAAACAGATTTGAAATTATCTGGCTTCAGATTTGAGGTAACCTATGAATCAACAATCCATACCGAAATTGAGAAACATTCACGACACACATCTGTGTTTAATTTCATGAATAAATTGTAACAGGTTTCTTGAGCTGAGTGGCATGATGTTCATATACACACTTCATGTATCCAGCCCTTATGAAATATTTATGTCAGGTAACATGTTTGTTACAGCCTCAGTTCTCCTTGAGCACAGTTATTAATATTATCTAAATAAAAAGTTACTTGTATTTGAGTCATATTCATTCTGCTCAACTACTGCTGAAAGATGTACAGTATCCATGCAGAGCATATAACTGCCCTGCTCACAAACTTATAAATGGAGTTATAAAATTCATTGACAAATTACTATTACTGTTTGTGGAGCAAAGGAAATGAAGACGGTGTATAATAATGCAACAAAAATGTTGATTGCATGAATCTAAAATTCAGCTATTAGTGTGCACAACAATTCCCATATATTCTGCTTGCACATAACATTAAATAATCCTGTTGTGAATAATAGTCAGCTCACACACAAGTTACAATTCTGAACCTGTTTCAATTTTTTTCTTGTCATGCTTTCAAAATAAAAAAAAATGTGGTAGCTGCATTACCATAATGCATTTTTATTTGTTTCCATCAATGAAGGTACACTTGTTTCACAATTATACATTGGAGTATGTGTAAAATTACATATGTCTTTAGGATACAGTAGGTATCCTCGCTGAAAGTGTAACAACAATGCATGCAATGTAACTAATTACATTAGAAATCACACTAGATAATCAACTGAACTATGGAGCAAAATCATGCATATTTGCTCACAGTACTCATAACAACGTTGATTGCACAGATCAGTAATCACAAATCTTCGCAGCTGAAAATAGAAATAGGCAGATTACATACAATGTTTAACTGCAAAGCCTTGCTGAATTTTCTGACAAGCTTGCCATTCTTTTTATGTATTGGCCATATTTGGTGGGATCTACCATGATGCAGCAACCCCAAAGTCGTTGACATCCCCTACATCGACAGACACAATGCTGAGTGTCAGCAATGTGCTGTCGGTTTTCCTGTGTGTTTTCTTTTCGAGAGGCTGTCCCCCCCCCCCGAACTCCCTATGTGGGGGGCTCCACCACAACACCCCCCAGTATTTTATTAACCAAATCCAAGTGGAAGTTGTTTTGGAGAGGGGGTGAAACACTGGGAGATTCAGTGCTGGTATCAGCAGGGACCATTACAGTGACCTGTCGATTTCTGTCGCTGTAATGGTTTTTGCTGTAAGAGTTTCATTGTTCGGTCAGTACACCGTTCAGTGATGAAAGAGATTGATCCTTTAATGAACAAGTAGCATATTCATTTTTTTTTAAGCTGCTTTGTTCATCAACTAATATTGTCTCCTTTCAAATAACATGCAAATGAGTGTTTGGGGGACACCAAAATTCTTATGTGATCCTGATGGGTGTCAGTCTCTGCACAGCTGCTGTCCTCATGTTTGTTCATGTACGTTCCCAGTGTCAGTACTGTGTCTTGTTTGAACTTTCAGTAGGAAGAAAAAATAAAAGAAATGACAGGGGATGTATGCCAGTTCAAAGAAGAAAATACTGTGCTCTGATGAATGCTGCATGCATGTTGATATATGATTTTATTTTTGTTTTAGATGCACTACACTTTTGTTACTATGAACCTAATTTAAATTTATGCCACTAATCTAATGTGGTCCCTGGTTCAAAGCTCCCTCCAACACATGACAGTAGGCATAGCATAGATTGTTACTGTCACTAACCAACTTTGTGCCCTTTTTTTCTGTTAAATTTTCATGGTTTAATTAGAAAGCTATCCCTATGTAATGATGAGGGTGTCAGTCATCCTCTTAATTTTCAATCGTAGTGAGTGAAATGGACTCTTGATGGTATATAAATATGTTTAAACAAGTGCATAAGATAGATGGGCTAGTGTAAAGGAAAATGGTCCATGTAAGTTTTCCACCACTAAATGTCTGACTCCCACCATGACCACATATGAACTTTTGAGAATCAGGCTAACATCTGATATGGCAGACTATTTAGCAACAGAGAACATTTTCTCAGAAAAGTCAGCATTGGTCGCACGCTATGATTCCCACTATGGCCACTTATTAGAAATCGTTAATGAATCGTATATGTCTGAGATCAAAGCCAGCATGCATTTTTGGTCTATACATGCTAAATGTATTGATCACCTTTCCTAAATTAAGAACTTGTGCCACATCCAATTAAAAAGACATTTTTAATTTTCAAAATGATTAAATGAAATAACATTATCTAGGCATCCCTGTAAATTCATGGTGCAGGTCACAGTTTACAAGCATAATGTCAGCATGCAATGCAATTGCAGATTGATGCCACTGAGTATATGGATTAATTGCAAATAGAAAGGGGTCCCTGCAGTATATGGGAACAACATTAAGATGAGATGTGGTGGGTCAGAAGTGCATCAGACATGGACAGACTGATGCATTGCAGTTTCATAACACACCTTCAATTTCCATTGTCACTCTTGGAAGAGGTTCCAATATTGACTGACAATACTGTGCCTCTGCACTGTTTTGGATAAGTACGGTCAATATTGCAGTTTCTATGCTTGGTGAAGTGAGTTGTGGGAAATATAGAGCTGACATGGCATCAAACCACATTATGGCTTTACATAAATGGTTTATGTCAGCAACAATATTTATTGCTTATTAACCCTGCATCCCAGTTACTACTATACATAGAAACATAGAAACATAGACTTTGATGGCAGATAAGGACCGCTTGGCCCATCTAGTCTGCCCATTTCCCTACCTACAGGATAGGCCGCAGATCCTAGTTAACCAACAGCCTATTTCTTCCTACCCCCCACAAGAATTGCATTATGTCTGTCCCATGCATTCTTGAATTCTCCCACAGTTTTAGACCCCACAACCTCCTCAGAAAGACTGTTCCATGCATCCACTACCCTGTCTGTGAAATAATACTTCCTCACATTGCCCCTGAACCGCCCCCTTCTATCTTTAAATTGTGTCCCCTTGTTCTTGCACCTCTCTTTTTCTGAAAGATGCTACCCTCTTGGACTTTGTTGATTCCACTGAGGTACTTAAAAGTTTCTATCATGTCCCCCCTCTCCCTCCTTTCCTCAAGGGTATACATATTAAGCTCCTTTAGTCTCTCCTCATACGGCTTCTCTTGGAGACCCTGCACCATTTTAGTTGCCCTCCACTGGACTGCCTCTAATCTGTCTATGTCCTTGCGGAGATGGGGTCTCCAGAATTGGACGCAGTACTCCAGATGGGGTCTCACCAACTGTCTGTACAGAGGGATAACAACTTCCTGTTTTCTGCTGCTGATGCCTCTCACTATGCATCCCAGTATATCCCAGCCCTCCCTACTGCCTTCTCACATTGCTTGCTAACCTTAAGGTTATCTGATATGATTACCCCCAGATCCCTTTCCTTTTTTGTTGTTGTTACTACCTCCCCCCCCCCACTGTGTATTCTTCCCCTGGGTTCTTGTTTCCCAGGTGCATTATTTTGCACTTCTTTGCATTGAATCCTAACTGCCATACTTCTGACCATTCCTCCAACCTTGCCAAGTCCCTTCTCATCCTTTCCTATACCTGGCACCAATAGACCTGTAGACGACAGTGCACTTGATAGTTAGAAAAATCCTGTATCAAAAATACATTTTTGTATGCATTTCTTTTTGGCACTTAGACAGCCGGGGGAGGAGCCCCCCCCCCATATCAGTTAAGGTCCTGGCGTACCAGAATCCAGCATCAAGCAGCTTGGGCTAAGGGGGTTTTCACTGGTGCATCCCCTTCCCAACCTGACTGAAGTGGGTCTGAGGATGCAATGACCTTGGAGCATGAACGAGCACACTCCCGCACCTGATGTGCAGAGGTCTGCCGATCCCCACCATGACAGGTACCAAGTGAAGTCCCAGACTGCCACATCCCCCTGCCAATGCTAGGGGTTGGTAACTGCCTGGAAACCGAGGTCCCTCTCTTCCCAGAGAAGGCAAGCAGTCCTTTGGATGCTCAGCTTCCTTACCCCAGCTGACCCTGCAACATCCAAGGTCCGCTCCAGAACACTGGTCATTGGTGCTGCAGAAGGAAGTATTTCTGCTGCGCTGGTGGGCCAACTAAAAAAGATACATTTTTAACATCTAAATGCTGTATCCTTAAATATACCAAACACAGATAGATAATGATTTTGTGCCATGTAACCAATGCAGAAACCAGTTCACATTTTTTTAATGATTGGGGGGGTGAAGCGTTTTTGATAAATAAAACAGAAAACTTTAGCTTAGATCATAAGAATCTTATTTAAATATTAAAACTAAGATGTGTTTCATTCAGTAAAATTAAATCAAATGCACAACATGTAAATGTCATTCTTGGTGTTGAATGCTAGATCTCATTCAGTAAGTGAAGAAAAAAACATGATAAACTAGTCAAAATAAAACAAGATGTTGTAAATGAAAGTATGGATATTCACAAAAATATTTGTGTTATACCCATTTCACAAATGGTACAGTTTTTAATTTCAAATCACCTGAAGATTACTCTGATAACTGTCAGGGGTAATTATAGGGGATACAGTTGGAGGTAGATAAGGATGAGGAGAGGGAGATTAGGTGCCTTCCCAGCACTACGGCTCACAGGGATGGAAAGAGGATGCAAAGGATCACTGGGATGGCAGGAAGGCAGGAAGAGCTGTGCAGCATTGTCCATCTGAGGACTAATGACCTGGCTAGGGATGAGTCAGCAATAGTGCTCAGGAGGAGTTTAGGGAACTGGGGAGAGGTCTTAGGCAAGTAGCATGGTCTGTGACCTTCTCGGAGGTGCTACCTGTCTATGACCGGGGGGGGGGGCAGGATTCTCTGCATTAGATCTTCAATGCATGGTTGAAGGAATGGTGCAGAGAGGAGGGTTTTGGCTTCATTGGGGACTGGGGCCCCACCTGGAGGGATAAGGGCCTGTACAGGGGCAACAGCCTGCTTCCATCCAGTAGGAGAACCGTAGTCCTCAGTGAATGGTTCAAATGTTACATTGGTAAGTATTTAAACTAGTCGAGGAGTGAGGTGTAAAGATGTTGTGAAGTTTTATTTCGCATTCAAAGTTTCGGTGGATTGGCAAAATCCCCCTCCCAAAAGTATTTCACGAAATTACCTTGCCAGTGGAAACTTCGCCAAATGCTTCATATTTGCTTTTGGATTTTTTAAAGTGCAAACTGCAGTTTAGAAAAACAAACAAAGCAAGCCACCCCCCCCCAGCTGGCAGTCTGACTTAAATCCCTGGTGTCTATTGCCCCCCAACCGATCACTGGTCACACCCTGCTTAGTGCCCCCACCTGCCACCCATTTCATCCACACAAGACACAATACAAAAAAAAATATATATTTATCTTCCCTGTGTCTAGTGGACCCCCACCCTGTACAGGTAGTACCTACCCCGCCAACCCCGACCCCAGTGGGCCACCAAGCCCTCTGCCTCCAAGGCCGGCAGCCCATCTGACTCAGCTCAGTGAATGAGTGTGTGCTTGTACAATCACACACTCATTCACTGACAGCTCCTTGTCATTGGCAGCAGTTTTCTGGGGTGTAGAGAAGGGCAGGGGGTTTCTCTGGTTGACTGCAGTGGGGGGGGTGAGATGGTGGGATGGCAGAGAATGGTATTGTGGACCCAGAGGGTCCACAACATCATTCCCCCCATCCTGCCACCCCCACGGGTTACTGGAGAAGCCCCCTGTCCTTCTTTACACCCAAGTAAACTGCCACCAATGACTGAGAGCTGTCAGTGAATGAGTACGTGCTTGTACAAGCACACTCTCATTCACTGAGCTGAGTCAGACAGGCTGCCAGTCGTGGAGGTGAGTGGAGGGCTGTATCGGTGACCCACTTAGGGTCAGATTTGAGGGAGAGTGTGGTGGGGGACACTACCTGACAGATTGGGGGGGTCCACTAGACACCAGGGATTAAATCATTTTTATTTTATTATTAAGGACTCAGAGGATAGGGCCAGCCATGTTAAGGGTGGGACAGGTCATGGTGGGTATAGTAGTAAGAGAACGCACTTGGGGTTGGGGGCAGGCCTGCAATTGGCAGTGGGGGGGCACTAGACACCAGGGAAGAGAAATATATGCATTTGTTTTTTGTATTGTGTGGATGCAATGGGTGGCAGGGTGAGGGGCACTAATCAGTGTGACTGGGGATCGGCAGCTGGGGGGCCACTAGACACCAAGGATTTATATTTTTTGAGGGGGCAGGCATGGGCAAAGTCACTGTGTGGAGTGTGGAACTTCTGTGGGTGAAATTCCACACTTCGCCTATGATCCTGCGCTCTGCGGATCGGTGGATTTCACAGATTGTGCTTCGTGGACTGAGCACAATCCGCAAAACTTTCTGTGGATTGAAGTTTGTGTACTTCACTCATGAGGCAGAGAGACATAAACTGCCCCCCCCTACAGGTTCACAAGGTCAGCAATGGGAATCCTGAGGGAGTGAAATCCCAAAAGCAACCAAATAACAAAGGAATCTAAGGGGCAAAAGGAAAGCCAGGTTGTAAAAAAAAAATAGTGGAGAAAATAAGGAAGGGCAAATAGGAAATAAGGTGGGGCAGGGCAATCTGGGGAGCCATGTGTGCAAATGCTCAAAGTCTGGGCGATAAGATTGCAGACCTAGAGGCCACCATGGCAGACATGGACCTGGACATAGTAGCAATTATTGAGTCCTATTGCAATGAAAACCAGGACTGAGATGTAGCCATACCAGGGTATACTCTGTTCAGAAAAGACAGAGTAGGTAAAAAATTGGAAGGAATGGCTCTTTATGTCAAGGACAACATAAAGCTATGGAAATATGGGGGAGCAGAGAGGAGCTGAGGTACTGTGAGTTGCCCTGGAGACACGGAGGGGGGACGCTGTTCACATAGGAGTGATCTACACACCTCCAGCACAGGGGAAAGAGGTGGATAAAGATATGATGGAAGCAATCCAAAGGATGGCATGCAAAGTGGAGGTGTTGCTGGAAGGGGACTTCAATCTACTGGACATGAGTTGGTGCCTACCAGCTGCAGCAACAGTCAGAAGAAAGGACATCCTGGACTTCCTGCAAGGGGTGTTCCTCAGGCAACTAGTTAAGGAACCCACTCATGAGGGGGGAGGGCAATACTGGACCTGGTACTGACAAACGGGGACAGTGTTGCTGACATCACAGTGGATGGCCACCTGGAAACTAGTGATCACTGTACGGTGTGGGTCAATATAAGAACTGGGACAGAACTGAGATGCACTAAGATAAGGGTCCTGGACTTCAGTAGGGCTAATTTTAAGAAAATGTGAGAATGCCTCATGGGCACCCTAGCAGGGATAGGGAACTGGGAGGAGGCAAGGAACAGTGGGCATAAAAAGAGGGAGCTTTGAAAAGGCAACAAATCTCTGTATCACACAGGGTAACAAGAGCAAAAGAAAAAAGAGACTGCTATGGTTCTCTAGAGAAGTAGCAGAGAATGTAAGGGCAAAAAAACTAGCATTTAGAATGTACAAGAGGGCACAGAAGAAGGAGAATAGGGAGAGTTACCAGGAGAAACAAGCATTTGTCAATGCTGAAAGTTTGCTATTGGTATTGCTGTTGTACATGCCTCCCATATTTTTCTGTGTATATTCCTCTGCCTTGCATTTTAAGGCATCACTCTCAACACAAATGTCTTATGTTCTTCGAACACTGGTTTACTTCATTAGAAAAACAAGCATTTGCCAATGCAGAATGTTTGTTTACTGGTATTGGCATTTGTAGTGCAGGAGTTAGAGAGGTGCATAATAGGAATGGCAGTGAAGTATTGAAGTAACACCAACCCCCACCCCCACCCTACAGAGACTGACAGGCATTGGGGGTGTGCCTTTTGTTTGTCAGCCATAACACTCACTCCATTCCACCTCACCCCACCCTGCAGATACTGATCGGTGTCGTAGTGTACCTTGAGGTCTTTGGCCCTTACGCTCACCCCATTCCAAAAGGAAATAAGCTGAGATGGGTGCAGTATAGGAGAATGGGTTGAACGTTATGGCTGAAGACCCCATGGCACATCTTGAGGCCTGTCAGTGGCTGAAGGGTGGGGGTGGGGGTGGAATGGGGTGGGCATTACAGCATTTTAACTCAAGTCACACCCCAATGCCTTTCAGTCTGTACAGGGTGAGCACTACAGCTGGAAACCCTAATGACCCAGGTGTCTGTTGGTATGTTTGCTACAAATTTTCAACATGGGCCTTTTGGGATCCCACCTCATGAACAGTGGCGGTATCCTTTCGTTACTCAGTCCCAAAAGGTGATTTCGCACAGCAAGTGTGCTATTCGGCACCACAGGTGCGAAAACACATTTTGGGCAGGATGTGAAAAATGACAGCTGTACTGTTCATGAGGAGGTGTGAAGAAATGGCAATGTTGAAAATCTGGGGTGAAAATATGAAAAAGTGGCAAAGTTACGAGTGTGCGTAGAAACTGTGCAACACACGCTCATAATGCAGTCATTGTTTGGAATCTTTTCACCAAATTTTCAACATGGCCTTTTTGGGACCTCCCCGCATGAACAATGGCACTGAAATTTTGTTGATCTTTCCCAAAAGTTGATTTCACACAGCGACTGTGCCATTCTGCGCCACAGGTGCAAAAACACATTTTGGGAAGGATGCAAAGAATGACAGCTGTACTGTTCATAAGGGGGTGAAAAATGGCAATTTGGAATGAAAATCTTAAAAATTTATGATGTTACGAGCATGCATAGAAACTGCACACTGGACGCTCGTAATGCAGTCATTTGTGGGAGTTTTTTCACCAAACTTGCAACAAGGGCTTTTTGGGACCCCACCTCATGAACAGTGGCACTGTCATTTTGTTAATTGGTCCCAAAAGGTGATTCTGCACAATGACCGTGAAATCACCTTTCAGGGCCGAGAAACGAAATGACAGTGACTGTGTTCATGAGGTGGGGTCCAAGAACCCCATGTTGAAATTTGGGACTAAAACTCCAAAAAGTGGCTGAAATATCAACCTAAGTTGAAACCCTCCACTGAGTGCCATTATAGGACTTACCGTGATTTTCTTCAGTTTGGGGTCAGCTTTTGAAGAGTGCAGGAGTGTTCCCGGCTCACAGAAGATCACTGCTCCCGACCTCCAGACATAAGTATGGGTGGGGGTGTGTGGGGAGGTAGGGTGCACAGCTGGAGGGTGCGGGTTGGGGGAGACTAGCAGGAATGATGAGGGACCGTTTTCTTTTTTTTCAGGTTTTAAAAAAAAAATATGTTGTGGGACTGTTTACTTTTTTACAGGTAAACTATTCATAACATGGATTTGTGGCACACTGGTGAGGCTCCCATTGTGCCAGAATGCTGGGGGATTAATGCTGACCCAGGGGTTGGGTACCCTGAGGTCTGCTAAGAATATAAGGGCATGGGGATGCATCCGACACCAGAGTTGGCATCCTGGTGTCGGAAACACCAGAAGTAGTTTTTGGTACACTGGGGTGGGCTCCCAGTGTGCCACATTAAAGGGGGAGGGGGATACTTGCTGACATGGGGATTGAGCACCCCGATGCAGGCAGGCAGAGGGATCCGCTAGTGTGATCATGTTTAGAGTAAAAGTGCCTTCAGGCGCTATACACTCCCAGCCCGTATGGAGCTTAGGCTGTGGCCTACTCCGCACAGGTGGGAGAAAACAAGCAAAAGGAGTCAGTGGGAAGTGGAGAAGGCAGGTGAGGAAAGTGCCTCCTCCCACCTTCCAGGAAGGGACTGGTGGGGTGGCGAGGGGAGGGGAGGGTTGAGATGTCAGCCAGTCTGATCACGATGCAAATAGCTGTTTGCTGTGCAGTGACCTGCAGATGAAAGAAAAAAACTGCCACAAGATTGGTGTGGCTTTTTCTTTTCAAGTGCAAACCACTTCAGGCAAAACAGCATCACAACCAGCCTGGCTGATGATTGGTGTGATACTGTCAAGTCCCTTGCAGGCACTCTGCATTGGACAGACAGTGTCACACCCCTCAAAAGTCACTATTCCAAGGAGTTTGACGTGCATGAGTGAACTCAACAAAAAGAGGCAGGGAGAGCAGTTAGGAGTGCAAAGGCTCAAACAGAGAAGAATATTGCCCAGTCAATAAAAATAAAAGGAATAAAACATTCTTTAGATATGTAAGTGAGAAGAGAAAGACCAATGGAGGGATGGTAAGGCTAAAAGGGGAAGGAGGGGTTTGTGAGGAAGGGGACCAAAAAAAGGCAGACATATTGAACAATTACTTTTGTTCAGTATTTACAGAGGAAGGGATAGGTGACCTGCCAAAGATATGGGACAAGGACATTAAAGGAAGTGAGGTATACATTAGTCCTTTTACAGAGGAAAGAGTCCTCAAGGAACTAGCACAATTAAAAGTTGACAAGGCAATGGGACCTGATGGGGTGCATCCTAGGATACTGAGGGAGCTCAAGGAGGGGCTGGTTACACCTCTAACAGTTCTGTTCAACCTATCACTAGAAACGGGAGGTTCCAGGGGACTGGAGAAGGGCAGATGTTGTCCCATTACAGAAAAGTGGAAACAGGGAGGTACAGGAAATTACAGACCTGTCAGCCTGACTTCGGTGGTGGGTAAAGTAATAGAATCACTACTGAAGGAAAGGATTGGGGACTACCTTGTGACCAGTGAATCACAGGATCCAAGGCAACATGGTTTCACAACTGAGAGGTCTTTCCAGACAGACCTGATCAAGTTCTTTGACTGGGTGACCAGGGAAGTGGATCAAGGAGGAGCGGTAGATGTGGCCTACCTGGATTTCAATAAGGTCTTCAACATCATTCCACATACAAGACTGGTGAGCAAGCTGGACAAGCTAGGAGTGGGCTCAAAAGTAATAAAATGGGTAAGATGATGATTAAGCAATAGGAGTCAGGGGGCAGTGGTAAATGGAGTCCACTCTGGAGATGGCAAGGTGACCAGCAGGGTGCCACATGGGTCAGTTCTAGGCCTGGTCCTCTTCAATGTCTTCATTAGCAACATTGCAGAAGAGCTGAAAGGGAAAGTATGCATGTTCACAGATGACACAAAAATCTGCAACAGAATGGACACACTGGAGGATGTGTGTGGAAAGAATGAGGGATGATCTGAAAAAGCTGGAAGAATAGTCAAAGGAATGGCAACTGGCTTCCATTGCAAAAAAGTACAAAATCTTGCACATAGGGCACAGAAACCCAGGGGCAATGTACCAATTCAGCAGAGAGGTATTAGCAACTACAAAACAGGAAAGGGATCTAGAGGTAATCATTTCTGATGACCTGAAGGTAGCCAAGCAGTGCGATAAGGCAGTCGGAAGGCTAGCAGGATGCTTGGGTGCATAGGGAGGAGCATTGCCAGCAAAAGGAGGGAGGTAGTATTACTCTAGTATAGATCACTGGTAAGACTCCACCTCAAGTATTGAGTCATGTTCTGGAGGTCCCACCTCAGGAAGGCCATAGATAGGGTGGAGACAGTACAATGGAGGGCTACCAAAATGGTGCTGGGCCTGCATCAAAAACCCTACAAGGAAAGACTGAAGGAACTAAACCTGTACTGTCTAGAAGAAAGAAGGGAAAAGGGGAATAGAATAAAAATGTTCAAATACCTCACAGGCATTAATCAGGTACAGGAAGATAGAATTTTCCATAGAAAAAGATGCTCCAGGAAAAGGGGTCACGCTATGAAGCTGGGGGTTGGGGAGACTCAGAGGAGATGTGAGGAAATACTTCTTCACAGAGAGGGTAGTGGATGCCTAGAACAGCCTCCCAGCAGAGGTAGTGGGTGCTAAAACTGTAACAGGATTCAAACATGCATGGGATAGACACAAGGGGACCTTAGAAGTAAAGCAAGAGGGAAGAAGACTGGAGATCGTGTAGGGTCTGTCGTGGCACAATATGTAGGGAATATAGGGCAGACTAAGTGGCTCAAGAGGTCCTTATCTGCTGACAATTTCTATGTTTCTATGTTTCTATGGGTAAAGTGACCAGAGTAGACAATGGTGCATCTGTCTGAGACTTCAGCTAGATTTAGTCTGTTGATAGTGGCTTTGCATTTAATGATCATGATGTCTTTAGGAAACCTAAAGAAAGAAACTCTGCAGCATCTTTTCTTCCTTGATGCATTACTGCTTTCCCTGGTGTCTGGTAGCACCCCCCACCCCTCCGATCACTGTTCCCCATATTTTTAAATTTTTCTTTGGTGTCTAGTGACACCACTTACCCTCTGATCACCATCCCCATATTTAGTATAAGCTGTAATAAAGAAGGCAGTCCCTCGATGTCTTTTTTTCACACCAGTAAAAATGAAAATGGTCCTTCGATGATCTGCCTCCCCACCCCAACCTCTCACTGAGAACCCACCACCCCACACCTCCCCACACCCCCCACACACCCTCACTCACCCTCACAGGTCCCAGAGTGAAGATACACTCTCTGATTGAAGATACTTCTCGCTGCTGGATTTGCCAACTGCAGTATGAGAAACTAAGGTAAGTGTGGTTCAGCGTATTTCAATGGAGTTCTGAACTTTGATGCATAACTTTGTAATTGTTTGCATATTTTGACCCCAATTTTTCAACATGGCCTTTTTGGGACCCCACCTCAAGACCAATGGCAGTGGAATTTTGCAAATCAAGACTGAAAAGCAATTTCTTGGTTGATCGGAGGACCAAACAAAACCATTTGGGGCACAATCTTTGTAAATTTACTGAAGGAATATACAGGGTTTATACCCTCTAAAATGAATAAAAAAATTGAAGCATAGATTTTGCGGGTGTAGAGATCACAAGGAGGGAGTGACATCACTTCTGGTCCTCGGGGGCATAAATTCCTAACACAGAGTGAGCAGCATAAGCTCGGTGAGTGTGCATGGTGATGCGCGCATTCACACGCATCTTAGTGCGTGTGTCAGGCGTGTCCGGCAGGGATAAGGGGAAAAGGGCCTACCCACTATCGAAACAACAGTCTTAAGCAGTAAGTCAGTTATCCTCTTGAAACTGAAACTAAAACCTGTTACAGGTAAGAAATATATATGATCCTAAAAAATGCAAAAGCAGACATAGCAGAGGGACTCCTAAGGGTGTTACTACAAAACGGAGCTATTAAGAAATGTTGTAATTGTCAGATGTTCATACTCCTGGCTGAAACTCCCCTGGAAAAACAATATGAATGTGGTAAATGTAAGGAGCAAACAGCAGTAAAAGAGGAGCTAAAAATCAAACTTGCAGGGATGGAAAGGGAAACACATGAAACATTATGTACACACCAGCATGACAGAGGCCTTGAGTAACAACCTGGTGGCCTCAGGAACTAGGGCAACTGATGAAAGTAATATGGAGGACACTAGCTAGGCAACAATTGTAAAATACCCCAAAAATAAGAGACGAAGGGCACTGGGAAGCACTGAAATTGTTCTACAAAATAAATATGCCCCCCTCAGTATGGAGGAGGATGAGGCACAAGCAGAAACAGCTCTAATGGAGGTTACCCCATCTAACGTATTGCCCACTATAGTTGAAAAAGAAAGTAAAAATTTCTTGATTATTGGAGACTCCATAATGAGGAAGACAGACTCCAGTATCTGTAAACATAACAAAACAAACACAGTCCTAAGCTGTTTACCAGGAGCCAGGTTCCAGGATATAAAGGAAAGGCTTCCACGGCTAATGAATAGCAAACAAGGCAGTCAAATTGTTGTTATTCAGTACATGTGGGTATAAATAATGTGGGGAGAGACCATGAGAAGGATGTGGCTAGGGAGATTATGGAGTGTGCAGACATCATCCAGCAAGCTGGATAAAGCCCCATTATTTCTGGTTTACTCCCAAAATTAAGATTTTTTTTTTAACTTGTGCTTGTGCACCACTTTATCCGCCTGAACTACCCTCCCTTTCCACTCCTTCGGACCATTGATCAACCCACACAGATCACCGAAGCAGGGTCTGCCCCTAGAGTGCCTGGTCTCTCCCCTGTATTACCTTGATTCCCAGCTATCGGCCCTGGGTGAGGTGAGGAAATGCCGTCCTCAACCTTATTTGAGGAGAGCCTGGCACAGCGAGGTATGCCCATTAGTCGTCGATTTCCTGGGAGGCACTGATCGGTCTTCATCTAGGACCAAGAGGGTTGTTTTTCCGGTTTTCTGTTCCCCTCAATCCAGCCCCCTGAGATGCCGGCGCAAGGACATACATCCAGAGAGTGATGTGCTGATGCACGTCTACCTCCTAAGCACCTAACAACATCTCCCCTTCCCGACTCCAATGAATGGAGCCGCCAGAGCCCTTTGAGAGCCCATGCTTCCATCGGCTCTCTTGGGACATCGGGTACATCTAGGTACCCCTGGTATCCCTCCCAGAGGGAGGAGAGCATCCATTGGGATGCTCAATCCTCCCTCTCCCGGCTGACCTCCGCCGACCCGAGTCCGTTCCCGAACCTGGGTTACCAGCGCAGCGCGATTTGTGGCATCCAGTGCCTCAACCCTCCAAAATTAAGTTTTGATGTGGAAAAAAACCCACACCATTCAGAAAATGTATGCCTGCTTAATAAACTGGTGTGAAACCACAAAAATAAGCTTTCTGCGCACCTGGGATACTGTCTTTCAAAACAAAAATCTATATGCTAAGGATGGATTACACCAAAGCCCCCTTGGAACATCAACTCTAGCTACTCAAATAGCAAATGAAATACAAAAACGTTTAAACTAGTTGGGGTGGGAGGGTGGCAAATTCAGGATAAAACCACCCCAAAACAGCAGGTTTTAGAAAAATATGAACAGAATAAGGTAGATAACAAAAACAGGTTGCAATGTTTACTTGCAAATATTAGAAGCATGAAAGACGAAAAAAAGGAAATAGAGGCAATAATGTGTAACAAACTCAATGTGGTGGGACTGACAGAAACCTGGTGGACACCAAGTGACATATGGGGCAGAGAAATAACAGGCTACACATTATATCACATAGACAGAAAGGAGAAGGGGGGGGAGTAGCAGCATATACCATATATCAAACCTCATTAAATCAGTTGATGTATCTGAAAAAATTAAACTGGGGGCTACATTACTGAAATCATATGGATAAGGCTATAAACAGGGACACATAACTGTATAATCATGGGAGTGTGCTATAGACCACTGGGCTAGGCCATGAAGACAGTATACCCATATATAAGGAAATAGAGAAAGCTTGTACTATGGGAGATTTTAATCTTATTTATTTATTTGAATCTAGGATTACAAGTACCTTTGAGCCAAGGCTCTTTTACAAAGGTTCCACGTTGGTTGAGGTACAATTCAAACAAGACATTGAAGAACAGTATAACAGTGGGTTACAGGCAGTTACATACAGCTTTATACATTCAATACAGTGGCAAAAATGCCAGAAGGAGGTCTGGCAACAGGGTTGACACGGTATGGAGGAGAGACACACACAAGTGGGGTGCGGCCATAGGCACTTGTCAAATATCAATTAAAGTGCTACGGGGGTAGGGAAGGTGGGTGGGAGGAGGGGAGGATGAATGGGTGTATGGGAGATGGAGTTGAGGGGGAAGAGGGTTAAGTGCTAGGTGTAAAGAGTAAAGAGAAGAGGGGAGAACAACTAGAAAGGACAGTCACAAGAGCTAGATGCAGACAGGATGTGATGGAGACTGGATTTGAATGGTCCAAGCTTTGGCACTGAGGCAATGTCAATGTTGAGACCATTGAACCAGCTGGGAGCTCTGTGCGTGCGCAAAGGAACATTGCCCTTGTGTGGTGCAGAAACATGGGATATGCAGAAGCTGGATTCAGAGCCCCTGGTGGTGCGGGTAGTTTGAGCTGGGCAGAGAAGAGCTTGGACACCTGGGGGAGCAAGGCCTAGTGTTATTTTCTTTGTCATAAGGCAGATTTGGTACTTGATCTGGTTTGAAAGTTGAAGCCACACAGTCTGTGCGTAGAGATCACACGTGTGGGTGAGGCGATGGGCTCTGGTTATGAGACAGCAAGATTTGTGGAGTGCAATGGATATGCTCTTGAGGGCGGTGGCAGAGGCAGAGCCGTAGATGATCAGGCCAGAGTCAATTATTGAGATTACTGAGCTCTGTACTGCAATCCTTAAGGCATCTGAGGTAAGGCGTTGCCTGTGCCTGAAGAGTAGGACAATGCGAGTGTTGGCAGCCTTGGCATTGCTGTCAATGTGGCGTAGCATATGACAGGTTACAATTGATGGTAATACCTAGATATTTAAAGGATTGAACCTGTTCGAGGGTTGCACCAAGGCAGTTTTTGATTGTGATGGGATTGAGTATGTGTTTGTTGTGTGGGCTGCAGAAGAGCATGGAGAACCAATTTATGTGTACTAAAACAAGTTTCAATCAAGGTGAAGGCAAGCTGTAGATTCTCTTGAAGGTAGCAACAGATTCTTGTGAGTGGAGAGGATGACGGCGTTGTCAGCATAAAGGAGGATTTGTGCTGGACACAATTGTGGAAGATCATTCAGAAAGAGGCTAAAAAGAAGTGGCCCAAGAATAGAGCCTTGAGGAACTCCTGAGTAAACAGGATGTGCATCTGAGAAAACATCAGCTATTTTCACTCTTTGGGAGCGATTCTCCAAGTAGCTCTTGAACCAGGTAGTTGACTCAGGTGAGAGCCCAGCAGAATTTAGCTGTGTGATTAATAGTTTATGATGTACAGTGTCAAAAGCCTTGGTCAGGTCAATAAATACCAACCCAGTTAGAAGGCTGTTGTACAACGAGCTGTGGATAGCACCAGTGAATTCAAGGAGGGCCGATGTAGTACTGTGACCTGTACGGAAACCATGTTGTTGGGGGCAGAGGATGTTGTGTTTGTCCAGGTATTCTGTTAGTTGGTCAGATACCATACGTTCAATGGCCTTAGAGAGGGTCAGAAGTATGGAAATAGGCCGGTAGTTCACATGCAGATCCTTGTCCCCACTTTTGTGGACCGGGGTTACTGTGGCTAATTTCCATCTGTCAGGGAATTGGCTGAGGGTGAGGGAGAGGTTGAAAATTTTTGTTAGTGGAAGTAGCACTTCATCAAGGGTGAGGGACACCAGCTTGAGGCTGAGTGAGTCCCCACTAGTTCTGGATTTGGCGATTGCATTAGAAACATATTTACGGACCTCATGTGCCCTGACTTCCTTAAATTAGAACAGTAGGTGGTTGGAGGGAAGGGGTTGTGGGCTGGGGGTAGGAGAAGGAGGGTGATCATCATTGAAGAAGTCCAAAGGGAGAACACTACTGAGGTCGGAGAATGCAGTATTGAAAGTATTTGCAATTGTGGTAGGGTCGAGAGTTATGCCACCATCAATGACCAACACAGTAGATGATATCTTAGGTTTCTTAGTGATATAAACTGGGACACACTAGAAGGAAATAAAGCTATGAGTAAAGCACTATTGGCTATAATAAATCAAATAGGTATACAACAATATGTAAGATACCCAACTAGAGGGGAAAATATACTAGACTTAGTTATGGCAACCGAGGATATTGGGATCACTGAATGTAGGATCTGTCCTCTTCTGGGAAACAGTGATCATAACTGTGTCCTTTTTACAGTAAATAAACACGTTCCTATCACAAAAGGATGTAAGGCGATTTATCTCTTTAACACAGCAAATAAAGAACTTATCAGTAGTGAATTAAAGAAGATAAAATGGGAAACTATGTTTGACAATAGATCAGTAAATGACGTGGGTGGAAAAGATAGCCAACTCAGTTAAGAAGGGGGACAAAACCTTTTATAGGTACATCAGGGAGTGAAGGAAGACCAAGGGAGGATAGTGAGGCTTAATAAAGGAGGGGAGGGTGGGCAGAGGGTGACTGCGAAAAGGCAGAGATACTAAACAAATATTTTTGCTCAGTATTTACAAAGGAAGAGGGGGAGGTACCTAAAACAAACAGCAGAAACACTCTGGATACGGAAGTTGATACCAGCCCATTTACAAAAGAAAGGGTTCTGAAAGAACTCTTAAAACTGAAGGTGGACAAAGCAATGGGGCCTGATGGGATTCATCCCAGAATTCTAAAAGAACTAAGGGTAGAATTAGTGACACCACTGACTACCCTGTTTAACAAATCATGGGAGGATGGGGTGGTACCCGAGGACTGGAGGAGGGCAGATGTGATTCCCCTTCACAAAAGTGGGAGCAAGGCAGAGGCAGGAAACTATAGACCTGTTAGTTTAACCTCAGTGGTAGGGAAAATGATGAATCACTTCTGAAGGAAAGAATTGTTGAGTATCTAGAGGCCAGAGGGCCACAGGACCCAAGGCAGCATGGATTCACAGCAGGAAGGTCATGCCAGACAAATCTGATAGATTTCTTTGACTGGGTGACCAAAGTAGAAGATCAGGAGGGGCTGTGGACATGGCCTACCTAGACTTTAGAAGGCATTTGACACAGTCCCACACAAAAGATTAATATACAAGTTAGCTAGCCTGGGAGTGGGTCCCAAGATGACAGCCTGGGTAAAAAATTGGCTGGAGAATAGGACACAGAAGGTAATAGTAAATGGAGTCCACTCTGAAGAAAGGGGGTTACTAGTGGGTACCGTGAGGTTCAGTATTAGGACAGGTCCTCTTCAATGTCTTTATAAGCAACATTGCAGAGGAACTGGAAGGAAAAGTATGTCTCCTTGCAGATGACACAAAGATCTGCAACAGAGTTGATGCACAAGGTGGGATGGAAAGGATGAAAGGGACTTGGCAAGATTAGAGGAATGGTCAAATGTATGGCAGCTTAGATTCAATGCTAAGAAGTGCAAGATAATGCACCTGGGAAACAAAACCCAGGGAACAGTACACAATGGGGGTGAGATACTAACAACAACAAAAATAGAAAGGGACCTGGGGTAGTCATATCAGATGACCTAAAGGTGGGCAAGCAATGTGAGAGGCAGCAAGGAGGGCTGAGGGATACTGGGATGCATAGGGAGAGGCAACACCAGTAGAAAACAGGAAGTTATTATCCCTCTGTACAGACAGCTGGTCAGACCCTATCTAGAGTACTGCGTGCAGTTCTAGAGACCAGTCTTCGCAAAGACATAGACAGGATGGAAGCTGTCCAGAGGAGGACTTAAAATGGTGCAGGGTCTGCACCGGAAGACATATGAAGAGAGACTTAAGGAGCTTAATATGTATAGCCTCGAGGAAAGGAGGGAGAGGGGGGACATGATAGAAACTTTCAAGTACCTCAAGGGAATCAACAAAGTCCAAGAGGGTAGCATCTTTCAAAAAAAGAGGTGTGCAAGAACAAGGGGGCACAATTTGAAGATGGGGGGCAGCTCAGAGGTAATTTAAGGAAGTATTTTTTCACAGAGAGGGTTGTGGATGCATGGAACGGCCTTCCGGAGGAGGTTGTGGAGTCAAAAACAGTGGTGGAATTCAAGCATGCATGGGACAGTCATAAGGCAATTCTAGGGGGCCGGGATAGGAAGAAGTAGGCTGCTGGTTAACTAGGATCTGCAGCTTATCCAGTAGGCAGGGAAATGGGCAGACTGGGTGGGCCAAGTGGTCCTTATCTGCCGTCAATTCTATGTTTCTATGTTTCTAAACAATATATAATTGCATTATGTGATAAATGTATCAAAAAAAGGAAAAATATAATAACAAAGGAATGAAACCAAAGTGGCTCACCAATAAAAAAAAAGATCTTTAAAGAAAAAAACCAAAACTGTATGAAGCATATAAGGGTGTAAAAATGAAGCTAGCATGGGAACATTTTAAAGTTGCACAGAGGCAGTGTAAAAACTTAATCAGGAAAAGTAAGCAAAAGTTGGAAAAAAGACTGGCAGGAAGGGCAAATAAGGACAATATGCAACGGTTCTATAGTTATGTAAACTCACTTCGGAAAACTAACACGGGCCTTTGCACTCTTAAGGAGAACAAGGTAGTTGATCATCCTGCAGAAATGGCAAAAATCTTTAATACATACTTTGGGAAGGTCTTCTCCCATAAACAAGGTACAAAGCATCAATTAAAGAATGACACCTCATCCCCTATACAGATAACTGAATGTGCTATAAATAACACAATCTATAAGCTAAAAAATACATACTCTGCAGGACCAGACAATATATCAAATGCTATGTTGAAATTACTATCCACAGAGGTTGCAAAGCCACTACGGCTAATCTTCTTAAAATTGTTGCATGACATGGAGGTCCCACAGGATTGGCTGGGGTCAAATGTGATACCTATACATAAAAAGGGTGATTGAGCACATTTTGTGAATTACCGACCAATTAGCTTGACATCGGTCCCTGGGAAACTACTGGATACCATAATCAAAGATGAAATAAACTCTCACCTTGAAAATAGTGACCAATCTGATCATGGGCAGCATGGCTTCCAGGCTGGAAGGTCATGCGTAACAAATCTATTATGCTTTTATGAGAAAATATCTTCTGCTTTAGACAAAGGGAAACCAGTGGATTGCATTTACCTGAACTTTGCAAAAGCTTTTGATAAGGTACCGCACTGTGAAATTATAAATAGTTTGATGGATGTAGGATTGGCTATGGGGTTGGTGAGGTGGGTGGAAGAATGGTTGACAGATAGGACCCAGAGGGTATATATTAATGGATATCACCCCCCCTCATGGTGGTGATGAGTAGGGTACCGCAGGGGTCGGTGTTAGGGCCGGTACTGTTTAATGTATTCATTTTTAGTATGGGTGAAGGATGCAACTAACTGGCTGAGTAAATATGCAGATGACACTAAGCTTGCAGGGATTGCACAAGATGATGAAGGCATAGCATCTATACAGGGGGCTCTGGACAGAATATACAAGTGGGCCACCACAAAGAGAATGAGCTTTGATGCTGACAAGTGCTGTGTTATACATCTGGGTAAACACAATTAAATGATGAATCATTCCCTAAATGGTCAAACTCTAAGGCACTCAGTGGAGGAGAAGGACCTGGGTATAATTATAGATAGTAAGTTAACGTGTAAGGCTCAATGTACTACTCAAGCAGCCAAGGCAAATAAAATACTATGGGCAATAAAAAGAAACTTCAAAAGTAGAAACCGAGAGGTGATTATACCACTCTGTAGGGCATATGTGAGACCATTGTTGGACTATGGTAGCCCTGTATGGGGTCCAATATCAAGAGGTGGGGTGGATGGCCTGGAGAGGGTGCACAGAAGGGCTACAAAAATAATATATGAACTAAGGGATAAACCATTCAAGGATAGACTCCTCTAATTAAACCTCATGTCTTTGGGGACAAGGAGAATTCAGGGAAACCTTTTGATGTGTTATGACATCATGCAGGACCCATACATGGTAAATCAACTCCAGTTAGAATTTAAACATAATCTGCTATGTACCAGGGGACATCTGCTGCAGCTCTGGCCCAAGAAATTTAATACAAATAGAAGAAAGATTTTCTTCACACAGAGGGTGGTGTTCCCCTGAAATAGTCTGCCCCTAGAGGTTATTATAAGAAACAGCAAACAGCAGTTCAAGCAGTGACTAGATAGGTACATATTGGATGGAAATATTGTACAGTATTATGGGTGAGCGGATAGGGGCCTTAAATGGGAAAACCGCCTCCTTGGCACCTAAATACCTTAGTATGAACCTTAGTATCAGCAAAATCACCTTTTGGGCAGGATTTGAAAATGTTCAATGCCCTTGTTCATGAGGTGAGGTCATAAGAAGGCCATGTTGAAGATTTTTTTGTCAAAATAAGTAAAAATGGCAAAGTTATGTGCATCCGCTGAAATCTTGGTATGCTCACTTGTAACTTTGGTCATGTTAAATATTTTGACCCCAACTTTTCAACATAGCCATTCTTTACACCACCTCATGAATGTGACAACTGTCATTTTTCAAATCCTGGCTGAACAGTGTTTTCGCACCCGTGGCATGAAATGACGTTGCGGTGGTGCAGAATAACGTTTTGGTGGGGATTTGAACATTTTCAGTATCAGGTTTATGAGGTGGGGTAATAAGAAGGCTATGGTGACAATTTTGTTCCACAGAAACATACATATACACATCTATGGAGGGATGGGAGTACAGGGCCCTCTGGTCTATGCGCTCCCACAGGCCAATGAGGATACCATTATACTATCTCAAAAAGTAAGGAAATTCATTGCAAAAAACTGCATTAATGCAACATTTAGGGTTCAGCCTACAGTGATAAAAGTAGGGAAATGTGGTTTTAGGGGTTCCAGCACTAAAACACTACTCCCACCCCTGAAGAAAATCAGGGGTGCAGTCTTGCCTGGGGTTGTCAGCCCTAAAGATCACCCCATTCTATACACTCCTGAAACATACACACCTGTGTCCATCATATCTTAGCTTTCTTGCTGCCGCAATGGGGTGAGCTTTAGGGTTGACAACCCCAAAGAAGACTGCACTCCGATTTGTTTCAGGAGTGGGGGTGGGATTTTAGGGTTGGAAACCATAAAACCACCTTTCCCTACTTTTGTTGCTGTAGGCTGAACCCTAAATGTTGCATAAACATGTGTTTTGCAAATTATATATATATATATAGATATAAATATACTGTATATATATATATATCTATATATCTATATATATATATATATATATATATATATATATTGGGATATGCCATGGACCTATTGAAAATATCAGAGTTATTTTTCCCTGAGTATAGCTTGATGTTATGACATCGCAACTGGTGAAGCCATGAGTAATGTCATAAGTCAAGATGCAAGAGGGGAAACATTCCTGATATTCTCAGTTGGTGGTTGTGGCATGTTCAATTTATGCAAGGCTGTTTTGCTTTACTGTTTGTACTTGTTTTTGTTACCTTGCGTGGTGTTAATTTTTGAAGATTACAGATAACTGAGGGCAAGACGTTTTCTGATGGCAAGCAGTTCTGTGTTGTGACACTCGTGCATCAGCGCATATACAGAGATACAGCACAAGTATATTTAAATGAGCATAGTGGGGAAATGCAGAGGTGTGGGGCAGGATCATGCAGGAAACTAAGGATATGCTGCCGGAGAGGGAGTGAAGAGCGTGCTGGTGATGGGTGTCAGAGCATGGAACCTTTTCACAGTATGATTGTAAATGGAGGGAGAAGGCGGCTAAAGAAAACAAAAAAAAATCTAAATTGTGTTTATTTAACACAGTGGGGAAATGTGAAGGAGCCAGACAGGTTTCTGCCAGAGACTAAGAGCACGTTTTTGTGGATGGGGTAAAGATCGTGCCAGTAAAGGGAGTCAAAGAGTGGAGTGCTGTTTAAGGGTCTGAGAAGGAATTCCTAGATTTTCTATCTGTGTCACAGTGTGATAGTTTAGGGTGAGAGAAGGAGACTTAAAATAAAAATCAAAACGTTGTTTATTTAACACAGTTTGAGGTCTGGATGTTGTGGGGTGGGAGCAGGAGCATGAATGAGCTGCACAGTTGGGGTTTGGTTCTGAGCCGGGTCATGCTGTAGAGAACACTAGGAAAGTAAAAGTTCCCTATTAAGTGAAATTGATTTGCTGGAGTCAGGAGCGTGTGCTGCCAGCTTCGGCCAATCACAACCTACAGTGTGGATAAATTTGCCATGGGGACCTAGAGTGAGGATAAACATGACATCCTCACTATAGGTCTGAGTACTCTGTGAAAACTGAAAATATTTGAGCACATTTATACTCACAAGCATTGCACAAATATATTTATAAAATGGGTGGGAAAAGTCAGTGAAAACCGGGTTCCCTGATTGGATACAACACATCACATCAGTGTGAACTTCCACAATGACCACATGTCTTCCACTACAACCATACACCTGCACTGCTTTCCATCCCTCAGAACCTTCTCATCAGCAGTGAGATCACGCCACACCTGGCACTCACAGGCTCCCACAAACATAAAGAAGTAAATCTATATAGCTGTCCCACAATGCAAAAAATGATCTGATACCATGATTTTATAGGTAAAAAAGTAATGCAAAAAACTTATCTGGTTGATTCTGCCATTATTAGAGTGTTTTAAGTGTTATGACTTTCACTTTCTTGTTTGTAGTGTAACCGAGCAGTGTTCATCGTGTTAAACAATATGCTGCCAAAGCTTTAAAATCAGTAATGTTTTGTTCAGAAGGCATGTAAACTGTGATGTTTAAGGTAAGTTTACTGAGGATTTTGTAAAAGAAGACAGACTGTAGAGCAAGGAGAGTGAGTGAGTCAGCGGCTTCAGAAGTGTAGGCACAAGCTGAAGTGAGCATTGTTATAGCTACCAGAGATGTTGCGAAGTTTTAATTCACCCGGTGAAGTTCCAGTGTAGTTGGCAAATTCACCTCCACAGAGCAATCTGTGAAGTTCTGCTATTTGCTTCAAAATTCGCCTATGTGACTTTGTCACTGTTTTTGTGGAATTTCACCACAAATGGAGGAATTTTGACCATGAATGGTGACATTCCACTGTTGGTGAAGGTACCTCTTTATGTAGTTTGCCTTGCAGGATCTGAGTCAGGCTATCCATCATCCTCCACTGATCCAGAGTGAAATAGAGAGATGCTGTGTCATGGTCACGGTGCAGCATGGCGTCGTCAATGAGTGCTCTGTGCTGCTCGAACAGACATTCAAGCATTAACACTGTGGTATTCCACTGAGTGAACACCTGTTTCAGGTGGTGGTGTGGATTTCCATTCTTGTCCTAAAGTTCCCTCAACTAGTGTCTGACCTTCATTGATCTACTGAAAGGACCACACATGATGGGCTATGGTCAACATGGTCTCAGATTCTTGGTGATTGTGAAGAAAGTCTTGAAAAATCAAACTGAGACAGTGTGTGAAGCATGGCACATAGAAGTAACATCCATTCTTAATGACCTTCACAACATGTTTACCATTGTCACTGGAGATGAACCCAAGTTTCAGGTCTTGGAAAGTGAGCCATTCATCAGTTTGAATGTTCAGCTCTGCCAAGATGTCAACAGAGTTGTGCTGGACTCAGTTCATGAACATCTTGCTTAATGTGGCCATCTGATGCACACCAGTGGGGAAGAGGGGTAACATCAGCATTAAGGATGACTCATAAGGCCTCACTGCTTACATACTGGGGAACCGCACCAAGAGTGCTGTAATGATCTTGTATAATGATGCTGCACCAGGGTTATTGCTCCTCATACAGTATCTGTTATGAAGTGGACAGCATTGACTGACAAATGACTCAAGGCATGTGCGAGGTAAATTTCAGATCCAGGTACAAGTTGGGATCTTCCTTGGTTGAGAAATATATTTAGGAAAGAACATTTCATTTTGACACTGCCTGACTCATTATATTATGGAAAGCAATATTTTCTACAGTGCTTGTGGCATGGTGGGTTGCACTTAAGTAGAATGCTCACATGAATATGATCATTTTAGCTATGTATAGCACGCATTACCACTCACAGTCACGGCAGGTCTGGTGAATGCCTGCACCATATTTTACTTTGTAAAATAGGCAGCTATGGACTGCGGGGCTTTGCTGACTGGAGCGCTAGTTGGTAGTTGCATGGCACTTGTGGAGGTGGTGCCAATGCTGACATCTTGCACCAACACACCAGTTCCTTTCTTCTTCTCATTACAGCTCCTTGAATCTTGACAGTATGTCTACTGACACCAAGTTGTGCATCCTTTTGATGCTGCTGCCACTTGAGAAGATGTTGGGTCCTCAAATAGTTCCACTGCACAGTGGTACTGGAACATGAACCTGGTTTCCCATGGTTGACTCAAGCCTTGCATATTTGGCATGTACTGCTCTCATCATTTTTGCCAGTGACACAGAAATCCCTTATTAAAGATGTTAAGGACGAGGGGTGGCACTTCGCTGTTGTCTGTCTATGGGGTGGTCATTGGACCGGTGCCTCTATTTGTACCTTATGCACCCTCATGTTCTTCAGCATCTCCTCCTACTCCTCCTCCTTTACCACCCCTAGCACCATGTACCTTCTTTCTCTGTGCCTTGCACTGCACATCCCTGTCTCTTGCTTTGTGATCAAGTTTCCCCACTGGTGACCAGTACTCACAGCAGCATCATTCTGCTCAATTGCCCTTGGTCTGGTGGGAAAAAGGAGCCTTTTGTGCTTTGGATTCATTTCTGTTCCAGAGACTGAAAGTCATTGGCCTGGCAAAATCACCTTATGCGTGGTTTCAATGTTACCTTACTGATCATCTTTTGAAGGTTAGTTATGGCGGTACATACTTTAACATTCATATTCTGGAGCAAGGCATCCCCCAGAGGTCCATTTTAGGACCCCTATTATTTTCTTTATACATAGTACCTATTTCAAAAATCCCCATAAAGTCAGACTTGTTCTTGTATGCTGATGATATCATTCACTGAACTAGCACCCCTTTAGTGGATGTAATTAACTCCTCTGTGAACATATACTTCTCAGCTCTGAACACTTGGCTGCTGCGGCATTGTCTGTTGTTAAACACTAAGAAGACTAAGAGATGGATTTTCAAAGAGCCCCTAGATCACTGTGGATTTGCAGCGATCTATGGCTGTGGCACACCCCGGCTGTGTCAGGGTCCCTGTGCTGTATTCAAGAAGAACAGGGTCCCTGCACCACAAAACCAGATGTTGCTGTAGCTGCAGGTATGCACCAAAGCAATGGGTACACCTGCGGGTAATGTCACTGTGATCTGGCCACCCCTACTTGGCACAACAGTAGAGGTGCCGGGATGGATGGGGGGCAAACACAGGAGAAGCATGAGGGGTACAAGGCAGCATGGGCACAGGGTGCCATAGTGGTGGTTGGGAGGGGTGGGCAGGTATATTAGTGAAGGTGCACCCGGTGGGGGTGCTGATTAATGGACAATACTGGCACTGCTATGGAACGGCGAAGGGCGGGTTCAGAGGAACACAGTGCCATGGCCCCATGAGGGCACAGCCTTGACAGCAGCCCCCAGGGCTGTGCCCACATGGTGCCATGGCACTGTGTGTCTCTGTACCCTCTTTGCTGTTCCATAGCAGTGCCAGTATTGCCCAATAATTGGCACACCCTCTTGGTGCACCTTCTGTAATGTGCCTGCCCACCCCCCCAACCACCACTGTGGCACCCTCTGCCCATGCTGCCACCCTACACATCCATCAGGACCCCCTTGAATCAATCACCACTGTGGTGTGGACTAGCACAAGGGGCTTAGACCAGCCCAGTGCTGGTCTATCATAAGCCCCTTGCTGTGGCCATGGCGGGGCTTTCTGACTCCCAGAATAGGGAATGCTGCAGCCCCGCCATGGTGCATGCCACCTTGCAACATTGCACACCCTCATTGATGTCACAAGGGGGCGGTGATGTGCTGGTTTGATGCAGCTGGTCCCGATTCAGATGCAGACTGCTTTTCTGAATTGGAACTGCCGCATCCTTTGCCACAAGGTGCAAGTTGTGGCAGAACCCTTTGCTGCAAGCACCTTGTGGCATTTGTAGAGCTTTTTTAACATGAGATATTTTATTATTTTCTGACACTAGAAAAACAAACAGTACAGAACACCTGGTAGAGTATATGAGTTCAGAAGTAACAACAACACAATATCTTTAACAGGTCAGTAAACTGTCACTATGTACACATAGCTCCTCCTTGCAGTGTCAGTGGCTCAGTAGGTAGCACACTCACCTCTGAGGCTGGGAGATCAGAGAGCTGTGGGTTCAGTTCCTACATCTGGCACTTGGGTTAATATCCCAGTACTGACACTTAGTGCAGCATGACAGGGGTACTGCACTTCTGAGGTGCCGTCTTTCGGATTAGACGTTAAACCGAGGTCCCATCTGCCTGGATTGGTGGTAGTTCAGGTGGATATAAAAGATCCCATGGCACTTATTGAAAAGAGTAGGAAAATTTCCCTGGTGTCCTGGCCAAATTTCCCTCATTCACTAAAAATACCACCAACAGCCTAATCTGGTTCAAGGTCAGTTGGAATTCATCTGTATCCCCCTCCCCCGGGTCGTGTCTGAAAATAGACAGGATTTGTCTAGTGCGCTTACCCGGTCAACAAAAACTAAATAAATAAATAAATGTAAAAAACTGCAAGGAGAGTATGTCATTGCTTAAATCAGAAGGGAAGAAATTCCAAACAGTACATCCAGTTTGAATGTGATGATAGTACCCAACGAAACACTACGTCTTACATACTCAATTAAAATAGACTTTAGTGAGGTACCAGTAAGAACCATATGCAGAACAGTGACTGATATCTGTTCCAGCTTATTCAAGAATAACCATGAGGGAGGGACAGTGGGATAGCCAGGTGCCAATGCATTTAAATTGGGGGGATGCTAGGTGGTCTGGGGGACACTGAGCATAAATAAGAGTGAAGATAAGCATCCCATTTGAGATACTACTTAGACCCTTTGTGAGAACTGTAATAAGAGAGCTGCTCAAAGATAGCTAATCAGGCTAATGCCACATGCCAGGCTACCAGAAACAGTGGGCCAGGTTCTCTCCACTTCATAAGAAGGGCACATTTAGCCTCCATCAGGGCAGACATTACCCACTGCTTCAAGGGGTTAGGCAGTGGGTCCAGCGAGGATACATCCCCTAATAACACCATGGGGGATGTCTGGGTGATGTCTTTGCCCACCACTTTGGCGCAATCCTCCAAAATTCTACCCAAAAATGTGATATCTTCGGACATTGCCACAGAACGTGTAGGAGGTGGGCAGGGTCTTGCTGGCATCCTCAGCATTGTGCACTGGGGATGAGACCCATCCTGTGTAGCTGTGCCAGAGCTCTGAACCAGTGGTGGAGTATTTTCAGCTGAATCATTTGACTTCTGGAGTCTCTGTACCCAAGGTGAGCTTGTATCAGGCACGAGGCCCAGAGTACAGGAGGTAATGTGGTGTTAAGTTCCTGTTGCCAGTGAATCCTACAAGTTTCCAAGTTAGGAGGACATGAGTCCTGCAGCACCTTGTAAATTTTCTCTGCAGTTCCTTTCTGTCCCCGGGCTTATTTGAGGTATTTAACCAGCCCCACTTCCGCTACTTCACCAGGGAGTACTGAAGAGACTTAAGAGCATCACAAAGCTGTAGGTACTTCCAGAAACTTTGCTTGAAGAGGGAGTACTTCTCCTGGATTTGTTGAAAGGACATCATTACCTCCATGTCGGGTACACAGAGGTCCTTTATCACCCATATCCCCTTGCCTTTCCATGAAGGCCAGCATACTGGCACCTTCCCCATCAAGAAAATTGGGTTGTCCCACAGACAGGTGAGTGAGTGGGGGGGGGGGACCATGTCCCCTTGTCGGTATAGGATAAGGACAGACCCAAATGCCAGGCTCTCCAGGACTCGTTCAAGATTGGGCCACATGAGTCCTTGGGAGGTTTCTGGGCCTGCAACAGGGCCCTCAACCTGTGTCCTCCGGCTGCATCAGTTTCTAATGGTACCCTCATCGGTGTGTTCACCGAGGGTGGTAAAAACCACTTAGTGGCCTGGGGCATTCATAGGGCTTTAAAAATCCATCCCTAAGTGCATGATATTTGGGTCCAAACCAAAATTATCCAATTATCAGCCACTACAAATATTTGATTTGGTTGGGATGATGTTGCAGCAGGTAACTGAATTCAAGTACCTCGGAGTCTTACTTGATTCAAACTTAACATTCTCTTCTCATATCAAGAACACTAGTAAGCTCATGAATCAGAAACTAAGCACCTTGTTTAGACTGAAAGATAGTTTAACTAGACAGGCTAGGACAATAATCTCTAAAGTTATACTTTTGTCTACTTTAAACTATAACTAATTTTTATTTACAATGTTGTCAGGCACTAACGTAAACTTAATAACTAAGACATTTAACGCTATGTGTCATTTTGCTACACTCAAGCCATACAATACTTAGCACTGCATGCTATACAATGAAACTAGTTGGTTACCACCAAAGTTAAATTTCTTATGTAACCTTGGTTGCTCAGTGGTTAATATAATAAGAACAAAACATTTATCTCCACTATTCAGTCGAATAGCGTTTAGGAAAGAAAGCAGAGTATTAAGATCTTCCAGTTCATAATTACTAATCCCAAAGATCTCAACTACCATGTGGGAGTGTGCTTTTTCTGTGCAGGCATCAAAATTTTGGAATACATTACCTTAATCTTGCCTTAATCTAAGCAGTCATTTAAATTTTATAACTCAGTTAAACTCTTATTTGTTGCAACAAACTAACTGGACATGCTTTTAATACTGCATGTTATTGATGTGTTGTATGTATTTTGCGTTGTATATTGTTGCTCCATTTTAGTCGCACTTGTAGTGGCTCTGGGTCATTCCCGAAAAGAGGCATTTGGCTCAATGTACTTACCTGGTTAACAAAATAAATAATAAATAAATTTGAAAAATTACATCTGAGAGGGGTAGATCACAGATATGTCGAATGGATAGCTGGGTGGTTGAATGACAGAACTCAGAAAGTGGTGATAAACGATGTTTCTTCACAAGAGGGTGGCATGCCAAGTAGGGTGCCTCAGAGGTCAGTCCTTGGACCATTTATTTTTCATGCATTTATCTCTGACCTCATGCAGAACTTAAGCAGATGGTCAACCAAATATGCAGATTACTCCAAAATTGGTGGTACATGTGCTACCCCTGAAGAAGTAGACAGAATTGAGGATGACCTTGACAAAATTACGCAGTGGGCAGTGACATGGGAAATGAGGCTCAACCTCAAAAATATAAGGTTTTGTAACTTCGTTTTAACAAGAAGCACTTTCTATGTGGCAAAAAAACTATCAGAAATTACTCTTGAAAAAGATCTTGGGGTATATGTATTGAATGACTTAGATGCCTCCAAGTAAGCAAATGAAGTAATACACAAGACAAACAAAGCCCTATGGTAATATGGCAAAATATTAAATCCAGAGACCCAGAAGTTATGGGCCTTCTTTATAGATCTTATGTATGATCTAACTTTGATCAATGCTGTCAGTGTTGGTACCCTTATAAAAAACGTGATCTCACTCAACTTGAAAAAGTCCAAAGAAGAGTGACTAGGCTTATGTTGGGAGTCATGGACCTAGATTATGACAACAGATTGAGAAAGTTGAACCTCATGTCCCTAGAGCTAAGAAGGATAAGGGGTGATCTCTTCATGTGGGATATTGTCCAGGACCTTTATCTATGTGATGAAATTGGATTTGTATTTAAACAGAATAAGTAGGATACATGGGGGCACCTGCTACAGTAGGTACGTATGAAATTCAGTAGTATTAGAAGGAAATTGTACTTCTCCCAGTGAATAGTAAACCTCTGTAATGCCCTTCCCATTGAAATAATATCAAGTGGCAGCAAATATGTCTTAAAGAAAATACTTGATGTCTGGATTCTGAATGTAGGGAGCATACACTATTATGGGTGATGAGACAGGAGCTTTATATGGGGAACAAGCCTCTTGGTCCTGTCTGCATCAGTATGGACCTCAGTATGAATAGTGTTCTTTCATGTTAAATCAGATAAAAAGAAAACTGACCTACCCAATACCTTACTTTATGGGCCTATATTACTAATATGACATCAAAAACCTAAGAGAGACGGTCCTTTTGTCCTCTGCTAGACCTACCTAAATCCTTTTGTCCTGCTTGCCCTGCCTACTCCTTCTGCCCTTCCTCCAGCACTAATCCTCTGTCCCATTTTATCCACATCCTGTGCCCTGACCCCCTGGGCATTTCCCCACCTGCAGCCATAGCAGCAGGAGCTGCTCTCCACCTGCCAAACAGCCAGACAAAGATATGCCCTCTGAATCCTCTGATCAAACACTGCGCACTGCCAGACTTTTAAAATTTGAACTTGGCTTTTGAACTTTGGCTAAATGGTGGCTCCCCACCCTCTCCACTACACCCACCCTTGGCTGGCCTGACTTTTATAGCCAAAAATAGTCATGTGACTAAGTGTTGATTTCCCCATTAGCAGTTTATACTGACCCACCTACAGAGGGCAGCAAGTCTGTGCTACTACTAGAGAAAGTCAAATCACAGTACCACATCTGAGCTACTGTTCTCTAAACGACAATAAATATCAGTCAGATAGTCCAGCTGCTTCTACCCCTGTAGCTCCTGCTATTTTAATTACCACTAGTGGCTCCACAGCATGTCTTATTTTGTACTCACAGCTGTCACAGTTATTTTTTTTCCTTCTTAGGCAACACCTACTCTCTTTTCCCCACCTGCTATATCCCAACATGTATACTACTTCATTTCTCCTACTCATGTCCATCTCCTTCTTTCTCTCCTCCTCCCAGCTCACCTCTCCAATGGCTGCTTCTACCCCATACCCCTCCTGCCACCCCGGCACCCATCTACTTAAAACATCTTACACCTTCCTTACCAGCTCTGCATCCTCTACCCATGCCCTCCTTCAATGTGATTCCCCCAGTATGCTACCACCCCCAAATGACCTTCTGCATCACTCTAATACAATGCTCCAGATGCAAGCCCTAATCCCTCAACACCACAAAAGGGCATAAACTTCCAACAACTTTTACCTTGTTCCTACTCGTTTTGCTCATTGCTGGAGACATAGATTGAAACCCGGGCCCCCCCATGCCCACACAAGTGCCATCCTCACTCAAAGGCCTAAAAATCATGCACATCAACATTAGGAGCCTCCTGCTCAAAATGGACCTTCTCAACTGCTGGCTAGCCCTTCCTTTGCCTGTCAGAAACCTGGCTATCCTCCAAAATCTCTTTCTCATCCCCCACTTTCCCAGGCTAGTCAGTCATCAGGCAGGACTGTGGAAAGAGAGGCAGTGGTGTCACTATGCTCTTAAGGCATCCCATCTCATGCTCCATGGACAAAAAAGAATCCTGCCTTGGGTCTCATGTGTTGATCCTAGCCAAATTCTCCTTTCCCTACACCATCCCCGCCTTCATTGGGGTTGTCTATGCCTCCCCTCAACTTCGGCTAGATGCACTTGCAGCAACATTTTAGCTCTGCCACCACTGGTAGCCTCTGGTGAACTACTTCTCTTAGGGGACTACAACCTCAACTGGCTCTCCCTCTCCTCAAAGCCCACCACCTCCAAAATTTAATCCATAAACCTATCCCAGCTAATTACTAAACCAACCCGTTTCAACCCATGTTCCTCAAATCACTCCCTTATTGACTGGGTTCTCTCCTCCCATCCCAACAGAATATCTGCCGCAGGAGTCCTTGCCTCTGCCCTAAATGATCACTGTATCACACGCTGCTTCAGAAAGACAAAACTGCCCAAATCTGCCCCAAAATACATCATAACACACCCTCTAAACTCACTGAACAGAAACTCCCTCCTCCCTGACTTGTGCAATGCAAACTGGATGCCAGTCTTTGCTGCCATAGACATCGACACTGCACTAGCTCATTTCACTAACATTTCCTCTAGTATCTGGGACTGCCACACCCCACTGAAAAAAGCAAGGGTTAAGAAATACCACCGCCCTTGGATCACAGGCCCAATAGTTGTCCTCTGTAAAGCTCGAGACAAGGCCTGGTCTGCCTTCAAAGCCTCCCTAACCCCAAACTCTAGACAAACCTACAACTCTGCAAGAAATGCATGCACAAAAGGCATTAGGCATGCCAAAGCTATTATAAGAACCATCTCAGTACAGCGCACCCCTCCTCCTTCTGGAATGTAGTCAATGCAATTGTGGACCCACCACCTCAATTTTGCACCCCCACTCTAAAGCACAGTGGCACTACTATAACCAATCCTGTCCAGGTGGCAGATACCCTAAACACTTTTTTTACTATATGCGCCATCCGTGATCCATCTACAACCCCCTGCCTGTAACAAAAATCACCCTTCATAACTTGCCCAGAAACAACTTCCTACTCACTCCAGCTTCTACAAACGAAATACTGCTTGCACTCCTGTCCCTCAACCCATCTAAATTCAGCCCAGATGGCATACACCCCAGTCTACTGCACCTATCAGCCCTCACCATTACTCTCCCCCTCACCTTCAGACCTAATCTGTCCTTCTCCACAGACACGGTTTCCAAAGCCTAGAAATTAGCCTGTGTCATCCCTCTCCACAAGGGTGGTGACCCCTCAACACCTGATGACTATCATCCTATCTCCCTCCTCCCCACCTTATCCAAGCTGCATGAATACCTAGTTCAATCCTGATTGACCAATTTCCTCACCTCCACAAATTTCCTGTCCCCCTTACCAGTCCAGTTTCAGGAAACACCCCTCCACCATATCATCCCTTCTCCATGTCACTGGTCACATCCAATCTGCTGCTGACAGAGGCCACATCACAGCTGCACTCTTCATTGACCTGGCCAAGGCCTTCAATTCTGTATCCCACCCTCTGCTCCTAAACACACTAGAAGATGCAGGGCTTGCCCTTCCTGCCATTCAGTAGTTTAACTCATACCTCTTACACAGATATCAACTGGTCAAGATCACAAATTCCTCTTTCCCCTTCCTCCACATCCTAACAGGTGTCCCTCGGGGCTCTATACTTGGCCCAATCTTATTCTCTATCTTCAAAAATAACCTCCCTTCTGTGTGCTCCAAATCCCTCATCCATATGTAATGCAGATGACACCATCCTATTCACTTCTGGCCCTGGCTTTACCTCTATCCAGTTAGCCCTACAACAGGATTTTCACTCAGTCCAGTCCTGGTTCCAGGCTAAAAAACTCAAATTAAACACATAAAAAACTGTCTCAATGACCTTCAGAACCTCGCAAAGAATAGCCAAATCTCTCCCTACCTTGCCCATCTCTTCTTTGGACAGCACTCCACTTAGCAAAGTCTCTTCCTATAAATATCTAGGTGTCTGGTTGGACCCGCTACTTAACTTCTGTACACATATCGACTACATATCTTCAAAACTTTGCCCAAAGCTTGGCATCCTTTGCCAAAACAGGGACTCTCTACCCCTCCCTGTGTGATGGGAACTTTTATCCAAAATGATAACACCTATTTTTGACTATGCCGACATAGTTTACTGCACTGCGCCCTCCTTCTCACTTGCTAGACTTGACCCCCTCTTCTACACCTTCTATCATTTTGCCTCAAAGTCTCCCTATAGGACCCACCACTGCGCTCTTCTCTCTTCTCTGGAGCTCCCCTTCCTTTCTCATCAGCGTCTCATCCACTCTATCTCCTTTTATTCCAATAATGGTTCAACCTTCTCCCCTCCTACCTCTCTGACCACATCACCCCCACTCTTTCCCCTATGTACTCCCTATGCTCCAGGGAATCCCACTCCTTCTCCCTTCCCAAACCTTCCTCTAATGTTGGCAAATCTGCCTACACCTACAAGACCCCCTTTCCCTGGAGCTTACAAACTCTTCTTATATCTAATTCTCTTTCTCACACCTCTGTAAAATCTCAGCTGCACCAGTTGCCCAGCCCTCCTGCACCCATGACATCATATAATTACATGCACTGTCTGCACTGGCTACTTGTATTGTAATCACTGCTGATATCACTGTACCCATTGCCTTGCTTATTTGATGATACTATTGTACCTGTATAATGTTCATATGTAGTTTGTACTATTTTGCTTCATACATTTGCATCCTGCATGCTTTTTACCTATGTTTCCTCCAACCGGGCCACACCTGGAGACGAGCCTTGGCTCAATGTGCCTTTCCCAGTTACCAAATGTTCAAATAAATAAAAAAAATAAATAAAACATCTCACTGGTTAATTCCCCTCATAATAAGACTGCTTGTATGTTTTTGTCCTAACTCTTGGGTTCTTCTACTGCACTGGTTTCGTTGGTTTCTTAAACTATAGCTCATTTTTTTGGTGGTAAAATGTGACATAGCTTGCGATTAGAGGAACAAATTTCATCACAATTGTTTCAGCTCCATCTTTCCCTCCTTTGACTTAGCTTCTCTAATTTACATTCTCTCAAGCATAATCATACCAATTATCTGTACCTAAAATTACTCTTTTTTTTTTGCCTCACCCCTGAGGCTCAGCCCTGCTTCCGCCCACTGTCAGTTGCCCAGGCTTACCCCCTGGGTGTGGCCACTGGGTGGGCACCCCTTCCACGGTCACTGGGTAGGCTGGATCTGGCTTACCCCCCAGGTCAGGGCCATGGGAGCAGGGCCCCCCCAGTGGACACAGGTAGGCTGTGGGGGAGGCAGCAGAGAAGGTATCATGTGCAGGGGCCAGCTTTTTCTTTTGCAGCAGAAACCCCTGGGGTGGGGATGTGCAATGATAACCAGCATCCACCCCACTGGCCCTCCAACTCCTGGGCCTGTCCCCAAACCAGGGATGGCAGCGCCACAAGTGGACACCTTGCTGCTATGCCAGCTGGCTGGCCAAACCTAAAATTACTCTTACTACTCTTCTTTGAGTTATTTCTATGCCATTGTTTTCTTCTATTGTGAGATCACCATGCCAAACTGGACACCCATACTTCAGGATTGGTCAGATGACTGTATTATAATAGAACGTAAGACCGTGTTGACTAACTCCAGCCCTTTCAATAAGGTAAGAAAATACAATCTGGAGTTTTTTTTTTTAAGCATTTGCTCTACCTGTTCCCTCCATCCAAAATCCTGCTGGATAATCATCCATAAAAATCTTACCTTTTCCACAACTTCCATCTGAGTTCCACTAAATATCAGTGGAGGGTGAGCCCATCTTCTTTATCTATCAAACTGAATTTCTTTCAATTTCTCTGAGTGAATTTCCATATGGTTTACTTCAGACCAATCCTGGATATATTTAAGTCACCTTGCATCATGCTAGCACCCCCAACTGCAAAAATTATTTACAACTGCTGTGTCATCCATGTATTTTGTATATGGGCCCACAGTAGACAGATCTTTTATTATAATCAGGAACAAAATTGTACCCAACTTGGCCCCACGAGGCACCCCACCACATGCAACATCCATTCCAGATTTAAGTCCCTCTACCTCAACCCACTGCTTCCTCCCTTCCAAAAAATGTATACACCCACAGCCTTAGACATAAGGGGATATTAAATCCATCTAACTTTTGCATTATCATATTATGATCTATAAGATAACATGCCCTCCTATAATCTGAAAGGATGGGTCTTACAAATTTCCCTTCATTCTACACTTTCAGGCACAAGCCCATGAATTTTATACCAGCAAGTGTTGGGCTGCTTAATTTCCTACGAGTCCCATAGGACTCCTGTGAACATCACGAAAAATCTAACAGAGAAAACTAAAATTGATATTACAAGCAAATCAGGAACTATCTGTTCATTCCCAGTCATAGGCATTCAGTGGACAATTTTCCTGTTAACCTGCAGAGTCAACATTCGCACCTATTATAGTTAGTCAACAGTCAACATCCTGAAAACTTGCAGTCAACAACTCCATATTCTATTACTATCAACCAAAAATGTCATCACCAAAAGGTAAAAGAAATGACTCTCCACTATTTGAGAACCTCTGTCCAAAGGGGGTGATTAAAATTCATAGATTTCACAGAGCTGCTTATAAGATTCCTAAAATAGGGATACAGTACTTAAAGTATTTTCCTAAAATGTAGACAACGATGGGTGCCATTATACATTTTGAATACTATCACTAAAGACTGTTGAATGACAGACAAAAATGTGTAGTTTTGAAAAAACAAAACAGAAAAATGTTCTGTGCATTCAGTTTTAAAATCCTATCATTGATACAATAAGTTTAGGTAAACTGAAATCAGGAGTTTTTTTTTACAACTAGGGGTGTGTGTAATTACAAAACAAATGCACACAAATAGTGATCTATGGGGAGAACATATGGACCAACCACTGTGGCACAGCAACCACAAAATCCTTTCCATGTACACAAAGTAATGCATCAGTGTGGGTGAGATTATATTGCAATATGCACCAAGTATTGTTGTGTAGTGTATTTGCAATTTGAATACATCACTATGACAGCAGGGCTAAGCAAGGCAGAAACTCTAATAAATCCACAACACACACCTGTACAAAGGACCTGAGAGGGCTGGTAAGTGGAAGAAGCTGGGTAAACTTAACTGACATTACCATATGCTCAGGCAAAAACAATTTCTTTGAGATGCTCTACTGTCTTCATTCCTGAGTACCAACTGCCTATATTGGAAGATAGAATGCAAATAACCCTACTCTTCATGTAAGGCAGTAATGCCTCCTTACCATACTGTATGTCTAACTCCCATTTACATGCACATGTTAAGGAACATTGCTCCTCACCTGGATGGCGGTGGTTGGCTGTATATGTAGTTTTCTTTGCAATTAAAATTTTTTTGGAGGATCTGTACATTTACACAGAGGTTATATTGTGAAACATTGTCCATTAATTCATTGATTCAATACTGAATCATAATACTTTCCATAGAAAATTCTGTAGAATAATGTCTATTCCTATTAAAAATGTCTTATTATATTAATAGCTTTTTCAAGAGAAGACAGTGTCTCCATTCCAGTCTGTAAGTTTATGAGCATGTGGACCATTTGTGAAATCCATACTAGCAAAGATGTTTTCATAATATGGGGTGTCTAGAAATAACTTCCTCCATTCATTAATTAACATTGGTTTCTGCTCATTGGTTTCATTCCGGTACTTTAAAATTAAGCATTTTGTTGACATTACTGCTATAGATACCAATGTGTGTGTGTGTGTTTGTGTGTGTGTGTGTGTGTTCTTTCTTCAAGAAGAAGGATTTATCCTTATTCTCTACTGTCAAAAAAGAATCTGCCACGATTACCTGATTTTCTGATCCCTCATGGCTGGAGGAGGGAGCAGAGTAGCTAGATGGCCTCAATGCTGCTCTTCTCCCTGCAGCACATCATTTACCAGAGCATCTTCTGTAATTTTTTTCAGTAAATGCATTTTCTTTTCCGGTATGGCTGAATGAAACTCATGCTATTCTAGGAAGTGGCACCCATTTATATTGGTGTTTTATTTATTGAGTGCTGAACAGAGTTATGCCTGCCCTAAGTTTAAAGCTCCTCTGTTTCAGGCAGAAATGCTGCTGCTCTGTTTTTTAAAATGTTGTGCAATCTGAGTTTTGCCGAGGATCTACTCAACTGTGTTATTCTCCATTTTGGAAGATTGTCTCCCATGACTTTTCAGAAGGAGAGCAGTCAGTGCCTACAGTCAGCATTTATAACATTTGAAGAGGTCAGTCTGGAGTATCTTCCTTATAGAAAATTTGATGTTTGGGATTAGCATGGTACTCCCAGTGTCAATAGACTTGTTATTGCCTAAAAAAGATAAATTAGCATGGCCTAGGGGCTGGGGCTGTTAATATTCTCGGGACTGATTATTTTTGAAGTTACTATGCTCAGTGTAGTGTTCTTATGTTGTTTTCCTTCTACAGGTGTGCCTTTGCTTTTGAGGAGAGTGCTGGTGACTATGGGAGCCAGGAGGACTGGACATATGGATGGCAGCAAAGAGTGGAGCTGCCCAGTTTGTGGTGATTTTGTCAAGCTGTTAACTGCAACCTAAGCCAAATGATTTGATGAACAACTGAGATGGTGCTGAACATACCAAGGAGTGGCCATGGAGGTTTGTTGACCCATGGGAGATGCTTGGTAAGGCACCTCCCAGACTAAACTCTGAGTAATCCACTCTAGAAGGTACTGTTTTATACTCCTACTTTATTCCTATTTCCTCGGAAGGAGAAAGATGGGATGCCTGAGCAACTATTGGGTTCTTAGAACGGACACCTTGAATGTTGTGGTTTCCTTAGGAGGTGACTCGGTCACTGTAACAGTGTTTAAGTTTGACAAAATCTATAATCCCAAAATGAAGTTTCTCTCTGCTGGGACTCCCTTTGTGAAGCACATGGAGTTAAGCAGCTCCGAATAATTAAGTGGAACTGAAATTGGGCTCCTCAGCATGTAGCCTGAACTCTCAAAATTTTGGCTCACTACTCCTAGGTTTTTACAAACTACTGCTGGCCTTTTTGTGGAGTTTTTGAGATCACTTAAGACACTGTTATAAGCTAACCACAAACAGCACTGAATTTTATTACATAGCCAGCACAGCCTTGAAAGCTTGCATATGTTGCAAACATTGTGGATTATTGGTTACTTTGGCAGGCACTTTTAACACAAGTTTTAAGTCTGAAAACGTCCTCAAATATGGTAGCCATGGTCCTATTAAATTTTGTTGGTTTTATAATATATTCCTAATTGGGTTCGTATGGACTCCTGAATTTAAATGGAACCTAGTCCTCTTTTACAAGTAGCTGAACTCTTGGCCAAGGAATGTTTTGATTTCTTCAATTAACACCATATTCAATAAATAAATTGGGAATAAAAGACATTATTACACTGCATATCTCACAGCTGGATTCCAAGATCTTAAAATTAGTAAATTGTTGCATTTCAATGTTTTATTATTCCAAATGTGAAGAATTAAGGTGATCAGTTACTGTTAAATGTGTATGTCAATGTTTTGAGTCTCATATAGGAGGTTATTGTGAATTTGTCAGCTTCCAAAAGTTGATTAGTTAATGAACAGGTTGTTGGCATCTATAATATTCAGGGTGTACTGAGGCTTCTTTTCTCAGTTAATTAGTTTTAAGATTTAGGAATTACTGATGGTCCCTTAAGATAGGGGTATTTCAGAGATTTACCCATAGAAAAGGCACTGCTTGCTCACCATAGAACCTTTGGGTGGAGATGCAAGTTTGAGGTGCAGGTGCACAAAATTAAGGGCATGATCAGGCATTCACCAGTACCGAAAGGCTAGACTCAAAAGTAATTCCTTTCTGCAGGCTCCCGGTGACAGGGGTTTTAAAAAAGCCAGGATGGCTATATGAACCAAAGGAAAGTTTACCAAATTCAAAGGTAACAAGTATGAGGGCTTTGTCCCTATCTGTCATTAATGGGTAGTGCCTGAGAGGTATTTGTAGACTCAGTCATTTCTTAAATTTGATTTTTGTTTAATGGAGCCCTGTGGAGAGTATTCTAGCATGTCAGCAACACTTCTACTGAGTGCTGTTGGAGAGTTTTCAGGACCCCAAAAAATGGGTAACTCCAGATTGCCTCTTAAAACCTTGGCTTTCATAGATATGTCTGAAAGAAAATTAAACCTTGGAAAGTTTTGCCTAGTGAAATATTTAGTGCAATTCCCGCATTACGTGAAATTGTTCTCCTGGGTGAAATGTAATTTCACCTCTGATTTATCTTTCATGTAGTGTGAAATTTCGCCCAATTTCATCCAGTTTCACTTTTGCGTAAGGTGAAATTTCGTCATTATCCTTAATTTTGTCCATGTTTTTCAATTTTGCCAGTGAAATTGCAATGTATTGTGGGTAGATAGCTGAAATATAAAGTGCAGGCTATTTCCTGCATAGTATATTGTCTGTTGAGTTGGAGAGCAGTTCAATGCGGTGCATCACAGTCAATAAACCCTTCAAAACCCTCTTAATTTGTAATTTTTTAGAGTTAATTGCTCCCAAAATCTTAATTTGGTTCCTAATGCTGCTAGTGAACCTTTTTTTGTTTTGGTATCTTTGGATAATACATAGTTAAACTTAAGTACTATTTTCAGTTTTATCTGTGCCTGTGAGGAGTTGAGTGGGGGAGGGTTGACTGTGTGGTGTGTCTGTGTGTGTGTATGCGAGAGCAGAGCAGGCTAGTTCCTAATATTTGATGGATTTCTCCCACGTTGTGAGTGAGTTTCTGTAATTTTTTTTAAGTCTTACTATTTTTGTTGGTGTGCTACTTGTTAGTTATATTTTTCTTACATATTGACCCTTTTTGTGGTAACTTTCTCTGAACAGTTACCCATTCTGAGTAGTTCTGTTCCTGTTTCCTTTTGCTTAATCACTTATACTTTTTTAATGGAAGTATTCCTGTACATTGATCACATGACTTGTCCTTATGAAGGTGCACTGCATTGTTGAATTGCTCACAGAAATTAAAATTGTGATCTAGCCTCTGCATTGCAGTGTTCTTGTTTTTATATTTAATTTGCTTACCATATTAACTCTTTCTTCCCTGTTACATCATTGGTGTTTACTACCTGACCCTATTATACATGGGGGCATGTTAGGCAGTGGCACCACCACAGTTAGGCTTGAAAACCATTTGAAACAGTGCAGAAAACAACAGATTTGTGTCCTGATGGAGGATGTGAATTATGTAACTGCACATCTGACACCCTATTTCTGCCTGAATGTACTTTAACATGTTTTGGAAAACATTTCTGGACATCTGGGCCAAGTTAGGCAGTGTCAACACCATAATTAGGCCTTGAACCATTGGTAAACAGTGTGCTAAACAACATATTTTGGTCTAGGTGAAAGGCGTGCAACATATTACAGTATATCAGACACCTGATTTAGGTCTGAATTTACTGTAAAATATTTCAGGAAACATTTATGAATTTGTGGGGCATGTTAGGCAGTGGCACCACCTCAGTGAGGCCTGACAATCATAAGAAATGGTGCAGAAAACAGCAGATTTGGGTCCTCCTGATGGTGGATGTGAACCATGTAACTGCACATGTGACATCTGATTTCTGTCTGAATGAAATGTAACATTTTCTGGAATCTAGATTTAGTAGTTGCCATATTGGTCCTTGCAAGAATAGATCCAGAAGCAAATGATTTGATACCTTTTAATGGACCAACATAGATGTAACAACAAGAACATTTGTTCTTGTTGTTACATCTATGTAGGTCCATTAAAAGGTATCAAATCATTTGCTTCTGGATCTACATTTTCTGGGAAACATTTTGGGAATTCTGGAGGATCAGGAGGACAAGGGTAATACAACACTGAGCGGGGATAACTAACAGAGAGAGAACAAGAAAAGGGACTGAATTCTATAGGGAGCATAAGACAGAAACAAACAACAGCAATAGTCAATAAAATTATTTTATATACAGTACAAAATAAAGAAACAAGAGGACTTAAGGAATGGATGTAGATTAAAGAGAATAGAATAGCTTTTTTGGGGTTTTTATTTTTTTATGGGGGGCATACAGACAACAGAATGGAAGATAGAAAAATAAAAACAAAATAGACAAATTAATTTGTGCTGCCACATTAAGTGCCAGTGGGGCTGCCATGGAGTTCTGACAGGAAGCACATGATTTTGCCAACATCACAATGCAATTTAGAAATCCCCCCTCCAGGCATCACAAAATTCCTGTCTAAAATTGATTAACACTTGTTGGACATGCTGGACTGCAGACAGGACAGTGGATAAGTCCATATGTGTCACTAGCACTGCTGGCAAGGAGGGGTTGCCTGTGCTGCTGGCTTTGAACAGGGAGGGCCCTGGAGGAGTCTTGATGCTACTGACTACTGCTGTTTTCTGGTGCGGTGAGCACAGTGAGGACTTTTAACTAGTCCAGCCATGCCTCCCTCCTGCTCACCCCCTTTAGTGCTTACACCCACACTGCTCACCACAGCTGCACTTGATGATGCCACCACCTCCTGCAATTTGAGGTACCATTGTGGCAGGTGGTGATGAACCATGTAGTTATGCTGGCCAGTTGTCCCAAAGTATGATCCACACTTTCCTCCATGCACTTCCTACCCACATAGATTGCAGGTGACCACTGGGTCACCAACCAATATTAAGTAGGAAAAAATTCCTGACAGGAGAACTTTGGAGATGATGGAGGCATGGAGGGGGTGCCACAGATAATGCCCCAGGCACTGACTCCTCCAGCTGCTTGGAATGGTGCACAGTCTCCTGCCTGGGTGGAGGAACAGTATCCTCCTCATGTTGGGGAAGGGGCACTGTCTCAAACTGCTGCTGCTGAGGGGACACAGTTTGCTGCTGGGTGCTAGTGATGGAGCAAAAAGCCTCCTGTTGTGGCATTTCATTTGTGAGGGTTAGCTGAAACACACATACAGGTGCCCCACTGTCTTCACCCTTCTCCATTACATCCACAATCCACAAACACCCCCAATTCAAACAAACAAACAAACAAAACAAAGAAGCAGAGATAAGAGATTCAGAGAGAGCGGGGGGGGGATCACATACACACACACAAAGACAATCATCAGGTACTATAATATGAACTATGACAAACACAAACAAGAAAAAATGCACAAATTAAGCAATTTAGGTATAAAAGTGCACTCTGCAGTCACAGGGAGTATAAATGCTTTCTGCTTTCTCAAGATACATAGCACAGGAAATGAACCACTCACTTACTGCCTGTTTAGACTCAACCATATGACCACCAGCAGAGTGAAATTCCCAATTTTGCCTAATTTCACCTCAGATGTGCAGGCAAAATTGGCGGCGAAATTTCACCGGTGAAATTTCACTGAAAGGCCATAATTTCGCGAAATGTTTCATTAGGTGAAATTAACGAATTCGCCATGATTTCACTGGCAAAATTAAATTTTGCTGCATTTCTATTTCCCTTGAAGATTGTACTCCTTTTTAAAATCTGGCCACTGCTTGAATGATCTGAAATTGAACAGATGCTTCCAGTGAATAATTATTTTTTTTCCAGTTTTGGAATTTAAATGTTCTATTATTAATGGTGAATAAAGGATTGTCCCTTATATAATTATTAATACTTTATTGGGTGTTTAGCCTTTTTTGATACTCTGCTATTTTCTTTACATAATTTTCTAGTATGTGGCTTTCAGGTTTTTTATATTTAGAATGACAAAACCATATTGACTGGATGATTATATTTCTACCAGTTAACGCTCTTAGTAGTGTATCCTCGAGGGCTATATTTGCTTTGGGGATGTAGGCCATCTTTATCGCTTTTTTGATCAGAAAAGATATACGATAATCTTTAATATCTGGGCATGATAGACCTCCATATTCTTTAGGGAGACATCATTTCATCCATGCTACTCTTGATTTCCCTTTATCCCATATAAAGTGTTTTATACGTTTATTTATTGGTACCTCTGTTATAATGGATTGTAATGAACAGGAAATTAGGGGCAGTTTGTTCATTTTAATCAATTGGATCTTGCCCCATAGTGACATCTTCATTTTGCTCCATAGTGTGAACTTATTTTATATTTTCTTAATCATTACATTATGGTTGTCTTGAAATAGTTCAAATATTAAGACTAATTTTATTTGTAGATAGTCCAGTGTGCTATTGTTATATTGAACTGAAAAACAAATTTGAATTTCCTGAACTGTGGAAATTCTAGTTGCTAATAACTAGTATTTTCCTTTGTTTAAGTAGTAGCCAGATATTTTAGAGTGTTTCTTAATTTCAATAATTACTTCTTTTAAGCTTTTAACTGGATAAGTTAATAATATTAATAAGCCATCTACATAAGCATTCACAGCATAATTTTGTGTTCCTACTGTAATTCCTTTTATTTTGTCATTAGCCTAAATTTTATTTACAAAGATTTCCATATATAGTATCAACAAGGTAGTGAAAGGGGGTACCCTTGCCTTACACCTCTATTTATTGTGAATGTTTCTGTAAATTTACCATTTAATTTTAGCCTTTCTGGTGGTGAAGTATACATAAGAAATAAGACATAAGGAAGTGTGCATTAGACATTTCTAACACATGGCCAGGGGCATAGTGAGGCACAAGGCCACAGGCTAAGTGCATTCAGCTCCTTGCCAGGCATTAGAAATGTCTAATGCACACCCGTAGAATGTCTTATTGCACTTATAAAATGGGTTACTGTATTTTGGATTTATACAGAAATTAAAATGATTATGTTTATGTTGAAAAAGATTGCAATGTGTCATGTGTTTTGTTGCAAAATAGTTCCTCCACATGCACAAGATTGCTGTGAATTTTTTGGGCAACTTATACTATTGTCCTACTGTGGCCACTGTTAGTTACATTGGTTGCCATGGTTACCTTGCAACATCACCACAATATGCACAGATTTGTTTTGATTGTGTACTTTCATTTTTTTTTACATTAATCTTTTCTTTGTCATATAGTTTTCATGTATTTCAGGTTCCTTTTTTTTCCTATCCAGTTATACTCTGAAGTGAAACAGGCTGAGAAGCAAAGCAGAAATTGGGAGGAATGGCAAGTAGGTTAGTGATGGCAAGGAGCAAGCAAGGAAGAGCTGGTATTTTGTTTTTATTAATTTATGTTGTTTGTATTGCTCTAAGTGAGTGGCAAGTAGAGGGTGAGCAGAGAGGTAAGTTTTCAAGTTGCAGCCAGGGAGCGAGTGACGGTCTATGGCTGCAGTCAAGTGAGTGTACAGGTTGGAGGCAAGCCATTCCAAGGAATTGGAATGTGAACTACATCTAAACTTTAGAGTGACTGATGGCTTGGCAGAAGGAATTAAAACATTAAAAAAGGTTGTTAATTTTCACAGATTTATTTGTTTATTGCAAGGTTTAGAGTGCTTGAGCAACTAGGTCATGGTTAGCAGCAAGGAAAAAATGGCAGTGATTAAGAAATGAAGATTCCATTTGGCTTAGAAAAGAAGATTCCATTTGGCTTATTAATTTCTATTTAAAAAAAAATGCTGTTGTGGTACCTGAACTTTTTGCTAGCCATGCATTAGATGTTTCTAATGCATGGCTAACAACTAATGAAAATACAGTATTTCTTTTACCCATTTTATAAGAAGCATTGACCATTTGAATAAAGGATTCTGAAATACCTAGGTATTTCAAAACATTCAATAATATATTTCCAGTCTATCATATCAAAAGCTTTTCTTGTGTTGATTGATAATGTGATGGCATCCATGTTCTTCAAATTAGCATATTCTGACAAAAACTATACTTTACAGAAACCATCATGGTAAAAAATGTTCTGGTCCCTGTGTATTATCTTATTAAAGCATTGCATCAATCTGTTATTTAATATTTTAGTAAGCATTTTATATTCTGAGTTTCAAATAGAGATTGGTCTATAATTTTCAATTGCTCTGTCATCTTGATTAGGTTTGGGTATTAGTGTAATGTGTGCTTGTAAGAAAGAGTTTGATATCTGACCAGTATTTTGAATTTCTAAAAGTAGATTTTGCAGATATGGTAATAATTCTGCTTTGAACTTAAGATAGAATTCTATTATAAATCTATCTAGACCTGGGACTTTCTCTTTGGGCATGGATGCCATCTCATCCTCTATTTATTTTATACTAATTGTCTTATTGAACATATCCTGTTCCTCAGCTATGCCCATAGGGAATGTATTTTTACAGTATTTTTGTACTTCTTTAGTAGATGCTTTGCAATCCTCCTTATATAAATCTTTATAGAAATTCAGAAACATTCTATTTTCTCATTTTTTGTCCTAAGATTTCCTTGAGTGTCAAATATTACAATTATTTCTGTTTTTGTTGCTGTTGTTTCAATCTTTTTGAAAGATGTTTGTCTGCTGTCTCACTGTACAAATGGCAGTTTCTTTTTATTTTAAACCATTGTCTGTCTGTCTTTATGTTAGTTATTATCTGTAAAGTTTATTTTTTATGTTCATATTTTTCTCTGACATTCTCATTACCTTCTCCTATTTCGTTCTCTAACAATTTCAATTTGTTCTCTTGATTTTTCCAATTGTAGATTATTTTTATTTTTCCAGCTGTCTTCTGCTGTAATTTTACCTCTTATGGTTGCTTTAAAAGCTTCTCATTTATTGAGTTTTGTGCCTGTAAACTCTACATTATCTTGCCAACAAGCCTTTGTATGAAGCAAATAAACAAATCAAAACGAAAGAAAAAGCCACTATGCTTCTCAAAAGAGGTGGTTGTGAAAGTCAAGAAGAAAAAGATAGCATTCCAGAAGTATAATGAAACACAGAAGGAGCAGGACAGACAGCTGCACTACTTAAGGCAGAAGGAAGCAGGGAAGGAAGTCAGAATAGCAAAGGCCCAAACTGAGGAAAAGATAGCCAACTCGGTTAAGAAGGGGGATAAAACCTTTTATAGGTACATCAGCGAGTGTAGAAAGACAAAGTGAGGGATAGTGAGGCTGAATAGAATGAACGGTGGGTGGGCAGAGGGGGACAGTGAAAAAGCAGGGATACTGAACAAATATTTCTGCTCGGTATTCACAAAAGAGGAGGGGGAAGTGCCTAATCCAATTGACAGAAGCATTCTTGATAGGGGGATGGATCCCAGTCTTTTCACAGAAGAAAGGGTTCTGCAAGAACTCCTAAAACTGAAGGTGGACAAAGCAATGGGGCCTGATGGAATTCACCCCAGAATTCTAAAAGAATTAAAGGGGGAACTAGTGAAACCACTGGCTACTCTTTTTAATAAACCATGGGAGGATGGTGTGGTACCCAAGGACTGAAGGAAGGCAGATGTGATTCCCCTTCACAAAAGTGGGACCAAGACAGAGGCAGGAAACTACAGACCTGTCAGTTTGACCTCTGTGGTAGAGAAAGTGATGGAGTCACTTCTGAAGGAAAGAATACTTGAGTACCTAGAGACCAGTGGGGCACAGGACCCAAGGCAGCATGGGTTCACAGCAGGAAGGTCATGTCAGACAAATCTAATAGATTTATTTGACTGGGTGAGCAAAGTAGTAGACAAGGGAGGGGCTGTGGACATGGCCTACCTAGATTTTAGCAAGGCATTTGACACAGTCCCACACAAAGATTAATAGTCAAATTAACCAGCCTGAGAGTGGGTCCCAGGGTGGTTGCCTGGGTAAAACATAGGCTGGATAACAGGACACAGAAGGTAATTGTAAATGGAGTCCACTCTGAAGAAAGAGGGGTTACTAGTGGGGTACCGCAGGGTTCAGTATTGGGTCCAGTCCTTTTTAATGTCTTCATAAGTGACATTGCAGAGGGACTGGAAGGAAAAGTATGCCTCTTTGCAGATGACACAAAGATCTGCAACAGGGTTGATACACAAGGAGGCATAGAAAGGATGAGAAGGGACTTGGCAAGGTTGGAGGAATGGTCAGAAGTATGGCAGCTAGGATTCAATGCAAAGAAGTGCAAAATAATGCGCCTGGGAAACAAGAACCCAGGGGAAGAATACACAATGGGGGGGAGGTAGTAACAACAACAAAAAAGGAAAGGAACCTGTGGGTAATCATATTAGATAACCATAAGGTTAGCAAGCAATGTGAGAAGGCAGTAGGGAGGGCTGGGGGTATACTGGGATGTGTAGGAAGAGGCATCAGCAGCAGAAAACAGGAAGTTGTTTTCCCTGTGTACAGACAGTTGGTGAGACCCCATCAGGAGTACTGCATCGAGTTCTGGAGACCCCATCTCTGCAAGGTCATAGACAGGATAGAGGCAGTCCAGAGGAGGGCAACTATAATGGTGCAGGGTCTGCAAGAGAAGCTGTATGAGGAGAGACTAAAGGAGCTTAATATGTATACTCTTGAGGAAAGGAGGGAGAGGGGGGACATGATAGAAACTTTTAAGTACCTCAGTGGAATCAACAAAGTCCAAGAGGTTAGCATCTTTCAGAAAAAGAGACGTGCAAGAACAAGGGAACACAATTTAAAGATGGGGGTGTGGTTCAGGGGCAATGTGAGGAAGTATTATTTCACAGAGAGGGTAGTGGATGCATGGAACAGCCTTACTGAGGAGGCTGTGGGGTCTAAAGCTGTGGGAGAATTCAGGAATGCATGGGACAGACATAAGGCAATTCTTGTGGGGGGTAGGAAGAAATAGGCTATTGGTTAACTAGGATCTGTGGCCTATCCTGTAGGTAGGGAAATGGGCAGACTAGATGGGCCAAGCAGTCCTTATCTGCCATCAAAGTCTATGTTTCTATGTTTCAATAGCTTTGCATTGTTTCTTTTATTATTATACAGAATTATTAATCTTGTAATAATGAATGAATTCATTCACCATATAAAGGAGCTTTGATTTTTTTTTTCTAATTGAAAAAATAGAGAGGATTATGGTCTGAAATATAAGTGGGTTTTAAATGCATTTTTACAAAGTTTATTGTTGTTCTCATACTTCATGACATTAATATGTAATTTATTCTTGAACATGTTCTATGAACCTCCTGATTGAAAAGTATATTCCCTGACATATGGATTAATTTCTCTCCACGTATCTATCAATGAGTTAGCTTCAAGAAATTCTTCAGTAAGTCTTGATCTGTATTTATCCCATCATGAAGGGGGTTGGGATTTGTTCACATTTCCAAGGCAAATGTCCCGGCTGAGTTCCCTTCCCTGTCAGTTCAGATTAGTAGATGGGGGCTGGTCAAGTGAAAATTCAGAACAAAAAGCGCAGAAAGCAGCCACTCCTGAAAACTTTTTCTCATTTAATTGTTTTTTATTATAACTTGTATCATGCACAGACCCTCAATTTAAGCCAAATGTTTTGCCACTGGCGCACCATCAGGAAAGAGGATCGATAGGTAAAACAATTATATATGGTTATAGACACTTCTGAACATTGTCCATAACACTGTCGAGGTCTCCTCCTAAAAGTATTCCATCTACTTCCTAACTACTTAATTTTTCTGACACATCTGCTAAAATGTTGTTATTACTCTTGAAGGGTGCATAAAGGGATCCTAAAATCTAAAATATGCCCTGTACATTTTAATAATATTATTCACCCTTCACTATCTTTTTTCATGTCCTAAATGTTTATTGGACATTGCTTGTTTATCAAAATTGCTACAACCCTGCTTTTGTCATTCCCTTCTGAGTAAAAGACTGGGCCCACCCAGTTACAGTTCATTTTCATTATTTCATTATTTTCATTGTTTCATTTTCTTGCAAGTATGTCTCCTGTAATAATGTGACATTCATTTATTTTCTACCCAAATATTGTCAGATTCTATATCTTTTTATTGGCAAATTCATCCTATTAACATTCCAAGATGTTATTTTAACATTAAGAGCCATTCTGAGTGAATATTCTTACTGCATCTGCCAAGTGTTGGCCTCTTTCACCTGCTTCTGGGTTTTGAACTTGGTTAAGTACTCCTCTGTTTTCATGTATAGGTTTCCTCTATTTATTTTTATTCATGCCTACAGTGAACTTATCTACAGTCCTCCTTTTTTCCCCTTTTATTCCCTCCCTCCGCCCACAATGATGCCAACAACCTCTATCCAGCATCTTCCCTTCCATCACTTGGGACTGAAGGCAGTATACAACAGCTCACCCACTCCCCCTCCCGGATACTATTCCAATCTCTTTATTGCCCTGCAAAGGAAAGTGAAAAGGAAAAAAAAGTGCTTTCAACATAAGACAATAAGAAAGTACAGCACATATCTAAAAAATTCAAAAGTTCATCCATTTTGAAATAGCTGCGACATCTTTATCTTCATTTCTTGCTGTTCTTCCTCTTTTGTATTATAAACCAAAATGTAATTGTTCATCCAGTCTTTAAGTCTAGTTGGGTAAATAATTGTTTATTTTATTTTTCCTGTCCATAATGCCTGTTGTATTGTTTTGCACTATTTTCTTAGCTGACCATAAATCAGATGAAAAGTCTTGTTTCATTGTAATTGTTTGTCCTTTGTATTTAAATCCTGTATGGGCAATTTGTGCTTGAATTATCTTGAACTTGCCTTCACCTCAAATAAATTTCACAATTACTGTCCTATGAGTATTAAAATCTGATACACGCTTAGACCTGATCCTGCGGACTCTATTTCTGGCGAAGGTACTTCCGGTCCTAAAATACTCTGGAATAAATCTTCCAAAATGCTGTTAATGGGAGTTGTCTTTTTTCCATTTTCCTAGAATTCCATTTGTTCTGACATTCTTACACATTGCTCTGTTCTCCTTTTCATCTTGCTTAGATTTCAGCAAATTTTGTTCTTTTTATAATGCCTTTATTTGTTGTAAAGGAGGATTTAAAGTGTCCTCCAGTGTACATTATCTGGTTTCAAGTTCATTTATTCATTTTGAATCTTTTTCCATTTTGCATCTAATGTTATTTATTTATTTATTAGAATTTTGGATAAATACCTTTGAGACAATGGCTCTTTTACAAAGGTTCCACGTCAGTATACAAAGAATAGAAGTACAGTTTGTGTGAGATTAGCAGGCAAGCAGTTTGAATACCAAATCCACTACAGGGTATACATGGTTTAAAGCTACAGGTGATATGAATAACAGTTAGAACAATATAATCAGGCATACATTTAAGAATGATGAGTCACAATAAATAATAGTTACATGAATTAAAGCTGCCAGAAGGGCATTGTCAAAGAGAAAGGTAGAGATGAAAAAAAACTGAGTTGCTGCCAGTTGTGCCAGGAAGTGTAGGAAAGTGGAAGAGAGAGTGGGTGTAGAGTGGTAACTGGGAGGGAGGTAGAAGAAGAGGTGGGTGGGAGGCAAGGATCGGGGAATAAGTGCAACATTGGGTGGGGTGAGCAGATTAGAAAAGGGAGAGAGGAAGGGAGTTGAAGGTGGGTAAAAGAGGAAGGTGGTGGACCTGGGCTAGGGAGAGAGGCAGGGGTAGATATCAGGAGGGGGAGAGTGGTGGCAGGCAGAGGTGGTTATAGTAGAGAGGTGCAAAGAACAGAAGTGACTACCTGGGAGGTTAGGAGAAACAGTCACAGGTGGCTCTAAACACAAGCGTTTGTCATAGCTTATGTTTGAATGAGCAGAGGGTGCATAAGTTAGTGAGTTTGCTGCCCAGGGAGTTAAACATCTTAGGGGATCTACCTGCAAAAGACCACTGGCCTTGGGCAGTGCGACAGCAGGGAACAGCCAGAGAATAGTTGTCAGAGGTTCTTGTGTAATGGGGGTGGTTGGCTGGGCTTAAGAAAGACTGAACCCTGGGGGGCATGAGTCCCATTAATGACTTTTTTGCTAGTAGGCAGGTCTGGAAAGTAATTCTTCCCTGAAGTTGTAGCCAGTTTGACTGTCCGTAGAGGTCGCAGGTATGCATGCAGTGGGCAGCACCAGTAAGCATTATATGTATTAGTATTTATAGATTCTTGCAACTCATTCATTTTTTGGGGGTAACAGGTTAACTGTCGAACATCTTCCTGTATTTTGTTTTGGTATTTTCTAGCTATGTTTTGGTCCAAGAGGGTGGTTCTGATGGTGTTTTCCTCTCTGTGATTTTTACCTGTTGATGTACCTTCATTGTTGTTTATTTCTTCATTCCCTTTATTTCTGTGTCTTTTAAAGTTTGCATCCACAATTATTTCCTGAACCTGATCTTCTCTGGCTCTTTCATTTTGTGTTATTGTTTTTGTTTCAGCTTTGTGTTGTTTTTTAGGTATCATTACATTTTCTAAAATTTTCAATTTGTGTGAGATTAAGGTCCACTTATCTGTGTTTGCTTTTCACTTGCTTTATAGATGTAATTTCAGCTTGAGATCTAGCTGCCCATTATTCTGCTAAATCTTCTGAGCTGGCTGAATCTGTTCTTTTCCTAAGTTTTGACAATTGTGGGCCTTTATCATTTTCTTCTCTTTGTGCAACCTCTTTTCCTTTTTTTGTTTTGTTGAATTCCCCTCTGAATTGAATAAATGTGCTTTTACAGTGAATTGTTACTGTTTGTGTCCCAATTTACTCTTACTTTAGTCCTGATGTTTCCTAATTAGTTTATTTTATGGGGAATATTTATTTAAGGTCCAAAGTAATACTTTTTATTGTTTAGAAAATTGTTGGCATCTCTTAGACTTTTAATTTGTTTCCACATAATGCCTATAGTGGAACCTATATCTAATTTTCCAGCTGGCATCCATTAAAAAGGGTTAACTGTGCACCCACCAGCTGGCACAGCAGTAATGCGACCACTGGAAGTGTCAACAACCAGAGGTCAGGCGTGATCTCAGGAGTCATAGGGTCAGCGGGGGGAAGGAGGATCGATCATCCGAAGGACTGCTCTCCTCCTCTGGGTAGGGCTGGGACCAGTGGACAGTGTTAGCCTGGTCCCTAGCAGTAGCAGGGGGTCAGCACACCAACACAGTACAATGGGAGGGTGGAGGTAGGGCAGACACCCGTCATGTTGTGCACAACAGCATAAGTGGCACATCCATTTGTGTCATTGCACACCACTTCCTCCATGCTGGGGGAACGGAACAACTGCCAACCTGTAGGCCCTGTACCCTGCTATCTGGGCATGTCCAGGCAAACTGGATCCTGTTCCTAGTTGGGCTTGAGGGGGCCCCACTGACCCCAACAGGGGGCATGCCCTGGGGGAAGAACCAGACAAAGGTAAGTCCCAGATGACACCAGGGTGATGGGGCCAAGGTGAGTGGTGGATGCAGCCAATCAGCATGGGGAGATAAAAAATAAGCAACAAAAAAAGAATTAACTGTTGTTGCTACTATTCTGGCCAGTGTGAAGTAATTTTCCTGTTGATTTAACAGAGTGATATGAGTGAATATGTTAAGTCTTACTGCATGTTTCGTTATATTTTTTAATTGCATTACTGAAAGTAGTCACAAAATAAAAAGATTATAATGCTGCTTATAAACTTGGTTTAGATCACCAACAGGTTTACTGCTCCCTGACTCCTCTCATTAGTGAACATGTATGAGGTTTATGTGGAACTGTATTTTCAGTGCAGTAGAATTTAACATAAACATGAATGAGGTTTATGTGGCACCGCATTTTCAGAGCAGTAGAATTTTACGTGAACATGTATGAGGTTTATGTGGAGCTGTATTTTCAGTTCAGTAGAATTTAACGTTTGCAGCAAATTACAAGTAAGACTGCTTAGATGTTACTTCTCTTTCAGGGCATGTTACTGCTTCACCAGTTTCCTCATCTCTGGTCTTTAAAAAGAAAGGAACTTTTGACTCTCATCAATACTTCTTTTTAAATTGTACAGTCTGTAATCTGCGATTCAAGGCTCAGCAGTTTATCTTTTCACCATCCTGTCCCTATTTTAAACATTCATGTCAACTGTAATGTTTTCCCTGAAGCTATATTTGATCGTGCCAACCGCGATGTTTTCCCTGAAGATATAGTTAATATTATTGTTCATCTTTCCAGTCAGAGCTCTACAGTTTATGTTTAAACCAACCCGTGGCAATTCTGAGCATTAATAGTATCAGCTGCAGGGTTTGGAAAGACACTAAAAATCACTGAACTGGTATCACTCCTATTTAAGTATACTTATTCAAACAGCTAGAGCTTGTAAGACTAAACAATGTGGTTACCATGTTCGGATGATGGAGCATACCAGACGCCTCATGGAGGAGTGAGAGAGACACAGTTAGGCTAGCTGCAGTGCCTGCCTTCAGTTGCTGTCTCTGCCCCCTGTACTATGGGCTGTGTATGTACAGTATGCATGACTCCTCTTTTCATTTGCATGTGCTCCGTGCCTGCATTTGTGCCACAAAAAGTACACAAATGTAGCTATTGGCTTGCTAACTATGGACAGAGCACTCAAAACTATGTTAGTATAGCATAAATGCAGTGTGCACCACACACAACCTTCAAATAGTGGGAAGCAACCATGAGGGGTCATATCATGAAACCGGTTGGTGGGAAGCATAGAAGAGACCTGAGAAAGCATTACTTCATGGAAAAGGTGGTGATGCCTTGGAATGCGCTACCTGAGGAGTTGGTATCAAGGGAATCAGTGGGAGGTTTTAAGAAGGGATGGGATAGATACATGGGCAGGGCACAGATAGGGAGGGTAGAGACCATGGGGATGCTGAATAAAAATCAGGGGAGGGATGGAAGAGGGAGGAGAGAGAGAGCAGCAGTAGTTATCAAACTGTGAGCTACGTCTTGAGCAGATGCAGCAGACCTCAAATCCTAATCTGCTGGCATTTTCGTATGTTCATATGTAAATATGCTAACCAATTTGTTGTTGCACAAACAAATACACTGCACATATTACCCTCAGTCATTTGAATCTGTTTTACCAAATAATGTATTATTAAATCCTAGCTTAGTTTATTATGACACAATTAGTTAGGCAGGTAGATAGTTAGTCAGTTAGTTAGCTAGGTAGTAAAAGGCAGGCAAGAAGTCAGACTCTGTAATCAACAGACAGGAGCAAACCACTGCTGAGCTGCAGGATAGTGCAATGATGTTTTGTTAGAAATCAACATTCTCCTCTCTCTCTCTCTCTCTCTTTCTCTCCACCAGTGTTTCATGCAAACACTATGTGCCTTGATAAAGCAATGGAAAGAGGGGAGTGTGAGTGTTTCTATTAAAACATTATTGCAGTATCCTACAGCCCTGCAGTGGTTTGTTCCTGTCCATTGATTATAGAACCTGGCTTCTTGCCTGCCTGTAAGTACCCTTCACATCACAATTGCTGCCTGCTTCCCCACTCCGATTCACTTGTTTGTTGTTTGTTCGTTTGTGAGTGAGTGCGTGAGTGAGTGAGTGAGCTACACTTTGTAACAGGATGGCACACTGAGCTGGACTGCTAATTTACAGGTGTGTCTTGAAATATGGCTATTACATATGATATATGGTACTGGTAATACTATCTGTATTACACATAGTACATATGACTATTACTGTTCATAAAATGACTACATATTTCATTGATAACTCTGAAATATTTGGACCTGTGGCATCGTTAACAACAAAAACAAGCCTGAAATATAAATACAAATATTTTTCATAAACTCAAACATACATACAAATACACAGAAAGATAGAAAATGATGGCAGAAGGAGACCAAGGGTTCATCAAATCTGCACATGAGTTCCCAAAACCTATTATTGGTCCTGGGTCCTAACCCTCCCCCACCTTGGTTATTGTCCATCTCTGTCCTAATGCCTCCCAATTGAGCCCTTGCTCTGTCCCATCCCTGCTTAAACACTGTTGTGGTCTTTGCTCACACCACCTTGGCTGGCAGGCTGTTCCATGGAGCTATGACTCTATCAGTGAAGAAATGCTTCAATTATTCCCTCCAAAAGCTCCCTACATGCAGCTTCCATTCTTGTCCCCTAGTAGTTGAGCTGGTGACCTTGGTGAAAAGATTTGTGTAGTGCAGCATATTTATACCTTTCAAGAACTTGAAAGTCTCAATCATGTCTCCTGTCTCCCTTCTTGTTTTGAACAAGCACACATTTAGTGACTTTAGAGAGTCTTTGGAGGCCCTGAATCATCTTTGTTGCCCTTCTCTGTATGTCCCCCAACCTATCCATATCCTTCTTAAGGTGGGGACTCCAAAATTGGACACACTACTCCAGGTGAGGCCTTACCAGGGACTATAGAGTGGGAGGATCACCTTCCTGCTATCCATTCCTCTTCTTATATACTCCGACATTGTATTTGCCTTACTATATGCCTTAGTGCATTGGCTTGATTGCTTAAGGGCGTCACATATGATGACCCTCAGTTCCATTTCCTCTTGGGACATACTGAGCTTTACTCCATTGAGCCAATATTCTGTCCTAGGGTTTCATTTTCCCAGGTGCATCAACTTACACTTTTTTGCATTAAATCTGAGTTGCCAGGCATGGGACCATCTTTCCAGTCTGTAAAGGTCATTTTGTATATCCCTAACCCCTTCTGCACTGTCAACCCTTCCGCCGAGTTTAGTGTCATCCACAAAGAGGGTGAGCCTGCCCTGAATTTTCTTGCTGATGTTGCTAATAAACATATTAAAGAGGACCAGGCCCAAAACTGATCCCTGAGGCACTCTGCTTGTGATTTCACTTGAACTTTATCTCTCCCTGTTGATTACTACTGTTTGACATCTATCCTTGAGACAATTCCCCACCGCCGTACCATGCTCTTAGCTGTACCTAGGTCCTTTAACTTCCTTAGCAGACAATTATATGGCACCCAGTTGAAGGCCTTGCTGAAATCAAAGCAGAGGATGTCCACTGGATGGCTTTTGTCAAGGTCTACAGTCACCCAATCAAAGAAAGCAATGAGGTTCGTCTGACATGACCTTCCTGTCATGAAACCATACTGTTTGCCATCCTGAAGTCCATTCTTATCCAGATATTCTACTAGGTCCTGCTTGATCAAGGTTTCCATAAGTTTCCTCTCAATAGATGTGAGGCTAACTGGTCTGTAATTGCCCACCTCTTCCTTGTTCCCACATCTGCCTTTCTCAGGTTTCCTGGCACAACACCCATCTGTAACGATTGGCTAAACAAATATGCCAAGGTGTCTGCCAGTTCATCAGCCAGCTCCTTCAACACTCTCAAGTGCAACCCATTGCATCATGGTGCCTTATCCACTTTCAAATGCACTAGTGTCTCTCTGACCCTGCCATTGGTAACTGTCAGTGATTCCTTTTGAGAGATCTGCTTGTCGGCCACTTTGAAGCCACTTTCCAGCATCAGACCAGTATTCTCCTTGGTGAACACTGAGTAGAAGAAATTATACAAAAGAGTGACCTTTTGTCTGTTGTCCTCAATTATTCTGTCTCCATCTACCAACCTTACTATCCCTCCCCTTTCTTCCTCTTTTCCTGAATATATTGGAAAAAGTGTTTATTCTCAGTTTTGATCCCTGCAGCAATCCATAGCTCAGCTACTGACTTTGCTTGTCCTGACGTCTTTTTCGCATCCTCATTTTTCCAGATGTATTCATCCCATTCCCTCTGTCCTTTTTTTTTTTGTACTTGTGGAAGGCTTCTTTTTTTTCTGATTGCTTTCTTGATCTGGACTGTGAACCACATGGACTTCTTGTGCTTGTTTCTTTTCATCACTGTCCTAATGCAGAATGTTTTAGCCTCCAGGTTAGACTGCTTCACTAGCCCCCATATATCTTCCACCCCAGTCTTTTTCCTGGATTTTAGACAGTTTTTCCCTGACTAATTGTTTCATCTCTCCAAAGTTAGCCCCTTTAAAGTTCAGGACCTCATCCCTAGATTGAGATTTTACATCCCTATGGATAACTAGACAGAGTTGAGGTCACTGTTGGCTAGTGGTTCCCCTATGCTGACAGCCCCAACCACCTCTGAGTTTGTGAGGACCATGTCCAGGATGGTTTCCTGCTTGGTTGATTCATTAACCATTTGGGTAAGCAAGCAGTTCTGCAAGGCTTCCAATACAGTTTGACTTCTTGAGGTTCATGCAACTGGGATACCCCAGTCAACTTAGGTCAGATTTAGAATGCCAACAACCACGGTTCCCCTTTTGTGTAAAGCTGGTGATTTCTTCCATTAATTCCTTGTCTTTCTCCTCTGTTTGCCATGGTGGCCTGTAGATCACCCCAGTGTGGATCTACATTTTGGGTTGAGTTGCACCTACAGGGATTCGACATTTTCATTTTTATTAATGTCATATGAAGTGGCTTTTATTCCTTCCCGAACATAGAGTGCAACCCCTTCATCCTTTGGTCTCTTCCTATCTGTCCTGTAGAGTGAGTAGCCTGGGACCGAGAGGTCCCAAATCACTGTTGTCCATCCCCAGGTTTCTGTGACAGCCATAAGGTCCCCCTCCGTGTCAGCTCTCAGTGCCAGTTTCACCCCTGGAATGTGCCAGCATTATGGCACCGAGTCATTAGGGTGCCAGTTGGCAATGTCACTGACCACTGTTTTTGTGGAGGGCTTTACCACCTGCACACCCCCATCTATAGATACCAACTCCGGGGGGGGGTTGCGGATCTTGGGAAGGGGGCATCATATCCCGATTTTGGTGCCCTAATGGCTCGGAGCCTTAACGCCAACACCCTAAATGCCTGTAGTGATCAGTTCCTGCAAGTCATTTATTTTATTTACTGCAATAGGCTTCTGGCATTTATGCACACTCTCTACCATGACTCAGTATGCGTACTTTCCTTCCTCACTGTCAGATTAATTTGCTGATTGATAGTTTCTTTGCCTTCCTAGTGGTTTCTGTGAAGTCTCCTGTGTTTTATGTGTGTGTTCCTGATCCATGTTAGTGAGGGAGTGCCGGATAAGTTTCTATCACTTGTGCTACTTTTGATAGGTTCCCTACCCTCTCGTTCCCCCTCACCTAGTTTAAACATCAAATGTAGACATTGAACATCTGCCCAAGTGCTTTTACCCCTTCCTTGGTTAGGTTCAGTCCATCAAACTTGAAAAATTTCCTATTCCAGAAGTCTCCCCAGGCATCTATAAAATGGTACCCTTTTTCCATGCACCATTGTTTTAACCATGTGTTAAATTCCTCAGTCTCCTTAGTTCTAAGCCTGTCAGTACTCCAGGCTCTCCTCCATATTGGAAGAACCTCAGAGAAGGCCAAGGAGGTTGATAAAGAGGCCAATCATCCACCCAGTTTTTCAATGCTCTGCTTGGCTACCACCACCGATTAGTTAGCCAGGTCATTCATTTCCAGGTGAATCAAAACTCTCAGGCCCTCCCCAGCTCTGTCCACAATCCTCTCAATGCACTGTGTGTCATGCTTAGCTGAGGCTCTGGGGAGGCATCTGACTGTTACGTCTGTGTGTGCACTTTTACTCAGGCGAGACTCTACCCCTCTTACCATGGAGTCCTCCATGATAAGTATTCATTTGCTATTTTTCTGTGGTGTTTTTCCTTGCCACCACTGGATGCCAGCCCTGTGTTCAGCCTTGCTCCCTCGACTGACATGACAGCAGAAAGGGCGGAATGACAGAGACAGCCAACTTAATCTATATGCTTTATTTATTTTTAGTACAGGTATGCTAGCGTTTACTTTTTAGAGCTTGCTTTACCTGTTTTTTCAGCTCTATTGCTTGTTTCAGCTCTATTACTTGTATTGGCGTTCCCTCAGGTTTTCTCTCTTTACTGCAGCGGCCTTTGATGTACCCGGTCCTAGGGCTGGAGTAGACTGGAGGTTCAGAGAATTGAGAGCAGTAGCTGGGTTTGGGTGTCTGAGAGTTGAGAGTCGAGAGGTTGGGATTGATTGACCAACACAGATCAATAGAGACTGCAGATTATTTTAAAGAACTGGGTTTGGGTCTATAACCCAAATCAGAGTCATACGAATTGAGTGGAGCTTGGCAGTCTGAGCGGACTGAGTGGACTGAGTGGGACTCGAATGGGAATTCTACGGAGCCAACGGGGGGGTAGAGAATAACCAGGGGGAACTGTGACCTTTGGAGAGATTACGGGTCGGTTTAATATTTACCTGGCATTCTGGCTCCGGTGGTAACAGTGCTGAAAGATTTTGCAAAGAAGTCAGGGGAATTTAAAGCTCTTCACCTGTGATACCAGTGACACTGGAGACTTTAGAGACACTGAAGACTCCAGACTGTTTGGATAATCTGTATATACAATTTGATTTATATGTTTAATATGTTTTTATACATTTTATATGTGTTAATTGAAGTTTTTCTTTTTATCCATTTGTGTTTTTGCGTTTTTAGCTGATGGGGGTTCTAGGCAGAACACTGTGTGGATTTTTGGTTCAGTGTTTGCCGATTACCGACCTGTACAAAGACAAAGGGAAAAGGAAATATTTTGTGTCATTTTACCTTTCATGTCTGAAAATTTAATCTGAGATGAACTAAGATTGTTAGATTATAGCTTTTCTATTTGTTTTATCAAGTCTGTTATTATTTTATTATTTATATTTTCTTTGTTAATTTGTTTTTCCCGCCATTAGGACCTACATGCTATAGGATTGGTCATACTACATCACATGAACTTATGGTTAAAAGGCTAGGCTTTCAGCTTGCGTAGTTGTGCTCACTCTACTTGGGTTTTCCGGCAGTGTACTTCGATTAGTTTAAGCAGCTTTGTTCTACCGAGTTTTGCAGGCTTTCTGACTTTATGTCTGTCTACTTCTGGTGGATAGCAATAGGGGATTCTTTCATCTACCCCTACTGTGTTTCAATTAGCGATACACTAGCTCCAATCTTTGACTGTTCATTTGTTCGACTATGGCATTGTAAGTCTGGCTTTCAGATTAGTTTAATTCTTCCTTGCTTTTCTTGTTTTTCATAGTAATTTTGCCATAAAGTTTTTTTTTTAGAAGAACATTGCATGAGTGAGATGAGTACTGCATCTTTGTAAAGAAGAACTCCTTGATCAGGAACCAGTCCATCTGCCCCTTTAGAGCTGTTCTGCATCTAGGGCTTGCATTGTTATTATCAGAAATTATGATGATAACTCTATTGTAAGTCTTTTGTAGCTTATTTTCTTTTTTTACTTTGATGTTAGCTGTTAATATCGGTATTAAGTTTTACTTTTTTCAGTTTATTTCTGCTTTGGGAATTGTGGTTCAGAAAGGAGTCTGGTCTACAGGTTCACAGTGAAGAATTGCCTATTGAATTACTTTGCTGGACTCTTTGGTGCTTATGGTGATATTATTTCTTGGATAATAACCATACTTCCTGAGCGATAGTTTTGTTTTTGGATTATTGCTGTATATTCTTTGTGTTTTTTTTGTGTGTTTTTTTTTTATGAAAATGTATACTAGGAAAAATGGAAAAAGGTTAAAAAATGGTAAAGTGATTAATCAGAGGAAAGATACATCTGGAAACACTGTACAGTACCTATGTTCTAATTTAGATCAGATTGAATTAAGGAGAAATAAAAAAGTTTAAAAAAAAAATCTTAGGGCAACATCCTCTCCTACTAGACTGGGTAATAATTCCCAGTTAACCCATCCTCTACTAGAGGAAATTAGAAGATTAAAAGAAGAAAATGGTCTTGGGGATCTTATTGAAAGGCAACCTAATAATTTAATTGGTGCAACCACTTCTGAGCAGTATACTTCTGACCCAATATTGAATGGAAAAAAGAAGAGCCCAGAGGAGAGGGATGTTGCTCTCCCTATCATTAGAAAGGATATGCTTCTTGTAGTAGGAAAATCTAAGGAAATGATGGCCACACAGCTGGATAATAATAGCTCTGACTTAATTATTTGTGGTTCAAATAGTATAATGGAAAATCAGACTTTGAACTCTGTGGCCACTATGGAGAATAATGTAAACCCAAAAAAGAGTAACCAGCAATGCAAGAGAACATCTGACTCTTTTCTGGAGAAATTCAAATCTTTTTTGACCCCATATATTTGAGTGGGGCATCAAAACGGTGGTGTAAGAAGTAATTCTAGTGGAGGAGTAGGGAATCAGGACCCTGATATATAACAAAATTCAAATGTGGTTAATCCTCTGCTTTTAAAATTGGAGGAGTTAAGAAGAGAACTGATGTTTGGTAATGCACAAATGCAGGAAATGGTTATTCTTTTTTGGGTATTTATTGAATATTTTGTGGACAAAATCAAAATCTGGGATACAGAGGTAGGATTGAAAGTAAGGAAAGATAATAATGCCACTGAAAAGGAATATAGAATAGAGGCTGAAAGTGAAAATGGGGTAATAAGCCAATATGAGGAGAGAGGAAATGATGAACTGATGAGTGATATAAATTCACCTCTGGACAGAACAATGAAAGAAAAAAAGGATTCTAAAATAATGAAACAAACAATTAAGTTAATGACAGAGGAAATTGCCAATAAAGAACTTAAAGAGATAGACTTGGTAAATAAAGAGCTCAACCTTAGAAAAGCTACTATCCAACAGCAGGAGGAAGTGAAAATAAAAAGAAAAAAAGAAAACAGGGCCATATGGAAACAAAAAATTTAGATATTGCCCTGGGAATTGAGAAAGAGAGGATACAATCTGGAAAAAAAAATGGAAAAATGTCCGCTAAATAAAACAAAGTGGGTAAATAACATGGAAAATGGGAAAGATAGGGGAATAAAGACAAAAGATAAGTTTATAGAGCTACATAAAGAGAATGAGGTTGAAATAGAAAAGGAGAGGCACATTTTAGTGAGGGAGTTCTTACCTACACTTTTTGTAAAAGGTGTTCCAAAACAAAGAAATTAAAATCCATATACAGTCAAATTTACAGCTTATAATCTCTTTAAGGGGATGCTAGGGAATAAAGTGAACTGGCAAGATATTAGATCAGCTTATATATACCACATCAACCCATAGAAAGGTTGGCTATGTGTGATTTTGAGAAATAGTTGTTGCGTAAGCATATCCTGAAGGAAAAATAAAATTTTGTAGATCTGGGAATATTACTTGATGTGACTATTAGAACAACTTCAGAGATACCTGCTAATATTGGAGCATTAATTGGACAATCAGGACAATGTGGAAAAAGGAGAGGAGAAAATAACGCTGCTAAGCAACCAAAAATTACAGCCTTTCTAAAACCAATTGAGATGGTGCATATGTTACATGGGGACAATCAAGGATGTAAGTTTAGAAGAGGAAGGAAACAACTTGGGGAAAGAATAAACAGTTCAATTATTCTAGAGTCAGATGACTCAATTGAAATAGAAACAGTTCAATTAACACACGAAAGTAAAGGGGAAGAAAGAAACAAAGTCCAATATGTAATAAATAGAAAGGAGGGACATTTAGAGACAGAAGATCCGTTATTCTGACCAAAGACACAGATAGATCAATTAGAAATAGTTTCATGGAATGTAGCTGTATTAAAAGAGAAACTTGAGGATAAATAATGCCTGGATTGGCTGACCAGATTTCCTATTCTTCTCTTCCAAGAAACTTGGCTAGGAAAAAATCAGGATGCAAGTATAAAGGGATATAGGTCATGGGTCTCCCCTGGATATAAAAATTTCAAATTTGGAAGATACAAAGCAGGGCTGGCTATTCATGTTAGTTCGTTATTAAATTACATTTGCTTAGATGTGGGAATGTATAACAAATTTTATATGTATGTTCTGCTGCTGGGAAGGGAACAAAGTCTGGCATTCTTTAATGTTTATATTCCACTAATTGTTAATAGTAAAGAGTTTGTGATAATTTTAGGAAAAATTGGTGATGATATTGAAGCATTGAAAGTAAGAACTCTGGGTGTTATTATTTTTATGGCTGGTAATTTTAATGTTCGGGTGGAAGAGGAAATTGAAAGCCCCTTTTCTGACTGGGGAATTGATGACTCATTAAATATTCCCCTTAGGCAGTCGAGAGATAGGTACACAAGCTCAAAAAGTAAGATGTTACTACACTACTTAAATAAGTCTGGCTTAAGAATATTGAATGATAGAACAAAGGGAGACTGGGGGGGAGAAATTACTTTTCCTACTGTGAATGGAAGGAGTGTAATAGATTTTTGTATAATAGATGTTATGGATTATTTAAAAGTAAATTATTTTAAGATTTTAAAGGCATGGGAGAGTGACCATTTTTCTTTGATTTGTGTACTTAGGCTAAGTTTTAAACAAGTAAAAAAGAGTTATGAACAAGAAAAGGTGGCAAACCAAAATATGTGCATTAGGTACTGAAAGAGAATCATCTGGAATAAATAAACAGACGAGTCCATAGAGAAGATTTTACAGCAGTTGGAACATAGTATGATTTTAGGAAGTTTGGAAATCAATTCAGGAATTCTTAGTAAAGAATTGGTAACACAAAAGATGAAACAATATGAGTTATTTATGACCAAATTGGTGGATATACTTAGTCTAAAAGGTAGAAGGATGGTAAATTCATCTATGGGGTTAGATAAACCATGGTTTGATAAAGAATGTAAACAATTACATAGAAACATAGAAACATAGACTTTGATGGCAGATAAGGACCGCTAGGCCCATCTAGTCTGCCCATTTCCCTACCTACAGGATAGGCCGCAGATCCTAGTTAACCAACAGCCTATATCTTCCTGCCCCCCACAAGAATTGCCTTATGTCTGTCCCATGCATTCTTGAATTCTCCCACAGTTTTAGACCCCACAACTTCCTCAGGAAGGCTGTTCCATGCATCCACTACCCTCTCTGTGAAATAATACTTCCTCACATTGCCCCTGAACCGCCCTCCTTCTATCTTTAAATTGTGTCCCCTTGTTCTTGCAAGTCTCTTTTTCTGAAAGATGCTACCCTCTTGGATTTTGTTGATTCCTTTGAGGTACTTGAAAGTTTCTATCATGTCCCCCTCTCCCTTCTTTCCTCAAGGGTATACATATTAAGCTCCTTTAGTCTCTCCTCATACGGCTTCTCTTGCAGACCCTGCACCATTTTAGTTGCCCTCCTCTGGACTGCCTCTATCCTGTCTATGTCCTTGTGGAGATGGGGTCTCCAGAACTGGACACAGTATTCCAGATGGGGTCTCACCAACTGTCTGTACAGAGGATAACAACTTCCTGTTTTCTGCTGCTGATGCCTCTCCTATACATCCCAGTATACCCGGCCCTCCCTACTGCCTTCTCACATTGCTTGCTAACCTTAAGGTCATCTGATATGATTACCCCCAGGTCCCTTTCCTGTTTTGTTGTTGTTACTACCTCCCACCCATTGTGTATTCTTCCCTGGGTTCTTGTTTCCCAGGTGCATTATTTGCACTTTTGCATTGAATCCTAGCTGCCATACATCTGACCATTTCTCCAACCTTGCCAAGTCCCTTTTCATCCTTTCCACGCGCCTTGTGTATCAACCCTGTTGCAGATCTTTGTGTCATCTGCAAAAGGCATACTTTTCCTTCCAGTCCCTCTGCAATGTCACTGATGAAGACATTAAAAAGGACTGGACCCAATACTGAACCCTGCGGTACCCCACTAGTAACCACCCTTTCTTCAGAGTGGACTCCATTTACAATTACCTTCTGTGTCCTGTTGTCCAGCCAATGTTTTACCCAGGCTACCACCCTGGGACCCACTCCCAGGCTGGTTAATTTGACTAATAATCTTTTGTGTGGGACTGTCAAATGCCTTGCTAAAGTCTAGGTAGGCCATGTCCACAGCCCCTCCCTGGTCTACTACTTTGGTCACCCAGTCAAAGAAATCTATTAGATTCATCTGACATGACCTTCCCGCTGTGAACCCATGCTGCCTTGGATCCTGTGCTCCACTGACCTCTAGGTACTCAACTATTCTTTCCTTCAAGTGACTCCATCACTTTCCCTACCACAGAGGTCAGACTGACAGGTCTGTAGTTTCCTGCTCTGTCTTGGTCCCACTTTGTGAAGAGGAATCACATCCGCCTTCCTCCAGTCCTCAGGTACCACCATCCTCCATGATTTATTAAAAAGAGTAGCCAGTGGTTTCACTAGTTCCTTCCTTAATTCTTTTAGAATTCTGGGGTGAATTCCATCAGGACCCATTGCTTTGTCCACCTTCAGTTTTAGGAGTTCTTGCAGAACCCTTTCTTCTGTGAAAGGACTGGGATCGACCCCCCTATCAAGAGTGCTTCTGTTAATTGGATTAGGCACTTCCCCCTCCTCTTTTGTGAATACTGAGCTGAAATATTTGTTCAGTATTCCTGCTTTTTCACTGTCCCCCTCTGCCACCCACCGTTCATTCTATTCAGCCTCACTATCCCTCCCTTTGTCTTTCTCTGCGCTGATGTACCTATAAAGGTTTTATCCCCTTCTTAACTGAGTTGGCTATCTTTTCCTCAGTTTGGGCCTTTGCTATTCTGACTTCCCTCCCTGCTTCTTTCTGCCTTAACTGGTACAGCTCTCTGTCCTGCTCCTTCTGTGTTTCCTTATACTTCCGGAATGCTATCTTTTTCTTCCTGACTTTCACAGCCACCTCTCTTGAGAACCATAGTGGCTTTTTCTTTCATTTTGATTTGTTTATTTGCTTCACACAAAGGCTTGCTGCCTCTGTGATTAAGAAAAGAGATTAAAAAACTTGGGAAACTAAGGGTAAAAAAATCCTACCTTGATTGTACTAAAGGCATTTAGAAATCTGAAGTCTGAGTATAGAAGAATGCCGTATGCTAAAGAACAATGTTATAGGAATTCATTATGGGATAAGCTTCAGGGGGCTATATGGAATAAGGATAATCAACTATTTTGGTCTTTAGTGGCACATGGTTGTAATGAAAATAATATACAATATAATTTATTAGGTATGATTTCAGAAAACCAATGGATTGATCATTATTCTAGGATTTACAATACAAATTCCAATAATACTCTTGAAGAGCTATATGGAGGGGATAATTGAAGCTCAAGTGAGTATTATTTTACTTCTGCTGAAATAAGGAGAGCAATAATGTATCAAAAAAGAAATAAGGCCCTGGGAATTGATGGGATCCCAGCTGAAGTTTTTCAATATAATACGGATTACTGGGTTATGGTGTTTGTACTACTATTTAGGATGATAAGTTGTTTTTGTGTCTTGCCCCTTAACTGGAATAAAGGTGTAATTGTGCCTATTTTTAAGAGGTGACAAAAACAAGATCCTATGTGCTATAGGCCAAATACATTATTGCCAGTGGCTCAGAAGATATATACACATTTAATATTATCAAGATTGACAGATTTGGTGGAGACAAATGATCTGGTATCTAAATTTCAATGTAGCTTTAGGAAAAGACAAAGTACCCTAGATTTGATTTTTATGCTAAGGTATATAATTGATTTGTATGTCAAAGTTAAGAGGGGATTACTGTATGTTTGTTTTATTGATATAAAGGCTGCATTTGACTCAGTCAATCAGCATAAGCTATGGGAGATATTAGAAGGACTGGAAATTGATAAACACCTAATAAGAATTTTACAAATGCTGCATTCAAACACAACTGCAGTAGTTAGATACTCTAGGGATGGGATGCTTTCCAAAGAAATAAATATTAATAAGGGGGTTAAACAAGGATGTTTACTTGCCCCTCTTCTTTTCAATTTATATATCGAGACTATTATAAAGGAAATTAGGAAAATAGATACATTTCCTCCTATAATAAATAATGAAAAAAATTCAAGTTTTATGTTATGCAGATGATACTATTGTTATCTCACAGACCATCTTGGGTTAAGAAGGGAAATAACGAGTTTCATAGATACCTTAGAGGAATTAAATTTAGAACTAAACATTGGTAAAACAAAGATAATATCATTTGGGAGCAGAGGTTGTACCAATAAAATTTGGGAGGTCAAAGGAAAAAAGATAGAAGAAGTTAAATAATATAGGTACTTAGGTATTATTTTTGAAAGAAACTTATTATGGAACTTACAATTAGAGGAGATAAAAACTAAGTCATATGTCTCCATGAGTGTGATAAATAGGTTTGCAAATACCTATGCAAATAATTATTTTATTTCCCTCAAAAGGATCTTTGAAGTAAAAACTGTTTTGCAGATGCTATATGCGAGTGAAGTTTGGGGTCTGGATGTGTATGAGGAAAAAATAGATTTATGAGGAATGTACTTGCTTTACCTAAAAATTGTCCATCTGTGTTTATGAGAATTGAAACAGGATTATGTCCTCTTAGCACTAGAATCAAAATTAGGGCAGTCAAATATTGGAATAGGATAATGAATATGGAAGATAATAGACTACCAAAACTATGCTGGGCAGATTATATTGCACGTATGGCTGGTGGTCTTGCTCCAAATACATGTTTGTTTTTTAGTAAATTCATCATTAAAAAGATTGGTCCTAGAGGACCTTTGGTCAGCCAAGGCAATACTTAATGCAAATGGTTATACAAAGGAGGCGGAACAGAGAATTAGAGATGTTACACTCCAAAAGGACTTATCTAAGTTACATGAGATAGATACGTACGGTTTATACTCTAATAAAAAATCTGTCAATGAGACTGAATTGTATTTAGCCCACTGCAAAAATAAATGGCATAGGAATATAGTGTGTAATATAAGATTAGAGAGCTTGGAAGTAACTCAGTTACAATTTAATAAATGGAGGGATCATCTCATGAGTGATATAAAATGTAAATGTATAAATGTGTCATCTCCTATTTTAACCCACAAATTGTTAGAATGTGAGGAATTGATGAATGAAAGAATAAAATGGGTTTTGCCACTAATTAATAATTGTAATTTGAACTGTAAAGAGAACTGTATGCAGCAATTATTAAGTTTGAGTAAAATTAAGGAAATTTATGGTCTGGCAATGTTCCTAAGTAGGATAAAGAAAGGATGACATACTTTCAAAAGTGTAATATTTTAATACTATAGTATGTATATGTAATTGGTGTGATTTATTTTATTTTGTTGATGTAATAAAATATGTTTTTATACATCTTGTGAAACAATAAAAACTGGAAAAAAAAACATGCAAACATACTGTCCCCCTCATGGGTTCAGGATCCAGTACCTTCACTAGGGGTGCAAAGTGGTTTGCGGTCAAGATGGCTTTGATAGCCAGCCCAGTGGCGCAGAGGGCTGAGGTGCTGGATGCCTTACCTCGTACCACGCCGGTGACCTGTGTTCAGGAACGAGCACAGACCACCAGGGGTTGGCCGGGGAGGAGAAGGATTAAGCACCCGATGGCTACTCTCCTTCTCCGGGAGGAGACTACCTGCAAACTCCCACTGCTATACCACCACCTGGGGGTGCTCGGGTGGAAGGTGCAGTATGTGAAGATAGCAGCAAGAAGGGGACGGGCAGACATCGGCAGAGGGGCAGAGGAGAAGCATGTCTCCTCACTCCTAGCCCCTCATTGCATGCTGACACCTGGGGCTGAATAGAGGAAACAACCCCCATCGCTCCTAGGTGATGATGACTGCTCTACACGCACTCCCAATTCATCGGAACAGACTCCGTTGTGCATGGGTCCATGGCTGAACACTTGCTGGGGAGGTTCAAGGAGAAAGTTCCTCCTTACCCCATTGAGGGGGTCAACTGGGCATCACGGGTCTAAAGACAGTGTGACCAGGTACTCTAGGGGAAGACTCCGATGTCTGGGCTGTGTGTGTGTCTTTGGGGAAATCTGATTGAGTGGAGGGGAAGGGTAGCAAGGAGTGAAAAATATGAACTACAAAAAAAAAAGATAGCTTTGACCTAAACAGTGTTCTCCTGGTCCATCCTAACAACTTTACCCCCCAACCCACCACCTTCCACCCTCCTGGACCAATGGGCCTCTGAGGGAGTGGACGTTGGGGGTGAACTCCAGTACAGCTGGTGATGCAGCCTGGCAATTTCCTTCCATGCTGTATCCAGCTGAGCCATGAGTTCATTAAGAGTTCTGCATATGGGACAATAACCCACCCTCCAGAGAAGTCCCCTGGAGATGAGTGCTCCACATCCATGACAACTTACAACATCCATTGTAATTCTTGGTTATTACAGCTTACCTAATGATGGATAATGCCTGCAGAGCATGTAGCTCCCTCTGACAGATTCCTCTGTAATGCCCCTGTTCAGCAGTTCTTTGCACAGAGGTCCCTACCTTGGTGCTTGAGTGAGAGGTCACTTGTTCAGCATTTGCATGCCCTAATGGTTTCCTGACACATATAAATATCAGAGTCATAAATACCCTTATTGATATCGGCAGAATATGGTTTTAGCAGACTTTGCACACAATGGGGTAAATTACATCCTATCATATATCAGGAGGGAGGAAGCAAGAGAGAGCATCAGTACAGCTTGAGTAAATAGAATAGCTTAGAGAAAGTCTGACCACAATTAGTACCGTAATTGCAAATTCAGTGCATGTGTGCTTTAAAAACATTAGGCAGCATTGCAAAACTTCCAGTTCTTACCTGTGAAGATCCTGTTTTCTTTATAGATAGGTCTCACATTCTTATCTACCTGATCTTTAAAACCAGCCACCTTATTAAACCATTATAAGCATGCCATCCAGTGACATCAATAGCTGCAGTCAGTCAGTGGCTGCTGATGCTGATACAACTACTTCCTAGGTTTCATACAGTAGGTTTGTTCTGAGCAGAGGAGACAAGATGTCCATTAAGCTCACCATAACTCAGTGAAAGTACCCTGTTATACTGTTTCTAATACAAAAATCATCTAATTTTACCTTAAATTTAATATTTCCATTGGTGGGGCTGCTACTTCACTAAAAAACTGGGCAGATTAACGAGCTGCTCAAATGTCATCAATAACAGCCCATGTAAGTAGCAGTATCACCATCATGGAGCACTGACTGGAAGCAATTAATGATGTCACCAGTTGGAGCACCTATAATGACGCAGTGGGGGGGGCTTCAAAAATAACTGGTTTTAAAGACAAGAAATACAGAACACAAATGAGAGAGAGCTGTACAAAGAGGAAAAAGAGAGTAAATAAATGTGAACTGGGAATGTTGTAATGCTTCCCATGTCCTTTAAAGGAAAATATTTATGAACAGTGCCCATCAGAGTTCATAAACCTATGAGAAGCACTTTTAAGTGAGGTATTGGGCTTACCTGTAGCAGGCAGAAGTCCAGAGATGTTGATGACTATGGGCCGGATTCTCAAAAGTTGGTGCAAGCCACACCAAAGGAGGCTTGAACCGATTGTCAGGAACCCTGCACCCGATTCTCAATCGGGAAGGGGCCCAGCAGCAAAATCCTGCAGCTTGCTACAATTTGGCCTATGCCAAACAGAGGACACATCTGGACAGGTTGCTGCAAGCTGTGGGCGGCCATGCAGAAATGTAAGGACGAATTCCCTGCTGGTCTAGCAGACTCCCTCAAGCACCAATCCCCCTTTTATTAAAAAAAGTCATAGTGATCTAGCAGACACCCCCAAGTCCCAAGCCCCAATTATGAAGACTTGAAACATTCCTGGTGATCTAACAGACCCCTCCAAGCCCCAAGCCCCTATTATAAAGAATTAAAACATCCCTGGTAATCTAGTGAGCCCCTCCAAGCCCCAATCCCTAGTTATGCAAAACAAAAACATCCTTGCTGGTCTAACGGATCTCCATGAAGCCCCAATCCCATGTTATGAAGACTTAAAATATCTCTGGTGTTCTAGCAGACTCCACTATGCCCCAATGCCCATTATAAAGAATTAAAACATCCTTGGTGATCTAGAGGACCCCCAAGCCCTGATCCCCTATTACGCAAAAATAAAGCATCCCTGGTGGCCTAGCAGACCCCCCCAAGCCCCTATTCCCTGTTATGAAGACTTAAAACATCCTTGGTGATCTAGTGGACCCCTTCAAGCACTGATCCCCATTATGAAGAATTAAAACATCCCTGATGATCTAGCAGACCCCCAAGCCTTGATCCCCCTTTTACAAAAATACATCCATGGTGATGTAGCAGCCCCCCCAAGCCCCTATCCCCTGTTATGAACACTTAAAACATCCTTGGTGATCTAGTGAACCCCCCAAGCTCTGATCCCCCTTTTATTAGAATAAGACCCTGATGATCTAGCGGAATCTTCCCCAAGCCACAATCCCACATTATGAAGACTAAAAACATCCCTGGTGATCTAGCAGAACCCCCCCCCCAAGCCCTGATCCCCCATTACACAAAAGTAAAACATCCTTGGTGGTCTAGCAGACCCTCCCAAGCCCTGATCCCCCATTAAATAATATTAAAACTTCCCTGGTGATCTAGTGTACCCCCACCCTGGCAGGCAGTGCTCCACCACTCCACTCCTACTCATCCCAAAGTGGAGCCAGTGACCAACACAGCTCTCTGCTCACCACCACAGCCAGACATCAACTGAGCTCTCTGTACTCAGTAATTAACAGCCCACTGACCTGTCAATTAATGAGCATGTAATGAATACAGTATGTGGTCACTAAGAGCTCAGTTGTTGGCTAGCCATGGTGTGCCAGTTACAGTTTGGCTATGGGATGGGGGGTGGGGTGATGAGGCACTGATGGACAGTGTGGGGGTCCACTAGACCACCAGGAAAGTTTTAATATTATATAAGGGGATCAGGGCTTCAGGGGTCCACTAGATCACCAGGAATATTTTAATTTTGCATAATGGGGATTGAAGGGGGGCTTCTAGATCACCAGAAATGTTTTAATTCTTCATAACAGGGGGTCAGAGCTTGGTAAGGGTCCACTAGACCACCAGGGACTTGTTTTACTAAAAGCGGGATCAGGGTTGGGGAATGGGGACTACAGCACATTGCCACAAATTGCTCAACTCTCCCAGAGGGCATATTTCTAAGTACCCTAAGACTGGTCCTGACTGGTCTACTGGTACTTAGACATTTGCCCTATGGGAGAGCTTTGAGAATCCCAATTTAGGGGATTAGACAGCCTGCATCTGCCGCAAGCTCCTAGTGCCATGCCGCAGCCCATTTTGTGGTGCACGGGTAGCACAATCTCCTTTTGGTGCATGCAACCTGTGGTTGACAGAGGCTGCATTTGAGAATCACTCCCAGTGCATCTTTTGGCACAAGGGGCACTTTGTGCCATTCTTTGCAGCACAAGCCCCTTGTGCCATGCTGGGAGCTTTGAGAATTGGGCCCTATGTCTGCCCCATAGTAATATTACATGGTCCTCATTTGGAGAAATTTGAGATATCACTGACAATCAAGCTGTGGCTAACCATATTGTAGTCAAACACAACCTGATCATCAGTGACACCACAAGGTTTTAAAAATGATGACAATGTAATATCAATACAGTATTGTTGCCAGCTACAGAGGTGGCCAATACCTCATGCAAAAGAGCTTTTTATAGACGTTCAACCAATCATGGTCACTGTTCATAAATGTTCCCTTTAAACCATATGATTTGATGAAATGGAGGTAGCATTGTCTAAGGGTTAGAGTACATGCTTGGGAAGGAGGGGATTCCAAGTTCAGACCAAACCAGAACATTTAGTAATAGAGTAACCCGAGAAATCTCTCTCCCTGCACTTCACTCCTTCCCAGCTGTACAAAGGGGTAAAGGCAGTACTCCCACTGAAGCCACAATGCTGCATCTCTGATGGGCTATCCTGGGTAACAAAACTGTAAATAGAATGAAGTTTTGTATCTGAGTTTTACCACTTCAAAGTGTTGTGTGTTTTGCATAAGAAACTGTGGCAACAGATCACTTCTTTATTAACTGAAACTAAAGCAGCTCAAATGGGATGGTTGGATCCAGCAACAAACAGGCTACAGAATTCTGTACTACAGAATTTTCTATAAAACAGTAACTGTTTCACGCCACTGCTGACCTTTGAGCATTCCTGTTAGTAATGATAGTGACTGTAGTTTGTGCTACACAAAGAGAAAGGGGATTATTGTTCTAGTGGAAGAATAGAAAATCTATACCTTACAAAATGTTTTCATTGATGTATGATATCAGCTGGAACAACACTGTAGGCATATGGGATACAGACTGAATTAGGGAACAGCAAACCTGACCATATGGTGCCAGAGATAGAGCATCATTCTACCCTTTATGAGAAATGTTTGAGTGGAGTCTGGAGTGAGCTGCACTGAAAGCCCACTCAGATTCAAGGGAGGATACTCTGAGTGTGACTTGGCTGGGATCAGAGTTGCACTGACACCATAGACGCATGACATCTACCACTTTCCAATGAAAGTAGAGCATGGCAGGTTTAGTCCTAAACAAGGGAGGTGGAATGGACTAAACTTCAAAATCTGTGGCAAGATGGCACCTATACATCTGCTTATTCACCAGTGACCCATTGACTAGCTAGAATCCCTGCCACATACACACACACACACACACACACACACACAACTAGAGTTAGAAGCCACAACATGGAGGGGTGAGAGAAGATGTAATTGCTGAGGGGTAGAATGTGAAGGAAGACCAGCCCTGTATGATCATGTCAACAGAAGAAGAAGAAACAGCATTTTTATAGCACTTTTCAAACACAATGTATCCCAAAGTGCTGTACAAGCAATGCTGGACTGGCAGTGAAGTGACTGAATGTGTAGTGGTGGCCATATCACTCATCAACACCCACACACAGCCTGGACAATTGCAAGAAACAGTTTTATGGGGAGGAGAATAATTGGCCAGGGCAGTGAGGAAAGTCTCCTCTTTTTGCAAAGAGTGTCTTGGGTTCTTTGACTTCCACATGGACGCCCACCAGGACAGCACCAGGTTGGGTAGAACGAACCTCAGCTTAACATCTCATCTGAAGGATGGTACACCACAGCAGTACAGCACCACCCCAAATACTGCACTCTGGTGCCAACGTTTAGGTATGAATCCAATCCCAGTAGCAGCTAACACAGGGGGAAGGGGGTTAAACAAAAATATAGGACATTGTTAAGCTTTGCTAGAGACCAGCTGTGGCTCAGCAGAGTTCCATTTCTGAGCAGCATAAACATTTATCAAAGGAAGTTAAGGAGTTCAAACTAGTATTCTTTACTGGCATGCTGTTGTCATGGTGCTGAAAATGGGATGCTCCAACAAAACCCAGCAGAGCACAGCTGTATTCACCACTTGCTGAGGGCATAGGCAAGTTCAGGGCAGGAACGCTGGGGAACCACCATCAAAGATGTTCCATGATGGCCATGGGAAAAATTATGTTTATTCTAAAGAGTATCAGTTACTGGGACAAAAACAGAGAATTTGGTAACCCAACAAAAAACAAACAAACAGGTGATCGTCCCATTAACCTGCAGTCTGTCTCAGTGAAATTGACACAAAAAATTGTGAATTTATTATATAAGTGTTTGGCTCTGGAAAATGTGAACACAGCTACTAATAACAGGTAGATTACAATATTTTTCCAGTTCTGCTTATGAAGCAAGGCAGAGGATAGACATGATGGATCTAGTGTTCCTTCCAACCTTTAATTACTACTACTGTATGTTACAATGTTATATTTGTGGGCATCTCAGGAAGGAGCAAGGTTGAGGACTTGCATCTTTTTTGCATGCCTTGCTACCAATGGCATTGCTGTAGGAAGATAGTTTTGAGGATTACTATGTTAAACAATCAAGTGTGAACTCCAGAGCAGGGTCCTCTATTTCTTACTCCCCAAGAATAGTTCAACTTGTCATGGACAGCATGGGAACCTGTCACATGATTTTAGGATATACCCAGACTATGTAGCAAAGTCAGTATAAGGTGCAATAAGTTCATTGTTTTCCCTGATTTTGGTTTTGTAATTTAAGCTTATCATCTGCAGTTTAAGAAAGCATAGCAGCACCTTCATAAACTTGGAATAATTTAGTTCCTGCTCTCAGTCAAGAATGTTTCATGAATGTTCAAGAATTGTCCAGGAATAACTCAAGCACTCGGTTCATGAATGTTTGTGAAAGTGCATCAAATTTTCATGAAATGTTATCAATTAACAATTGATGCGGCCTCCTCCTTTTATGGATGTCCTTCCCCCTGCCCCTTTCCCATCATCTAGCATGAACAACTGAGATTTGTCCTCTGCTAATAGGATTACAGTAGTATCTATACCAGTGCCTAACTCAGTGTCACCTGTCTCATGCATAGCAGATGAATGAGCAGCACTAAGTTGGGTGGTGCTGCTCTGTGATATAGAGAGAACCATGTAGTGACTTTAGGCAGACTGGTATTGTTACTGTCCATGGAGAGCCAGCTATAGCAGCAGTTGTCATGTTGCTCATACAGGACAGAGTGGGGGAAAGCTTGATTTTACATTAACTGATGGAATATTTCCATCTAGTTTTAATTTTTAGGGAATGAAATTGGAGCTGGGAACACTTGTGAAGAAGAAAAACACATTGTGCTTCTGGATTGTTCAGGATGATGTCATCATCATCATCAGATTCCCTGGAAGACCTGGAAAGGCTGCCAGGAGGATTGATAAGGGAACCACTGGGCTTCTGTGGGCAACTGCCTTTGGCTATACTATCATGCGCACAACTCTAGTCGAGCAGTCAGCACTCCCCGCCTCATCCCACCATGGCCTTCTTCACCAATACAAGTTGCAGAAGTTGTATAATACTTGAAACTGGCATGGTGGGACCTTAATCTACACCTTTAATCCCCTCTCTATCTCTTTCTTCTCCTGTTTTTTCTTCCCAGTTTCTACATGACAGATAACACTCTGATACAGGTGGCAGTAGAACATGGTGCAAACTTTGGTGCCTAATGGGCAGAAAGTACTCCCCAGAGGCACATACCCCACCCTCATAGCTTCGCGCCCACGGACAGGTGTGCACAAGCCAGTATGCACTATCAGTGGCCACCTGTTCACAGGCCCCATCCCCCACCGGCATGCAGGAATATGGAGGGTGAATGGAAGCAAAGAAGCAGATCCAGGCAGTCAGCCAATCGTATGCCTGTCCTGGGTCCCAGAGTGGATCCCCTGCATGGAAAGGTGCTGGTCTGGGTATGTGCATAGCACACAGGCTCCCAGGGAAAGCACAGATGGTCCACATTGCTCAGTGGTCCTCCCAGCCTGATACCCACTCCCATGGCACCATGCCCCACCTGGTGCACAGCTGTACCCCCACAGCAGAGCCCCTGCCCAGTCCTGGCATCAGTTTGTAAACCTCCCCTACACAACAGAACCTCTGCCCAGTCCCAGCATCTCTTTGTAAACACCCCCCACACAACACAGAACCCCTGCCTGGTCCTGGCATCATGTAGATATGCCCCCTGACACAACTGTGCCCCCACCCATTCCCTGCATCATGTAGACATCCTTCCCCAACACATCTTTCCTGCAGATGGGGGTCATCTGAGGTAAGGGGGGATAACTCCTTGTTGACCAATTGTCTGATGGAATTACAAGGATAATGAAAATGAAAAAATAAACTCTTCAGCAACATCTTCAGGGGAGCTAATAGTAATAGTAATATTAGCTTGCCTTAGTGGACCAACGCTAAACAAAACCTTTTTAAGTGAGTTAATATAGCTGTACAATAATTTTGCATTTGTTTTGGATGCTAGTTTGGCTAAATTCTTTTCCATTTTATGGTTTGCCTTCTTAACTAGGTTTTTACACATTTTAATCAACAGTTTATACTTGGCCTTCTTATTTGGGGAACAGTCCCCACTGTAATTACGGAATGCCAAATACTTTTTATGGAGCATTTGTTTGATTTTCTCAGTAAGCCATTTTGGTTTTCTTCCCTCTGCATTGTATTATTTAATCTCTGGTATGCATTGATTGCAAATTCCCAAAATAGTAGTGCCCAGCATCAGTTGGATGGCTGGCGGTCGAGGTGGTGTGCAGAAGAATGTGCTGACCATTCATCGCAGCAACACCAACCTGCAGGTATGGGGGATGGGGATTGTGTTTTCGGTGCCACAGGGGGAGCCACTAACCACCAATGATGGGGCAGCGGGGCTGGTATTGGGGGAGGGGACATGCTGGGCATTAATGGACAGGGCCTGCCAGGACAGGGATATGGTTGGGGATGGTACTAAATTATGGACCGGGGCCTGGGCTCTTCTGAGGGGGATGTGTTCTTGCTGCCGGGACCAGGTGGGGGCACAGTCGTGTCAGGGAGAATCTCCACCATACTGCCAGGACCAGGTGGGGGCTTTGTGTGTGTGTGTGTGAGCCTGGCTGTGTACCACAGTTATGGCAGGGTACCACCTGTTGTATCCAGCACCCTCCTCTGCCCCCCTGTGTACAGCATTACGCATCTCTGTGAATGGCGCGTAATGTGGGAATGCCCCCATCTCTTCCCCCAGATTGCTCTGGCGTGTAGTTGCCCACATGGCTGGGGACTTGGAAGTGCACCTGGCCAGTGCACACTTGGTGAATAGCTATGCCTACACGCCTGGTTTACATGACACGTTAGCATAGTGCATAAGGCCCATCAATATCAATAATGTATATGTTGATGATTAGACAACAATGTGACAGTCACTCCTGTGATGAGATAGGTGAGAGGTCTGCAACGAGTGAAACTGTGACTACTCCCTTACCCCACTGACAGAATCACTGAGAGACATTGACTCAAGGAACCTAACACACTCTTAGCTTTCACACAGCAACCAAATTCACTTTCTCTTACTGTTCACTTCAGTGACTGGCTGGCTGGCTCACAAATATGAAAAAAAAATAAAAAAATGGTTTCTGCACAGTGTACCACCAATGTTCAGCAAAATAGAATTATTTCCAAAAATCCCCCCTGTTCTGTGCTTAGCTGATACCAAATCTCTGCTCTGCTGCAAGCTGCAGACTATAGGCTGCAGCAGGTACCCACTGCACTTCTCTCTACAGCAGCACACAAATTATTACTGGACTGAACTGCTGAGAGACCTAGCTATGCAGGTCATTGGATCATTAAGACACCAGTCGAGTTTAAGGCAGAACAAGTTTACTGATCCCTCAATGGGATGAATCTGGAACTCCAGATAATATCCTTTCCTTAAATATGATAAAGTTGTGAAGTAACACTGTGCTCTATATTTGAGTACCTTCCCCCAGAGTGTGTTAAAAATGTGACTCCACTATATCATTGCACTAGCTGTATGTTTGGTTGCTAGGTAACCACTGTTATTGTAGATGTTGAGAATCTTTTGCAAGTAGATGTTCATGAACATGTGGGTTAATCAACATGGTAGATGGTGCCAACCACGTGGTGACAAAGTGCTCTTACATTATAACTAAATGATTACAGAGCACTGCTTGCCTTACCTTCTTGCTTCATTTAAATATGCATTATTTTTATATCCTGTTGAAGTAATGAGTATAATCCTTGTTATGACCTTCTAGGCTTATAATGTGTAACTATGATGCTGAATTCTTGTGGTCATGTAGTGTATGGTGGAACATTGTTCTCGCTAGAAATCCCACCCCATTGAAAAGATGTTTATCCACACTTAGCAAAATGAATGGAATGCTGTTCTGACCATAAGTGCAGAACTGCATTCCATTCATTTAGAACTGAAAGCTCGAGCAGCGGTTTAAAAACATATACAGAAAACCGCCATGAGTCACCATCATTTATGGGCACACGTTAAATGAAACAGCTGTTTTCTAAATGGGGAACAGTTAATTTGTCATTACTCAGAATGCAGGATCAACCAGATATGTAAGTTTACCTTACCATTTTCGCCATAGCATCAGTTTTTGCTCTCGCTAAGTGAGAGATTACACCATTTTTTTTTATTTTAAAATCCCGCCCACACTAAAGTGGCAGCCAATGGGAGTGTGCGACGCCCAGTCCCTAGCAACCACACAACTCAGAAGAAACAAACGGGAGACACGATTTTCTTTGCTGCATATAAAGTTAAAAGCCTACAAACATTGTTAAAATAATTTTTGGGGTACCATACACTATAAAAAATACTGTATGGGTAACCCAGTGCAGAACCAGTGTGTTCTGATATGCATTATTTTTATATCCTGTTGAAGTAATGAGTATAATCCTTGTTATGACCTTCTAGGCTTATAATGTGTAACTATGATGCTGAATTCTTGTGGTCATATATTTATATGTGATAAGATATAATTTTGGCTTGCTTGCACTGTTTCAGTTGAGGTATTTTATAGCAATCATTAGTTGATTCTGGATTGGAGTCCCTATATTTATTCTTTTTTTTAAACTTTGAGAATGGTAGCTACCCTTAGGGCTACATAAACAACCCTTTTATAATGTTATGGTTGTCTCCAGTGGTCATAACATTGCTAAGCATATTTGAAGTTTGCTACATTTTATATTTATGCTGTTTCTTTGAGTTATATACAGAAACATAAGATTGCGAAGCTTCACTATACTGGGCTAAAATATGTGAATTTATATTTCTGGATTAATTTTAATGTACTGTATTCCCACCTCTGGTACCACCTCCCATTTCTCATGTGTTCTGCTTCCAGGCCTGGTCTGAAAGCTCAGTTAGTTGTGCTTTGCACTCCTTGCTGTTTCTGATGAGTGTCTTCAGTCACACCCTCATCTTTGTGGTAGCCACCTTTGGGTCTGCACGGAGGTCACTGAATGTTCACTTTGATATTGTATAATAGATTATTCATATGTGCACAGTCTATATTATACTATGTATTCTTACCTTGCAGCCACTCCCTCTTTATTGTATACATACCCTCCCTCTATTAGAATGCAACTGGTCCCAAGAGCACAGCTCCATTGCTCCAACCTCTACACCACCATTCTAGGAGGGAATTTTAATCTTGCTCTGGTGCCTCAAGTGGACTGTAGTTCCCCATCAGTTGTGCAACACCCCAAAGCCCATCTCACTATCCAGCAGCTAATGGCTGAGCTGGGCTTGATTGATATCTGGAGAACCTTTCACCCAAGGGAGAGAGATTTTTCCTATACGTCGCCGGTACATGGGCCACATAGCTACCTGTATTTATGGCTCATATCAGCTGGGATATGCCAGAAGGTGGTGGACTCAGAAATAATGCCCCAAATTATCTCGGACCATGCCTCTGTCCACCTGCACGTCTCATGGGTCCCACCCTCCTTAAGGGCCTCCTCATTGAAACTAGACCCTCTTCTCCTCAAGGATCCCGACTTCATTCAGTGGGTATCATCTGAGGCTGCCCTCTTTCTGACAGAGAACTCACCTCAGGACACCTCTCCGGGTATCTGGTGGGAGGCACTAAAGGCCACTCTGCAAGGTACAATAATGGGGTATGCGTCTAGATGCCATAAGCAACAGGAACACCTTCTGAACTCCTTAGAATTGCACTTGATGGGTCTAGAGTCCCAAGCCAAACTACTTGCTACCTTACAGCTAGACTCGGCACTGAATAATGAAATACTCATGACTCGTATGGAGATTAACGACCACCTTTCTCGGAAAGTGGAAATTGCCATACTGAGCCTGCGCCACCAGTATTGGGAAGGGGGAGAAAAAGCCAGCAAGCTGCTGGGCTATCGACTGCACAAGCAGCAGGCAGATTGCCATATCTCTGGGTTGAAAGACCGGTTGTGGCTATTCAAAATGACCCTCGATCAAAAAACTCTATCATGAAGCAGTTCTATTCAGACCTGTATACCTCCACCAGAGGGCAGGATGCTCATTTAGCAAAGCCTTTCCTCTCCTCTCTTCAACTCCCCACCCTCTCACCTCCCAAACTGAGGAATTGGACAGGCAAATTTAACCATCTGAGGTGGCGAAGGCCATTAGGCCCCGGGAGGCGATGGTTTCCCCAAAGAGTTCTGACAACTCCTTAACCCCCATATTGCCCTCCTTCTCTCTTCTATATACAATGAGGTCGTGAATAAAAGAAGTTTTCCCCCATCCCTGTGAGAAGCAGTCATTGCAGTTTTCCCCCCAAAAAGGTAAAGATCCCACACTCCCAGTGAGCTACCGGCCTATATTGCTTATCAATACAGATAGTAAAATCTTTGCCAAGATTCTGGCCTCTAGACTAAACTCCCTCCTTCCCTAACTCATGCACCCTTTACAGGCAGGTTTTGCCCCTGGAAGCTTTAGTCAAGACCACATCAGGTCTCTGTTCAACATCATTTATTACACCCAGGCCCTCCCCACTCCTGCAGCAGCTGTGGCCATAGACTTTGAGAAGACCTTTGACTCCTTGGAATGGGACTATCTAGGACAGGGGCTATTGCACTTTGGATTTGGGGCTCAATTTCAAGGCTGGCTACGAGTGCTTTATCAGCAGCCTATGGCCAGTGTTCACACCAATATGGTGACCTCTGAGCACTTCCAACTGGGCAGAGGCACTTGACAAGGCTGTCCCCTATCCCCTCTCCTTTTCATCCTAGCAGTAGAACCACTGGCAGCGGCTGTCAGGCTACACTCCAGCATTTGAGGAATCCCAATAGGGCCACATACTTACACTACCTTTATGTACGTAAATGACCTGCTCGTCCCAGTAGGAGACATGAGGACATCTCTCCTGGCACTTCTCTCCCTTCTGATGGACTTTGTTTCCCTCTCAGGCCTTAGGATGAATAAATCTAAAATGGAAGTGCTCCCACTAAACCACAAGTGTACGCAGGATATGGTGGCTCCTCTAAGGCTTAAATGGGCCACTGGATCTTTGGTCTACCACGGCATCCACATTTCCACAGACCTTACCAAAATTTGGGATCTCAACATGTCCCCGCTCATTGCTGATCTTAATACCGAGCTGGACAGGTGGAAAATGCTCCACCTCACTCTAACTGGCAAAATCTTGGCTCTCAAAATGATCTCTACACCTAAGCTCCTGTATCCTCTCTCCCATATCCTCTCCCCCCGTAAAATGGCTCCTTATCATCAGCAATTTTATCTAGGAAAATAAAAGGTCCAGCTATACTGTAGCAGAAAAAAATTACACTCTCACTGGAAACAGGGAGGTTGGGACTTACCATGGCTTGAAGGTTATGCATGGGCTTACTCCTCTGCCCAGACTCTGAAATGGCTCTCAGCTATATCCCCTGAATCACCACAGTGGCTCTCCATGGAAAAGTCACTGGCTCAGGTACACAGCCTACCTCTTCTGTTGTACAATCCCCTACGCAAAGCCTTGCGAGATCACCCTACGATTGCCCCAGCGGTCAAAATTTGGGGTAAAGGTCATGCCAGAATGAAAGCCAATCCCAGGCCTCTCTCATACACTCCCATTTTCAAGAACATCTACATACTGGTGGGCAAAAAACCCTTTCTGTGGTCCCAATGGGAGCGTAAAAATATTATGGTACTGGTGGTTGTTATGGAGGATGATGGGCATAGGATGCAATCCTTCCAAGATCTTGCCAAAAATAAAGGGCTAGGGAAGGAATATTTTTGGAGATACCTAGAGCTGTGCAGCTCTCTATCAGAATACCTTCCCACACACCCACCCAGCCCAACCAGCTCCCATAAGTTGGGAAGCTGGCTCCAGCTGACCAAAGGCCATGCTAGCAGGATTTATACTGCTCTCCGGAAAAGCATTCCATCACAATCTGACCAGTCAAAGCAAAAATGGGAGAGGGCCCTGGGCTTGCAGTTAGATGAGACTAGTTGGAACATATGCTGGAAACCTGCCCATTTAAGCTACCCAGACTTACGAAGTAGACTCATTCAAAACAAAATACTGCACCACTGGTACAAAACACCGGATGTTCTGTACAAAGCCAAGTTCATAGATAATAACCTGTGCTGGAGATGCAATTCACAAGTAGGGCACTTGTACCATATCCTCTGGCAATGCTCTCTGCTGTCCTCCTATTGGCAATAAGTCAGCCAAGTGGCTGCCCAAACTCTAGGCTACACGATTCAAATGGACCCACTGGTTTGGATTCTGGGCCTTCCTCCTCTAGGAACTCAGTTAAAGGGCCAGCATCTCCACTGGCTAACCCAATTAAGCATCTTTGTCAAATGGCTCATCCAGTGCCGCTGGAGGTCTACAGAAATCCCCTCTGTCTCAGAGCTCTATCAGGCACTTATGCAGCTGGCTTCACTGGACCATATGACTCATGCTATAATTAACAAACTAGCTGTCTACTATGCCTGCTGGGCTCCTTTTCTTGCCTACCTGAAGCCTCGGACAGGTATTAGATGAGAATAATGTGGCCATCCTCTGTCCTCCCTTTAAATTGCTGCTCAAGTTTCTTTGCCTGCAGGAAACCAGATTATCCATGCTATCTACTGTCAATCCGCTATTACTAGCATGGTACCCATTATCTAGTTATACCCATTGTGTTTGCTCTTTCTTTTTGTTATCTTTTGCTGTTTCTCTGATATCATTGATATTATGTATGCAGCAGAGAGCTTGTTTTCCCTGTAGTCCACACTTCTTTTGGACAGTTACTAAGGACTTCTATGGTAATTAGCAATGCTCTCTTTTATTTGCCCATGCTTGTGATCATGTGGAGTGCTTTCCCTTTGTGATTAGCCTTGATGCTCCTTTGTTTCACTGTATATGTTTACTGCTATTGTACTATAGAGTTTATGGTTATACCTGTACAATGACTTTTTCTCCCTGCTGCTATGACAGTCTGATGTCCTTTTTTTGTGTTTTTGCTTATGCTTATATGTATGCTATGTTGGAAAATTCAATAAAAACTATTAACAATAGAATGCAAGTGGAAATCAGCTATTCAGCTCAGTGTGCCCTCCAGATCAAAAATAAGAAACAGATAAATAAATGTCTTACATGAACATGTCACATTGTATGCACAAGTCTATATAATTTTAATTCACATTGTATGTGTTTCAGCCTACCAGGACATTGAACAAATAGGGAGGATGGTGGAGATGGTAAACAAAGAGTTAGGGGTGCTGGTTCACTTGGAAACCAACAATCTAGTGCACCAGTCACTGGAAATAGTGAAGCTTATCTTTCAAAGACTGGGGAACTGATTGGCAGTGCACTCTGCCTCCCTAGCCTTCTTTGAGGTCCTCCCTGTATGGGCCAGAATGGAGATGGAGGACAACATTTGGGAGAAAGAAAGAGATGAGTTTAACAGGTTGCTTAAGGGGTGGTGTCAGGATAAAGGGTTTCACTTTGTGGGTGCCTGGGGAGACTTCTGAGAAAGGAAGCTATGCAGGGAAGATGGAGACCACCTGACAAAAGAAAGGATCAGCACACTACAACAGAAGTTTTATGTCCACAGTAGATATTTAAACTGACTGCAGTGGAGTCTGAGGCTATGGGAATGATCATGGATGATGGGAGGAGGGGGATCCTAGCTAGAACTCCCCCACTTCTGGGGACTACAAATAAAACAAAGCAGGAACAATTAGTTCTGGCCCAAACTGGAGTATGGCAAGAAATAACAGAAAGGGGTACAAAAAGGGTACTGTAGGTATCACAGGAAAAACTGGGCCAGGGAGGTACAAAGCAGAACTACCAATATGTAACACAAATCACTCAGAAGGTATCTGGAAAGGGATCTGCCTCAACTCTAGGACTCTAAGCAACAAAATTAACCAGCTACAAGCAATGGTAGCAGACAATAAGATTGGCCTTATTGCCATCACCAAAACATGGGCCATGGGTAACAATGACTGGGACCTTACAATGCCAGGGTACTTACTATTCTGAAGGGACAAAAGGTAGGGTGGGGGTGTAGCATTTTACATCAGGGAAGGTGCTGAAGTAGTGAAAGATGGGAACAGTAAGTGTGGAATGGAGGTGTCTGAGTCACTGTAGGTGCAGATCACAGTGGCATCAGGCAATAAACTATGCCTGGGGTGATGTACAGACCACCAGTGCAAGCAGAACTGGGTGCCAGAGAGCTAGAAGAAGAAATAAACAGAGGGGCAAGGAAGTAGGAAGTGGTAGTAGTAGGATATTTAAAAGTGCCAGACATAGATTGGAATGTTCCAGTAGCATGGAGTTTTGGAAGCCAAGCTATGGTGTATACCTTTCAAGACTGCCTGCTGGTCCAGTTGGTAAAGGAACCTACCAGACAAGGATCCATTCTGGATGTGGTTCTCACTAATTAATAATTAGTTGGGGAAGTATGAGTAAGGGAAACACAAGCAAACAGCAAACATAACTCTGTTTGGTTTGATTTGACCCTAGGGGAGAAAAAACACACTCAAGAATGATGGTCTTGGTCTTTAAGGGGCAGATTTTGTAAAACTCAGAGTGCTGATTTGGGATAAATTAACCAGTGTGGGTGATATAGTAGGTGTGGAAGTGATGTGGGGAGTACTAAAGGACATCAAGGGAATATTATGGATCTTCCCTAGGTACAAATAAAAACCAAATCAGGGAGTAGTCTGTCCCTAAAAAGGCCACTTAAATTCATGCAGAGTATAGGAACATAGGACTACTCACCCATGAAATTATTATAAAAGTTAAAAGATGTATTCATGTATACTTCAGAAAGAAGCACCACTGAACCCAACAACATTTATGGGTGTCTATATACCCCTTCCTTGGGGTGGAAGGCATTTCTCAAAGAAGTAAGTAAGTAAAGGGAGGTTCATTTTAAACTTGGAAAGAGAGGAGCCAGGCATATTGAAAAACTAATAAAGCCTACTAAATTAACAGTGACACTGAGAAACGTGAAGATAAAAATACAGCAATTAATTTTAAGAACAACAAAATGCTAAAGTGTGTCCTTACTTATTTGAGAAACACCTTCCACCCTGAGAAAGGGTTAAATGACACCCCCAACACATTGGTGAGTTCAGGAGTGTTTCATTCTAAAGTATACATGAATAAATCTTTAAACTTTCAAAATATTTTAATGGGTGATTGGTCCAACATTCCTATACTCTGCATAGGTAATAAAATGGGCCAACCAGGAAGCTACACAGATTTGTGTGAGAAAGGTAGTTAAGAGAAATAAGTTCAAGAGACCTAAATGGTTCTCTGCAAGGGTAAGGGAAGCAGTTAGAGTCATGGAAATGGCTTCTGTAAGTTTAAAAAGAAACAGAGTGAGGAAAAATGGGAGGAATACACTCAAAAAAACAAGGAGGCAAAGAGGATAGTTAGGGAAGCAAAAGTAGACACAGAGCTGTGTATTACTGAGGTGATTAAATCTTAAAAAAAACATGCCTTCTGATACATTAAGGAAAAAATTAAATAAGGGAGGAGGAATTGTTAGGTCATCAGATGAGGGTAGGGTAATTGAGGAGTATGGACAAAAGGCATCTGCCCTAAACAACTACTTTTCTCTGTTTTCACCAGGGAGGATATTGGCCCCCTACTCCAAAGTGGCATCCAAGCAGCCTCTGAGGGGATTCCAGAGATAGAAACACAGGTATTCACTAGGGACAAGATCTGGAAAGGGCTGTCAATTCTCAAGATAGACAAGACTCTGGGACCAGATGAGTTGCATCTGGGAGTGCTAAAGGAATTGCCAGAAGAACTGACTTATCCTCTTGCAAAACTATTCAATATCTCACCCACTGAACAGGGTGGTGGCTCCTAGAGACTAGAGTATGGCGAACATGGTTCCACTACCTAAAGGGAAGGATAAGGAACAGCCAGCAAACTCGAAGGCTAGTTAGTTCCACATCTATTTTACCAAAGCTGATGGAAACTCTGATCAAGCAGGATCTCGTTGACTGCCTTGAAACAAATTGGTCTACACAATAGCAAACAGCAAGGTTTTGTGGCAAGGAGGTCCTGTCAGACCAGCCTAATTGTCTTCTTTGACTGGGTAATGAGGGAATTAGATAGAGGCAATGCAGTGGATCTATTATATTTTTACTTCAGCAAAGCTTTCAACTCAGTGCCTCATAGATGCTTACTAAGGACAATGGAGGATCTGGAGGCAGTAGGTGACATAGTTCGATGGGTGGGAATGGCAGCACATGAATGAGGTGAAGTTTAAATGGTAAAAAAACAACAGCAAAGGCATAATGGTGAGAACAACAATAGTGACCTTTAACAATCGTCGACAAGTATTAAATGGTGACTCCGAGGTGTTAACCTACCCCAGTGTCAAGGAGCATCTTAGAATTAAAATCATAGAGATACTGGGGGGTCTGGGGGGGGGCTGCTCCCTGTGGGTGATGTGGGAGGCATAGCCCCCCACTGAAAGAAAAGTGTTCCAGGTGTGCAGGTGCAGATCTATGCCTGTAAGGATGGCAACATACCTGGTGAGCCAGAAGGGATGCTGCCGGTATTGTGCTTTGAATGAATGACTCCTGCAAGTGGTGCAGGAATATGGCATACGGGATAGGTACGATTACTTGAGGGGGTGTGACATACAATGTGCAACTGCAGGTTTGATTTCATAGCCTGTTGTTGTACGCCATTGAAATTAGCCCAAAAATATGTCGCTGTTGTTTAGATGTGCCATTTGTGCATACACTATTTCGGATTCGCCGTTTGAATGTGCGCCATTCTTTATTCACTGTAATCACATGGAACTGTGGAAATCTTGCTTAAGGACAGGCAGCAGTGGGTTGTTGACAATGGGGTTAAATCAGCTGAGGAGAGGTCACTAGTGGGTACCACAGAGATCAGTCCTAGGCCCTGTCCTTTTTAATATGTTCTTATCGACATTATTAAAGGAATTCAGGGTAGGATTAGCCTCTTTGCAGATAACACTAAACTCTGCAGAAGGGTGGATAGTGTGGAGGGAGTCAGGGATTTACAAAATGACCTCCATAGGCCGGAGAGATGGTCAAATGTGTGGCAACTGAAATTCAATGCCAAGAAGTGCAAAGTAATGCACCCAGGGGAAAAGAACCCAAGGACAGAATGCTGGCTAAATGGGATTAAACTTAGTACAATAACAGAGGAACAGCACCTGGGAGTCATGATCAGTGACACCCTGAAGCAGCCAAGCAAATATAACAAAGCCTACAACAAGGCAAACAGAATGCTGGGATGTATAGGAAGGGGTATAGACAGTAGAAGGAAAGTAGTACTCCCCCTTTACAGACCTTGGTGAGGCCACACCTGGAGTACTGTGTCCAGTTCTGGAGCACTCGCCATAAAAAGGATAAGGACAGACTGAAGGCAGTACAGCATAGGGTGACCAAGATGATTCAGGGACTACAGGGGAATTCCAATGAGAAATGTCTAAGGGAATTAAACATGAACTCAGTAGGAGCCAGGAGGAAAAGGGGAGATATGATAGAGTCCTTCAAGTTTCTGAAAGGGATTAATAAAGCAAACTGTGTGGAATTATTTAATAGGAACACCAGCTCATTGACATTAGGGCATGAATGGAAACTGAAAGAGGGGATTTCAAGAGGGACTTGAGGAAGTATTATTTTACTGAACGAGTGGTGGAGCCATGGAATAGCCTACCTGCCAAAGTGATAGGTGCCACAACTATGGAAGGCTTCAAGCATGAGTGGGACAGAGTAAGGCAAATAACAGAAAACTCTGCAGAGTACACAGGAGGGGGAAGCATGAGCTGAAGGGATGGGATAGGTCCCCAGATAGTTGTTAGGTCTCGGGCAGCCATGGGCAGACTGGAAGGACCATTGATCTTTTTCTGCCATCATTGTCTGTGTTTCTATGTTTCTGATTTTATTGCAAAAGTAATTTATTTAATGTATTTGACTTGATGTAATAATTATATTGTGCTGCAATCTTTTTGTTGTTGTCAAAGCTTTCATGTTGGGTGTTGCTCAAATGTTCTTTTTATAACCATTTCCATGCCCTGTTGAAACAATTAAGTAAAAAATATGAAAAACAAAGGAAATATTACTCTGTATTTTCCAAGTAACAAAAACTAAATTCTAGTTACACCATGTTGTAGATTTTCACAAATCTAGCAACCAACACAAGAAATGGAAGTTACCTTGATTAGATGGGGATATATAATTAGAAACCAGGTAAAATATTGAAGCAGTAGTATTTGTTAGTGGCAAAAAATGTAATCATATCATTTTGTAAGCAAAAAGGTATTTCTGACATCCCTAGCTTAATTAAAAATGTATGTTTAGCTTTCTTAGATATTTTAAAAACTTTTTTAGCTTAATTTGTAATTAATGACTCATGTCATTAACTATGGCTGATACTCTCTACTTTTAAAAATCTCTCCTGTTCAGGTTACTTGTTGAATCTACATGTTAGATTCTTACAGTGAATGTTTTAGGATGGTGCTAGCATGTGTTTCTGATGGTAAACCGCACAGTGCTATACCAAGATATTCAATTTTTTCATGGCAAACATGGCATTCAGGAATGAAAGAAAACAAATAAATGATAACCTAATACCTAAAAGATGGTCTAGCACTTGTATACAGTAGGTCTTACCTCTCACAGGCCTGCCAGTGGAATGGTAACATCTTTAGGAACTCTGCAGTGCCAGTGTTGCACTGATGGGGCAGGTGGGTGGGAGTTTGCTGTTGTCTGCATATGAAAGTTGCAGCTGTGCATGTATTCTGAGGGGAAGCTCAGCTGATTGGCGGATCAATGCAATAGTGTGCTGCATGGTGTCAGTGTTCTTACAGCACTGCACCTTGCTGACTTTGACGATACGGGTTGGATGCAGATGCCAACTGTGTTCAATCCTGGCAGCCTCTGATAATCCCAACCATCACCGGAAGGATGCAACACTTTGAAAATCCCTCTCTCCTTGTCTACAATAGTCTAGTTTGCCAGCAAGACCAGTGAGGAAAGACTGAGGCTATTATCTGAAAACGGCTTTGAAGAAAACATGACAGAGTGTTCATTCACTGTAAGATTAAACTCTCCTCCAGTGTGTGCTGAGACAGTAGGCCCCATAATGAGTACTCCTCAGTACGCACCATAGCAGTGCCTGTGTCTCAATGAATGCAGCACCCTGGAGTGTGTTATTGCCAACTTACCTGTATATGTCAAAACAAAATTTCTTGGTGCGCTGAGTAGTATTTCAATTCCTTTGTTCTTATTTTCAAACAGTTGGAATTGTATTCAAAGCCACACAATGTCCTGGTATTAAAAATGGATTTGGCTTGAAAAATTTCTTACCAAATATAAATACAAAAAGAGTTGATTGTTTAAAGCTAAAGCGCTTGTTATGTTGCAATGTCTCTTTAAAGCAGCACTTCTAGTTACATTTTGTTATACATGAAGATAAATATATGTCATACACTTCTGTGCAACCCACAATATGGATGTTATAATTATAATTCACGAGTCACACATTTATCAATCTGCTGTACATCAAAAAAATAAAAACATATCAGTAGAAGTGAAAAACTACAAAATAAAACCAATAAAATACTATGTCAAACAACTAAAAAAGTTTAAAGAGCTCTGCAAAAGCTCAAAACACTGGAAGATTTGCCCACATAGAGGGAAAGGGAGTAGAGATGCAGAGAAGTTCCACTACGAAGTCGAAGTGAACCTGAAGTGGACCACTTTGAGTTAGAGAAACGCTATGTGAAATAGCCATTAAAAAGCTAAAATTTGCCTTTAATGGACTTTGCATTGTCCACTTCGGGTTCACTTTGAGTTACAGTTTGATAAAGAGAAGTTGGTAAGAAAAAGACCACAGATCACATGTCTGACTGTCTCTACAGGTCTGAAGGTCACATGATGCAGGGAGGGAGTTAAATAGGCAGGAAGTCAGTGTTTTAACTTTCACTTTCTCATGAAAGAGTAAGTGGTAGGGTAGGAGAGAGAGAGAGAGAGATTTCTATAGATTTGTTTTTGTAGTTAGTGGTGGTTTTCTTTTGTAGTTATTTTGTGAGTTTAAAACTTTTCTGCAGCAGGGTTTTTGTTAATTAGAAAATGTTTTTTTGTTTTAAAAAGGGTTTGTTTTAGTTAGTCTATGTCTATATAAGTTCTTTGTAACTAGTACTTTTTACTAGTATATTTTTTTTTGCTGTGATGGATCGTGTTCATCACAGAGGGAGAAGTGGTAGTGGCCAGTGGGGGCAACGAATGCGGGGCGGACTCATCCACCCAGTTAGTCTAAACTGGGTGAGTTTTCATGTGGCTACAGACAGCCCCACAGCAGGGGTCTGCCTGGAGCAGCAGCAGGTTGAGCAGCAGTCACCGGTTGAGCAGCAGTAAGCTGAGAAGCAGCAGGCTGAGCAGCAGTCACCGGTTGAGCAGCAGCAGGCTGAGCAGCAGTCACTGGTTGAGCAGCAGCAAGCTGAGAAGCAGCAGGCTGAGCAGCAGCAGCAAGCTGAGAAGCAGCAGACTGAGAAGCAGCAAGCTGAGAAGCAGTAGGTTGAGCAGCAGTCACCGGTTGAGCAGCAGCAAGTTGAGCAGTGGCAAGCTGAGAAGCAGCAGGTTGAGCAGCAGTCGCCGGTTGAGCAACAGCAAGCTGAGCAGCAGCAGGCTGAGAAGCAGCAGGCTGAGCAGCAGTCACCGGCTGAGCAGCAGCAGGCTGAGCAGCAGCAAGCTGAGAAGCAGCAAGCTGAGCAGCAGCAAGCTGAGCAGCAGCCACAACAACAACCGTAGCAGGAAGTTGTTGTCTCTCCACCACCAGCAGCACAGTAGGCAGTTGCCCCTCCACTCCGGGCAGCCAAGCCAGTTGTATCTGGTGCCCCTCACTGCCTGTACTGGTTCTGCACATAACTCTCCCATGTGGGAATGTTTTGATAACATGCCTGGGGATCCCACAGTAGTGCTGTGCAAGATATGTAGTGTGCTGGTCTGGTGGGGGTGCAAGGGCAGCCACTTGGGCACTGGTGGGCCAAGGACACACATGGTTGTCCACTACCATGATGAGGGGATACCAAACTGCAGTAGTCAGCAGCCACTCCTGCAGCTGTGACTGAGGGTGATCATCCACCTGCACCTCACCACCATCACAGGGCCCCAGCCATTGAAATGCCAGAGGTGGCAGGGCCTGCAGCTGCAGCTGTCCATGCTCAAGCAGACCCATCACAGCAGCCAGTGAGCAAGGCAGACCTAGCTGTGCTGTGCTGTGCTGTTTGCGAAGGTGGCGGACCTGAAAAGTACTGTGGAGGGGGCCATCCAGCAGCTGAGCCACATTGAGGGACAGAATGTGGAAATTATATGCTTGCTGCAGGGTATGAGTGTTGGTGGCCAACAACAGCCCCCACCAGACCCTTAATAAAGTGATCATAAATTTTCAGTTTTTCCTTAAGTAATGTTTATTTTTTCTCCCAGCCAAAGTATGACATTTCTGTTCAGTTAATCTTTTGTTTGTTATTTTTCACAGTTCTTAGTTTATTTTTACATGACTGATGGTTGGCAAATGGCAGATGCTGCATGCTTTCATTTCAGGTGAAATTGTCATGCCGTTACACAAGCTGCAGTAAAGGTGTCTTGAAGATAGCTTTTTGGCAGCACAATTTAAACTGAAATGAAAGCACGCAGTTGGTGCACAGTTGGCAACCATATGACTTATTATTACATAAAATAAAGTAATGAGTAAACCAAAGCATGTTTATTGTGGAAGGTATAATGGTGTATGTGTGGGGGGGAGCATTTAGGGTAGGTGCAGAATGGGATTTATCATTATGAGGGGCAAGAAAAACAGGATTATGAAAATTTCCCCCCCAAAAAGCTCTTCTCTGCTTTTAGTTGATTTCTTAATCCATATGATTTTTATGGAATATAGTATGACATTTATGTTCAGTTCATGTTTTCTTTGTGATACTACTTTTCTTAATCTAGTATTTTCTTGTCCCTCGTAGTGGTAAATCCCATTCCCTACCTACCCCAAATGTCCCCGCCCACACACACGCCATTATGCTTGCTGCCATAAAGAATTTTTAGGTTCTTACTCATTAGTTTATTTAATGTAATAGTAAGTCATGTGGTTGCCAACTTGGCGGACACTGTGTACTTTCCTTTCATTTTAAATTGTGTCGCCAAAATACAGTCTTCGAGACACTTTTATTGCATCATGTGTAGCGGCACAACAGTTTTGTCTGTAAGGGAAGCATGCAGCATCTGCCATTTTCCCAACCATCAGTCATGTAAAAAAGAAAGTAAATTAACTAACAACCATGAAAATACTTGTTACTTTTCTGAACATTTACTTAAAGCACCAGCACAGTATTCAAAACACCATTACATCACCTAGCATATTCCCCACCAATGTGCTATCTTGTGTTTGAATGTCCCCCGTTTTAATTTCATGAAAAGCCCAGATGAAAACTAACATTCCAGAAATGCATCACAGTGTGTTGTGACATCATTGCCTTGTGACGCCACCTGCTGTTGCTCTCCTGCTGATGTTATTGAATTACAAGTACATATGAAGATTAAAATGCACTAAATGCTGCTTTACCAACACATGCTGCCTTTGGTGTGTGCCTTTGTACCAAAGGTGAGTTGTTGGGCGTACCATTGTAAATGTTTTCCCATAGACACATTAAGTTAATTTCTATATAATCTGGTTCTGTGTTGTAAGCACTGACATTTTAACTGAAAAGAGATGAAGCAGAGTTTATGAGGACTTCAGTGCTTCTACCACATCCATTTCACAGCGTGACTGTTCCTGTCTTCTGTTATATATACAGCTTTAAATACAAAACTAACAGTAAACACCATCTCCATTGTAAAATTACAAGCTATTAGTAAGAACCCTGTATCCAGCATCAAATACCCAGTTATTGTTAATGTAGTAAACCACATGCAAAAAAGTTCCACGTTAACTGAGTGCCACGCACTGAAACACTGTGTTAAGTTACAAGTCCAGAAATGCATCACAGTGTTTTAAGTGACATAATTGCCTTGCGACGCCACCTGCTGCTGCTGCTCTCCTGTTGATGTTATTGAATTACAACAAGTACAGATGAAGATTAAAATGTACTAAATGCTGCCTCACCAACACATGCTGCCTCTGGTGTGTGCCTTTGTACCAAAGGTGAGTTGTTGTGCGTACCACTGTAAATGTTTTCCCATGGACACATCAAGTTAATTTCTATTTAATATATGGATCATCAATTTAATAGTATAGTAAACCATACAATTTTTTTTCGGTAATACTATCACTCCCGGAGTGATAATACCACACTTCGAGAGTGATAATACTATTGTTCAGGTCTGGTAATACTATCGTTTGGGACTTGAACAATAGTATTACCAGCAAAACAGAACAGCACAAGCGCTAGTTTCCCTCCCACCATCTCTAAAGTGTGCCTTCCAATTGGCCCATTTTCGTGTGTGGGCAGGCAGAAACACTCACAAAACATGGCGGCTTGCTGTCTCGCTTAGCGACAGAAATCCCCAGTGCTAGCAATGCCATTTATAAAAAGAAATTCACACCCTCACCATACAATACGTACATCTGTGAGGCACCTGGTGGACATACCAAGCCGGCCCAATTACCAAAAATCGACACTAATGTGAGGAATTGCAATGCCGGTCCTGCAGCTACCTTCTCTGGTCTCTTCACTCAGGACCACACGCCGCATACATCGAGGTCAGTGTAACTTCTTTGATGCTCATGTCGGATCCATATATTAAAAAAATAATGGACAGGTTACTGTCCATTACCTGGGAGTCCCACCATCTCAAGGTTCTGGACACATTGGAACCTCTCGAGCTTCACTTTCGAGGTTCCTGTGTCCAGAACCTCTCGATGGTATTACTCGCCGGTAATGGACAGTAACCTATCCATTATTCTCTTTATAATCTGGTTCTGTGTTGTAAGCAGTCTGTCATTTTGTTCCTTTTCAGGGAACCTTTTTGATAATGTACTGTGGTGGGCATGATCATCAAATCCAATTAATATGTGCAGAACACATACGTTACGATTCTGAAACCTAATCTGGTACTGTCATTTTTTTTTTCTTACGTGGGGCTACTGTGGTTGACTGAAAGACAATAATGTATTAATTTTGGGTTTTTTCCAGGTTATAGGCACAGCATTGGTGGTACACCACTTTTGGATGACTGCTGAATTTGGCTGCATGGATACTGTGTCAACCCATGAAAGGTAAGTATATTTTTGGGAGGGTGGGGCATTTAAAAAATGGTCCATTAATGTTTTTTTCATCTTTACAGGTCCTCAGCAGATCATCAGAAGTGTTATTCTTCTTCAGAGTGGAAGATACCACTCACGGCAGTGGACAGCACAAACATTTTACCTGAAAAGAGATGAAGCAGAGTTTATGAGGACTTCAGTGTTTCTACCACATCCACTTCACAGCGTAGCTGTTCCTGTCTTCTGTTATATATACAGCTTTAAATACAAAGCTAACAGTAAACACCACATCCAGCATAAAATTACAAGCTATTAGTAAGAACCCTGTATCCAGCGTCAAATGCCCAGTTATTATTATTGTAGTAAACCACATCCAAAAAAGTTCCATGTTTACCTAGTGCCACACACTAGAACACTGTGTTAAGTTACATGATGTCAAGTGGTTTCTGGGCCAGGATAACACAATTTGACAACAATGGCATAATGAACTACGCCTCTCCCATCTGTGAATAACAAATATATTATGTGGCCTGTATTCTGTATTTCACCGCTAGTTAATTCTTTTCACCTGTGCCACAAAAATTAAAATCAAAACTGAAATATGAAAGAACACTGGTACTTAACTGTAGATGTGATCCCTCCGGTGGTAGGATTACTGTACTTATGATAGCTTAGACAGTCTGTAGCCTGTGAAAACAAAATGCAACTCAGTGGCCTGCATTTTTTGGCAGTGTCATCTCTGCCCAGGTATCGGAATCATGGACACCACAGTTAAAGTAAAAAAACAGACTATATGACATTGGTATATACTTGCTGTAAATTATTGATGGGTGGCTGTTTCTGGCTGCGGAGTCATAGCTGGGCACAGGTAGAATTTCTCAGTCACTTTCCAGAATCAGGGTCGTTGGTGATGACTGCGGGGTCATAGCTGGGCACAGGTAGAATCTCTTGGTCACTTGCCAGAATCAAGGTGGCTGTTGCTGGCTGTGGGGGTCATAGCTGGGCACAGGCAAAATGTCTCTGTCAGTCTCACTGTCGACGTGTTCTTGACTAGAGGTAATAATGACTGCACACTTTATGTGAACTATTCCCCTGACAATCATTAAAGGGGAAGAAAGAAGATAATGACATGTCATTTATTGTCAGTTGTCATATGCAATAAAGGCCACTGTTTGTCTTTTGTTTATTCCAAAAACAAGTAACATTATGGCACCGAGAAAGCCTTCAGAATAGTAATTTTGCCTTTATGCGCTAGCACCATCATTCTCTACATCATCATCATCATCATCATCACAGATGAAGCAGCCCACAAAATCCTCCAGTCCCGAGTTGTACCCACTTGGAAATTCTTTTTCCATGGCCATATCATCAACATCGGTGGTACAGTGCTTGACGTTTCCACAAGGATGGTCTGCTTCACCAGCATCAGCAGCAGCAGCAACACCAGCGTCACGAGTGGGTACAAAGAAAGATGTGCTTTTCTGACTTGGTATGTGATCTTCGTTCATTTTGATAAATGTCAGCATGCTGACATTTGTCGGTGATAAGTTAGTGTGACGGTCACACACTATGGCCCACACAGAACTAAATACCCTCTCCACACTGACACTGGAGAGTGGGCACATCAAGTACTTCACTACTAGTTATGTCAGTGCTGGCCATTCATTCACCTTGCCAGTCCAGTACACCAAAGGATCATCCATTATTGTCAGATGCCTGTTTTCTGCCAAATAGGCCTCAACCATGCTCTGTGATGCACACATACCACATGAATCGTCCACCTGTTCACAAGATTCATCTAGGGCACAAATCATGACATGTGACAAGGTGCCCAAAAGTGGATTAATGGACACCGGTTTTGCAGACAACACTCCTTGCCCCTCAGCCACCTTACTTGATATACTTGGTCCACAATGACCTTCAGCCTTGTTATGCTGTGATTTGTATAAATTTGCATATCACTTTTGTGCCCCATGAACCAATCACACAAGCTGGTCAGTCAAATTTTGTACCTGATCTTGTCCTCCCTCCAGTATGGATGCAATGCCACATTTGTAGTGTGGGTCCAGCATGGCTGCTATTACAAATTCTGGAGATTGCTGAATAGTGGCAATGTGTCGATTGTTGTCTAATATAGTAAGCATGAGTTTCAGTAATGCACTGCTTGACCTATCTCTGGCAACATCAAAGCTAGGCTACAGATTCAACAAAGTTTTCCTCAGCACCCGGAGATATAGAATGGCTTGACTAATGGATGCAGTGTCACCACTCACTGCCTGTGTGGCACATTCAAATGGTCTCAAAATTATTATTACTGAGTCCATGAGTCACCGTTGTTCACTTGTCATAGACATTGAGGCCCTGGAAGTGTCAAGGTTAGTGTGCAAAAATAGGTACTCATTGATTGCTTTGTACTGCTCATACAAACGCTCAATCATGTAAAGTACTGAGTTCCATCTCGTGACAACTTCAAGCTTCAGGCTGTGCTGAGGGAAGCTGTTCTGAATCTTCAGCTGCCTAAGTTGGTCACGAGTCTTTCCAGAGCATACAAAGTGGGCATAGATGCAGCGTGCAACAGTCAGCATTTGCTTTATTTCAGGGTACGCAGAAACTCCTGTACCACCAGATTTAAGCAGTGGGCCAAACAAGGAACCCGCACAAAGCCACCGTTGCTGATACATTTCACAACGTTTGATCCATTATCACTAGCTATGAAGCCAGTTTTTAGGGACAGGAGGTGCAGCCACTCATCAGTTTCTGTCAGTAGCAAGTCTAGCATGTGTTCGCCTGTATGTGACCTGCTATACTACACATTGCAAGCGTGGCATGCTGTCTAATGCCCTGAAGGTTGCTATCACCACCACAGTCTGACTTATCACACTGCTTTCCCATCCCACCATCACAGATAACAACAGGTAGCTGCACCCAATGTGCAGTAATACACAGACAGGAACTACCAGCCCTGGTTCTATGTGATAATGGTGATCGCACAAAGGCGATCACCATTATGGCAAATGTACATTGGCGGTAATCAATTTTGCCGATGTACGCCTGGCGTACTGCAAAGGTGTGGGGACTTACATTTTTATGTTTATGTGGGGCTGCATCCCCACACCCTCCCGTGGGGCATTACCCTCCGCACCCACCTACAAAAGATTCTCAACTCCGGCGGGGGGGACATGTTGGGGGGGGTGAACATTTCAAAAAAACAAAAATTTGGGCTGGGCACAACCAAATGTATGTGTTTCCAGGCACAAATCTGGCACCCTCACAGTTGAAGCCTGCAACCCACCCAACATGCCATGGGGCAGCTCAGCCGCCCATCGCCGCATCATGCCACCCAAACCCTCATTCCCCTTCCACCATGCTCGCTCCTCCCCCACTTATGCATGTATATACAGTATAGTGACAGAATGTCACTATACCTGCAGTCACCCCCCCATCCAGTAGCCATCTGATAATTTGTCACTATTGAGTCACCCTTTTTGGTGTGCACTCAATAGCAAGTGCTCTTATCACTGGATACCTCCATCAGTTTTGCCACTTGTCCACATATCCATGCTTAAGTGAATGTAAGACGAGGTGGAATGTTGAAGGGCATGTCTTACACACTCTGTCACCATCCAGTACAACTCAGGGATGGCTTTGGGTGGAAAAGTAAGTCCAGGATGGGATCTTCCATTTCGGACATGCATGTGCTGCAAAGTGCCATAAAGTGCCCGAAATCTGCATTCTCCACAAAGGAAAATGGCAAAAGGTCAATTGTCAGCACTTCTGCTATGGCAGCATTGAGTTCACATGCAACAGCATGATTGGGTGGGTATTTACTAGTGCATGAAAACAGGCTGTGCAACGTGGGCTGCAATGTTCATTGTTTTACACGTGGTGTGCAACATGGCTCTGCTCTACTCACTGACATGGATGGGCTACCTGGGATGTGTGATGGTGGGTGCACAGGTGACAAGCCAATACATGCTGGTATTTTCAGTGTTTTAAGCACAGGGGTTGATGTGGAAGAATTACTACACAGACCACCACTGCTACTCTGACCACTGCTTGAACATTCCATCAAATCCACCTCCTCTTCATGCCTGTAGTAATCCTCTGGTGTTATTTCACCACATTTACCCACATGGCTACTTACACTGAAGGAAGGGGATACCATGCTTGTTAACTTGGCTGGGAGTGAATGTCCAACTATGGCATTAGCTGCGCTCTGGCACCATGTTCACAGTGCCATGTGGCTTCTCTTCAGATGAATATGCTGGCCCCCAGTGCCCAAGTGGCTACCCTTTTTACCATGCTTCACATGCACTAGAAATGGCAGATAAGGACCGCTTGGCCCACCTAGTCTGCCCATTTCCTTACCTGATGGATAAGCTGCAGATTCTAGTTATTCAACAGCTTACTTCCTCCTAACCCCCACTAGAATTGCCTTATGCCTGTCTCATGCATTCTTGAATTCTCCCACTGTTCCTGACTCCACAACCTGTTTCATCATTGCCATCATGTACAAAAAATCCCAAACTAGGGATTTGGATGCCGTAATCTTCGCATGTCACTGCTGGTACTGCTGCTGCATATGTAACTGCACTTTTGGTGCCGATAAAATGGGGGGTGTAATGCATGGTTCCTGCTGTTCGCTGCAATGTGACTTTGACTGAACACAACAATCACTGATTATTAACTCCAGGTCATCATCAACAGACATAGGTACAGCAGAACTTTGAAGAGGGGGGGTGGGGAAAGACTAACAGGCTGTTTAGAAACATCCACCTTAACTTTCTTTTTTTCCCGTTCCCAAATGGGGTCTATAGCATCATTATCAGAATCATCGGGCCCTACTTCACTTTGGATGTTGTCCTCCTGTGGAGATATTCCATGTTCAACTGCAGCCAAAATATTATCATCCACACTTTTTTCATCAATGTCTGAATGTTTGGATTGGCTAATCTCAACATCAGTGCAAACATGAGACTGTGACTCAGCATGATCAGAAACAGAATCATAGTCAAGTACTGTCAGACTCTGGAGTAGGACATCAACTGTACTCAAGTCTGCAGATTCAACTACATTTTGACCACATGATAAGTTTAACAGAATCAAACTTGTAGCAAAACTCATGTTGTTATCAACAATGCCTTCACTAACTTTACTAACAACAGGGACAACACCATCTCCAACCATCTTTGAAGCAACTGATTTCACTGTGAAAAACATAGTTGGAGAAATCCCTTTACTTGCATCAACTACTACCTTGCCCTTCTGCTGCGCACTACCATGACCACGACCAGTCTTAACACTGCTAGCCTCGGTACCCCCTGATGAACCTGACTCATCTTGACCACAAAAAAACACTGCTAATATTATTCTTGGTAGCAGCACCACATACAGAAACTGTTTTGCCTGACAATCTCTTCACTGGCATTTTGTCAGACGACACAGACAATTTACAACAACTTGATATTTCAGCACTTTTGGGTGGTTGGGAAGAAAAATAGTAATAGCAGCTGCACTGGCACAACAAAATACATGCCCTCGAAAAAAGCAGGCATTCTCAAAACAGTATCTTGTTTTGATGGGGGGGGGCACAGTACCTAGCTACAGAAACAGGGAAATATATTAACATAGAAACGTAGAATTTGATGGCAGATAAGGACCGCTTGGCCCACCTAGTCTGCCCATTTATTGCAGACAGGATTACAAATTCAGAGTACTGTTACTGCGGTGACGCAATGACATGCATATCAAATTACAGGCAGCATGCACGCAGATTAAAGGTCAGGCACAGAAACTGTAACTGTTCAGCATATGTACAACACAGACAGTCCTGTAAAAAAATTATAAACTGGTCAGCAATCAGAAAACATTTAGAAACAATTCAGTTAAGTTGTACTGTGTTTACAGGAACACAAAAATAAAACAATTGCCAGCAACAGTTGGAAAAACTCTCTTTCTCACTAATCAGCCTTCTACACCACAGATCTGCTCCTCCCCTGAAGCACACTTCTACAGTATCTGTCACCACGGAGATTGAATCAACTAAATTAATATTCAATATTCTCAAAAAAAATCAATAAATGCTCTATGATATCACTACATAAGGATTTACTACAATCAGTCTACTAAAGTTTGTCACACAATTTTGTGGCAAAAAGGCATTTGTAAAGGTTTGAACAGGGTTTGAATCTTAGAGCTCTGAGAGCAAACTGTCTCCAGCTTTTCACTACATACACACACTGTGATGAACTGAGGCCGTGCAAGACAATATAGAGCCTATGTGACCTTACATCCCATGAATCACTGCAAAATTTGCCTTAAACAGCAAAATTATAAGGCAAAGAAATGTGAAGTCCATAGAGACCAATGGGAATTTCATGTTACTTCACATTACTTCCATTGCCTTTAGCAGGTACCTGGTACAAGGGCCCTGCATTAAGCAAGGTAAGACTTATCTCCTTTTTCTGCAGGATTCATAGAGCTCTGTGTGGAGCATTATTCACTTCGAGTTGCATAGTATTATGGGAAATTCGGGTTATATGCGAAATACTATGCATTGCGAATTTTAGCCACTTTGCCCACCACTAGTAGGGAGTTCGAAAGAATTGTTCCAACCAATGAAAAAACACACTGCTTACTGTAAGTAAACATAAATGTGATTTTGGGACCAGTAATAAACACACATTAGAATAATGAAGGAAGTAGGAGGGTACATGCCACTGAAGGCAGTAATCAAAGTTAACCAGTGTGGGGAGCCAGAAAAAAACAACAAGACTTTTCAATTGAACCCCAAGATGTAGTGCAAGCCAGTGCAAAGACATCAAAAGTGATACAATGCTGATCCCTGCTGTTCATTTTTATACCACATCCATTTATAAAATGGGGAAACATTGTGTGACCCTTAGTCTCCCTTAAGGTCAGGGAACATGTCTGTTGTGCTGCATGCTAGTTCATTTTAGTCACAAGAAAGATTACATTAAACTGGGTGTTCTAATACAGCTGGGAATACTAATGAAACCCCTGTGGTAGCTACATTTAATTTTGATCGCAATTATTTTGAAAACAAAATGCTAAAGCAGACTCAAAATGGAAGCAATGTTATCCTACAAGCAGAGAGAACACAAGGCAATATAAAATGAAATTAAATTTACTCAGTAGGTACAATATTTTCATTTTAACATGAACCACCTTTTTAAATGCATCAGACACATAATGTAAGGAGAAGTTCTGACATCTAAAATAAAAAAAAAAAAATATTCCTGGATTGAAACCTGGCTGAGCTGTTTGAAATCACTGTGATATTTAGCTTTCTGAAGTTCTCAAAGCTGAGAAGAAGATAAACTTATCTGTTTTCTTTTAGAAGGCAAGGCATGTGTATTATAAAGTGGTAGATTTGAGCAAAAAAACGTAAGCCTCATAACTGCAAATGCCCACATAGACGTCTATGCACAGCAGGGAAATGCATAACCAGCAAACAGTTGCAGTTTGTAAGACCCCATGGTTAAAGACCCTTTTATTAGTCTCATTTTTTTAAGTGTGAAAGCCAAAATGCATTCACTCCAATGATCTAAAACCAATGGCACAATATATTTTTAAAACAGAACAGAATTGTAGTCTGTAAAGTGTCTTTCATATATAAAATGTCTTCAAGTAGCAGTATTCGCTAGTCATCATACATTATTTTCAGCAATGATATGTTTCTAAGAAAAATATCAAGATAATAATTTTTCTTACAGGATTTTGAAGTTTTTAAAAGTTCCCAGTCCCTTGCCATGCCCACCTTGAAATAATAAAGTATCTTGGTACACTGCTGTGCTGTTTACCATCAAAAACATGTGCTAATACCATCCTAATACTTCAACATAATGAATCTAACATGTACATTCAACAGGTAATCTCAACAGAAGAGATTTTTAAATATTGCAAGTGGCAGCCATTTTTAATAATGCAAGTCATTAATTAAAAAATTAGCCATAGAGGTTTTTTTAAAAATATCTTAGAAAAGTAAAAACATACCAAAGATTAATCTAAGTATTTTAGAAATATATTTTTGTCAAAAAAACTACATGATGACATTTTTTGCTGACTAATAAATACTGCTGCTTTAAGAAGCTTCACAAAGCTATGAATTACATACTGACAGTGCAGAGAATGTGTTCAGGCAAAGCAGTCATTATGTACTCTGAAGCATCTACAAGCAGCCATGGACAGCTGCAGAATGTGTTATGAGGGAAAGAATGGTTGGTCAGAAGGAAAAGGGAGGAGACTGTTTTTTCAAGAAGTACTATGATTTATTCCAAGACAACCACCATAGAGATTTCATGTGCTGTTCATTGCTATATTTGGTTACATTTATAAATTTTGCACATCTTTGTTTTTTGCTTGTTTGGTCCATGTTGCTCTTTTCTCTGTTTTGCTACAGAATGCATGTTTTGCACTCAGTGTGCTGTATTCTACAGCTTCTCCATTGCCCCCCACATCCCTGGATCACACCTGGAAATGAGATTTGGTTCAGCGTGCCTATCCTAGTCATCACATTGTAAATAAATAATTAAAAAGTACAGCAGCTCCTGCATTGTCAGTATTGGCTATGAGTCTTTGACTGGAACCCATGACTTTCTAGCCCAGCACCACCCCTGAGCCACACTAACTCGTCTTATCAGGCAAGTAAGGTGCATAGCACCAGCACAATCTGCACTAGAAGGAACACCCAGAAATAAAATCCAGGCACAGCTATTTCTCATTCTCTCAGCTGACTTCAGTTCAATTATCAGAAAATTGTTCCTAATAGCGATGATTTTCTGCCATTTGGTTTTGAATAATACAATCTTATTTTTATTGTGTCTGCTCTGCAGCCTTCAAAACTTGCCAGTTTCCCAATTGGGAGTCAAGCTTAATTATGAGGATTGTTAGCACCTTTATTTCAAACTCCATGAAGAACTTGTACTATGCTTAAAGAGCTGGCATTTTCTTCCTCAGCATGTACATTTATAGATACCCAGTAATATATTCAGATCGTACAATTAACAAGGGAATGCAATCGTGTTTAAATGTCAGCTATCATTTTCAGGGGTTACAACACAGTTCCTTTATTAAACTATTACACCAGAAAATGTCTATCTGTCTTGCTATCTAATTACTATTAAAAGACATGCATACTATATCAAGTCATGCATTCAAACTAGGAGAGGGCAGGATGAGGAGAACATTATTTTTAAAGATAAGAACCTCACTGCAAAAACCCTGGGGCAAGGATTACCCTGAACGTGCATTGGCAATAAAGTCATTTTTCAAAGAACTATAATAATACTGTACATATACTCCCTAAAACAAGGCATCTTGGGTAGTATCTATAAATGACCATAAAGCATTGGAGGCTGGATTTACTTTAAGCAGGACTGAACAGTGCCAAAAGGTCTAAAACTCAGTCTGCAAAAGCTTAAAGAAGCAGACCACAGACACACGTTTCCCCTTGTTAGGACTCTCCATTGTGTAGTCTCAAGACAGCATTGTATCACAAAGAGCTTGGATAACACAAGGAATCACATTCCTGGTGAGATTGTAGAAGCTAGCATGGTACTAGCTTTCAAAACTGTACTAGATACATTTGAGAAAGAGAGAGAAAAGCATTGAGGGTTATGTAGAATGAGTAGGGATTGCATTCTGGCTGATAAGTATGAATGGGTGTCTATGCTTGAATAGAGATATAGACACTGCCGCGCAGCAAGCGGATCAGATAAAATGGACTCTAAGTCCCTTCTATCATTACAGGAGGGGAAATTGATCTAATAAGTGGTTACTGCCCTGTAATCAGTGTTCTAACCACTTGTCCACATGTCAGTGATGATGTGAACAGGTTTCATAAACAATGTTTTCAAGGCATGTGACACAGTTTTATAGAAACTTGGTGCCTTGGCACTTCAACATGCATTAGCAATAAAAAAACTGAATTGCCCACAAAGGAAACTGACAACAAGTCAGATCTACAATTGTGTTTAACTTTTTGGCCTCAGGATTGTTAACTTTATATTTTTAGCTCCTTTCCAGAGACTCAACCTGAGATAGTGCATTTTTTTGGCTGATCCTGACAGGTGGCTCCAACTTTGCTACCCCTGGGGATGGAAGTGAATGGGGATAATGGAAGTTCAGAGGTGTGGGAGTTAAAGGGCTAAAGGGCAAAGATGCTGGAGTTGTGCTTCAGCTGCCACTTAAATATCTTCCTTTCTCTTCTTTCTAATCTCAGCACTCTCCTTCTACTGCCTATCATCATCATTATCATTGTCATCAGCCTCATTGCCTAATAGTACTGCTGCTGCTGCCGCTGCTGATGATAATACCATGCATTAGTGCATTTTCTCATGCCAAGATCTGTGTGACTTCAACAAATATCTTTTCATGGTAGACATTCACAGCCTTGTTCCCTCCTTACCCTGACTCAAGTTTGTCTTTAGCTATAAGTCACACACATGTGTCTGTAATGATTTGTTGATGCAAAAAAAAATCCCATGTCTCTGATGTAACTCATTTGGGCTTTCCTAGTGGCACTCTTTGTTATCAGCTATGGAGTTGACTACCATGGCATTCATTTTCCTCTTCCACCACCCACTCTACCAGTTCATTGAGTTCAGGGAACAGCTCTTCTTCTGCAGCTGCCATTTTTCTTTCCAGCCCTGTGTACTATGTGTCTTTTCTGTCCCTTTCTCTGTTGTGCTTTTTTTTAGATGCTTGTGTTTGCCCTTGTCATTTTGGGGCCTCTGTCTTTTGTTTCTTTTTGAGAACAACTGTCTTTTTGACCTGTGCGCTCTTGCCTCACTGATGATTCCAACCTGTTCCAACTTTGCCTCCTCACCAGATCTTCCCCAAGGCTTCCCAAATCCCATTGCACCTCCACCACTGCCTTTGTCACTACCTGTTACACTCCTTTCTGTTCTTCTCTACAATTACTGCTTGAGTACCAACCCTTGCTGTTCCACTGTGAATGGTTCCTACACAGTGTGATGCTTTACGAACTGTTCTGGCAGTGTCCTCCACACTTTCAATTCCCATTGAGGCTGAGGAGTTCTGGCCATTTTGATTCTGCTTGTTCTTTCTTAGCTGCTTCTGGACAATTCCACCATCCCCCCATTTCCCTATCCTCTCTGCAACTCCATTGCCTTTAGCAGGTACCTGATACAAGGGCCCTGCATTAAGCAAGTTAAGACTTCCCTCCTGCTTTCTGCAGGATTCATAGGGCTCTGTGTGGAGCAAGTTATGACTCTACTTACTTAAAAAGTAATGGGATTCATTTTAAAACATCTGAGTGAAGACAAAATGCTGATAAATGTAGTAACTGTCTTCAATAAATGGTATTGCATAAGGTTTAAGGAACTTAAAATAGCTCAAAGTGATAATTTAGATCTAAAGGCATAATTTCATAACATTTCACTTCAGGGCAGAGCAGCAAGACAGCTGCAATGCTGCTTCACTCCCCACAGCACCGCATTTTGCTCTGGCATTTAGCTCCGGCATTTTTTGGAAACTTTATTGCTGGTGCTGTTCTATGAGCCAATATGAGGGTAGTGTTCTAAAGCATTTTAATGGGCTGAAGGAAAGCTTTGTGTTAAGCTATGCTATACCATGAACTTGCAACAGTTTTGTTAACATTAAAGCAGCTCGAGGTATGGTAGTTGTTGCTGTGCCTACCCTCGGAGTTTCCTCCTGTGCTGTTCTGTTTTTGCTGATCACTTGACTCGTGGAGAATTTGAAAAGAACTACCCTGATGGACTTTGATATCCTTTTTTGGATAAAAGCTGTGAAGGTCTGCAGTGAAATAAAATTATATGCATATGTTGCTTTGATTGAAGCTATGCCAGCATTACCTGGGGCTGGGGGGGGGGTCTTAGTACTTCCACCTATGTGAAACTTACTACACTCAGTGGAGCATCTATCCCTTTGGTTTCCACAGGTGCATCTGCTGCTCAAGCTTGCAAAGAAAGTTTGGTGGAGGTAATGCTCTGGAACCATGGGGAACAGTTGATATTGCTTTATGGACTCCTGGAATGGGGAGACTGAGCCATGGAAGATTATAAGAAGGTGCACACGAATATATGATACCCTGCTCTCGGTTTGTGATTCTAAGATTGCTGAAAGTGGTTCGCTATCAAACTTCTTTCTAATGCTGTTGAAGGGAAGAACCATTTGGCCTGGTTTGGGAGAAGTAACAGGCAGAAGAACGGGTTTCAGTAATCCGCTGCAAAACATCTGCTTCCTAAACAGTGGAGATAACAAGGAAATAAGATCTCATGGTTAGATGGGTTCAGGATATTTGGTAGTGCCTCCCGTTTGGATATTTATGTATTTTTCCCTTTACTGCCTACCTGTTTTGCCGAACTCTTGTGGAGTGGGGTTTTAAACCAAAATCAACAAGAGCATGGAAATGTTGTGGCAAATAAAATTAAAAATTCTAATTCTCAAGCACTTGGATGCAACTGAAGGGTTTAGAGAAATCAGACAAACAAATTGATTTACTATTGTATTGTTTAAAGGTTGTGGCAATTATGGACTATTATTTAAAAATATTCTTTTATATTCTTATGGAGCCTGTTTTGCTGCTATTGCATATATTTAACTTTCAAATCTTTCTAGTATATGAGCAAACTGCTTTGTCTAGACCTTTCAGAAGGACTCCGATGATTAAATAGAGCTTCACCTCATTTGTTGCAGATACTTGTGCTAGACTCCACCAGGGTATAAATCCGAACTCTAAGATAAGAGACGTGGGATATGCTGTTTAAGCCCTTGCAGGTGATTTTGTCCGGCAAAATTCATAATGATGCTTTTGTGGTGATTAAAGGCAACAAGTCATGGGATTTTTACATTATGCTAATTATGCTCATAAAGTGTTTATGCTGGTTCAGTATGTAAAACATTCACTATATTTTTTACTCACTTTAGCAAAGGATTTAAATATTTAAGCATGTTTTTTTTTCTTTTTTTTACTATGGTCTTTTGCACAGAATTCAAGACATAAAGTTATAGTAAAATGACTAGAATTAAATACGACCAAGAAAGAATGTAATACAAATAACTGTATAGCTCTTAGTCTTTGAGACCGATTAAGAACTTTTAAGTATTTGTTTATGGCATTGCTGGTATGTAGTCAGATGAAGGAAAGGGATCCTGGGATAGTCTCTGTAGCACTGGTAAGTGATTCTTAATATGATAGCCCCACAGGGGGTATTCCGCTTGTTGTGTTTGAATGTAGACACTGGGATGGGACCAGACACTGCCTTGCATATGGACACCAGAAAGGCATCATTTTTATTGCCCTCTATAAGTATCTGGTGTTCCATGCTATTAAAGACCCAGTTGACCCAAAGGGCATAAAAGGAAAGCTTCACAATATAGGAAGCTAATTACAGGGTCAGATTCAATGTGATTCTACAGGGAAAAAATTGGATGGTATACATTTGAATCCTGGGTTGTCCTAAAGCTAATGGCTGTGACTGGTGGGGCCCTTTGTATTATGCTTGTAAATATTATGGCTGGGCTCATTCCAGAGGACCTTCAGAAAGTTTTATTATCTGGTGATGAGTCCTTCTGGGAATACCTTCCTGAAAGTTAGGTATTGCTATATTAGTCTCTATACCGTGGAAAACTTTTTTAGAAACAGCTACTTATTGCTGTTATAACTAACTGTATTAAAGACATGCAGAAAAGGCTATGTTAAAAGAGAATGTAACATTTTTTCCTTGGTTCATATTTTTTAGAAGTTGTAATCCATGGTTGCTGAGTATAGAATTGATATCTTTTGTATATATTATTTGAACCCAGTGGATCCTATAACGTGGATATTCATATTAATAATTAATGAATAACATTTAGCCACAGTAGTACTGTTAGATTTTAAAAAGTCTTTCTGATGTGCTGTAATATTTTTAAATGTCTTAATATTGTAATTAGTGGTTGGCAAAGTGGTCACAATACACTCTGTGAAGTGATTTGTGGAGTAATGCAGAATCTGCGAAGAACTCCACAACATGAAGCGGAGTACTTTGTGTCATACTGAGGAATGTGAAGTCTGTTGAAAGCAATGACTTCACGTTATTCCACCTTCCCCAAACCACTACTCCACCAGTTTTAAGGTGACGTACATTGAAATCAATGTACTTCACATCACTTCGCCTTGGTGAGTTCCAAAGGTGAATTTTGCAGTGATTCATGGGATTGCAGGTGACATGGGCTCTAGATTGTTCTGCACAGCTTCAGTTCTGGGTAGTGTGTGTAGGTAGCTGTATGAGACAGTTTGTCCGGAGAGCTCTCTGCAATTCAAACCCTCTAAAAGCTGTTAAAAAAGCCTTTCTGAGTAAATTTTCTTTTTGCTCAAATTTTAATGCATCGATTGTAGAAAAACCCTCCTGTGCTCATATCAGTGAGTGTTTATTGTTTGTGTGTGGATTTTGAATGTTAATGTACAACATTCAGTCTGTGTACTGACAGACAGTGGCAGTGTGCTTTGGGGGAGGGGCATATCTGTGGTGTAGGTAAATTGTAATTTGGAGAAATAAGGAGTTCTTTGTTTTTTGGTTATATTTTTCTTGTATAACTGTGTTAATGTACACATAGTAATATTTTCAGTAATTGTTGACATTTTTTTGCTGATTGTGTTGTGGACCTGGTGCAGGAGTGCATAATTTCAGGTTGTTTAAAATATGTGGTATATTACTGAAGTTTTCAATTTGCTACACATTACTTGTAGACAAAGTGTGTGTGTGTGAGTGTGTGTGCGATGTGTGACATGAAATAATACACCTTTTATTGTGCCACAGTGTAATTGCAGCAGTGTGAATCTGCTATCCACGGCACCTGCATGATTTTGTACTGCTTTGTGCTATCTTGGTTTTGCACTGTTACTGCAATCTGCAGTCACAGTGCCCCTCCCCCCAACCAGCAAAAGGTATTCTTTTCCAGATTGGATTGTGACTTGAGCACCACTGGTTAGTTAAAGTGTTATTGAACTTGTTGTGACTTTGCGTCTGTATCTCTTGTTGAAGCCACAGTTATTTTTTTTGGCTTCACATCCAGCAGCCCAAAGTGAACGTTCCAAAATCTAAATTTGTTAAGAATTTTCTTGTTGATCCCCAAAATACCCACAAACAGACATGCAAGCCAAGCTGTTTCTCATCATGGCACCACTGCCAGTGGTAAGATTGTCTGTGGGTGTGGTAGTATGCAGAAGTGCATTGCTGATGTGAGGAAAGGTATTTCTCCTTCAATGTTTTTTACAGCGCAATCGTTAGCTTCACTCATAGTTGGAGAAGATGATGTTGTCCCAGCTGGTGGTGTTAGTGCAGTTGCTGATGATATGAGTATTGCTGCCTCAAGTTCCACTTCTGACCAGTTGACAGTGAACAAAAATATAGTTCAGTTTAAAGCAGTGAGTGACAGTGTAGATGATGTCATACTCCCCAGTAACATCCCATTGGTAACTAAACATGAGGATTCTGATCATCATGGCAATGATAACACATAATGTCACATTTCTTCCACCATGGTTCAAGTCACGCATTTGCCATGCAATGATTCAAGTGTGGTGAAAAAATATCGGGTGATGGTTGTGTCGATGATGATGAATCTGATGATGATGATGTTGCTGTCATTCAAAGATGCAGTCCACATGCCATCATCCAAGCGGAAGATGTGGATGATATTGATGAATATGATGATGATGATGTCAGTGACCCCTGTTGGGGACTGGACAAAAAGAAATTTAAGGTGGCTGTGTCTGGATCTGCTTGCATTACCCCCGCAAAAAGTTGTGATTTTGCAGTTTCAGTTGATGATGATGGCCCAGTAATAATGATAGGCAGTCATGGTGGTCAGTTACAGTCCAAGTGTGTCCTGCCTGAAAATTCATGTAGCACACCCCCCTTCCCCACTTCAGGGCTTAAAAAAACAGAGTCCAATGAACAGCAACAGGGACATGTTAAAAGTAGGGGATCACAATCCCTTGTTTGGGATTTTTTGTGCAAGATGCAAATGATGAGTCAGTTGCAATCTGCCAGCTTTGCCATGTGTGTGTGAGGTGAGGTAAAAAGGGGAGCCATCTGGGCACAGGGGGACAGCATACACATCTTAAGAACAGGCACATGGCACTGTGGACTCAGCACAAGATGGCAGCTAATACCACAGTGGGACATTCACTCTCATCATCAACCATAATGAGCATGATATCCCCTTCCATGACTGTAAGATCAAGTAGGAATGTGTGCAGTAGCAATGAAATAACAGCAGAGGATTACTACAGGCATGATGAGGTGGAGGAGTATAATGATTTTGAAATCTTGTCCAGTGGTGGCAAGAGTAGCAGTTTTGGTGGTGGTGGCGGTGGTCAATGCAGTATGTCTAGTAGTACAAGTGGTACATTAACCTCTGTTCATAAATCTGGGAAAATAACTTAATTTGTGGATTCTTCATCACCTGTGCAACCATCTTCATCACACATCCACACTCCACCACCTGCCATTCACAGAGCAGAAACATTTGTCATCACACCCCGTGTAAAACGTTTAAGTCAGCCCACGTTACAGAGTGTTTTTGCCCATGAGCTGAAGTACACACCCAATCATACAGTCTCACATGAACTTAATGCTGCTCTAGCTGAAATGCTGGCAATTGATCTTTTGCTCTTCTCCTTTGTGGAGAATTCTGGGTTCTGGTGGTTTGCAGCACATGCCTGTCCAAAATGGAAAATCCCATCCAGGACATATTTTTCCATCTGTGCTGTCCCCGAGTTGTACCATACTGTGCAGACTCAGTAAGACATGCCCTTCAACATTCTTCCTCTCCATTCATCCATTTAAGTATGGTTATGTGGACAAGTGGCAAAACAGCGGGGAGCTTATATTTGTATATAACTGCACACTGGGCGCAGGTGCCGGGTGTTGTTTGTGCTGTTGGTAGTGTGAATAATCAGTGTAGTAAGGTGGAGTGTTGTTGTAGCAATCTTCCAGAAATTTGACAGGATGCAACGATTGCTATGCACAATGTGACCTGTTCACACACTGGTGAAAACATGCTGGACTTGGTACTGACTGAAATTGCAAGTGGCTGAACCCCCTATCCCTGAGAGATGGGTTCATAGCAAGTGACAATGGGTCAAATGTGGTTAAATGCGTCACAAATGGTGGCTTTGTTCAGGTTCCAAGCATAGCTCGCTGTTTAAATCTGTGGTGCAGGAGTTTGTGCAGCACCCTGATATAAAGGAAATGCTGACAGTTGCACACCATATCTGTTCTCACTTTTCACGCTCTGCAAAGGCCCGTGACCAGCTTCAGCACTTGCAGATCTGAAACAGCTGCCCGCAGCACCACTTGAAGCTGGAAGTTGTCACCCAGTGGAACTCCACTTTATACATGGCAGAGAGGTTGTATAAACACTACAAAGCTGTCTCAGAATATTTTGTCATGCACACTAACCATGACAGTTTTGGGCCCTCCATGTCTATGATGACTGAACTGTGGTGCTTCATGGACTCTAATAACAATTTTGAGGCATTTTGAACATGCCACACAGGCAGTGAGTGGTGAGTCTGCCTCAATTAGCCAATCAATTTCACTGCTGTGGGTGCTGAGGCAAACATTGGTGAATGTACAGCACAGCCTTGTTGTTGACTGTGCTAGCAGTGTGCTGCTGAAACACATGCTGACAGTGTTCAACCAGAATCATCACATCTTCAGCATTCAACATAGTGACAGCTTTGCAATAGCAACAATGCTGGACCCATGCTACAAATATGGAATTGTCTCACTATTGGAGGGCAGGCCTGAACAGGTAAAAAAATATCAGTGGGCAACGGGTGTGCTTGGTTCATGGGGCACAGAAGTCCCTTGCCAAAGTCATCAAACCTCTGCAGCATAATCAGGCTGAAGGTCAACCTGGAGTAGTATCACGCATATCCTGTAAGGGGAAGGGGAGTGCAATTCCAGGTGGTCTGTCATCAAAACCAATTGGCATTAACCCACTTTGAGAGGCTTTGTCCCAAGTGGGGATTTGTGACATAAATGATTCTGGAGAACAGGATGATGCATCAACCACTGGACTTAGTGCAGCACAACGAATGGTTGAGTCATATTTGTCTGAAAACAGGCATCTGTCAATAACTGATGATCCTCTTTTATACTGGAGTGGAAAGGTCAGTGAATGGCCACAGCTGACTGCAGTGTCACTGAAGTACCTGACATGCCCACCCTCCAGTGTAAGTGTAGAGAGGGTGTGCAGCTCAGCAGGTGCAATAGTTTGGGATCATCGTACAAACCTCTCTCCTGCAAATTTCAGTTTGCTGACATTCATAAAAATGAATGAGAGGCACACACCAGCTCAGACTGTAACCTCAGTATTCAAAGTCATGGCTTTGCTGATGTTGTAGAAATAGACCATCCTGGTGGCACTGGCAGTATGAAACAGCCTACCACTGACGTAGATGATGACACAATGGAGAAAGAATTTCCCAGTGGGCAGAATTCAGACATAGATGACTGTGAGGGCAGCTTTCTTTATGAGGATGATGATGAGGTCAATGCTGGCAGGTTTTAAGTTAAGTGGTTAAAAGGCTGCCACGTGTGTTGTATGATACATGTTTTCTTTTTCATGAAGTTAAATCAATGTCCCACTCAGAGTGACTCAAATTCCATATGTCATGTGACATTTGTAACACAGAGCACAATATATCCTGGCACCTGGACCACCACCATAAAACAGCTGTTAGGCAGTGCTACCATAGGGAATGTCATCATGTTCCCCCCAGGACCACCACCATAAAACTGCTGTTAGCCACTGCCACCGGGGGAATGACTTTGTGTGTCCCCCTGGACCACCACCATAAAACCACTGCTAGCCACTGCCACCAGGGGGAATGACTTTGTGTGCCCCCCTGGACTGTTCACCACCATAAAACCACTGTTAGCCACTGCCACCAGATGCAGGAAGATGTGAGAGGGAATGTCTTCATGTTCCCCCCTTGACCACCACCATAAAACTGCTGTTAGCCACTGCCACCACCAGATGCAGGAAGATGTAAGAGGGAATGTCATTGTGTGCCTATGACCACCACCCACCACCACCATTCTGATGATGTTTTCCATTACATGTCCTGCCCATGGCAAGGCACAGGAAGTTGGACAGGAGACCACATCCATCAGCCAGAGGCACAAGGCTTATTACTATCAATACTTTAAAGTGAGTATGTGTACTAATGTTTTTCATGCTATTCAGTTTCCTTTAGCTGTGTTTCGTTTCCTGTTGCTTTTCAGAGCTGCAGTGGTCGAACACATATGGTCAACTTATTTTGTTTTTAACAGGTTAACAAATGACTCTCATTCACTGAAAGTCTGTGTGATACAGCATTACTGTCTACAGCAACCTATGGAATATCCATTTCCGTACTGGGAAGTATATCAGTTTTATCTCATCTGTTTTTTTTTTCATTAGTGTGCAAAGCCGGCTGGTGATTCATAAAGTTGGTGACATGTACATCACATAATATTTGTCCAACACATCATACACTGTATTGCAATTTGCAGCAGCTGCAGCCATGCCAGTGTTCAAAAAAGTTTGACCTAGGTCATGTGACTTGACAAGATGTGGTTTAAAAATGTAACTTGAGTTAAGATGCAGGGACACTGACACAGTGTATTGGTTACAGCCTGGTACTAAATTTAATTGTGATGTGATGATTTGATCTTCATGTGGCTTCAGTGGGACAGCTTGCTAGCTGCTAATCAGCATATATGATGGGGTGAAACAGCCATGGCTTAAACATAAATTGTTACTGCTGCAATCAAGTTTAATAAGTCCTTCATTTCTTTTTTTAGGAAACATCCAGATGCTTTGCGGTGTCATAGTTGTCTTATCCAAATAACTTGTTCAACATCAAACCCCACCGGGCTAGCAGACATGCAACAAGTAGTATGAATTGACGATGACCATGAACATCATTACTGGACTGGAGAAGGATGCAGATGAAATCTGTGAAGAATTAACCAAGCAATATTGCAAACCATTAATGAGACCTACTTGCAAATGATAATCCCCTCCAAAAAAATACTTACCTTCATTGGCATGAGAGTATGCCAATTTCAATGACACAATTTCTCATCAAGCACAGGAATGCACACACCAACAGTATGTGAGTGACCTGTGACACAAAACAATACAATGAGTACATGTATATATATCATTGATGTCAACCCCCCCAAAAAATACATGTATATATATATATATATATATATATATAGATATATTCTATTCAAATAAACTTTGTTAATGCATCAGTCAGGGTTCTTCTACAGCAAAAAAAGTGAGGAAATTCAATTTTAGGATTCCAACCCCCAGCCCACCCCTACCAACAGGCATCGGGGTGTGCGTTTGGGTCATCGGCCTTAACTCTCACCCCATCCCATATGTAAACAAGCTGAGGTGGTGCAGTGTAGGAGAATGGGGTGAGAGTTAGGGTTGATGACCCCAACGCAAACCCCAATGCCTGTTGGTGGGGGCGGGCTGCGGGTGGGGTGCAAGGGGTTGGAACCCTAAAATTGAATTTCCTTGCTTTTTTCACTATAGAAGAACCCTACCTGATGCATTGATGAAGTTTTTTGCATAGAATTGCCTTATTTTTTAAGAAAGAATAGAAAAGTAGAAAGTTGCACAAGTTGGTGGGAGGGCCCCGTGCTCCCACCAACTAAAAAGTACATTGACAACAGCAAGACCAGCCACCAAACAAATGTTAATCTAGTAGAGCAATAGAAAACGCTGTCCACAAAACGTGAACTGCACCACACAATATCTCCACAAAAAATATATTGTCTGACACAAAAACACCACTATTGACATCTACAGGACATGTCGTCAACACCCTCCAAATTTCAAGTAAAAAGACCAAGATGAGTCTGAGATATAACATGTCAAAATGTGAAATTTTCATTTGTCAGAGTGGCACAGTTCCACACCTGTTGACATTTTACAAACATAACAACTGAAAACTACATCCATGACACTAAGACTAGGCACCCTATCAATTTCAAGCCACTAGCACAATCCAAAAAATGGTCTGCAACATGTAAAGTGCAGTACGCAATATCTCCATAAAACAATTTTCCACGGACATGTAAACACCATAATTCACATCTACAGGACATGCCGTAAACACTCTCCAAATTTCAAGTAAAAAGTTGGCAACAAGATGGAAGATCTGGAGGCTGTCGGGGTGCAATCAGACCTGGACATTGTGGCCATCACAGAAACCTGGTGCAATGATAACCATGACTGGGAGATGGCCATTCCTGGCTACAACATATTCAGAAGAGACCGGGCAGGTAGGAAGGAAGGAGGAGTGGCACTGTATGTGAAAAATGACATAAGGGCCACAGAGATCCAGGAGGAACAAAATGGGGGAGAGATACTGTGAGTTAAGCTGGAAAGGAAAATCGGGCCAGCCATCCGCACAGGTGTGGTCTATAGACCACCAGCCCAGGAGGAAGAAACAGATAGGGAGCTTATGCTAGCCATCCAAAGGATGGCAGACATGGGTGAGGTAGTACTGGTTGGAGACTTCAATATTCCAGACATGGACTGGAGCCTCCCAGCAGCAGCAGCATCAACTAGGAGCAGATTTATCCTGGACTCCCTTCAGGGTGCCTTTCTCAAGCAATTGATCATTGAACCAACTCGGCAGAAGGCAATACTGGACCTTGTGCTCACAAACAGGGACAGTGTGATGGGGGTAACAGTGGGGGAGCACCTGGGAACAGTGACCACCAGTCATTGTGGTTTGAAATCAGAAGGAGCAGAACCAAACCACACAAAACACATATCCTGGATTTTAGGGGCAGACTTTGGGAAAATGGGAGATACTTGAAAGAGGCATTAAGGGAATGGGGCAGGAATCAGGGTTGAGGAACAGTGGGCAGTATTTAAAATGGGGATTACAAGAGCAACATAATTATGCATTAAGTAGGTTAGCAAGAGGAAAAGGAAGAGGAGGCCATTATGGTTTTCCAGAGAGGTAGCAAAGCAAGTGAAAGCCAAAAAGATTGCATTCAGGCAATACAAAAAGACACAGGCAGAAGGGGATAGGGAGAAGTATCAGGAGAAACAAAGGGAGGCAGTGAGGTCAGTAAAGGAAGCCAAAGCTCAGACAGAAGAGCACATTGCAAAATCAGTGGATAGAGGGGACAAAACCTTTTACAGGTACATAAGTGAAAAAAGAAAGGCAAAGGGAGGGACAGTGAGACTGAAGGGGGAGGATGGGGACCACGCGGAGGATGACAACAGTAAAGCTGACATACTGAACAGGTATTTCTGCTCAGTCTTACTGAGGAAGAGGAGGGTAATGGGTCTGAAGGGAGTACAAGAGGTGAGACTGGTGCAAAAATGGACACAAGTCCCTTTACCTCAGAAAGGGTCCTGAAGGAACTGGAAATAATAAGAGTTGATAAAGCAATGGGGCCAGATGGGGTGAACCCCAGGGTCCTTAAAGAACTGAGAGAGGTGGTGGCTGAACCTCTGGCTATCCTGTTTAGCCAATCACTGGACACAGGGGAGGTACCCAAAGACTAGAATACAGCAGATGTAGTTCCCTTCTACAAAAGTGGGACCAAAAGGAAGTGGGGAACTACAGACTAGTCAGCCTCACCTCGGTAGTGGGGAATATCATGGAAGCATTACTGAAGGGGAGATTGGTGGAACATCTGGTTGTCAATGGACTGCAGGATCCAAGGCAGCATGGTTTCACCAGGGGAGGTCATGTCAGACCAACCTCATTGAATTTTTTGACTGGGTGACTAGGGAGGTGGATCAGGAGGGCAGTGGACATGGCCTATCTGGACTTCAGCAAGGCCTTTGACACTGTGCCACATAGAAGACTATTACACAAACTAGGGAATATGGGTGTGGGCAGGACAGTAGTGTGGTGGGTAGGTAACTGGCTGGGTGGCAGGACACAGAGGGTGGTGGTAAATGGCTGTCACTCCACAGAGGGAAGAGTGACCAGTGGGGTACCACAGAGATCAGTGCTGGGACCGGTCCTATTCAACATCTTCATCAGTGACATTGTGCAGGACCTAGAAGACAGAATGTCACTGTTCGCTGATGACACAAAGCTCTGTAACAGAGTAGACATACCAGAGGGTGTAGACAGAATGAGAAGGGACCTGCTGAAACTTGAAGAATGGTCAGGGGTTTGGCAGTTGAAATTCAATGCAGAGATAATGCATATGGGGCACAAAAACCCTGATACAATATATCAGTTGGGGGGTGAGGATATAGCATGCACCAAGCAGGAAAGGGATCTTGGGGTTATCATCTCTGATGACCTCAAGGTAGGGAAACAGTGTGACAAGGCAGCAGGTAAAGCAAATAGAATGCTGGGATGCGTAGGCAGGAGTATCACCAGCAGGAAAAGAGAGGTCATGATTCCACTATACAAGACACTAGTGAGGCCCCACCTGGAGTACAGTGTACAGTTCTGGAGACCTTACCTACGTAAGGATGTAGACAGGGTAGAGAAGGTTCAGAGGAGGGCAGCAAAGATGGTACATGGATTGCATCACAAGTCCTATGAGGACAGGTTGAAGAAATTGAATATGTACTCCCTGGAGGAGAGGAGGGAGAAAGGGGACATGATAAAGACATACAAGTATCTTACAGGGAGGAACAGGGTGCAAGAATACACTACTTTTAAGCAAAAAAGATGTTCCAGGACTAGAGGGCATGGGATGAAGTTGGAGGGAGGACAATTCAGAGGAAATGTGAGGAAGAATTTCTTCACAGAACGGGTGGTGGACAAGTGGAACACCCTGCCTGAGGAAGTGGTGGGGGCTGAAACAATCACGGGATTTAAGAATGCATGGGATAGACTTAAAGGAATTCTGGAGGTCAGGGGTAAGGGGCAACAGAGTTCTAGGAAAACATAAACTGGAGTTACAAACTCAAATGGGCAGACTAGGTGGGCCATAGGCCCTTATCTGCCGACACTGTCTATGTATCTATGTAAGACCAAACCATTTCTGAGATATTCAATGTTAAAGATTGGTAAAATTTCCCTATCTATTCCATTATAAAAAATCTGGCCATCTTGTCCCTCCCTCACGATCAAAGAATCTCACGATCAAAGAATTTGCAGGGTCATGACCAAAGAATAAAAACTGTTGTAATTTAAAAAATTCAAAGAATTGTAGTAAACCACCACCATGGTTCATCAGAACAAAGCCCCCTGAGTAAAACCCACCTTCATTTGTCTTTCTAGGACACCCCTGGGCTGAGAAAATTAATTTTTTTATCTGGCCATCTCATCCCTCACTCACGATGCACAATCGTGATCAAAGAATCTCGCAATCAAAGAATGTGCAGGCTCGTGATCAAAGAAATTGCTCGCTCACAAACAAAGAGTGAGGGACAAGATGGCCAGATTTAAAAATGTATTTTCTCAGCCCAGGGGTGCCCTAGAAAGTTAAATGAGGCTAGGTGTTGCTCAGGAGACTTTGATCTGCCCCATCAGAATAAAAAAATCGTATTTAAAATATCCCTGGTAGTCTAGCACCCCCCCATCATGATCAAATAGATAACGCTCTCTAGTTGCTCCCCAACGTCTATGCCATAAATATTGCTTTTTTTATATTGCTGGTAGTCTAGTTGCCCCCCCGATCTGTATAAAATTATAATTGTAAGTAATATCCCTGGTAGTCTAGTGGCCCCTACTCCATTATAATAAAATATATAAGCATCTTCAATTTCCTGGTAGTCTAGTGTCCCCCCCATGTGTATTTGATAAAGATTTCTTTTTTTATATCCCTAGTAGTCTAGTGGCCCTACCGATCTGTATTAAATTATAATTATTTTTCATATCCCTGGTAGTCTAGCGACCCCCCCCATCATAATAAAATAGATAAGGATGTCCAATTTCCTGGTAGTCTAGTGGCCCCCACTCCCCACCCAGCTGAGCCAGCCCACCCAGCACCCCCCACCCTTTCCCAGCTGGTGACTGGCACAGCCCACCTCTCACCTCCACAGCCAGCTGCTGACTGTGTGTATTATGAGCTCTAATGCAAAGAGGCGCTCCGAAATTTCTGAGCACTTTGTGTGATCTTAAGTGTGACCCCCTTCCCGGAGTTAGTTATATTAGTTGAGGGGTTTGGGGGTGCAGATCCATGTAATGGGTGTGCAGGGGTGGAGCCCCCCACAAAAACAATAATTATGCTGTTTTCAATATATCGTGCTGTATTGGCAGTGCGATATATTACTAGAGCATAATGTCTTGAAACATTATGACCCCATGCTAGGTCAAGCTACAAATCTAGGGACATGGCTAATGGAGCTGCTGCTTCAAACTACAGGTCTGAGACCTTGGATGAAGAAAGTTCTGACTCAGCTTATGCTTTGGGCAGGGCCAGTAGGGCCGTGTACAAGGAAAGCGTAATTGATCTTCTGTTTCATGTAAGGCTGCAGGGTCCTGTGGGAAGAAAGCTGTGACTGAGCTCTTACTTTTTCATAGGACTCTACAAGAAAAAAGTTATAACTGCCTTGTGTGAAGAATATTATGACTGATTTCTTGCTTTGTGCAGGGCTCACCTTGATAAACTCCAGTGCATGTTATCATTGAGACCTAAATGTTCACTTGCACCAAGTTTGGTAGCTTTCTCTGCCACTTAAATCTATGTATTCCTCTAAAGAGCCACAGGGTGACATACAAACCATTGAGGTAGAGGACATCAAATGAACACAAGTAGGGGACGCAATAACTATTCAACCAAAGTCCACTTATGTTCCACCAACAAGCCCTGTTTTGTCTACATTTGTTAAAAAAATGTGAGATGGACTTACAAAAATAAAGTCCCAGAGATAACTATTACAAGAACTGTATATGGAAAGAACCAGAAGCCTTTCGGCATTTATTATGTCACACAGAGAAAATCCCCAGACGAGGGAGTAGCAGTGGTTATAATGGATACCAGTAAATCTGTTTGTGAAATTGGTGGTTGCTACTTCAAATAGAAGATTGGCTAGGAATATAGCCAAGACAGTCAGAGAATATGTGAGCATGTATTGAGGAGGTTATAACAGGTGCAATATCACAGGATGTTTGTAATGTCCTCACAGTGGGCTATCCTGTCACTCCCATAATATACGTTCTCCCACAACTTCATAAGTGTCTTGAAAAATCTCTGGGTTTAGCCATTATTTCAGGCATAGTCTGGAACCTCTTTCTACCTTTGTGGACAGTTTTTTGCAGCCTCTGGTAAAGTAGCTACCTTCGGACATATGTAAATCAACTGAGATCATTACATTGGTGGAGGATTTGGCCATGCAAGAAAGCTGGCTTTTTGCCACTCTCAATTTAGAGTTCTTGTATACATTTATTCCCCGCCAGGAGTGCTTAGGTGCCCTAAGACTCTTCTTGTAGAAAGAAGATGCACAAGTCCCCAGTAACTGTGTTACTCTCCTGATTGTGTTTTCAAGGATTGGGTTAGAATTTAATATGCAACCATGGCCTCCAGCTTCGTCAGCCTTTATATAGGGAAGTGGGACTGGGATGTGGTTTATAGCTGCACCACAGATCCATTTATTTCAAAACTGGATTTGTGGCAATGCTATATAGATAACATAAAAGTCACCTAAATGGGCACTGTCAAAGAATTTTCACATATTGTTTCTTTCTTGGAATCAATGAACAAAAATCTGAGCTTTAAAGGTACTGTTCAGAAGGCTAGAATTATGTTTCTGGGCCTTCTGGTGTTCAAAGTGGGGGAAGCTTGTAGATACTGAGTTGTAAACAAAGAGACAGAGCATAATAGTTTATTATTGGCATGCAGTTACCATCCACCCCTTATTACAAAAAGTATTCCTAAAGGGGCATTGATTCAGATCCTTAGAAATTGCAGCAGAAGGGAAGAGAAAGAAAGAAAGAAAGAAAGAAAGAAAGAAAGAAAGAAAGAAAGAAAGAAAGAAAGAAAGAAAGAAAGAAAGAAAGAAAGAAAGAGGTATATAGGTTTAAGGAGAGGAGCTATAGTTCTGTAATAATTGGTAATGCACTTATGAAGGTGGAAAATATAGACCAAAATGTGACTCTGACACCCAAGGTGGAGTGGGGAGGTGGCCCTAGCTGCAAATGTATTACTACTTACAGCAGCAGGGCAACTGATCTAAGAAGGTCATTAACCAAAATTGTGGTATCTTGGAAGCAGATATGTCTCCTCCTCTGTTTGTTCATGAGCTCCCTAGTGTTGTATACAAATGTCCAAAATATATAAGGGATTTTGTGGTCCACTGTTATCACAGTGTCCTAATCCCCCAACCATTTGATTGGCAACCTCTACCACTGGTTGGTAAATGTAAATATTGCTCATATGGGAATAATGCAAAAACTTTTAAAAATCTACATACAGGCAAACATATTGACATAAGACAATTTATTAACTGTGGTTCTATGGGCGTTGTATACCCTCTAACCTGCTCATGTGAAGTTTTTTATGTTGGATGTACTATACTTTAGTTTAAAGCAGGTAAATATGTAAGAGCGCTTAAGCATGATGATTTATAAAATTATTTGGAAATTTGCAGTTCCTGATTGGCTAAATAGGCTGAGACCCATATGTTAATTCCCCAGAAATGCATAGGATGGAAAAAGTTCAGGCAATGAGATTTAGAATTAGGCCTAATCACATACAGAATTCATGAGCCATTTCACTCATCCCTGACTACCATTACACACATGGCTACCACCTTTACGCACTGAAAACCTTCAACAAGGCCTAAAAATTAAAATTCTCTAAACTGTATAAAATAAATTAATAATTAAGCATTCTTTCCTCTCATTATACCCTTCTTTCTTCTCATATACCCTTCTCACACACATAAACAAGCATTTGTCAATGCCGAATGTTGTCTTGCTGGCATTGGTAGTGCATGCGCTAGAGAGATACATAATAGGAATGGCAGTGAAGTATAGAACCAACATCAACTCTGCACCACCCTACAGAGAGTGACAGGCATTGGGGTGTGCCTTTGGGTTGTTGGCCATAATGCTCATGCCATTTCACCTAACCCTTCACTGCAGACTCTGACAAGGGTCGTGTTGTGCCTTGGGGTTGTCGGGCCTTACGCTCACCCCATTTCATAAGGAAGTATGTTGAGATGGGTGCAGCATGGGAGAATGGGGTGAACTTTGGGGCCGAAGAGTCCAAGGCACACCTGGGTGGCTGTCAGTGGCTGCAGGGTGGGGGCGGGATGCAATGGCATGAGCATTACAGCCGACAATCCAAAGGCACATCCTGACACCTGTTAGTCTGTACAGGGTGGGATGTTATGGTTAGAAACCCTAATGCCCTGGGCGTTTATTGGTATTTGCACTCCAAATTTTCAACATGGCCTTTTTGTGACCCCACCGCATGAAAGCATGTGGGACCTCTGCTCATGAACAGTGTCGCTGTGATTTTGTTAATGTGTCCCAAACGTTGATTTCCCACAGTGACCATGCCATTCTGCACCACATAAAAATGTCAGCTGCACCATTCATAAGGAGTGGTGAAGAGATGACAATGTTGAAAATCTGGAGTGAAAATATTAAAAATTATCGAAGTTACAAGTGTGCATGAAAACTGTGCAACATGCACTCGTAATAATCTTTTCTTGGAATTCTTTCACCAAATTTTTAACATAGGCATTTTGGGACCTCTGCTCATGAACAGTGGCAGTATGATTTTTTTAATCTGTCCCAAAAGTTGATTTCCCACAGGGACTGTGCCATTGTGCACCAGATGTGTGAAACCGAATTTCAGGCAGGATGTGAAAAATGACAGCTGTACTGTTCATAGGAAGGTGTGCAAAAATGACAATGTTGAACATCTGGAGTGAAAATATTAAAAATTCTCAAACTTATGACTGTACGTGGACACTGCGCAATACATGCTTGTAACATAGTCATTTGGTGGAATTTTTTCACCAACTGTTTAACATAAGCATTTTGGGACCCTTGCTTATGAACAGTGTTACTGTGATTTTCTTACTGTATCCTGAACATTGTTTTTCTACAGTGACTGCATCACTGTGCACTGGATGTGCTAAAATACATTTTGGGCAGGATGTGCAAAATAACAGCTGTAATGTTCATAAGGAGGTGTGGAAAAATGGCAAGGTTGAAAATCTGGAGTAAAAATATTACAAATTCTAGAAGTTACAAGCATATGTGGAAACTGCACAATGCATGCTTGTAACATGGTAATTTTGTAGAATTTTTTTCACAAACATTTCAACATAGGCATTTCAGGACCTCTACTCATGAACAGTGTTACTGTGATTGTCTTACTGTGTTCTGAACATTGTTTTCCTACAGCGACAGCGCCACTGTGTGTTGGATGTGCAAAAACACATTTCAGGCAGGATGTGGAAAATGACAGCTGTACTGTTCATATGGCGGTATGAAAAAATGGCAATGTGAAAATCTGTAGTAAAAATATAAAAAATTCTCGAAGTTACAAGTGTGTGTGGAAACTGCACAGCACACACTTGTAACACGGTCATTTTTTTGAATTTTTTCACCAAATTTGCAACATAGGCTTTTTGGGAGCCCACCTCATGAACAGTCACACTGTTGTTTCATTACTCATTCCCAAAAGGTGATTACATGCAGTGACCGCAAAATCACCTTTTGGGACTGAATAATGAGATGACAGTGACTGAATTCATGAGGTGGAGTCCCAAGAACTCCATGTTGAACATTGGGTGCCAAAATTCACAAAAATGGCTGAGACATGCACCAAAGTTGAAAACCCCCCATTTAAGAAATGATACAGCTTACCGGCATTTCTTCAGTTCGTGGTCAGCTTTAATTTATTTATTTATTTTTTATTTCAACTTTTGTTTACCGAATAAGTGTCATGAGCCAAGGCCCTTGTTCAGACACGACCCAGGACAATTTGTCCAGATTTTACATAGAGAATAATGGATGGTGAAGGGTTTGATATGATAATTTAATGCACACCCGAGTTGTGGGATGCTTCGCCCTCGGGGTTTATCAAAGCATCCCACAACGAGGGTGTGCATTAAATTCTCATATGGAAAACCCTCCCCATCTTTTATTTTTTATAATAACAGACCAGCAATTTTTCTCCAGCAGTTTGTGAGACTGTTTGGCCCTGCCCACATACAGAATGTTGGCCAATGAGGCAGCAGCATAGTTTGACTGGCATGGCTCATGAATGTCATAACAACCAGCTGGTTGTTATGGAAAATATCCACCTGGTCAGTACATTGAGAGAACTTGCTGACCAGTTATTATAGTTACAATAATAAATACATTACAAAATGACAACAAATACGATACAATATTACAAAACAACACATAACACTACATTACTTAACATCAAAGTGCATTACAACAATAATTGTCATAATGAGTTAATAACATTTACATTGCACTTTACTCATATAATATTGTTTTAACCTAAATTTAAAAACTGCATGACTCATGTCTTCTGAAAAGGTTGGTGGCAGACCATTCCAATGTTTTGCTGCCATAAATGAAAGAAACTCTCTCCCATTTTGGATTTCCTTTTTGGAACCACTAACTTAATAGTTATAATTGAGCTCAATGATCTTTCTTGCTCCTTAAATTGATAAAACAAATATAAAGGGGATTTAGTCTTTTGTTTCACAACATTATCTGTAAGACAATTTAAGTCATACTCAATATTAAACTTTGGAGGAAGCCAGTCCATTAACTGATACAACAAACAGTGATGAGTCTGATATGGTGCTTTAAATACAAACCTACATATACTGTGAAATGTAATAGTCAATAATGATAGATCTGCTTTTGTGAGATTAGAAAAAAGAAATGAGTTATAATTCATAGTTACTAATAGAACACCTAGCAATAGCTGTTCGAACCTTCAACGTCAGGGAATTTAGGGATCTGAAGAGCACACTTAATTTCTGATTAACCTTTTTACAGGATTGTTTAATATGTACCGCGACAGTCAGGTTAAAATCTAATACTATACCCAAGTAACTAAACTGAGTCACTTGTTCCAGTAACTCACCATTCATATCAAATATAGATAAAGATGGATTATTTACCAATTTTGGCTTAGAGCCAAAAAGCATGTTCTTTGTTTTCTTACTATTTAACAATAAACGTTGATTTTTCAGCCAAAGATCCAATTTATAAAAATCATCACTCATATCTTGATTTAAGTTTTCAACAGAAGCAGAACTACTATATAAAAAAATATCATCTGCATACATCAATGTATTTGTGTTATGACAAAGTGACAGTAATTCATCCACAAACAGCGAAAACAAAAGGGGCCCCAGGATAGATCCCTGGGGAACACCCAACTCCAATTTTTTGCTACTTGTTAACACTCCCCTATATTTCACACATAACAATCTATCAGTTAAAGAACTTCTAAACCAATCCATAGGGAATTCTGTTACACCCAAGTGCTTCAGCCTCCTGAGCAGCAAGGAATGATTTACAAGATCAAATGCTTTGGACAGGTCCATGAACACAGCACCAGTGAGCTCACCCCTATCCATTGCTCCAATGATGTGGTCCATGAACCTGGCCAAGGCAGTGCCCATACCATGATATCTTCGAAATCTGTGCTGCTCGGAAGACCGGAGACCACTCAGAAGTAGATAATCTGAAAGCTGCTGAATAACAATTTTCTCCAGCAACTTGCCCAAAAGTGGCAGCAAGAAGATTGGCCTATAATTATCCATTTCACTATAACTACTCCATTTATGAATAGGGATAATTACTGTTTCCTTCCAAGCAGTAGGAAATTGACCTGTAATCAGTGATAAATTAAACACTTTTGTTAATGGTCTATAAATATATAATGAAATCAGTTTAAGAAATCCTGGTCACAACCCCCTGAACTTTTATCAGTGGGAATCTATTTCAGAAGTTTTAGTACTTGAGATGCCTTAATTAAATAAAAATAAAAACGTGGATGATGGACAACATCTTTTTTAACCCAACAGATCTGACCAACACCCTTAAAGTCAAATGCTTAAGTAAATTTTTTTAGATCTGTGAACTTATTTAAAAAACACTCCCCTATCATTAAAGAATCACTTATAGGCACCTCATTTTGATACATAGGCCCGGATATTCAGAAGGGTTGCGTGTGGTGCAACAGTGTTGCACCACGCGCAACCCACTGATATGCCCCGACGCGCGGGAGTGCATCAGTAATGTATGCAGTGCAGGTGGGGGGAGGCATGCCCATGCATACTCTGCACATCCCGATATATTTTTTACAGTGGGGGATGGCAAACAGCAGATGGGAGGATCACTAGCACCAGAAACTTTGATTTATACATTAGGGGCTGGCAATCAGGGGGGCACCAGTGACCAAAGGTTGCAGTTGTGCTCCCCCAGGGGCTAACCTGCTAGGTGGCTACATTACATCTGGCAGCTGCTAGGGTTGCCTGGAGTTAAGTCAGGATTTTGTTTGCTGGGGTTTTGTTTGACCATGCTAAACCCTTTCACACAGTGCAAAGCTGCTGAATATGGGGTAGCATGGATAGTCATAGGCTTACCCTTGCCCACATACATACATAGGCCCGGATATTCAAAAGGGTTGCGCATGGTACAACATTGTTGCACCATGCGCAGCCTGATGCTCTTAGCCGCGATATTCAAATGGAGAATGTGCCTGCCACAATCGATCGCCGGAGCGCATCAGTAATGTATCGCGGTGCAGGTGGGGGCATGCCCATGCATACTCCGCATATCCGATATTCAGCCTGGGATGTGCTGAGCCCATTCATGTGCAACCCCTACTTCGCTGCACACAGTTGAGCCAAAAAGGAACAATGGCTGGCCACCCACAGATGAGCTGCCGTGTGCGAGGCACAACGGCAGCTGCCACCTGGTGGCCACTAACTCACTGCACCTTCATGGTGGCACCCCCCCATGCCCGATCGTTGGCATACGTAGAAGAATATAAACGTCCAATATCTCTGGTGGTCCAGTGGACCGCTCACAGCCCAATCGTGGGCATATGTAGATGTAAATATTCATCCTATATCCCTGGTGGTCCAGTGGACCGCTCGTAGCCTGATCGTGGGCGTTGGTAAAACATTAATGCCACCAGAGATATTGGACCTTTCATTTACTACATATGCCCGCAATCGGGCTGCGAGCGGTCCACTGGACCACCAGGGATATGGGACGATTATTTTCATACTTAAGCCAGTGATCATGCCACAAGTGGTCCACTGGACCACCAGGCATATGGGACAATTATTTTCATACTTAAGCCAGTGATTGGGCTGCAAGCGGTCCACTGGACCACCAGGGATATGGGACATGTACGATATTCTATGTATGCCCACGATTGGGCAGTGGGGCACTTTTCCGCGATGTGCAGGGGGTGTCAGTCCCCGACAGCTGCAGCCTGGCAGGGCACCAGGAGCAAGTCACTGGGGAGCGGTGCACCTGCATGCAAATGGGGCCATAATGACATGCAAATGGCCCCATTTGCACCTTGCATGCATTATGGCCCCATTTGCATGTGCACTTTTGAATATCGTGGTTGTTGCACCTAGTGCAATGGAACTTGCGCTAGCGCATCCCCCTGCTCCACTCTGGCCACTTGCGCTGGTGCAGTGCCACTGCGCCATGTGCACTACTGGTGGCCAGGATGCGATATTCTGCGATGTTGTGCCATGGCACAGCTCTGTTGAATATCACCCTGGTAACACTCCTGCGCAGCCATGTTGCGCTGCACCCAGGCTTGCACCACAGCCTGGCGCTGTCTGAATATCCAGGCCATAATGTTTTCATTATGATCAACTATGGGATCCAATATTTCTTTTATAGACTGCCAAAGCTTGTGTGGATTCCCAAAATTTTTACGTTGTTGTGATTGATGATACTTAGATTTTTGTTTCCTAAGTTTAATCTTTGTCTCACTTTTCAGTCTCTTATAGTTATTTAAATCAGCTTCGCTCTTTGACAATTTAAAACAACTCCAAGCATTGTTACATCTTTTCATTAAATTAAATAATTCAGGTGTAATCCATTTACTGGTGGAACCTCTTACCCTACATTTTATTTTAGGAAAATATTTATCTTGTAACACCTGTAGGGACTCAGAAAAATAATCAACAGCTGAGTCCACATCAGGAATTACTTCTAGAAATGACCAATCAATAAGCAATAAATCTCTCTATAAGCCCTCTGGGATTTCAGAAGTGAATTTTCTAAAAGAAATGAATCTAAAGGGTATTTTAACTCATTAACACTTCCATGAGCAATAAATGCCCAAATGATCACTCACTATATCAGGTAGTGTGCCAAACTTTTTAACTTTTGATGAATTATTAGTGAGTAGCCAATCCAAAGCTGAATGTTTGCCACTTATATTATTTAATCTTGTAAATGAGTTTATTAACTAGGATAACCCGGCATTCATTATGGTAGCCTGTATTTCAAAATTAACTTCCAGAATCCAATCTATATTAAAATCCCCCCATAACCAGTATATCACCCCTGTGTTTCAAGGATCCAAGATAAGAGAGAAAATCATCTATTCCACGTCTAGCTGTTTTAGGAGGATTATAGACTGTACAAAATTTTAATTTATAACAGCCACCCAATAAAATTCCTACAACAGCTATTCACAATCAGAGTTTAGGCTACATACTGAGGTTACTTCACCTAATTGTAAGTGTTCTTTATAATAAACTAAAATACCCCACCTTTTTTCTTTCCGGGGCAGTCTTTCATGTGCATCTTATATCCTTTAATAGCATATAGGTTATTTTTATTACAGGGGTTAAGCCAAGTCTCAGTCAGACTAAGCATATCTGGATCATATTGAATGGGCAGACTGGGTGGGCCAAAGCGGTCCTTATCTGCCGTCAAATTCTATGTTTCTATGAACTGGGGACCCAACTTAACATTTTTGGCTAGTGGTGGTAAGGAGTAAGGAAAATTTAAATGACCAGTGACAGGCAGTGAACACCTCCCCCCAGTAGGGATCAGCAGTGTCTCTGTACAACTACTGTAGTAGTAAATAAAATGTTCCTTTTTTATGTGGAATGGGGATTAAACGACTGAATAACAGGGTAAGGTTAAGTAAAATTAAACTGAAAAACAAAGGCAGAGAACACCTCCCCCTAGGGCTCATCAGTGCATTTGTAGACAACTATTGTAGTAGTGGTTAATAAAACATACTTTGTTAATATACTGTAGAATGGGCACTAAACAACAGGGTAACAGCCAGGGCAAGGATAACCAAATTTAAATGAATAACAACAGATAACACCGCCCCCCACAGACACTCAATAAAACAAAATCATGGATCAGCCAACTTTGTATAACAATAACTTAAAAGACTATACTGAGTAGAAAAAGGGAAAGGGGCTATCCTACTTCAGCCTTCTTCCACTGCCACATCATCCAGGAAGCATCCCTCACAGTCTTTCAGACTTGAGTTGTCACCGGGTGGGAATTCTGTCTGCATTGCTGTTTCATCCACCTCGCTGCTGTTAGAAGCCTTGTCGGTGCTGAGTCTGCCAACATCTTCATTGTCATCGTCGTCACTGAGACAAAGTTCAGTGGCAACACCATTAACTTTACTGTGTTGTGTGGAATGTGCCCCTCATGCATGTTTATGAATGTTAGCATGGACATATTTTTGGGTGACAAATTGGTCCTCCTGTCATGCACAATAGCCCTAGCTGAACTAAACACTCATTCCACACTGGCATTGGATGGTGGGCAGCTCAGGTATTTAACAGCAACTGATGCCACTGCTGGCCAATCAGTCACTTTGCTGCTCCAGTACAGCAATGGCTCATCAGTAATGCCATGGTGCCTTGTGTCCCACATATAGACCTCTACCATTCATTGGCTGCCCTGAGTCCGGCTGCCTCATCAGTCTCCTCCTCCTTTTCTTCCATGGCATCCACTCCCAGCTGATACAGAACATCCCAAATGAGATTACTTGCAGTTTTCTCCTGTAATGTGCAGGGTTTCTCAGATGGTTTTCCCTGTGAGCTGCTGGTGGTAGCAACACCTGATCTCTGTGCAGTTTGCACCGTCTGTGCCTTTTGCCTCTGTGCACCACATACCCATCTAATTAGGTACTCAGTCAACTTTTGCAGCTGCTCATGACCTCCTTCAATTAATGATAACAGGCCATGTTTATAGCGTGGGTCCAGCATGGTAGCATTTGTAAATTCATCTGACTCCAGAATGCCATAAATATGGGTATTGCTGTCCAGCACATAGAGTATGTGTTCCATTAGTTCACAACTTCTGCCATCCCCACTTGCCTCTATCTCTTACCAGACATTAACCAGTGTCTGCCTCAGCACACATGCAAGGGGTATTGATTGATGTATACAGGCAGTGTCCCCACTCACTGCCTGTGTTGCATGCTCAGATGGATGGAGAATGAGTATTAGGCCATCCGTGTAGCTCCACTGCTCTGTTGTTAGAGCAACGGACACTCCAGTAATGTCCCAGGAGGTGTGTAGCAGCAGGTAGTCTGAGACTGCCTTATACTATTCATAAAGCCTGTCTATCATGTACAGCGTGGAGTTCCATCTTGTCACAACATCCAGCTTCATACAGTGCTGAGGTAGATGGCTTTTGAGCTGGCGCTCCCACAGCTGGTCATGGGGTCATGGGCCTTTGCAGAATGGGCAAAGTGCACACAGATGTGACAGCCTACAGTCAGCATTTATTTAATTCCTGCATGGTCGAGGAAGTGCTGCACAACCAGATTAAGGCAGTGTGCCATGCAGGGCACCCTGGAAAAATCACCATCACTAATGCACTTAACAATATTAAAGCCATTGTCACTCACAATAAACTCTGCTGTAAGTGAGTGTGTTTCTAGCCACTCATCAGTCTCACTGAGCAGCACATGAAGCATTTTCTCACCCATGTGAGAGCCGGTTACACTTTTCATACTGAGGGTGGCATGCTGCCAAATCTCCGGTGTGTTGCTACCACCACAATTTTGCTTTGTGCAGGTTTTGCCAGGCAACAAATCAACTACCACCCCAGGTACATGTGCCTAGTGTGATGTGTTGCTTAAATATGAGCTTGAGCTGTTTGTCCACTGGTCCACATAGCCATGCTAAGATGGATATACTGTGATGCAGAATGCCTCAGGGCATGTATTATGGACTGTGACAGTGTCCCATAAAGTTCTTGCATGGCACGATTAGAAAAATAGGTTTGCAATGGAACCTGCCATTTGTGACAGGCGCAGGCCATCGACCTGCGGAATCCAGCATTTTCCATGAAAGAGAACGGTAATAGATCAATGGCCAGCATTTCACCAGGGGCTGCATTTAACTCATGTGCAGCAGCATGATTGGGGGGTGTATTTTGAGTGACACTCAAAGATGCTCTTTAGTGTGGGCTGCATCTTTGGGGCTGGTCAACCAAAACATGGCAGTATTGTTGTTCTTGTTGGGGTACTAGTTGACCTTTGAGGATGTGCAGCTCACATGAAACCAGTTATTTTGGGATTTTTTTTGCTGTGGTGGTTTACTTTTCTGACTCAAGGTGGGAGTGGCACCACCATTGTTACTATGCCCACTGCTAGAGAGAGCCAAAGATTGCTCATCCTTCTCTTCCTCTACCCACTCACTTAGCCCTCTCTCCTCTTGCTCTATTGCACTGCTCTCAGTAATGTCTAACTTGACAATGGAACTGGCACCCTGGCTCTTGCTTCCTTCCAGTGTTTCTGCCAGTGCACTGGGCGCCACTTTTTCAAGTGTGTGAGTTGCCCACCAGTGCCAAGGTAGCTTCCCTTTTTACCCAGACTAACACATGCTTGACACAGTTGACATATTGCAATGGTCTCATCAGCTGGATCAAGCATGTAAAAGTCCCAGACTAGGGACTCCACCCCAACTGACTTCACATGGTGATGGGACTGGGAGAGCTGAGCAAAAGACATGGAAGTTTGTGCTTTTGTGCTGCTTTCATCACTTCCATTATAATATTACTTTTAGGAGGGGGTGACTTGAGTGCTTGGAGACTTGCTGATACCATGACCTGCAGCATCTGAATAGGCTGCATCACCCTTGTGCTTTTTCCCCTCTGGCTCCCATAAGGGATCCAAAATGTCATCATCATGAGTACCATCACTGAAGATGTTCTTCTCTTCCTCCCTAGCACTGTCTTCTTCCACAGCAACTTTTTCTTGCTCTATAACCCGCTCCTTGGCGGGGAGCTGACTTTCATTATCTCCCTGATGCACCAACTCCAGCTCAACACTATCACCACCACAGCCAGAAATGGGGACAGTCACACCAACAGCCTTCTCCTCCTCCTGAACCACTGTTCCTGTACTGGTATCTCCCCTATTCTCACTTTCGTCATCCCCCACCAGCTTGGATGGAACAGATTTGGCTGAACAAATGTCACCACACTTATGCCACTGCTGCTAACTACTCCTTTGCAGCTGGTACCTGCCACAGGACCGGAGCCCACAGAAAACATTGATGCAGACATACTTTTGCTTAGGGCAAGTAGAACTGCCCTGCTATCCTCCACAGATTTCTTTGCTGCCTCCTTGTCCCCCCCAGCACCTCTCACTTTACTGTACCATTTCTTCACAGGCATTTTTATATGTTTATTCCATCTTGGTTGATTACTAACTATAAATAAAATCTGCAGTGCTGTCAATTACAAATCAGGACAGGTATCAACACTCTATAAAACTACTACAGTAGCCTATTCTATGAAAACAACACAATTTATTTTATTTTTTCCTTTCCTCAAACAGGAATTAAATAACACAGGGTAACAGGGCAGGGGTAAGCAAATTTAAAGAAAATAACGACAGACAAAACCTCACCCAATAGGGATCAGCAGCATCTGGACAAGTCAACTACTCTAATTTAGTAGTAGTTAGTTAATACAAATGTTTTCATATGTAATATGACAGGGCAGGGGTAACAAAATTTATACCGAACAAACCCAGACACCTCCCATAATCAGGACAGGTATCAACACTCTATAAAACTACTACAGTAGCCTATTCTATGAAAAAAACACAGTTTATTTTATTTTTCTTTCCCCAAACAGGAATTAAATAACATGGGGTAACAGGGCAAGGGTAAATAAATTTAAAGAAACAACAGTTAAAACCTCCCCAATAGGGATCAGCAGTGTCTGGACAAGTCAATTACCATAATGTAGTAGTAGTTAGTTAATACAATTTTTTATACATGTAATATAACTGACCAGGGGTAACAAAATTTAAACCAAACGGACCCAGACGCCTCAGGACGGGACCAGCACACTCTCTGGGCACTACTGTATTAAAATGTACTTTCTTATATAGGCTGGGTAGTCAAAAACAGCGAAACAGGGAAAGGGTAAGCAAATTATAATAGGCACACCACAATGCAGAGAAAAGCTCCCCTAATAGAAGAAATTCAGGGATCAGCACAGCAGTGTCTCTGGACAACTACTCAACTAGAAGTTACAGTACAAAAATTATATATAATTTCTTTTCACAGAAAAATGAATAAACAACTGGGGTAACACAGCATGAGTAAGAAGTTTTAACTGTCACAAGTGAACAGCAGGCAGAACTGACCATGAACCAAAAGAAATCAGGGATCAGCACTGTGTCTTCAAAACTTTAGATTTTTAAAAGGAAGAACAGGAATGATATACCAACGAGGGCAACAGGACAGAGGACTCATAAGGAGTAACGTTTAAGATGAAGTGACCCAAAAATTGTCAATACATAAGTAAAATAATACAAATAAGTAGAAGAGCAACATAAATATTGTAATGTAGCATGTACACATCACTTATTAATCACACCGAAACCACGGAAATAAAAATGAAAAATCACTGACAAGGACTTAAAATAACAGTAACGCAATAAGAATTTGTATGAAATCTGTTTTGAAAGATTAAGAACTTGCCTGCCCTGCTTTTACAGACTTACCCTCCCCCACTCAACTACATCACAGGCACAGACAAAACTAAAAACACTACTTACACTAAATATTATGCAAAGATCTAAACAAAAACAAATGTTCCCTAGCAGCACTAGGACAAACTGACTATTTTTAAAACAATTAGCTCTCAAAAAGATGGTTTAAAGGGGTTTTAAAGGGTTCTTTGATTGTGTTGCACAACACAAGGCTGCCCTCCAACTCTCTAGATGGTAGACTGTGCTAAAAACTGTGATATTTGACCTATTTACCCTCAATGCATTGCAAAATTCATCCTTTGAGACAAACTTCACTGGTGAAGTTCCAAAACATGCATTCTGTGAAGTTTTTGCATACCCACGAAATTTGTGTCAATGGTGAAGTTGTAGCTTTGGGACCACATCTGCAAAGTTTTTTCAAAATCCACGAAACTGCCATCGGTGGTGAAGTTGAACTTCACATCGGCAGAAAATTTTGCGAAGTGAAGTTTTTGCACTTCGCACATCCCTAAACAGTAATAAACAATGGACTTGAAATTTCATGCAAACAAGTACAACTTATAAATTACAAGTGGATCTTAGTACACAGGTTAGAAACATTCAAGTTATATAACAATTACAAGAGGTGAGGAGGCACAAGGACCTTAAATGGCAGGAAGCAGTAACCTAACACCTCAAAAGAGGCATGGAACTAGAAACTGGAATGATGAGAACACAACTGGTGGTCAGTTCAGAGATTGCAGGTGCACTGCCTGCATCTCAGAAGATAGGTATTTAATCTTTTCTTAAGGCTTCCAAGGGAGGAACAATTTTGCATCTCTGGAGGTAGATTATTTCAAAGGAATGGGTCAGCAGCATACCTCTCAACCTCCTGCCTCATAAATCAGGGACAAGGCTTAAAAAAATCAGGGACAAAGGACCAAAATCAGGGACACATCTTCAAAATTAGAGATATCCACCCAGAAAGCTGGTAGAATATGGGGCTTAGTGCAAAATGCATTTTCTAAAGAAGAACAAGTCTGTAACTTTAATGCTTGACATTGTTTTATGCTTACAGTCCCCACTGTTTAGCCACAAAAACACAAATTTTAGGAGGGACAGAATAAAATTTTGAGGCAAAATCAGGGACACTTGAGAGGTATGGTCAGCAGTGATTAAAGACCTCTTACTAGAGGCTGGCTTAAACACAGGCACCTCAAGTAAAGTGCAAGTGGAGGACCATAGCACTCACCATAGGGGTTTAGGCACAAGAATACCTTGCAAGCTAGGGGGTGCAGAATTTTATCATTTTAAAAAACAGGCAGAGAAGGGGGCAGGCCAGTTGCATTCCAAGGAGGCCAATGTAACATACAGGATATATCTCAGTGATATTCCCCTGGGAGAACACCCCCGGCAAACCATCCAATTTTATGATATAGTACTTTTAGTCCATTTATTTCAGCACCGCGAAGAGTATGGAGGATCACAACACCAAACAGTGGGACAGGGAGCAGAATGCTGTTTGCAGTGGCTAGCCATGCTTCATTGGTGAGGTAGGCTCTTAGGTGACGCAATAGACCACGTTTTTGGTGAAGCAATTTTGTCATATTATCTGCATTAACACTGAGCTAGAATTTCTGATCTAGGTATACCCCTGGGTACCTCATGGACTTGGCAACTTCTGTTTGGGAGCCTGTAGAGATAATGTAGTCAGAGTTAACAAGTACTGTCTTTCCTTTCCAACTTATTAGCAAACAGCCATCTTTCTTACTGTCTTCCACTTCACCTGCTGGCAATCACAAGGGAAGACAAAGACTTGGGCATCATTATCACAGATGACCAGAAATTGTCCAAGCAGACCACTAAAGCAGTAGGTAAGGCTAGAGGGATGTTGGGGTGTATTAGTAGGGGTATCGCAAGTTGTAAGTGGGAGGTAATAATCCCTCTTTACAAGATACTGGTTAGGCCCCATCTGGAGTACTGTGTGCAGTTCTGGAGGCTGCACCTGCACAAGGACAGTAACAAAATGGAGGCAGTCCAGAGAAGTGCAGCCACAATGGTGCAGGGACTGCATCAGAAAACATATGAGGAGAGAGCAATGGAGATCAATATGTATACCCTAGAGCAAAGGAGGGAGAGAGGTGATATGATCAAAACTTTCAAACATCTTAAGGGCATTAACAAGGTGAAAGAGTCTAGCATGTTTCAATATAAGAAAAATAACAGGACAAGAGGACACAGCAAGAGATTAGAGGGAGGCCGGTTAAGGGGTAATATGAAGAAGTTCTTTCTCACAGAAAGGGTGGTAGATGCATGGAACAGCCTACCTCAGGAAGTGGTCAATATAAATACAGTGCAGGGCTTCAAACAGGCATGGGATAGGCGAGGGATAAGGGAGCAATACAGATGAGCATGAATAGATAGGCCATTGACAGAGTACAGGCCTATGGCACATTCAAAAGTTAGAAAAAAGGGGCAGACTGGATGGACCTTGTGGTCCTTATCTGCTCTCATCTTCTACGTTTCTATGTTTCTGAAGTCATTCTTGAGATCACTGCTGATCTGATTGGACTCATTGAAATTTCTATACAGCACAGCATAATCAGCATGTAATTGTAGGTTGGCCCCTCTGCAATTATCAGGTATGTCATAAACAGCAGAAAGAAAAGTAGGGGACCCAGTTTTGAACCTTTGGAGACTCCATCCATAATAAGTCTTAATGATGATAGTCCACTCTTACCCAATATTGAACCTTGGGGGATTCCATCTGTAAAAAATCTTAACGATGATAGTCCACCCTTCCACTTTACCTGCTATTTCCTGCCAAACAAGCAGTGTTTGAACCAGCCACAGGAGAGACTATCAAACCTAGCTGCTGTTGTTTAGCTAATAGGAGGCTATGATTAACCAGGTGAAAAGCCTTGGTGAGCTCTATAAAGACCACACCAGTCATGAGCCCACCATACATTGCACCATGTATGTCAGAGGACAGCTGTATCAAAGCTGTGTCAGTGCCATTGTGTTTCCTAACTCCATACTGCTTGTGTGAGAGAGAGAGAGAGAGTGAGAGAGAAAGAGAGCGAGAGAGAGAGAGAAAGTATTGTTGGAGTTGGCTGTAGATCAACCTCTCTTGAACTGTAACTAAGTAACATAGTAGAGGAATGGGATGGTAATTCTCTACTGGTTCTTTAGGAAATTTGTGGATGGTTACTACCAAGACCACTTTTCACCTTTCAGGGATCCCCCCCCAATTAAGGACCTATTAAAGAGCACTTGGAGAGGGGAAGCAATGACTGTGGCAGCTAATTTGGGGACTTTAAGTTTGAGCTTCTCGTAGCCTGATGAACCATCCATTTTAACTATCTCAGTTTGGTGAGTAATCAGACTGAAGTGAAATTCAGGGGATTGCCTCCTGCTTTTCTCTTGGCCTGGGGAGGGGGGATGGGGAGGCAGACCATTGGTGAAAGATTTAAATCTATGCAAGCCAGTGACAAAACTGTTGAAGGCATTAGTAGTATTTGGTGGGTCACTGACTAATTGGGTGTCAGCAACAATATCATGTACTGGTGGCCCAGAACAACCTTTCAGTAGACAGTTAACCTGTGTCAGAAGATTTTAGCATCAGAAAAGTCTTTTTTTTTATTTTCCTGCAGATTTTCAATGTATTTTCTTTTGGTATTTTGTAGGTTCAATTTTCAGGCATTACTAAGCTCCTTGTATTTGAGCCAACCAGTTGTTAAACCAGAAGACTTATAGCTACTCCCATGCCTTATCTCTCAGCCTCATGAACTTTTTCAAGTCAACATCTATCCACTAAGAGAATGACCCTTTAGTCTAAGCTGCTTCAATGGGTCATACTTGTTAAAAACAGAAAGGAAACTATTAATAAAGAAGTCAAGGGCAGTATCAACACCTGGGACGTCCCTGATTATTTCCCAATGAATTTCAGAGAAGATATTTAGGAAGGAAGGATAATCAAATTTGGAGAAATCACATACCAGGATTGCTCTGGGAGAGGGTTTCTGAATATTATTCTTCCAAATACATAAAATCAGGTAGTGCTCACTAGGGGAGTGAGCAAATACTCCAGAAGCTCTGATTCTCTCTGGTTTGTTTACCAGAACCACATCAAGGAGGGTGTGATTACCAGTTTTGTTGCTCATTCTGGTGGGCTCACAAATCACTTGTGCAAAATGAGCATCGCTGAGGAAAGGCTTATAGCCACTGTCTATGCCATTATTCCAGTTTAGGCTAAAGTCACTAAGGAGTATTATTTCTCCTAGTGGATTGTCCACCAGAGTGTTAGAGAGCAAGGGAAGGAATGGTCACTAGGTGAGTATTATAGGCACACCCTACAAAGAGTGGCTTATGTCACCTAGGATTAACCTGATTAACAGAGACTCACTGGGAGAGTTTGACAAACCTGGGATGACAGCCAGAGTGACATTTAGGGAGGACCACTTAATGCTGATGGAAAAGTAATAGAAAATAAAGAGACATTGCAGACTCCCTAAATTATTTCTTTGGGTCTGTTTTTCAAGACTCTGGACTAGACCGTGTTGTAATATAGGATGTTGATCCAGCACCAAAGGTAGATAGGGTAGAGATGCAGAAAATACAAGTTAACCACATGTGAATACATTACAAGGACCACATGGCCTGCATCCATGGGTTTTAAAGGAGCTGGTATTGGTATTGGCTGGACTTGTGACTAAGATTAAATGGTCAGAGGGTGTGTCATATAGACACAGGTTAAAAGAACAGTGGTGGTACAGCCTGAAAATGAGAAGACACAGAAGTGACTTAATAACAGCATACAAGGCCTTGTCCAATACAAACATTATGTAGTGCTCACACGTAGAACATAAAAATGTGAGTAAATTGACAAGAGGGCGTAATAAACGGCTAACAGGTAATCGTTTAAGAAATGAAAGGAGGAGAGGATGGTTTGCTGAGAGGGTAGTAGGGGCTTGGAACAATTGACCTAGTGAAGCAGTTGGCAGCAGTTCTCTGAACAGCTTTAAGCTCAAAATGGATAAACAGTTATTAGAGGGTAGTCTCAATGGCCCAATCTGTTAAATGCAGTGTGTACACACATGACAGGCTTGTGCCTACTCTTGTTTGTAAGTTCTATGCATCTACTCTCTGTATTTTACAAACAGCAGGACATCACCCCCTTTCTTTCCAGTCCTATCTTTCCTGAAGACACTAAAACCAGGAAGAACAATCATGTGAGTTTGCACAAAGGGTTTAAGACAAGTCTCCATTATGGCTAACATGTCAGAAGAGTACAGGTCGACCCAAGCAGAAAGAGTGGCTCCTACTACACAGCAGAAAGAGTGGCTCCTATTTTACAGCAGAAAGAGTGACTCCTACTATACATCAAAAAGACTGACTCCTACTATACAGCAAAAAGATTGGCTCCTACTATACAGCAGAAAGAGTGGCTCCTACTATACAGCTGAAAGTGTGGCATGTACTATACTGCAGAAAGGATGGCTCCTAGTATACAGCAAAAAGAGTATCTCCTATGATACAGCAGAAAGAGTGGCTTGTACTATACAGCAGAAAGAGTGGCTCCTACTATATAGCAGAAATTGTGGCTCCTACTATACAGCAGAAAGTGTGCCTCCTACTAAATAGTAGAATGCATGGCTCCTACTATACAGCAGAAAGAGTCGCTCATATTATACAGCAGAAAACGTGGCTCCTACTATACAGTAGAAGGTGGCTCCTACTATACAGCAGAAAGTGTGACTCCTACTATACAGCAGAAAGACTGGCTCCTACTATACAGCAGAAAGCATGGCTCCTATTATACAGCAGAAAGCATGCCTCCTAATATACAAGAGAAGGAGTGGCTCCTACTATACAGCAGAAAGAGTGGCCAAATGTGCATGGAGGGTTAATGGCAAATTCTAGTGCAGTGCAAAACTTTCAAATTCTGATGGAATGAAACTATATGAAATGTTTAAAAACTCCATCCAAGTCCATGGAATTCTGTTGGTAGAGGAATTCTAAAATTTTGAAAGTGAAATATTTTTCACAGATTAGCAGTCCATGGTGAACATAAACCATAGATTCCTTTTCGGTAATCTGTGCAAAGTATTCTGCAGTATACATAATCCATTGAAAGTTATTCCATAGTTTACATTGAAATGCTTTACAGAATTCCAAAAGAAATTCAAAAAGAATTTTTGAGGTTGTATTGTCCTTTCACACAAATTATGCTGGTGAAATTCTGCAATCTGCACAGCTCTAATAAATGTCCCAAATGTGAAAAGACAATACAGATTTGACACAGACATTCCTGCATTACCCAGACATAGGGTTATACTGTTCCAAGTTAGGGGAAGTCATCAGTTGGATTTGGGGAACTGATTTGATATTGTTCTCTAAAATAATGATCCTAAAAAATTTCGATAAATATATAACCCTTTCCCAAAGGCAGTATACATTTGCGTACCTGGTCTTGGTGAGTGCCAAATTAGGGATTTTAAAACTCTGGAAAGATCAGCTTCCTCTTTTATTTTCTACCTGGTGGAAAATAATAGCATGTTGCATATCCACAGAAAAGATAATGTACAGTGCTAGGCCCATATTATGGTCTATGTGAAAGTATAGGTCCCCTTGGAAGAATACTTAAATAATACATGCCAAGTACAACAGACTTTAGGCGAATAGAAAATGTTTTTAGTCACTAGCTCCTTTGACTATTTATACTGAAATATGTAGAAATCAGTTTTTGTTTGTGGCTTTAAAGTACAGTGAATTACTATATCTTGTTCTGCTAATTTTCTAGTATCTAATAATGACTCTCCAATAAAACTACAGTATTTTGGCTGTTAGCTCCTCTTGAGGTGAGATACTGTTGTATCTGTTGTTCTTGTACATCACTGTGTTTCTAAAACATCTATGAATTATTTATTTAGAAAACAGATTAATAGTGAGGTTTTACTTGAAAGACAAGGGATAATCATCAGGACGTTATTGAAGCAAATTAGTATAATAAGACACATTTAATAATATTTTTATATAGATAAAGGTTTTTTTAGCTTGCTTTTTTAATTTTCTTTCTGAAGAAAGCTACTCTATTGTGTTGTGGCAGAAGAAAGGATAATACTTTGGACTTTATAAGAGAGCTAAGAAACATTTTTGGAAATAATAATCTTGCAAACAGAAATTATATTTTGAAAAGTGGAGGCAGGTGCAGCACTGGAAAGGGATGTACCATCTATTCTGCTATTCTGGCCAGCATAATTTGGTGAGAGAAGCTGAGGTGTTCTCTATAGCTAGGTGTTCACTATAGTGAGGTGCTAATATGCCGACTTAGTGAACAATGGGAGCCACCGAAGGTGTTCACTATAAGAGGGGGTTTATTATAGAGGGGTTCTTTATAGAGAGGGAACACTGTAGTAAATGTCAGAGGTTGCATCCTTTACTTCAAGACACAGCTTTTAGCAGAACTCACTAAACAATGAAAGATCTTTGAATTACATGTTTTCTTTGAATTGTTTATATACTGCAAATACTATGTTTATCAGCCATATAACATTTTAAAGAAGGTGAACAAATGTACAGTGCATGTTTGTGGAGCATTTAATAATTTTATTATGAAAGAGAAACCTTACTCTGGTACTTAGTGTCAGGTTCCTTCTTTTCTAGTCAAATGCCCTGAATGATGATTAGATGTAATGACTGGAAACAAATCACAATTAAGCATTTACAAGTAATGGCTCTGGGCATTCTTGCCATTTCATGTTTGAAGGTACTGATTGACATTACTAGACAAGAAGGAACTTGATACTGAGACCACTATATCTCCTAAACCATAATAATTACATATATAAATGCTGCCTTTTCCTAGGAACAGTGACTCTTGAAAAGTTTAAAATGATTATTGTGAAGGAATATCATTGCTAAAAGGAGATATGAAGCCTGATTCTCAAAGCTCCTGAAATGGCACAAGGGGGCTTGCACCACAAGTAATAGTGCAAAGTGCCCCTTGCGCCAAAAGATGCACCAAGAACCATTCTCAAAGTCAGCCGGTGGCAACCACAGCCTACCTTCATCAAAAGGGGTCTTGTGCCATTCTTGCAGCACACAATGGGCTACAGCATGGTGCTTGGGGGCTTGCCACAGATGTAGGCTGCCACATCCCCTAATTCTGGATTCTCAAAACACTCCCAAATGGCAAATTTCTATATAACTTTAGACCAGTCAAGGCTTGTTTAAGCGTACTTAGAAATGTGCCCTCTGGAGTGTTGAGCACCCTGCATCCATGTGCTGTGACCCCCACCCCAGCCCCAATCCCCATATCATTGTATTTTACCTTCCCTGGTGGTCTAGTGGAACCCCTGATTCTCGTATATAACAGAATACCTTCCCTGTTGGTCTAGCAGACCACCTACTGCCCCATTGGCCTGAATAATAACATATATACATTATCTGGAGGACCAGCAGACCACCTCCCTATCCTCGATTGGCCCATAATATTAAATGGGAGTATTACAAAAGATTGACTTTCCCAATACTGAGTGTTAGAATCCTGAGACTGGCTGCCCAAAACTTGGAATCCCAACACTTGTTAATGTCCACGGTGGAGTTTGTTATATTAAGTAGGGGGTGCGGGGGCATAGCCCCTGAAACATGGAGGAAAATCTCTGCTGCGGGCAATTACCGAGTGTAGGGATTCTGAGTTTCAGCAGTAGGTCTCAGGATCCTGACACTCTGTGCTGTAAAAGTTGGTCTTTCATAGTAAATCCAATTAAATATATGTATATATGTGTTCCCTGCTAGTCTAGTGGACACCCACCCCCCACCCCAACAGGCAATTGCCCCCCCACCCCTGTCCCATCAGAGCCAGCCACTGGCACAACCCTCCTCTCCCCACTGTGGCCAGCTGTTGAGTGAATTGGCAAGGAGTGCCATGCTACAGGTATGCACTCATTGACTGATACAGCTGTTAGTCAATGAGCACATACTGTATACAGTACTTGCTCCTTGCAGTTCAGTCAGTGGCTGTTCATGGTGGGGAGAGGAGGGCTGTGCCAGTAGCCAGCTGGAGATGGTGGAGTGGTGTGGTGGGGCACTGCCTGCTGGGTGGGGGTGGGTGTCCCTAGACCACCTGGAAACACTTATATGTATTTAATCATACGGCCAATCTGGAATAGGGAGGGGTGCACTAGTCCACTGGGGAATGTATATATGTTGTTATTTGGGTAGATCAGGCAGCAGGGGATCTGCAAGACCACCAGGGAAGGTATTCTTTATTATAGGGAAATTGGTGGGTGGACTGCTAGATCACCAGGGAAGGTATATTACAATGATATGGGGATTGGGTGGGTGAGGGGTCTGCTGGACCACCAGGGGAGGTATTCTTTATTATACGGGGACTGGGGGGTCTGCTTGACCACCAGGAAAGGTATTCTTTATTATACAGGGATCAGGTGAGCCACTAGACCATCAAGGAAGAAATTTCTTATCATACGGGGATTGGGCGGGGGGCTGCCAGACCACCAGGGAATTCTTGGGGATATTGCTAGATGGCTGTCCATGGCTTGCAGCAATCTTTCCAGGTATGCTGTCTGTTTGGTGCACAACTACAGTTGTTGCAAGCCAGGGGACTTTGCTGCTGGGACCCTACCCAATAGAGCAGCTTGTATCAACCTAAGAGCCCTTTGAGAACTGAGCCCATTGTATTCAAGTTTGAAAGAAACAGCTTTTAACAAAGAACAAACAGAGCACTTTGGAGATACAAAGGTCTAACTAATTTATGATATGCTACATTCCTGCATTCTATCTAACAGAGAAATGGATTATAATCTTAACTTTAAATGCATGAGGCTTTAAAGAGGTATTTAGCAAACAGTATAAAATATGGAGTTCTATTAGATGTCATGTTCACAGGAAATGTTCTCCCTTTCAAATGAGTTATGCTATGATATTGTAGAATACTTGAAACAGCATCGAGTTTAAGGAAAACTGTTTCTCCAAGTTTAAACTGGACACAGAAAAGAAAGTTACACCAAAATGCTATTCTTATCTTAACTGATGCGGGGCTATATTTTTTGATGAATAAATGGTATATAATATGTTATTCACTGGTTGAAAATCTTGTATCAAAATTGAACATGAAAGAAATTCTTGAGTGAACTACTCTTTTGGAATGTGAGCTAGAGGAAGGCAGAAGCTCTCCCTCTCTGTGTGAAAGCTATACAATCAGCAGCAGCCAGTTCATAACTGGGATGTAACAAACTGTTGCTTCAGCAGTCCTATAAATATCTCAGGCAAGAACCACACTTTCAGAAGTTGGGCAACCACAATATTTAGGATATGTTACATGTAGAGATGCAGCAAAATTAAATTCTGCTGGTGAAGTGAACGCAAAATGGCCACTTTTCATTGTCACTCCACTACACGGAGTGGCCAATAGGAAATGATCACTTCACCTTGTAATTATTACTTCACATTGTCATTCCACTTTAACGCGAAGTAAGGTGCAATGGCAACAATACTGGCAGCCCCCCAGTGCCCCCACACACACACAGTCACCAGAATTAATTTGCATCCCCAAAATGCTACTGTCTTGTGTCCAGAAAATTCCCCAGTGCTGGCGATGTGAAATGAGAGGGTAACAAAAAATGCAGTCTCCCAGAATTAATGGTATACTGCAAATGCACAGACAGATTAAGATTGCACTGGGCACTCAAGAGATGCAGAGTCAGATGCAAAGGCACAACAACACCCAACCAGTGCTCACAAGTCACAAATCCAAATCTGGAAAAGAATACCTTTTGCCAGTTGGGGGGTAGTACACGACAGTAACAGTCCACTACCGGTAAAGATACCACAAAGCAGTATAAAAAAATTCATGCAGGTGTGGTGGATAGCAGGTTCACACTGCTGCAATTACTCTGGCACAATAAAAGTTGTCTGATTTAATGGTACTCATCGCACACATACTCACACACACACACTACAAGTATTGCACAGCAAATTGAAAACCTTTAGCAATACAACCAGATGTTTTAAACAAACTGAAATTATACACTGCTGCACCACTACAATCAGCTAAAAAATGTCAAGAAGTACTGAAAATATTACTGTGTGTACATTAACACAGTTATACAAGAAAAATATAACCAAAACAGAAAGACTGCCTTTTTCCTCCCAGTTAATCTACCTGCACCACAGATACGCCCCTTCCCCAAAGCACACTTCACAGTAAACAGAATGACTGTTCTAAATTAACATTCAAAATCCACACACAAACAATAAACACTCAATGATATGAGCACAGTAGGGTTTTCTACAATCGATGCACTAAATTTTGAGCAAAACAAATGGCTCAAAAAAGGTTTTTTAACAGCTTTTAAAGGATTTGAATCACAGAGCTCTGAGAGGAAACTGTCTCCATCTTCCACTACACACACACTACACAGAACTGAGGCTGTGCAGAACAATCTAGAGCCCATGTGACCTGCAATCCCATGAAGCACTGCACATTCGCCTTGGAGCTCAATAACAAGGAGAAGTGATGCGAAGTACATTGATTTCAATGTACTTTGCCTTAAAATCAGTGGAGAAGTGGTTTGGGGAAGGTGGAATAATATGAAGTCATTGTTTCAATGGACTTTGCATTCCCAATTATAATGTTAAGTACTCCGTTTCGCATTGCGGAGCGATTTGCGGATTCTGCGTTACTCCGTGAATCACTCCGTGGAGTGAATTTCGGCCACTTCACCCACCTTTAGTTACATGTCACCTGAACATCTGGTCCAAGAAGAAAAATTTGTTTGTGAAATAAAAGGCAAAGACAAGGCAAATGTTATATAAAAGATGCCCAATCTCAGAGTCTCTGGGTACTGTACATAAAAACCAACAGAGGGAACACATCAATAAATAGCAATAATCGTAAAAACTACAGTAATAATTCAATAAGAATACCGTAAATAAATAGAAAAAAAAGAAGGAATCAGGGACAGGCAATATAACAAGTTAGAACAGGGCGATATTTACAAAACAGGGTCAGGAAAGGCCTGTACAAATAGAATGGCCTTAAGGCATGCCTTGAATACCTCCACCAAGGTGGCCTCCCTTACAGATGGAGGAAGCGAATTCCACCGGAGGGGGCTGACGACACTAAAGGCTCTATTGCCGGCAGTTTTTAGCCTCATCCTGGGAATCACAAGGAGGCCCCTCGAGAAGGAATGGAGGGAGCGGCCTGAGGTAGCAGGTGTGAAAAGGTCTGCCTGGTAACCAGGACCCAGGCTGTGTTGGGCCTTAAAGGTGAGTAAGCCTACCTTGAAGAGGATCCTCCACCTGACTGGCAGCTAGTGCAGTTCATGCAGCTCCAGAGTCCAGCACTGGAGGAGAAAATAAAATGAAAAAGAAAAAAAAAGACTTTTCAAGAATGAAAACTGGATTTCAGTGAAGAAAAATACATATTTCCACAAGCTCTCCATTTAGACAGAGACCTGCAAAATACAGAGCCATGCCCCACTATAATACTGAGTATCTCTTCAGATATTTCTGTTTTATGACATAGCATTGGGTTGCAAGGGAATTAATTAATTGGTTTGCTAACGTATTGACTGATTGATTGATTGATTATTGTTACATTTTAATTTTTTTTATTACGTTTTTACAAGGTCTTTAGCCTCATAAAAATAGATGTATACAAAACAATGTTTAAATCTGGAAAATGTTCAGCAATGTAAATTGATTTGCATTTTTATCAGAAGTAAGCTGATATGTCTAGCCTTTGTATTTCATTTAATTGTTTTGAACATAGTTTCTCCACCTCAGAAATATATTGAAGCACTTTCTAATGCCCAGTCATTTTTAATAATTTTCTCTGTTTCATATTACTGTAAAATCTAACTTCTTGGCACCACCTGCAAAGTTTTCTTATAAAGTTATTTGAACCCTTTTAAAAAATAGACAGTGCAGAAAAAGCTGAGACAATTTTTTAAAGAATTTAAAGTGTTTAAGAGTTTTACACTTTAATCAAATACAGTGCAGTACTAAGACTGAAATTCAAGTCTTTTGTTCTGACAATGTAAATATCATTGAGAATTGTTTAATGTCATTAGTTATGGCTAAACTGTCACCATCTGGACTAGTTATATGCTATCTTGCTTATCAACATGCAACAGCCAGGGAGGTCTGCTGACAGAGATGTTTTCCATCCTGTTATTCTGCTATTACAAATGCATTTTCTACAAAATGACAATGCAAAGACTCTCACTTTACCACTCCCAACCCTCACCCAGTGGATGGACAGAGATAGTCATCAACATATTTGTAAAAGAGCTTTGTGTAATTAATTGCTAATTATCCTAAGTAACATGTATTCTATCAGTCTTGCTTAAATTAATGTAACTGGAATTAAATTTATGTCTAAGTATCTGGCACAGCAAAGGTTTTTTTTTTGTTATTGTTGTTTTCTTTTTATTCCAGTAACTCAAAGCAGTGATATACCGTATATGACAGATTTCATGAACTGGTATAAAGTTTGGGCTACTGTAAAATAAATAGGTTTGCCACTAAAAGGCAAGCCCAGTTGTCAGATGGCCCTCGAAGAAATAAGGCAGGAAGGGGGGCAGGTGGAGTTAGTGACCTCATAGTGTGTCATTTGACACAGATAGGGAGGCTCACTGCCCACTGGCCATGGGAAGGGGCTGGGGGGCCCAGTGAGAGGTTTTCTGGGGGTATATAGGAGCTGGTAGCCCTCCAGTGATCTCATATGCTAAGAATTTTTTCTCTTAGCATTTCGTAGGTGACTGGTTCAGGTAAGACACAGCTGTGAGTTTTTGCTTTCATTATGGGAGCCCCAGCTGGACAAGCAAAGGCGCGCTCCGTTGCCTGGCTTGATGGTTATGGGCCAGGGCTGGTGGCTGCACTGGTGGCCCCACGGCTGCTGGAAGCCCTGGGGGGCAAATGTTTGTAAATTGTATGAAGTGAAATTGGAAGCCCACAACTGCAGGTTTGCAGGGCCCAAGGCCGCAGTGGCCATGGGTGGGCTGAGGTATGTGAATTTTCTTTAAGAGTTTTAAATGGTGATATGAGCAGGGCCCCACATGGAGCAGGGTGTCAGTAAGCTCATTGGGCAGAGGTCCAAGGCCTGCATGTTGCTAGTGAAGAATAGGCCCATTTTGCTGGAGAGCCAATTGGTTGCAGGAGCAGGGTGCCACATGGGAGAGGACACCTGTAAGCTTGGCAGGCAGAGGCCTAGGGCCTTGTAAAGGTGTCCATAGGTTAAAAACACCCCTTTTTGCCATGGATAAGCTCACCAGGCAGAGGTATAAGGCCTTGCGTTTGGTGTCCAGTAGGCGAGTAAGCCCATTTTTTGGTATGGACCCAATTGGTTTCAGAGCAGGGCGCCATATGGAGCAGGGCGTCTATAGGCTCACTGTGTGGAAGTCCAAAGTTGGTGGGTTTTGGTTCAGGGACCTACGCCCATAGTGGTGGGCATGTCGGCAAGGCCAGATTCACGGGTTTGTTGCTGGGACCGTAGGCAACAAGGGAGTTGATGGGATGGCCGAGGCAGGAGCCTCCACGGCTAGCACTGTGATGCATGGGCCTAGGCCCCATGTGTCATTCCTGGACAAAGGCTTAAAAGGCTGCAGGGATACCGGGGCAGGCCTGGGACAAGGTTGCTCCATGGGGCACGGTCAGTGGTAAAACACTAACAGTTAAAAAAAAAAAAAGAAAGATGTGTTTAAGCACTTACGATCCCATGAAGTGTGATTGTGGGTGAAGTTGGTAGCAAGTAGGGATTGTATCAAAGGAGCCCATTGGCTAGAAGGAACAATGGAGGGGAAGAAGCAGCATGAGGCAGTCAGCAGGGTGTCTACAGCGTGTATTCCTTTGGGGTTGTTTTTATTTTCTCACTGGTTGTGGAATGAGCCATGGGAATGAGAATGGAGAAGCAGGCCTGTATGAGGTTTCTGGGGGGGTAGAGGCCTAGGAGGCAGGCAGGGGCTTCAGAGCTGGTCATGGTATGGGGCACAGGAGAATGTGCTGCAGGGGCTTTGGGGAAGGGCTGCAATGACAGACAGGAGGGAAGGCAATAACGGGTGAACTGCGAAGTAGAAGAGCAGCTCACTGAGAATTGGTTGCATGGTGGTGAGTGGGAACAGGCTTGGGGGGCCTGGGGAGTAAGGGGGAGGCTGTTTTGGGGGCCTTGGCCCACACAACAGTGCCTCTATTGGTGAAGTGATTGTGTAACTGCCTAATATTTAACAGGTTGGTGGTTCAGATCTTCGAAGGATAATTTTAAGGGGGAGCCGGGGGGAGAGCCAGGTTTTGGGTAACGGTTTTCAGTTGGAGAGACATGGTGGTCCGTCAGTACACAGGCATGGGTGTTTCTGAAGGAAGGCATGGGAGGAGGCAACCGAAGCGGCCAGCACTTATGGTGACTGGGTGGACCAGGGCAGCAGGAAGCCCAGACATGCATCACGAAGCTCCGGGACAAGATGAAAGGGGGCGCAGCAAGAGGGTGGCAAAGCACGCAGTGGGCCCTGAAGTAGGGCAACAAGACAGTGGACGGTATGGGTGAAAAGGAGGCAGGGGACTCTGGCAGCTATACGGGAGTGAGAAGGGGGCTCTCAGAAGGGGGGGGCCAGGCTGCTCAAGATAGGAGGACCAGGAGGCCAGCAGGGCCCAAGGCCAAGGTGGATGCACCAAAGCCCAATGCAGGAGCTGGGTAGGATGAAAGACACACAGACGGCAGGATAGGGGAAGAGGATTATGATACAAGCCTAAGGTGGCATAGGAATGGCTGGCACTGGGCAGTAGTAGTGCAAGACGCAAGTAATCATGTTGTCAATTTATCCCATAGTATCTCAACAGCAGACGATGGCACCAAAGAAAGCCCCAAGCTCCAGCAGCAAGATGATGGAGGAGGCCTCCAAGCTCATGAGCAAGATGATGGAGCTGGGAGAGGCAGAAAAAAGAAGAGAGAAAGAAGAAGAAAAGGAGTCAAGAAAGAGGAAGGGGAGAGATGACTGCTCAGGTGGGGGCAGGGAAAGGAAGAGGCCACGAAGAGCAGGGACCTGCCCCTCTCCCGCCACACCACTGGAGCCCGCACCAGTGCCAATAGAACCAGGCCAAAATCAGGGTAAGGACAATGTGGATGTCACAAATGAGGGGGATTTGAGAGAGTACTTGGAAGGCTTGATAGGTGACATGGGGGACAAGGGAGTAGAGAGGATGGAGAAGGCATTACGGGCCATAAAGAATGGAGGCAAGGATGGGGAAGGGGCTGCAGGAGATCAGGCAGGGAAGAAGAAACTATATGAAGGGCCCCCAGGATTTACATTAGGGGACCATGTGCCAGTTTTGCTTAGAGAAAAAATTTGGAAGGGAAAGTATGTCGACATCTTTGGTTTAGTGGACTAGGACACGGCCAAGAAATATGAGCAGAAGGAGTCGGTAGGGAAGTCGGAGATGGCAGTAGCACTCACAGTGGTGGGACATAAGGAGGAAGAGGTGATATACAAGGGGAAGAACATCGATACATGGCAGGCAGGATTCCTGATATATAGTTGGTTGGTGCTGGAGAAACAACCAGATCTGGCAGTTCCCCTCTTGATATATGCAGAATCATTAGGGACTCATAAAAGGCAAAGCTGGGATATGGATTGTTAAAATACAAGGCATTCAGAAAGAGAATGGCAGCAAAAGGGGACCTGAGATGGGATTGTACACATTCCAAGCTGTGGGTGCTGACTCTGTCTGGCCCAGAAGGGGGTACAGGGGGGAAGCACAGCAAAAAGGCACCCCCCCGGCTCCTGCAGTGAAGACATTCTGGTGATACAACAGAGCATCCTGCACTTCGGCAAACTGCAAATTCTAGCATGTTTGCTCTCACTGTGCGGGTTTACACCAGCAATGAGCTGTCGGCAAGGGGGAAAGGAGGGCAACAAGAAGATCAGACCCAGGAGCATTTTTTCAGGAAGGGAGGGGTGGGAGCAGGGAGTAGTGGGGGGACACCAAAGGGGGTTAAAACTCCAGTTATGGTTGTAATTGAGGGGGGATTGGGGGAAGGGAGATGGGGTTTTCCTTTGGCATGCACTCCCATAAATACGAGAACGGTGGTGGCTTGGACATGGGAATATCTAGACATAACAAGGGTGAATTTTCTGAGGAAGGGTTTCAAGCAGGGATTTTGTCTAGGTTTTGAGGGGGCATGCAGGGCAATGAGGGCAAAAAAATCGGGGCTTGGTGAAGGGGAAATAGGACATTGTCCAGGCAAAAATCCAGAAGGAGGCATGGACAGGGAGGATAGAGGGCCCTTTCACCTAACCTCCTTGCCTGAACTTCTGGGTTTCACCATTAGGAGTAGTGACAAAGAAAAAAGAGTGAGAATTTTGAATCATTCACCATCTCTCCTATCCGGAGGGGGGCTCAGTGAATGAGGGGATCCTGGATGACCTGTGGGCAGTCTCATTCATGTCCCTGGACCAGACAGTGATACTGATCCAGGCAGTACAGAGGGCATGGTTATCAAAGATGGACATTGAACTGCTTTCAGACTACTGCCAGTAAGGCCCAAGAATTGGGACCTGTTGGGTTTCCAATTTGAGGGGGGGCTATATTTCAACAAGGCCATGCTAATGGGTTACTCAGTGGCTTGTTCGACATTCGAGGCATTTAGCTCATGGGTACAGTGGATGTTCGGGTGGTAATATGGGCACAGGAGGGTGGTGCACTATTTGGATGATTTTCTACTCATAGTGGGCAGCAAGGAGGAGACAGAGGGGATGTTGGTGGATTTTAAGGGGATGTGTGCACGAATGGACATCCCTCTGGCAGAGGAAAAAATGGATGGACCGGCCCACCAGTTAGAATTTTTGGGAATTGAGGTAGACACGGAACAAGAATGTTTCCACCTGCCAGGGGACAAGATGGCCAGACTCAGGGGGCTTTTATCTCAGGTGACGGGGAGGAGGAGGAGGGTGCCACTGGTATTAGTTCAGCAACTACTGGGGCACCTTAATTTCACATGTAAGACCATAGGCCCAGGCAGGGCATTCACCAGGAGTCTGGCAAGAGCCATAGGTAAGGCAAAGAAACCACACCATTGGGTAGACATCACCACAGGAGTGTGGGAGGATCTGGGGGTGTGGGAAGATTTTCTCAACAACTACAATGGGGTAACATTCTGGCAAGAGGAGTGGGTGTACAACACTGACCTGGAGCTTTACATGGATGCTTCAGGGGCTTTAGGGATGGTGATTTACTTCAGAGGTGAGTGGATATCAGAAGCATGGCCGAACCACTGGAAAAAAGAGGGTTTACTGATAGACATCACTTTTCTGGAAATATTCCCCATACTAGTGGCCCTAGTGGTGTGGGGCAGAATGAGAGGAAGCACATACTGTTTTGGTGTGACAACAAAGGAGTGGAGGCGATAAATAGGCAAGGGGTTATGTGAGAAGGTGGGGTCGAATGGTGCTGTTGGGGCTGCAACTGAATTTGTCATTTAAGACACAGCATATCAAATGGATTAAGAATGAGGTGGATGACAGTCTTTCCCGTTTGAAGCTGGACAGGTTTCAGGATCTGGCTCCACAGGCAGCAGCACACAGGATCAGGGTCCTGGACCATCTATGGACGATTGGAGGGAAAAAGCCAGATGGTTGTACAGGAGGTCATGCGCACCCAACACGCTGAGGGCATATGAAGGGAAGTGGGGAGCTTTGAGGAGTACAGGGCCAGGGAAGGATGGGGCACAGGGGCGATAGTCTCCAAGGACCAGGTGATGCAATATGTAGTGGAAAAGTGGGAGGGATGTATGGCCCACTCCACCATGGGAGTGCAACTAGTGGTCATAAAATGGGGCTGCAAAGACAGAGGTTGGCCAGACGCCACAGCCGGAAGAGCAGTTAAGCACATGGTTAAAGGCTGGCAGAGGGGCCAGAGCATGAGGCAGGACAGGAGGCAACCCATCATGGGGCAACTGATACTGGGGTGGTTGGGGCCCTACAACATGTGTGCACTACAACAAAATAGGCGTGTTTGTTCAGGGCGTTTTTTTCAGTGATGGCTAGAGGGGCCTTCAGAGTTGGGGAGGTAGTGGTCCCGAGAAAATCGGAGACAGGAAAGGGCCTGCGGGCAGAGGATATTGAGTGGGGGCAGGACAAGGTGGTTATTCAGCTGCCTAGGTCCAAAACAGACCAAGGTGGTAGGGGCGAGGCAATAATACTGCTCAGACAGGTGCTGGGGGAAGTATGCACCATTATGGAGTTGGGAGGATCCAGGGCACAGAAAAAGGAATATGGTTCCACCACTGGGATGACAGCCCAGTGACGTGTTTCCAAGTAGGAGGGGTCCTTAAGATGTCCCTCTCATTTGTGGGGGAGGAGCCCAGTAAATCTGCCCCTCATTCATTCCGCATAGGTGCAGCATCAGAGGCCATAGCCAGGGGGGGATCCAAGGCAGAGGTATTGCAGGTGGGGTGCTGGAGATCCAGATGCTACAAAAAATATGTGAGGTGTTGGCGGCATGGTTTTCTTACCATGTTTTTGTCTTGTTCTTTCCCTGGCAGGATCACAAAGTAAAGGGTGTGGATTGTGGGGCATTCCTTCATCTATCAGAGTGAGAGATTCAGAGCAACCTGGTGGGGTGGGACACAGCTTCAGATGGACCTGGAGTACATGAGGGTGCAATGGAGGGGGATAAGGGGTATCAGATGGGTGCAACTGATGCCCTTATTGGAGGAGCTGTGGGTGCAGTGATGCAGGCTGGACTGCCTGATCATTCATCTGGGGGGAATGAACTGGAGGGGACACCATGGGGGCCATTAGCACAGGCCATAGTGGTGGACTTGGAAAGGGTAAAGGGGTGGTGGCTGGGGGTGGTCATTGGCTGTTCTGAGATTACATCCTGTAGGGTGTGGAGAGGTGCCAAAGAAATTAAGGGGATGAGGAAGGGTAGAAAATGACTCAATAGGAAAGTGGCAAGAGTAGTGATTGAGATGGGGGAATACAGCTGCAACACAGGGACATTTCCTTTGAGCTAGCTGAAGTATATAGGTCTGACAGGGTCTATCTGTCAGAGTTTGACATGTGCCTATTCCTCAGACCCATCATGGACCTACTGGGGATGGTTGAGAAGAAGGGCCCTAGGTACTAGCCTACAAGAGGGAAGCGCAATCTTCCATGGCAAGCAGGAGATGGATTCGTGTAGAAAAAGGGAGGAGCAAAGGAAGGCAATGATTAGGCAGAAGGGGGAAGGGGCAGAGCAACACAGGCTGGGGCAAATGCACCCAGGCATGAAGTAAAAAGGGGGGACTGATAGAGACCAGGGGCCAGAGCCTAGTGTCCAGACCTAGGAAGGTGGAGGTCCTGGTAAGTTGGTACCTAGTTCTGATGATGGTGTGGGGGGTCAGATCTGAGTGTTTGGACCCCGAAGGAAGAACATACGAGAAGAAGAGGACCAGAAAGGAAGAAAGTTTCAGATGAAATAATGGACTGATGTTAATGACTGTTGAAGGGAAATGTAAAATGAACAGAGATGTAAAACATACTTATAGTGCCACAATAAAATGTTGCCTAAGAGCTTCCAAAACAGCAAGTGTGGAGAGATTTTATTTCAGAAAGGGAACAGATGACAAGTCATGCTTCAAGAACACATTATGGCTATTGTAACATAAGCCAGGTTCTCTTACTTGCATACCAGATCAAAATTGAAATTGAAAATATCTAATGCTGTTCTGAAAACTCAGTGAACAATTTCAAAGTGTGGCCCAATGACAGATCTGTGTAGGAGGCTTATGGTATCTCTTATCATTCTTACAAAATTTCTCTTGCTGCGTGCCATGATTGTTTTTTTTTCTTGGTAGATGTTGCCACACAGTTTTGCTCCCATTTAAAGAAAATACCGACCAATACTCCTAAGTATTTTTTTCCGTGCAGTATTTAGTAATCGCAATGCTGTTTAGACAGACTTTTCCTCAATCCATCATCTTGCACTTTTCATAATACCTGCTCATTTTCCATTTCCACTCCCACTTCCTGATAGACATGCAGTGAATTTAAATTTCACCGGTGAAGTGAATGCAAAGTGGGCATTGTGAAGCCGATATGTGGAGTGGCCAATGCAAAAGGCCCACTTCACATTCTAATTATTACTTTGGGTTGTCATTCCACCTTAACACGAAGTAAGGTGAAGTGACAACAATATTGGCAGCCCCTCACACACAGTCACCAGAATTGATGTGCATCCCCAAAAGGCTACTATCTTGTGTCCAGAAAACTCCCCAGTGCTGACGAAGTGAAATGAGAGCACAACAAAAAATGAAGTCTCCAGAATTAATGGTGCACTCAGTCATGCATGCAGTGGTCACACACAGTCACCAGAATTAATGTTCATCACCAAAATGCTACTGTCTTGTGTCCAGAAAATTCCCCTTTCCCAGTGTTGACAATGTGAAAAGAGAGGGTAACAAAAAATGCAAAGTCTCCCAGAATTAATGGTGCACTCCGTCATGTGTGCAGTGGTCACAAACACTCACCAAAATTAATGTGCATCCCCAAAATGCTGCTGTCTTCTGTCTAGAAAATTCCCCAGTGCTGACAAAGTGGAATTGTACCGTAACAAGAAATGCAAAGTCCCCAGAATTAATGGCACACTCAGTCATGCACACAGTGGTCACACACAGTCACCAGAATTAATTTGTATCCCCAAAATGCTACTAACTTGTATCCAAAAAATTACCAAGTGCTGACGAAGTGAAATGAGAGGGTAACAAAAACTGCAAAGTCTCCCAGAATTAATGGTGCACTCCGTCATGAGCGCAGTGGTCACACACAGTCACCATAATTAATGTGCATCTTGAAAATGCTACTGCCTTGTGTCCATAAAACTCCCCAGTGCTGAAGAAATGAAATGAGAGCATAACAAGAAATGCAAAGTCTCCCAGACTTAATGGTGCACTCAGTCATGTGTGCAGTGGTCACACACAGTCAACAGAATTAATTTGCATCCGCAAAATGTTACTGTCTTGTGCCCAGAAAATTCCCCAATGCACACAAAGTGAAATGAGAGGGTAACAAAAACTACAAAGTCTCCCAGAATTAATGGTGCACTCCATCACATGCGCAGTGGTCACACACAGTTACCTGATTTATGTGCATCCCCAAAATGGTACTGTCTTGTTTCCAGAAAATTCCCCAATGCACATGAAGTGAAATGAGAGGGTAACAAAAAATGCAAAGTCTCCCAGAATTAATGGTGCACTTCATCATGCATGCAGTGGTCAGTCACACACAGTCACCAGAATGAATGTGCATCCCCAAAATGCTACTGTCTTGTGTCCAGAAAATTCCCCAGTGCTGACAAACTGAAATGAAAGCATAACAAGCAGTCTCCCAGAATTAATGGTGTATTGAAAATGCACAGACAGATTAAGATTGCGCTGTGCACTCAAGAGATGCAGATGCAAAGGCACAACAACACCTAACCAGTGCTCACAAGTCACAAATCCACATCTGGAAAAGAATACCTTTTGTCGATTGGGGGGGGGTAGTGCACGGCAGTAACAGTCCACTACCAGTAAAGATACCACAAAGCAGTATAGAAAATTCATGCAGGTGTGGTGGATAGCAGGTTCTTCACACTGCTGCAGTTACTCTGTGGCACAATAAAAGGTGTCTGATTTAATGGCACGCATCGCACGCACACTCACATACACACACACACACACACACACACACACACACACACTACATGTACTATGGAGCAAATTGAAAACCTTCAGTAATATAACCAAATGTTTTAAACAAACTGAAATTATACACTGCTGCACCACAACAAACAGCAAAAAAATTTCAAGAATTGCAGAAAATATTACTGTGTGTACATTAACACAGTTATACAAGAAAAATGTAACTGAAACAGAAAGACTGCCTTTTTCTCCCAGTTAATCTACTTACACCAAAGATATGCCCCTCCCCCAAAGCACACTTCACAGTACACAGACTGACTGTTCCAAATTAACATTCAAAATCCACACACAGACAATAAACACTCGATGATATAAGCACAGGAGGGTTTCCTACAATTGATGTACTAAATTATGAGAAAAAAAATGGCTCAAAAAGGCTTTTTTAAAAGCTTTTAGAGCAGCTGAATCACAAAACTCTGAGAAGAAACTGTCTCTATCTTCCACTGCACACACACTACACAGAACTGAGGCTGTGCAGAACAATCTAGAGCCCATGTGACCTGCAATCCCATGAAGCACTGCAAAATTCACCTTGGAGCTCAATAACAAGGCAAAATGATGTGAAGTATATTGATTTCAATGTACTTTGCCTTAAAATTGGTGGAGAAGTGGTTTGGGGAAGGCGGAATAACGCAAAGTCATTGGTTTCAATGGACTTCACGCTCCTTATCATGACGCGAATTACTCCACTTCGTGTTGCGGAATACTTTGCGGATTCCGTGTTACTCCGTGAATCACTTCGTGGAGTGAATTTCGGCCACTTCATCCCCCACTACATCCTGATCTTGTCCAGATGTTAATTCACTTCATCTGTCACCTGTTACAGTGTAACTGATCTTCACATTTTTGTCATCAGCAAACTTGGTGTTTCAACCGTTGTGCACTTCTCCAGGTTACTTATAAAGATATTGAACAATGTAGGTTCTAGGATGGACCCTTATGGGACCCCACTGATTAAATGTTTCCAGGCTGAGATTGAGAAGCTGCCATATATTATAATCTATTGTTTACTACCCTGCACCAGTTTTTAAACCATTTCATCACACTCTTGAATAAACTGCAGTACATTTTCTATCTTATGAGGTAGTCGCCTTCCTGTATAGTCCAGTATCAAACTTTTTTACTGATTTCCAGACAAACAACATCCACAGGCTTTCCCTTATCTTTATACTCAGGCTGTCTGCATGGTGATTTGGCACAAGTAAGCTGAAAAAGCTGATTTACAGTACACAAATACCCTGAGCACACTGATTTTGCATGTACTGTAAACTGTGGACATGCCCATTGGATACAGCTGAACTGAACACTCGTAATTTAACATAAATTCAGTGAGTCTTCCAATTTTACACAGCTATTCAGTGTGTATTGATTTTACACAGCCATTCAATGTACATTGATTTGACATAATGATGGTGAGTATATCAGTTTTACATAGACGCACTGAGCACACTGATTCCGCACCAGTGCACCAAGAGCACAGATTTAACACAGGCATACTGAGTACTTTCAATTTTGCACAGTTGTGAGAACACACATTTCATACAGATGCGCTGAGCAAACTGACTGTACTCTACACAGAGGTAGTTGTGAGCCTATTAATGTTACACTGTCCTGCTTAGCACACTAAATTTTAGAAACATACTAGCAGGATTTTTGAAAGGCTGCACAGGGCTTGTGTCCCACCCTGTGCCATGGGACTTAGGTTCAGGCAATGCACCAAACCCCTTTGCTGCAACTGTGCCCAATTTTCTAATCTCAGGTGCATTGTGACAGTTTCCATGCTTTATGGCAGCTTGTGCCGCATGTCCAGTGCAAGACCTGTAATTTAGGCTACCGGGAGTGGTACAGGCTAGACCATAAAAATGTGGTATAAGGTCCTGTGTGTGTCACAAGTCAAGGAAAATCACAATCATTGGCCGAGGAATGTCGCAAGCCACATGTGCCATATGTTTGGCATACCAGGAGCTTATGGCAATCCTGCGGTTTTGAAAATCTGGTCCACTGTATGTACAAAGTGGAGCTATTTCTTTTCTTTTTCTCTATATCACTAAAAGAGGAAGGTGCTGGGTCATTTCAGGTGGCTTTTGTCCCATGGATTCAAACTGAATAAGTTGGTTAGATTCAGTTCTGCCTCCTAGCATCATCTTCAGAGAGCCATGGGTTTAACATAAAGCCAATGGTTAAGCTTTATGGTGGTGCTTTGCCAGGGTACAGACCTTAACCATTACTTCATTTTGAACCCACACTGAGCTACCGAAGATGTCTGCAGATAAAGCTGAATTTAACCATGGCAGTTAAAATCACAAATGTAGCGGCTCCTGTGGCATGCTGTGCCAGGACTCAGATACTAGAGAAGGAAGAACAAAAAGTGGTTCCAGCTACCTTTAAGTTCAAAGGAGCTATCCACTACATATAATTCAGACAATCTTAGAAATATGTATAAAAATATTTATTTAATCAGCTTAGAAACATATTCCAAAAGCACAAAATCAGTACACTCAGGTTATCCCAATACACCCAAAAGTCACATAAAAAACATGTTAGCTGTGAAACGTAACATTTCGCACCAGGTGGTGATTCATAAGAGGCCTCTGCTCTGATGAATTGCCCCCAGTGCAAAACAATAGGTTTAGCAGCTACAGTAGCATGTTTTTTCTCTTGAACACTTATGCATTAGGCTCATGTGAGTGATCTATTTTGTGCATTTGGATTGTGTTTCTAAGATGATTTTTTTATACACATTCCTAATCTTTTTTGCATTATATGTAGTAGATAGCTTCTTCTTGAAATAGAGGCAACTGGTGCCACTTTTTGGTTTTGTTTCTCTGAGTTTAACCATGTTATAAACTTTGAAGACATGGGGCAAAAGCCACGTAAAATGACCCAACAATCTACATTTGTGGGTAAGCCTAATACAGTTCTCCTTTTGTGTATGTACCTTGTTTGTATCCATATTTACTGTTTTTGAAATAATGGCTAAATCAACATCATGTTGAACCCTTTTCAAAAAAATGCCCCTTTACTTAGGTCCAGAATATTTTATTCTGGTATTTTTAATGATGCCATTTAAAAGGATCAACCCTTATCATTTCAGGGTATTTCATCAGTAGTCCTTAGACAAAATGTTTTCAGCAAGTTTCAGATCTTCTGCATAGGAATTCCTTAATTGACTGAGATTATTGCCTTTGTCTGCAAATCACGCTGTCAGACCACATACAGTAGCATTTCAAACTGTTGGAGGGAGCCTGGGCAACAGGAAAAAATAGCTGCAGCAATGATCAAGCTGCCAGCAGACCTAGAGTGTTCATGTTGGAAACAGATTTGGAAACAGAATTTAATCCGAGCCGCATTTTTTAGATAGGGCAAGTGAGGTCTCAGCTTTATGGTAATGCCTTGCTGGGGTGCTGAGCTCAACCATCAGTTTCCTTTTATGCCCTTGTCTAGCTATAGAAGATGCCTGGAGATATAGCTGAGCTTAAGCATCTTATTCAGTTTGAATCCATGGGACAAAAAAACATGAAATTACCCAACAATCCACTTTTGTGGGTAAGCATGATACGGTTTTTCTCTTGTGTTCTCAAAAAATGGAATTGTCATGTTTAATGGGGCTTCAAGTCTTCTTGCTGACAACGCTCCCTCCCATCATATGCTGCAAACACTGGAAGAGCCCTATTAAACTTAGGTTCATTAATGATCCCATACATTACTGCCACACTCCTGCACTGTAGCTTTCAGATGCTCATTTATAAATGAGCAATGAAGACACTGCAAAACAGACTGCCATCATTCTAACTTTTTGTGTTTCGATTAAGCATGTCATAACAGGTAATTAGTTCAAGTTAGCGTGCATATGAGTGTGTGTGAGTGTGTGTGTGTGTGTGTGTGTGTGTATCTATGTAGACATGCGAACATGCAGGCAAGCAGTTCACAGCAGTGTATGATTTCCATCTGCTTCAACAGAAGCAGTCCAGGTTTAATAATAAAGTTCCAAAATATGCTATTTAAGTACTTCAGAAATATTGATGCACTGATTTTTTTCCGTCATAGTCTTAAATATTAATTTATAATAAATCTTGCTTTCCCAATTATACTAATAGCCATATGAGCCCAGCTTCTGATTTTTCATGTTCCACATTGAAATATATCAGAATGTTATTAATTTCATGCCTTAAAGATATTTAAAAAAAACATAGAGGAAAAGTATTTAGGGCAATTGTGCAAAGTGAGCTGACACCAAAAAGCAAAATCATGTGCACTCTAAAATATGGCTTTTATAACTAGGCATTCACTGCATAAATATATACTGCATAAATATATATGAATAACCCAGTATGTGCAAAAACACAAATCTGGAGAGGTACAACACCAAATGCCCTGATGTTTTGAGCTAATGCTCTTCATCAGAGAGTGCTGAAGCCAGGCAAGCAATGTACTGCTGCTGTCATGACAGCAAATAAGATGCTGGGAGTCAACAGAAATGGGGGATGACCAGAGCGCCTACAGTAGTGTGCGACTGGTAAAACTGTACAGCTGTTCATTTACATAAACCCTGCAAGGGTTTCACAAATAAACAAACAAACAAAACCACCTGCTGCCAATCCTCCCTCCCCCTGTCAAATGAAACCCCATCCCTGCGTCACAAAACAAACAAACCAGCTCACTGCCAATCATCCCACCCCCTTCCTGAATGATCCCCACTTCACAAAAGAGAACCACCAGTTGGCAAAGATTCCACCCCCTCTCAGCTGTATCTCATCCCTGGTTTCTATACAAAAACAAACTCACCCACTGGCAGAGATCCAACCCCTCCTGACTGCACGTTGTCCCCAGTTCCCATACAAAAACAAACCCACCTGCTGGCAAAGATATGACTCCCTCCTGACTGCATGCTTTCCCTGGTTCCTATACAAAAACAAACCCACCTGCTGGCATAAATCCCGCCCCCCTCCCAATCACGTGTTGTGCCTGGTTTCTGTATGAAAACAAACCCACCCACTGGCAAAGATCCTGTTCCTACAACACATCCACCTACTAACAAACATTACCTTGTTGTCGTTTTTGATTCAGTGCCAGCGTTCCATCTTTTCAGCTTCCTGTCTTGCACAGAAAAATACAGGGAGTCACAAACAGTTGGAACAGCAGCACAACTGTATTTGGAGCAGATGGTGCTGCATGTTAAATGCCAGTCCAGAAAGTGCCTGTGAGTGATTCTGTCTGGAGGGGGTAAGCAGTGTTCAGGTTTTCTGGAAATAGAGGACCACTGTGGCTGGTGATATGAGTAAGGCAGGAAGGTATTAATGAGGGACCCCTGATAAACTTTACTTACTAAACAGTGTTTGGCTTTTGGAGTTCCTATGGAACTGTCCCACCGTATATAGTCCAGCATTATGTAGCTCTATGACCCATTTTCTGAGAACAGTGCTTAAGGAGCAGCATTTTCCTCAGGTTAGCATTGGAATGAGAGAGAAAGAGAGCAATCCCAGGGAGCTCTGGGTGGGAATTTTATTATTTACAGTGTGTTGCTCAAGATGGCCCCTCCTTAAGATGGCAGCATCTCATTTACAAAAAGCTCCATTACTGACAAAAAAGAATGCAGATTTATGAAAAAACAAATCACTGCAGTGACAGCATTCAGAAGTGATGACCGTAGATTGTAGTTTGGATTTGTGCATTTTGTTTACAAAGTGTTTCACAGAATACAGAAGCAGCTATGCTCAGCAGTGAAATTTTGTTTCATGAAGTTCTTGAAGCAGCTCAGGGATTCAGCTGCATTCCACCAATCAGAGTTCATTCACCCCCTACATACAGTTTCTTCCCAGTTCAATCGCCTACTCTATTTTCAAGCCTGTTCCTCCCAAACTTGGCTAAGAGGTGCCTCTTCCATTTAACAGACTACATAGAGGTTTGGTGTACATGCATGCTCCCATAAATCATGCTTTGTGTTTTTATTATTTAATAAATATATGGTAAGTTTTATAAAACCATGTGCTCAGTGGCTGTTTGGTGGTGGTGAGTTGAGATTTTAACTTCATGAGCTGACTGCCATTCAGCGTACATTTACACGCTGGAAAGAGAAAACTTTATTTATTTGGTTATGTATTTATTGAATTTTGTTTAACTGGGTAGGCCCACTGTGACAGATGCCCCTTTTTCAGGGGTGACCCGGAATTAGTTACATTAAAAATAACAATCAAAGGCAATGTCAAGATACAAAGTTATAGTAGCAAATATTTAGGAGGTCAGATGGCATATAGAAAACAAAACAATTTAGTTAATTACAATGTGGGTTTTCAGGACAATTCAGGGCAAGACAGTATAAAAAGGTTCCATTAAATAGACATGAGGAAAGCCACAACATTATGGAAGGGAAGTTCCCATATTAACCTGGTAGCCTGGTATTAGGGAACCTAGGAAGTTCCCATATTAACCTGGTAAGTATGATTCAAACAAAGAGTGAAGAGAGGAGAAACTCTTTTTGCATGTCATACTTAACTTCCCCCATGCTGGGCCTAAGTTGAACTCTCACTACATTTACACTCAAAATCAGGCTTAAAAGGCATTTTATGGGATGTGGAATATGCCCAATTCCCCCAGTCTACTTCATTGTAGTATTCTGGGACTTAGCAAGAAAATGAATGCACTGAAATGCCCCTGGACAAACTGTAATATGGGTACTGAATGGAACTGTGGGTACAAAATGGCACTGGACAGAAAAAACAGAGTTTAAGTTATTTTTTATACAATTTGACAGTTAAATAATTAAGGTGTCACTGTGTACAGCTAAATGGAGGGCAGATTGCATAAGACAGAAGAACAAATGTGTAAGCCCATCCCTTTAAAGGGAACACAAAGGGCCCCCAGACTTAAGCGTGGGGCTCATCCTAAGGTGCACTTTGTGTACAAAAAAACATTTTAGTTTATTTATTGTTTATTTCAAGTATTCTGAATAATGTGCTTACATGAACTGGACTGTAAGTTCCAGTTCAAATTCTGCTTTTATGTGATACTCAATATTCTGAATAAGCTTGACTTTGAACAAACTCATTACACTGTTTTGTCAATTACTGGCAGTCTTTCTACAATGCTTATTCTACACACTGAACATGCTGTGTTTACATGGCCCAGTATACCACTAGTATGTGTTTACATTAAGTACTGTATATCCCTTGGCATACTGGGTGGGGAGGCTGACTAACTGATAGCAACTAGCATACTGAGCAGGGATTAATAAAGGACAACCAGGCCAGCAATAAAAAAGAGTGGGAATGAGGAATCAGCATATGGGGGGGGGGCACTGGTACCTAGAATCTTGAGGAAGAGGGGACAACATATACATGTTGACTGACTGTAGAAGAGGTGGGGGACCAACACTTACTGCTAAAAAGAGATTGGAACTGGTTTAAACGTGAGTGTCATTTATCTGTAACAAATCCACATAGTTCTGTGCTTGACTCTCAGGTCCAACTTTAGTCCAAGGACCTGGTTCCAGGAGCTAGCTGCTGGAACTGGTAGTGGGGAACCAAAAACAAAGCTGGTGGGTGGGGAGAGGGAGCAGAAAGGTTGATTTCCTGGATTAACTGCTGTATGCAATTACAGTGGTAATTTAAAATACTACTTTGAAAATACAACTCACAATTTAAGAAAACAATATAATATGTGAACCTCTTCATTTCTGTCATGACAATTGCACTATTATCACTTGTGATGTCAATTTGTTGGTTTTATCCTGTGCACTATCTATGACCAACAAGTACACGGTAAATGCCAGCAAACAAACATTCAGCATCGACAAATGCTTGTTGGTTGTTGTCACTGTCATGCAGCAAGAAGGCCAGGAAATATGAGCCATGAATCCCTACTGCCTCCACAATAGTAGGTTACTAAGTCACAAGAGAACTCCCATATTACCTACAGTACCAAGAATAAAATGACTTGTATGGCATCACTGGATGTGTTATCCATATTTTAATGGGAAAAGAACAAAGTTCTAAATCTGGTACTGTGTGTGCACATTTTTAAGGTATAAAATGGGTTACTAGACTTAGTATTGAACTGTAAATGTTCTAGCTAGATGTGCTGGGGTAGGACATCCAGAAGGCTGCTGAAAATTGTAGCAGATCAATTTCAGCAGATTTACTGCTATAGCTGTTCTACTGCTTAGATTCCAAGTTTGATCGCATTGCCCCATGCAACACGTCTGGCCCTTTTGCAGCCACTCAAACTTCAGCCCAAATGATGGCCTTGAAATCATATTTGTATGTGAATAAATACCTGTGCACATTTGTGTGTGTACTTGTGCATGTTTGTGTGAATATGTGCTTTGCTTATGTAAGTTTGTATGTGCACAGATTTTGTCTGCAGAAGCGAACCACAAGGCCCATCCAGTCTGCCCTAACTTTACCTTCCCTATGTGTTGACAAGGGGACAATATGCCTGCAGATTTGTTCGTGTGTGCCTTGTATTTTTAACTGTGTGTATGTGTTCATGTTAGGATGTGCATACATGTGCATAATAGAGATGTTGTGAAGTAAAATTTTGCCTGTGAATTTCACGCGAAGTGCCAGAAATTCATGCTTTGAGGAATTTGTGAATGCTGGTGCCCCGTGGAAATTCACCACACATGAATTGCATGAATTTTGCAGCACAATTCACACATTTGTGCCACAAAGCACAAAAGTCGTAGGTGAAGTATGCAATCCATGAGCAAAATTTCATGCTCCATGATGAAATTCATACAATTCATAGCCCATGAATTGTGCGAATTGTGGGAAATGCGCTTCGTGAATTACGCAAAATCCATAAATTCATTTGCAGAGCAAATTTCATGGACTTCGCACATCTCTAGTGCATAATTTCTTATCTGCCTGTATGTTTACATGTACATGTTTGTGTGGACGTGTACATGTAAGTGCAAATGTGTACATATTTGTTGTTTTGCATATATACACATGCTTGGGTTTAAACACTGCTGGCTAAATTTTTAAAACCTGCTCTGCAGAACATTGGATGAAATTCAACTGCATCTGTAGCTCCCAAAATGTGCACAAAAGCATGCACCCTAGTTGTACACAAAATGCCACATTTGTGACATTTTCACTACTTTAAAGCACTAAAATTATGCTTGCATCATTTTTGTGCACAGCTTACTGCACTTGTAGTGAAAAGTCAGACCACGTTTTATGTGACGTAACAATTTTACCACTAGTAGCAGAAGTGCACTAAAAAAGTGCAAATGGATGAAACTCCAGCCTTTCATGTTTATGTGTGTGCGTGCATGATTGCAAATGTGCACACATGCGTGAATGTTTCTGTAGGTGCCTATGTATGTGTGCATACGATGTGTATGCATTTCTGTGTGAAACTGTATGGATTCTGGATGCACATTTAGAGCCAGCATTGTGTAAGCAAACCAGTGCCAGTGTGGCTGTGGTGCATTTTCATTTTCAGTTTATTTACTCTGGAGAGCCCAACTGTGAAACAATGCTGTAGGTGGGGAGAGACATTGTTAGATGGAGAAATGGGCAGGGAGATGTGAAGCTGCTCAGAGAAAATGGTAGGAGAGATAAAGTTGGGTGGAAAAATACAGTGTGAAATTGAAACAGCCTTGGGAAAGATGGTTCTTAATTTGTTGGCCTGCAGGAAAAGCAGTAGAAAATGTAGGATACAGGATTCTTTTCTTTCTTTCTTTCTTTCTTTCTTTCTTTCTTTCTTTCTTTCTTTCTTTCTTTCTTTCTTTCTTTCTTTCTCTCTCTCTCTTTCTTTCTTTCTTTTTTCCAGGTAAGACATAGTGAGCTGATACCAGTTCATTTCCAGATGCATCTTGTGGGGTGGGGTGAGGAAGATACTACAATAGGTGAAAATCATTAGTAGATTAAGATACAATAACAATAATCAAAGACAAGTAACACAGTGCAACAAAAAAAGGTGCTAAGTAAAACTCATTAAAGATCTGCAAACCAATATTCAGTGACAGGTAAAACAGCACCGTATGGGTCTTAAGGTGGAGAAAGTTACACATGGACTGGCACAGTGAACATCTTCGACTGGGGCATAGCGGTGCAAGGAGCATGTCAGGGCTGATGAGAGGGAGATGGAGGGTGACAGCTAAGGTCTGGGGCATGGACAATTGCAGGATGGAATTGTAAAGTCATGAAGAAGAGGCATAAGGGAGAAGGAGTGAAGGCAGAGTGGATGAATAGCAGAAGACAGAACCAGAGTTTAGGGAAATTATATGAGAAGACAGCTTGTCCAGCATCAGATTTCCTCATGGAGAGGGAAACAGAATAGAAAACAATGCTACAGAGTGGGTAGGAGGTAAGAGGGTGAGGAGAGGACAGAGGAATTGTAGGGAGGAGGGAGGGAGGGAGGAGGGAGCCAAACCAGAATTAGGATATGAATGATACATAGTGGATGGGGTGCCTGTCATCAAGGGAAGGGAGGGAGAGGGGTTAGTAAAGAGAACAGTGTTAGGTACGAGATGGACAATCCAAAGCAAAATGGCAGAAGGAGTGAAACAGGGAGTCCAGTCTGGCAAGGGTGAACTTGGGAGCCGTGCTCTAGAGTATGTCACCATAATTGAAGATAGGGCAGATCATCTTCAACACTGTCTCAACTGTCAGGAAGCGGAATACTCATTTTGTTCCTGTAGAGCACACCAAGCTTTTGGTGGAGCTTGAGGTAGGTAGCATCAATGTGCATTGAGAGATTGAGATGGGGGTCCAGCAAGAGTCAGAGGTGCTGAAATGAGGAGACATTTCTCCGTCACAGCACCATTGAGGATATGGAATGAAGGGAGGGTGGGTGAACCTGATAAGCCTCTACTGGGAGCTGAAGGCCATGGAGACTGTTTTCTTGGCAGTGAGTGACAGTTGGTCTGACAGGAACTGGCAATGAATGTTGTCCAAGTCCAGTTGTAGCCTGGTAGTAGGGTCAGGGGCAGAGGAGCCAGAGGCAAACAGCACTGTATCGGCTGCATACATGTGAATGGACACAGAGTAGCGGGTAGTTAGGAGGTCATTCAAGAATATGGAAAAGAGCAAGCAGCCAAGAACAAACCCTGGTGGGAGGCCTGAGCATTTGTGAAGTGAGGGATAGGGTACCTGCTATATGGAAAGTTTGAGAGCTGTCCTCAAGGTTGGAAGGGAACCAACTGACTGAGGAGGCAGATAGACTGCTGCCATAAGCTTGTCCAGGAGAAAGGGGTGGGCAACAGTATTGAAGGCTTTGGCTAAGCCAACAAAGATAGTGGAGATGATCTGACCCAGGTTCATACCTGAAAGGATGGATTCACTGAGTCAAAGAAGGGAGGTGGATGTGGAATGGGGCATCCTAAAGCCAGACTGGAAGGAGTTAAGAAGGGGGGAGGGCAAATAAGCAGGAAAGCTGTCAAAGAACAAGGTGTTCCTGCAGCCTAGCCAGAGTATGAAGGATGAAGATGGGCTAGTAGTCTCCAAGACAGGAAGGATCACCCTCTTTGGGGGGGGGGGGGTGACAGTAGCGTCTTTCTAGGAATCAGGAACGATGCCTGAAGAGCAGGAGAAATTGAGGTGGTGGGTAATAGGTAATGCAATGGAAGGAGCAGACAGATAAAGATGCTTGGGTTTGAGGCCATCAGAGCGTATGCCCTTGTGAGGGTTAAGAGCAAGGCAGTCCTTTAGGGAGGAAGAGGAAGAGACGGGAGAGGAGAAAGACTCAATGGAAGAAATGGGGAGTGGAGAAGAGTAGGGGCAGAAAATAGGTGCTGAAGTATGAGTTGAAGGAAGAGACACCAGTAGCAGGGTCTGAAATGAGGGAGCTGCCTAACTTGAGGACAGGTGGGTGAGCTGGTACGGGGAGGGGAGTAAAGGGAGTGGGAGACCTTCCAGAACTTGGAAGGGTGATTAAGGTTGTTCTGGAGTGCGGATCCAAAACATATGGACTTCACAAGCCTGGTATCTTTGGTACAGGTGTTGCAAAGGATCCGCTAGCTGGACAAGGTGCCTGGGGAGCCAGTGAGCTAACAGGACCACCAGGCTAGGTCTCTGGCTTGAAGGCAAACTAGCAACACTGCTGAAATCCAGGGGAAGTAGGAGCCCCAGAGTGTGGTTTTCCTAAAGGGGCATAGTGGTCCCAGACAGCCATGACTTTGCACTAGAAGAATTGGAGGGCAGAATTGATGATGTGGCTGTTGAGACAGGGTAGCAGTCAGTGGACAACAGATTGGTATGGAGGGAGCACAAATTCAGCAACCAGAAGGACCAGAGATGGATGAATTTGGGAGGGAGGGAGGGCTGTAGGGTGGAGGATTTTTGTGCACACAGTAGACCCTACAGTGGTCACTGAGGGTACCAGTGAGGATACCTGCATACATATTATGGTAGAGGTGAGTTGAGAGGACTCAGTCCAGAAGGTAGTGGTTTATGGATATATGACTGAGGTTGTTGGGACCGAAATCAATTGACGTATTTTGAGGGATTTTACTTTTTGGGAAAAACTATGTGCATTGGGTGAGAGTCAATTAATATTAAAGTCACCAAAGATGATCAACTCCCCTGTGAAGGAATGGGAATAGACAATAGTGAACACTGCAGGGGACATTCCAGTGCAGCAGTAGACCAAGCAGCAACTTGTAAGTCATAGAGCAGGAGGTAGAGGCCCAAAATCTAGACTTTTTTATCCATTTGGCAACAGTGTTTTTTATTATTATTTTATCATTTATTTATGCAGGATAGAATAACCAAAATGTAGAATGTCATTTTCAGTGTAGTTTAGAAATGTTGCACTTTTACTTGAAAGGCTAGAATTAGGAAAGTGAAATGCTGTATCTCATCTTTTTATCCCAGTTTGGAATCATTTCAAATAAATGTGCCCCTGTGTCTAGGGGTATATGGTGGCACATCTCCTTAAGAAGGGCAACTGCCTTATGCCATGAAACACTGTTGCTCTGCTTTCCCTTTGCTTCTGCTACAACAGGTCAGGATGAATGGGGACCAGGGGCAACTAATGCACACTTCTGGGGTACCACAAACTCTTAAACTTACACAAACACTGAATGTCCATACTGGGAACTGGGATCAAGCAGGATGTATTTTATTGCGCTGTTACATGTAACACAGCTTTAAAGGGCATTACCCTCACCTTCCGTAGCTCTTCATAAGCAGGCATCATCAGTCACATTCAGTTTCCTTGGGCTGCTAAACACATCCAGGATACTACAGTGTTATACCATGTTCTTAGAGCTTACTCCCTTTGATTTAAACAGGGCTTCTACTGCTGATATTTCATTTATTAGGGGTCCCTTTATCCCTCAATGTATGTGACGCCCCCAACCTCACATCTATTTCATTTGCCAGGATTACCTGCCTTTTGATTTTAATGGGATGCTACTACACATTCATTACCATTATTACAAGCACTATCACCCATTTTGGGGTTCCTGGAGGCCCGGAACTCCCAAGACCAGTTGTGCGTGGCACTGTCCCAGGCAGGGTGAGCACTATCTTGGGGGGGGGCATACATGTCTGCACATGTTAGTGTGTCAGCAAGTGACAGCCATTAGAATACAGTACATCAGCATTATGATCTACTCCTAAATTTAGTAGACAGCTGGTTCGGCTGTGTGTATCTCTTTCCAACACCACACTGATAGACTTAGTGGACCAAAGAAATGGACTCCTGTGCCCAGCCCCATCCTGGGGACTTACTAATGTCAACTCTTACCAGTTCACCTCCTCTAGAGGTGTGCGAGTAATGAATAGTATTTCCTGAATGCCATGAATAATGCACTATTTGTCCCGGTTCCATGTTATAATAGCAATCGCAAAACAGCGATCGCTATTATGACGAGTGTATATTGCCAAAAAGCAAACCGGCTATATACACTTCCAGGTGACCCGACATCCAGAACGCTAAAAAGTGTTTTTGCAAGGTGGCTGCTCCCTCCCTCATGGGGGGCTGAGCTGCGCCCCCCGCACCCCCCTGAAATTGGATTCTCAACTCCAGTGGGGTGTATGTCGGGGAGAAGGCAAAATCTGGATTCGGTGCAAACATTAAGTCCCACAGCTGCAGGCAGTGGAAAAATTTCCACTCTCCCAGCCCCAGCCCCCTACCCAGTACTGTTGCACCAGAGCTAGCCACCCACACCACCACACCACATGGCTAGTTTGGCGGCAGCAGGCACACCAGTCCCATAAAACCACTGTCCTGTCCCTCCCTTTTCCCTCTCTATCTCCCCTTCTGGTCACCCTTCCCTATGCTTGCTTTTGTGTAGGGTCGCTACCCTTGCAGGGTAGCTAATGGGGAAAATGCTGAATATGAGTCACCGGTTTGACGGTCGTCCATATTCACTCGCTATCCTAACTGGAAACCATTCATCCCATCTTTTATTCAGGAAATACTATAAACAAAAAAAGAAAAAGAGACAGCCCCCCACTCCCCATCAAAAATTCTTAGATAGAACCTCCCATCCCCTGACATTCTGTTAGAATCCAAAGCTCAACCTCTTGCCCCCGGCACCCATAATTTTCTATTTTCAATTACATTTTTATGCTGCAGTGGGCATCCTTGCAGACCTCTTGCTACAGATAAAGGACTCAGTGCATTCCTTCTGACCAAACAACAGGTTGAGTTGCAACACAGTCACCTCCATGTCTGTGAAGCACTCTGCTCATTGTCTCCCTTAAAAGTCTCACTGTACAAACTGTTTTCTCTGTTGATGGGCACTGCAGAACACGGCACACTCTGCCATATCCAAGATGGCCACCACACTCTAATGCGCATGCGCTAATAGTTGCGAATGCACAGTAGCATGTGGTTGCCATCTTGCACATGGCAGAGTGTGCTGTGCTCCACTGTAACCACTGATTTTTTATTATTTTTTTTATTATTAATATTCTCCCCCAACCAACCCTCCTTCTCAGCACTCACCTCCCCACCCCACCTCCCACAAACATAATGACACTGGGGTATCCAATCCCCCAGTGTCATTATTGTGTTCCCATGCTGGTCCTTTTTTTAATATACATCCCCCCACCTTACCCTCCCTCTCAGCACCCCCCCCATTGAAACATAACAGTGACACTGAGGGGTGCCCCATCCCCAGTGTTGCGATTGTGTTCTCTTGGCCAATCCTTTTTTTAATATATTTTTTCTCCCCTCACCTGACCCTCCCTCTTAGCATCCCCAGAAACATAACAGTGACACTGGGGGTGCCCAATCCGCCAGTGTCGCAATCGGGAATCCTAGGTCGGCTTTTTTTTTTTTTTGTTACCTGTAAAAAGAAAAACATCCATCAATATCTTTTGCGGCTGTTCCTGACCCTCCCAACCCTCCTACTCAGCACCCACCACCCCACACCCTCTCCCAAGCCCTTACTTACCCATCGGGGTCCAATGCCATAATCCTCTCTCTGGACCACAGACATGTCTTCACTCTTCAAAGCTGGACCATGAACTGAAGAAACAGGTATGCGATTTAATGTATTTCCAAGGGGTTTTGAACTTATTGGCATAACTTTTCCATTTTTGCATATTTTTGTCCCAAATTTTCAATATGCCTTCTTTGGGATCCCACATCATGAACAATTACACTCACCTTAGGCAAATCAGTCCCAAAAGGTGATTTTGCAGTCCCTGCATTAAATCACCATTGTTGAACATTTTCTCTGCACTTGTTTATAAGGTGGGGTCATAAGAAGGCTATGTTAAACATTTGGTGTAAAAATATTAAAAAAAACAACAAAGTTATGAACCTATGTTGAATTTTGTGAATGTAGCCTTGTAACTTTGGTAATTTTCAATATGTTTACCCCAAATTCACAAAATAGTCATATCTTTATAGCACCTCATGAATGTGATAGCTGTCATTTTTCTTTTTTGAAATTCAAAATGTGTTTATTAATTTTAACAACATACACATTATACATGGTAGAGTGTACACAAGATAAGTAACATTGCAGAACATATACCAATCCACCCAGAAAATTACTTCCCCCCTCCTCTCCCCATATCCATCCACTCCCACCCCTCCCCCCGGAGTGTGCCCCTATTACTATTAGAGAGAGGAGAAAGAGGAGAAAGAGAAGACAAACTCCTTAAAATCAAAATACAGGAAAAACAATAGCACCAATTTAAGTTAAATACAGATATTGAACAGCGTACCTATTTTAAATATAGAGCATAAAGTTTGTCCCATTTCTTGTAAAAAAACATTATTATGAGAACCTGCAATCAAACGATCTGTTCTAAAAAATACAGATATGTCATTTAACCATTCACTATAGGAGATTACTAACTGGTCCATCCAATGTTTAAGAACAAGTTTTTTAACTATAATAGCTATTAATGCCATGTGGAATCTGTGTTCTTTAACCCTAATACCAGAATACATGCCCAAAAGACAGATTTCAATTGTGAAAAGATCTTCCAACCCCAACAAGGGGTCTAGTTTAGTTTGAGTTGCCTGCCAAACAGGGGCCACTTTTTCACAATACCAAAAACATATGCACCAGGTTCCCTTCCATTTTACCACATCTAGTACAAGTGGGTCTGGTAGTCTGCCCAGTTTGGCCAATCTAATGGGGGTATAATACATATTGTTCAGTATGTGATATTGGGTGAGTCTAAGTCTGTCTTGAGTCAGGTATATATAGAGATCCTTCCAAATCTGAGCCCAATTGGGGGTCGCATCTGGAAGTAGGGTGTTCCAGACCAGAGATCCAGGAAGGGGGTTAGGGCAGTTAGTGGTCAACAGGAAGGTGTAGGTCATGGAAATGCAGTGCAGCTTCAAAGCATACTCAGACACTTGAGTCAGAATGGGTCTGGCCAGAGAAGTTTGAGGTGTGACACCAAAAAATTTCCCTATGAAATGGCTTAATTAAAACACCTTAAAGATCTGATTCCTTGGGATATCAAATTTGTTGAGAATTTCGGGAGAAGAAAGAAAGTTATCTTGAGAAAAGAAATCTTCCACTCGGACCCCTTGGAATTGTGGGAGCCAGTGAGGTGAAAGACAGGAACCACCTATCTTTATATTAGGATTAGAAAGAATTGATTGGCTCAAGTCTTATTTGAGAGGTATCTTGAAAAAAGCACAACATTGTGAGAGGACTCTAAGGGAAGTACTGATAACCGAATTTTGCAATGAGACTGGCTGTGGTGATCTTGTCAGATAGAAGACTGTAGAAAGATCTATATCATTGGACCTTAAGAAGCTGTTCTCTAACTGAAGCCAAATAGGAATGTAGTCCATATCACTGTGGGAGAGTCATCTCCCCACTTTGGTTAAGTGACTCACCAAATAGTATAAAAGAAAGTTGGGAAGACTAAGACCACCAGAAGCCTTAGGCAGGCTAAGTTTGAAGAAAGCACGACTGGGATGTTTGCCTAACCAGATAAATTTTTAGATAACAGAATGCATTCAATTAAAAAAGGATAGTGGAAGCCATAAATTCAACCGATTCAAGGGCTAGGAAATACGGGGAAGAACATTCATCTTAATTATACTTATCCAACCCCATAAAGATAAGGACAGGTCCATCCATCTCTGGAGATCCTGCTGAATAGTTACCATTAGATCATCCAGGTTTAATTTCTTAGTATTAGTGGGGTCACTAGTTAGGTATCTACCCAGATACTTGATTGACTGAGGGTCCATTTCATACCCAGATGAACAAAATCTGGTTTCAGGGAATAACTATTCAGTGGGAAGATTTCGGTTTTGGAGAGATTTAATTTATAGTTAGATAAACGGCCATATTGGCCAATAACTTCCAGGGTGTGTTTTAAAGAAGATGCTGGCTGCTCTAAGTGTAGGAGGATATCATCTGCATACACCGAGAAAGTTAGAGTTTGACTGTGAATTGGAATACCTCTGATCTGGGGGGACCGCTTTATGTAATGAAGAAGAGGTTCCAAATAGAGATTAAAAAGGAAGGGTGAAAGAGGGAAACCTTGTCTGGTACTGGTAAATAGAGGAAATCTGGCAGAGAAAACACAGTTACAATAAATTTTGGCCGAGGCAGAAGAATAGACTGATTGTATCATTTCAATAAAAGGAAGGGGGAAGCCCAGTTTCTTTAAAGTTATCCACAGAAATTCCAAGTTCACCCTATCAAAAAGCTTTTTTGGTATCTAGGGAGATCAATGCCATAGGAGACTGGGAAGATTGGGCTGCTTGAAATACATGTGTGAGTGTCCTGAGATGATCAGCCGAGGAGCGCACAGACACAAATCCAACTTGTTCAGGACTTAGAAGCTGAGTCCAAAGTGTTTTGATCTGAAGTGAAAGAACTTTGGTTAAAATTTTTATGTCGCAGTTAAGGAGAGAGATCGGTCGATAGCTAACCGGTCAAGATGGGGCCTGCCTGGTTTGAGTAGGAGAATAATTCTCACTTCTAGCAGGGTTGGATCTAACTTATCAGCCTTGAACATAAAATTATGTAAGTTGAGGAGGAGGGGAGTTAATTCCTTGGAGAAAGTTTTATAAAAGTTAGAGGGAAAACCATCAGGGCTTGGTGCTTTATCTGGAGAGAGGCTATTAATAGCCTTCTCTATTTCAGTGGTAGTTATTGGAGAGACTAAAGAAAACTGAAGAAGAGTAGCTAGACAGGGGAGTTCAAGAGAATCCAAATAGTCTTCTATATCTTGAGGTAATATTTGGGAGGGATATTTCCCATAGAGTTTCCTACAGAAGGTCTCAAAGACCTGAGCGATCTCCTGAGACTTAGTTTTAATGGAGCCATCAGGAGCCCATAAGGATGGAATTAATCTGGAGCTCTCTAACTGATGTAGACATAAGGTGAGGAGTCTCCCAACGTTTTCACCCTGATCTACGTATTTGGCTTTAGTCCTTAAGAGGGCATATTCTGCTTTTTCTTTTATCAAATCTGCATATTCATTTCGTAGGGCTAGCAGTGATTCCAGAGAAGACTCGGATGTAGTAGAGGATAAAGCGTTTTCTTTCACTTTATTCTGGGTTAATAAAGATTGAGCTTTAGCTTCTCTTAGCCTTTTACTCCTAGAAGCTAACTTGATAAATTCGCCTTGAAGATAACATTTCAAGGTACACCATATTAAGTCCCCTCTTGGAGTGAAATCTCTGTTAAGCTCCATAAATGTAGGGATGAGGGATTTTATGTGAGAAACGGTGGAATTGTCTTTTAACAATTGAGTATTTAGTCTCTAGGCTGTGTCCCTCTACATATGAGAATCCAGGGAGAGAACCAGCCAGGCAACTGAATGGTCGAATATAACTATGGGCTCAATTCCAGCTTGACAGAGGCCTGACATGAGAGAGGAACTAGTTAGAATAGATTGATGGACACTTGAATGAAATGTGTATAGCTGGTGAGAGGGGTTTAGGATATGTCATGGGTCACATAGACCTAACAGGGCTATGAAGTCAGTCAGTGCATTCTGAGAAGAGGAAGGGGGTTTTAATGGCCTATAGGTCCTGTCCAGATCTTGAGTGGGCAATATGTTCCAGTTCCCTCCCAAAATCAGGGGGGAGGGCAGGAATGTTGCAATTTTATTAGCCAGGTCCATTAAGAATCCTGGGTCACCCCCCCCACTGGACCGTATATTGAACCCAGGGCTACTGTAGTGTTATTCAGTGTCCCTTTAATTAAAACATATCTATCCTTGGGATCTGTAATGGTCGTATCTACTTGGAAGGGGATATTCCCTTTAGTTAAGATAGCCACCCCTCGGCATGAGGAGGAGTCCCCGACTGCAAAGACTTGTGACACCTCTTGTCTACATAACCAGGATGACTCAATACCTAGTAAATGGGTTTCTTGAAGCAGGATAATTCCGTCATTAAGAAGGGCACAATGTTTAAGAATTTGATACCCTTTGAAACGTCTCTTGCTCCTCTAACATTCCACATGACAATTTTAACAGGATTATTAGCCATTGTCATAAAAAAACAGATAGCAACCATAAACCTATATTTCCTCATATAATCAAATCCCCAAAGGCACACTCCATCCCTTCCTCTCCCATCCCCTCACCCTTCTACCACCATAACAACAAAATTAGGAAAATACAATTCCAACCCAAAAGTATGTATTAGGATAGATAGAGCATAATTTATCTTAGGGCTATCTATCTGAGGACTAACTGAAGTACTTGGTGGAAATATAGCTACCTTTAAATCATATAGTAACCCTTCCACCCCCCCCATGAAACCTCACAACTACATACACAAGGCCTCTCATCCAAAATCAAAACAAGTCTGAACCTATAAGAAAACTTAGTGAGTGGCCATCCCCAGATGGCGATTGTTTCCCCAGTAATATAGAAAGGAAAGGACTGAGTCAATAGCACTGGCAGACCCCAAAGTACTAAAAATAAATATTGAGCTGATGGGCATCCAGTGCACAGAAAGGCAAGATAAAGAAAAAAACAAAACGCCATCACCCCCCAAGACTGGTACGCTGTGTAGCTCTACCTTGAGCCTGCTCCCTCTCGGAGTCCCCCACCCCGTCCCCACCACTTCTATGTATCCTGCCCCTGTTCATATTAAACTGCTTATTCTAACCATAGATATATTAGTAAGCATGCAACCTACAAACTCTCTATAGTTGTATCCTATCTAAAATTAAATTAAGTTAACCAAGGGATGTCAGTCCTTTATTTAAATTACATTGAATCAGTGGAGGCACAAACTTTCCTCTAAAATAAACACTTCAAATGAGGAGAAAAAAGGCTTAGTGGAAGTTCTCAGTAATTGGAAATACCCCGCCCCCCACAAGGTCATCATTAATGATACAACAAGTAATCCACAGCAAGAAAACCTGCAACTATCCCTGAGAACTCTACATATGACACAGGCCAATACTTAAATAAAGAATTAACACACATGTGGCGATTGCCCTAATAAAGAAGTTAAACACTTGCAAAAATGTACTGACCTGGTTCCTTTGGTAATCATAGTGTGAAGAACTAGCAGGGGGGAAAAATACGGAGAGTACCCAAATCGGTCCTTATGTAATGTGACTTTTGGAAACCTCACCCTATAAAAAGGTTCCTACCCTAAAAACAAGTAGACACAAAGCTTCTCTGGCATGGGATTGCAGCCTGAACCAAACCCACAGGGCCTTAGTGACCTGGAAACCTCCCATATAAGCCCAATTGGGATATAACAAACTTTCAACCAGCAAAAGGTATTTCAAGTTAACTGCTAAGCATTAAAATTCAACTGTTAGGTTCAGCAAAATGTTCATTGTTAGCTAGTCAGCCCTCTTTGAAAAGATTAGGCAGTTTAGTGATTAGGTCGGATGATGCCTGGGCTGGTGCATCATATGCGATCCAAAAGCCTTCTACTGAGACGTGGAGCTTTGCTGGATACAATATCTTAAAGGGAATTCTGGCAGCGTTTAGCTTACTAACAGTGGGATGGAAAGCTGAACACTTCTGGTGTGTTTCAAAAGGCATATCTTGCGTGATACGGAGGGTGGAACTCTCCCAGGCAATCTTTTGTAGTTCTTTGGCTTTGGTGAGAACATGCTGCTTTTCAATAAAACTCAGGAACTTCAAAATGATTGGTCGGGGGGGGGGCTCCTGGCGGGGGTTTGGGCCAGAGGGAGTGATGCGCTCTTTCAATTTGGTAATTAGAACTGAGTGGGGAGGGCCCACCACCTTTTGCAAAAACTTTTGGAGGAAGAGTATGATATTAGACCCTTCCTCAGATTCCGGTAGACCCAGAATCAGGATATTGTTTCGTCTACTCCTTCCCTCCAGATCTTCAGTTTTTAATTGTAATGTATGTATTTGCTGGTGGAGATGTGCTATTTCAGGATCTGTTTTGTCCCTCCATTTCTCCAAGGATGCCGATTGAGCTTCTGTATCTCCCACTCATCCTGTGAGACCATTGAGATCACTGCGGAGAGATTTTAGCTCCATCAAGATATCAGAGAGTGTTTCCCTGAAGGGGAGCATTTCTTGTAAGAAGCGGTCTTCAGTTAAGGGGGTCGAAACAGAGGTTGAGGTATTCAACTTGCTGGTTACAGCCCCCTGGGCCTGTTGTTTTTTGGGCATTTTTTCAGGTGTAGTAGGCAGAGTGTGTTTAGGCAAGGCCTGTCTCATGTCAGCGTCCATCTCGGCAATTGTAGCCAACTGCGATGCAGATTTTGTATAAAAAAGGTGATCACTGCAGACAGGAGGTCTTCCTGATGTTATGTTGTAAAATATTCCCTTCAATTACTGAGTTAGATAGCTTGATTGGAAGTGAGGTGCAGGAGCTCTGGATCAGTGCTGCTACCAGGTTCCCTGCATCACGTGACTCCCTAGCTGTCATTTTTCAAATCCTGGCCAAAAATTTTTTTTTTACTTCTTAAAAGGTGATTTTGTGGTCCCTGTATGAAATCACTTTTTGGGCAGGAGCTGAACAATTTCTCTGTCCTTTTTCATAAGGTGGGGTCATAAGAATGCTATGTTGGAAATTTGGTGTAAAAATATTAAAAAACAACAAAGTTATGTAAGCCTATGTTTAATTCTGTGAATGCAGGCTCGTAAGTTTGGTAATATTCAATATTTTTACTCCAAATTTTCAATATAGCCATTTCTTTACAGAACCTAATGAATGTGACAGCTGTCATTTTTCAGCTCCTCTCCAAAATGTGTTTTTGTGTCCCAAAACTTGATGTTGCAGTTCCTGCACCAAATCAGCTTTCGGGCAGGAGTTTTTTTTTTTTTTTTTAACCAGGAAAGGCACACTAAGCTGAAAGCTTGTTTACAGGTGTGACCTTGGAGCACAAGGAAGTTAAGTAACTGCTCAGGGTCACACAGTATGCGAGTGGGGGGCTGTGGGATTCAAACCCAGGTTTCCAGGTTTGCAGCTCGGATCCTTAAGCCACTGCGCTATACTGCGTCCAAAGTTGAATATTTGCTCTGCCCTTCTTCATGAGGCAGGGTCATAACAAGGATATGTTGAAAGTTTGGCATAAAAATATTACAAAACAACAACTTTATGAGCCTACATTATGTTTTGCTAATGCAGGTTTGTATCTTTGGTAATTTTCAATATTTTTACCACAACTTCCTCAGCTGCAGCCCTGTCAGCTCTGGCCAGAGTTTGTTTTTAAAAACTCCCACTATGGACAACCAGCACAACCTGCCCACCTCCAAAGCTGACTGCTATCTAAACACTCATTTCCTCTAAAGCAAATCTAATGTTCCCCCACTCTGGCAGCACCCTCCAACCACCCCCCTCCCAGCACCCAATTATTTTTATCTGAAGTAGCTAATTGGTCATCTGGATGAGAAGAAGGTGACCAATACAACCCACCCTCCTCCACTGATGGCTGAATGAACAGCATCTAAATCATACAGAAAGCCAAAGTCAATTGCTTAATACAGCTGAAATGCATTCTCTAACTCTTGTTTTGGAAACCATCCTCACCACAGCATCTAGGTGACAAAATGAAGCTTTGCCAAAGAATTATTTGGTAGGCCAGGCAAGAGGCAGAACACTAATTAGTTCTAGAGAAAACAAATTAATTTAACAGCATTTTCCAAGTATCAATATTCAAAAAAAGGTTCAAGTTTTGCTATTATCTTCACGAAAGAATACACATTTATGCACACTTTTTACATGTACTGTACATCAAATTAAAGACTAGAATTGAGAATCACTCCTAGATTTTTTATAGCGTGCTTTTAGTTTCCATCCAGGTTCAGCATGGGTAGATACTAAGGCTAAGGCAGATTTTACAGGAAGTCCCTTTTCCCCAAAACTCAGTATGGTCCAGATGTGGCAGTCTCAGATTGGAAGGCTGGAGGGGGTGACTGGCTCATCAAGTACCTGTAAGGGCCTGGGGGTGGATGATATATCAACAAAGCAGATAACTGCAACAGAGCAAATTACAAACAGGTCATTGAAAGAAGAAACATCTGTCTTATACCATGCAGAGTCTCTTGTTTGTGATTAGGATGATAAATTTTAAAAAGCTGACAGCCTTGTCTTCTTCTAAGGAGTCTAGAGTCTGCATCTGTCAGCTGTTTGCCTGCCTCAGTGCCAGCATCCATGTTGGGGAGGGCTGACATTCTCCCATTGCTGATCATTTTTGGGTGTGTGTGTGTGTGTGTGTGTGTGTGTGTGTGTTTCACCATTGTTCTGCTATGATACATTTTTTTTCTGAAGAAGCTGGGAAGAAAATAGAGTTAATGGTTAATACCCCTTCCCCTTCCTAACTGCAGTCAGAACTCTGGTTTGGTGTGCTGATCATGCAAATGAGAAGACAGCGACACAGTCCGGAACTTACAGGCCTTCATATTACTGACAGTTCCTGACTTCCAAACATTATTCTGCCAGTAAGTGCAGAAACTCTACAAAAAAGCTGCCTAACAAGCACCCAGGGGTCATTTCCCATCAGTTTCTGTTAAGAATATCCCTCACATTGAAAGGCTTCCAAGATTTCTGATGGCAGTTCAAAAAACAAGTAGGGTTTTTCCTTTGGTTTAAACTTTAACCATATCAATTCCATTTAGTTCCATGTCCTTCCCACCCTCTTACTTCTAGATGGAGACACTGTGGCAGCATGGTGAGTCATTGCATGCCTCCTCCCCATCCCCCACCCCACCCCATCCACCAATGCTGGGTGAGATCCAGTAGTAACACTCCTGGGGAAATTTATCATTAGGCTTTTCAGTCCTGTCCTCCTTTTTTCCCAATTTCCTGGATACCTCAGAGATGCCATCCCTGGCACGATGAGTAATTATCTTTTTTTTTTGAGTTGTTTAACCAGGAGTAGCACACTAAGCTGAAAGTTTCATTACAGGTGCGTCCTGGGAGCACAGGGAAGTTAAGTGACTTGCTCAGGGTCACACAGTATGCAAGTGGAAGCTGTGGGATTCAAACCCAGGTCTGGTCTGCTGGATGTCACCAGATTTACAGCTCAGAGCCTTAAACCACTGCACTATACTGCCTCCCTATATCTTATCTGGTTCTTCTGGAGACTCACATCAAATTCTGTTGTATTTGAAATATTTCCATGTAGAAAAAAGGAGCACTTGGTGACTTTTTTTGCAAAAGTGTGGCATGCAGGTAAGAGGTGGCCACATTCAGTACCTGCTGTATTATTGCTAGACATCCTGTGGTGTATGGCTATAAAACAGTGTGGAAGATACTGTCACAATGAAGGAGTAAAACATGTAATACTTTTAAATTTTGGGTTGTACTCTTCAGTTACATAACCCTAGCAGGAGAGACAAATGTCAACCCTCCCCGCAGAAGTGACTTAACTACCCCCTCCCCATTACTATAACTAGTGTAACCAGCCTCTGTCATTTGCTGGCGTGAGACAAGTTACCAGAGAGCACTCAAAGGGTTAAGCCAGAACCTGAGCGGTGTTTCCTGGGAGCAAGAGCAGCTGTTTTCTTGGAATTTGTCCAGAAACAGGACGTCTAGATGTTCATAATGTGAGTGGCCTTATTTAGCTAAGAGTTGGAAACTGGACCATGAATATGTACAGTTCTTGCCTTCCCCCAAAACACCACTATAAGGGGAAAGCATCAGGGCATTGGGAGCTGGGGTTCTGGAGTGGAAAGAGAGCGAGAGGGAGAGAGAGAAAGAGAACAGCAGTCCATACTCTCTGGCTGCGACTGGGCTGAGGAGGCCTCCTGTGGTCCCAGGGATGGTGGAAGGCTCCCTGGAGTTGGCTGGCACTGGTCCACTCTTGCCTGGTCTCCTGAGAAGGATACCAGCAGGAACAGTTGGAGATTAGGAGACCTAAGTAACTTGCCTTGAGAGAAGCGGAGATCATCAGCACCTGAAAGGCACATTGGGATAGTGGTGGGCCACACCTCAAGGAAGTCACCAGAACCCTTGCAGGTTCACTCCCAGCAACAGAAAGAAAATGGGAGACATCACTGTTCTGAGAAAACTGTAAGTTAACCTTGGTAAAATTAAATGTTCTTTGTGTGTAAAAGTCTGAATATAAAGCCCCTAACAGGTAGCTGAATGAATGGGTGTGCGGTAGAAGGCGGCCTGGCAAAGGTTTCAGTCAGTAAGTCCCCATGTGAAGGGCCAGACATGGGAGTCCTTTTTATGAGCCACTAAGGCTATTGGTGTGGTGTTGATGGAGTCACATATGACTAGACCCACCATGCTTTATGCACTTAGTAGTGATATCATATACTAATATACTTTCTATATTTATATTTATGGGTATGTTGAGACATGTGCCAGTATAGGTTGCCCCCTAGAGTAGGCTTGCCCTTCCTGAGGAGATTGTCACTGCACAACTGATCTAGGGAGGGACAGGACTCCAGAAACCTCAGAAGGGAAGTTAGGGATCTACTACTTTATACAAAATGTACCTGTGCTTCCCTGCTGATGACTCAGATTTGAAAGTGAGCGTGGGTGTGCTGGGATCAGGTGGCCAGGCTGGGGAGTGCTCCTTAGGGCAGCAGGAGCCAGCAAGGAGAGAGATGACTATGTTCTGATGCAGAAGAGGCCCCTTGTGGTGAGCCTGCTCCCTTGTGAGGGGTGGCAACATCCCAGTGCATGCTGCTGCTTAGGTCAACAGGGACTGCACCTGCCATCACAGAGTGATGGAAGGGTAAAGGGAGAAAAGCACAAAAAACTGATGTGCTTTGGCCATTCATGAATAACAGTCCCCCTCAGTCCTTGGGCTCTGCTCTGTGTAGATCCCCCCCCCCCAAGTCACAATGGTGGGGGAGCAGCATATGGCTGGGGGTAGGTGCTAGAAGGCGAACAGCTAAATAGAAAAAAAAAGATTAAAAAAAGCAAAATGTAACTGTGCCACTTTAGTTCAAGGGGTGGACTTGGAACTTACTATGGATATGAAGTGGACAATAGGCCCAACATTTGTGCTGGGTACCATCAGACCAGTGTTTCAAAATAGCCATTGTAATGTATGCCACAACAGAGGTGGGGGGTTGTATAGAGCCCTGGGAGAGTTTTGAAAGAACAGCCATGTTGGGTATGGCCCATGAAGTAAGGAACTGTAGTTTGTACAAGTACCATCGTGAAGATAGATAGCCAGAGAATGCCTAGAAAGCTGTGTACCATCTGACAGCTAATGATAAATCTACCATGCTTGATCCCACCTCTGGTATGAACATTTCAGTTTATGTTTAGTCTAATGTTATTGGTGCCCCAGAGCATGACTTAAGGTGTCCCTGGTTCCCATTACCCCGACCCATGATGGCAAGGTGAGGGAGTTGGCACAGAACTGATATTCCTGGTATAGGCGGGTGCTCTCCTAGATGAGATACCATCATATACTCCTAGACACAGGAGCATGAACTGGCCCTTAAATTGATATCTTTCTTTACCCAAGCACTACACCATTATGGCTTACAACTAGAAGGTAGACTAACATACAGTACAAGCATCCCTCCCACTCACCTCAAATGAAAACTGAGAGAAACAAGCAGGTCTTCACTCATAGAGCAACCAGAAACTGAAATAAGCCTCCTGCCATCTGATGCCAAATGTGCTGTTAACTTTACTTTTGAGGGCCACCACTAGAAAACAAGACTTACTACTCAGTACTGCTGTTCTTGCATTCTAGCTGGCACATTGTAATTCTAAAAGCACTGTCAACAGACCATCATATTCATCCCAGCACTGTATTCTGACAATTATAGATAGTGCTATATTTTGGAATACAGATATTTGTGTATTTTGTTTCTGAGAATTTTAGACTGTAACAACTGCAAACACTACTTTATATGATGATAACAGGAATGTGTACAAATATCTAAGATGTATGTTAAGCTTCCCAGTCTGAAACAGGTGGATAACACTACTGCCCTAATCTTTAGCCACTACATGGGGAGTAAACACAGAGCAGAGGGTCTCTTCACTACCACAATGATGTTTGAGTCACAACAGAGTGATTCAACGACTGTGCAGAGAGTCTCTCCACTAATGCACTAATGTTTCATTCTAAACACAAGGATTCAAAGACAGTACAGACAGAGCTGGATTTACCTTGTTATGGGCCCTATGCACAACAGTAAAGATGGGTCCCTCTGCACCTCTCTCACTTCAGAGGTTGTGCTACGTTCTGGCATGCCCAAACCATGTAAAATTTTCAACAGGAAATCACTACCAAATAGGACTGCTACACAGGAGAAAACTCGGTAGCAAGCTTCACATTAATGAACCCAGAATTCCCCTTAGTGTACCGTAAATTATTCATCTGAATTCATTCCCAATTTGATTGTTAAATCAATTCAGTAAAAATGGTGGTGTAGGTGGTGGTTGTGGAGTTATGCACATAGAGATCCTATATATTAAAAATAGAGGGGACATCATGTAGAGTACTAAAGGCTTTCATGCTGCCATATGCAAGTGCCTATACTGTGTTTATGGGGATAATGTGCAAATAGGTGGAGGGGTCATGTGATGATCCCACTAGTTTATACATATATGATCTCCGTGGTTATGCAATAAATAGTTTAGAAGCTGCAACCAAGAGCAGTAAATCAGTGAGGCACCACCACCACATTCAAGATGCTGATTAAAATTCTAGGGCCGATATTCAAATTCATGCAACGTGGAGTGCAAAAATTTTCACTTCAACTTTCAATTGCCTGGGTGCCTGAAGATGCTATATTCAGTCGAATAGTGCACCAACGTTAGTTGACTGAATGTAGGACAATGCTGGCACAGCACTAAGTCACTTAGTGCTGCCCCAACAGGGCTCCTGAAGTACAGTGCCAGAATGGATAGCGCTAGAGCACTATTTGCAATATTTAAAGGGATCCATGCAAATGAGCCCATTGGGCATGCAAGGCACTAAGGGGCCATTTCATGCCAATTATGGGCTCATTTGCATGGGTAGTAAGGCAGGTTAGCCCAGCATCACCCCCCCAATTGCCTGGTCCCAGACGTGTAGATATCCCTAGTGCTAGTGGTCCCCCCCTCTGATCACTGGCCCATCTGTAAAAGAAAATATACCCCTGGTGCTAGTGATCCCCCTCCCTCTGATCACTGGCCTGTAGTGTACATAACAATGTCCTTGGTGGCAGTGGTCCCCCATCGATTGCGGGCCCATTTTGTCTATAAATATATCCCTGGTGCTTGCCCCCGAGTTCTCCAGCCCGCATTCGTATAAAATAAATCCCTCGCCCCCACTGAACACCAGCCAGTATTGAGCTAACATCAAATTCCTGTCATCTAGTGCCCCCCCAAAAACCCATCCCACCCTGTCACCTTCCCAATCTCTTGGGTGCTGTGGGTGCATACGACGACTGGCGCAGCCCTCCTCACATCTCCTCTGCCAGCCGCCATATGTCCTGACAAAAATAACAAATTCAAACTGCACTCTGTTGGCAAATACTTAGTGAGAAATGACACTAATGCTCCAAATTCGGCTGCTGCATTTTTATTAGTCAGTAACAAAAATAAGTGTTTCTCCATCTGAGGCCAGTTTCCTGGGAGGTGTTGCCCCAAAGGGGCAGCAGTCAAATTTGGAGCTTTAGTGTTGTTTCTTACTAAATATTTGCCAATGGAGTGTAGTTTCATTTTGTTATTTTTGTCTTATGAGTGAGGTTAGCCACCCCTGGTCCTGCACTGCCCTGTGTCTGCTGGAGCACGGTTGCACAATTTGTTTCATGCCATATATCCAGGCAGGGAGTACACCTCTTATTCATAGGACAGGGTGATGTGCCCTTTCCTATAAATAAGAGGTGTGCTCCATGCCTGGATATACATTGGCCATCTGAGAAGGTGTGAGGAGGGCTGCGCCAGTTGCTGTATGCACCCACTGCAATGAAGGGACTCGGAAGGTGATGGGGTGGGTTTTCAGTGCCATGATGGGGGGGGGCTAACAGATGCCAGGGATTTCATGTTAGCACAGTATGGGCTGGGGATTGCTGTGGGTGGGGAACCCACTAGCACCAGGGATATAGAGTATTTTTATACAGTACTGTCCGGTAATCAGTAGTGGGAGGAACCACTAGCACCAAGGATATATTTATGGACAGTACAGGCTAGCAATAGGTGGGGTGGACCACTACCACCAGGGATATATTTTTCTAAAGTATGGGCCAGTGATCGGCAGGGGGGGAGCCACTTGCACCAGGGATATATGTTTTACAGTACAGGCCAGTGATCATCGGAGGAGGGGGACCACTAGCATCAGGGATATATTTTTTACAGTGCAGGATGGTAAACAGCAGATGGGAGGATCACTAGCGCCAGAAAGTTTGATTTGTACATTAGGGGCTGGCAATCGGGGGGAGGGGCACCAGTGACCAAAGGGTGCAGTTGTGCTCCCCCAAGGGCTAACCAGCTAGGTGGCTACATTACATCTGGCAGCTGCTAGGGTTGCCCGGAGTTAAGTCAGGATTTATTTTGCTGGGGTTTTGTTTGACCATGCTAAACTCTTTTGCATAGCGCAAAGCCGCTGAATATGGGGTAGCATGGATAGTCATAGGCTTGCCCTTGCCCACATACATACATAGGCCCGGATATTCAAAAGGGTTGCACCCCAGCGCGATATTCAAACAGGGATTGTGCTGGCACAAATCCTGATGCGCCAGTGCATCAGTGGCCTTATCACAGGCGCGGAGTGGGGGCATGCCCATGCATACTCCGCACATCCCGATATTCAGCCCGGGATGTGCTGAGTCCATGCATGCGCAACCCCTACTTGTGCTGCACACAGGTGAGCCAAAAAGAAAAAGGAACAAAGGCTGGCCACTCACAGGTGAGCTGCCATATTGCAGGGCACAACATGGCTGCTGCCACCTGTGGGTGGCCACCCGAGCTCTGGCTGCACCTCCATGGTGGCGCCCCCATGCCCGATCGTGGGCATCTGTTTAAATTAATAACGTCATATCTCCCTGGTGGTCCAGTGGATCTCTGTCAGCCCGATCGCGGGCTTAAGTATAAATGAATAACGTCCTATATCCCTGGTAGTCCAGTGGACTGCTTGCAGCCTGATCGTGGGCTTAAGTACAAATAAAAGCACGTCCTATATCCCTGGTGGTCCAGTGGACTGCTCGCAGTCTGACTGTGGGCTTAAGTATAAAAAAAGCATGTCCAATATCCCTGGTAGTCCAGCGGTAACCCCCATCCGCCCACTGAGCCCCACCACCCCGCTCCCCCAAAGGTCAGCGGCGGGAGCAGACCCCACCCACCGTCCGCCCCTTGCCCGCAACTGACATCGTGGCTGTACACCTATTGGTCTACAGCGTGAGCCAATGGGCGACAGCTTGTACTATATTACATAGTCCAGATATGTGAATGGATCCATTCACATATCTGAATGTGTAGACGGTATGGGCTGCACACCCGCTGGCTCACGTGAGTGGACCACTTGGGTGTACAGCCCTACCTACAGTGTCAGTTGGCGGGCGGCAGGGTGGCAGGTGGTGTGGTGCCGCCCGCCGCTGGAACGGGGGAACGGGGTGGGCTCAGTGGGCGGGTGAGGGGTACCGCTGACCACCAGGGATATTGGATGTGCTTTTTTTTTATACTTAAGCCCACAATCGGGCTGCGAGCGGTCCACTGGACCACCAGGGATATTGGACGTATATTTCAATCAACATATGCCCACAATCTGGCAGTGGGGCACATTGCCGCACTGTGCAGGGGGCATCGGTCCCCAACGGCTGCTGCCTGGCAGGGCGCCAGGCGCAAGTCACCAGGGATCAGCACACCTGCATGCAAATGGGGCCATGATGACATGCAAATGGCCCCATTTGCACCTTGCATACATCATGGCCCCATTTGCATGTGCACTTTTGAATATCGCAATTGTTGCACATAGCACAACGGAACTTGCACTAGCGCATCCCCCTGCTCCACTCTGGCCACTTGCGCTGGCACAGTGTCACTGTGCCATGCACACTGCGGGTGGCCAGGGTGCGATATTCAACAATGCTGTGCCATGGCGCAGCTCCGTTGAATATCGCCCAGTCAACATCCCTGCGCAGCCAAGTTGTGCTGCACTCAGGCTTGCGCCACAGACTGGCACAGTCTGAATATCCAGGCCCTTATGTTTTCCACAAGTGCTAACTCTTTTTACCCATGCAACAGCCCTTTCTGAATATGGGAATCTACTGCAAACCCTGGTTTGGGCAGGCAAATACTCATTAGTATTCACCCAGACTTTTGAATCTCAGGCCCCTGGTGTCTATCTAAATAAGATTGATATAGTGTATATTATACTGGTGTGGTAGCGCCAGTATAGTTAGGGTTGATCAGGGTGTTTAACGTTAAAGGGTAATTTTTGCAGCTTTATAACTTGGTAATGGTTTAATGGATTTGCACAAAATTTGGCATGTACATGCACTAGGGGTTGTCTGTTTGCTTAGCAAATTTTGTTTGAATTGCTTTTGTTATTTTTGAGATACAGATTGTTGAAAATAAAGGTTTTGTGTTTTTTTTTGCTGCTTTTTTGCTCACCTGTAACTCAGAAATGGCTTTAGCTTGTGGGCTGAATTTTTCAGGGTGGACAGCCTTGGACTTACAGATATGCCTTTTGAAGGTTTGGTGTAAAAATAGTGATCCATTTGAAAGTTATAAAATGTTGAATTTCACATTATTTCCTATGGGGAAAAATAGAAGTCAGACATGAAAAAGGATTCTGTGTCGCAGGAGCCAGCACGAAAATGGATTCTGTGTCTCATTAGGATCTTTTATCATGCTTTCCCATTAAATACAATGGGAAATCATCATAAAGGATCCTTTTGCGAAACAGGATAGTACATCACGTTAATCCTATTGTTGTCAATGGCAAAGCATGCTAAAGGATCCTTTTGTGAAACAGGATCCTATTTTGTGCTTTGCTTACATGTATTTAAATGGGATTTTCAACTTTTATGTAAAATTCTGCCAATTTTTTATATTTTCACACCAAATTTTTAACATTGCCTTTTGTGGACCCCACCTTATGAACTACAGTATAATGACTCTCATCATGCAACTCCTACCCAAAAGGTGTTTTCATGGATGGTTCGCAAAATTAGCTTTCAGGTAAGATTTGTGTAATGACAGTCATATTGTTTATGAGGAGGGGTCATAAGAAGGAACTTTTTTTAATTTGGTGTGAAAATATGTAAACACGGAAAACTTATGCCTATTCATTGCAATTTCACTACGCACACTCATAACTGTGGAATTTTTAATTATTTTGACTCCAAATTTTCAAAACAGTGTTCTTATTACTTCACCGAATGTATGTCACACCTGTCATTTTCAAATCCTGGCCAAAATGTTTTTTTCACACCTGCAGCATGCAATCGCATTGTAGTTGTGCAGAATTACATTTCAGGGAGCATTTCAACATTTTTTGCATTGGGTACGAGAGGTGAGGTAACACCATGGCTATGTTAACAATTTTGTCATTGTTGTCCTATACATGGAAGCGCAGGGCCTAGAGGGCCCTGTGCTTTCACAGCTACATACATATATGCATCTATGGGGGATGGGAGTGCAGGGCCCACAGACAGATAACAATATGATTATACTTTCTAAAAACATAAGGAAATTCATTGCAAAAAACTTTGTTAATCCATCAGTTAGGGTTGTTACTAAAGCAACAAATGCAGGGAAATGGGGTGTTAGGGTTTCCAACCCTAAGACCCCAACCCCACAATGCAGAGACTGACAGGCATGGAGAGACCTTGGAGTCATCAGCACTAACACCTCCGCCCCCACCCTGCAGAGACCGACAGGCATCAGGGGGGTGCCTTGGAGTCATCAGTCCTAACGCTCATCCCATTCCAGAAGTTAATAAGCTGAGATACGTGCAGCATAGGTGAACAGGGTGACCATTAGAGTTGTTGATTCCAAGGCATCCCCCCAATGCCTGTTAGTCTCTGCAGGGTGGGGGGAGGACATTAGAGCTGATGACTCCAAGGCCTCCCCCACCCCATCAAGTATTTTGCAATGAATATAGATATAGATATATATATTATGGTAGCACGGTAGTGCTACCATAGTTAGGGTTGAGGAGCCCTTTTAATGTTAAAGGGTCACATTTTGCACCTTAATAACTTTTCCACCGTTCAACGGATTTGCCTAACATTTGGCAGGCATGGGGCATAATCATAGACGCTTGGGAATTGCCAACTTTCGTACCAGTCAGATATACGGCTGTGGAGTTATTAAGTGACATCCATGTGCACATTTACATTGTTTTGCGCATTCTTTGCTCGCGTCTACAGGTTGTACAGTTTGTGCGACCAGTCCGAAAGCTTCAGGAAACATGTTGCCAGGGTGCCTACTGTGCCTTTTGAAGATTTCATGAACAAATATAGAATGGTTCAAAAGTTATTCAAAAAACAAGTTCCCATTATAAGTCAATGGGAAAAGTTAACAAAACCTGCAAAAGTGTCACAAATGCACTTTTTAGTGTCGCAAATGGCCCCTGTAGTATCGTGAGTCAGCCATTTTGTTCTCAGTTAGTGGTCACAGAAATGTTTGGCATTTAAATTTGGGACCATCTTGGGACACAATTCTTTTTGTGTTCACCTAGTCAGACCCTGAGGATGCTAGCCATGCCTTTGTTTTGGGGTTAAACACCCCAGAAATATGTTTTTCAAATTTCTGGAAAAAGTAGTGTCGCACTTACCAAACTTACTTCATAAAATTTCGAAAAGCTTTAATCCGGACACTACTTTTCCAGGCTATAACTAAATGACAGGAATTATTTGCCACCTGCTGTGAAAGAACAGTTTGGTCTTTTGAGCTGAGATTTGGAAGGAAAGCAGCCAGCATCTCACATTTGTGCCTTTTGGTGGTTTGGTGAAAAAATATTGCATGGCTGCAAAGTTACAGTACTCCAAATTTGGCATTTTTCCCCATAGACAAACATAGTGGCATACGTCACGCCTTTTGGGGCTTGTATCTCGAAAATGATGCGAAATACAGATTTTTTGTTACAAGTTACATAGAAACATAGCCAGGAAAATCATGATTTCTGTGACATTTTAATTTTTTTTCCACGTTGTGCAGTTGCTGAGATATTAGCAATTAAATACTTCCAATGCTCGTTTTAAGCTTCAATGCCCATTACAATGCATACATTCTTTGTACACACTGTGTTTCTGTATGCACCTGTTTGGGAAAAACAGGGTATGCACTTCTGTTACTGTTACAGTTACTGTTTCCACTTACGTTTATGTCCCCTTTTGCATTATCGTTCCCGTGTATGCCACCATGTCGGTTACCCTTTGCATTATCATTTGCACTTGCGTTTTCGTTACTGTTACCATTTATGTTTCCACTACTGTTTCTGTTTGTGTTTTTGTTTGCGTCACTGTGCGCATTGTCATTTGCCTTTCTGGCAGCCCTTTCATTTGTTTTTTGAAATTCAAGATCTTTATTCAATTTTAATTAAACAACAGTAACATCGTCAAGAACATAGACCATTAATGGACAACACCAGTAAAAGGAAAAATATAAATAGGATTCCCGAATGTAGAGAACATTGTTTCCCAGAAAAAAGAGAACCCCCCCTCCCTATCCAACCCCCCACTCCCCCCTTTATTCCCCCTCCACCACCTCCTCCACCCATGATGCGCCTTCTGGGAGATTAGCAAATAACATACAGGACTCTCAGAAAATAATCAATATACAATGGTCAGTATCAATGTGTGGTAGTACTAACCTGCCCCACCAGAAATATACACATACATAGATTAATTCAAATATAAAGCATACAATTTGCCCTATTTCCGGTTAAACGAATTCAGAGAGTTCCTAGAACCAGCTATTAACTTTTCAGTCTTGAAACAAAGAGATATTTCTTTAATCCCTCCACATATGTAATGGTCAGTTGGTCCATCCAGTGTCTGAGAACCAGACTTTTAACTGTTATAGAGATTAGAGCAATGCGAAACCTACGCTCTAAAACCTGAATGTCGGAATACATCCCTAAAATACAAACCTCTATGGTAAATAAATCTCTTAGTCCCAAAACGGGATCTAGGTTAGATTGAATTGAATGCCATAATGGAGCCACTTTGTCACAGTGCCAGAAGATGTGAACCAGGTTCCCTTCAGCAGCCCTTTCGTTTGTGTTTGCATTTCTCTTTCGTTTTGCGTCTTCCTTGCTGTTACTGTTACCATTTGCATCTGGAATTGAGTTAATGTGCCTGTGCGCATTATGGTTTGTGTTTCCATATGTGCTTGTGTTTCCTTTTGTGTTTCTGTTTCCTTTCCTGTTATTGTTGCTGTTACCATTACCATTTGCATTTACAATTGCGGTACTGTGCCCGTGCGCATTTTGGTTTGCCTTTCCATACGCGCCTCTGTTCCCGTTTCCGTTTCTGTTTCCTTTGATGTTATTCTTCATGTTAACTTTACCATTTGCATTTACAATTGCGGTACCATCCCTGTGCGTGTTATGGTTTGTGTTTACATGTGTGCTTCCATTTGTATTTCCGTTTGTTCCTTTTCATGTTCTTTTTGCTGTTACACTTAACATTTCCATTTAAAATACCGCTGCCATCACTGTTCATGTTACCAGTTGTGTTTTTGTATGCGCTTCAATGTTAGTTTACATCACTGTTTGCTTCAGCGTCACTTTGCGCTTGCGTTTCTATTAACGTTTCCTTTACCATTTACGTTTGCGTTACTATGTACGCCACTGTTGGTGCTTCTGTTTGCATTGCTGTTCCTGTTACTATGTCAAAAGACATCACATGGCGGGAGTGGGCCCTGCGCTCCCGCCGCCACATTACATTCACTATTTCTAGTCATCATTCTCAAAAAGAAGGGAAATTAGAGGAAAAAACTCCATTAAATGCATCAGTTAGGTTGTTCCACAGCACAAAAGCAAGGAAATTAGTGTTAGGGTTGAAAGCTGCCTTGGACCACTCAGACCACCCCCAACCGGCATCGGGTGCGTGTTGGGTCATCAGTCCTAACTATCCTCCATTCTCCTATTCCTCAGCTTCTTTACACATGTGATGGGGTGAGAGTTAAGGCCGATGACCCCAACGCGTACCCTTATGCCGGTTGGGGGGTGGTCTGGAGGGGTCCAAGGTCGGCTTGAAGTGAGAGCCAGATAGATTCGGTATCAGTTAATTCTGGGATCTCATGCAAGGAGATATCGTCTCGAAGATATAAGCAGACACCACCACCGGTTTTGTTTATTCTATCTTTATGATAAAGTTTAAAATTAGGGATTTCTTTAATCCAAGTTGAAGCAGGGTCCCACCATGTTTCAGTGACAGCTATGATACTTAGATCATGAAGAAGACAATTTGTCTCTAACTCAGACATTTTAAGGTTGTTTAATGATATGGCTTTAAATGTGAAAATATTGTAGTTTGAAATAGACTTAACATTATTTCTAACTGTAAGAGAAATAAGATCATTCTCTTTCTCCCCCTGGTTATTTAGTTTAAATTAAATATTGTGGACAAGGAATTTATTGTAGAGGATAAAGATTTTCCCAAGAGGGCACTGCCCCTTAGGCTGAGGTGGAGACCATCCCAGCAGAAGAGGGAGTCTCTGTTGCAGAACTTTTCCCAGTGGGTGATGCAATGGATGCTTTGTTTCAGGCACCACTTTCTCAGCCATTCATTGATGATTTTGATTTTATGTGTGATGTCAGGGGAGGCTCTTGGTACTGGGAGAATTTCAGAGAAGCAAACTAAATAGCCCTTTTCTACTAGTAAGTTATTTAGAGTAACGTTGTCCTGTTTTAGTTGCAGTAGGCTAGTACAATTTATATTGTTAGTGCCAGCATGGACTATTACTAGGGGATTAGGGCCAGCATCTGAAAGAATGTTTTTGACCATAGCTGAAATGTCTGAGACCTTTGCTCCCCTGAAACTTGAGCAAGTTTGATTAAGTTTGTCAGGGTTGCAAATTGCTCTGTCAATATGTTTGGTAATTGAATCTCCCAGAAGATAAATCTGATGATGTTGATGGGTAGGGATGTTGGAAACATTAGTGTCTATTGGGATTGGGTTAAGTGATGGAGCTTTGTGGGAAAAACTGGAATTAGTAGTAGAATTTGGCTTTTTTGTTGCGGTTGTGCCTTGATGTTGTTTAGGTAAATTTGCACAGTTAACATTTTGATTTTTATAAATAGGGGGTGGGAAATTAGTAGCAGGTCTAGATGGTGCATTTTGGACTGGTGTTGCAGAAGAAAGTGATAGTATTTCATCATTTGACTCACATATTATGGGTGCAGAGCTTATAGGGTAATTAGTCTCGAGAGGACTAAATGAGTTGTGTAATGGAATACAGAATTGGTCAGCCTTACATCCCTTTTTATGTGCCCTTGAAGTAGCGACCATGGCCCAATCAAATATGCCATTGTTTTCATCCTCTTCCTCCCTACTTCTTTTTTCAAGCAGATTTAAAGAAGTATTGTGAGTGTCTAGTAATGCAGTGTCTGGCAATCAGACAGTATCAATTTGCTCATAGAGTGAACCTGAAGTAACAATATCAATATTGGGAAGATCTCTATTAGTCAGAGATGTGTTGCAATGGGATATAGCTGAGGATTGGGGGTTATTAAGTTCACTATACCATTTCAGCATCTTAGCTTGGCTTTCTTCCAAAGAAGTGAGTCTGCAAGAAAAGGTGGCAATATCATTTTGTAGCTGAGTATTAAGGCTGCATTTATCACATACATATGAGTTAATGAAGGGGGTGTGGCATGGAACCAGTTTATACATGCAACATTGCACGCACTTAATGCCCAGTTCTCCATCCAGAGTCGTAATAGAAGTTAATATAATGAGTTGAGACATTTCGGTAGAATCTTATATGGGGTGTAATAGGTCTTCCATGATGTTATCTACAATGGTATCCCACTTAATATACAAGATTTAGATAGGTAACAAGACAACCAGAAATATATTAATTTACCTGACGTTTATGTTAATGCTTCGCTTTATGTGTCTAGGGGTAAGGGTGCCGCGTGCTTACCCCATGCCTTCTGGGTCACTGCTAAAAACATGCGCTGGATGTGATGTCTGCATGCATCATCGTGCCCAGGAATGCATGCCTTACCCTGCTTGGCTCAACCTGCTCACTAGCTGTGCAAGTTAAATAGTGTTAGGTGACCCAGAAGGAGACTCCTCCAGTCAGCAGGTGTCCATGATACAAAAAACAAAATGTGGAGTTAAAAGGTTAAAAGACACCACTCATTTGTGGTGCTAAAGTACAATAAATGCCCCCAAACAGCACCGTGAGGAGAAATGTGGTAAATGTACTGAGTTGTAGTTCCTGAGAATTGAAAGGGACTGCAACCCCTCTTCCTGCTTCTGGTTTAGTGGTTTGCAGGGCTCACACATATATAAATACAATCAGTAGTGCAATATCAACAAAGTTTCATAAAATAGCTTCAGAGCAACCAGGAAGGTATAAGGTGTTCTGAAAACTGCTACAAACACAGCACTCACTATTAATGTGAGTTTAAATACAGTCACGTGACCCAGAAGGAGACTCCGTGGGTCAGCAGGCATCTGTGACACAAAAAGCAAAACATGGAGTTAAAAAACACCACTCATTCATGGTGCTAAAGTACAATAAATGCCCCTAAACAGCTCCGTGAGGAGAAATGTGGTAAATGTACTGAGTTGTAGTTCCTTAGAATCAAAAGGGACTACAACCCCTCTTCCTGCTTCTGGTTTTTGAGATACGGATTTTTCACTAAACGCAGCTTAGTACAGCAAGCGTGCATGCAGGTTACCAGTCCATGATTACAATTACAGTGGAATTTATTCCAAGGTTGCCATGGTTACTGAGGTATTGTGCCATTTGCAGCATGGGGTTACTTGGAATGTATCTAGGCCTGCACTACATCTCTATAATTATAGGTAGGTGGTAGTGCAGGGCCCTATTATAGATAACATTATGCAGTAATGGGACTGCAGGGACATTCTTTATGCAATAATGGGAATGCAGGGTGCTCCCACATGGAGATGACAGCTCATTACAATGTCTGTGCACTTATGGCTAGATGGGAGTGCAGGGCACAGGGGGTATGCAGGAACAGGTGTGAGTGGTGTGCCTTGGGGTTGTGAACCCTAATGCTCATCCCATTTCAACAGTTAAAAACCTGACATGGGTACAGAATAAAACAATGGGGAGAGCATTAGGGTTCACAACCCCAAGGTACACCCCTCACACCTGTTCCTGCATGCAGGTAGAAGGTGGGCCTTAGGGTTGGAAGCCGAGGTTGAGGGTGGGGTATTCAGGTTGGAAGCCAAGGGTGGGGGTAGGGTCTTATGCTTGGGAACACTAAGACTGCATTTCCCTACTTTTTACGCTTCAGACCTAATGGTGCATTAATAAAGTTTTTTGCAATGAATATACTGTGTATATATATATATATATATATATATATATATATATTCATATATAATAGCTGCACTGTAGTGCAGCTATAGTTAGGGTTGGTGGGCCACTTCTATGTTAAACCCCAAAGTTTGCACTTCAATAACTTTGCAACCATGTGTCCGATTTGCCTGAACTTTTACATGCATGGCATCCAGCCATAGATCTCTGGATCTGGTTAGTTTTGTTTTGGTCAGATGTACAGTTGCGAAACTGCAAAGTGTCAAAAATTTGAAAAATCCTCAACTTTTGTGCATTTTTGCATCAGGCTTAACAGACTGAAAGATGCGTCTGTTTGGATTCAAATGTGCATGTGGGGGTGTGTGGCTAATGCTCAACCAAGATGGAGGTTTGAGCCTTTAGTTCTGCAATATTGAGAAATTATCCTTCAGCCATCCATGCTCATGAGAACATGAACTGAATCTCAATTGCATTCTGAGCAGCTAACCCTTGAGAAAGGGAGATCTGAATTTGAAGTTGCTGGGACAAATAATAAAGAAAATATCATGTTTACAACTACTACTGCTAAATCCAGGCTGCCTTCTGGCTGCAGGGCCATCTCTGGAAGCTTCGGCATGGCATCATGTTCAAAATCAAATGGACAGAATGGAACATATGCTGAGCCGGGTGTTACTGGAAGTTAATGACTGTAAACAACAAAATGCCAGACACCAAGAGCAACTTATCTCTCTAAATACCAAAGCTTCCTCTACCGAACAATGCAGCATACAAAACACAGAATTTTGGCAAGACCTCCAACAGTCTCTGACCGAACAGAGCCGGACTATTCAGCAGATGCAACTCAAAATTGATGACATTCAAAACCGGGGACAACGGAATAATCTCCGTTTTGTAGGGCTCCAGGAAAAAGCTGAACTCGGTGACTGCATTGCCTACCTGCACCACATCCTTCCCAGTGTATTACAAATTTTGGGGGGCAGCTATGAAATTGAATGGGTGCATCAATCTCTTGCCCCGATGTCACGAGCTAGAGAAAAGCCCAGACCGATCATAGTTCATTTTCTTCACTTCCAATATAAAGAAAATATTCTGAAGCGGTCTAGAGATCTCAGTGCACTGGAGTGACAAAATAACAAAATAATGGTATTCCCCAATTACTGCAAAGTTCTCACAAGTTGGAGAAAAGCCTTTACTGAAGTTAGACAGGCTCTGCATCGGGCTGGGGTGCCCTTCTCTCTCTGTTACCCTGCTGTCATGGGGATTTCTCATAACAGACCTACACTACTACTCCACACCCCTATAGCAGCAATTGCCTTCATACAAAAACAGTGGTCCAAAGCTACCTCCTACAACAAAACCAGACCATGGCAATCAGAGGATTCCAATCCTCCTCAGACCAGGATGGATACTGCTCCTCTGATCGCACCAGAAGCCCTGGGTCCACCTGTTGCTCATAAACTGCAGACTACCATCGAGGATTTGTAGATGCTCTCACCTAAAAATAAACATAGTAATAAGAAACATGAGCATTGCCAGATGTCATCCAACAGAGAGGGAGAGATCTAGGAGTTGCAGCCACAGTGGCTGCTCTGATACGCTACTGGAGACACATCCCACTATTCCCACTAAGAACAGATATGCCCCCAATGTCCAAAGGAGACTGCGGTGGGCAGGTTCATATTCCACCCCAGATGAAGACTTCTCAGTCTCAGCTACCCCTAACATACCTTTTACCTGATGCTGCTTCAGCTGACAATTCCAGGGATGTGACAAAGAAGGGCCCAGATTCATCCACAATTGTGGGTAAGGAAGTTAGCCCCTTCGGACTACCATGTTATCAGGGACTGCCACTTCTACATCTTCAGCTGAGGGATGAATTACCTGAAGCACATTAACATAAACTTAATGGTATCAAATATGTGGTCATAACGCAGCTGAGAAGTTTAAATGTAGTGCTGCAACACTGAATATCTCGATGACAGTGATGGTATTGGGAGGGATTGCAAGCTAGTAAAGTATCTCCTGGGTTTTTACTGCTGGTCCGTGGAACAAATCCAGTAGCACAGGAAGGTGCATTATAGTTTTTCCCTTAAGGAGTTTAGATAATGTGGGGTTATGTAGACTTTGGTATAAGTGGGGATATCAGATATTTTGACTTGCTTGCAGGACCCCTAATCTGGAGGTCATTAAGCAAGAGGCCTGATGCTTGATTGTTTCACACTATTATGTCGCAAGCTGATAGATTTATTTTCCCCTTTCCTAATCTTCACCAAATTTGGTCTATGTTATACCTGGGTAAAATCATAGAGATAAGATATCAAAACTCTTTTGACCTACACTATGTTTAATTATGCTGATTTATTGCTTGTGGTTCCTTGGTGTGCCCTGTACAGGCAGTAGAGCTATCGCTTCTGTGGGTTAGCTGAAAAAAGATCCTCATGCAGCAGCGACACCACTCTTAGAGGGAGCCTGCAATCCATTCCACATTGGTAAGTCACATAAATAAGCAGTGTAGGGCAGATTTGTGATGGCGTAGCTCTAGTAAGCTGCTCAGAACGGGAGTAAGGATGGTGCAGTCACTACAGGGATACTTATTCCTCCTAGTTCTGGGCATACAAATTAAGGGTCATCAAACCTAATAATTTCTTGTAGGGTCAGCCCTATGCAGTAAACAACTCAAGCAGTGGTATGGGGACCCATAGCCATAGTGCTACTGTAAATATGTTTCTTATGTGCCATTTTTCATTTGTGGTGCTACATTCAGGGAATGGGGACATATGGGGGAAGGCTGTGCTTCCTGATCAGGCATGTAGCTGGACCTTGTTAATAAGCCAGGCAAGCCTTACAAAAATAATCATATGAAATTTTTTCATGCTGCACACATAAAACTACCCAAGTGATATGCGTGTTACAAGTATGATTTAAATATTAAATTGGAATCGATTGCATGCATATTGTATGCATGCAGTAAGCAAGTGTGGAAACCATTATTTTTATGTTAAATTGGAAAAGGCTGCATGCATGTGGCATGCATGCAAAAAACAAGTGGTCACTGATAACTGCACATGGAAAAGTTAAGTGACTTGCTCAGGATCACACCATACACAAGTGGGAGTTGATGAGATTCAAACCCAGGTCTTCTTGCCCCCAAGTCTCCTGGCTTGCAGTTATGTGCCTTTAACCACTAAGCCATACTGTCTGCATGCATATGGCTCACTTGTACTTCAATACATTCTGTATCTGACTACATCTGCATGCATGCGGCATGCTTGTAGCCACTGTTATGCTTTACAGTTTTCTTCTCTTACTCATCTCAGTTTCACAGTTGAACTGTAGCACACATACCAGTGGAAACACATGTGGTTTTTCCCACCTCAATACACAAACTTACCCACAAAACCACTTAATTACTTCTGTCTGGCCTGTACTCCTACTATTTTCTCTCCATCGTTTTGAATGCTTCCACCTAAACAGACTTTAAGGTACAAACACAAAAGTTGCAATAACTTGACACACACCAACATGGCCGCCCCCCCATGCACACACACTGTAGCGGGTATGGCCATGCTGCTACAGACAACCCATAAAGTACATATATAAGTAAAAAGCCTCTTACTTGAGTACTAGGGAGCTAGAGGCAGGAGTCTTTAAGAGATGATGTCCATGGGTCAGAGTGCTGGGGCGTACCCCCTTGAAATGAATGGAGTTATTTTTTATTACTATTTTATACATTATTATGGTGAGTTGGAGAATAATGAAGGCCACGATTCTACTAACCATTAGGCCCTTGTCAGTTGAGCAGTGGCCTTTGTTAATCTCCAACTCTCCATCAATAATGTATAAAATAGTCTTACAAAATACCCAAATTCATTTCAATGGTACACACCCCTGCATTCTCCTTTGCCCTTTGTCATAATGTGCCTGAGGGTGAGGATGTGGAGGTCAGCTTCACTGGAAGGGGTCATAAGCCTGACTATAATGGGGCTCCAATAGTCTGTGCATACCATACTGCTCAACTGTGAATGCAAGGGACAACTCTAGAATGTCTGTAACATCTCTAAAAGGTACAACGTATTTGTTTTGACTGAAAGTGATATGCAAATCAAGAAAAATTCAAATGTATAAGATTCATCTTTCTCTACCACAGAGCAGTGCATCAAATTTGGGCTTAAACACACCCAGTTACTAAGCAATTTTTTTCCTGGCTGAAATTCTGCCCCCTCACACCAAAAAAAAAGAACTTTGTCTTGAATTTTTTCCCTGACTCCATTCCATTCAATTCCCATCCCCTATGGGTCATGAAGCTCCCCTTGGGTGAAGAAACATGAAAAACAAATCAATATTTCAGTCCTTCCTTCTTCCCCCATCCCCCTGTAAAAAAGATTATTTACTTTTACTTACCCAGCCATATGGACAGAACCTGCAGCCTGGCACAGTGTGCCACCAGCCCAGTTTTCAGTCCGCTCCCCCTCTCTCCTTCTGCCAGAAGCTGGATGCTAGAACCAACCATCACAGGTCCCCAGTGTGGTCCACGACCAAGTCACCTCACCAACTGAACCTACCCAACCTGGGCTGCTTGCTTCTTGCTTGGGTACTGCTGTGGCTGTTGCCATACTGCACTGATCAAGGCCTATGAAGGCCACCCACACCGCTGTCACCATTGCTGCTAAGCCTAGCTTGCTGCCATGGGTGGTCAGTGCTGTTTTTTTTTCTCAAGGTGAGCATAGTAAGGTAAGTAGGCAGCCTTGTCTTGAGTTAGCTTCTAGTTCACCCTCTACCCCTTCAGCTACCAAGGGAGACAGAGACTCACTAAGAGTAGACCAACAAAAATATGCTGCCACAACACTGCTATTGAGAGTTCAGTGCTCACTGACTTGTCCAAGCTGTAATGTGCAGTCTGTCTACTCTGTGGCAGGAAAGACAGTGTCACACTTGCAAGACTCATGCGCTCTTTCTTGGCTGGAGCTCATCAACATCACATGTGATTGTTCTGTCACTAGTAGGTGGAGAGAGTGAACAACACAATACAGACTTAGTCAAGTCTGGAGAGTACCTGCAGCGTGAGAACACATAGGCCAGGTGGGCACTTACTGTGCAAAAGATTAAATCCAAATTTAATGCTATTATTGCCACACCATAAGAACAGTTTAGGCACAAATATGGGGGGGAGGGGCAACTGCCCCCCTGCCCTACCTAAATGGTACCCCTGCTTAATGGTAGAAATTCATTCTCAGGTGCTAATGCAATGATTCCACTGTGTTCTGAGGTACTGTATCGCCATGTTTCATGATGTGTCCCGATCATCATGTGGTTAGTGTCCCTCATTGTCCCTCATTTTGAGTGTCCATGTCCCTCATTTCAGTGACAACATGTGAGGTATGGGGCATGCTTCCAAGACCCTACTCAGCAGAAAGAGTGCTGAGTATGGCCATAGTGTATATGCTCAATACAGAATGTCAAAGGGAAAGTAAGTGAGATGAAACAGTCATGGAGAAACACATTTGTAGCACTAAATATGCATAAGGGATTTGCATGGTCCAAAACAAAAAGAATAGGCTTCACAACACAGAGTCCCCTCTTCATACATTTGGAATGGAGGATATTGACTGGCTATATCATAGGCATTTAATGCAGTAAGCAAACAATACTTTACAAATTAATGGCGATTTAATGACAAAAATCAAAAACCATTAAACAACTTGCAAAAGGATCAGAATTAATGAGTTTACCTAATTTTTATGGGAATTCAAATACAAATGTATTTTAATGACTCTAATTGCTAGCAGTAATATAAGAAATAGAAACTGATGTGTTTTTTTTGAATGAGATTTGCACCAGCTTAGCTGCTGCACACATTACAAGCTTGCAGCATGTGAACCTGATGTGATGTTTAAATGATGTTCACACCAGCTTAACTGCTGCACTCATGTCAAGTGTGCAACATGCGAACCTGATGTAATTTTTAGAAGATGCTCACACCAGCTTACCTGCTGTGCACATGTCAAGCTTGCAGCATACAAACCTGATTTGCTTTTTAGACCTGGTTCACATAGGATCACTTTGTGTATTTGAACTGCGTGCATGCATTGCACAACTAAGCATGTGGCATGCATTCTGCATGTACACAGCACACATATATTTCTGTAAGGGAAGCTCTGAAAAATGTGGGCACTGAAACGTTTCTCCTCACTCATCAATCACGACTAGCTAGACCCTTGACAAACTCCACAGCACAGCTCAGCCCTTGCCAAAATTAGCTTCCAGTATACCTTAGTGCCATCTGGTGATTGAAGTCCAGTACTACTTTCTACCAGCTCACCCGTGTTATGGGCAAAGAAGTTATTTGTCTAGGTATAGTCCACCAGTAGCTCTCCCATCCTTGATTTTCTTAAAAACCACTTTGGGATAATGCAGCCAAGTCAAATGTGCTGCTTACATTATGTTTAAAAGATGAGGCTCCCAATAGGTATATGAGGACTGAGCCTTAAGCCTATTCAATGGAATGGGGCCATAATGATTCCCATGTCTTTCTACCCATTAAAATGTGTTCATTTTGATAATAACACAATGTTTTTAATGTATTACATTGCAATTTTTATAGTTCTTGAGTTTTTAAATCATTCTGATTACTATGAAACAAAGGTTCTCAAGACTGAGAATTAGCCATGTAAATAGTTGCTGCACGGGATCGCAGGTTCGAACCTACCTAACTTACTTGGTTCCCCTTTTTGCTCCCCATTCAAGTTAAAGGTGAACTTAGGATAATAGTTATCTGGTTCTCCTCCCTTTCCTCGAAGATAGGTAAATCTGTACTTTGTAGTCTTTAGACTAATGATGTGTTCTACTGCTTGTTTATATATAGCTGTATTTTTAGGAATTAATAGTATGATGTATGGTTTAGCGCTTGATGGGCAATATTATTCATTATGGTGTCAGGGATATACACTTTACAACTCCCTAAGTCAGGGAATGCACACCCTCACTCTTTTTCAACTCCTGCTTGCGAATGATGCAGTACTACCCTACATTGACTACATTGTTTTCCACCCTGAATATGGCCGAAATCACTTGCTACAGTTGGAATATTAGGGGCCTCAACTCCCCTGTCAAATGCAAGCTGGTCTTGACTCACCTATAAAAACTGAAAGTAGAGGTGATGCTATTGCAAGAAACTAAGTTAAGAGATAAGGAGGCCCAAAAGCTCTGCAGGGGATGGGTTGATATAGAGGTTCACAGTGCTGCTGCCACAAAAAAAAAAGAGGGGTTTCCATTCATGTCCACAAAAGCCTGCAGTGGACCCTTTGGAAATCATACCATGACCCAGAAGGCAGATGGGTTCTAGCACACTTCAACACCCCACAAGGTCCCTTCACTATGCTTAATTAATCTGCACCAAACAATGATTTTCTGCAGGTTTTCCATACATTGACATCTCAATTAACCTCTCTGATGGATAAACAAAACCCTATACTAATTGGTGGTGATCTCAACCTCACCTTGAACCCCAGTATGGACAGAAGCCGTGGTAACCTGGAACCACACCCACATGCCCTTCAGGTGGTCTTATTGTGGATAAAGGACCAAGCCCTCACTGATATATGGAGGCAGCACCACCCAAGAGACAAAGATTTTACATATCAGTCCCCATGTCATGGCTCCTTCAGTCATTTAGATATGTGGCTAACATCCCCAGAGCTTACCCCTCTTGTAACAGCAGGAAATATCAAACCTATAATTATTTTAGACCATGCCCCCCTACAGCTCAACTTCTTATTTGGTAGCTCCCCACAGAAATCTGCCAACTGGAGGCTGGATCCAATTTTGCTCCTAGATCCTAAGTTTAAACCATGGGTACAAAGCATTGCCCAAAACTACTTTGCAGACAATGATAATAATGCTACATCTATTACCACCTTATGGGAAGCATTCAAGGCCACCCTTAGGGGTCAAATAATTAGCTACTCAGCTCATAGACAGAAAGACAAAGAGAAACAGTTGGCAGATTTAGAAACTCATCTCAAAATCAAAGAAAAGGCACCCAAGGCTACACCCCCCCCAGATTAATTAAGAACCCCCCCTTCAGTTAGAGATAGTAGCTCTTTGACAAGAAATAAATAGCTTACAGCACAGAAACCCGAATTAGCCATTCTTAGGCTGAAACATAAATATTGGGAGAGGGGAGAAAAAAATGGTAAATTGTTAGCTTATAGGCTCAAGAAGCACAGTCAGAAAGGTACATTGCCTCTCTGATATCTAGCTCGGGTACTAAATGTACTGATCCTGTAGAACTTAATTCTATTATGTCTCAATTCTATCAAAAATGATATTCATCCAGTACTACCCCATCCTCCTAGCAGCTAACGGACTTTCTCGGCTCAGTATCCCTGCCTAAATTGTCACCCATTCAGAGTGCTCTGCTATCTGCTGACACTGAAAAAGCAATTAAAGGGCTCAAAACAAAAAAAAAGCACCAGGCAGTGATGGATTACCTATAGACCTCTATCATCTACTAATCCCCAAGTGTGCCCGGTACTAGAATGTCTTTTTACTAAGATCACTACTTCTGGAATGTTTCCACCTTCCATGTCTGTAGCCATTATAACTGTACTACCAAAACCCAGGAAAGACCCTCTATTTCCAGCCAGCTGCAGACCCATCTCCCGTATTCCCTCTGATGAGAAAAGCTATGCTAAAGTCCTGGCCACATAACTAGAATCCCTTCTCCGGCTCCTGATTCACCCATCCCAATCTGGATTTGTACAGGGCAGATTGGGTTCTGACCACATTAGAACACTTACTAATCTTATGCTCATTGCCTCTGCATATCTCTCCCCCTCAGCTGTGGTTACAATCAATTTTGAAATAGCTTTCGATACAGTTGAATGGAAGTATCTCTATGCAGTTTTGGCCCACTTTGGCATAGGCCCTATTTTTTGTCTGCTTTACAATCGATGTACTCAGCCCCTATAGCCCAAATCCTTACCAACTCGAATTTATCTCCCCCTTTTTCACTTACCAGGGGTACTAGGCACAGTTGTCCCCTATCACTACTTCTTTTCATCTTGGCTATAGAACCCCAAGCAGCTGCGATTCGTCAAAACCCAAATATTAAAGGAATATCAACTAATTGCCAAGAATATAAAACCCTGCTGTATGCTGATGACCTCCTAGTGCTTTTAGATCATGCTGATAAATCTCTATCCCCTTTACTATCCACCCAAGACAGATTGTACCCCCTTTCTGGCCTTAAAATTAACCACTCTAAGTCAGAAATCCTCCCACTTAATAAAACCACCACACCTCAGCAGTTCTCCTCCTTCCCAATCCGATGGGCCACAGCATCAATAACCTACCTAGGCATAAAAACAACTCCCAAACTGCACACTTTATGTGATTTAAATTTTAGTACTCTCATACCTAAAATAAGTCTGGAACCAGACCGATGGAAAGCATTGCAACTCTCCATGATTGGTAAAATAGAGGCAATAAAAATTATAATGCTCCGTAAATATTTCACCTACTATCCCATTTGCCATGTCATATACCTAATAAATGGTTTGATCAAATAGACTCCCTAATAGGAAATTTCATATGGGAAGGACATAAGCCTCATTACAGTAGAAACAAACTTAGAGCTAGCTGGAAAGTTGGGAGATGGAATCTTCCCTGGTTCAAAGGATATTATTGGGCTTTTAGAAATGCCCAAACCTTATGATGGTTCCCAGCAGAGGGGCAACCCCCTCCATTATGGACACAAATAGAAACTGCCAAGTGTAGACAAACTAACCCAGCCTCCTATCTGCTCACTAAGGTACCCTCTCACTCTCACTTACCTACCCCTGTGATAACATCTTGTAAAGTTTGGCTACTCACCAGTAAAAGGCTACACTTCAACTTAGCACATATCCCCTCTTTTCCCATATGGCATAACAAAAACATATGTATTGATCAAAAACTGGTCTATTGGCCTGATTGGGGAACTAAAGGTATCCATTCAGTAAATGTCGTATTGGCTCCCACGACCAAAATCATGAACTCATTTCAGGCATTACAATCCCATTATAACATATCTAACTCAGATTTTTGGACATTTTTACAACTACACAGTTCCCTAACAAATATCATTAAATTAATGAATAAATCTGACTCTTTGACTATGGCATCACCTATGGCAAAATGGATTAAGACCAAGCATGGGAGTGCTGGAATGATTTATACTTCTATAAGAGATGCCGCCCCAGATGAAACAGCTTCTTCTAGAAGCTACTGGTCATTAGCAGTAACTACTCCCATCAGAGATGAGCAGTGATCTCAGTGTTGGTGCTCTGCCCATGAATTTGGTAAAGACCCTAAGAGTCATCTCATACAAAATAAAATCATTTACCACTGTTATCGTACACCTGAAAAACTGTATATAGCCAAAATGTTGCCATCTCATCAATGTTGGTGCTGTCACCAACCACATGGAGACATTCTTTGGAGTTGTCCATTAATAAAAAACTATTGGGTACAAGTGACCAGTCTCCTATCAGGTATATTACATTCCTCTATACTTGTATGTCCTCGGTTATTTCTTATTGGCCTAGATAATTCTAAAAGGCAAAACTCTCTGCTGACTCACGCGAGTATTATAGCTAAACTACTGCTGTTGCAAAAGTGGCAAACATCTAATATACCTAGTATAATAGAATTCAGGCCCAGATATTCAAAAGGGTTGCGCATGGCGCAACGGTTTTTCTCCATGCACAACCCACTGATGCGCCCTGGTGCGATATTTAAAAGGGAAAAGTGCGCCGCACAAATCCCGATGCGTCGGAGCGCATCAGTAATGTATGCAGGCACAGGTGGGGGGGGGTGCCCATGCATAAACTGCACAGCCCGATATTCAGCCCAGGCATGCAGAGTTATGCAGGCACAACCCCTACCTGTGCCTGCACAAAGTTACGCCTGAAAGAAACAGGAACAAGTCGAGGGCCACCCACAGGTGAGCTGCCGCATTGCAGGGCGCAACACAGCAGCTGCCACCTGTGGGTGACCATTGGCTGTTCCCGCCGCACCTGGCGGCACCCCCCATGCCCCGATCACGGGCATAACTGTATCTCCCCCGAGGTCCAATATCCCTGGTGGTCTAGTGGACAGCGAGTAGCCTGATCATGGGCATCAGTATCCCCCTCAAGTCCAATATCCCTGGTGGTCCAGTGGACCGCAAGTAGCCCAATCGTGGGCATCAGTATCCCCCCCAAGTCCAATATCCCTGGTGGTCCAGTGGACCACAAGTAGCCCAATCACGGGCATCAGTATCCCCCCCAAGTCCAATATCCCTGGTGATCCAGTGGACCGCACAGAGCCCGATCGTGGGCGGCATTCCTCACCCCCCATTCACATATCTGAACTGACTGGTATGGTATGGACTACATGCCCATTGGCTCATGCTCTGAACCAATGGGCATGCAGCCATACCGAGCTATCAGTTGGCGGGCAGTGGGGTGGCAGGCGGGTGGGGTGCTGCCTCCCGCTGGCTGACTGGGGGGAGCGGGGTGGTGGGGCTCAGTGGGCAGGTGGGTGGGGGCCACTAGATCACCAGGGATTTCAGACTTGGGGGAGTGAGGAATGCCGCCCATGATTGGGCTCCGTGCGGTCCACTGGACCACCAGGGATATTGGACTTCGGGGAGGGATACAGTTATGCCCCCGATCGGGCTACTCGCAGTCCACTGGACCACCAGGGATAGGATACATTCTTTGTCCCTTATGGGATGTCCGCGATCGGGCTGCAGAGGGCATCGGTACCCAACGGCTGCTGCCTGGCAAGGAGCAAGTCCTCAGGGATCAGTGCACCTGCATGCTAATGGCATGCAAATGGGGCCGTAATCAGATGCAAATGGACCCCCGTGCACCTTGCATAAATTATGGCCCTATTTGCATGTCACCCTTGGAATATCTCAGGTGCTGTGCATGGCACAATGGCACTTGTGCCACCGCATCTCAATGCTCCACTCTGACCACTTGCGCTGGCACAGTTCCACTGTGCCATGCACAGTGGGGGTGGCCAGGGTGCGATATTCAAAGCAGTTGTGCCATAGCAACTCCATTGAATATCGCCTGCCACACCCCTGCGCAACAAATTTGAGCAGCGACAGGCTTGTGCCACAGCTCAAAAGAAGTTTGAATATCTGGGCCTATGACTAAAATCCTCCCAATTAGCCATCTTCACAGACTACCCACCTTTCCAACAACACTTTACATATGCATTCCCTAACTTGGAATCCCTTTTATTTGTACTTGCAACAAATTGATGTTCCCCCGACAGTGGGGACAGGATTACCATCCAAACAAGGCATAGAATGAGTACCCCCTTTACAAAGTCTATTGTAGCCTTAATGTACGCTCTGACTGGTGACAGTAGTGTTATTGATGTAGACCCTGATATAATCCCGTACATTCCTATCAAGTGCAAGTGTGTCTAGAGTTTATAGATTGTTGAGCTCTACCCTAAGCCTAGCTCCGAGCTTGTGGTTCATATGACTTACCTATAGAATATCCAGCTATATTGGCTGTATAGATACTATGTAGTGTCATAAGTTTTACTTATTGATATTAACTTGGCAGTTATAGTTGGCGGGATAGCCGCCAAGATATTACCATGCATTAAAACAGCAGTGACTTTTAAGTGAACTTTCTAACATGTTCATTTTGATTATTGCTAGGACAATCAATCACACTCCATGGTACAGCAAATGCATTACCTTAGGTATACCATGTATCGCAATTATATATATCCCTTGTTGTAACTGCCATGTATGCACCAAGCTAAATCACGTATGTTACAGTTAATGTGTTTACTGTTATGTTTTGCTTTGAAATGCACTAAAATGTTTAACTTCAAATGTGCATGTGTATATGTGGCCTGGGTCAAAGTGGTGCCTTTTGAAGATTTGGTGAAAAAATATTATTCAGTTCAAAAGTTATGGAAGTTTTTCATGTCCCATTTTAGTCTATGGGAAAATTTAAATGTGCACTGTGAAAACATTTGCGAAAACGTTCATGAAAACATTTTTTGTGCACGAAAATATTTCATTATAAGGTATAGGGGTGTTGCGAAAACATTTTTGTTTTCACAAAAACATTTTTGTTTTCGCGAAAACAATGCTCGAAAACATTGTCCCATGTGTTGTTTTCTTTGTCACTTCATTATGCCAAGGTGGATTGTGCTTTTGGGCTGAAATTTGCAGGGTGGCAAGCCCTGGTCCCACAGATGTGCCTTTTCATGGTTTGATCCCAAAACATTCAATGTACCTATAGTTGCAGCGTTCTGAGGTTGAGACATTTCCCATAGGATAACATTGCACCTTTCGGTGCCCATATCTTGACAACTATTTGAGATATGGATTTTTCGCTACCTACAGCTTAGTTCACCTTTAGGTGGACTAAACATGCATGGAGGTTTTGAAGTCATGATTACAACTGCAGTGGAATTTTTTTCAGAGCTGCTATGGTCACTGAGATATTGCCAAATACGTGTTACAAGGGTTCCTTTTCAGTACAATGGTGCTGCTGTTTGACTCCGTACTTATGTGTAAGTGTGAGTGCAGGGACCAGAGGGCCCACGCTCCCACAGGCACATAACATTACACAAAAAATGGGCAATGTGACGGGAGTGCAGGGCCCGTAAGGTCCATACTCCCACAAACACATTCCAGTTACCAGTTACATTACACTTTCTCAAAATGAAGGGAAATTAATTGCAAAACACTTCATTAATGCATCAGGAAGGGTTGATAACACAGCAACAAAAGTATGGAGATGGGATGTTAGGGCTACCCCCCCACCACCACCTCACCTCCACCTTCTCCCGCACTCCACACACCAACTAAGGTTGGGGTGTACCACAGGGTCATCAGACCTAACTCTCACCCCATTCTCCTATACTGTAGCATGTCAGCTAGCTTACACATAGAATGGGGTGAGAGTTGAGCCTGATGACCCCATGACACACCCCTATATCAGTTGGTGTGTGGAGGGTGGGGTGGTGGTGGGGTAACCCTAACATCACAGTTCCACACTTTTGTTGCTGTGCGATCAACTCTAAATGATGCATTAACAACGTTTTTTGCAATGAATATATATATAGTAGATATATATATATATATATGAGACATGCCAGCAATATCATTATTAACGATGTTATCTCCTGATAAGAGCACACCCAGGTGCATTGTTAGGCATGAGATGCTTGCGCCGAGTGCCTTATGCACCTGGGCATGCTCTTATCAGGAGATAACCCACACCTCGGAGTATGCTATTGCACTTATAAAAAGGGTCCCCTGGTAAAGAAATAAACTAAAAAAAAAATTTACATAAAAAGTGTAGAATAAAAAAAAAAACAGTATAAGCATGAAAAGAAGAAAAGGTAGTTCTTGTCACTGGCTTGTCAGTACAATGATTGGTGTCTCTGTCTCCACTCCACACACAGCCACCCACACACAGCAACAAAGAAAATGTTGTACAATATGCTTCTTTTGTTTTTTTCTTTCACATTTTTAGTTTGTGTGCCTGAGGAATGACTGCCCAATGAGTTTTAGTTGAAGTCAGTGGGAGCCAGGTTTTATGTTATCAGCTGCAGTGTAAGGTTTATTATTATGTGTCCCCACCATACACAAAACTTTTTTTTTTTTATTTTGTAATATTTATGTCTGATTTAATTTAGGTTTTTTGATAACTTTTAGAGTTCTGCTTACTGGGAGCAGTGACCGCTTAGGACGCTGCACAGTCAGTTTCTTCCTTGCGGTTTTCGAAACCATAACTGCTGGTATGTGGCATCATTAGAGATTGAATAGTTTAATCTCTTTAATGGAGGAGCTGGGCAGTGCTGAGTGCTTTTTTTATTTTCCTTTTACAATGTAAAGGAAGAGCAGGTCCGTGGAGAGCTTTGGCGCTCGTGCTCATCTTTCAACTCGCGCTAGTCTTTCAACATTCAAACGGAGGTTAGACATTTATTTTAAAATGATTTATGGCCATTGGATCATATTGTTTGCTTGGTAGGGAAATACAGACTTTGTTTGTGTCTCTGTGTGTGGGAAGTGGATGTGTTTCATGTTGGACAGTTCACTACCACACCAGCTTTGAAGATTAGGGTTGTCTTTCTTCTGTGTAATGTTGAGGAGCTGCAGTGCCTGGGACAATGATCTGTGTGGTAAAAAGCCCAGACTAGCTGAAGAGGTACCGGTTGCTACAATATACACTGATAATGACATGGCAAACGGTACCCCCTAAGCCAATCAGGAGGCAGAAAAGTACAGACCCATTTTATAATTACATATATATATATATGTGTGTGTGTGTGTGTGTGTGTGTGTATGTGTATGTGTGCTTCTATAAAATCTATTTACATACCTCTCAGCTGTCCCACGTTACAACAGACATCCCACATTTAACCCTTAAAATTGCTCTGTCCCACATGGAAAAGATGCTGCCCGCAAAGAGAAAGTGCTGTTGACTAAGTCTTCAAAGCAGAAATGAATTCATCATTTTCTATGCTGCATAATTCAATTTTACTCATAAGACAGCATGTTTCCATAGTGTTCTGAGCTTGTATCTTGCTGTTTGGTGATGTATTCCACATTATGAGAGCTAGTACCCTAAACGGTCCCACATTTGGGTGTTTATGTCCCACATTTCAGCTTCCCTAGAGTCGACTATGCTGCAGTGCAGGATCATACATACCATTGCCCCAAACCCAAAAAAAAATTAAATGCTGATATAGAAGGGAGCAGATGAGACCACTCCTCTGCTTTTAGCCTTTTAATAAAATTACAATTCAAAAACCCTTCATTTCCATTTCCATATCTTTTTGTTTGCTGCTGCATGATGCCTCACAGTACTAGTTAGCTTGGTACCTTGTTCAGTCCTGGTCTTTCCTGTCTTTACCAGGCCCTAGCTCTTCAGAAGGGAATTAATTTTACAAAACAATACAGTATAAGGCAAGGCACATGCGTTCTTTGCACCTGCACCTAGCAATGAATAAACTGCAAGATTTTGCACAATCCTAAATAGCAGCATTGTTTTTTTCAGAAGCAGAAGGGTGAATGTCCATTTTTTTGCTGTTGTTAATGTGAATCGTGCTACCAAGTTTTCACCTAGGTAGTACTGGTATTTTTTTGTGATTTCCTTTTTAAAATGATATAATGGTTCCAGTGTGCTGCCACGTAGCACAACCTCTGAGGTAAGAGTAATGTGGGGAGACCATGGTTACTGCTATGCATAGGGACCATGACAGGGAAAATTCAGCCCTGGGTGCTTGAAGGGGTGCAGGCCAGGAGTTCATGGGGACACCCATGGCATGTGTGCTTGAAGGAGGAAGTTGTAGGCACTGTCAGCAAGGCACTGGGGTGCCAGGGGTACTCTTACTTGCTCGGCAGGGGTGGGCACATGCCATACCCACCAAGTGGTTGGATTGAGAACTCAGGCCAGGGGCACATGAGACCCCAAGGAATGCTCCCACCTGGAAGCATGGGTCCCAGTCATTCTCAGAGTTCCTGTAAACAAAGTGTTCGGTGGCACCAATAAAATTTCAGAGACAAAACATTATTTTTAAATCACTTACTTGAAATGCTTAATGTTACATCATTTAAATGTGAACTGTCAAGGCAATATTCAGACTCTCAGAGTTCCAGGAGTGGCATGAAGTTCTGGACAACTTACCTAGATGAGGATGTCAGCATGCCATTGAGTGAGACCCTGGAGGTGGCCAGGAAAGACTCTGGTACTTGGGACATATTCCATGTTATCGGAACTTGCAGGTGAGGATCTGAGGATTTGCCTATAGATAATGAACTTAGGCCACCACTGGGAGGGTGTGGGAACCCCTGAAGATGTCCCTCAAGGGTCATCTTCTGATGGTTGTTGGCCATAAGGCAGGCTAAGTCAAAGTTTCATCAGTGCATCCAGGTGGAGGGACAGCCCCAGAGACCTGCATCTTGAGATCATCAAGTACCCAGAGAAACTGGTGAAGCAGGTACTGCAATAAGACAACAGAAAGGCCAGCTAGGACATTCATCTCCCTGAAGTATGGGGAGATGGGGAGACCCAGAACAATGTTAGTAGCACTCATGGCCCAGCTATTGAAAATCCATTTTAGTGGGGTCATGAGGTACACCTGGGTATGCACCAAGGAATTGGTGTGGGCAATGCCCAGCAATCCAAGAATGGCCACCAATTTAAGTTGTGAGTTCACTTTGCTGATTTTGGGCACCCTGTCAATGCACCTTATTTTGTAGTGAGCAATGGGCCATGGATGTAGGTACAGTAGCACCAACACAGAGAAAGTGGCATGGAAACTAAGATTTAGCACGGAAGTGGATAAGGAGCCCCAGGCAGTGTGTTGCTCATGATGCATGGGTAAGCTGCCCATAAATGTTTGCATAGCAAACAAAAAGGATAGAGGGTCAGACACCATGCTGTAAGGGAGAATTGCTGGGGGCAAAAAGGAAGAGTGTCACAGCAGGTGGCTGCCATACAATTACCTCTCCAAGAGGTCTGAAACAAGGGTTGGAATGGCTACCTGTGAAAAGTGAGTTACCATAATGAGATGAGTATGAGCTGATGAACAAGGGTCTTTGGGCCTGTGATTACTATTTGTACAAATTACCTTTGTTGTGAAGTCCTGCAATAAAATCGGGTACTTGAAGTCTAGTGGTCCAGTATGTTTTTTCCTCTGTCTAAGGTATCCACATTCACCAACTCCAGCAGGCAGTCAAGTAACCTGGTATTATTAAGTGCAAGGGGCATCCAGTGAGCAGTTCCACCATATACCCCTAGACATGGGAGTTCCTTGGGCACATCCTGCCTACATTCAGGGCAGTGGCACAGGCCTTTTGCTGTGTCAAATGAAGGGGTGTCATATATGTGGCAATTTGAGCTGACGCAGATCCTTAAACCTCAATAGAACACTTTCAATGATCATTAGATGGTGCAAGTACCATGTATGGTATCCCATGAGAAAGGCGATTGCTATTGAGTGCTTACCAAAAGGGCAACTCAGAAGCAGCACCTGTTCTTAGGGCTAGTGGATGGGGGGGTGAATGTGGGTATAGCGACATCCTGTCACTATATGTGTACGTGTGCGTGGGGGGGGGTGAGCATGCCGTGTGATGGGCAGAAGGGGAGAGGGAGGGTTTGTGAGGGGTAGCGCATCAGTGGTTTGCCGAGCTGGCCATGTGGCATGGCAGGTTTGTGGCAGGCTATGGTTAGGAGGGTGCTGGACATGTTGGGATTTTTGCGCCCGACCGATAATTTACTTTTTCATTTGCACCACCCCAACATGCACCCCTGGGTTGAGAATCTTTAGTAAAAGGGGTGTGGGGAGACAGCTCAGCATAAACAAGAAATAACCAAGCTTCTGGTGCCCTTGTCGCGTGTGCCAGGAATGTAAATCGGCGAAATGAATTTTAGCTGATGTACAGTCGCCCTAATGGCAATTGCCTTTCCACAATCGCCATTATCATACAAATCCACTGTATATTGATGATAGAAATATAGAAACATAGAAGATGTCAGCAGATAAGGACTTTTTGGCCCACCTATTCTACCCAGTTTCCCCTGTCTACTGTGCCACCACAGACCCTACTCAGTGATTCTTACTACGGAAAGAGGAAGCTCCAACCCTAGGTGAATTTCACTCATCTATATTCCTTGACTACAAACCAAACCTTTGCTTTAAATTAAGATACATGAAGATTTCACTTTAATACTTCCTTATCTTTAAAACTCAGGGCACATTGACATTAAGGACAGCCTTATTTGGAAAGGATACTGAGCTAGCCCTGTGGCACCAGGTGATAGTTGATCACCTGGCATGCTGACGACCCGGGTTCATGCCCTTGCCCAGGGATGCCCTTGCCCAGGGAAGCAACTGTTTCAACCTTGTCATTCCTGCTATTTCCTGTTCCCCACGTATATTAACCACTCCCTGACCTGTACCTACTATTAGTCTACTGTACCCCAATGATTATACAGTATATAAACTCACTGTAATGTAATATGTATTTCACTCAAATCCTACTGAATTTTTCATCTATGTATGTAGTCGTTGTAACTAACTCCGGGTCGCCCCTCAAAAAAGGGATCTCTGGTCTCAGTGGGCTTACCTGGTTACCAAAATCTAAATAAATAAATAAATGACAGGAGTGGCAGCCAGCAGGGAGGGCTCAAGAGTGTCCTTCAGATGCTCTCCTCCCGGGGGGGGAGGGTCAAGGATGTAGTGCCCTTTGGAAGTTCCTGGTGGCAGGGGACAGCATCCTGCTCTGTGGCTTAAGTGACCATACATCGCATGCGTGATTTGCCAGGATGCTGCGGCGTGCATCCAAAGTGGGTGGGGGGGTCAGAAAATGGAAAATGGCAGCCTAGCTGCTGGATGATGGTGGCCTATCCTCTCGTCACCGTGACAGCCCAGGAATGCCCGTGCTGCACCCAGCGAGGATTGATGAAGGTACTTCTGGGCACTGGAAAGTCTCCCCTCCCAGTAGCCCCCACAGGTGGAGGCCTCCCCAACAAAGGGATACATCAGGTTGGTCTGTGGGTGGCAAGATGAGGTGCAGTGGGTGGCAAACGGAAAGATCATAGTGGTGGGACTGACCACCCAAAGGAGAGGCTGGCTAGGCTGGTAGGAGTCAGAAGGTAAATAAATAAATAAATAACACACCAAAAAAAAGAAAGGAGACTGTTAGGAATATGATTCTGCATGGGACCAGCTTCCACAATCCATGTTTAAAGAGCAGCATGCCATCTTGTCTGCTGTTGAGGGCTCATATTCATACCCTACTATCATGTTTACCATATATCATGTCCATTTCACATCTGACCATGTTTTGAACATGGCAGTTGTCTTTTGATGACCATGTTCAAAAAAATATGAAATGACCATTGTCAAAGTTTCACTATCAAACATGCTTATGACAAGGCTAAAATCACTGAACATGATTACACATGGTAGAAACATGGCATTTAAACATGTGTAAGCCCCCTCTGGGAGCTTACTAGTTAATTTATCTGGGAGCTCTAGTTAGTGCAAAGGAAATTCCAGTGTCTGTTTAGTCTGGAGCAGACAGCCTGCCTGCAAGCAGGGGGACCCCCAGCCCAGAGGGTATAAAGGTGGGAGTTTTTTTGGCAGAGGGGGAGATCCTGGGAAAGAAGAGAGAGAGAGACATCAGGGGGTTTGGCCCATCCATTCAGCCAGAGGGCCATGGTTGGGCCGTTTGCCACCCCGGCCCTCTTCCCTCAAAGACCTGCATATGAAGTGGTGGTGGTTCAGGCAGTAAGTGACAGGGGAGCAGTGGAGCACCAGCCTGGGGCCTATCAGTGCAGTTTGGGAGCCAGAGCCTGTGAGATGCAGAAGTTTGGAGGCCTGCCAAGTCATCTCCAGCACCTTGGTAGGGTAAGCACAGATGGGGGCCCTCTTTTCTAAGTAATCTTGCCTGAGGGAGAGTGCACCCCCTGAACCAGCGAATCTTTCTGTGGGCAGGCCTGTTCTGGCAGATTGGGCCTGAGGCACGGTCCAGAGGTGGCAGCCTGGACTGTTGAAAGTGCAGTGGTGACAGATGTACCCCTTTTCCCCTGGTCGGTGGCTGCTACAGTGTTTAGGCTCTCAGGGGGTGCAGCCTGTGGAGGCAGGAGAAGATCCGTTTGGGGAGTGGTTGATTGGAACCCCAGCAGGGTGGCAGGCCATCTGGGTGCTCCGTGTGGCATAGTCAGTGGCCCCTGGGTGAAGGCAGTCCAGAAATTGAAATTGCTGCTTGAGCAGATAGTGCCTTGGGTCTCTGTAGGTCTGGGAGTGTGCAGAAATCCTTGGGGAGGCATTGAATTCTGTAGGTCCAGAAATGTGCAGAATTCCTTGGGGAGACCAGCCAGGCACATGGCATCAGTGACTGTATATCTGGAAGGTCTTTGGTGGTTCATTTTCATTCTAAAAGCAACACCGTTGAGGCAGTGCGAGACCCCCTCAGTAAGAGAATTTGCTCACTGTTTTAAAATCAGCTCCCTGTGTTTTAAGTTAACCCCCCGTGTTAGAAAGTTAAAGAAAGACAAATTAAGAAATGGACTGGGACAGTACAAACGTCTTGTGCTGTCACAATGGCTATCTCAGTTTAAGTTTTGCTGAGTCTCAGAGAATGGAGAAGTAAGCGAGTGCCTGGCTGAAGACAGAGTAAAGTGAAAGGATATGAAATGAGTGCTGCTGGGTTTGAAGTGCTCCTAAGTGAGGCCTGCTTCGGTCCACAACAGATGCTGCTGTCAGAAATGTAGCCTTTTTCGGCTCCAGGGAATGATGTCTGCATGCCGTAAATCAATCTGTTGAAAAAAGAGATTTTTGCAGGAAAACTGTCAGGGTTCGGCCTGTGAAGTACCCATTGTAATTGTTACCCACATGCTACATGTAGTGGGTTACCAAGTTTCTCATTTTACATTAAATCAGTTTTGCACTTTTGATTCTGGAGTGGACATTGAATTTAATTTATTTATACTGTGCATGTTTTGCCTGCTAACTAACATTGCCCCCTGCAGTTAGCCCACTGAAGCAAATAAGCGAGCCTACTCTTCATCTTGCGAAGCCATCTTGCACCAACATCGGAACCAGGTAATGAGCATATTTCTGTTTTCTTGGGCAGTGTTTTTGCGGTTGTACAATGACCTCCCCCCCCAAGTTACCATCTGGATACCCCTAGACATCGGGAGGGGGGGCTTACACATGATTAAACATGTTACAGACATGGTTATTCAAAAACAATTCTAGAATGCAGTCGCGCAAAGAAATCAATAACTATGAAATGGTTCAAAAGTTACTGATTGGCACAATTTTGCAGACCAGAGAAACTGCAGCTGTCTACTCTTTAAAGGGCCACCCATGGTTTATCCATGTTTGACAATGGTTTCATTTTTTGTATTTATTTTTATTTTACAATTTTTGGCCAGGGAAGGCACACATAGCCAAGGTTTGTTTCCAAGTGCCTCCTGGGAGCACAGGAAAGTTAAGTGACTTGCTCATGGTCACACAGTATGCAAGTGGGGGCTATGGTATTCAAATCTAGTTCTCCAGGTTTGTAGCTCAGTGTTGTTATCCAATACTCTATACTACCTCCCATTTCCATGGTCATGAGAGCATGAGATGGTAACCACATCTGTATCATTTATTTGCATATCAGAATGAGGAATTTGAAACTTTAAACTCATATAAATAGTCGAAATCTAACATTTTTCTGCAGTTTATGAACACAAAATAAGGTTTATGCAAATTAATTATTTGAAGATGAAAAGTTACTATGATAACTCACTACATCAGGCATTAGTTTTATGGTGGTTTAACTAGTGAGTAGGCCATTCTATCAGTTGTGAGTGAGGAGAGACTCCATTAAACAGAGGAACAACAGACTCAATGGATGAGCAAATAAAAGTTAATTCAGAAGTACGTGCAGATAATATTCATTGCAGAATGTTAAAGTTGTTGAACCAAATGAAATAACCAGAACTGTGTAGAAATGTGCTTTATTGTATATTATTACTGACTATTGTTGACCATGGATGACCATGGTTATTAAACCCTTTGAGGTCTTGTTTTGACTATTATTGACAATGGTTAACAACAGTTCAACCATGCTGTCCTCACCAGGGAACATTGCTGTTCCTTTTATGATCCAGTATTATATGAACCTGTTATGACCATGCTAAGAACATTGTTATCATACTAACATGGTACTTAATATCATAGTCAAAACATGTTAAGACATCACTATATCCAGACCATGTTTACCAGTTTACTCCTATTTGACCATGTTTTGGGAAATGTGCAATATACCACACTCATTTAAAACATGATCAAACCTAATCAAAACCAGTGCCAAAACAGGGGTAACCACATTTAATAAACATGTTGAGTCGGAAACATGTTTAACCATGTTTCATGCATGCTACAACTTAGCAGAGTAATAGGAACTGCAGTACAGATGACAGTAAGGGGGAGGGTCACTGGAGGGGGAGGGGCAGCTGCACTATGAGGGCTGCTAGCTGCGCATTTGAGCAGACTCGATAGACCATAAGGCCTTTATCTGCTGGCGGGTTTGTATGTTTGTATATTCCAAACAAAGGTTAGACATTACAGGCAGATTCTGGTAATGGAGAGGGGGGATATAAAATCAAAAGCAAAAATTGTGCTGACCAGCTCTACTGGCATGAAGATTGTACACTCACCATGCTGAGCTAGTGTACAATGATCGCAAGGCAGTATAAATAATACAAAGGGCAAACGGTAAGGGGGAACCCAATGTTTCATGTCTATACTGAGTGGTAAACCATAATTAAGCACCCAATATACAGTAGGTGCGAAACATTAGGTTTCCCCCATTTGCACTTTATATTATTTGTACTACCTTTAATAAAAGTGATCTTTGTGCACTAGCTCAATGTGGTAAGCTAGAAACATAGAAAGTGTCGGCAGATGGGGACCACATGATTCATCTAGTCTGCCCATGATACCTACTCCTCTCTTCAGAGTCTATTTGCTATTATTCCACTTTGATTACCCCATGCTGTTTCAAATTTCTTCATTGTTTTGGCCCTTAAGACCTCAATGGGCAGGCTGTTCCATGTGTCAGCCACCCTTTCGATAAAGAAAAACTTTCCCATGTTGCTCTTGAATCTTCTGCATCTCAGCCTCATATCGTACCCTCTCATTCTTGTGGAATTTTTTACCTGAAAGTGGTCTTTTGTCAGAACTCTGTTGATACCCTTGAGGTACTTGAAGTTCTCAATCATATCTCTCCTATCTCTACGGTGCTCCAGGGAGTACATATTGAGTTCCTTTAACCTGCTCTTATAGGACATCTCATGGAGACCATGGATCATCTTTGTTGCCCTCTACTGCACCGTCTCAAACCTATCGATGTCCCTCCTGAGATGGGGTCTCCAGAACTGGACACAATACTCAAGGTGGGGCCTCACTAAAGAGCTGTACAGTGGCAGGACCACCTCCCTTTTTCTGCTCGTGATGCCCCTTTCTATGCACCCCAGCATCCTAGTGACTTTTAATGATGCCTTCTCACATTGATTGCCCACTTTCAGATCATCTGAAATAATGACCCCCAGATTATGCTCTTGTTGGGTAGCAGATAGCTTCCCCCCCCCCCAGGTAGCAATCTGTCCCGATATTACCTTTGCCCAGATGCATGACCTTGCACTTTTTTGTGTTGAATTTTAACTGCCACATACTAGACCATTCCTCTTGCTTGGGTAGGTCAGCTCTCATTTGTTCTACTTCCTCGGTGGTGTCCACTCTATTGCAGATCTTCATGTCATCCACAAATAGACATACCTTCCCACTCAGCCCCTCTGTGATCTCACTGATGAAGACATTAAAGAGTATTGGTTCCAGTACAGACCCCTGCGGCAGCTCACTGGTCATCTCCTTCTCTTCTGATATTGCCCCATTGATCATCACTTTTGAGTTCTCTCATTTAGCCAGCTACTCACCCATGATACCACTTCTTGCCCCATACCCATGAGTTTGAGCTTTTTCAGCAGGCTTCTGTGTGGCACAGAGTCGAAGGCCTTACTGAAGTCATGGTAGGTCACATCCATGCCCCCCCCAATCCACTTCTCTAGTGACTCAATTGAAAAATTCAGTCAGATTTGTCTATCATAATCTTCCCCTCATGAAGCCATGCTGCCTGTGGTTCTGCTGTCTGACATCTTCTAGAAACACTAGTATTCATTCTTTGAGTAGAGATTCCATCATTTTACCCAATACCAAGGTCAGACTGATTGGGCAGTAATTTCCTGCCTCCTCTTTGCTACCTCCCTTATGGAGAGAAATCACTGTAGCCTTTCTCCAGTCATCCAGAATGACCCCTCCCTTAGCAATCTGTTAAACAGATCCACCAGAGGTGATGCCACGTCATCGCTAAGCTCCTTCAATTTACATGGATGTATTCCATCTGGACCCATGGCTTTATCCACTTGGAGTTTTTTTTTATTCTTCCGTTACCCTCTCTGCCATAAAAGAAAGGGCTCATGTCTAGCCCCTGTGTCCCCCTTTTGGAGCTGATCCATTCCCATCTGCTTCTTTAGTAAATACTGAGCAAATATAGTCATTTACAATGTCGGCCTTTTCACAGTCTCCTTCCACCTTTTCTCCATCCCTATTTACAATTCTGGCTATTTCTCCTTTATTTTTCCTTTTTTATTCAATGTACCTAAAGAAAGTCTTCTTGCTTCCTTGTGCTATTCTCGCCTCCATTTGTGCCTTTGCCACCCTGATCACCCTACTCGCATTATTACATTTTTCCTTGTATATCTCTTTGTCCCTGTCACTATTTGATCCCTTATATTTTCTAATCGCTATTATCTTTTCCTTTATTACAGTTGCCACTTCCTTAGTGAAACATATTGGGTTTCTCTTCCTCTTTGCCTTTCTGACCAGTTTAGTACATTTCTCTGTTACTTCTGCTAGTGCTTCTTTTATGCTTGTCCAGCTTTCTTCTACTCCTCGCTTTGTCTTTTTTCCAGGATGTCCTTAAAACAGATTTTCATTTGTGCAAAATCTGCTCTTTTGAAATCAAAAATGCTTGTCTTCGCGTGACTAGAGTCTTCAACTGTGTTGACCTTGAACCACACTGTTCAATGGTCATTCAACCCCAGATGGCACCCCACATCAACATCCACTACATTGTTGCTGTTTGTTAGCACCAGATCTAGAATGGTGTTTCCTCTCATGGGGGCCATAACAAGTTGATTTAGACCACCCCCCCTCAGGGCTTCCAGGATATTTCTGCTTCTTGCTGTAACTGCTATGCAGGAATTCCAATCCACATCTTGGGGATTAAAGTCCCCCATCACCATGACTTCCCCTTTGTCAGACATGTTCAGTATACTTTCCATCAGAACTTTGTCCCCTTCTGTCTCTTGCCCATTTCAAATGATCATGCCCGGTCTGAGGGCTGTGCCACTTCCTGGCTCTAGTGTGACCCAGAGGACCTCAGCTTCAGCTTGTGTTCTTTGAACTTCCATTGCATTTTCCCTTATGTACAAAGCAACCAGTCACTGTATGATCTTCACGCTGAAGTCAGCCTGTTTTTTTTGTCTTGTTTGTTTTTGATTGCACATAAGTTTACCAGGGGCACCAGCATCACTGTGCGCAGTCCCTTTTTGGTTCCTGGAGAATATACAACCCACACACATTACAACATTTGGTTCTGCTAACCCAGAAAGAAGTAGGAAAGGAACTATTGCAGAATTAAGACAGAGGATAAAAATAACACGGAACAGAAAGTCTTTTTCTACTCAATTTCTACATAACACTGGCAAAATAAAGTCATGCTTAAACAAACATTGGCATATTTTTTGGGTGATAATAAGAATGATGTGAGACTGAGTGAATCCAAGATGGCTGCCTTAGAGACGGCTGCTTGGTGTCTAGCTCCAGCACTGCCTCTGTATTCTGAATTTGCTAGACACGGACAGGTGTGCAACAACTTGTGAAATGATTTTCTGAACTTCAGACTGCTACTAGAATGTCTAAAAATGTATGGAGAGTTAACTCATTACCTCCAGGAAATGCCTGTAGTTGGCAGTCAAATCATCCCCTTTGTCTCCCAGAATGGCTTCAGTCGGCAGCTAAAGACTTCCTGTTTGCCCTGGAGACTTCTCAGGTTATCAGCACTACTGCTCTGTATTACTTGCAAGCTGAATTAATTAGAATTGACTGCATAGCACTGTTAGAAAGGTAATTTTGTGCTGAACAACTTTTCTGCTGATACTTTGTGTGTATCATGTATACTTTAGGAGTTATTTGTTTAAGGAATGGTGTGCATGGCTGACATTTGTCCCTCAAGCCTCACCTAAGCACCTTGAATAAAATGGGAAAAATACATGTTTTATATTAGAAAAATTGCTTTTTAGTACACAATTGCTTTTGTACCTTCATCTAATATATGGATGTTTAATTTTGTGTTGACATGTTACATATTTTTGGCTAGGTAATACACTGGACCTGGTACTATTGAATGGGGAAGCCATGAGGGAACTAAAGGTGGTAATATCCACAGGAATATTCAAAATAGAAGTAAAGAAGTGTTGGCACCCTTGTATGGGTCTCTAGTTAGACCAGTTTTAGAATATGGTACACCGCTTACTACCCCCCAGAGTATTGGTTGTATTAAGTTGATGGAGAGCGTGCAAAGGCGGATGACAAAAAAAGTAAAAACAGTTAAAGATAAAAACTACTCTGAGAGGTTAGAAGTCTTGGGCCTCTATCCACAAGCATATAGAAGGAAAAGAGGGGACCTATGTTTTGTTTATAAGGCCTTTCATGACAAATTATTCTGGGAAGCTGCAGATCTCAATAAGAAACAAGGTATAGGAAGAGCGACAAGAGCACATGATTTACAACTGAGTGGGGAGATGTATAAAATGACTAGGAAGGGTTTATGGTTCAACCAGAGAGTTGTTGATCAATGGAATGTACTGCCAAACAAAGTGGTGGAAGCACCTAGTCTGAATTCCTTTAAGATCAGGTTAGATGACTACATAGGAAAAAGATACAGGAATATTGCCACTGAAAAAGTGGCAAGTCTGATATGGTTCTAGTAGCCGCTAGACTTGAAAAAACAACCTAGGAAACTACGAACCTATAAGATCCACTAGCTGGGGGCGACCATCAATCGGTGTGGTTCACGCTCAGGTTGAGTAGGGAGTCTGAAGGCTCAGGAACAAAGGTGGTGGACTTCTGGTGGGCAGACCTCGGGAGGATGTGGGAAATACTGCAAGGGCAACTACAAGGTAACAGGCCGGACATGGATGCATAACAAAAGTGGGATATCATTAAACTTGGTCTAACAGAGGCTACAGAGGCTTGCACCAGGACTCTGAACAAGAAGAGCAAGAAGAGCAGAGCCAAGAAGCCATGTTGGTTAAACAGTAAAGTGCTGGAGGGAGTAAGGGCAAAGAGAGCTGTGTATCAGAGATTCAAGAGGACAGGGAGGTGTATGCGAGTTAGTCCAAGGAGGTAACCAAGCTGGTTAGGGAAGCCAAGGCCACCAGGGAGCTAAGGCTGGCTCAGGGCATTAAGGAGGGAGAAGGACTTTTTTTTAGATACTTGAGGGAAAAAAGGAAGTGCAGGGACCAAATTGTGTGGCTCAAGAGGATCAAGAGGGGCAGGAGGTGGGTGGAAAAGGGAGAGGAAGAAGCAGAAGCACTGAGTGAGTACTTCTGCTCTGTGTTCACACAGAATAAGGGTGGTCCACTACCTCTGTTGACTGGGAATGTGGAGTCAGGGGGAGGAGATGACTGATGGAATGATTGAGGAGAGTAGAGTACTAGAGGATCTGAAGACACTAAGGGTGCACAAGGCACCAGGTCCTGATGGCATTCACCCCAGGGTGCTGAGGGAGATGGCGTAGTGGTTGACCAGGCCACTGGCAGACCTGTTTAGCACCTCCCTAGACATGGGATGAATGCCACAGGCCTTGAGGATGACCCACATGGTGCCTATACACAAGAGCAATCCACGGGATGAGCCAAGCAACTACAGACCTGTCAGTCTCACTTCCATAGCGGTTAAACTCATGGAAGGAGAGACTGGTGTTATTTCTCGAGGTGAATGACCTCCAGGATGGGCAGGAGCATGGGTTCATCTCAGGGAAATCATATCAGACAACTGTAATAGAGTATTATGACTGGGTAACAAGTAAGCCATGCAGTGGATGTCCTATATTTGGACTTCAGCAAGGCCTTCAATTCAGTGCCTTATGGGTGACTGGGGGGGACTGAAATTCATGGGAGTGGGGGTGAAGCTGGTTAATTGGACTGTGAACTGGCTGAAGGGGAGGCAGCAATGGGCGGTGGTGGTAGGGAAACTCTCAGCACCTAGGCCAGTGATGAGTGGAGTGCCGCAAAGCTCTGTGCTGGATCCAGTGTTCTTTGGGCTATTCATATCAGATATCTCACACAGAGTTGAGAGCAGGATCAGTCTGTTCACAGATGATACTAAAATGGGGTGGTAGTGAATTAAGTTGACAGGTAGAAACAACTACAGAGGGACCTAACTAAACTGGAGAAGTGTTCAGCAACGTGGCAGCTGGGCTTCAATGTGAAGAAGTGCAAGTTTATGCACTTTGGAGCCAAGAAGGAGGGAATATTGGTTGGGGAGTGTGAGGCTGGGGGTCGAGGAAGAGAAGGACTTAGGAGTGATAGTAACAGAAAGCATGAACAACTCTGCTCAATGCAGGAAAGCTGCAACTAAGGCAAATAGGATGCTGGGAGTGTATTGCAAGGGGATACTCATCCAGACAGAGGAAAGTAAACCTGCCCCTCTACAGGTCCTTGGTCAGGCCACACTTGGAGTACTGCGTGCAGTACTGGCGTCCGTATCTGAAGAAGGATATTAGATTGCTAGAGGAAGTGCAGCGAAGGGCAACAAAAATGATACGGGGGATGGAAAGCAAAATCTATGAGGACAGGCTGAGGGATCTGAATTTGTACACCCTGGAGGAGAGGAGGGATGGGGGGATATCATTGAAACGTTCAAGTACTTGAAGGGGATCAACAAATCTAGCACTGATGGGTTATTTAAGCTGAGGAAGGGAATGGACATGAGAGGATATGGGCTAAAATTGGAGGGGGCAGATTTACGAGAGAGATGAGGAGACATTACTTCACGGAGACGGTGGTGTGAAAATGGAACACCCTACAAGAGGGGGTGATTTCATGTAAGACAGTGGGCAGTTTTAAATGGGCATGGGACAGGGCATGGGGGAGAGTCTGGGTAAGTAGTGCTGAGAACTTCCTGGAGGGAAGAGAGGAGAGCATCTGCAAACTAGGGGTGCTAGCTGTGCACTGTTGTAGACTTGATAGACCATGAGGCCTGCTTCTCCTGGCAGATTTGTCTGTTTGTATGTATATTTTCCTACAAAAATGGTTTATATTGCCTTTTTTATTGCAAAAAACAAATTGTTTGCTATTTTGACTAGTACAAAAAAAAGAAATTGCTTATAATTAATTGCATAGCATTGCTGGAAAGATAATTGTGTGCTGAACAACGTTGCCACTCATACTTTGTGTGTAGCACTTACGGTTCATGAGGTATTTGCATTTGTTTGTGGCATGCTGATTATGGCTTAATTTTGCTTAGAAAGGCCCAGGATGCAGTGTTAAGAGTATACAGGGCACAAGTGGTGGAATTCCCAAAGAACTCCTGTGGAGTGAATGAGTTAAAGAGCTAATGGAACAAGTTTTTCCCAATAGAAAGACATGCAGCACTCGCACTAAACAAGACACATCAGGAGAGGAGCAAACTGCATCAATGTCAACTGGCACAGGTATCCGAGGACAGCTACACCAGCAAACCCTACATTTTTTTGCCATCTCTAAAACAAGTTTGCCTGAAGTCATTACACTGATACTTGACACACCAACCATGCTAAGAGTCTGCGCTACAGGCTCCACTACTCAGGTGGAACTCCAACTCCATAACCAGGTGGAGAAAATATAAATGGAAGTACAAAATGTAGACACATCAGTGGAAAACCTGAGATCAGAACACCTGGTGGAAGCCCCAGATGGTCCCCTACCACTGCACACTGACCACTGCAAAAGTGTTGCAGAATGCAGAAAGCAGTTCAAATGTAGGTCCCTTAATGTTTAATACCACAAGCAATGCTGATTCATATTTAATTCAGGGACCAAAACAAACAAAGGAGGATGATGTAAGTCTTCCCAGTATGATATCATCTTCTCATACCAATAACACATCAGAACCCCCTTCCACGTAACTAAATCTTACAGAAAACCAAATGGACTTACTGCTCCGGTTCAAAAATGAAGTGTGTGCCAATATACAAAAAGGTTTGAACTAATGTCCACTTCGTTGGCATCACTCAATAAATCAATTACTGACTTAGGGCTAAAATGGAAGCTTTAACTATACGTACAACTGAAGCAGAACAAAGAGTTAGCAAGTTGGAGGATTCAGTTAAACCATTCCAACAAACACTTAAGGCTCATACATTGCCTTTAGAGAATTTGCAAAAAACAATTTGAAGCTTATCAGAATCCCCAAAGGGGTAGAAGGGAAAGGGGATCCACGTCCCTTTTTCAAAAAGTTAGTAACTAAAGCATTGAGGCTGAACTATCTCGAGGAACAGATCTTGTTAGATTTGGCACACCATGGGGGACTGGCTTACCTGAAAGAAACAGAACCAAACAAGCCTGAAGAAAATTTTACTAGAGCAGTGTATATTAAACTCCACTATTTTCAAGGTCGTGAAAGAATACTAAGAAAAGTCAGAACTGATAATGGTTTGTGTGCACAGCGAACAACAGTTTGGGCTTTCCCGGGTTTCAACATGGAGACAATCCTATCTTGAAACACCTTCGACAAGGTAAAATTCATGTTGCAAGAAATGGGCATTCGCTATTCGGTGTTACCCCGTGCTAAGCTGCGATTTTACTGGCATGGCCGCATGCATTTGGTTTTTTTTTTTTGCTACTCCTTTCTCCGCTGCCCCTGGCGCATTCCTCATCTGGCTGCCGTCCCATTGCTCCACTCCACTTCTGGTCCTCACCCCCTGTAACTCCCATGGCTTAACCTCATGGTGGGGCAGCAGGGAGCCCCCTACTCACCCGCTGATATGGATCTAGTTTGGGGGCATTACCTCTGAAGATGGAGCACCAGGGACAGCCATCAAGCTGCATCGACCAGCCTCCAGGGTCTGTTTCCTGGTTTACTCCCCTTGCGAGAGGTCAGCATGCAGTGACCCCTGTTGTGAGCTCACACACACTCCTGTGCACACCCCCACCAAGCTTCTGCCACACTCCTGCTTCACATTCTTGCAGCACTGTGCCGCCGCGCCCCAGCCTCCGCTAGGGGTCACACATGCATCGGCTGCTGATCACCCCCTGACCTGGAGATGGAGAGCCATCCATCAGATGCTCAATCCATCTCCTCCCTGCCAACCCCTGGCTGCCCATGCTCTTTCCCAAATGTGGGTTGCCAGCGTGGTGTGAGGTGTGGCATCCAGTAAATCAGCCCTCAGTGCCACCAGGCCAGCAAGCATTTTTTTCTGATGCTAACCGAGCTGAAACCCATTTAAAAACACAGATCCATACAGACAATACTAGTCTTAGTCAGGAAAACTCACTATGTGACATGATACAAATTATAATAAATTTCAGCAACAGCTCTTCAGCGACCCTTGCACTGGAGACCAACAATGAAATACAAAATGAGATGCAAGCCCCTTCATAATTAAACTAACTTTTAAAGTGAATAATTGGAAGCTTTATTTTTCTCTGTTTCCATTTGGTATGGTCTTTTCAAAGATTGACTATGGTATCAATCTTTACTTACCAAACTCGATTTCTGACTTTACTCAGAAACAATCTGTCTAAAAATTTATGGGAAATGAATTTTGTTTTTCCCTTTCTTTCTTTCACAGATAGAACTTGATATATTAATGACTATATGAGACTTCACTCACTAACAAACTGTCTAAAATGTTAAGTTATATGTAAGAGCAGCATTCTTTTTTCCCCCTTCTCCTCTCTCTCTTCCTTTATTAAGACTGAGCCATCTGTCTTACGTACCTTTACATAATTGTTTGGGCAGTTAACCTGACTCAAGGACCAGACATCTACAGCTGTCCTCACTCATGGCCACAATGGTTGGCGTATGGGAGTGGGGAGGGTTACTGCACAATAAATTGGCATATTAGTGTTAAAGATTGTCTATGTGGGAAGACAAAATGTATGTGTAGTGTCTAAATAAATAAACACTTAAATTGCCTGACACTGCAGTTTGGGGTGGTAAGGGCAAGCAGCATATGGGTGGGGAAAAATTCAGATTTAGTGTACATGGGCTTAGGGATACAGGGATTATTATTTAGGTGCATTGTATTAATATTCTTAATATGTATACTTATTACACTTAAGGGGATAGAGTTAGGTATTATTTTTGCATCACTCCAAATCAAGGGAGAGGAAAATGGCATTATGGCTCTGATTGGCTATTTAGATAAAGAAGTGCTTCAAGACACTTTAATTAAGATAAGATGTGTAATAAATGTAAACAATAAAAAAAAAACAATAGATTTAATACAGGAGCATGCAAGAGTAAGAGTAGTCAAAAATTCAGAACTAATACCTGTTATTTATGAAGGCACTGTGAGGGGTGGGAAAAAAGCGATAATGAAAGAACGTATTATTTGCTTTGCATAGGTCAAAATAGCTATATTGATTTCTACTGAACAGTCACAATTTATATATGTTATAATGAAGAGTATACTAAAACATTTACAAATCAGTATATAGCCATTACTCAGTATTGTGTAAAACCTGTTTTTATTAAACTTAGTTATGGCTGATTCATTAAAAATCCTAACTTGGAATTTTTTTCCCAATCGTTTAACCAGGAGTGGCACACTAAGCTGAAAGCTTGTTTACAGGTGTGACCTGGGAGCACAGGTAAGTTAAGTGACTTGCTTAGGGTCACACAGTATGCAAGTGGGGGCCATGGGATTCTAATAATTATGCTGACGCTTTACAGTCAATTGTATCATGTTTCAATAATTTCACTAATCTTAACATGAGTTTTTATATTATTCTAAAAAATGGGGACAAGTAATAAATGCACCCTATTCTCCAAATGCTAGATGGGTGGCTATCTTTTTTAAGAAAAATGAGGGAATCACTATAACTAGATCTATATCTGATGACAATGGTTGTTATATAATATGTGAAATGACTATAAACAATGTTACATTTACATTACCAAATATCTATGGATCAAATAAAAACTCTTCTTAATTTTTGATGAGATATTCTTGAAACTTACTGCATTTACTTCACCTATTATTATGTGAGGAATTTTAACTGAGTCCTGAATTCTAAATTAGATCAAATATACACACTACTAAATTACAATTTGCCTCTATTAAACTTACCGACTACATATCAGACTTTAGACTTTTAGACTTACAGACCCATGACGATATGTACTCTTCCTTCCACCGATCAGTTTTCTTATTTCTCACCAGTACACCAATCTTACTTATGGATCGACTTGTTTCTAATTTCAGATTCTATATTACATTATACACAATATATTAAATTAAAGGTGTGCCAGAGTGCCCCTGTAGTTAAGATTGAGTAACTTGTTTAATGTTAAACCCCTAACTTTGCACATTAATATCTTTGGCTCCCTTTGAAAAAATTAGAAGACATTTTGTATTTGTTGTCCAGGAGGCAAGGTCTTGATGTGTGGACATTTTTGTGATGGCAGCTTATACAGTTTCTAAGATCCAAATGTGTCATTTTTTGTAAAAATCTAACTTTTTTCCTATACTTCGCATGTCTTTTTTTTTTTTGCTCTCCCTTATAGCCTACATATCATAGAATTTGCCCCCCAAACTTGCAGGGGACATGTGTAATGTCCCAAGTTAGTGCCTTAGACAGAGTGCCTTAGAAAGATCTGGTGAAAAGCTATTAAAGGGTTCCAGAGTTATAAAGGTTATAAATGCTAGTGTTTTCCGACCTACACATGCGCTGTAGGGTTTTTGAGATAACGTTCTGTGACAAAAGTACAAATTTGATGAATGCTGGTTTTTGCTTTTGCACCACTTAATTGGCAGGACACACAGCATTTTTGGTGCCATGCCAACCACCATCTTGTTGATTGTTTTCCACCAACTAACAAAGGTGGAAAATATATAAAAATGAAGAGATTTTATTAAACAAACATCAGAACCTAGCTGAACAGGACCTGTTAAACTAGTTCTGATGTTTGTTTCTGAATATTACAGCCACAAATATGTTTTATGGGCACCCAAAATCCAGGGTTCCCAGCTTAATGAGCAGACGGCTTCCCCCATGTTCTCTATATGAGATCAGCGGGAATTCCTTGACTTCTACAGCTACAGATGAACTCGTGCTGTTGGCTGTAGTGTGTGCTATGAACCCCCATTTTCCAGGTGTTTGGTGTTGCCCCTCCCACACACTCCACTGTCCCCTGGCAGTTTTCGATACCCTCCTTGTAGCTCTGGGAATCCCCCACCCACCTCATCAATAATTAGGTATTCATGTACACACCTGAGCTCAGAGCCCTGCGCACTTTCCTGTGTAGCACCAGATTGGGTTCAAGAGTAAGAATCAGGCATCATTACATAGAGGTTTATCTGAAATCAGCCACTACAGTAGGCACTTTTAACCGCAATACTAAAATGATTCTTACTGCACATTAGATGATGTTGTCAGTGTTGTGCTGTAGTAATCATACCATTTTGCACTGGATCCACATCACATACACATATCACTTCCACCATGCTTTCACTAATTGCCATTGATAAAGAACATCTTTCTGTTCTCAAACCCAAAGCAGGCTCTTTCAATGCCCTCCATCTAGCTCCATGAATTCCTAGTCCACCTCATCAAGTAGGTATTTATGCACACACTTGCGTTCGGAGCCCTGTGCACTTGCCTGTGTAGCACCAGAGGGTATCCACAGAGATAAAATAATAATAATAATAATATTTATTTATAGTGCACCTTTCAAGAAATCAAGGTGCATTACACATTTAAAATAAAATCACAGTAAAACATCATAATAAAATCACTAAAATCAATAACATCAATCCATGTCGGCATCATCCCCATATACCTTGTTCCATAGAAATGACTTCAGTGCTTGTTTAACCCCACAGTCATGCACTCTCTAATCCAATGGGGTAGAGAATTCCAGAGGGTCGGCACCACGAACATAAAAGCTTGGGCACCGGAAGATTTTAAAGCTACCCTCAGAATCTCCAACAACCCCTCGTTGGCCGAGCGGAGCGGTCGCTCCGGGAGATAAGGAACCAGAAGCTCTTTCAGGTAGTCAGGGCCCAAACTGTGTAGGGCTTTATAAGTCAGTAAACTGACTTTAAAGGTGCTCCACCACTGAACCGGCAGCCAGTGCAGTGCCCACAGTGTAATGTGGGAAGAATGAGGAATCCCCATTAACAACCGGGCTGCTGAGTTCTGCACTAGCTGTAAGCGGTGGATATCAACCCCAGGAAGCCCAAAGTAAAGGGAATTGCAATAATCCAAATGCGAGGTCACAAAGGCATGGATCAGTGTAGACAAGTCCCCAGATGGAACAAGGTGCATGATCCTAGTGATGTTCCTTAGATGGTAAAAGGATAATTTAACGACAGCTGACACCTGAACATGTAATGTCAGCCGATCGTCAAGAATCACCCCTAGGTCGCGCACCTGTTCAGAGATAGGGAGCTCAACATCCCCCAGGAATAAACCTGAGGGATGATTTGCTCCCCAACCCCCTATCCGGTGACCAGGATCCACAACCATCACCTCCTTCTTCCCAGAATTCAACTTCGGCCAGCTGGACCTCATCCAACCATGGATCTTGCCAAGGCAGTTATTAAATACTGAGAGTGCTCCATTCTGGTCTGGTGCAAAAGACAGATAGAGCTGGGTATCATCAGCATAACAATGAAACTCCAGCCCATATTGTCTTACAATGTCTTTGAGGGGAAGCATGTACACCACAAACAACATGGGAGACAGCACTGAGCCCTGAGGTACCCCACAAGACAGAGAGGTAGGATCAGAGGAAAACATCCCCAACATCACCCTCTGAGTTCTACCAGTGAGGAAAGTGGTAAACCATCTGTGAACCAAACCTGAAAGTCCACAGATGCATCTCAGGTGCTCAAGCAGCACCTCCCCATGGTCTACCGTGTCAAATGCTGCTGACAGATCCAATAGGACCAAAATGGACCATTTTCTCTGGTCTCTCACCATCAGAAGATCATTAAGCACCCGAACCAGTGCAGTCTCAGTGCTGTGTATCTTTTGAAAATCTGATTGGAGAGGGTTGTAAATGCTATGGATGGTCAACTGGTTGTCCAACTGAGCAGCCACTACTTTCTCAATTACCTTCCCCACGAAGGGAAGGTTCAAGATAGGCCTATAGTTAGCGAGGGAGTCTGGGTCCAAAGAAGCCTTCTTCAACACTGGTGTCACCACTGCCTCCTTCAGGAAGCAGGGGTGTTCACCAGAGTCTAAGGAGCACCAGACTATCCTCGCCAGGACCGGGATGATAACCTCCCCACAGCCCATAATCAGGGCTGTAGGACCCGGGTCTAAACTACAGCATATAGTGTGCATACCCTGGACAATCCTCATAACATCCTCGATTTCTGGCTTTTCAAAGGAATTCCAGGAAAAAAGAGGGATTGAGACCAGGGGCTGGTCTACGGCAATTCCCATAGAGAGCGCTGCATGGGTCTGTGCCTTGATGTCGTCCACCTTATCAGCAAAGAACTGAGCAAGCTCCTCACGCTGTAATTGTGAAAAGGCTCTACGAACCTGTAGACAGGTTAGGTTGCACAGCCTGTCTACGGTTCGAAAGAGCTGTGCCAGTCGGTTCCGAGCAGCAGCAATTTCCCAGGACAGGAATACTGCCTTCTAACAAGCAATTGCTGACTGATAGAGTTGATAATGCTCTAGCAGTCTAAGATAGTCAGCATCTAAGGTGGATTTCTGCCAGCACCTCTCTAATCTGCATCCTAGTTGCCGCATCTCCCTCAAGTCCCCATCAAACCATGGTGACCGAGGGTGATGGGAGAGAGGACGCACACGGATTGGAGCAATGGAATCCAGAGCAGAGGTAATGGCCTTATTATAAGCCAGCACCAAAATCTCTAGATCCAGGCTCGTTGCAGGGAATTCTGATAGATCAAGCACCGCAGTTAGGCCATCGGGAGTCACATCCCGTAAAGGGCAGTACTTGACCATCTCCACAGGGGTTGGCCTGCACAGAGGGGTGCAAAAATGTAATCTTACAGTGTAATAGTCAGACCACCCGACAGGTTCCACCCCCACATTGGAGACTTCCATCCCCAGGAGGAAGACCAGGTCAAGGGAATGGCCATGTTTATGAGTGGCAGAGGTAAACACCTGTGAGAGGCCTGATGAGTTCATCAATTGGAGGAAGTGCTGTCCAAATTGCAAGAGTTCATCAGTGATTCAGGTGTTAAAGTCACCCAGCACCATCAACCTGGGCGACTCAAGCACCAGCTCGACCACGAAGTCCGCCACTTCCTTTAGGAATAGCTTCTCGTCTCCGGATGGACGACAGACAAGAGCCAGCCTATAGCCCCCACCTGCCACTATGACACATTCGAATGATCTGGCCTCCTCAATTGGGACACTAGTGAGATCCAATTCGGTCTTAAAACAGACCGCAACCCCCCCACCCCTGCGATCCAATCTCGGGTGGTGTATCACCGAATACCCGGCCGGAACAGCTGCCTCAAGTACGGGGCCAGCATTACCATCCAGCCAGGTTTCAGTGATGCAAGCCAGGTCCGCTGTACCCACTAAGTCTGCAACAATAGCAGTCTTATTTACAACAGACCTGGCGTCGCATAACACCGCCCAAGCTGGACAGAACTCCTGGGATGCCTCAGCCACCTGCCCACCATTAGTAGTGGTGGTGCCCTTGGGTATGGAGACCAGACAAGGAGACCCACGTTCTGCACTCCATTTCACCCCAGGGCATCTTCTAGGCTTAACCACCCTGATGCGAGCACCCCCTCGTTCATCCTCCACTGTTCATACCCCCACCCCTCCCCATCCTCCTGCAGGCAATTCCCAAAGCCCAACAGCATTGATAGATGGAGAAAAGCAATGGTGGGGAAAAAAGGGACAGAGGGCATGAAGAACAGAGGATGAATAGTGCATGACCTGGGGGGTGGGATAGTGATATATATCCCAATCTTCCAACATGGACTAGAACAATACACTTCTACTCTCACAGTAGTGGTTAATAAAAAATCAGATCCCTAATCCAAATAATTAAAACAACTCAAACAAAAAACTAAATGAAAAACAAACCAAAAATCAATAAACTCAAATCCAATTAACTCAAATTAATCGCCATTCATAATTTGAACCTGCTTTCAGGAAAACAAAAAGACAAAACTATAACCAATTAAAAAAGAATAAAAATAGGTATACCTCCTCACACAAGGTATTCCTAATTTTTAAATAAATAAAAACGCAATTTAAAATAAAGAATCTCAAAACAAACAAATAAAAATACACAAAGACATCCCCCTTGAAATAATCAAAACAATATAAATTAGGATAGGCAAACAAGTACTCACAATACTTGTGTGCTCAGCCCCCCGAGCACTCTCACTGCATGGACTAAAAATAAAATAAACTTTCCCATATAAACTAGATAAATAATACAAATTTGAGAACAATCGGGGACTCTCACTCCCCGAATGCTCTCAGAAACCGAGCACTCTCACTGCACGGAAAATAAAAGATTTTTTGTCCCAGAAAGTAGGTTCCAGTTAGAAAACATGACCCCAAATTCTTTACCCCCTCACCACTGCCACTTAAAATCCGTGAACTGTTCTCTTGACAGCAGTGTGCAAAACTACCAGTCAAATATTCGAAACAGAAGCCCTTTCTCAACCTCCCAGAAGGGCCACTTGAAGTTAAGTCTAAAAAAACTGTACTTATCCTCTATTTCCTGATCCAGGAGATTGGAAAAAAACAAAGTTCAGGATAGCATGCCACACAATCAGGGCAAGTACTACCATCAGCTGTGCCATAAAACAGGACTGGGCCTAACAACAGTCCGAATCCCCCAAAGAACGTTTCAAGCTGTAATCCAGTTCCCTCTCAAAACCGGCAACTTGCTTCTTGAACCATTTGACAAAGGATCCAGGAGGGAGTAAAATTTTCCCAAACTGCGACAGCCAGGGCCAAAATGAACCCCAGAGGACTGCACCGGTTTAGAAACACCCAAAACTACCATTCCCCAGGGTCAGGGCCCCAAATCAGAAGTGGCCTAATGACCACCCAGAGTTGCAAGCCCCCAGGGTAGACAGAGGCTTTACCCTCCGGTAAGTCACCAACCAACCCCCTCACCCACTGGGAGTGAAGATAGGGCACATCTCCCCGCAGCAGCCTTGGGTCTTGTCCCAGTTCAGATTCTTCACTGCTTAACAGTTTCCCAACACTTGCTCCGTAGTCTGCAACTGAAGGAGACAGACACCAGTCTTGGGACCGATAACCTCCTCTATCCAGTCGGGCACCAACCAAAGGAGAAACATGACCAAACACCAGATTCCAAAATGCCCAGACAGTCCCGGGGAATCCTCCTCCAAACCAAACCCAGAAAAAATCCTAAAACAATCTCCGAGTGTCCCACTAAGATCGCAAGGTCTTCGGCAAATCCACAGTCACACAAAGTTCAACAAGTAAAGCGACTGTATTGCGATTGTGCTCCATGCCGCCACACAGTCAGTTCCAGGGAAAAGACAAGCCCACACGAACGGCCCACAAACAGCAGCGAGGGGAGCACATCCAAATCCCGATCCCAAAACAAAAAACTATGACAAGAAAAAACAAAGAACGAGTTTTAAACAGCAGACTTAAAACAAACTTAAAACAAACTTAAAATGGGAACTTATAATGAACTTAAAACAAGATAACACAAAAGTAAAATAACTACTGCGGGAATGAACTCAAGGCAGACCCACACCGGTCGCCATCTTGCTTCCTAAATGGGTTACATAAGGACATTGGATGGAGGGGGTGAGGAACACATAACAAGGGTATGTAGAGGGTTGCACACAGAGGGAATAATGTGAATGGAAGAATAGAGGGAAGAGAAGAAAGGTCAGATTCTTGTGGAGGGTGGTGACTCTGAATGTGTGGAGTCTTGGAAACAAGATGGATGACCTGCAGGCACTATTAGCAGAAAGGAGGGTGAACATAGCTGCAGTAACCTAGACTTGGGCAACATCACACCATGACTGGGACCTTGCGATCCCTGAATATAAACCATACAGGAGGGACAGGGTAGTTGGGAAAGGGGCAGGGGTGGCAGTTTATATCAGGGAGGGAATAACTTGTATGAGGGAGGAATCAGAGGAAGGGGAGGTGGAAGCATTATGGGTTCAGTTAAGGTCCAACAGAGGGAGAAAGGTGAGGTTAGGGGTGGTTTACAGACCACCCAATCAGGATGAGGAGAGAGACAGGGAACTGAGCTCACAAATATTGGAAGCCGTGGGGAAAGGAGAGGTGGTAATTATGGGGGACTTCAACCTGCCCAAGGTGGACTAGAGCATACCCTCCACAACATGTGCTAGGAGTCAGGTGATCCTGGAAGGACTGCAGAGTGGGTTCCTGACTCAGGGCATCACTGAACCAACAAGAGCAGAGGCAATTCTTGATCTGGTGCTCACAAATGGGGAGCATATACAGGAAATAATGGTCAGGGAGCCACTGGGTGGAAGTGACCATTGTACAGTGTAGTTCCAGTTGGATATGGGCAGATAAAGCATCCTGACTAAGACCAAAATCTTGGATTTCAGGAGGGCAGACTTCAGGAAAATGGGCGAAGTGCTAAAGAGCCATTTGGCAGGCATCAGAGCAGATATGGGGATGGGCCAAAGGTGGTCCATCATTAAGGAAGGAATACTGGTTGCCACAGATGAGTGAATTAGGCTCAGGGGGAAGAACACAAGGGCCAAAGTGCCTGCTGGTTCAGATCTGGGGTCACCTAGGCAGTAAGGGAAAAGAGATTGGCCTATAGAAAATTTAGGAAGACCAAGACAGAGGTGGATAGGGAAAGTTATCTAAGGTTGACTAGTGAAGCAAGTTAGGAAGTCCGGTGAGCAAAGGCACAAAAGGAGCTGCAGATAGCTGAAGGACTTAAGAAGGGGGAGAAGGATTTCTTTTGCTATATAACTGAGAAAAGCAACAAGAAGGAAGGGATTGTTAGGCTTAAGAAATGGGTGGAGTGGATGGAGGATAATGGGGACAAAGCAGAGATACTAAATCAATACTTCTGTTCTGTCTTCACCAGGGAGAAGGATGGACCAGTGCCTTCAGGACGGAAAAGAGGAGCGGGGGAGGGGAACACAGATGTAGTGATAGAGAAGGAGGATAGAGTGAGGGAGGGGCTGCTAGCATTGAAGGTGGACAAATCACCAAGGTCCAGACAGAGTACATCCAAGGGTACTAAAGGAAGTGGCTGAGGAGCCAGCAGGGACACTGGCAGACCTATTTAATAGTTCACTAGAGTCAGGTGTGGTACCACAGGACTGGAGAATAGAACATGTAGTGCCCCTTCACAAAAGTGGTCCCAAGGATGACCCAGGGAATTACAGACCAGTCAGTCTGACCTCCATTATGTGCAAGCTCATGGAGACCATACTAAAGGAAACATTGGTGGAATATCTAGAGGAGCATAGTCTCCAGGATGTGAGGCAGTATGGGTTCATTGGTGGAGATCATGTCAAATGAATCTGGTTGACTTCTTTGACTGTGTCATTATGACATAAGACTGGGGCCAAGTGGTAGACATCATCTATCTTAATTTCAGCAAGGACTTTGACTCTGTGCTCCACAAAAGGTTGATCGGGAAGTTGGTGGATCTCGGAGTTGTGGAAAAGATGGGCAGATGGGTGGAAAACTGGCTTAGAGAAAGAACTCAGAGGGTGGTTGTAGGTGGAGAATTATCTGGCACCAAAGAGGTAACCGATGGGGACCTGCAGGGCTCGTGATGGGGCCAGTGTTGTTCAATGTCTTCATCAATGACATTGGGCATGGCATTAAGGGCAAAATGTGCCTATTCACAGATGACACCAAGCTCTGTGGAAGAGTGGATACAGCTGAAGGGATTGATTACCTACAAGAAGATCTGGAAAAACTGGGGAGGTGGTTCAGGATCTGGCAGCTTGGCTGCAATGCCAAGAAATGCAAAGCCATGCATATTGGAGCCAAGAATCCAAGGACGGAGTACTACTAGGGTGGTGTCTGAGTATCTGCATCAGAGAAGCAAAGGACCTGGGAGTGATGATCACTAGTGACCTGAAGCACTCCACGCAATGCAAGAAAGCAACAGCAAAGTTAAACAAGATGCCAGGATGGATATCCAGTGGGATCAGTAGTAGGAGAGAGGAGGTTATACTGCCCTTGTACAGGTCACTAGTAAGGCTGGATCTAGAGTATGCAGTTCAGTACTGGTGCCCACACCTCAAAAAGGACATTAACCTGCTGGAGAAGGTCCAGAGGATGGCTACAAAGATGATAGCGGGTCAGCAGGTGAAGGTATGTAGAAGTTGGACGCACTGAACATGTACTCCCTGGAAGACAGGGGAGAGAGAGAGAGAAAGAGGGGACATGACTGGAACTTTCAAGTACTTGAAAGGGATAAATAAGATTGATAAGGAGAATCTCTTTAAGCTGAGTAGAAACCATAACATGAGGGGCACAGTTTTAAGCTGCAAGGTGGGAGGTTTAGGAAGGAGGTCAGGAACCACTTCTTCATGGAAAGGATGGTGGACACTTGGAATGCACTGCTGGAAGAGGTCATCTCATTGAAGACAGTGGGCAGCTTTAAGAGAGTCTGGAATAGTCATGGGGGAAGGTAAGGATCATGGGTAGGGAGGGTGAAGGAAGTGGGGAAGGCAGTTAGAACAGCAAAGGCTCAAACCAAGGAAAAGATAGCCTACTCGGTTAAGAAGGGGGATAAAACCTTTTATAGGTACATTAGGGAGTGAAGAAAGACAAAGGGAGGGATACTGTGGCTGAATAAAGAGGACGGTGGGTGGGCAGAGAAGGACAGTGAAAAAGCAGGGATACTGAACAAATACTTCTGCTCAGTATTAACAAAGGAAGAGGAGTGGCAGGTACCTAATCCAGTCATTAGAAGCACTCTGGATAGGGGTGTCGATATCAGTCCTTTCACAGAAGAAAGGGTTCTGAAAAAACTCCTAAAACTGAAGGTGGACAAAGCAATGGGGCCTGATGGGATTCACCCCAGAATTCTAAAACAACTAAGGGGAGAACTAGTAACACCACTGACTACCCTTTTTACCAAATCATGGGAGGATGGTGTGGTACCTGAGGGCTGGAGGAGGGCAGATGTGATTCCCCTTCACAAACATGGGAGCAAGACAGATGCAGGAAACTATAGACCTTTCAGTTTGACATCAGTGGTAAGGAAAATAATGGACTCACTTCTGAAGGAAAGAATTGTTGAGTACCTAGAGGACAGCAGGGCACAGGACCCAAGGCAGCATGGATTCACAGTGGGAAAGTCATGTCAGAAGAATCTAATCAATTTCTTTGACTGGGTGACCAAAGTAGTAGACCAGGGAGGGGCTGTGGACATGGTCTACATAGACTTTAGCAAGGCATTTGACACAGTCCCGCACAAAAGATTAATAAACAAATTAGCCAGCCTGGGAGTGTGTCCCATGGTGATAGCCTGGGTAAAACACTGGCTGGACAACAGGACACAGAGGGTAATAGTAAACGGAGTCCACAGTGAAGAAAGGGGGGTTACTAGCGGGGTACCACAGGGTTCAGTACTGAGTCTGGTCCTTTTTAATGTCTTTATAAGTGACATTGCAGAGGGACTGGAAGGAAAAGTATGTCTCTTTGCAGATGACACAAAGATCTGCAACAGGGTTGATACACAAGTTGGGATGGAAAGGATGAGAAGGGACTTGCAAAGTTGGAGTAATGGTCAAATGTATAGCAGCTTAGATTCAATGCAAAGAAGTGCAAAGTAATGCACCTGGGAAACAAAAACCCAGGGGAAGAGTACACAGTGGGGGGTGAGATATTGACAACAACAAAAATAGAAAGGGTCCTGTGGGTAGTTATATCAGATGACCTAAAGGTGGGCAAGCAATGTGAGAAGGCTGTAAGGAGGGCTGGGGGATATTGGGATGCATAAGGAGAGGCATCACTGGTAGAAAACAGAAAGTTGTTATCCCTCTGTACAGACAGTTGGTGAGACCCCATCTGGAGTGCTGCATGCAGTTCTGGAGACCCCATTTCCGCAAAGACATAGACAGGGTGGAGGCTGTCCAGAGGAGGCCAACCAAAATGGTGCAGGGTCTGGCCCAGAAGACATACAAAGAGAAACTAAAGGTAATTAATATGTATACCTTTGAGAAAAGGGGGGGACATGATAGAAACTTTCTAGTGCCTCAAGGGAATCAACAAAGTCCAAGAGGGTAGCATCTTTCAGAAAAAGATGTACAAGAACAAGGGGGCCCAATTTGATGATAATGGGGGAACGGCTCAGAGGTAATGTGAGGAAGTATTTTTTCATGGAGAGGGTTATGGATACATGTAACAGTCTTCCTGAGGAGGTTGTGGAGTCAAAAACATTGGGGGAATTCAAGAATGCGTGGGACAGACATAAGGCAATTCAGTGGGGGGTAGAAGGAAGTAGGCTGTTGGTTAACTAGGATCTGCAGCTTATCCATTAGGCAGGGAAATGGGCAGACTAGGTGGGCCAAGTGGTCCTTATCTGCTATCAAATTCTATGTTTCTATGTTTCTATGATGGGAGGAGTGGGGAGGGAGGGCAAGGACATTAGCTCAAGCTGTGGACCCTGCAATACATGCAGACTTGATAGACCAAATAGCCTTCTTCTGCTCGCTTCTTCGTATGTTCGTATGTATCCTCTAAAGGATAAATGAATGTGCAGTGGTCATGCTCATGGACAGTGTGTAATTATGCGAGCAAAGTACCAGCAGTCTCTGTATGGCACAGGGAATCTGAGTTCATGGTAAGAGGCAGTGGTGCATCAACAAAACTCATTAAGATTCACTTATAAGATTATCTGCAGCTTTGTGCAAGCTACATGGCCTTGTATGTAAATGTTAAAATCCAATTTGGAAGATATTAGGGTATCTGTACTTGGAATCAAAGTAATGTAGATCAAGAGCTGTTAACAGTACTGGGGCTGGCAAGTAAAACCAAAGTTCTTCCTGTCCCAGGTTCAGACTTATGCCTTAGAAAACAAACATTTGTCAATGCCGAATGTTGTCTTGCTGGCGTTGGCATTGGCAGTGCAGGAGTTAAAGAAATGCATAATAGTAATGGCAGTGAGGTATGGAACCGACGTCAACCCCAACCCACCCTACAGAGACTGACAGGCACTGAGGTGTGACTTTGGGTCATCAGCCATAACGCTCATGCCATTTCACCTCACCTCACTGTGATTTTGTTAATCTGTCCCGAACATTGATTTCCCACAGCAGCCGCGCCATTCTGTGCCACATGTGCAAAAACACAGTTTGGGCAGGATGTGAAAAATGACAGCTGTACCATTCATAAGGAGATGTGAAGAGTTGGCAATGTTGAAAATCTGGAGTGAAAATATTAAAAATTCTCGAAGTTACGAACGTGCACGTGCATAGAAACTACATAACGCACACTCATAACACAGTCATTTTGTGGAATTCTTTCACCAAATTTTCAACATAGGCATTTTTGGACCTCTGCTCATGAACAGTGTCACTATGAGTTTCTTAATCTGTCCCTAATGTTGATTTCCCATAGTGACCGTGCATTGTGCACCAGATGTGCAAAACCACATTTCGGGTAGGATGTGAAAAATAACATCTGTACTGTTCATAAGGAGGTGTTTAAAAATGGCAATGTTGAAAATCTGGTGTAGAAATATTAAAAATCCTTGAACTTACAAGCATGCATAGAAGCTGCACAATGCACTCTCGTAGCACAGTCATATTTTGGAATTTTTTTACCAAATTTGCAACATAGGGTTTTTGGGAGCCCACCTCATGAACAGCGACACTGTCATTTTGTTAATCAGTCCTGAAAGGTGACTTCGCACAGTGACCACAAAATCACCTTTTGGGGCTGAATAATGACATGACAAAGTCTTACTTCATGAGGAGGGGTCCCAATAGCCCCATTTTGAAAGTTTGGTGCCAAAAGTCACAAAAATGCCCACGATATCCACCTAAGTTGAAACCCCCCCATTGATGCCATTATACAGCTTACCACCATTTCTTCAGTTCTCGGTCGACTTTGAAGAGTGCAGACGTGTTCCCGCTCCACTGAAGATCATTGCACCAGGTTCTGGAGATAAGTATGGGGCGAGGGTGGGTGTGGGGAGGTGGGGTGCACAGAGGATGGGTGCGGGTTGGGTAGGGGGCACCGGAGACAATGAGGGACTATTTTTTTCCTTTACAATTTAAAAAAAAACATAAAGACATTGTGGGACTTTTTTTTTACAGGATTGTTTATGCACACTGGGGTAGCCTCCCAGTGTGCAACCTGTATTTTTTGGGCAGAGGGACTGAAACCAATGGGGATTGGGCCGCCCATCAGCACAGAAAACATGTATGTGTTTGGGGGCACATGATGCTGAGGGAGATTGGGCACCCCCCTTGGCAGACAAACAAGAATATGGGGGACATTATGCTGACAGGGATTGGGCTCCCACATCAGCAAATGAATTGGGGAAGGGGCATGCCAACAGGGTTATTGGGCACCCCCGACATCAGCTTGTTGGGGACTGTAACAGGTGGATGGTGAACATAAACATAAAACCACAACAGAACATATTTAATTTTAGACTTGATCCCATATTATTAAAAGACCCTATTTATACGAATTATATAAATCAAGAAATTATAAATTACATCCAGAACAATAAATATACAGTTACAGCCACTTCATTTATTTGGGATGCCTTTAAAGAGTACATGTGCAGTTTTACATTAGCTTATGATTCTAAAAAAGAGAGAAAGAAAACATCAATTGGAAAATTTAGATAATCTATTAAATCAGAATGCAACATTATACAATTAAAAGATCCATTTATTCTTCAGTAAATAGTATCCGTAAGAAATCAATTTAACAAATTATCCACAACAGAAGCTGAAAAACAGTTACTAAGGACTAGAACTAAATACTATGCAATAGGAGAAAAACCTGATGAAATATTAGCCTGGCAATTGTGTAAAGAACAGGAAGCACATCTTATTACTCACATTAAAGATGATAATGGCAATCTAATATCAGACCCAACTTAAATCAATAATATGTTTACTGATTATTACACAAAATTATATAAGTCAGACTAGGAACCAGATAATAAAGATATAGAGGCTTTTTTACAATCTATACCCTATATGAATGAAACTCAAATTGTAACCTTAGAATGAAAGATTACATCTTTGGAAATAAAAAAAGCCATCAAATCATTAACAAGTGGCAAAGCACCTGGTCCAGACGGCATTCCTGTCAATTTCTATAAAACATTTGCTGATTATATAATTCTCTATTAAAAAAAACATTTTGATTATATATTGGAATACCATGATCTTCATCCATCAAGTAAAGAGGCCACAATTCTTTTATTAAAAAAAAGGATAAAGACCCAAACAATCCAGGGTCCTATAGACCCATATTGCTCATAAATACAGACAGTAAAATTCTTACTAAATTTTAGGCCAGGAGGTTGGATAATATCTTACCCTCTGTTACACATATTGACCAAAACGGTTTTATAAAAGGCAAATATTACAAGAACAATAAACCTAATTGATAAATTTAAAAACTCAAACTACTCTTTATTTTCATTAGAAACTGAAAAAAGCATTGGATCGAATCAAGTGGGATTACAGAAAATCTCTTCTTAGACATGAAATTTGGTACTAAGTTCAGAAAATGGGTGGATATTCTATATTCCAATCCTATGACCAAAGTTAGGACAAATTATGACATATCACCACCCATTCACCTACAACATGGAACAAGACAGGGGTGCCCTCTCTATCAGTTAATTTTCTCCTTAGCCATTGAGTCTCTCACTATTGCCATAAGAACAAATGACAATGTGAAAGGATTAATGGTAAGCAATACAATTCATAAAATAGGCTTATACACAGACAATGCCCTTATTTATACTCCCAACTTAAATCAGATTCTTCCTGACTTAAATGCATTATTAACATCTTTTAAAAACATTTCAGGATGTCAGATTAACAGGGAAAAATCTGAATTGATGGAATCTAAATTTCATTCAGACCCATTCAAACCTATACAAACATTAAATATTAAAAAAGTAACCACACTAAATATTTAGGGCTTAATTTAAATCCAGATAACTCAAACATATGCAAAAATAATTTTGAATAATTATTTGCTAAACCTAAAAAAATGTAAGACATTTGAGAATCGTTACCTTTGACTCTGATTGGCTGCATTAATGTAGTTAAAATGAATACCCTCCCCAAATTTGTATTTCTTTTTCAGAATGTTCCTATCATCCTTAATGATATATTATTTTAAATCTCTCAAACAAATTATCAAAAAGTTTTTATGGAAAGGTAAAAAAAACCACAACTTAAATCAGATAAGCAATATATTCCCAAAGATGTAGGGAACCTTGCTCTCCAAAATGAAAAGAGATAACAGTACATTATTATTAGCAATGGGTAGCTCTGATCATCACTATGATATTTATCAGCAAAGGTTAATTTAAATTGGGATAATTAATGCACATAAATGCATCTTACTAAAATGGAAGGTCCCAAATCCACCAGTAGCTAGTCAAAAGCACGCATGAATTAGAATCACGAGGTAAAAATAGCATGAGTGAAACGAGCTGCTGGAGAATTATAGCATTAGTATAACAGCAGTATATGGGTAGCTCTTTTCATTCAGGCTGTGTACTCGAAGATTTCCATTGTGCACTAGGTCAGCAAGCCAGCCCCATGGTTTACTGGTTAGTGTGACAAGCTGTGTTTGCCTGAGACTGCCCGTGGAGTCGGGTTTGAGACCACTCACTGCCCGTGTATTTTTTTTTCTGATCTTAAGTGTGTTTTGAAAAGATGTATATTTATAGTATGGGGTTGTGGGGGGTCTAAGCCCCCCATGTTGGGGGTGCAGGGGCTGTAGCCCCCCTGCACATAATTGTGGAATTTGAATTCTCCCCACTGTGCCCCCCGACTTTGTCATATTGAGTTTTCTGCACCCCAGCTTTCTCCGCCACCTTGTGACCCACTCTCCTTTCTCCCTGACTTGCATCCCACACCCCTTTGTCCTCCCAACTTGCCTCCCCCACCCCAAAAGTACAGAGCACCACTCCTTTGTACTGTTGTGTGGCTTTTGTTGTTCCTTGTGTGGTGGGCCATGCAGAGCAGTGAGGTTGACTGAGTGCAGTCACTATTTTTCAGTGCAGCTGTCTTTTCTGATGCTGTTTTGCGTGAGCTCTTTTTTGATTGTGCTATCATTATTTAGCTGTTTTGACCTAGTTCTGAATCCACCAGATTTTAAAACTTGGTTAAATCTAATGGTTTTCATGCATAAAATTGAAAAGGTGCATTACGTATTGCAAAAAAGAGTTGATCTTTCTGATATTATCTGGTCAAAATTCAGTACATTAAATGGTTCTAGAGAAATGTTAGTAAATCTTATTTAGCCATTGACATTTTTGCTATCTTTGCTTACATACAGAATTATATATGACCTGACTGATCTGAGCTGTACTTCGCATACGTTTACATTTACTTGACCTATGTGATATTAAGACATGAAAAATAAAAAAAGAATAAAAAAAAGAATGATGCGAGATTTAGAAAAAAATCTCTGAGTGCTACAAAAAAGAACATTACAATAAAAGATGAACTGCTGCACATTGTATATGAATTGCCAGAGAGGAAGGAACAACAGCCTCTATTGGGACAACTAAGAGCTCTAAACATCCCATATGGTTAATCTTTCCAGTGTTCCAACACAAGCAGGAAAGATATTTTTGAAAACCTCTTTACAAATTAAATTAATTATTAGCAAAGTCCCAGATATTCAAAACTTTGTCCCGAGGCTAAAGTAGCCCTGCCTGACAGACAAACTTAGTCTGGAGCAAAAAGCAAGCTATATTCAAAAGGAATAGCCCAGGACAAACAGCTTCTGAATATAGCATGGGAATGAGGCCGGACAAACTGGGCTGGGAGTGCAGGGCAAACTTAGCCCTGGAATAAGACAACTCTGAATATAGCAACTAGGAAGTGCAAACCACAACAGCAACATAGTGCGCAGCAACGTGAAGGTAGGTAAAGGTGAACTATGTTGCCAATGTGTGTGCCAGCAAATGCGTAGACCCAGTACAGCTGCAAGCAGCAGCACATGTGAAAGTACAGTGTGCAAAACTGTATAATATTCCCAGAACTGTTAGTGCCACGCTAACATGTTTGTGCTGGTTTAGCATTGAGCTAAACCATTTGCCTGGAGCAAACACGTTTACCAGGTGCAAAACTTTGCCATATCTAAATGTGACATGCAAATGAGCCTACTTAGGTAGTCTCTGAGCAAACATCCAGATTAGCATCTCATTGTACCCTGATTTGCATGCAGTGTGCCCAGTGCTACTGCAGAGTCCCACAGCTCCACCTGTAGGTCAGTCTGGAAGTACAGGGGCTGGCCAAGTCTGCCCGCAGCTCCATCTGTAGGTCAGTCTGATATTGCATGATGGTAGCTGCAGACTACATGTATACAGTACAGCATAGCATTTTGTACCCCAAGGGACAATACAGCATAGGCACAGGTGGTGGTGGTGATGCACGCAACTGTCACACTGTAGGTCATGCTACAGTGCACAGCAGACACCACAGTAGCAAGGGGGACAGTAGTGTGAGGGACACAGTAATGCCTATGGTGTGTAGGGTAGTGATGACCACTGCACTGTACATATTAACAAGCCCAACTTGCAGGTGTTTACTGACAGTGGACATTACTGTTACACTGTTGTGTGACCCACAGATGCTACACCTCTGGCCTGGGATGCTCACAGTGACATATACATGGCTGGCTGTGTGTGCTGTGGTGTTTGTACAGCTGTGCGGTATGTGACTGGGGGAACATGTATGATCAGACAGGCACACTGGTATTGGGGTATTTCCAATACTGGCCCATGTGCACTGTGTGATGTGTCCAAGCTTTGTGGCCGCACCCGGTCTGTGGTGAGGCCTGGCCACCTGTACACCCTCCCCTCAACACCCACCATGCTCACAGTGCTGCATGTGTGTGCTGGCATCTGTTGGTCACCACAGACATTTGGTCTGCAGGGGTGTGCTGTATGGCCGTACTACCATGGTGTCCCCTGGGGACAGCACCACCACTTACTGCCTGGCATGGCTGGGACTGGTGGCAGATGTTGGCATCATTGTGGTGCCATCAGTAAGCTGAATGTTTCCTCCATGTCTGGCTTTTTCTATGTGTCATAGTCATATGTTAGGGTAGTGCAAAGCTGCACAAAAGTCATGCTAACCATGCAAAGCCACAATGTCATACAAAGCTGGATTGCTGAGGTTAAGACCAACTTTTATTGGGCGGTAATTTGTGCCACTCAAAGGGTCGCGTTAAGTCGCGCAACACCACTTTGCATGGCACTAGTCTCTGAATATAGCATTGCATCTGTATTCATGTTCAGTTTGCCCTTTGCATATATTATGATTTTGCCGGCACTAATGCAGTTTGTGCGCACTATTTGGCCTTTTGAATATTGCCGACCCACGCTAATCCAGCGCTAAACCTGTGCAAATGGTTTGCGCCCAGTGCAAGGCTTTGAATATCTGGGCCAAAGACTCATAATTCATTAAATAAAACCAAAAGGTATGCACATTCAGTGCCTCATAAATTCCATTGAATTCCTCAATGCAAGGTCGGTATACTGTAGTTCAGGTGGGAAAACTGGCAGAGTATACTTTAAGGATATTTTTTCTGCAGGCACCTTTCTATGTTTTTATGCTAAGCCACTATAAAACAGTAGTCAACACTTTGCAGCAAACAATACTTAGACACAACTAGCCAGTAGTCCCTACATAAAAAAAACCCAGAAATAAACAAATGAGCAGTACTAGCTGGATTTCATGGATTTGCAGTTTCACTAAGATCCATAATATGACAATCCCATTAGATATAATTCATCTTTTATAGTGTCTGATATCACTTCATGTTTATTGTTTGACTCATTACAAATCTTTACAAATATAAAAAAAACACTACAATGTCATACAAAAGTTCAAAAATTCACATGTAGGATTTAAAGTGCAGATACTACAGGTCCTTAATTAATACATGAATTAGCATGCTGGAAAATACCCCACAACAGATGCATCAGCGTTGTTCAGCATTATATATTGCACTTTTATTTATTCATTCTGGGGGTTACCACTATGAGTTGAGTATTTGGATGTGAACAATATTTCCTCAAACACATCACTGTTCTGCTATTAAAATGAAGCAACTTAAAAAAGTAACTTCAAACCTGGTGTTTTAGCTGGACCCATAAATTGCACTATTATATGATGGAAAAATCACTTAAGGTGACTTGTGCAAATCTGTAAAAAATAAAAAAATAATAATAAATGAATTAAAATATCAATGTGATCACCATCAACCTTAAACAACGTGATATAACCACACACATACCCTTATATACTGTTAAAAACAATACTATAAATGTTCAGTTTGACAGAAACTTCATTTACTGTTTTAGAAAGGGCTTAATTTCTATCCTGCCATTCAGTCCCTTTCCATACATAGCCTGCATGTAATAAACCCCAAACTGTTCTCTTTTAAGTAACAGGTTGTTAACATCCCCTCCTCTTCTGTAAAGTACTGGTTTCTCTATTCCAGCAAATATAAACTCATGTTCTCTCTTTTCTCTACTTTTTTGGACATGCCTTGCCAGAGCATTCTTGGTGTCTGCATTTTCTATTGCTCTACAATGTTCACCAATGCGTATTTTAAAAGGTCTCTTCATTTTGCTGATATAATAGGCATCACATTTACACTCAGCTAGATATGCAGTATCAGACCACATGTGTTACAGGTTATAAGCCCTCTAACTTTGTTTTCTCTACCTGTTGCATGATTTACAAATGTTCTGGTATTTTTTTTACTTTAACACAGTATTTGCAATTACTACATTTGTTGTATAGATTTTCCCTACAAGGTAGCCACATTCTAGATCTTTCATCTACTGGTTGGACAGGAATGTACAATAAGACAAGGCAAGGCAATGCAAATTTTATTTTTTCAGGTGCCCAATCCCAGAGGCTCGGGTACCATACAATAAAAAGCACTATCAATATAATAAATAGACATCAAATAAATATCACAGTGATTGCAGCATAAAATAAATATGGTCTGTGACAACACAGAACCCTAATAAAAAAGATACTCCGGGGGAAAGGGAGAGGGGGTTCCCAAGGTGAACTAATAAACAAGATCTGTGAAGGCCTGACTAAACAGGTAGACCTTGAGGTGGGCCTTAAAGACCTCAACCAATGGGACCTCCCTAACAGATGGAGGGAGTGAATTCCACAGGATGGGGCTGGCAACACTAAAAGCTCTGTCACCTGCAGTTTTAAGCCACGTCCTGGGAATCGCCATGAGGCCCTAGAGGAGGACCAGAGGGAGCGAACCAAGGCAGTAGGTGTGAGAAGGTCTGACAGATAGCCAGGGCCCAACCCATGTAGGGCCTTAAAGGTGAGCAAGCCCACATTAAAGAGGATCCTCCACCTCACCAGCAGCCAGTGCAGTTCACGCAGCACCGGGGTGATGTGGCAGAAATTTGACTGCCCCATCAGCAACCTGGAGGCTGTATTCTGCACTAGATGCAGCTGGTGAAGGTTATCTCCTGAGACCCCAAGATAGAGCACATTACAGTGATCGGGTCTGGATGCCACAAAGGCATGCACTAAGGTGGGGGGGGTCCATGGATGGAGCTAGGGGCTTAACCCTGGCAATATTCTTAAGATGGTAAAAGCTGGTCCAGATAATGGATGACACCTGGGATTCAAATGTCAATCTGCTGTCAAAGGCCACACCAAGATTCTACACCCTAGAAGAGGCCTTCAATGGCACCAATCCCAGGAACAAACTAGTTTCAGCACCAGAGGTCATCCTGTTCCATCCTCTGTTTGACTCCACCACCAGTACCTCCATCTTATCAGGGTTCAGTCACAACCAGCTGGAGGTCATCCAGTCATTGATCTCCACAAGGCAGTTGTTTAGCCCTTCCCTCTCACTGGATGTCCTGGGGCAAAGGAAAAATACAACTGGGTGTCATGAGCATAGCAATGAAAGCACAGACTGTATTTTCTAATGAGATCACCCAAGGGCAGCCTATACCTGGCAAACAGCATTGGTGACAAGACTTAACCCCAAGGTACTCCGCATGACAGGAGTCTAGAGGAGGAGGAGGAGAAATTCCCCATCACTACACATTGCCTCCTATTCATAAGGTAGGACTCAAATCAGCAGATGACAGAGCTGGTGAGTCCCCAAAATTCCCTCAGGAAGTCAAGCAACACAAAATAATGTCCTTAATGATTTGTCCCCTTCTGTATACAAATCTTGGACCCTCTTTTTTGAATTCTTTCAGTCCTGGGTCTTGTAAAGCTATGTGCCAATATTTTATTACTGTTTAGACAATTTGTTTAGATTGAGGGTTACAGGTGCTGACAAAACATAGTTGAGCATCGTGTTTTTTGTTTTTGTTTTTATCTTTTTTTTTCTTCCAGTGACCTACTGTATCTCTAGCATCTACCATTTCCTTGGCATTTAAAATTATGTTCCCAGCATAGCCTCCTTCTCTTAGTCTGTCAGAAAGCTCAAGTATTCTATTTTCATACAGTTCTTTACTTCTACAGTTTATCTTTATTCTAGTGTACTGTCCCTTGGGAATAGCTTTAATTGTATGGTAGTGGTGACTACTGCTTGCCTTTAACAATGTATTTCTTTCTGTAGGTTTTGATACAGATCTGAGGCCAGCCTCTCCCCATCTTTCACAATCACCATCCAAAAGTTTATTCTAGCGGCCGACGCGGCGTGGCAGTAGGATTTCGCATACGCCAAGGCGACCCAGGTTCGAACGGATCCGGGGTCGCCGGAGGACCGGCCGGGGGGAGTAGGATCGAGCGTCTGCTGGGCAGCTCTCCTTCTCCAGGGGGAAGGTGTGGGTAGCACTCGGTGCTCTGGGGGCTCCTGGCAGAGGCCGGGAGTTCTCACATATCTGACGCTTGACGTGGGGTGGAGGAGGCGGGGCAGACGCTGGCATCATTGCATGTCCCCACCTCCTCTGGGGAGAAAATAAGGAGGAAAAAGATGGCGGGGCAGGACCACTGATGGATGAAGCCCTCCCTGGAGAGCCTCGTATCGCCACCGCCACTGCGGGACCCCAACCAGTCACAGTTCCGGGGTCACGAAGGTGGCCCATGGCCCCACCCTCCGGGAGGCAAGCTGGGGGTGCCCGAGGGTCCTCTGCAGCTATAGGCGGTGGTAGAGGTCTCCGGGGGCCGTGACCAGGGTGGAGGATGTAGCCGGTGGTCCTGCCAGGAAAAGGGTAAATAAAAAAAAAAAAGTTTATTCTGTTTAAATCACTTGTTACAGTGAACTTAAGATTCTGATTGCTTTCCTCCAGGTAATTAATAAAATCCGTAAGTTCATCTAAGTTGCCTTTCTATATGATAAAAATATATCATCAATAAAATGCCTCCATAATGATAGATTGCTAAGGTGAGGGTTCTCCTCACATCTAATGACATAATTCTCCTACTTTACCATAAACAGGTTTGCGTAATTTGGGGCAAAACTTGCCCCCATCGCAGCCCACTTGTTCTGTAAGTAGAAATCTGTCTTGTAAAAAAAAATACATTACACTCTAGTAGAAAATCTGGCAAGCATTACAAGTACCTCTGTAGGCAGGTTAAGATCTGCCCTTGTACCTAAATAGAACTCTATGGCCTCTAGACCTTCATTATGGGGTATATTGGTATATAAAGCTGTTACATCCAGTGTTACTAAAAAAATTGTTTTCCTCAATAGCAATGTCCCCAATAAGATGTAACACCTCCCAAGTATCTTTTAGGTAAGAAGGAGTGCCCTTGGCTAGCTCTAAAATATGGGAGCCTACATATCTCACCAAGGGTTCAGTGAGATAGTTATTCCTTAATACTATAGGTCTTCTGGGGGGGGGGGGTCCTGTAGGGATTTGTGGACCTTTGGGAGACAATAGAAACTTGCTCTCACTGGATGTTCTGCAGTCAGGAATTTAATTGTTTGTTCAGGTAAAACCTCATTTTGTGACAAATGTTCCAAATATTCATCAATTTTTTTCTTAAATTTTACAATGGGGTCAATTCTTAATTTTGTGTAGAAGTCAGTGTTACTTAATTGCCTGTTCACTTCTTTGTCATAATCCACACTATTCATTACAACAATCGCTCCCCCTTATCTGCTGCCTTAATTGTTAGCTTTTCATTACTGCCTAGATTTTGTAATGCTAAATACTCCTAATTACTGATATTATGAAAAAAAAATGATTGTCAGTCTCACTGTGCAGCTTTTCAATGTTTATCTCACAACTTCTAATAAATGTCATTAGTGCTGGGGTCATGGGGGCAGAATGATGATTGTGGTCTAAATGAGTTTTTTTCACCCTCCATTACCAGTATCTCACCTGTCACAGGTTCCAGCTGGGTTACATCCAGGTCGTTTTCCTGCTGTTTTCTATTAAAAAAAGATGTCAAGCTTAAATTTCCTCCCATTTCATTTAAGTCAATAATGGTCTCAAATGGTACAAATCTTTTTTTGGGACGAATGAGAGGCCTTTAGTCAAGACTTTTTTTTCAGTCTCTGTAAGTTTGTGATCCAATAGGTTAATTATATTTAATACTGTTTCCTTCTTCTGGAATGCCATCCTCTCCAGCTCCTTCCTCTGCTGTTGCCTGAACCTCTGTTTCCTCCTTTTTGTATCTTTCACTGGAGACTTACTTTTCAACCTAGAATTGATTTTGGGCATATACGGTGGGGCTATATTTATTGATTTCAAAGAGTCAGACCATAACTTATTTAGTTGAATTGAAATTAGTGTTTCTTTAATGTCATTTAGTCAGAGTAAGGGATTATCTCTAGATAACCATATTTTCTCCATTAAATACCTTTTAACCAATCTTTGATCATCCTTATTCAAACATTTTATCCAGTAAGCTATTTTTTCTAGATTTGCTTAGGGTTTCTATTATCAACTTGCACAATTCTGATCTTGCTGCTACTGCTGGGATATATTTAGGTACTTGTAAGATTGATCTATAAAACGGACTAAAAGGTAGTTAAATTGGTGTAATTGTCACATCACTTCATATTTCAGCCATATATAGGGCTACACTATTCAAATTCATCTCTGCTGCCTTCAGGACTGGGATCAACGTTGATCCTTCATATCTGGTTTTGAAATGGAGTAGGGTATATTTAATCTGTGTTCATTTGTTTTTAATATACTGTCATTTTCATTCCATGCAGCATAATTTTACTCTTTTCTACATTAATTTTAACCTTAGCTTTTGCAGTAAACTTCTGAAATGGATATTTTACAATTTAAACCAATTTTGATGAAATACTCTCTGATAAATTGCCTTTCAAGTCCTACCTAACTACTGACTAGTTATCTATATAAAGGTTTATAATAATAACCCATATATATGGAGTGTCTCAAGCTGCAAAAAGTAGTATGTACAAAAGATGCAGTTTGAGAAGATTTCTAATATCAATAAAAAGCTGATTCAAAACACATTTAAAGGTGGAGAATCTTACTTTTACTGTTTGAACTATGCCCTGTGAAACTGTCCATTCAGTAACTTGGTCCTTTCCATAATTACAGGATTAATTTATAACTAAATTTACAATAAACAAAAAAAAACACTGAGCTGGTAACTACACTCTATGAATCAATGCAGAGGAGGCAAAAAATACATCCTTTGCTAGCAGCAAAAACCTTGATTAACTCAACTTCTAGTGTAAGCCTCTTTTCCTTTAAAATTACTTCAAGTAAATTTGGCCAAATGCATTTTTAAAAGAAAGCATATTCTTAATAGAATTATAAAAAGTAGTTGTTCAAACAAGAAGCACTTCTAAAAGCACTTCCAAAAAATAAACAGCCTCTGGCCAGAGCTCACACGGCTGCAGCAACGCTCACTAATCTCACAGTGAAACAGTCCACTATGTCTAAGATGGCCGTGGTGCAGTCATTCATTTGAAACTACTTGTACATGTGCACTAAACATCAGTGGCCATCTTCTGCATGGCTGGTGACAAGCAACTGAAATGGGGAGACAGGGAGTAAGTGGGCTGTTTTGGAGTTGTGGAGTGATCTTACTGCAGATCATCCTTGATCCAGCTTGGATGAACTATAAAACAAGTAACCACTCCTTAATTGACTGGGCCCTCACCTCACACCCACATAGGGTCATTAAATCATTTATTATTAGATGCCCTAAGTGACCACCTTATGACCTTTCTGGTACCTAAAATTCATAGAATCAAGGCCCCTCATAAAACCTTAATGACTCACTCATATAAATCTCTGAACCTCGTTCCCCTTCTCTATGACCTAGCTCATATAAACTGTGCCCCTACAGCTTCAGTGAACTTGATAGACAAAGCTGCAGAATATTTTGAAGGTAAATTTCTCAACATTTGGAATCATCACACCCCACTTTGATGCATCAGAGTCCATGGGAGCCACCTTTCATGGATCTCACCTGAACTCATAATGTGTCAAAGAGTGTGGGACCAAGCTTGGAAGCTACATAAAGCCTCAAGGCTCCCTAAAGACTATGATACATATTGTTCTGTTTGCAACAAGTGCACAAAAAAAACACTTGTTTGGCTAAGGCAGTCTACTTTAGTTCAACTTTTCAATCCAATATAAACAATCCCTCTAAATTCTGGAAAGTCATCCACTCACTCCCCCCCTCCACTCTTCCATCCCCCCTACTCAATATAAACAACACCCTTATTACTGATCACCTCAATGTTGTTACTGAATTTAATTCATACTCCACCTCTTGTGCCTCTGCTCTCCTCTCCTCTCCTCTCCTCTCCTCCTCCATACCATCTACTAGGCCAGGTGCCCCCTCCACCTCACTACGCACACTGCCCTGGTCTACTTGTTTCTCTTTCACTAAAATTGCCCCTTCTGACTCCTTGGATGCCTTGCATGCCTTAAACTTATCCAAAGGCAGTTTGCTTGATGGCTTGGCCCCAAGCTGCTATATCTCATCTACGGCTATCACTGCCACACTGTCTGACCTCTTCAACCTCTCATTCAAAATGGCAGCCATCCCACCTGTTTGGAAGCATGCCTTTGTTCTTCTCCTACCTAAGGGTGGTGATCCTTCCTCACTGGGAAACTACCATCCCATATCCCTCCTTCTCACCCTTGCCAAACTGCAAGAACACTTGGTTCCTGCCCAACAAGCTGCTGTTTTGTCTGGTTCTGAGAGGAGCTCTGTGCAACTTGTTTCAAGGGAGCAGTCCACAAGGGATCGTTTCTGCTGCAATCACACTTTACCTGTTCTCCCCCCAGGTACTGTTTAGGACACTTTGTTGATTACTGGGGTTGTAAGTTGGGTAAGTGACTGCACCTGTTGCTGTTTACTGGGAGGTGGGCTCTCCTGCCTTTTAAAAGCTCACACTGTTATTATCTCCACAGTAGCTGCTGTTTTGCCTGGTTCTGCGAGGATCTCTGTGCAACTTGTTTCCAGGGAGCAGTCCACAAGGGATCATTTCTGCTGCAATCGCACTTTACTGGTCATCCACCCCCAGGTACTGTTTGGGATGCTTTGATGATTACTGGGGTTGTGAGTTGGGGAAGTGACTGCACCTGTTGCTGTTTACTGGATGGTGGGCTCTCCTGCCTTTTAAAAGCTCACACTGCTATTATCTCCACAGTAGCTGCTGTTTTGTCTGGTTCTGAGAGGAGCTCTGTGCAACTTGTTTCAAGGGAGCAGTCCACAAGGGATCGTTTCTGCTGCAGTCTCACTTTACCTGTCATTCCCCCCCCAGGTACTGTTTGGGACACTTTGCTGATTACTGGGGTTGTGAGTTGGGGAAGTGACTGCACCTGTTGTTGTTTACTGGTAGGTGGGCTCTCCTGCCTTTTAAGCTCAGCAGCTGCTAGCTGAAGCGTACTAGTGACCAGCCACTCCATAGAAGAAAATCTGTTAGCAACTAATCCTGCTGTCTTTCTCCAGAAGGCAAATGTTATCTTGATTTGTTAAGTATTTTAAAGCCTTGTTTGAATTTGTTGCGCTCTTTTTGTTTTGTAATTTTATTTTTTTCATTTTTAGTTTGTTTGTTTTAAGTTTTGTTTTTTCCTTATTTTCTTTTTTATTATGTTTTTTATTTACACAATGTTGATGTTATTAATGTTTTGCTCATTTTCAATTAATGTTTCACATGTTGAAACAGTAGAGTGTTTATTGCACTATTCTTGTCCATTTAGTGCAGATCAGGGCAATGGGTTTACAGGGATGTATTTGTCAGAATCTCATGTTTTACTTCTGTCTTTTTCTTATGAAGTTCATATATTTCATAATTTTCAATATAGTGAGCACACATGTAGATTGGTCACTACCTCATCCACTAAAAATGATAGAGAAAAGGAATAATTTAAAAAGATTAATTATGTTATTGTTACTTATATCTGGATCAGTGCATCCACATCCTGGGCCTAACTTTTCTTCTGAGATAGACTGTGAGTCAGCCACAGTTAGTATTAACAAGGGTTCTGTCTCTCCTACTCTTAAAATTGTTCATTTGAACATACAGAGTTTGTTATCTAAATGGTCTCAATTTTTGGCCTGGTCCCAATATCATTCTTTTGATATTATTACTTTATCTGAGACATGGTTGCATAATGGTATTAAGGACTCTGAGATTTATCTCCCTAATTATAATCTCGTTAGACAAAACAGAGAAGGAAAAAGAGGAGGTGGAGTTGTAATGTATATTCTTCGTAAATCTGATTACACTATTTTTGACTTTTCTGTGACAAATCCTGGATGTAATATGATTTCTATTGATTTGATTTTTGGACAAAGTAAACATTTGACTCTTAGTACTGTTTATTTTCCCCCGGTAAAATTTTAAATGGTTTAGATTTATTGACCCTTTTTCATGAATTTTTTCTCCCTAATAGAGAATGGATTACTCTTGGTGACTTTAATTGCAGTTGGGATAAAAGTTTGAAGGGTAGAATCAGAGAGACTTTGGTTAATCTGGGTGTAACACAATTAATTAAGGAAACTACCAGACTCAATTATAAAACAGGTGTAGGGACCATCCTTGATTGGATCATTGTCACTCATGTTGATAGAATTTTTAAATCTGAGGTTATGGCCGACACCATGAATGACCATTGTCCTGTCAAATGTGAGTGGTCCATAAAATTATTAAAAAGTCCACCCAGATATGTTGAATGTCGAAATTTGGTTAAGTTTACCCCCCAAGGAATCCAAGATTTATATAATAAAATTGACTGGTCCCCTTTGGTAATTAGCACTAACATTGATGAAATGTGGGAATTTTTTTGCATAGCTTATCGTGCAATTGCAAATATAATCTCTCCCTTAAAGAAAATAAGAATTAAATCATCCAAACAAGAACGGGTTACAAGGGACCTCATTCACTTAATGAGAAAATGCGACAAGTGTTGGAAATCTTATACTCTTTCTAGAACCCTAATTGATCTTCAGGAGTATAAGACACTTAGAAATAAGTGTAAATCTGAAATTAGGAAAGCTAGGGTCTCCTATTGTTTAAATGAACAAAGGAATTCCAGGGCCAATCCTAAAAAGATTTGGAGTTCCTTAAAAAAAAAATTTGGGACAGGGTAAATTAGATTCTGTTCCTATTCTTCATCATAATGGACAAAGTATAACTGATCATCTTAGGGTATCTAATATTTTCAATAATCATTTTGGGAACTTAGGCCACTACAGAACTCCCATAGATTTGGATGATGTATCTGATAATAATGATATTGATAATGACACTAATCCAAAGTTTTATTTTAAGTCTCTTTCCCCTTCCTCAGTAAAAAAATACTCTTTGAAAAATAATCAAAAACCTTTTCAGGGCCAGGATGGTGTTGATGTTAGGATAATTAGAATGGGTATTGATTGTTTTGTTTATCCATTAGTTCATATCTTTAACTTTTCCTTATATCATAATGTTTTTCCCAGTAGCTGGAAACAAGCAGTTATAAAACCCATCCTAAAGAATGGAAATCCTTCTTTAGTTACTAATTATCATCCTATTTCCCTTTCATCGCCTATTTCAAAAATTCTGGAAAGGATCGCCATGGACCAAATCTTGGATTTTCTTGGGAGGTATTCTTTGTTATCAGAGAACCAACATGGCTTTAAGCCAGAATATAATACTGAAACAGCCTTGGTGGGGTTCACGGGCAGTGTCCATGGAGCACTTGATAGTGGACTTTCATGTGCGGCACTGTTTGTGGACCTCACCAAGGCTTTTGATTTGGTTGAATTTGATCTTCTTCCCGGGGTGCTTCAAGGTCTTCATTTTTCTGATGAAGTAAATATGTGGTATCAAAACTTTTGTCTGAAAGATCATTTAGAACTGTTATTGGTTTCTTTATCCCATTCTCTTCCTTAGTTTGTGGTGTGCCCCAGGGTTCAATTCTGGGACCACTTATTTTCCTTATTTATGAATTCTGTATCTGATATATGTACAAAACTAAAATGATTCTTTCACGCAGATGACACTGTTCTTTTTGTTCGGATCCCAGACCCAATACGCCTTTCTTATCTTCAAACTGATTTTAATTTCCTGCAGGATTGGCTATCCTTAAGTCACCTGGTTTTGAATTCCCAGAAAACCAAAGTAATGGTGTTTTTAAGAAGACAAATGTACTAATTGATTTGCTTCCAATTTCTGATAGAACGGAAACATAATTGAAAATGTATCTGTTTTTATAAATACTTAGGTATTAATACGTCGGACACATTTTCTTTTGAACCTCACATTCAGAATCTTAGGAAAATCCTTCATCAGAGGTTGGGTATGCTTTATCGAAGTTAAATCTTTTGACTTTGGAATCCAGAAAGCTCTTAGTTCATAGCTTTCTGTTCTCCATACCTCGATTATGGCATACTGATTTATACATCCTCATGTACTAATGTTTTGAGTCCTCTTAAAGTAATTTACCATTCAGCTCTGAGGTTTTGGCTAAATTTACCCTTCCAACCCATTGCTCTGATCTGTACAATCGGTCATCTTCCTTATCTTTTGAAAATCGAGTACTTTATAAGATGGGCATTTTCTTATTTAAAGTTAAATATAATTTTTTTACTTATTCTATTTCTTTAATGTTTCCTAGATTAGTTAATGCGTTGTTTACTAGGTCCCAGCACAATTATACATTTAAAATACCATTTTTTAAGACTACTTTTGGGCAAAGATCCTTATTATTTAGAGCACCTAGTTTTTTTTAATAGAATTCCTTTAGAAATTGTTCAGAATAGTTCTTTTCAGGTTCACATGAAATCTTCAGAAGTTGTTAATAATAACTCCTGTCAGGGTTTTAAGACACGGTTAAAACAGTGGCTATCTTTGGAAACACGACGTATTTTTATGTATTGTATTTTATTGATTGAATGTTTTGTTTGTATGATGTTTGTTTGTTAATTTTTTTTTGTGTTTTTTAGTTTTAAACTTGTCTCCAATGAAAACGTGCAGTTTGCTCATTTGGATTTACAAGTATAAAAAATAAAAATGAAAATTAAAAATGAAACTCTCTTCTTATCTCTCTAACTCCAACTTTTTCACTCCTTTCCAATCTTTTTTCTCATTTAATAAACTTTATTCATTTTGAATGTTTAACAACATACAAAAACAGACAACATGACAATGCTATTTAAGGAACATCTAGCAATATACAGTTACATGACTCATTGCATTTGGTTAAAAATAATTGCCTGAAAAAAGCAAATTGTAATATGGTTAAGTTGTCTATATCCCCCCTACCCTTCCTCCCACCCAATCTCAATCTGCCACCCGGTTTTATAATAGGGAAAAAAGGAAAACAAGTTATGAAAATATAGATCTGAAGTACTGGCTACAGGGTTATACCTAGTAGATATAATCATCATATAGAACACCAGTAAAGGTAGGTATGGATTAGGTCTATTCTACCGATATAAGAGTATGGAGTGTTTCCCATCTTTGCTTGTATGCTCCTAGTCTATTCTTAATTCCTGCAATTATGAGTTCTGCCTGTAGGGCAAACATGATTTCCTTGAACCACTCTAAATAAAGGGGAGTAGATGAAATTAACCAATGTTGTAATATTATTTTCTTGGCACAAGCAGTAATTAAGACCATATGGGCTCTCTGTTGTGACCCCTGAATCTGCCTATAATCACCCAGAATACACATTTCTGGATTAAATTTGTCAGCAACCGTAAGTAATGGATTAAGACGATTTTGAATCTCTATCCAGAAGGAGTTAATAGTATCGCAGGCCCATAACATATGAAATAAATCAACAGGTGCATGTTGACATTTTGGACATCGACTGGAGGATGTAGCCCCCATTTGATGAAGTTGGAATGGTGTATAGTGTAAATTATGATTAATATAGTATTGCATTAGTTTGTACCTATCCCATTTAATGTATTTATATAGGTATTTCCAGATGCTGGGAAAATTCCTTGAGGGGGAATGCCGTGGTAAAATATTATCCCACCAATGAGACCTTTGACCTTCTAGGGTAGCTATTTCTTTGAGGAGAAATGTATATGAATGGGATATAATGTGAGATGTAGGGGTAGATTCTACATATGGAAGAACAGCTGACATTAGGGGGCTTTTCCATACTCCCAAACTGAAATGTTTCACCAATAAGTGGGCTATTTGAAAAAATTTAAACACTTGATTATCAGGCCATTTAAAAATGGATTTGGCTTCTTTGAAGGAGAGCATTTTTTGATCTCTAACAAGTTGCTTTACACTATTTACTCCCATCTGTGGCCAAACAAGGTGATGTTTAATTATCTTACCTGAGATTAAAAAATTAGGATTAGTGTAAAGGGGTTGGGCAATGTCTCTGTATGCATCTACTTTAAGGAAATTATTTAACTGATGCTGAGTATGAAGTAAGGCATACAATGGAGTTCCCTGTAAGGCTTTAGAGAGATTCTTCCTGGAAGTAAAAGGAAGAGTCTTAGGGTCCATGCCATTCACCAAACATAAAATCTGTTCAATTCTGACCCAGGTGGGACAATAGGTGGATTCCAAAATAGCTTCTGGGGGATTTAACCAGAATATAATTCTCGCCAGATGTATAGCTAAATAATATATATAGAAATTAGGGGCTTGAAGGCCTCCGTCAATTTTCTGACGTGTAAGTTGAAGATAGTTTCACCTAACTTTCTTTCCTTGCCATATAAAGGTACTAATAAGTCTGTGTATCTGTGCAAACCATGACAGCAGAAGGGCCCCATTGAACATTTGTAAAGGATATAAGATCCAAAGCAAGACATTTATTTTTATTATACTCATACGACCCCCATAGAGAAATAGGCAATTTCGACCATCACTTGAAGTTTTCTGATAGTGTCTTGTTTAGAACATCTAGATTAAGATTTTTATTACATGGGGAAGAGGATGCAGAAAGATTCCAAGGTATTTGAATTTTTCAGTATTCCAGCATAAACCCAAGTGCTCGATATCACTCCTCAGTGTAAATTTTTTGAGGGGGAAAACTTCCGTTTTACCCATGTTTAGCTTATAATTTGAGATTACTTCAAACTGCGATATAATTTGAAAGATTGCTGGGAGGGATTGAGGAAGATTGGCAATATGCAGGAGTAAGTCATCTGCATATGCTGATATTTTGTATTCTGTATGACCAATTGATATCCCGGATACCATTCCAGAGTTTTTAATTTTCCTAATAAGTGGATCCAAGTACAAGTTGAAAAGGAAAGGGGAGAGGGGACAACCTTGTCTATTGCCCTGGGATAAAGTAAAAGATGCAGAGAGAGCACCATTGCAATAAATTTTAGCTTTTGGTAGTGTATATAAAATTTTAATCCATTGTATAAATTCTTGCGGAATATGGTATTTGGCCAATAACAAAAAGAGATATTCCCATGAGACCCTGTCAAAGGCCTTTTCTGCATCTAAGGCAACAAGAGTGGCTGAAGAAGTGAGTTCCCTGGACACAGAGGAGAGGTAAGCTACTTTTCTAATGTGATCAGAGGATAGTCTCCCTTTGACAAACCCGACCTATTCTATACTAACAAAGGATTCCCAGACCTGACCTAGTCTAGATGAAAGTATGTTGGCTAAGATCTTAATAGCCACATTAATTAAATAAATTGGTCTATAATTGGGGATAAGAAAAGGGTCTTTATCTGGGTTTGGAAAAACAATTATAAAGGCCTGAGTCAGGGAGGTGTCGTATATACCTTTATTGAAAATGTATTGAAAAGTATCTAGGAGAATGGGAGCAATCTTCTCTTTAAAAGTATGGTAAAATTTTGTAGTAAATCCATCTGGGCCAGGCAATTTATCCTGTGATAGGGAATCTATAGGATCGCTCCCATCCTATCTCACCTACACTCTATCAGTCCTCCCTCCCTCTGCCCACTCACTTAGATCTTACGACTCCCCTTCCTTGGTTGTCCCTCACTGGTCTACCACTGTAGGCCAGGCTGCTTTCTCATATCACTTCCCAAAACTGTGGAATTCACTTCCTCACCAGATTAGTCACTCCTCCTTCTCCTCCTCTATAACTTCAGCCCTACATAATTTCCTCTCTGTGAATTGCACCTGTAATTAACCTACCTGGTATTCCTGACCTGCTCCCCAGCCTCTGTCAATATGTTAAGTAACTATTCTGAATTACAGCTTCCTTCCTGCCCACTACTTTCTTTCCCTGCTGAAATCCCTACTTGGCCATTCCTTTGGATTATCTGTAACTACCAATATAAATATGACCTTAGGTTCCTATCAATCTACTACTATTATTATATCTATAACCTTGATTCCTATTCATCTGCTCCCCTCCCAGCATTGCTACCTTTCCACCTCTGCTGTTACTCCCTATCCACCCCTTTCTTTCAGGCTAAATGGTACCGTCACCTTGAATTTAAGGTGTTATCCTAATGTAATGCACCTGGCCTGTCATTGGGACCTCTGCATACAGTTGTATTCTTTGCTGCACTTAATATGTTCTTTCTGTTATTTGCTATTCACTGCTGCCAATATTGTTGTAATAATGTTTGTTGTTGTATGCATGTATGTATTTCCACTGCCCTTTCCCCCAGGATGCACCATGAGATGAGAAACTCACTGTTCAGTGTGCCTTTCCTGGTGAAACATTTCAATAAATTAATAAACTCCAAAATGAAACTGTTCTTCAGTGTCAATCTGGAGGCTTATTTTAGAGCTACTGCAGGATGGCTGCAGGCTGTGGCCACTGCAGCCATAAAAAAGGGAAACTACAGTAATTATAAAAAAATTTAAAATAAATGAGCTTATTGACTTGCATGACCTTCCATAATCCTCTATATGATGTAAATGTACCAGACATATTTTGTTTTTGTAAGTGCAATAGTATTTGAACCAGTAGTTGCAGTTTTTTTAATTAAATAGTTGGTGGGCAAGATGAGATCTGCTGAAAACAATACAAAGCCTCCACTTCCTAAAAAGAAGTTGAAGGCATTACTGACCATTTTAGTAGCTGGGTCAAACTGCAGTCCTATTGACTTAAAATATTGCAACAATAGTAGCAGTAGCTTTTAGCATGTCAACCCCATAGCCAGTAAGTACACTAATGGCCAAGGTGTGGGTTTAAATACCAGGCACTCACCATTTCCCTGTTAATCAACTAAAGTGTAGGAACATGCTTGAGAACTGGAAATGGCAACCATCAGGGTTCAATTTAATAATAAATGTAACCCTTGTTGTGCCACGGACTGATGTATCAGTACAGAATTCCTATATGTTCCAATTCTGTCAGCAGCCTAAGGGTTAAATAAATGCGCATGCATTTAATGCTAATTTCCTAATGCACATTCAAATTTTCAAATGGCACACTAGAAAAACATTAAAATAAAAAAGCCAAAAGCAAAAGCTTTTTTTATGTTTCTGATATGTACATCTAGCTATTCAATTTGTTGGATGCACCAAGGATTTCACAGTAATTACTGTAATTGATTCAGTTATTCCTAGTAACAACATGTTTTCTAGGTTTTCAAATTGCTAGTGCCTGTATGTAAAAGATTTCTGGAATATAAATAAAAATGTATAAATATATGAAATGCAGATATTACCTCTGTGCAAATATGATCCAGGTTTTTCTAAGTATCTCATTATCCTTCCTTAGACATGTGTTTAGTTTAATACAGATCATCACTTATTATGTTTGAAAACAGATAATAAATCTTATTTATTTTTACCTTACCTATTATAGCTTCTTAGAGCTTTGTGATATCCTCACAGCTTTCTTTATACAAAACATTACTTCTACTTGCTACTGGTAATCATACAGTACATTCATTAACAATAAACTCAGCCTTTTACATTAAGTCAGAAATAAATATTTATTTACCTTAGTGTCAGTGCACCTTGATAAGCTCTCCATACAAACATCAAAAACAATTTGGTATATCTTCACTCCTGGCATCTTTTTTATGGTTCCCATGTACATTGGTGGTCAGTGTCATGTTCTTTCTTGTCTAGTCATGTTTGACACTGTTGTTATGATGGCTTGAGTGGTGCCTAGATGTAATAATTGGAAACACATACCAATAAAGCAATTAGCATTGAGGGCTTTGTCCATTCTTGGCAGTTTAAGGCCAAAGGTGGTGATTTACATGACTACACAAGAAGAAACATGATCCTGGGCACCACTGTACTGTGTATGGTTCCTGCAGTCTGCCTCTTTGGTATTCAATTATTTATTTATTTAGTTGTTGTTTGTTGACCAGGAAAGAGAGCTCAACAATTCTGCCTGTTTCTGCCTTGTCCATGGGAGGGGGACAGATACAGATGATTCCATGTCAATTCAGCAAACATTATAGGGTGAATAAAAATTGGGCAACTGCATTACAGCGACTACATTTTGGGAGACTGTATATTGCAGCGACAGCAGTTTTCAGCGAATACTTTATACCTGCCCCTAATTATTATACATAATACCATGCAGATATTTCAAATGTGTACAGAAGGAGAACTCCCCCACTACCTGCGACAGCCATTGCATAAAGTCACGGTATCGTCTCTGACTGCTCCCATCTGCTGCCCCAGACACCACCTCCATCTTCAGCCATGTGTAAGCCAGGAACCCACCCACCTTTATTGCACAGCTGTACCCATGTCATGCAGAGGGGCTCCATCCCCTGTGCCCCTTGAATGCCCCATCTCTAAGATTGATCTTACACAATGCACCTGGACACTGGGGGTAGAATATAACACTGGTCACCATATTTTAGAGCTGCTCAATTTAACTGTTCACTGCAACATTACAGTCACTCGATTTGCACTCACTATTATTTAGTCACCCAAATAACTTTGCTGAAATTCCCATGCTCAGTTGATATGATACCAATACGGATGGAAAGCAGGTGAAATTGAACCAGAGTAAGCTATTGGGGCATTTACCTGACTCAGACCTACCTGCACCCCTAGACAGGCATGCACAGCTTGCCATTCACAGTTGCTAGCTGCCTGTCTGCAGCCCTGTCCTCTCAGTGCATAGGAGCATGATGGAGACGGGGGTGGGACACGGGCAAAGTGGTTGACACATATGGGCATCCAGTCAGATGCCCACCCTGCCACTGTAGTGGATCTCCTGCTACAGGCACAGCAGGGGATTATGGGATGTAGTGGGTCCCAAAGTCCCTTAAATGAACATGATTCCAGGCAAGTACTCTGAAGGTCAACCCTAGCTATCACTGCAGGTCTAGAGGGCTGGTACATCTTGGCAGGGGGCCACTCAGCCTGAGTGGGTATATGGCAGCCATGAGAGGGTTCCTGCCTGCAAAGCCTGTTCCCCCTCCTCCAGCAATCTGCATCTTAGTGCAAGGTGTGCAGTGTAGTGCTACTCCCCTGGTCCATCCATGTGCACAGATCTACAGACAGATGGGGGATCAGGTGTGCAGAGGCAGTGCCCCTTTAGTGAATGCCACAGAGGTCTTCAGGTCCCCTGATGTGTGGCAGCTGTTTATAGTAAAGCCTACATGCTGTGTATATGTAGTGTGCAGGTTTCATTCATAGGGGCCATTGACAACAGTTTACGAGAGTGCCTCCAATCCCTTGGAGCGGCTGTTTGTGACTGTTTTAATTTAACTTTGTGGTATTCATGACCACATATCCTATGGCTCCACCAATGTCATCTTTGGATTTCAGTGCCTTTGTGACAAACTTTATATGGGGAAACCCCTATGTCCACTGAAATGAAGAATATGTGAACACGTGAACTCCATAAGATTAAAGGGCAAAAGGAACTTGTGGCAACCACTTCTGTCAGGCAGGACATACACTTTCCTCTCATAGGTTTTGGGGCTTGGAACATGTGGTACCTGAACCTTTTCAGGGTGATAACTGGGATACAGAACTCCAGGAGATGTTCTAGATTTCTAAACTTGGAACACTTCAGAGGGACTGAGGTATGAATGAAGAGGTCAATTGGAACATTTTTTGTTGATGCAATGGCCCACAGTCATGGCATAGGACTCATGACCAGATAGTGGTGAAAAAAAAAACATTGTATAATAATATTTTATTTAGTTAATTTTTGTTCACTAGAAATGGAAGACAAGACAATACTGCTTATTTTTAGCCTTGTCCAGGAGAGGAGCAGATGCCGATGCAAGGTAACTAACATTAAATCATATTAAGCTGTTTGTGGTATTTTAGTAAATGGGGAAATTTGACCAGAACACTAGGAAAATTCCCCTACTCTCCAGCAAGGGGTACTCTGGCTGTCTTCCAAGATAGCCGACCCTTGTGATGAGCAGATATCTGCCTCTGTAGCAGGGGAGTCAGCCTCCTTCCCTGTTTCAGTAAACCTAGAAGCTATGTCAGAGGTTGATATGGACATGCTTTTGGCAACAGAGGAAACATAGAAACATAGACTTTGACAGCAGATAAGGACCGCTTGGCCCACCTAGTCTGCCCATTTCCCTATCTAGAGGATAAGCTGCAGATCCTATTTAACCAACAGCCTATTTCTTCCTACCCCCCCACAGAAATTGCCTTATATCTGTCCAATGCATTCTTGAATTCTCCCACAGTTTTAGACCCCACAACCTCCTCAGGAAGGCTGTTCCATGTGTCCACCACTGTCTCTGTGAAAAAAAACTTCCTCACATTGCCCCTGAGCCATCCCCCCTCTATCTTCAAATTGTGTCCCTTTGTTCTTGCACATCTCTTTTTCTGAAAGATGCTACCCTCTTGGACTTTATTGATTCCACTGAGGTACTTCAATGTTTCTATCACTTCCCCACTCCCTCCTTTCCTCAAGATTATACATATTAAGCTCCTTTAGTCTCTCCTTGTATGGCTTCTCTTGCAGACCCTGCACCATTTTAGTTGCCCTCCTCTGAACTGCCTCCATCCTGTTTATGTCCTTGCAGAGATGGGGTCTCCAGAACTGGACGCAGTACTCCAGATGGGGTCTCACCAACTGTCTGTACAGGGGTATAACAACTTCCTTTTTTCATCTGGTGAAGTCTCTCCCTATACATCCCAGTATCCCCCCAGCTCTCCCTACCACCTTCTCACATTACTTGCCAACCTTAAGGTTATTTGATATAATTACCCCCAGGTCCCTTTCCATTTTTGTTGTTGTTACTACCCCCATTGTGTAATCTTCCCCTGGGTTTTTGTTTCTGAGGTGCATTACTTTGCACTTCTTTGAATTGAATCCAAGCTGCCATACTTCTGACCATTCCTCCAAACTTGCCAAATCCCTTCTCATCCTTTCCACATCTCCTTGTGCATCAACCCTGTTGCAGATTTTTGTGTCATCTGCAAAGAGGCATACTTTTCCTTCCAGTCCCTCTGCAATGACACTTATAAAGACATTAAAAAGGACTGGACCCAGTACTGAACCCTGCAGTACCCCACTAGTAACCCTCTTTCTTCAGAGTGGACTCCATTTACAATTGCCTTCTGTGTCCTGTTGTTCAGCCAATGTTTTACCCAGGCTACCACCCTGGGACCCACTCCCAGGCTGGTTAATTTGACTACTAATCTTTTATGTAGGACTGGCAGAGTAGAGAAACTTACCAGAGCAAGGGAGAAGGATTAAGACTTAGTTTGGCTAAGCAGATTTACTGTGTGGTGGTGTTTTTATTTTTTACTCACAGGGATTGCTACTGTTTGTTGCTAACATTTCATTGCTTTATTTTTTCTCTGATTCAAATTGTTGTTGCTGGTATACCTTCTTCTGCATTATTACAAGGTGTGCCTACAGGTGTATGCTAACAGATTACTGCTGTAATCTTCTTGATTCAAATTGTCTTTTGCAAGGTATATCTTCTGTTACTGCTTTATTTTTCTCGAGCAAAGTGTTTCTTACAGGGTATATCTTCTCTGAAATTACTGTATTACAGGTGGAGCTTACATTTTTGTGACTTTTTATCATTGGGCTAAGCAAAATTACTGTTTGACACTGTGTTTTATTTATTCTTGTTTGTTGAAAAGGTTTGTTGTCTCAGAGGTGTTTCAGTCTCCTTCTCACATTGAAGGAGCTAATTGCTTTTCCTCCCACAGCTCTTCCAAAGGATTAGGTGTGTATGTGGGGGTGGAGCTGGCAAACTGTCAGTAATTTCCAACAGAAAGAAGGGTTAAAAAGTCAGGTTAGTTTATATCTTGGAGGTAGAAGACTTGGTTTGCTGGCCAAGGCACCTAGCTTCACCTGACTCTTTCCTTCTAAGACTGCTTGAAGGCAGAGTAGAAACTTACCAGAGCAAGGGAGAAGGATTAAGACTTAGTTTGGCTAAGCAGATTTACTGTGTGGTGGTGTTTTTATTTTTTACTCACAGGGATTGCTACTGTTTGTTGCTAACATTTCATTGCTTTATTTTTTCTCTGATTCAAATTATTGTTGCTGGTATACCTTCTTCTGCATTATTACAAGGTGTGCCTACAGGTGTGTGCTAACAGATTACTGCTGTAATCTTCTGATTCAAATTGTCTTTTGCAAGGTATATCTTCTGTTACTGCTTTATTTTCCTGGAGCAAAGTGTTTCTTACAGGGTATATCTTCTCTGAAATTATTACAGGTGGTGCTTTACAGGTTTTACAGTTTTATCTAACATTAGGATAAGCTTTCAGGGTTACTGCATTTGTTGTTGACTGATTGTTTCTGCTCTTACCTCCTTGTTCTTTCATCCGTGGTTCTTCTTTTAGGCGGGGAAGGGCCCAGCCACCCACCCCATCCCCAACCACCCACTACACTCCCTTTATAGGGTACCACAGTTGTGACATTTCCTGTGGCAGAGCAGGAAGGGGCGGATCAGTGGGGCCTCCACAAGTGATCTCATTTACAGGGCACTAGTAATTTAACTTGTTATAACAAGTTAAACAAAGCACAATTAAACCATTACTTGCTTTTTTTTCCTTTTTTCCTTCTAATTACTCTGACTAGGTTACAAACCCAGCAACTTATTTAGAATGGATTTCATTAACTGCAGGTACTGTGGAACAATTTTCAGAAGGACAGTCTTACAGGATTTAGGACACTGTCCCACATGCTGGGCCTTTGGAGATCTTAGGTCTCAGCTCCGGGCAGCATGGGCAGAGATTGCGCCTCAAATTTCATATTGAAGAGGAAATACATTATAAGAACCACCGCCATTTCCCCAGCATCCAACAGAAAAACCTCGACCGCAGAGGGTAGTTGGTCCAGGAGGTTGGAAGGTGGTTAGGAGGAGCAAATCAGGTGCCCCATCACTCTCTGCTCTCCAACACATTACCTCCAAAAACCATATAAACACTACAAACAGGTATCTGCCTCTATCTCTGAAATCAAATAAAGAGGTAGAAGACACTGCAGAGCAGGACACTGCAGCACAGGAGCTAGCACAACAATACTCACCCAAATCAGAAACCAAAACTAAACAAGCACAAAGAATCAAAAACTTTGATCATAGGAGACTCCATGATTCGGGAGTTGATACCCATCTCAACAGGGGTGATGGTCAGATGTCTCCAGGTACATCAGCATGGAGAGACACTGACCGCAGTACTAAAATTGTTCCAAAGCAGGAGAAAACATTGATGTCCTAGTACACATAGGGACTAATGATCTCAGCCAGCCGGGTCAGTTGTGGAGACCAAGGAACACCTGACTAAGCTGGGTGACAAACTATCATCTATTTCATCCATCTCCTTCTCTGAGATCCTGCCAGTCTGGGAGAAGGGAGCAGATGGACGGAAGGTCAAGAAGGGGAGATAAGGGAGCTAAACACGTGGCTCAAGGACTGGTGCCAGGAAAAAGGACACAGATTTGTAGGAACTGGCAACAGTTCTGGGAGCGAAAAGTTCTTTAAATTTGATGGACTGCATCTGACTAAAGGAGTCAGTGCATTGGGGCAGAAGTTTGACATCTTTGCAGAATATTTAAACTAGCAAATGGGAGAGGGTGCAGCACCCCATACGTTGAATGGGAAGAACACCCCTCCCACTCAGCTAGTGGTCAAACAGAATTCAGCGTGTTTGCCCGTTCATTTGCATCACCAGGAAGAAAAAGTTTGTCTCCCATACGATGCACAGGGTAATGCCAAACTTCACCCATCAACTAACACACCAAAATCTGGCCAATGGAAAATCATGTACATGCTCACAGCCTGGAAATAAGATCCCAGACCTGCAGGCAATAATGTTAGAGGCTAAACTGGACATAGTAGCAATTAGTGAGACGTGGTTTACCAGTAACCACACTTGGGAGACTTCAGTACCTGGCTATGTATTGTTCAGAAGAGACCGGTGCAAAAGGGGAGGAGTGGCCCTGTATGTTAATGAAAATATCAAAGCTGCAGAATTCAGAATACACAAGGAGCCAGAAGAACTGTGGGTCACCCTGGAAACAGGAAATGGGACAGCCATAAGAACTGGGGTTGTCTACAGGCCCCAGACCAGAGGGAGGACATAGACACATTACTATTAGAAGATATACAAAACATGACAGCTAAAGGGAGGTTCTGATATGGGAGACTTCAACATGCCAGATACAGATTGGTCAATACCAGCAGGAACATCTGCCAGAACTAGACTCATAGTGGATTCTGCAGGGAGGCCTCAAACAACTGGTACAGCAACCCACAATAGACAGGGCTATCCTAGATCTAGTACTGACTAACAAAGAAGAGATCACAGATCTCCAGGTAGAAGGTCACCTGGGGCCAGTGACCATCACATGGTATGGTTCAATTTGGCTACTACATCTAAATCATCCCATTCAAGGCAAAATATGGGACTTCAGAGGAGCTGACTTTGATAAGATGGCCAACAGAGTTAAGCTAGCCTGGCAAAAGAAACACAGGTGAGGAGGTACAGGCAAAGTGGGCAAGCATTAGGATACAATACTTGAAGCAACATCCCATTGTGTTAGACAGAAAGGAAGTGCAAAGAAGAAGGAAACCACTTTGGTTCTCAAATACAGTAGCAGAAAGGTCAGAGCCAAAGGCTGGCCTTCAGGATATAAAGGGAACACAGCGGGATGAAGATAGGAGGCGCATACCAAACTGCCCTAAGGAAGCAGGGAAGGCAGTAAGGCAGCCAAGTCCCAAACTGAGGAAACACTAGCACGACAGTAAAAGAAGGTGACAAGACTTTCTATAGATACATTAGTGAAAGGAGAAAGTCCAGAGGGTATTACTAAGCTAATGGAGAAAAGGGAGCATGTGAGGAGGAGGACCCTGTAAAGGCATCTATCCTAAATAGATACTTTGCTCAGTATTTACTGAAGAGAAGGTAGGGCAGGGCCCACAGCTCAAGCATCATGGACACAGGGGAGGGAGGCGAGCACTACTCCCTTCACAAAAGAAAGGGTCCTACAAGAGCTGCTAAGCTCAGGGTGGATAAGGCAATGGAACCTGATGGCATACATCCCAGGGTACTTAAGGAGCTAAAGGAGGAACTAGCAGAGCCATTAGCAGAATTGTTTAGTGAGTCTCTGAGCACAGGAGAGGTCCCAGAAGACTGGAGAAGGGCTCATGTGATCCCGCTCCACAAGAGTGGTAGCAGGGAGGAGGCGGGGAACTACAGACCAGTCAGTCTTACCTCAGTAGTGGGCAAGATTATGGAAGCACTCCTTAAGGAAAGGATAGTGCAACACCTGGAATCCATAGGGGCACAGGATCCAAGACAGCATGGGTTTACAAAAGGAAGGTCCTGTCAAACTAATCTCATAGATTTCTTTGACTGGGTAACCAGAGTGATGGACCAAGGGAGCAGTTGATGTCGCCTACCTTGACTTCAGCAAAGCTTTTGACACTGTTCCATAGAAGTTGATAAATAAGCTAAGTAGGCTCAGGGTGGGTCAGAAGTTGGTCAACTGGGTGGCAAACTGGTTGACTGGCAGAAAACAGAAGTGGTGGTAAATGGTATACAGTCAGAAGAGATGCAAGTCACAAGTGGGGTACCTCAGGGATCAGTCCTGGGGCCAGTCCTATTCAACATCTTCATTAGTGACCTCGCAGATGGACTAGAGGGTAAGGCTTGTCTGTTTGCAGATGACACCAAGATCTGCAACAGAGTAGATGATCCAGATGGAGTGGGCAGAATGAGAAGAGATCTGGATAAACTAGCAAAATGGTCAGAAGAGTGGCAACTGGATTTAATGCAAGAAGTGCAAAATCATGCACATAGGGAAGAGAAACCCTGAAGCCACTTATAGGCTGGGAGGAGTTGCTAGCAGTCACAAAGGAAGAAAGAGACTTGGGCATCATCATCACTGATGACCTAAAATCATCAAGCAGACCTCTAAAGCAGTAGGTAAGGCTAGGGGGTGTTAGGGTGTATTAGTAGGGGATCACAAGTCGTAAGAGGGAGTAATAATCCCTCTGTACAAGACATTGGTTAGGCCCCATCTGGAGTACTGCATGCAGTATTGGAGGCCACACCTTCACAAGGACATTAACCAAATTGAGGCAGTCCAGAGAAGGGCAACCAAAATGGTGCAGGGACTGCATCAGAAGACATATGAGGACAGATTAACAGAGCTCAATATGTATACCCTTGAGCAAAGGAGGGAGAGAGGTGATATGATTGAGACATTCAAACACCTTAAGGGCATTAACAAGGTGAAAGAGTCTAACATGTTTAAATATAAAAAAAATAGCAGGACAAGAGGACACAGCATGAGATTAGAGGGAGGCTGATTAAGGGGAATGTGAGAAATTCTTTTTCACAGAAAAGGTGGTAGATGCATGGAATGGCTTACCACAAGAAGTGGTGGCTATGAATACAGTGCAGGGCTTCAAACAGGCATGGGATAGGCATAAGGGAGCAATACAAATGACTATGAATAGATAGGTCACTGACAGAGCAAAGGCCGATGGCACATTTATAAGGTAGAAAAAGAAATGGGCAGACTGGATGGGCCTTGCGGTCCTTATCTGCCGTCAACTTCTATGTTTCTTTATGTTTCTATGACTGTGTCAAATGCTTTGCTAAAGTCTAGGTAGGCCATGTCCAGAGCCCCTCCCTGCTCTACTACTTTGGTCACCCAGTCAAAGAAATCAATTAGATTCATCTGACATGACCTTCCCGCTGTGAACCCATGCTGCCTTGGGTCCTGTGACCCACTGGCCTCTAGGTACTCAACAATTCTTTCCTTCAGAAGTGATTCCATCACTTTCCCTACCACAGAGGTCAAACTGACAGGTCTGTAGTTTCCTGCCTCTGTCTTGGTCCCACTCTTGTGAAGGGGAATCACATCAGCCTTCCTCCAGTCCTCAGGTACCACACCATCCTCCCTTGATTTGTTAAAAATGGTAGTCAGTGGTGTCACTAGTTCTCTGCTTAATTCTTTTAGAAATCTGAGGTGAATTCCATCTGGCCCCATTGCTTTGTCCACCTTCAGTTTTAGGAGTTCTTTCAGAACCCTTTCTTCTGTGAAAGGACTGGAAACCCCTCCCCCCCTAGTGCTTCTGTTAATTGGATTAGACACCTCCCCCACTTCCTCTTTTGTGAATACTGAACAGAAGTATTCATTCAGTATCCCTGATTTTTCATTGTCACTCTCTGCCCACCCACCATCCATTCTATTCAGCCTCACAATCCCTCCCTTTGCCTTTCTACGCTCCCTGATATACCTATAAAAGGTTTTATTCCCCTTCTTAACTGAGTTGGCTATCTTTTCCTCAGTTTGTGCCTTTGTTATTCTGACTACCCTCCCTGCTTCCTTCTGCCTTAACTGGTACAGTTCTCTGTCCTACTCCTTCTGTGTTTCCTTATACTTCCTAAATGCTATCTTTTTCTCCCTAACCTTCACGCCACCTCTTTTGAGAACCATAGTGGCTTTTTCTTTTGTTTTGATTTGTTTACTTGCTTCACACAAAGGCTTGTTGCCTCTGTGATGGCAGTTTTGATATTTCCCCATTGTTGCTCCACCCCTCCTTCTAGCCTGTTTGCTAGTGCTTTTCTAAGGCACTCTCCCATCTTGCTAAAGTCAGCCCTCCTGAAGTCCAGAACCCTCACTTTTGTATGGCTTGACTCTGTAGCTGAATTTATCATGAACCACACTGTTTGATGGTCACTTGTTCCCAAATGGCTACCCACTTCTAGATCTGAGATCATCTCACTGTTCCCATTTGAGAGTACAAGGTCTAAGATTACTCCCTCATGAGTAGGTTCCAAAACTTACTGTCTAAGACATGCCACCAGAAGGGCATCAAGAACGGCCCTGCTTTTGGATGTGGCTGCAGCAAAGGTGCTCCAGTTAACATCTGGCATATTAAGGTCCCCCATCAACAGTATCTCCCCTTTCTCTGCTATCCTAAGTATGTCTTCTATCATATCCTTGTCTATTCCCTCCCCCTGACATGGGGGTCTGTATACAACCCCTGTGTGAATTGTGGTTACATTTCCAGTCTCTAAAGAGGAGGTCAAGATAGCTATCCCTGAGACTACCAGCACTGCAAACTTAGAGAATAATGATATCAGTTTGCGACAAAGACAGTTGGAGGAGGAAGAAAGATTAAAGTTGGCTATGGAAGAAAAGAAAGAACTGGTGTTCCAGCTTATAGCAGAGGAAGAGGCAAAATATATATAACAGAAAGAAAACTGACTGCAGAAATGTTACAGGCTAACACTGTACCTGAAGACCTGCATGGCATTCCAACATCTTCTGTCAAGCTGGCCCAGCTGATCCTGACAGTGCAGGATGACATGGCAGCATCAAAGGTAGGAAACACCAACCAGCTCATTTGTCACTCTAGGACAGAATCCTCTGACAGCTCAGCATCTGCAGCTTTGTACACCCAGAGTAGTTCAGATTTCCTTAACACACTGGCTTCAGGACTTTCAAAGACTTGTGCAAATCTTAAGCCAAGTAACGACCCTTGCTCGGTTTCTCAAACTCCAGTCACTGCTACAGAACCCAACACTTCCGTCCAATTGTTGTGCTCATCAAATAAATGCCACTCTGAATTTGACATCAGCCCTCAACCCAGCACAGAAAGATACAGCTGTTTGAACAGAGCCAAAGGTTGCAACCCCACAGGTGGTGCCATCCCAACCCTGATCCCCCTTCAGCAAACATTTATTTATTTATTTAGCTTTTGTTTACTGGGTAAGTACACTAGACAAGTATTATGCCTATTTTCAGGAACAACCCGGGAGAGTACAACATGAGGAACAACAGTCAAGGAAACATGGCAAAGAGAGTACAGTTTTTTGTCACAGTAAACAAACACGTGGGAAATACATCATTTGACACTAGGGGAAACATACAGTAGTAAGCACATTTCAGATTGTACACTCTAGACTAGCTAGTTCAACTGACACATATATACAGGTCATCATACATAGGAGTGGAGCATAGCTCAAGGACTGGATTGGTCATAATATATAGAACATAGAAACATAGATTTTGATGGCAGATAAGGACCGCTTGGCCCACCCAGTCTGCCCATTTCTCTACCTATTGGATAAGCTGCAGATCCTAGTTAACCAGCAGCCTACTTCTTCCTAACCCCACCCCCTAGAATTGCCTTATGACTGTCCCATGCATGCTTGAATTCCACCACTGTTTTTGACTCCATATCCTCCGGAAGGCCATTCCATGCATCCACAACCCTCTCTGTGAAAAAATACTTCCTCAAAATTACCTCTGAGCGCCCCCTTCTATCTCTTCACATTGTGCCCCTTGTTCTTGCACACCTCTTTTTGAAAGATGCTACCCTCTTGGACTTTGTTGATTCCTTGAGATACTTGAAAGTTTCTATCATGTCCCCCCTCTCTCTCCTTTCCTCGAGGCTATACATATTCAGCTCCTTAAGTCTCTCTTCATATGTCTTCCGGTACAGACCCTGCACCATTTTAGTTGCCCTCCTCTGGACAGCCTCCATCCTGTCTATATCCTTGTGGAGATTGGGTCTCCAGAACTGCACAGTACTCCAGATGGGGTCTCACCAACTGTCTGTACAGAGGGATAATAACTTCCTGTTTTCTGCTGGTGATGCCTCTCCTATGCATCCCAGTATCCCCCAGCCCTCCTTGCTGCCCTCTCCATTGCTTTCCACCTTTAGGTCATCTGATATGACTACCCCCAGGTCCCTTTCCATTTTGTTGTTGTTAGTATCTCAACCCCCATTGTGTACTCTTCCCCTGGGTTTTTGTTTCCCAGGTGCATTACCTTGCACTTCTTAGCATTGAATCTAAGCTGCCATACATTTGACCATTCCTCTAACCTTGCCAAGTCCCTTCTCATCCTTTCCACCCCACCTTGTGCATCAACTCTGTTGCAGATCTTTGTGTCATCTGCAAAGAGACATACTTTTCCATCCAGTCCCTCTGCAATTTCGCTTATAAAGACATTGAAGAGGACTGGTCCTAATACTGAACCCTGTGGTACCCCACTAGTAACCCCCCTTTCTTCAGAGTGGACTCCATTTACTATTACTCTCTGTGTCCTATTCTCCAGCCAATTCTTTACCCAGGCTGTCATCTTGGGACCCACTCCCAGGCTGGCTAACTTGTATATTAATCTTTTGTGTGGGACTGTGTCAAATGCCTTGCTAAAGTCTAGGTAGGCCATGTCCACAGCCCCTCCCTGATCAACTGCTTTGGTCACCCAGTCAAAGAAATCTATCAGATTTGTCTGGCATGATCTTCCCGCTGTGAATCCATGCTGCCTTGGGTCCTGAGCCCCTCTGGCCTCTAGATACTCAACAATTATTTCCTTCAGAAGTGATTCCATCATTTTCCCTACCACTGAGGTTAAACTAACAGGTCTGTAGTTTTCTGCTTCTGCCTTGCTCCCACTTTTGTGAAGGGGAATCACATCTGCTCTTCTCCAGTCCTCGGGTACCACCCATCCTCCCATGATTTGTTAAAGAGGGTAGTCAGTGGTGTCACTAGTTCTACCCTTAGTTCTTTTAGAATTCTGGGATGAATCCCATCAGGCCCCATTGCTTTGTCCACCTTCAGTTTTAAGAGTTCTTTCAGAACCCTTTCTTCTGTAAATGGGCTGGTATCAACTTCTGTATACAGAGTGTTTCTACTGTTTGTTTTAGGTACCTCCCCCACTTCCTTTGTAAATACTGAGCAAAAATATTTGTTTAGTATCTCTGCCTTTTCACAGTCACCCTCTGCCCACCCTCCCTCCTCTTTATTAAGCCTCACTAGCCCTCCCTTGGTCTTCCTTCACTCCTGATGTACCTATTAAAGGTTTTATCCGCCTTCTTAACAGAGTTGGCTATCTTTTCCTTGGTTTGGGCCTTTGCTGTTCTGACTGCCTTCCAGCTTCCTTTTGCTTTAACTGATACAGTTCCCTGTCCTGCTCCTTCTGTGATTCCTTGTACTTCCTGGATGCTTTCTTTTCTCTTGAACCTTCACTGCACTTCCTTTGAGAACCATAGTGGTTTCTTACATCATTTCGTTTTGTTAATTTGCTTCACACAAAGGCTTGTTACCTCTGTGATGGCAGTTTTATTATTCCCATTGTTCTTCCACCCCTCCTTCCTGCCCATTTGCTAGTGCATTCCTTACACTCACCCATTTAGCAAAGTCAGCCCTCCTAAAGTCCAGTACTTTTGCCTTTGTATGGCTTGACTCTATTGCTGTGTTTATTGTGAACCATACTGTTCGATGGTCGCTAGTTCCCAGATGGCTACCCACTTCTACATCTGTGATCCTCTCTTCATCTCCATTTGAGAGAACCAGGTCTAAGATTGCTCCCTCTTGAGTGGGCTCCAATACTAGTTGTCTAAGGCATGCCTCTTGTAGGGCATCTAGAATAATCCCACTCTTTGAAGTGGCTGCTGCAACTGCATTCCAGTTAACATCTGGCATATTCAGATCACCCATCAGCAATATCTCCCCTTTTTCTGCCATTCTAAGTATTCTTTCTATCATTTCCTTGTCCATTTCCTCCCCCTGAGAAGTCTGTCCCCAACCCTGTGCGGATTGTGGTGCCATTGCCGGTCTCCAAATTTACCCACAGTGCTTCTTCTCCTCCCTGTTTTCCTTTTGTTCTGTTGCCTTGATTCCTTCCCTTATGTAAAGAGCTACTCCTCCTCCTCTTTTACCCTCCCTGTTCCTCCTGTAGATAGTTTATCCTGGTATGTTTATGTCCCAGTCATGGTTTTGTGTGTACCATGTTTCTGTGACTGCCACTATATCCAGATGTTCCTCCTCCATCAAGGCCACTAATTCAGGAAGCTTGTTACTCAGACTACGGGCATTGGTACTCATTGCTCTCCATTTTTTGATGGCTTTACTTTCTTTGCAGCATCCCCACTGACCTGTCTACTTGGTCTTTTCTCATTTAGTACCCTGTTTTGTAGGGAGGCTGGGATTTTCCTGCTGTTTATCAGTGCCTCCCCCCTTGACTAGTTTAAAAGCTTGCCAATGAAGCCTTTAAACCGACTGCTTAAAAGACTTGTTCCCTTCCTGGACAGATGCAGACCATCCTGCCAGTATAGGCTGGTGTCCCTCCAGGTGGAACCCCAGTCCCCAATGAAGCCAAACCCCTGTGCCCCACACCATTTTTTCAACCATTTATTAAACTGCATGGTGCAAAGTACCCTCGCTTCACTCATGCGATTGACAGGCAGCACCTCAGAGAAGGATATTGTGTGTGCTACTTGTCTTAGGCCCCTTCCCAATTCTACAAAGTCCTTCTGCACTGCTCTAATCTCATGATTAGCCAAGTCATTTGTCCCTAGGTGGATAATGACGTCCAGCTCAGATTCCCGTGAAGCTGTTCTCGTGATCCTGAGGATGTGCTTCCTGTCTCTCCAAGCCATGGCACCAGGCAGGCACCTTACTTCAGTTTTCCCTGCTCCCCCCCAGTTCTATCCCCCTAATAATTGAGTCCCCCACCAGGAGCTACTTCCTTTCCTTGTGGTGTCCTCTGCCTCCTTCCTGTGGGCCTCCCTTGTGACAGTTGTCCTCAGCCTCCTTAGTCTCCTCTGCAGGTGCATCCATAGGGAGCTATCTCCAGAATGAATAATATGGATTGTGGTGTGGAACAACTGACTGGTGTGCCTCTGTTCCACCATCTCACCCTCCCTGAACCCACTGTGGTCCAACTGCTGTGCTTTCTTCCAACCTCTGAGGTAGTGGTGGTGGCTCTGGTGCTCCCTGGATGGGGAGGTTCCCTCTCACCATCCAGTGTGGCCTGGGGGAAGGTCCCCTTACTACTGTCCAGTGTGGCCTGAAGATGGGCAACTTCCTCCCTCAGGGCAGAGAGTTGTCTGCAAATAGGGCAGCATCTCAGCCTCCAGAAAGACTCCCGGAACACTGCTGCCCCACAGCCATTACATTGCACTACTCCCCACTTATAATATTGTCGTATACACCCCCTAGGCTAGTTGGATCATGGACAGGTATATACAGCTCATCACATTTTTCTAAATATGCACATGTTAGACAGAAACAGAAACACTTGGTAGTACAAGTCTCTACTAATTGACCAAGGTGCAATATGTCATGGTTAGCCTATGACCGTGGAGCAATAATGGGTGTAAAAATGCCCAAGGCTTTTTAGGCAGGAGTAGTCAGAAGTCATTGATACAGTGGGGAAAATATCTCCAGGCTGAGTGTTTTGCCATCCTTGATCACTCTGATCTCTGACAAAAGCAATTAGCATGGGGTACAGGCGAGGAGGGGCACTCCTGCTGGGAATGAATCCTAAAAGCAAGTGTGTTGGCCTAAGACACAGTCCCTCTGTCACTGCTGTCACTGACCACAGTACAAGGAAATCACTGGTGAAATGGTCTGTGGAAGCTTCTCTGATTGCAGCTGGGTGGAGAAGGGCTGTGACAGAATTTCTTGGATCCCTGTGGACTTGGACTGTTACTGGAGTCCCTCAAGTACAAAGATGAGCAAACCTGTAGTCAATACAGTTGAAACTAATATAGTGACCCCCTTAGAACAGTGATGTCCTTCCCCTGCTCAGGGGATAGAATGACCTGAAGAATGGGGGGGGGGCATCACCCATAAGCAAATCAAGAGTTTCAAATTCCCCTGGAAATGGGCAACAAACTGCAGATGTCCCACCCCCATTTGGACCCCAGATGAGTGTGGACCTGGGCATAGATTGTGTTTCTGAGGCCTCATCACATGCTCTGGAGGGGACTTCAAAGCAGCACACTGCATCAACTGATTGTTCTCCTACATGGCCCACTGAAGATACATGGAACACTATGGAAGGACATATAAGAACTTTTAGTATGTCAGATTTATTTTCTGCAGAGGGGAAGCCAGATCAAAGGTGTAATGCTCTTTGAATAAAATTTAAAGGGGGCTCAGATCCACAGCCAGACAGGATGTACATGATGAGAAAATTACTGAAAGAATCAATGGGTTTCTTTGCAGACTAGTTATATGCAGTTATCCACATGGAAAGCACCTTCAATGTAGGTTTTCAGGTTTTGAAATCTCTAGAATGATATTGGGTTAAATATGATCAACTCAAGGATACTTAGTTTTGGACTCCTTTAATAGACATCCCCCTTCCATGCCTGCCATGAAGATCATTACCATTCTGTTTTGAAATGAAGGTGTGCACATTTTAGATGATGTATACTGGCTGAAACAGAAGTGCAAAGTCCTGGAACTACCTACCACCATAATAGACAGTGAGCAGGTTTGGACAGGGTGATGGAAGTTCTGGGTAAAACTGAAAAAAACTAATGCTGGGGTGTGTCATCTCCCAGGAAATTTTTTTCCACATCCATTATTGATGGGGCATGTGTTTCTATCTTGGCCAGCCCAGATCATGTCATAAATGAGGATCACACAGGCACCTCAGCTCAGCATGCAACGTCAACAGGTGCAACAGTTGCCTTCAATATGGTCACCTTAATCACCAATGCCCTAACCCCTTCAAGTGCAACTTGTGTGAGTAGCAGGAGCACACCTACAGGAGGTGCCCATGGGCTACACTAAACAGAGGGGGTGGGTTGGATCAGGAGGTTTTCATCGTGAAGGAACAAGTACATGTTATGGAGAAAGCAAGGAGCCAGATATTGACAGATTTGTCTTTGTGCACACTCAATCAGACTGTGAAGAGTAACAACACTGCTCACCAGAAGCCCTACAAATAACTGAGAATGACCCCAAAGCTCCTTTCTCACAAGAAGAGGTTCCAGCCAGGTCCTATTAGTTCTTACTAACCTGGAGACCTTAATACCAGACCTTCCTATAACTGAGGAGATAGTGCAGCAAAACCAGACAGAGCCCATGACCTCACAGCCTGTGATGCCCCATCCTTGTCACCACCTCCACAGGAGGAGGAAATGTTGATTTACAGCAAGGAAAAGAGGCACACAGAGAAAAATGAAATTCAAAGGACATAGACAAGCTGTGATCCCTGTGAAGAATAAATACACAGATTTAGCTTCAGTTTGACAATGGGGGGACATGGAGGGGGATAAAGGAGACTTGGAGGCATCCTCGGTTGCCTACTCCCTTTGTGATCACTCACCAGACTTGGAGGACTCCCAAACAGAGGACTCCACCAAGAAAAAAATGTTGGTTTTGAACTAGATCTCAGGGCAACGGCTGGACCCTCCCACTTAATTATTCAGTAATACTGTATGTATATAGGACATACCATTTCTCCTATCACGTTAAAGGGACACTGTCAGCTTTTGAGCCAAATTTTATAGTGATTGAACTGAATATGTCTGGAGGAAGCACTGTCATTATGGAAAACATTGATGGCAAGTTATTTTCAAATAACATCAAGATATTTCTTTGTTTTGCTGAAAATATATCATGCTTGGTCCACTTCAAATGCATGCAGTGCACATCTATGAGCATGAATGGCACTGAACCATGGGCAAACTTGTTCATCAATGAGTTTGTAATTTGGTGTCACAGAGTAGAAAAATATTGCTGCTCCTGCAATTCATGCCACTGATCCATTCAAAGCTATTCCCCTTAAAAAGCGAGTGCTCTAACAAGTTTTATTTTGTTTATGTATGTTGAAGCCATGATTCTGGGAATGCACTTTAGTGTCAGCTCTTTCACATACAGTGCAGAATATGCCAGAGAGGATCTCCTGACATATAGACAGAGGACAAATAATTCTTTGAAGGATACCACTTGTGACACACAATATTGCACCAAAAAGTATTTAAATATACTAAGCACTCCACCTGCACTATCATAAATTACAAACAATCCCCAAAAATCACATATAGGAGGGGACAGAACCCAGGAGACCTCTTGGTTCATAGTTATTTACTGATGGGAAAGGCAGCATTGCAAACAGGATGATTGGAGTCCAGTGAGAAATAAAAATAAACACAAGAAGGGTAGGAGATGAATGGTATTTACTTTTCCTACATGGAATAGATTTTCACCACTAGCTTCAGATAATGCTATTACAATGCCTGAACTACAGAATTCAAATTTGGATCCTAATAGGGCTCCAACAGGAGCTAATAAAGATAATGAGGTAGCGGTGTCACTAGCAAATGCAGTTAATCCATCTGTGAATAATAAAGATAAAGATTCTAATAAAAACAGCTAATTAATTATCACTGATCAAATACACATACCTAATGAGAAAGAGTATACAAGTCTAGTTATGCCCAGCACAGATCCACAACAAAATGCATCAGTTACTATTGAACACAGACCAGATATTGCTTCTAGCTCCTTTATTTATTTAAGAGTTTTATCAGGAAGGCATACTGAGCAGAGTACCACTTGATTCCAGATGCGCCCTGGGGGTATAGGGGATAGGCATGATACAGAGTTAATAGAATTCTACACATGTGCATATTACACCAGTACAGACATGACAAAATAGGCATATACATATAAATAAATAGTAAATATACCACAGGGTAGTACAGGCAAGGTAGCTATATTCACATAATTACATAATTACGCAACAATCAATATCATACCAATAAGCAGGGTTGGCAACAGCAGAGTAACATTTAACAATGATACTAAACAGCTGCCATCAAGGCTGCAAGGGCTTCAGTGGGCTGGAATGAATGAACAAGTAGTGGAGAACTGAGTTTTGAATAGAGCGTTTTGGTGAGGAATGCTGGAGGTATGTCTAATATCAGCTGTCAGGGAGTTCCATAATTTAGGTATCCAGAAGCTAAAAGCAGCCTGCCCAGACCTGGTGGACCTATGGGGTATGTGGAATAGCTGAGAATCAATGTTCCTGAGCAGTAGGCTGGAGGGGAAAGAACATTAAGGGTGGTCGCAAGGTAGGAGGGGAAGGTCTGTGACCAGAATTTCACAGTGGTTCTAGCACTGTGTACCTATCTCTGATTGTGGAGAGAAGGGAGGTCTAAGGAATGGTAGAGGTCACAGTGGTGTGTACTGGGAGGGCAGTCCAGGGAGAAATGGCAGAATGAGTTGAATAGAGGGTCTAGTTTGGTGAGGGAGGATTTAGGGGCTACAGAGTAGACTATATCCCCATAGTCCATTATTGGGAGGATCTTCTTTTGAATGATAGCCAGGCATGTGGGCAGGGGGATGCAGCTTTTATTATGGTATAATGCTCCTAGCATGGGGTGTAGTTCCTTATGAATAGCGTCAATTTGCGAGGTGAAGTCAAGATGCTGGTCTAACCAACCCCGAGGTATCTGTAGGAAGTGCAAGCCTCCAGGGGGGAGCCTTCCACTGTGTGGAATGTTGGGGAGGCTGGGATATGGGACCATTTTGCCTGAGTGCAGAACATTAAGGAGACAGTTTTATTTGGGTTCAGGAATAGCTGATTTGAATGGAACCAGCATTGGACAGAGTCAAAATCTTACTGCAGGCAGACTGCCAGGGTGGAAGGGGATGACCCAGAGGCATACAGCACTGTGTCGTCTGCATACATGTGGATAGACATATGAGGGCAGGTTGTAGGCAGATCATTGAGGAAGATAGAAAACAACAAAGGGCCTAAGACTGATGCTGGTGGTAACAGGGAGTGAGGTGGAGATGGCCAAGCCTATTCAGACAGACTGAGATCTGCCTGTCAAGTACGACTGGAACTAGTTGGTGGCTTGCTTAGTCAGTCCAGCTTGGGTGAGTTTGGACAGTAACAGAGCATGAGAGACCATGTTGAAGGCTTTAGCCAGGTCAACAAAGATAGCTGCAGTTATCTCCCTTTTACCCATGCCCATGAGGATGGTGTTGGTGAGACGAAGGAGAGAGGTGATAGTGAAGTGATTTTTTCTAAACCCAGCTTGGTAAGTAGTGAAGAAGGAGATGGAGTTGAGGAAATGGGAGAGCTGGGCAAGTACAAGGCGTGCCTGGATTTTGGCTAGGATGGGGAGTAGCGATATAGGTCATTAGTTGCACGGGTAGGAGGGGTCGCCTCCTTTGGAGAGTGGTATGACTGAGTGGAGCAACATCAGAGCATGATATTATAGAGAATGATATGGATGACCCACATGATACCCCTGATAATAAGAGACAAGTTATTGTTCTGGGAGATTCCATTATGAAATATACCAATGAATATATTTGTAAGAGAGATAAGGCAAATACCACTTGCTTAAGCTATAGATGTGCTTGGATCAGGTACATTGAGTGTATGGTTCCTAATATTATTAAACATGCTGGTAATAATCCACTGATAGTACTCTATGTTGGTACAAATGACATTACAAAATTGACAGTAGAAATCATGAAGGAGGACTATATTAATTTAGCAACAACACTGGAAGCGGGTCAGATGCAAGTTCTGTTTCTCTGAAATACTCCCAGCTCCTAGAGCAAATATGGCCAAATAAAATAAAATCAAACAGGTCAATGAGTGGCTTTGAAAATGGTATCTCCAAGAAAAAGTCAAATGCATTACCAATTGGGAAAGGTTTTTGGATGATAAGAGTCTCTTTTGCTGGGATGGCCTCCATCTCAGTAAAAGGGAGGGGAAGCTGTATTAGGCAAGTCCATCACAGACACCATTGAGTCCTGTTTAAACTAAATGGGGGGCAAACAGGGAAGGCTTCTAACTATACATTTCAAGAACACAATACTTATAAAATCTTAGTAGCTAATGTTAGAAGCCTGAATGTGGTTAAAATTTGAGAACTGACTGAGACATTAATAAATAATAATGTTGACATCGCAGCCCTATGTGAAACCCGGTGGGATGAATCATCAGACTGGTTTAATGGTATACAGTATTAGTTTACTCTCTTTATTATAAAAATAGAGATAACAGAAAGAGTGGAGGTGTCTGTCTGTATGTATCGAATAAAATAAATGCTACAGAATTTCCTTTATCAAGTAACTCATCTGAAATAGAGGGTATTTGTATAAAGAGGGTTGCCCAACTAAAGGAGCAGACCTCCTTGTCCCAAGGCCTGGACAAGTGGTGTGGGGAAGCCAGGAGGCAGGGGAGGGGAAGGTGAGAGAAAAGAGGGTGGAACTAGAAGGGCATGAGGTCGCAAAAAGGGGAGAGGTCGATGAGGTCACAAAAGGGGGTGGAGTAAGGGGTGGGGTGGGAACAGTGAGGTGGCAAGCCAGGAATGGCCAGGGAAGCCAAAGGGCAGGACCTAAGAGGGCAGTCATAAGAGGCTGCACTGCCAGGGGAGTCCAAAAAATTGCTCCATGAGATTTTCCTACCTACCCACCCACCTGAGAGAAGAAGCAGCAGGGCACTGTGGTAGGTGGAGCACAGTGTGCCACTGTGGCAGGTAGAGCACAGTGGTAGGAATGACTGGACTGCTGGAGGGGGACAGCAAGAAAAAGGGGGGATAAGGACAGGAAATAAAGGGGAGATGAAAAAGAAAAACACCAAAAAGATGACACAGGACTGATAAGCAAGAAGTAGGGGTAGGATGTGTACACTTATACCCCTTTCCAACAAAAGAGGAAGAGGCCAGGGCTCCCCCATGATGTACATCTGGGGGCAGAAGAAAAAGAAGAAATTAACAGAAGTAATGAATTGAAAAATAATGTGTCTGTATATAATGTACATAAATATTGATTGGAAGAGATTGTAAAACTGAAACGTGATGGAAATGTAATATGTTATTGTGGAAAATGATATTTGGGAAATATTCAGTAAATTAATTGCCAAACTGAGTAACCACACACAACTTGTCAATGTCTTTATTGGTGGGGCTCTGGGGACAAAAATAACACAACAAAATAGTTCACCTTTTTTTTATTAGCAAATTACTATAGACCACCTTTGTCAGACTTAAACCAGGACCAATTATTAATTTCAGAAATTGAACAGTTATCTTCAACATCAGATGTAGTAGTTGTTGGTAATTTTATTCTCCCAGGGGTTGATTGGGATAAACTTGTGACAAAATCTTCACTGGAAGGTATTTTCCTTGATTTATTTATTATGGCTGGTCTGGAACAAATGGTCCACGAACCTATGAGGGGATCTAACATCCTGGACCTTGTTCTTACTAATCTATCTTCAGAGATAATCAGTCTTAAAATGAGGGGTCCTATAGGGAATAGTGACCATTATACAATAATGTTTGAAATTAATTAACATAAAAATAATGTAGGATGGGCAAAGTATAACTATAACTGTAATAAAGTTGATTATCTTAAAATTGGTAAGGCACTAGCTGGTTATAATTTTAAAACACTCTTCAAGGATTTAAGCATAGAAAAATGTTGGGAATTATTTAAATCCATCATTACTGAACTAGAAAAGATACACATTCCTATCAAGAAGACTCATAATAAAAAGGGTAAAATACCGCATTGGCTTAACTAATGCAATTAAGGCACAAATTTATAAAAAAAGGAAAAGCATTTTTGAGTATGAGAAAGTGTCAGAGTCAATCCAATATTTCACAATATAAACTAGAACTGAAAGAAACCAAAACATTAATTAGGAAGGAAAGAAGAAAATTTGAACTAAAGTTAGCTGTAACAAAAACCTAAAGCTTTCTTTCCCTATATCAGTAATAATAAATAACAAGTCTCCAATATAATACCATTGCATGATAATGGAAAGGAAATAATAAACCCGCTAGACATGGTTAATAAATTAAATCAACTTTTGGATCTACATTCAATGATCAGGAGACTATTACAATTAATAAAATACAATATCCATGTTTAAATGAGATCAGTATAGATGAGGTGGACAAATCCATTAAAGACATTCCCCGTGGATTCAGCCTTAGGGACAGTTGGTAATTTTAACTTGCTGAAAAACATTGCCCATTCTATCTCAAATCCTCTGAAACTGATATATAATGCTTCACTGCTATAAAGGAAAGTACCTCAAGAATGGAAACAAGCAGTGGTAGTTCCAATCTATAAAGAGGGGAATAAAAAAAGAAGTAGAAAATTACCACCCCCATAAGTCTTACTTTGGTTGTCTGTAAGACTGTGGAGAGAATTCTTAAAAATAGAATTGAATTGGAATTGGAATGTAAGGGACAAAGAGATATTGAACAACATGGTTTTATAAATGAGAGACTGTGTACCAAGAATCTCATCAGCTTCTATGAGAAGGCCAGCAATTCACTAGATTGAGGCACCTCAGTGGATATTATTTTCTTGGACTTTAAAAAAGCCTTTGATAAGGTTTCACATGGTATTCTTGTCCAAAAAAAATGCAGACTTTGGAATTAGATCCATACATAATTATGTGGGTAACAGAATGGTTAACAAACGAAACTCAGGTGGTCAGAATATTAGATACCTATTCTGACCCAATTACAGTAACAAGTGAGGTTCCCCAAGGGTCTGTCCTGTGTCCCATTCTGTTTGGAATCTTCATATCAGATCTGCATAAAGTGATTACTGGGCACATCGGTAAATTTGCTGATGATACAAAATTATGTAGTGATATCAACACTTTTGATAACATCAAAGTATTTCAAAATGATATCACCATCTTAGAGAACTGGACAAAACATAATAACATGTCATCTAATGAAGATAAATGCATTGTAATGCACATTCGGCCTAGAAATTAATTTATAAAATACTACTTAAATAATAAGGAATTAAAACATGTTAAAACTGAAAAAAGACTTAGGAATTTTATTTAATGATCAATTATTACCAGGGAAACCCTGCAGACAAATTGCACTTAGGACAAACCACATATTAACTTCTATCTCTGTATAATTCATACATCAGGCCACACCTAGATTATGGAGCTGCCTTTTGGGTCCCATACCTTACTAAGGATAAATAACATCTGGACAATGTCCAAAGAAGAACTACTAAGCTTATTTCAAGACTAAAAAATATTTTGTATGAAGAGAAATGTAGGGAATTACACCTATGTAACTTAGAAACTAGACATCAGAGAGATCTTTTAGTATTGTTTAAAATCTTCCAAGATATACAGCTTATGGAGGACTGATATTAAATACTCAAACAAACCTAATATACTTAGGTGCAATAATAAACAGCTATTTGTACCAAGGGCAGTCAGGAATAAAAGAATTTTTTTTTTCACTATTAGGGCGATAACACTATAGAACAAATTCCCACAGACCTTAGTTGATGCAACAAAAATTGAACATTTTAAGGGTAAATTGGATAAACATTTTATGGACATCTAACCTTATTACCCACATGGTGTGGGCAGGTAGACTCGATGAGTCATCTGGCCTTCTTCTACCTTAGTAAACCATGTAAACAGGTTGCCAGCTGCATCTAGGGGCTGTTTTATCTGTGGCAGGTGTACTTATTGTAATATACAGTAGTTTTGAAATCCAAAATCTTTACTTCTGCAACAGTAATAAATTGTTCACGATTGCACAATTAATTAGTTGCAGCACACCCAGGGTAATATACCTGGTGACCTGTATGTGTGGCACCTTTTATGTCAAGAAACAAGAGATCTTTTAAACTCTGTATAGGGGAACATTTAAGTTCTATAAGGAGACAAGATAAACACAATGCCTTGTTTTGTTATCTGCATCAAACTCTGGGGAGGGAAAAGCATCAGTCTGCTTTTTGTGACATAGAAAGGGTTACAATGGGCCTCAGGGATGGTGACATTGAGATGCTATTAAACAAAAGAGAAGCCTTCTGGATTTTCACATAAGGCACAATGAAATTCCTGGGTATCAATGTCGGCTTCAACTTGCCAGCTTTTCTAAAGCAATAAAATAAAAAAAATTAAAAAATCATTTCAATGCTACTAACATTTAAAATGTGTGATATCTCCATGTTTGCATCTATCTATATATATTATATCTATATATATTAGTTCTCTTATAATTCGTATACATATTTTTTCCATGGCAGGGATTTTTACTTTGAGCACTAACATTGCTGCAGTTTCTATTTACTCTTACATAAGAAACATGAATTAAATAATTATGCAGCATGACTAGTTATTGCTATTATTATAGGGTCACTGTGACTATTGATATATTAATATATTATTTATGTTATCACTTTTTATGCACTCGTTGTTTCTTCTTTATCTAATAAATATTTTATTATTTAAATTGGTATGTACCGCTTTAAGAATGGGATTTAAAATGAGTGTGTCTTACTGTGGTGGTCACTCCCTGAGGATGCTGTAAATGAAACAAGTCAGAACTTTGTGGGGTCTCACCAGTGTCTCTCAACTTTGGTAAGAGATCTTGCACACTTTATGAATTAAACTGCTGATTCGATTATTTGACCATATCCTTGTGTCTGGTTGTAGTGTTCTGGCAGTGGGCAGTGCTTGAGTTATTGCATTGCAAACCAAATTAAGACAGAGAACCATTTAAAATATTTGAGCTTAAGTGGCCACCACCATTGATGTCTATATATGACAGAGACACAATAAACCTTTCAGCACAAATAGATCATATCAAAAATGGAATGAATACCAGTATAGTAGGGCTAGGACACTGATACAAGAACCACAGTTTGGAACCTAGGGAAAAAAATCAGTCATTGCATAGTTTTAAAGCCTGCCATGTTAGGGCAAATAGGAGACTTTTAACAGGTTTATGCAAAGACAAAAATGGTATTATAGAAACTGACACAGGTGGCATTTTGTCTTTAGTGCTGGGAATTAGTACAGACTCGTTTTGAAATCCTATCTCCTCCACAGAACACAAGTCAGTTTTTATCTGAGCTTGAACTTCTGGTGTTATCTGACGTTAAACATTCTCAATTGACAGGCCCTATACTGCCATCAGAAGTTGAAATGGCAATAAAAAGTCTGCAGAATAACATAGCTACAGGAATGAATTTTCTTTTCTCATATTTTTAAAAAAAATGTATAGACTTATTGAGCCCTACATTTCAGTTTTTGTATAACAAGTTTTTGACTACAAAACAATTACTGCCATCATTAACGCAAGCAGCTTTAATTTTTTTTGTATAAAAACCATGATCAAACTCTGCTACTAAACTGAAGATGCTTGTGCCTCCTTAACACAGACCAGAAACTATTATCTAAAATTCTAGCCAACAAACTGGCAATGGTCTCTTCGGTATTGCTCTCGCCATCCCAAACATGTGCCATTCCACAGGGATAGATCCATGAAAATCTAGTAATAATTAGAGAATCATTGGAAAGAAAAAGATGACAGGGCACAGTTGGAGGCTACCTACTCTCACTGGACCAGGAAGTCTTTAACTGGGTCAGTCACACTTTTCTGTTTGAGGTACTGAAGAAATCAAATCAAATCAAACTTTATTTGTTGAAGGTGCCATTCCAAATCCAAGGTTCCTGTGCAAACATACAATAAAACATGATGGCTAACAAATCAAATTATACACAGCTAAAATGAATGCAATAATTTAAGTAATAAAATCTAAAAAGAATCTGAATATGCCAGAGTAAATAAATAGCTTTTCAACGATGTCTTAAAACTCTTGATGGTCAGGCATTCATGTACTCTACGAGGTAGAGAATTCCACAGGGTCGGGGCCACAAATGCAAATGGCCAGGCCCCAGATGTCACTAAATGGACCCTGGGAATCTATAGCAATCCCTTGTCAGTGGATCCGAGGGGGCGGGAGGGGGAGTAAGATCGAAGGAGATCTTGCAAGTAACGGGGTCCCTGCTTCTGTATGGCTTTATAGGTCAGTAACCTGACCTTGAAGGTGATCTGCTACTGAACTGGCAGCCAATGCAGTCCATAGAGCACAGACACAATATGACTGGTCCTTGAAGCACCATTCAAAAGCCTGGCTGCCTCATTCTGCACTCACTGCAGGTGGCGGATATCAACCCCCGGTAGCCCTAGGTAAAGGGCATTGCAATAGTCAAGGCGGGAGGTCACGAAGGCATGGACCAGAGTGGGAAGCTCATCAGGAGGAACCAGATGCTTCACCTGGGTGATATTCCTCAGACGGTAGAAAGAGGATTTGACAACTGCTGAAACCTGAGATTTAAAGGTCAATTTGTCATCAAAAATAATGCCCAGGTTACGCACTTGGTCTGAGGTTGTCAGCCGGACATCACCTAGCCATAAACCACATGGCTGCCCAGCCAGCAAACCCACCTCTCGATGACCTGGGTCCACTACCAACACCTCAGTCTTTGCCGGGTTCAGCCGCAGTCATCTCGCACTCATCCAGCTCTGCAGCTTGGAAAGACAGTTGTTAAATACTGAGAGAGTCTCTTCCTGTCCGGGCAGAAAGGACATATACAGCTGAGTATCATCTGCATAGCAGTGAAAACTCAGACTGTACCACCTAATAATCTCTCCTAATGGCAGCATATACATTGCGAACAACATGGGGTGAAAGAATGGAGCCCAGCGGCACCCCGCAGGGCAGCAGGAGTGGAGCTGAGGGATAAATCCCAGACACTACTTTCTGAGTCCTGCCCTCAAGGAACAATTGAAACCACCTGAAGACAGTACCAGACAGTCCACAGAGGAACTGCAGGTGCTCCAATAACACACAATGGTCCACAATGTCAAATGCTGCAGAGAGATTAAGGATGACTAAGCTAGAACAAGACCTCCAATCTCTTGCTATCAGGTCATTTAGTACCCGAACAAGAGCTGTTACAGTACTGTGTCTTTTTCTAAAACCCGAATGGAGAGAATCATAGACATTGTGGTTGGATAAATGATCCTCCAACTGCACAGCAACCACCTTCTCAATAATCTTGCCTACAAAAGGCAGGTTAGAGATTGGCCTGTAGTTCGCCAGACAGTCAGGGTCAAGGGAGGGTTTTTTAAGGAGAGGTCATATGACTTCCTCCTTCAGGGGATCTGGAAAGACTCCCCTCTCCAGCAACATCAAGACTATCTCGGCTAGGAGCGGGCTGATTTTTTCTATGCACCCTACTAGAAGGTGTGTAGGGCCTGTGTCCAAACTACAGCAGGTCGGTCGCAAAGCCTGGATGATCATTACAGTATCAGTGATTGTGGGCCTGCTGAAGTTAGACCACATTAACTGAGGGCTCATCATCTCCCACTGACCATCACAACTTCCATTAGGGAGGGCCAGATGAATATCGGCCCTGATCGTGGCAACCTTATCTGCAAAGAATCAAATAAGCTCCTCACACCATCAGACTGCAGACAGATTGGATTACACAATCTGTCTACAGTCTGGAAGAGTTGAGCAGGTTGATTCCGTGCAGCAGAAATCTCCCTGGACAAGTGCTCTGCCTTCTTACAGGTGATTTCTGAATGATAGACCACTTAATGGTCAATCAATCTAAGTTTGTCACTTTGAAGGCCTGATTTCTGCCAGCTCCTCTCTAGCCTTTGCCCCACTCTCTTCAACTCCTTCAAGGCTCTATCAAACCATGGGGACATGGGTCAAAGAGTAAGGGGACGAACATGAACAGGGGCAATAGTAACCAGGGCCACTACCACTGCCTTATTATAGGCAAGCACTAGATTCCCTGGATCCATGCCTTCCCCCAGTATACCCAACAGGTCCAGTGCCACCAATAGGCCTTCTGGGGAAACCCCCCTTAAAGAGCAGTACTGCACCATCTCTGTAGGGACAGACCTAATTGGGGGGGGTGCCAAAACAGAACCCTATGGTGTATTGGTCAAACCATCCGACTGGTTCCACCACCAAATCGGATATCTCCATCCCTAGCAGGAACACCAAGTCTAGGGAATGATCATGAATATGGGTCAAGGGGGTAATCACCTGTGCAAAGCCCAACTAATTCATTAGTTGGAGGAAGTCTTGACCAAACTGTGAGAGTTCATTGTCGACCCAGGCATTGAACCATCTGGAGGACCCCAACACCATGTCAACGATGAAGTCTGCGACTTCCTGCAGGAAAACCTACCTATATCCTGGTGGACAATAGATGAGAAGAATCCTGCACCCTGCACCCTCACCTATGATACATTCAAAGGAGCTGGTGCCCCCCACTGGCACCTCCATAAGACCCAGTTCTGATCTAAAACAGATAGCAACCCCCCTCCCATTCTCATATCCCAGAATGTTTAATTGAGAGGCTTATGTTACTGTACATCATTGCAACTATGACACCTCAGGTTAACACTCTGCAGGGTCTCCAGATCAGTGTAAGAAGAGGGGTCAGGCAAGGCTGCCCATGGAGCCCAATTTTATATACATTTGCTCTAGAACCTCTTCTCAGATGGATAAATTAAAACAGGCCAGTACATGGATTAACTTTGGCCCTGGACTCTTCGGCTGTAAAAACTTTATCTTACACTGATGATCTGTGTAATACTATAGGTGATTTTCAATCAAGACAAGAAGTGAAGGTAGTGATAAATAGATGTTCAGATATTTCAGAATGTTGCATAAATTTTGAAAAAAAAAACCCTGCTATATGAATAGGTAACCCCTGAGAGGAGAAACAACTACATCATATAGCAGTAATCCCCTTGACCTCTGATCTTATCAAGATTTTATGGAAAACATTCAACACCAACAATGATGCTAGCCAGAACTGTTAAAACTGCATTCAGATAGCTGACCTAAATTTGGCATGTTGGAGAAATAGACATCTATCAAAATTAAAAAGGATATACTTAATTAAAACATTACAACTCCCTTGTTTAACATTTTTAAGTAATGCTTTTTTACCACCTCTAGAATTAGAGACCAAGATATGTAAAAAAAAATTTCAAGGCATATGGGGATCTAGACTAAACCCAGTAAGGAGGGGTGCATAGTACAAATGACTGTAGACAATCTGAAAATCATATATTTCAAAGAAAGAGCAACTTTACATAGTAGTGCAGTACATTAATACTGGAAACATTGTCAGGGGATCCTGCAAACAGGAGAACTACTGAAACCAGTGTGTACAAGAATATTTTTACTGCTTCTCTTTATTTTTTGCTCTTCAGGTTCAATAAAATCAATGAACTAATGTTACTGTAAATATATACATGTTACTACATACTGTTCCTCTGGTAGTAGGGGTATGCAACGTTATATACATTATCTTGTTCTTGTTATTTTTTTTTCCTTTTTTGTATTTTCTTTCTAACTTATTTTTCTTTGTCGTTGTTTCAGCATTTTGATTTGAATATGATTTTTTACTTTTGTTAAGCTACCAGTGTTTGTTAAGCCAGCAGTATTTGCTAAGCCAGTAGTATTCCGGCATGTTCTTTTCTATTTTATATTTGATTACTGTATTAATATTGTATAGTTTCTTTTATTTTAACAAAAAATTTCCCTACTCTTCTTGACAAGTGCCATGGGATCTTTAAAGAGCTAGTGTACTGCCTGGAATTAACAGTAACTTTCAGATGGTATCCCTTGATAGGAGCGGTGGGGAATGGGCATTTACAATAATAGCGACCCACTCCCCAGCACATTTCAGGGATGGCTATGGGAGGATAGGGTGGCCGGATGGGAGGGTGGGTGACTATAGCGACAGGATGTTGCTATATGTACTTGCACAGGGGATGGGAGCTGGCACACACAGTGAGGGATGTGAGGGGTGGTGCCATGGCTGGTTGCCGAGCCGACCCCATGGTGTGGTGGGTGGGTTGCCAGCATCAGTCAGCAGGGTACTGGGTTTGGGTCTGGGCACTGGTGCGCTTTTGTTGCACCGGGCCCGAATCTTTTTTTTTTAATGTTTTCACCCCCTGACATGCACCCCCCCGGGGTTGAGAATCCTCTAGTGCGGATGTGGGGGGCACAGTCCCCCCACAGAAAACATTAAAAAACAAAGTCCCCAGCACCCTTTTATTGTGTGATGGGGTGTCAGAGTGCCAAAATAAATGTTCAGCACTCTTGACTTCTGCATAATGGTGATCACATTTAGGCTTTCACCATTATGACATAGAACCCTTTCAGATGTAATCAGCTATAACTTCTTATGTCTGAATTTTTTTTCCCCATTTGCTAATAAGGTGATTTTCCACATGGCAGTACTGAGGTGATATGTGGAGCAGCACTGTCTGGAGGCAAAAAAACCCCATCAACACTAAGACCACACTGACTGTGACATCACTAGTAACCAAGGAGAATCATTTCTCACTGCCAGATTATTCTCTTTTACATGAAGCAGCAGTGATTGGCTCTTCTTGGTTACTAGTGGTGTCACAATTTCCTGCATTGTGACTAGTAACTTGTGAATATCACTGCTCAGACTGCAAGGATGGTGGTGCCTCAGTGTGTGCGGTCACATTTCTGATGATGTAGTGGGAGGAATAGAACTGACTTTATTTTTAGCCTCCAAAAAGAGTGCTGCTCCACATATCAGCCCAGTACTGCCAGGTGGAAAATCTTCTAATCAGCAAACAGAAAAGAAAAAATACTTCAGATGCAAGAAGAGATAGCTGACCGCATCTAAAAGTTACTATTAATTCCAGGCAGTACAGTAGCTCTTTAATGTCCACCTGGAAAGTACCAGAAATGGCACAACAGACATTTGCATAACATCTCATCTGCTTAACATCTCATCTAAAGGATGGCACACCTTAAAAGTACAGCATCCCAACAGTAGTGCACATAAGTGACAGTGTTTATGGTATGAGCCAAATCCTGGTGCAGGACTACAACTCATGACCTTCTGGGCCAGAGGCAGACATGCTTCCAACTTATTTTCTTCTATAAACTTTACAAGAATTTTACAAGGAAAACACTTTCAGCTTCTGCCTTTGTCTTACCTTTCTAAATCACTCTTCACAAATTTAAGTAAGTTGTTTCAATGTTTAATGTATACTTATATAGAGGCTACTTGAATTATATAGATTCCTGTCTATCTATCTATCTATCTATCTATCTATCTATCTATCTATCTATCTATCTATCTATCTCTGTCTTTCTGTCTCTCTCTCTCTCTCTCTCTCGCTCTCTCTCTGTCTTGTTAGTCAACTCTTACCGTATGTATCCTTCATTTCTCTGATCTTACATTTATAACAGCATATCATGTGTAAAGCTTTATTTTTAATGACTGTTGAAAACAGGACTCAATGCTTTTCCTTTTAATCATTTTTATATAGAAACAGATTTTGACAGCAGATAAGGACCACTTGGCCCACCCAGTCTGCCCTTTTCGTTACCTATTGGATAAACTGCAGATTCTAGTTAACCAACAGCCTACTTCCTCCTATCCCCCCCCCACTAGAATTGCTTTGTCTGTCCCGTACATTCTTGAATTCCCCCATTGTTTTTGGCCCCACAGTCTCCTCAGAAAGGCTGTTCCATTCATCCACAACCCTCTCTGTGAAAAAATACTTCCTCGCATTGCCCCTGAACTGTCCCCCCTCTATCTTCAAATTGTGCCCCCTTGTTCTTGCACATTTCTTTTTCTGAAAGTTACTACCCTCTTGGACTTTGTTGATTCCCTTGAGGTACTTGAACATTTATATCATGCCACCCCCCCCCTCTTTTTCTCGAGGGTACACATATTAAGCTTCTTTAGTCTCTCTCCGTATGGTTTCTGGTGCAGACCCTGCACTATTTTAGTTGCCCTTCTCTGGACTGGCTCCATCCTGTCTATGTCCTTTCAGAGATGGGGTCTCCAGAACTGCATGCAGTACTCCAGATGGGGTCTCACCAACTGTTTGTACAGAGGGATGACAACTTCCTGTTTTCTACTGGTGATGCCTCTCCATATCCCTTTGTCTGATTTCTCGACAATTACCCCTTTCAAATTTTCTAACTCTTTTAATGCTTTGTATTCTGCATTGCTCAAATTTCTAGAATAATGAAACTGTACATCAGAAACAATCTTAGAAGTCTCACTTAGTAAACATCTTTCAAAAACTGTAATAGCTGGGTTAGTGATCTGAGGGCAGAAGATGGACTCAGGTTTAAATTTGGGATAATCATCTAATTGTTGGAATTGTGTATCACTTACAGTTTCTGCCACTGCTTCTTGTAGTAAAGCAAAAATATTGATGTTATCTATAGTATTAGGATCCCAACTTGATGTTTCCCATTCATTGTCAACAATTAGATGATTATCCCTTTATTTTGATGTACAATTTCATTATTCTAGACATTTGAGTGATGCAGATTATAAAGCATTAAAAGAGCTAGAAAATTTGAAAGAGTAGTTTTCAAGAAATCAGACAAAGGGGGCAATATTGTAATGATGAATGAAGAAATGTATGTAATGAAATGTTTGGAACTGTTAAACGATGATACCAACTATAAAAAAACTCAACAGGGATCCAACTGTCAGGTTTCAGGTAGAATTATGTGAATTCATGGACTGGGGACTTAAGTGTGGGTGGCTTACAAAAATGAGGCAGAATATATCAAAATGGACTGTCTGACTGTCCTTATCTTCAATATTGTGTCTAAGATTCATAAAAATTCCATTAACCCTCCTGGCAGATGGATCATATCAGGAATTGGGTCAGTAACACACAATTTGTGTAAATATATAGACAGTCTGTTACAACCTAAAGTACTATCACTGGAATCATACCTTAGAGATAGTATGGATCTGTTAAACAAGTTAGAGGGCAAACTGCGGGATGCTGACTTTTGTTGGCTCACAATAGATGCCAGTACTCTATAGACATAAGTAAGACACGGTCTTGGTCTGAATGCCATTGATTATTTCTTTAAAGACTAAACTTCCATATCAACATATGTTTTACATTTGGGAATATATTTTGCATTGTCCCATAACTATTTCATCTTTAATGTTGAATTCTACTTACAAATTTACAGAACTGCTATGGGGGCAGCATTTGCCCCTTCTTAAGCAAATCTGTTTATGGGTCATTTCAAAGAGAAATACATAAAAGATGGCAGACATAACAAATTTCTAGAACACATAGCTGTTTAATTTCATTTTATTGATGATATCATAGTAATTTGGAAAAAAGATGTAAATCTAATTCCTGACCTCATTACCTATTTAAACAAGAATGATATGGGCCTTCAGTTTACTTATCACTCCCACAAGTCCAATATTAAATTCTTGGACTTAGAACTCATAGGTGTAGGAGGGGAAACAATTAAGTCTAAAAGGGCAAGAAAAGACACTGCGGCAAATATAGTCCTACATACCTCCAGTGCACACCTTAAAAAAATGATTGCCTCTATACCTTATGGTGAGCTCTTACGATTAAAATGCAGTTGCACAAATGAAAATGAGTTTTTGATACAATCCACAGAGTTAATGAACAGACTTCAGATAAGAGATTACAAAAAAGAGATGTTAGGCACAGCCTTTGAAAAAGTTAAGAAATTAAATAGAACTGACCTTTTAAAAACAAAAAAATGATAAAGAAACACATTTTTTTTACATCAAATGGGGAAAATCAATGTAACTTGGTTACCTTTACTACAGAATTCAGTCTGGTTGCAGGCAGGATAGGAGGACTGGTGCATACATCCTGGTCTCTTTTATTAACAGATCCATCTCTGGGAAAACACATTAACAACAAGCCTAGAGTGTCATTTTCAAAAGGTAAAAATGTAGGTGACAGGATCACAAGCAGTCACTATACACCATCAGAAACCAACTATAACAAAACCTGGTTGAGCAGCAAACCCAATGGCCTACATAAATGTGGCCATTGTAGTATATGTCAGTATGCTCAAACATCAAAAATCTTTGAACTTGAAACATTTGTTACATGTATCACCCCTTACGTGGTGTACATATGTTGGTGCAGTTGCCCATGTTAATATATAGGGATGACAACCTGATCTGCCAAAACTAGAATCCAAGAACACATTTGTGCCATTGTTAATGGCAACATCTACAATGCACTTGGATTACATTTCCTCCAAACACATGCCAGCAGACCGGACTGTTTTAAATTTATAATTTTAGAAGTTGTTGTAAGGCACCCAAGAGGTGGTAAAAGAGCAAATATACCAGCACAAAGAGAAACAAAATGGATTTTATTGTTAAATACCATTACACCCCTTGGCTTGAATGAAGATATTGACTTTTCCCCATATTTATAACTTTGAAGGTCAAAGCAGTATTCATTATTTTCCTTTCTCTTTCTTCTCCTAGAAATAAACCTAACCCCTTACTTCTGCAACATGCAAAATGGAGCTCAAATTGAGTAGGTCCATGGAGCACAAACTAAGTCCTTTACTACGTTGAACTAGGAGAAGGACATTCCATCAGAAGTAGATCACCATTTTCTAAATCTTTATCTGATATCTAGACATTGTCATAAATTAATCCCTTATCCATTTAGACCTCAACCCTTTGTCCCAAAGTTAATGTTTTAACACATTCTTTAAGTGCCTGATTACTCTTGTGACAACATTTCTAAACATTAAAATACCAAAAGTCTACTGTATATGCTTACTTCTATGTAATTACTGGGGCCTATTGTATGCATCTATTGAGCTGTGTTATTTGTATATATATTGTTTCTGCATTTCTTGTTTCTACCTGAGGGTCTTTCCCCCTTTCCCACCAACCCCAAAACTGTTCATCCAAACTAACAGGGGCATTTTGACCTTAAACCCTATTTACTACTTTACTTATCTTTTTCTGTCTCCTTTCTCCCCCCACCCCATTGTCCATTTGGAAAATTAAAATTAATAAAAAATTAGTAGTATATAAGTTATAACACAAATTGTGTCTTTCGTTTCCCATCACATTGCCATATTTTCTATACTTAATCTGAATAGAATACTAAAAACAATTCCTATAAAAATGCTTTTGCTTTACATCTCTCTCTCTCTCTCTCTCTTTTGCCCCCAGCTTGACCTTTTGCATTTAAGATTGACCTACTACCTATTTTCTGATCTTCATAATGGAAAATATTAGTTAACACTAATCCTAAACTGACTATGATGGCAAATATGATTAACATTGTCTAATGGCAAAAATAAATGTGATGAATTGTGATTTTGAAAAAATGTGTGAATCCATGATTATTCTTTGTTGTATTGTTCTCTCTGCCTTGTTATTTAGAATGGATGTATACTATAATATGAATTTCTTATTGTAAGAATCAAACAAATTATTTCAAGCATACAAATGCACTTGCATCAATTCCCCATTTTTGAGAGAACCTGCTTTGTTTACTTTTTATTTTTTATTTTTTATTTTTGTACTGTCACTTTTTCCATTGAGTTTGGCACTTCATTTTAACACTTAGGCTGCCAAAATAATTAGAACGTATAGGAATTTTGTACTGATATATCAGTCCTCGACCATGCATGGGTAAAATATGTGTGTACCACTTTAAACTCTTTTGTATAAATGAACACCTGGTGTAAATCATTCTTTTAGATTTGCCCCCATTAGAAGGCCTGCTAAATGGCTGAGGTGCTAGGGGCTACTGGTTTTCTTTCAGGCACTTTTGCCAATAAACTGAGCATTTGTTTTGAAAATTGCTTAAACCACGAGTGCAGAGCTTTATTTATTTAGTGTGTGACCAGGATTTTTGTCATATTTGTTTGTTTGCACCCATTTAATGTTACTGATTTTAAAGGGAAGGGACTTGAGGGGGCACTAAAAATATGAGCTTAATTTACTTGCGTTAGTATTTTAGACTTAATGGTGTCCAGCAGCAATTTGTGACATTCTGGGCCTAATTATTATGTGCCAAGGTTTATTCTGCTTATGGCACAATGTGGTCTCTGTGTTTAATTTTGGGATTATCCATAGTTTTACTTCCCAAATAATTTATCAACCGAGGCGTAGTGTCCTGACTCCTATGGTAAGAAATTTATCAAGTGATGTATGATTATTATATGCACTGAGGATATTTTTTTAAAACAATGATATGAGTGTTGCAATATGCCAAATCTGACAGGATGTACTGAGTCTGAGCAAACCTGTATCACTCCTTGGTATCTTGGACAGTTTAGCCAGTTAAAGACAAATGGTCTTCTCCATCAGTAGTATCAAAGATATGCATGACTAGATCTTACTGGACCTGTTTGTGAGGATCACTGTGGGGACAATGAAGATTCAGGGGTTAAATTGGGCAGGAACTCACAGGAACTCAGTTCCCCCACTTTCTGAAGTATTGTATAACAGTTCCTTCCCCATTATCATCTTTCTAAATTGAATAATGTAGGAGAGTTTGCCCGTATAGACATGCCTCCTAGAAAGGCCCAAACCAAGGAAAAGATAGCCAACTCAGTTAAGAAAGGAGATAAAACATTTTATAGGTACATTAGGGAATGAAGAAAGACCAGGGGAGTGACAGTGAGACTTAATAAAGGGGAGAGGGTGGGCTGAGATTGACAGTTAAAAAGCAGGGATACTGAACAAATACTTCTGTTCAGTATTCACAAAAGAAGAGGAGGGGAAGGTACCTAAACCAAACAATTGTATTACTCTCGATAGGGGCAGCAATAACTAGTCCATTCACAGAAGAAAGGGTCCTGAAAGAACTCCTAAAACTGAAGGTGGACAAAGCAATGGGGCCTGATGGGTTTCACCCCAGAATTCTAAGAGAACTAAGGGGAGAACTAGTAACACCACTGACTACCCTTTTTAACAAATCATGGGAGGATGGTGTGGTACCTGAGGACTGGAGGAGAGCAGCTGTAATTTCCCTTCACAAAAGTGGGAGCAAGACAGAAGCAGAAAACTACAGACCTGTTAGTTTGACCTCAGTGGTAGGGAAAATGATGGAATCACTTCTAAAAGAAAGAATTGTTGAGTACATAGAGGCCACCGGGGCACAGGACCCAAGGCAGCATGGATTCACAGTGGGAAGGTCATGTCAGATGAATCAAATATATTTATTTGACTGGGTGACAAAAGTAATAGACCAGGGAGGGGCTGTGGACATGGCCTACCTAGACTTTAGTAAGGCATTTGACACATTCCAACAAAAAAGATTAGTAAACAAATTAGCTAGCCTGGGAATGGGTCCAATGATGGTAACCCGGGTAAAAAATTGTCTGGACAACAGGATGCACAGGATTATAGTAAATGGAGTCTGCTGCGAAGAAAGGGGGGTTATTATCAGAGTACCATTTCTTTATAGATGACATTGCAGAGGGACTTGAAGGAAAAGTAATCCTCTTTGCAGCAGATGACATAAAGATCTGCAACAGGGTTGATACACAAGGGGGATGGAAAGGATGAGAAGGGACTTGGCAAGGCTGGAGGAATGGTCAAAACTATGGCAGCTTAGATTCAATGCAAAGAAGTGCTAAGTAATGCACCTGTGAAACAAAAACCTAGGGGAAGAGTACACAAGGGGGGGGGGGTTACTAACAGCAACAAAAATGGAAAGGGACCTGGGAGTAGTCATATCAGATGACCTAAAGGTAGGCAAGTAATATGAGAAGGCAGTAAGGAGGACTGGGGGTAATGGGATGCATAGGGAGAGGCATCACCAGTAGAAAACAGAAAGTTGTTATCCCTCTGTACAGACAGTTGGTGAGACCCCATCTAGAGTACTGCATGCAGTTCTGGAGACCCCATATCTGCAAGGACATAGACAGGATGGAGGCAGTCCAGAGGAGGGCAACTAAAATGGTGCAGGGTCTGCACCAGAAGCCATATGAAGAGAGACTAAAAGAGCTTAATACGCATACACTCAAGGAAAGGAGAGAGAGGGGGGACATGATAGAAACTTTCAAGTACCTCAAGGGAATCAACAAAGTCCAAGAGGGTAGCATCTTTCAGAAAAAGAGATGTGCAAGAAAAAGGGGCCACAATTTGAGGATAGAGGGGGGACGGCTCAGGGGCAATGTGAGGAAGTATATTTTCATGGAGAGGGTGGTGGACGCATGGAATGGCCTTCCTGAGGCGGTTGTGGGGTCGATAACAGTGGGGGAATTCAAGAATGTATGGGACAGACATAAGGCAATTCTAGTGGGGGGTAGGAAGAAGTAGGCTGTTGTTTAACTATGATCTGCAACTTATCCAATAGGTAGGGAAATGGGAAGGCTGGGTGGGCCAAGTGGTTCTGATCTGCCATTAAAGTCTATATTTCTATGTTTCTATGCTTCCCTGTCTGGAACACTCTCTCTCCACTACCACTTATGGCAGTACAAATCTCCTTCTATATTCTCTCAGTTTCTAGGAATGGGAGCCCTTTATCTCCAAACAGCTGGTCAGCATATTTAGAAAGATCAGTCACCAGGATGATGGTCTCCTCTAGAGCAAATGGTGCAGCCGGAGCCTTTCATGTACTGCCCTTCAAAGCAGCCACTGTAATATCCACAACTTGCAAGACTTGCAAAATTATACAAATAAAGGATCCTCAAACTCTCTAACTCTCTCTTCCTTTCTCCAACTCTCACATGCTCAAAAGTGAAGCTAAACCACAAGCACATGTGCCAAAAAGGCAATCAGAACACACTGTTTAACATGTTTACCATTGCTTACATAGACTTTGGTTTCAAAACCATGGAATACTATTCCAACATTTGGAGTCTGTGTCATCACAAAGCACAAAAAAATACTAATCTGTGGTTACAAAAAACAATATACAGTGACAGTGGAACCCCTTTCCACCAGTTTATAATTGCAGAGCAGTACAGCACTAGAGAAGAATAAAGATAGCAATGATGAGTATGAAGAGGGGTGTCTACAGAAAGAAAGAGAAACAGTGGGTTCTGTCTGGCCAGGGTAAATTCGGAGGCAGCATTATAAACCCTAATCATATTTGTCAAATTCTGAGGAGACAAAATTTATTCCAGTGTTGTGAACCAAGTTGCAGGAGACATTTTCTATGGATGAAATTAATGTGGTATGAGAACTCAGGGTTGTAGTCAACAAGGCTCCCAGCTTTTTCAAGCTAGGTAACAAAATCCAGGGTGGTCAGAATCATGACTTAGAAAGATGGGGGACTAGATATAATCCAGTCTTTGCCTGATGCCAAAGTTCATAAAGACCACTTGGGACATTTAAGGTGATAAAATTTGCATGGAATCCATACTGAATACATTCAGTATCTTTCTGGAGCTGTGTTGCCACTTCAGAAATGTGGGAACCACAGGCATAGAGCCCTGTGTCATCTATGTACATGTCAAAGGACTAGGAGGTCACAGCTGATGGGAGATTATTCAGAAAAGGAAAAAAAGAGGATGGGCCCACAACAGAGCCAAAGGTTCACCTGAGCTAACAGGGAGTAGAAACGGGGTCAGCTACTGTGACTGCTTGGGAACTATTGCCAGGTAGGAGCCAAAACATTTGCAAGGAGAAAAGGCCAAATTTGGCAAGCTTACTGTGTAGGAAAGGATGAGATGCATTGTCAAATTATTTGGTAAGCTCAATAGAAATATTAGAGATATGGTTACCTATCATTGATCAATCCTCATCAGTATCAGTGAAGCAAAGTATTGTAACTAGAGGTAGGCAAGACTAGGAACGTTCTGATTCTAGTTTTGCTTTAGCTAAATCACAAGTGGTTTTGGTTCTGCATTTTCAGTATGTGGTCAGTATAATATTTACCATTTCCTTCAGTTTTAAAGTATATTAAGAAAAACTGAAATAAGGAAATAATGGTAAAAAAAATGTCAACAATTGTATACTCCTCCCAAAACGGTTCCATGTGATAACAGCTACTACACTACAGCGAACATCAAAACAGGGATTCCAGAACATTGCAGACATAAACAGTGATGTTACATTACAGCTAAAGTAGAGAAACAGTGATATTGGAATGTACCTTTATTGTGGGGGGCTGCACCCCAGAACCCCCCCTACTTATTTATAACCAACTCCGAGGTGCACGTTGCCAAGTACTATTGCCTTTCAGTGGGGGTCGCTGTAATTGCATTGTCACCTTGATTCCAGGATCGTCATAATTGTCATCACCGTTCTGACTTTGCCCTTATTGAGTAGTCATTATTACGTGATACCTACAAAAACTATGGTTATCAGCCAGGAGCAACACAAAAGCTGGAGCACTACATCTATTTCAAAATTTAGGCCAAGGGATACTCAAATATCAAAACACTACCCCCCCCCCACCACCACATATACACACAAACAAACTGGCTATAAATCAGAGGCTACTGAAATACCAGAGCACTACCCCCTCAAAAAAATAAGTGGATGCAAGCCTAGGGCTACTCAAATAGCAGAATGCTACCCCCAAAAGATCTACAGCAAGGAACTACTTAAATACTGATGCACTACACTGAAAATGGCTATCAACAAGGGGATGCTGAAATATCAGAGCATTACCCTCCCCTAAAAACAGTGGGTGAATGCCAGGGGCTACTCAAATGCTCAAGTCTACACCACTATTATTTTTAAAGGGACACTGTCAACCACATTAGGCCTCAAAGTGTCTCTAGTTTAAAAAACACATTTTATTATTACTCACATTCTGTAGACACTGCTGATGAGACTGGTAGTTTAATTCATATCACTTTTTTTCCTTTTAAAAGTGAAAAACAAACTGCCCACCATAATGGTGTTACCACACAAAAATGTGTTTGTGTACAGTCCTTAGTCAACTCCCATTGCATCTCTCCTGGACATGGTAGCACCCACAAAACAGTCCACATATGATGCAGTGGGAGGAGAGGAGACTATTGCACCAAGAGTGGCTGCACTGTTTAAGAGTGCTCCAAATGTTCAGGAAGCATACAATAAGAGTACATCAAGGATTTGAAACAAAATGAGACTGGCTATAATTACATTATTAGCATGCATTACAGTTCTACTAAGAAAGGAGGCAAATAAAAACAACCATTGACATCAATGAATTATAGAGAAGGTAAGCAATCATAAAATGTAGGTTTGAAGTAGAAACAATATGATGCAAAATGGGTTTGACAATATACCTTTAACTGAGACTTCCTAATGAAAAATCAAAGTAACAATGGTACAGAGAGGCGTCAAGTTGCCCTAAGCAGACACTGAGCCTCACTGCAAATGAGATGTGGCATCTCATCTAGGCTATCATGCGTAAATAACTGGTTTGTGAGCTGAGGGCAGATACAGTTGAAGTCAATTTATTGTTATAGTACATGGAAATAGGTAAAGTAATTGAAATGCTGATCAGAAAAAAGTACATTACATACAATGTATAGGTAATACAAGAGGGCAGATACTTTCCAATTTGTGTGGTTTCTGGAAACACATACAATCAAAAGCTTTAAATACAGAGTAAGGAGATAAACTGCAACATTCTGCACCATTTGCAGGTGCCTGACCTAGTAGAATATGTTACACTCCATAAGACAACATGGGGCTGCACCACTAGTTCCAGCTTCAAAAAATAACAGTGAAGTGGGAAGGGGCATGGCTAGCCATCAGTCATGCAGGATTCATATTCTTGAGAGCTCCCACTGCAAGCTGATTTATAAACTTTTATTTTCACCAAATTAGTCCTTTATAAAATAAACAAAACTCACTCCGCAGTTAGAGACACCGAGGAAGATTAAAATGGTAAACCTCATTTATAAAACTTTATTTTCATACAGGTACATACTGTTAGGATACAAATCCCATGTTCAACTGTAGACCTGGGTAAAACATACTTTATATAAAATACAGATAATTAAAACATACAAACAACACAATTTTCAATATCACAAATGCTGACTTCTCAACTTGAAGGCTGGCAGTGTGAACAGTGAAGGGCCACAACCAGGAGTACAGGCCCAGTCCACCAATATATTGGACATTAAGAATTTCCTGCAAGTTATGAGCCACTCACTCAAACCAATCAAGAACACTTTGAGAACTTTTTAGCCCAAATGCAAACCGTTAAGCAATCTATGGTTGAATGTTCAGAAAAGTGAGGGGGCATAGCACATGCAGAGAAAGTTTTAGCTGCCACTACAACAGTAATGGGAAAAGCAATAGTGCTCCACAATCATTTGGAGACAGCAGACTTGCATGGCAGAACCAGAATGTTTGCCTTGTGGGACTCCCAGAAAATTTAGGAGGAAACAGATCTAGTTGCCTACTTGGTGTCATGGCTGCTGCAGGCATTACAATGGGAGGATACACTATCTGCAGGCTTCATTGATGGAGTCTACTGCATCAATCCAAGCAGGGCTCCAAATAACCCATTGTAAGTCCCCCAACCCAAGTTGGGCTTACCTTATGGGCTGTGTCTCCACTGAGTCCTCCTTCTGCCTTCAGTCCCCTGAACTGCTGAATGTGGACCAGAAGGAGGGATGTGGGCCCACGTGCCCACCTGGTTCCCATGACTACATCCGCCACAGTCTTGCAGTCCTCAGTCCCATGCCAGAAGGGGTCTGAGGTCCCAAAAGTGAATTCTGTACCTCTGGGCACTTTGAGGATACAGAAATTGGTCCTGGGAGTAGTAGGGACATGGACCAAGAAAAAGTAAATAAACAAGATGGCCACAATGTGCCTGGTGTGCATGTGCAGCAGGAGTGCATGAAAATTTAAAGGGGCCACATACTTCATAGTGGAAAGCTGCTGAAAGATTGCCAAGGGATGTATGTGTTTTGGGAGGTCTGGTGGGCTAAAGAGAGCTCTTGCAAGTTAAATTGAGGGTGTCATTACTTTCGGTAGCAAAGCGTAGCCAAGGCAAGTTACTTTCAGCCCCTGTAAGGTCTTAAATTAAAACGTTGTGGGGCTGTATGTTTTGGAACTATATAAACAATATTGGCAGCCCCCAGTTAGATCTCACAGTAGGGGGGCCGTTGGGTAAATGTTAAAAGGCAGCCTCTGAGCCCACCGGAAATACAGCCAATACAAGTGGGACTCTGGCAAAACTATCAAAGGGATTGTTTGCCAGTCAAATGGGGGATTCCTGAGGGATTTCAGTGAGAGGAGGCAGGGAGAAACTGATGTGGGCTACTAGCCCAAAGCCCTGTTTCACCTCCCTCATGGCCTTCTGGCTCAAGTATTGGGAAAGCTACAGAGTGCCTGTGATAAGCACATAGCTGGGGGGAAAAGAACTGCACTGTGTAAGTGGTTCCCTGGCTGAGATTTGAACCTGCTGCTGAAGGTTCTAGATATAATAGTTTACAGCCAGGAGAGAGAAAATTGTAGACAGAAGCCAGAGACTGTCTCAAGTAGCCTGGAATTTGAGAACTTTGCATCTGAGACTAGAAAGACTGAGTCAACTGTGTTTCCCCTCATTAGGGGGCAACAGTTTTTAGGCTGTGTGACTCTTCTAGCCAGAGACATTGTGTGCGCTGGGTCCAGAAACTGAGCCAAAGTCCCACTGAAAGTGTACATCTGGGAAATGCAGTGAAGCAGAAAAAAGTCTAGGGACTTCCAATCTGCCTAGTCCCTTAAACCACCGAATAGATCACCAGAGAGGAAGACATAGATAGGCCAGTCAGCTGAACACCACATACAAAGGCCTCAGAGGCAAAGGTTTGAAAGGCCTGACAGGTTAAAACCAGTGTTCTTCATTTCTTCTACCAGTCAGTGTTTTTCTGCAGATTGTTGCTGTGGTGCACCAGCAACAACTCCTGATACCAGCACGGTACCACTGAAGCAAGTTTCTGCAAACCCCCCATTGAAACTACAAACTGCAAGTACCCCTTCGGGAGTTCTTGTTTTGCTAGCTAGCTAGTCAGAAGAAAGGGTTAAGCCCTGGGCAGGACTTCGCCAAGATTAAAGTTGTGCCCAGGCAGAAAAGTTAAAGTTTGCATCTGTTTGAAAGTTATGGGGCCCCAACAAAAGCATTCTTTTTCCAGTTTCAGGACTGTTTATCTGCACTGCATCCCTGACTTCTGGAGCAATCCCAGTGTGGTATCCACTGCCACCTATTGGCTGTTTTTAATGGCTGTTTGAGGAAAAGGCTGGGTGCACCCACAGGTGTACCATTGGAAAAATACAATACAAAGGGTAAAATAACATTATGGTACACCACGAACATTGAAAAGTTAAGAAAAGGAAAAAGCTTACAAAACATTAAAACTAAAACCAACAGATCAGAACAAAAAACTATATAAAGAGGCATTAACAAAAACAAAACAAGAGATTAAAATCCAGTGGACAAAGATAGAATTTGAAATCTCTCACAGCGAAGACAAACAAAAGTCTATTTTTCATATATAAATAATAACAGGTCTGGAGATAATACTGTGGGTCCAATCAAAATAAACAAATGGAGAAACTATCTATGAGCCAGAGATGATAGCAGAGGAATGGAATTTTTTTTTTCTGTACTGTATTGAACCACAAAAGTGGTGAAAGAATTGAATAGGACAGCTCTAGCAAGACACCAATACAGTTCTCCAGGAATGAAATTAAAGATGTCTTTAAAAATATAAAATCCAACTCAGCCCCTGGCCCAGATGATATACGCTCTTGTTTTATCAAAGAATTGGCAGGCCCCTTTAGTGTACCAATGACAATACTGTTTAACAGGTCAATACAATCTCGCCATGTCCCTAAAGATTGGAAGAGAGCCATTGTGACACCAATTTTTAAAAAAGGTAGTAAAGGTTCTGTGGGCAACTACAGGCCAATCAGTTAACTTCCGTCCCCTGTGAACTCATAGAAAGACTACTCAAAGCCAAACTCAAGGAAGCTATTAAAGATCTAGGATACAGAACCCAATACAACATGGGTTCGTAAGGTAAAGATCATGTACAGCTAACCTAATAACTTTTTATGAACAGGTCAGTTGTAGTTTGGAGGATAATGAGGTCCTAGTTGATGTTATTTTCCTCGCTTTCCAAAAAGCATTCAACACTGTCCCTCACATCATACTGGTTGTTAAAATAAAAAAAATGCCATTAGTCAGCTGTTAGTAAGATGGATAGAAAACTGGGTTATGGATAGATCACAGGTAGTCAGAGTGTCTGGGGGTACTCTCTGAAGAGAGAGACCAGTTACTAGTAGAGTGCCACAAGGGTCTGTGCTTGGACCAATTTTATTTAACATCTATTTAAGTGATCTACATTATGATCTAAACAGAAATGTAGGGAAGTTTGCTGACAACACAAAGATCAGTACAGAAGTGGACCAGGAGGAAAAACATCTATTCTTAGTGAGCAATCTGCTCAAAATCGTGAAATAGGCAAGGAAAAACAGGATGAGGTTTAATACAGAAAAATGTACAGTACTCCACCCGAATAGACATAATCCGCACAAATCCTATTACTTTGAAATAGTGCACTAAAGTCTGCTGAGAATGAGAGGGACTTAGGAATTATAATATTCATCAATCTTATGCCCTGTAATCACTGTAGAATCACAACTCAGAAATCTAACTGACTTTTGGGATATATTAAGAAAGGGTCCATTTCAAGATCAGAACACTGCCTACTTCCACTCTATAGATCATGCATATGCCCTTATATGGACTATGCATCCCCCTTTTGGGCCCCTTACTTAAAATGACATTAAAATACTTGAAGTGATAAAACATACACTGACAAAAGTGATCCCAAGGTTAACAGATATGGTATATTCTGATAGTGTCCGGGAACCGAACTTGTTTAGCCTAGAAAAAAGATGATTACGGGGAGATATTTGTTACACAAATACTAAAAGATACAGAATTATATACCAAATGTGGTTTTATAAACAGCTGTAGAACAGTGAATCTTAGATCTCTCAACCACCAGTTGTTCCTAAGGTAAATACTAACAAAAGAGATAATTTTTTTTACAGTAAGAATGACAAAGTTCTGGAACTAACTCCCCCAAAATCTCATCAAAATAGAGGACTCTAACCTATTTAAAAGGGAACTTTATGTATTTTTGGATAGCTCAGTCCAGTAAATAATATGCCCACTAGGAGTGGGAGACAGTCCAAATGGGCTTTGTGCCTTCATCTGTCTTGGACCCCAAGTAATACACAGTAAAACCCAGTAATAATTTGCAGCCTGGAAAGAGAGAAAATTGCAGTCTTAAGCTGAAGACTGTCTCCAGTAGCCTGGAATTTGAGAACTTTGCATTTGAGACTAGAGAGACTAAACCAGCTGTGTTTCCTCTCATTAGGGGGAAAAGAGTTTTTGAGGCTGCATGACTCTTCTAGCCAGAGACGTTGTGTGTGCTGGGGCCAGAGACTGAGCCAAAGCCCCACTGCAAGTGTATGTCTGAAAGCTGCGGGTAAGCAGAAAAAAGTCCAGGGGACTTCCAGCCTACCTAGTCCACTACACCACAAAAGAGATCATTGGAGAGAAAGATGTTGAAAGGACTGTCAGATGAACACTGCATACAAAGGGTCTCAGAGGCAAAGGATCCTGAAGTGAGGGTCCTGCAGAGGTTGCGAGGGTCTCGGACAAACCCTCCCCCCCGGAACAGCAAACAGTTCTTGTTGGGATCCTCAAGTAAGGGTCCTGCAGAGGATGTGAGGGTCTCGGACAACCCCCCCCCCCAAAACAGCAAACAGTTCTTGTTGGGATCCTGAAGTGAGGTTCCTGTGGAGGTCACGGGTCTTGGACAAACCCTCCCCACCCCCGAAACAGCAAACAGTTCTTGTTGGGATCCTGAAGTGAGGGTCCTGTGGAGGTCACGAGGGTCTTGGACAAACCCTCCCCTACACCCCGAAACAGCAAACAGGTATGGACGGTCAGGCACGCTGAGGAGCTCCAGCATACTGTGCAGTGGGAGAGCGTGTGTGTGTGTGTGTGTGTGTGTGTGTGGTGCCATTTTCAAACTGAACTTCCAGTCGGCGTAGATATGGAGATAGTTTTTTACTAGGGAACCATCTGCCAAAACTGTAGCCTTTATACTGATTTCATGTTACACCTTAATTACTTTACCTGCCTGCAGAACACCTTAATTTAAATCAAAAGGGATGGACTTTACAGCTTGTGTTTCTGCCTTTTCAGCTGTGCCTTAAGCGGTCACACAGCTCATCTGGAGCTCCAGTTTGCTAGGCTCTTCCTTGGCTCAAATTGCAGAAGAGTACAAAAAATGGAAAGTAAGTGTTTGTAGCCTTAACATAATTCTCATGTCCACCTTAATTCGTGTTCCTACCTGCAGAACACCATAATTTAATGTAAGACAAATATCAGCGAGTTTTCTGCTTGTATCTCTGCTTTGCTCCAGCGACAGATACTCCAGCTAGGTTAAGTGGGGCAGGACAAGAGTGTAATTCAAATCCAACAGGCCACTAGGCTCTCTGTGCCCCTTCCCCCTACAGCTCCCTTATTATTAATACATACCTCTCTCCTTTCCTCCACAGTTCTTGTTGGGATCCTGAAGTGAGGGTCCTGCAGAGCTTCGAGGGTCTCAGACAAACCCTCCCCACCCCTAAACAGAATATCGGACGGTCTCATGTGGCGCGGTGCCAGCCTACTCTTGCCCAGTGGGTGTGTGTGTGTGAGTGTGTGTGTGGGCCCCGCTGATGCAGAGCATCGGCTCACCACCGCCCCCGCCACCACCCTTGGTGAGCACACCCTTTCATAGGGTTTGGGGAGTGAGCGTGAACCAATCAGCCCACTTCTCCATCTGCAGCCTATATTATTCATCCATTAGGGGCAATGCTGCCCCTTTACACTTACTGCTGGTTTCCCTTGGCCCTGTTTCACGTCCCTACTGCTATGCTACGGTTACTCCTCCTGCTGTCCATTCTACTACCCCATCTAGTGACTCTCCCTGCCACCCTCCCTGACTACTCACCACTTCTATGTTTTCCCTTACTGCCTGACTGGCAGTCGCCACAAACTGCAACCCCAGAGACTATCACAAGACATGAATCTCTAGCCACCTACACCTTTTGTGTTGATTGGCCTCTCCTTACAGACCTCCCTCCGTCTATCTTCTCCTATGCACACCACTCCACACATAGCACCCTCTGCTCTCCATGCTACTTCTGGCAGCTTTGCCACCTGCAACCCCAGCCCCTGCCTCTTGCCCCCTCACCTTGGCTCCTACTACTGGCCACACCCTACATAACTAGCCTCCCCATCCCCTCATTTCCTACCCTGAAAGGGCACCCAGGTCACATCTTGCAATTTCACAAAAAAATCGAAATGGTACCCAGTCCGCAGGCTCGTCCTCCCCTCCTCCTCATGTCGAAATGTACACCCTAACCCCGGACCTCTCACAACTACTGCACCTGCTCACCTCTCAACTAGCAGACTACGTATTGCCACCCTTAATGTCTGTAGCCTATTAAAAAAGTGGGACTCCTTCCAGGGCTGGATTCACCAGCACCAGCCTGACATCATTGCAGTTGGTGAAACCTGGTTCTCCCCACGGATCCCAGACTCGTCGTTAACCCTCGCTGGGTACAACATATACCGTGCAGATTGGCAGGGTAAGTGAGGGGGGGCTGCACTGTATATATCAAAGATATCTTACGTGGGCAGCCACTTCCCACCCCCCAGGCTACATCCTGGACCCCAGGCCCTCACTATCAAAATCACCCTGGGAAACTCCAACACCCCCTTCCTTCTCATCACTGCAGTCTACATTCCCCCCAGGGACCAGAAGGCGGCCTTACACTCTGTACTGTCCTACCTGGCCACCCTTCCAACACAAGCCAAGAAAATCATACTTGGAGTCTTTAATATTAATTGGCTTGACAAAGCCACTGCACCGTTCATAGATGCTGCCACTGCCCAAGACCTTACACAAGTAGTCTCATCCCCAACCCACCTGAACCTGCACACAGGGTCCTCCTCACTGCTGGACCTGGTATTCACCAACTGCCCCCTTAAAATCACCAGTACTACTGTCCTCCCAAATGTCCTTAGTGACCACTCCCCTGTCCTCTGCTACTGGACATATAAATCACCAAACCCCCCCAAAATAATCCATCAGCGCAAACTTGGCCCAGGCAAACTTGCTCAACTCAAAGCATATCTCAGGACAATGGACTGGTCCCTCATAATGAAGACCCCTGATCCTGACAGAGCCCTCGACCTCTTCATTCTCTTTTTTAACACCATATGTGACAAATTTGCCCCATCACAAAAAGGGTGGTCAAAAACAATCCAGCACCGTGGATCACTGACCATCTCTTGAACCTCATATGGACCAGAGATTCCTTATGGTACCTCTCCAATGAGACTGGCCTGCCAGCCGACAGACAGAGGTACAGAGAGGCACAGAACAAATGTAACTGGTCCTTGCGCAAAGCTAAAGCAGAGTACTACAAGACATCTCTAACCACTACCTGGGGCTCAGGGCTTAAGTTCTGGGCCAAGATTAAGGACCTCTGTGGCAATGATCCCAACACTACCCCTAATCAGATCATGGTTGATGGGTTCCTAACCTCTGACCCAGCCCATATAGCCACAGCCTTCAATGACACCTTCTCTAACCTCAGCAAGGTTCTCCCTACCAACTTCTTTGACCCACCCCCAGCCACCTCCCCTTCCTCCCCCCAGTAGCCCCTCCCTTTCATCTGCGCAGCAGTGCACCTAAGTGCACTGAGCCATATCTCAGAACTGCTCTAAGTCACTCCCACTATAGTAGTGATTCCTTAGACTTGAAACTCCTCCGCCTCTCTCTCCCTGAGGTGCTCAGCCCCCTCACCCATATACTAAACCTGCTCCTTATGCCTGGGAAATTCCTCCCATTGAAATCTGCTTACATTATGCCAATATTTAAAAGTGGGGACCGTGCCCTTAGTAACAACTACCGTCCTATCTCCATTATCTCTCCCAAATCCAAGGCCCTAGAGAGGATCGTCTCCGATCAGCTCGCCGACCACCTCAACAAATACAACCTGCTCAGCATGCAGCAACACAGCTTCTGGAAGGGACACAGTACTACTACTGCTCTCTTGGAACTCACCACACACATCCACTCTGCATTAGACAGAGGTCAAATCACTGGGGCTGTTTTCATTGATCTCACAAAGGCGTTCGACACCGTTAACCACCTGCTCCTGCTATCCACACTGACCAACATTGGATTCTCTCAGGATGCCCTTGGCTGGTTCTCTGATTACCTGTCTAACCATTCCCAGCAGGTCAAAATTGGTAACACCCTATCTAATAGGCTACCTGTCCTCTCTGGTGTTCCACAGGGGTCCATTCTCGGACCACTACTGTTCAGCCTCTTCCTTAACTCCCTCCCAGGTCTTGCTCAGGGAACCTGCTTCTCTATGCTGATGATGCTGTCCTATATACCTCCAACTCTGACCCTTTGTAACTCCACCTCTCCCTTCAATCCTCCTTTAGTGGTGCTGAAAAATGGTTCACCTCACAACGCCTTATCCTGAACTATAACAAGACCAAGGTTATGTTCTTTTCCCACCTGCTCAACGCTAGCAAGGAACTTTGCCCTCAAGTACGAGCTGCCAACCTGACCCCTCTGGAGCAAGTGGACTCCTTTGGATACCTAGGCATTACTCTAGACCCTGCACTTACTTTCCACCAACATATCCACCTCCTATCTACCACCCTCAATGTGCGGCTCAGGCTACTGTATCGCTTCAAACACTGTTTTACCCCAAATGCAATGAAGCTTGCTGTCTCCTCCTCTACCCTCTTTGTGCTTGACTATGGTTTACTCGCCTATGGGGCGGCGAACACCCTGGCCCTCCATAGACTTCGTATCTCCCTAAATAAAGCCTGTCGCCTCACCCTGGGCTGTGACCGCCTAACTCACACATGCTGTCTATACAATGCTACCAACTGGCTTAACCTTGACAACAGGATTAGGTTTCACACCTGCCTCATGGCAAAAAAATTGCCCTAGGCCACTGCCCCCTAGGACTCACACTACTAATCCACCTGGCCCTGACACTTAAGCATACTCGTAGCTCTGGAAAGCAACTCCTCTCTGTCCCTCACTGCCGTACCTCCCAATTCCAAAGGTCCTTTAGCTACAGAGCCCCTTCCTGGATGAACAGCCTACCCACCCCACTTGCCAATGAGATCAGACTTGGACCCTTTAAAACCACTCTTAGAGACCTCCTACAGTCCTCAAACCACTGTGACTGCCACTGAAACACCTCACACTACCTGCCTGACTAAGGCTGTTGGCCGGCTTCTTCTACCCTACCTGCCCCAATCTGAGTCCCTCTAGCCTAGCTCTACATCTGAGTGCTATATGTATTGTGTGTTTGCACTAATTTTCCCTAGTTTTTCACTGTTAGCCTTACAATTGCACCTGTAACAACCTGACTGTGTACTGATGTACTGCTGTGTAACTGTATGTCTCTGTATGTAAATTCTGTGACATGGAACCTTTGTAAAGGAGTCTCTGACTCAAAGGTATTTTCTGAACCTCCCAATAAATAAAATAAATAAAAACATCTGAAACATCTGACAGTTGAAGACCAGTGTTCTTCATTACTTCCACCAGCCGCTGTTTTCCTGCAAATTGTTGCTGTGGTGTGCCACCACCAACTCCTGATACCAGCACAGTACTGTTAAAGCAAGTTTCTGCAACACCCCCCCTTTGAATCTACAAGCTGCAAGTACCCCTAGGCTGTGGCTTGGGGAGTTCTTGTTTAGCTAGCTAGCTAGCCAACAAAAAGGGGTTAAGTCCTGTGCAGGACTGCACCAAGATTAAAGATGTACTCAGGCAGAAAAGTTAAAGTTTGCATTTGTTTAAAAGCTATTGGACCCCAACAAAGGTATTCTTTTTCCAGTTTCATGACTGTTTATTCCCACCACATCCCTGCCTTCTGGAGCAATTCTGGTGAGGTACTCACCACCACCTATTGACTGTTCCTAATGTCCCTTTAGGGGGAAAGCTGGGTGCACCTGCAGGTGGGAGGTGTGGGACACAGTGTGGGGTATAGTTGTTGTTACATTTATTATTGTTTTGCTATTTTCTCCACTGTTAACTCCCTCCCTATAATAAAACAAAAGATTGGTTTATGGTACCATTTAGTATGGCTGGTTATCATAAAGTGCATGTATTTGCTGTGTGGGGAAGGGACTGAGGGGGCAGTTATTGTATTTTCCTGGGGGTGGTAACCTGCAGTATATCCACAGGTATTCTATATCCCTACCCCAGGTGGAAGACCATGTCATTTCTTCTCCTGTCCACTGGTGAATCCAGGTTGGCCCCTTTGGAGGAGTGTTCAATGTGCGCCTCAGGGCCCTGGAAACAGTCCAGGTGAGTCAAGGGGAACTGTTACACCATACCAGTCATGTATGGTCTTCTTATGTGCAGAATGAGCCTGCAGAACTGGGTGCTTGCCTCGGCATGATGACTGGGGAATGTGACAGCAGGAGAAGCAGTAGTCCACCTGTCTCCTGATTTACCATTCTCAGTTTGTGACAGATGCAAACAATTTGAACAGATTAAAAACAGACTGAAGACTTCAAAATTACCCATTGCACTCCTACTACCAGCCTAGCTGAGAATGGAAGTGGGCGCCATCTTTACCAGCTCTCAAGATGCTAGTAAGTAAATTGACAAACTGGAGACTGAAAAGTTTTGTTTGGACTCAGCTGAAAATTCAGAGGATAGCATGGACTCTAAAGGTAGCACACTTGGAATCCCATGATTTGGGCAAGTCAAACTGAGCGACTCAATTTGAGCAACTCAATTTGACCACCTGTCAGAAGAGCACGTGTAAAAGGATAGCGAGGGGTGGTGAGAGAGACTGTGAGGGGACAAGAACCATGATGGGAAAAGTACAGTGAATGGGCCAAACAGATATTGTAAATGAGGATATGGTGCATTGTTTGGCCAGGCAGTTCCCAGCTGGATGTTTGGTGTTGTGGTAGGAGTGACTGCCTCTGGTATGGGAGGACCCAGGTTCAGAGCTAGCTGGGTGGGTCTTTAGTTTTTGGGTACTTATGTTTTTTTTTGGTTTTGCATTCCCTGATCTCCCAGATTTGTGCTCTAAGCTCCCCGGCCTCCTGAATATGATCACCCCCCCCCAAATAGCCCCCTCCTGAATTTTCTCCTCTATCCAGTGCCAGCCCCCCACCCAGAGTTGATTATAATAATATTGGGGGTAGAGGGTGCAAAGTCCCTGCATGGGTGGGTGGGTGGGGCATGACCCCGCATAAAAATCTTAGTGCATATCTCCCCCGTAGACACTGTTTTGATCCATAGCTGTTAATGGATCCACTGTAATGCACATTGCCATTATTAAATTCAGCGATGTGCACTCACTCATTTGAAGCTCGCTATTTTTCAATTGCTCATTGTGACAGGAAGCTCCTGCCACTCTTGAGGACCAACCTTTTCTTAAATCTGTTGCAACAGTTCTTCTGTTTCTTTGCCTAATCTATCCTTTGCAATTTCAGTTCCATAAGGTTAGCCACCTATGGGCATCCCTTTTCCTTTCTTGACTATGCTATAGTGTCCTCTTTAATTTTTCTTTTTCCTCTCAGGTCCTCATACAGGGAGGTTATTGTGTGACCTCCAAGCATATGTAAAACAGGTTGTGTTTATTGTTGTTGGATTTAGTATGTAATAGCACTATGTCATAAAATACCTTGATGTATATACCTTATGTTAATGAAGCCTGTAAATGTTGCAAATACCATGGCTCTAGATGTTTTTGATAAAGGCAAAAAGTACTAAGTGATTATTATAGAAATTAAGTTAGTTGTGCTATTTAAAATGCATATAACTTGCTGTAATCTGAACAGGTCTGAAATGTCATGGTGAGTTGCATATATCCCGTGATGCTTTGCATTATGGAAGTATGTATGAGGTTGTATTTCTTTGAAACTTGACTTGTTGCCAGTGCCCTTTGGGGTAACCCCTGTTTCAGTGTTTCTGCACTGAGGTTCTTTGTTTTTAGTTTCTTTTGTTTTGTTTTTTTTGTTTTGAGCCCTCCACTACCCAAGCAAATGGGGCCCACCTAGGGATAAAGGGTTTTTACTGAAAAGTTGTTAGATCAGAGATCAGTGTCAGTAGGTGGTGGCTAAGTGCAGAGAAAGGACATACATAGTCTGTTGCTGCAAACTGATGTACTGAAGAAGGAATATGGCATTGCAGAAGTGTATTTCCAGTATTTTGAATAAACATCACACAGAGATTGTGTGTTGAACCTAAAGTTCGGTGTCTGGTCCATCTGTTATCCCACAACCCCTCCACAGACTTGGTGTCAGCAGTGAGATAACTTACTGGAAGCATCTGGACTGGCCAAAGAGGGATGTTTTCTAGTGGATATTGCCCAGATATCCCAGGTGAACTGATGCACCAGGAGTTGCCAGAGGAGAACCCAGAGAAGAAAGTCTGTGGAGTTCTGACCAGAACCATAGCTGGCAGACTGGGAGAGAAGCTGCTGACTGGACTGGACCTGGGAGCTTGGAGGAAGACCAAGCCTGAAGATGATGAAGAGATACAAGAGGACGTGGAAGAATCGAGGGAACTGCCTCCTCTTGAAGACGCTCCACCTGAGGACGTAAGGGAGTTGTTGAAATGGCTACATAAAACAGGTGCAGATGGAACAAGAAAGAAATATTGAGAGGAGAAGTCAAGATGCCAAATGGATGGATATCATGAGGGTCTTGCATGCTATCAATGCAGGGCAAACAGAAAGAGCCAGTAGCCCAAAAGACATTAAATTGTCTAAAACTTCGGACAGTGATGACATTGAGGCCTACCTCACAACATTTGAGAGGATCGCTCTAACATGCACATGGCAGAGGGAACAATGGGTTATTTGATGGACACCTCACCTGACAGGCAGTGCCCAGTTGGTTTATAGCCAGATGGTCTCCTGAGAGGCAGAGGACTATGACCATGTGAAGCAGGAGATCCTCAGGCGCAATGACATAAACACTGAAATCTATTGCCAGAGGTTTAGGTTTCTTAAAATGCAGTCACTGGATACCCCCAAGACTTATGCCCATCTGAAGGAGCTCTGCTACAAATGATTACAACCAGAGAACAAGAGCAAGGACCAGCTTCTGGAGGCAGTGATTATTGAAACGTTTATTAAAGTTTTACCCCAGGATGTACAACTTTGGGTTCGGAAGCATAAGCCGGATTCTGCTGATAAACCCATCACATTGGTGGAAGACTTCCTGGCAGCCAGACCATCCAGATTCAGAGGGTTCCAAGAGACATCAGCGGCTGCAACCACCAGCAATCTGGTAAGGAACCCTTTTACTTATAAACTGTCTAATCCAGCCCCAGAGAAACAAGACTGGAGAGGGGAGGCGCATTCCAGTAGCTGAGATTGTATGTCATGGGTGCCAAAAGAAGGGCCATTATTTAAGAAACTGTCCTAATATAAAGAGAGAGACAACTCATGTAGCTTTAGTGAACTTGGGTCACTTTATGGCTACTGTGCAGATTGGATCACAGAAGATGATGGGATTAATTGATTCAGGGAGTTGCAAGACTCTTGTGTGAGCAGATCTGGTGACTGGAAATAATAAAGGACCGAATTCAGCAGCCTTTTGTGTGCACAGTGATACCCATTGCTACCCTACAGCCACCATACAAATGACTGTTCAAGAAAAGACACATGTAGTAGAAGTGGGGTTGGTACCTCACCTACCTGTGCCAGTTATTATTGCATATGACCACCCATATTTTGCTTCATTTATACATTGTCATGCCACCAAGAAATCTGCTGTAGTTGCTGTAACCACCAGAGCTCATGTGAAGAAGGGACATTTACCATCTGTGTTCCCATTTGATGATGATGTTTTTGAGGATCCTAACAAGGACCATAAAACTAAGGCGGAGAAGAGGAAGCAAAAGAAGGATTGGACTGATACTCATGCTGATGTACAGCCAGACTTGGGACATACTTTTAAACGTGATATGCAGCATGAGCAAAAAGCAGACCCTTCACTTAACCTTTTTTTTCACAGGTGAGCAAGGGAGTGGAAAAAGGTGCCCCTCAGTTTGCTGTAAAACAGAGAATACTGTATAGAGAATACACTAACCCCAGAACTGAAGAGGTAGTAGACCAACTAATGATTCCAGAAAAATTCCACTCCCAAATCATGTATCTGGCACATGACATCCTTTAGCAGGCCATGCAGGCAGAGATAGCACCCTGAATAGGATATTACCCAGGATTTTATTGGCCCTCTATCCACAAGAACATAGCAGAGTATTGTAAAGCCTGTGCTGAGTGTCAGAAGGTAGCTCAGGCAGGAAAAAGGGATAGAGTACCGTTACAACCCATCCCCATTGTGACTAACCACTTTGAAAGGATAGCCATGGATGTAGTGGGCCCCCTGGAAAAGAGCTCCAAGGGTAACAGATTTGTACTGATCATATGTGATTACGCTACCCACTACCCAGAAGCTATCCCCATGAGAACTGTCACAGCACCAAGGATAGCAGAGGAGCTAGAAAAGATATTTAACCACATGGGAATCCCCCAAGAAATACTTACTGATTAGGGGAGTAATTTTAATGCACACCTGCTAAAAGAATTGTACCGTCTGTTGGGCGTGGTAGCAGTGTGTACTTCCTCATACCACCCATAGACTGACAGCCTCATAGAGAGGTTTAATCAGACATTAAAGAGAATGTTGAGAAAATACGTAAAAGAAGAAGGCAAAAATTGGGATAGGTACCTCCCCTATTTACTTTTCGCTTACAGAAAAATCCCTCAAGCGTCCACTGGTTTCTCGCCTTTTTCATTATTTTATGGAAGGAACCCGAGGGGGCCACTGTATGTGGTTAAAGAACACTAAGAAGAAGGGAAGGAGGTGAAACGTCTTGATGTCGTAGAGTACATGACTCAGTTACGCAAACGCCTGCTGAGGTATATCAACTTGGCACACCAGAGATTAAAACAAAAGCAAGACTTGCAGAAAGAAAGATATGACCAGGGTTTCAAGACTAAAACGTTTTAGCCATAGGACAAAGTGTTGTTACTCCTTCCCTCCACAGAGAAAAAATTACTCATGAAATGGCAGGGCTCCTTCACCATTTTGAGGCAAATAGGAGCAGTGAACTATGAGCTTACCATGCCCGGAAAGAGACCCATCCAGAAAATTTACCATGTGAACCTCCTTAGGAAATGGCGTGAGAAGCCTAACCCCTTCCTTTATATCCATCCTGAAGTTAGGGAGTCAGAGCTGGAGGTTGCCTATAAAACGCGAGAAACATAGAAACATAGAATTTGACGGCAGATAAGGACCACTTGGCCCACCCAGTCTGCCCATTTCCCTACCTAATGGATAAGCGGCAGATCCTAGTTAACCAGTAGCCTACTTCTTTCTACCCCCAACCCCTAGAATTGCCTTATGGCTGTCCTGTGCATGCTTGAATTCAACCACTGTTTTTGACTCCACAACCTCCTCCGGAAGGCCGTTCCATGCATCCACAACCCTCTCTGTGAAAAAATACTTCCTTACATTACCTCTGAGCTGCCCCCTCTATCTTGAAATTGTGCCCCCTTGTTCTTGCACACCTGTTTTTTTGAAAGATGCTACCCTCTTGGACTTTGTTGATTCCCTTGAGGTACTTGAAAGTTCCTATCATCTTCCCCCTCTCCCTCCTTTGCTTGAGGCTATACATATTAAGCTCCTTTAGTCTCTCTTCATATGACTTACGGTGCAGACCCCGCACCATTTTAGTTGCCCTTCTCTGGACAGCTTCCATCTTGTCTATGTCCTTGAGGAGATTGGGTCTCCAGAACTGCACGCAGTACTCCAGATGGGGTCTCACCAACTGTCTGTACAGAGGGATAACAACTCCTGTTTTCTACTGGTGATGCCTCTCCTTATGCATCCCAGTATCCCCCCAGCCCTCCTTACTGCCCTCTCACATTGTTTGCCCACCTTTAAGTCATCTGATATGACTACCCCCAGGTCCCTTTCCATTTTTGTTGTTGTTAGTATCTCACCCCCCATTGTGTACTCTTCCCCTGGGTTTTTGTTTCCCAGGTGCATTACCTTGCACTTCTTAACATTAAATCTAAGCTGCCATACATTTGACCATTCCTCTAACCTTGCCAAGTCCCTTCTCATCCTTTCCAACCCACCTTGTGCATCAACTCTGTTGCAGATCTTTGTGTCATCTGCAAAGAGACATACTTTTCCTTCCAGTCCCTCTGCAATGTCACTTACAAAGACATTGAAGAGAACCGGTCCTAATACTGAACCCTACAGCACCCCACTAGTAACCCCCCTTTCTTCAGAGTGAACTCCATTTACTATTACTCTCTGTGTCCTATTCTCGAGCCAATTCTTTGCCCAGGCTATCATCTTGGGACCCACTCCCAGGCTGGCTAACTTGTATATTAATCTTTTGTGTGGGACTGAGTCAAATTCCTTGCTAAAGTCTAGGTAAGCCATGTCCACAGCCCCTCCCTGATCTACTACTTTGGCCACCCAGTCAAAGAAATCTATTAGATTCATCTGGCATGACCTTCCTGCTGTGAATCCATGCTGCCTTGGGTCCTGTGCCCCTCTGGTCTCTAGGTACTCGACAATTCTTTCCTTCAGAAGTGATTCCATCATTTTCCCTATCACTGAGGTTAAACTAACAGGTCTGTAGTTTCCTGCTTCTGCCCTGCTCCCACTTTTGTGAAGGGGAATCACATCTGCCCTCCTCCAATCCTCAGGTACCACCCCATCCTCCCATGACTTGTTAAAGAGGGTAGTCAGTGGTGTCACTAGTTCTACCCTTAGTACTTTTAGAATTCTGGGATGAAGCCCATCAGGCCCCATTGCTTTGTCAACCTTCAGTTTTAAGAGTTCTTTCAGAACCCTTTCTTCTGTAAATAGGCTGGTATCAACTTCTGTATCCAGAGTGTTTCTATTGCTAGTGCAGTCAGGACCATTGGAGGAGATGCAGATAAACCCTAACTGGAGCCTCAGCAACAGAAATATTTGCAGGGGGTATTACAAGAATTTGAGCCCAGATTCACAAACGTCCCGGTGTGGGCCAAAGGAATTGTACACATCATAACTGCCACACAAGACAAGCCCATACAGCAAAAGCCCTACAGACTGCCCATGAAGGTGAGGGATGAGATGATTCAGGAAGTAAAAAAAATGGAGCAGTTAGGCATAATTGTGCCCTCAAAGATTGCATGGTCTTCACCCATGGTCATAGTGGACAAGAAAGAGGATGAGCTATGTCTATGCCTAGACTTTAGAAAGCTTAACAATGTGTCACTATTCAATGGCTACCCAATGCCCTGAATAGATGACATTATTGACAGGTTAGGTAATTCACATTATATCTCCACCCTTGACCTTCCTAAGGGATATTGGCAAATCCCCTCATCACCTGATTCATAAGATAAAACTGCATTTAGCACCCCAATAGGTTTATACCAGTTTGTCACAATGCCATTTGGACTACATGGGGCCCCAGCCACTTTTCAGCATTTTATGGACCACATTCTAAGACCACACACACTGAGTACTGTGCAGCTTATTTAGACAATGTGGTCATATTCAGTCCTGACAGGGAAACCCATGTTAGACACTTGTCCCAGGTATTGCAAGCAATAAAGGAGTCAGGAGTGACCATTAACCCTGCTAAGTGTGCCCTAGCAAAGACTGAGACAAGATACCTAGGGTTCATTTTATGAAACAGACAAGTGAAGCCCGAGGTAGAGAAGGTTACAGCAGTAGTAAACAGCCCAATACCTACCAAAAAAAAGCATGTGAGATCTTTCCTAGGCTTGGTTGGTTATTAACAGAGATTTATTCCTAATTTCTCAGCCATTGCTAGTCCTTTGATTGATCTCACTAAAAAGAGGTGCCTGAATAAGATTCAGTGGACCCCTATTTGTGATGAGGCATTTAGGAATATCAAGACAATTCTATGTACAGCTCCTGTATTGAAAAGCCTTGACTTCAACCAAGTATTTGAGGTTCAAACCAATGCATCAGAGAATGGTATTGGGGCAGTCTTATTTCAGAAAATAGATGGAGAAGAACATTCGATCATGTAGATCAGCAGGAAGCTGCATGAGAGAGAAAGAAAATATGCTACCATAGAGAAAGACTGCTTAGCTCTGAAGTGGGCTATTGAGTCTCTGAAATATTACTTGTGGGGGCTGAATTTAAAGCTGTAACTGATCACAACCCTCTTTGCTGGTTACACCAAATAAGGGAAAAAAAATCTCTGTATAATGCAGTGGTACTTGACTCTTCAGCCTTATCGATTTACTGTGTCCCACAGAGCAGGGATAAAACATGTAAATGCTGATTTTATGTCTAGATATGGTGCAGGAATTGATGTCAGTGAAATGTGACATACTTTCCCTAAAAGGAGATAGTTCAAGGGAAGTACCGTTAGTCTCTGTTGAGAAATGTGTTAATGCCTCAGGGTAAAGAATGATGATATTCACTATGTTTATGATAGAATGTTTATCATTAATAGGGACTCTGAGACAGCTCTTCTGAAGATGGATGGGTGGAAGCTCCATCCCTTCCTGGGACAGGAAGGCGGTAAGCAGTCTGCAATAACTGCTTCCCTCTTAAGGTGGGGGATATATAACAGGAAGCTCCTGCCACTCTTGAGGACCGACCTTTTCTTAAATCTGTTGCAACAGTTCTTCTGTTTCTTAGCCTACTCTATCCTTTACAATTTCTAGTCCATAAGGTTGGCCACCTATGGGCATCCCTTTCTCTTTCTAGACTATGCTATAGTGTCCTCTTTAATTTTCCTTTCTCCTCTCAGGTCCTCGTACAGGGAGGTTATTGTGTGACCTCCAAGCATATGTAAAACAGGTTGCATTTATCATTGTTGGATTTAGTACGTAATAGCACTATGTCATAAAAAACCTTGATGTATATACATTATGTTAATGAAGCCTGCAAATGTTGAAAATACCATGGCTCTAGGTGTTTTTGATAAAGGTAAAAAGTACTGGGTGATTATTATAGAAATTAAGTTAGTTGTGCTATTTAAAATGCATGTAACTTGCTGTATAAACTGAACAAGTCTGAAATGCATGGAGATTTGCATATTTACCATGATGCTTTGCGTTATGTAAGTATGTGTGATGTTGTATTTCTTTGGAACTTGACTTGTTGCCAGTGACCTTTGGGCTAACCATGTTCCAGTGCTTCTGCACTGAGGTTCTATGTTTTTAGCTTGTTTTGTTTTTTTTTTCTTTTTGAGCCCCCACTACCCAAGCAAATGGGGCCTACATAGGGATGAAGGGTTTTCACTGAAAGGTTGTTAGATCAGTGTCAGTGGGTGCTGGCTAAGTGCACAGAAAGGACATACATAGTCTGTTGCTGCAAACTGATGTATTGAAGAAGGAATATGGCATTGCAGAAGCTTATTTCCTGTATTTTGAATAAACATCACAGAGATTGTGTGTTGAACCTGAAGTTCAGTGTCTGGTCCATCTGTTATCCCACAACCCCTCCACACTCTTATTACATGGAACCCTGCACTTTATTAAACCACTTACCGTGGAGCATGGACACCAATCCTTTCCCCTGTAGACCCTTATTTGCCTGTTTTTTGAGAACATGGTCACTAAGAACAGACACTGACTTTTAATTTGCCCTATATGTTTGCTATGCAAGATCAATAATATGGCACACTATTAAAAATGGTGCTCCCACACCTTGTGTATTTGGTGCTGATCAGGAATGAAGAAGGGGGTGGTGCTACAGCTGTCTCATCATGCAAGACTGTTCTATATGGACCTGTCAGGTATGTACTAATGGGTTTTTGCTTAAGATCTCTTGCTCTACATTTGTTGTTTAATCTCAGTTTGGTAACACTGATATTTAATTGCTTCCTATGTTCAGTTGTCCTACTTCATACTGATGTAGACAGCCTTTGCTACAAATCCTATACTAAAATCAAAGTTTGTACAGTGTTGGGGATGAGGGACAATGTTTAAATCAGTTCATTTTACAGAATTACTGTTGCATCAAACCTTTACTGCATCAAGTAGAATAAACACAAACCCTTAGTAACTTAAGGCTAAATTATGTGTTACACTGGTCATATTTGAAATTCTTGATGGGCTTGTTTTCATGATAGAATATAGCCCATCTGTAATATACTTTCAGGATAACACAATACTATCAACTGGTTATACCCTTACAATGCTGTACCACTGTTACATCTTTAAATCTGTAATTCTGGAACAATGCAGTATTCTCAGTATTCTGATTATGCAACACAAAAATGACTTAGGTATGGATGTGCAACTTTTTTATTGTGTGTCATTATAAAATAGTAATAATAATTTTATTTATATAATGCTTTTCATTTTTTAAAGCGCTATACAGCTTAAAACAATACAAAATCAAATATTAAAATCAGGTATCAAACACAGATGAAAACATAAATAAAACCATCAAATTCAGAACATTCAGATTTCTAAAAAGGCCATTTTCCAAAGATGGGTTTTCAAACCCATCTTAAATTCCTCCACAGAAGTGCAGTCTCGTAACCGGCGAGGTAGAGAATTCCAAAGAGTTGGCGCACCATAAGAAAATACCCTACAGCCAGATGATTTAAGATTCACTCTTGGAATCTCCAGCAACCCCTCACTGGCTGAGCAGAGCGATTGGCCAGGGCAATAGGGAACCAGAAGTTCTTTCAGATAGGCCGGCCCTTGACCGTGAAGGGCTTTGAAAGTCAGTAAACTGACTTTAAAGGTGATCCGCCACCGTATAGGCAGCCAGTGCAGCTCGTGCAGCACCGGGGTAATATGACAAGACCTACTGGAACCAGTCAAAACCCGGGCTGCCACATTCTGCACTAGCTGCAGGTGGTGGATTTCAATCCCTGAAAGCCCAAAGTAAAGGGAGTTGCAATAGTCCAGACAAGAGGACACAAAGGCGTGGACCAGCGTTGGAAGGTTGTCAGACAGAACTAGGTGCCTAACTCTGGCGATATTCCTAAGATGGTAAAAGGAAGTCTTGATGACCACCAGCACTTGTGACTGCAGTGACAGCCTGTCATCCAAGACAACCCCCAGGTTATGCACCCGTTCAGAGGTCGGGAGTGAGATGCTGCCAAGAAAAATTCCTGAGGGCGTACCAAGAGATGACCCCTCTATATGGCGACACAGGTCCACAACCAACACCTCTGTCTTTTCTGAGTTCAACTGCAACCAACTAGAACCCATCCACTCCTGGATTTCTTTCATACAGTTTTTAAACATTGAGAGAGCTCCATCCTGGTAGGGTGCAAAAGACAGGCATAGCTGGGTATCATCTGCATAGCAATGAAACCTCAGCCCATACCGTCTTACAATGTCTCTGAGGGGCAGCATATACACCATGAATAACATGGCAGACATCACTGCACCCCTGAGGCACCCCACACAACAAAGACGTTGGGCCCAAGGAACAAACCCCGAACATAACTCTGTGTGATCTCCCAGTGAGGAATGAGGTGAACCATCGAACGATGGTTCCCGATATTCCACAAATATGCCTCAGGTGTGCTATCAACACCATGTGATCTACAGTGTCAAAAGCTGAAGAGAAATCAAGGAGAACCAAGATGGAACGTCTCTTCTGATCTCTCGCCCTAAGAAGATCATTGATCATCTGAGCCAGCGCTGCCTCGGTGTTATGTCTTTTACGGAAACTGGACTGGAGGGGTTCATATATGTCATGGATGGTTAAATGGTCCTCCAATTGGGCTGCCACTACCTTCTCAATCACCTTCCTGATAAAGGGTAGGTTAGAGATAGGTCTGTAGTTTGTGAAACAGTCTGGGTCCAAGATAGCTTTATTCAAGAGCGGTGTCACCACTGCCTTTTTCAGAGAGCTATGGAACTCACCCAACTCCAAGGAGCACCAGACTATTTGCACAAGGACTGGACCGATGATATCACTACAACCCAGAATTAGGGAGGTCAGTCCAGGATCCAAACTAGAGCATGTAGGGTACACACTATGGATAATCCTCATGACATCCACGAAATCAGGTCGACTGAAGGAACTCCAAGAAAATTCAGGTGCTGTGAACTCACATTGTTCAACAGCTAGAGAGTGCTGGTTGCAGATCCGCCCTGAGGTCAGCCACCTTAGTTGCAAAAAATCAAGCAAGCTCCTCACACTCTAACTGTGAAAAGGCTTTCTGAACTTGCAGACAGGCTGGGTTGCACAGTCTGTTTATAGTTCGAGAAAGCTGAGCTGGTCGATTCTGAGCAACTGCAATCTCCCTGGACAGGAATTCTGCCTTCTTACGGGTGATTGCAGATTGATAGACTGAATAATGGTCCATCAATCTAAGGTGGTCAGCTTCAAGGGCGGACCTGCGCCAGCACCACCCTAACCTTCGCCCCCTGTCTCCATATCTCCCTCAATGTCCCATCATACCAGGGGGACTTGGGGTGAAGGGATAAGGGGCACACATGGACAGAAGCAATAGAATCCAGAGCCACCGCAACAGCCATATTATAGGCCGACACGAGGAACTCTGGATTATTGCTCACCAACACAGGGGACAAGAGGTCAAGGACTGCTGCAAGGTCTTGGGGAGTAATATCCTGTAAAGGGCACTACCTAACCATCTCCACAGGGGTAGGCCTTCTCAGGAGGGTGCAAAAACTGAACCTCATGGTGTAGTGATCTGACCAAGTGACTGGTTCCACCCCCAAGTCAGATGTTTTGATCCCAAGTAGGAAGCTTAAGTCCAGAGAGTGTCCAGATTTATGGGTAACAGTGGAAACCACCTGTGTAAGGCCCAAAGAAGTCATTAATTGGAGGAAGTGATTACCAAATTGCATGAGTTCATCATCGACCCAGGCGTTAAAGTCACCCAGAACCATCAATCTGGGCGACTCAAACACCATGTCGACAATGAAGTCTGCTACTTCCAGTAAGAATCGCTTCCCATCCCTGGGTGGATGGTAGATGAGAACGATTTGAGCGCCTACACCTGCTACCACTGTATACTCAAAGGACTCAACCTTTCCAGCTACTACATTCGTGAGGCCCGGTTCAATCTTGAAACAGACTACAACCCCCCCACCCCTGCAATCCAATCTCGGGCGGTGTATCACCGAGTACCCAGCCAGAGTCATAGCCTCCAAAGTGGGGCTAGGATTTTCATCCAGCTAGGTCTTGGTGATGCAAGCCAAGTCCACTGAACCAACAAGATCAGCAATAATGCCAGTCTTATTCCTGATGGACCTGGCATTGCACAATACCGCCCGAGTTGGATGAACCTCGGAGGCTGTTGGGCCCATCTGCCTACTGAACTCAGTAGAGCCCTTGGGTATGGGCACCAGGCATGGTGAGCCATGACCTGGATTCCATTTTTCCCCAGGGCACCTTCTGGATCTAACTACCCTAATTCACGGCCCCCCTCGTCCATCCTCCCTTGTTCGCAGTCCCTCACCCTCCTCCCTCTCCTACGATTAATTCCCAGTGCTCTACAGCACTGATACAACTCATATTGGAGAGGGGGAGAATAAAAAGGGCAGAGGGCATGAAGAGAGGAGGATGAATAGTGCATCACCGTGGGGATTAAAGGCCAACACATGCTGCTACTGAACAATTAAAACCAAACAATAAGCACTTACAGTAAATCACCCAAAGTAATTAAAAAAAAAAAAAAAAAACTTAACAAGGAAATCAAATCTGGGCCAGGCTAGAGGGCAACTAAGATCCTCCTTAGACTTAAAATAAATATAAAGGGTTCTCTCACCACCCAAATTAAACAAAAAACAGATAAATACATATAAAATAAAATAAAATTATTTACCGCCCCAGCTCTCTCACAACCAGAGGAAGAAAAAAAAATCAATAAAGAAAGTAAAAAGAAAAAGAAAGAAAGTAGTTGTAAGGCCCTCCCCAAATCTGAGGCTTACTTCTAAGGTTCCTCCATCCTCCTCAGCATGAATCTCCTCCCTCCAGTCCCTGGGAATGATGCACTTGGTACTGGCATGGCAGTGGAGCCCTCTGTCAGGATCTCTGGTGGGATGGGGACTTACCAGAGCTCCACAGTGTCAATCTTCGGCCATTGCCACCCATCACTCTCTGTCCTTGGGCCCATCCAGTGTTCCTGGGGCTGAGGCAGAGGCAAGAACACAGCAGTGGCATGTTCAGTTCCCCAAATCCAGAAGAAGTATCGGGCTGAGGAACGGGAACAGGAGACTCGTGGCAGCATTTTGGGTTGCCGTGCATGTGCAGATGCACATTATTCGAGCTGGAGCTCCAGTAGCTACATCAGGCAGTGCGCCCATTTCAAGAGAGTATCCAGGCTCCAGTACTGTAATCAGAGCCAGGATTAAAAGTTAAAACTGCCACAGGAGCAGTTTACAGGGGTCCCAGCCCAGGGCAAGCAATGGGTTGGGAACTGCAAAAAAAGGCACATGCGCATGTGCACCAACAGGGAGAGTGGCTACAATGACTGCCTCCGTAGTCCAAAGCTCCCGACTCTGCAACAAGCTAAGTTCCCAGAAACATGAACACACTCCTGGCCCCAGAACTGCAAGTGGGGCCAGAAATGATAAAATAACTTTGGGGGACTTTTAACCAAAGTCATTTAGATGTAAGCACTGAGGTGGTGGTGCTTCTCTTAACTAAAGTCCATTCAGTCAGAGAAAATTGAAGAGAGCACTCACCCTTCACACAAGGAGTGCAAAATGCAGTTTCTCAGTTCAAAGCAGACTTCATTTTATTGTATAGCCATATGTCCTTAGTATCTCACACGCTGAAAGCAGTAGATGGTGCAGATACACCACCCCTTACATTTCACCCCTCCACATAGGGGTTTCTTCAGAGGATAACAAAGTGTGAAAACAGGTGATTATTTATACAGCTTGTCCACCAATCGGAATGTAGTTTAACATTTATACAATACAGCAAAAGTGAATAAACTTCCTGTCACAATAACAGCATCAAAAACATCAAATTAACACTGAAGTCATGAGAAGTCCATGTTCACCAAGATTTATGTATAAATGATTGGTAGATGGGCTGTGTAAATGATCACCTATTCACACATCTTGTCATCCTCTGAAGAAACCCCTATGGGGGGGGTGAAACATAAGAGGTGGTGCAGCTGCACTATCTGATAGCTGCTTCCAGTGTGTGAGCTGATAACGGTCTATGGCTATGCAATAAACAAAAATCTGCTTTGAAATGAGAAATTGCATTTTGCATTCCTTGTGCGAGAGGTGAGTGCTCTGTTCGACTTAAGGGACATTTATTAAAGTGGCAGCAAGCTGCCAGAGGGGGAACTGTATAATATAAACAACGATGGCAGCCCCCATGCTGGAAGAGATAACTGAGCACCAAAGAAAGGGCATCAAAGGTAGAATACAGTTTGCCCATGAATTTCAGTGAATCACAGAGCAGCTCAAGACAGTCATTTTTCCTGTGAACAAGCCTGGCCAATCAGGCATCAAGTTTCAGCCTGCATAAAAGGGATTGTTTCTTCAAAGTTCTTGGCAGCTGAGTCAGCCCTCAGGAAGAGAGAACAGTGTGGCAAGGCATTAGCTGGTGTGCCACAGTCTGTCCAGGCTTGGCCTGCCTGGCTGATTCAGAAGTACTGGGGTTCCAGAGTAAATTGTGAGTGAGAGAAGAAGACTTCGGCAAAACTTTTATTTAAAAGGCAAGTTGGAGCTGGGGTTTTCCTGGTCCTCCACAGACTTTCCCCTGTGGGGGATCAGTTCCTCCAGCATCTCCAGTTCTTCATCTAGGTCCCAAACCTCAATGAGATAAGCTGAAAAGTGAAGTGGAGAAAAGCCACCAGCAGTCTGAGGAAGCCAGTGTCCCAGCCAGGAGTACCACATCCAGTTAGCTTTTCCAGCAGCCTGTACCTGAGGTAGCATTCAAAACATCAGAACCATGAATAGAACCCAGGGCATGACCTTGCAACAGGGCAGAAAGTTATTGTGTCACGAGTTACGGGCGAAGTCCTGGGCAGGACTATACCAGTGAGAACAGCCCAGGCAGAAGACCTGTTGAGACCATCTTGCCACAAAATCCCATTTGGATTACAAACAGAGGCCCTTTTTCAAGTGTTGTACCAGTTTAACATTAGTGTTCAGCAAGACTGTTTAAAAGTATTTTTCTCGAAACTGTTTAAAGCATGCCACCACGCTCCACCCTTAAAGCATGCCACTGAGCTTCACCCTGTTAGCAGCACCAGTGTCCCCAGTGAGGTAACTATTGCATCCATTGAGAGACCTCTCTCTACCATAGCCTTTGGGGGGAATTAAGTCAGGTGTACCCACATTGGGGTTTGAGGACTGCCAGGGGATGGGCAAAGTGTTGAACTGAATTGGTTAATGTCTGTAACTGCACAGAGTATAGCCCTACTGCCACCCCCATCGATCCATTTTACCCTTGCTGATCCTCATTCTTTCTACACCCTCCCTTTTAAACATATTACTTGTTTTAAATTGCATTTTATCGTTTGGATTTGTCATTGCATACTGTCACTTGCTTTGGGGAGGGACTGATTAGGCAGTTTATGCATTGTTTCCTGGGGGGTGATAACCTTGTGTTTCAGCAGCTAAGTACCACATATTACTGCCTCAGGTGATGGCACCATGACACATTATGTCAGGGGTAAACTCTGAGTGCCACAGTACAGCAACCACTTATACAGTGAATTTAGCAATAGTATAAGCAGCCACCAGGGGTTCAGTTAATTTATTTTTAGTGGAAGTTTAAAACTGCCATGAGTCAAAATCCGGAAGTCATTCCAATTTTTGGGAAGTCAAAATACTTCCAGGATTCCAGTGGTAGAATTCAATATTCTAGGAAGGACCAGTTTATGGATGTTAATTCAATACATTAGTGGTAAAATACAATTTTTTTTCAGAAAAATACCTCATTACTGACTTCCAACACTACAATTTGGAAGTCATCTAATTTTTAGTTTTACATCTGGAAGTCAATGACTTCCTTCCCTTTTATTTTGGAAGTTTTTGCAAGTCAAATACTCCAATAATGGAGTAAACTGAACCTCTGGCAGCCATTAAGTACAGCCAAACCAGGTACTCAGGAATCAGTATTTGAGTTGAATTTTATAAGGACGGGAAGCAACTGTTCATTTAATTTTCTGAGAGCCCACAGACTTCTAGTCTTGTTATTGTCATAGTGAGTGGAACAGGGGAAATAATTTTTAAATGCTGATCAGAAAGAAGCACAAATGTATAGAATGCATAAATGACTACAGAGGAAGCTAGTTTGCAATTTGTGGAGTTTCTATAAACATACATGCAATCAAGTGCCTCAACCCCACTACAAAGCATCATGGGTATGCAAATCCATGAGTGGATTTAAGCTACAATAGGGTGTGCATTATAGGATTTTAATGCATGCCCCAGGGTTGTAGTAGGGCACGAGGCTGAAGATCAGGTGTGCTTACACCACTGGGAAGAGCATTCAGATCCTATGATGCACACCTTGGTAGGGGTTACTCTGCTTATAAAATGACTCTAAGTAGTTTTGGGGGGGAGGAAAATGAGATTTGGCATCTGACTGTGCGCCTGTGCATTTATAGAGATTTATGCTTGTCCAGGTGACATCCCTCAGTCAATGGTCTACAGTCTGGCAGAATTTTTTTTTTTATTGTTTTATTGGCCAGCCTGATATGGTCTGTTTGTCTGCCAGCCTGCCATGCTCCTCTGGGCGCCAAATTGTCTGTCTCAACTATTATAGACTTAGTGTGCTGTGTAGGATCAATAGCACAGAGTGGCTGCATGTCATAGCATTATATAATAAGATGAACCACAGCATGGGTTCATCTTTCGGTAGATCGTATCAGAGGAACCTAGTTGAATTCTACGACTGGGTCACAAGTTCTCTGGACCAGGAGAAGCCAGTAGATGTCTTGTACCTGGACTTCACCAAGGCTTTTGACTTGATGCAGCACTGTGGACTGTTGGAGAAGCTGAGGAGCTTGGGGTTGGGGGAGAAGATACTAGGGTTGATTGGGAATTGGTTAACGGATAGGCACCAGCGGGTGGTGGTTGGGGTAGAGGTCTCATCTCTCAGAAGGGTCATTAGTGGGATCCAACAGGGATCGGTATTGGGGCTGGTCCTATTTAATGCGTTCATCTCAGACAACGGGGTTGGAGTTAGGAGCAGGTTGAGTCTGTTCACAGATGACTCCAAACTGGGAGCAGCGGTAGACTCTGAAGAGGGAAGTAGGATTCTGCAAGAGGACTTGGAGATACTTGAAAGGTGGTCACACACTTGACAGCTGGAAATTCAAACAGGGACAGCCAGCTATAGCAAGCCCCCTAAATTCGCTGGAGTAATGAAGCAGCAGTAATGGCCCGGTAGATTACGTGTGCAGTAACAGTAGCGTAGCAGTAGTGGTAACGGACCAGGACAAAACAATCCAGTACACACTACAGGAATCACCCTGATACCATTTTCACACTTCGGCACACTCCAACTGCTGCAGTTTACTCCAACTTCAACTCAGAGAGACAAACCGCATAGTCAAGAAATTCGGAAATTCAAAGACAAACAGCTAGGAGACCAGGCAAATCCATAGAAATTGCGTGCAATACAGATACACAAATAAGTCCATCAAATCTATGATAATATGACCAAAAACTCTAAAATGAACTCTAAAAATAAAGAAAATATGAATAAAAACTTGCTAAAAACATAACTAAAATGCTAAGCTACCAGAGCAACCAACGACAATCACAGCCTGGTGGCCATAAGAATTGAAAGAGAACCGAAAATAATGCAAACTGAGAATCCAGAGGCCCCACAGCATACAGGTGAGAAAGTTAGTGGAGGAGTGCTGATTTCCCTCTAGGGAGTCCTCCAGGGTCAGTGATGGCTCCCTCCAGGTTTCACGGTGCAGCAGGAGGAGAGCAGGCTAGGCCATAGGGCAGAGCTACTGGGGAGTCAGAAGAAGCCCTCCACCTATCCTGTCAATGCTGTAACTCTAAGGAAAGGTTACGTATGCATTCTGAACATGACCTGCCTGGCATGTGACCATACCCAGGAAGGCTCAAGAAAGTTCACCCTTTATGAGCTGGAGTCAAGAGTAGATTGCAAGGAATCCTGGGGAGAGGTATCCCCATTAAATTCCTCTAAGGGGAAGGTAACAGTAGCCTCCATGTAGCATTAGAGGGTGGTTAGCTGTAAGAATATAGTGCTAAGCCCCCTCGCTGGGTGCAGCCCTGGAATCCTGTCCAATGACCTGCCTTCACTAGTGTATGCTTCTGTGACTTCCAGACCTGACTACTGCAACACTGTTTACCTCAGGGTAAAGGAAGGGGTTCTGTGTCGCCTGCAGCTAGTGTAGAATGTAGTGGCCAGGCTGCTGATGGGCCTTTCAAGGTCTTGCAATGTGACTTCGGTCCTGTGTGACCTACATTGGCTGCCAGTGAAATGAAGAATTACCTTCAAAGTTGGTTTACTGACCTATGAAATCCTTTATGGACTGGGTCCTGGCTACCTGAATAACCTCCTGACTCCCTACCACACCCAGCCATGGCTGGATTAACATGTATGCAAATGATGCCATGGTGTAGGGCCCTGTGGTTCAGGAGGGCTCCCACCATCCACTCTCACTCTTCTTATTCTTTCCCTACTGTGTGACGGGACCACCACACCATGGCTGCTGACCAGCCAAATTGCCCCCCCCCCAAAAAAAAGCACTGCACTGCCCCTGGTTACTCTTGTCCTGTCAGTCAGTCAGTGTGTCAGCCAGCCCAGTGCCAGTGATTTCCAACCCGATCTCACTACTGGTGCGGCCACTGAGAGCAAGCCTTTTGGCTCTGTCTCCACCTCTGATCAACCCTGACTCCACCACACAACCAATCACTGTCCATGAGGTCCTCCGGAGGTGTGGCTACTGGGGAGCGGGAATCAGTGGCAGTGTGCATGCGTGCATTGCGTCAGGGTCAAGCGTGTGGAGTGACCATGCTAAAACTGCTGCGAAATCAATGGACTTGATGAGGAGGCATCTGAGATGAGACTAGAGAGAGAGGGGAGCTAACCTAGACCTGTGTCCTGTCCGGAGTCCTGAGTGCCAGTGCCAGGAGCCGAAGGAGCATTGATGTCATCGTCGTGGACCATGTCCATCTCTCGAGAAGATACAGACAGTCACACAAGTGAAGTCTCAACTTTCAAGGCCAGCAGAGAGCCAGACTCGGGGGGGGGGGGAGTAGAGAGACTAAGCATGCAGGCCGTGGTGCAGAGAGATGAAACACGGAGTTGGATTCGGCTTGCAGTATCACGTGCTGCTGTGGTGTTTTCAGGTGCTCAGTGCTGACTGTTGTGCGGTGTTGTGAGGGGATGAGCTGAGAAGGAGTCCTACGGTGCCGCTGGACCCAGTGGGCCAAATCGTCACAATTGCTTGTCGCTGCCACTGCCTGCGGAGTGATCTTCTTGAGAGTGAGGGTCACAGTCTCACAGACAGTCTAATCATCAAGAGGACTACGGGACGGAGTCACAACATCTCAGGCCAACCAACCAAGGGAGAAAAGGAGTTATGTGTTGTTTTTTTACTAAAAGGTATGAGCTCCCACTCCACCTCCCAGTTTTTACACCTGGCCTGCTCCAACCTCTTTGTTTGCCCTGACTACCCTGCCCTGTATTATGTTATGGGAGGAGCAACAAACGTTATTTCCCCATCGAGCTTAAAAGTGTCACAACATCCTGGGCTTACCAGGATTCTTTTTTGTTGCAGCTGGAGGCGCCGCTCCTCCTGCCTGTGGTTCTCGCAGCAATTCCCCTTTTTGCATGCTTTGTGGTGCCTCCAGCTGCTGGTTCACTAGTTTATCCTGCTGCTCTTCTGGCAGCTTCTTTCTCCTGCTGACCCTAGGTCTGGGGCTGTCCGCTACCCATGGTGATGTGTCCCGCCATTTCCTCCTTTCTCCCTGTCTTCACCCATTACAGTCCCAATTCTGCGCAGTGCTTTATTCAGCCACCCTGCCCTATTAGCTCTTTCATGCTTGCTTCCTCCTTCTAGTGCCGCCTCTACCCCCGCTGCTCTTGCTCTGGGGTGCGCATTGCTCTCCTCCTTCGGAGGCCCTCTTCATCCCGGCCACCCTCCTTTCTGGTATCTCCTCCCCTTCCCTAAACCCGCACTTTCAGTAGTCTCTCACAGCTGTGTGACCCATTCCCTAGCCCTCCCGTTGTCTGCATTCCAAGTGCTCCTCCAGTTTCTCCTTGCTGCTCTGTGCCATTCTTTAGCTCCGGATCATTCCTCATCCTATGAGTCTCTCACTTCATTGACTGTTTCTCCAGTGCTCATTCCCCCACCCTCTGCTCTCCACTGCTGTCATTCTTCACCGATAGCACCATTAGACTCCTGTCAGGAGTGAAACCTGATGTATGCTTCTTGGACGTCTTGCCTGGCACCTGCTACATTCGTTTATGTCAGCAATACAGTTTTACTTTATTCAAATTGTAAGACCTTTTAGGGTTTGCCCAGTGCATGTCGATTATTCTTTACTGTCAGAATGGATATAATACTGTATTCAATTTCTTCCTCCGGGCACTTTCGAGCCAAAAAACTCCCAAGGTGTGCAATTAGGACGCAGTCACTGTATTTGCTATTTTATGTCGATATCCTACTGTAACCCTTTCCCCCAGATTTCACCGTGTAATTAGCCTTTTCTGGGCAACAATATAGTATTGATGGGGGGCGTCAGGCAGTGTATGTGTGAAAAATGTCATGGGGTTGTGTAGATAACAACTGAGAACTATGCCTGAAGTCACTATCGTTGGTGCTTAGTTCCATTATTCCTAAGGGCTGAGCCTTCACTGCCTCTAATTATCCCTGTTATATTGATGTGCAGAATGAGACAAAAATGTGACCAGCTTTCAAAGGCTAAAGTTCACTTTACATGGCTTCCTGATGCTGTGTCTTCTCTAATCTGCTTGGAGCTTTCGACTTTCCTCATGGGTAGCTCTTTGAGGTTTGGGATTCTGTTTCTGGTATTGCAGCTCCTGCTCTCTTGTCTCATTCCCGTTGTGATTGCATTTTTCCTTTGGCTCTTTATCATACCTCGTTCGGCTGCTATGTTCATACCTCTTGAGCACTTGCCTCCTGACTTAGGGAATGGGCTTCAATTATTCAGGGACAAATGCCCCAAATCGGGGACCCCTCTTGAAACCTCATACTGTTCCCTCAGGCTGCTGTCCGGTTGGGGGGCTCGTGTTAAGCTGCATTTTTCTGATGTCCGAGTCTGTAAATTTCCTGTTTTCCATTTATTTGTGATATTGATCCTCACTGTTCTATTTAAAACATGTTATTTTGAGGGACGGAGGATACTTTGTAGTGACATCTGGCTGTCCCTGATAATCTGGGACAGTTATGGGGTCTGGCTATGTATGTCTACTTTTCTTCTTTCCATTGCGCCAGGGACATATTGTGCTTCCCTGCTATTGGGATCTGCCAATCTCTTTATTACAAAAAAAAAAAAAAAGGGTTTCCCGGGCTCCTGTTTGAGCTGTTTTCTACCCATATTGCATTATCAAACTTCCTCTGCTAGGCTTCCATACTCTGCTGGCTGCCTTTCTAAGCCTGCTTGCACAGTCCTTCCTGGTTGATTTTCTCCCAGTCTAGTCCAAGTCCATCTGAATTTCCTGAGAAGGCTTCCTGCTCGCTTTCTGGCAAGTTCTCCTCCTGCTCTGGAGGTGGAGCCGTAAGCCATATCCGATCAGCTTTAGTCTCTTCGTGCCCTGCATACTACTCCTCTGTCTTCGTCCTTTTCAGTCCTCCCTATCATGACTCATCTTCTTCTTCTTCCTCCGCCTTGACATCCTCCAGTTCTCCTCCCATGTCAGCCATCCTGGATTCGATTCACTCAAGGCCTGCTTTTGTTCTCTTTTCTTGGCATTCCTCCGACTTGTCTCCTGCAGTTCTTATCTCGTACTGGCCATCAAGGATTCCCTCCATGCACGGCCATCCTTGTTATGGGTCCTATGCCACCTCATCAACCCATGGTCCTCCTGCCATGTGTATTTCGGTCATGGCTTTGTTCAGTATTCTCTCATCTATTCCATCCCTGCTCGGCCATCAGGATTTAATCCACTCATGGAGTCATTCCTCATCATCCATCTGCTCAGTGACCCACTGCCCTCATGCCGCATGTCTCAGGTTCCTGATTCCTTATCTCATGCCAGCTGCCTTTTCTCATACCACCCATCAGGATTTGATCCACTCATGGTGTTGCTCCTCTTCGCCCGTCGTACACTGATTCCCTGCTTCATCGATTCACTTGTATCTCCGCTCAGGGTCATGCCTTCCTGTCCTTCACCCTTGGCCATGGACTGGCTGGTGGCTCTCCACCATCATTCAGGTTTCCTTCCCGTTTCTTTATGAATCTGCCTCTGTTCGAGGAGCTTCCTTCATCACGTCGCTCTATTCGTTTCCAGATCTACCTCCTTTTGAGGGCTCTAATTGGTCACATTGCTCTGTCTGGCCTATCTCCCCTCTAGTTCACATATCCTTCGGTCCCAGACATGCCTTCTTAGCCTCTGAGCATATATCTTTTCGAAGAACCTCATCACTTGCATCACTCTGTTGACTCCTATGATCTCTCATCACTCACGCATCCGGATCTACTCGTTCATATCACATGTTCATACCTTATCCGCCTCAGTGTCTACTTCCTCACCTTCCTCAACTTGGTGTCCCTCTCAATTGATCTTATGCTCCCTGATTCAAGTTTCTTGCCGCCCCAACTGGTGGCTGCTGTGGTACTGGCTCCTCGGGCCACTGTGCGGCTCTGCACCACCCAGCGCGCCAGCTCCCTAACCAACCTGTTTCGAATCCTTGGGGTGTTCCACCAGGCCACCTCTCTGATCTTTCCGTCCACACAGCTTGCCAGCTTTTGGATGCTGCCCCTATTTCCTTCCCCTTTAGCTTCCTTCTCATCCTGCAATGCTAGAAACTGAATGCTACTGCCTGCATCCTTCTGTGTTATCCTCTGTACTAGTCTCCCTTGGGAGTCTGTCTAATACTGCACTGCAGGTCTAACCCTTCTTAGTTTCCTGTCTCTCACCTAGTAGACTGCTCCACATGCTGCTTCTTGCCTTCTGCATATCTTGGTGCTTTCTGATGTTTTCCCCTTTTCTCCACCTCCCCCCCCCCCGCGGATATGCCTTGTAGTTCTTCTCGCATTCACCAGCTTCAACAGGTATGTATGCTTCCCCTGTCTATTCCTTTTCAGACGTTTTGCCCATGTTTCTCCTTAACCTTCTCTTTCCTAGGTACGATAATTTGTATATCTGCAGTGTTTTGTATGGTTCTCGTTCCCTCTTCAGCCAATTGCTTGGTTATCCCATGCTCATATAATTCCTTTAACTCTGAGCCTCATTTTTTCCTACCTCGCTTTCCCCATCAACTACTACTGCTTCAGCGTGCCCTCATTCTGCTCCCTCTCCTTGGCTCTTTCAGCAAACTCCGTAGTCCTGGTTTCATTCCAGTCATGGCTTCTATCTCATCGTGCCATGATTTATCAGTTCGTTTGCTTTGCCATTCATCTCATCTGGCTTCCATGGCTGATTCCTTTTGACCTTCTGCCGACCCGGGCCTCCATGTCATCTCATCCAGCTTGCCTTCCTGCCCCCTTGAGGAGCCTTCCTCCTTCACGGAGTCTACCTGATCCCTGTCATCTGCCATCGATCCCTTCATATGTGATCCTTCGTCTCCTTAGCCCCTCAGCTCTGTGCTGCCTGATCTCGACCTGCTTATCTAATTCAAATCTCTCTGTCAGTATACCTTGGCATGGTTCGCTGCCATGTCTGTGCTATTCCCTTGCTCCATCTGGCCATATCTATCATGGATTATACACTGCCTAATCTGACTCACCCCATGAAGTTCTCATCCCTTACCAGCTAGGTCCTATGCTACCCTATTGACCTCCCTATTGGCCTTCATCCTTTCACACCTCTCTTCCAGTACCTGCTTTCATGGCATCAATCCCTCATTGTTCCTCATCCGTTTCTGTTACCTTCCTCAGCATATCACTTATTCTAGTTCTGACCGTCGTAGATTCTTTCCACTCATGGCTTCCCTCCTCATCATTCATCATCTGATTTGTCTCCTCGTGATTGTCGTCCTGTGCTTCTCTTCTGATTCGCATACCCTTTAGTTCTTGAACTGCTGTATTAGCCTCGGAGTCTGCCTCCTTTCGAGGAGCATCATGGTTCGAGTCGCTTCATGATGCACAATACCTTTGTTCGGGTTGTTTTATCCATTCCTTCCTGTCTCCTCTTCTTCCGCTTCCATACCAGCTCTTCAAGATTCAATCCCTTCATGGCCTACTGTGGATATTTCTTTTTGGGCATACCTATCAAAACTCCTATAACACCTATCAACCACGGCCATCATGCCATATATGTAAAGTTCATAACTCCAGCCATATCGAGTTCATAAATCCAGCCATCATTCACTCAGCATTACCGCAAAGCTTATCTATTTACATCACTTACTCTAACATTCCTATCATTCAATTCTGTACTACCTCATCGACTACCACATCAGGATCTAATTGTTCAGGGTCTGATCGTTTACATCATATAATCAAGCATGCCTCTTCAACCCCAGTGTCTGCTCACTTGAACCTCTCAATCAAGCACACTGCTCCATCAAGCCAGTCTACAGTATTATTTGTCTCCTCATCGGCACATCTGGAATATCCTCGTGAGCACATCTTTATACCCCTTGCTGCTCTGACTCCTACATGGATTTACTCCCTCCTATCCTTGCTCCCAGATCTACTATCTCTGATTGACTACTCAAGCATATCTTCCTTGGGTCCAGCAAGGTTTATCTAGTTTCATCATTCCCTCGACCATACCATCATTGACTCTGATGCTACTCATTGACCACAACAACAGGATCTAATTGTTCACATTGCATAATCATGCTTTATCGACCTCAATGTCTACTTCCTCGCATCACTCAATTGATCATACCTATTATTGGATCTTATGCTACCTCATTGACCTGCCGACCTCCTGCGGTGATCATCACCATCATTAGTCATTGTTGTCTCATGTTCGTATCCAATCTGGTGCAGCCTCATGTTCCATCTTTGATCTGTGTTTTCTTTTAGGGATGTTCCCTATTCCATCATCATCCTCCCTACTCATATTCCTCTAGTTACTGAACCCTTTATTTAAAGATATACATCCTGAAATCAAACTTCGTCAGCCTGGAAGGAAGGCAACCTGGGCCTTGGATCCCCAGAGGTTTCCTCTTCAAAGGGGGTTTTTCCTCTCCTTCATGCCAATGGTCATAATTTTAGTTGGAGTTAGTGCTTTCTTCTCACTAGTTAGTTAGGTTCCGGTGTTGGATGGAGGCGGACGGTGGCATGGCTTTCCCCTCTCTCCTCAGGAAGTTAGCCCTTCTTCTCACAGAATTCATTCATCATCCTTGCCTCTTCAGAGTTTGACATTTTTGGGTATTCTTTTTGGGCTTCTTCCTAACTTACCTTTAGCCGACTCATTCATTCCCGGCACCTGTAGGGGGGGATCCCTCCTCTAGGGTTCCTTGCGTTGTAACCCTACAGGGTGGTATCCCACAGATAGAGGTGGAAAGCCACTAAACAAATCAAGCTACACAAACATCATCTCATATTATCTCATTTAGTTACGTAAGCATACATCAAATGGGAGGGCTTTAAGCTCGTGGTTCAATGGGCGGAGCAACAAATGTCACTCACCCATTGAACTTAAAAGCATCACAACATCCTGGGCTTACCAGTATTCTTTTTTGCTGCCCACCATCCACCTCTCCTCCTCCAGCGGCCCATCTCTCTTCCGCATGGGCTTCCTCCTAACCTACCTTTAGCTGACTCATTCATTCCCGGCACCTGTAGGGGGGAACCCTCCTCTAGGGTTCCTAGCATTGTAACCCTGCAGGGTGGTATATCCCACAGATAGAGAGGTGGAAAGCCACAAAGCAAATCTAGTTACACAAGCATCATCTCATATTATCTCATTTAGTTGCATAAGTACATCGAAATTATGTTATTAGTAGTTACTGTATTGCACTGAAAAAAAAAAGACTAATTAATTGCATCAGAAATAAAAGAAAACTAAATGGCATTATGGTAGTAAAGAAAGGTAAATTCAGGCTGCTAAAGAAACACACAAGGGTGATTATTATATTGCAGTTGGCTTGCAAACATTGATTTTCAGAGGTTCAGCTGTTTCTTGTTTAGAGGGCTTAGCTGCTTGTCGTTTTGTTTGGTCATGTTTTAGTTCTTCTTGCTTGACATCCTGCAGCATGTATGAATATGTCTGTTTACTAAATGGTAACAAAATATAGTTTGAGAACATTTATTTTGAAGGGGTGTCACAGGTATCACGTCACCATACTGTTTATAACATTCATGATCATTTTGAGGTCATGTAAAGATGCCCGCTAATCTAGTATAATCATAACCATGTTTGAAAAAAGAGGGATTTCAATAAGCTTATAAGTGCTATACGAATCTGATGGATTTTTTTTGATTGGGTGACGAAAGAAATAAACCGGGGGGGGGGGGCAGTGGGCATTGCCTGCCTCAGTTTCAGCAAGGCCTTTAACACTGGCCCACATAAAAGGCTGATTAACAAAATGGGTAGTCTAGGCATGGGGCACAAGGTGGTAAACTGGGTTAGGAACTGGCTAATGATGGACAGAAAGCAGAGGGTGGTGGTAAATGGATCCAATCCAGGGAGATGGAGGGGGGTGATGACCAGCAGGGTACCTCAGAGATTAGTCCTTGGGCCAGTCCTGTTTAATCATGTCTTCATTAGTGACATTGTGGTAGGGCTGAAGGAAAAGGTCTGCCTGTTTGCAGATGACACCAACATCTGTAACAGGGTGGATACTCCAGACAGGATGGAGAGAATGAGGATGGACCAAGGGAAGCTAGAAAAATGGTCTGAGATGTAGAGGTTCAATTTAAGAAAATGCAAAATAATGCACCTGGGATGAGGGAACCCTGGGGAGAGCTACAGGATGGGGGGTTGCTGATGATCACCAAGAAAGAAAGGGACCTGGCTAGGGGTTATCATTTTGGACGACCTAAAGGTGTCTAAGCAGAGTACAAAGGCTACAGGGAGGTCCAGTGGCATGCTGGGGTGCATAGGCAGGGGTATCAGTAGCAGAAGGTGGGAGGTGGTGATGCCATTGTACAAACACTCATAAGGCCTCATCTAAAGTACTGCATGCAATTCTGGAGGCCGTGGAACAGTGGGGTGTTGGCATTTAGGGGCCCCCCGGGCCACAAAATATGACTTGGAGTAGGGCCCCCACATCTATTAATCTGGGCCTGCCCAAGACCCTTAACCTGTTAGAGGGCCAACAGGCAGGGGTAATAGCCCCGTTAGAAGGCCTGCTGTAGGGCTGAGGTGCTAGGGGATTGTTGGTATTATTTCTAGGCTCTCTTGCCAATAAACTAAGCATTTTGCTTTTTGGAAAAAGCAACCACAAGTGCGGAGTCTTCTTTTAATTTGATTTTTATGAGTCTGCAGCTCTACTCGTGCACCACAGAGTTCTGTGCGCCCCTTTATTTGGACTTCATGGAGTAGTAGCACACTGGCACATGACGCCTGGGCTACATAAAGAAAAAAAAAGATTAAAAAATGCATAGAATAACCTGTTTTAGTTCATTTTTTTTAAATGGGGTAGGTATACATATAAAATTAAAGTTATTTTTCACTGTTTTGGCCAGTAGGTGCTGCTGGTGAATAGCACTGCCATGCTGGCTCTGTTTGTTGCTCTCCAGGAGCAAGTGTTTGCTTCTCACCCCCCTCCACAAACACACAGACAATGACATGAAGCAGTATAGCTGGGAGAATTATTTTTTTTTGTTCCCTTAAGATTTTTACTATGCATTATGAGGTTCCCCAGCAGCTATGAGAGGGATGTGGAGCAGGTAGAATTTCAAGCCTTGCACAGGGTCCTTCTTTTGCAAGCCATCGGGATAAGATGGAATGACAGCGAGCTGGACAGTGAGGAAAGGGTATTAAGAGTTGGAAATCTGTATTTATGATGTCTACATGGCACCTCTGTAGTAAGCAGAGTGTTTTACAATAAAAAAGAAACCACAGCTGCTTGCAGCTTTTCTGAGAAATGGATGGCTGAGCGCATGCCCCCACAATGGTGAACTAAAATGTGAAGCCGTTCACAGTGGTGGCTTGAAATAGTTTTGTGGTTTCTATTGTAGTGAGTGTCACAAACAACTCAGCAGGTCAGGCCCTCTGCTTCCACAGTGCCAACCTCCGGGCGCAGTCTTGTGAACAGGAAACAGAAACAGGGTAACCCTCCTGTCTGTTTTGTGGGTTCAAATCAACCTTTGGTCTCAGTTCTGGAGGGATTCAAACTGTGAACCTCTTGCTAGCGTACTCAATGTACAGGCTCAGATAATTCTGCTATTCAGGTGGTCAGATATCTTTTGCCTATGGGCACCTAACCAGGTGTACAAAATGAACCTTAAAAACACTAATAAAGACCTCAGATTACTCTTACTTTTTCCCAATTTGGTATTACCATATAAGCTTAAGCACAGTGTCAACTTTAACCATCTAAGCTTCACTTACAAAAAAAAGAAGTTTCAAGGCACACCAGGCAGTTTCTCTTTTAAAATATGTGTTTTTACTTTAAGATAGATAATAATAGGTAAACAGTAAATATAGAACAAAATATCCCATGCATACAATATTAAAAACAAAACAGGTTTAAAAATGCAAAATTTCTACCAACCATTAGACTTATTTATCTAAGGTATTTCTTATAATCTTTCAGTGCTCTTAGATGTTCCTTCTCTCAGTCCAAGTATATGAATGTGTCTCAACGGAAAACAGACTACAGATTAATAATGCTGTGTTTCATCCCTCTTCATGATGTCATCATCTAGCTCCTCCTTTTTCAGGATCTATAAAAAAATATGTATATATATATATATATATATATATATATATATATGTAACCCCCTTGTTACCCGAGGTTACTAAAATCCCAGTAAGACCTAGTGGTAGGCAGGGAAGGCAGCTTGTGAAACTCCAGTTAAATGGATTTCACACTGTCTCACTCTGTTCTCAGTCTCAGCTGAGACTGAGGGATGACATCACCATAGAACTATCGCAGCTGCATGAGCCACAATGGAATCTGCAGCAGGGAGCTGGAGTAGAAATTTGGGAGGTTTGAACAGTAGTCTGTAGGTGTTTTGGAGCTTGCTGAGAGGGCGGCACAGCAGCTCTGTGTAGGCTCTTGGAGCCTCAGCCCTGATATAGGGCTACATTCTAGGAAATAGGTGTGTGTTTCCACCTTAAGAGAGACACAAAAGCAGTTTGTAAGTGGTGGAGACTGCTGATTCGGGTCTCAGTGCCCCCTCCTTCCGGGGATGGGGGCAGGAAAGGGTTTCCTGCATATTCCAGGGGCAACCCCCTGGTTCTGCTACTAGTGGAGAAGCTGCCTATTTGTTCAAGAGTTTTTGGGAAACAAGAAGATTTGTGAATCGCCTGTGGGGCACCTGTAACCGGAGGGTGAGTTTCTGCTCTTCCTAAAGGGCCTATATTTTTCACCCTGGGACTTGTGTGATAGTGGGGATTGGGCTACTGAAATAGTGGGAGGCCTAGAGTAATAGGCTTAGCCAAAAAGTAAAAGTATGTTCAAGTCCAGCACTTATGGGAAGTCAAGACATGTAGAGGAGATGTGACATACGTCTACCCAGTAATCTACATTGCTAAGCTTTCAGTAAAAGAGTTGTTTAGTTTCCAGAGAAATGGCTGGGTATGGATTGTGGGAGCTGGAGGTGGGAGACCCCCCCCCCCGTCTTTAGTGACCAGGTCCACCTCTACGGATTTGCTCTGTGGATTTCTACTTTGCCTCATGCACTTGGCCAGTGATGAGGGAAGTACCCATACATGGTATTGGAAGGAAAATTCCCTCTAGGAGTCGAAGGCTCTAAGGTGGTTTGGGGAGCCACAACAGGAAAATTGGTTCATTTCCTAAAATGGACCGCGGATCAAGTGGCCAGCGGGGGAGCCGGGCCAGTGGGGAAAACCCAAGTAGTGTACAAGTCTGGCTGTGTACCCAAAGTTGTGTGCAAGTCTGGGCTGTGTGCCTGGTGGGTTCAGAGCCTGAGGGCTGGAAATAGTGATGAAGTGTTTTGTTGACTCTAATCTGCATTACCAGGAATGTAGCCCCATGGGGGTCCGTCTATGCTTTGTTTGTTCAGCTTCTATGTGAATAAAAGCCACACTGTAGAATCCCATTCCTGGTTCTGGACCTTACAGTTATTGCTTCCTGTGTTCGGATTTACTTGGGTGCCCCTGTACAGAGTAGCCAAACCTAGGCCCCCTGTGCCGAGTAACCTTATCCTCCCCGAACCCAGTCCCCACCAGATACTGCTGTCAGCTTCAACAGCATGCCACCTGTCATTTTGCTAAAAGGCAGGGGTGAGGGGTTACAAAAATGGAGGCACCGCTTTGGATTTTATTCTGGGAGGAAGGTGCTTGGGCAAGGGGGCTAGCATTTTGGCTATCTGGCAGAGGGTAGCCCAAAAGCTGAAGCAATTTACTAAGTGTGTCGCTGTGTGCTGTGGATCTTATGCTGCTGTTTAAATTGCCAACTGTTTACCAAGGATAAGTAAAGCCAAAGAGTGTGCCCTTGTCCTGCATCAATTGTTTACAGCGTTTTTGCCTACTTTTAAAATGAACTGTGGTAAAGAAAAGTGAGGAAGACTAGAGGTAGCAACAGGAAAATTGTGCCCTGGACGTTGGAAATGCTTTCTGAATGAACTGAGAGACTTGCAGTGTTAATGGCTACAGTGTGGGAACCACGTAGCAGTAAGATCTGTAATGTAACTTACATGCTTGAGGGAACATAGAGTGGTAAATGACATCTGAATGTTTAATGTGTGTACCAGAGGTTCCCTGATACATAAATCGTCCTCTTAACTTTTTCCATCAAGGTAGCTACACCAACACACTGATCCATTCACCCTTGCATAAGGACAGTCCTCATCCCAGTACTATATATGTTGACATTCGTAAAGAAGTGCCAATATTTTTCATATATTTTCACAGTTTTTAAATATTAAAAGTCCTAATAAAATAAATGAATGTTAACAGAAGGAAATGGGATCTTGTGGTTAGATTGCTGAACTGTGAACTGAGAAATCCCAGCTCGAATCTCATCACAGCCACTGACACTATATGTGACCCTAAGCAAGTCACTTGACCGCCCAATGCTTCCAGTCCCTCCCAGATGTAAAACTGGGAAGAAGCAGGACCCTTGGCAAGCTGGGTGCTGCCACCTCTTGATAAGGCTATCCTGAGTAAACAAATAGCGAAAAAAATACCTGCAAAAAAAAAAAAAAAAATCTGTGTCCAAATCATTTAGTTCTCAAATCCTCTTCTTATATATTTTCACTTAGAAAAAGGGTAAGAGAATCCTAGCTTTCTGATTGGCTAGGACACTGATTTTAGTGGGCGGGTATTTTTGAATAGAGACCACTGAAAAACAAGTTCCCATTTGGGGTACCCCATTACTTAGGGTATCATGACACTCTCCCCACCCCCGAATTTTGAAACTTGCCTGCTGCCATTTTTTTCCACTTGTTACACGAGAGACTTGCTCCCCCCATACCCACTTGGTACTACCGGCCGAGTGGTTACATTTTTCACACAGTTTTGTCAATGTTTTTCCCTTTGGAAAAGAAACCCCAAATACAGCTTTTTCTACCTGAAAGTAGTAGCTCTGGTATGTCGGTTGCTCAGCGTTGCTCTGACATAGGTCAGCTCACCTTCACTGTACCCCCCCCTTGCCCAGAACACCAAAGCCAACAGAAACACAATAATGTGTTTTTTTTCTAAATAAAAAGTGCTTTCCTCAATCAAACTGTAGATTCCGATTGTGCTCAGTCTGTCCTACCACATCAACTGTAGTGTCCTCCACATGATAACATTGTGAATTACCCCCCAATTAGGCTAATCACCATTGACCCCACAGTTACAAAACTTATTTCTCTCACGGATCTCTCTCTAAATCAAAGTACCTCTCTTCTTCTCCTCTACATTTCTTGATGATCAGGCAGCAGTTTTTCCAAACCTCAGAACAGATATGCCAGTCTCCGGAACCTCCCATTCATTAAACTCCAGGTAACACTTGGGGGAAGAAAATCTCAACCTAAAAAACAAAAGCCTTGAACAAATAAATAAACAAACCAAGAATAAAAAACAATGGTATTTTAAGACTCTTAAGCCCTATGTGAGTGTGTATGTGTGTGTGTGGGGGGTATGATGGGTGACCATGACAACCATCTGCCAAGTTAGATCTATGGAGGCTCAAGCAAGACAAAAGTCCCCAGTTCAAAATAGAAATACAACAGTGTAAAGCAGGTGGAGGAACTATTTTATTACAAAATAACACTTTAACATGTAAACATAAAAAATATTTTTTATTCAAACATTTGTAATACATTGCCCATTTTCTAAGCACACTAATACCCTCCAGGGTGGGCTGTAATGGGGCATACCAGACCTTCCAGGGGCTATAAGGCCTTCTGCCTGTGGCATCGGGCCTCATTACGCCTCTGGGTGGTCCGGTATTCCCCAATGCGTCCACCCTGTCTGGTATTATTGCTAACATAGAAATTGAATATTTGTGCCATATACTGTATGTGTGGCTCATTGGCTTTTTGGGTACCTTGGAATCAGGATAAGACAAACAAATCACGAAATTCAGAATGTGGACAACAAACATCCAGCAATGGAAAACCAACCTGCAAAAGGTGAGAAAGCACAATATTTAAAACCATGTAGCACAACAGAGCTACAGTAGCATTTTATTTTCAGTGTTTGGGCGGGGGTGCTTCTGCACCATTTGATGGATGGTTGTGAATGAAGAGTGAAGTGCTGTGAGGTTAAATGGCTTGTTTAGAGTCAAACAGTAAGCTAGCATCTGTGCTGAGATTAAAAACTGGGATGTACTGGACCAAACTGCCTGCAGTGGCTTCTTTTGCTCTGGCAGATTTTTAGTTTTGATAATTATTAAAGAATGCTATATTGGCTCCCTGAAACTTTTTTTTTGTCCCAAAACATTGCAGTACTCAACTGTAACTAAATGTTATTGAGCATCTGAAGGGGGCAGTTTCTTATCCCAACCTCAATGTGCTGGGAACCTGCTATCCCCGGCTATTCTCCTGCCTTGCCAGGCCATCCTCATCTAGAGCAGCTCCTGCTACATTTCACATTCAGCCCATTCCTCCTCCTCTTTGTCTTTCAAATCACCTTATTAAAAATTCACAAACCCTGAATAATTTGTATTGCTGCCAGGGTGCTGATTAATAGATATACATCACCCACTCAGGCCTGTAATAGCATTACTGTGCCTCACATGGCACAGCTGACTCTGCGGCACCAGTGCCCTGAACATGAGAGCAGTGGGCTATGTGCCCTTGCTGCTGAAAAAAGTCCTTAATATCCAGAGAAATCCCACGTAATACAGCTTTTGCTTTCACTAGGTCCTGAGGAAACAGCTAGCCTATTACAGTTTTCCACTTATGGGCAATATATTCTTCTCTGTTAATACAAAAACTGTCCTTTATAATGCAAAGCATTCTGCCCCACTGACGTTTGTCTTTTTTAAAGCACCTATCCTTCTTCCCTCTATTCTGATATGCATTAACAGTGCACCTAAAACCTGCTGCCATCCTCAGACTGCCCCCCGTATCTCAACCTTCTCTCATAGCACACCTATATCATGCCTCTCTAGCCAGCTTTTCTTTGCAGGGCATGCAACCTGCCTACCCTTCTGTATTCAGATTCCCAGCCTTCATTTACAGGGCACCTACTGTACACCCTGCCTCTCTATATACCAGTCTTCATTTACAGTCAGCAACACTGACATCCTGCCCCTCTATATACCAGCCTTCATTTACAGTCAGCAACACTGACATCCTGCTCCTCTGTATTGCAGCCTTCATTTAGAGGGCACCTACAGCACACCTTGCTCCTCTATAAACCAGCCCTCGTTTACAGGGCACCTACTGTACACCCTGCCCGTCTATATACCAGCCTTCATTTACAGTCAGCAACACTGACATCCTGCTCCTCTGTATTGTAGCCTTCATTTACAGGGCACCTACAGTACACACTGCTCCTCTATATACCAGCCTTCATTTACAGGGCACCTACAGTACACCTTGCTCCTCTATATACCAGCCTTTATTTACAGAGTACTTACAGTACATCCTGCTCCTCTATATACCAGCCTTCATTTACAGGGCACCTACAGTACACCCTGCTCCTCTATATTACCAGCCTTCATTTACAGGGCACCTACAGTACACCCTGCTCCTCTATATACCAGCCTTCGTTTACAGGGCACCTACTGTACACCCTGCTCCTCTACATACAAGCCTTCATTTACAGGGCACTTACTGTACACCCTGCTCCTCTATATACCAGCCTTCATTTACAGTCAGCAACACTGACATCTTGCTCCTCTGTACTGTAGCCTTCATTTACAGGGCACCTACAGTACACCCTGCTCCTCTATATACCAGCCTTCATTTACAGTCAGAAATGCTGACATCCTGCTCCTCTGTATTGCAGCCTTCATTTATAGGGCACCTACAGTACATCACACCCCTCTATATCCCAGCCTTTATTTTCTTTTTCATATGTCTTTGTTCCCTGGTGGACAGGGCTGGGCTACTCAGTCCAGTCCCACCCACCCTCAGCTGGCTACTGCCTCCCCATGTACTTATCCAGATCCATTGACCCCCCCCAACCCCACAATCCCCCCATGGTGGGTGCAGGAAGGGGAGGGCCATACTCCCCACTCCTGGAGCTTATTATCCAGTGTGGATTGGTGGCTGGGTGGTGGCATGGGTCAGGACAGGCAGGCAGGACTTCATGGAGCCCAAATCTGCAGTTTTTTCTGTGTTCTTCCTGTGCCTGCTGCCACAGTGGCACATAGGCATGTGTGAGTGGAGGCATGCACACGGTGCAGAATTGCAGCTCCTCCCTTTATGACACTTGGATGCTGGCACTGCCTCCCAGGCCGCCACATAGGGGCAGCCAAGGGCCAAGATGGCATACTTCCCACCCCGAGAGAGGAGAGCTGTCCTCCAGATGCTCGATCCTCTCCTTCCCTGGCTGACCCTCAGTGAACTGAGCTCATTCCCAAACTGGGGCTGTCAGCATGGCAGGATGTAAGGCACACAGCACCTCATCCCTCCACACCACTGGGCCTGGCCATACTCCAGCTTTCACTTAAGCAGCATTTACATCCTGCTAATCTGTATCCCAGCCTTCATTTAAGTGGCACCTTATCCTGCCCCTTCATATTGCAGCCTTTCTTTGCAGGGCACCCACAAACTACCCTCCATATACCAACCTTCATTTACAGAGTACTTACTATAATCTAGCCCCTCTAAATCCCAGCCTTAATTTAAGCATCACTTATGTCCTGCTCCCCCAACCCGTATCGCAGCCTTCATTTACAGGATGCCACTTTGCAGGGTACCTACATACTGCTTCTCTGTGTCCCAGCCTTCCTTTACATGGTACCCATATCATGCCCCTCAGTATACCAGTTTTCATTTACAGGACACCAACATACTGCCCCTCTGTGTCACAGCCTTCCTTTATATTCATCCACGTCCTGCCTTTCTATATACCAGTCTTCCTTTGCAAGGTACTTACATACTGCCTCTCTGTGCCCTGGCCTTCCTTTACAAAGAACCTACAGTGCATCCTGCCCCTCTGTATATCAGTCTTCTTCACATGGCATACACAGAATACTTCTCTGTGCCTTGGTCTTCCTTTACAGGGCACCTTTGCTTCTCTGTTTACCACAAAAAATATGAGCCGAACATGCAAACAGTTTGGGTCAGGTGTACTGGAAACAAATCTGACATGAAGAAAAACACAGGACAGTGCAGTACATTGAAGTGAATGCAAAGCACCACACCATCCCAAGACTTTGAGTCACAATGACTTTTTTGGGAGGGGACCCTCTGGTGAAGAGTCATTTTGACTTGAAGCACTGGGATGGGTTGTTGGTTTGCCCTCACTTCAATCAAATACTTTTTGGACACTTCAGTCTTAGAGTGTCATTGTCCCTGATGGCACTGTTCTGTGTTTTTCTCTCTGTATACTCCCTTTGTTTACAGGGCTTGCACCTCTGTATACCAGCATTCCTTTACAGGGCACTTACATGAACCTTATAAAAAAGGTAATAGGACCGACTGTACCAACTATAGACCTATTAGCCTAACGTCAGTCCCAGGGAAGTTGATCGAATCTATTCTTACAGATCAAGTAAATGAGCACATAAATGTGAATGGGCAGAAAGATACTGAACAGCATGGGTTTGTGTCGGGTAGGTCTTGTGTGACAAATTTATTATGCTTTTATGAAAAACTTTCAACAGCATTGGATCAGGGGACACCAGTGGACTGTTTTGACATGGATTTTGCAAAGGCCTTCAATAAAGTCCCACTCAGTCACATAGTGCAAAGTCTTAGTGAGCTTCTAATATGCCACAGAATCATAAAATGGATAGCAGGGTAGCAGAGAGGGAGAACCCAGAGGGTGAGTATAAATGGATACTATTCCGACCAGATGCCAGTGACTAGCGGAATGCTACAGGGATCAGTGTTGGGACCAGTTTTGTTCCAAATATTCATATCTAGTATGGGAAAGGGAATATCCAACTGGCTGAGTAAATATGCAGATGACACGAAACTAGCAGGGTGGGTGAGTAATGAGGATGAGATATCTACTATGCAAAGTAACTTCAATAGTATTTATGAATGGACAACACAGAAAGGTATGCACTTCAACACTGATAAATGCTGTGTCATACATTTGGGTAGGCAGAACCTAAGGGGTACATACTTTTTCAGAGATGAGCCACTATGCGGTCAAACCAAGAAAGGGACCTAGGTATAATGATGAATAAAAATCTCAAATACAACACCCATTGTAATAAATAAATAATAAAAGCAAAAAAGGTACTATGGGCCATCAAACATAATTTTAGAAGTAGGGATAAACAAGTTATTATGCCACTGTATAGACCATATGTTAGACCCTTACTGAACTATGGCAGACCAGTATGGGGACCAATTAAAAAGGACTGTATAAAGAGGATTGAAAGTGTACAGAGACACACAACTAAACTGATCCATAATTTAAAGACTGTACCATACAATAGTCACCTTGATGCACTAAACATTATGTCCCTTGAAGCTAGAAGAATAAGGGGAGATATGTTGCTGTGCTTTGATACAGTCCAGGATGCTTACTTATTAAATTAATTGAATATGGAATTTAAATGTGAAAAAGCAACTTTTCGAGGACACCCTTTACAGTTCAGACTAAAAAAATACAGGACAAATAATAGGAAGGCCTTCTACACTCAGAGGGTGGTGGCTCCCAGGAATAGTCTGCCTGTCGATGTTATAGTAAACAAGAACAAACACCAGTTCAAGAGTAGACTGGATGCCTACCTGGCCAAAGGAAATGTGCTGACTTATTATGGGTAATGTGATAGGAGCCATTATGGGCTAACCACCTCTCAGTGCTCCTTACACCTTAATATGAATATGAACCTTACATTGTGTCACTCTGTATCCCAGCCTTCATTTAGGGGTGCCTACAGCCTTCCCCTCTGTATTCCACCCATCACTTATAGAGTGCTTATAGCTTGCCCCTCTGTATCCCAGCTTCCTTTATGGATATGTACATACTTACTTCTGTGTGTCCCATTCTTGCTTTATATGGTATCTACATCCTGCCTTGCTAGATTCTAAATGTCATTTAGTTATTTATTTATTTTGCTATTTCACTCTAGAGCTGCTTCATTCAGTTGGACAACTTCCAAGCATCATCCCACCTTTTCGGTCTCTTAACCCCACTACCACCTCTTATCATAGACTTGCTCCTCTTTATCGGTGTCTTTGTGGGCCTCCCTAATTCTCACAGGACAGTCAGGTTCTGGGTGGTGGGGTGGGCAGCTGACTTTGAGGGGCATGAGGCTGGTGGCATCCTGCTGCAACACATATTTATCCAATTTTCTCCTTTGCCCACTATGGACAACAATACAGCTGGCTCGGTGATGCACAGGCACACACAAAGCATGCCCTGCCCACCCGGGCCTGTTAGCATCTCCCCTCCACTTGCTATAGCTTCAGCTGTACTGCCATCTGGAAGAGGAGGGTATCCTTTGGAACACTCTGATCTTTTCCCCCTGGCCAGTCACTGAAGTCCCAAGCTCATTCCTGACCCTGTGTCAATTGCTTAATGAGTGACAGCCCTGCCACTGTGCAGATGGACTGGCATTCCTAACCTTCCTTTCTTACCCCAGGAATCCATCAGTATATAGTTACAAGCTGCAACCAGTCCACCGGATTGAGTTAACCATAAAATAGAACTTATGCTAATTATGGAATTTAGAATTAGAATCAAGTTCAAACTTTGCACTGTTGTCACCCTGCCTAACTGCCTAACATCAGATTTGCTTCTCCTTCTGAAGGGGAGCAGTTGTCCAGAAGTATTGTGCAGCTCAGTTTTTCTGGTTTGCTGAACAGTTTAGCAATTATATATTTTTTTTAATGTTACTTAATTTAGTTATTTTTGATATTCTGCATTAGTTAGGGTGTTAGTTTAAATTTAGTGTATATTTTTGTGATTTCTGCAGTTCCCAATCAGTTCCCTGGAACCAGACAAGGCTGTTGGTCAGCCCGGCTCCTTCCTTTGGGGACCCACTTTACTGTCATTTCTAATCATTAAATTATACTGTTTTTCTTGCTAATTTAAGTTTTTTGGTGGTTTTGGAGCCAGGAGGCAACAACACTTGGACAACACTTGGTTCCATTACAGAGGGAACTGAGCTGAGCTGAACTTTCTGTTTAATTATTGGGATTTTGACACTTTACCTCAGCCTCTGTTAATTTGAGATAAGCTCTAAGGTAAACAACATAGCAGTTCTGGGCTTGTAGTGTATACTGTATGCTGTCATTGACAGTTCAGTCAGCAGGTAGTCATGGAGGTGTGAGGAGGGCTGTGCTGCTCACCGACCAGCAGCCATGCTGGGGAGAGGGAATAGGGGTGGTATGTGATTACCAGAGTAGGTGGGGAGTTGGGGGATGTGTAGGGGTTGTGGGACAACAGATGGACCAGACACCGAACTTCAGGTTCAACACACAATCTCTGTGTGATGTTTTTTCAAAATACAGAGATAACCTTCAGAAATGGCATATCCCTTCTTCAATACATCAGTTTGCAGCAACAGACTATGCAAGTCTTTCCTCTGCACTTGGTCAGCACCTACTAACTCACTGATCTACTGATCTAACTTTTCAGTTGAGATTCAGCTTCCCCATATTTGTCTTGTTTGCTTGGGTGATGAGGGATCAAATAAAAAAAAATCAAAACAACCTAAAGATAAAGAACCTCAGTGAAGAAGCACTGAAGCAAGGGTTACCCCAAAGGGCATTGGCAACAAGCCAAGTTTCAAAGCAACATCACACATACTCCCCAAAATGCAAAGCATTATGGGATGTATATGCAAATCACCATGACATTTCAGACTGGCTCAGTTTACAGCAGGAATGCATGGTAGCAATTTACATGCATTTAACAACACAACAGGTTTTTTCCTGATATCTCTACCCCGGTAACTTAATTTCTATAATCAGTCATCTAGTACTTTTTACCTTTATCAAAAACACCTAGTGCCAGTGCCATGGTATTTTCAACATTTACAGGTTTCATACACAAGATATATATGGTACATCAAGGTATTTTATGACATAGTGCTATTGCATACTAAATCAAACAATGAGGAACACAGCCTGTTGTTTTACATCAGCTTGGAGGTCACAACAATAACCTCCCCTGTATGAGTACCTGAGAGGGAAAAGGAAAATTAAAGAGGACACTATAGCATAGTCAAGAAAGAGGAGGGGGGGTGCCCTGAGGTGGCCAACCTTATGGACTAGAAATTGTAAAGGATAGATTAGGCTAAGAAATAGAGGAACTGTTGCAACAGATTTAATAAAAGGTCAGTCCTCAAGAGTGGCAGGATCTCCCAGTCACAGAAGACCACTACACTATGGAAAGATATTAATTTTCATATCAAGTGGGAGATCGGGCAAGGGGGTGGGACCTTACACTATGGAAAATATTTGTCCTATGAATGGGGGGGGGATCAGGGGATCGGTCAACGGGGTGGAACCCTTCGCTCTGGTACTTATTTTTTTATTCTCGGGTGGGCGATTGGGGACTGAGGTGGGACCCTACACTATAGAAAAGGTTTTAATTTTTACACTACAGTGCAGCAATTGGTGGTGGGGAGGGGGGATAGACACTATGCAATGGAAAAAAGGGGTATATTTATATTACGATGCAGTGATCAGTGGTTGGGAGAGACACTATGCTATGGAAGAAGGGGTATATTTTTTATAGTGCAGTGATCAGTGGCAGGGGGAGGGACACTATGCTACAGAAAAGGGGGTATATTTTTATTACAGTGCAGCAATTGGTACTGGGTAAGGGGAAGGACATTATGGAATATTATTGTTATCATTAACGAGTGGGGGATTATACATACAAATGTACATATGAACATATGAAATTGCCAGAAGAAATAGGCCACTTGGTTTATCAAGTCTGCTCGAGTGCATAGCTAGCCCCCTTACTTTGCAGCTGCCTCACCCCTGACCCCCCTTCCCAATTACCCCCCTTCACCCTGTCCCATCCCCTCTTGAAACTAGCCCCACTATCTTACAGGATACCACCTCCTCCAGCAGAGCATTCCATACTTTTACCACCCTCTCTGTGAAAAAGTGCTTCCTCATTTTCCTCATATATCTACCTCCCTCCACTCTAAGGCTATGTCCTCTCGTGTCCCTCCCCTTCTTTAGCTTGAATATCCCCTCAGTACCAGTCTTGTATCCTCTTTAAGTATTTGAAGGTCTCAATCATATCCACCATCTCTTCTCATCTCCAGGGAGTACATGTTCAACTCCTTCAGCCTCTCCTCGTACGGCCTATCTTGCAATCCCTGGATCATCTTTGTCACCCTTTATTGCACCCCTTCCAGTAATTACACATCCTTTTTCAGGTATGGACACCAGAACTGCACACCATACTTCAGGTGTAACCTGACCAGTGACCTGTAGAGGGGCAGGATTACTTCCTTGCTCCTGGAGGAGATGCCCTTCACAATACATCCCAGCACCCTGTTGGCCTTCACTGCTGCCCTTCTGCACTGCTCCATATTGTTCATATTCCTCATTACTACCACCCCTAGATCCTTGTCCTTCTCAGTGGTATCAAGCTGCACCCCTCCCAGCTGGTAACCCTTTCCTGGGTTCTTTACACCAAAGTGCATTACTTTGCACTTTTTCACATTGAGCCCCAACTGCCACGCTTCCAACCACTTCACCAGCTTGGGCAGATCATCCTGCAGCTCTTGCCAGCCTGCTACAACTGCCTCCAACTTGGTGTCATCAGTGAACAGACTGATCTTATTTTTAACACCCAGTGAGATGTCTGCAATGTAAATCCCAAATAGCACTGCTCCCAGCAGCAATCCCTGCAGCACCCTGCTCGTCACAGCCCTTGGAGATGAGTGCCCCCCAACACACACACACTACAACCCTCTGCTGTCTCCTCTGCAGCCAATTCTTGATCCATTTAACTATCTTAGCCCCCACCCCCCTGTATCTCAACTTACCACCCAGCCTCCCATAGGGCACCAAATCAAAGGCCTTGCCAAAGTCTAAATAAATGACATCCACAGCATGGCCCCCGTCCAGCTCCTCGTAACCCACTCCTAATACTTTGCTAGGTTTAGTCTGACATGATCTTCCAGAAACAAACCCATGTTGATGGGCGTCCTGGAGCCCATTGTCTTCTAGAAAGGGCACCAGCCTCTCCTTGAGTACTGTCACCATCAGCTTCCCCACAATAGATGTTAGGCTTACCGGTCTGTAATTACCCTGCTCATCTTTTGGTCCACTTTTATAGATGAACACCATGTGGGTCATCCTCAAGTCCTGTGGCACACACCCTGTGTCCGGGGAGGTATTGAATAGATCTGCTAGTGGTCCAGCCAGGACCTCTGCCAATTCCTTCAGCACCCTGGGGTGTATGCCGTCTGGACCCTGTGCCTTATCCACCCTCAGAGCTCTTAGACCTTCCAATATCTTCCTTCTGTGATCACCCCATACATTACTCCCTCTCTCCCCTGCCCATCCTCCCCACCCCCCTGTGGTAATTGCCTGCCCTTCTCCTTCGAGAATACAGAGCAGAAGTACTCATTTAGTACTTCTGCCTGTTCCACCCCTTTTTCTGCCCACTCCCATTCTTCTTGATCCTCACTATCAGGTCTTTGCAGCTCCTTTTCTCCTGTATGTATCTGAAGAAGTCGTTTTCCCCGTCCTTGATGCCCTGCGCAAGCCTCAGCTTCCTGGAAGCTTTAGTTGCCCTGACTGCCCTGGTAACTTCCTTGGACTTCTACACATACTCCTCCCTATCCTCCCTCTTCCCTGTTTTCCTGTATCTCCTAAATGCTGCTTTTTTAGCTCTGACCATTTCCAAGACCTCTCTGCTCATCCAGCTCAGTTTCTTATCCCTTCCCTTCTTACTCTATGCTTTGGCACATATCTTAGTGGCCTCCACAAGTCCCAATTTGATTTTTTCCCATTTCTGGTTCACATCCCAGTGTGGTTGAATTCCTTTCAGGTGCCACCCACCATGATTTCCTTCATCCTACCAAAATCAGCTTGTCTGAAGTCAATCACCTGGGGTCTTTGTGCACACCACTTCCCTGCTCATGTTAAGTATGAACCACACCAAGTGGTGGTCGATCCCAGCCAGTGGGTCCTCCACCCCCACTTCTCTTACAGGCTCCCAGTTGGTCAATACTAGATCTAGTATATTTACCAATTTATTCGTCTCAATTACCATCTATGCCAGGAAGCAGTCCTGGAAGGCATCCAGGAGAATCTTCTCCCTAGCACTCGATTTGGCTGGGGTACCCCAATCCACTCCCAGTAGACTGAAGTCCCCCACAATCAAAGTGTTACCTTTCCCACACACCTCTCTGATTTGCTCTGCCAGCTCCCTGTCCTGGTCCTCCCTTTGAGCTGGTGGTCTGTATATCACCCCCATCCTGAGAATCATATTCTTTGTGTCCTGAAACTGCATCCACAAGGCCTCCATCCTACCCTCCTCCTTCTCTGGGGACTGGGATACCCTCAGAGAAGTCCACATATACCCCTACCTCCTCACACAACTTTCCCAGTTCTTCGAACCTCGCCTTACCACCTCTACCATTTCACCCACTAAGTCATTCGTACCTACATGTACCACCACATGTGGTTTGTGCCTTCCTCTCTTTGCACACTTGAGAAAAGCCCATCATGCCTTATCCGCTGTCAACCCAGGTACTGACTCTACCCATATACAACTGTGTCTTTCCCCTTTACTCCCCTATCTGATCCCTTTTAGCATAGACTATCCCAGTACTAGTACGCTCCCCTCACCATTGCCCTTCTCTCTCCTTGTCCCCTTCACTGTTCCCACCCTGACCGTCCATCCTACCCTGCACTTTTGCGTCACTAACTATACCCACTACATCACCCTTAGCCCCCCCCGTCTTGTCGCCTCCCCAGGATCAGGTGATCGGGGACCGGGGTGGGACCCTACACTATGGAAAACTATTTTTGTTACTAACGGGTGGGACATCATAAAATCAGGAACCAGGGAGGGACCGTACAGTCTGGAATAAACAATTTTTTTACAGTGTGGACGGCGATCGGCAGGGTGGGGACCACTAGACACCAGGGATTTGGCGGATTCACAATTTATAACTTCTCCTTGTTTGTTTTTTTTTAGTGCAATTTGCACTTAAAAAAAACAACAAACCAAGATGAAGTTGAAATGGTGAACTTTCATTAAAGAGGGACAACTTCACAAAGTGACTCACAGAGGCAAATTTGGTGACTTCACCTAAAATTCAGCTGTGAAGTAAACCTTCACTGCATCTCTAGATCTAAATGTGTGCAAATTGCACAGCTAATAAAAGCTCCCTTTGAGCCTATGGCTACTGCCAGTATTAAATATGTCACTTGGAAAACAATATTCCTAGTGGCTATAACAACTGCTGAGAGGGTGTGCTTCTTATCCTGTTTTTATAGCTACAGCAAGACAGCTGCAGGTCTAATCAAAAATCTGGAATATGTTTTTCGTCTGCTTTTAATTGATTACTATTTGCAAACTCTCATTAAAACATGTTGGTAGCTACTTAGCTAGTTTCAATGCTCACAGCTTCCCCTAGCTGTAGAAACAAATCTAACATTAGGCAGTTAGGGGGAAGGTGACCACAGTACAGATTTTGAACTTGATTCTAATTCTAAGTTCCATTATTAGCATATGTTCTATCTCTGGAGGAACTCAATCCAGTGGACTGATTGCAGTTTGTGAATACTATTGATGGATACTACTGATGGATATGAAGATTGTCGTGGAAAAAATATATGTTCTTACACTTTAGTTTAAAATCATACTCAGGACCACTGCATAGTAAAAAGAACGGTTTATTACATATGCATATGGGAGTCTGCTTCCAAAAATCGTGCAAGGCTCCCTGAGTTTCATTAGTCAATCACTTTTATACACTTATTATCAAGGCGTTGTTAGGCGTCCTCTTATCTTGAAAATTACCGACATTGCAGTGTTAACCAATCATGAATTAGAAAACATGTTGATTCCAATGTAACAGAAAAGCATACTGATACCACCATCTGGGGTACATTTCCACTGTTTATTTCATCTCTTTTCCCAATACTTTACGCTACATATGCCTGGGTCCGTCTGACCTGGGTAACAGTGAGTTTCACTCACACACATTAACCAGCGTACAGCATGCCCACATGCTGTTATCTTATATTCTGCCTGAGCTTGTTTTGCAGGCTGGTACAACCAGTTCTGCCCAGTTTTATCTTGCTTTCTGTTCCTACAAATGTACCTCAAGTAACCTCAGTATGATACCAGACATTTCTACTACATCCATTATGACTTTGTTACAGCATGGCCTACAAAGCAAGCATATATTCAGGGCATATAATAGCAAATAGAGTTATAGTTTTATGAACTCAGAAATTTCTACTACAAGATTGCAGTGGTCGCTTGGACTTGCATCTACTTTTCTTAAGCCATCAACTCACTCTGTCTCGTCTCTCTACAGTCAGCAGCTTCTTTTAAACAAAGCTAAGTAAACCTATGATAAAACACACTGTTTTCTAACTTTTTCAATGGAGAGTGCCTTATTTTAAATCTCTGCAAGCACATCATTTATCACTATTTTCAGTGCTCGGTCATACTATATTACAGGACAAAAAGTGAATGTGCTTGTTCGGTAAGAGTCTGAAAGTACCAGGATAAACCAGATAAGTTTCAGTATGAAATATAGGAATGTAAAGATATCACTATGACGTATAGGAACATGGAGATATCATTATGACATATTGGAACATGAAGATGTCAGTGATATGTCCACTGTCTGCCTCAAATAGTACGTTTTATCTCTGCAGATATTCCACAATATATGTTGTATAAATAGGGGATATGACATGGTCTGACTGAAGATATCATATTTATCTTCATGAGAGGCCAATGATATCATGACATCTCACAAGTGACAAAGCCATGAGTGAGCTATCTTGTCATTGGCCTCGAGCGAAGATAAATATCATATCTTCAGTCAGGCCATGTCATGTTCTGCTTATACAGCATATGTTTTGGGCTCTCAGACCATTCTGTTCCCCACAGAACCCACTCTCAAACCCTCTTCCCACCCACACAGAAACCTGTAATCTTAATGTATCCCTCACCCCGCCTTTCTAACAAAACGACAGGTGGCATGCTGTTGAAGCTGACAGCAGTACCTGGTGGGGACTGGGTTCGGAGAGGATGAGGTTACTCAGCACATGGGAGCCTAGGTTTGGCTACTCTGGGCAGGGGGCACCCAAGTAAATCCGAAGACAGGAAGCAATAACTGTAATGTCCAGAACCAGGAATGGGATTCTTCAGTGTGGCTTTTATTCACATCCTAGCTGAACAGACAAAGCATAGATGGACCCCCAAGGGGCTACATTTCCTGGTAATGCAGATCAGAGACAACAGAACACTTTATCACTATTTCCAGCCCTCAGGCTCTAAACCCACCAGGCATACAGCCCGGACTTGCACGCAGCTTTGGGTACACAGCCCACTCTGTACACACTTGGGTTTTCCCCATTGGCCCAGTTCTCTACCGGCCACTTGATCCACAGTCCATTTGAGGAATGAAACAATTATCCTGTTGTGGCTCCCCAAACCACACTAGAGTCTGCAACTCTTAGAGAGAATTTTCCTTACAATCCCACATCTGGGTACTTCTCCCATCACTGGCCAAGTGCCTGAGGCAAAGTAGAAACCACATAAGAAATCCGAGGTGGACCTGGTCACTAAAGATGGGGGGCCACCACCTCCAGCTCCCACAGCCCATACCCGCCATGTTCTGAAACTGAACAATTCCTGTACTGAACTTTTAAATGTAGATTATGGGTAGACGCCTGTCACATCACCTCTACATATTATTTGCATCCCAAAACAAACTTGGAACTTAAAACTACTTTTACTTTGCTTAGCCCATTTCTCTAGGCTTCCCAATATTTAGTAGTTCAATCCCCACATTGTCACACAAGTCCCAGGGTGAAAACATAGGCCCTTTTAGCCAGAGCATACACTCACCCTTATGTTGCAGGTGCCCCACAGGCGACTCACAAATCTTCTTTTCTCCCAAATAAATACTGGAACGAACAGGCAGCTTTTCCTCCACAAGCAGAGCTAGGGAATTGCCCCAGGAATCTGCAGGGAATCCTTCTCATCCCCCCCCCCGGAGGGAGGGGGCACTGAGACCCAAAAACAGCAGTCTCCACCACTTCAGTACTCTTCTGTGTCTCTCTTTAAGGTGGAGACACACACCCTATTACTTAAAAGTAGCCCTCTGTCAGGGCTGAGGCTCCTAGAGCCTTCACTGAGCTGCTTTCTAAGCAAGCTCCCAACTCACACTCCACTCACTGAAGACAAACTGTAGACTCTGACTTTAAAACTCCCAGCATTCTATCTCACACCCTCTGCTGCAGATTCCAATGTGGCTCATGCAGCTGCGAAAGTTCTATTGGTGATGTCATCCCTCAGTGTCAGCTGAGACTGAGAACAGAGTGAGACAGTGTGAAACCCATTTAACTGGAGTTTCGCAAGCTGCCTTCCCTGCCTACCACTAGGTCTTACTGGGATTCTAGTAACCCCGGGTAACAAAGGGGTTACATTAAGATCTGATATTTTTGCACATCTTGCACCACTTGGTGATTGGGGCTGGACTTGATTCATTTCAATGATTTTTGAGGTTGGTTCTTCTGTTTGGCTCTTTATAATGGGGATGGTCTGTGGCTGAATTTCAAAGGAGATGTCCATGTGTCGAGGGACAATCGTTTCCGTGGTGTGGCTGTTTAAGTACGGACTTTCAGTTCTATCACTGTTACTATAATTTGACTGGTTTGTGAGTTGTCTTCGTCGGTCTGAAACCTTTTTTTTTTTTTTCATTTTAAAACCATGAGTGTTTCGTAGAGTGTCTGTGTGGGGATGTGGTTTTATGCTGTGAGGAATGCTTTTTACAGAGGACTTGCATTATTTCATTAGGTGACTGGCACAGCTGTGGGCACTTTTCTGTTTGTGTGAGAGCAACGTGAACTGCTGTCTCACATGGTGCTGTCTTGGTATACCTGAAACTTTTAAACATAGAACATAGAATCTGACGGCAGATTAGGACTGCTCAGCCCACCTAGTTTGCCCATTTCCCTACCTATTGTATATAATCCAGATCCTATATGATCTGTAGCTTACCTTCTCCTTCCTACCACTAGGGTTGCCTTCTGCCTGTCCCAAGCATTCTTGAACTCGCCTATTGTTTTTGCCCCTACGACATCCTCAGGGAGGCTGTTCCATGCATTCGCCACACTTTCTGTGCAAAAATATTTCCTCACATTGCCCCTGAGTCTTCCCCCCTCTAGCCTCATGTTGTGTCCCTTTTTTCTTGCGTATCTCCTTTTCTGAAAGATGCTGCCCTCCCGAACCGTGTTAATCCCCTTGAGGTACTTGAACGTTTCTATCATATCCCCCTTCTCCCTCTTTTCCTCCAGTGTATACATATTGAAAGCCCTCAGTCTCTCCTTGTATGGTTTCTGGTGCAGTCCCTGCACCATTTTCATTGCCCTCCTCTAGACTGCCTCTACCCTGTCTGTGTCCTTCCAGAGATGTGGTCTCCAGAACTGTGCACGGTACTACAGATTAGATCTCACCAACTGTCTGTACAGAGGTATCACCACCTCCTGTTTTCTACTAGTGATGCCTCTTCCTATGCACCTCAGCATCCCATTGGCTTTCCTCACTGCCTTCTCACATTGTTTAGCTACCTTTAGGTCATCTGTTATGACCACCCCAGGTCCCTTTTCAGTTTGGTTGTTCCTAGTACCTCCCCCTCTCCATCGTATATTCCTCCCCTGGGTTTCTGCTACCTAAGTGCATGATTTTGCACTTCTTTGCATTGAATTGGAGCTGCCAGTCTTGACCACTCCTCCAACTTGCCTAAGTCTCTTCCCATTTTCTCCACTCCCTCCAGAGTGTCAACCCTAGTGCAGATCTTACTGTCATCGACAAAGAAGCATACGAACATACGAACATACGAATGTGCCAGCAGAAACAGACCACCAAGTCTAAGTCTGCTCGAATGTGCAGCTAGCACCCCTAGCTTGCAGCTGCACCACCCCCTTCCCTTTGTCATCCAACTGCCACACCCCCACCTCCACCACCCTCACTCTCCCCTGTTCCCTGTCCCATGCCCTTTTGAAGCTGTTCACAGATTTACATGATACCACCCATTCTGGTAGGACGTTCTATTTTGCTACCACCCTCTCATTGAAATAGGGTCTCCTCATTTCCTTCCTAAATCTTCCCCCCTCTATTCTTAGCCCATGCCCTCTGGTGACCCTCCCCCTCCTAAACTTAAAGACCCCAACTGTCCCATCATTATTGATTCCCCTCAGATACTTGAATGTGTCTATCATGTCCCCCCCGTCCCTTCTATCCTCCAGGGTGTACATATTCAGGTCTCCCAGCCTGCTGTCATAGTCTCTCCTCTCCATTCCACATATCATCTTTGTTGCCCTCCTCTGCACCCCTCCAGTAGCCTGATATCACGCTTTAGGTATGGCCTCCAAAACTGCACACAATACTGTAAGTGCGGCCTTACCAGCGACCCGTAGAGGGGCAAGATCATCTCTCTTCACCTGGATGAAAAAACCCTCGCTATGCACCCCAGCATTTTGTTCACTTTTGCAGCCACTCTCCCGCACTGGGCAGTGTTGTTCATGGTCCCTGTTATCAATACCCCTAGGTCCTTCTCTTCCTCAGTGATCCCCAGCTTAACCCCCCCAGCCAGTATTCTCTCCTTGGGTTCTTCACCTCAAAGTGCATAACCTTACACTTCTTTGCATTGAACCCCAGCTGCCACCTCTCTGACCACTCCTCTAGCTTGTGTAGGTCCCCCTGCAGCTTCTTCCATCCTTCCTCTCCATCCACCACTGCTCCGATTTTGGTGTCATCAGCAAACAGACTTACCTTGCTCACCACCCTATGTGCAATGTCTGATATGAAGAGCCCAAACAATACTGGCCCCAACAAAAAGCCCTGTGGCACCCCACTTGTCACCAACCTTGGAGCTGAGAGCTCCACTCTCACCACCACCCGTTGTAGTCTGCCACTCGCCAGCTTGTAATCCAGTTTATCATTTTTTCCCCCACCCCTACACCAGTTAGCTTTCCCCCAAGCTGCCCATGAGGCACCAAATCGAAGGCCTTGCTGAAGTCCAAGTAAAAAACATCCACCACATGACCCTTATCCAGCTCATCTGTCACCCATTCATAATATTGTATGAGGTTGGTTTGACAAGACTTCCCTGAAACAATCCCATGCCTCACATCCTGGAGGCCATTGTCCTCCAGGTATGACACCAGTCTTTCCTTTAGTATCATTTCCATGAGTTTGCACACTATGGAGGTGAGACTTACCGGACAATAATTACCCGGTTCAACCCTTGGCCCACTCTTGTGTAATGGCACTACATGTGCCATCCTCCAGTCCAGTGGCACTAATCCCAACTCCAGTGAGGTGCTGTACAGATCTGCCAGCGGCTCCGCTAACACCTCTGCCATCTCCCTCAGTACCCTGGGGTGGATATCATCCGGCCCTGGTGCCTTGTCTACCTTCAGTGTCCTTAGTCCCTCTAGGACTTTATTTGCCTCAATTCTTCCATCTGTCGCCTCCTCTCCCCCTGTCCCTACCCTTCCAGCCCATTCAGGTAGTGGTCCACCTCTTTTCTTCCATGAACACTGAGCAAAAGTATTCATTCAGTGCTTCTGCCTGCTCTCCCCCCTTTTCCGTCCACTCCCCACTCCTTTTTATCCTCACTATTGTCTCCTTGCACTTCCTTTTCTCCCTGCTGTATCTGAAAAAGTCTTTCTCCCCCCATTAATTCCCTGTGCTAATCTCAGCTCCCTCTGGGCCTTGGTTTCTCTCATTTTTCTGGTCACTTCCCTGGACCATCTTGCATATTTCTCCCTGTCCACTTCCTTCCCCATCCTCCTAAACCTCTGGTGCACCACTCGTTTTCCCTCACCACCTCCACAACCTTGCTGTTCAACCAGAATGGTTTTCTTGCTCTGCTCCTCTTACTCTGTGCCTTGGTACAGGCTTCTGTTGCCTCTGTAACCCCCATTTAATAATATCCCATTTCTGCCCCACGACCATCTCCTGCATTATGCCTTCCAGTTTTCCTTTCAGTACTTCCTGCATCCTCCGAAAGTCTGCCCCCTTGAAGTTTACCACCCAAGTAACTGATTTCTCTGGCTCCCCGCACATCGTGATATTAAACCACACCGTTTGGTGATCACTGTCAGCTAGTGGGTCCTCTACCTTTATTTCCCTCACTGCCTCCCCACTCGACAATACCAGATCTAAAGTGTTCTTTAGCCTAGTAGGTACAGTAACCAATTGTGTCAGGAGACCCTCCAGGATCACGTCCAGGAGCACTTGCTCCCTAGCACTGGAGGTGACCAGAATGCTCCAGTCAACCCCCGGCAAGTTGAAATCCCCCATGATAACCACCTTCCCTTTTCTACATAGCTTTTTGATTTATCCCGCTAACTCCCTTTCAAGCTCCACAGACTGGGACAGCGGCCTGTATACCACCCCAAACCTCAATTTCCTACCCCTTGAGTCTAGGAGCTGCAGCCAGATTGCCTCTGTTCTCCTTTCTTCTCCCTCGTCCCGTGTGCATTTGATCCCGTCCCTCACATAGACTAACATTCCACCCCCTCCCCTCCTTACGGTCCTTCCTGTATAATTTGTATCCTGGGATTGCCAGGTCCCAGTCCTGGTGCTCAGTTGCCCACGTTTCTGTGACAGCTGCAATATCCACCCTCCACACTGCTAAGAGTGCCTGTAGCTCAGTGCATTTTTTTTCTAGGCTTCTTGCATTCAATGAGACCACCATCCATAATGCCCCTTCCCTTTACTAGCCTCCATCTCCTCCCTTCTACTCCCTCCTTTTTTGGCCACCCCCAATTCCTTCCCAGCTAGCCTGGGGGGTAGGCTGTGACTCCATTCTATTGGATCCCTGCCTACCTGCTGTCCACTTGCCACCCCCGCATCTAGTTTAAATTTACCCTTGTCGCAATACGCCTCCCCATTCTTTGCTTTAATACCACCTTCCCCTGCCCATTCAGGTGCAGCCTGTCCCTTGCAAACAGATTGTTATTATCCCAGGTACTGCCCCATACCTTTCCTTCCAGTTCCTCTGCAATGTGACTTATAAATACATTAAAGAGGACTGGCCCAGACATAGGGAGCGGTATCTGCAGAAGGAGAGAGGTGGTGTTGCCATTGTACCGCTTACTTGTGAGACCCCACCTGGAGTGTTGTGTCCAGTTCTGCAGGCCGCACTTCAGAAAGGACATAGACAGGGTACAGGCAGTCCAGAGGTATCTGGTCAAGATCGCCTGGACAGGGGGCATGGCTTGACCGCCGGCATAATGGCAGCCTAAATTAATTGCTCTGTCCTTCACCGGACACAATCTGCAGTCTCCTGATGTGATCTGAGACTCACTCGCCATCTAAATTATGGGGAATATTTAACCAATCCCTACTGATTGCTAAATGATACAATTTTTGTTCTGCAACTGACAGTAACAGCTGGACAAACTGGAGGTATCTAGACGCAGCACCAGACACACTAGGCCATGCAGGCCTTAACCACCAGTCCCGGAGTGCAAGAAGTGGTGACAGGCATATCTTTACTTCCAAAGAGCTGGTAAAAACATCTGGGAAGCACATCCGCTGACTAGAGTCGCTATTATAACCATTGCAGGCAGAGTATGAGGATTTTCATTGCAAATTACCTGAGGAGATGGCAGCATACGACTCACCCCAGACCACTACCACCTCCAGCAGTCTCCAGGAGCCCCCGGACCAGCAAACACAAGTAGGTGACTCTCTCTCTTATATTACCAAAATGTTGAAAGCTCTGCTGACTAGGGTGGATGGGATTAGTGCTGCCCTTACCGGCAATGTTGCAGATGTCCATCGGCTAGAAGATAAAATGCACACAGCCGAACAATGGACAGAGGAGCTAGAAAGGCATCAGGGACTAGTATGGCAATGACTTCAGGACCATTAGGCAAAACTGGCCAAACTATGGGAAAGAGCCAAAGATCAGGAGAATTGGGGACGCTGGAATAATATAAGGATCCTGGTCATCCCTGAGGGTGCAGAGGGCCAGAATATGGAGCGATTTCTTAATGAGCTGATCCCCAAGTTACTGGAAGACCGATGGAGGGGCCCTGTGGAAGTGGAACAGGCACACAGATTGTATGGCAAGGTAGGCTCTACCAATACTCCAGCCAAATCTATCATCGCCTATTTGTTAAGATACTCTGAAAGAACAAATAGAGCTGCGAGAGATCTTGGGAACATTACTTAGATGGGAGTCCGCATATCATTTTATAGGGACTACTCACATGAAGTGGCGGCCTGGTGCAAATTCTTTGCCTCTTTGAAAAAACGTCTGCAGTCTCATGGCTTCAAATATCATTTCTAGGGACTCACCTCTTTGCATGTATCGAAAGATGGCAAGGATATTTTAGCTCAGTATCCACAGGAGGTTGAAAACTGGCTCCCCAGGCACTGTCCCACCATATTAAAAAACACTACATCTCCCAGACATCTCTGGGTCATTGGGGGCAGGAACAGTTTAAGAGGAATGGTGGAAGGGGAAAACTGTTTCCTAGGGACTCCTTTCATGAACGGACCAGTCCCACTGCAAACCAAGCCGAGCTCAAGGGACGGCTAGATTTTTCAGCTTCAAACTCTGCCATGCCAGTTCCCTCCGAACCTACACAAAAGTCTTCAGTGCCTGCCACCAATTCCAACAAGCTACAGCACCATTGCCACCCCAGGCTGAGATCCAGAAGCCATCAGCTCATAGAACCTAGTCAACATTCTGCATCACCTCCCGCTAAGCTTCCAAGGGAGGATTCATCTTCAGATGAGGAAGCGACTGGACCTTCAGCCCAGGACTCTGTCTATATGGACACTGCTGCACCTCTGGACTGGGCGGCCGAACCTCCAGACCCCATGATGTCTACAGATGAAGCCCTTCTTCCAGTCAGGCCAGGACTCAAATCCTTTGCTGAAATTGTGGCTGAGTGCCTGCCACCTTGCAAGAGCACAGACAGCCATTCCAATGGGTCAATGGCCCTGGACCGGAAAGTTGAAGTATAGACACATCGCATGAGGATAAGATATGGACCTTTTGATGTTATCTGATACTTAATTGTTACTGATACAAAACCAGTCATATACTAACTTTAGTTTATGGTCCCACTCCTCACCTCAGGGGATAATGAGGGTCTTGGTATGCCCTTTCCATCTGTTCTCCTCCCTCAGGAAGTCCCTTGCTGGGACACGGGGGGTGGGCTGCGAAGCCGTGCAACACCTTGGTGACGCCCCTTCCCCTGTATGCTGTCTACCTACCCCAGCTAGGGGACTCTACCTTCAGATGCTCAGCGGATGCTCTGGAGTATGGAGGGGGGTAGCTGCCCCCCTTTTATTTGGGCCAGCTTACTTTCTTGTGGGGACTTAACAGCCTTGATCCTGGTGGTGGGGCAAAGGCCCACAAGTCCCAGACTGCTCCATGCCCACTGGGTATCCTCGTTTATTAATGCTTGGATTGTTATGGTTTTTCCATTGTTTCTATCCTCCCTGTTCAGCTGTTGTTACTTATGTTATGTAGGCTACTTTATATACTAGGAAAATGTGTTAGTAGAATAGTATAATGTTAGATTTGACAGTCAGTTAAGGGTTGGGTTCCCCATTCCCTCTCATTTCCCCATGATTCCCACCCCAGATCCCAAGGTTTGGGATCTTCTCCCCCTCTGGATCACCTATCAGTGGTGTAGAGTCCAGGATGGGCCACTTCATGATCGACCCTTCCTATACCCCATTTGGGTGTGTGAGCCAACATAGCTTGGGATCATCAGCACTGCTGGGATTCCCTTTAGGTGCTTAACTCTCCACTCTTTGTGAATCCACCTTAGAATAGTCTCTTCATCTTCTAATTGTATAAGACTGTTTCAGTACTGTTTGCTAAAACTGTGTTTATTTTGTTATTTCTGTATTGAGTACTTATCACATCAGAGGACTCCTTTCACTGCACTTCCTTCAGATCCTGTAACTGACAGGAGAAGTGCACCCCAATCCTCTACTGAGAATCAGGTAATCTCCCACCCTATCCTGCTGGAAGAGTTGGAGGTGAGTGGAATTTAATCATTGGGGTGGACCAATCATGTTAAGTAATACTTAACAGGGTTGAAGGTGTGTCTCCTGGAAGGTTAAGGGCCTTAACCACCTGGTGAAATGCACCAAGGTACTACAGCACCTCTGCTCCCTGTGAGCTAACCTTGTCTTTATTCAGGAGATACATCTCACTGCCAGGATGGTGCAGTGGCTTAAAAAGCTGTGGGCGGGTGGGCAAAGGGTAGGCTAGCTCTGCACCCACCAAATCTAAAGGTATGGCTATATTGCTACATAGAGTTAGCCCCTGGACAGAAGAAGCTGTCAAGACGGACACCCATGGTCGCTGGGTAGCAGTCCACTTCTCGGTCCCCTGGGGGAAGGCAATAGTTGTGAATGTCTATGGTCCTAACACAAATTCAGCTGATTTCTTTGCCGAGAATAGCCAGGCTCTCCTCCCTCTCCGAAGGTTATTCATACCTGACAATTATACTCGGTTGGGACTTAAACTTATTCCCTGATTTGTTTTTGGATAAATCCCATCCCACCCCCAAACACACCCCAGGGCTAGAGCAGCCTTGCAAGAGCTGATTGATGAATGGGGCCTCATAGACTCTTGGAGAAGAGATAACCCCACAGGCTGAGACTATACATTTTTTCCCCCTGTCCGTAATACCCACAGCTGCATCAATTACTGGTTAGCCAATCAAGAGGCAGCTTGGGGTATCAGTGACATCAAGATGAATAATATTCTTATCTCAGACCTTGCACCAGTCACATGTAATTATCTCCCTCCTGGGCAATGCCCATCAGGTACCACATGGAGATGCAATCCCCTGCTCTTCAAGGACAAAGGGTTCAGCATGGCTATAATAGAGGAAGCAAGGTCTTACTTCCTAAACAATACCAGGGGAGAGGTGAGCGCTGGCACCATTTGGGAAGTCTTTAAGACAGTGCTGCAAGGACATATTATTTCTTATGCCACGGCCAAGAATAAAGCCTGTAAGGAGGACCTCTCTAAGCTGCAGGCAGTTAACTATCCTGGAATCGAGGTTTAAGTCTTCCCTCTCATCGTACATATATCACTCCCTAGTAACCTCCATAACAGGGATTAAATACCACATTAACACTCTCCTGCAGCACAAAGCCGAGTGGCAGCTCCTCAAATCTAAACACAAATACTGGGAGGGAGGCAACAAGGGTGGAAAACTGCTGGCCTATCAGCTTAGAAAGCAGCAGGCAGCATCGTGCATCCGTGCTCAGGGAGATTCCTCTGGGAAGGTGGTCTAAGACTCCAAGGATATTAATGAGGTAATGAGACTGTTTTATCAACAGTGTCTATTAATCTGTTTATTAACAGTGTTGGTGGCTCAATAGATAGCACACTCGCCTCTGAGGCTGGGAGATCAGAGAGCTGTGGGTTCAGTTCCCACATCTGGCACTTGGGTCAATATCCCAGTACTGACATTGTAGTGCAGCATGAGAGGGGTGTTGCCCTTCTGAGGTGCCGTCTTTCAGATGAAACATTAAACTGAGGTCCCATCTGCCTGGATTAGAAACATAGAAACATAGAATTTGACGGCAGATAAGGACCGCTTGGCCCACCCAGTCTGCCCATTTCCCTACTCGATAGATAAGCTGCAGATCCCAGTTAACCAGCAGCCTACTTCTTCCCACCCCCAACCCCTAGAATTGCCTTATGACTGTCCCATGCATGCTTGAATTCCACCACTGTTTTTGACTCCACAACCTCCTCTGGAAGGCTGTTCCATACGTCCACAACCCTCTCTGTGAAAAAATACTTCCTTAAATTACCTCTGAGCCACCCCCCTTCTATCTTCAAATTGTGCCCCCTTGTTCTTGCACACCTCTTTTTTTGAAAGATGCTACCCTCTTGGACTTTGTTGATTCCCTTGAGGTACTTGAAAGTTTCTATCATGTCCCCCCTCTCCATCCTTTCCTCGATTGGTGGTAGTTCAGGTGCATGTTAAAGACCCCATGGCACTCATCGAAAAGAGTAGGGGAATTTTATTGAGAAATGGACTTCAATACATAACAAAACAAAGGAAAAAAACAGAAAGAAACTTAATCATACAATACGTAAACAATCAAACAGCCCATGTCGTACAATTAATCCAATAGCTGTTAAAGCGGTCTGAAGTAGTGTGAGAAAAGTCATAGTCCATTAGATGTTTCAGGGCTGTACCAACATTGATGGCCACCCACCCCATCCCCAACCACCCCACACTACACGCCTTTTATAGGGTACCACAGTTGTGACATTTCCTGTGGCAGAGCAGGAAGGGGCGGATCAGTGGGGCATCCACAAGGTGAGCTCATTTACAGGGACACTAGTAATTTTACTTGTTATAACAAGTTAAACAAAAACATGACACAATCAAACCATTACTTGCATTTTTTTTCTTCTAATTACTCTGACTAGGTTATAAACCCAGCAACTTATCTGGAATGGATATCATTAACTGCAGGTACTGTGGAACAATTTTCAGAAGGACAGTCTTACAGGATTTAGGACACTGTCCTACATGCTGGGCCATTGAGATCTTAGGCTCAGCTCTGGGCAGCATGGGCAGAGATTGCACGCCCAAATTTCATATTCAAGAGGAAATACATTATAAGAACCACCGCCATTCCCCAGCATCCAACAGAAAACGTCGACCGCAGAGGGTAGTTGGACCAGGAGGTTGGCAGGTGGTTAGGAGGGGCAAATTGGGTGCCCCGTCTCTCTCTGCTCTCCAACATATTACCTCCAAAAACCATATAAACACTACAAACAGGTATCTGCCTCTATCTCTGAAATCAAACAAAGAGGAAGAAGACACTGCAGAGCAGGACACTCATGCACAGGAGCTAGCACAACAAAACTCACCCAAGTCAGGAACCAAAAAAAAAAGCAAAAAGGAACCAAAAACTCTGATCATAGGAGACTCCATGATTCGGGAGTTGATACCCATCTCCAGCCAGGGTAATGGTCAGATGTCTCCCAGGTACATCAGCATGGAGAGACACTGACCGCATTACTAAATTGTTCACAAAGCAGGAGAAAACATTGATGTCCTAGTACACATAGGGACTAATGATCTCACCAGCCAGTCAGTTGTGGAGACCAAGGAACACCTGACCAGGCTGGTGACAAACTATCATCCATTTCATCTGGCATCTCCTTCTCTGAGATCCTGCCAGTCTGGGAGAGGGGGACAGATGGACGGAAGGTCAGAGAAGGGGAGATAGGGGAGCTAAACACGTGGCTCAAGGGCTGGTGCCAAGAAAAAGGACACAGATTTGTAGAGAACTGGCAACAGTTCTGGGAGCAAAAGTTCTTTAAATTTGATGGACTGCATCTGACTAAGGAGGGAGTAAGTGCGTTGGGGCAGAAATTTGATGTCTTTGCAGAATATTTAAACTAGAAAATGGAGTGAGGGGTGCAGCACCCCATACGTCGAATGGGAAGAACACCCCTCCCCCCTCAGCTAGTGGTCAAACAGGGGTTCAGCATGTTTGCAGTTCATTTGCATCACCAGGTAAGAAAAAGGTTTGTCTCCCCATACGATGCACAGGGGTAATGCCAAACCTCACCCAACAACTAACACACCGAAATCTGGCCAATGAAAAATCATGTACACAAATGCTCACAGCCTGGGAAATAAGATCCCAGACCTGCAGGCAATAATGTCAGAGGCTAAACTGGACATAGTAGCAATTAGCGAGACGTGATTTACCAGTAACCACACTTGGGCGACTTCAGTACCTGGCTATGTATTGTTCAGAAGAGACCGAGGTGCAAAAAGGGGGGGAGGAGTGGCCCTGTATGTCAATGAAAATACGAAAGCTACAGAAATTCAGAATACACATAAGGAGCCAGAAGAACTGTGAGTCACCCTGGAAACAGGAAATGGGACAGCCATAAGAACTGGGTTGTCTACAGGCCCCCAGACCAGGGGAGGACATAGACACATTACTGTTAGAAGATATACAAAACATGACAGCTAAAGGGGAGGTTCTGATAATGGGAGACTTCAACATGCCAGTTACAGATTGGTCAATACCAGCAGGAACATCTGCCAGAACTAGACACATAGTGGATTCCCTGCAGGGGGAGGGCCTCAAACAACTGGTACAACAACCCACAAGAGACAGGGCTATCCTAGATCTAGTACTGGCTAACAGGGAATGGATCACAGATCTCCAGGTAGAAGGTCACCTGGGGGACAGTGACCATCACATAGTTTGGTTCAGTTTGGCTACTACATCTAAATCATCCCATTCCAAGGCAAAAATATGGGACTTCAGAGGAGCTGACTTTGATAAGATGGCCAACAGAGTTAAGCTAGCCCTGGCAAAAAGAAACACAGGTGAGGGGGTACAGGCAAAGTGGGCAAGCATTAAGGATGCAATACTTGAAGCAACATCCCATTGTGTTAGACAGAAAAGGAAGTGCAAAAGAAGAAGGAAACCACTTTGGTTCTCAAATACAGTAGCAGAAAAGGTCAGAGCCAAAAGGCTGGCCTTCAGGAAATATAAGGGAACAGAGCGGGATGAAGATAGGGAGGCATACCAAACTGCCCTAAGGGAAGCAGGGAAGGCAGCAAGGCAGGCAAAGTCCCAAACTGAGAAAACACTAGCATGAACAGTAAAAGAAGGTGACAAGACTTTCTATAGATACATTAGTGAAAGGAGAAAGTCCAGAGGGGGTATTGCTAAGCTTAATGGAGAAAAGGGAGCATGTGAGGAGGAGGAGGACCCTGTAAAAGCATCTATCCTAAATAGATACTTTTGCTAAGTATTTACTGAAGAGAAGGTAGGGCAGGGCCCACAGCTCAGCACCATGGACACAGGGTTGAGGGAGGTGAGCACTACTCCCTCCACAAAAGAAAGGGTCCTACAAGAGCTTGCTAAGCTCAGGGTGGATAAGGCAATGGGACCTGATGGCATACATCCCAGGGTACTTAAGGAGCTAAAGATGGAACTAGCAGAGCCATTAGCAGAATTGTTTAGTGAGTCTCTGAGCACAGGAGAGGTCCCAGAAGACTGGAGAAGGGCTCATGTGATCCCGTTCCACAAGAGTGGTAGCAGGAAGGAGACAGGAAACTACAGACCAGTCAGTCTTCCCTCAGTAGTGGGTAAGATTATGGAGGTGCTCCTTAAGGAAAGGATAGTGCAACACCTGGAATCCATAGGGGCACAGGATCCAAGACAGCATGGGTTTACAAAAGAAAGGTCCTGTCAAACTAATCTCATAGATTTCTTTGACGGGGTAACCAGAGCGGTGGACCAAGGGGAGCAGTTGATGTCACCTACCTTGACTTCAGCAAAGCTTTTGACACTGTTCCACATAGAAGACTGATAAATAAGCTGGATAGGCTTGGGGTGGGTCAGAAGTTAGTCAACTGGGTGGCAAACTGGTTGACGGGCAGAAAACAGAGAGTGGTGGTAAATGGTATACAGTCAGAAGAGATGCAAGTCACAAGTGGGGTACCTCAGGGATCAGTCCTGGGGCCAGTCCTCTTCAACATCTTCATTAGTAACCTTGCAGATGGACTAGAGGGTAAGGCTTGTCTGTTTGCAGATGACACCAAGATCTGCAACAGAGTAGATGATCCAGATGGGTGGGCAGAATGAGAAGAGATCTGGATAAATTAGCAAATGATCAGAAGAGGGCAACTGGGATTTAATGCAAAGAAGTGCAAGATCATGCACATAGGGAAGAGAAACCCTGAAGCCACCTATAGGCTGGGAGGAGTGGCTAGCATCACAAAGGAAGAAAGAGACTTGGGCATCATCATCACTGATGACCTGAAATCATCCAAGCAGACCTCAAAAGCAGTAGGTAAGGCTAGGGGGTGTTAGGATGTATATAGTAGGGTATCTCAAGTCGTAAGAGGGAGGTAATAATCCTCTTTACAAGACACTAGTTAGGCCCCATCTGGAGTACTGTCGTGTATTGGAGGCCACACCTTCACAAGACATTAACCAAATTGAGGCAGTCCAGAGAAGGGCACCAAAATGGTGCAGGGACTGCATCAGAAGACAAATGAGGACAGATTAACAGAGCTCAATATATACCCTTGAGCAAAGGAGGAAGAGAGGTGATATGATCGAGGCATTCAAACACCTTAAGGGCATTAACAAGGTGAAAGAGTCTAACATGTTTAAATATAAGAAAATAGCAGGACAAGAGGACACAGCATGAGATTAGAGAGGGGCCGATTAAGGGGAATGTGAAATTCTTTTCACAGAAAGGGTGGTGGATGCATGGAATGGCCTACCTCAAGTGGTGGCTATGAATACAGTGCAGGGCTTCAAACAGGCATGGGATAGGTATAAGGGAGCAATACAAATGAGTATGAATAGATAGGCCACTGACAGAGCAGAGGCCGATGGCACATTTATAAGGTAGAAAAAGAAATGGGAAGACTGGATGGGCCTTGCGGTCCTTATCTGCAGTCAACTTCTATGTTTCTATGTAATAATTCTTCATGTGTAACATACTTCTGCTGTAAAATCCAGAGACATCTAAATTGCCATACATAATAGCGTAAAATACAAAAAATAACATAAAGGTTGTCACTATGATATTTGACAAAAGTATTTGAAAAAGGAGCAAACAGAAGGGCTGAGTAAGTAATAGTCCTAAATTCAGGCTCCTGCCAGTGGTCAGACAAAAAGACCAAAAAGGTCGTATATAATCACAGTCAATAAATAAATGGCATTGAGTCTCTAGTTGTTGTAGACAGGCAGGACGAGGACAATACCGCTCAGACAGTTGTTTGTGCTTGCTATTCCCCTTAACCCTCAAATTCCCAAAATTACTAAGACAAACACAATCCCATGCATAAGGAGGAATACATTTATTTTGTAAACGTCGGAGAACAGCTACCTGCCTATCCTGCGGGCACTCAGAAAAAATGACCTCAGTGGAACGTTCAGCTAATAAGATGGACCTATAGATCATTTTCCTATCAGCAGACAATAGTGAAGAAGGGGTAATACGCCATTTGATAAGCTGTTTAATATAGTTCGTAATATTATGTGGTACAGCAGAAAGTTTGGATAATAGCCAGGGATTACCCGATAGCCAACTAGGCCTACAGAGATCGAGCCAGTGGTCTAAAAAAGGTCTCCAAAGGAGATTCCCTGGTCTCAACACCTTATCAAAATTATATGCTACAAAAAGACTGTAAAAAAAAGCGATAGGATGGAGCATAGATACCCCACCTTCAGCAATCAGTCTATAGGTAATTTCCCGCTTAAGGGGGTTCAAACGAGAGCCCCAAAAAGCTTGAAAAAAAACACTAAAAAACCGTGTCCAAAGAGAAACGGAGGAAGATAAACATACAATAAATAGAAAATAGGGTGAGAATAGTTTAATCAATAGGACCCTCTTTTTTTTTGATAATTGCTGAGCTTTCCAGTTACCTACCATCCTAGACCCCCTGGCTAGAACAATGTCCCAATTTAGCTTCACCATATCACCGGGTCCAAACAAGAGGCCCAAAATTTTAATAGGGTCCCTAGAAACAGGAATTCCAGCAATAACCCCCCTGGGTGGGACAGAAGTAGAACCAATAACAACACCTTTACTTTTACTGTAATTAATTCTGGAGCCTGAGAGATGAAAAAAAAGCTCAATAGAGTCTGTCAAGGCAGAGACAGAAAAATGAAGGGGCAAAAGTAACACCAAGTCATCAGCATAAGCTAATACCTTGTGAGAAGCTAGAGAAGGAATCACATCAAGTCCCTGTAAAGCAGTGTTTGCTTGCAGTGTCCGAATAAAAATATCTATGGTAAATGCATAGAGAACAGGACTGAGTGGGCAGCCTTGTCGCACCCCTTTAGTAACAGCCAATCTATTCCCAAGCCAGCCATTAACATTAGGAATTAGCACAGCACCCTTATACATTGTGGAGATCCAAGAAATAAACTGTTCAGGGAACCCGAAAGCTTCCAACACAAGAAATAAAAAGGAATGGGCTACTCAGTCAAAAGCTTTCTCTTGATCCAAACCAAAAACATACCCTTGTAAGGGACCCACCTCCCCTGCAGAAAACACCTCCCGTAAATATATTAGGTTGTCCTGTTGTTTGCGGCCCAGGACTGCACAAGCCTGGACTGGGTGGAGTAGCAAGGGGGTAAGTACAGAAAGTCTAGCCAACAGTATTTTACTTAATATTTTCAAATCTGTATTTAATAGACTAAGGGGCCACCAATTACTTAAATCAGACCTATCCCCTTTTTTGCAGAGAAGTAGCAAAATAGCTTCAGACATAGACGGGGCGTATTCCCCGGAGCGTGAGATGAAATTCAGGAGAATCACTAGCACAGGTCCAAGGGACTGTAAAAAGGTCTTATAAAAGCCAGTACTTAGGCCATCTGAGCCAGGGGCAGATTTAGAAGGTAACCCCTGAACAGCAGCAGTAACCTCAGCCAAAGTAGTATCAGCAATCAAGGCCTGCTGTTGAGTTGTGGACTGCGTGGATAACTGCAGTTTATCCTAAAGCGGAAGAACCGCCTCAGTTGACAGCACAGGGTCAGGAGCTAACGAAGAAACCTTATGGGTTTCAACCACATGTAAAAGCTCAAGGGGGGCACTGACAGTATGGCCATGTATATCATTCAAAACAGAGATTAATCGGGAATCAATCCGGTTTTTGTTTTCTGTAAATGGGTCCAAAGAGTAGCGAGTCATAGAAGTGCCAAAATGTAATTCTTGCTCTAAAGATTTGCCCCATCATATTGGAGCCTAACCGTTTGCTTCTTTAAAGTAGCTATAAGCTCACTATATTCCTGGTTAGTAGTGTCCGAAAGGGAAATAAGATGCTGAAATTGGTGTCTCAGCTGTAAGTATCCCATGTAGTCAGCAGTAGATTTAAGATGTGCCTGACATTGAAAAAAGGATTTCCAACTGTGTTTGGAATCCTCCCACCAATCCAAAATGGAATCATAGCATTCCTACACTGAAAAGCGAGCCACCCATTCCCTCTCACATAACTTACAGAGGCTAGAATTTTCCAGCAGAGATTCATTCAACCGCCACCCATTCTTTGTACACCTGGGGGCTCCCTCCCATGAAATAGTAACTGTAAGAGTACAGTGATTGGAAAATTCTACGGGCCGGGTAAAAGCCTGCACAACCTTAAGTACAGAGGAGATGAAAATGAAATCAATACGGGTCCGGAGAGGTCCCCAAAAAAATGTGTAACCCCCCATGAGACATAACACCCTATATGAATCCATCAGATGTGCAGTAGAGAGAATATTATTTAAAGCTACAGAATCACAAAAAAGTTTATTCGTGACTAAACCCCGATCAGAAACAGATACTCCACAATTAAAGTCCCCCAACCAAACAACCAACAGAGAAGTATGCAGAAAAGGTTGTACTTCCTTAAAAAGTGCCACACATTGAGCTTTAGTTTGGGGGGCATATACTGTGAGAACCCTAAAACGTTCAGATAAAAAAGAAACATCCAAACACAAAGCCCTTCCTGGATGTATATCTACTAATCTAGAAACTGAAAGCTGAGGATTAGTGAATAAAATTCCTAAGCCATCGCAAACATCATCCCCCACAGACCAAAAGGAAGGACCCTGGACCAACAATGAGAGGCATACTGAAGGTCCCGGTGTGATTTCAGATGAATGTCCTGCAACCAGATTATATCAGAGGAGAAGGGACGAAGATGAGAAAAAAAAAACTCATTTCTTCTCTCCCTTAATACCATTAACATTTAAAGTGGTAAATGTTAAGGAGGACATCGAAGGGGAAAGAAAAAGGAAAAACCAGAAATCCTAACCTAGAAAAAAACACTCAAGGGGGCTTCCCTGCCTGTCTGTGTCTAGTCCTCTTGGCAATAGAGTCCTCAGAATGGCTATCAGTAGTAGAAACAACAGACGAGGTATCAGTCTCGTCACCCAAATCCCCTCCAGTATCTTCCTCTAAAGGGGCAAAAATGTTCCCTACAGGTACAGGAGCCTTCAGAAGTGAAGGTGTCTGTATTGGAATAGTTTCTGTGAAGTTTTGGGCTCAGACATGGTTTTACCATGTCTATTTCGTTTTTTAGGAGGAACCACCATAAAACGGACTTCGGGGGGTGGAGGGGGAGGCATGGTGTCTACAGTACGAGGTGTAGGGGACGTAACAGGATCTGGTAAAGCAGCCGAAGTCAAATCTGAGCTAAACCTGAGGAGAAGAGTACAGTAACAAAAGGCAGGGGGATGGAAGGAGCAGTAGCAGGTATAGAGAGAGGTCGAGACAAGCTAGCCGGGAACCCAGATTGAGCAACATACCTGAGAAGCTAAAAGCATGCTGGGCTTGATTGATAAGACCTTCATGGGAGGGATAGTCCTCATGATTATGAGAGGCCCAAGGACAGCGGCCATAAGCATGACCAGTTTGTTTACAAAGATTACATTTAAAAAGATTCAAACAGGCAGATGCTAAATGGCCGTACTCTAAACAATGACTGCATCTGGTGACATCACAGGCTGAACTCAAGTGTGTGCCGGAGCCACATCTGAAACAAGATCTGGGCTGTCCTATATAAAAATAGAGCCCCTGTCCCGGCCTAAAAAAAATACACTGGGAAGATGTACTGGACCAGAATTGGTGGAAAAAGGTTTAACTTTCACCTTCCAACCCCCGTCCCAAATCTGTTCACTATCCATTGTAGGGTAGGGCGACCTAAATCTATAGCGTTGCCGCAAACCAAAAAGGATATCCTCAACATTGACCCTTCATTTTGAACAAACTGTAATGGTTTTTAATTCAGGCTTAGTGAGATATGGCCTGGAAAGGCACCAGACAGGGTCATTCTTAAGGGTATTAACTGAGCCCAGAACCTATCCAAGTTAGACACATTCTTAAAGCTAACATCGTAATTGCCATTTCCTAAGGAAATTAAAGCAAAAATCTTAGAAGAAAAATTTCATAGATTTTTAACAGACCTAGTAATAAACAAGCTATCAGGAGCGTGTTCAAGCTCCCCTTGTACAAAAGCCGAACTTCGTTCCTCCGGGGAGCAGGTTCCCCAGTGGAATGAAACAAGTCAGCTGGTTTGAAAAAAGGGGCCAGGGAAGACTTCTCCTGGTGGCTGGTCAGAGCCTCAGGGCTAGACCCCATCCTATGTTCAGTAGATACAGTATCTAAAGTGGTACCAACACCAGAAATGCTATTGTGAGAGACAACAGGTAAAAAGTTAGTTGAGTTACCCTGGGGTGTGGTGGAGCTCGAAGCAGGATCTACGTTGGTGGCCACAAAAGGAAAACACATCTTTCTGTAGGAGGGGTAAGAGGGGTCTGGAGTCCAGTGTCCAGAGGCCGCAGGGACCCAGCCAGCCGCTGAGAGGGCCTTTTCAGGAGACCAAGAAGCATCACGAAAAGCAACTGGAGGGGGTGCAGGAGCCAAGTCCCCCCATTTAGTAGAAGGAGGTCGATCCAAAAATGAAAATGTGGTTTCCAAAGGGAGAGGAGTAGTACCCAATGATGCAGAGGTAGGCCGGGTGGCTCGAGACTATCCCAGTCTTGACTTTAGAGGTTTAGAAGCACCAATCTGAGAGGCAGAAGGAAGAGGTGGTAAATCCGACTGCTGACAGGATTCAAGAACAGTATCGCGCTCACAAGCCATGGAGACAGGCATCAGAGAGCAGGAGAAAGCAAGAGCCAGTTTCCCAGAGCAAGCGTCCAACCGGGTAACTTGCCCGACCCAGTCTGACGCAATATCGGCCCTCCCAGAAACCGGAGGTTCCATCCGAAGTTCCGAGGGAGGTTCCCCACTATCAGGAAGGTGCTCCTGAGTCGTCGGAACACTGGAGGTGTCCCAAAGATCAGAAACAGCTGGAGAACAAGTCAGCAACAAGGGATCAGGTACAGATAAATCCAGCACATCAGTTTCCATGCAGTCTTCTGCAGCACTGTCGGGTGAAAGATCAGCAGCTGCTATGGCTAAATCTACAGCTGCCTGAGTGGGAGAGGATAGGAGCTGAGGCCAGAGCTCCTATCCTAACAATGTCTGCACTCTCCAGAGAGCAAGGAGAACTGGCCATCATAGCAAGACGGCCAGCAATCCCCCCTGCAGGAAGAGTAGGGGAATGTTCCCGGTGTCCTGGCCAAATTTTCCTCATTCACTAAAAATACCACCAACAGCTTAATCTGGTTCAGAGTCAGTTGGCATTCATCTGTATCCCCCTCCCCGTGTCTTGACTGAAAATAGGCAAGATTTGTCTAGTGCATTTACCCGGTCAACAAAAACTGTATGTATGTATCAAACCCTATATCAATCTAAAGCCTCCCTGGATGCTGGGGGTACAGTAGTAGCCACAGACATTGCCAGCTATTTCCAGATCTTTAGTGAAATTTCTGAAGAGTTTATCTCTGCTGCTGCCCCTAATGTGGAAATGCAGAAAGCAGGAGATATTTCTGGAAATATCACAGAAATTTCGGGAAATAGCTGGCAGTGTCTGTGGCTGCTATTTGTTTGTCCAAGGAGCTGGAGGAGTTCTATAGGTCCGCCAATATCCCCCAACTTCCCAAGAATCTGTTGAAGCACTGGACAAGCCTATTGCCACTAAGGAGCTACGGTCTGCCCTATCCCAGCTAGCCAAAGGGAAGGCACCTGGGCCAGATGGCATGGCGGTGGAGCTATATGAGCTGCTACGTGATGAAATGTTGGCCCTGCTTCTCCTGGCTCTACAAGAGGCACACACCAAAGGCTCTCTACCCTCCACCATGAGGGAGGCCTTAATCACTCTTCTTCCTAAAAAAATTTCTGATGCCCTGGATTGCACTAATTTTCACCCTATTTCGCTCCTATCAGTAGATACAAAGATAGCGGCAAAGATCCTGGCCAACAGAATGGTCGACATCTTGCCATCTCTAATCCACCCCTCCCAGGCAGGATTCTCCAAAGGAAAATCTGAGTCTGATCATTTAAGGCTGGTACTCAACCTCAAATGATTAGAATTGCAGTCTTCGGAGCCAATGGCAGCCGTAGCCGTTGACTTTTCCAAAGCTTTTGACTCTGTGGAGTGGAACTACCTGCACGGAGTCTTAAGGCTTTATGGCTTTGGCCCTTACTTTTGGGGATGGATATCCACTTTATATAGCTCGACGTCCGCCAGAATTTTAACCAACAAAGACATCTCTTCCCCGTTTCAACTACAAAGAGGCATCCGCCAGGGCTGTCCTCTTTACCCTTTACTATTTCTCATTGCCCTAGACCCCTGGCCAGGAAACTCATAGCCACCAAGGATATCTCGGTATTCAGGTGGAAGACATCCTACCTGGTCAACTCCTACGCAGATGACCTTCTCCTCACCATGTCACACCCAAAGTAGTGCCTGCCTAAGGCCCTTGCTATACTGCAGGACTTTGCTGAACTTTCAGGTCTCCAGGTGAGTTAAAAGAAAACCATTCTTGCCCCTCTAAACCTGGCCTGCTCTAACAATTGTCTGCGGGGCACGGATATCTCATGGGCCCCTTAGGGCTTCTCTTACCTTGGGGTGACCATCACCACTAGATGGAAGGAGTTGGAAACTGCTAATTTAGCCCCTTTACTCACCTCATTGTCTGCAGAGATTGACCAGTGGCGCAGGATCAGTCTTTCCCTGAGGGGCAAGGTTGAGGCTGTACGGATATTCCTTCTCCCTAGGGTATCCTACCTCTTCAATAATCTCCCCTTTCATCTCTCCTATAAACTATTTCAGTCCCTGGACAAACTTGTCTCTCTCTTCTACTTTGAGAAGGTAAAACTCCCCTCTGGAGCTGACTTAAGCTTCAGGCCCACTGGACTAAAGGGGCCTAGGTCTCCCCTGGTTCCAGGGATACCATCTAGCGTAACTTGCTGCACAAGCAACAAAGTGGCTTGTCCCCTCCTTCTCTCACCATCCCTTGTGGGTCAATTTTGAAATCTACCTGGCACAGAAGAACTCTCAGTGTTCACTTCTCACCACTTCTCCTCCTTCACTTCCCTACGCCACGTCAGTTATGCTGGAAACGGGGAGAGCCTGGCAAATGGCCATGGTTACCTCTCACACACCACAACCCACCTGGCATCCTCTATTGGATTATACCCACCTCTGGAATAATAAAGTATCTCCAAAGATAAAGAAAATTATCCTCTGGCCTGGATGGACCATCAGGGGTATTAGACTCCTTCAGGACTTATATATACTGAACTCCAAGGAACCAATGTCCTTCGACCAGTTGAGGACCTAGTTCGACTTTCCAGCCCAGGATTTTTGGAGATACAAGTTGTCCTGGATCCCAAATGGTGCTGGATGGGTTCACTACATAAGCAGGAGATGCAGTGGGCCTGGCCAGAAAAATCTATCAAATGATACCAAATGATACGTGATGCCCAACCAGACCCTACTGAGAAATGTAGACAAAAATGGGAGACAGACATCCAAGCTGCAATCCCTCAAGAAACTTGGAGCCACTTTATCAGAGCTGCCCATACTGCTTATAAAGATGCCAAAAGTCAGATTATTCAACTAAAGACTATGCTCAGGTGGTACAGAACTCCAGCCACTCTCCACTCTATGGGGATTCTCAGTCACTCTCAATGTTGGAGATGCCACCAGAGTCCTGCCCATTTATTACACATACTTTAGCAATGCCCAATGCTAACCTCTTTCTGATCCTTAGTATTTGCAGACTGCACCAGAGTAGTGGGCTGCCCACTATGCCGTACAAATCCGATGCTGCTTCTAGGTGACCCATCATCCTTGGATCCTCTCCTACCACCTTACAGGGGATGGGTTTTGTTTGCTGTGCTTGAAGCCAAACAGGCAATCCTGATGAAGTGGAGGCAACCCCAACCACCCTCAATCATGACATGGTGCTTTGGGCTATTTTAACTAGCTATCTTTAAAAGACTCTCCTACTCCAGTCAGGGCTAGCTACCTAGGTACTATAAGAAATGGGATGCCTACTTACAGTCACACTTTAAGTGACTTATGTACTGTGCCTCCTACATCACCTGGCAACCTTCTCTCTTGAGGGCCTATCTGATTTGCTCCATCTCCTCCCAGATCTTCCTACATTAGGTCACCCATTTATGGACCGGATGGCCCCTAGAGGACTAGTCCTTCTCGCTTCCTTTCTCTAGATAATCTTGATTAGTGGAGTTCCTCCCCCACCCCCCACCCCTTCCACCCCTTTCTTTTTCTTACCCCTCCAGTTTGGAAGGGAGGCACTTCAGAACCCTTATTAGTCTTCTGGAAGTGTATGTAGTGATATGTGACCCACTAGACAGTATGTACATTACTATTTCCCACATGGTATATGTCTTTACGTATGGTAATGGTATACCTAATTCTGTTTAGGCTTATAAATCTCTTCCAAGGAGGGTGTAAAACCCATTGTACATGCCTTAGTACTCTTGTTTTACTGCCATGTAATAATCCTGTGATGATATGCAAAATTGAAAAACAATAAAATATTTTATGATTAAAAAAAACAACAAAGAGGACCAGCCCCAGCACTGACCACCGTGGCACCCTGCTAGTCAACCCTTCTCCCCCAATTGAACTCTGCTTACCACCACACTCTGTGTCCTATTGCTAAGTCAATTTTTGATCCAGTTTATCACCTTAGGACCCACTCCCAGATTGTCCAACTTTTTTACTAACCTCTTGTGCGGTACTTTGTCAAATGTCTTACTAAGGTCTAGGTAGGCCATATTGACCACCCCTCCCTGATCTGCTACCCTATTTACCCAGTCAAAGAAATCTATCAGATTTGTATAACAGGACCTTCCTGCTGTGAATCCATGTTGCCTTGGGTCTTGTGCCCTGCTGGACATTAGATATTCTACAATCCTATCCTTCAACACTGATTCATCATCTTCCCTACCACTGAGGTCAAACTGACCAGTCTAGAGTTTCCTGCTTCTATATTGCTCCCATTTTTGTGAAGGGTAGGCTTACCCCACTCAAGTCCATTGGCGCCACTCCCTCCTCCAGTGATTTGTTGAACAGGGCTGTCAGTGTTATTATCAGCACCTCTCTGAGTTTCTTTAGTATTCTGGGATGTAACCCATTCGGCTCCATTGCCTTGTCCACCTTCAGTTTCAAGAGTTTGTTTAGTACTCTCTCTTCTGTGAATGGACTGGTGTCCACCCCTCTTCCCTGTGTGTTTTTACTGCCTAATTTCGGTCCCTTCCCCTCCTCTTCATTTGTAAATACTGAGCAGAAGTATTAGTTCAGGATCACTGTTTTTTCTAAGTCCTCTTCTACCCACTCCCCGCTCAGCTTCACTATCCCTCCCTTGGTTCTTTTTCTTTCCATAATGTACCTGAAAAAGGTTTTGTTTCTTTCCTTTACTGTCTGGGCTATCCTTTCTTCTGTTTGTGCCTTTGCACTTCGACTGCTTTACCCGCCTCCCTCTCCTTTGGTCTGATACAGTTCCCTGTTCTCCTCCTTCTGTGTTTCCTTGTACTTTTTGAATGCCTATTTTTTCTCTTTAACGTTTCCTGCCCCTTCTTTAGAAAACTATAATGTTTTTTTCTTCTTTCTTTTTGCATTGTTAACTTGCTTCACACAAAGGCTTGATGCCTCTGTAATGGCTGTCTTGAGTTGCTCCCACTGCTTCTCTACAGCCCCCTCCTTCTCCCTTTGCCAGTGCTTTCTTGATGCATTCTCCAATTTTTGCAAAGTCTGCCCTTCTGAAGACTAGGACCTCTGTTTTCATGCGGTTTGCCTCTTCTACTATTTTCACCTTGAACCATACTGTATGGTAATTGTTGGACCCTAGATGGCTGTCCACTGATACATCTATTATTCTGTCTCCATTTGTGAGCACCAGGTCCAATATTGCCCCCTCATGGGTGGGTTCCACCACTAGCTGTCTGAGTCCTGCCCCATGCAAGGCATCCAGGATGTCCCTGCTCCTGGATGTGGCTGCCCCATAGGTGTTCCAGTAGACATTTGGCATATTTAGGTCCCCAACTAACAACACTTCCCCTTTCTCTGACATTTTAAGGATGTTTTCTACCATCACCCTATCTATTTCCTCCCTCTGTGCTGGGGGTCTGTAGATAACCCTGTACAGATAGTGGTGCAATTTCCTGTCTCCAGGTTGACCCACAGTGTCTCATCTCCTCCCTGCTTCCCCTTTATCTCAGTTGCTTTGATCCTCTCCCTTATGTAGATAACTACCCCTCCTCCATTTTTGTCCTCACTGTCCCTCCTGTAGACTGTGTACCCAAGTATGTTGATATCCCAGTCCTGGCTTCCTCTGTACCGTGTTTCCATGACTGCCACAATATCCAGATCTCTCTCTCTCTCTCTACCATCAAGGCCACTAGGTCAAGGATCTTCTTACCCAGGCTATGGGCATTTGTACACATGGCCCTCCGTGTTTTGATGGTTTCACCCATATTAGTACCAGTCTTATCACTTCCCCCTGTGCATCCCTTGTGTTACCCCCCATTTCATTCCCTTGTGTATTCTCATCCTTGGGATCCTTTTTACTGTCTACCTTAGTATGTGTGTGTGGGGGGGCAGTTTGGTTTTCCCTGCTTATTTCCACCTCTCCCCTACTTAAAATGCTTGCCAATGAAACATTTAAACCTTTCACCCAGGATCCTCCCCCCCCCCGCAGATGCAGCCCATCTCTTGTGTACAAGCCTGCATTTCTCTAGGTGGGCCCCCAGTCCCCAATGAAGAAAAAACCCTCAACTCCACACCAGTTCTTCAGTCAGGCATTGAATCCCATGGTGTGGAGCATCCTGACCTCTCCCATGCCACAGACAGGTAGCACTTCCAAGAAGGTTACTATGCTTGCCACCTGTCTAAGACCCCTTCCTAACTCAGTGAACTCCCTCTGCACTGCCCTAACCTCATTCTTAGCCAGGCCATTTGTCCCCAGATGGATAATGATGTGTAGCTCACCCTCATGTGCTGCTGCTCCAGTGATCCTTAGGCTTCATTTCCTATCCCTTCAAGCAGTGGCACTGGGTAGGCACCTTACCTCTCTCCCTCCTTCCTCACTCCCAATTCTACCTCCCTAATAATAGAGTCCCCCACTTGGAGTTGCTTCCTTTTCCTCTGGGGGGTCCCATGCCTCCCTCCCAGGGGTCTTCATATCAAGTCAAGTAAATTATATTTATATAACGCCATTCCACGAGTGATCAAAGCACTGCACAATAAAGAATACAAAAGCAAAACCATAAAATCTAACAACAATATTCAAGATAACAACCATAACAGATTAGACAGGATCTTGGAAAGCCAAATTAAAAAGATAAGTCTTTAAAGCAGATTTAAAGCTTTCCACGATCAAGCACTCTTGAACCTGATGAGGTAGAGAATTCCACAGGGTCAGGGCCACAAAAGCAAATGAGACAACACCAGATGTCTTAAGCCAAACCCTGGGAATCTTTAGCAATCCCTCATCGGTGGAGAGGAGAGGGCAAGAGGGGCAGTAAGGACAAAGAAGTTCTTGCAGGTAGTGCAGTCCCTGACCATGTAGGGCTTTATAGGTCAGTAACCCAACCTTGAAGGTGATCCACCAGTAGACCAGCAGCCAGTGCAGTTTGCAGAGCACAGATATGATATGGCAGGATCAAGGTAATGCAGTCAACAACCTAACAGTCACATTCTGCACCAGTTAAAGATGGCGGAGATCAATCCCCAGAAGCCGTAGGTAAAGGTTGGCACAGTAGTCAACATGGAAGGTAAGAAAGGCATGGACCAGAGTGAGTAGATCACTGAGAGAGACCAGGTGCTTAGTCCGGGCTATTATGTTATGTTCTTAACGTTTAGAATGACTGAGACCACATGCTGGGTTAACTTCAAGTGGCTTCTAGTTGCTTCATTTATTAACTGCATCACACAAGTCTCCATACAACACAATACAACAACATGTCCACCCCACACTAAGACTTCCCCTAGTCATATGATCCTGGCATTGTACCTTGCAAATCTTAAAGGTACAGCAGCATATACTACATCTCCCCTCTTTAGTTTAAAAGCTATAACAAGCAGTATAGCATATTAGTAATCATTAAATTCTGTAACTCTTGTAACTTTAGTAACTTGGGAACCATGCCTTTCAACACGGCTCAACATTTTAAGTCAGCCTCTGTTACTGTCTCTTCATAACTCATAGTCCTTGAATCTCTGAGGTAGACACACAGGTCTTCCTCTGGTTGTAACCTTCACTGGTTCTGGCAGTGGCTCAGTCGGCTCTGTTGGCTCACAGTGTGGCACTGCATCATGGTGAGATTCGATATCTTCTGGATAAGGCTATTCTGCCTCAGCTGTTCCATCATTTGGCAGCCCTTTAAATTTCTGTAAATGCCTTCTGTTTCTCCTGAAAACGGTTCCTCCAGGAATGACCACTTTAAAGGATCTAGGTTGTGAACAGTTCAATTCTACTCTGGTGGGTTGCCATCCATGAACTGTTGCCATCTTAACCAAGTCACCAAGGTACAATGGTGGCAAAGTCCATGCTGTGCGATCATAGTATTCTTTCTAACGGGATTGTGTTATTACCAACTTTTCCCTGGCTTTGATGGGAATCTTTGGTCATAATAGGTCTTCAGTCAGTGGAAGTAATTCCCTCAGCACCCTGCCCATCAACATTTGAGCTGGTGACTAGGGTATTTCTGCTACTGGAGTGTTTCTGTACTCTAACAGAGCCAAGTGAAGATCTGTCCCTGCTTCCTCAGACTTTTTAAGTAGAGCTTTCGCAGTCTGAACTGCTCTTTCAGCCATTCCATTAGATGGAGGATATATGGGGCTGGACTTAGTGAGCTTGATTCCCCACTCATTTGCAAAGTTGAGAAATTCTTGACTGGTGAATGGCACGTGATCGCTGATGAGCTCTTTGGGTATGCCATGTCTGGCAAATATAGCTTTCATCTTGGCAACTACTCACCACACCGTTTTGTCCGTCATTTTCAGAACCTCAGGGTATTTAGAGAAATAGTCCACAATGACTAAGAATGGGCAGGCCTTGAAGTCGAAAATGTCAGTTGCTACCTTTTGCCATGAAAGTTCAGGGACTAGATGAGATAACAGTGGTTCCTTTTGGTTCCTAATACAGTGCCTTGTGCAAATATTACATCCTTCCACCATGCACTCTATTTCGCTTGACATTCCTGGCCACCACATCATTGTTCTTGCTCTTGCATTTGTTTTTTTGTGTGCCTAGGTGAGCTTCATGTACTGTACTCTTGTTAGCATGTTGCTTCTCATGTTTGCTGGAATTATGACTCTTTCTCCTTGGAATAGAACTCCTTCCTCGCATTGCAATGTATCACTGAATGGCCAGTATGGTCTGACTATGATGTCGACCTTCTTTCTTTAGCAGGGCCAACCTTATCTGACTAGCCCTTCAAGTAACTGCAGTGTATTCATTCTGATTTCTCACATCAGCTGACCCTCCATAACTGATTCACTGTCCATGGTATGAATTACTCTCTCATCTTGATCACTTACAATTACTTTAGTGGTATCTGGTAATGGTGCTCTTGAGAGTGTGTCAGCGATGTGCATCAGTTTTCCAGGTGTGTATTGGATCTGCAGATCATATTTCTGAAGCTGTAATAACATTCTTTGCATTCAAGCTGGAGCTTGTCCTACAGGTTTGAGAAAAATGGACTCTGGCAGTTTGTGGTATGATTGCACTTGTACTTGTTTGCCAAACACATATTGGTGGAATTTGTAAGTAGCAAAAACTACCACTAAAAGTTCTTCCTCTATTTGGGCATAGTTCTGCTCCGTGCTTGTCAAGGCTCTAGAAGCATATGCAACTGGGCTTCCATGCTGTAGAAGACATGCACCAAGTCCATCTTTCGACACTTCTGCTTGAATAGCAACAGGCTTTTTCACATTGGAGTACTGGAACTTTACATAGGGCTTCCTTTAATTGCTTGAAAGCTTGCTGCTGCTCACGTTCCCATTGCCATAGCTGACCCTTTTGAAGAAGTTTTCTTAATGGGGCAGTAATGTCTGTCTCCCTTGGGATGTACTGGGCTAGGTAGCATATCATTCCCAGTAGACGTAACAGTCCTGATTTATCTGTTGGTGGGGGCATGTCCACAATTGCCTTCACTTTGGTCTCATCAGGGTGAATCCCTTTTGCAGACACCAAGTGACCCATGTATCTGACTTCTGAAACTTTGAATTGTAACTTGTCCTTATTGAATTTTACATTTTCAGCTCTCGCTGAGTCCATGACCTTCCTTAAAATCTAATCATGCTGTTCTTGACTGTCTGCAGCAATTATCTTGTCATCAGCAATGATATACACTCCCTTGATGTGGCCAAACGTTTCTTCATTCTTTTTTGAAACACTTCGCTGGCTGACTTTATGCCAAATGGAAGTCTACAAAATCTGTAGTGGCCCCATAGGGTGTTAAATGTACAGACGAGAGACTACTCCTCATCAAGCTTAATTTGCCAGTAGCCATCCTTCTCATCTAGAATGGTGAATACTTGCTTTCCAGTGAGTCGACTTTGCACTACCTCTGGTGTTGGTATGTGGTAATGTTGCCTTTTTATTGCTATATTTAATTCTTGTGGGTCAAGACAAACATGCAGTTCACTATTTTTTTTCTGAGTAATCACCAGGCTGCTTACTCAGTCAGTGGGCTCAAGGACTCGGACGGTTATGTGAGACATTGCTTACTTATCTAGTTTCTGTTAGTTTGTCCATGATTCCAAATGGTACTCTTCTACAGCCATGTATCACTGGTGGTACTTCAGGGTCAATGTGAATATGATGATCCCCTTTAAACTGTCCTACCCCAGTGAAGACATCTTGATATGTTTCAATTAGGCTTTCCTTCATAAGAGGTTCTGGGAGTACCACAGCCTCAACTCTGCATACCAGATTGAGTTTTTCACATGCAGCCTTGCCTAGCAGTGGTATGGGGGACACATCTGTGATGTACAATTGGAAATCAGCTTCTTTATTTTGTGTTTTGCATTTTAAGTTGATTACACCTTTGGATTTTATTTGTGCTCCTCCGTATGCCACCAGTACAGCTGATGATTCTGTCAGGCTTCTGCTACCTGGTATTTTTCTTGCTACAGTGATTGGCAACACATTGGCTTGGGCCTCTTTGTCCAGCTTGAACTCTATGGGTGTTCCTTCTACCTCCATGTGCGCATACCAGGCATCTGCATCATGATCTTTTTGTGCTTGCTCTGTACTAGTTATTTGTCCAATAAACAGACTGCCCATATTAATTTCATGCAAGTTACTGCTTTTTGTGGTCTCAGTTCGTGCACAGCATACTTTTGTAAAGTGATTCTTCTTTTTACATTTGAGGCAAGTTTCTCCATAGGCTGGGCAACTTCACAGTGCATGGGTTTTCCCACAATGACGGCATGTCTGAGCTTAGTACCATTTGTGTTCTGAAGATACTGGGTTGCCCTCATGACCTGATGTGTGCCTTTTTTTTCTGTGGTTTGCCTTTTTTCTGTGGTGCAATAGCATGCAGCACTTTCTCTGAGGTACCCTTCATCATGGCTTGGAGCTGTGTCTTTGTGGCCTCTGCAGCTCTGCAAATATCAACTGCTTTCTCTAAAGTTAAGCCCGACTCTCTCAGGAAGATGCCCCTTTAATCTGCCATCTGAAATCCCAAACACTATTTTGTCTCTTAACATGATGATTAGAACTGTACCAAACTAATAGTTCTCAGCTAGGGTTTTAAGTTCTGTCAGGTACTGATCAACAGTTTCACCTTCTGCTTGTTTTCTGTCCCAAAACTAGTAGTATTCAAAAAAACATTTTTTCTGGGGTTGCAATACGCTTTAAAATGCTCTAGCACAGTGACTACATCTTTAGGGCTATCTTCCCCTTCATAGCTGAAAGTGTTATATACTTTTAGGGCTTCCTCCCCTATTGTATGAAGTAAAATTGCTACATTCATTTTTTGGGATTTTCCAACTGCATCAGATGCTTCCATGTAGAGCTTAAACCTCTGTTCCCATCGTCTCCAGTTCTCTGACAGATTACCTTGCAGGGCCAAAGGTTCAGGTGGCTTGAATTGTTCCATTTTTTTGTTTTCTTTTCCTTTTTTTTTCCTTGTTGCAGAATTCAGCTACCTTACTGAGAAGCTTTTTAGTTCACTGCTTCTGACACCATGTTATGTTACAGTAGTAGCCACAGACATTGCAAGCTATTTCCAGATATATCATGAAATTTCTAAAGAGTTTCTCTCTGCTGCCCCTACTGTGGAAATGGAGAAAGCATGAGATATTTATGGAAATATTACAGAAATTTCAGGAAATAGCTTGAGGTGTCTGTGGCTACTAATGTATGTTCATAACTTTTAGAATGACTGAGACCACATGCTGAGTTAACTTCTAGTAGCTTCTAGTTGCTTCATTTATTAACTGCATCACACAAGACCCATACAACACAATACAACAACATGGCCACTCCATACTAAGACTTCCCCTAGTCACATGATCCTGGCTCTGTACCTTGTAAATCTTAAAAGCACAGTAGCATATACTACATGGGCCATGTTCCTCAGACGGTAAAAAGAGGATTGCATGATGGCAGACACCTAGGATTTCAAATTTAGGCTGCTGTCAAACACCACGCCCAGATTTTGCACCCAGTCTAAGGCAAGTAGCTCACTTCCACTGAGACAAAACCCAGATGGATGTCCAGGCACCATACCTACATCACAGTGACCAGAGCCCACAAACAGCACCTCAGACTTAGCTGGATTCAGTCTCAACCAGCTGGCCCTCATCCAATCCTGGATCTCAGAGACAAAGCTGTTAAAGACCAAGAGAGCTCCCTCTTGGTTGGGTACAAAGGAAATGTAGAGCTGAATGTCATCTGCATAGCAGTGGAAACTCAGCCCATATCCCCTAATAATGTCTCTCAATGGCAGCATATACACTGTGAACAACATGGGTGATAGTATGAAGTCCTGCGAGACCCTATAAGGAAGGGGGAGAGAGTCCAAAAAATAAATTCCCGGCACCACTCTTAGAGTCCCACCCATGAAGAAAGTTCTAAACCATCAAATACCGCAGTCAGGTTGAGGAGAACCAAGATGGTACAGCTTCCTCGATCCCTGGCCATCAGGAGATCATTAAGTACCTGAACAAGGGCTGTCTCAGTACTGTACCTCTTCCAAAGTCCGGACTGGAGTGGGTCGTAGACATCGTGGGTGGATTAAAGTTCCTCCAGCTGTGCCACAACAGCCTTCTCAATAACCTTGCCCAAAAAGGGTAGGTTAGAGACAGGTCTGTAGTTTGCTAAGCAGTCTGGATTGAGGGAGGGTTTTTTTTCAGGAGCGGTACCACCACCGCCTTCTTTAGGGGGCCAGGAAACACCCCTGTCTCCAATGAACCCTGGACTATCTCAGCTAGGACTAGGCTGATGACTTCTACACAACCCAACAACTCCACTGTGGAGGTTCCCTGCATCTGCCTACTCCACCACTGTGGGTGCCTCCATGGGATAGCCCTGCTGTGCTGCAATAGTGAAGAAGTTGTGGAGTGGAACTACAGGTGGGATGCACCTCTACCAAACCTTCCTCACCCTTCCCAAGCCCACCATTGTCCACTGTCCCCTTTATTGGCATCCTCTGAGGCAGCGGGGGTGGCCTTGGTGGTCACTGGGTGGGAGAGAAGGTATCCCGAATCCTAGCAAACTCAGCTCGGAGATGAGCAACTTATGCCCTCAACCCAGAGAGGTGTCTGCAGATAGGATAACACCGCATCTTCCAGAATGCCTTCTGGAAGACTGCTACCCCACATCCACTGCACTACACCACTCCCATGATATCTGATGTTTGCCTTCCCTTAATTAGCTCTTTAGTCACCCGAGTAAACCAATGTTACTTTTTTCTTCTGCTCTCTTTACTATCCTCCCTCTGTGTCTCAGTTACAATCACATTATTTAGCGCACGTCTTCTTAACACACAAGAAGCTGATCCCAGTTAGGTACCTATAAATGTGGATGTGCCCTGGGGTGGGCAGGAATGAGTGAAGTTGGGATTGGGTCCCTCTGGTCAGTGTATGTGTGAAAACAATCACCTAAACAACACAAATATACCCCAGCACACTCACCATATAGGCAACTACAATCGGTGGTCAACTGAACCCACAACCAAGTTCCCTTTTAAGCTCTTCTCCTCCCATAAGCCTGCTTCAGCCCCTCCTCCAAACACACACCTGCGTCACAGGTTGTAACTGTCCTGCTCCAGAAACAAAATACTGCCGAATGGTCTGCTAACTACAGAAGTTCCCTTTCCTGGCTACTAAGAATTACAGAACAGTAACCAAAAACAGTACACACACAAAAAAACATAATCCAAAGCCCTTCTGCTTATTTACTTAAATAAACCCTGCAAGTTTGCAAAGAAATAAAATAAATCACTTCTGTTGTGTAGTTATTTTTAGCTCTCCTTAACTGAGCACACTTTAAGCTCTTCTGCAAGCCTGCTTCAGTCCCTCCTTCAAACACATGCCTGCTTCACATGTTGTAACTGTCCTGCCCCAGCAACAAGACACTGCCAAATGGGCTGCTAACTACAGCAGTCCCCTTTCCTGACTACTAAGAATTACAGAACAGTAACCAAAAACAGAACCCCAAAAACCCTAACCCAAAGCCATTCTGCTTATTTACTTACACAAACCCTGTACATTTATAATGAGATAAAATAAATCACCTCTGCTGTGTAGTTTTAACTGAATCCTCAACCAAGTTCCCCTTTTAAGCTCTTCTCCTCCTGCAAGCCTGCTTCAGCCCCTCCTCCAAACACACACCTGCTTCATGGGTTGTAATTGTCCTGCCACAACAACAAGATACTGCCACATGAGCTGTTAACTACAGCAATTCCCTTTCCTGGTTACTAAGGATTACAGAACGTTAACCAAAAACAGAACACATAAAACATTAATCCAAAGCCCCTCTGATTATTTACTTACACAAACCCTGCATGTTTGAAATGAAATAAAATGAATCACCTCTGCTGTGTAGTTCTTGTCAGCTGTCCTGTTGTTCTTGTGGCAAAATGACAGCTGCAACTTGTTAAGAAATGTGATGATGTACTGCTACATTGGTGAAGACTAGTGACTGTCAGTCAGTATCGTGACAGTCACAGTCGGGGGTCTGTCTGGGTAGTTTCAGATCAGAAGGGAGGGATGAGTGCAACTAGACAAGGGTTATGGACTGGAGTTCTGGCAAGTGGCAATAAAAGAAGTTAATTCAAGTCTGTTGAGGACAGAAGGTTGGGATCAGATGGAGCTGAACTGCCCTCTATCAGTATGTGTCTTCCTGGCTAGTAGTTGAACTCTGAATCAGGAGTGGAACTTGCATGACATGATGGCATTCAGTTGCATTTTATCACCTGTTGGTGCTTTTGGACTGTTGGCACTCTGAATGAGCATAATTTAAGCAAGTGACTGCATGTTGGGGGGGCGGGGTCTAGGATGCCGGGTCGCACAGCTGAGAGCCACACAGGCACCTTGCAGTTGGCATAGCCCACTGTTGAAATAGAAATACTTTTACTTCAGTGGAACAGACATATGGCAAGAGGAAAATATAGCAAGATGACTTATAGGAATATGAAATATCACTATGACATATAGGAACATTGAGATATCACTATGACGTATAGAAACATGGAGATATCAGTGATATCTCCACTGTCTGCCTCAGACATGGGTACAGCATATAGGAATGGGGTGAGCACTATGGTTGACAACCCCAAGGCACACCCCACACCTGTTGCTGCCTGCAAGGTGGGGATGGGGTATTAGGGTTGGAAACCCTAACATGAAATTTCCCTACTTTGACACTGAAACCCTAACTAGTGCATTAATGACTTTTTTTGTAAAGAATTTTCTTACTTTTTGAGATAGTATAACCATATCCTTATTTGCCTGTGGGAGCACAGGGCTCTCTAAGCCCTGCGCTCCCATCCATGCATAATTTTTGAGATATTGTAATCGTATTCTTATTTCCTTGTGGGAGCGGAGGGCCCCAGGTCCTGCACTCACATCAGTCAATCATTTTATTCATATTCGAGTGTGGGAGTGCAGGGCCCTCTGGGCCCTGTGCTAGTACCCATCCATCATTTTTGTGAGATTGTAATCATATTCCTATTTCTCTGTGGGAGTGCAGGGCCCATCAGTCCACAATATTATTCATATTTGAGTGTGGGAGTGTAGGGCCCATTGGACCGTGCACTCAAGAGCCCTGCACTCCCATCATTCCATGATGTTTATTAATTTACTAAACTTCATTGATTTTCAACATTTCAACAACAAAATTCACAAAATACACAGACCCAGAAACAAAACAGTAGACAGAATGGGTAAAAGAAAAACAGAAATAGTCCAACAACCCTCCCCCCAAAAAGACCACCCAACCCCCTCTAGAGCACATCTGAAACATTACACCTAAACAATAACCAATTGAGGTACAGAACCATTATTTGTATACAGGGTTCCCAGATGGGAATGAGTGATCAGAACCATAAGAGGAAGCAGCAAATTGGGGATCCTGTGAACCACCTGAGATGGATACCAGGGCATAAAGTGGATCCCGAGAGTGAAAAGAAAAAGGCTGACCTTGCTTACATGCTATCTGTTTTTCCATCTCAGGGGCCAACAGGATCTCCTGGTGCCACTCCCTAAAGGATTGGATAGTATCATCCAACTAGTGCCCACAAAAAATTAACTTTGCCATTATAGCAATCAGGGACATATAGGCATGGCAGGGTCCAAAATGCTCCTCCTGAAAAAGGCCGACCAGACAAACCTCTGGGGTAAAGAAAGATTCCAACCCCAGAAGTGGGTCTAGGGAAAGCTGGATAGAATTCCAAAAGGGACACACCCTTGGACAATCCCAGAGAACATGCATCAAGTGACCCTCTACTATGCCGCAATGGGAGCAAGTTGGAGAGGCACGCTTACCCATCCTATTGAGCCTGGCAGGAGTGAAATTGAGATTATGCAGGACACTAAACTGCAACAAGTGGTATTGGTCCTGCTTAACAAATTTGTGTAAAAGTTGCAAAGTTCCTGTCAGAACTTAACCTCCGCCTTGAGTTGTAGCTCCTGCTTCCAGTAGTAACAAATACCATCCAGGCTGGCTGGGTCCTTCAGTTGAAAAAAATGGTAAAAACCTGAGACAGCATGGGGCTGAACCACCAAATAAAGCAGTTCAGTTAAAACCTCCACAGGTGCAGAAGGCCAGGTATGAGGGCCCAAAAAAGAGGCGAGAGCACTGGAAAGTTGCAGATATTTGAAAGGATGAAACATTGGGAGGGCAACAGGGAGCATTGCACCTCCATCAATCAAAGACTAGAGGGGGCAGACCTGAGTCGAGGGCAAAACTGAATAGGAATCGGCCGGTGTGCAATTAGAATATTGCGATTTCCCAAAATTGGCTGAGACAGGTCCTTTACCCATTCCCAATCCATATATCCACAAAGTTGCCTCAGAGATCATAGAGACCATCCCAAGGGTGTACCACGAACCTTGGGAGGCAACTGGGAAAGTTTGAGATATAGGAGGCTGGGAAGCTGAAGACCCACTTGTGTACAGAGGCATTGTTTCAGAGACAACCACAGTTGCCGGTAATCCACGACATCAGGAAGGAGTTGGGAAGAGGCCCAAAAGAAACATTTAGAACTATGCAGGGTACAATAATATAAGAAAAAGTTAATAGATCAGAGGCCACCCCCCTCTCTCTAGACAAGGTAAGTTTATATTAGGCTCTGTGGGAGGGTCCCTGCTTCCAGAGGAAAGCAAAAATGCATGAATGAATCTTAGCAAACCAGGTCTTAGGGAGGAAGAGTCACAACATTCACAAGGGTTATAAAATATGGGGTAAGATATTCATTTTAATGACATTTACTCTACCCCATCTTTGAAGGTCGGCAGAAACCTCCTTCAAAATGGGGGCAAGATTCTCTTTTCCCAAAGCAGCCAGGTCCCGAGTAACCCTGATACCCAAGAAGGTAAGAGTGTGAGGTTCCCAGAGCATGCCCAAATCCAAAATCTGCTGACGAGGGACATATGCATTGAGTGGCATGACCCTAGTTTTATCAAGCTTAAGTCTGAAACCGGCCACCTCCGAAAACATGCGTAGTTCACCAAGTGCAGCAGGAAGAGAAGAATGGGGGTTTACTAAATGAAGGAGTAAATCATCGATGTAAGCATAGAGTTTACAACTTATGCCACCAACCTGAATACCTTCGACTGCAGTGTTGCTTTGCAGATTGTCTAACAAGGGTTCAAGGTAAAGATTAAACAAAAATGGGGATAAGGGACATCCCTGCCGCATTTCCTGCTGCAGGGTAAGTGGAGCGGACAAGATCTCATTGTAATGGATTCTAGCAGTAGGATTGGAGTATAAGGTATGCACCCAGTCACAGAAACCATCAGGGAAGCCACATTTTTGGAGTGTGGCAAAAAGAAAGGGCCAAGAGATCCAGTCAAAAGCCTTCTTCGCATCGAACGAGACCAAGCCCGCTGGAACCTTGCTCTTGACCAACATGGAGATAAGATACCAGAGCTTCCAGAGATGGTCAGATGAGGATTGGCCAGCCATAAATCCAACCTGGGTTGGATTGATAAGACCTGACCAGACTTGAAGCAGGCTGGAAGCCAAGACCATTGCCATGATTTTCAGATCCGAATTGAGTAGGGAGATGGGCCTGTAGCTACTGGGAAGCAAAGGGTTCCTACCTGACTTAGGATTTAGAGAAATCCAAGCCTGAGAAAATGAGGAATCAGACAAACCTGAGGATTGCAAATAATTAAACAAACAAGTAAGAACAGGGGTCACCAGCTCACTACACTCAACATAGAATTTAAGAAAACCATCGGGGCCCGAGGCTTTATTTTTGGGGAGGGACTGAATAGCTGCCTGACTTTCTCCTCTGTTATGGGGAGTCCAGAAACTCCCACTGAGGAGGGGAAAGCTGTGGGAGGTGCAATGCCTCCAGATATTCAGCAGTTCTGATGGGGAGGTCAGATAAGGAGGAACCAGCAACGTATAAGGACTGATAGTACTGGCAGAAAGCATCAGCAATCTCCTAGGGCCTGGTAAGGATCTGCCCCCACAGGTCTGGCTGGAGAGAGAGAGTGTATGGCTGTCTTTGTCAGAGACGCAGGGCCAGAAGCCTCTTGGCTCTCTCCCCAGACTCCAAATAGTGCAGTGAAGAGTGAGATCAGTCTGCTCTACCAGAAGACCAAAATATTGGGCCCTCAGGGTGCTCAACTGGTGCCATGTATCAGAATCTGAGAGAGAAAGAAAGGGAACCCTCAAGGACTCTAATCTGCTGGAGCAAGCTATCCATCTTGACCACCCTCTGTTTCTTCCGGATTGTAGCCAGTCTGATAAATTCCCCCTATATCACATATTTTATAGCACCCCACAACATATCCATAGAGGAGACAGAACCCTCACTGGCCAGAAGAAAATTCTCAAGGAAGGTTTTGACTGCTGCCAGGATATCTGGATCCCTAAGCAAGGTGGAGTTAAGCCACCACATGGAATCCTGCTCTTCCAGCCCATGCAAAGTATGATCTAATGATACAGCAGTGTGGTCAGAGACCACCATGGGCTGTATATCACATGCCTGCTGACCAGCCACAATAGATGTACTGAAAAGGAAGTAATTGATTCTAGACTGCGAAGCATGTGGTATGGAATAAAAGATGTATTGTCGCATGGGGCGGTTGTAAAAAGCACCGGGGGTCAGCCAGGCTGGCAACCTTCAGAAATGGCATATCCCTTCTTCAGTACATCAATTTCTAGCAACAGACTATGCAAGTCTTTCCCTACACTTAGACAGCACCTGCTAGTAACTTTTTACCTTTATCAAAAACACCTAGTGCCATGGTATTTTCAACATTTACAGGTTTTATACACATAAGGTATATAAATTAAAGTATTTTATGACATAGCACCATTGCACACTAAATCCAACAACAAGGAACACAGCCTGTTGTTTTATATCAGCATGGAGGTCACAACCATAACCTCCCTGTATGAGAACCTGAGAGGGAAAAGGAAAATTAAAGAGGACACTGTAGCATAGTCAAGAAAGAGGAGGGGATTGCCCATAGGTGGCCAACCTTATGGACTAGAAATTGTAAAGGATAGATTAGGTTATGAAACAGAAGAACTGTTGCAACTGATTTAAGAAAGGCCGGTACTCAAGAGTGGCAGGAGCTCCCTGTCACAAATCCCCCACCTTAAGAGGTAAGCAGTTATTGCAGACTGCTTACCACCTTCCTGTCCCAGGAAGGGATGGTGCTTCCACCCATCCATCTTCAGAAGGCTCTGTCTCAGGGTCCCTATTAATGATAAACATTCCATCATAAACACAGTGGATATCATCATGCTCTATCCTGAGGCATTAACACATTTCTCGGCAGAGACTAACAGTACCTTCCAACCTCCTTTTAGGGAAAATCCTTCATATTTTATTGACTGAAAATCTGGATGGCTATAAAGTCCAGTACCATAGAAAGACTTTCTCTGGGGTGAATAATTACCTGCTCCAACCCCACCAGACATGTTGGTTTTAAGCAGGGGCCCAGTCCTAGGTTCAGCCCCTCAATATAAACCCACTATATCTCTTGATTCATTCATTTTACTTACTACTGACACAGATACCTGAGGGTAGACACTCTTTTGGTGTTACCCCAACACAGGTTCCAATCCACTTCCCACCCACCTCCTCGGTAGGTTTTCCCTGAGAAGAGAATAAAACACACGTACCATCTCAATCTCCTTGTCTGCACTTGGGTACCTCTTTCTTTGACATTAGGCATGCCCCCTGACCAAACATGCTACACTTTTGCCTACAGAAAGGGGCCATTGCAGAGCCACATCTGGACTTGCCTGCAACTACCTTAACCCCTCTGTCTTACACAAAGTGTCTGCGGGAATATGGAAGGAGCAACAGTAGCTTCTGTTCTCCCATTTCAACCTATGATAACCTATGACCCCAAACATTTGGTCATCCTATCCCCAGATGGGTCTCTATAGAAACCTGCAGGAAACCAAGGAACCTCCCATGCTGAATACCCTGCAATATAAAACATCAGGTTCCTAAACCTTTTAACTCTGGGGTGTCTTAATAAACATCCTTTTAATCATCATGCTATTTTCAGTCATCTGTTACCATCTAGTACCTTGTGACCTGTTTGTGAGTTTTCCCTTTTTCCAAGGGTGCCATTTTTTTCTTTAATGACCTCTACCCTTTAGGACAGTCTTTCCACACGCCTGGTACTAGTTTCCCTGTCCCCAGCAGGTACCTTTGTCATAGATGCCAAAATGAACAACTCAGAACAGTGCCGTAGGGCAGCTGTTAAGGAAAATAAAATGCTTGGGTGTATCTCTAGGGGGAATAACATTGAGGAGAAGGGAGGTCGTTCTGCCCCTGTACAACTCCTTGGTGAGGCCTCACTTGGAGTACTGCATGCAGTTCTGGAGACCTTCCTTAAAGAAAGATGTTACCCTTTTGGAGAGGGTACAGAGGTGAGCCACAAGGATGATCCACAGACTGGGAGGAATGTCCTATGAAGAACAACTTGAGGAGCTGAACATGTACTCCCTGGCGGTCAGAAGAGACAGAGAGGATATGATAGAGGTCTGAAAATATATGAAGGGGATCAACACGGTAGACATGAAGGGTATCTTTATGTTGAAGGGGGCAGATATGGGGGAACATAACCTTAAACTAGTAAGGGGGAGGTACAGGGGGCAAGTGAGGAGACACTGTTGCACAGAGAGGGTAGTGACACCTTGGAACGCACTACTAGGAGAGTTGTTGGCAAAGAAAACAGTGGAAGGATTCAAGGTGAGGTGGGACAGGTACATGAGCAAGGTACTGATTGTGGAGAAGGTTAACAACAGGGCACTTGGGAGTGTGCTAGGTAGAAAGGAACACAACAAGGGAGGGGGGGGCAGCTGCTGAAACTTAATTAGGAGCTGCATCTCTTGCAGATGAGATAGACCATTGGGCCAATTCTGCTGGCAACATTGTATGTATGTATGTATGTTTGTAGATATGTTTCAGCTCATCCTTCAGTTGATCACATTGCACTTAAAGAATCCATTGCATCATGTGCATATGGAGGTGGGCAAAGGGATCCATCAATATGGTAGCAGCCATGAGTCTTAGGACATGTGGCATTGTCCTGTCTGAGACATAATGACTTCTGTGTATCAGCTGGGCCTGGGCAGTAAGATCTTTTACTCTGTCTATAGGCAGGAAGACATTGCCCACTGCTGTGTCTAGAACCACACCAATATATTGGAGACACTGACAAGGAACTAAAAAGAATTTCAGTATGTTTACCATAACACCCAGTTCCTTGAACAGATGTTTCAGTCTTGAAAATGCGTACTGAACCATCTGTATGGTGTCTTCAGGAGCAAGTCATCCTGATACGGGAAGATCTAAAGTCATTCTCTCTGAAGGGCAGCTGCCACAACCACAAAACATTTAGAAACATGCTGTAGAAACAGAATTTTACAGCAGAGTAGGACCTATTGGCACACCCCTCTGTCCATTTCTCCCTAGCTACGTTATTATTGCAGACTGTACTTGATCTACAGCTCTTTCTTCCTCCCCTGCTTCCTTTCCAATATGATTCCTTTGTGCCTATCTCATGCATTCTTGAACCCCACCAATGTTTTTGGCCCCCACCACCTCTACTGGAAAGCTGTGCCAGGAATCCACCACTCTTTCTGTGAAGACCTGCTTCCTCACATCTCTCCTGAATCTACCCCCATCCAGCTTCATAGCAAGTTCCCTTGTTCTTGGGCACCATTTTTGTTTGAAAAATACTTCTCTGCTGTACCTTATTTACCCCTGTGAGGTATTTAAAATTCTCTGTCTCATCCCACCTCCCTCATCTCTTCTAGGGTGTACATATTGAGGTCCTTTAGTCTCTCCTCATAGGGCTTTTGATGTAGACCCTCCACCATTTTAGTTGCCCTCCTCTGGACTAACTCCAGTCTGCATACAGTATGTCCTTCTAGAGATGGGTTCTACGGAACTGGGCACAGTACCCTAGGTGGGGTCTTACCAGTGATCTATACAGAGGCAACACCAACTCCCTCATTCTTCTTGTAATACCCCTCCCTATGCACCCCAGCAATCCGCTAGCCCTCCTAACTGCCTTGTCACACTGTCTGGTCAATATTAGATCATCTGATATGATTACCCCCAGTTCACTTTCCTGCTTGATAATCGTCAAAACCACTCCTTCCATTTTGTAGTCTGCCTCTGGGTTTCTGTGCCCTAAGTGCATTATTTTGTGTTTTTCTGCATTGAAACCCTACTACCATATCCTTGAATACTCCTCTAGTTTTCTCAGGTCTCTGCTCATCGTCTCCACAGACACATCGGAGCATCCATCCTATTGCAGATTTTGGTATCATCCACAAAGATGCAGACCTTCCTTTTCAGATCCTCTGCAATGTTACTTAGAAAGACATTAAAGAGGATGGGTCCCAGCACTGATCTCTGAGAAACCTCGCTGGTCACCCTCCCTTCCTCAGAATGATATCCATTTAACACCACCCTTTGTCACCTATCCCCTAACCAATTTCTTATCCAGCTTACCACCTTTCGACCCACACCGGAGCTACATAGCTTGCTTAATAGTCTCCTCTTTGAAATGGTGTTGAAAGCCTTCCTGAAATCTAAGTAGGCCACACCTACTCCTCCACCATATCTGTTTCCTTTTAAACCAGGTCAAATAAATCTATCACGTTCATTTGATATGACCTCCTGTCTGTGAACCCATGCTGCCTTACGGGTTCAATATATTCCACAATCCTTCCCTTCAGCAGTGATTCCATTATAGTGTATGGGAGAGGGTTATTATGGTCAGAATTCAATTGAAACACATGCTTATTGTACCATCATTGTGACATCATGTAGCTGTTGTACTATTGCTAGAACATCACAGCGATGGTACAATAAGTTAGAATAGTTAGAATACTGTTGCATGCCACCTTCCCATGAATTAACACTGATCAGTCTTTTTTTTTTTCATTAACATTCTAACAAATTTGATGGTTGGCCATGTAAAAAAAAAATCAAAAAAAAAACCGAGCATTAGGGATGACGGCTGCAGTCTAATGTAAACTGCCACATTTCACTACTTGTGCTCTGTCACTGGTGCTCACACACTACAAGGCAATGTATTTGCATCAAATAATAACCACTCTTAATTCACTTCTCGTGGTTACCATGCCAACAGTAAACCTCCCAAGCTTCACTCTCAAGGTTTACTATGTTGATATGGTAACCTCTCGAAGTGAATGCAGCATGGTTGTTCACTGATGCCCATATATTAACCTCCATATAATTACTGGTGACTTCCTTTAACACACGGTCTAGAACCATGTTTCAAACACCGTAATAACCAGTAGAACTGGTTATTACAGCATTCAGAAAGCAACTCACTTGCACTTTCCTCGACTGCCACTTTCACTTTCTTGCCAGCGTAACGTGACCAAGTGGTGTTCATTCAGGGGGGATAAAATTACCGAAATGTAGACAAACTGCATTGTTGTGTTTAAAAATCCTGTTCCTGGTAGCAGTTAACCTACTTTTTCTTATTTTTCTTTGTGTTAAAGCCACCAAGTATAGACTGAGGAGAGCAAGTGACTCGGCAGCTTCAGAAAACAAGATTCAAATGTCGCTTACACTTGAATCTCATCTTCTGAAGCCACCGAGTCACCCGCTCTCCTCAGTCTATACTCAGTGGCTTTAACACAAAACAGTAATTAAAATTAGGTGAACTGGTACAAGAGACATGATTTTTAAGCACAGCATTGCAGTTTCTCTACATTTTCGGTATTTCTTTTTCCCGAACGAACACCACTTGGTCACGCTATGCTAAGGGGCCCAAGTCTGTAGTCTTTGCACCAGCAATTATGAAAAATAATGGCTAGGTAGCTGTATGTTCATCATGCGTTCTTACACACCCTCGGTGAGTGATCAGCTCATAAACCTCTCAAGCTTCGCTCTCGAGGTTTATGTCTTATCACTCACCTCGGGTGTGTAAAAAAACATCATAACACACAGCTACCTAAGCCATTATACTCTATATCTTTTCCACCTACATATCTAAAGAGATTCTCTCTGATGGCCCATATTGGTACTGCAGGCAGAAAGGGAATTTTTCCAAAGATATTACAGAAACTTCAGAAAATATATTACCATTTCTATGGCTGCAGCTATAATTACCAACCTCCTCCCTGGTGCCACTTTTGTGTAGAGGAACTACATCCACCCTCGTCCAGTCATCCAGAACCACTTCTGTTTCCAGTGAGCTGTTAAATTGGACTCTCAGAGGTAGAGCCAGTACCTCCCTGAGCTCCCTCAATACCCTTGGGTGCACCCCATCTGGCTCCATTGCTCTGTCCACCTTCAGATTAATGAGTTCCTTTAGGACTCTTTCCTCCAAGAAAGGACTAGTTCTGTCTTCCTCCCTTCAAAGCATCTGCTACTTTTTTGTGGCCCTTCCTCATTTCCTTCTGTGAACACTGAACAAAAGTATTTGCTCAGGATGTATGCCTTTTCCTGGTCCCCCTCTGCATAGTTCTCCTTCCCTTTTTAACCTTATAATACCAGTCCTGGTCCTCCTCTTTTCACTTACATATCTAAAATATGTCTTGTGTACTTTCATTATGTCCTGGGATAGTCTCTCTTCAGTTTGTGCCTTTGTGCTCCTTACTTCTCCTGCTTCCCTTTGTTTCCCTTTATACACCTCCATATCCTTCTCCCTCAGTATCTCCTTATACCTTCTGAATGCTACCCTTTTAACCTTTACCTGTTCAGCCACCTCTGTCGAGAACTCTTGCAGTCTCTTTTTCCTCTTGCTTTTAATCACTTGCTTGATGTAGATGTTTGTTGCCTGTACTATGGTCCTTTTTATCTTTGCCTACAATTCTCTTTCCTCACAAGATTATCCCTCTGGCATTCATCCATCTTTATAAAATCTGCCCTCCTGAAGTCCAGAACCCTTGCCTTGTGTGGTTGAATTGCACGGCCATCCTTATGTTGAACCACATAGTACAGTGATCAGTGGTCGCCAGGTGGCTTCCTACCTTGACATCTGCAACACTGTCCCTGTCACTGAGTACCAGATCCAGTACTGCCCCGTCTTAAGTGGGTTCACTCACTCGTTGCCTGAGGAATACCCTCTGCAGAGAGTCTATGATGTCCCTGCTTCTAGCTGAAGCTACTGCTGGGAGGCTACAATCTACATCTGGCAGGTTGAAGTCTCCTACCACCAGCACCACCCCCTTTTCTGCCATCCTGTCAGTGACTTCCACCAATACCTTATCTAATTCATCCCCCTGTGCTGGAGGTCTGTAGATCACCACAGTGCGAATAGTGGCTCCATGCCCCATCTACTGGGTGACCCAAAGTACCTCTTCCTCCCACTGTATTCCCTGTATCTCCATCTCTATTATGCATTTCCTCAAATAAAGCATCCCCTCCTTTTTTTCCCACCAGGTCCTTCCTGAACAAAGTTTATCCTGGTATGGCCACTGCTTGTAAATACCCATGCTGTCAAGGATAAACCAAAGGACAAGACTCAGAACTGATTATGGCTGCCCTCCAACGTAAAGCGAAGGTACTGCCTGTGGCATTTTTGAATCCTGACATGAAGGTAAGTGTCATTCATTTAAAAGGTACACAGCCAATCCCCCTTTTGCAGCAAGGGGAGGAGGTCTTGAAGAGACACCATTCAAACATTTTTGTATTCAATAAACAAGTTTAGATCTCCCTAGTCCAATATAGGACTCAGACCTTTTCATCACTTGGGAACCAGCAAGTATCAAGAACAGAACCCCTTGTTTCTTTCTTTACCCAGAAGGGGTTTGATTGCTCTCCTATGAATTAGTGACTGTACTGCTTCTCTCAGAAGGGCAAGTGACCCAGAGGATAATGAGAAGGAGGTAGAGGATGAACTGGAGGGGTGGACAGCAAGAGAATGTCAATTTTCCACTGTCTCCAGGACCCACTCATTTATTGTGATCTCCATCCATTTTGACAGATGAAAGGAGATCATTCCCCCCATTTGTATCCCAGGATGTAATAGTGGAAGGGTAGGAAGTGGAGGGTCAGAAGGTACCAGGGCAGCAGGACCACCTTAATCAATACCTTTAAATGCCTCTGTACAGGCACCAGGGGAAAGGGGACCAGGAAGGGGACAGCCTCCATGACCATGAGATTGCTGATGGTACCCACAGCCACCACAAGTCACAGGTCTACAAAAGGAGCTTTTATCACACCCCTAGTAGGTTGAGGGTTCATGGACTTAATTTACCTTAAAGTCCTTTTGGAATATTGAAGCTCATGGACAGCATTTTCAGCACCTGTCCCAAATAGCTTGGAGCCACTGAAAGGGGCAATCAGCAAAGTCTATTGAATATCAGTAGCAAATCCAGCTACTCTGAGCCAGAAATATCTCCAAAGACATATGCCAAAGACAGAAGCCCTGCTAAAACCATCACGGGCATCATATACAGAATGTAACAGATGCTTTCCAATATCCATATAAGCTGACATAGCTTTAAGTAATTCGGCCCCTGCAGCACTATTCAACAAAGCCTTAATAGTAGACACAGCAGTTTTCCACAGTCCATTTAAATATTTAATCATGTAGGCCTTCTAATTTGCAATTTGTATGCCGAAGGATACCTAGGCATACTTTTTTTTTTTTTGCCTATAACATCCAGCATCCTGAATTCTTTGTCAAGGGGCAATGTACTCATGTGTCTAGGAGCTCTAGAGTGATTATGAGCAGCCAAATAACCATTAAGTCAATTTCAGGCTATGAAGTATAATAAGACTTCCCAGACAGAGCAGGGTACTCTATAGCAGCCTTTCTGGGTACTGCAGGCAAGATATTAAGCCTATGCCCATCAGCAAAGGTGGCATCCTCTAATGCAGGATATACAGGAGGTACTACAATGGATAGTACAGTTGAAACCTCCAAAAAATGCAATAAATTAATTTTACTGAAGTATTCTTCTTCCCCCCAAAGCCCATAACATCATGGATTTGTCTGAGCAAAGCCTGGAATGAAAAATCTTCAGGAGGAGGCCTGGTGTTATTAACCCACAGAGTCTTCACTACTAGCAGTGGGTGAGGTACCTAAAATTTGCTACCATATTATTTCACATAGAACCCGAATTTCATGTAATATTTCACAAAACGAAGAGAATAACTTCACATCTTGAAGTAAAGCGAAGTTCCCATTGTTCTTTATGGACTTCATGTTACTTTGTCTTGTTTTTGTGCTCTTTGAGGTGAATTTTGCAGTGAATCATGGGATGTAAGATCGCATGGGATCTATATTGTCTTGCACAGCCTCAGTTCATCGTAGTGTGTGTAGTGGAAAGCTGGAGACAATTTGCTGTCAGAACTCTGAGATTCAAACCCTCAAAAGACCTTTAAAAATGCCTTTTTGCCACAAACTTGTGTGTCAAAATTTAGTAGATTGATTGTAGTAAACCCTTACGTGGTAATATAAGCAAGCATTTACTGATGTTTTATGAATATTGAATGTTAATTAAGTTGTTTCAGTGTCTGTACTGAGAGACACTGTAGAAGTGTGCTTCGGGGAGGGGCAGATCTGTGGTATAGAAGTGAGATTAGTGTTGTTGACTAGTGTTTTATTGTTGTGTTAAGGTACACACATGACAACTTCACTTAATAGTTTCTAAGTTTTTTCTGTTTGCTGGGCATTTTTTCAGTCATTTTAAAAGACTATCTGTGTTGTACTTTACTGAACAATTAAAGTTTCTGTGCCTGACTTTTAATCTGTGTGCATGCTGTCAATCGATACACATTTTATTGTAGCACCACAATTGCAGTACTCTGAATTTCTCAGCCTATCTGCAATATTTTTCCCTACTTCTGTGTAGGTAGCTACTGCCACCCCCAATCAAAACAAGGTATTGTTTTTGACTGTAAGATTTTGAAGACTGGTTAAGGACTCCAGGGCAGGTCTTGTGTTGTGCCTGTGCAGCTGGATTTAGGGTTTTGCTTCCCATCCTCCCAAAACTGCAGAAATATAAAGTTGCTGTTAATTTGCTGTGCAATCTTAAAAAATGCCTGTGAAGAGATGGTCAGACAAAGCTGTTTCTGGCTGTGGCCCTGCTGGCAAGAAGACTATTAGCAGTGGAAGATGTTGTGATGATGAGGCAGGTTCATCAGGGGCTAGCAAGTCTAGTAGTGTTAAGAGTGGTCGTGGCAGTGGCCGTGGTAGTACGCAGCAGAAAGGAAAGTTAATGGTCGGTGCAAGTAAAGGGATTTCTCTGACTGTTTTTCACAGCAAAATCAGTAGCTTCAGTGCTAGTTGGAGATGCTGTTGCCTCTGCTGGTAGTAAAGTTTGTGAGGGAATGGTTGATAACAGCATGAGTACCGCTACAAGTTTAACCCTGTTAAACTTATCAGGTGAGGAAAATGTGGTTGAATCTGCAGACTTGAGTGCAGTTGATATCCCACCCACCACAGTAGTTGAACATGATTCTGATTATGATGATGACTTAGTCTCATGTTTCCACTGATCTTGATGTTAAGCCATCCAAACATTCAGATGTTGATGAAAAAAGTGTGGATGATAATATAGAGTCTGTGGTTGGAATATCTCCATAGGAGGACGGCATCCAAAGTGAATTTGTGGATGATGATTATGATGATGATGCTAGTGACCCCATTTGGGAACTGGACAAAAAGAAAGTGAAGGTGGTTGTTTATAAACAGTCTGTTAGTCAATTCCCCCTCCTCAAAGTTCGGATGTAACTGTGCCTGTTGCTGAGCCTGATGTAATAGTCATAGATTCTAATGTTCAAAGTCCAAGTGTGCACAACACCAGAAATCATGCAGCATCCCCCCCCATTTCATTGCCAACAAAAGTGCAATTCCATATGCTCCAGCAGCGTCATATGAAAAGTAGGGCATCCAAATCCCTAGTTTGGGATTTTTTTTGTACAAGATGGCAGCGATGCAACAGTGGCAATCTGTCAGTTTTGCCAAGTGCATGTGAAGAGTGATAAAAAGGTTAGCCATTTGGGCACTGGGGGCCAACATACTCATCTGAAGAGCAGACACATGGCACAGTTGACTCAGCACCAGAAAGGAGCTAATGCCGTAGCTGGGCATTCACCTTCAGCCATGTTAGTGAGCATGGTATCCCCTTCCTTCAGTGTAAGTAGCCATGTTGGTAAAAGTGTGGTGAAGTGACATTGGAGGATTACTACAGGCATGAGGAAGATGATGATTTGAAATGTTCAAGCAGTGATCAAAGTAGCAGTTGCAGGCCATGTAGTAATTCTATTACATCAACCCCCTGTGCTTAAAACATGGAAAATAATCACATTTATTGGCTTGTCACCTGTGCACCCATCATCACACATCCAAGGTACCCCATCCATGTCACTTAGCAGAGTAGAGCCGTTGGGCATGCCACATGAAATGCAACGAATAATGCAGCCCATGTTGCATAGCCTTTTTGCGTGTAACAATAAACACCCACCAAATCATGCAGTTGCATGTGAGCTCAACGCTGCTGTAGCAGAAATGCTGGCAATTGACCTTTTGCCTTTTTCCTTTGTGGAGAACGCGAGCTTCCAGTGCTTTGCAGCATGCACATGTCCTAAATGGAAGGTCCTGGACATACTTTTCCACCCGGGTTGTCCCTGAGTTATATCATATGGTGACAGAGTCTGTAAAACAATAACTAAATAAAAAAAGGTTTAAATGCTGAAAAATTGCAAGGGAACAACTTTGAACAAGTAGCTAAACAGCACAGTACAGATCTGCTGCCTCAACTTTCTGCAAGAGAAAGCGAAAGTAAAACATTGACTTCCTGCCTATTTAACTGCCTCCCTGAATCATGTGACCTAAGGACCTGCAGAGGCAGTCAGGCATGTGATCAGTGGTCTGTTTCTTAATGACTTTGCCCTATCAAAATGGAACTAAAAGTGAACTCAAAGTGGACAACGTGAAGTAAAGTGAACATCCACTGTTTAATGGAAATTTCACACAGTGATATGCAAATTTGAAGTGGACCACTTCAGGTTCACTTCGCCAATGAATTAAAACTTTGCTGCATCTCTACTCACTACATGAGGAAAGGGTGGAACCGGAAGGTAAAACCCCTTCATAAGAATCCTCATCCCTTTCCTTATCCTCCAAATCCTCCTCCATATTAATTTTAATGCCTTAGGAGCATAGTGGTTAAGGAGGCAGGATAGCGTAGCAGTTATGGGCACTGACCTGCAAACCTGGAGACCTGGATTTGAATCCCATCAGTCCCCACTTGCATACTGTGTGACTCTGAGCAAGTTATTTAACTTTCTTGTTTTCCCAGGTTGCATCTGGCAACAAGCTCCAGCTTAGTGTGCCTTTCCTGGTTAAACAATTTCCCTTTCCCATTCCATATTAAGGAGATCAGGATTATAATCCACCTCATTACCTGGAATAATGACTGGGGCAATCAATGAATCCTGCAACAGTGGTAGCTATGATGGAGGAATAAGCGGTGTGCTTTCGTAACCAGTGAACGACAACAGTACCGATGGAGGGAGGCCCTGTCAATGAGATATTAGCCATAATCATTGTAAGTGACTGCAACAGGCATTGGATTAGTTCAGAGGATGACACCATTGCAACCTAGAAGTCAATGACACCCATTAAAGGGTAAAGGACTAGTGGTTTCGAAGGGATAGAACCTGACAGTGGGGGCTGCATACTGTCCATAGTAGATACAACAGTGCTACAGTGAGGTACCTATCTTGGTGTCTCAAAGATGGTCAGGCATGCTGTAGTCATGAACGCAGGAGCAGACAATGATGAGGACTTACCATCCTCCTTTAACAAAGATCTCAGCCTCACTGGCAAAGCAGAATGTTTATTCTTATGCTTGTGGTGATAGCTGGAGGAGGAATAGACCTTTGACGACGACTTGTCCTAAATTCCTTTTTCTGACATCCTGAAATTACTGTGGTGGTGACAGTGTTGCCGAACACCTGAGAGTGTCCTTCCTGGTTTTGCTTAAGCATGAGGTAGAAGCTGGCTTGGAGCCCTTGGCCTTGACTTGAGGTTCCATGGCCTTTATGGTGATGACATTTTCCAGAGCCTTCTTTCAGCATCTCCTTGCATCCTAGTTGAATCCTTAGCAGATCTTGCAGGCTCTTATGTTACATGACAGGACCAAACAGCAAACACAGTGTGAGCATTGCTTTTGTAGATCTTGTAACTGCAGATACAAAACATACTGTAAATTGGTGACAGCAGCATACAGGGGCAACATTGACAAGTTAATTAAATTAAAATAAAATTAAAGAAACAATGGCATTGTTTCTATGCAAGTCCAATGAATGGGTGATGGCAGAAGAAAAAACGGAGTGGCATTATGGCCGTCCATATTTTATAGGTGTGTGGGTGGCACCCCAGCAAGCAAAAGTTTCTGAGTGGTCCTGACACTGAGGGCTTACAGTTCAATAGTGTGGAAAAATGGAGAAAATATGCTCTATGATCTACTTATTGCACCTGTTGTTATCTTACTGCAATGAGCCTCTCTCTTTATTCATCTCAAGGTCAGTTACTAGAGGGCACTCGAAGAGTTGAGTCTGACCCTGAGAATTTTCCTCAGAAGGGGATCATGCTTGAATACAGGATGTTTAAGTATTGAACAGTGGAACATCGGAAGCCTGACTGGCACATTGGGAGTTATGAATAATCACCCATTAAGGGAAGTTGCTGGGATCTGTGAGGATCGGCTCACACCATGTAGTATGTTTGAAGGGGAGCACAGCTTGAAAGAGAGCACATTTGTAAGTAATGCTTTCATTAAAGATGCTATGTATATGTTGATTTTTTCCTGATCCAAGATGGCGGCGGTGTGTGAGCTGCCTGAGGCTTAAGCTTGGAAGCTGTGTTTTTGTTTGTCTTATATTTTCTCTTATTTTTTTATTTAAGCTTTTTTTATTTATTATTTCTCAAGTTTGCAATTTTAGTTTAGTTAGGGTTGTTTCAGCGAGGTAGATTAGTCTTCTGAGCGTTTTTCGGGTTTGTAGCTTAGGTTGGCTGTTCTCCCTGATATGAGAGTTTTAGTCACCGTTGTTGTTATTATGGCTGTGATAACAGCTGGAAACCGTATGTATTTTAATTTTTCATTTAAGTTATTATGTTGATTTATGCCACGGCTGTTTTTCAGTAGCCATGACAGATTTAAATTGGACCCAAATCCTGATTTGAGATCAGTGACTTGTGGAGCCATTGCCAGATTTGTGGAGTTGTTACGGGAGCTGCTGCCTGCCTGAATTCGAAAGCTTGGTTTAGAATTGGGAATTGCTGCTAATTCGAATGAAGTATCAGATTAGAGGACTACATCTAGGAGGATCACACTTATGTACAAGCAGCGGTGTGGTGTGAGCGCTTTTTGTGCATTTTTGTAAACTGAACTATTTATGTGCGACTGCTCGGGTTGAAGCTTTGAATTCTCTGTGACCCTGCGGTTTTAAGTAGTGGTGATTGTGAAGCGTCTGAGGAAAGTACTAACAAAAGATGCTTGTGAATGGTTTGAATGATCAAATATTTCTGCAGTGATTCTAGTTGCTGCTTCTTGGAGTTTAGGGGTTCTGGGGGTCATTGAGTGGTGCTGGGTGGGAATCCTTCCTCCCTACATCTTAGGTTGTTTTTTCCCATTGTACTGCCTCTGACCAAACGGGAGTTGCCTCACCTGTCTCTGGGGAGCCAGAGGAGGATTTAGGGCTCTCCTAAATTGCCCTGGGGATATACTTTGTTGTTTACCCTTAAGGCATCTGTAGTTGTGGGTCACAGGTCGTGGGGAATCCGAGTAGTTCGGGCGATGTAGAGGGGAGGAATAGGATATCCCTTTACTTTTTAATGAGGCTTGCACACTCTTGGCCTTTCCAGAGAACCCTTGAAATGGAATTTAAAGGCTGCTTAAATCATTGGATTATCTGCTCACTCAATTTCAAGATTTGGAGCTTAATTTTAATAGGATTTGGGACCGTGGATTGCTGAGTCTAAAGAAGAATTAACTCATTAAGACATTTTCTTGGAGAGAACATTTCCTGCTATTTGATTTTCTTTTATGTTTTTTGTTTGAATTATTTTGTTGGCACTTGGGCAGTGAGAGTGCCCAAACTATTATTATTTTTCCAGGTAGTGTGAGTGCCTGGGAATTTTTATTGTTTATTTTATTATATGTATTTGATTCCCAGGGTAGTGAGAGTACCAGAGGTTGAAAATGTATTGTATTTATTATTATTTATGTAAGTTTATTTATTTATTTTTTTTGGGGGGGGACTTGAACTCTCTTTAGAAATGGACTCTTAATGGGGTTTCTCTTTTTTGCTTTATTTGATTTATAAGATTTACTTTGGATTGTTTTAATCAATTATTTTAGAGGAAATAGTTTTTAAGCTGCCTATATCTGGGAAATGCTGGATAATTAGGATTTATGCATGTATTAATGCCCCATTTTATTTTTATATAAGTGTTTGATTATATATTATTTGTTTGCATTTGATTTGTTTATTGTGTATTGTTTTTTGTGTCATTTATATAATGTGTTGGGGTGATTTAGCGATGGTTGGGCATTATTCCCCCACTAGACTCAGGGAACTGCATCCCTTTGAATGTCCACCACTACCATCCGACACCTATTTTAGGTGTCGTGCTTGGGGCATATTAAGGAAATGTAAAAAAAGGTGGAGAGTGGAGTCTGGTGGGGGACAGGAGAGGGGAGGGTGGATTGGGGTGGTGGGATCCAGGAGACACCCTGGGGTGAAATGAGGCCAAGACAGAGGTCACTCTTGTCTTGTCCCCATACCCAAGGGTTCCGATTTTAGTAGGCAAGAGCCGAGGTCTTCCCAGACAGCTCATCCAACCTTGGCGGTGTTATGCAACGCCAGATCTATTAAAAACAAGACAGCTATTATAGCTGATCTTGTTGGGTCAACTGATCTGGCTTGCATAACCGAGACCTGGCTGGATCAAAGTCCAGGCCCTGTATTGGCTTCGGCAACACCAGCCGGGTTCTTGGTGATACACCGTCCAAGGTTGGATCGTAGGGGCAGGGGTGTAGCCATTATGTTTAAGACTGAGCTGGGCGTTGTGGATGTGCCATTGGGAAGTACCAGATCCTTTGACTATATCTTGGGTGAGGGTGTAGGTTGCGGAATCCTGCTCATCTACCATCCACCAGGAGATGGTGGAGAATTCCTGCAGGAGATAGCAGACTTCATCGTCAACCTGGTATTGCGGTCCCCCAGATTGTTAATTCTGGGTGACTTAAATGCCTGGGTCAACGATGAACTCTCATATTTTGGTCAAAATCTCCTCCAGTTGATGACCTCACTATGTCTAACACAGGTAGTTACCTCCTCAACCCATATAAAAGGTCATTCATTGGATCTGATCTTCCTTCTGGACATGGAGATTGATGATTTGGGGGTGGAACCAGTCAGCTGGTCTGACCATCACACCATAAGATTCAGTTTCAGGGCTTCTCCTAACAGGTCTGCCCCTTCGGAGATGGTTCAGTACCGCCCTTTAAAGGGTATTAATCCCAGTGACCTAATGGCAGTACTGGATCTATCGAGCTTGTCTGGTGAATGCATGATTCCAGATGATCTCGTATTAGCCTATAATAAAGCTGTGGGAGATGCTCTGGACAAGATTGCTCCTGTTCGTGTTCGGCCTCTCACCCTCCGTTCAAGGAGCCCTTGGTTTGATGGCTCCTTGAAGGAGTTAAGGAGAGTCGGCTGAAGGTTGGAGAGAGCCTGGCGGAGGTCCGGTAATGATGCTGACAGGCTTAGGTTGATGGCACATTATTATGACTATCAATCAGAAATCACCCGTAAGAAGGCAGAATTCCTGTCCAAGGAGATTTCTGCTGCACAGAATCGACCGGCTCAGCTTTTCTGGACTGTTAATAGATTGTGCAATCCAATCTGTCTCCAGCCCAGGGAAGCTTTTTCTCAGCTAAGATGCGAGGAGTTCACTCGATTTTTTGCAGATAAGGTTGCCAGCATCAGGTCTGGCATCGGTCCGACCCCTCCTTTGAGGGATTGCAGTTGTCGACAGGAAGTATTATGCACCCGGTCTGTCTGGTCAGATTTTTGCCGGCTGGAGCTCACTGACATTGTGAAGATCATCCAAACATTTTGACCAACCAGTTGTAGTTTGGATCCAGGTCCCACACTCCTCTTCGTAGGATGTGTAGAGGTTATTTGCCCAATCCTTGCTGACATTGTCTGGAATTCTTGGAGAGAGGGGTCTTTCCTGATCCCCTTAAGGAGGCGATAGTTCGACCACTCCTTAAAAAATCCTCCTTGGATCCAGATTGTCTAGCTAGCTACTGGCTTATCTCTAACCTGCCTTTTGTTGGTAAGGTTATTGAAAAGGCAGTTGCGTTACAATTGGATGATCATCTTACAACTCACAATGTCTATGATTCTCTCCAGTCTGGTTTTAGGAAGAAGCATAGCATGGAGACTGCCCTTGTCTGGGTGTTGAATGATCTAGTAATGGCTAGAGATTGAAAGGCATGTACCATTCTGGTCCTTCTCGATCTCTCTGCAGCATATGACACTGTAGACCATGGTGTGCTGTTGGAGCACCTGCAGACTTATTGTGGGCTGTCTGGAACAGTCCTCAAATGGTTTCAGTCTTACCTCACAGACAGGTTTCAGGGAGTTGCCACTGGAATTTATTCCTCTGGCACTCACTCCCTCCCTGCCTTGTGGGGTACCGCAAGGTTCCATTTTAGCACCCATGTTGTTTGCAGTGTATATGCTGCCATTGGGAGATATCATTAGGCGATACAGTCTGGGTTTTCACTGCTATGCAGATGATACTCAGCTGTATTTGTCCTTTCCGCCCGGGCAAGATGGTGCTCTCTCCATGCTAGACAACTGCCTTGCTGAAATCAGATTATGGATGAGTTCTAGCTGGCTGAGACTGAATCCTGATAAGACTGAGGTGTTGGTAGTGGACCCAGGTCATCCGGCGGTGGGTTTGAGGGCTGGCCAACCACCGGGCTTATTGCTCGGTGGTATGTCGCTCACTACCTCTGATCGGGTACAGAACCTGGGCATTATTTTTGACAATGGCTTGACCTTAAAATCTCAGGAGTCAAATCCTCTTTTTATCATCTGAGGAATATCGCCCGGGTGAAACACCTGGTCCCACCGAGTGACCTACGAACGTTGGTCCATGCCTTTATCACTACCCGTCTTGATTACTGTAATTCCCTATACCTAGGGCTATCTGGGGCTGATATCCACCACCTGCAGCTGGTGCAGAACGCGGCGGCAAGGCTTTTGACTGGGATCTCTAGATCCAGCCATATTATGCCTGTGCTCCGTGAACTGCACTGGCTGCCTGTTAGGTGGCGGATGACCTATAAGGTTGGTTTACTAACCTTTAAAGCCCTACATGATCAGGGACCCGGCTACCTGAAAGATCTCTTGGTACCCTATTGCCCCCTCCGTCCTCTCTGCTCCACCAACAAGGGATTGCTGGAGATTCCCAGGGTTCGGATTAAAAACATCGGGATCCCGTGCTTTTGCTTTTTCAGCACCAACCCTGTGGAATTCTCTACCTCGTTGGTTGAGAGAATGTCCAACCGTCGAGAAATTTAAGATGGAGTTAAAGATGTGTTTATTTAGTTTAGTATATCCTAGTTATGGTTATTAATTTATGATTGTTTTAATTTATATGTATATGTGATCTTTTTGTACAGCACCTTGGTTTTGAAAGGCGCTTTAGAAATAAAGATGACTTGATTTGATTTGATTTATAAAAGAAAGGCTTAGATAAAAATGCATGTAATCCCTTGGGGTGAGTACTGAATCTTAAATGGTCAGGCAAAGGGGTTCTGATTACAGTTGAGCCCTATAAGTCCCTGAGATGAGGCCAGGTGAGGGAGCCTGTTCTTTGGCCATTAGGACTATCAGTGACATTGCTGGAGTGAGATACTCATGGCTGGAATGACTAATACAGAATTCAAGTAGGTTATAGTCTGATTTAGAGTCCAAACTTGACAGCCATTGACTGGCACATTACCAAACACAGACATGTTTGTCCCCAGGGCGGTGCTTGCCCTGCCTGGGAGGATGCCTCTACACAATGGTCTTGGGAGCACCAAGGCTCCAGGGACCCCAAATATAGGAGGAAGTGAACGTGAAAAAGGAAATGGTAACTTGGAAAATTGGTGACAAAATAGCAGCAAAAAGCCTCTTTACAGCAAAGGAAGGGACACTAGATCTAACAGTTGCTAAAAGTGCATGTGTACAAGGCATAAGGGGCTTGATTTTCAAATGGTGGCGCAGGGCTTGCATCGTGTCCTGCACCATGGGACTTAGTTTCTGCCAATGCATTGGACCCCTTTGTCACAACTGCGCCCCATTTTCCAATCTCAGGTGCAGTTGTGACAGTTTCCCGGATTTACTGTCACTTGCACAAACTACATGGCGTAAGCTCCATAACTTAGTCTCTGAGGAGTGGTGCATGCTAGACCACAACACTGTGGTCAAAGGACCTATGCCAGGATGGAATTTCCAATTGTTTCCTGAAGAATGCCGCAAGCTCCATGTACCATATGGTCAGCACACCAGGGGCTTGCAGCATTCTTGAAGCATCAAAAACCTGTCCCAAGAAGTGTCTGTCCATTTCTAATTATGGGTACAATGACAGTGTTCTAATTGTGAGACGTTACCATACTAACTATGAGAAGTCTAAGCCAAGAAAACATAAAGGAATGAGAATTATCCGTGGAATATTGTGACAACCTAATAGGAAAAGTGGTTGGCTTGGGAAATGCTCTTTATTTCTTGTGTAACATCGAGGACAACTTAATTAATACATCCTTCTTGATCCCAGCCCCTAGTACAAAAAGCAGTTTGTGTGTGGTCTCATGTTAATGGTTCCAATAGCATGGTAAAGGTGCCCTTGGTCCCCACCCATAGAGTATAGGTGTGAGGTATTTCTGTTTCATGGCATAAAGGATCCTACTAAGGAAATAAAAGGCATTATGCCATATATAAAGTGGGTGCTCCTCGGGCCAGAGGTGCCATTATATACCCCTAGAGAAAGGGGTGTGCCCTTCCCTTACATTAATATGGTGCTCATTTTATAAACACCTTTTCCTAACTTAGGATATATGTTTTCAAGAGTTGTTTCAATATGAGAACCACAATATAGCAAATGAGAAATGAAAGGAACACAGAATCAATCTTGTCTGTCCCTTCCTCCTCATGGCAGTAACTTCCATGAGTTTGATTTGATACAGTACATAGAATATGGATAGAATATGGACAGCGAGGTAATCCTCTACTATTTTCTGATAGTAGCATGTTTGTTTTATCTTCCATCAGAGATGGTTAGTAATTAACTTTAATGTCTCAGTCAAACAATGGATTCTGCAACAGGATAGTGAGTACACTGAATGTGTTATGGTGATCACTATGTGTTCACATTCTGGGAGGTAGGGGGATGACACATGCATCACAAACTAACAGCTTCTATTTTCTGCTATGATCATGAGATTATTCACTTACACACCTAGTGGTCAAGTAAAGGTGGTTCTGATCTGAGTGGGGCCAAGTGGAGAGACGGAGGAGGTAAGGAGTATGAATGGGCTGATGCTGAATTTGAACCGTGCCAGAATCCGGTGTTTTTTAGATGCCGTCAAAGTAGTTCCAAAGAAATTTAGCACGTCATCATCATCATAAGCTCCTTTTATGTGAAAAGGGGTGACTTTGATTAGAAAACTTTTAAAATTATCAGAGAATTGTGCATTATGTTCCAGTTAGCTAATTCTCACTACATTAAACTGTAGTTTTAGGAAAGCAGGCTTGTGAAATCCTGCTGCAGTTAAAGTGTACAGTGTGATCCTACATGGGCAGCTGAATGCCCTGCAATAGGTGCAGAGCAGAGTGAATTTAGCAGACTGTGAAAGGTGCAGGGGGATTTTTGAAAGATTCATTTGACAAATAGGTTTTTGCTGAGTGCTGGTGGTGTTGAGTGCACAGATATCCATATATATTTTTTGTTTTAATTTTTGCCCCCTACCCCCCAACCCCACCCCCATAGCAAAGGAGGGCAGAGTGAATTTAGTAGACTGGGAATGGTGCAAGAGAGGGATTTTCAATGATTTATTAGAAAATATGTTTTTACTGACTGCCACTGGTACAGCAGGGTCCAGAAATCTTTTTTCATTTTTTGCCTGTGTGTGTGAGCATGCCAACCATTCAATGAGAGAAAGGTAAAGTAGATTGCTATGTGATACAAAAGGTCTCTGAGGGTGGTATGTGATCTGTCATTGGAGGATGTGGCATGATGGTATCACTCCTACCTGTCACCTTGCAAGTCATACAGCACTGTGACTTGTGTGTGTGCTGGTTGTCTGTGTCATGTGGGCATTTTAGAATATTCTATGACTACTGTGAGTCATCATTTTTAGCATCCAGCAGGAGCTGGGTCATGTCATTGTTTGTCATGCATGTGTTATCAATGCATGTAAAAACATGAAGAGAAGAACATAAGGAGAAAGAGTTGCAGGGGTGAGAAAATGGGCAGATAACTGTTCTAACATGACAGTTTCACCAAGTACAACTTCTGCAAGTGGTGGTGGTGGAGAAGGAACAGGTCAAGATGGGAAAGGGACCGGAAGTGAAATTATTGTTGCGTGGCTTTGAGGACAAGGGCTGGGTGCATGATAGTACAGCCAAAAAATATGGATCATTAGTACCTAGAAATCCACTGGTTCCATTCCCACTGCACTGCAAGCAACCTTCCTTGTCTGTCATCCAGTGCATCTGGTGACAAAGCCATTCTGAGCAATCCAGAAGTGCACCAGTTTCCTCATTTTCCTTCTCCAAGTGCTTTCAGTTCCCCATCTGTGGTGCTTCCAGTTCCCAACTATGGAAAGAAGTCATCCATCCTGAAATACAAAGTGTAGTTCCCCATGTAAAAGAATCCTGCATTTAGTGTTCAATTCCTCAAAGCCCCCCTTCCTCAATTGTCACTAGCAAGTAATGAAAACAGCATGAAGAAAGCCAGAAGTAGCTATCCCAAATCATGAGCTCAGCTGAATGATTCATGTTTTCTTGACATTAATACAATAATGAATCATAACCAATAAATAATAAAAATTGCATTGTAACATATAATATCATATCAAATTAAATTTACTATTTTTTATTTATCATATCTGCTGCACTGTTTTGTCTGCCCAATGCTGTCCAAAGATATGCCATGCCACAGTGGCTGAAAAAAATTGAGAATATCATAAACACCACCCAGTTACACCAAAAGAACCCCCCCAACACCACCACCACAATAAGTCCTTTTTTTCCTAAAAAACAACTAAAGGATCCTCTGCAGTGTGGAAGGATGTTACAAAAGGCACCACAAATCCACTGAAAGCATGCTGCAATCAGTAGTGTAAAGAGACCATTCAGTGTCAGTAAAGTCTATTTCTTTAGGATTTTAAATTTAGAGAAATACCCTTTACTAAAGGGATACTGTCAACATTTTTTGCATCTTATTATTTTAAGCTGAAAACCCATGTTATTATTGCTTTCCCTTTCTAAACTTCATTGATCTCGTTATTTTTTAATCTACTTTGTTTCTCAGTAGACTTGAAATGCATGCTAATGGTGTAATTAATCCCAGCCTTGTTTTATTTTCAATCCTTGACCAACTTTTATTGTATACTTCCTAAACATTAGAAAAAAAAAACAGTGCAGCTATGCATAATGCAATGGTCCCCTCTCCTCTCACTGCATCAAGAGAGGCTAGACTATGTTGCTGGATTTTCCAGGTCCAGGAAAGATGCAATGGGATTTGATCAAGGTATCTAGAAAAATCACATTTTTGTGTAGTAACACCAATTTCTAGAGTTCACCCATGCCACAGCAACAAACATGTTGCTGACGATGATTATGGTGCAGGCAACATTCTACCTGGCGTTACAACACCAGGCATTGTGTCTCCCGGGAGTTACAGGACCAAAGTGCCCTCCTAGGAAACAGTCAGCTTTTGCTGAGGGCTATCCCCTATTCCCCTCTATGTGAAAGACTTCACCCCATGCACCCCCCCAAAACTAAATATAACCTCCTCTGGGGAAGGCATGCCCCAGAGGGGCAGAAACTGTGTGGGCACAAAGGACGGCATGCGTGAGGGAGATCTAAAATCAAGATCACCCCTTTCACTGTCGCCCTTGATGCAGTGCCCTAATTGTGGTAGCAAAATGTACTCGGCAACTTGATGGCATATGGTTTTGGGAGGGGAGCAGTCAGTTGTTTACTTTTAAAAAGACGAAAAAGGAATCAGCATCAAATTATCAGCTACATCAGCAATCTCTACAGAATGTGACCAGTGATTGCATGTGTTTTTTAAATTAGAGGCAGTTTGAGGCCCAAGGGAGTTGACAGTGTCCCTTTAATACATGTTTGTTACTGTTTTCTTTATGATGTTATACATAGAGCAGACAAATTATAAATCATATCTACGGCATAAAGACAAATACGGTACAATTGGTTATTATACTTTCCAACTGGTCAGCTATTGCAATGCAAGTTGAGTGCCTGTGAAGTCCCAGGAAGTTCATGGGAAATTATTCTGTTATCAATTTGCTGCCACCCAGATGCTTGTGCAATAATCCAATCAACTAAATGGGGGGGTCACTCAATTTAAAATAAGATAGCGACAACTTCCAATTAATGCTTGTTCCAAACCACTATGGTTCTCAAAAGAGGGGGGTGAGAAAGGTTAGGGAGAAAAAGATAGCATTCAGGAAGTACAAGGAATCAAAGAATGAGCAGGACAGAGAACTGTACCAGTTAAAGCAGAAGGAAATGGGGAAGGCAGTCAGAATAGCAAAGGCCCAAACCGAGGAAAAGATAGTTAACTCTGTTAAGAAGGAGGATAAAACCTTTTATAGGTACATCAGGGAGTGAAGGAAGACCAAGGATGGGACAGTGAGGCTTAACAAAGGAGAAGGGAGGTAGGCAGAGGATGACAGTGGAAAAGCAGAGATACAGAACGAATACCTTTGCTCAGTATTCACAAAAGAAGAAGAGGGGGAGGTATCTAAACCAAGCAATAGAAGCACTCTGGATGGGGGGGGGGGGTTGATAGCAGTCCATTCACAGAAGAAAGGGTTCTGAGAGCACTCCTAAAACTCAGGGTGGACAAAGCAATGGGGCCTGATGGGATTCACCCCAGAATTCTAAAAGAACTAAGGAGAGACCCAGTGACATCACTGACTACCTTTTTTAACAAATCATGGGAGGATGGTGTGGTACCTGAGGACTGGAGGAGAGAGCAGCTGTAATTTCCCTTCACAAAAGTGGGAGCAAGGCACAGGCAGGAAACTACAGACCTGTTAGTTTAACCTCAGTTGTAGGGAAAATGATGGAATCACTTCTGGAAGAAAGAAAGAAAGAAAGAAAGAAAGAAAGAAAGAAAGAAAGAAAAGAAAGAATTGTTGAGTTCCTAGAGGTCGGCAGGGCACAGAACCCGAGGCAGCATGGATTCACAGCAGGAAGGTCATGTCACATGAATCTAATAGATTTCTCTGACTGGGTGACCAATGTAGTAGACCAGGGAGGGGCTGTAGATATGGCCTACCTAGACTTTAACAAGGCATGTGATACAGTCCCACACAAAAGATTAATAAACAAGTTAACCACCCTGGGAGTGGGTCCCAGGGTGTTAGCCTGGATAACAAATGGGCTGACCAACAGGATGCAGAGGGTAATAGTAAATGGAGTACACTCTGAAGAAAGGGTGGTTACTAGTGGGGTACTGCAGGGTTCAGTATTAGGACCGGTCCTCTTTAATGTCTTTATAGAAAACATTGTAGAGGGACTGGAAGGAAAAGTATGCCTCTTTGCAGATGATACAAAAATCTGCAACTGGGTTGATACTCGGGGGGGGGGAGTGAAAAGGATGAAAAGGAACTTGGCAAGGTTGGAGGAATAGTCAAACGTATGGCAGCTAAGATTCAATGCATAAAAGTGCAAAGTAATGCACCTGGGAAACAAAAACCCAGGGGAAGACTACACAATGGGGGGGGCATTAACAACAACAAAAATGGAAAGGGACCTCGGGGTATTCATATTAGATGACCTTAAGGTAGGCAAACAATGCGAGAAGGCAGTAAGGAGGGCTGGAAGGATACTGGGATGCATAGGGAGAGGTATCACCAGTAGAAAAGAAGTTGTTATCTCTCTGTACAGACATTTGCTGAGACCCCATTTAAAGTACTGCATGCAGTTCTGGAGACCCCATCTCCGCAAGGACATAGACAGGATGGAGGCAGTCCAGAGGAGGGCAACTAAAGTTGTGCAGGGTCTGCAACAGAAGCCATATGAGGAGAGACTGAAAGAACTTAACATGTATACCCTTGAGGGAAGGAGGGAGAGGGGAGACATGATAGAAACTTTCAAGTACCTCAAGGGAATCAACAAAATCCAAGACGGGAGAAACATAGAAACATAGAAACATAGAATTTGATGGCAGTTAAGGACCGCTTGGCCCACCCAGTCTGCCCATTTCCCTACCTACTGGATAAGCTGCAGATCCTAATTAACCAGCAGCCTACTTCTTCTTACCCCCACACCCTAGAATTGCCTTATGACTGTCTCATGTATGCTTGAATTCCACCACTGATTTTGACTCCACAACCTCCTTCGGAAGGCCGTTCCATGCATCCACAACCCTCTCTGTGAAAAAATACTTCCTTAAATTACCTCTGAGCTGCCCCCCCCTCTATCTTCAAATTGTGCCCTCTTGTTCTTGCACACCTCTTTTTTTGAAAGATGCTACCCTCTTGGACTTTGTTGATTCCCTTGAGGTACTTGAAAGTTTCTATCATGTCCCCCCTCTCCCTCCTTTCCTCGAGGCTATACCTATTAAGATCCTTAAGTCTCTCTTCATATGTCTTCCGGTGCAGACCCTGCACCATTTTAGTTGCCCTCTTCTGGACAGCTTCCATCCTGTCTATGTCTTTGCGGAGATTGGGTCTCCAGAACTGCACACAGTACTCCAGATGGGGTCTCACCAGCAGTCTGTACAGAGGGATAATAACTTCCTGTTTTCTACTGGTGATGCCTCTCCTATGCATCCCAGTAACCCCCAGCCCTCCTTGCTGCCCTCTCACATTGCTTGCCCCACCTTTAGGTCATCTGATATGACTACCCCAGGTCCCTTTCCATTTTGTTGTTGTTAGTATCTCACCCCATTGTGTACTCTTCCCTGGGTTTTGTTTCCCAGGTGCATTACCTTGCACTTCTTAGCATTGAATCTAAGCTGCCATACATTTGACCATTCCTCTAACCTTGCCAAGTCCCTTCTCATCCTTTTCACCCCACCCTGTGCATCAACTCTGCTGCAGATCTTAGTGTCATCTGCAAAGAGACATACTTTTCCTTCCAGTCCTTCCGCAATGTCGCTTATAAAGACATTGAAGAGGACAGGTCCTAATACTGAACCCTGCGGTACCCCACTAGTAACCCTCCTTTCTTCTGAGTGGACTCCATTTACTATTACTCTCTGTGTCCTATTCTCCAGCCAATTCTTTACCCAGGCTGTCATCTTGGGACCCACTCCCAGGCTGGCTAACTTGTATATTAATCTTTTTGTGTGGGACTGTGTCAAATGCCTTGCTAAAGTCTAGGCAGGCCATGTCCACAGCCCCTCCCTGATCTACTACTTTGGTCACCCAGTCAAAGAAATCTATCAGATTTGTCTGGCATGACCTTCCCGCTGTGAATCCATGCTGCCTAGGGTCCTGTGCCTCTCTGGCCTCTAGATACTCGACAATTCTTTCCTTCAGAAGTGATTCCATCATTTTCCCTATCACTGAGGTTAAACTAACAGGTCTGTAGTTTCCTGCTTCTGCCTTGCTCCCACTTTTGTGAAGGGGAATCACATCTGCCCTCCTCCAGTCCTCGGGTACCACCCCATCCTCCCATGATTTGTTAAAAAGGGTAGTCAGTGGTGTCACTAGTTCTACCCTTAGTTCTTGTATAGAATTCTGGGATGAATCCCATCAGGCCCCATTGCTTTGTCCACCTTCAGTTTTAAAAGTTCTTTCAGAACCCTTTCTTCTGTAAATGGGCTGGTATCAACCTCTGTATCCAGAGTGTTACTACTGTTTTGTTTTATGTACCTCCCCTCTTCATTTGTAAATACTGAGCAAAATATTTGTTTAGTATCTCTGCCTTTCACAGTCTCCCTCTGCCCACCCTCCCTCCCTTTATTAAGCCTCTCTATCCCTCCTTGGTCTTCCTTTGCTCTCTGATGTACCTATAAAGGTTTTATCCCCTTCTTAACTGAGTTGGCTATCTTTTCCTCGGTTTGGGCCTTTGCTGTTCTGACTGCCTTCCCAGCCTCCTTTTGCTTTAACTGATACAGTTCTCTGTCCTTCTCCTTCTGCGATTCCTTGTACTTCCTGAATGCTTTATTTTTCTCTTGAACCTTCACTGCCACTTCTCTTGGAGCATCTTTGAGAGAAAGAGATGTGCAAGAACAAGGGGGCACAGTTTGAAGAGAGAGGGGAAACAGCTCAGGGGCAACGTCAGAAAGTAATTTTTCATGGAGAGGGTGGAACCACCTTCCTGAGGAGGTTGTGGAGTCAAAAACAGTGGGGGAATTCAAGAATGCATGGGGCATACATAAGGCAATTATAGTGATGGGTAGGAGAAAGTAAGCTGTTGGTTAACTATAATCTACAGCTTATCCAATATGTAGGGAATGGGCAGACTAGGTGGGCCAAGTGGTCCTTATCTGCCATCAAAGTCTATGTTTCTATGTTTTAATACAAATGTCACTTAGGCGTGCACCCTCAACGTTTTGTCTTGACTGTTGATTGTTGATTAAGATGGAGGCCACGCTGGGCCAAGCCATCAAGCAGTTGATTCTAGTCGGTTGTTGCAGCAGGAAGTCGTGTATTTGCTAGGAATAAGATGGCCCGAACAATTTTTGGTGCAGGGTCTGCACTGGAAAACATATGAAGAGAGACTTAAGGAGCTTAATATGTATAGCCTCAAGGAAAGGAGGGAGAGGGGGAACATGATAGAAACTTTCAAGTATCTCAAGGGAATCAACAAAGTCCAAGAGGGCAGCATCTTTCAAAAAAAGAGGTGTGCAAGAACAAGGGGACACAATTTGAAGATAGAAGGGGGGCGGCTCAGAGGTAATTTAAGGAAGTATTTTTTCACAGAGAGGGTTGTGGATGTATGGAACGGCCTTCCAGAGGAGGTCATGTAGTTAAAAACAGTGGTGGAATTCAAGCATGCATGGGACAGTCATAAGGAAATTCTAGGGGGTGGGGGTAGGAAGAAGTAGGCTGCTGGTTAACTAGGATCTGCAGCTTATCCATCAGGTAGGGAAATGGGCAGACTGGGTGAGCCAAGCGGTCCTTATCTGCCGTCAAATTCTATGTTTCTATGTTTCTATGAAGAGCAGTTTAGTCGCTCAGGAGCTATTATTGATTTGTTTATTTTGCAGTTTACTTTATTTGTTTTATTTTATTTCATCCATTTTATTTTATTTTATTCATTTAATTTGTATAAATGTAGCTGCAGTTTGTGAGTCGAGGTCATTTTCTTTTGGCTTATCGACCGCACTACTCCTTGGACATGAACTACTCAACTCCTAATATGCAAGTTATTTAACTTACCAGCCAGCTTGTGTATCCCATGGGAGTCCTTCTCTGGTGCTGCCATTTCGTACTGCTGTGAGGTGAGGAGTGAGGCGGGTCTCCAGGGTGGTCTCGGCTGGAAGTTGAATGTTGGCTGGACTGGCCATGGTGGCATGCTTGGAGTCTCTGAAATTAGAAGCAGCAGCATCTGGTGTATTAACAGCAGCATTTGGTGATGGACTGTTGGAGGCTTTATTGGAATTGCCCTGCTCAGATTCAGAGTCTTGAGTCAAGAAGGATCTGTGCTGCTTGTTGCAGCAGACTGGGTGAGCCAAACCAGCATGCCCCGAGGTGAATCCCGGGTCTAGCTTTTCTTTCCCTGGGGTGATCTGGTGGTGATGACTGGAGGGTGGGCATCTTCTTATGTCTTCTGGGGCTGTCAGGGTTTGTCTGACTTGTGTTGGGCATGCTCCTGATGGCCTAAGTGGTGGTGGAGGATTTGCTGAACTCCGGGCAGATCCGCTTAGGGGTCAGGTGGAATCAGGCCAACTTGAACTTATTGCCTAGATCCGATTTTCTTGGAAAATTGGCACATTTATTTGAAGATCCTCCTATACCTCACTAAGTGAAACTGGATGTGAGCTCGCTCACTGGATGCCACAAGTATTATATGAACTGGCTGTTTCTGAATATTTTACTGGATTTGTTCAACTCTATGACTAACTTAGGAGGCAGTGAGAGGGTCTCCTTTCTGGTTTAAATTAACAAATTAAACTCTGAATATGTGGCAGTGAGAGGGCAACGTTGTCTGGACAAAAATTTTGCAAAAGCCTGAGGAGACAAACATGCTCATTTTCAGTCTGTCACACAGACAATAGCAAGCACCAACAGCCTCATTTTAACACTAAGCTTTAAACTGCAGGTAACATTAATTGAAGGACCAGAATACAGGTTACCTTGTGCATACATTCTATTTTGTTTAGAAAACCATCTCTGCAGTTTATTTTGCTAGGAGTGTGACAAAAACAGCCAGAAAGATACTCAACTTGTCTTTCATTTCACCCTGTAGTTTCAACCCCTAAGCTACACAAGAAGGCAAATAAGGGCTACTTTCACTGGGTCTGTCCTAGCTAAATGATTTAAACGTGTAATCAGGGGAACAATGCAAACATGGAACAGCAAGAAGAAATGAAAGGAGGAAAGAAAATAAGGATACACAGAACAACTACAGGTGGCCTTCCTGATAGTTGAGGAACTTATGGAGAAGAACTAGAATAGTACAAGACAAAGAATTACTGTTGCAACAGATTTGATTTAAAGAAAAAGCGTGCTCATTCCAGGATTCACACAGCCCCTATTACAGGTATCTTTGGGGTTAGTGGGAGGTATTTGTTTGTTAAAGTGTGGGTATTATTATGTTTAAGTTGCCCTCCAATCTGTGAGAGAGACTGGTAGGGTGTATTATTATTTTTTGTTTATTTTGTTTTTTGGTTATTTAGTATTTGCGAGTTTGAGTGTTAGGCTCCTGGGTGTGTGCAGATAGACTTGTGTTTTAAGAACGTGTAGGGAGGGTCAAAAGACAGTCAGGTAGTATTCCCCAACCAGGCTCAGGGAATTGCGCCCCTTTGACTGCCCTTTTTTACCAACAGAGACTTGCAAACTTTGCCAGTCCCTCGGGATTGCCAGGAAGCGCAGGAAGGGGGGCAGAATTGGGCCTGGTGGGGAAATGGAAAAGGGGGACATATTGGGGTGGTAGGGACCAGGCGACACCCTGGTGTGAAATGGTGCCAGGACAGGGGTAATTTCTGTCTTATTCCCATACCCAAGGGCCAAGCAATTGACACTTGTCAGGAGTCGAGGTCATCCCCAGCATCTCATCCATCCCAGGCGGTGTTATGTAATGCTAGGTCCATCAAAAACAAGACAGTTATTATAGCTGATCTTGTTGAAACGGTGGACCTGGCATGCATCACCGAGACCTGGCTGGATGGAAATGCAGGCCCAGTATTGGCTTCTGAAGTTCCATCTGGGTTCTCGGTGATTCAACACCCGAAGTTGGATCGTAGGGGTTGGGGTGTAGTCATCTTTTTTAAGACCGAATTGGGCCTTGTGGATGTTCCAGTGGGGACCAACAGATCCTTTGAGTGTGTCATGGGTGAGGGTGTAGGCTGTAGGATACTCCTCATTTACTGTCCACCAGGTGATGTGGGTGTATTCCTGCAGGAGATTGCAGACTTCATCATCAACATGGTGTTGGAGTCTCCCAGATGGATAATTCTGGGGGACTTCAGTGCCTGGGTCGATGATGAACTCTTGCAGTTTGGTCAAAATCTCCTCCAGCTAATGGCAATGCTGGGCCTCACACAGGTAATTACCTCCTCTACCCATATAGGAGGTCACTCATTGGATCTGCTGCTCCTCCTGAGGATAGAGATCACTGACTTGGGGATGGAACCAGTCAGTTGGTCTTACCATCATACCATAGTGTTCAGATTCGGGGCCCCCCAAATGGACCTACCCCTTTGGAGATGGTCCGGTACCGCCCTTTTAGGGAGTTACCCCAGATGGTCTATCGGCAATGCTGGACCTATTGGGATTGCTGGGTAAAAGCACAAGTCCAGGGGACCTTGTAGTAACCTATAATAAGGCAGTGGGAGATGCCTTGGACTTGATTGCTCCTGTTCGTGTTCGACCACTCACTCTTTGCCCCAGGTCCCCTTGGTACAATGGGTTCTTGAACGAGTTGAGGTGGGTTGGTCGAAGGCAGGAAAGAGCATGGTGGAAGTCCGGTCTGGATGCTGACAGGCTTAGATTGATGGAATATTATAAGGGCTATCAATCAGAAATCATCCATAAGAAGGCAGAGTTCCTGTCCAGGGAGAGTTCTGCTGCGCAGAACCGACCAGCTCAATTTTTTCAAACTGTTGACAGATTGTGCAATCCAAACTGTCTCCAGTCCGGAACAGCTTTTTTACAAATTAAGTGTGATGAGCTAGCTCAGTTTTTCACAGATAAGGTTGCAAGCATCAGGTCCGGAATTAGGCCTGGCTCTCTCTATGAGGGGTTGTGGAGGTCGATGGGAGGTAGTGAGCAACCGGTCTGTCTGGACGGATTTCAGCCAACTGGAATTCATGGACATTGTGAAGATTGTCCAGACTTTGCACCCAACATGTTGTAGTTTGGATCCAGACCCTACCTCCCTTTTACTGGGTTGTGTAGATGTTATCTGCCCAATCCTAGCTGAAAGTGTAGGGAGATCCTTGGAGAGGGGAATCTTTCCAGGCCCCCTAAAGGAGGCGGTCATTCGACCACTCCTTAAAAAACCCTCCTTGGATCCCATTGACCCAGCTAACTACTGATCTGTCTCTACCCTGCCCTTTGTGGGGAAGGTTATTGAGAAGGTAGTTGCGTTACAACTGGATGATCACCTGGTAACTCACAATGTCTATGAAGCTCTCCAGTCTGGTTTCAGAAAGAGACATAGCATGGAGACTGCCCTTGTTCTGGTATTAAATGACCTCCTAATGGTGAGAGATCGAAAGGCTCATACCATCTTGGTCCTTCTCAATCTGTCAGCAACCTTTGACACTGTGGACCATAAGGTGCTTTTGGAAACCCTGCAGTTCCTTTGTGGACTGTCGAGTACAGTCCTCGAATGGTTTCGATCTTTCCTTGTAGGCAGGTGTTAGAGGGTGGTCACTGGAATTTATTTCTGTGAAGCCCTCCCCCTGTCCTGTGGGGTGCTGCAGGGCTCCATATTGGTGCCCATGTTGTTCTCAGTGTATATGCTGCCATTGGGCGATATTATCAGGCAATACAGCTTGAGTTTTCACTGCTATGCAGATGATTATCAGCTGTATATGTCCTTTGTGCCTGGACAGGTTGATGCGATTTCCATGCTAAATAGTTGCCTCTCCGAGATCAAAGACTGGATGAGCTTGAGTTGGTTGAGACTGAATCCAGATAAGACTGAGGTGCTGGTTGTGGATCCGGGTTGCCCAGGGGTGGGTTTGGGGGCTGGGCACTTGTCAGACCTATGAGTTTATGGTGTCCAGCTCATTACCTCAGATTGGGTGCATAACCTGGGCATTATTTTTGATGATGGCTTGACTCTGAAGTCTCAGGTGTCAGCTGTGGTTAAATCCTCATTTTACCATCTGAGGAATATCATCCAGGTGAAACACCTGATTCCACCGGATGACCTTCCAGCATTGGTCCATGCCTTCATTACCACCCGTCTTGACTACTACAATGCCCTCTACCTAGGGCAGTCTGGGGTTGAGATCCATCACCTCCAGGACCAGTCACATTATGTTTGTGCTGCGCAAACTGCATTGGCTGCCAGTTCAATGGTGGATCACCTACAAGGTGGGTTTGCTTACCTTTAAAGCCCTACATGAACAGGGACCCAACTACCTGAAAGATCTCCTGACTCCCTACTCCCCCAATTGCCCTCTCTGATCCTCCGATGAGGGATGCTAGAGATTCCCAGGGTTCATCTTAAAACATCTGGTGCTCATGCTTTTTCATTTGCAGCACCAACCCTGTAGAATTCTCTACATCATTGGTTAAGAGAATGCATGACCGACCATCAGCAGTTTTAAACCTATGCTGAAAATGTTTTTATATTTTTTGGCCTTCCCTGTTTGATTAATTAATTGCCTGATTTTAAATAATTTATTATATCATCTATTTTATACTGTAATTTTATATTCTGTACAGCGCCTTGATTATGAAAGGTGCTATATAAATAAAGTTTGCTTGCTTTCTTGCCTGCTTGCTTCTTCAGGAGGCGTGCCTTTAACCTAATAGTAATAGCTATACAAAAATAATTAAACAACTACCTAATAAATACAGATTTTTCTTAAAATCTCAACTGTGTGCATTACTTTCATTTGCTGTTGTCTGTAAATAATTGTTGATTCAGACTGGGATACATGGTGATCATTGAAAAAGCGATAGTGTGTTTCTGAGGGGGGCTTCACCCTTCCACACCCCCTTACATCCCCCCCTTACTTTAAATAACCAACTCCAAGGGGGGACAACTTGGGGAAGGGGTGAAAACTGTACATGACCATTTCAGTGATTACTGTCTTTCACTGTCACCCTTTGTGCCTTGCAGTATTGTTGGCAGCCATTTTCCCATCACATTTTTATTTTCGCTGACTTGATGAACACCTGCTCGGTCTATAATTTTGAACTGAATTGCTTTATTTTTGTGTAGTTATTTAGTTTGTTAGCATTAATTCTTTTGTTAATTAATTTTTATTAAAATGATTTTAAATTTTAAGGAACAAAGATTTCACAAATCAGTAAAGTTGCTTTACAAAACTATGCCGATAACCAGTATGAGCACAGTGAGTACACGACCGTATCAAATATCTCAAAGACAGTAAGACTGCATGTACAATTGCATATTATGATATCAGAGTTTAATTAAGTATATTCATGGAATAAAATCAGGATTGACCCCTAATTGAAAGAAAGAAGACCCATCTGCACCAGAATTCTTCCCCTTTCTCCTGGTGGTATTGCAACATACAGGTAAAACATTCTATTCAATAAATAGTGTTAACTGGTTTATACCAAGCCTCCTTGGTTAGCAGTTTATCAGTTAATCTGAGACAGATGATGACTTTTCTAGCTGCTATTACCAATACAAAAAGTACTTTTAAAGTACTTCCCCTGATCCCCACTCCTGGGACAGACAAAAGGGCCAAAGAAGGAGTCAGGATATTTTCCTGAACAAAAATATTATTTGGGTCTGAATTGACCATGTCCCAAGAATCCCTCATGAGGGGACAGGACCAAAGAATCTTGGGTGTGGTTCTCCTTACTTTCCCCACATCGCCTCCTATACACTTCTGCCTGAACATCCATATGAGAGGCCTATATGGCAGGTGTATGGAAGTAGTGAACCCTGCATTTCCAGGTTAAATCTTGCCATTGAGTCAAGGTTGTTACCCTTTAACTAGGTGCCAAATATTTCAACCAGGGTCACAGATCATGGGAAGACTGCAGATTTGCATTCCATTTGTCTAAAATCACTTCCATATATTCTGGAAACAGTTCTACAATTCCACTGTACAGAGATTTGAGACCAGTTCACCCCATGCTGTCAGTCCCTGAAGTTTTTTAGCTTTAATTCTGATCAGAGTCCAAGATATACAAAGATGGCCACACTGGGGCACTGGCTTGGTGCCACCTGTATTCACAAACATTATAATCAAAAAACAACCAAGCACGCAAGTCTAAGGTCTGTTATATCATTAATTTATGCAGAGTGCCAAAGTGAATGAAAAAATCTTATGGCTCCAAACAATCCACCCATATGGTGGCATCAGTGAACATCATCACATCTTACATTTTGCATGTCTGCTGTAACTGCCATGCTTCTTCAGAGCTAAGCATGTCTAACTGCCATGCTTCTACAGAGATAACATGCATAAGGTACCTTACTATTTAAATACTTTGAAAAATCAATCACAATCAGTGCATTTTTCACATGATAGCTGTGCGTATTACAATTAATTCAAGTCATACTTAAAAACAACATGGCAAATGGCAGGTACATCATTTAAAGAAACAGGATTTATTTTTTTTGTTTAATATTGGTAACTGGGTAAGCCCACTGAGACCATGACAGTCCCTTTTTCAGGGGTGACCCAGGGTGGATTTACATACAGTGACAATGTATTTACAGACAGTGCAAATTACAAACAGTGGTATGATAGACAGGGACATTTCTGTGAGTTTTCACCTCAATGTACATAGTGTGATGGTACAAGTATAACATAATAGACAGACCAATTCAATGAGTTCCCATCCCAACAGACAACAATCACTTATTCATCTCAGACATTTGATTAGGTAAGGCAGGACAGTGAAGAAGACAGATAAAGTTCATCAGGTACTGTGAGACGATAGAGGAGAGGGCATCAGCGATAGCAGATACATTGGTTGAGCTGTAGGAGGTGCACCTAGAGCCTCTTTTTAAATCCTCCAAAGGAGCAGCAATCTTGTAAGTTCACTGGGAGTGCATTCCAGATGGTGGGATGCTAGCTGGGTATGATCTTTGTCCTAGGGCTGATCTGACTTTGGGTACGTTGAGGAGTTTTTGGCTCGAGGATCTGAGGGACCTTCTATTCGTTTTACCAGATAATAGACTGGCTACACTAGGGGGAGTGTTGTCTTGCCTTAGTTTGAAGGCTAGCCATAACCATGGATACAGTACTCACCCTTCTAGTGACAGCCATGAGAGGGCATGTAGCACCTGACAGTGGTGCTCACAAGGAGGGGCTCCTAGTGCAAATTGGCTAACCCGGTGATATAGAGTTCTGAGCTTTTGCAGTTCTGTCCCTTTGGCAGTTAGTAGAACCAGAGCGCTATGAAAAGTGGTGGGTAGTAGGGTACCTCTGACCACCTTAAGCCAGGATTTGCATGTGAGGAGGGGGCTTAGGTGGTAAAGCAGGCCCAATTTTTGGTTCACAGTCTTGGTAAGGTGGTTGATATGTACCTTGAGAGTGCAGTTCTGGTCAAGTATTATACCTAAATATTTGATGGATTCGACCACCTCAACCTTCAAGCCATTGGTGAGAGTAGGTGTTAGGAGCAATGACCTATCTGAGCCTAGGCTTGCTGGGCCAAACAGCACTGCCTTAGTTTTTTGCCATTTAGCATGAGATTGTTTTTTGCCAGCCATTTCTCGAGGATTTGTAGGTCAGTTGTCAGTTCCGCATTTAGAATGACTACGTCTTTGGAGGACCTGTAAAGGACTGCATCGTCGGTATACAGGGTTATGTTAGCGTCTCCACAGTTAGTTGGCATCTTATTGATAAATAGGGAGAATAATAGGGGCCCCAAAATGGACCCCTGGTACCCATTCTAACACACACCCGTCAAGTACTGGGTGTGCGTAAGAATGGGTACCCTGCCATTTTACTAGCTGGGTCCTCCCCGGAGGTAGTCAGAGAACCACTGCACTGACAGACAATCTAGGCCTATTGTCATGAGATTCCTGATAAGCAGTTTATGATCTACCACGTCAAAGGCCTTGGAGAGGTCAATGAAGACTGCTCTGGTTGACAGGCTTTTGTCAAGAACTGTGAATATGTCTGAGGAGAGACTGATTAAGGCGTATCTGTTCCATGTTTTTTTCTGAAACCATATTGCCTAGCTGTGACTATGTTGTGGCTCTCAGCATAGTCTATTAGTTGGTTGTAGATAATTCTCTCCAGTATCTTGCTCAGGATGGAGAGGAGCGAGATGGGTTGGTAAGTCTCTACATTTTCACTTGGGCCACCTTTATGTATTGGGGTAACCAGGGCAACTTTCCAGAGTGTTGAAACTGTCCCTTCTAGAATGGATCTATTAAATAACCATGTGACTGGTGCCACTTAGTGGTGGTCGAAGTGGCCTCAATTTGCTCCATGGAGCAATTCACAGAGTGAAGGCAGATTCGCGAAGTGCTCTGCAGTGCAAAGCGGAGTACATCATAAGAGGTAACACGAAGTCCGTTGAAAACAATGACTTGTGTTAGTCCTCCTTCCCGAAAGCACTACTCCACAAATTTTAACAAAAAAAAATGTACTTCACCTTACTTCGTCTTGTTTTAAGCTCCAAAGGCAAATTTTATAGTGATTCATGGGATTTCAGGTCACATGGGCTCTAGATTGTTCTGCACAGCCTCAGTTTGGGGTAGTGTGTGTAGGAAGCTGTTAGAGATAATCTGCTCTGAGAGCTCTCTGTGATTCAAACCTTCTAAAAGCTGTTAAAAAAGACTTTTTGAGTCATTTATTTTGCTGAAACTCTAGTTCATTGATAGTAGGAAACCCTCCTGTGCTCATATGATTGAGCGTTTATTGTTTGTGTGTAGATTTTGAATGTTAATGTGCAACATTCAGTCTGTGTACTGAGAGACAGTAGAAGTGTGCTTTGGGGGAGGGACATGCCCATGGTGTACGTAAACTTAAGTTGGAGAAATAGGGAGTTCTTTGTTTTTTGGTTATATGTTTCTTGTATAACTGACTGTGTTAATGTACACACACAGTAATATTTTCAGTAAATGCTGACATTGTTTTGCTGATTGTGTGTGTTGTGGACCTGGTGCAGCAGTGCATAATTTCAGGTTGTTTAAAATACCTCGTATAATACTGAAGTTTTCAATTTGCTATGCATTACTTGTAGACAAATTTATGTGTGTATGCATGTGTGAGTGTGTGTGTGTGCAGTGCATGACATCAAATAATACACCTTTTATTGTGCCACAGTGTAATTGCAGGTGCAGCAGTGTGAACCTGCTATCCACTGCACCTGTGTGATTTTGTACTGCCATTGTGGTATCTTTTCTTGGTTTTGCACTGCTGTAATCTGCAGTCAGTACCCCCCTCCCACTGGCAAAAAGTATTCTTTTCCAGATTGGATTGTTTGTGACTTGAGAGCATCACTGGTTAGTTAAGGTGTTGTTGAACTTGTTGTGACTTTGCGTCTGTATCGCTTGTTGAAGCCACAGTTGGTTTTTTTTGGCTTCACATCTAGTGTCCCCCCACCCAGAGTGAACATTTCAAAATCTAAATTTGTTTAGAATATTCTTGTTGATCCCCCAAAATGCCCACAAAGAGATGTGCAAGCAAAGCTGTTTCTCAGCATGGCACTGCCGCTAGTGGTAAGATTATCTGTGGGCGTGGTAGTACGCAGTTGCAGAAGTGCATTGCTGATGTGATGGAAGGTATTTCTCCTTTAATGTTTTTCACAGCGCAATCAGTAGCTTCACTCATAGTTGGAGGAGATGATGTCTCAGCTGGTGGTGTTAGTGCAGTTGCTGGTGGTGGTATGAGTATTGCTGCCTCAAGTTCCATTTCTGACCAGTTTACCATGTCCAAAAATATAGTGGAGTGTGAAGCAGTGCCAGTGAGTGACAGTGTAGATGATGGCATACTCCCCAGTAACATCCCAGTAACTGAACATGAGGATTCTGATTATCATGTCAACGATAGCACACACTGTGACATTTCTTCCACCGTGGTTCAGGTCATGCATTTGCCATGCAGTGATTCACAGTGTGGTGAAAAATTTTCAGGTGATGGTGGTGCTGGTGAAGATGAATCTTACGATGATGATGTTGCTGTGGTTGCAACATGCAGTCCATATGCCAGCATCCAGGCAGAAGATGTGGATGATGTTGATGAATATGATGATGACGTCAGTGACCCCTGTTGGGAAATGGAGAAAAAGAAATTGAAAGTGACTGTGTCTGGGTCTGTTTGCATTACCCCCACCCTGTAAAAGGTTGAGATTTACCAGTTTCAGTTGATGATGATGACCCAGTAATAATGATAGGTAGTCATGGTGGTCAGTTGCAGTCCAGGTGTGTCCTGCCTGAAAAATCATGTAGCACACCCCTCCCACTTCATGGCTTAAAAAAACAGAGTCCAATAAGCAGCATCAGAGCATGTTAAAACTAAAGCATCACAATCCTCTGTTTGGGATTTTTTTGTGCAAGATGCAAATGATGAGTCAGTTGCAATCTGCCAGGTTTGCCAGGTATGTGTGAGTCGAGGTAAAAAGTGGAGCCATCTGGACACAGGGGGACAGCATACACATCTTAAGAACAGGCACATAGCACTGTGGACCCAGCTCAAGATGGCAGCTAATACCTGTACCACAGTGGAGCATTCATCCCCGTCATCAGCTATAATGAGCATGTTATCCCCTTCCATGACTGCAACATCAAGTAGAAAATTAAATGTGTGCAGCAGTGATGAAATAACAGCAGAGGATTACTACAGGTATGATGAGGTGGAAGAGCAGAATGATTTTGAAATCTTGTCCAGTGGTGGTGAGAATAGCAGTTTTGGTGGTGGTGGTGGTGAATGCAGTATGTCTAGTGCAAGAGGTACATCAACCCCTGTTGGTAAATCTGGGAAAATAACTGCATTTCTGGGTTTGTCATCACCTGTGCAACCATGTTCATCACACGTTCACACCCCCCCCCAATTCACAGAGCAGAACCACTTGTCATCACACCCTGTGTAAAACGTTTAAGTCAGCCCACGTTACAGAGTGTTTTGGGGCATAAGCTGAAGTACCCACCCAATCATACAGTGTCACATGAACTTAATGCTGCTGTAGCTGAAATGCTGGCAATTGATCTTTTGCCTGTCTCCTTTGTGGAGAATTCTGGGTTCCGGCGGTTTCCTGCATATGCCTTTCCAAAGTGGAAAGTCCCATCCAGGACATACTTTTTGACCCGTGCTGTCCTCGAGTTGTACCGTACTATGTCCAACTCAGTAAGACATGCCCTTCAGCATTCCTCCTCTTCATTCATCCAATTAAGTATGGATATGTGGACAAGTGGCAAAGCAGTGGGGAGTTCATATCTGTGTATAACTGCACACTAGGCGCAGGTGCTGGGGGTTGTTTGTGCTGTTGGTAGTGTGAATATTCAGTGCAGTAAGGTGGAGTGTCATGGTAGCAATCTTCCAGGAATTTGACAGCATGCAATGATTGCTATGCTCAATGTGACCTGTTCACCCGCTGGTGAAAACAAGTTGGATCTGGTACTGACTGAAATTGACAAGTGGCTGAACCCCCTGTCCCTGAGAGCTGGGTTCATAACAAGTGACAATGGGTCAAATGTGGTGAAATGTATCACAAATGGTGTTTTTTTTTGGGTTCCATGCACGGCCCACTGATTAAATCTTGTGGTGCAGGAGTTTCTGCAGCACCCTGATATAAAGTAAATGCTCACAGTTGCACACCATATCACTTCTCACTTTTCACACTCTGCAAATGCCCGTGACCAGCTTTGGCAGTTGCAGATCCAAAACAGCCTCCCGCAGCACCGCTTGAAGCTGAAAATTGTCACCTGGTGGAACTCCACTTTATACATGGCAGAGAGGTTGTATGAACAGTACAAAGCCATCTCAGAATATCTTGTCATGCACACTAGCCGTGACAGTTCTGGGGCCTCCATGTCTATGATGACTGAACAGTGGCATCTCATGGACTCTGTAATAACAATCTTGAGGCCTTTAGAACATGCCACACAGGCAGTGAGTGGCAAGTCTGCCTCCATTAGCCAATCATTTCAACTGTTGTGGGTGCTGAGGCAGACATTGGTGAATGTACAGCATAGCCTTGATGTTGCCAGAGACAGTGCTAGCAGTGTTGCTGAAACACATGCTGACAGTATTTGACCAGAACTGTCACATCTTGAGCATTCAGCATTGTGACAACTTTGCAATAGCAACAATGCTGGACCCACAACACAAACATGGAATTGCCTCAGTACTGGAGGGTGGGCCTGAACAGGTAAAAACTGTCAGTGAGCAACTGGTGCACTTAGTTCATGGGGCACAGAAGTCACGGGCCAAGGTCAGCAAACCTCAGCAACATAATCAGGCTGAAGGTGAACCTGGAGGAGTAGTATCAAGCAATCCTGTAAGGGGAAGGGGACTGCAGTTCCAGGTGGTCTGTCATCAAAAGCGGTTGGCATTAACCCACTTTGGGAGGCTTTGTCCCAAGTGGGGATTTGTGACATAAATGATTCTGGAGAAGCGGATGATGCATCAACCACTGGACTTAGAGCAGCACAGCGAATGTTTGAGTCATATTTGTCTGAAAACAGGCATCTGTCAATCACTGATGATCCCCTTTTATACTGGAGTGGAGAGGTCAGTGAATGGCCAGAGCTGACCGCTGTGGCACTGAGTACCTGACATGCCCACTCTCTAGTGTGAGTGTCAAAAGGGTATTCAGCTCAGCAGGTACAATATCTCAGGATCATCATATAAACCTCTCTCCTGCAAATGTCAGTTTGCCGACATTCATAAAAATCAATGAGAGGCACATACCAGCTCAGACTGCAACTTCAGTATTCGTACACCGACATAGTCATGGTTTTGCTGATGTTGTAGAAAGGGACCATCCTGGTGGCAGTGAAAGCATGAAACGGCCTACCATTGATGTAGGTGATAACACAATGGAGAAAGAATTTCCCTGTGGTCAGAATTCAGACATAGAAGACTGCAAGGGCAGCTTTCTTTCTGAGGATGATGATGAATGATGATGAGGTTAATGTCAGCATGTTTTAACTTATACGGTTAAAAGGCTGCCACATTTCTTGTATGATACATGTTTTCTTTTTCATAAAGTTAAATCAGTGTCCCACTCATAGTGACTCAAATTCCATATGTCACGTCACATTTATAACACAGAGCACAGTATATCTTGGCCCTTGGACTGCCACCACCATAAGACCACTGTTACCTGTTTGCCAATGCCACCATAGGGAATGTGACCGTGTGTCCCCCTGGACTACCACCACCATAAGACTGCTATTACCTGTTTGCCACTGCCACCATAGGGAATGTGACTGTGTGTCCCCCTGGACTACCACCACCACCACCACAAGACTGCTGTTTGCCACTCTCACCATAGGGAATGTGACCATGTGTCCCCCTGGACTACCACCACCATAAGACCACTGTTCACCACTGCCACTGTAGGAAACATGACCATGTGTCCCCCTGTACTTCCACTACCATAAGACAGCTGTTCACCACTGCCACCATAGGGAATGTGACCATGTGTCCCCCTGGACTACCACCACCATAAGACCTCTGTTCACCACTGCCACCATTGGGAATGTGATTGTGTGTCCCCCTGGACTGCCACCACCATAAGACTGCTGTTACCTGTTTGCCACTGCCACCATATGGAATGTGACCGTGTGTCCCCCTCTACTACCACCACCATAAGACCGCTGTTCGCCACTGCCACCATAGGGAATGTGACTGTGTGTCCCCCTGGACTACAACCACCACCATAAGACTGCCGTTCACCACTGCCACCATAGGGAATGTGACCGTGTGTCCCCCTGGACTACCACCACCACCACAAGGCTGCTGTTCACCACTGCCACCATAGGGAATGTGACCATGTGTCCCCCTGGACTACCACCACTATAAGAACACTGTTCGCTACTGCCACCACCACCAGATACAGGAAGATGTGAGAGGGAATGTCATCATGTGCCTCAGCTATGACCACCACCAACACTGTGACAATGTTTTCCATTACATGTCTTGACAATGTCAAGGCAGAGGGAGTTGAACAGGAGACCACATCCATGAGCCACAGGCACAAGGCTTCTTACTATTAAAACTATAAAGTAAGTATGTGTACTAATGTTTTTTATGCTGTTAAACTTCCTTTAGCTGTATGTTTTGTTTTCTTTTGCTTTTCTGAGCTGCAATGGTCAAACACATACGGTCAACTTATTTTGTGTTTTTACAGGTTAACAACAAACGACTCTCCTTTGCTGAAGGTCTGTATCAATGGTACAGCAGGAGTACTGTCTGCAGGAACCTATGGGATAGCCATTTCCAATCCTTCTGGGAAGTATATCAATTTTATTTCATCTGTTACTTTCTTTTTCATAAGAGTGCAAAAAATCCGACTGATGATTCTTAAACTAGGGGACGTGTACATCACAAAAAATATTTCTGCAACATATCCTGCACTGTATTCTAAATTTGCAGCTATGCAGCCATGACAGTGTTGAACAAGTTGGACTCAGGTCTGTGACGCTTGTGTAGCTGGTTCTGATAAATCTATGATTTTTGTAATATAAAAATATGTTATTGAGTGTCTCTCATGAGACATGCTGTTTCAGCTAAAAGATAAAAGCCAGGAGATAATTACAGGCTAGAAGAGACTTAAAGTAAGGATATCCTGTTTATCTAGCTTAATTGTAGCTGCCAGCTGCTAGGCTGGAAAATCATGAACTTTTATGATGTCTAGAAAAAGAATACAGGTTCTGTCACTGTGGTGCGAAGTCATAAAAGGTCCTTTGATGTCCTTGAGAGAGGATGCTGCTCATGGATGAAAGAAAGGACTTGGAAAATGACAGACTTAATTGGGAAGTCATATGGGGAAACAAGTTTTTCTGCTGATGTCACCTATTAATTTGCCTCCTGACACAAGACATTCTGATTGTATAATTTTTAATAAACAGAGGAGGAGCTGGGTGACATCATAGAGAAGGCAGGGTCAAGACAGTGTTTTAGTTATGCTGTAACAGACCTTTACCGACACACATGTTTGGACTCTGAAAAAAGAAACATCTACAGCACTATAAGAAGATAAGAATACAATAGGTAGACCAGTCTAAGTGTATTATTGGAAGGAATTTGCACTTTTTAAACCTTATTATTTTAAAAGATTGCACGTTTTGTGATATATGGTTCTGTATTTTACATTTTACATTTTTATCTATTTTAAGTAAACCTCTATTTTTAGAGACTAGCTGGTGTGCCTTTGAAATTCTTTACTTGACAAAGGAAGCATATATGGTTAAAGCTGACACTGTACAAAGCTTACTGGTTTTAACAAACTGGGAAAAGTTAAGAGTTTATTCTAAGGTCTTTTATAGAGTTTTTAAGGGTTCATTTTGTACACCTGGTTAGGTGCCCGAAGGTGAAAGATATCAGGCCCCCCGAAGAGCAGAATTATCTGAGCCTGTACATTGGGTACGCTAGCAAGAGGTTCACAGTTTGAATCTCTCCAGAACTTGAGACCAAAGTCTGATTCGAACCCACAAAACAGACAGGAGGGTTACTCTGTTCTGTTAACTGTTCACAATACTGTGCTCAGAGGTTGTCACTGTGGGAGCAGGGGGCCTGACCTGCTGAGTGGGTTTGTGACAAGGTCGAGTTACATTTACTTGACAAGATGTGGTTTTAAAATGTAACTAGTTGAGACGCAGGGACACTTACACAGTGTATTTGTTACACAGCCTGGTACTAAATTAAATTGTGATTTGATGATTGAAGTGGGACAGCTTGCTATCTGTGTCAATCCAGATACCCATGGTAGAACAGCCACAGCTTAAACATAATGTCTTACTGCTGCAATAAAGTTATAATAAGTCCTTCATTTCTTTTTTTAAGAAACTTCCAGATGTTTTGTGGTGTCATAGTTGCCTTATCCAAAGAACTTCTTCAAGATCATACCCCCCCCGCCGGGCTGGAGCAGACATGCAACAAGCAGAAGTCATTTGAATCGATGACCATGACCATCATTACCAGATTGGAGAAGGATGCAGAAGAAATCTGTGAAGAAGTAACTAAATAACAAATCATTAATGAGACCTACTTGAAAATATGCTTCCCCCCAAAAGAAATACTTACCTTCATTGGCTTGAGAGTATTCCATTTCCAATTTCAACACCAACATTTCTAATTAAGCATTGGAATGAGCACACCAACAGTATGTGACCTGTGATACAAAACAATACAATGAGTATATGTATGTATATGGCATCCCCCTCACCTAGAAAATACATATATCAACTCACCAAGGCTACTGTTAGTGTACACACAAAGGACATCCTTCCATCTGGTTGAGGTGATCGCATTGCATCGCATTTTCAGGAATCGCAGCACACTTTGGGCAAGCAACGGTTCTCTCACGGTCATCATTTCTGATGGAACACTGAATGGATTCATGTCATGTTATCCCTCTTTCACACAGTTTGGCAAGACACTGTACATCATGACATCATCATCACAGTATGTTAATTTTCTGGACACAAGACAGTTGCATTTTGGGGATGCAGAAAAATTCTGGGGACTCTGTGTGACCACTGCGCACACGAGTGACTGTGCAATACATTCTGGGGGACTTTGCATATGATGCACAGCTCCCATTTCACTTTGTCAGCACTTGGGAATTTTCTGGACACAAGACAATTTCTACGTGCGTCTCTGCAGTAGCACTAATACTGCACTCAGTCGGCGGCTGGCTGTGGAGGTGAGAGGTAGGCTGTGCCAGTCACCAGCTGGGGACGGGTGAGGGGGTGCTGGGTGGGCTAGGATGACTGGGTGGAGGGGCCACTAGACTACCAGGATAACTGGATTGTTGTTTATTATTTTACTGTTCGGTACGGGGGGAGGGGCCACTAGACTACCAGGGTAACTGGATCATTTTCTATTATTTTACTGTTCGGTTCGGGGGGGCCACTAGACTACCAGGATAATTGAATCGTTATCTATTATTTTACAGTTTGGTTCGGGGGGGGCCTCTACATTTCCAGGGTAACTGGATCATTTTTGTTCATTCACTGTTTGATTCAGTGGGGCACTAGACTACCAGGGAAATGGGGATATTGTATTATTTCATTAATGTACAGCGGGAGGACAGTAGACTACCAGGGAATCGGGAATGTTATACTTTACGGTTGGGGGGCACTGGACTACCAAGGCAGATGGCATGCTGCTGTTGTGGCAGGTGACCCGGGGGTTGGGGCATGGGTGTGGAGTGCATTTGCGACCTGTGGCAGCGGGTTGTGACATGATGGCCAGGTACACCCTCTGCGCAGTGTACCTTGCCGCATGACGCGATTCACAGGACTTTGCTGCGGAGACCCTGCCCATTCTAGAAGAGGGTGCAGGGTCAATGTCACAGTTGCAGGTGGCACAGGTTGTGTTCAGCAGCAACCTATGCCACCCTTCTAGAATCGGGCCCATAAAGTGCAAAACTGGGCTATAAATGAAAGGGGAGCATTCATAACTACAGGAGGCATAATATAAACCGGCAGGAAAACAATAAAGAAACAAAACAAAACTGGGCAAATGGGGTGCAAGAAATAAAAATACCCCCAGTTTTTGCACTCACCACAGAAAACTCCTCCTCTTTTCAGTTGGGGAAGAAGGATTGCAGTGCGAGAATCATCATTTTGCACCTTGCACAGCATCATCGTGCCAAGAAGCCTCCATATTGTGTTTCTCACAGCAACCAGACAGGAAATAACCCTTACCCCCCCACTGGTGGCCATCTTGCTATAGTCAGGTCTACAGGAACTGTATGTCAGAGCTCAGTGACCACCCTGTAAAGGGCACAAAATTACCTCACTCCTTAGAAATCAATGGCAATCCTACTGCAATGAATGGATACTGTTAGAAATAGCTGATTTTTGCATCAAAACCTTCATTTAAATAACAGACAACACTGAATTGAGTGGGAATTGTTTATTCATACATTATTTTATGGGTTTTGCTTACGAATAAGTATGCTTTCGTCTACAAAGATATTTTCTTCTCGACACTTCATCTACTCCATGTTGTCCCGTCTCCTGCATGATGGCAATTTCTTCTCATCCTTACGACCTTCGCTCAGTGAAACAAAGCTTGTCACCAACCACGATATCTAAGGACGATTCAAATATGGGTGCCAGAGTGTTTGGAGTTCTACCTTCACCCACCTCAAGGGTGAGGGGCCACAAAATCAAAACAATCCTGTACAGTGTCCATCTCAGCTCATGGCGCACCAGCTATGCAAGCCATTCAAGATGACCTGGCCTATATTAAAGCTATTTGGTCACAGTCCATGGTCCATACCAGCCTACAGCCAGTACTCTTTGTCACAAATCCACTCAGCAGGTCAGGCCCTCTTCTCCCACAGTGCCAACCTCCGAGCGCAGACTTGAGAACAGGAAACAGAAACAGGGTAACCCTCCTGTCTGTTTTTGTGGGTTCAAATCAACCTTTGGTCTCAAGTCTTGGAGGGATTCAAACTGTGAACCTCTTGTTAGCGTACCCAATGTACAGGCTCAGATAATTCTGCTCTTCAGGGGGGCTAGATATCTTTTGCCTATGGACACCTAACCAGGCATACAAAATGAACCCTTAAAAACTCTATTAAAATAAATTCTTACCTTTTCCCAGTTTCGTAAAATCATATAAGCTCATGCACAGTGTTGTCACACTCTTAATCATCCACGCATCACAGGCAAAAACAGAAGGACTTGGAAGACACAATTAATCTATTTAAAAATGAGATGTTTACTTAAAAATAGATAAAAATGTAAATACAGAACCATATATCACAAAACATACAAATCAATTAAAAGAATAAGGTTTTAAAAGGTGCATATTCCTACCACTAATAGACTTAGAGTTGTCTGTTCAAAGGTATTCTTATCTCACAGTGCTGTAGATTTTGTAGTTTTCAGAGTCCAAACATTTGTGTCAAAATGGAAAACAGAATACTGTTCAAAAACTGGCTTTGCCAACCTCTTTGCGTGAGGTTACCTTGCTCCTCCCTGTCAGAATATAAAAAAATATATCTATGCAAAACAGGATGTCTTATCCAAGTATTAATTCTGTGACCTCAGCACAACTCATTTTCTCATATGACTCTTTGATCTATGAGCAGCTTCCCCTTTCCAGGACATCAAAGAACTGGTTATGTCTCTCTGCCAGATCTCATGAAGGTTCAACATGCTTTGTATCACCATGTGAATTCTAACTGTGTTTCCTCTGAACATTATAAAAGTTTATGATTTATCTTGGCAGTTGGCAAGCTGCAATTAGTCACATAAAAAGAAAATCTTCAATTGTAAGTCTCTTCTAGTCTGTAATTATCTCTTGGCCTTCCAGGTAACACCTATTGTCTAAAACCTGGGGGGGGGTGTCATCCCGGAGGTTGTTTGCGTCTCTCATGAGAGACATTCAATAGCACATTTGTATATTACAAAAAATTATAGATTACTTAGAACCAGCTGTCTGAGTGTCGCACTCTTCTCAGCCTTGCCTCACAAAGATGCTGTTGACTGGCTCAAGCAATTTCAAGCCTGAATTTCCTTCAATGGTTGGACTGATCCTTTACATATTTCCAATGCCTTTCACTTGCTTCTGAGAGGGATTGCCATTTCTTGGTTCAACGCACTTCCAGAACAATTCAAAGGAGATGCTGCCACCCTGTGTACAACCTTCAAAGACCATTTCCTCCAAGCACATCTGCCCTGGTTATTGGAGCAACAGCTGTGGAAGCACACCATGCAACCCTCTGAGTCTCTAGAAGCATTCATAGTGGACATTGAGTCATGCTGCAAACATCTGCAGAAAACTGAGAAAGATCAAATCACAGCTTTTGTCCAGGGACTGCTGGCTCAATTCCATACTTATGTAATACAGCAAAAGCCAACAACCTGGATGGGCACAACCTGAGCTGCATGACTTGCACAAGAGCCCAGCTCAATGTACCAGTCCACCATTGCACAGGCACCACAGTCCTCACAATTGGCTGCACTTGCAACATGTGTCCAGCAGCAACAAGCAATGAATGACAAGCTCATCTCAACTGTCAATACCTTGCACCTCAGCTCTACTGCTTCCTCTGCAACTTCTGTCAACACTCTGCAACCACCTCAACTGCACCTGATCCACCTCCACCTTCCCAAGAGCCTGTAACCTGCCAGTGGTAAGGATTCAGGGGACACACTGCTGCTGTTTGCTGAAAGCTGAAATACTGCAAAAAAAATCAAGAGAACCAAGGGTGCCCACTGCAGCGCAATCAACATGATAACTGTAACTACTCCCAGAATCAGGGAAATGAGCACTGCCCAACAGACTAGGGGTTTTTGTTGGGCAGGGGAACACAGCAATTGACTGCCCCTCTGACTCTCACAATTCAAACAACCCTCTCCCTTTAACTGCTAACTCAGGCACCCTCTCACTTCCAGGTGGCAAAGGTACCTGTCATCAGATCACCTCTCTGAGCAAACTATGTACCTGTATCCATCGGAGATTGGTCCACACATGGCTTGGTCAACACTGGAGCAGAAATCTCAGTTATCAACAACAGTATTCTGAACAACCAAGCTATTTTTCATGTACCTAATGTCTCTCCAGCTAACCTAAAGTACATTATCACAGCAAGTACACCTACAGTACCTATCACAGGCATGGTCCATTTCTAGCTCCACTTTGGCTCACAGCAAGCTGCTGTCAAGTTTTACCTAGTGCCTGACCTACAATCAGCAGTGATTCTTGGTCTGGAATTCCTCAAAGCTCACAAAGCAGCCGGCCTGGTGGCGCTGAGAGTTGAGGCACTGGATGCCACACCTCGCAATATGCCAGTGACCCAGGTTTAGGAACAGACTCGGATCATCAGTGGGAAGGAGGATTGAGCATCCCAATGGACACTCTCCTCCTTCAGGGAGGGTTACCAGGGGTGCTTTACACACCCGATGACCTTGAGGGTTGGTGGAAGCATCAATTTTTGGGGCATTGGCGGCTCCTAGGATCATTGGAGTCAGGGAGAGGAGGATGCTGTTAGGCATTTGGCAGGCATAGTGCATCTGCATGTAGTCTACCAGAGCTGGCATCCTCAGCGGATGGAAGGGGACCACGAGGAAAAGCAGAAAACAACCCTCAGAGGTCCTAGATGATGGCCATTCCAAGCCATTCAGCCACTGATCTATGGGCAGACCCTGCTGTGCAGGCACTCCATCAAGGTACAGGAAAGTAAGTTCTTCCTTGCCCCACCTGGGGGGGTCATCTGGGCACTTAAGGGACCGGTGGAGTTGCCAGGTACTCTAGGGGCAGACTCCATGTCTGGGGGCATGTGTGGTATGAGTGGCCTGAAGGAGTGGAACAACCAGGGCAGATTAGGAGGGATAAAAAAGAAAGTAAAAAAAAAAAAGCTCACAAAGCAATCCTAGACTTTGCCTCAAACAAACTGTCACTAGATCCTGGGAGACAACTTGCAGCTATAAACTCAGTCACTGTGCCTTCTCAGTCAGAGTTGGTTTTGATTGCCAAGATTCAAGGTGAACTACTTCCACAAGGTGTTGTTGGCATTGTCATGGGATCCCCCGTGCTACATTCATCAGGTCTCTTTCCAGGAAACATCTTATCGGCAGTGCATGGAGGCACAGTCTTCCAAAAATGCTGCAGCTTCACAGATGAGCCAGTAGTCATCTCAAAGAATGCCAACTTCAGAAAGTTTGTCTGCATGTCTACAGGGGACCAGCTCCATCTCATGCAAGAACCTCAGCCTGGTTCCACCAACTCTAGTCCTGTCAGTACTATCATGACCACTCCAGCTTCACCAGAGTTACCCCACAGTATGAGATTGTCCTCTTCAAAACGTCCAGCATCTCCAACAGAAAAGCAACAACTTTTGAAATTCCTGGATAATTACCTGGATGTCTTTGTATGTCCCAGATAACAAGCTCGGATGCTGTGATATCCTGCAACACACCATTAAGATGCAGCCCAACCAGAAACCAATGCGTCAGTGAGCCTACAAAGTGGAACACAAACAGAAACAAGTCCTAGAGGACATAAAAGAAATGCTGTGAGCCAGAACGGTGGCACTGAGGGTTGAGGCATTGGACGCCACACCTCATGCTACACCGCCGACCCATGTTCTGGAATGAGCACAGACTGCCGTAGGTCGGCAGGGGAGGAGATGGATTGAGCATCTGATGGACTGCTGTTCATCTCTGGGGAGGGGGGAATCAGTGGCTGGTGCATGCCTGACCCCTAGCAGAGGCTGGGACTTGGCGACACAGAGCCACAACAATGTGGGGTGGAAGCGCGGCAGACGCTTGATGTGGACTTGCATGGGAGCATGCACGACACCATCACTGGTGTCTTTGCATGCCATGCAACTGCAAGGGGGCAGAAAAAACAAGAAAAAGGAGCAGTGCAATGGATGAAGGAGGATGGCTCACAGGCCCCACTCTGGCTAGCCACAGTGCTGGCCTCACTGGATCAAGTCTCCAGTGGGGGTTAGGGAACTCTGCCAGCCCCACCATGGGGGGCAAGCCCTAGGAGTAAGTGCCAGTGCCAGCTGGTGGATGCTGAGGAATGGGGCTGGGGGTGCCTTTCAGATGGGGGACCGTACTACAATGGAGAAAAATTAATAGCTTACAAAAAATGCTGGAACGCGACATTGTTGAAGAATCTGCAAGTCCCTAGGGGTGCATCTTGCCTGCTGGTGGTAAAGGACAAAAGGTATCGCTTTGTGATAGACTACAGAAAATTCAATGCCTACACGTTGCAGGATGCTTATCCCTTACCTACAACTGAAGATGCCTTAGAAGGGCTTAGTGCGACCAGCCCTGCTTTCTTCACCACTTTAGAACTTCAAAGTGGGTTCTACCAAGTTTCTATTGATCCAGCTTCTCATGCATACACAGCATGGTGCTGCCACTTGGGACTTTTTCAATTCAAACATCTGCCAATGGGACTTCAGGATAGTCCAGCCATATTCCAGTGTGTCATGGAAGCAGTACTATGTGAGTTATCTTTGCAATCTTGCCTAGTCTACCCGGACAATATTACTGTCTTCAGAAGAACATTGCCAGAGCACCTCCAACATCTCAAAGAAGTGTTTGAACGTCTCAGACAAGCCAATCTTAATCTTCACCCAGAAAAGTGCTGTTTTGCACAGCATCAAATTCATTACCTAGGACATGTTTTTAGTTCTCAAGGCATCTTTCCAGACCTAGATAAGCTCTCAGCAGTAAAAGACTATTTAGAACCTGCTAATCTCAAAGATCTTAGAGCTTACCTGGGCTTGTCTGGTTTCTACTGAAAATTCATTTGCAGCAATGCCAAGATTGCAGCTCTATAGTACGCCCTCACCAAAAAAGGATGTGACTATACATGGACTTCCGAATGCAAATAGGCCTTTGAAACCTTGAAAGAAAACCTAATCTTTTCTCCAGTACTGGCCTACCCAAGGTTTGACCAACCCTTCAAACTCTACTCAGTTGCTAGCTCATTTGCAGTGGGTGCTGTGCTCTGTCAAATTCAAGATGGAACAGAACGAGTTGTTTCCTATGCCAGGTGCTCTCTTTCTTCAGCTGACCAGAACTATGGCATCACAGAAAAAGAATGTCTAGCCATGGTATTTGCCATAAAGAAATTTGACTGTTACCTTCATTGCTCCTCCTTCACAGCTATCGTTGATCACTCTGCCCTCAGATGGTTATTCGAAATGAAGGAGCCAGTAGGCAAGATCGCCCGATGAATTGCCATGCTACAATTCTACAGCTTTAAAATTCAATACAGACCAGGTTGAGTTCATTCAAATGCCAATGATGTAAGCTGGAGATGATAACCCCCTGCATTATCCTCAACAGATGAAGAATCCTGCTTACAAGCTCTTCCCTTCCACTCCACGGATGTGTTTCCTGGGGACATTCCTACAGCATGTCAAGTTGCTCTACTGCTACCAACTGCTTGGATAGAAAGACTCACAAATCCTCACTTACTGCAAGCAGCCAACAAGTTTCTCACCTCCTCCACATCTGATCTGTCCCTGGCAACTGTCAAAATGCATCAAAAAAACTGATCCTCAATTCTTAGACATAATCACATACTTAGAGTCCAGAACCTTACTGCAACAAAAGAAGCATTGCTAAGATGTACTTTTCTTTGCTTCACAATATTTCCTCAATAATGGTGTGCTTTTTCACATTTGAACCAAGGAAGTCAAGGGCCATCGCACAGATAGAACTCATGTACAGCTAGTTGTGACAGCCTCTCTAATCAATCAAGTTCTTCTCTCTACACATGCCTCACCACTTTCCAGAGGTCATATGGGAATCCACAGAACTCTTGAAAAGACAAGGCTTCACTTCTTCTAGCCTCACATGAACAAGGACATTGTTCAATTTGTCAAATCCTGCCAGCCCTGGTCCCAAAGAAAGCCTGCTGCCAAACCGACAAAGGCACACATCATTCCAATATCTGTAGCCACTGAACCATTTCAAAGAGTCAGCACTGACATTCTTGGGCCTTTACCCACATGCTCTGACTCCGGCAACAAATACTTCCTTGTTTTTGTGGACTACCTAACCAAGTATTTGGAACTAATCCCACTAAAAGACATCAAAGCTGTTACAGTGGCAAGTGCCTTCCTCAACACAGTCATTTGTTGTCACGGTACCCCTTCATACCTGCATTCAGACAGAGGCACTAACTACCTTTCAACCATTGTCTGAGAAACATGCAAACTTCTCTACATAAAAAAGACACACACAACAAGTTACCATCCACAATGCAATGGACAGAGCGAAAGAATGATGTCTACCATTCTCAGCACACTCTTCAAGGTACTGGATGAGACTCACTACACTTGGGATTGTTTTGTTCCATTTGCGCAATTTGCTTACAACACAAGCCCTTGTTTCAACAGTACAGAGTACACACCATGTTTTCTAGTCCATGGACGTCACCCAAGAACTGCACTGGACAGGGATCTCTCACTGATAGAAGTTCCAAAATCAGCATCTTCCTTCATCATTCCAATGCTGGAACAGCTTGAACTTGCTAAACATGTTGCAATCACCACATTGGGCCAGAGAAAATATGCAATGCAGAAAATTTCAGCAACCAAGTCTCATGAGCCTTCATTCTCTGTTGGGGACATTGTGTACTTGTACCAACCTGTCCTAGTTCCAGGCGCCACCAAGAAACTGCTTCACCCCTGGACTGGTCCCTTCTACATTGTAGAAAAGCTTCCTCCTGTGCACATTTGTCCATGCCGCAAGTCTGTTGGAAAGCTGGTACACAGCAAAGTCCACATCAATCACTTGAAACATTGGTACCTGAGTAGTAACACCCCAGATGATCCAATTACACCTGACAATGAAGCTGCACTTGAGCTTACCATCCTCTCTGAAGCTGAGATCCCTTCAGACAACTTGCAACCAGTTCCTGCAGATCTTCCCACTCCTGACACTCTCCAGACAGATCCCATTTTGCCTGACTTGCCAGATGACCTCCCTGGGACTTCTTCTTCTCAGGACTCTCTCCTACACACACCAGTAACTGAGAAGATCTTAAGGAAGAAGTTCACCAATGGATCCTGGACTTACAGAGTCAAGTGGTATAGATTTGACAGCTCGCAGAACTCCTGGGTCACTTTTAATGACCTGACCCCATCCTGTCAGGAATTAGTGCAATCCACTCATGCCTCCATTCCCACTGATCGGAAGAGTCGATGGAGGCCTTGAACTTTTGTGAACCAGACTCAGTGTGTTTTGGGACTATATCTTCTACTGCTGTGGTACTGTCTGTGTTAATTGTTTTACAGTAAATGTCTTCTGTACCTTTCTCATTGCACCTGTTGCTATGGTACTGCATACCTGCAATAAAACTCTTTTTTTCCAGGAATGCCCTTTCAAATAGTTCCATATGCTTTTGATTGTTCTGCAACTGTTATTAAAGAATTGTCTTGCATTCTGGGTGTCCTCCTGCTGCTCCCCTTCCCTCTCTTCCCTTTTTCTTCCCCTGCACTTTAGCACTTGTTGCATGACCAAGCTTCAAGTTGCTATGGTGTCCCCTTTCCTGCTTTCTCTGACTGAATCACCCAAGTAGTCAGACCCCCACAATGGAGTACTGTTTTTGTTTAAATGTAATACCTTGAAATGCTTAAAAATGTGTTTTGCTCTAAACATTTCTTAGAAACTGTTATAATAGTTATTTCTTCTTTGAGTGGTGTTCACATTCGCTGTCCCGGTGGTGATGTGAAGCACATATTAAGCATGAGGCTTAATGCTAGCTGCCACCCCTTTAAGAGCACTTAGAATTTGCATGTATCCATTTGTTGCACTGCCTAGCAGTGCCATGTATGCCTGTCAGTCAGAGAAATTATTCAGTCTGGGGCTAGACCTCTGGAAGAGAACATGCCTGCTGCACAGAATAAGCCTTTATTCACTTTATTTTATGCATTCATCAGTTTGTTCACACAGTCCGGCCAGGGGTCATCACCACCAGCAACAGATGGGTCTGGCAGACCAGTGAGAATGTAAGGGTCTTTTAGTGGCAGACCAAACCAAAATGCCACAGACCTAAAGTCTCATCTCAGTTTATATTATTAACTACACTTAATGCCTCACTTACTACTTCCACACCATAGCCTTTCTCTTTAAAGTACACTACTTGTGAATTCTTTTGGATTACATTGTCTTCCCTCTTTGTACAATTCCTCAATATATGAATAAATTGTCCTTTGGGAATATTTTAGTGATATGACTGGGATGAAAGCTGTTAGCTCTAAGAAGATTATTTCAGTTTGTAGGTTTGGAAAAGAATATTGTTCCTACTTCCCCATTCCCCATCTTGAAAATTTTCAGATCAAGAAATGCAATCTCATTTTTGTTAATGTTGGATTTAAAGCACAAATTGGGATTTGTACTCTCTAACCATTTTACAAAGGCATCAAACTGTTCTTTTGAGTCCTTCCAGACGCTTAGCATATTGACTATATAGTGATGCCACAAATCCATATATGAAAAATATGTATTTATGGTGCCGCTATACAGGTGCGCTCTCCCATTTTCCAATCTACAAGCTTGCATAGTTGAAGTCTATAGTGGCCTCCAAGCTGTGCCTTTAACCAACATATAGTATGTCCATTGGAAAAGAAACATGTTTTAAGTCATTTCTAGTTCTGCCAACTGTATTAAATAATGTGTTGGTGCAGACTAATGACCTTCTCCTGAATCCAGAAAGAATCTTAATGTGTCTATTCCATGTTGGTGTGGAATGTTTGTATAAAGTGATTCCACATCCAGGGTGGCAAACTACCAAGTGTCTGACATGGCCAGATTCTCCACTATGTTATTTATATATACTGTGTGTATATATATATATATATATATATAGGCAATATATTCTCCACTATGTTGATTACTTGCATAGAATTTTATATATATATATATATATATATATATATATATGTAACATTTATATATACATATGTGTATCTACGGGTTCGGAGAAGGATGAGGTTACCTGGCACAAGGGACCTAGGTTTGGTTACTCTGCACAGGGGCGCCCAAGTAAATCCAACTACAGGAAGCAATAACTGTAATGTCCAGAACCAGAATTGGGATTTTTCAGTGTGGCTTTATTTGTTAACTAACTGAACATAAACAAAGCACTGCATGGTCCCCCAAAGGGCTACGTTACTGTATGTGCAGATTAGAGGTTAAAATACAGTGGTCCATTTGAGGAATGAACACATTACTACAATTGTCTGGCTTTGGACCCACCAGGCACTCAGCCCGGACTTTGCATGCGCATTGGATACATAGCCCAACTGGCCCGGCCCCTGCTGGCCACTCACCCTGATGGTCCCACTTGAAGAATGAACCCAAACTTTACTTGGAAAGACATCCCATCAAACAAGGAGACTCCCAAACTGTGGCTCCCCACACCACTTGAAGTCTGCGACTCCTAGAGAGATTTGTTTTCGTACTTCCAATCGAAACTCCCATCAAACAAGGAGAGTCCCATCCAACAAGGAGTAATTTTCCCATCCTGTGGCTCCCCACACCACTTAGAGTCTATGACTCCTAGAGAGATTTTCAAGTTGAGACCCATGTCTGGATACCCACCCCATCACTGGGCAAGTGGATGAGGCAAGTAGCAAAAACACAGACGAAATCCGTAGAGGTGGACCTGGTTACTAAAGAGGGGGGGTTTTCCCACCTTCAGCTCCCACAGTCCATACCCGGCCATTTCTCTGGACACACAGAAAACTTTAGACTTTAAAATGTAGATTGAACGGTTGGACCTGAAGCACCCCTCTACAGCGAACTTTAAATCCATTTAAAACTTTAAACAGTTGACTGCTCTATTTGTTTGTCCTAGTTGACATAGTCCTCCCAAATAGCAGTCCCCAATACTTGAAATCCAACTGAAGAAAACAAGATGTTTTCCCCTTCCAATGGAGCCAGACACTCACCCATTCATTGCAGGTGCTCCACTGGCGAAGTACTGTAACCTTTGCTGTTATAAATGAACAGACTGAACTTAAATCAGGCAGCTTTCTTCCCAGGGTGGGAGAAGGGGATTGCCCCTGGAACCCACAGAGAACTTTTTCTACCCCTCCCAGAGGGAGGGCTACTTCTGAACTTGAGGGGCGGTCTCCGCCACTTAAAAAGGTAAAATACAGGAACACTTCCTTTTTCTGAGTGAGAGATCAAACTGCAACTAATGCTTCCTTCTTGCTTAAGGACAAACGGAAGACTGACTTTGAATTTCCCAAAGTTCTAAACTTCACTCCCTGAGCTGGAGATTCCAAAGTGGCTCATACAGCTGCAACAGTTCTATAGTGATGTCATCTCTCAAGTCTCAGCTGTGACTGAGGACAGAGTGAGACAGTGTGAAACCCATTTAACTGGAGTTTCACAAGCTGCCTTCCCTGCCTACCACTAGGTCTTACTGGGATTCTAGTAACCCCGGGTAACAAAGGGGTTACATATATATAGGCAATTTTTGAATCAATGGTTGTAAAAAAATCTATAGAAATTGACACGGGCTCAGTGAGACAACTGTTGCCAGAAATTATTGGCTGTCCTGGTGGCTTTATATATGCCACATTCAATGTTCTTATACTCTGTTCATTAATATATCCTATAAGAAAGCCATCATTCAAAACATTGTCAATTCTCCCTTTCAAGATGCAATTTGGTTATTAGATAGTTTTTTTTTTTGTAAAAGGTAGTGTCCATTAATTGCCTCTGGACTGCCTTGATATTATTTTTGAGTGTCCAACACCATGATTGCTCCACCGTTGTCAGCCACTTTCATTGATTTTGTAGTGTCTTCAGTTACCACATTCAAAGCTTCACATTCCTTTTTTTTGTTTATTTTAGTACAGTTTTAATACCAGTTCCCTCATGGTTTAGTCCATAATGCTTCAAGGTTAGTTTTGCATTTTTTTTTTTTTTTTTTACAAACACTGACATCACTGGGCTGTTTGTTGCTACCACAATGAGAGTTGAATGGATTGTTTGGGGCCGTACAATTTTGTTTTGTCATGAACTTTAGCAGTTTAAATCAATTAGTGGTATAATAGACATTAGACTTAGGTGCTCAGTTGTTTTTTAATTACATTATTCAGAGTCCAAGATGCAGAACAAGTAGTCAATCCAAGCTTGATGTTCCATTTTAGTCAAAAGTTTCTAAAATGATAATTTGTTTTTTTCCCTACTTCATGCTGAGTAAAATTGGAAGACTATACTATTTCTATCTAGCAATGTACATTAAGTTTTCACTAATATGAAGCCTATAGTATCTTTTTGTTCCTGTTTATTGGTTAATTTTAGAACATCAAATTTAGTTTCCAGGATATTAAAAAGGTACCATTTATTTAAAAAGTGTTTAAGATTTTCAATCTCACTGAAAGACTCATAAAATAAAGGAGCTTTCTGCAATTCAAATTGTCCAGTTTATAATATCAGTGCTATTCAGTATCTTAATCTAGATTCATGTTTTAACATCATGCTCTCATAAGTCCTTATTTATTTATTGATTTTATTTATAGTGTGTGTTAGAATTTTGTTAAGTTGTTATTATTTATTCCAGGGATGGGTTTTAGAGGGTAACGTATTTTCTTTTAAGTAAGATTTTTGTTAAATTTATGGTATTTATTTGAGTTTAATTAGGTTTTTATAAATTTGTTTTATTTTTAAATATTTTGTGTGTTAGGTAGCATATAATTGGTTCACGCAAATGTGTAGGAAACCTGCCTCCATGGCTGTGCACTAGTCACCCTCTGTTCTTCATGCCCTCAGCCCCTTTTTCCCTCTGCCCCTTCAGTTTACAACTTACCAGCACTGTAGGGCGTTAGGTATTGTGTGCAGGGGAGGGAGGGGGTGGGGCTGCAAACAGCGGAGGGTGAATAATGGGTGCCATTGTACCAGGGTGATGAAATCTAGAAGATGCCCTGGGGTGAAATGGAACCCAGATCATGGTTCTCCATGTCTGGTCTCCATATCCAAGGGCACTACCAACTGTGGTAGGCAGGTAGATCGGGCTGCCCGAGAGGTTCATCCAACTCGGGTGGTGTTTTGCAATGCCAGGTCCATTAAAAACAAGACTGCAATTATTGCAGATCTTGTTGAAATGGTGGACCTGGCATGCATCACTGAGGCCTGGCTGAATGAGAACTCTGGCCCCATTTTGGAGGCTGTAACGCCATCTGGGTACTTGGTGATACACTGCCCAAGATTGGATCGTGTGGAGTTGCGGTCTGTTTTAAGCCCAAATTTACCCTCAAGAGTGTACCAGTTGAGAAGACTGAGTCATTCGAGTGTACCTTAATAGCAGGTGTAGGTTTTCAGATTGCCCTCATCTACTGTTCACCCAGAGAGGAGAAGCAGTTCCTTCAGGAAATTGCAGACTTCGTCATCGACATGGCATTCAAGTCACCCAGGCTGATGGTCCTGGGCAACTTCAATGCTTGTATTGATGATGAACTCTCATGATTTGGACAGCACTTCCTTCAGTTAATGATATTTCTGGGCCTAACACAGATAGTTACCACTGCTACTCATAAACACAGTCACTCTCTTGACTTGGTCTTTCTCCTTGGGATTGAAGCCTCAGACTTGGTGGTGGAACCAGTTGGATTGTCAGATCACTACACCGTGGGGTTTGGTTTTAGCACCCCCCTTCGTAGGCCTACTCCTGTGGAGATGGTCAGGTACCGCCCCTTATGGGATGTAAGTTCTCAAAGCCTAGCAGCGGCGCTTGACCTATCATCCCTCCCAGTGGCAAACAGTGACCCAGAGACCCTCATGATGGTGTATAACTTGGTCATTTTGGTGGCCATGGATGTCATTGCTCCAGTCCATGTTTGTCCTCTCTCCCTTCACCCTCAATCCCCATGGTTTGATGGGACTTTGAGGGAGATGTGGAGACTTGGACAAAAGCTAGAGCATTGCAGGCAGAAATCTGCCCTGGGAGTTGATCACCTTAGATTGATGGACCATTATCAAGTCTATCAATCTGCAATCTAATGTAAGAAGGCAGAGTTCCTGTCTGGGGAGATTGCAGCTGCTCAGAATTGACCAGCTCATCTGTTCTGAACTGTGGACAGACTGTGCAACCCAGCCTGTCTTCAAGTTCAGAAAGCCTTTTCCCAAGTAGAGTGCAATGAACTTGCTCAATTCATTGCATCTAAGGTGGCTGACATCAGGGCAGTACTCAAACCAACACACTCTATGGGTGTTGCTTTGGATTGGCATGAGGCCACTGCTCCTTGGTTTTCCTGGAGTATCTTCAGCCATCTGGAGTTCAGGGATGTCATGCAGATCATCTAGAATGCATGCACTACATGCTGTAGTTTAGATCCAGGACCAACTTCCCCTGATTTTGGGTTGTATAGATTCCGTCAGTCCTGTCCAAGCACAGATAGTCTGGTGCTCCTTGGAAACAGGTGAGTTTCCTAGCTCCCTGAAAGAAGCAGTGGTGACACCACTGTTGAAGAAAGCTTCTTTAGACCCAGACTGCCATGCGAACTACAGACCAATCTCTAACCTTCCCTTTTTATGGAAGGTGATTGAGAAGGTAGTGGCTTCACAGCTGGAGGACCATTTGACCATCCATGACATCTATGAACCCCTCCAGTCTGGATTTTGAAAGAGACACGGTACAGAGACAGTGCTGGTTCGGGTGCTCAATGATCTCCTGATGGCTAGAGACTGGAAGAGCCATCCCATTTTTGGTTCTTCTGGACCTCTCATTAGCTATTGACACTGTGGACCATGGGGTACTGCTGGATCACCTGAGATTCATCTGTGGACTGTCGGGTACAGTCTTCGGATGGTTTACATCATTCCTCATGGGAAGAACTTAGAGAGTGATTTCTGGGGTTTATTCCTCTGATCCAGTTTCTCTGTTATGAGGGGTTCCTCAAGGTTCAGTGCTGTCCCCTATGTTGTTCTCAGTGTATATGCTGCCCCTCAGAGACATTGTAAGAAGGTATGAACTGAGGTTTCACTGTTATGCTGATGATACCCAGCTCTGCCTTTCTTTTGCACCTGACCAGGATGGAGCTCTCTCTGTCTTTAATAACTGTCTAGCAGCAATCCAGAAGTGGATGGATTCCAGCTGGTAGAAGTTAAACTCTGAAAAAACTGAGGTGCTAGTTGTGGACCCAGGTCACCGGATAGGGAGGTTGGGGGTTGGTTCACCTTCTGGATTAGTTCTTGGGGATTTGTCTTTCCCAACCTCTGAGCAGGTGCATAACCTGGGGGTAATTTTTGATGAGGGGCTGACCCTGCATTCACAGGTGTCGGTAGTTGTCAGATCTTCCTTCTACCATCCAAGGAATATCTCCAGGATTAAGCACCTAGTTCCATCTGGCGACCTTCCTACTTTGGTCCATGCCTTTGTGTCCTCACGCTCAGACTATTACAACTTCCTTTACCTAGGGCTGCCAGGGGTGGAAATCTGCTGATTGCAGCTGGTGCAGAACGCGGCAGCCAAGCTTTTGACGGGATTGCCTCAGACTTGACATATTTTGCCAGTGCTGCATGAACTGCACTGGCTGCCTGTACAGTGGTGGATCACCTTTAAAGTCGGTCTTCTGACTTTTAAAGCCCTACACGGACTGGGCCCAAACTACCTGAAAGAGCTTGTGGTTCCTTACTGCCCCAGGTGATTGCTCCACTCAGCCAAAGAGTGGTTGCTAGAGATTCCAAGGGTATGTTTGAAATCTTCTGGGGCACGGGCATTTATGTACGCAGCCCCAACCCTTTGGAATTCTCTACCCTGTCAGTTACGGGATTGCACAACTGTGGAGGGATTTACGCAGGCTTTGAAAACCTTCTTATGGCAACAGGCATTTGGTGACTGATGAAATGATGATATTGCTGATTTTATATGATGTGTTATTAATTTTTGATCTGTGATTTTTAACTTGTAAGGCACCTTGGTATTTGAAAGGCATCTAAAAAATAACGTTTATTATTATTATTATTATTAACAATGTTATAATAGACCTCTACAACAGAATGGATAATTGATTGTTCTATAATGCGTGTTTGAAACTTTTTGGGATTTATATTGTATCTTGGATAGGTAAGGTGCAGACTTCAACCTTTAGGAGGTAGTGTATACGGTGGGAGTAAAAAAAATTAAATCTACTTTTTGCCATATTGCCTTGCCCAATTAAAGGCTGCTTTAATCTTATTTTCTAAATAACACATGTACAGGTCTGGACAGCACATTCTTCCCATTGGTCTCAGGGTAAATAAATTCCTCCTGGATATTCTTGAAGATGCCCCTCTCCATGGAAATTGTATTATAACTTTTTTTGTTATCTTAAACCATGATAATGGAATAGTATTATGTGGTGCCTGGAACAGAAAAAACAGATACGGCATCATCATCATTTGTTTTTTAAATCAACTCTATTTCTGCTCCTCTGGCTGGCGCACGGGATTTACCTAATTTAGACTACCGTCCAGCCCCATCATTGTCATCTGGTATAACTGGGAGATTGTGGCTTGCTCCCCCATGGTGGAGCCTCCCCCGAGACAGGGGACACATCCCTAAGGAAGGAGGGATGGACTGAGATGCTAATCTGGTCAGCCTTGGTGGGTGTGGGGCCTTCAAATGACCAAGTCCTCACACTACTGCAGCTGAAGGGAGTTACCCTTTAGTTACACCACACCCCATTGGTTGGAACCTTATATGGTTGCCATGACAGCTGTACACATCAAGCGTGCATGCTTCCACAACCTGGTTCCAACCATAGTCCCATTCTGGCTCACGTCAGCACCTTCTAGTTGCACTGCCACCTGTGGTCACCCAGGTGGTGGTATTGCACTGGAGTAGTGCTGCCCTCCCATAGAAGAAGAGCATCCACTAGCATGTTCAAGCCTTCTCCTTGTGGCTGTACCCCAATGGCTACCTTCCAAATCCCAGTCACTGGTGTCATGACCAGTAGTGCAACTGTTGTGCCAACAGGCCAGCTTTGACATCATCAGTTTTACTGATTCAGTTATGTTACAGAGTGCAAGAAATAAATGTTCTCATTTCTCTAGCAGGTTTCTTATTTTGTTTAAAGTATTATTAATGTTACGTTAAATGGTTTCCTCTATTTTATTTTTCAAAAATGGCCAAGATATCAGATCTATCCCTAAGGTTCTCTAAATTAAGGAGCTGCATTGTTCCTTTTACCCATGGAAGCTCTTGTAATGTGGACACAGATAAGCCCATAATGTAATGCTGTTTATGAATAACTCCTCTTTGATAACAGACTTAAGTTTTTATAACTACCATGAAATCTCCTTTTTTTAAGGTTTACTATCATTAGCGTGATTTGTAACTGGAGGATACTTTCCTTGATGAGTTATGTATGTACATTCCATGACTATATGTTGGTGACCCTGTTTTAAATACTGTTTTGATTGATTTGCTGTTGTGTGAAGCAGGGAGTCTGAGCATCAGACATAAACTATGTCCACATAGTCAAGGAGTGGCATGAAAGTTGTCTGGACTAATCGTACTCTGGCCTCAGCAGTGAATGGGGATTTTTTCCTAAAGAAGAAGCCAATACATTGGTGTAGTTTTTTTGCAAGAGAAGCAACATGGACAGAGAATGTTAGGTATTAGTCTAAGTCAAAGCCCAGATATCTAAAGTTGTTAACCACCTCTAGGTCATCGCTTAGGAGAGTTCTGATGGGGGGCAGGGATGATAGAGCATTTGTGATGGAGGAGAGCTGTTAGAATAGAAGTACATGACTTTGTATTTTTGGCATTTAAGAGGAGTTTGGATTGTGCCAGGATGAGTTGGAGGAGATTGAACTGAGATTGGGGTTCCATTTGGACTTCGGTAACTGAGGGGCTGGATATTTAAATCACTGTATCATCTGCAAACAGGTGAAGTTTTGCATTGGTGATGTTATTACCAATAGTGTTGATGTAGGGCATGAAAAGAAGAGGTCCAAGGATCAAGCCTTGTGGAACACTTCTTGTAATAGGAAGCGGGGGGAGTGAGCCATCTGCTTTCATCTGTTGCTGTCTGTCAGTCAGGCAACTCTTGAACCAAGATAGTGAAGTACTGGAGATGCCATGGTAGTGTAAACTGTTGAGTAGTAAAGCATGATCAATGGTATCAAAGGCTTTACTGAGGTCCCAAAAAACTGTGCCTGCCACATGTTTCTTATCCATGGTGAGTAGCCAGTCATTTGCGACTGAAGCTAGTGCTGTGGTAATAATGTGGGACTGTCTAAATACAGATTGGGAGGGGGTTTATTAGGCTAGTTGATTCGAGATAGTTTCTTAACTGGGAATTTACTAATTTGTTGAGAAGTTTGGAGAGTAGGGGTAAAATGGATATGGGGCAGTAGTTGTTCAGATCCATAGGATCACCAGATTTGAATGGTAATATGATCTGGGCTACCTTCTAAACACCAGGAACAGAACTGCAGCTGATGGACAGATTAAACAGGTGCAGTATGGGGGCTGTAAGGTAGTGGAAGCCAGCTTTAAGGAAGAATGGTCCTATTCCATCTGAACCTGCACCTTTGCTAGTGTCTAGCTGGAGAAGGAGGTCTTCAATGTCTTTGTATTGAAATGAGGGAAAGGAAAAACTGTGGTTGACTGGGGCGGGTGGAATTTTTGGTAAGCTGGAAATGAGTGTGGTTGCACTGGAGGTATCAAATGCCAGGCCCACGGTTGAAAAGTGGTCATTGATACTATGTAAAATATCTGACTTATTGGAGAGGGTGTTTCCCTTGATCAAGATCTTGCTGAGCAAAGAGGAGAGCAATTTGTGGCCTTCTGCCAATTTAATGATTTGCCAGAATTTGGCAGAGTTACCCTTGACTGAGTTGAAGGTGTTAAATAGTAATTTGCTTTTGTGGATCTGATCATATATTGGTACTTTCATTTTGGAAGGTTCTGAAGGCAACCCAGTCTGCAGCTAGTTTTGTTCATCTGGCTGTTGCCCAGAAATGGTCCCTTCTGTTCAGTGCCACTTTTAGCTCAGGTGTAAACTAGGGGCAGGAATACTTCTGGACCCTGCATTTAATCATAGGGGCATATCTGTTGATAATTATATTTAGCATGTTATTAAAGAAGGAAGCAGCAGTATTAATGCATGGGGCCAGGTAGAAGTCTATCCAGTTAATGTCTCTGAGGTCTGATAGGTAGTGGGAGACATTGAATTTATAGATGCTCCTTTTCCAGGTGAACCTACTTGTCAGCCTGGGTGGGGACTATCCTCTAATACATGCCATGGCTGAATGGTCACTGATATCATTGTGAAAAACAGCTATGTGGGTAAATATATGATTTTATGCAGTAATGGAAGTATAAATGGATTGTAAAGTTATTTCGGTACTGTAAACCCTTTACTAATACTGTACATACCTTGATTCTAGACCTTTGATTTGTTGCAACAATTTAAAATATTTTGTACTAGTATAGCTACTGCCTAACATGTTCTATACCATGCAGAACAGAAAATTTGCTTATTCCAAGATTTTGTAAGCTTCTTTGAGTGATCTGCTTTCAAATATGTTTTTTTGTAAAAACAGTATTTTTTAATTAAATGTTGTTAGGCATGTTGCAATACTTTACTCCTTTGTCTGAAGTTATTCAATCTATTTACATTCAACATAGCATTAGAGAGATTATTTAATCTGCTGTCAAGAGTGCCTGTTGCCGTATGTAAAATATCTAAAAAAATCAGATTACTTTAAATGCCCCATGTGACTGTAGACAAAATGTGAAAGCAATTGCCCCAAAACTCTGTTCATTCTAAATAATTCAATTACATTGTTCAGTTAACACTCCACAATTGATTACTATATTAATACTTTTATAAGATCATAAAAATATTTTCAATAAATACGTCCTCTTCCTAGTAATTTTTTTCCTTTCCCACCCTCCCTCCTTCCTTCATTCAAAAATAATAAGAAAAATTACAATATAAATTATTCTTCCAATAAAAAGAAAAATGGTATCCCTCCCTCAATACGATACTATGGTGCTAAGAATAAGATATGACTACTCCCCCATCTAACAAGAAAATGAAAGATAGTGTACATAGTACTAAATTAATAAAGCATATACTTATAAAAAAAGCAAAAATAACAATGCTTGCATACTGTAGAAAAGAAAAAAACATAAAACATCAGTAATGCAGTAATTTGTTTGACTTTTCCCTCCTACCTTACATCCCGGTTATCACCCCCCTCAGCTTCCTACTACTCTCTATGCAATAACAGATGGCTTCCCTCACTATTCTGTCTTGAAAATCTATTGTTGGTCGATCTGCTTTCTCATACCGATTTCCTAAACCTTGGTCCTGCCTATCATTGGCAATTCACACTGCCATTTTGGCTTTCTCCATAAATTCTCTTCTTCATGACTTTTGTTCTCCCTCTTGCAAGAGTCCATGACTCTCTTCCTCACCCACCCACTCTCACTAGTTCTGCCCTTACAATTTATCTTCATTGCCTGTACATATGATATTTTGATTTATCTTAAATTCTTGATTATACTCCTTGATATATGGTATTTACTGTATATGATTTTTCACATCCCCTACCCCTAGGATGCATCTGGAAATGAGCTATCAGCAGCTCTGTATATCTTTCATGGTGAAACATTTGAGAGAGAGAGATAGATTAATAGACAGGGAGACAGACAGACAGACAGATAGATAGACAGATAGATACTGTAGATAAAGAGACAGACAGACAGACAGACAGATAGATAGATAGATAGATAGATAGATAGATAGATAGATAGATAGATAGATAGATAGATAGATAGATAGATGACTGCAATAAATGATAGGGCTTGTACAAATTAAAATACATAAATTCACTCAATAAATTAGGACAATATAGTTTTTAGTTTTTTTTCTGCTTGTATTGCTAACTCATAATGATGTGATTTACCATTTATAAAAAGCCTCATCTTGTCTGGTATATGTAATGGGTACTTGAAAAGCCTTACTGAAGTCTGGGGGGGGTGGGGCAGTAAGATGGTCGTGCTGCTGCTCCTCCGCTCCAAACCACGCTAAGTCGAGCTGGTGTATTTAGCTCAAAGTTTCTTGTTATTGAGCAAATCTTGAATTCAAAGCTGCCATTATCTGCTCCTGGAGTATTTGTAGTGAGCTTAGCAGTTTTTTTTTATACTTTTTCGCTTCATGTTTTGTGTTCAATGATGTGTAGTGCGGTGTTCTGGAGTTCAATGGCTTAAATAAGAAAAGGCCTCTGAATTTTAAAACTTAAGCTCCTGTTGAATGAAACCTGCTTTTAATTCGTTTCACTACCTGTAAAATTGGGGCTCTGCTGAGAAATTAAAATGCTTAAAAAATTGCACTTACTACCATTTGGTGCGTTGAGTTCGGTAAGGACCGTTTGGTGGTTGTTTTTAATGGTCAGCCTATTTCGCCTGATGGTCAGAAGTCTATAGTGTATGGTGGAATGTCGTTCTCCACCAAAATCCATCACTGTTGAAATGTTGTTCACCTGCACTAGTGACGTTCGCAGTGCAGCAGAACGGTTTTTTGTTCTGCTGTACTGCGCACATCATACACTGTGTCCTCGAGCAGCATTTGACAGTTAGGGCTCACTCCATAGACAGTACACATAGCGAAAGCAGCAGTGTCAGTGGCAGTACTGTCAAAGCGAGGTGAGGTGAGGTGTTAGTGAGGCTCAAATGGCCATCTTTTGAAGCTCGCCTCAGGTACCCTGTACTCTGCCTGGTGAAAAAGCTAATTAGCCCCACGCATCCCCCAAGTCTCGATGGACTCCTAACAGTAAAAAGAAACCTGTGCAACCTCAGGTCCTCGGGGCCTAACGCTACTAGAAGTTCCTAAGGTCAGGACTAAGGCAGGCTACAAGTTCTTCTCACATGCTGCCCCTTCCCTGTGGAACAACCTCTCTTTGGAGGTGCCAGAAACCCCATCAGTACCGTGCTACTGCACAAGACTCAAGACCCATCTGCTGTCAATGAGCAAATGCCAATGCTACTGTACCTGACACTACAACAATGACCCTGGGTCAGCTCACTTTACCAAACTAAAATCTCCAACCCCTGAACAGGTAGCACTAAACTCCTCCTCCCCCTCACAGAACCCATCCTATGGCTCTTAGAAGTATGTTACCTAAAGAATCTACAGTACTGTCTCTCTCCTTTGTATGACTGATGCAGGATCAAATGAACAACAACTTATTAATTAGATATACGAAACCCATTGAAAAGACTGTTATGTGTAAACTGCCGAATACTGTATACCCATGACCTGTAAATGTATCACTGTCTATTATTTCGTGTACTGTTATTTCCCGGGTCGCCCCTGAAAAAGGGACCTCCGGCGCCCAGTGGGCCTACCCAGTCATCAAAATTCAATAAATAAATAAATAAAGCCACTATCAGAATGGGATAGATTCATCCTCGATCAGGAAAACAAAAAAACGGCAAAAAAAATGAGAAATGACATGTGGCAATTACATAGTTTCCTGAGTGATGAAATGTGATCCTCACTACCGACCCCTTTTCTCTGCTTTTCCCACAGATTGTGAATTGCTGTTCTGGGTGCTGCTGTATGTGAGTTTTTAAACAGTTTAAATGTTTAGCGTTAAAATGTTCAAAATGTAAAGTTCTTCAACAATTAAAATGTCAAGCGTGAAAACGTTGAAAATGTAAAGTTCTTTTTTCCTTCTAGTACACCAGTAAAAATGTTTTGAAGCAGAAACATGCTGTAGTGATTTTTTTCCCCAAAAAAACGACGTTCCACCATACACTATAAAGAAAAGTGCATGGGGAACAGTTGACAACAGGGCTAATCTTTCACCTCGTTGGCACTATGATGACGGATTACCTCTCAAACTGCGCTCTCGCAGTAATCCATCGTCATAGTGCCAACTCGGTGAAAGAATAGCCCTGTTGTGAACTGTTCCCCATGCACTATCCTATATGGTGTTCTTGCCCTGGGAAGGAATACTTCAGACATTCGGCAAGCTCTGACTATTGATGTGGCAGCTGGAGGGAAATCTATTCTGTAGAGGAAGAAATCTCGTCATGGCAGCATTACAGGTGTCAGTAGGCTTGCCAAACCTTTATTAAAAGTATGCTAGTGTTGCCTAAGGGCTGGGAGTCATTGGGGGTTTGATTTGAACCTGAGGTTACAGTGTTTAGTGTAGCACTCTTTTCTGATTTATTTTACAGGTGCTTACAAGAGTATATCGCCGGGGTTGGGAAGAGGAAAACTCTGGAGGGGCGAGCTTGTGAACCTGCGAACCTGTGAATTTGCAAGAAGCAACAAGTGAAACAGAACTTGTAAATATCTGAGTCATGTAATGAGTCTACCAGTGAAGGATGACTAGAATAATTCTACAGATAAAACTGATGATATCCGGATGGTCAAGTTTTGTTATTTTTCTTTTGCTGGTATGCCTTGAAAGACTCGTATATATGAGAGAAAGTAAGGTTTACAGATTAACTAGACTCTTTGAATTATACCCGCAGTATTTCAGAGGCATTGACTAATGATTGCAGGACTTGTGGAGTTTGGACATGAGACAAAACCCACTAAAGAAGTACTACGCTAATTTCTCCTAATTGAACAGATAAGAATATTGTGGGTTAAGCTGAACATTTTGTATAGCGTTAACGCTGTTTCCTTAATGGAGACTGGCGTTGCTAAAACACTAATTTATTTGTCAGAATCTTTGTGTTTAATATGCTAACTGTGTGGTCCTTCTTTGGGACTTTAATTTTGAGAGCCTGAAGAATGGGAACAAAAAATGAATGGATATTAGAATATTAAGAAGTTATAGTTATAATGTGCATGGATTTTAAAATTATGTCTTCTGTTGTTTCTTCTTTTTGTATGAAGACCTTTGGATGATTATGCATGGCAATTTTGGTTTCTTTCTGTATGGACCTACTGTGGCCCTGAGATGGGGCTGGGATGGTTATGGAATCATGGCTTTTAGCTGATACTAACTATGGGATGTACTGAAGATGAAAAGACCTGATTGGAGGATTTGGACTTGGTAGCAGGGATCTTTGGGTGTTCCCAGTATGCATAACAGCTGAGGGTATTGCCTATAATAGGGGACCCTTGTGGAGCACGGGATAGCATGCGATATGGGGTGCACTACTAGGACCCCTTATGGCAAACTCTGGCTGGAAGCATAGGTTGATGCACTTTGATTCCAGCGGTCAAGTCTTCTAAATCCATCCGGGGATAGTAATCAATGTAGTATCCTCATTTTTGGTTGTGTGCTTTATGGCCTGGTACCTGGCCTTCCCCCTTCTGCTAGGGTAACTTATGGTTCATTGAGTGGGAAATCCGATGACTGCTCTGTTTGATATTCTAGAGGGATAACTGTATTTTATGTAAAATTTATTTTTACAGGATGTAATTCTGCCCTGTATTCTTACAAATGCTGGCATGTTAAGTGACTACTAGAGTCAAAGTATTTTCCTGGATTATAAGCATGCAGACTAAAATGGTATAAGGATATACTTAATAGAAATGGGTAACCTGAATGTCTCTTCCTGGTCCTCGCCAAATATTTGCTCCTAGGACAAACAATCTGTAGGACACGGAGCAACATGCGTTGCAGGGTGTAAATGGATCAAGTTGTGGAAGGGGCAAACTGGTTAGGTTCCAGGTATATCCCACATTAAGACAGGCCCTGTCTGTGGCATGGATCTAATTACCAGTGGTGTCTTAGTCAGAAAATAACCAGTTGATGCAATTGATTGAGGTGGCCTTGATATTATGCCGTAGTGGATGCTTGGGTCTGTTGATCAGGTCTCAGGTATGGAATGTTGTGTTTTACTGGAGTAGGTATTCCATTCAGCAAATATGAGTAATTATGTATTTTGTATATGCCTATGTTTATGGGAGATTTTAAAGCCTGTACTTTAAGTATCTGTCTTGAAAGATTGTATCTAAGGTTTTTAGTATATTGTAATAGCTTTTTGAGCTGAACAATAAATCATTTACTATTAAAAATAATGGGGACTTGTAGCCTTTTAGCCAAAGTTTTCTCAGAAAGCCACACTTTTTTGATCAGCAAGTGTCTATGGTAGATCCTTGAAAAAGGCAAGTGAGGCTCCTCTAGGCTCTAATTTAAAGCCTTTTCTTTTTATCTACAAATTGAATGACTTTATTTTGGTCTTTACTGTGCAGAAATCCAACTGTAATGAGTCTCAGAGGGAGGCTGTCCTCCAGCTTGAAGTGTACAGCCCAGTGGATATGATCATATTCTTAGTTAATATTGACAGGGTCAGTATTTCAGGTCTTGAAATGCTGGAATTACTGACAGAAAGGAGAGTAACCACCCAGTTTAAACCTAGAGGTGTATGTATTTATGCAAGGGGTGTGGACATAAATGGAATGTGATAAATCTATTTATCTGAGTGACTGTGTATATGAATGTAGAATCTTACATTTTATGTAAACAGTTACATCACCATCCATTTATGCACACAGTCTCTACATCATCCCCTCCTCCATCTCTGCCAGCACTGCATCCAGCACCAGCACTTTCATTTGCGCAAGCTGCATGTTCCTTATCAGACTGCAGGCTGCAAGTTCTCTCCACCAATATACCTCATTGCTCCCTGTTTATCCTGTAGTTACACTCATGTTTACTTTTTTTTTTTAAAAGTGCATTTTTCAAAAACCCTCCAAACTAGCAACCTGTTCTTTTTTCCACAGTCTCTGACCAGCCCATGCATTCACGCTTCTGTCTGTCACTTCCTATGGCCACTAGCATGTTCTGCCCTCTCTCTCTCTCTCTCTCTCTCTCTCTCGCTCTCTCTCTCTCCACAGCTCATTTCCCAGCACCAGCAATTATTCTAATGTTCCTTTCAGCATGACATGTTTGAAAACGAGACATTCCTATTTCTTAACTTTTCTTCTCTGGAGACATCTTCAGACACGCTGCCTGCAGCTGCCAGTACTGCTTGCTCCTCTACTGGTATTGAAAACTCCATCAGCTCACCTGTCACCCACTAAACAGTGCGACATCTCATAAAGAAAATCACACTTTTAATAAGTCATGTTTCTGAACAACAGAAATTGTAAAAAGCAGTTCAGTCATCACCAGAAAACTATCCTCGCTTTCTGCTCGCTAAACTCGGCCACCATATTAGCCGTGATTTTTCTTCTCAGGCACTGCAACCACCAATTACCTGCAGTGTTGCAGTTTAAGTGTGATGTCATGATGCTGTCTCTATGGCAATGGCCATGGCAAAAGCACTCACAAGAACCAGAGGAGCTTCTGTTCACAAAAGAAACCCCTAAAGTTCATAATAATAAAAAAATGACAAACTATAAAAATAAAATATCACACAAGGTCCTCTCCTGTTGCATAAATGGAATATGCCGGGGGGGGGGTAAGTTTGTGAAACATGATTTATGTTCACTCATGCTGATTGCCTTTGGACACCTAACTTGTGGCTTACACCACTCATGAGGTTACCCAAGGTTAAACAGCACAAGTGTACATAAATCATGTATCACACTATATTTTTTCTCTCCATACTTAAAGTAGCAGGGTAAACAGGTTGGCGGAGGAAAAAGATTTTAGTAAATGTTTGGGACACTTTGAGACTTGTCTATACATTTTTAACAGGTACAGTAGTCTGGGGAACCCATCTCAGGAAATTAATCTTGGAGTTAGCAGATTAAAAAAGCCCTGTGAATCAGGTGTGTGATTTGGGGGGTTAAAGCTGCCACAGGCTTGGTGCTTTCTAACAATAGCACTATAAAAGACTCCTTGCTCAGTGTGTCCCATCATGCTTGCATCCCAGTGCAGGAGTGGACATCTGATTTAGGTGCCTGCTGTCCACAGTCTGCAGGAGACTCTCCAAGAGGAACACCAGGCCAAGATAGGAGATTGCACACTAATGTGTTATAATATACTGAAACAGTCAGCTTCAAGATAGGTAGGTAAGATAGTGTGTTAACATCTAGTGGGTAATGCATAATAGACCCCAGGATAAGGTAGCTACAGGTAGGAGGGTTGAAACAGAATCTAGGAGAAACCTTACTCTCTCTAGGGTTGGGTAATGAATAAGGTTCGAGTTAGGGGGTTAAAAGTAGTAAATACCCAAAACAGGTTAGGCACAGTAGACGGTTTAAAAACAGAAATAAGAGACACCCTTTCTAGCGTAGGGCACCAAATAAATTCCAGATATGCAAAGGGAGAGGTAAGAATTCAATGGGCATAGAAAGGAGACAGTAAGGTATAGGGAAGTTTCAGCAGGCACTAAGGTAAAAGAGAGAAGGAGAATGGAAGTGGTGCAGTGCAATGGATGTGGAGCTACAGAATTTTGGGGGAGTCTCTGGAGACTAAGGTGCTGCATTATTTGTACTCACCCCTCTGGGTTGAGCACAGGGGTAGCTGGACTCCAGGTCAAACTGATAAGGGTGTAGACAATCTTCTGACCCAAAAGGGGCGACCATTTTTGCTGCTGCTCCCCCAGAGGATGCCTAGACAGAAACAGAATGGTTGGACCATGGTGTGCTCTGAGAGGTTGGGGTGGAAGAAAGGGTACACAGTCCTCATGCTATAGAATTCCTTCACCATACTGGCAAGAAGGGACAGCCAGGAGGAGGCCCCTGTAGCAGTGGGAAGGAAGGGAATGGGAAGCAGCTACTGGTGGGGGACTCTATTGTTAGGCAGATAGACTTGGGAACTGGGTGTGGAAGGAGAGGGAGGTGCAGTGCATGAGAGGTGTTTTGGATTAGAGGGATGGGGAGCAGATCCAATGGATCAACAGGGCAGTAGAAGATGGGAAGGAGCTAGATGTCATTGTCTACCTAGGGACAAACGACCTGGCAAGGAACAGGGTAGGGGTGATGCAGGGAAATTTCAGGGAGCTGTGGAGGGGCCTCAAACAAGTGGAATGCATGGTGGCTTTTATTAAGGTGTTACCTGTATATGGCCGGGGAGAAGAAGGGATGGTCCACACAAGGGTTTTAACAATTGGTTGAAGGCATGGTGCATTGAAGAGGGTTTTGGTTACATTGGGGAAAGGGGGCCAACCTGGGAACATTCACAACGTCCTTCTATCCACCCTATCTGACCTGCACTTTTCTTCTGATGTCACCAAATGATTCCATAGCTACCTTAGTTTAAGGTCCCACTGAACCATCATGAATGGGGTTCTGTCTGACCCCTGCCCTATAAAGTTCGGCATACCTCAGGGGTCCATCTTGGGTTCCCTCCTTTTCTCCCTGGTTGTCAATTCTCTTCCCATAATCTACACAAACACTGAACTCATCCTCTATGCTAACTATGCTGCTCTGTTCTGCAAAGACAAAGACCCCTCCTACTTACTTAATAAGTTGTGGTCTGACTTCAGTTGCCTCCACTCCTGGTTCCTGTCCAAGGGACTAGTACTTAATGTAAAAAAATACTGATCAGTGGTTTTCTCCAGCCCACAGAATCCACTCTCCTCTGATTTCAACATACTAAACAATGACGGAAATTCAATTGAAAGAGCTAGTGAATTTGAATACTTCAGATTACTACAGGACAGTCACTTCATCTTTGATTCTCACGTAAATCAACTAATTAAGAAAACACACCAATGGCTGGGCATGTTCTACAGGGTAAAGCCATTCCTAGCCAGTGAATCAAAGTCCCTCCTTGCTACCAGTTTCCTGCTCCCACTTTTTGACTGTAACCCTCTCTCTGGCGCCATCCAGGAGAGGGCCACTACCCCTGCCTGGGTGGACACTAGCCAGGTTAAGGGATCTGGGTTCCCATAGCTATAACAAGGGGGTTCTTCCTAAAAGCTAAAATAAAATGGCAGTGCCTCCACCGAGAGTACATTCTAAGTGGGTCTGATTACCAGCAGTACAACCCCCCGGGACATCTTACCAACCCATCTCCACAACAGTTGCCCCAGACTTGGATTTAAGTTTTGATCCTCCCCACATTCAGTTACCACATTTACCTTTTCATCTCATCAATACACAGGCTCACTAAATCAGGCTCTGGATTCATTTTCTGCTGTAAAACAGTAACTCCAGGGTTTACTTACAGGGGGAGGGTTTAGGATTAGGGTAGTGGAAAAGAGGTTAAGGCATTTTCAATTTGCATGCTAACCAACATGCCCCCTGGAAAAAACTCAGAGTACAGGGAAAATGCCACAAATGGCTAAACCCTAAACTAAAGCACACCATGCAACTCCAGGACAAGGCGTGGGATCTCTTCAAATCTTCTGGCTGTAAACCGGACTGGGAGAAGTACCAGTGCCTGAGGAACCAATGCAAAAAAGCTACAAAATAGGCCAAATCCAAATTCCTTAGGGACCTCCAAACCGGCCATCTAAGTGACCCAAAGAAATTCTGGGGCCACATAAACTCTCTCCTCAAAGGCCCCTCAAAGGAGCACGATGTTTCACTCCTAATCGGGGACTCATTTACCAACGACCCGAATAAAGTGGCTGAAGCATTCTGTGCCTCCTTTACAAACCCTAACGGTTGCCTCCCACCAGTCCCTGGGACCCTTTCTCCCTCACGAGCAAGGTGCTACCTCGCCCCTTATTCCACCTGAAACTAGTTGAGCCTAGAACAGTACTCCCCCTTCTGTGCAAAATTAACCCAGACTCCTCTCCTGGAAATGACCTTTTAGAACCTCAGCTGTTGAGGGCTGCAGCCCCGGCCATCACCGACCCCGTCACCCTGCTCATCAATAAGTCCCCTCCAAGAAGGGATGGTCCCCAGTAAATGGAAAGTTGCATCCATAGTCCCCATCCACAAAAGCGGAACTCGGGACAGAGTGGAGAACTATGGGCCCATCTCTCTTCTCTGCCCCCTGGGGAAAATTCAGAAAGGATTTGTCTATGATCAACTACAAGACTACCTAGAACAACACCTACTCCTCTCCAAAGTACAGCATGGCTTTAGGAAAGGCCATGGCACCGACACCACCCTCATCCAGCTAACATCGTTCATACTTAATGCCATGGACCAAGGCATTCCAAGGGGCACCCTATTCATTGACCTATCCAAGGCTTTTGACTTGGTCAGCCATGAGCTTCTCCTTACCAAACTTCATCGTCTTGGCCTGGATCAGCTCTCACTCTCCTGGATCATGAGCTATCTGACAAACAGATCCCAAAATGTCCGCTGGCGAGGAGCCCAATCTAACCCCAGGCCCATGACCTCTGGGGTACCCCAGGGCTCCATCCTGGGCCCCCTACTATTCTTACTATTCCTAAATGACCGTGAAGAGGATTGTGCTCCCTGCAACCTTATCCTCTATGCAGACGACACCGTAATCTACTTCAGTGACCCCCAACCCTCGGTTATCTCCTCCAAGCTTCAGGCCAGCCTCTCAGCTCTTGAAGTTTGGTTCACTGCAAACTCCCTAAAACTAAACGAAGAAAAAACAAAAGCAGTCCTCTTCAGGACTTGACTCCTGGGCAGTGACCGTAGTGGGCTACTCCAACTCTCATCAGCCCTAGGAAGGCAAGTAGATGTCTCAGACCAGTTCAGGTACCTTGGGGTTCTCCTTGACCAGGAGGTAACCTACAAACTTCATATCAATGCCTTAACTAGATCCATACATCAGAAGCTTGGCCTCTTATACCGTCTGGGAAACTCCCTCTCTGAAGAAGCATGACGAGTCATAGCAAACTGCAACCTCCTTCCCTCATTGCTATATGGCTCCCCCTTACTCCGGTCTCTCAGGGAGTCAGAGCTAATCAAGCTTACCACTCTCTACCACCGAATTGCCCACTTTGGAACCAACTCCTCCCCAAGGAGACATCACTGTGAGGCTCTTAATGACCTACACTGGCCGACCCTAAGGCTTAAATTATCCTATGCCACTGCCTGCCTAACCTATAAATTCACCTCCCTAGGCCACCCACCTCATCTGAGTGGCCTGCTCACTCCCAAAGTCCTCCTCCAAACTCTCCGGTCTACAACAAGTCGACTCCTTGACATCCCCCGTATTCGGACCAACCAAGGAAAGCGCTCTTTTCAGTTCACGGCCCCCAACTTGTGGAACTCGCGGCCTGCAAGCATACTAGACAAGCCCTCACTCTCCGGGTTCAAATCAGGACTTAAAGTGTACCTTCTTGAGCTGAGCCTCTGCGGCTGCAACCGCTAGATCATGTCCTAAACATAACCCCTCTCAATGACAACTGACTAATACTTCTCTCACCTTGGACTGCCTATAAGTTAAATGCCAATAATACTGTTGACCTGTTGTAATGAAACTGTAGCTACCAACTTTGTCTAAATGTACCCTACTGACTATGAATGTACTCTGAAACTGTGTTACTGTATTCCACCAGAATCCTCACCTAATGTAAAGTGGTTGGTTTACTCAACCCCGGGTTGCCCCTGAAAAAGGGATCTCTGGTCTCAGAGGGCTTACCTGATCACCTAAATCTAAATAAATAAATAAATAAATAAATAAATTTCCAGAATCACACTCTCTTTGATTCATTCCCATGTTTCGATTCATGCAGCCATCAGTATCTATCTATCTATCTATCTATCTATCTATCTATCTATCTATCTATCTATCTATCTATCTATCTATCTATCTCTTCCTCCCAACTCTCTTCCACCCCTCCTTCCCCCCACCCTCCTCCCCTTTGTTCCACTTTGACTACATAGTTATTCTTCCCTTTCCCTCCTATCTATCCCCATCCAATCCCCCCACCTCTGCTTGCCTTCTCCCTCCCGTACTTTCCTCCTCCCTCCCCTGTCCCTCTTTACTGGTACAAGACCTTCCTTCTTTCTTTGACTCAGGCACAATCCAATTATCTGCCTATGTTGTTAGTTGTACAATTCTCCTTATTAAACAAGCATCCTCATGTTGTGTTATTGTTATGTATTGAAACATTAGCCTTTGTTTTGACTCTGCACCCTGTATGTGCTTAGATTGTGTAACTATTGCTCTCTCACATTGCTTGTCCACCTTTAGGTCATCTGATATGACTACCCCCAGGTCCCTTTCCATTTTTTTTGTTGTTAGCATCTCATCCCCCATTGTGTACTCTTCCCCTGGGTTTTTGTTTCCCAGGTGCATTACTTTGCACTTCTTAGCATTAAATCTAAGCTGCCATACATTTGACCATTCCTCTAACCTTGCCAAGTCCCTTCTCATCCTGTCCACCCCACCTTGTGCATCAACCCTGTTGCAGATCTTTGTGTCATCTGCAAAGAGACATACTTTTCCTTCCAGTCCCTCTGCAATGTCGCTTATAAAGACATTGAAGAGGACCGTTCCTAATACTGAACCCTGCGCCACCCCACTAGTAACCCCCCTTTCTTTATACCCTCTATGTCCTATTCTCCAGCCAATTCTTTACCCAGGCTTTCATCTTAGGACCCACTCCCAGTCTGGCTAACTTGTATATTAATCTTTTGTGTGGGACGGAGTCAAATGCTTTGCTAAAGTCTAGGTAGGCCATGTCCACAGCCCCTCCCTGATCTACTACTTTGGTCACCCAGTCAAATAAATCTATTAGATTCATCTGGCATGATCTTCCCACTGTGAATCCATACTGCCTTGGGTCCTGTACCCCTCTGGCCTCTAGGTACTCAACAATTCTTTCCTTCAGAAGTGATTCCATCATTTTCCCTATCACTGAGGTTAAACTAACAGGTCTGTAGTTTCCTGCTTCTGCCCTGCTCCCACTTTTGTGAAGGGGAATCACATCTGCCCTCCTCCAGTCCTCAGGTACCGCCCCATCCTCCCATGATTTGTTAAAGAAGGTAGTCAGTGGTGTCACTAGTTCTACCCTTAGTTCTTTTAGAATTCTGGGATATGAGTCCCATCAGGCCCCATTGCTTTGTCCGCCTTCAGTTTTAAGAGTTCTTTCAGAACCCTTTCTTCTGTAAACAGGCTGGTATCAACTTCTGTATCCAGTGTTTCTATTGTTTGTTTTAGGTACCTCCCACTCTTCATTTGTAAATACTGAGCAAAATATTTGTTTAGTATCTCTGCCTTTTCACAGTCACCCTCTGCCCACCCTCTCCCTTTATTAAGTCTCATTATTCTTCTCTTAGTCTTCCTTCATCCCTGATGCACCTAAAAGGTTTATCCCCTTCTTAACTGAGTTGGCTATCTTTTCCTCAGTTCGGGCCTTTGCTGTTCTGACTGCCTTCCCAGCTTCCTTTTGCTTTAACTGATACAATTCTCTGCCCTGCTCCTTCTGTGATTCCTTGTACTTTCTGAATGCTTTCTTTTTCTCTTGAACCTTCACTGCCACCTCCTTTGAGAACCATAGTGGTTTCTTACATCATTATGTTTTGTTTATTTGCTTCACACAAAGGCTTGTTACCTCTGTGATGGCAGTTTTTATTATTCCCCATATCTCCACTAGGGCCTGCCAAAATTCCACTATGTACCCATCCACCTCTGGGGCCTTCCCCGGCCAGAGTAAGAGCAAAGCCTCCTTGACTTCTTTGGTAGAGAGTGGGGCATCCAACTGCTCAGCTTGTTGTTCAGTTATGTTGGGGAGGTGTACCGACTACAGAAATGCTTGGGTGGCTAGGGAGTTGGCTTCCCTAGATGAGGTATAAAGGGAGGTATAGTACTCTGCCATAACCTCATTCAGATCGGTGTCTTTGGTGTGTACTGTCCCGGTAGTGTCCTTCAACCCAGCAATATGCCTCTCCATTTGCTGCTTCCTCAGCCAATATGCCAGCACTTTCCCATCCTTTTCCCCTCCTTCCCAGTATTTCTGCTTTAGACAGAGGATCGAGACTTCTGCCTTGCAGGATAGGAGAGAATTGATCTCCATATGGAGAGCCAGTATTTTCCTTCCCAGGGGGTCAAGACGGGCTCTCCCTGCCTGATTCTTCTGTTCCTTCTCTGCTTCAATTAGTTATTTTTGCAGTCCCCCAAGTCTCTTCTCCCAGTGCTGTCTCCTGGCCCCTCTATACCCAATGATCTTCCCTCACATTGAGGCCATGAACGCCTCCCATGTGCTCCCTGCTATGCTGTCCTGAATGGGGTTCTCCTGGAAGAAGAGCCTGGCTTCCTCTTGGGCACATGTGAGGAATTCCACATCCCTGACCAGCAAGAGGTCGAGCCTCCATGAGGTGGATGTGAGGGTTGGGGTCCCCAAAGAATGGTCATCTGGACAGGGGTGTGGTCAGATATTATAATGGGCAATATGTCGGAGGCTATGGTCACCTGGGTGATCTGTGGAGACATTAGCAGGAGGGCTATATGACTGTAAGACCTGTGTACTATGGAACAGAAAGAATAATCTCGTCCCCTGGGGTTCAGCACCCTCCATATATCTGCCAGCCCTTGATCTGTCATACAGCTTTACAGTGCACTCCGTCCCCTCCCATGGGAGTCCCCCCTTTCAAGCTTTTCTCCAACAGTGGGTCTAAGCCAAATTAAAATCACCACCTAGTATGGTGGGCACCCCAGTTTTGGACATATTAAGCAGGGTCTGGGAAACCTGGAGAAAAAAGTCTGGGTCGTCCTCATTGTGGCCATATAGGTTCCTCATCAGGATCTGACCCGTAGGGGTTTGAAAGATTTAAAACACCCACCTGCCTTCTGGGTCTGCTTTTGCCATGATGAGAGACTACTGCAGCTGTTTGTGCACCAGAATTGCCACTCCACACTTTTACATTGCCACAGAGGCATGAACCACTAGTCCCACCCAGTCTCTTTTTAAAGGCTCATGATCTTTTCTGGTGAGCTTTGTCTCTTGCAGGAAAGCAACGTGTGCCCTAGCATTGTTTAGGTATGACAGCACCTTCTTCCTCTTCACCAGCATGTTTAGCCCCTGTACATTCCAGGTAATACATGTTACATTAGCCATAATTAGTGCTTGCGGGGGGGGGGTTGGGGAGGCAGGATTAATTGCAACTGACCAGTGAAGAGGGAGAGGTGCTGCTCCTCAGTGAGTCCTTCTTGGTGGCTCAGGCTTTCCATCTTCCTTGGGGAGGAGAGTTGTTCCTGGTCATCTGAATGGGTAGGTCTAGGGGCACTGCCCGTGTAATGGTATGTGGCCCTGAGGCATTCCATGGTAGGTACCATGCCATTCAGGTTGTTTGGGACCCCTTTCTTTGTACTTGTCTCAGGACGCTTGTGCTGACCTTGAAATGCTTCCCTATTGCTTCGAGTGGGCTGAAACCAGGGACTGCAGAGAGAAAGATGCCTCATAGGCATATACCATTTTCTTATACTCCCTAAAAATTCTGATAATAACACAGCTATGAAGCATTAAATACCAACACAAACACAAACATAAGAACTTATTTACAGCCTGCACTACAGTACATAAGTGGCACCACCTTGCATGTCTGATCACTTGCCAGACTTGGCACAGCAAGATCTGCTCAGCAGCTCCTGTGGGTGTGGTGGCGCTGCCTGTAGATGACCTAGCATCACTGTGTCTTTTTGTTACTGCCAGTAATCTGGGGTTGGCAGCTCGTGCAGTCTGGGTGTGTGGCTACCCATCATGCTTATGTCTTCATGGCCTTCATGGACCTGTCCCCCTCTTGGTGGAGCTTGTTAGGTATAGTCCGTGGGCCTTCTGGACTAGTACCCTCCCCAGGGTAAGGGAGGGAGGGGGTTTTGTTGCCAGAGGGTCGGGGGGCGCAGTGTGTTCAGAGGGGTTGCCCGACATCCCACAAAGGAGGGCAAGGGTCCTCCCACTGATATTCTTGGCTTTATCGTATGGTGGTATATAATGGGGGGGACCTGGTGGTGACTCCCAGGGCAACACTATATCCCAGTAAAGAGATAGATGGGGGGATTGGTGTGAGACCTTCGTTACCTCATCCCCTGTCTCCTTCCTTCCCTCGGGGTTGTCTGGTCAGATTACTATGTATCCCCTCCCTTCCCTTGGCAGTCCCATCCATGTATGGTACTGTGCAAACCCTCCTGTGCCTCAGGATAGTCAGGATGGGCCTTCCATTCCTCCTCCCCATTGGGAAGGGAAGGATTCTAGCCTGGAAGGGGCTCATGGCCAGAAGATCCAGTGCCTTGGAAAGATAGGAATCCAGTACTTCTTGATCCTGTAGGCCTGTGCACCCTTTTCAGTGATCTCTGGGTATGCTTCACGTAACAGAGCTATCACTCCCTCAGCGCTGTCCCATCAGGTCTGTTAGCATTCCCCACATACCATCCCACCCACCCCCTCAAAGCTCCCCAGTCCCCCTTTCTACGCTGTAGTATGTCCAAGCACCATAATCTCTCACTCTGATCTCCAGTTCAAAAGGAGGAGGCCTCTCGAGGGGCATATGGTCAGTTTGCCCTGGTAGAGGCCAAAGGAGTATTATATCAGCTGACCTCCTGCATCTAGGCCACCCTTGACTATGTGCCGCAGTACTTCAAAAAACCTGCCCCCTCCCTTCCATGTTAGAACAGTAAACAGTACTTATCTAATGGGAATCCTTAGGCTCCGATGCATTCACCAGGGGATTTTGGGATCTGGCTGGTGTTTCTGGCATGGTCCAGTGCTCTTCACAGTTTTCAGATGCTGTGCCTGGAGGTAGCTGTGTCATGGCTGGGCCAAGGTCTTCTTCCCTTTCCACAAGACTTCCTGGAAGCCTTTCTCGACTGGATGGATTGGGTGGCTGGGTCGGGCATTCTACATTCTGCTTCTGACCGGTTGATTCCGGGGGGGGATCATAGAACTTCAAACCTGTTGGCCATCATATACCACACCAGGGCCTTGCTTTTCTGCCTCTGTCAGTCCTGCTCTGCATCCTTGATGTGAGGCCCTGTCCTCACCAGTGGGTGTTCTTGTTTTCTGTGGGTGTCTCTCACCAACCTCTTCCTGCTGCGCCATGGGAGAGCTCCATGATTGTTCACCCTGATCCCCTCTTCAGCCTCTATTTCTTCAGGCTTTGAGGGGGTTCTGGGGCTGGTGTGGCTGGGAGAGTGGCCTTTTGGGTCACGGCACCTTCCATTCTCCGGTCTGCCTACAAAGGCCTCTAGTGCTGCTGACATCTCGAAGGAAAGTGGGACCCCATTTTTCACAATCCGCATAGAAGATGATAGCAGAGGGAGCACTGGATGCCCATTCTTTGCATGGTATGTTGGTCTGGAGTATACTCTCTCTGTTTGTTTGACAGTTCTTTAGAGAAGTCCTGGAAGATGGAATGGGGTGCTCTTGCCAGTTAAGGCACCACACCTCTCGGGATCACTGTAGAATTTCTTGCCTGGTATTGTATAACAGGAGCTTGATTAAGGTTGCCCTTGGCTGCCCCTCTTTCTGCAGGGCCGAGGCAAGAGTCCGGTGAGCTCATTCTATATCCAGGCGGAACTCTTGTTTTAATCCAAGAATCTCAGGGAGGGCATGCTGGAGGGACTGGACCATGTTATGCTTTTCTACTCCCTCTGGAATACCCAGTAGTCTCAAGTTGTTTCTCCTGCTGCAGGTCTCTTGGACATCAGCTTTAGTGAGTCGTCCATTTATGGTTGTCTGTTGGTCCCTGTATGCACCCCGGATCTCTTCTATTGCTGCATCGTGGGTCACAACCTGGTGTTCTATTTTTGAAATGCTGCCATCCAGTCATTGGGTGGCTGCAGTAGTTTGTTGGGAGGCTTCTGTCACTTTGTCCATGTGTCTAAGGAGCCTTTTGAACATCGAGTTGAAGTGCCCGAGGTCAAGTGTCGAGCCCAATGCCGCCGCCATGCTACAGATGTGGGATTTTCCTGAATGCGCCAGAGGATGAAAAATGCACCTATCACTGTCCAAAATGTATGGTTAGGGTGCCCTTCTCATGAACTATGGTACTGAGTACTGTTTACTCACCAGGTGCCACTTTGTAAACGGTAACTGATGGATTCAGATACACTACGAGCTGTAGCTCACGAGTCAAGCTGCCAACTTGCTTTCTGGCCAAGCCATGCCCCAATGTTTGGGACAGATTAACAAAATCACAGTGACACTGTTCATGAGCGGAGGTCCCAAAATGCCTATTTTGAAAATTTGTTTAATAAAATCCCCCAAATAATTGCATTGCGGTCATGCGTTGCACAGTTTCTATGCACGCTCATGGCTTCACCAATTTTTCATATTTTCACTCCAGATTTTTAACATTGCCATTTTTTTACACTCCTCATGAACAGCACAGCTGTCATTTTTCACATCCTGCCTGAAATGTGTTTTCACACCTGTGGCGCCAAATGACGCAGACGTAGTGAAAAATCACCTTTCATCTAACGAACTGATAGTGCTACTGTTCATGAGGTGGGGTCACAAAAAGCCCATGTTGAAAATTTGGAGTGAAAATACCAATAAACACCTAGAGCATTAGGGTTCCCAACCGTAATGCACCACCTTGTAGAGGCTGACAGGCGTTACGGGTGTGACTTGGGATTGTCGGCTATAATGCTCATGCCATTCCACCCCCCCACCCTGCAGCCAGTGACAGGCATCGAGGTGTGCTTTGGACTCTTCAGCCCCAAAGTTCACCCCATTCTTCTATTCTGCACCCATCTCAGTGTATTTCCTTATGGAATGGGGTGAGGGTAAGGCCCGAAGACCCCAAGGCACAAAGTGAAACTTGGCAGTGTCTACAGGGTAGAGTGAAGTGAAATGGCATGAGCGTTATGGCTGATGGCCCAAAGGCACACCCCAGTGCCTGTCAGTCTCTGCAGGGTGGGAGTGGGGTTGGCATCAGTTCAATACTTCACTGCCATTCCTATTATGCATCTCTCTAACTCCTGCACTACCAATGGGAATGCCAGCAAGACAAGATTCGGCATTGACAAATGCTTATTTCTTTTTGAGGCAGTTTTAAAATTCAGACTCTTCATGTCCCCTTAAGCTGCTGCAGTTACTTTCTACTCTTGAGGCCTGAAGTGGCCTAAGTGTTTGTCATCCTGAGCTGTGCTGTTGCAGTGTGATCTGGGCATTGGACAGCAAGTGTGGGCCAGCTGGCATCAAGTTAATGCCTGGCCTCTGGTAATCCTTGGTGGCATCTCATAAAATAAAAATAAAAAAAATGACTAAAAACAAAAAAAATATATAAAATAAAGTCTTCATCATTCATCACCCAAGTTGATATGTCCTGTAGCAAGTATTATAAAATGTAGCAACAGAGGCCAAGGAGATGGTGGCATTGATTATAAAAAAAAGTAGACCTAATGTTCAACTGACTCAAATCACTGATAATTAATACATTTTCAACAATTCATTAGTTTTGCTTTGACTGTAGTTTTCACATGCAAATGAATTAGTTGCTAATCCATTGTAGAACAACCAACTGCTAACTAATTATTAATCCTTTCAGCAGTCAGTCATTTATTAACCTGTCTCCTCTTTAAGAATTAACTAATCCTTATTAGTTTGCATTTTATTTATTATTAGTTGAGTTTATATAATGGCTCAGTTATTTTCAATCAACATTCAATTTGTTTAGCATTAGTTGATAATTACATCTATGCCACGTGTATAATGCATATTTATTAGTTAAGAATAACTAATTCCTCACTGTTTTCCAGAATGTATTCTGCATCAGAATGATACAGAATTACACTGTCTTCTCTCTCCCAGTTATGCACTTGATTGCAATAGAAGGGGCCAGCTTTCTTTGGACAATCTGAGGAGCTGGTAGTCACAATTTTCTACTTAGAATGTATCTGGATTCACTGGATCTGTTGGGATTTGAGTGCTGTGGATTCCCAAAACTTCCAACTAATTAAAATCACTGATAAAAGAGTATTTTTGTAGTGAATATTAATTGTAGTAAATATTACATCTAAACATATAGATATATACATATATATATATACACACATATATATGTATACATATATATATATATATATATATATATCCGACCGGAAAAACATTTCCATATCCAGAGATCTATGGTAGGCAGGTCTGCATTCCAAATTTCAGACAAATTGGACAAACAATTGCAAAGTTATTAAAGTGCAAACTTTGAGGTTTAACATAGAACTAGCTACGTAACCTTAACTATAGTGGAACTACCATGCCACTATTTTATATATATATATATATATATATATATATATATATATATATGTATATATATGCATGGTTGTGAGGATAAATTTGGTCAAACTATTTTCAGTCCCCATAGGGTGTCAGACCTAGAGTCAGAATAACACGTTTATCCTCACTCCAGGTCCCCATGGCAAAATTTATCGACACAGTAGATCATCATGGCTGGCTGGAGCTGGCAGTGCAAGCTGCCAACTCCAGCCAGTCACTTAAATGCCCTTCACATTTTTTAAACTGTCAGCAGTGTGAGCAGTTTCAAAATCCCCACTCACTCACACACCAACTCCACCTAACAGTTTCACTTTTGTTCTGCAGATGCCATGTTACTTTTCTGTTCAGAAAAGTGTCAAATTTTTTTTATATACACACATTTTTTATAACTCCCTTCTTTTACTCCTCATCTCTCATTCACATATTTGCGGTCATTCTTACCTGAGTTTGTTTTCTGAGACCCCACTCCCTGACCATCACTCACATTCTTCACCAGCCGCTGGCTCCTACAGCCTGACCACACCTTCCAGCCAGTTTGATGTCACCACAACCCACTAAACAAGGCTCCACTGTCTCCCAGGCAAAATGCTTCACTACTTGCTCCCTGGAGGGAATGATGTGCTGATGCAAAGTGTCCTGCACACAAATGAAACTACCGTTCAGTTTCAGTGCTCCAGAGTGCTCAGCCATCTAAAAAAGGTTTAAAAACAAAGCAATTAAAAGCCTAAAAAGGCAATGGCTCACAAATGAAGATGGCCTTGTATAAATGAGATAAACCATGGTCCTTACTGGTAATATCAGTTATATTCCCCTGGTGCTCATTGACCTTTGACATCACTTGTAACTTCACCACTCACGACGTCATAAGGTCAAGCTGCACTCAGGTAGAATATCAATGATATTCCCAGTCAAGCCATGTGTCAAATCCCATAGTATAGCCTAGAGAAGCTAAGGTAATGAGCTGTAAATGAGCTTGGTACACTCAGCAGATCTGGGTTTGATTCCCACAACCTTTCTCCTGCACACTGTGTGCCATGAGGCAGTCACTTAACCTCCCCAATGCTCCTGAAAACAGACCTTGTGCCTACTGTACCTTACCTAATCACAAAAGAATGAAAAATATAGATATATGAATGTTAGGTCACGTGGTGTATGGGCGAACACAACCATACAAGGGAAAAACTGGATTATAAAGGCAACTTTAAATTTAGTTGAACGTTAAATTAACATTGCACAAAACTGAAGATGCATTCACTGATAAATGGAGTCAGCAGGAGGTCTGGGCATGCATGTACTGTAGACAAGGTGCTCTGTACTTTGTAGAAAAGAGTACTATACACCTCCTGCTACTCGACAACTCATCCTTACCCTTCTGTCAACAGAAGAAGCAAATGCATTCCCTTATATAAAAGCAGACCTGTGACTGCCTTTTGCAAGCACTATTAAGGTGATATCCTTGGAAATACAGCACTATAAAAGATAAAGATGTGCAGAACCTCTCCCACAGAAACCGAGCTGCCCCAAACTCAGAAGCTCAGTTTTAATGAGACCTGAGCTAAACCTTGCTACCTTGCTGACTTGGCTCAGATCTTGGCTCTGTGTTTTTTTTTCAGCTCCACCAAACTCCCATATTGCATGCCTGCCTGTCATGTCACAGGCTTAAGGCATGCCAGGAGAGGTCAAAGAATTCAGAGGGAATTCAGCATGTAGTATAGATACAGTACTCCAGTTTAGACATGCACAAACTGGAGTATAGATAGCAGCACAGCTCTGACCTTCGCATCCTTGCATGTCAACTAGCAGTAGAGAGGGAGCACCTTTGCTTGAGGGAGCAGCCAAGCAGGAAGGGAACCTTTTGGCTTTTTGTTCCACTTCTGAACTTTCCATTCCACCACTAAGAGAGGGAGGAGAACAGGAGGACATTAAACAATTAAACAAAGTCTAAGAAACAAAATAAAAAAAAACACATGAGAGACTCGGGAAAGGTTGGCAATGGAGACTGTTTGTGGTGGGCACCATGTGCCAGACAGAGACAGACTCGGAAGAAAGAAAAAATTAGAGCTTTGAGGCAGCAAAATTAAGTTAAAACTTAAAGAGAAGAAAGAAAAGCACAAACAAGAGGATACTGTGTGTGGGGGGACTGTAGTGCTCCAACTAGAGGCTGCAGTCAACGTGTCTGTGTACAAGTGCTCAGCACAACAGTACTGTCTTAGACTGCACAAGAACAGTCTGTGCACAACTGAAAATAAAATAAAAAACCAGTAGGATGGACAGGAAAATAAAAAAATTTGAAACAAACATTTAAGTTAAACAAGAAAAAGAAAATAAAGTTTACTGAAAAAAAATAAAATAAAGGAAAAATTCCATTTTTTTCAACAAGAGAGACAGTACAAAAGCAGAGTCGGTAAAGGCTTGCATCACATGTGAAATCTTTTTGGGGGAGGTGTAGTGCTTGGTAGTTATATAGTAGTAGCCCCTCCCTGCATTAGTGCCAGCCATTTCCCCTGCAGGCAAAGAACCATTTCTTTTTTATGTAGTTCTTTAAAAAATTAAATTGTGTAAACAGAGCAAATGACAGCTTGTATCACATGTGAAACCTTTTCGATGGAAAGGGCAGCCCTTGGCAATTGAGTAGCCTCTGTTCACAGTATCACCAGTCATTTCCCACACAAGGAGGACCATTTCTCTTTTGTGTAGTCCTTTAAAAAAATAAACTGTGCAAGCAGAGCCAGTAAAGGCTTGCATAATGTGTGAAACCTTTTTGGAGGGAGGGGGCAGCCTTGACAGTTGAGTAGCCTCTGTCAGCAGCGTTACCAGGTATTTCCATTTCCCTCACAAGCAGGAATATTTTTTGTGTAGTCCAATAAAAAATAAACTGTGCAAATATAACCAATAAAGGCTTGCATCATGTCATGTGTGAAACCTTTTTAGAGGGATGGGGCAACCCTTGGCAATTGAATAGCCTCTGTCTGCAGTATCACCAGCCATTTCCAGTTCCCTCACAAGCAGGACCATTTTTCTTGTGCCGTGCACTGGAAAATAAATTGTGCAAGCACAGTCAGTAAAGGCTTGTGCCACGTGTAAAACATATTTAGAGGGAGGGGATGGAGTGGGCCACTAGACCAGCAGGGAATAGTTTTTTTTTATAAAAACTATGAGCTGACGAATGGGTGATGGGGTAAGGGGGAGGGACCGCCAGTCACCAGGGTTAATTTCTTTCTTTTTTTTTTAAATACAACACAACTTGGCTCTGTTTCAGGATGGGGGAGCTGGGTGGGACAGTACTTGCTGGGTTGGGGGATGGGGTGAGCCACTAGATCACCAGGGAATAATATTTAAAGAAAGAAAAACTATGGTCAGACAGGTGATAGGGATGGGGGGAGGGACCGCTAGCCACCAAGTTAATTTATTTTTTTATAAACTACACAGAAAAACTTGTTGTGGTGTTTTTTTTATATGAATGAGTGGGTGTATAGCATGTACTCTTTCATTCATATATCAGCGGGCTGCCAGCTGATCGGGGGATAGTAGGGATGGAGGCTCACTTGACCACCAGGGAAATGTATTTAAAAAAAAACATACTGGATTGGTCTGGGGATTGGGAAGGGAATCAGCTGAGGATAGGGAGGTGGGTTCACTGGACCACCAAGGAAATGGCATAATTCCAACAGCTGTGGCGAAATTCCATCATTCCGGGCAGAATGCCATATTTCGTGGTTGAAATTCTCACAATTTCACACCTGTGAAATATTTCATATAATGCTCTGATTCCATGAAATATTTTGTGTGGCAAAATTTCAGATTTTGCGAGAATTTTGCCTGTGAAAAAAACTTTGGCACATCTCTACTGGAGAAGCTTCTTCATCCTCAGAGTCCATACTGTCTCCTGAGATCTTATCATGTTTGTCTGCTGTTGCAGGTGACACCCAGTCAGCAAATACAGACCAAGCAAAAGGCAGTAAGAAAAGCTTTGGGTGATGGACCAGCAGTTAAGAAAAGTAGATTTGGCAAAGCTACAGTTATTAAAAAAACAATAAAGGCAGTTGCAGGCTCCGCACATCACGGAAAGGAAAGAATAAGCACACATGCATACTATGTGACTCTTTCTAAGGATTTCTTCAACATTCTACCATTTCTCATTCCTCTGTGAGCACTTTATAGTCAGACAATGTGACTAGCAGTGGCAGTGAATAATGATGACTCTGATGATGAGGACTCGGAGCCAGAGCAATCTGCTGTTGTGAAATGCCAGATCAAAAAATCTGGGGAAAGGTCATTAGTGGAAAGATTAATAGCCAGTTAAAATGATATAATGCCTGACTTGTCTGTCTCCTCTGTTGAGGGTGAATATCATGCCCAATCATCCACTGAGGACACTGAGGAAAATAACCAAAATATAGAATTTAACATAGATATGCTGGATGATGATTCCGAAGTTGCATGCCAGGGACATAATCAATTAAAGGCAACTACTTCCATTTGGATTATTTTTTCACGTTGATCCAAAGAACAGTATGCGAGCAATATGCTGTTTATGTAAGGTGTCTTTCAGGAATAGGAAGACAGACAAGTAAGCAATAAGGCACTCAGGGATGTGTGTAAACCATATTTTACAGCACAGCTTGGGGTGCAGTAAGGCACGAGGCCGAAGGTTTAGTGACTTCAGCTGTTGGCAGTGCTGTAAAATATGGTTTACACATACCCCTGAGTTCCTTATTGCACTTATAAAATTGGCTCTTTTTTTTTTTTACATTTGACTATTGGGAAAAGCATGTTTACATGTAGAGAAAAATAGATTTACTTGTGTGCATTTGTGATAAAATAGTCCTTCCGCCCACTGCAAGTGATATCATTGCTGATGTAATTGTATTATTGTCTACTTTTTTCTTCCTGCTTTTTTTTCCCTTATTCTCCGCATTCAAGATACGGAATGTTTATCATGGAATGTTTACCATGTAATACATAGATTCAAAATTCAGCTCCGTTCCACTGGCAGAATGTTTCTCTCCCAACACACTGTACACATAGACAACAAAGGCCTTTGTTACAGTCAGAGACGCAGTTATCTCACTGTCAGGGAATGAAGAAGAGAGTTCCCTGATGAGCATGTAAAGCTAGAAGGTTTTTTTTTCGCTATCAGCAATGAAACAGTTGTAGTGAAATCTATAAACAATACTTATTGTTTCTAATTTGTTTATGTATGTAAGAAGAGTGTGATAATCAGGGATACGACATTCAATTCATTTGTTTTATTTTTTATTTAAGGTAGTTTTATTTTTAGGGCCCAGCAGAAGTTTTTTTTTACAGTGTAAAGGTAGCAGCCATGTTTGTGGTGGAAGATCAGTTCTGGCAGTAGGAGGCTAAATGAAATGCCTTTGTTACAAATGCCCATTGATCTGTGTTGCAGACTCTTCACTGCTGAGCAGTCCTTTTTTTTAACCATGTGTAAACCATATTTTACACATAAATAAGAGACAATCAGATTACATGATTTTACCCTGCCATTTTATAAGCAACCTTGGCACATCAACCTTAATAATTTACTTACAACAAGTACACCCACGTCCGTGGTCCAGGAATAAGTCACAAGGTGACATGGCAGAGAATGTTGCACAGGTTTATGGTGGTACACAGACTGGTGGTATAGGTGAATGTTTCCATAAACAGTAGAGATGCATGGATATCTGACCTGGTATCTGGATCCGGCCAGATATCTGACATTTCCATAAAATTCGGCCTGGTCAGATATCTTTCAAAAAAAAAACAGATCGGATAGTCTCCTCAGTCAACCTGCACTTGGTGCACTTCAGAGTTGCCTCTCAACTCGAAGGTGATGTCTCTGTGCCATGGCAGCCAATGGCAGTGTTGAAAGACTGCCCTGTCTACCTGTGATTCGCCTCCTCATACTGCCTTTTAAATTGGCTGAGTGTCTGATTTTAAATTTAACTTAAAGCCACAAGTTATTGCTGCTGCTACTGATACCGCCTTTTAAAGTGGCACTATCTTTTAAGTGAATTTTTTACTGAATGCTGATAAAGTGCTCATACAGTTTCAGTCAGACTGAGAAAGGGACATTAAAGAGACAATACATTTCTGACTTGTGAAGCTAAGCAACTAATTGTTCTGGCTCAGTGGTTCCCATTGGCAGCTCATATATATAAATAAGCAGCTAAGCAGTTAATCTTAAAGCTAATTAGTGAAGCTTTTAACCTGTTTATATCCAGCTATGGCTCAGTGGTGTGAAATTATTTTACCATAGAAAATGAGAATGATTCTAAAGCAACATGCAAACATATTTACAAAAGAAATACTTAGCCTTTTTTTTATTCTAACTATCTGATCTGGTAATATCCAACCCCATCCGGTTGTCAAAACAAAATATCCGAAATCCAATATCCAGTAGAAATTTAGTATCTGTGCATCCCTAATAAACAGTGCAAAACTCTCAGACACCGAGCACGGGTTTGAATACATCGCCCCCTTTATCTGATAGATCTTTATCAGAATCAGAGAGCTCCCCAATGGAATATGGAAAGAGTTGTTCTTCTCTGTCTCCTCCAGCCTTTTTCAAAGTGCCAGTCGCACCTCAGAAACAGTTAACAATGCAGCAGGCTTTTGACCAGAGAATTTAATATGACCAAAGCCATCCAACTGCTCAACAGTTAAATAAATAGAGAATACTGCATGGGCAACTATGCAGAACTAGTGTGTTCTGCCACAGAGGGATTCTGATTCCCTTTGACCTCGAGAGCGAAGCTCGAGAGGTCCATGGGAATCAGAACCCCGAGGTGGCAAAACACACTGGTTGTGCATAGAGTTACTCATCCTGTATTTTTTATAGTATATAGTACTGTGTGAAAAATGTGTTTTGTGAGTTCTTTTGCTTTCAAAATGAAACTGATTCATGCAGTCTCTAGAGGTTCTAGAATGCTGTTCTACCACAGTAGGGTAGAACAGCATTCCATGACCTTGAAACTCTGGTAGAACAGCATTTTGAAAGGGATGGAATTCTATACAGAACAACATTCCACTATACACTATAGTAATACCTGCAATGATTGCACTGGACATGCACCTCTGTTTCTATTTCTGATTCTGTTAGGTTTCAGGAGGTGATGAAACTTGCTGCCCCTTGGTATCAGCTGCCATCACAGACATATTTATCCAGAAAGACTGTGCCAGCTCTTTATAGGGAACTGTGCCGGAAGCTAAACAGTGCCTTTTGTCATCAGCTATTAAAGAAGTACTTATAACAGATATATAGATGAGTGGTCAAACAGCAGACTACTTGATTGTCACCACTCACTAGATATCATTTTTCTCTGCAACATCCTCTGGCATCAGCAGAGACCAGTAAAATCCTCAAAAACAGGCCGCCCTCTGTATTGTAAGCTTTGACAAACAAAATCACAGTGGTGTGAACATCTTACAAGAGTTAAAGAAATGGCTCTCTGAATGGTTTTCCCCTAATGGCCTTTCCCCTGGATTTGTGGTTGCAGATAATGGAGCTAACACTGTGAAAGCATTAGAGGATGGTGGGTTTCTGCATATACCACGTTTTGCACATACACTCAGTCTAGTGGGAGAGGACTTCCTCAGTGAAGACAGGTGTGTGCAGAATATGCTGGGTGCTGCACAAAAGATACGTAGTCACTTTAGGCACTCTGCAAAAGCTTGTAAAATGTTGTAGGGACTGCAACAACAGAATAATTGACTAATTCACCAGCTGAAACAAGAAGCTGCCACTAGGTGAAACTCTTCCTTTTACATGTTGTCAAGGCTCTAAGAATAACACAAACCAGTATACCAGTACACCATAGACCATGCAGGAGGGAAAGGGGATGTCATACTCACCTCTAAGCAGTGGAATCTTATATCATACTTGTGTCAGTTGCTATAGCCATTTGAGGAAGCAACATGTGATGTGAGTGCTAACAGTGCAGCCATACGTCAAGTCATTCCATTGTCTATGCCTTCTCATGCAGAGACAGGAAGGATTCCGAGAAACATTTGAAGAAAAAGGTTCAAGCACAGGTGCCACTCTTGTCTCAAAAGCTGTCTCTGTCTTTCGAACCGGATCGCAGGATTGCCATGATGGTGATGATGGAATCTGAAGATTAAATAGCAGCAATATTGGATCCGCACATACCTCTCAACTGGTACCACATTATGAGGAATGTTCCTCATTTTACTTCACAAAAGCTCTCTCTTCCACATTGTGAGGACTTGTCCCACATTCAGTGTCAACATTTTAAAGCAAAAATCTATAGTAAATGATGCAAAAAATATATTATTCAATTAATAACAGATTTTATGAACATAAGTGCAAACATTTTAACAGTGTTTTGAGCTTCTTAGGTACATATTTGATTAAGTGTTCCACATTTTGCTCATTTGTTCCACATTCTGAGAGACAATGTTCCACATTTGGGGACAAAAGGTTGAGGGGTATGGATCCACATTTCCAAACCAGTTTGCCAGTTCTTCTCCAATCTGGTAGTGTAGAGCTCAACTGTTATAAAGAACTGCTCATTAATACAGTTGCTCTAAAAATGACAACACAGACTCTGACTAAAAGTGCTACAGCTGGTGATCATGAAAATAGCCATGTTCCCATCCAAGGAACAGATCTCAGTGAAGCTAGAAGAACAAGAAAATCCTTACATTAGTAATCAGAACAAAGGGGCAATTTGTCTAGTACCTCAAAGCACAACATTTGGGCAGGACTGGATGACTTTGAGAAAGACAATGCTATTATGTATCCTATCACAAGCTACTCAGCAAGCAGTATTGTGGTTGACTTCTTAAATGACCCCAGAAAGATAAATGTTCATGATGACCTGCTCCAGTATTGGCATTAGAAGGGCTTAGTCTGGTTAGCATTGAAAAAAGCGGCCCTTTACTATTCAAGTTGTCCAGCAATGAGTGTCTGTTCAGAAAGAGTATTATTTAGCACTGCTGGCTATGTTGCTAGTAATAGGAAGAGAAAACTCCTTCAAGCTTGTCATAGGACTGTTGAGACCCTGTGTGTTAACTGGTGTCCATTTCTTTTCTTCTTCCTACAAAAGCCTGCTGGAGCAGCACCTCTTTCGTCCTGTGCACTTTGTCTATGTAAATCTCATACATGTGATATCTCCCTCTTTACGCAGGAGACTCCTGTTTTTTTTGACTGAACTCCCTCCTGGGAAACAAAATCTCCTGCTTAAGTAAAATTCTGTCCAAAATATTCATGGTTTTTGGGCAGATAAAGACACATAAAATTAAATCAGTGATGAACAATGTATCTGATAACTTTATATAACTAGTTGTTTATTCTTTTTAGTGCTTATTCTTGACAAAATGAAATACATTACATTTTTGTAATGACTTTTTTCTTATTTTTTTGATGCCATTTAAGGACAAACTCATGACATTACAGCATCTCCCTACTAACAGGTCAATCTCCCTCCTAATTTGACCCAAATCTCCCTCTTAAGCAGTTGGCAGGTGAGTCTCCCTCCTAATTTGACCCAAATCTCCCTCGTAAGCAAGTTGGACATATCACATGTATGAAATCTGTCTTTTCCCCCTTTCCAGTTAGGCCAACTGGGAAGGTTCTCTGCTATCACTAACTGGACCAAGTATACATCGGTCTTCTGACCCTTGGTACCCCCCAATTTTCATGAGCCTTTACGTGTGTCTTTAAGCAACGGCTCAAATAAAAAAAAAAAAATTGCAGTAACCACGGTTGTGTTAGGCTTAAAAGTTGCTAGAATACAGCACACACACAGAGTGCTGTCCTTAGGGAATAGAAGCATTACTGCTTTTACTGCTGAGCTGGGAAGACTATAGCTGTACCCTGTAATTTACCAGAAGGTTTAGAAAAGCTCTCTAAACCAGTTAGTGTCTCCCTTGAAGCACTTAGCATTATTTTTGTTTCCTGGAGTTACCCCCTCCCCCCCCATGTTAGCACCATTTCTTGTATTGTTTTTCTTGTCTTTGTACATCCCTTGTCCCTCGCAACCTGCAGCCAATCTTACAGCAAAATATTTGTATGTGGCAGACTCGCAAGCTAGGAAGCAGTCAAACACTACAGTTCATGAATGCAAGAAAGACAAAGTAAGAAAACTGAATTCAAATAAGGTAAAGGAAAGCACTTGTGTTAAGAATGTACAGTGAGGGTGTAGGTGTTGTAGGTTTCAAAAACAGGGAGCACTTATGTTTGTTTTGTAAATTGGACCAGATAGAAACAGTGACCTGACACTCCCTGTAACAGAATGTATGTTTGTTTGAAGTTATTAAGTGAGACATATATTATTTAGAAAAGTAGAACAAAGATGCCCTTTCTAAATGGATAAACAGAGCAGACATATCCAGTTCTGGAAGATATGAAGTTAAATTGTTTTATTTCTGAGTGCACCAATGTTTTAGAATTCTGTTACCAGGAAAAGGTTTCAGTTAAAACTTTTACTGCATAATGAAAAGCATATGAATGGCAATTGCTTTCTGGAGCACAAATGTTTTTGCATAATGAATTGCATAACGAATAGTAACAGAGAGTACTTACATTCCTAGCCGGAGGTCCTCACCCCTTGGCTTCCCATTGTTTTCTAAGAGCCGGCCGACCTTTTCCTTCATAACTATATACTTGCAAGCTCAAGGGGAGGGGAGGGGCCTGCTGCTAAGAATTGTTGTAAATATTAGCAAAACAGCTAAACTATCAAGATTTAAAAGCCTTATTATTAGCATCTACTCCTCTTTTCAGTTTTACTGTATGTTTCACATAAAACTATTGGTTTATTTGGAAGTTAGATGTTTTAAAACTGTAGTGGGTGGAGTTTAAGGTAAACCACCTGACCCCACTGGTATAAATGAAGCTGTTTTGTGTATGCACTTCAGATGAGTGGAGGGATTGGTGACCTTATCTGGAGAGCTAGCTGCTTACTAGAAAACTATTATCCATGTTATGCTTTTGTTTTATGTTTGCCGTTTTCTAGTCCACTTTTATTTTGATTTCTGGCTGTAAATAAAATATTGGCCTTGCTTTGCGCTTTAAACCTTGAATCCTGACTTTGTGTCCATCTTTTTCCATGATTCTTTGACAAAGACCATGTTGAAATCCCAACTTTTATTAAACTGAACTATGGTGTATTTGTTGGATACTCAGGGGCGCTACCAAAACACTGCTCAGACAGTAGTAATGATGAGCCTATTGGCAGTAATGTTAAAGAAGACTAGTACTACTGGGGCTCGGAAAAAAAGGCTCTGCACTTGTGGATCAGTAACTCAAAAGCTTAGTGTCATTTTTCACCCAATATGCCCCCCCCAATAATGATATGATCCCTTTAGTGGAGTTAAGTTACAATAATTAAATAAACTCAAACCTTGATCCAGTATTCATTATTTGGTTCACCCCATTAAGAATTTGCCCTTTACCAAATATGTGGAATAATGATTGAAAATCCTAAGTTTGATTTTACTTTTAAACAATAGGTTCAGATTAATTTGTAAGTTTCACAAACAGATCTACATTTTCCCTCCATCTCTCAACCTGACCCCCCAACCTGTGGACACTTGCTTTCCTAACTACATCTATGCCTTTCTTAAGTAATTTTATTTGCCTGTGTTGTATAGTTCTACCACATAGGTTTTAGACATTTGTAGTTGCAAAATAAAACATATTTGCTGATTTACTGAATCTATGATTTATGAAATTGTGTGATCTCTAGCCTTATTGTATTCTGAAAAAAGTTTTGTATTATTTTGTTAAAAAAAATCCTTTTTTCATTACTATTACCACTGTGGGTGTATCACTATAATTAATTTTGTTTAAATTGTGGTCATGTTTGTTAACTCCTCAGACCAATGGGGACAGAATCACAGATGTTCAGGTGGAAGGTCAGCTGGGATCCAGTGACCACCACCTAGTGTGGGGACAGAGACACAGGCTAATCACATAAAGGCAAAGATCTTAGATTTTAGGAGGGCAGATTTTGTTAAAGTGGGTTGGGAGGTGTATTGAAGAGGCCCTGGTGAGGCTGGAGATAGGAGGGGAGTCTAGGAGCAGTAGGAACACCTCAAGGGAGTCATAGAAGAGGTGACGAACCATTGCATCAAGATGGTACACAAAGGCAAGAGAAGGAGGAAACCACTATGGTTCTCGAGAGAGGTGACGGACAAGGTAAAGACCAAAAGGGCAAGTTTCAGGAAATATAAGGAGACTCAAAGGGAGGTAGATAGGGAGGTGTACCTAAGGAATCAATGGGAGATGGGGAACACTGTAAGGAGCCCAAAGGCACAGACTAAAGAAATGTTAGTGCAGATGATGAGAAAAGGGGACAAGACATTCTACAGGTATATAAGTGAAAGAAGGAAAACTGGGGGGAGGGATTGTAAGGCTCAGGAGGGATACAGGGGAGTATAAGGAGGGAGACTTAGAGAAGGCAGAAATACTGAACTAATACTTCTGTTTAGTATTCACTAAAGAGAGGGAGGGTCAGGGAGCACAGCTGGGGAACAGACATGAAGGGGGGGTAAACACATGTCCATTCATAGTGGAGAGAGTCCTGGAGGAGCTCACAAAACTGAAGGTGGACAAAGCAATGGGATCAGATGGCATACACCCTAGGATATTAAGGGAACTGTGAAGACAGGTAGCAGCACCTCTAGCAGCCATGTTCACTGAGTGACTCAGCACAAGGATGGTTCCAGAGGACTGGAAGAGGGCACATGTAATCCCGCTGTACAAAAGTTGTAGTAGAGAGGAGGCAGGGAACTATAGGCCAGTCAGCCTCACCTCAGTAGTGGATAACATCATAGAGGCGCTGCTCAAAGAAAGAATAGTGGCACACTTGGAATCCAATAGTGCCCAGGATCCAAGACAACATGGATTCACAGCAGGAAGGTCATGTCAGATGAATCTGATAGATTTTTTTGACTGGATGATGAAGGAAGTAAACTGGGGGGTTGGACATTGTCAACCTTGATTTCAGCAAGGCCTTCGACACTGTCCCACATAAAAAGCTGCTTAACAAGATGGTTAGTCTGGGTATGGGGCACAAGGTGGTAAACTGGGTTAGGGACTGGCTAATGGACAAGAGGCAGAGAGTGGTGGCAAATAGGATCCAATCTGGGGAGAGGGGGATGACCAGTGGGGTACCTCAGGGATTAGTCCTTGGGCCAGTCTTGTTTAATGTCTTCATTAGTGACACTGAGGAAGGGCTGAAGGGAAAGGTCTGCCTGTTTACAGATGACACCAAGATCTACAACAGGGTGAATACTCCAGAAGAGGTAGAGAAAATGAGAAGGGACCTAGGGAAACTTGAAAAAATGGTCTGAGGTGTGGCAACTGAGGTTCAACTTAAAGAAGTGCAAAAAAATGCACCTGGGATGAGGGAACCCTTGGGAAAGCTACAGGATAGGGGGAAGGGAGTTGTTGATGATCACCACCAAGGAAGAACGGGACCTGGAGTTATCATTTCAGATGACCTAAAGGTGTCTAAGCAGAGTACAGAGGCTGTAGGGAGGGACAGTGGCATGAAGGGGTGCATAAGCAGAGGTACCACTAGCAGAAGGCAGGATGTAGTGATGTCACTGTATAAAACACCAAGAGTACTGTGAGCAGTTCTGGAGGCAACACCTTCATAAGGACATTGACAACGTGGAGGCAGTCCAGAGAAGGGTGACCAAGATGGCACAGGGCTTGCACCAGAAAACATATGAGGACAGATTGAAGGACCACAATATGTACGCGCTGGAGGAGAGGAGGGATTGGGGAGACATGATAGAAACATTCATGTACCTTAAGGGTATACACAAGGTGCAGGGGGAAGACATCTTCCAATATAGGAGGAGTACAAGAATGAGGGGGGGCATGATATGAATCTGGAAGGGGGCAGGTTGAGGGGAAATGTGAGGATGTTTTTCTTTACAGAGAGGATGATGGACACATGGAACAGCCTGCCACAAGAGGTGGTGGAAGTGAGCACAGTGGAGGGATTTAAACATGCCTGAGATAGGCATAAGCAAACCTTAGAGGTGGGAAGGAGAGAAAAGCCATTGACCAGGTAGTGTCAGAGGCCACAGACAAGTGTAGGTCTTAGGGCAGACTGGATGGGCCTAGTGGTCCTTATCTGCTGACAGTTTCTATGTTTCTAGACCAGCCCCTTAAGGAAGACCTGTAGAAGGGTTGAAGCGCTGGGGCTGTAGGGTGCTGTCCAGGCATCTTGCAGAAATTAATCTAGCACTAAGCTTTTGATTCACTGATCCACTAGTGCTGAGCCTTTTTTTCGAGTCTTGAACTACAGGCTGGTGGCCGGGCTCATGCACCACCAATTCCTGTGTGCACCTTCTTTCTACTTGTCTAGTACTACTGGAGGAAAGAGAATGCTGCGTCATCCTGTCTCTTGTGTCATTCATGTCCTGTATCATGCCAGTCACCATTTTGTTTCTTCCAGTGAACTGCTGTCAAGCAATGCTAGAAAAGCTAGGGGCTACTCTCTGACTCCATGGGACATATGACAGAATTTCACACTCACACATATGTGTTTTTTCTTCAATCTTTTATTTGTGATATCAACTTAAATTTGTAAATTACTGTATTGCTAGTGCTTTCTGATAGTCATCTTCTAGTGATGTACCCTATGCCAAATCTTTATTTCTTGGATGATATATAATTCCATTTTGAGTTCTGACTGATCTGCTGTTCTTGAATGGATAATCATCTATGTAAGAAAAAAATTAAAAAATATAATATGCACATGAAAGTGGGTGTTCTGTTTCACAATGCTACCTCAGTCTGTCTAGATAATTAAACCTTTTCATGGCATTGTACTGAAAAAAACGAACAAAAAATAAATAAAAAATTGTAGTACGCATGTGCATTATAATTAATGAAAGTAAAATAATTGTCAAAACTGTGTGGCCCCATTAGTGGCAACACAAACAACGAAGTCAGCTTATCAAACAAAATAACATTGGTTCCAAAGAGTGGGTGGGAGGGGCCAATATACCCTTTGGGCCAAATTCTCAAAGCTCCCTGAATGACGTAAGGGGCTTGCAGCACAAGTAATGGCGCAAAGTACCCTTTGTGCCAAAAGATGCTATGGGAGCAGTTCTCAAATGTGACCTGCATTACCCACAGGCTGTGTGCACCAAAGGGGGCTTGCATCGTCCTTGAGGCACAAAATGGGCTGTGGCATGGTGCCAGGAGGCATGCGGCAAATGCAAGCTGCCATATCCCCTAATCTGGAATTCTCTAAACCCTCCCAGAGGAAGAAATTCTAAGTACCCTTAGACCAGCCAGGGCTGGTCTAAGGGGACTTAGAATTTCACCCTCTAAGAGGGTTGGAACACTTGCACCACTCTCAGAGCCATCCCTGAACCAGAGGGAACATGTGGTGTGGTCCCCTCATCTCTGATCTCCTTTTATTCACATAAACATGTCTCTGGTGGTCTAGTGGACCCCTCATCCACAATCCCTTTTTATAAAACTTGATTCCATCCCTGGTGGTCTAGTAGACCCCCATCCCTGATCCTCTTTTATTAAAGTTGATTCCATCCCTGGTAGTCTAGTGAACCCCCAAGCCTCCATCTTCCCATATAATGATACCTATTATTCCATGGTGGTCTAGTGGACCCTCGCCCCCCCACCCCAGCATGTGGTGCCCCTTGACCCTACTCCCCCTTCCCTGAGCCAGCAACTAGTGATGCAGTGAATTTAAAATCTGCAGGCGAAGTGAGTGCGAAGTGCCCACTTTGTGTTAGTTGCAGGCTACGTGAAGTGGACATTGAGGAGAACTCAATTCGCCTTGTCATAATGAGTTAACTTCACGGTTTTATTCCTCCTTAACGCAAAGTAAGGTGGAATGACAGCAATAGGCACTTTAAGCAGCCCCCCCACACACATCACATGGCTTACAGTACTGTAAGTCACATTCTGCTTTAGCCAGCCAGGCATGGAAGTGAGTCATACCAGCAGATAGTTTCACTTTCTCCTTTGCAAAGATAAGAGAAGGAAGGATAGTATAGGAGAGGAGTGTATATTTGTTGTTTAACTTACTTCAACGTGATAAAACCCAGCAGCTTTTTTAAAAGCTAATTCTTAAGTTTTGGTTGTACTGATTTGAGCTCTTTTTTTGTGACTGATTTATTTGTTTTATAAGTTTTGTTTTGTGTCTGTGTGTGACTGTGTGTGTGTGTGTGTGTGTGTGTGTGTGTGTGTGTGTGTGTATGTGTGTGAGTTGGTCTTCATCGCGTGACGCATCAGAGTGGAGAGGGAAGGAGAGTTATGGACCAGGGACAGTCTGTGGCCCGTGTTGGACAGAGGGGAGTGTGGACACATGGGGGTCAGTGTGGGCGGGTGTCGCTGGACCGCTCCAGAATATTTCGTCCACCTCCCCTCCGGAAGCAGCAGCACCACCAGTGCCACCGCCACATCCAGGAAGTCCGCCGCCACCACCACCACCACCATCTGTACCAGCTACAGGAGCTCCAGCAGCAGCACCTTCCACTCCACAGCAGCAAGTGGAGTACCCCCAAGGGCATGACACTGCTGCTGGCAATACATCTGCCTCATTGTGCCTGGTCCCCCCCCGCAGCTTGATAGTCTGGCAGTTTTTCAACTGTGTTGGGGGCAGGAGCATTGTGGTGTGCCTGCCTTGTGGTTTGCAGGTGTGCCGTGGCCCCCGGGGGACACATCTGGGGACTGGAGACCAGAGGACACACATGCTGAACCACCACAAGGTGGAGTGGCAGGCTGCCACAGAACGGGCCAGGCTTCCACCTCCTAGCTCTTCTGTGGCAGTGGCAGTGGGTGCTGCTGCTGTGCATTGCCAGAGCAGGATGAGGGCCACAGCACCAGCTGCTGCTCCACCACTACCCCCACCACTACCACCAGCCCACCCTCACCACCACCACTACCTGTCTTTCCTCCCGCAGCAGTGCAGTCCACCACACCTGCAATGCAGTCAGAAGTAGCACTGCTGTGGGTTGCGATGGAGGAAAATAATCAGAGGATGGGTGCTGTCCAGCAGCAGATGGAGCGGATCGAGCAAGAGCAGCTACAAATAGTGTCGATGCTTCATCTGCTGCTGGAACATCATGGGATCGAGCATTATGTTTTGTTTTCTGCCCCCCCAGTGCTGTACTGTTTTATGTTTTGTTTGTTTCATACCAGACAGAGGGAAGGCCACAGTATTAGTTTAAAGGGAAGCAGTCAGCAACAAGAGCGCCTGCATCCTGCCCCCTGCAAGGCTTACAGTCCGGTTAAGCCTTTTGTGCATGTTGCGGCATTTTTCTCATGCTGCAATGTACTTTATTATACTAAATAAATGTCAGTGACCCAGAAGTATGGCAGATGCTATGGGGGCTCCATTATGCGTAAAGGTGCAATGTCGATGCACCATGCACTTTAATACGAAAGTATTTGAAGCACATGGTGCACTTCCGCTGCACCTTTCCTTTGCACATAATGTGGCTCCCATTGCATCTGGCATCCTTCTGGGTCGCTGACCTTTCTTTCTTAAAATAAAGTATGTTGTGGCACGAGAAAAACGCTGTAACATATTTAAAAGGCTTAACCAGAGGGTAAGCCTTGCACTGTGCAGGATGCAGGATCTCCTTTTGTTGACTGCTTCCCTTTAAATATATACATGCACATACAGTCACACATGTTCCTTATATGGGTGCCTTACCTCCAGGGTAGTCTCTCTCTCTCCACATGTCCTTACATTCCATAGTGCAATACTTTTCTGGCTAAAACGCTCATAATTTAGGTAAACTGGAGCCCAGAAGACTTCCCAAGTTCCTGTTCTGAAGATCCTCCCAAGTTCTGCCACCTTGCTCAGCAATGTTATGACATGATGCCAGGGAGAGCATGGGGGCATGCTTTATTATAGTGAATGGCCAGCATCTTTCCAAAAGTTTCTTTATGTTATAATGGTCAGCTTGTGGGGAAACATAGGCACATTTCCACTAACAAGGCTCTTGTTAGTCCAGCCCAGTGGCACTGAGAGTTGAGGCGCTGGACTCCACTCCTTGCGCCACGCCAGTGACCCAGGTTCGGGAATGCACCTGGGTCATGAGGGGTCAGCAGGGGAGGACTAGGGTCAAGCATCCAACAACAGCTCTCCTAGTCCTGGGGAGAGGGGAGGAATGCAAGCCGCACTCTGCTGGTCCCTGGGGACGCCCGGTGGTACTGCAGTAGTATGGGTGCTAGTGGGCGGGGAAGCATGGAAAACATCTGCAAATTTGTGCACTGATGTTCTTGCATGTCTGTGCTTCCAGGGAACCAATGGGGGAAAAAGCAACACACAGATCTGCGGCAGCTTGATAGCCGCAGTTTCACCAGCTGACAATGCCTGGACATGTGCTGGCAATAGTTCCTCACCGGGCGCTAGGGCTTCGGGGGGCCCCCTTCACAAGCAGAGATGTGTCTGCCAGCTGGGCATGGAGCTTCGGGTCAGAGGTGGAATGGAGGAGCGGCGGCTGGAGGTAAGGCAGAACTGTGGTTGCAAGGGAAGGAGAAATTGTTAAATGATAAAAAAAAACCAAAAACAAGGCTCTTGTTAGTTGAAACGTGCTCACGTTTCACCACAACATTGCTGAACGCGGGTGGCAGAACTTGGGTGGCTCTTCAGAATGGGAAGTTCTCCGGAACCCATTTTACCAAAATTACCAACGTTTTTGCCAGAAAAATATTGCACTACTTAAGGACATGTGGAGCAAGAAAGATTCCCCTGGAGGTTAGGCACCAATATATTGGGTGTAATACCATCCATAACTATGTAACTTGGTGAATCTCTTTAAAGCAGCAGTGCAACAATCTGTTGAACATTTTGACCTATACTTTTTTTATGCTATTTTACATTGCCACATTACTTACATCCTGACTTGTGTGATACTATTCTTTCCAGTATTAGAGTCTGCTTTAGTAATTTTTTTTATGTGTCTGAGATAATAAAAGGAGCATTCCTTTTAATATGGTGTAGACCAGTTCTTCATCAGTATTTTGCACTGTTTTTCTCCATCAGTTGTTATATATTATTTCTGTTGTCAAATTAACAATTTTGCAGCAGGCAGTGTTTTATGACATCACAGAACAATAGTTGTTCAAAAACAGCTGCAAATAGTGATAAGAACCTGGTCAGAACAATATTAAATGGCGTGCTATTTTTTATTCTCAGACATGAGAAAAAGTAGTAAAGCAGACACAAACTGTGAAAAGAAGGGTATCATACAAGTCATCAGGTAACTAGTGGCCTGCACCGGCACTGGCGGCGATGTAAAATAGCATAAAAAAAACTATAGGTCAAAATTTTCAGCACATTGTTGCAATGCTGCTTTAATTTATAATTTAAGTATGACATTATGTGCATTTGTCTTCTGTCCAGAAAATTGACACGTGCTAAGGAAGTGAAATGGTATCGTCACACCACATGCAAAGTCCTCCAGAATTTATTGCGCAGTCACTCCTGCACGCAGTGGTGGCACAGAGTCCCCATATTTTTTCTGCATGCCCAAAATACATCAGCCTTGTGTGCAGAAAATTGACAAGTGGTAACACAGTGAAATTAGACTGTTTCAGTACATACAAAGTCCCCAGAATTAATGGCGCACTCAGTCATGCACATAAAAGTGGCACAGAGTCCCAGATTTTTTCTGCTAGCCCAGAATGCATCCTTCTTGTGTGCAGAAAATTGACAAGTGGTAACACAGTGAAATGAAACTGTTTCAGTACATACAAAGTCCCCCAGAATTAATGGTGCACTCGTGTGCAGTGGTGGCACAGAGTCCCAGATTTCTTCTGCAGGCCCAGAATGCATCCTCCTTGTGTGCAGAAAATTGACAAGTGGTAACACAGTGAAGTGAGACTGTTTCAGTACATACAAAGTCCCCCAGAATTAATGGCGCACTCAGTCATGCGTGCAGTGCCCCTAAAATGATGACCGTGAGACAACTGTTGCTGGTCCAATGTGTGCTTTGATTTGAGCAAATGCAATGTGATCATCTCAACTGGATGGAAGGGTGCCCTTTTCCTGTACACTAATAGTAGCCTTGGTGAGTTGATATATGTAGATAAATATTCCTGTAGTTTGTAGGTGAGGGAGGTTGATGTGGACATGTACTCATGGTATTGTTCTGTCTCACAGGTGACAGATACTGTTGGTGTGCACATTCCAGTGCTCGATTAGAACTTTATGCGTATTAATTTTCAGTGGATAACTGTCAAGAACAGGAAGGTAAGTATTTTTTTCTTTCGGTGGTGGGAAGCATATTTTCAGGTTTGTCTGTAATGGTTACTTATTTTCTTACTTCTTCACAGATTTCATCTGCATCCTTTTCAAGTCTGGTGTGATGGTCATGGTGATCTAATGAAATGACTTCTGCATGTTGCATGTGCGCCTCAGCATGGGGGGGGGGGCCTGATGTTGAAGAACTTGTTTGGATAAGGCTACTTTGTCACAACAACAAAGCATCTGGAAGTTTCCTTAAAAAAGAAATGAATGACTTCTTACAACTTAATTGTTATGTGTCCCTCCCTGGTTCTCAAATATCTCAATCCCTAAAGTCAAGTTACATTTCAAAGACACATCTTGTCGAGTAACACAACCTGTTGTGTGCAATATTTGCTGTAGTCTTTACAAAACAATGAAACGGATGAAATAAAATATCCATACTTACCAGAATGGATTACACATGGATATTACATGGGTTCCTCTCTGTACGGTACAGCTACAGCATCATTCTCAACAAGTGTTAGCGATGGATCCTTTTTTTGTTACCCTGTAAAAGAAACAAAAGAAGTGTACTGTATGTGTTTTACCATTGCAGCTCTGATAAGCTACAGAAAACAAAACATACAACTAAAGGAAGTGAAGCAGCATAACAAACATGAGTACACATACTCACTTTGTGGTTTAAATATTAAGAAGATGGTGGTGGTGGTCCGTGGGGGGTAGACAGACTCATGGTGGCAGACTTGGATAACATCAGTCCCGGTGTGGTGAAGGTGGTCCGGGGGGCAGACAGAATCATGGCAGCAGACTTGGATAACGTCAGTCCTGGTGTGGTGAAGGTGCTCCGGTGGGCAGACAGACTCATGGCGGCAGACCTGGATAACATCAGTCCCGGTGGTGGTGAAGGTGGTCCAAGGGGCAAACAGACTCATGGTGGCAGACTTGGATAGTATCAGTCCTGGTGGTGGTGGTGGTGGGTGTTCCAGGGGGCAGACAGACTCATGGCTGCAGACTTGGATAACATCAGTCCTGGTGGTGGTGGTGGTCTGGGGGGGGCACACTACCTTTTAAATACTGCAGTTAAAACCTGCCAACATTAACCACATCATCATCCTCATGAAGAAAACTGCCCTCACAGTCATCGATGTCTGAAGTCTGACCACTGCGAAATTCTTTCTCCATTGTGTCATCATCTACGTCAGTGGTGGACCGTTTCAGGCAGCCACTGCCAGTGCCACCAGGATGTTCCATTTCCACATCAGCAACACCACCATGACTAGGCTGGGGTGTGAATACAGAGGTTGCAGTCTGCACTGGTATGTGCCTCTCATTCATTTTAATGAATGTTAGCAAACTAACATTTGCAGGAGACAGGTTTGTCCGACGATCTCTGACTATTGCACCTGCTGAGCTGAATACCCTCTTAACACTTACAATGGAGGGTGGGCATGTGAGGTACTTCACTGCCGCTGCAGTCAGCTCTGGCCATTCACTGACCTTTCCACTCCAGTACAAAAGAGGAACTTCCCTTATTGTCAGATGCCTGTTTTCAGACAAATATGACTCAACCATTCTATGTGCCGCATTAAATCCAATTGTTGATGCATCAGCCTGTTCCCCAGAATCATTGATTTCACAAATACCCACTTGGGACAAAGCCTCCCAAAGTAGGTTGACACCACCCACTTTGGATGACAGACCACCTGGAATTATAGTTCCCTTACCCTTGCATGATATGCTTGCTGGTCCTCCAGCTACACCTTCAGCCAGAATAGGCTGCTGAGGTTTGCTGACCTTGGCACGTGACTTCTGTGCCCCACGAATGAAGCGCACCAGTTGACCACTGATATTTTTTACCTGTTCAGGCCCTCCCTCCAGTACTGATGCAATTCCACATTTGCATCATGGGTCCAGCATTGTTGCCACGGCAAAGTTGTCACTACGCTGAATGCTCACAATGTGACGATTCTGGTCGAATACTGTTGGCATGTGTTGCAGGAACATACTGCTACCACCGTCTCCAGCAACATCAAGGCTATGCTGTACATTCACCAATGTCTGCCTCAGCACCCACAGCAGTGGAATTGATTGGCTAATGGAGGCAGACTCACCACTCACTGCCTTGCTGGCATGTTCAAAGGGCCGCAAAATTGTTATTATAGAGTCCATGAGGCGCCACTGTTCAGTCGTCATAGACATGGAGGCCCCAGAACTGTCACAGCTACTGTGCATAACAAGATATTCTGAGATGGCTTTGTATTGTTCATACAACCTCTCTGCCATGTATAATGTGGAGTTCCATCAGGTGACAACTTCCAGCTTCAAGCGGTGCTGAGGCAGGCTGTTTTGTATCTACAACTGCCACAGTCGGTCACAGGCCTTTCCAGATCTTGAAAAGTGAGAGCAGATATGTTGTGCAATGGTCAGCATTTCCTTTATGTCAGGGTGCTGCAGAAACTCCTGAACCACTAGATTTAAACAGTGGGCCATGCATGGAACACGAAAAAAAACACCATTCGTGATGCATTTCACCACATTTGACCCATTGTCACTTGTTATGAACCCAGCTCTCAGGGACAGAGGGTTTAGCCATCTGTCAATTTCAGACTGTACCATGTTCAACATGTTCTCACCAGTATGTGAACAGGTCACACTGCGCATAGCAATCAGTGCATGCTGGCAAATTCCAGGAAGACTGCTACCATGACAATCCACCTTACTGCACTGATTATTCACACTACCAACATCACAAACAACCCCCGGCATCTATGCCCAGTGTGCAGTCATACACAGATATGAACTTCCCGCTGTTTTGCCACTTGTCCACATACCCATACTTAAATGGATGAATGGAGAGGAGGAATGTTGAAGGACATGTCTTACTGAGTTGGACACAGTGCGGAACAACTCGGGGACAGCACGGGTAGAAAAGTATGTCCTGGATGGGACTTTCCATTTTGGACAGGCACGTGCAGCAAACTGCCAGAACCCAGAATTCTCCACGAAGGAGAAAGGCAAAAGATAAATTGCCAGCATTTCTGTTACAGCAGCATTAAGTTTACATGACACTGTATGATTGGGGGGGTACTTCAGCTTATGCGCAAAAACACTCTGTAACATGGGCTGACTTAAACGCTTTACACGTGGTGTGTTATTGGTCACAAATGGTTGTGCTCTGTGATGAATGGCATTGCCAGGGGGTGGAGTGTGGACATTTGATGAAGACGGTTGCACAGGTGATGATGATAAACCCATACTGTAAATGATGTTATTTTGCCAGATTTGCCAACAGGGTTTGATGTACCACTTGCACTAGACATACTGCATTCACCACCACCACCTCCACCACAAAAACTACTACTCTCACCAGCACTGGACAACATTTCAAAGTCATTATGGTCATCCACCTCATCATGCCTGTAGTAATCCTCTGCTCTTATTACCACACTGCTGCACACGTTTAATTTCCTACTGGGATTAACAGTCATGGAAGGGGATAACATGTGCTGGCTATGGTTGCCGGTGTCATGGGTAAACGCCCCACTGTGGTATTATCTGCCAGCTTGTGCTGGGTCCACAGAGCCTATTCTTAAGATGCGTATGCTGTCCTCCTGTCCCCAGATGGCTACCCCTTTTACCTCGACTCACTTGCACATGAAAAACCTGGCAGATTGAAACTGAGTCATCATTTGCATCTTGAACAAAAAAATCCCAAACAAGGGAGTGTGATGCTCTGCTTTTAACATGTCCTTGATAATGTGGCTTATTTAAGTCTGTTATTTTAAGCACTGAAGTGGGGGGGGGCTGCACGTGGTGTTTCTGGCACTGCACTCCTGGGACTGCAACTGACCACCATGACTACCTATCATATTGAGTACTTGGTCATCATCATCAACTAAAAGCGGTAGATCACAAGTTTTTATGGGGGGGGGGTCCTGAAACAGACTCAGACTCAGACACAGCCACTTTTAATTTCTTTTCTCTGGTTCCCAACTGGGGTCAATTACATCATCATCATATTCATCAACATCACACACATCCACATCTTCTGCTTGTATGCTAGCATGTGGACTGCATGTTGCAACAACAGCAAGATCATCATCATCATCACATTCATCATCAGCTTCTACACCACCATCACCTGATATTTTTTCACCACACTGTGATTGTGAATCACTGTATGGAAAATGCGTGATGTTAACTGCCACGGTGGATGGAATATCACATTGTGTGCTATCGTTGACATGATCATCAAAATCCTCAGGTTCAGTTAGTGGGATGTTACTGGGAAGTATGACATCATGTACACTGCCAGTCACTTGCACTGCTTCACACTCAATATGTTTGGATACAGTACACTGGTCGGAATTAGAACTTGACACAACAATACTAATACTACCTCCACCACTACTAACACCAGTAGCACTAACACCACCAGCTGGGAAAACATCATCGCCTCCAACTATAAGTGAAGTTACTGATTGGGCTCTAAAAAACATTGCAGGAGAAATACCTTTCCTCACATCAGCAAAGCATTTCTGCGTCTGTGTACTGCTACCATGCCCACAGACCATCTTACTGCCAGCATTGCCATGGCGAGAAACAGCTTTGCTTACATGTCTCTTTGCAGGCATTTTGGGGGATCAACCACAAATATTATTACCAACTTCAGATTTTGATACGTTCACTTTCTGATTGGAAGAACGCTGGCTGGATGAGAAGCCAAATAAACAACTGTGGCTTGAGCAACAGATAAGAGACTACTCTGACACTGTAATGGAATTAAAACAACTTCAGTAACCAGTGGTGCTGATGGGGTCACAAAAACAATCCAGTCAGGTAAAAAATACCTTTTGAATGTGGGGGTGGGGGGGCACCGAATACAGACAGTGCTGATTTTTACAGCACTACAAGCAGCAAAACTAAGAACAGAGAATATGATCGCAGTACAAAATCAGGCAGCGCAGGTTCACACTGCTGTGCTTAGTTGTAATTACACTAGTCTGTGTCACAATAAAAGGTGTATTATTTGATGCATGCAACACTGCACACACAGTCACACACAACACAGCACAACAGTTTGTATACAATGCTGAACGAGGAATGCGGTGCGATACAAGTGCAAAAGTTCAGTGTACTATGCCATGTTAATGTAAATTTGTAATTTAAACAACTGGACCTTATGAAATGCTGCACCACATCCACACAACAAACAGCAAGAAAATTTGTACTATTACCAACAATATTACTATGTGTACATTTACACAGTCAGTTATGTAACAAAAACCATAACCAAAACACAAAGAAAGCACTATTTCTCCAGCTTCAATCTACCTACACCACAGATGTGCCCCTCCCCCACAGCACACTTTCATTGTCTTTCACCACCACACACTCAAGGTTGTAAATTAACATTCAAAATCCACGCACAAACAAAAACACTCGATGATATGAGCACAGGAGGGTTTCCTACACTCGATAAACTAAAGTTGGACCCCCCAAAAAAGCAAAAATGCTTTTTATACAGCTTTTACAAGATTCTTATCACAGACAGCTATCAGAGCACACTGTCTCCTACTCCTTCCTACTCATACTACCTTGAACTGAGGCTGTGCAGATCAATATAGAGCCCATGTGACCTGAAATCCCATGAATCACTACAAAATCCACCTTCGGAGCTCCAAAACAAGGTGAAGTGAGGCGATGTGAACCACAATCAATGTAGTTCTCCTTACAATTGAAAGAGAAGTGGCCCTGGAAGGTGGAGTAATGCGTAGTCATTGTTTTCAAAGTACTTTGTGTTCCTCATCATAAGTACTCTGCTTCACATTGAGGAGCACTCCGTGAATCTGCCTTTGCTCCATGAATCACTTCGCGGAGCGGATTGAGCCCACTTGGCCCACCACTACCAGTGACCAGCACAGTTCTCTGCTCTCCCCACAGTTGGTTACAAGACTGAGCTTTAATGAGAGCATACTGTATACAGTATGCACTCATTGAGAGCCCAGTCAGGCAGCTGGCTGTGGTGGAGAGCTATGCCAGTCACTGGCTCAGGGATGGGGAGCAGGGTTGTGGAACACTGCCTGCTAGGGTGGGGGGCTGGGGTCTACTAGACCACCACAGAATGATAACTATTCTTTATATGGGCAGATTGGGGCTGGGGTCTGCTAGACCACCATGGATGTAATCAACTTTAATAATAGGGGATTAGGGATGGGGGGGTCTGCTAGACCACCAGGGATGGAATCAACTTTAATAAAAGGGGATTGGGGATGGGGGGGGACCACTAGATTACAAGGGATGGAGTCAACTTAGTAAAAGAGGCTAAGGGATGGGGGGTCCACTAGACCCCCAGAAACAGAATCAACATTAATAAAAGGGGATTGGGGATGGGGGGTCTGCTAGACCACCAGGGACAGAATCAACTTTAATAAAAGAGAATCAGGGATTGGGGGTCTGCTAGACAACCAGGGATGTGTTTATTTTCATAAAAGGAATTGGGGTCTGGGGGTCAACTACACCACCAGGGATATCATTAATTGTAATAGCAAGGGGATCCGGGTTTGGAGGGTACCACTAGACACCAGAGAGGGGATATATGTATGTGGATTCCACAGTAATATTTGCTTGGGTATTGGATTGTGCTGGTTGTTGTCTATGTCAAGTCAAGTCAAGTTTATTCATAAAGCGCCTTTCAAAACCAAGGCACTGTACAAAAATAAATAAAACAATAAAATCCAAACATTTAAACAACCATAACTAAGAAGAATAAGCCAAAGTAAAAAAGATATGTCTTTAAGGCAGTTTTAAAATTATCAACGATTGGGCATTCTCTCAACCAGTGAGGTAGAGAATTCCACAGGGTTGGTGCCGAAAAGGCAAAGGCACGAGATCCTGATAACTTCAATCGAACCCTGGGAATCTCTAGCAATCCCTCGCTGGCGGAACGGAGAGGACGGAGGGGGCGATAAGGAATCAGAAGATCTTTCAGGTAACCGGGTCCCTGGTTGTGTAGGGCTTTTAAGGTTAGTAAACCAACCTTAAAGGTGATCCGCCACCGAAGAGGCAGCCAGTGCAGTTCGCAAAGCACAGGCGTAATATGACTGGTTCTAAAGAGTCCCAGTCAAAAGCCTGGCTGCAGCGTTCTGCACCAGCTGAAGGTGGCGGATATCAACCCCTGGTAGCCCTAGGTAAAGGGAATTGCAGTAGTCCAGATGGGTAGTGACAAAGGCGTGGACCAAAGTTGGAAGGTCCTCCTGGGGAATCAGATGTTTCACCCGGGCGATATTCCTCAGATGGTAAAAAGAGGATTTGACAACAGCTGACACCTGAGATTTCAGGGTCAGGCCATCATCAAAAATAACACCCAGATTTCGCACCTGTTCAGAGGTAGAGAGCAATACACCACCAAGTAATAAACCTGATGGCTGTCCAGCTCCCACACCCATCCCAGGACGACCTGGAACCACAACCAGTACCTCAGTCTTATCCGGATTGAGTCTCAACCAGCTCGAACTCATCCAAAGTCTGATCTCATTGAGGCAGTTATTAAGTACATAGAGTGCATCACCCTGGTCGGGGAGAAAGGACAAATACAGCTAAGTGTCATCTGTGTAGCAGTGAAAACTCAGACTGTATCACCTGATGATTTCTCCCAATGGCAGCATATACACTGCAAACAACATGGGAGCTAAAATGGAGCCCTGTGATACCCCACAGGGCAGGGAGTAAGCATCAGAGGAATAAATTCCGGTGACAACTCTCTGAAACCTGCCAGTGAGGTAAGAATGAAACCAATTGAGGACTGTACCAGACAGCCCACAAAAGACCCGCAGTCGCTCCAGTAGCACCCCATGGTCTACAGTGTCAAATGCAGCAGATAGATCGAAAAGGACCAGAATGGTACAAGCTTTTCGATCTCTGGCCATTAGGAGATCGCTCAATACCCGAACAAGGGCAGTCTCAGTACTATGCCTTTTCCTGAAACCAGACTGGAGAGTATCATAGACATTATAAGATGTAAGATGATCATCCAATTGCAACGCAACTGCCTTTTCAATAACCGTACCAACAAATGGCAGGTTAGAGATAGGCCGGTAGTTAGCTAGACAGTCTGGGTCCAAGGAGGATTTTTGTAGGAGTGGTCGAACTACTGCCTCCTTAAGGGGGTCAGGAAAAACCCCCCTCTCCAAGGATTTCCAGATAATGTCAGCAAGGATTGGGTAGATAGCTTCTACACAGCCTACTAACAGCGGTGTAGGACCCGGATCCAAACTACAACTAGTTGGTCGCATTGTTTGGATGATCTTCACAATGTCCACAAATTCAGGGTGGTGAAACTCTAACCAGACAGTCCAAGGACAAGACACCACCAGTCGTCCACCACAATCCCCCATAGGAGAGGTCGGACCGATGCCGGACCTGATGCTGGCAACCTTATCTGCAAAAAAGCGAGCGAACTCCTCGCATCTAGGCTGAGAAAAGGCTTCTCTAGGCTGAAGACAGACTGGATTGCACAGTCTGTCCACAGTCCAGAAAAGCTGAGCTGGTCGATTTTGTGTAGCAGAAATCTCTCTGGACAGGAATTCTGCCTTCTTATGAGTGATTTCTGATTGGTAGCTATCATAATGAGCCAACAATCTAAGCTTGTCAGTATCAAGGCCCAATTTCCACCAGGCTCTCTCCAGCCTTCGGCCTACTCGCCTTAATTCCTTCAAGGAGCCATCAAACCATGAACTCCTTGGGCCGGATGGTGAGAGGCCGAACATGGTAGAGTGCAGTTTTGTCCAGAGCATCTCCACAGCCTTATTATAGGCTAATAGAAGACCGTCTGGACTCATGCATTCACCCGACAAGCTCGATAGATCCAGCACCGCCATTAGGTCATTGGGGCTAATACCCTTAAAGGGCGGTACTGGACCATCTCTGAGGGGCAGGCCTATTAGAGGGGCCCTGAAATTGAACCTTATGGTGTAATGGTCCAACCAACTGACTGGTTCCATCCCCAGATCAGTGATCTCCATACCCAAGAGAAAGACCAGATCAAGTGAATGACCCCCTATATGGGTAGAGGAGGAAACAACCTGTGTCAGGCCCAGTGTATTCATCAACTGGAGGAGATTTTGATCAAAATGAGATAGTTCATCATCGACCCAGGCATTGAAGTCGCCCAGAAGTATTAATCTGGGAAACCTCAGCACCAGGTTGACAATGAAGTTTGCAATCTCCTGTAGGAATTCACCACCCTCACCTGGTGGACGGTAGACGAGAAGAATCCCACAACCTGCACCCTCGCCCAGGATATATTCAAAAGATCTGGTGTTTCCCAATGGCACATCCACAAGGCCCAGTTCAGATTTAAACATAATGGCCACACCTCCGCCCCTACGATCCAGCCTTGGACGGTGTATCACCGAGAACCCGGCTGGAGTTGCCAAGGCCAATATAGGGCCTGGATTTTCATCCAGCCAGGTCTTGGTGATGCAAGTCAGATCAGATGAACCAACAAGATCAGCAATAATAGCTGTCTTGTTCTTAATTGATCTGGCATTGCACAACACCGCCAAGGCAGGATGAGCTGTTGAGGAAGACCTCAGCACCTGTCCCATTTCTTCGGGACTCTTGGGTATGGGGACAAGATAAGAGTGACCTCTATCCTGACCCCATTTCACCCCAGGATGTCTTCTGGACCCTGAGACCCCAATCCACCCTCCCCTTTCCTGTCCCCCACAAGGCCCAGCTTTCCACCTTCGTCCTCGCCTCCTCAGAATACCCAATGCTCGACACCTAAAATAGGTGTCAGATGACAATGGTGGGCACTCAGAAGGATGTAATTCCCTGAGCCTAGTGGGGGGGAACAGTGCCCAAACATCATTAATCAAATCAAAAACAAACAGAATAAAACAAACCTATAAATATCAAACCTATAAATAACACACTCTCCTCTCTCTCTCTCTCACAGAGGGGAGGCAAATAAAACAAAATACTAACATAAAACCAAAATGAACCCCAACTCAAAAATAACCCAAATAATAAGATAGAAAAATAAAATCAAATAGTCTTAAAAACACAATAAAATATTATCATATACCACTGGTTATTAAACCTAAAACAAAATTTGTATTTTAAACAATGAAGCACCTCTCACGTGCGACAATGCAGCAGATGTTATATACTCTCCCAATACCACCTCTCACATGGCAGGGAACCAATTAAATAAATCAAATTAATAATTATACAAATTAAATAAATAAATATACACCACTCTCACCACCCTCAGTCCAGGAGTTAGAAAAAGACAGAGGAATCAGTTCTCCAACAGTCCAAAAAATGAATAAAATCCAGATGAATCCAAATGAAGAGAAATAGAAAGTTCTCAGCAGGTAAATCTAATAATAAGCGTCCGAATCAAACCAAATGAGGGAGCCTGAAGGTGTCCCAAGAATCCTCCAGCAGCTGCTCTTCAAAGACCGACAGTTCCAAACAGTTAGTTATCCAAAAAGCAGCAGAATAGTTCAAGGAGGCAGAATATATTCCTTCAGGGAACAGTATCCCCACCCAGTCGACGACCTGCGGCTACAACCGTCTCACAAGACAGCCCAAACAGCTGAACCCTAAGGTGGTTTAGGAGAAGCCCTGGTCCACCCCAGCTCCCTAGGAAGCACACAGGGTGACTCCTGCCCAATCAGGGACCAAAAGGTGGCCGACACTTCCCACAGAAATCGAAACAGCTCTCCACACTAACAAATCCACCAGAAGCCTTGATAAAAGCTTGTTTATTTAAACAAGCCTTCCGGTGTGACAGAATGAATCGGACTGTCCGCAACTCCAATAGAAACCTCCTTACAAGTTCCCTGGAGCAGATCTGCAAATTCTTAGCAGTCGTGACTAGACAACTCCACAAACTTCTTCAATCCTCCATAAAACAACTCGTAAAATCCTAGGAATCCAAAAGATCTTAATTGATCCTAAGAAATCCAAAGAAGCAGTATGGTGGGTCAGCAGGAAACCAGTCCGCCTCACAGCACAAGTTTAAAAACCTGCTGTGTAACCGCAAAAACATTGGGAGTTGAAATTCCAAGCTCCGATTACAATTCAGTGACTTTAGGTGGAAAATAATGCAGCATAAAGATGTAAACTGCCACTAAACCCAGTGGTAAAAAAGCCGACAGAGCACACAGCTGCTGCTCCACTGTCCCGCCACTTGTGGCAAACCTGCAAATGTGCCTTCTGTTTGGTGCAGGGCCACAGTTGCTGCAAGCTGTGGGACTTTGCTGCCAGGACCCTACTCGATTGAGAATCGGGTGAAGGGTCCCTGGCGCACTGACAATTGGCACAAGGTGCAGTTGGTGCAGCTTGTGTCAACCTCTGGGAATCAGGCCCTCTGTGTGCATTCTGCTACTCTAAAAAATATATAAAATATGTGTCCTCTTCTCTCCTGTCCTCTCCTGTCCTCTCCTCTCTTCTCAAACTCTCACCAGCAATTTACTGTGTCCTCTTGTTACCCTCCCTTAGTCACCAAGTCACTTTTGTTAGCAGTGCACAGTTAGCTTAATAGATACTGTAGGCAGGGGTTAATCAGCTCTTATATTTCATCAGCCTATGTCCATTTATTCAGCCTGTCTTGTCTCCTGTTATTTACTGATAGGCACTTAGACTGCAAGCTAATAAAGCTACAGTATATGCTATTCAACATTTTATAGCACTGGCTTAAATACCTTACAAGATTTCTTGTGAACTTACTAACAGCTGGCCCTTGCTAGCTGCCATGCTACTAAACTGTTTCTCTACAGAATGTAACCTGTTATTTCTTTTATTATACTTTAAACTGAAGGTACAGAGCAAGTGTTATGTTTAATGCATGTTGGCCATGAATTTGAAACCAAAACCAGAACCAAATCCTGAACCAAAACCAGGGGTGATTTGACAAAACCAAAACTAGAACGTCCCTGGTTTTGCTCACCACTAATAAAAATAATAATATTTTTATCTTCTTTGGTAACCAGGTAACATACAAACAAAGATAAAAGATTTAATCATTTTCTTTTAGGGAAAATGGCAATTTTGCTTCAGACCAAAACTGTGGCAAAATTGTACAGTACCTCACCAGTTTTATCTCGTGGCTTAACTGTAAAAGTGTAACCTAGGAGACCAACAGCTTAATCTGGTTATGTAACTCAGTTTACATCTGTACAAATATTCCCCTTCCCTTGCCTCCGGGTCACACCTGGAAATGAGCCGTAGCTCAGTGTGATTCTTCCAGTTACAAACTTTTAAATAAATACTGCAAATAAATATGGGGTATGCAAAAGTTAATATACTGTATTTGGTTTGGTGGGCCTGATATTCAAACTCATCTTCAGGTGGCATTTTACTCAATATCTAGTCAGCCTGATCTCTGTTCCCAATGAAATCCACCCAGCTGCCAATAACAAATTCAGTCCTCTGACTCTCACACTCTTCGGGTCCCTTGGTAAATGGTAGTCTGACTTACCTGAGACTGGCATGCTGGTGCATTTGCTGATGAAGATGGCTAGCTTGCTAGTTTTTGACAATGGTATCCTTTGTGGCAGGCTGGATAGTTTGCTCAATGGATGGATGGTTAGCTTAATGATTTCTGCTGGAAAATGGGAACAATGATGAAATGCTGTGTTACTCTGCCCATGGCAGGACTCTGTTCTGGTGGCAGGGGGCCTTCTGGGGAGGCTCCTTCTGGCAGCAGGGTGGGTGCTCTAGACAGTGAGTAGTCATCTCAGAGTAGGCATTTTTTTTTTTTTTTTTTTTTTTTTTATTCTTTGGTAACCGGATAAGGTCAACTAGGCACAGGTGCCTGTTTTCAGGGGTGACCCAGTAGCACTGAGAAGTTAAGTGACTTGCTCAGAGTCGCACAATATGCAAGTGGAAGTTGTGGGAATCAAACTCAGGTCTTTCTGCTGGATGTACCAAGCTCATTCACAGCTTGTTACTCTAACCTCTAGGCTATCCTTCCAGCCCATTCTGTCCCACACAGTGGTCATTCTTGCCCCAGGGTGGGTGCAGATGGTGGGTATTCCAGGGTATCACATCAAAAGTGCACAAATATTTTGTTGAAAACATTTTGTCGTAATAAGCATATCGCAATAAACATCAGCGCATTAAACATTATGCATCATGAAACATAATATCGCAAAATATGACGACATGACTGGGTGAAAACAGATGGTACAAATGGTTAAATAATACTACCTGAATGCCTTTTGGATCATTATGCATCCTCTCACTGTCCACCAAGGAAATTCTGCATTTTGTGCTAAGTTAAAATCCAAATGGTCATGATAGTTCGAAGTTGAGGTATGGGTGCAGGGTGCGTGATGTGTCATGTGTAATGCCTCTCACTGTCCACCAATGAAATCTGTGATTCTGCATTTCGTACACAGTTAAAAGGTCAATCTTTAATCAAATCATCTTAAAATCAAAACAGTGTTGTGCCTTTATATCACATTTAGACCTGCAGTTAGAAGTTGTGAGCAATAGCTCCTAAAAAGTCCATCTGCTCGGTATTGCAGTAAGATTCCTCAACCTTAATAATCCTTTTTGCTGTGTCTCTGTATTTTTTTGTGGAGCCAGAGGCTCTATGCCAGAGAGATATTGCTCCATACGAAGCTCATTTAAGTTTTGTTCTACCTTCAGGGCATTAATGAACTTCCAAACGGTGGGGTGGCATGCACCAAGAAGACTATTAAAACATCTGTGCCACCCCTCCACAGAGTTTATAGTTCTGGGCAGTCCACTACCGACTGCAGAGCTGCAGTTTCAGAAATCTATGGCAAAATGAGGTCTGCGATGACCATGGTGACCAACTGTCCTCCCTATACATGTGTCTTCGAAGTAGTCAACTAGGGGTGCCAGTTGTTCATCATTGGTAGTAGGGACTACCACTGCTGCCTGTCATGCTTTCTGTGCAGTCCGCTTAAGACTAGCAACTGATGGCAACTTGGCACTTACTGCCTGGCTAAGCCCACTGGTAGTGCTCATAACATGCTGCTGGGTGGTCTTCTGAAAACAGCTGGCTTTATCTTTTAACTTAGTAACAGCTTTTCTTGCCAAAGTAGCACCAGCATCAGGAACATGATTATGTTCCTGTATATATTTTACTGTTTCCTCAGTACTTGTGTGAACTCTTGCAGGGCATTTTAATGTGTCATATTGCTGACACTTCCAATATTGCTTTTTCCCATAGGTACGCTCCAGGCGATACATGAATCCATCTTTACACAGCAATGGTTGGCCTCATACTTTTTGCAAACTTGAGCGGCATGGCTGTATGAATTCAAACTGCACTGTAGGGGGCTGCGCACAGAACAGCTAGTTAATATATGCTGAACTGTCACGTGTTGTTGAGCCTATTCGCTAAAATGTCTGGTGATTTATTACCACACGGTAATTGACCGTGACCAAAGGTTTTGCGCTAAGAGGACATGGAACCATACTCCAGCACAGTGGTTTTGAATTCTGACCCCAGAGTGGTCATTGAGGCACAGAATGTGGGAATTCCAGCCCCAAGGTATACACTGAGGCACAGACAGTGGGCATTATGGTCCTGGGGTTGGTTTTCTTGGCCAAGGGTGGACATTGTGATGCATCAGGTGAGCATGCCAGCCTTATTGCAAGTATTGTGGACCTAGGGTATTATTTGAGGCACAGCTAGCAGGCATTCCATTCCCCAGGATGGATATTCTGTTCCAGGGGGTATTCAGACACAAAGAGTTCACATTCCTGCCCTGGGGTTTGCTCTTTGGGCATAGAGTGGGCATTTTGAACCTAGAATTATAACTGATATAAGGAGGATGGGCATTCTTGTTCTACAGTGGGCATTGTGGTTGGCTGGAGAGGAGAGCCTGGTCTGGGGTCTGGGATGGTGCCTCAGGTGAAGGAAAACTGGTTGAGGGGACTGGTTCAGGGCTTGCGGTGGTCCAGGTGCAAGAAGGCTGGTCAGCTGGGGAAGAGAGTCTGGTCTAGGGTCTGAAAGTGAGGTTCATTGCTTGGAGAAAGGTCAGTTAGGAGTGGGAGGCCAGTCTAGGTGCTGGTAGTATGGTCCTGCTGATGGAAAGCTGGTCATCTAGAAGAGCAGGCAGGACTGGAGCCTGCATGGGTGGTCCAGGTGCAGAAAGCCTGGTTAGATGGAGAAGGAGAGGCTGGCCCAGGGGCTGGATGATTCAGTTGCTGAGTGGAAGGTCAGCTAGTTGTAGGAGGCATATTTGGGGACTGGAAGGGTAGTCCTGCTGCTGAGAGGCTGATCAGCTGGCAAAGAGGGCTGGTCTGGGACATGGAAGGATGGTCCAGGTGTAGTGAGGCTGGTTGGCTGGGGAGGAGAGGCAGGTCCAGTGGCTAGAGGAGTGGTTCATGTGCTTTTAGGAAAGTCACTAGGTCAGGGGCTGGAAGAGTGGGGCTGCTAATGGGAAGCTGGTCTGGGGTTTGGAAAAGTGATACAGGTGATGGAAGGCTGGCTTGTTGCAGAGGAAGGGGTGGTCCATGGGCTGGCAGAGTGGTCAGCTGAGGTTGGAGGCTAGTCCTGGGGATGAAAGAGTGATCCAGCTGTTGCGATGGTGGTGGCTGGTGATTATAGGCTGGACCAGAGGCTGGAATGATGGTCCAGGTACTGAGAAGGTAGCCTGCTAGAGGTTGGATTATGGTCCAGGCCCTAGAAAGCTGCTCCAACTGCTGGGAGGCAGATTTGCTTGGATGGGAGGCTGGTCTGGTGGCTGGAAGGGTGGTCCCACTGCTAGGAGGCTGTTCAACTGGGAAAGGGAGGCTGATCCAGCACCTGGTAGGGTGGTCCAAGGGCAGGGAGGCTGGTTCAGTTGAGCAGGAGGGTGTTAGTCTGGGATCTGTAAGAGTGGTCCAGTAGCTGGGAGGAAGGTCAACTCGGGGTGGGAGGCTGGTACGGGGCTGAAAGGGTAGTTAACTGGGTGTTGGAGGCTGGTCCTGTGGCTGAAAGTTTGTCCCAGGTGCTATCACAGTGGTTGGCTGGGAATTAGAGGCTGGTCCTGTGGCTGGAATGGATGTCTAGGCATCCGGAGGGTGGTCTGCTGTGGGTTGAAGGCTGATCTGGATGCTAGAAGGGTGTAGATGGTACAGGGTCAGTGTCAGTGGCTCAGTAGGTAGCACACTCACCTCTGAGGCCAGGAGATCAGAGAGCTGTGTGTTCAGTTCCCACATCTGGCACTTGGGTTAATATCCCAGTACTGACACTGTAGTGCAGCATGAGGGGGTGCTGCACTTCTGAGGTGCCGTCTTTCGGATGAGATGTTAAACTGAGGTTCCATCTGCCTGAATTGGTGGTAGTTCAGGTGGATATTAAAGATTCCATGGCACTTATCAAAACGAGTAGGGGAATTTTTTATTAAAACTTTAAATCAAAATATACACAAAAAAGTGTTACTGCACATAAACATAATACAAAAATAAAGGCAAATGTAAATAAGTATTACATCATACAATCAATATGAAAATTCATTTTCACAGTCTCCAAACTAATAAAAAGAAATACTAGAACCCCCCCCACCAAGGAGCAGAGAAAAAAAGATTGAAAATTCAAACAAAAAAAAATCGTACAAAATTATATGAAAGCATACAAAAATAAAATATAAAACATAAAAAATAAGCAGTAGAAGAAATCATAATAATTGTCCTGACAATACCTCCTAAAGATATAGCACATCTCACGTGCGGCGGAGGCCTACCCTTCATTCAAAAACCAGTCCATATGACGCCACCTCTTTTGAAAAAGGGAGCGTGAACAAGTGAAAAATATCAAATCCCTTGAACCTTTAAAGGAATTATATACAGTCCAGAACAATTGTTCAGCAGTAACCCTTCTTTTATATAAAGTCAATTGGCGTCTCGTATGCCATATATGGTACTTGAGTATCAATAAAATTAAAAGAACGGTTCCTGAATCATACTTAATCCATTTCTTTGGTAACAAATCCAACAACAAAATATCTCTAGTTAGACAAGAAAAAAGGAAAAGAAGGCCACTGTGAATAAAGAAATGACCAAAAGGACAAAATAAAAGGACATTCAAAAAATAAATGATCTACAGTTTCCAAAACCCCATGGCACATGTCATCCCTAGGGCACACTCTCTCAGCTAATCCCTTATGCTTCAAATTATTCCGTACATTTAGTTTGTTTGAACACTTAACCAAAGAACATCCCACATCTTTCCCTGCAATCTAGGATTAAGCAACATTTTTCCTATAATTGCAGTTTCACTTGGAGTTTTAATCCAATATATAGGAACGTCAATAAAAAAAACTAGAGACAATAGACACATACATCTCTTTCCTAGAAAGGGTCAATAATTGTCTCCTAGTAATACCACATAGCTTCAATTTCCCAAAAATATGCTGTATATATGAAGGGAGGCCCTGAAGTGATTTTTGTTTTGGAATGGCGGACTCAATACCCCAGGAAAGAAGCCACGGGTCAATTTGGTCAGAAAACCAGGGGTTCCAAACCTTGGGCCCATCGCCCATCACTGGCATCAAATTCCCTTACAAAAATAAAGAAAAGGAAAAAACAATAGGGTGAATCATCTGCAATCCACCATCTTTGATAGGGCGATACAAACCCCCTCTTTTAATCAGATTAAGCCAGCTACTCCAAATACATTGAAAAAATAAACCATAGAGTACAGTCTCTAATCGTACAGTTAGTGGAAAAACCACACATAAATGCAGAAACATTGACAATAAAAAGGTTTTTACCATATATACTCTTTTTAGCTTGGACATAAGCCAAGAGTTCCACTTTCCAATTTTCCCCCTAGCGTCTGATATAATAAGAGACCAATTATAAGTACTTATGTCCCCCATACAAAAAAAACCCAGTAATTTCTGTGGTTGAGTCTGACAAGGTATGTCCAAAAAGCCTGAATTTTAGGAACCAAGTCACCTATAGGAAGACATATACTTCTGGCAATATGAATAGTGGTATTAGTTAACAGAGAAAAATGCATAATTTCCTGAGCAGCCGTATTTGCTGATGCCTGGTCCCCCAGCACCAGGCACATATCATCCGCATAGGTTATACTTTTAACCTCCATATTCCCACTATACACTGAAAGACCCCTAATATCTTCATGCAGCTGTAATTTCCTTAAAAGGGGATTTAATGCCAAAATATACAAAGCCGGGCTCACGGGGCAACCTTGCTTAACCCCCCTCTGAACTAGACAACTAGCCCCCACCCAGCCATTCACGTAAGGTTTAACCATAGCCTGTTGGTAATATAACTTAAGCCAGTTCAAGAAGATAACCTGAAGACGATGACTTTGAAGTACAATCCATAAATAATCATGTCAAACAGTATCAAAGGCCTTAGCCTGATCCAACCTTACTAAATAACCACTCACTTCCCCTCCAGATCCCTTTTTCATAATTTCCCTAAGCAAAATAAGTGCATCAGCTATTTTTCTCCCAGGAACAGCACAAAACTGTGTGGGGTGGACTATATCTTCCAAAACTAAAGTTAAACGATGATACAACAATTCTGCCAGGATTTTACTATCTGTATTTAAAAGAGTAATGAGCCGCCAATTATCCAAAAGGGATCTATCACCAGTTTTAAACAGAAAAAAAATAAGGCCAGTGTACATAAAACACAGGAATCCAGAAAAAAATTAAAAGCTGCAATAAACTCAGAGAGGAGTAATGGAAAAAGTAGTTTATAAAACTCATTCAGTAGGCCATCAGGCCCTGGAGCTACCCCCGGTTTTAAACTAGAAATAATGGAACCCAACTCATGTTCAGTAACAGGGGCAATCAAAGAAGATTTCAGAGAGTCAGGGATTTGTGCCAAATCACAAGAACCCACCCAATCAAGTACCTATGTTTCAAGGATAGCTACAGAAGCAAATTTAGACTGTACAAAACTTTCCACTTCCTTCATGATATCCAAGTTCCCAAATTTCTCAGACCCATCCTTAGATTTAAGGGAGTACATGACCTTAGGGTGATGCTGAGCAGAGCAGGAATCAAAAGGATTAACACTGCCCTGTTTCCAAGTGCATCCCCTTTTTTGTTCAGCTTCTAAGGATTTCATCCTATTATACTGCAAACTTGTCAAGTTATACTTATCTGTTATATTTGATCAACATAAGAAGTCCTAGTGGAAACCTGTAATGGCTGCAATAACACAAGCAGTTCTTGTAAAACCTTAAAATCCTCCTTTCGTTTTGTACCATTTAATTTACCCATCAACTGAAAATATCTTTGAAAACAGGCCTTACTATCCGACCACCAGTCTGCCAAAGAATCATATAGAAAAGCTACAGATTGTCTGGCTTGTACCAGGGCCTGAAAACCCTCCCGGATGTCATCAATTGCCATCAAACTTAAATTTAGTCTCCAATACCCCTTCCCTCTAACAGTAGCATCAATATCTGAGAGAGAAACAACAAGGAGACCGTGGTCAGAAGTAGCAACAGGTGTCACAGATTTATGCTTAATAGTTAAATGAGGGGATAAAAACCAAAAATCTATCCAGGTGGATAAAAGGCCCTTAAAAAATTTATGGGGGGGGGGGCTTAGGGATATCTGGAAAAGCAAAGGCATCAACAAGCCCGGTCAATTGTAACACAAGATTAAGGTACTGTGAATTGCAATAAAGTTTAGAGACCCTGAGACCTCTATCCAAAAACAATCTACTTGTACTAAAGTCTCCACCAAAAAGTATATATCTAGACGTAAAAAGATACGGCAAAATAAGCTTAAACAACTCTATCCTGCCAGTTTTAGTTTGAGGGGCATATACATTTATGAGACGAAAATCCATCTCCTGAAGCTGCACATCCAACAAAAGGGCTCTACCTGGAAAAATGTCTACAGAATGAAAAATTTTTAATATTATGAATAGAAAAACAAACCCCTACCCCACTATAAAGATCAGGCCCCCCTGACCAAAAACTAGCTCCCCAAACCCAGGCATTCTTCCCTATCTTAATATCAGTTTGGGACTGTAGCCTGGTATCCTGAAAAAAAAACCACATCAAAACATAAATCTGAAAATAAAGAAAAATTCGCCAGTCTCTTTCGCTCCGACAACACACTATTTGTGTTGAGAGAGACTATAGTTAAATCATAATGACTCAGACCCTTAACAGAGATCAACGAGGGAGTCAAGGTACTTTCCTAGAGGAGGCCCTCACACCCATACACCTCCTCCTAGTTCGACTGACAACAGTACCTTCCGGATATTCAGCCTGGGAAGAAGCCCAAGAGGCAGTGTCAAAATCTAAATCATCCTTAGATATACTGTCCCGAAGAGGATGAAAAGAATTGTCATGAATAATTGCCTCCACAGAACTCCCAGGCTGAGCCTTACCCTTTCATCCCTTGTCCCCTTTTTTCCTTTTACTGGAATCCATCACTCACAGGAGGAGGAGGCTTGGGGGGGCCATAGAAACAGAAGACTGAGGGACATCCCCAGGGACCAGGGTAATATCCCTACTCCCACACATGAGTCTACTATGCAGCATTATCTGAATTGACCACATCCAGATCCACCACAACCGGGGCAGTATGGGGAGAAGGAGAAAACCCCAAAGCCAGAGGCTGATTTAGATTTTTGAATATAAAAATCTTGGATAGTGAAGTCTGCATCAGCAGTATTATGAGATGCCCAGGGGCAAGTTGAAAAGGAATGCCCCTCCTCTTCACACAAGGTGCACTTCAAAGAGTTTGTACAATGGAAACTCGTGTGACCCAATTCACCACAGAGAATGCATTTAAGCATTTCACAGTTGGGGCCGATATGTCTGGCAGACCCACATTTAAAGCACCTACGGGGTTGTCCTGGGTAAAAGATGAAACCCTTATTCCGCCCAATGTAAAGACAGTTTGGCGAGTGTTTTAAGTCTATACCCTCATACTGTAATTTAATTTTTATTTTCCAACCCCCGTTCCAAAAACCTTCCCCATCTAAAATGGGCTCAGGGATACTTAGCATCTCACAGCATTTATCCAACCAGTAAAGGATATTCTGAATATTGACCCCCTCATTACGAAATAAAACAGTGATAACCCGAAAAGATTGTTTAGTTAAAGGAATAATTTGAAAGGGGGTCCACAGGGGGTTAGTCTTTAAATTCATAAATTGAGTACAAAATTTTTCCAACAGATCTGGGGTTCGAAAACTAATATCAAAAGTGGATTCCCCTGCTGCATGAATGAGAGCATAAACATCTTCAGGGGTAAAATGCAAAGATGGCTTTAGCAAGACCTTCCCCACAAAAAAACGATCAGGAGTTGTCTCCATACCCCCTAGATACCTAAATCGCACAGCGATCCTCCGTTTAGCAAGTTCCACAGGCTTCTTAAAAAAACTGGCAACGGTCAGGGCAGAATCAGTCTTTTCACCCAAAGGGGAATCAGGGGCAGCATCCAAATCAGAAGACTCTACAACCGTCGGCAGAGTTGTGTCCACAGAGGGAGTTTGAAAGCTTTGTGGGTACACAATCAAAAGAGGGGAAAAAGAAACAGTACCTGAAGGCTCCATTTTCTCCTGTTGCTCAAAATCAGCCCCAGCCACAGGAGAAGGTGCAATTGATTCCTCTACAGTGTCCTGCATACTGTTTGCTAATATTGGAGCGACATTAGCCTGCCACACGCTGGCGGCATCCTGCGACCAACCCGATCCCTCTAGGGCCTGTTCTGGGGACCAAGCTTCTTCCACGTCACTGCAATATGACGTAGCCGCCTGGGGAGGACCTGAAACACCTACTGAAGAAGCCAGTGAAGTAGAGGAAGAAATAAAAACTTTGGAAACACCTCCAGTAACTTTACCAGGGGAATCATCCCCCAAACGTTTACATTTTTTATCTTCCTCATGAGGCAGTTCTCTGCATTCAGCTGTGCTTCAATAGCAGACAATTCAGCCTGCAAAATTTGTCACTTTTCCTCAAGAGAAAGGTCTAAAACATTTTCCTGGTCTGAAGACTGTAGTGAAACTAAATCTTCAGGCTGCATACCGGTTTCCAAAACAACCGGCTGAGGTAGAACTTCAGAAACAATGTCAGTGTCTACAGCACCAGGCAGAAAATCCAAATCAGGTCCTGTCCCCTGCACCACCACACATGAAATGGAGGACTCCATGCTCACAGACTGCAACACTTCCACACCAGGATCCATGGGAGCCACCATCTTGGTTCCACAGGAAAATGGGTTTCCCCTGCTCACGGGAAGTAGGGGAACTTTTATTGAAAGGAGGACTCCAGACAGGCAACAAAATAATTACAAAAAAACAAATGTATACAAAAAAGGAGCAAAAAACCTCATAACAGAAACCATAGAAACATAAATAACACAATCAAATCAGCCATTGGACACAATTCACCCATAAAAAGGAACATTTCACGTGGCCATAAATCTTCATATCAGAGGCATAAATATTCTGCATAGTAGTGGTTATATTAAAAAAGAGTTCATCAAATGAAACATTACGCTGTTGAGTAGACCATAAACATCTGGATTGCCAAATATAAAAACGAATAACAAAGAAAATTAACAATAAAGTGTCAGCAGGATACATAGACCATTCATCCCTATTTGTACCGTACATCAGAGTACCATAGGAAAGCGATGAAACTAAAGGTTCTTTCCATCTATGTGCCAACCGAACCCAAAAAGGTCTAATACAGGGACAATCTAAAAAAAGATGTTCTTGTGTTTCTAACAAAGAGACGCACGTCTCTCTAGAACACCATCTATCACGAAGTCACTTATGTTTATGCGTACTACCTACCGGTAATCTACCATAAGAACTCAACCAAACACTATCCCATAGAAAATCAGATAAGCGTTTATGTGAGAGCAGCATAAGAATCCTTTCTTGGGACTGCGGAGGACAAGCAGGAAAAATTAAGTTATCTGAAAAATCCGCTGAAACAATCGAACTATACACTTGCTTTCTAGACATTGTTTCCAAATGTGAAACTGTAAGTTTCCATTTCTACAAAAGATGAAACGCCACTGTACCATAACTAGGAAACCTGGGAAGCCTAGCAAAAGCAGAAGATTTGCCCTACTTCCATAATGGTAAACCCAACAAAAACCATAACCTAACACAAGGAAACCAAACCTTCATACCAGGTCAAAGCAAATGACTGAAACTGTAAGAAAGAAAAATACTCAGAAAAAAAGCCACTGGGTGGACCATACCAACCCCACCCTGCCGTATACCTCTATAAGTGAAACCCCTTTTAATAGGATTCAGTCTGCTCCCCCAAAAGGCTTGAAAAAATATACTATATAAGGGCGTGAAAAGAGACATCGGCGGAGGAAACACATAACTAATATATAAAAAAATCGGTAACAACAAAGTTTTAATAAGCAATACACGTTTCCTTTGGGCTGTTTGTTTACCCCTCCATCTCACTATTAGCGACTTAGCCGTATTTAACTTATGAAACCAATTTGCATACATCACATCGCCGTCACTAAATCCGATGCCCAAAATAGAAATCGGAACCTTAGAAATAAAAACACCAGCAATAGTACCAGAGTCCGGGACAGGAGAGGAACCAAAAGGGAAACCTCTACATTTCTCATAATTAATCTTAGAACCTGAAACCTTGGAAAACAAGTCCAACGCAGCACTAATAATAGGCCCTTCCGAAATCTCAGAAAGACAAACAACCAAGTCATCTGCGTATGCAAGAATTTTCATTGGCAAAACACTATCCACAAGACGGACCCCTGCCAGACCCTCATGAACACTAACCATATGAATAAATACATCAATGAAAAACACATATAACATCGGACTTAATGGACAGCCTTGCCGAACCCCTCTCTGTACAGCCACTGGAGTACCAAGCCATCCATTTACGTTTGGAATAAGATAAGCAGAGTGATATAATAACTGTATCCAATCTATAAAACCCTATGGTAACCCATAAGTGTGCAACACAGAGAATAGAAAAGCATGTGAAACACGATCAAACACTTTTTCCTGATGAAGACTAAGCAAATAACCTTTCAGGAAACCGGACTGCGAGGCAGAAAAAAGCTCAACTAGTAACAATAAATTATCATATTGTGTTCTACCCGGTATGGAACAAGATTGATTAGGGCTTATCACAGTATCCACTACCACCGTTAGTCTACACAATGAAATTTTGCTCAAGATTTTTAAGTCTGCATTCAACAAACTCAAAGTCCTCCATTTATGTAAATCAGTTTTCAAACCTTTTTTATTAAGCAAGGCAACCAATGCTTGATTCATCGATGGAGCCAACCGTGCCGATGTCAACATAAGGTTATACAACTTAGACAACAGCGGGACCAACTCTTTCTGAAAAGTCCGATAAAAGGTACGCCTAAGCCATCCGTACCTGGTGTAGAATCTACATTCAATGAAAAAATAGCTTCCCTTAATTCTGATTCTGAAATATCTCACAATAGCTGTTGGCCTTCCACAATACTCAAATGAGGAATTTGTAGCCTATCAAAGTCTATTAATCCACTCTGTACATCCTCATCCTTCTGATATAAATTACCTAAATAACATCCAACGACCTCAAGTAAAGCTGTAGGAGTCTTTACCAAGTTGCCGGAGTTATCAGTCAATTCGGTAATAACAACGTTTACCAACCCGTTCTTTACAATCTTGAAAGGGATCCAACGCTCCCTTGTGTAACTTCAAACCAAAACGGTGTTCATGGTCTAGAGACCTAGCCCTATCATATCTATAGTCCAACATCCGTTGTTTTACATTTCTAATTTGAGCACTATAATCCAACCCTTCAGTTTCAGTTAAAGAAATCAATTTCTGTAATTGTGCTCTGAGACTTAAATACTCTATATATTGTGCATTAATTCTAGAACGAGAATAATTCTGAAAAAGATTTCCAATCCTTTTAGAATCATCCACCAGGAAGCCACATCATCATAAAAATCGAGAACTGAAAGCTAGCATACAATTCTGACTTCAAGCTTGTTGAAGAGATTCATCAGTCAACAATGAGAATTCAGCCTCCACAAATTCTTTTTACATCGCGAGTACCATCCCACATTAAGGTTACGAGAGAGACTTGTGATCGGAAGAGATTCCCATACCGTAAATCAACTTGGGTTACTTGCAAAGAACGGAAAGGAAAATAAAATCAATCCTGGAGGATAACGTACTTTTAAAAAATGCCCTACCACCCATAGGATGGATACAGCGATACGCATCCTTAAGTTGAGAAGTATCCAAAATTTGTAGCAACTTTTGTGAGTCACAAAACAATTTAGGCGTCTTCATACCTCTATCAGCAACACTAAGCACACAGTTAAAGTCACCAGCCCAAACAATTAAACGTGAGTATACAAATAGGGATGAATGTCATTCAGAAGTGCAACATGAAGTGCTTTAGTCTGCGGAGCATAAATATTAATTAGGCAAAATCTTTCACCCCCAAAATTAAGATCAAGCAATAATGCACGACCTGGACAAATATTCACCAACCTGGAAACCTTCAATGCAGAATTTGTAAACAAAACCCCAACCCCTTCACACAGGGTTTCCCCATTTTATCAAAAGGACGGTCCTGCAGACCATAGGTTACGAGCATGCTGCACTTTTCAAAGAGTTTTCAACCTCGTATCCTGGAGACAAATAACATCGCTGTGTAATTGTTGCAAACAGGACAAAGTAGTGACCATCTTTTTATGACTCTTTATGCTATTAACATTGATTGAGGTAAATGTCAAAGAAGCCATAATAAAATAGAGATAAAGAGACATTAAATGAGAACTAGTACCCATACCAAGAAACTAGTAATCAGGGGACTTTAGAAACCCATCTACACTGAGAGCGTCTAGGAAGACCCTCAGCCTGCATCACGTCACCTTCATCCCCCTCAGAAAAATTGTCAGTAACCACAGAAGCTCTGGAAGAAAGATCTGAGTCATTACCATCAGAGTCTTCCTTAGAGCCCAAAACAGCAAAGCTGTTGCCACGTTTCCACGACTCAGAAGAAACACCACAGGTAGAGGCCTTGGGTACCTGTTGAGTCGGAACAGGCTTCCCCGATCTATGACTTTTTTTGTCGTAACCTTTTTAAAAGGTAGAGCTTGAGATGGAGGAGGAGGCATCTCCATCTCATCAAACTTTTCCTCCAAAGGAAGAGCAGACTGAGTGGGCAAGGAGACTATAGTGGAAACTGTTACCGAGGGAGGCTGAGACTTGGTATCCGGCAAATCCACTGGTACAGAAGCACAAAGCCCTGCATTTTCAACTGAATGAGAAGAAACACTAGGGATTGGCGACTGAGGGAGTGAATTTCCAGGAGAAGGGGGACGGGCGGAACACAGCCAGTTTGCTGAGCAACCACAATCAAATCCTCATGGAAGGACAATCATCCCTATTATATGGGATGCCCAAGGACATTTAGCATATCCATGTCCTGTCTGTTCACATAAATTGCATTTAAATAAATTTAGACACTTAGTAGCCAAATGCCCAAATTCAAAACAATGGGAACATCGAGGGGTATCACAGGCTGTATTGAGAAGAGTACGTGAACCACATTTAAACCATGACTTTGGCTGACCAACATAAAACAAACTTCCCCTATCCCTCCCCAAAAAGAAACTGTTGGGTAAATGCTGAGGGCCATTACTGGAGGCAAACAATGTAACCCTTAATTTCCAACCCGCGTTCCAAATCTGCTCACTATCCAAAATTGGTACTGGTTTATCCAGAACTTCACATCTCCTACGTAACCAAAAAAGAATGTCCTCGATGTGTACCCCCTCATTACGAAACAAAATGGTAATCACTTTTACAGATGGTTTAGTAAGGGGCACTGCAAAAAAAGGTATACAGAGAGGAGAGTTCTTAACAAACTGGAACATAGCCCAAAAACGCTCTAAACCTGAAGGAGTTTTGAAGCTAACATCATAATTAGAGTTTCCCAAATGAATCAGTGCATAGATATCAGCAGACAAAAATTTCATTGAACCTTTTAGCAAAACCTTAGCAATGTAGAGTCTATCAGGCAGATCTTCTAAGCCACCTTTATAAATCAACTGCACAGCATTCCTTGAGGGCAGTTCACCCTTATTAGAGAACAGGTCCGAAAGTTTAAATTGGGGGGGGTCCTCTATAGTCTGCTCAGGATCCGGAACCTTCGTCTCAGACGTTATACTTATAGTAGAGGAGAGATTAACCGGTGCAGAAACCAGAACAATAGGTACCACGGAAGGTGACTGTTGTACAGGTATTGAAACTGTGGCAGCATCATTTGAGGAACAAGAAGCAACAGAGGCATTAACAGGGGAATGATATCGCTGCACAGTAGCATCTGCTGGATCCGGCACCCAGCTACCATTGGGGTGTTGCAGCCATCCTGCAGCAGCTATGGCTGACTCAGGCGACCAACCCGAAGAATCAGTAGTAGCTATCATGGGTCTAGCACTCAGAACAGTTGGGGAATGCACAAGTCCAGAGGACAAAGGGGAGACAGGTGCAGCAGTAGGAGTCCCAAGGCCTTGTACATCATTTCCATTACCCACAAAATCTGTCCTGCCCCCCGCAGCCAAATCTGTTAAATCAGACCACAGTACATCACCCTGAAACACCACATTAGTCATACCCATTCGTTTTAACGAGAGCGGTGCAGCAGAAGGAACCAGACCTCGGGGATCCATCGCTCCCTCATTCCGACCTCCAAGTTCTGAAGCAGGAGCCGAAAAACAAGCAGGATTCAATTGAGGCTGCAGAGACAAACGGACTGCAGCCGAGGAGCAGAAAGGCCTAGCAGATCTGCAGAGCTAGCGTCACTAGATTGCGACCGAATGCAGGGAAGCCGAAGCGACCACACAAGAAGCCAAACGCAAAGCAGTAATTTCCTTTACCAGCTGCAGTTTACGACGAGTGCAGTGTTCAGCTTCTGAAAGTACTTCCTGAAGCAGGCATTCCTTGTGAGTAAGTACAGCATCAGATTCCAACTTAGTACCACATGAGTCCGGAGTGCCAGAAGTCTCAGATCGTACCTCCTCATTCAATTCGAAAAACTCCATTGGCAAAGAAGCGTCTTGAAGAACTGTAACCAAACTCTCAGCCTCTGATTCCACCAGAGCAGGGGAGGAGGCCCACTCCCCTGTCTCCACCACCTCCATACTCTCCGATGCTTGAGCAGGAGTGGCCATCTTGCGTCCGTCCACCAAAGGTTCCCCCTCCAAAGAGTAGGGGAATTTCCCAGGTGTCCTGGCCAAATTTCTCTCATTCACTAAAAATACCACCAACAGCTTAATCTGGTTCATGGTCAGTTGGCAATCATCTGTATCCCCCTCCCCCAGGTCATGCCTGAAAATAGGCAGGATTTGTCTAGTGCAGTTACCCGGTCAACAAAAACTAACCAAATAAATAAATAAATAAAAAAGGGTTGATGGTCAAATGGGGTTGAGCCTCTTTTTTTTGGCAAATGATTTTATTTTATTAATTAAATGCAAAAAAACCCATCGAATACATTTAAATATGTAACCATAACAGAACACCAAACCAAAAAATAAAAACCAAATGTAGAACAACAGTAACCCATCCAACACCCCCCTCCCCTAAAGATGAGGCAGCTTTCTTGATTCTGAGAAGAACAAAAAAAAAAGAAAAGGGAAGAAAGAAGATTCCCCGACATAAAACTTAGAACACGACCGTATGAGCCTTTATGATACTGGGGCCTAAAAAAAACCTACAATTTAAATGACCCCTAAAGGTTATACCCATGAACTGATTCCATAAGGAGAGGGGAAGACAACAGGAAGAAAGATTAAGAAAAAAAAAAACACCTAATTACCGAGTAGCCCCAGTCTAAAAAGGAGAGCATTAGTTGGTCCGCTGCTTTGCCACTCAGAGGTCTAATTTTAGAGCTGACCAGACTTCTCCCAGCAACTATAAAATTTATCTAAAGAACCAAAAAAAACGCTACTGATTTTTCAGCAGAAAGTGCCAACAAAATTCATCCCACCATTCTCTGGGGAAGGTTCCCAGGACCCTTGCCAATGTCTGAGAATGAGAAGCTTACAACAAAGAGACCAAAGCACTTTGCCACTTCAGAGACTTAGTGGGAATTCCGTCATATCTACCCAACAGACACCCGCTCTCTGCTAAAAAAAGCTGAGATCTTGCAACATGGAGAAATCCAATGTTTAACCAAGGCCCAAAATCTGGCAACCTTCGGACACGTCCAAAGTTTGTGGTAGGTCGAAGCTAGAGGGGAACCACAATCAGGACAGGCCGGCAAATAAGCTCAGTGGATCCGAGAAAGCTTGGCTGGGGAAAAGTAAATATCATGGAGAATATTAAATTGAAGATTCCTCAATCTGTCCTGCTTACTGTAAATATAAATATCCTCCCAGACTTTACCCCAAACTTCTGACGACCATCCTTTTACGACATTAGCCTCCCAATAGTGAGCCAAGGGGGATACGTTTTCTGTACTCTTTAATAGTAAAAGTCTATATAATTTAGAAATTGGCTTGCGAACCGGTATTTGGTCACCAAGCTTCTTCAAGTAAGTCCCAATTGAGTCAGGCCAAGGTCCCTTACCCAGAAATGTAGTAATACTTCTATGGACCTGATATAAGCAGAGCAGGTCATTCTGGTCCACGCCCATCTTTTCTGCCATGACACTGGGAGAACACAATGCATTACTTGATATAAAATCCCTTAGGTTTGAATTAAGACCCATATTACCTACAGGGTGCACAATAGGTTCTGCACCTACTGTTATGTTAGGATTCCTTAACATGGGTTGTGATAGATCCTTTCTAAAAGAAATATTCAATAAAGAGTAAATTTGATGGAAGGCCCTAATATCCCATCCCAGTGGAGTGTTTCTGAGTTTATAGGGACACTTAGACCAGGATATATATGGGAGAGCTTGCAAGTCTATTTTAAATTCCTTTATTATTTGTCGGTCTAGTTGGAGCCCTGAGGAGGGATCCAGAACAGAATCGCACCCTTGATCCACTGTAGGGATCTTAGCCCATGTATAGCTAAGTAATACAAGTAAAAATCTGGAGCTGCAATCCAGCCTCAGATTTCAACCTAGTTAATTTAGTGTAGGCTCAGCGAGGTGGTTTATTATGCCATAAAAAGTCAGAGCAAGCAGAAAATAAGGGCCTAAAGAAGGATTTGGGGAGGTAAATATTTAGATTAAGCAGAGGATAAAACAACCTTGGCAAAACCATCATTTTTATTACATTGGATCTGCCCCAGAATGACAACGGGAGTTTAGTCCATCTATCCAAATCTTCCTTAACCTGTTTTATTAACGGCTTAAAGTTGAGGATAGCGAGGGAGGCCAGGTCCTTCAAGATATGAATACCTAGGTATAGCAGCGAGGACTTCTGCCATTGGAGGTCCAAAGAGGTGCACCAATCTTTTTGAAGGATAGGGACAGTGAATAAAGTTTAGTTTTATTCATGTTAAGTTTGTATCCCCAGACGAGACTGAAGTTGGAAATGACCTGCAATGACTGTGGGAGAGATTTTTTAGAATTCCTAATATGTAGGAGCAGATCATCAGCAAACGCAGATAATTTATAATCCAGACCACCCAAACCAATATCTTGCACATGTTTATCCAACTTCAGGGCCCTAATCAGAGGTTCTAAATAGAGGTTGAATAAGAATGGGAAAGCGGGCATCACTTGCCTGGTACCCAAGAAGGGGAAAACATTTGATATAAGGTTGTTGCATTGAACTCTGGCTGAGGGACAAGTATATAACACTCGGATATACTCTATAAATTTCTTGGGGATAGTAAATTTTTCTAGGACTTTAAACATAAATCCCCAATCCACCCGATCGAAAGCTTTCAGCGTCTAAAGAAATGAAACAGCTTCTCTAAGTTCGGATCCTCAGACGCAGAGATTAAGTAAAAGTTTTCTAAAGTGAGTCGGCCAAGAGCGACCATCAACAAAACCGACTTGTTCTGGACTTAGGAGGCGAACCCAGATCTGTTTTAATCTGTTGGCCAAAATTTTTGCATAAATTTTATATCTATATTTAACAAAGAAATAGGCCTATAGTTACCCACTTCTTGAGGTTTATCCGGTTTGGGTAGGAAAATAATCCTAGCTTCAAAGAGTGAACATTCTTGAATACCTGATCTGCCAAAAGTTGTAGAGTTGCTGAAGTAAAGGAACTAATTGCTGTTTAAAGGTTTTATAGAACAAAGCCATGAACCTGTCAGGCCCAGGCGCCTTGTCTAACTTCAGCACGTCAATAGTTGCTGCAATCTCTTCAGCTGAGATTGGAACCTCTAGGTTTGGAAATACGTTGGCTGGGAGTTTTGGAAAGGGAATCTTCTCAAGAAAGCCATTCATAAGGGCTTCTTGGTTGGTATATGAAAGAGTGGAGGTATATAACTCTTTATAGTAATCATAAAATAGACTTAAAATACCCTCAGGGTCGGCAATCAAGGCATTCGTTTTGGGATGTCTGAGAATAGTAACCCACTTGGCTGCAGCGTGCTGTTTCAATTGCCATGCCAATAGTTTACCAGCTTTACTGCCCTGACCAATATAAGTTGCTTTAAGTCTTGCCGCCGCTCTGACCACTGACTCTCTGAGGGTATTTGCATATGCAGCTCTAAGTATAGCTAGTTCTTTTTCTTGTGAGGAAGACAAAGAATTAGATGCTCTGCTCTCCAGGTCCCTAATTTTTGAAGGCAGTCTGACAAAAGACTGTCCTTTTTTCTAGGACGAGGCAACACGGATGAGCTCCCCCTCCATGTTGCCTTAAGTGCTGCCCAGACCCTATCTGTTGCTGGAAGAGAATTCCAATTAGAAGATATAGTATTATTTAAGAAACCTGAAGCCCCACCAGCCCAGTATCAGTCAACAGGTTATTGTTTAAGGACCAAGAGTGAGATCTTGGGGGAAGGGTTGACCACTGACACTTCATGGTTATGGGCGAGTGGTCCGAAATTACTCGAGCCAGAATGTCGACCTCTGCTACACCAGATAACATTTATTGACTCACCAAAAAATAGTCCAACCTGGAGTAGCTCCTATGAACAGGAGAAAAAAAGGTAAATTCTTTGGCGAGTGGATTTAATAACCTCCAAGGGTCTACCAACCCCAGAGACAACAAAAATTCGTCCAGAGTTCTCTGAGTGCGGGAATTTTGAATTCCTTTTCTTGGAGAGCGGTCGAGCATGTTAGATTGGACTAAGTTCCAATCGCCCCCCAAAATTATAGGTAAGTTTAAAAAAGGGGACAAAACCATAGCTAATTTTGTGAAGAAAGAAGGTGTTTCTACATTAGGGCCATAAATTGAGCCAACCACCATCTTCAACCCATCCAATGTAGCCACCACTAAAATAAATCTACCTTCAGGATCTGAGATAATCTCAGAGAAACAAATGGTATCCCTTTGCCACAGAAATAGCCACCCCACCTTTCTAGACGAACAACCTGCCCCAAATACCTGGCCCACCCATTTCTTCTGAAGATAAACCAATTGGTCCGGATACATATCGTCTCCTGAAGGAACACGATCCCGGATTAAAAATTAAGCTAAATGGTTTAATATAATATATTTTTTCTATTGTCTCTTCCCCTTAATGTTCCAAGACATAAACATTAACTTACTGTTCATCGGGACAAAAAGCCAGGCCAACTGTATAATATTCTAGAAAGCTGCCTACATCTACCTCCACAAAATAATACAAAGGGTTAATAATAAAAATCCCCCAACTAGAGCCCATACCCCACCCCCAACCATCCTTGTCAAACCTGGCACATTGCCACCTCCATCCAATATGGCCCATGATGCATGCAAAAGTGGGCCACCCCCCCATAACAAAACATTTGTAGAATAATTGAATTGGTAAGCTGAAACTGTATATTTTAACTTGAGCCTAAGGAAGTATCAATCTTTAAGATAGACTAAGAAAAATACCCAAAATCAGTAACTATGTCTCCTCCAGTTATCTCCAAAAAAAAAAAAAGGGGGGGGGGAAGAGGGGAGAGGGGGAAAGGAGAAGGAGGAGAGAGGGGAACCCCAACCTATATATCTTACAGCTACTGAGGCCACTCATACTGCAGGATAAATCGGGATAAATGAAATACTTACTGATCAACCAAAAAAACATTTCTCATCAATATTACAACGTCCATAAATATGTGGCCTATTATGAAAACTTGGGTCCCCTCTGTTATAACACAAAAAAGGGTGGTCACCCTGAATGGACAATAGTTAATAAACCTATACATTATAAAATACGATGGATTTAAACCCCTATAATATTTACATAAGGATAATAAACAAGTAAAAAGAAAAAAAGATTTTTTTTTTAGAAAGGAGAAAGGGGAAAGTCTGCATTCCCTTTAGCCCATGAGAGCCCAAAACTATCAACAAAACTACCCGCTAATTGTAATCAAAGGCCTCATTTTGGCTACCACTATAATGGACTATAAAGCTGAACAAGGTAGCCACTCAGAAACAGCCTAAAGCTAGTAAAGGAGTCAGGTATTAGCTAAAAGATCCGGAAAGGAGATCTTCAAAAATTTCACAGCATCCTCGGGTAGTTCAAAACGCTTCTTGCCATCTTTAACCACAACTTCCAGCTTGGCCGGGTAGAGCATTCTATGTTTTATGCCCGCAGCCCAGAGCTTAGACGTAATCGGATGAAAGTTGGATCTTAGTTGGCGCATTTTCAACATCAGGTCAGGGACTAGTTTCAGCTTCTTGCCCTCCCACAATATAGCTGCAAGCTTCCTTGCCTTCTTAAGTATAAATTCACGATCGAGAAAGTTCAGTAACTTAAAAATCAGGGGCCTCGGGGGGTCAGTTGCTGAAGGTTTGGCCCAGAGAGCGATAGGGCCTTTCAATGATATATTCTGGGCCATTCGGGAGGATAAACAGTGAACTTCAAGAACTTTGGAGGAAATTAATTGCGTTGGTACCTTCATCGCCTCAGGAGACCCAGCAAAACTAAATTATTACGCCTGCTACTCCCTTCTAGGTCATCCAGACGATCTTCTATCTTATTAATGGATTTTTACAATCATTCAAAGCAGGCCATCACGATCCAGCTTTCTCTCCACTGAAGATTTTCTAGCCTCACATCAGTAACTCTTCTGGCAAGCTGGGTCAGCCTGGTTTAAATTCTGCTACTTACGTCTATGAGTTTGAAAAGAGCATCTTTGATCGTGGACAAGTCGGTAAATGCGGCTAGGTGTTAGGTTCCCCAAAAGCCAGCTGGAGAGCGCCATGGCGAAGTGCCATTCTAGCTCTTGCGTGTGATTCATCCATTACCGAGATATTTGGCAGCAGACCTCCGAACCGAAAGCAAACAAAAGCGCAGCCGACTCTATAAGATGCAGTCCAGGATCGCTACGGAACTCCTTTAGAGGTTAAATTCGGGCTTTTTACCGACGGGGAAATGAGAGCCCACTTTTGAGCAGCCGCTCCTACGCTAGCATCACGTGACTCCGGGGTTGAGTCTCTTTAAAAGACTTTGGAGAGTCTCACACCCTCCCTTAACCCCTAGGTGAAATCAAGACTAGCTGGACTGTTCAAGTTGTACTCAGTCCTGGTGTTGTGGCCAGACTAGCCAGTCAGGGGTTTACTATTTTGATCCAATCAGAGTCTGGCAGTTCACTGTGCCCATATTGATAATTAACTGTATGACTAGAAGCTGTGACACCTGTCTTATTCAAGAGGGATTACTTTATGTCATTTAAAAAAGTCTACAGAGGACTGAGGTGGAGTGGATCTTCAGACATTGATTATCAGCATAATCCCCATTTCCAGCCATAGACCAGAGGAGCCTCCGGGCATGGTGAAGGCAGCACCCTCAGATTATTAGGGAGATTCTTGTTTTCCCAGTTTAACAGTGCCTCATGGACAGGTGTCAAGAGCACATCCAACATCACAGGTGGCCACGTGATGTCAGCAAAGCAAAGCAAACTTTTTTTTATCATACAAGATTTTATTATTTTCAGTTTTTTGCAAGTAACATTACAGGATTGTTACATAGCATTAGAACAAAGGTTATAGATCATGTACAGTGGGTTTTCTACCTGCCATATGGGAGGGTTATGAGCCTAAGCAGAAGCTGATATACCATTACAATATGTAGAGACAAAGCTATATACCATATGAAAACAACGATATACATACTGTCAAGCAGTTAACGTATCGGTACATGCACTTCAAGAAAACTGATAAAGGGTCTGAAGCACCTCCCTTCCTCATTCAAGATGGAGGAGGAGTATAAGGGGGAGGATGAGGGGGAGGGAGAGGTGGAGGGGGATCCCTCCATTCATCAAGAGTACCAAGAGGAAGGAAGAAGGAAGGAAGAAATGGCCCTCCAGAGGCCTCTCCATCCTATAAGCAGGCCACCTAAGGCTTGTAGATCTGGGGTGTGATGGAACATGTCAGATAAACCCTCAAAAGGGGGAAGGGGATTGCCAGGCAGTGTAGGAGGCACAGAGCACAGGTGCGAGTGCAGATAGGCATCCCATTTCTTATAAAACCTGTGTAACTGGTCTTGGCTGGCTTAGGAGAGTCTTTCAAAACTAACCAGCTTAGCTAGCACTGAGCGCCATGTAATGACTGAGGGTGATTGGGGTTGCCTCCACTTCATCAGGATTGCCCATTTGGCCTCAAGTACAGCAGCCAAAACCCATCCCCTGTGAGGAGGTGGGAGAAGATCCAGAGATGATGGGTAACCTAGTAACAATAATGGATTTGTTTGGCTGAGTGTGCGGCCCACCACGCTGGAGCGATCCACAGATACTGAGAACCAAAAGGAGGTCAGCAGTGGGCACTGCCTGCCAAATTACATGTAATAAATGGGCAGGACTCTGGTGACATCTCCAACATTGCAAATGGCTGAAGAGCCCCATAGAGTGGAGAGCGGCTGGGGAAAGCAAAGCAAATGTTATTTAAAAAGCACCCATTCCCACGTGCTCTGAGCACTGCACAATATACAATACAGTACTGCAGCATTTACATACAAACCACAAGTTTAAAAGAAATAGCCACAAAGCAAACCAATAAAATCAGTATTAACACTGAGTCAAATATAAAAATAAAATAAATAAAATAATAGCTGACATAAAATACAGTAAAATACAAAAAAATTAAAAATAAAATAAAGATAACTAAATAGATAAAGCAACCAGTATGCTAAGATAAACCAAAAGTTGCTGTAAAAAGATGGAACTTCAGACCCCTTTTGAAGGCCTCCAATGAGGGGACCTCCCTCAGAGATCTGGGAAATGAGTTCCACAGGATCAGGCCAGCAACATCAAAGGCCCTCTCACCCAAAAATTTTAACTGAACCCTGGGAATACCAAGGAGGTTCACCTCAGAGGAACAGAAAAGGCAGGAGGTCTGGTGAGTAAACAAAAGGTCCTGCAGGTAGCTACAGCCCAGTCCATGTAGGTCTTTCCAGGTCAGCAAGCTGACCTTAAAGGAAATCCATCACCTCACTAGCAGCCAGTGCAGCTCATGTAGGACTGGAGTTATGTGACAGGACCCTGGGCTGGCTGCAGCATTCTGTACCAGCTGCAGGTGACATAGGGTCCCTCCATTTAGTCCAAGCACCCGAGCCTCCAACGTCAATTTGCTGTCCAGAATAGCACCTGAATTCTTCACCTTTCCTGAAGAGACTGGAGAAGAAGATCCAAGCACTAGTCTGGTCTCCTCTCCCTCCACCTCAGTTCCTGGACAGAGACCAGGCTCAATCAATAATGCTTTCCTCTTATCTGGATTAAGCTTCAGCCAGTTGCAGTCCATTCAGTCCTGAATCTCGTCTAGACAGGAATTCAGAACAGAGACTGCACCCTGTGTCCCTAGTGCAAATGACATATACAGTTGAATATCAGCTGCATAGCAGTAAAAACCCACCCTGTAATGTCTAATGATATCCCCCAGGGGTTGCATGCACACCACAAATAACATGGGTGAGAGGATCGAACCCTGGGGAACTCCATAGGACAGGAGCATCGAGCAGAAGGAATAGTTTCCCATCACCACCCTTTGTCTCCTACCTGTGTGAAAGGACTCAAACTAGTTGATGACAGTACTTGTGAGTCCACAGAGCTCCCTCAAGTGATCCAGCAACACCCCATGATCCATGATATCAAACTCTGTGGAGAGATTGAGAAGAATGAGAAGTGACCATTCGCCTCTGTTTCTCGCCCTGAGGAGATCATTCTGCACCCTGACTAGTGCCATCTCCATTCTGTGCCTGGACAAGCAACCAGACTAGAATAGAAACATAGACTTTGACAGCAGATAAGGACCACTTGGCCCATCTAGTCTGCCCATTTCCCTACCTACAGGATAGGCCGCAGATCCTAGTTAATCAACAGCCTATTTCTTCCTACCCCCCACAAGAATTGCCTTATGTCTGTTCCATGCATTCTTGAATTCTCCCACAGTTTTAGACCCCACGACCTCCTCAGGAAGGCTGTTCCATGCATCCACTACCCTGTCTGTGAAAAAATACTTCCTCACATTGCCCCTGAACCGCCCCTTCTATCTTTAAATTGTGTCCCCTTGTTCTTGCACGTCTCTTTTTCTGAAAGATGATACCCTCTTGGACTTTGTTGATTCCACTGAGGTACTTAAAAGTTTCTATCATGTCCCCCCTCTTCCTTCTTTCCTCAAGGGTATACATATTAAGCTCCTTAAGTCTCTCCTCGTATGGCTTCTCTTGCAGACCCTGCACCATTTTAGTTGCCCTCCTCTGGACTGCCTCTATCCTGTCTATGTCCTTGCGGAGATGGGGTCTCCAGAACTGGATGCAGTACTCCAGATGGGGTCTCACCAACTGTCTGTACAGAGGGATAATAACTTCCTGTTTTCTGCTGCTGATGCCTCTCCCTATGCATCCCAGTATACCCCCAGCCCTCCCTACTGCCTTCTCACATTGCTTGCTAACCTTAAGGTCATCTGATATGATTACCCCCAGGTCACTTTCCTTTTTTGTTGTTGTCACTACCTCCCCATTGTGTACTCTTTCCCTGGGTTCTTGTTTCCCAGGTGCATTATTTTGCACTTCTTTGCATTGAATCCTAGCTGCCATAGTTCTGACCATTTCTCCAACCTTGCCAAGTCCCTTCTCATCCTTTCCACGCCTTGTGTATCAACCCTGTTGCAGATCTTTGTGTCATCTGCAAAAGGCATACTTTTCCTTCCAGTCCCTCTGCAATGTCACTGATGAAGACATTAAAAGGACTGGACCCAATACTGAACCCTAGGTACCCACTAATAACCCCTCTTTCTTCAGAGTGGACTCCATTTACAATTACCTTCTGTGTCCTGTTGTGCAGCCAATGTTTTACCCAAGCTACCACCCTGGGACCCACTCCCAGGCTGGTTAATTTGACTATTAATCTTTTGTGTGGGACTGTGAAATTCCTTGCTAAAGTCTAGGTAGGCCATGTCCACATCCCCTCCCTGGTCTACTACTTTGGTCACCCAGTCAAAGAACTCTATTAGATTCGTCTGACATGACCTTCCTGCTGTGAACCCATGCTGCCTTGGGTCCTGTGCCCACTGGCCTCTAGGTACTCAGCTATTCTTTCCTTCAGAAGTGACTCCATCACTTTCCCTACCACAGAGGTCAGACTGACAGGTCTGTAGTTTCCTGCCTCTGTCTTGGTCCCACTTTGTGAAGGGAATCACATCCGCCTTCCTCCAGTCCTCGGTACCACACCATCCTCCCATGATTTATTAAAAAGAGTAGCCAGTGGTTTCACTAGTTCCTCCCTTAATTCTTTTAGAATTCTGGGGTGAATTCCATCAGGACCCATTGCTTTGTCCACCTGCAGTTTTAGGAGTTCTTGCAGAACCCTTTTTTCTGTGAAAGGACTGGAATCGACCCCCCTATCAAGAACGCTTCTGTTAATTGGATTAGGTACTTTCTCCTCCTCTTTTGTGAATACTGAGCAGAAATATTTGTTCAGTATCCATGCTTTTTCACTGTCCCCCTCTGCCCACCCACCGTTCATTCTATTCAGCCTCACTATCCCCCCTTTGTCTTTCTACGCTCGCTGATGTACCTATAAAAGGTTTTATCCCCCTTCTTAACTGAGTTGGCTATCTTTTCCTCAGTTTGGGCCTTTGTTATTCTGACTTAACTCCCTGCTTCCTTCTGCCTTAACTGGTACAGCTCTCTGTCCTGCTCCTTCTGTGTTTCCTTATACTTCCGGAATGCTATTTTTTTCTTCCTGACTTTCACAGCCACTTCTTTTGAGAACCATAGTGGCTTTTTATTTCATTTTGATTTGTTTATTTGCTTCACACAAAGGCTTGTTGCCTCTGTGATGGCAGTTTTGATGATTCCCCATTGTTGCTCCACACCTCCTTCTAGCCTGTTTTCTAGTGCTTTTCTGAGGCACTCTCCCATTTGCCAAAGTCAGCCCTCACAAGTCCAGTACCCTCACTTTTGTATGGCTTGACTCTGTAGCTGAGTTTAACATGAACCACACTGTTTGATGGTCACTTGTTCCCAGATGGCAACCCACTTCTAGATCTGAGATCCTCTCACTACCCACATTTGAGAGTATGAGGTCTAAGATTGCTCCCTCACGAGTGGGTTCCGAAACTAGCTGTCTGAGGCCTGCCACCTGTAGGGCATCAAGAATGGCCCTGCTCTTGGATGTGGCTGCAGCAAATGTGCTCCAGTTAACATCTGGCATATTCAGGTCTCCCATCAACAGTATCTCCCCTTTCTCTGCCATTCTAAGAATGCCTTCTATCATATCCTTGTCCATTCCCTCCCCCTGACATGGGGGTCTGTACACAACCCCTGTGAGGATTGTGGTGCCCTTTCCAGTCTCCAAGGTAACCCACAGTGCCTCCTCTCCTCCCTGTTTACTCTTTTGTTCAGTTGCTTTTATCCCTTCCTTTACATAGAGAGTTACTCCTCCACCTCTTCTCCCCTGCCTGTCTCTCCTGTAGGTTATGTACCCTGGTATGTTAACTTCCAGTCATGGTTCTCTGTGTATCATGTTTCTGTGACTGCTACGATATCCAGGCATCCCTCTTCCATCAAGGCCACCAGCTCAGGGAGCTTGTTGCCCAGACTATGGGCATTGGTACTCATTACCCTCCATTTCCTGATGGCCTTAATCCTTTTTGCCCCATCCCTGTCCTTCTTGCCTTTGTCACTTTCTCCATTTACCCCTGCCTCTCCTTACTTCGACACCTCTATGTTGGTGTTTGCCACACTTACTACCGTGATATTTTGGGGACTAGGATTTCCTGCTCTTTCAAGTGCCTCCCCCCTTGGCTAGTTTAAATGCTTGCCAATGAAGCATTTAAACCTATCACCTAGGATCCTGGTTCCCCTCCTGGACAGATGCAGCCCATCATGCCAGTATAGGCTTGCATCACTCAAAGGTGGACCCCCAGTCCCCAATGAAGCCAAATCCCTGAGCTCCACACCAGTTTTTCAACCACTGATTGAATCCCATGGTGCAGAACACCCTAGCCTCTCCTATGCCATAGATGGGAAGCACCTCCGAGAAGGTTACCGTGCATGCTACTTGTCTAAGGCCCCTTCCCAATTCCACAAACTCTTCCTGCACTTCTCTAATCCCTTTCTTAGCCAGGTCATTTGTCCCTAGGTGGACAATGACATCCAGTCCCTCCCTGTGCAGCTGCTCCGCAATCCTGAGGATTCGCCTCCCTGTCCCTCCAAGCCATGGCGCCAGGCAGGCACCTTACTTCCCTCTCCCCTTCCTCCCCCAGTTCTACCTTCCTAACAATGGAATCCCCCACCAGGAGTTGTTTCCTTCCCCTGCGGGGTCCCCTGCCACCTTCCTGTGGGTCTCCTTTGTGGAGGTTCTCAGCATCCTCCTTGGTCTCCACTGCAGGTACCTCCATAGAGGAACCACACTTTGCCAGAATGGCATAGGAATTGTGCTTCATAGATATCAAATGCTTCATAGATATCAAAGGCAGTAAGATGTGTCTCAAGCTGAACAGACACTACTTTCTCAATAATTTTTTTCCCAAAAAGGGGAGGTTAAAAACACATCTATAATTTGTGAGACAATCCAAGCCCAAAAGGGTTTTCACCAATGTCTCTATAGGAGCACTGAGGAAATCCCCCTTTGACAGCGAGCACTAGATTATCTCAGCAAACACTGGACCTAGGGACTCCACACATCCCATTAAGAGATGTGCCAGGCTTGGGTCCAGTTCAGTCCCAAGGACTTCCCATTTTTTTTGGCCACCCCACTCCATCCCCGCACTCACTAGCATGATGATGAGATGCTAGGGAGAGCATGGGGGAGCACCCCATTATAGTCAATGAGTGGCAATTTTCAGATCAGATTTTATTATTATAATGGCTACTTGGAAATGAAACATGGGCACTGGTCAACTAACAAGGCCCTTGTTAGTTGACTGGTGCCCGTGTTTCATTACTAAGTGGCCATTATAATAATAAAAACTGATCTGAAAACTGCTGCCAATTGACTATAATGGGGCTCGCCCCTGCACTCTCCCTAGCATCTCATCATCACATTAGTGAGTGTGGGGGCAGAGCATGGGTAGCACTTACAACAGTGAAATTCTCCGGACCCGATTTCATTAAATTTATGAGGGTTACTGTTTTTTTAATGCCTGGATTATTTGGTGACATTTTCAAACTAACAGCGTGCCGTGGAGGTAAGTCACCTAAATGTTGGGTGCAGGGGCTGAGACTGGTAGGGCTATTTAATGTACCTCTATGGTCTGTCCTGGTGGCGCTGCAGTCCTATATCAATTGGTGGTAATGGTTTCCTTCCTGGTACGCAAAGGGTACTCCCTCCATAGTACCATTCCTGAGCATTCCAAAATTCATTGACCCTGTGCACCACATAACTCTTCCTTTTGTGTTAATGGATGTTATGATTTGCTAGGCAGCAAACCCTTGCACAAGTTACTTATACTATTTTTTGTGATCATGGGATCTCTGTGCCTTGAGTAGTGGGTGATGAGGGCACTGTGAAGACACTGTGTACAGCACATCTTAGTCTTGCACACCAGCAGTATTATTAACAGTGCCTTCCTTACCCCTTTGCCTGTGCTGTTACAATGAGCTGTGCAATAGCACAAGTAAAGAGTGACTTTCCCCTCTGTGTTTTTATAAAAGGGGTGGAACACATGGGTTATGTAAAAAACGTGATGACTTACATCAATGTGGACTCCCACTGTTGTGAGAGATGGTGGACATACTGTAGCTCCACTCTGGGTGGACATTCCAACCCTACTGTGACCATTCTGGCACCCAGGGTGGATATTCTGCCCCTCTGGGAGAGCACTGTTGCCCTAGGGTAGGCATTCTGGTACCCCAAGAGCAGTGTGCCAAATTAGAGTGAAAGTGCAGGTGAAATATGAGCCAACAATGCAAGAGAAAATAAACAGGAAATAAATAAGCATTTGTCAATGCTGAACATTTGATACTTGTTAGTTCTTTTATTTTATTTTGACCCCAACTTTTGAAGATACTTGTTTTAGGATTTGCCTTATAGACATGACATGTACCATTTATATTATATTGGCTGAAATGTCGTATCACACCAGAGGTACAAAAACACATCTTGTCCAGGATTTTTAAAAATGACACGTTACGTTTATGTGTGGCGTGGAAAATGGCTATGTTGAAACTTCAGAGTCAAAATATTGAAAATAGCAAAGTTATAAGTGAACGCAAAAACAGTGTAATGTTCAGTCATAACCTGGACATTTTACCATATTTGTACACCAAATTTTCAACACAGCCTTCTTATTACCCCACCTAATGAATCCAGCAGGTGAAAAGTTTCAAATCCTTGCTAAAATGTCATTTAGCACCACCAAAATGTCATTCCACACCACAGGTATGAAAACACATTTTGGCCAGGATTTGAAAAATGACAGCTGTCACATTCATGCAGTGTGGTGAAGAAATGGTGAAGTTTGAAAATTTGGGGTCAAAATATTGAAAATTACCAAACTTATGAGCCTGCATTCACAAATTCCAACATAGGCTCATAACTTTTTTTTATATATATATTTTTACCACAGATTTTTAACATAGCCTTCTTATGACCCCATCTCATGAACAACGGCAAAGAAAATTTTCAACTCCTACCCGAAAGATGATTTTGTGCAGTGACCATTAAATCACTTTTGAGACTGATTTTCCTAATGTCACTGCCCTTGTTCATGAGGTGGGGTCCCAAAAAAGGCATGTTGAAAATTTGGGGCAAAAATATTAAAACACGGCCAAGTTATTCCAATAAGTTCAAAACCCCACTGAAATACATTGAACCACATACCTGTTTTCCTCAGTTTGCGGTCCGGCTTTGAAGAGTGAATCCAATCCAATCCAATAAGCTCTATTTATAAAAGGCTCTATTCCAAAGATCATATCACCCTAACAATAAAATACATAAGTACTCAGATAAAAGCATCAATCATGACAGTACAGTATATTCCTTTAAATATTATCACAGAAGGCCAGCCCAAACAAATATGATTTTAATGTGATCTTGAAGCTCTCCTTTGTCAGGCACTCTCATATCCAATGAGGTAGAGAATTCTACAGGGTAGGGGCCACAAACATAAATGCCCGCAACACAGATGTCTTCAACTGGACCCTGGGAATCTCTAGCAATCCCTCATCGGTGGAGAGTAGTGATCGGAGGGGGCAATAAGGATGCAGAAGCTCTTGTAGGAAACTCAGAACCTGTCCTTGTAGGGCATCATAGGTCAACAAATCGACCTTGAAGGTGATCTGCCACTGAACTGGCAGCCAGTGCAGTTTGCATAACACAGGTGTAATATGATGGACCGAGATAGCCCAGACAACAACCTGCCACTGCATTCTGCACCAGCTGCAGGTGACGGATATCAACCTCTGGAAGCCCTAAGTACAGGGAGTTGCAGTAGTCAAGGAGGGAGGTCACAAAGGCGTGGATCAATGTTGGAAGGTCACCAGATGGAACAACATTCTTAATCTGGGTAATATTCCTCAGATAGTAAAAAGAGAACTTGACAATGGCAGACACTTGTGAATGAAGCATTAGCTCATCGTCAAATATTATACCCAGATTCCACACCCATTCAGAGGTCAGCAGTTGACTTCCCCCCGAGCCAAAGCCTGGAGGGACAGCCAGCCACCAGCCTCTCTGTCCTGCGACCCAGATACACCACCAACACCTTGGTCTTGTCAGGATTCAACTTCAGCAAGCTGGCTTTCATCCAGTCCTGTATCTCAGAGAGGCAGTTATTAAACACCGAGACCGCACTATCTTGATCAGGCACAAAGGACAGATAGAGATGGGTGTCATCTGCATAGCAGTGAAACCCCAGCCCATATCTCCTTACAGTGTCCCCCAGCAGCAGCAGCATGTACACCACAAACAACATGGGGGATAGCTCAGAAATCTGTAGTACCCCATATGGCAGACAGAATGAATCGGAGGAATGAATCCCCAACACCACACTCTGGTATCTGCCAGTGAGGAAAGAGTGGAACCACCTGAGGACTGTTCCAGACAGGCCACAGATGAACCACAGATGCTCGAGCAACATGACATGATCCACGGTGTCAAAAGCTGCCGAGAGATCAAGAAGGACCAAGACTGAACAACCCTTCTGATCTCTCGCAACCAGGAGGTAATTAAGCACCCGAACAAGGGCAGACTCAGTGCTATGCCTCTTCCAAAATCCAAACTGGAGAGAATCATAGATATCACGGATGGTAAAATGATTCTCCAGTTGCAGCACAACCACCTTCTCAATGACCTTCCCCACAAAGGGGTGGGGTGTTCCAGACTGGTTTGCAGTTAGCAGGGCAGTCCAGGTTGAGAGAAGTTTTCTTAAGGAGGGGTGTCACCACCGCCTCCTTCAGGAAGTCCAGAAAGTCACCAGACTCTAATGAGCTCCAGACTATCTCTGCTAGGACCGGGCTAATGACATCAACCCACCCCATTAAGAGGCGCGTTAGGCCTGGGTCCAAACTACATCAGATTGGCCGCATACTCTGGACAATCTGCATGACATCCACAATCTCTAGCCAGTCAAAGTCCATCCAACTACACCGAGGAGTAGCAACCTCATACCAACCACCGCTACCTACCATAGAGTGAACTGATTGGATCTAGGACCTGATGTTGGCAACCTTATCAGCAAAGAAGCGAGCAAACTCCTCACACTTTTCTTGTGAAAACACTCTTCAAACTTGCAGACAGGCTGGATTGCACAGTCTGACCACAGTTCAAAAGAGCTGAGCTGGGCCAGTCCGGTGGTGCAGAAGGTTGAGGTGCTGGTGCCTTACCTAGTGTCATGCCGGAGACCCGGGTTCAGGAAACACCCATGACTGGGGTGACGGCGCGGGGGGGAGGGTTGGAATGGGATCGAGCTATGGCTCTCTCTTCCATCGGGGTTGATGCCCGCTCTGCTGTAGTCCCGCTCCCATGGAGTTGAGGTCCGGTGGGTAATGCAGGAGGACAGGAGCAGCGATGCAAGTTTGGGGAAGGGTGGAAGGAGCCACTGGATCCTGGTAGGTGCGTTCACATTCACGCACATACACGCATGTGTATGCCATGGCCCGGGGGGGGAAGGGGAGTAAACAGAAAAAAAAGCCAAAAAGTATATATGGCAAAAACGAACTGAGCTGGTCAATTCTGAGCTGCAGCAATCTCCCTGGACAGGAACTTTGCCTTTTTAAAAGAGATTGCTGATTGATAGTCCCTGTAATGTTCCATCAATCTAAGTCTGTCGACATGAAGGTGTGATTTTTGCCAGCGCCGCTCCAACCTTCGTCCTGTTCGCCTCAGCTCCCACAAGGTCCCATTAAACCAAGGGGATCAAGGGCAAAGGGTGAGAGGATGAACCAGGACAGGAGCTATAACATCCAGAACCCCCGCCACAGCCCTGTTATAAGCCTGTAGCAGGTTCTCTGGACCTTCTCTTGCACCTGGTAGTCCTTAAAGGTCCAGCTCCACCAATAGGCCATCTGAAGTCACACCCCTCAAAGGACAGTACCGGACCACCTCCACAGGAGCAGGCCTATAGGGGGGAGCCTGGAAATCAAATCTTATAGTGTGGTGGTCCGATCATCCCACTAGTTCCACCACCAAGTAGGAGGTCTTCATCCCTAGGAAGAAGACCAGATCCAGACAGTAGCCGTGATTATGGGTGGAAGAGGCAACTGCCTGTGTGAAGTCCAACAAATTCATAAGTTGGAGGAAGTCCTGACCAAACTGTGAGAGTTCATCATTGATCCAGGCATTGAAGTCACCCAGCACCATCAATATGGGAGACTCCAACACCATGTTGACAACGAAGTCCGCAACTTCCTGCAGGAACTTCTTCTCACCACCTGGTGTATGGTAGACAAGAATGATCCTGCACCCCACACCTGCAACCACCATACACTCAAAGGACCCAGTCTCCTCAACTGACACAGCTACAAGGCCCAATTCCGATCTAAAACAAATTGCTGCCTTCCACTGCCCCTGCAATCCAACCTCGAGTGGTGTATCACCGAGAACCCAGCTGGAATCGTTGCCTCTAATATGAGGCCAGCATTTTCATCCAGCCAGGTCTCAGTGAGGCAAGCCAGGTCCATGACCCAGCAAGACTGGCAATAATAGCCATCTTGTTTTTAATGAACCTGGCATTGCACAACACTGCTTGAGTCAGATGAGATACTGATGCTGGCCAAGCTACCAACCAGCTAACAACAGAACCCTTTGGTATGGGTACCATGCAAGGCGAACCTCGTTCTGGGACTCATTTCACCCCAGGGCATCTCCTGGTCTTCACTATCCCAATCCGGTCACCCAGCCCCCCCAGGTCCAGGTCCCCCCTCTGCCTTCTATCCACTATCCCCAGAGTCCTGCAGTGACCATAAACTGCTGCGGGCAATGGAGGATAGCTAAAGGGGCAGAGGTCCCAGAGCTCGGAAGGGGAATAGCGCCTGACAGGGAGAGTAGCCTGCAAACACAGCTGACAAAGCCAGAATTCCAGCCACCAATTATCCCAAAATAAAACTCACACACACCCAAAACAATATACAACTAAACTATGAATAAAACCCCAACACCACCCCAAATCAGATTAACAACTAAAACATACATAAAACACCAACACCACCCCAATCCCAACTAAAAATAACCCCTCAGACTAAAACTAACAATAAAAATTCCTCTCAGTTCAGGAAGAATGCAAAGAATATATGCGAAGAACCAGGTTCAGTTAATAGTCCCGCTGCTAATCTGCTTCACTGAGGCTCTCACACCCAGGAAGCACATTTTTAAATGTCCAGCAGAAAACATCAGTCTCTCACTCTGGCAATTCTCCAGTCTATAAAATTTATGTACAAACAACTTGTAAGGAGGTCCTCTCACCACCTCCAACCAACGGACTAAGAGGCAGAAGTGGAACAGTCAATCCACCACCAATCAGGAACAGATCTTTATCCACAGTCCGTAAAAGAGGAACACATCCAGGGGAGCAGTTCATCCACAATAGCACACCAACTGATGACCATAGCAGGGAAGAGCAACCTCCCCTTGAGAACCGGGGCCCCCAAAGGGAGACCTACCAGCCACCGACTGGGGGACACTCTAGGGAACCAAGGTCCTAACACCTTCTAGCCATAGTCCCCGGTGCCCTATCAGGGAGGCAACCCGGTCCACGCCCAGCCACCAGGTTAGCTTCACATGTCAAACCGCATCCAAGACCTTAGCAGTCAGTGTACAAATTCATTGATGATTAAAATGGCTCCAATAAAAACCCACAAATAAGTGGAGAAGCTGAAACAGTCCCCAGGTGGCTAGGGACTGGGGCCTGATTTCCCCAGTCATTCTCCAACAGCCACACGGCACAAACCCCTTAGCTACAGAACCCCTGCCCTACAGCAGAAGGCTCCCAGAGCATGAGCTCCAGTCACCTGAGGCCACAAACAGCCCCCCACCCACACTGAAGGGCCCAGTGGCCAAAGTCTGAACCCTCCATACAAACAAAATGCCCAAGTTCCCAACCAGCTTGTACTCTGGGAAAAGCAAGGCAGTGGCAAACTGCCAGCACTCACAACATCCAGCGATCTTCTTCCGTTGTTTCTTATAAGGTTCTTCTTTGGTCCTCACTCCTTGATATGGAATCCCTCCCGGCCAGCAAGCTCCTTGAAAAGTGGTGGTAACGGGGTAGCATGATGAAGTGGGCTACAAAAAGACCATCTGCTCCAACAACTGCTCTCAAAGAAACTGCTGGCAAAAGTAGACCTGCCACAAGCAACAGCCACACACAAGCACTCACTGCATCAAATGAGCGCTTCCAAGGAAGGAAAGAAATGTGCATGTTAAAAATTCAGTGGACTACCTAAAAAGCTGCCGCAAAGTTAGCAAAACCATTTGGTCTCAGTCCAGACCAAAAACACAGCCTGCCACACTGCGAAATGACTGAATACCAGAGAGGGCAAAGAAAGCAGCCTGAAAAAGTGCTACACAAAAATGCGCTATGTACCCTAAGCTACCTCAATTCTTTGACCCTTACTGAGCTATTAGCTTAAAATAAAAATAAGACTAAAACTATAAAAAATACAAAAACAACAATGCAAGTAGAAAATTTAAAACAACTCAGAGCTACAGTAATGTTCTGGCTGGCTCACAGCAGCCGCCATCTTAATTCACAGTTTAAAACCATGTCTATTGCAGATCGCTACCATGCAGCCCCACTATGTGTCTGTGGTCCAGATAGGATTATGTTGTTGGATCTCTGGTGGGTAATTAAGGGCTTGGGCGAGTGAGGGGATGGGGTGGAGTGGGAGGGTCGGAGGGGAGTAACTGCACAATAGACATCAGTGGATGTTTTTCTCTTTTACAGGGTTAAAAAAAAATGAGGGACAGATTTCTTTATTTCAAATACATTCCAACACTCGGATTGGGCACCCCAGTGTCAGGTTTGTTAGGAAACAGGGGCAAGTGACCTGGTGGGCAAGATGGTCAAGAGAAGCGGTACCGGGGTGAGCACCCTGGACCGCTTGTATTTAAAATATGTATCTATATATAAATCTATATGTATAGTTATAAGGATGGGAATGGTGGGCAGGCAGGTGAGTGACCTGAAAGGGACAGGGAGCAAGAAGCGACAAGGGGATAGGCATCCCACACCACTTACATTTGCTTATTTTACTAAAGTAGGGTTACCACTTTTAATAAGTGCAAATCTGGACATTTCATGCTGAAACTGATTTTTCACTGGGCAATACATAACTTTGACCAGTTCAACAGACTTTTTCTCTAGATAACCATAGCTAAAACAAAGTGTTTTAGTTGATAACTTGTCCACATTGTTTCTTGTCATTTGGAGGCATTTATTTAATGTACTTTAGTTTTGTACAACTTCTTAAGACAGGTGCTTTTCTAAATCGGAACATTTAGCATTTTTCCTGTTTATTAGCAGGACAAGGCCCTCCCAAACCAGGACTGTCCTTACAAAATCAGGACAGGTGGAAACCCTATACTAAAAAAAAAAACCAGTCCCAGGTGGGTTCCCTTCTCTGTTCCATCAACATCTACATAGCTTGGGGGCTGGGGAATGTGAAAGATCTAACAAAAAGTCTAGACACCTGTCACACCATAATCCACATTCTTGAATATATCTTTTAGTCACAAAAGTATCTAGTAAAAGAGCCCCCATAAAGAAGCCCGACATTTCACCCATCATGGGCTTCTTCAGGGATGAGAATTTACATGTAAACATGTAGGGTTCGATCTTCATATGAGTTAGAATGCCACAAGCCATGGGTGTGCTGAACATGGGGCTTGCAGCATTCCCTGGCCGGCAATTAGAATTCTCGATCCCATGCACTACATGCCACCAGTTATACCAGCTTTTGCTGGTCTAACTGTGTGGACCTTTTTACACCAAATATTTGGTACATGTCGCCATAAAGGAGGTACATTGTTGCAAATGCACCTGACCTATGTGAATTAGGCGCATGGTGCAGCAATGTGTTCGGGGCAGTGCATGGTTTCATGCAGGACTTGTGCAAGCCCTGCATCAGCCTTTGTGAATCAAGCCCATAATGTCAGAATATTAAAATACAGATAGTCCAAATGTGTTTACAGGTTCTTTTACTTTCTACAACACAGGAGGTGTCTAAACCACCCTGAAAGTTAAACATGTATGATTATAAAAGGTCTATAATGGAAATACTTGCATTTTCTGAGAATGTGGAACAGTGAATTGCCCTAGTCAACAATGTGGAACACAACACAACATCACCATTGTTCATGTTTTTGTGAAGATTAATTTCCCAAATCAATAACACACCAGTCTATACTTGCTCATCAACAAAATTGTCACCTTGAGTGAATATTAGATGGTGTGTACAATGATGCATACCTCTGCTCTCCAATACTTCAGTTTTCATAGGTCCTGAATGAGACTTCATAAACACTAAAATACCAAAAGGAAATAATAACCAGATCTAAACAACTGAATATCACAGATTCAAATAAATGCCTCCACACTGTATTTCAGTACTGAACTATCTTAAAAAATGTTCACACGCTCGGGAGGCATATACTTAGGTTAAACATTTTGAAATTAAAATTATCAGAAACTATGTGTAAACCCAGAATCTAAATTTGTAAAATTAATGAAATTAGTATGTCTCAAAGAGATAGTGTATAACCTTAGTGTGTTCATTGTATTTAAATTTGTTATATGTATATTTGAAATACATAATTATGTTTAAAACCTGTAGATGCCATTACATACCTTATCAGGAGAATTCATTTCAGTTATATTACATAAGTTTGGATGATCTCCTTGAATAAAATAAAAATACCCCATAATCATCCAAGCATATTCTTAATGATAGAGTACCTCCACCTTCAGGGCAACTCACCGTAAAAAAGGCAGCACTCTATTTGTGGCAGCTAACAGAATGAACTGTGCTGTCTGATCATTCTGTCTCTGTTTAAACAGCATGGTTCAGAAACACTGGAACCGCTGCCCCCCAATCATATAGCACCAGAGACTGACATACCGCTGACATCAGTGTATCCAGGTACTGTTGAAAAGAGGCAGCTAGTAGCTGCCAAGCAACTATCAACCACAACCCAGAAGATATCTGATTTTGTGGTATCACTTACAAGCTATTAAGTGATTTAACATTACACTTCCACCTAAAGTGCGATACTTTGTTAAGTGGTACAGGTTAAAGACAGAGTTTCATTTAAGAAGCTGATCTCCACAGAAACACAATCTGGCTCACGTATTTCAAAATCTTGCCCAGTCCTGGTGCTCAGTTTAACAAGCAGGTGTAAATAATCATTACAAGGAATCTTAAAATTATCATGCAAAAGGACTCCTTCCCACAATTGTAGCCTTTTACAGTTCAAATATTATATACACAGATATATTGGAATGACTGTAATCCAGAAGGTGGCAAAACAGTGCTCCTCATTTTTTCCTAGCAACCACCACAAAACTATGGCAGCAGAAAGCCCAACTTTTTTTTTTATTTAGAAAACTTTATTGATTTTAACAAATATAAACATACTCAATTACAACTAGTAGGAAGCATCAAGACCAAAACCATGACCCACTCCTGCTCCCCCTCATTCTCCCCCTCGTCCACCCTCCCCTCCCTCCGGTGTGTGCACCTTCGATAGGGTAAATCAAAGAGACCATGGACCAAGGCATAATTATAGGAACAAGGGGAGGACAGAATGCACCAAAGTGGTTAATTCAGGTAAAGGGCATGTAATCTGCCCCATTTATGGTTGAAAAGAGGAAGCCTGTTTCGAGTTCTGGCAGTCAGACTTTCTGTCCAAAGACAATAAGAGAGCTCATGTAGCCATTCTTTATGGGGTATGAGAGATTGATCTATCCAGTATTTGAGGACTAATTTTTTGGCAGCCATGGAAATAAGTGAGATGTGATATCTTCTCTTCTTAACCCGGATTTTGGAGTAGTCTCATATGATGCATATTTCGGGGGTGAAAAGCCCTTCCAAGCCTAGAAGGGGGTCAATATAAGATTTGATAGTGTCCCTTAGAGGCAAGGTTTTTTTGCAGGTCCAAAAGACAGGCAAAAGTGACCCCTCCTCTTTAGCACATCTTGAGCAGGTTGGGGTGGAAGGCACTCTATCTTGGCCAGCTTAGCAGGGGTATAATACATATTGTTTAAGATCTGATATTAAGTGAGCCTCAGCTGACCTGAGTGTTATAAAGATATGGGTCTTTCCAGATTTTCTCCCAATTGAATGTATTATCTGGTAAAAGACAGTCCCAAATCTTGGAACCCTTTGAAGGAGTAGGATACTGCATGGAGAGCAGCACATTATATAGTAAAGCAACTTCATGGGGCCGATTTGCTAGGTCTTGTATCTGACTGAGCAAGCCCTCCAAATTGGATGCCCTCAGAGCAGGACCAAAAAGTTGCATTAAAAGATGTCCCAACTGAAAGACCCTGAAAGTGTGAGAGGGAGGGATATGAAACTTCACAAGGATCTTGGGAGTAGTAGGTAGGGAGTCTAAGGAATAGAGGTCTAGGACCCTGGTCCCTTGTAGTTGGGGAAGCCAGCCATTAGAGAGAGTGATGTTGCCTATCTTCAGGGAGGGATTGGCTAATACAGGTTGTGTGAAGTCTTCAGTGGGGGGACTTGTGAAGGAAAGTACAAAGCTGAGAGAAGATTTTAACTGAGGTGCCTATCACCGAATCCTGGATCTTAGTAGGTAGTGATTTCTAGGGAACAAAAAGGGCTACTACAGGGGAAACATTAGAGGAAAGGAACAAGTCAACTTCAATCTGCAACCAGAGTGGGATGTATTCCTCTTTGGAATTGGCTGAGTGTAGAGAAAGCCATTTCCCACATTTCTGGAGATGGTTGGCCCAGTGGTAAAACAAGAAATTGGGGAGTCGAAGACCACCGTCCTCTTTGGCAGGTGTTAGTTTAGCATATGAGCATCTGGGAGAGTTATCTAACCAGATGAAGTTGGCGATGATAGAGTGAATATGCTGAAAGAAGGTAAGAGGGAGCCATATGTTTAACATATTGAGAGGATAAAAGAGCATGGGCAAATTGTTAATTTTGACAATATTGATCCTACCCCACAGTGAGCTAGGAAGGGAGTTCCATCATAATAAATCCTGTTGGATTGCCAAAATGAGGTCCTCAAGATTAAGTTTTCTTGTGATAGAGGTATCAGTAGCTAAGAATATGCCCAGATATTTGAGGGAGTTAGAGGACCAGTGCATGCCAAACTGGGTAAAGTCAGTACACTAGGTGAGATGGTTTAGGGGGAAAATTTCAGTTTTATTGTAGTTTAACTTATAATTAGAGAGAAGGTTGTATTCCTCAATCGTTTTAAGTGCTGCCTTGAGTGAAGTGATAAGGTGTGAAAGGTGTAGGAGGATGTAATCCACATAGACTGAGAGGGCTAGGGTCATGTTTCCCAGTGGTATACCATGTATATGAGGTAAGGACTTTAATTGTCTGATTAAGGACTCAAGATAGAGATTAAACAGAAAGGGAGATAAAGGACAGCCCTATTGGGTAAATGAGTGAAGGGGAAATCACGAGGAGAATACCCCATTGCAATATATCCTTGCAGTGGGAGAAGAATACATGACTCAAAGCCAGCTAAGGAATAGGGGAGAGAAACCTATTTTCTGGAGGTTACACCAGAGAAAATCCCAGTCCACCCTGTCAAATGCCTTTTCGGCACTGAGAGAGACCAGGGCTTTGGGAGAGGGTGCAGACTTGGCATACTGAAATATGTGTGCCAGCTTGCGTAGGTGATCAGCTGATGACCTTCCAGGGATGAAGCCTACCTGTTCCAGGCTAAGGAGTGGTGACCAGATTTTCCTGATTCTCAAGGTTAAGAATTTAGTGTGGATTTCGAAGTCACAATTCAACAGGAAGATGGGACAGTAACTCGATGGATGGGCTGGGGGTTTATCCAGTTTAAGGAGTAGGATGATAGTCACTTCAAGAAGAGAGGGATCCGGATAGCCAGCCAAGAAAGTATACTGGAAAAGGCAGAGTAGAAAGAGAGATAGTTCTATATGAAAACACTTATAAAAGTTTGATTGGAACCTATCCAGGCCCTGAGACTTATCCACGGCTAAATTCCCAATGGCTTGTTCTACCTTGAGTAATCAGAAAGCCAAACTTAACTTTCTCACACCATTGGAAAGGTATCCATAAATGTACAGCTTTTTATAGTTAAAAAGAAAGTTTCATCAAGTTAGTAAAGTTGCCCAGGGAGATACTACGGTTCAAACAACTAGTTAGCTGTGCCAGATTTGTCAATTGTAATCTCAAGACAGTCACAAGGATTCTTTAATGTTCTGTGTAAAAATTGCTCCTTCTCACAATATTTTTTTAATTGCAGGTCTCATACTCTATTTAAAACTTCACAAAATAGCTCTGTGAGTGAGAATGGTGAAACATAGGTTAACATAGTTGCTTGGTAACTATCATGTGGCTTTGATGACAAGAAAATATCAGGCTGGGTATTTGCACCCTCATGAAAAAATTGTAAAGGAGCTTATAATGTTTGTGCAAAAAATACTGACTGTTAAATTTGATTGTAGGCTGGCAGCTAATGTCAGACCTAACAGCGATATCCTGGAATGTGGGTCCCAACGCTGCTGACTTAAATGCTTCACAGATAATATGTAGGGGTTACGGGAAACTGCCACCTCAGTTATAAATAGAAGACTCCCTTATAACTCCTCCAGGACTGTAGATGGGTCTGTTTTAATTACTAACACAGATTTTGTGAGTAGACAATAACATAAAATTCACCAGTCGATACTTGGCATTTTTAAACTGCAAAAACGGACATACTGTACTAATGAGAACATGATTATTTATTGACAATTCCATAGACAAAGTTCCATGTTACTTTTCAAGGACCTAGACTCCCGAGCCCCTTCCAGTTTCAACTGCAATGGGCTCGGCAGTGACACAGCCCCGAAGTCCCCTTTTACTTGTCACAAAACATTTGGTATTCAGGCTCATCAAACATAAAAAGGCACACTCATGGCTTTACAGTGGAGCACTGAATTTATTTCAGAAATACAAATGGGCCTGGATATTCAAAAGGGTTGCGCCATGCGCACCAGGGTTGCGCGTGCGCAACCCCGAAAATGCGCCATTCTGCGATATTCAGAAGGGGCCAGTTGAGCCCCCGAAAACATGCTGAGCAACAATGTAATGGAAATGAAGGGATGCGCAACCGAAGGGGCGTGTCCATGCATAAAGTGTGCAATGCAATATTTGAACACTTCGCGCAATGCGCAAGAGTGGCTCAGCGAGGATGCGTGAAAATCGATGTGAGCCAAAATAAAAAGGCTCAAGGAGCAGCGAAGAACCCTAGCAGGCCGCAAACTGGAGGAGAGAGACAGAGAGAGAGAGAGAGAGAGAGAGAGAGAGAGAGAGCAGGAGCAGGAAGGGCAGAGAGGACAGTGGGTCCTGGAGGACAGAGAGGCCAGTGGGGGTGCCGGTGCAGTGGAAGCAGCAGTGGGGGCAGCGGGGTAACACAGGAACAGCAGCTGGGGGCAGAAGCCAGGGAGATGGACAGTGTCAGCTTCCACATGGAAGCTGTAATGAGGGTGAGACAGCATGCTGCAGGGGCGTGGCATGAGGCCGTCGCGGTATGCCCCGACAAGCGATATCGTGCCCGCATCAGCCAGCTGTACACAGGCGTCAAGATTGTGGGCGGTACCACCTGAACAGGGCAATACTGAGGCGGCTCAGTGAGCTGTGCAGTGATGTGATGCAGGCACCCTCCACGGCGGAGTCATGCTCTGTCCGTGGAGACCAAGGTGACAGCCTGCATGTGCCTGCTCACCACGGGCACCTTCAGAGGCCAACAGGGGACACCACAGGCATTACACAGTCGGCCCGTCACGCATCCTCACCCAATTCCTCAGCCTGCTGCCTCATGCTACGGGAGTACATCCATTTCCCCAGCACCCCTGACAGAGCGTGCAGCAAACATGCAGGAGTTCCACAGGGTAGCACATATGCCTGGCATGCTAGGGGCCATAGACTGCACCCATGTGGCCGATTCGCGCGCCCCCGGCCCCGATGGCCAAGCTTTATCGGAACCGAAGGGCTTTTCTAGTGTCAACTGCCAGGGTGGTGTGTGGGATGCCACTGGGCGCATCATCAATGTCTGTGCCACACACCCTGGCGGAGCACATGATGCCTTCATGGCACCAATCTGCACTGTGCCATCGATTCAAGAGTGGAACATCCCCGCGGGTCATCTAGTGGGTGAGTACACATGTATGGAATGCAAACTCTGTGCAAGGGTGGGAATGACACAGGTGCCATGGTAGTGGCACACAAGGATATGGGCAATATGGACCTGACCTGACACTGATCTCCACTATCTCCACACAGGTGACTGTGGATACCCACTCCGTCCCTGGCTGCTCACACCATACTGGTGCCCCACGACCCCAGCACAGCACGGTTTCAATGAGGCACATGCCGCAACACGGAACATCATAGAGCGGGTGTTTGGGATGCTCAAGGCATGCTTCCGATGCCTGGACACCTCCGTGAACCTACAGTACAACCCCAAAGGCCTGTGGGATATTCCTGGCCTGTTGCATCCTGCACAACATGGCCAAAGACCATGGGATAGCCGTACAGGTCCAAGAGGGGGACAGCGATGGGGACGCCAGTGGCGCCGGTGATGTGGGTGATGAGCCGCCCCCCCAGGACGGAGGGACCCCCGACTGACACGGCAGGCCCAGCTGCACCAGGACACCATTGCAGAAGAGCACTACGCACAACACAGGTAAGTCAAGGTGACATGTGCAGGCAACACTGTCCATGCGCAAACCACAGGCACACAGGGGAACACACCATGCATGAAGGTCAGGGGAGTTGAAGGGTCCAGGCATACCAACACACCATCAGAGAGGGGTGAGCACTCATATGGACACACACACACACACGGCAGCATACAGGGGCAGCAGCACAGCACTGCGGAAATGACATGCCAACACACAGCACCACCAACCACCCCCACCACCTGGACTGTCCACGTACGTGTGTCAGGACCTGGGCAACCTGCACCTTGGTGTACAGTGCAATGCAGGCATCATCATCCACACGCACCTGTGGACAGCAGTTGGGAGAGTGTGCAGGTGGTCCGTGTGTCAGCTGGTGAGCAGAGCACCCAGCAGTGCACTGCCCACCATGACACACATTGCACACAGGGCAGCACCAGACAGGGCCTGCATTGGGAGACAGCTCAGTCAGGAGCACTGTCCCACGCCACCACGGATGCGTGCGGCCCGCCATGGCCTAGCAGCACTGGCAGGCTGAGCAGGGCGTCATCGGGTGGCGCTAGTGCACCACCAGAGGTCCCAGTGCGCGACCGCGACCTTGCCCGCACAGGGGTCTGCATCCCGCCAAACAAACTTGCACCAGGGGTGCTCAGGATGCCCACAGCAGAACCCGGTGTCGACAGGCCTGGTGTCGCCCGACACCAGGAACGGGGAGTGGAGAGCGCACTGTGTGGGGTGTGTGGTACAGGGGCACCTGACAGTGTGGCCAATGCGTCCGCGACGAGACCACTGCCTGGGTCAGCCTGTCAATGGCAGCGGTCACATCCGTCTGCATAAGGACCAGCTCGGCCGGTCCGAGCACCTCCCTGCCATGCCGCTCCACGGACACAGACAGTGCCTCCACGGACCTTGCAACCCGCCCCTGCAGCTGGACCCGACTCCTGCAGCAGGCGGGTGTGCGCATCAATGGGTACTGTGCCCCAATGGCATCGTGACCCCATGGGTGTGGGCGGTCCTGGTGCACAGCACCCCTTGAGGGTGGGCGCTTCGCCAGGACCAGGTATGGGCGGATCTGAGGGCGGTGGACAAGTGCCACTGCTTGGACGCTGTCCCCGCAGGCCTGGTGTACAACTGCTGCTGCGCTCCAGCTGCTGAGCCCCAGGTCCACCTGTTCAACCCCTGTGCTGTCAACAGTGCCAGACACCTGCTCAGCCACCGATGCTGCCCACGGTGCTGACAGGCACAGCCTGTGACTGTGCCAGCATGCTGGTACACAGGTGTGGAGCAGGATGGCCCAGGGGCACGTGCTGGCCTGCCATGTGTCCGTTGTGGGACACACACCTAACACTGGCCATTGCAGGCCTGCTATCATCAATAGTGCCAGTGCGTGCCACTGCCATAGGCACAGCATGCTGGCATACCTGCATGCCAGACTGCTGTGACACAGGCTGTGCACCCCCTGCACCCATATCACTGCCGCCGGAGTTGTTGGGCCAGCCTGCATGCCGCTGCAGTGCCTGCAGGCTGCTGGCGGAGGTGGATGGTCCCTCCAGGTCCAGCAGGTCTGCCTCACTGTCAGCACCCACCACCACCACCGTCTCCTGCAGACGAACAGGATCTGAAACAGAAAGAGAGTACATGTGAGTGCATGTGAACAACAGCCCCCCCCACAACATCACCATGTCATACCGTGCAGTTATGGGCTTCCACCTGTCTGGAATCCTCCGCCTGGAACACCAGCAATGGCACTCGGCTGCATGGCCACGACCAGTGTCTCCTCAGTCGGGGGTCAGCTGCAACACCACTGGTGGTCCCCCACCAGTGGCAGCACGTGCCACCCTGAAGGCTGCCACCTTCTCCTTCAGCCTCCTGCGGTCAGTCCCCATCTTTTTCCGGCATTCCAGCATGGAGCGCTGGTGGCTTCCATGCAGGTTGATGGCCAGAGCTACCCCCTCCCATGCAGCTGCACACTGCTGAGGGGTGCCCCTCCGCCCACTCAAAAGTGGCTCATCCTCCAGGTAGGCCTGGAAGAGGGCCTCAGTCTCTGCTGTGGTGAAGTTCGGCCTCCTCCTACGCCCGCCGTCCACAGCCTCAGCCTGGTTCCCGTCAGTCATGGTGATCTGTATGGGTGGAAGTGGACACCTGTCACTGTGCAGTCCACAGCATTTCCCCATGAGCATAGCTGCCGGCGGGGGCAGAAGCCCCCTTTCCTCTCCGCATGGCAGATACTGATGGAAAGGGTGCCCTCTGCCCTTTCTATGCCCTCATCATGCTCAGCCCCTCAACCTATATCATCCTCCAGCACCCCGCCCATGAGCATTGTCCTGAGCATCACACAGCATGTAACTCACCTCTCACCTGCAACAACCAAATCTGGCATACAACCCAGTGTCACATATTTATAGCGCAATGCATGCAAATGAGGTGTGGCGAACTTTGTAAACATGCTAATCGCGCCACTGCACCTTTGAATGGCTGATCGACTGATTTGCATATGTCGGTTGAATATCACGATTTGCGCTTAGCGCACACGGAAGGTCCGCCGAGCCGATGGCGCATGTTTGTGGCTGTGTGCTGCATCGCATTGTGCATGCCCAGACATACAGCATGATGCGCCTATCGCGCTGCGTAGACCTGCTGAGCGCGATAGGCGATTCCGCCATGGCCACCATTGTGCCAGTGGCGCTACAGCACTGGGTACTATATGGCGCTGTGGCACTTCTGCGCGATAGTCCACTGTGGCACTGGTGCTCTGCTTAGCAGTCGCGCAGGATGCCTATACATCCTATGGCGCTGTGCGTAGCCTTGCTTCATTGCCGTGACCTTGTGTATGCCCTCTGACCCCTGGCGCTGTTGACATGCCATATGTACGTCCCTGTTGCGACAGCGCCATGTAAAGTGATGGCGCTGTTCGAACAGCGCGATTGGAGCCTGTGCTGGTCTATTGCGCAACAACTCCACGTGGGGTTACAGCACAGCGGGCGCCATATTGCCTGCTATAAAGTTGGTGCCATGGCTAGGAGGAGGGCGGTGTCCTGGAGCCCGCCAGTGGCCAACCTGGTGGTCCTAGTGGAGCTCCACTGTGAGGCACTGTATGGTGAGGCCCCCCTCACCATGCCTAGGACCCATGTGTGGCAGCAAGTGGCCACTGACCTGGTGGGGGTCACTGGCCGGGGCCAGTCTGCTGAGCAGTGCCAGCACCGGTACAGTGACCTCCGCCGGAGGGAGCCAGACCTGCTGAGGCGGCTGCGTTCACATGCCAGGCGGGGCCTGGTGCCTGAGGCCCGTGAGTGTACCATCTGCACCATATTCTCTGTAGGGGTGTGTGTGTGCTTGGGTGGCTGTGCATGGTGTGTCACTGTGCAGCTGTGCGATGGATGGTTATGGCTGTGTGGGCAGGCACTCTCACTGGGGCAGGGGCACTCTGCTTTGAGTCACACTGATGTTTGTCTCACCATATGTCTCCCACAGGCCGGATTGTGAGGACACCTGACCGCCGTGATGTGGGCCATGCCAGGGCCCCGGTGCCACGGGATGTCATGCCACAGCAGCAGCAGCAGCAGCAGCGGCAGACCGAGCTGCTGGAGGAGTGTGAGTATCATTACGTCATGGATGCTATTGCATGCTGGGGGGGCAAGACCACCAACCATGCTGGACACAACCAAAGGGGAGGTCATAGTTGCACTATACGAAACACTAGTGAGTCCCCACACTGGAGTACAGTGTACAGTTCCGGAGACCATACCTGCATATGGACATGGACTGGGTGGAAGGGTTCACAGGAGGGCGACATGGATGGTGCATGGATTGCATCACAAGTCCTATGCAGACAGGTTGGAAGACTGAACATGTACTCCCTGGAGGGAGGAGGGTGTGGGGATATGATGGGGACATACAAGTATTGTACAGGGGGGAACAGAGTGCAGGAAAACAATATTTGTAAGCGTAAAGGATGTTCCAGGACTAGAGGGCATGGGATGCAGTTGGAGGGGGCTCGTTTAAGAGGTAACATGAGAAGGTATTTCTTCACAGAATGGGTGGTGGACAAGTGGAACACCCTGCCAGAGGATGTGGTGGGGGCTGACTTGGTTAAGGGGTTTATGTATGCATGGGTTAGCCATGAAGGAATTCTGGAGGTCAGGGGTGAGGGGGAACGGACTTATAGGACAACAGAGTGAACGTACAAGGCCAAATGGCCAGACTGGGTGTCCCATAGGCCCTTATCAGCCGACACTGTCTATGTATCCATGTATGTAGGCATGACACAGGTGACCTGCATCACAGTGCAGCACACGACACGTCTGTGTATGCATCATAGGTGGTCCAGGCATGCACTGGGCACATAGCTGTGTAACTGGCATCGCACCGTTGCCACATCACTTGACAGCCCTAGTTGTGACTAGGTGATTGGCGTGGGCAGTGTGTGTGGGCGGTGGTGCGCATAGCTGGTGCTGCCTGTTTGTGATGGCCATGTGCATGTTCACTGTGGGTGGGTGCATGCCATCACAGGTGCAGGACATTGGGTTATGAGGTTGCAGGTTGGGTGGTGTTCAGGGTTGTGGTCAGTCTCAGCCATTGACTGTATTCCCATTTTCCTAGGCCTCGGGGTGCTGAGACACATGCAGCAGGATCTGCGGCGCCTGACCCAGGTCGGACTTGACAACCGGGAGCTCCTGCAGGCCATGCTGCACCAGGGTGAACGGCGGAGGCAGCACAGAAGGGGACGCCAGCAGGGGGAAGACCAGGAGCCAGCTGGGCCGTAGCCCACATTCCGTTCCCACTTCTCCCATCCCTTTCACCCTGCCTTCCCTCTCCAAGTTTTTATTCCCTTCCCCTTGAACACCCCTGCCTTTTACCGTCCCCCCCCACCTTGTACATAGTTTCAGCTGTTATTGTTTATCTGTTGTTTTTGAAATATACATTTCTATTTGATACAACTGCTGTGTTGGTGTCTGCTTTGCAACTGGCTATGGGTGCTCCGTTGCAGGGTGTACATGTCCATCTGGCTGCTATGGTCCTGGGTATATATATGTGTGTGTGTGTGTGTGTGTCCATGGGAGGTATCACCAGCATAGCATTGCCTTTCTGTTGCTCTTGCCATCTGCTGCCACCCACTGCTGGGTGCACAGGGTGGGTCTGGCTGGTATGCTTCTCTGCAGCATGGGGTTGACGTGTGACACGAGGGGTGCATGGTGTTTCCTGCAGTGCCTGTCACTGTACATGAGCGGTGTCTTGGGGGCACGGTGCAAGCTGTGCTGTGCGTACGGGGGGGACTGATGTGCACTGTGGTTGTCAACCCCCTGTGTGTGGCACTCTCTGCATGCCAGTGGTTGTGCTGGGGTGTCATGGCTCTGCTATGCTTTAGTTGGCTTGTCCCCATGGGCACGTGGATCATCCGTCCCACTCCCAGTGATGCTGTGCTTGGGGTGTGGTGTGGGTTCTGCAGTGAGTTCCTGTGCCCATGTGTGGCATGGCTGGCGGTGAGCCCCAGCCTGCCTCCCTGGATGTGCAGTTCCATTGCTCTGGGGGGGGCTGTGCTTGCGCTATGGCAGCTCTACAATGCTCAGCTGAGCTTCCATGGTTGCGCCATAGCGCAGCATTTTGGCTCAGCTTCTCCTTCCTGGTTGCGCGATGGCGCAGTATGTGCGATATTGAGACGCTGGTTGCTTGCGCAATTTGCTCTGCTCCATGTTTGAATATCGCACCTGTTGCACATTTGCGCAACTGGTTTGCGCTTGCTCCTACTGTTGCGCCAGTTTTCAGCGCAGTTTGAATATCCAGGCCATGGTGTAAACATTGTTTCAGAAAAGAAACAAACAGCACAAGCACAGAAGAAGGTGAACAATTACAATTACAAAAGAAAAGGAGGACAAAAAGAGGAAAGCGTGGAGGAAAAAATGTAGAACACAGAAGTGTTGACCCGCAAAGCCCAGAAAGAAAGAAAAACTTCTGGGAAATGATTAATTATCAAATATAGTTTTTATTGTTGATCAAAAGTCAATCTTGAGTAAAGGACTCAGTTTTATACCAACTCCAAATATCAATAAATATGAAATTTTTGTATAATTGTATAAAATATTTTGGAAACACAATGTAAAATTATTTTTTGCCAACATGGGGAGGGGAATAGAAAACAATAATGTGTCTTCAGTCATCAAATACTGGATTCAGTAGAGATGAATTTATAATTTCCCATTTCAGCAATAGAGAATGAGAATAATAATTCCTGGTTTAATGATTTGCATCAAATTTTGGTTGAATTAGAAGAGATGCTGGATTAGGCTGAGAACTCTATAAATGTCCAGGAGAATAATAAGTTCTCAGACAGATAAAGCAAATTTAACACTCAAATAACATTCAGTCCTGGTACAATTGGCCCTAGCAATTACTTTGTTACTTGGTATTACTTGGTAGGAAAGAACAGAAGAAGGACAAAGCCCATCGAGACTGTTCCCCCTCACAATGTGGGACATTATTTATTTGTTATCCCTAATCCAAACATCTAGTTTGTATTTGAAGATAGTGACACTAGGTGCCTCAACTAATTCCTGTGGCAAGGTGTTTCATACAATAGAAGCCCTTATTGGAAAAAAGTTTCCCCTTTTGCTGGTTCTATAATTTTTTACCTCAAGCTGTTTGTTGCACAGTCTCAGAACATGTCTTCTTTTGGAGAATGTTAGACCACATTTTTCCATTAGATCTGGTGAATTTATTAAATTAAAAAACCATAAGCATATCACCTCTTAGTCTTCTAGTTTGAAGAGAGAAGAGACCAGTAGATTTTAATCTATTCTGATAATCCAAATTTGTTAATCTGAGAATCATTCTGGTTACTCTCCTTTGAACTTGTTCAAGAATGGCTATATCTTTTTTTCATTTGGATTTCAAAAAGGGGAGCAATAGTCCAGATACGGTCTAGTATATGCCCTATACAATGGGATAAGACATTGTTCAGTGTGGTCAATAAAAGTACATTTTATTTGCCTCAAAAGTCTATTGGTCATTCAAGCAGTTCTAACACAGTGATTATTTGACGTAAGTTTATTATTAACATATATACCTAAGTCTTTCTATCAATTTGATGAGTGAAGTGGTAATCCATTTACATGATATATAATTTTGGGATTGTTTGCACCGAAATGTACTACTTAACATTTGTCTCGATTAAACTGCATATAATTAACGTTTGCCCAGAGTGTTAATTTTCCCAAATCCTCCTTTAATGAGGAAATATTTTCTTGATTATTAATCTTACTCCTCAATTTAGTGTCGTCTGCAAATTTAACCATGAAATTTTTAGGCCCTGTTTGTAAATCACTAATAAAGAGATTAAACAGTGTTGGTCCCAGGACCGGCCCCTGTGGCACACCACTTGTCACTCTACCCAGATCAGACAGGGTGTCATTAATTCTAACTCTCTGGGAATGGTTTGTCAACCAGTTTAAGGTCCAATTGACAATATCAGATGACAAACCAAAATTGTGCATTTTAGTAATGAGCTTTTCATGTGAGACTTTATCAAAAGATCTACTACAGTCCAGAAGAATTACATTGGAAGGGATACCTACATCTAGTACAGCACTTATATTATTGTAAAATGATATCAGACTGGTGGTACAGGAATACTTGGGAGTAAATATATACTGGATTGAATCGTAAATTCCTGATTTTTTACAATCATGATCTATCAAAGACTTCATTACCCGTTCCATTAGTTTACCAGCCACTGAGGTCAGGCTAATTGGACGATAATTTTGTACAGAACCTCTATTGCCTTTTTTAAATATTGGGGTAACTATTGCTGAATGCCAATCATTTGGTACATTACTTTCTTGTAAAGATGTATTAGAGATAATTGACAATGGTATAAAGATATTTATAGAGGTTTCAATCAGAAACCATGGATGGATACCGTCTGGGCCTGGACTAGTGTTTTTTTTTAATTTTTAATAGTCTGTAAAATGTCAGTTGGATAAAACCTGTGATAATCTGTGTGGTGAACTTTAGGTGTACTAACAGATGATTTTTTGGAAAAGACAGAACACAAATATTTATTAAAGATATTTGAGGTTTCTATATCAGATAAAGGAAAACCATTGGCATTAATGGGACCGGTAGTCCTTGATACACCTTTTTTGCTATTTATATAAGAAAAAAGAGATTTATGACAGTCTTGTGTGTGAGCTACTTTAAATCCCAGCTTGTTTTTTGCCAATTTAATAGAATCTTTTAGATTTTTAACAGATAATCTGTATTTATGCAATAGAGTAGTTTATGGAAGAGAACTATTCTTGAGTTTCCTAAAAAGTTTATTTTTTGTTTTAATCTGATTTTTAATTGTCCTGTTAAACCAAGGGGGAATTTTTCTTTTGTTATTAAATTTCCTTTAGATGGAATGAAAGTATTCTCCAAATAATGTACGATATTTTTAAAAAAGTCCCAAGCTTGTTGTGTTGTACAATTAAGGAGATTAGATTCCCAATTTATGCTTTGTAAATATTTATAGATTTTAGAAACATTTGCTTTATTATAATTTTTTGTATAATGTAACTTCATTTGTGTGGTTTTAATCTGTTGAATTTCAAAAAGAATAGATGAATGATCACTGGTTCCAAGTGGATCCCAAATTTGTAGATTGCTAATTTGTTGCTCTATATTAGTAAATAATAAATCCAAAATATTAGAACCTCGTGTGGGTTCGGTAATAAATTGTTGTAATCCAGTACTAACTATCACATCTATTAATCCTTTCTCTGCATAGGACTGTCCTGGAAATGAGTCCCAATTGATATGAGGGAAATTGAAGTCACCAAATATTACAGTATCTTGGGATTCTGAGAAATGTGTACTCTCTTTAAATATACCAGATGCATAATCAGAATCAGCAGATGGAGGTTGATAGATATTATTAATAGTTATACAGGACTGCTCCTTCAATAAAATTTTAACCCAGATACTTTCCAGGGGAAAGGGAGAACATACTTCAAAAGAAGGAATGTCATTTTGTTTGTACATACAAACCCCACCTCCTTGCTTAGCTAATCTATTTTTATGGTATAACTTATAGCCTGGAATTTCTCTGGACCAAATAGAGGATGTGTCCCACCAAGTTTCAGTTACTCCCACCAGACCTATATTTAAAGTTTTACATTTGGCTTCAAGTTCTGCTAATTTGACTTGGTTTAAATATCTTGCATTTAAAGCTAGAAATTTACATTTAGTTGTAGTGATATTTTGATGAGTATTCAGAGACTTGGGAATAGACCCATTCTTCCCCATTGTCTTTAGTTTAAACAGTGATTTATGATTGTAGTAATACTTTTCCCCAGAAGTGTGCTACCCCTATGGCTAAGATGCAAACCGTCCCAGCAAAACAAGGAAGAACGATCTGAAAATGATTCCCAGTGGGTAATACAGGGTACATCTTGTTTAAAACACCACTTTTTCAGCCATTTATTTAGGGCTTTGATTATCTGTGTCATAGTAGATGTTGCTCTTGGGACAGGTAAAATTTTGGATATACAAACACAACATCCCCTATCTAGTAGCAGGTTACATAATGCCACATAGTCCTGTTGTAGCTAATTAAATGGAGCGTTATTTATATCTTTAACACCAGCATGTATGATAACCAGTGGATTTTCTCCTGCATTTTGTAAAATTGTAGGCATCATGGAAGTAATGTCACAGACACTGGCCCCACGGAAGCTAGAACAAGTACGGCTGCTCTTATCGCTATTGCATACCGCCCTGTCTATGTGTTTAATGATTGAATCTCCCAGGACTAATGCTTGTTTTGAGATAGTAGGGGTACAAGGAGCAGAAACAGTTGATAGTTTAATACACTCTGGAGTAATTGACTTAATAGGTAATGATTTGCTTATACATGAAGTTGAAGAACTGCTCAAAAAGCCTTGGAATTTGGGTAGAGGGAACTCTAATGAGGGTGAAAAGCATGCATTAGACTAGTTAAGGGGAATGCAATATATTATTATCGGACAGGCAGACAAAAGGGGGAATGTGATAGGGCTCCTGCAGAAGCGGCCACGGCTCCTTCAGCCTGCCACCAATGCCACCTGATTCAAGACGCGGGGGACCCCTCTGAAGCTGAAGTCCAGCCCCTGATTGGGCTCCTGCAGAAGCTGTCATGGCTCATTCAGCCTGCTGCCAACTCCACCTGATTCAAACCGCAGGGGGACCCCTCTGAAGTCAGAGTCCAACCCCTGATAGGGATCCTGCAGAAGTGTCCACGGCTTCTTCAGCCTGCTGCCAATGCCACCGGATTCAAGCCACAGGGGACCCCTCCAAAGCCAAAGTCCAGCCCCTGATTGGACTCCTGCAGAAGCTGTCATGGCTCCTTCAGCCTGCTGCCAACTCCACCTGATTCAAGCCGAGGGGGGGGAACCCCTCTGAACCTGGAGTCCTGCCCCTGATAGGGCTCCTGCAGAAGTTATGAAACCTACAGGGGATTGGGGAAATCAAAGGGATCCTGCTAGACACCAGGGAGTGGGTTAGTTGTGATGTACAGGGGATCGGAATGGGGGAGAGGATACATTGGACACCAGGAAATGGTGTCTGTGTGTTGGGCAGGTGATCGGGTGGGGAACGGGACCATTGGACACCAGGGACTACTTGTTCTCACATCGGGCATTAGTGTGGGTCAGGAGTGGGACCACCGGACACCATGGAAACCTTTTTACGTACATTGGGCTGGCAATTGGGGGGCAATAGACACCAGGGAAATCTTTATACTAACATGGGGCCAGTGATCATTGGGGGGACCACTAGACACTAGGGAGTGGGTTTTTCTGCACATCGGGCCAGCGATCGGCAGACATGAGGACCACTAGACACCAGTGACATCTTTTTACCTACATCAGGCTAGTGATCAGCATGAGGGGGACCACTAGCACCAGGGAAACTTTGTTTTCACCATTGGGCCAGCGATCAGTGGGGGGGAGGGCCACTAGACACCAGGGAAACCTTTATACTGACATGGGGCTGGCAATTGGTGGGGGAGGACCACTAGCACCAGGGAAACTTTATTTTCACCATCGGGGTGGTGATCGGCAGAGGAGGAGGGCAGCTGGACACCAGGGAAGCTTTATTTTCACCATCAAGCTAGAAATCAGGGGCACGGGACACCAGGAACTATGTATTGCAACTTCTGACGTGGGTGTGTGTGGGGTGAGGGACCAGTGGACACCAGGGAAAGTGTAATTTTTAACATCAGGCTGACAATTGCTGTAAGGGGGATTAGAAAACTGGGGGTGGGGCTTTCCACAGTACAGGGATGGGGATCGGATGGGGAGAACCACTGTACACCAGGGGCACTGTGTTTTATTTGATCTGGACCAATGCGGGAAGGGGTGCTACACTACCTCCACCATCTGCTAGGGTTGCATGGGGGTAAGTCTTGATCTGAATTGTCAGTATTTGTGCAGTGCATGGGGACAGTGCAAAACACCCTTGTGTGGCACAAATACTCTGAATAATTGACTGCATCAATATTCAGATCCCCGCCCCTCAACTTGCATTGCATCCCCCCCACAAAAATGTGCCTGGGTGCAAACCCTGTTTGCCGATGCTAACCAGGCTTTTACATATGGGATATCTGCACTAAACCCAGTTTGCGCGGCAAACTTGGTTTTGCGCCTGGGCAAACTTTTAAATATGAGGCCCCTGGAGCTTTAAATTATCTGTCTTTTTTTACTCACTGACCCCCTTCCTTTCCAAAAGTCTAAGAAAATCTCACACACACATACTTTTCCCTTGTTTGGTCTTTCCCTATTTTGATCTATCCTCATTTTTTGATTCATTACTTTGATTTTTTTTGCTATCCCCAAATATCTACATCCCAAACTTGATGCTCTCTACATATACCATGGCTGCATCCCCCTTCAAGCCCACTGTGAGATCGTCCAGAAGATGATCCTCCCAATCTTTGATTTTGGAGATGTAGTTTACAGTGTTGCTCCTAAGTGCACCCTCACCAGACTGGATACCCTTTCCAACTCCTTCTGTCGCTTTGCCCTAAACTATCCCCCATGTACATATCACTCTGAAATTTACTCCACCCTCTCCTTCCCTCCTCTTGGAGATAGACGCCCATTGTGCCTCATTAGTTGGGAAGTTCTGGCTTGGCTCCTTTCCACCATACCTAAACGCTCTCTACCCCCACCACCTACACCCTCCGTAACTCCCATTATCGCACTCTTGCCCTCCAATCTCGTACTTCAGGTTGAGTTGCCGTCTCCTACCATTTCCCAAATATCTAGAACTTGGTAGCCTGACATATGAGCACTATGGATTGGGCACCTACAATAACGGTAACCCAATTCCCGGCACATGTGTCCAGGGCTACCGTAGGGTAAGGCGGCCTGATTGGGGGTCAACAAATATAGCGACAGGATGTCACTATACATATGCACATGTGGGGGGAGTGAGCACACACAGCAAGGGACAGAAGGGAATGTGAGGGGTGGTGCCATGGTGGGTTGTCGAGCAGGCCCCATGGCATGTGGTGGGTGGGTTGGTGGCACTGGTCGGCAGGGGTACTGGGATTGGTCCCAGGCAGCTGATGTGTTTTGTTGCATCCGGCCCGAACCTTTTTTTTTAATGTTTTCCCTCCCCAACGTGCAGTCTCTGGAGTTGAGAATCCTGAAGTAGGGGTGCAGGAGTCAGGCCCCTGCATAATGTTACTCTATGCCCACTATCGGGCTGGTGGGGGGCACAGGGACCGAGTTGGGGGCCAGCCAGGGGTGGCAGCTGCTGTGTTGCGCCCTGCAATACAGCAGCTCACCTGTGGGTGGCCCTCAACTTGATCCTTTTTGGCTCAAGGTTGTGCAGGCGCAGGTTGGGGGTTGCGCATGCACAACTCTGCACAACCCGACTGAATATTGGGTTGCGCAGGTTATGCATGGTTCCTCCCCCTCCTGTTGAGCATGCATTCATTTGCATTGCTCTTTTGCGCAACCTGTTGCCAGTGGAGCAACTGCCTCCTGCTGAATATCGCAGAATGGCGCAATGTAGGACTTGCGCATGCGCAACCCTGTTGTGCATGGAGCAACCCTTTTGAATATCTGGGACCTGATGTTTTTGATTAAACTACTGTATCTTTAAGTGCCAGGGGTTAAATATCTGCATGTAACAGATTTGGTTACACCCCCTGAAGAAGACCTGGTTAGTCTGAAGCGCTTGAGTAAGTGTGTCCTCATACAGTTTGAACAGTAAACTCAGTTTTTCATTGTTATAAAGTCACATTTCCTGTATTTATTCAGGCTACCAGTGTGCAGATTGTTTTTGCTTTACCCACACCCAACCCCTGAACAGACTGTTCACGCAGATATGATGGATCCAGTGCAGATAGCCCTGGGCAGGATTGTGCAGTGGGTTCCTGGCATTCATGGGAATGTGTGTGGAAATGTGCATATCCCAGACATATGTGCCACATATTGTGGTCTGTAGGGATGAGTGCTTTTAGTTCATAGGAACCACTGACTGGAAATCACCATAAGAAAAATTCTGGTGTTTTTATCAGTACTGTCTGAATGATCCAGAGCCGCTTCCCCAAAAAAGTGATCCACGGTACACCCCCCCCCCCTACACACACACACACATACACACTGACTGGAAATAATACAAAAGTAAATTTATTTGGTTTGTTAATCAAAACTGCCCCATTCTCTACATCCAGAGCACATGCCCCCTCTCCCTTCCATGTACACTGACTTGAAATAAAAAAAAAATCAAATTATTTTTTTTCTTGATAAATTCAGTCCAATTCCTTATCTTTCCAATGTACAAAGATGCAAACACACCAACATGCCAAACTATGAATGAGCCAACTACAGCCCTTTTCTGGCATGCCAGCATCTGGGCCAGCATCACAGTAGAGAGGCATGCAAGAAAAAAAACTGAAGCCCCCCAACCAGTTTTCCAACATGCCAGAGGGGGTTCCAATCCCTACTACTGAAGTGGGAAGAGCAGAGACTTACATACCGTACATAAACTATATAAGGAGGCACTTGTGAGGGTCACATTCTGGAACAGATAATTTGACAGGGAATGCAGCATAGTACAGAAACCAGAGTTCATTGAAAGCTACACAAATGATTTAGTAATCAAACACAGCTTATTATCCCAAATGTGATTCTTTCTATACAGTGTTGTTATATCTACAGATACTATTCTACTGTACATGCACGCTTTGTACAATTACAGCAATTACTATTTCAAAATATTTGAATCAAAGAGGACACACATTTTGAATAATAATTTGAAACAACCACATCTGAGATTTTTGCTTCTGGTGGAAAAACAAATACAGTAACAAGTATTTGAACAAAACATTGATACTGTATCTGCCCATCCCATCCATTTGACACAAATAAATGCAGTCACAAAATAATTCTCAGTTGTGCTTAATTTCAATTCTGCTTACTTAATGCAAAATGCTCTACATCAGATGAAAACTAAAGGACTATCCCACTCAGTACCCACCTCCCCACACTACAGAGGAGCCATTGCCATAATCCTGTCTAGACTGGAGACAAGTCTTCACTCTTCAATGCTGGACCATGAACTGAAAAAAACAATATGCTGTTCAATCTATTTCAATGGGCTTTGAACTTTTCCTCATATCTTAGCGGTTTTTAATATTTTTTTCCCAAAATTTTCAACATGGGTATTGGGACCCCCGCCCCCATGAACAAGGATGGTGATATTATGCAACTCTGTCCTGAAAGGTCATTTTGTAGTCACTGCATGAAATCAACTTTGAGGCAGGATTTGAAATTGTTTTCTACCCTTGTTTGAGTGGTGGGGTCATAAGAAGACAATGCTGAAAATTTGGGATAACAGTATGAAACAACAAAGTTATGGGTGCATATTGAAAATTTTCAACACACTATCATAACTTTGGGTAACTTTCGGTAATGAATGAAAATGAAGAAGGGAAATTGTGAACCACTAGGAATTGAAGCTAGGATTTCTAGCATTCTGTGTTAGTAACTCTGCCTCTGAGCTATGGTTCACTCCGCTGCAGGGGCTGTCCACGTCTTCCTTCAAAGTCACATTCCCTTCCTCTGGTGTTACGTAACTTTGCAACCTCAGAAATACAGCAGAACAACAGCCAATCAGCTCCTTCTCAGTGCAGTTTAAAGAAGCTACTTTAAACTGCACTGAAAAGAGATGATCGGCTGTTGTTCTGATAGTATTCTGGCTTCTGAGATTATGCAATTCCGAGGAAGAATGAAAACAACCTTTAACCTGCAATGTTCCCAATTTAATAAGCTCAGAGACAGAGTTACTAGCATGGCATGCTAGAGGTCCTAGGTTCAATTCCGAGTTATTCACCTTTTTCATGTCTTCATTGTAATTCATAATCTAAAATTTGCCGAGCAGTGGCTTCTTTAAACTGCACTGAGAAAGAGTTGATTGGCTGTTGTTCTAGCATAACTTTGGTCATTTTCAATATTTTGGCCCCAAATGTTCAACATAGCATTTTTTCACACCACCTCATGAACGTGACCGCTGGTATTCTTCAAATCCTAGCCAAAATGTGTTTTCACATTTGTGGTACAAAATGATGTTTCAGCCACTATTTTATAAATGACACCTGTCATGTTCAGAAGAAGTGGTCATAAAGAGACTATTTTGAAAATTTATGGTAAAAATGTGAAAAAACAATAAGCTATGAAGAAACACTTAACTATTCCAATGTTTACTCATAACTTAATTTTTGCAGATTTTGGCCCCTAATGTTCAGCATTACCCTTGTGCTATCCCACGTCCTGAACATGATATGTGTCATTTTTCAACACCCCTCCAAAACTTGCTTTCGCAATCGCACTGCAAAATCACCTTTCTGACTGGATTTAAAAAATTCCACCAGTCTTGATTATAACGTCAGGTCATAAAACGTCTGTTTGAAATTTGGGGTTAAAATGAGACAGCTCACTGAATAGTAGATATTGCCTCTCAGCTGGCCTAGTCTGGGTAAATACAATCTAAAAATGCATAAAAACAGCACACTGCTGAAAATGAGATACTGCAATCCTCTGGCCTATCCGTGGTATCCTTCGAATGAGTGGCCACTCAAGGGTGTGCTGGTGCAGGTTGCAGTATCCTTCCTGCAGGAAGCTACGGACTTCATCATCGAAATGGTATTGGAGTCACCCAGATGGATTATCCTCGGTGACTTCAATGCCTCGATTGACGATGTATTCTTGCAGTTTGCTCAAGACTTCCTCCAACTAATGGGTTTTTTGAGTCTGACATAGGTTGTTACCTCTACAACCCATATACATGGCCATTCATTGGACCTCATCTTCCTACTGGGAATGGAGGTCTCTGACCTTATTGTGGAGCAGGTCATTTGGTCGGATTACCATACTGTAAGGTTCTCATTCGAGGCCCTCCAAATAGAGCCTCCCCTACAGAGATGGTCCAGTACCACCCTTTAAGGGGTTTGACCCCACAGGGTCTGATGACAGTGCTGGACCTGTCAGGCTCAATAAGTGTGTGCGAAGAGCATGGGGAACTGGTTTTGACCTATAACAGGGTTATCGCTGAGACCCTTAACTCTATCGCACCTGTCTGTGTTCGACCCCTCACCTCACACCAGAGATCCCCTTGGTTTGACGAGACTCTCAGGGAGATGAGGAGGAGGGGTCGAAGGTTGAAGTGGTGATGGCGGACAACTGATCTGGAGGAGGATAAGCATATATTGATAGTCCATGATAGAGATTATCAATCAGCAATCTCCTGTAAGAAGGCAGAGTTCCTGTCCAAGAAGATTGCTGCAGCAACTAACAGACCAGCTCAGCTTTTCTGCACTGTGGACAGGTTGTGCAATCCAGCCTGTCTCCAGTCCAGGGGTGCTTTTTCACAGTCGAGATGTGATGAGTTTGCTCTGTTCTTTGCTGATAAGATTGCCTCCATCAGATGGGAAATCCAGTCAGCACCCTCAAATGGGCATTGCGGTGAAGGGCTTGAGGTTGCAGGCACTCAGTCCCTCTGGTTCAACTTTGACCAGGTAGTGGTAGTAGATGTGGTGAGGGTCATTCAGGAGCTATGGCTGACCTACTGTAGTTTGGACCTGGGACCAATGAACTTCCTTGAGGAGTGTGTTGATGTCATTAGCTCAGTCCTAGCCAAGATGGTCCATGCTCTCTGGTGACATGGGTCTTTCCTGGGCCCCTGAAGGTGGAGGTTGTAAGGCCCCTGCTGAAAAAATCTTCACTAGACGAGGATTGTCTGGCAAACTACAGACCTGTCTCTAACCTTCCCTTTGTGGGGAAGGTTATTGAAAAGATGGTAGCCACTCAATTTGAGACCTATTTAACAACCCACAGCATCTACAAGCCTCTCCAGTTGGGTTTCAGGAAAAGGCATAGTGCTGAGATTGCCCTGGTTCGGATGCTGAATGATCTTCTGATGGCAAGGGATCAAAGGAGACATTCCATTCTTATTCTTCTCAATCTACTGGCAGCATTCAATACCATGGACCATGGAGTACTGATGGAGCACCTGTGGGTCTGTAGTGGACTGACTGGTACAGTCCTCAACTGGTTTAAATCCTTCTTCACTGGCAAGTCACAATGTGTGGTGTCTAGGAATTATTCCTCAGCACCCATGCCCCTGCCGTGTGAGGTTCCGCACAACTCCATCTTGTCCACCGTGATGTTTGCGGTGTACATGCTACTGCTAGGGGATATTAAGCAGCCAGTATGGGCTGTGTTTTCACTGCTTTGTAAATGACACTCAGCTCTACATGTCCTTTGTGCCCAAGTAGCAGGACACGGTCTCAGTGCTGAACACTTGCCTTGCCAAGATCCGAGACTGTATGAGGGCAAACTGTTTGAGGCTGAACATTGATAAGATGAGATACTGGGGCTGGATTCTTGTTGCCAGGAGGTGAGGGGTGCAAGCTGGTAGAGTCTCAGGGCTGAAGCTTGGGGACCCCCAGTTACTTACCTCTGATCTGGTGAGGAACCTTGGCATTGTTTTGAATGGTGGCCTGACTCTTAGATCACAGGTGTCTTCTGTGGTCAAGACTTCATTTTACCATCTTAGAAACATAGCCAGAGTTGGAGTTGGCCCACAGTCACAGCGGCAAGGCATCTGCTTGTGGCACTGACATCCCGGGTTCAGTGATGGACTCATGAGTCAGAGGGCTGGCTGGGGGGAGAAGGATTGAGCATCCCAGGGACTGCTCTCCTTCTCCAGGGGGAGGGGGGAAGAGTGTCCGGCACCATGCGGACCACTGACAGAGGTGGGGGGTACCACTGTTGCTGGCACCACATGTTAGGGGTGTGGGGCAGATGCTGGTGTCATTGCATGTCCCCACCCCCAGGGAATCTCCGCATACTAAAAAGCTCTGGGCCCATTTATGACGGCGCCCGCCTCCACTGCCACTCCCATTGCAATTAATGTCTGCCGGCAGAGGTCCCACTCCTGTGGCCCTGCCCTGGGGGGCAAGCCAGGGCACAGAGACCAGGTTTCTTAGGGAGGGGATACCTGCCTGGGGAGGTAAGCCCGGGCATGGGGGGGCGGCGAGCAGGGTGGGGAGCCAGATCCCCCGGTACAGGGGGAGGGTGACTGGGAAAGATAAACTAAAGGAAAAAAAAGAAACATCACCAGGGTTAAGCATCTGATACCCCTGACTGATCTGTCAGCACTGATCTGCACTTTTGGGACCTCTCACCTGGATTACTGCAATGCTCTGTATCTGGGGCTAGCGGGGGGTAGATCTGCGCCACCTGCAGCTGGTGCAGAATGCAACAGCTAGGTTGTTGACCAGACTACTCAAGTCATGTCATATTACACCTGTGCTGTGCTCTCTGGACTGGCTGATGGTTAGGTGACTGACCTTCATCAAGGTCGGTTTGCTGACCTATAAGGCCTTACATGGTCAGGGGCCCGGTCACCTGCAAGATCTTCTGTGTCCATATCAGCCTACCCACTCCCTTCATTCCACTGGTTTGGGATTATTAGAAGTTCCCAGGATTTATTTGAAGACATCGGGGGCTTGTGCCTTTTCTTTTGCAGTCCCAATCTTGTGGAACTCCCTCCCTCCCTTGCCAGATCCAAGACAGGGCATTTTTTTTTTAATGGGAGCTAAAGACCATCCTATTCAGACAGGCTTTTCTGAGAACTTGGTAAAGTTTTAACTCATATAATACGTTTATTTATCTGTGTGTTTTCTGTATGTTATATTATCTTTAATTGTTTTTAGATTTATTGTTGTGAAGCGCATTGAGTCACAATGAGAAATGTGCTATAACAAATAAAATTTGATTGACTGATTGGTAAATATATACTAAAAATGTGTACAAGAAAGACCTAGTACAACAGCAATGCAAACAGTGAACATTCTGCATTGACAAATGACTATGTTTGTGTGTGATTTGATCATCCAGTCACATTAAAGAAAAACCAAAGAGGAGTGGGCTTAGTCATAGGGTAACCAGTTAAAAGAGCGCATCAAATATAGCACCTGTAAGAACCATGCTGCAAAAAGCATGTTTGCCTTGATAGCGACGGGTAGGATAGTGCATGTTAATTACCGCTACCTCTGTAGCTGTCAAGGCAGGTGAGGAAGAAAGGAAAGAGGAAGGAATGAAGGTATGAAAAGTGAGGTGGCTAGCCAAGCTGCTCCCATGGCAGAGAGGACTAAGTCACAAGCAGCTCGGGCAGCACAGAGCAGGAGATCAGGGTTCTGTTTCTGGTCTCCAGATTAGCAGCTCTTAAGTGTCATTTTTTTTTCAGTTTTCCCAAACATCAAAGACACCCCTCAGTGTATTCTCATCTGCATGTTTGCACCTCCCAAAGTTGAATATTTAAATATCAGGGGGTGCAGTGGGCAGAGCTCCCCTCAAAAACAAAATGTATATTTTGTAAGTTCACCATGGTAGTGGTTGTCAGCTACCATTGGTGCTGTTTTTCTTTTGGTGGTGTTTTGGGATGGGATTTTTGTTGCTGGCACTGTTTTGGCAGCACACTTGTTGATGGCGCTCTGTTTAGGCTTGCTGTCTTGACCTAGTGCCTGGTCATAGACCCTCTACCTTAGTGGTAGTAACAAGTGTAGAGGAAGATAACAGTATTGGTGGACCACTCCATAAAGTATCGCACATTGTAGGAATCACTGACACTGGCACTTCAAGGGTTGCAAAAAGAGCAATTATTGTGGAAATAGGAATAAGGAAGGAGTGCATCCTGTAGTGACACAGGCAGAGGAGGAGGAACACAGTGATTTGATGGAGCTTTGGGAAAGAGATTCAGACTGTATATACCTGATAAAGGTGATAGTAGCAGCAGCAGTTCTGGGGAGGAGAAGGATGCACCCCTGCTCCAAGTCACACTCCCACCTGTTCCACTACAGGTGGGAGTATGATTTGGGGCAGGGTGCATAAGGGAGAAAAAAGATCAAAAGTGGTGATAAAAAATGAAAGACTCAAAACTTGAAAAAGCTGCCCTTCCAGCTGGGTATGCACATGAAATGAAATGTAAAACCACTCACAATTCCAGCACCACCCACCATAAAGGCAGACCACAAGCTCATCAAATGCAAGCAATGTATTAAGGTAAAATATGTACTTCAAGAAGTCAGTGGGGCCTTGCCTGTTGTTCCTGGGTTTTGTGCATCAGCACATTATGAGGTTTGCACTTTTATCCTGCCTGTATACATACTTTGCCTTAATACATTGCTTGCATTTGATGAGCTTGTGGTCTGCCTTTGTGTGGGTGGTGCTGGAATTGTGAGTGGTAAAAAAAAAGAAAGGCCACAAAACACAAGGAAACACAACAACTATAACAAACAACTGAAATGACAGCAGATCAGAGGATTGAACTTTGGTAGGGTCCCCTTTTATAAATTTGACTTTTAGTTTTAATTTGTGTTATTATCTCTGTTGGACCCTAAGAGTAAGAGGCTGTGGGTCTATAAATGGATAATTTGGCCATAGGAGGTGGGAGCTCCATGGACTAAAACTACTTTTTGAACTTTTATGGACTGGGCTCTGTCATTATTCATTTGTTGTTATTTAATATAATTAGTAGTCTATTAAGTCATTATTATATCTATTGATGTATTGATTTAGGGATAATTGTGATTAGTTATTTATTGTTTCTTCTGTTTTCCAGAAAGCAGGTTCTAACGATGAATGGCGATTAATTTGAGTTAATTAGGTTTGAGTTATTGATTTTTAAATTATTTATTTTTTGTTTAGTTTTTGTTTGAGTTATTTTAATTCTTTTGGATCAAGATTTGATTTGATTTTTATTAACTACTACTGGGAGAGTAGAAAGAAGTTTATTGTTTTTGCTCCATGTTAGTGGATTGTGACATATATTACTATCCCACCCTTCAGGTCATGCGCTATTCATCCTCTGCTCTTCATGCCCTCTGCCCCTTCTTTTCCGCTCTGTTGCTCTTCTCCATCTATCAACACTGCCGGGCTTTGGGAATTGCCTGCAGGAGGCTGGGGAGGGGTGGGGGGTATGAAGAGCGAAGGATGGATGATGGGGGCACTCACATCGGAGTGGTTAAGCCTAGAAGATGCCCTGGGGTGAAATGGAGTGCAGAACATGGGCCTTCCTGTCTGGTCTCCATACCCAAAGGCACCACCACTATAAACAGTGGGCAGGTGGTTGGGGCATCCCAGAAGCTCTGTCCAACTCGGGCGGTGTTATGCAATGCCAGGTCCATTGTGAACAAGACTGCTACTGTTGCAAACTTGGTGGGGTACAGTGGACCTGGCTTGCATCACCAAAACCTGGCTGGATGGTAATGCTGCCCTGTACTCGAGGCAGCAGTTCCGGCTGGTTATTCGATGATACACCGCCCGAGATTGGATTGCAGGGGTGGGGGGCTTGCAGTCTGTTTTAAGACCGAATTGGATCTCACTAGTGTCCCAGTTGAGGGAGACCAGATCATTAGAATGTGTCGTAGTGGCAGGTGGGGGCTATAGGATGGCTCTCGTCTATCATCCACCCGGAGACAAGAAGCTATTCCTTAAGGAAGAGGAGGACTTCATCGTCAACCTGGTGTTTGAGTCACCCAGGTTGATGGTGCTGGGTGACTTTAATGCCTGGATCAACGACGAATTCTCACAATTTGGACAGCACTTCCTCCAATTGATGTACTCATTGAGCCTCTCACTGGTGGCTACCTCTGCCACTCACAAACATGGCCATTCCCTTGACCTGGTCTTCCTCCTGGGGATGGAAGCCTCCGACGTGGGGGTGGAACCTGTCGGATGGTCTGACCATTACACTGTGAGATTCAATTTCTGCACCCATCTGCATAGGCCAACCCCTGTGGAGATGGTCAAGTACCGCCCTTTACGGGATGTGACTCATGATGGTCTAACTGCGGTGCTTGATCTATCAGAATTTCCTGTGATGAGCTTGGATCCAGAGGTTCTGGTTCTGGCTTATAACAAGGCCATTGCCTCTGCACTGGATTCCATTGCTCCAATCTGTGTGCGCCCTCTCTCCCTTCACCCTCGGCCGCCATGGTTTGATGGGTACTTGAGGGAGATGCGGCAACTAGGACGCAGGTTAGAGAGGTGCTGGTGGAAATACAGCTTAGATGCCGACCATCTTAGACTCCTAGAGCATTATCAACTCTATCAGTCAGCAATTACTCATAAGAAGGCCGTACTCCTGTCCAGAGAAATTGCTGCTGCACAGAACCGACCGGCCCAGCTCTTTTGAACCGTAGACAGGCTGTGCAAGCCAGCCTGTCTACAGGTTCATAGAGCCTTTTCACAATTGCAGTGTGAGGAGCTTGCTCGGTTCTTTGCAGATAAGGTGGACGACATCAAGGCAGAGACCCGCACAGCACTCTCTATGGGAATTGCCATGGACCAGCCCCCAGTCGCAATCTCTCGGTTTTCCTGGAGTTCCTTTGAAAGGCAGGAAATCGAAGATGTTATGAGGATTGTCCAGGGTATGCACACTACATGCTGTAGTTTAGACTCGGGTCCTACAGCCCTGATCATGGGCTGTGGGGAGGTAATCATCCCGGTTCTGGTGAGGACAGTCTGGTGCTCCTTAGACTCTGGTGAATATCCCTGCTCCCTGAAGGAGGCAGTGGTGGCACCAGTGTTGAAGAAGGCTTCTTTGGACCCAGACTCCCTCGCTAACTATAGGCCTATCTCAAACCTTCCCTTTGTGGGGAAGGTAATTGAGAAAGTAGTGGCTGCCCAGTTGGACAACCATTTGACCATCCATAACATCTACGACCCTCTTCAATCGGGTTTTCGAAAGAGGCACAGCACCGAGACTGTGCTGGTTTGGGTGCTCAATGATCTCTTGATGGCGAGAGACCAGAAAAAATGGTCCATTTTGGTTCTGTTGGATTTGTCAGCAGCATTTGACACCGTAGACCATGGGGTGTTGCCTGAGCACCTGAGATACATCTGTGGGCTGTCAGGTTTGGTTCACAGATGGTTTACCTCTTTCCTCACAGGTAGAACTCAGAGGGTGGTGTTGGGGGTATTTTCCTCCGATCCTACCTCTCTGTCATGTGGGGTGCCTCAGGGCTCTGTGCTGTCTCCCATGTTGTTTGCGGTGTACATGCTTCCCCTCGGAGACATTGTAAGACAATATGGGCTGGAGTTTCATTGTTATGCCGATGATACCCACCTCTATCTGTCTTTTGCACCTGACCAGAATAGAGCACTCTCAGTGTTTAACAACTGTCTCGGTGAGATCCAAGGTTGGATGAAGTCCAACTGGCTGAAGTTGAATTCTGGGAAGACTGAGGTGATGGTCATGGATCCTGGTCGCCGGATAGGGGGTTGGGAAGCAAATCATCCCTCAGGTTTATTCTTGGGGGATGTCGAGCTCCCTATCTCTCAACAGGTGCGTGACCTAGGGGTGATTCTTGACAATCAGCTGACATTATGTGCTCAGGTGTCGGCTGTCATTAAGGTATCCTTTTACCATCTGAGGAACATTGCTAGGATCAAGCACCTTGTTCCGTCTGGTGACTTGCCTACACTGATCCATGCCTTTGTGACCTCGCATTTGGATTATTGCAACTCCCTCTACTTTGGGCTTCCAGGGGTTGATATCCACTGCTTGCAGCTGGTGCAGAAGTCAGCAGCCCAGTTGTTAATGGGGATTCCTCATTCTTTCCACATCACACCGGCGCTGTGGGATCTGCACTGGCTGCCGGTTCAGTGGTGGATCACCTTTAAAGTCGGTTTACTGACATATAAAGCCCTACATGGTTTGGGCCCTGACTACCTGAAAGAGCTTCTGGTTCCTTACCTTCCAGAGCGACAGCTCCACTCAGCCAACGAGGGGTTGCTAGAGATTCTGAGGGTAGCTTTAAAATCTTCCAGCGTCCAAGCGTTTATGTTGGTGGTGCTAACCCTCTGGAATTCTCTACCTCATTGGATTAGAGAGTGCATGACTGTGGTGGGTTTTAAACAAGCATTGAAGTCTTTCCTATGGAAGAAGGCATATGGGGATGGTACCGACATGGACTGATATTATTGATTTTAGTGTTTTTATGATGTAATTTTAAATGTACTGTGCCTTGATTTTTGAAAGGCGCGCTATAAATAAAGATTATTATTATTATTATTAGAGAAAGACACAGCAAAACTGGTGGCCCAGGACACATGGAAGAAGAAGAAGAACCATTCCCTGACCCTGAAGAACTGGTTGAGGACTAGGAGGAGGGTGATGATGTGGAAGCAGGACTCGGTAGCCTGCCAATTAGGTAACAGCAGAGAGTGTCAGGAGTAAAGACCAAACTGGTAATGACAGTGGTGTGAGATTTCTTTTGAGTAGACAAAGAACAACAGACAGATGCACTGTGTCTTTTATGTAAAGGCAGGCTGAGTTGGAGTAGGAAGGAAACAGAGCTGAGAACATATACCATGAAAAGGCGTTTGCTGAAGTCCCACAGATCTCAATATGAGAAGACATGCCAATGCGTGGCATCAGCAGTAGCACCACCAGGCAGTGTAGCTGATGATAATATTGATGATGGGTAGGGAGAGGAAGACATTAGGAGAACAGGTAGAGAGGAAGAAAAAGAGTCTTTCAAGTGATAGCTGATGCACAACTCTGACATCTTCCATCCATCAGTTCTTTAGCCCATTAAGTCCCACACCTCTGAGAGGCTGCAAATTGCCAGCCACTTCCACCCCAAGGGTTGCAAAAATAGGAGCCAACAGCCAGATCCAGGGAAAAAAAAACACTCAACTCTCACTGATCAAGTCCCTGGAAATGGGCCAGAAATATAAAACCAAAAGATCAGATGCAAAAAAGTTAACAAGAGCAACTGTGGAAATGCTAGCCACTGACTTGCTGCCATTCTCCATTGTCAGCAGCCCAGGTTTTCTATCACTAATGCAACACTATGCAAGTTGCAGTGCCAAGGTATCAAGTGATTGGTCATACCTACGTTTCCGCAGTGCCTCTTCTTGATTTGTATCAGAGTGACCACAAGGCTGTGTCACAAGCCCTGAAAGCATTATTTGTTCCAACAGTTCACATCATCACTGGCATGTGGAACAGTGGTCAGACTACTAATTACAAGGCAGTAGGCCTGGGCAAAATTTGAGGATTTTGCTTATGTGGAATTTCCTAGAAATTCCGCAATTTCCACGAAATTTTACCTAATATCCACCGCCGGTGAATTTCGCAATTTCTATGGAATTTATCTCCCAGACCGAGGAAACATTATTAGTAATGCAGAAAATATGTAGTGAATTGTGGAACTCACCGTTACTGATACAATCCATTGTTCCTGCTGATGAAACCACGGAATAATATATTCTGTGAGTTTTTTGATCATGTAATTCCATTAATTTGGGTGTGAAATGAATTATAAAAGTATTCCTTTTTACTGTGACTGTCAGTTAAATGCTGTAATTTTTGTGGTGTTAAATCAGACTTCCTATTGAATATTGTAGTTGTTTCTAAATGTTGCTATTTAAAAAATTTGGGGAAAAATATTCCTCAGTTTATGTAGAAAATCCGCCGATCATACAAATATTCTGTGGAACACTATTAAAAAATTCCGCAGTTACTTGATTGGCTGATTTAGGTTCCATGAGGCAGGGTTTCGGTGTCAAAGGTCCATGTTACTAAAGCAACCACCCTCCCCCTCTGAGTCAAGAGCCTGCTCCTTGCCTTCTGTGCAGTTCTTAAGAGTTTGGTGCAGTGGAAAGTTCTACTGCTCTGTGTGTCCTAATTTTTTGCATTCAGCTAGAGAAAAAAACAAGCCCTTTGCATTTCAGTCTTTGATTGAAATAGTTTGAGATCATTTTGTTATAGGATCCTCCTTCAGCAATCTGATATATACAGGAAATCTCACATCTTGATTAACTGCTTCAATAGTTCGTTAATATAGGTATACAAGACAGGACATACTGTGTGTGCAGTTTAATATTTCTTGACTGGAACGGCAATGCTGTGAGAGGCTGTTCTTATTTTTCCTTAACAGTATTGTAATCTGCTTCGACTGATCTACTGATTTTGTAATGATACACTTTTGGTATATATTATTTGAATATTTGTTTTTGTGTGCTACTTAAGATCCAAGTGAAAAAATGGTAGGAAAGAAATCAGGTACTATAGTTAGTGTACACCGTGGATGTGGACATGAACGTGGTAGTTCAGTGGTTCCTTTGAGTTTTAACTCTCCTCCTGAAGATCTGGCTGGAATGTCTCATAATATGGATATTGAATTTGATTCTGTTGCAGCTTCTTCCAGCAGCAGCAGCACTGTAGATCCTGTGGTTGGCAGTATAGTGGGTGCAGGTAGTATTGGCAAATTATGTACAAAAGTGTCTCCAATAGGTCTGTGTTCTTCTGGTGGTGCAGTAAGTAAGGGTGGAATTAGAATTGATTACTTTTTCCATAGTGCAGGCAATAGTACCAGCTGTGGGAGCAACACAATTAGTAATTCTACTGACAATGCCGCAGACAAGTTCAGTGCGGGGGGGGGCTGAAAACTGCAGTTGATGTTGCTGCGTTCATGCTTGATTCACAGGATGATTCTCAGCCTAAAAGTCATGATCTGCTGTTATTTTTGATGGATTTACAGAGTTTAAGTAGCAGTTTGGAATGTGATACTCGGGACGATGCTCCCACAGACAAGGTGGTCAGTTAAAATATTGAGTGTGGTGACAGTAAACCTGCACATTCAACCGATGACATTTTGATGGTGGTTAATGAGGAAAAGGAGGATATTGTAGAAGACATTACTGGTGTCAGTGATAGTGATAGTGCATATGATTTTCAGGATGTGCAAGATGACCCTGTAATAGACCCCGATTACCAGCCTCCCCCATGTCCCTGTTCAAAATTCCTCTACCTGTCCCGAGAATGTAAATGTGTCAGAAGCACAGAATGAAAGATCAGTGACTGTTAACATGCAATCTCTAAAATCTATTTGCATCAGTACTAGTAGCATGCAGCACAAGCGGCTGCAGCAGCTGATTATACACGAGTCACAGCAGGAGTTCACATTCAGCAGTAATGCAGAGTGTGTTCCCCTTCTAAAAAGCAGTGCAGAGTGGGCAAATCTCTAGTGCGGGATTTTGTTTTCATTGCAAGACAATGATGACAGTACAGCTATTTGCCAAATATGCAGAGCTAAAGTGAGCTGTGGCAAGGCAGGGTCACACTTAGGCACAGGTGGGATGCACTCACACCCTACAAACCAAACACACCATTCACTGGCAGCAGCATACATGTCAGACCTCCTATGTAGAAAGCAATGACTCAGTTCCTCTACAGAAGTACTTATTGGAACCACTTCACACTGAAAGTAGTGTTGCTCCACCACAACTAACCTCCACTCCCAAGTGTTCCGACTCTACTCTGTAGTGCTAAGTCAGTCATCCTCCTGTACCTCATCCTCCTCTGTATGTTCCTACTTCCCTCACTGCAGTATTATGCCACAATCTCCTTTCAGTTCCAAAGTCACCCATACGCAGTTGAGAATTTCCAAGTCAGTGGTCACTGTGAGGCAACCAAATATTAAGGATGCATTGTCCAAGAATACAAAGTGCCATAATAATAACTGGTCAGCAATTTTTCCTATAGGCTGGACCAGGTGATATTTCCCATAACAACTGGCTGGTTGTTATGGCATTTACGAGCCATTTCAATCAAAGTATGCCACTCCCTCACTGGCTCTTGTCTTGCTTGTGGGTGGGCGTAACAGTTCAAAAAACATGGTGGCTCCCTCTCTTGCTTAATGCGAAACCATCACAACATGAGTTGTCAGGATAGTTTTTTTTTATATCCAGTTGATCCTGCCTGAAAAAAATTACTGCCCAGTGTATTACAAAAAATAAAAGGATGGGGAAGGGAGTGCTATGAGAATTTTATGCACACCCTCATTGTGGGATGCTTTGATAAACCCCTCGGGCTTCGCCCTCGGGGTTTACGTAGCATCCCACAGCTTGGGTGTGCATTAAATTCTCATAGCACCCCCTTCCCCATCCTTTATTCTCTATGTAATCATCCAGTTGCAAGGCACTTGAATGCAGCAGTTTACCAAATGCTTGCAATGGATCTTCTTCCTCCTTACTCTTTTGTTGAAAAATCTGGTTTTCGGCAGTTTGTGAGTAAGGTGGTACCCAAATATGAACTGCCTAGCAGAACATACTTTTCAATGAAAGGTGTCCCTGAGCTGTACACACACTATGTTGTACAGTTTCTCACTCATTGCCACACTCTGCAGTCAGCACTGTGCATCTCACCACTGATATGTGGACCAGTGGTCCAGGATCCACAGTTAGCCCCATGTGTGTTACAGCACATTGGGCATAGGTCCCTGGTGTATATGGTACTTCACCTTGTCCTGCAAGTGATTGTTATTGGAAAACCACATACAGAAGCAGTGGTGGTATGTATCAGCATGCAACACTAAGCATGCAAAGTATGCATGACTTGCACACAGCCAAAAGAATTATTGGATGTCTAAATGAGACAATTTCTCATTGGCTGAATCCACATGGACTCACAGTGGCTTTCATTTCAAGCGACAATGGAGCCAATGTGGTTAAAGCAATAAGAGACAGTGGTTTTCAGTGCATTCCATGCTTTGCCCATGTTTTAAATCTGATTGTATATGAGTTCTTAAAACATGAGGCAGTGGACAGTATGGTGACCATTAGTCATCAGATTTGTGGACATTTCAGTCGTTCTTCAAAAGCTTGGTCTGAGCTTAATGCGTTGCGGCGTTCATATGGTGTTCCACAGCATCATCTGAAGCAGAATGTTCCCACAAGGTGGAACTCGACTCTTTATATTTTGGAATGCCTGTTTGAGCAGTGTAAACCTGTCAATGTCTACTGTATGTCATGCAGCTTCATGACTCCCTGACTCAAAAGGCAATGTCCCTAAGTCCATCACAGTGGAGAGTCATGGACAGTGTCATACAGGTTTTGCGCCCTTTTGAGCATGCAACTCAGGCTGTTAGTGTTAAATCAGTATGTCTGAGTCAGATTATTCCATTGTAGCAGATACTTAAGCAGGCAGTGGTCAATTTGCATGACCAATTTGAAGGTGCAGCAGATGAGACTAGTGTGGAACTGTGTAACCACATAATGGACATCTTAGAAAGTGATCATCATGTGTGTGTGACATGTTGCAGAGTGATTCATACAGGATGGCCACTATACTGGATCCCTGGTACAAACATGGTATTGCATCACTTCTGCCAGGGGGTAGTGTAGAGGTCGATCATTGTTCACTTGCTCTTTGTGACAAAGTGCACAACAAAATGCTTCAATCTGATGTAAAGAAAACTAATGATCAAAGTACTCAGCAGCACGTGCGTGCCAGTTCCCAACCTTCTGTGTCATCAGTCATCTGCTTCATCAGTACCCAAACCCAGCTGCAATCCATTATGATCAATATTACAGCAGGTGGGTGTTTCCCAGCCCAGAAGCAGGAATACCGCAGCAAACTGCAGATGTCAGTGGCAAACATGGTCACTACCTATCTTGATGATCTGGAGCAGGTTTCTGTTGAAGATGACCCTTTGTTGGTATACTGGCAACACATCCTTACAGTGTGGCCTGCATTAGTGTCGGTTGCACTTGAATTTTTAAGCTGCCCTTGCTCCAATGTAACATCGGAAAGGATTTTAAGTGCCGCTGGGGAAATTGTGTTAGACTATCGCGCATGTCTGTCTGATTTAAATTTTGAGTCACTGACATACATAAAAATTAATAAACATTTTATTCCACCTCAATGATCTTTGTCTGGTGGTTGCACTGTTATGCCTAGTGATGATGAAGAAGGCATGGATGATGCTGAAAATGATAGTCAGGTAGAGGGTATGTGTTTGGATGGTGAGGATACAGCAGAGGGACACATCTTTCGTTTACATAATTTTGTAGTGTCATCACACATTATTTAAAAATCTACTCCATAGGCAAGTACATATTTGTTACAAGCACTTAAAGAGCAGCTTCCTAGTAGCTGCCTCTCCCAGCCTGGTCAATGACTGACCTTTTCAGCATTCTGCTCATGAAGTTTTGCATTAAAATTCCCTGTAGTGTAAAACTTATTTCACTCCTAATTTTCTCTTACGGCATACCTGCAAACAAAGGACCAACTTCCCTTTCCGAAAACCATGCCCCCTTGTTGACCCATGCAGTCCTGTTTTGTGACATCACACAATGATGACTGCATGAGCATGCCACATTGACTTGTATGTGGCTGATATGTTGACATATTTTCATACTGTTTACTGTTTGGATTACATTAAATCAAAGCAAATCGATTGACTAATAGGGACCCTATTAGTCGATTGATTTCTTTGATTTAATAAAATCCCAAATAGTGAATGGTATAAAAATATGTCCAAATATCTGCCACATACAAGTCAATGGGGCACGATAACGCAGCCTTCATTTTGTGACATCAGGAAAACAGGTTGCGTAGTCCAACGTGGGGATGTGGTTTTTGGATGGGGAAGTCGGTCCTTTTTTTGGCAATATGTTGAAAAAGAACATTACTAGTGAGAGAACTTCTACACTACAGGGAATATTTAAGCAAACTTCATGAGCAGAATCCTGAAATGGTCAGTCATTGAACAGGCTGGGGAAGGGTAGCTGCTGTGATAGTAGGAAGCTGCTCTTTAAATGTCCTTAGTGCTTTCTATTCAGCCATGTCCATCGGGTGAGAATATTAGACTAGTGTCCTTACATTTCACACGTTAAGACGTGCTTCATCAAAGGATTACAAACATTTGTGAACAGGTAGTATATACAGTCCTTCCTTATTAGATAATCACAGTTTCATTCCTGGTTGTTATTTCGCCTTAAGTCACATGACTAAACTGCTGTGCATGGTTAATTTCTTAGAGATCAGATTCAGAAGCACATTTAAATTATAATAAAGCCATCAGTTTCAAATTATGGCCTAAAGTTAAAAAAGAAAAAGAGAACAGTTTTATATACTATTTTAGACAAAGTGCAGACTAAAGTGTGTAAAATTCCAAATGTCAACTAGGTGCCAAAATGATTCCATAATTCTTTTTTCTTTCATTTTATCATGGTACATACTCTTATTCCTTGTTTAACCTTTCAGTTTCACAAATCAGGCTTGTTTATTTTCCGTGGTCTTCATTGTTACCACAAACCTGAAAGAAGACAATAGAGACAGATTGAGATTCATATATCCACAGTTCAATTAGGGTACATCATTATTCCAATCATTTTTAAAAAAAAAAAAATGATTGCAGTAATGAAATAAACAATCCGGATTTGCGAAACCTGAAAGTTAGTTAAGGAATAAGAGCATGTAGCATGATAAAATTAAATAAAAAACAATTATGGATTATTTTTGGCACATATTTGACATACAGATTGTTACACAATTTAGTCTGCACTATTCTCTAAAATAGTATATAAAACTATTCCTTTTTTTTCACTTCATGCCTTAACTTAAAACAGTTTGCTTTATTATAATTTTAATGTACTTCTGAATGTGATTAAGAAATTAACTATGTAGTTTAGTTATGTGACTTAACATGACATAAGAACCATGAAAGAAACCGTGATAGTCTAATGCAGACTATTTATAGTACCTGTTCACAAATGTTTGTAACCTTCTGACGACGCATGTTTTAACATCTGAAAAGTAAGGACACTAGTCTGATGTTATCACCCAATGGAGATGGCTGATTAAAAAGCACTAAGGACATTAAAGTGTTTGTATTGTTCTTGAAGATGAAGGGGTGAGTGTGGCTTGCCTTAAAACTAAGTACTGCACTGTATCCTGGCCGCACCACCACCCGTGTGCAGATCTGCTTTGCATTTGAATTACATATTGGTTACATTAATGATAAAATGCACTGTAGCATTTTTGTTGCAATCGTAAATCCATTTTGGGTATAATATCAATAGTGTTAAACAAAGTCTTCTCTCCTGAAAATAAAGCACTGAACTATCCCCTCTATAAAATGGATGTCAGACGTGCCATGGATGGAATGACACCATGTAAGCACGAGCTAGATGGCTGTTTGTGCTGCTGAAGTAATACATTCTCTAAATCCTATTCCACCGTCTGTCTGTCAAAATACGTAAAATTAGTGAAATCCTGCTATATTATTTTTTACCAATATACAAAGCTCTAGATGACGTCAGTCCGTGACATGTCTGATGGGAATTTGTTAGAACAGACATTTCAAACATCATAACAACGTAAAGATGAACTACTAGTCCCTAAGCTGGTACAGATGAGCCTTTGCTGATATGCACGCTGTCCACACACCAGCATCATTCATGACCAGTACTGCAGAAATTGCCACAACAAACAACATAAAGATGAATTTCTAGGCCCAAACATGGTGCTGATGTGCACGCTGTACTATTCCAACCTGCATCATCCATGACCACTGCTACTGAAATGGCTACAAAAAAATAACATAAAGATGAACTACTAGGCCACAAGCTGGTACTGCTGATTTGCACGCTGTACTGCAACCTGCATCCACTACTTCTTTGATGTCCGGGCACTTAACCTCATGAAAAGCCAGTAATAAACAGCTCCTCCCTAGAATAAAAGGATGATGATGTGACGATTCTAGATTGATGACAATTGTCCAGGTGACAATAGAATTTACATGCCAATCTATCAGATTAGTAGTGATTTATTATTTTTGGTTCAATTTAGTTTATTGTTATCTGAATTTATTGTATATTTTGCTAAGAAACTAAAGTGTTGCCGTTTTATTGCACCAAATTAAATAAATGAAATTATGTTATGTTTATATGTTCTCCATATTATTTAAGCAATAATGCCTGACAGGGTGTGTGTCGTGCTGGGATAACGTCACGCCGCAGGTAGTTGGGCATGAGGCCGCAGGTCGAGTGCGTCCAACAACTGAGGTGTGGCGTTATCTCAAACATCTCTAAAACTGGAGGGCATTATTCTCTTCTAATGGCTCGTTGTTACATATAAAATAAAAAATAATTTTAACAAATGTTTTTATTAGTGTGGAAAAATATTTTTGTTTCTTAAGAGGAGATGCAAAAAAAGAGCTCATCATCCAAAAAATCATCTACAGGTTCACAGTGAGACTGAGACTAGACCCGTGATGTTGTACTGGGATAACATCATGGGTCCAGCCCAAGACTGACCAATCAGAGTCCAGGATTTGTTCTTGCCATTGTATAATGTGATTTAATATGTGGGTGATAACATAGCATTGCTTTTAAGTTTTGACATAAAATATTATTTAGTCTGCTAGCACTACTTTGGCCATCTCTGTTCATGTGAGATTGTGCTTTGCTAATATGTATTTTATTCACTTTATCTCTACACACAGGTATACTACTACTACTATGTCTCATCTTATATCCTGTCCTGCGAATATATCTGCACAACTGTTTACAACGAAGTCCACCATAAAACAGCAGGTGAATATAATGTTTAATTGGTCACAATTTTGCATTCATTATTGTTTTGTAATAGCTGGTGACCCCCCGATATCAACCCATTTTTGAGACTTGTAAAAAGCCATATCAACCTGCAAGTTGTCATGGCAAAGTCATATCAACCTCTGAGTTGATATGGCTTTAAACGTCTCGCACCAGGTTGTGTGTACCACACTAAGGTACTTACCGAGTCAGAAAATTGAACCATTCACAGTTTTTTTTAACTTTAAACAACGGAGAAGCTATTGAACCTTCACCTTGTCATCATAACAACCAGTATGCCATGGAACCCGTACAGAAGTTGAATCAGCAATGCAGGAAGCATATATTGCTAAGACTCTGAGCTTGTTTCCTTACTTAGCACCAGTTATTATAGAAAATAACACATATGAAGGTGTGTGATCTGCAGTTTTTTACACACCCTCAGTGTGTGATAATATATAAACCTCTCGAGGTTTATATATTATCACACACCTTGGGTGTGTAAAAAAAACTGCATATCACACACCTACATATGCATTACTCTTTATATAATCAGTATCCAATCATACATGAAGAGGTGCAAATTGCACTCCATACCTCAACACCTATCTATCGAGGTTGTCTGTGTGGAGGGGGGGCTAGTATAGAATCAAATAAATAAGAGATGTAGTCGCAGACCAGTGCAACTTGTATTATACACAATACTGTTTGGATAGGGAAGGATTATTGTTGCTCAGTCAGGGGGAAGACATTGAATAGGATAATTTTTGTTATTTAAAATGCTGTGATTGCTGAACAAGTCATCATTTTCTAAGTGACATAAATGTTACTTGCTGCGTTGTTTCTCTGAAACTCTCTTTCCGATTTACATTTCAGGTATGCCATTTTCATTCCTGCACCCATTTGTCACTGCTACCATTGCTCCTGCTGTCTGTCAGCACCATGCTGGGCTATTGCCACCTGCGGTGTTTTTCACTTTTTGTGAAGGTAAGTATTTTCTTCTGAGAGGGCTGTTTAGATAGTTACTCCTTCAATGTACAGCATAAAAACTAAGGATGGCTGGGGGGATACTGGGATGTATAGGGAGAGGCATCACCAGCAGGAAATAGGAAGTTGTTATTTCTCTGTACTGACAGTTGGTGAGACCCCATCTGGAGTACTGCATTCAGTTCTGGAGACCCCATCTCCGCAAGGACATAGACAGGATAGAGGCAGTCCAGAGGAGGGCAACTAAAATGGTGCAGGGTCTGCACCAGAAGCCAGTTGAAGAGATACTAAAGGAGCTAGTATGTATATCCTTGAGGAAAGGAGGGAGAGGGGGGACATGATAGAAACTTTTAAGTACCTCAGTGGAATGAACAAAGTACAAAATGTGCAAGAACAAGAGGACACAATTTGAAGATGGGGGAGATGGCTCAGGGGCAATGTGAGGAAGTATTTTTTCACAGAGAGGGTGGCGGAACACATGGAACCGCCTTCCTGAGGAGATTGTGGGGTATAAAACTGTGGGAGAATTCAAGAATTCATGGGACAGACATAAGGCAATTCTTGTAGGGGGGGTAGGAAGGAACTGGCTGTTGGTTAACTAGGATCTGCAGCTTATCCAGTAGGTAGGGAAATGGGCAGACTAGGTGGGCCAAGTGGCCCTTATCTGCCATCAAAGTCTATGTTTCAGTGTTAAGTTAGATAGCTCACTGTACATTGTACGCACATCCTTTATGCATTTCAGAGGTCAGCTGGTAATAAACTATGACAGGTTTGGGAGGGTGGGATAGTGATGTAGCCTCATACTCAGACCACTGCTGTTATTTTTATGCTCAGCCAGGGGGGAGACATTGCCTGGGATAATTTCTGTTGTTTAAACTGCTGTTATTGCTGAACCAATCATCATTTTCTAAGTGAAATAATTGTTACTCGCTGTGTTGTTTTTCTGAAACTCTCTTTACTAATAACATCCTCTACAAATCCGCGCAGGTACTGGTCCAAAATTAAGGACATTCTCAGCAATGACAAGCAACAGAATCCAGCTGACATGAACATTCAAGGTGTTCACTGCACCAACCATGACACCATTGCCAACGCCTTCAATGCCCTTTTTTCTTCTCCACCAGTCGCTACTCTAACTAGCCCACAACCTGACTGTCCCTCTTCTCCTCCCTCGCCCTCCCCCACCCCTCCCTTTTGTTCTGGCTCCAACCACATACCTTGAAGTTCACAAGCTACTTAACTCCCTTCTGGCACACGGGGGTCAAGGGCCTGAGGGCATCCATCCTTGCATACTTAAGCAGTATGCACCTTGGCTGACCAGACCTATCACCTGGCTTTTTAACCTCTCGATTCGTACGTCTACTGTCCCATCCACCTGGAAAACTGCCAGAACCATCCATATACACAAAAAGGGCGATGTCAAACTCATGTCCAACTACCGCCCTATATCTCTTCTGCCCACTCTCAGTAAGCTGCTTGAAAAAATAGTCCACTGCCAGCTTGCTGCTCACCTTGACATGTTTAATCTTCAAACCCCGTGCCAACATGGTTTCCGGCCCAGTCATAGTACCACCTCTGCACTTACACAACTTACAAATGACATCAGAAATGATATGGACCGTGGCCTACTCACTGGGGCCGTCTTTATTGACCTGTCTAAAGCCTTCAACATGGTACACTATCCTCTCATGCTAAAGAAACTCCAATCCATTGGAGCATCTGACCAAGCCCTCTCCTGGTTCCATAGCTATCTTGACAATCGGACTCAGGCAGTAGCATTTCACAAGGCCCTTTCCTCCCCCCAAACATCTCCCATGGAGTTCCCCAGGGATCCACTCTTGGACCTCTACTCTTCTCCCTCTTCCTAAATTATATTCCCACCATGTCCCGGCATAGCTTCACTCTTATGTACGCAGATGACCTTGTTCTCTACTCTGGGTCAAAATCGGTTGCTGCCATCAACTCCACTCTCACTAATGACTTCCAATTCCTGCAGACCTGGCTCTCTAGCAACCACCAAGTCCTGAACCTAGAAAAAACCTGTACTATGCTATTCGGATCCTCTAAGAAACTGTCTGCCTCTGCAAACAGGCTCCGGTTCAATGCCTTGATGGCTCCCTCATCTTAAACACTGAGTCCTTCAAGTACCTTGGGGTCACTTTGGATCCCACACCTGACCTGTCTCAACATGTCAATATGGTGTGCCGTACCATCAATGCTAAAATTGGCAGAGCTTATCGCGTGCGCCTCCCCTCACTCCTTCCGCTAGACTTTCTGTTTAGAGGTATTCTCTTACCCCAACTCCAATATGCTCTGCCCCTCCTCTTTGCTGCAAACTCTGCTACACTCCACAAATGGGACACTGTCTACAACAACATCTGTAGATCGCCTTAACTGCCCCACGCCTACCCATCATTGTCTCCTCTACGCTGGCTTAAATTGGCTGTCACCTAAGGATATTCGAGCCTACTCCCTGGGCTGCTTTATCGACTCCCTGTCTAGACCTCCCTGCCCTGTCTATCTTGCCAACCTCCTGACTCCTGCCTCACACACCCATACCCTCAGGTCTTTCTCTGTCCCCATGCTCTCCACTAGACCTTGCATGACAAAAATGGGTGAACAGGCATTTGCCCATGTTGCTCCCAAATTCTGGAACTCACTCCCCCTTATAGTGAAAACTTCAGCCTCCCATCGAGAATTCAAAAACTCGCTGTTCACCCACCTTCTAGCCTCTGGCCAATGCAAATGCTCTTAATTTGCTTTGTCCCACTGCAGACTGTCGGGTCTGACTCTGAGTACTACATTAATGTTCTCCCATGCAATATGCTTGTCTAGGTGGCTATGAACCTTGATGTCTTCACTGTCCTTAGCTGTCTTATGGTTACCCTAATTGCTTTATTTTACATCCTTATTATGATCTATGCCTAAAATGTACCCTTATGTAACTATTACTGTGCTACCCAATGTATATCTTGTTTTGCTCCTGTACACCTATATTATGACTGTGCATTTATGCATATTGTAACCAATGTCCTGTGCTCTCCCGGGTTGTGCCTGAAAATAGGCAGGTCTGTTGCCTAGCGCACTTACCCGGTTACCAAAAGCTAATAAATAAATAAATAAATGATTTATTTTTTCAGGTATCATCCTGGTATCTGCATTTTTCATTTTAAAATCAACTTGTTGGAAAGTATCCCAAGCAAAACAGAAGTGAAGCAATGAAGTCTGACAAACTCAGTGACTCTGGGTCCTGCTTGAATCCACATTTTCATCTGACCCACCCCATGATCTGTGTTTGGGCTTTTCAAGACCTCTTTGAATGACGAAGATGCATACAGACAAAAGGATTTCACATCCTGCATATGCGCAGGCAGAGTTCATCCCTTTCAGGAATTCTAACACATTCTGAGATTGTGAACCTCAGCTGTTGATCATTTCTTTTAGCTTTTGACTGTTAAGTCACCAGGTATCAACATTTTCAATTGAAATCAACTCTTAATGTACTTGTCTCTAAGGGCTATCTATCCAACAACCATTTTGAAGAACAAATGAAACTTTTGGCCTGTTCTCAAAACCACTGCAACTGTGCCATTACAGTTCCTTGCTATTATGGGGAGAAAGGATTGTTTGGGGCTGGAGAGAGCAGCATCAGAAGGAGCTGCTGCAGCGTGGGCTGGGTTTTTGGGACCATCCACTAAACTCCATCACCTTTGTTTCCACATAGAGCCACAGTTGAATTTCGGCGCCAAACTGCCATTTGAAAAGGCAGCTGCGTCAATTGGCTCCTGCACAAGGTGACACCTGGGGCAAAGCTAGTGAAAAGGCTAGCCAGATCTTTGCAACACAGTATTCTGGACTGTTTCACGCAGTGGGGAGCGGGCGGCTCTTGCAAGAGGCTCCCCCTGCATTTCAGGACAAGGAAGGAGCACCTCGGGGTTGAGGCACCGGTAGACCGGGTGGTCCTCCCCCGATGAACACTGTTCGGGACTTTGCTAGTGCCTTTGGGGGGAAAGGATTGTTTGGGGCTGGAGAAAGCAGCATCAGAGGGAGCTGCTGCAGCGTGGGGTTTTGGGCCGCCCACCATGTTACCTTCTCCCATTAAATGCCCGGTAGCCACGCCCCTGAATAGACCAGCACCAATCGGCGCTGGTCATAAGCGGGATCTTGGGCACCATAAAGTCTCTAACTCTAACTTAACCTAAAATTGATATACTATCCAGCACTGCAATTATAGCAAACACTAAGTAATCTGATTGGACAAACAATATCAGCATAATTTGTTTCATCAATTCCTACAGTACCCTGTGTTACAACCATTAACTAGTAGCAGAGAATACACAATATTTAAAGCAGTTTGTTTGGTGTAAGATATGTCTTTGTTTTAAGAGGGCTGTACAGTTTGCTGAGGGACTGGCATACATTCACTTATATCTAGTGGGGCGTCGAGGGTCCACTGGCATATATTTTTAACTACTCTAACAGTATTAGTATCCCTGTGAACTGAACTGCACTGGCTTATATTTTTGACTACTCTAACAGCATTAGTATCCCTGTAAACTGTACTGTTTTATAATCCCCAGTCTGTTACAGGTGACCTGCCTTCCAACATAGCACAGGTGTTCACCAACTTAGGGGCTTAGTTTGGTACTCTTGGAGGTATGAGCTCTGAACTGTTGTGGCGAGAATAGATAGGTGGTAATAATAGTTAGGTACTGACGAAAAACAGGGTGGTATCAGGTGTCTGGTAGTGGTGTGGGAATCACCACTGGCCATGGAGTTGGGGCCAGTGACCAGCACTGATTTCTGAACCATTCCCCTCGGTCAGTCTATCACTGGTATGAACATGGGGAACCCTCAGTACCTATTTAAGTGAATACCGATGCATCCACTCATGTGCACACTAGCCTGTGGTATCCTCACTATCATTGGCATCCACTGGTATATTGGTGCAGATGTCCCTAGAGCAGATGAACCATGGGGCACTTGCTCCCTGCTGGAGGAAACTGATTTCATGTTCTCCAACCTATTAGCGGAAGGCAGACCCCTTCCCTGGGTTCTCTGCAGTCTTGACCTGAGGTGCTTTTGGTGCCATGCATGTCTGGTCAGGAGATATGGCTGCAGGATGCTCACCAGGGATGGCTCCCCTTCCCTAAAACATCTCCTATGGCTACTTCTGGTGACCCTAGCACTATCAGGTGACATCAAGCTAAACCCTGGCCCACCTTGCCAAATGGCCCCTGCTGCTCTGGGTGGGATGGCGGTCAAAGGGCTGAAAATAGCCCATCTCAATATTCGTAGCATCCTGCCCAACCTGGCAGAACTACTGGCTTGGGTCACCCACCACACCCCTGACATCCTGGGAATAACAGAAACCTGGCTTAAACCCACTATACCAAACTCCACATGTGCCCTCCTGGGCTATGACCTCCTCAGGCTTGATCACCCAGGAAAAAAGAGGGGGGGAAGGCATCTTGGTCTGTTATTAAAGCCATCTTAACTTGTCTGTGCTACTCTGTCCACAACCTGTGTGGTCCCCTTGTGAGTTCCTGCACACGATGCTGTTGCTCGGGATGACCAAAAAGATACATTTTGTATTCACCTACAGTCCTCCAAGGGGCAGCCTGGAGGGGCTGTCTGCCCTCCTGGATACTGTAGGTGCTGTGACCCGACATAATGAACTTATTATTCTAGGTAATCTCAACCTAAACTGGCTTGGTTGTAACTCCAAAGCATATGAACCACTCCTTGCTGGTCTCTCCCTGTCGCAACTGATTAAGGAGCCTACTAGATGCCCACCCAATGGTGGAGGGAGCTCTCTCCTGGACTGGGTCATGACAAATCGACCAGAGAGGATCAGCTCATCGGGCATCCTCTCTGACTCCATCTTGGACCACTCCCCCATGTACGGGGTGTGGAAGATTCCTTCTCTGAAAATCCCACATAAAATTATCCAGGTCCAAGACTACTCAAGGTTTGATCTTGGCTCTTACCATGCTAATCTCCAGCACGCTGACTGGTCAGCAGTATGGAACGCAGAGGACTCCTCATCAGCAGCCAGTCACTTCCTCACTGTGTACAGGGTGCTGCAGGATAAACATGCCCCCCCCTCATTAGAGGCTCAGTGACAAAGTGGCTGCAGGGCAGTCTGCTAACCCTTATGAAGTACAGAGATACGTGCTGGGCAAAATTCAAGGCCACGGCGGAACAGGCCATATTTCTGCAGTACAGGATGCTCAGAAATCAGTGTACGAAGGCTATTAGGGCAGCCAAAGGAGAATTTTGCAAATCTGTGCTGCTGCGCTCAGCTAGGGACCCCAGGAGGTTCTGGAGAAACATTAAGAATATAGTCAGTGGGACCCCGAGCGGTGAGACCTCGGATATGATCATTGATGGTGCCAGTTGCAACAACTCCCTGACCATCACAAATGCATTCAACCAATACTTCTCTGACCTGTCTACCTTTACCTCATCACTCCCCCATGGGGGAGGGGAGAAGGGTGAAAAATGGGCCTCACCATCCTCATCTTACCCGCCCCTTCTTTTTAAGGTGTTGGTGGTGCAAGAGGTGCAGAGACTGCTCTCAGGTCTCTCCCACTTCTTGAGTGCTGGACATAATGGATTGGAGCTGAAATTTCTGAGTCTTGGTGCCAGTGAGATTGCCCCCATGGTAACCTATATCTTCAATCTGTCCCTGTCTTCAGGTGTCATTCCGGAAGTATGGAAAGTAGCCAGGGTGGTCCCAATACTTAAACAAGGAAACCCCGAACTCATAGAAAACTACCGTCCAATATCCATACTGTCGGCAGTCAGAAAACTTCTCGAGAAGGTCGTGGCAGGGCAACTCTCAGAGTACTTGCAGTCTCATGACCTGTTGTCCTCTGAGCAGCATGGCTTTAGGAAAGGGCACAGCACAACTTCTGCCCTTGTCTCGGTCTCATCTTGGATCAGAGCGGCTATGGACCAAGGCAAACTCTCTGGAGCCATCTTTATAGATCTGTCTAAGGCCTTTGATCTTGTTGATCACACCATGCTCTCCACCCAGCTCAGCTTCTATGGTCTATCACCTGAGGTGCTCAACTGGTTTTCCAACTATCTAAGCGGCAGACAGCAACTTGTTAAGTATGGGAAGGAGTTCTCAGACACTATCCCTGTTACCATGGGTGTCCCACAAGGCTCCGTCTTGGGGCCCCTGCTTTTCTCCATATTTGTGAACACACTCCTGGCTGTTGCTATCCACTACAAGCCTATCCTTTATGCAGATGACCTGGTCATCCTGACTCACTCCCCTGAGATAGGGGTCATAAATCACCACCTGAGCGAGGACTTGAAGAACATCCAATCCTGGATATTGTCACATAAGTTGGTCCTAAATCTCAGGAAAACCCAGGCCATGCTCTTTGGGTCGCAGCCCAAGATTAAGGCCTCCCCTACTCCACTATGTGTTTCTGGTGTCGACGGGGTCAAGATCCCAGTTTCTGACAACTTTAAATACCTTGGGGTGATGCTGGACCCACAGCTTGACCTTAGCCGCCACATTCAGAATACTTGCAAGACTGTAAACTGCAAACTGGGTCTGACATACAGAGCAAAAAGTAATCTTACTCCCGCAGCTCGGATTGCACTTGTCAGAGGGATGCTCCTACCCTCGCTCTGCTATGGGCTGCTCTTGTTTGCCCGCTCAACCAAAGTCCACCTCACTAGGTGGTCCACTGCCTACAATAATGTCTGCCGCTTTGCGCTGGCTAGCCCCCATCTCACTCACCATTGCAACCTCTATAGCAGGCTAAATTGGCTCTTACCCGCTAACCACATAGACTTCATCTTAGGGTGCTTCACCGGAAAGGTCCATGGCACTGGCACCCCTCCAGGGCTTACGAAATTTCCTGTCCCGTCCGTCTCCTCCTCCTACTCCCTCAGGTCCCAGGGACAGTTCCCTCCTCAAGACACCAGCTACATGGACTCAAATGGGTGGGCGGGACTTTGCTGCATTCGCTCCCAGACTGTAGAACTCCTTCCCTGCCCAGGTCAGTGCCGCACACTCACAGATGTGTCTCCGTTCCTCCCTATGGAACCATCTCAAACTTGTCTCAGCCTGTGGCTGCCCCAAACCCCCATGAATTGATACATCACAGCACTCCTCTGCTCTGGAGCTACTCCTGGACAAAAGACCAGACTCCAAGAGGTTGCTAAGCTGTATATAGTGTCACACCTGAAGGATTTCGATACTGTGCCCCTGGAACTGCTCTTGGCTTCCATAAAGTGTTTATGTTGTTATGTTAATACTGTATAATCTATGCCTTACCATGCTTGTACGCTGTGTTGAATCTGTAACATTACTGCTTTTATCTCCCACAAGGTGTTTATTTTTATGTTAATACTGTATAATCTATGCCTTACCATGTTTCATATGCTGTGTTGAATCTGTATCCTCACATGAACTGTAACATGTCTAATTTGTACAATGTCGTTGTATGTACCTAAATCTATTATTCCTGTACTCTCCCGGGTCGTACCTGAAAATAGGCAATTGTCTTGTCTAGTGTACCTACCTGGTTAACAAAAGCTAAATAAATAAATTAATAAATATGCCATGTCACTGCTGCTGCTGATCTGACCACCACTCCTGCTGTGCCACCAAAGCCTGCAAGCTACCACAACTGACAATACAAAAGTACGGAACACCTTTATGAGGCAGTACTAGGCCACGACCCACTGTTGCCATTGCTGCTGATCTGACCACCACTCCTGCCGGGCCATCAATGCCTGCACACCATCACCACTGCCACTACCGAACTAAGGAACACCTTGATAAGGAACTACTAGTCCATAACCCTCTGCTGCTGCTACTGATCTGACTACCACTCCTACTGTGCCATCAAAGCCTGCACACTACCACCCCACTGACAATATGGAAGTAAGTGTAACCCCTAGGTGGCGCTATACCAAGGGCTACTACCCCTGCCTGTATGGCTAGTGACAGGTTAAGGGGCCTAGGTCCAGTGGCGGGTGCCTCCACACAGAGATTGGGGTTAGTAGTGGTTAAACTAGCTGAGGCACAACCCTCTGGGACACTGTGACCCCCCCCTTTGTTCCCACTAGTGACCCACACAGTACACGGGAGTTACCTTCCCAATACCCCACATATGCACACTTTTTACACATACAGTATCACTTACCCTCAGGACTAATTCTGCATCACGTCCCTGAGGACCCTCTGTAAAACAAGGTAAGGCAATGTACACAAACACAGTGCAATGCTGGTTCTATATGTACTGACACCACAGACAATATATAGTTCAATAACGGTAAATCTGATTTATTCAGGGGGCAGTAACAAGGAAAATAGCCAATGTCATCCCTCTATTAAAAGCAGGTGACCCCGCATTCTAAATAATTACAGACCAATCTCCCTCCTCCCCATCCTGTCTAAATTACTAGACAAAATAGTGTGTGGCCAGCTAGGGGTACACTTAGAATCCAGAAGCCTATTAAACCCGGTTCAGTCTGGATTCAGAGCAAAGTACAGCACCATAACAGCCCTAGCTAAGGTGACCAATGATTGGCTTCTAGACCTTGACAAGAAGAAGCATGTCTGTGCTGTTTTCTTGGATCTTAGAAAGGCATTCGACACAGTCGATCACAGCCTGCTTCTTTCCTCCCTAAGCACCTTAGGCCTGGACCATAAATCTATGTGCTGGTTTGCAGACTACCTCAGAGAATGGAAACAGCAGGTTAAAGCTGAAGGTGATCTTTCTCCATTAAAACCTATGCTGAGCGGCATGCACCAGGGCTCTATCCTTGGTCCCCTCCTCTTTGCAGTCTACATTAATAACATCAATGACCCCATCAAAAAAGCCAACATCCACTTATTCACGGACGACACTGTACTGTACTTGAGTTGTCCCACACCGGAAGCAGCCTGTGAAGACCTCCAAGCTGAATTTAACCTTCTACAATACCAGCTCATAAACAAAAAGCTTTTGCTCAATGTGAAAAAGACAAAAGTCATGCTCTTCTCCCCCTCCTTGCATGTGGCAATTCCTGCTGGAGGTGGGGCTATACCACAAATTACCACTGTTCTTGGAGAAACACTAGAGTATGTAATTAAATTCAAATATCTATGAGTTTGGCACAATCATAAACTTTCCTTTGCCAACCACCTCGAAGAACTACAGAAGAAACTAAGGTAAAGATTAGGACTATTCTACAGAATTAACCACCTGCTCACAAAGGAGGCCAAGATTCAACTGGTTCAAGCTACCTTCCTATCTTTAATAGATTACACGGACCTGCTCTACAGCCACTGCACTGCCTCTGCACTGGCTAAGTTGGACTTCCTCTACCACAGAGCTATCAGGTTCATTACTGGCCTTCCACTTTCCACACACCACTGCTCCCTGTACTCATCGTTAGGCTGGACTTCACTTCACTATAGAAGGAATAGAAATGCCACTCTATGGGCCTTCAGAGCGGTGACCAACAAGCTCCCCTCATATGTCTCAGACTGTATTCCCTGGAGTGTGTTAGGCACCTACGCTCTAAGGAGCTATTCCCTAATTGCCCTCCAAGTTCCAAGAGTCAAAACTCGTTATGGCAAAGCAGCTCTAAGCTTCTCTTTACCCACATTGTGGAATGGTTTACAAAGGAACTTGAAGCTGAGGCTGCTCTGTTAACTCTGAATATCTTCAAAGGCGTCTCTGATCGCTACATGAAAGCACCTTGCAAATGTTTTCCTCACCACTAGCCCACTAATTCCATAACTCCCCTTTCCATCCTGGCTCGCATATGTTTCTACCCTGACTATCACTCTTTCCCTATTAACTCTTCCTGCTGCACCCACCCTTCCCTGTCCACTCCAGCCTGGCTAAAGCCCCACCCCATCCATAGTTGTGTCCCAATTATCTACCCCTCCTCTGTCATTATCATAATAAACAAGTACACGACAGCCATCGTCACTTTCTGTGGTTTTATCTCAATTTTTCCCCCAGTCGTCAGTAATATATCACTCCTCTTCTTTACCTGTCTAACCTGCCACCCCATACACGGCCTCTTTCCTCTATATGTGTAATTGCCGGCTGTCTCACTCAAAAGATCTCTGCTTATAACCCCTGTATGCCTATCATTGATTGTACATCTGCTGACTTCTTCAATTGTAAAATAATGCTGTTTTTTTATTTCAACCTTGTACTATACTGTATATACTTTTTCTTCCTTGTATATTATTGCTTTTTGTATGCCTGCTTCTGTACTGTACTTTGATGTATTCACAATGAGGTCCACCTTGCAAATGAGCCTTGCTCAATGGTGCCCGCTTGGATAAATAAAGATTCTGATTGATTGATTGACTGATTGACAAGCAAGGAGGCAAATCAGGTTGATTGGCAGTAAACAGACAAATCACTGTACTGTGCATGCAACTAAGGGTCCTAATGTTACACTCTCTGGGTACCCAGGATTGGGGGGGCTAGCCAGGTCCATTTCCCAGGGTTGGCAGGCTGGTGCAGATGGATGGGGCCTTGCAAAGAGAAAATACATGCACAACACACAATTGTAATCTGGAGCCAGATGGCTCAGTTCGTGGAAAGGAAACACAAGCAATCAGTTGACACACTTTGATTAAATGAAAGGTGCAGGGAGCTACCCTGATTTGTACTCAAGATACCCCAGACAGAGAACCAGATGGATGTTGGTGGTTATGGAATGCCAGAAGAGTATGGCATGGAGACAAGGCCTCTGAGACAGAACTCAACAGCTTTTGATAGCAGGGGGATTCAGTCCGATTGAAACTGGGTACTGCTTCCAGCTTCAGCACACACGTCATAGCAAGGGGAAATAAGATCACGATCCCACACAAGCACTAAGCACATTCATATGTAAAGGAAATTACTATACCAGGCAGGCTGCTCCTTAATCCTGATCGCAAAACACTGCAAAACCTGGGAGCACACACAGCTTCAGCAGTCCCTGACAGGCCAATCGCATTCAGCAAACTTTCGGTCTTCTTCAGATAAAGCCTGGTTCCCACACTTATGCTTCTCTCTTTTCCTCCTCAAAACTTGGATTCAGTCCGACTTACACTCTCTAATGGCTGTAGGCCAACTTCAGGGCCTCCCATGCGCTTCTTGCATGAACTACACGCCGCAGCAGCAAAGAACTCCTTCTCCTTCCACAGTCACCTCTCATCTCGCTTGCCAGCAACAGAACTGGGCATTTCCTTCAGACCCACACAAGTTCGGTTGGTTGATTCAGCTGTCAATCACAGCAGGGCTCCCTCTGTTGGTGCAAAAAGACACCAAGGTCCAAACTACAATTCCCAGAGGCACCTACCATACAGCCCCCTTATAGCAGGCTCCAGATGAGAGTCCAGGTTCTGATTAGCCCAAGCAGTCTCCATTTTATGGCTCTCTCACACAGATTGGTCCAATTCGGCAGTTCAGGACCAAAATGGAGGAGCTAAATAGAATGAGTTCGAGCTGCAAGCAAGACAGGTTTGACAAACTGCAATTTTTCTATCACTCTACATTTCCCCCCAGAACTAGTTACATCTTATAAGTGGGCTCCCTCTGCACTCTTAACGACTGCAGAAACAGAGCACTTAGATAGCAGCCAGGATGGGATTCATGCATTAAAACACAGTCCCCCCACACAAACTAATTTTGTCTGCAAGCAGACAGCTCTTAAAGAGACAGTACATGGAGAATCTGAAAGCACTAGCAGCGCCCACATTTAAGTGGCATTTCGCCGAATGCCAGCTAGACCTGGAGCACTCAGGCAAGCTCCTGGAAGATTTTTGGGAACCCCCATTTGCAGGGGGGTTACATAAGGAACACCTTAATGAAGCAGTACTAGGCCATGACCCACTGCTGCTGCTGCTGCTGCTGCTGATCTGACCACCACTCCTGCTGGGCCATCAATGCCTGCATGCAGTCACCACTGCCACTACTGAACTAAGGAATGCCTTGATAAGGAACTACTAGGCCCTGAAATGCTGCTGCTGCTGCTGCTGCTGCTGATCTGACCACCACTCCTGTTGGGCCATCAATGCCTGCATGCAGTTACCACTGCCACTACTGAATAAAGGAATGCCTTGATGAGGAACTACCAGGCCCCACAATGCTGCTGCTGCTGATCTGACCACCACTCCTGTTGGGCCATCAATGCCTGCATGCAGTCACCACTGCCACTACTGAACTAAGGAATGCCTTGATAAGGAACTACTAGGCCCTGCAATGCTGCTGCTGCTGCTGCTGCTGCTGCTGCTGATCTGACCACCACTCCTGTTGGGCCATCAATGCCTGCATGCAGTCACCACTGCCACTACTGAATAAAGGAATGCCTTGATGAGGAACTACCAGGCCCCACAATGCTGCTGCTGCTGATCTGACCACCACTCCTGCTGGGTCATCAATGCCTGCATGCAATCACCACTGACAAAACGGAAGTAAGGAACACCTTAATGAGGCACTACTAAGCCCTGCACTTCTGCTGCTGCAGCTGATCTGACCACCACTCCTGCTGGCCCTGTAATGCCTGCATGCAGTCACCATCACCACTACCAAACTAAGGATCACCCTGAAGAGGAACTACTTGGCCATGACCCACTGCTGCTGATGATGATCTGACCACCACTCCTGCTGCACCATCAAAGCCTGCACACTACTACCACTGACAATACAGAAGTAAAGACCACTTAATGAGGCAGTACTAGGCCATAACACACTGCTGCTGCTGATAATGATCTGACCACCACTCCTGCTGGGCCATCAATGCCTGCACATAGTCACCACTGCCACTACTGAACTAAGGAACACCTTGATGAGGAACTACTAGGCCATGACCCACTGCTGCTGATGGTGGTCTGACCACCACTCCTGCTGTGCCACCAAAGCCTGCACAATACCACCACTTACAATACGGAAGTACGGAACACCGTAATGAGGCACTACTAGGCCATGACCCACTGCTGCTGCTGATGGTGATCTGACCACCACTCCGGCTGTGCCATCAAGCCTGCATGCTACCACCACTTACAATACAGAAGTAAGGAACACCTTAATGAGGCAGTACTAGGCCACAGCCCACTGTTGTATTGCTGCTGATCTGACCACCACCCTGCTGGGGCATCAAAGCCTGCATGCAGTCACCACTGCCACTACCGAACTAAGGAACACCTTGATGAGGAACTACTAAGCCATGACTCACTGCTGCTGATGGTGATCTGACCACCACTCCTGCTGGGCCATCAAAGCCTGCATGCAGTCACCACTGCCACTACTGAACTAAGGAACACCTTGATGAGGAACCACTAGGCCACGACTCACTGCTGCTGCTGCTGATCCGACCACCACTCCTGCTGTGCCATCAAAACCTCCATACTACCACCCCAGTGACAATACGGAAGTAAGGAACACCGTAATGAGGCACTACTAGGCCCCGCATTGCTGCTGCTGATCTGACCACCACTCCTGCTGTGCCATCAAAGCCTGCACGCTACCACCACTGACAATACAGAAGTAAGGAACACCTTAATGAGGCAGTACTAGGCCACCACCCACTGCTGCTGATGATGATCATCTGGCCACCACTCCTGTTGGGCCATCAATGCCTGCATGCAGTCACCACTGCCACTACTGAACTAAGGGACGCCTTATTTATTTATTTAATTTATTTACGAGATTTACCAGGAAGGCATACTGAGCAATATGCTCAATTCCAGATGTGACCTGGGGGCCGAGACCAAAATACATACAGGAAATTAATACATATGCAGTACATTATGGGAAAACCAAGGCTTACCTATAAACATTTGGATGATAGTTTACGAGGAACTACTAGGCTATGACCCACTGCTGCTGATGATGATCTGACCCCCACCCCTGCTGGGCCATCTATGCCAGCACTCAGCCACCACTGACAAAACGGAAGTAAGGAACACCTTAATGAGGCACAACTAGGCCCCACACTGCTGCTGCAGCTGATCTGACCACCACTCCTGCTGGGCCATCAATGCCTACACGCAGTCACCACTGACAACACTGAACAAAGGAACACCTTGATGACGAACTGCTACTAGGCCCGGAACCGTTGATGTGTGAAGCCTTACACCCACCAATAATTCCATAAAATCAATACGTGCACACATCACCACCGCTGTTGAATCCATGACAATGAATCATATAAAGAGGAAGTATTAGGCCACAGACTGGTGCTGCTGCTGCTGAATGTGCCACTGATGAAGCCGTACACCCACCAACAACCATGGTTTAATATGATACCTTCAATTTTATCACACTCATAATAAAATAACTCACAATGGAGAGTAAATTTGGTGTTTCAAACAATCTTTATCTGGCAAATGTCAACAATTTGAAACAACAAGAACAACCTTAAGAAAACAACAACAACAACAACTGTTTCAAACTCTGAACTATGTACACAAAGAAAAACAACATCAGTGTTTAACAGTTCTCAATCAATCATGTCAGAAACAAAAACAGAAACAGAGAGAGATTAATTATTATCATTCTTTCAATCACAACACAACAAAATAAAGAACGCAAATGTCATTCACTTTGTCGCTGGAGAAGTAGCTTGCATCTTCCCAGCCCTTTTTGAGGTACCTGATGCAGCACCCTGTTGCAGATCCATAATATGCACCCGTTCCTTTTTAGTCAATGAAGTCAAGTTCTTGGCTGACTTTTTCAGCTCCAGCATTTCAGCCTCCATGCAGGACTGACCTTCCTTCAGGGACCTGATTTCAGTCATTAACTCGATAAAGTCTGCCTTTGTCATACCTCCATCTTCATGACTGGTGGATGATATAGCCTTTTCAATATGTTTGGTAACAAGTTTGGGTTGTTTGGCAGACTTTGAGGTGCTGTCAGCAGTCTGAATGCTGGTGGAACTCTTTCCTACCTCCTGTGCCTGGTCCAGTTCAGCACTGGCAAGTTGCAGCATCACCTTTTGTAGGTGTGACAGCCAGTTCTGTGCTCGCTTGGTCTTGGATTTTAAAAGTGATGGTGCTGTATCCTTTGTCTGACTCTTAGTAGTCTCTGTACAGAAATAACATGTATTTCCTTATCATTTCATTGCAGCATTGCAAAGAGTATGTTAATACTTACCCCAGGGGAATTGCTGCTGGATAATAATAACAGAAACTATAGGAGGTTTAGGTCCAAGAACAGACAAACCCAAAGTTAAAACAGTGTCTTACCTCGAGTGGCAATGGGGAAGGGGAACATGTTATTAATAAGCAAGAAAAATAACTGGCAGTGGCATAGCAATAACAGTTGCAGGGGTCAGTAATTGATTACTTATGTGCAGCTATTTGAACTGTCTCTATTTTGTTCCAAGCTTGGTGCCTTGTACAGGAACCATGGCTGCATTCCTCCTATGGCTAGGAATGAACTTGTCCAAAAGATAATACTCCCCATTGTTGACTACTGTGACGTAATCTACAGTGCCCCTCCCAATTTCTCCCTGACCAGATTAGACACTCTCTTTAACTCCTTCTGTCGCTTCATTCTCAACGCTCCCTCTCGTACTCATCACTGCGATCTATATCATGCTCTATCCTCCCCCATGCAATTCGGCACCTCTCCCTCAGTGCAAAATTGATCTCTAAATATTGGTTTGGTGAACTTCCTTCTTACCTCACCACATCCATCTCTACCCCTCCCCTGACCTTCCATGACCTCAGATCTCATGACACACACACACTAGCTGTCCCTCACTGCACCACCCTCTTCAGTCAGTCTGGATTTGTCTACCGCTTCTCTAAAATCTGGAACTCCCTCCCCCCACAAATTCATCACTCCTCCTCCTCCTATTACTCTCTTAGTACAGCCTTACACAACTATCTCCCCTCTATCTGTTCCTGTTATAATCCTCCTTAAACTTCCTGCTACTTCCTGCTGTAGTCCCCTTACACAAAAGTGGGAACAAAGAGGAAGCAGAAAACTTCAGACCAGTCAGCCTCACCTCGGTAGTGGGGAAGATCATGGAAGCACTACTGAAGGAGAGACTGGTGGAACATCTGGTTGTCAATGGACTACAGGACCCAAGGCAGCATGGTTTCACCAGGGGGCGGTCATGTCAGACCAACCTCATTGAATTTTATGACTGGGTGACTAGGGAGGTGGATCAGGGGAGGACAGTGGACATAGCCTATCTGGACTTCAGCAAGGCCTTTGACACTGTGCCACATAGAAGACTATTACACAAACTGGGGAATATGGGTGTGGGCAGGACAGTAGTGTGGTGGGTAGGTAACTGGCTGGGTGGCAGGACACAGAGGGTGGTGGTAAATGGCTGTCACTCCACAGAGGGAAGAGTGACCAGTGGGGTACCACAGGGATCAGTGCTGGGACGGTCCTATTCAACATCTTCATCAGTGACATTGCGGGACCTAGAAGGCAGAATTTCACTGTTAGCTGATGACACAAAGCTCTGTAACAGAGTAGACACACCAGAGGTGTAGACAGAATGAGAAGGGACCTGCAGAAACTTGAAGAATGGTCAGGGGTTTGGCAGCTGAAATTCAATGCAAAGAAGTGCAAGATAACATATGGGGCACAAAACTCTGGCACAATATATCAGTTGGGGTGAGGATATAGCATGCACCAAGCAAGAAAGGGATCTTGGGGTTATCATCTCTGATGACCTCAAGGTAGGAAACAGTGTGACAAGGCAGCAGGTAAAGCAAATAGGATGCTGGGATGCATAGGCAGGGGCATCACCAGCAGGAAAAGGAGGTCATAATTCCACTATACAAGACACTAGTGAGGCCCCACCTGGAGTACAGTGTACAGTTCTGGAGACCATACCTACATAAGGACATAGACAGGGTAGAGAAGGTTCAGAGGAGGGCAACAAAGATGGTACATGGATTGCATCACAAGTCCTATGAGGACAGGTTGAAGGAACTAAATATGTACTCCCTGGAGGAGAGGAGGGAGAGAGGGGATATGATAGAGACATACAAGTATCTTACAGGGAGGAACAAGGTGCATGAATACACTATTTTTAAGTGAAAAAGATGTTCCAGGACTAGAGGGCATGGGATGAAGTTGAAGGGAGGACGATTCAGAGGAAACGTGAGGAAGAATTTCTTCACAGAATGGGTGGTGGACAAGTGAAACACCCTGCCACAGGAAGTGGTGGGGGCCGGAAGCAATCACAGGATTTAAGAATGCATGGGATAGACATAAAGGAATCCTGGAGGTCAGGGGTAAGGGGCAACGGATTTCTAGGAAAACATAAACTGAACTTACAAGCTCAAATGGGCAGACTGGGTGGGCCACAGGCCCTTATCTGCCGACACTGTCTATGTATCTATGTATCTATGTTTCTGCAAATTTCCCAACTATATCTTCACCCTCTCCCTTACAGTTGCTCCCCAATACATCTCTCTTCTCTTTACTTAACTGTCCAGCCTCCATATGAGCACCCTCTGCTCCATATCCTTTATCTGTCATCCTCTCTCCTTCCCCCTCTTCATACTTGCTGCACCCAGTCCCCAATCAGGGAGCTCATTAATCCTGAAAGGGATTGGGTTCTGAGTCACTCCCCTTGTCCTCTGTCTTGCCAGCTGCCTGTCACCTTGCAGGGTTTCAGCATCCTAAAGGGGAATAGGTACTGGTGGCCCCCCTCAACTCCTCCCCCATCCTAATACATCACATAATAGCACTCAGTTTCCTCCTGCCCATCTTCCTTCCTTACCTTCCACTGAACACCATGCCTCTGCTCCTACCAGTACTTGGAATTATTTTTTGTTCTCAGCTGTACTGTTGCACTGTCTGTCCATTCCCCTTGCCTTCCAGTTCTCTTTAGACCTAGCCGCTGCATGTTTTTATTAACTGTAAAGGCGATTATTCATGAGCCCTAGTTTCCATTGTCTCTTGTACTTCAAACGCATAACTATGCTGCCTACTATCTGTATACCTATTGTATCCAAATGCTTCCTGTATAAACTTACTGTCTTTATACCTATTGTATCCAATGCTTCCTGTATAATTGTATAATATCTGTTTTGTATATCCTTATTGACCCCCAAGTCGCACAGGAGACTAGCAACTTGTTGTTCAATGTGCCTTCCTGGGTACATATTTCAATAAATAAAAAATAAATTATATTACTTCATAACTCTAATGATCCCAAGTTAACTTTACATGAATAAAACCTAAAGCTGTGTCAGCTGTGTTTTGTATTATTTACATTGTGTAAACAACATTCTGTGCAGTTCCTTTCATGGGACAAAGAATTTGGAGTTCGGAGTGTGTCACTTCATGGTTTCAAAAATGTGAGCATGAACTTATCAGTACTGAGCCGATGATTCTGAAAGCATGAAATGACATAGTAAAAAACTTCCAATGCTTGGTTCCATGAAAGTAACTTCACTGGTTGTTGTCCATAAAAAGAAAACAGTACAAAACATATATGACAGCTTCAGCTTTTATTCAGACACAGTTAAATAGGGATCCTGTATTAAGGAATATCATTTATGAAAATAGAGATATTACAAGCAGTTGCATATCCGTAATCTGTTCCTGTCCTCTGACTTTGTTTAATGTAATATAATATAACATCGGCTTATAGACAACTGTTTTAAAAAAAGAACATTAATTACACAATTATTCAACCACACAAGAAATATATAGACGCTATACAATGGCCAGTATTAAAATATGCCACATTTATTTACATGACTTACAGGTGCGGTAACATACACATTTTCCATTTAATCCATGCCATTGTTACTTTTATTTTTAGCCATTAAGTTGTCCAATGCCCCCCTGGAATTTGTTCACTGAATCTACTACAACAACAACAACACTTTCTGGCAGTGGAAGCCAAATCCAAGCAAACACCACTCTCTCAGTGAAGAAATGTCCAATACATTTCATCTCAATGCCCCTCCCCCAACTGGAGTGCAAACAACTGTTTTTGGTTTTTTTGTTTTCACACATGATGTAAATGCTTTCTTCCCTAAACTGGTTTATTCCCTTCATAAATTCCATAACTCATTCATGGCATAATCTCTGTCTGACAAGGATTAATTTATAAAGTACTTAAAAGATTTACTCACCTGACCCAGATGCACTGCAGCTAGCCTCAACATGCTGTACATCCTCACCTGAGGCCAATTCAGCTTCTGTTGTATCAGTACCTGTTGACAATTAATAAAATTAACAGTTTAAAAGCAACCCAAAAAGTCAATATAAACATTTCTAATAAGGTCATAACACATTTCAGCAACAGAAGAGGGCCATTTCAATTGGTGACATGACAATGAGGCTGCAACTGGGTGCTGCCGCAGCAGCAGGTAGTGCAAAGAGTGCCGGCAAGATCCAGGCTGCTTCCATGCCACACTACAGTGAGTGACGTGATTGCATTCTTCTTTCTTTGGTTCTGATCACAAGAATGATAACATTCTCTATTTCTGTTATTTGCTCTTCACAAAGGGTTCTTGTTTGTTGTTTTCTTGAGGCTATCAGATTTGGACACTGGCAGTAAGTTGACCATGAAGATTCTAATGTGGGTCCCTTTCTCATGGCTTTTACTAACACTAATCTGCCTAGCCATGACCTGAAGTGATTTATGTGACTGATACAGTTTGTGTTTGGCACCAAAAAACAGGTGAGCAGATCAAAATAACAAAATAAATAAAGATGTAAAAAGAACAGCACTGTAAAGCATTACTGCACTTCAATGTCGGTTTCAGCTGAGTGGTCAGGACTCAGCACCACTACTTACTTAGCAATTTGTAAGAAAAAGGTGGCACATCACATCCACAACGAAAACAATTACATGCAGCTAGACAACTATTAAAGAGCTAGATGAGGGAACAGGGTAAACAGGGGTAGGGTACTACAACAGCAATCAGCAGCAGGAGACAGACAGACAGAGAGGGGGAGAGAGAGAGAGAATATGTGTGATATACTGGGAGAAGGCAAATGTATATCGGATATTATAAAATGGCATTCAGAAATTCTGCAATCTGATTGGCTGTTAGAAATCCAACACCCTTACCGTATGATTAATCCCTGTTATACTGTCAGGTACAGCCTGATCACATGGCACCTGGATCCTTCCTGTCAGCATTCAATCCTCTAGCACTGCCAGTGCTGAATGACTGGAATGATGCATTCTGATTCTGAACAAGCATTCTTAAACAGTTGGTGAAAGAACTATTTTATTAAAAATATATTAAAAGAGCCACCTTTAGAAGGTACAAAGGAACAGGGAAACAGGAGGACAGAGAGGATTACCTGAAGGATTCAAAGGAGGTGACAAGGGCAGTCAGGGCAGCCAATGCATCCTGGGAACTCAAGGAATTCAATTTGGGAAAAGGACTTCTACAGGTACATCAGGTAGAAAACATGCAGCAAGGAACAAATAGTAAGGATAACAAGCATTTGTCAATGCTGAATGTTGTCTCGCTGGCATTGGCATTGGTAGTGCAGGAGTTAGAGATGCATAATAGGAATGGCATTGAAGTATTCAACTGATGCCAACCTCACCTCCACCCTGAAGAGACACATTTTCAACATAGGCATTTTGGGACCTCCCCTCACGAACAGTGGCACTGTGATTTTGTTAATCTGTCCCAAAAGTTGATTTCCCACAGCCATTGTGCGCCACAGGTGCGAAAACACATTTTGGGCAGGATGTGAAAAATGACAGCTGTACTGTTCATAAGGAGGTATGAAAAAATGCCAGTGTTGAAAATCTGGCATGAAAATATTGCAAATTTGCGAAGTTACAAGGGTGCGTCGAAACTGCGCAACACATGCTTGTAACACAGTCATTTTATGGACTTTCATCACCATATTTCCAACATATGCATTGTAGGACCTCTGCTCATGAACAGTGTCACTGTCATTTTCTCAAACTGTCCCGAAAACTGATTTGGCACAGCGACCACGCTATTTTGTGCCGGAAGTGCGAAAACACATTTCAGCCAAGATATGTAAAATGACAGCTATACTGTTCATGAGGTGTGGAAAAATGGCAATGTTGAAAATCTGGAGTGAAAATATTACAAATTCACAAAGGTATGAGCAAACGTGGAAACTGCACAATGCACACGCGTAAAAGTCATTTTTTTGATTTTTTTCACCAAATTTGCAACATAGGCTGTTTGAGAGCCAACCTCATGAACAGTGGCCTGTCATTTTGTTAATCGGTCCCGAAAGGTGATTCCGCGCAGTGACCACGAAATCACCTTTCGAGACTGAATAATGCCATGACAAGACAATCACTGAATTCATGAGGAGGGGCTCCAATATCCCCATGTTGAAACTTTGGTGCAAGAAATCCAGAAAATGCCCGAGATATGCACCAAAGTAAAAAAAAAAAAACTATGCCATTATACAGCTTACCGATATTTCTTCAGTTTGCCGTCGGCTTTGAAGAGTGCAGATGTGTTCCCGGTCCACTGAAGATCATTGAGCTGGACTTCGGAGGCAAATAAGGGGTGTGGGGTGTGGGGAGGCTGGGTGCATGGAGGGTGGGCACAGGTTGAGGGAGGGAGCAGTACAGACGACTAGGAACCGTTTCCTTCTTTTACAGGGTAAAAAAACCAAAAAACATTGCAGGACTTTTTAATTTTACAGGGGTATTTGGCATGCTGGGGTGGGCTCCCAGCATGCCACTGAGTATTTGGAGGGGCTAGCTGATGGAAGATTGGGCACCCCCAAACAGCACATACCAAAGGGATGGGGCTAGAGCCGAGGGGGATTGGGCACCCACCTTGGCACACAACAAATGGGGGGGCATTATGCTGATGGGGAGTGGACTCCCCCGTCGGCACATGAACTAATTCAGGGCATGCCGACAGGGGATTGTACACCCCCAAAGTTGACATTGTGGCAAGCGAACTGCCGCCATGTTTACTAGCATGTTTCACCAGAAAAGGCACGTCGGGAGGTGCCGCTGTGTGATGAGCTTGGCTCTCATTGCAGGGAACCTTTCCTTAAATTGGCTCACCACATTATGTATTCCTGGTGTGGATCCTGCATGCTGCCTTATTGGGGAATGAGGGACGCACCTACTGATGCATGCTCCTGCATTTGCCCACAGTGACCGCACCTCCAAATCTGCTACTAGTGCAATATGTTGGCTGCGCAAGCGAGAGCCAACATAAAAAGGGATGGGGGTGGATGAAGAAATGGCAGAAGCACTAAATGAATACTTCAGCTCAGTTTTTGTGAAAGAGAAAGGGGGAGCAATACCTAAGGGGGCTGGGGATTTAAATCACAGTGGGAAGGGCACAATCTGACATTGGAGGAGTGGAGGTTCAGGAGGAAATGAGGAGACACTTCTTTATGGAGAGGGTAGTGACAGGGTGGAATGCACTACAGGAAGAAGTAGTATCCTGTAACACTGTGGGCTGCTTCAAAAGGGAATGGGACAGGATAAGGGCGAGGGTGACTGGAGGGGGGAGGGGATGGAGAGAAAGCTGCAGTATAAGGGCTGTTAGCTGTACACTCGAGCACACTTGATGGAATAAAAGGCCCTTATCTGCTGGCATGTTCGTATGTTCGTACGTTTTATGTAAAAATCTTCCTCTAATTGAGTAAAACATTAGAAAAGTATACTTTCAACACTTTTCTTTTGGAATAATTTTTATAATAGCAAGAAGGCACTCCCAGGAGTTAGATTAACAGTCAGTTAATTACCCCCTAGGGGCAATATGGTACTCGGCTGCACCTCGTGCCACATTACACACCTAGGGGGTGATTAACAGACTGTAAATCTAAGCCCTTGTCATGCCTTATTGCTTAATAAATAATATATGACTCAGTAACTAACTACTATGAATCACGATTAAATAAATGTTAATACTCACTTATGCTGGGCCCAGCATCATCTGTCTTTTGCTTCTTTGACACTCTCTCATGCTTGGTCCCGGCACCACCAAGTACTTCCACTGCTTCCAGGTCTCGGCACTGAAGGTCAACCCATTTATGCTTCAGCTGCTTTATCGTGCGTGAGACACTTCTGGGCTGAGCGTTCATAACATTCTGGATCTCCCCCCAACAGTTCCTCTCATTTCTTAAATGTGACTCTTTCAGCACCAAACAATGATTTGGCATGTCTGGTGACTTCCTTTACCAGGAGGGTGACATCCTTGATGCTAAAGGGTGGTAATGGATTGTGATGGGAGATGCTGGCTTGCTGCCCCACCTCATCAACATTTTCCAGTGGCTGATATTGTGCCTGCTGGTAAACCTTCGGCTGGCAGTCAGCCAGTGGCTCAACTACCTCCTGGTGCTCTTTTGGAGGCTGCACATCACTTGCACCAGGATGTTCTACAGCGGCATCACACTGCAACTGTTCCAAAAACAGCCCTTTTACTGGGGATGATGAAGCAGACATCCCTTACAGAAATATAGGTGTACTGTGTACATGCAGAATGCATGCCACGTGCTTAATTGTGCAATGTTTGCATGCAGTTTGCATACACAAAGTGATCCTAAACAAACCAGGTCTAAAAAGCAAATCAGGTTTACATACTGTAAGCTTGACATGTGCGCAGCAGGTAAGCTGATGTGAACATCTTCTAAAAATTACATCAGGTTAGCATGTTGCACACTTGACACAAATGCAGCAGTTAAGCTGGTGTGAACATCATTTAAACATCACATCAGGTTCACATGCTGCATGCTTGCCATGTGTGCAGCAGCTAAGCTGGTACAAATCTCATCTAAAAAAACACATCTGTTTCTATTTCTTGTACTACTGCTAGCAATTAGAGTCAGTAAAATACTTTTTTATTTGAATTCCCATAGACATTAGGTAAACCCATTAATTCTGATCCTTTTGCAAATTGTTCAATGGCTTTTGATTTTTGTCATTAAATCACCATTAATTTGTAAAATATTATTTATTTATTGAATTTTGGTGACACGGTAGGCCCACTGAGACTAGAAGTCCCTTTTTCAGGGGTGACTCTGGGGAAGGGGGGATACAGATGGAAACCAACTGAAACTGAACCAGATTAAGCTGTTGGTGGTATTTGTAGTGAATGGGGGAAATTTGGCCAGGACACCGGGGAAATTCCCGTACTCTGTCAGTAGGGGGACTTGATGTCTGACGTGGTGTCAGTCTCCTTTGGGTTTGCAGTGGAGAAGGATGTGGAGGAGTGCAGTGTGCTCAATACACCATTATTGCCTGACGTTGGAGAGGTGGAGACCTTTTTTGATGATGCCATTCACTTAGAGGAGGGAGTTGAGAATCCCTAGAGAGCTATGGATTGAGTTGCCGCTCCGGTGAAAGTGGCTATGGAGTCAGGACCGATTTCTCACCCTATGCTAGAAACTGCAAGTATTTCTTTACCTTCCTCTATGGCTCCTGTTTCTGTACCTAATGTGGAGATTTCAGAGATGGAACTTGCTACTACTGTGCTTCCGATTGCCCCGAGTGATTCTCCTGTATCTGGCAGGAGTTGTCTGGTAACAATGATAGCACAGAATACTCACTCCATGGGTGTGTCAGAGGAACTGCCATGTGCTGCGTTCCTGCAATTGCCTGTGGTTTTTCAAACTGAACACCTTAAGCAAGAAGGTGTCTCGACATTTTCCTTTTCTGCTATTTCCTCAGAACCCCGTACTTTTAAACTAGCAGTCCCGTGGAAGGGGTGGGCAGACTTGGTGCCTGAAGAGCTTGGACCATGGTCGGTGGATCAGTCCCTAAAAGCAGCGGGATGGGTGCACTCACCTGTCTCCCAACAGTGGACTTCGGGGTTTGCCCCGATACATATTCCGGGTGTCCATATCTCTGCAAAACCCTCAGTACCTGCTAATGTTGCTTCTCAGACTACCTGTGCACCTCCAGGTGATGTTTCAGATTTACACTTGGATACGTACTTGGAATTGACTCCTGATCCTAAGCTTAACTTTCCACTGATGGCTGTATTGAGTTCCCGGGATAAACAGTGTGGGGATTCTAAGTCTGCCGATGTCCCTCTAGGTCACCCTGCGGAGTCTCCCCCTTTGACTACTACTAACTCCTTTGCTCAATCTTCAGGGGAAAATCATACCAATCAATCTAAGACTTATGCTTCTTTTTTTAAGAAGAAAGTACTCCCTGCAAAACGTCACAATGCTGTTCGAATCATCTATAAGGTTGGTCTTGATGTTTTTCCTGATAGGAAATATGTAGAAAAAACTTTACTTAAACATAGTCTACAGTTTTTAGCTACTGAGTTATATGCTCTTATTCATGTATCTGGGGAGCGTTCCTTCAATGTCAGCTTTAAACTACAGACTGGGTTGGAGGCCTTTTGGGACCGGTATACTAAAGTAAAGAACACACCTTTGTGGGCCCCTTTTGAGATCATTCCTCTTACTAGACCTGCTCAAAAAAAATTTTCAGTTTTGTTTCGCAATGAGGGTGTGAATGTGACTGATTTACTTTTTTGGCTTAAGTAGCGTCGTACTGTGTTGGGGGCTCCTGATACCATTTTCGATAATGAAAATATTTGGACAGGGGGTTGGAAGATTCGGGTCATTTTGAATGAAATGAATGGTTCTTTGCAACATTTACCAAATTCTTTCTATTTGGGGGGTGACCGTGGCATTTTGTTCTATCCAGGCCAACCCAAAACTTGTTATAAATGTGGTGCCCCGGGACACCTTAGTAGTGCCTGTGATAAGATACATTGCTCCCTGTGTGGTAACCTAGGTCACATGTCTATGCATTGTTCAGAGACAGTGAGTTGTAATCTTGTGGCCTTTCTGGTCATTCCTATGGGAGTGTGAACAAGCTGCTTCTGCTAAATCTGGATCTGGGGATTTGGAAGAGCAAAGATTGCTTGTGGCAATCGCCAAGATGGCACATGTGCAGTCTGGGGAAGCCCCCCTACAACCCGGTCTTAGACCTTCTTCTGATTTCTCCACATTACCCCCTCCTCCAGAATTCTACTCTTCCCCCCCCCCCACTGTTAAGGTGGGTCAGGTAGTGACTGTGTCCGCTGAAACAGACATGTCCCCTCTTGATGATATGGTCCTTCCTTCACAAGATCCGGGAATTTTGCCAGTACTACCCATACCTCCTTCTCTTGACATGCTGCCCCCACCTCCCCCGAAGGACCCTGTTGTTGACTCTGAATAAAGGGTGACTCACCGTCGGAATTGGCGGCAACCCACTCCAAAAGTTCATAAGATTTCGGAAACTCAAACTTCTAATAGATATCAACCACTCCTTTTAGAACCTGATTTAATGGACAAAAGCTCTAAATTTTCTTCAGAGTTCCCACTGTGCTGACTTATGTTCAGATTCAGAATCCAGTGAACTGGGTGATGTGCATGAGAAGGCTGCGGGTCCCCTGAAAGGGAAGCCTGCTCCTAAAGGGAAGAAGAAAGGTGCTGGTAAAAATAAGATGCACAGACCACCTTGAGTTTTTAAATGGATCAACTCAGCCAGCTGACATTTTTGACAATTAATGTCAATAGTATTAAAACCCAAAAAAAACGTGGTGGAGTTTTTTCCCATTTGATGTCCACTCATGCTGATGTTATCTTTTTGCAGGATACTAGACTGCACACAGCCATTGAGGTTGGTGCTGCCAAATGCGACTTGTACAGGGGTCCCTCATACTAGTCCATTGGATTGGGTGCATGCACTGGGGTGGGGATTTTGTTTAATTTACATTTTCAGCTCTTAAAGTTGTTAGACTTGATTCCTAGGAAGGTTCTCCTTTTAGATATTAAGGTGCGTGACACTTATTTTAGATTGATTAATATTTATGCAGCGCACTCAAATGCTGAGAGAGTGGATGTTTTTCTTCAACTTCACCCCTTTCTTTTTTCTGCACAAGCTGTGCTTTGGCGTGATGACTTTAATTGTGGCCTCACAATTCAGGATCGTGGGAGTGGCACTTTTACCAAGAAGATTTTTTGCGATATGTCGCTTTTTAATTCTACCATACAATTGGCTCAGTTGAAGGATGTATACAAATAATTTCATAATCAAGGGATACCTACGTTTCAGAAGGGTATGCATGCCACCCGCATAGATTTCTTTTTTCTCAGTAAAGGGATTCCTGTGCAAGTTGCCCAGATAGATTCTATAGCTTATTCTGATCACAAGGCACTATCCATTGTGGTGGGTTCATGTGACCCCCCTCATGGTCCTGGTCTTTGGAAACTTAATACTTTACAGCTTTCTGAGGGGTCAATTCACCATCAGTTATTATATTTGTTGTGTTGGAAGAAAACATTTTTTGAAATGTTTGATAATCCTTTTCTGTGGTGGAATAGTCTCAAATCTGATTTATGGGCCTTCTTATTGCTTGCCAGCAAACATGTTTCTGATTCTGAGAAATTGAGATATCAGAAGCTCAGGCAACAGCTGCAGCATTTGATGAGTTTGGCATATACAACTAAACATGATTATGGGGGACAGATTCGGACTATTCAGCTTCAGATGCAGGATTTTCATGAAAGACAAATGGCATCTCTAACCATGCAGCAGTGTTTTGGTACACAGGGGTCTTTGGCGGAAGTTTGCCCTTTCATTAGCTGCTCCACTTGGATTAAGTGAAAGACAATGTCAGCTGTGTGGGATTCTGTCAATTGTTACTAAGCAACTGGATATCATGACAGTTGTGTCTAGGTATTTAGGGAAGCAGTTTGATAAACAGCCCACTGATGCTGCTGCCTTTTCTCGATGATTTAATTTATTAGATATTCCTACTTTATCTAGTTCTGCGGCCGGTGTCATGACCTCAGCAATCTCTCCAGCGGAGATCCTAGAGGCAGTTGCGTCACTACCCAAAAGGAAGGTACCTGGACAGGATGGTCTCCCGTCAGAACTATATTATCTTATTGTCCCTTATATTTCCCGGGAATTGGCTCATGTTTATAATTTTATGTTAAATGAGGAATATTTTCCCTTTAACACAACTATGGGAGTTGTGACCCTATTGTATAAAAATGGTGTTCGGGAAAATTTGGATAATTGGAGGCTGAGTTGCCTTTTGAATGTAGATTTTAAAATTCTTATGAAAATATTGGCACATTGGTTATCTGCAACTGCGTTGGGCACTATATCCCATGTTCAATCCTGTGCTGTCCTGGGACAGGTGATAGCAGACCAGCTTTTGTTACTGAGAGAAGATTTTGAATCTGGCTCATTAGACTCTACTAGTGGTTTGGTGGTTTCTTTGGATCAGAGGAAGGCTTTCGACTCTGTGGATCATGACTTTTTATGGGTGACACTGCACCGTTATGGTATCCCCAATTCTTTTACTGTCTGGTTAAAAGCTATTTATCATTTTGTGTTTATTAGGCCGCTGGTGAATGGGTTCTTGGGACCCCTGGTTCTTGTAAAAAGAGGAATACATCAGGACTGCCCCCTAAGTCCTTTGTTGTTTGTTTTTTGTATTGACCCCCTACTTCGGCTGTTGAATGATATTCGTTTTTTTACTCCTGTCATGATTTACAGCTGTCATGCACCTTGGACCATGGCAGCTTATGCTGATGATATTTGTCTGCTTCTAAAGTCTTCTGTCGATCTTGACAGAGCACTTGAGTTTTGTGCTTATTATGGTACTTCTTCCGGTGTACATTTAAATAAAGATAAATGTGTAATTAGATGTCTTGGGATGGAATCATCCACCACAGATTTGGCCGGCATCCTGGTGACAAATGGACCTATTACAATTTTGGGAATTGCTTTTGATACTGGTAGACAAGATCTTTTTAATTGGGATTTGAAAATCACATAGGGGAAAGCTTTGGTTGAAGGTTGGAATAGATGCAGTATGGGGAAACTTAAGAGGATATACTTGATTAAGACTTATTCGTTACCTCTTTTTTTATATGTCAGCATGATCTTTCCTCCTCCTAAAGAACTAGAGGCTACCCTTTACGGTTTGTTTTTCCAAGCGATTTGATGTAGCAGATTAAAACCCATAAAACAAAATGTTTTATGCTTAAAGATGTCAGATGGAGGTCTTAATATGATTAATCTGGTACTGTTTTTCTTTATTCAATTTCTGTTTTCTAATCTTTGTCCAATTTGAGGTCAACTGTCCACTTGGTGGTCACCTTTGTTTGAAATTAAAATTCAGGCCTGGTATGGTGGTTGGGTTTCGAATTCATTAAAATTTTTTAAATCTGTTCCATTCTCTCCCTCTTATTAGAGAGTAAAGATTTGTGCATCTCAAATGATGGGGTATCACGTCTCAACATATATTGCGTTACTCAAAGAAGTTGTTATACTCTGTTGTACAGGACAGTTATTTTAGTGACTCCATTACCTTCCCTTTGTGTCCCCCTTCCTCGACACCTTATCTTGTGTGATTGCTTCGCAATAAATGAGTGCCCTGCAAATTTTGGAATGTTTTGTGGCTTTGCTGCCACAAAAAATTGAATGTAAAGGCTAATCAGAAACATAAAGCCTTGGATGACAGGCTCTGTATCAGACCACAATGCTTGGCACAATCTGAAACTATGCATCATTTATTCTTTACATGCTCATTTATTCAATTCTTTTGGTCCTATTTAGCTGTTTGTTGGGATATGTTGCCTTTAAGTACAGTCTCTTATGAGACATTGATTTATGATGTATATGGCAGGGAATGGTCTCATTGGGACTCCTGTACTTTGACTGTGTTATTTTCTATTATTAAATGGTATGTTTGGAATGCCCGTTGTTTATTTACATTACAACAAAATTTGCTGACATATGAAGATCTTGCTTGGAGTATTACCAAAGAAATGCGATGTATTATAAAGAAAAATCTTATCAAACTGATGTGTATATTAGGAATGTATGGAAGAATCTTCCCTGGATTACTGATTCGGATGTTCCTATCACTTGAAGCCATGAATTTTGTTTCAGTTTATTTTGACTGTTTTCTATTGTTGTGATGGTTTGAAATATTTAATAAAAACAAAATTCCTCTACTTTGTGTAGGGGGCACTAGTGAGCTTTGGAGATTGATCTTCTTTGCGATCAGTTGACTGGCAGTCCTGCAGGGGAGAGGACCTCCCTCCCTGTGGGTCCAGCACAGGAGGAACGTTTACTATATATGGAAGTAGAATTGGAGATCATGGCTTCTGAAAGTAGTGAAGTAGTGCTACAAGAAGAGGATTTTGTGAATTTACAGGTGGCAGGTTTGCAGCAGGAGACTGATTTTGTGCAAGCCCTAAATGAAGAACAGCAACAATGTCTGTTGATTGTGCTTTCCACCCTTGGATGAGTTGCTAAGAAAATCTTGCTTTCTCAGGAACGCTCTCCAGCTACATCAGCGGCTGTCAATGAAGGGCCTTCTCAGCCTGACAGCGAGTGTGATGCACTTGCATCAAAGGATGGCATGACTCAGCAGGTATTGCCCAAAGACATTCAAACAGAATGTGGAGAACTTTCAGATGCAGTGCTTGAAAGGCCCAGGTAGCAAATCCAATTGTATCACTATCTGTGCAAACGGTGAGTATGCCACCTTTATTACAGTCAGGAACTGAGAGTATTGACTTTATTGTACAAGATACGGCTTCAGAGTGTGAACAAATGTTGGATCCAGATACGGGACTCTTGACTGAAATTGTGGCTGGTTTAGGTTTGAGATGGGGCAGAACAGATGATGAGGGATGTGCAGTAGTGACTCAGCTGCACAAGCAGTGGTCTGTACAATCTGCACTTAAAAATACTGGGTGGAAGGAGTCTGATAAGGGGGGTGGGTTCCTGACCCCATGGTCCTAGCTGTCCCTGGTTCAGCTGATATTGCACAACAACCTAATTTAAAGTCAAAACCTGCTTCTGATTCTATGCATGTTGATACTGATGAGGAGGTTTCTGATATGGTCGCTGTGTCCCTCCCCCACCGGCACTGGACATGTTGAAGCCTATTGTGGGGCCTGATGCAGGGACTCCGAGTATGAGTTCCTGGGGAGCTAGGATGGACAGTGAGGGGATACATGTTTCTAGCCCAAGATGGAATCAACAGGCTTCTCAATTGTGGAGACAATTTCGACAAAGGGATCAGGGTTTCAGTCACACTGTCCCAACCCAATGAAAGAACGAAGTGTGACTACAATATTTGGGGGGGTCACCACACACTCCTGATAGAATATATGTAGGGAAGACTCTGATTAAAGACTCTTTAAGGTTCTTCTCCAATGAGATCTATGATCTCATACATGCCTCAGAAGACATAAACTTTGATATCAACTTTAAAACCCCTCTGGGACTGGATAGATTCTGGTCCACTTATGAAAATAAATGTCATTCAGCATTATGGGTTCTGTTCCGTGCTATCCCCAATACTAAACCAGCTTTAAAAATGGTGACTGTGTTATTTCGCAATGAGAGTGTGGCTGTTTCTGATGCACAATTTTGGTTAGAGCAACAATGTGACATTTTGGGTGAGCCATCTCCTATATTTGATGAGGAACATATCTGGACGGAGGGTTGGAAATTCAAGGTGAGGCTGAAATCGGGCCCACAGGGTCCAAAGCATCTCCCAAGTGCTCTTTTTTGGGGTTTTGAATGGGGCCATTGCTTCTACCAGGGCCAGCCTAAAACCTATTTTCTGTGTGGGACACACCTTCATCTCAGTAATGCCTGCAACTGAGTGAAGTGCACCTTATGTATGGAATGTGGTCATACAAGCAATGATTGTGCAAATGAACAGACCTGTAATCTCTGCACAACCAGGACATGTATATCGGGCCTGTGAGTGGGCCTCCCACAACTGACAGGATCATCCTAATCAATAATTGATATTGGAAAGAGTACAAAAAGTGAGCATAGAAACTCAGAGAATGTTTCAGGAACATAATGTTCAAGGAACAGATTGTGACTACTGCACCTGATGTGGAACCATGTCCTGTAATACATGATCCTACTATGGAGAAAGTACCCCCCTCCCAACGGCTGTAGCCCCAGAACCAGTCCCCTATGGATTTGGCTGACATGGATGTCTCTGTGATTCCTGACCTTGTGGAGAATGCTACTCCTGGTCCGAGTACAGTGCCTCCAGTGGTGGACTCGATGCTGCTGGATGTGGGCTTGGAAGTCCTTGACATGCCACCCCCAGAATGGACTGTGCTTGTTTTAAAGAAGAGAACTTTGAAAAACTCTAACCCTAAAGCTAAAGTACAGAGGAGATGAGGGTTAAGGGGAGCAGTACCCCTCTCCAATATGTATGATGTTCTACAGCCCCCTGACTCAGATCTTGGAGAGGGCACTGAAGCTTCTTTTATGTTCTCGTCCCACAAGGGGCTCTCTATGGATTCAGAGGATGATTGTCTGGCTGATAAAGTGCAAGCGGCCAGCTCCAAACAAAAACAAATGGGAGCGGCACCCAGATGGAGCTGTAGGTTGGGGAAACAGACTGGGACTTGAAGGACTGCTCGGATTGGTTATTTATGTTGTTTTTTTCCCTTTTTCCCTACTTTTCTATAAATGACATCTTCTCAGGCATTTAATATAGCTACTATTAAATTTATTAGTATTAACAATGTTAGAAGACGTCTGGTGACTTTTTCTATTTTGAAAGATCATAATATAGATATTGCTTGTTTACAAGACATTCGGTTAAATACCGATACTGATATTTTGGCTGCTAGAAAATTATGGTGCTGGGGCCCATCCTTTTATTCAATAACTCTGGAAAGATGTGGAGGAGTGGGTATTCTTTTTCGGTGCTATGATTATCTGGTGACCAGGATCCTGAATATTAGTCCAGGGAGGGTCTTACTGATTGATTTTATTTATAGTAAACAACAGTGGAGACTTATCACTCTATATGCTCGCCAGACAAAAAATGAGAGTGTGGATCTCCTTGCAAAAATAAAACCCTTTCTTTTTATGGCACGATTTCTGATTTGGATGTGGGATTTAAATTGTGTTAAGAATTGTCAGGATAGGGGTGCTGCAATGCCAAAACTGAACTATGATTCTAGTGCATTGGTAAGTCTGTTTCGTCAGTCAGGTTTGCAGGATACACATAGGACGAGACATCCAGTTGGAGGCTATACCTTTTATAAGGCTCACCTGGCTACTCGAATTGATTTTATTTTTTCCTCATCCTCCTTGACTTGTGAACATGCATTCACAGTCCCTTCTGAGACCTCTGACCATTTGATGGTGAAAATCCGTCTGACGGTGGGTTCTAGTATTGGTAAGGGGAAGGGAATTTGGAAATTGAATAATACGATTCTATCTGATAAGCTATGTATAGATAGACTTTGGGAACTCCTTCAGGCCCGAAAATCTGTGGCTTGCATGGAAGAGGACCTCAGCAGATAGTGGGTTAAGACAAAAAGGGATATTAAGATGGATCTCCAGGCTTATTTACATAGATACATAGATACATAGACAGTGTCGGCAGATAAGGGCCTATGGCCCACCCAGTCTGCCCATTTGAGCTTGTAAGTTCAGTTTGTTTTCCTAGAAGTCTGTTGCCCCTTACCCCTGACCTCCAGAATTCCTTTATGTCTATCCCATGCATTCTTAAATCCCGTGATTGTTTCAGCCCCACCACTTCCTCTGGCAGGGTGTTCCACTTGTCCACCACCGTTCTGTGAAGAAATTCTTTCTCATGTTTCCTCTGAATCGTCCTCCCTCCAACTTCATCCCATGCCCTCTAGTCCTGGAACATCTTTTCGCTTAAAAATAGTGTTTTCCTGCACCCTGTTCCTCCCTGTAAGATACTTGTATGTCTCTATCATATCCCTCTCCCTTCTCTCCTCCAGGAGTACATGTTCAGTTCCTTCAACCTGTCTTCATAGGACTTGTGATGCAATCCATGCACCATCTTTGTTGCCCTCCTCTGAACCTTCTCTACCCTGTCTATGTCCTTACGTGGAATGGTCTCCAGAACTTACACTGTACTCAGGTGGGGCCTCACTAGTGTCTTGTATAGCGGAATTATGACCTCCCTTTCCTGCTGGTGATGCCCTGCCTCATACATCCCACATCCTATTTGCTTTACCTGCTGCTTGTCACACTGCTTCCCTACCTTGAGGTCATCAGAGTGATAACCCCAAGATCCCTTTCCTGCTTGGTGCATGCTATATCCTCACCCCCAACTGATATATTGTGCCAGGGTTTTGTGCACTCATATGCATTATCTTGCACTTCTGCATTGAATTTCAACTGCCAAACCCTGACCATTCTTCAAGTTTCTGCAGGTCACTTCTCATTCTGTCTACACCCTCTGGTGTGTCTACTCTATTACAGAGCTTTGTGTCATCAACGAACAGTGAAATTCTGCCTTCTAGGTCCTCACAATATCACTGATGAAGATGTTGAATAGGACTGGTCCCAGCACTGATCCCTGTGGTACCCACTGGTCACTCTTCCCTCTGTGGAGTGACAGCCATTTACCACCACCCTCTGTGTCCTGCCACCCAGCCAGTTACCTACCACCACACTACTGTCCTGCCCACACCCATATTCCCCAGTTTGTGTAATAGTCTTCTATGTGGCACAGTGTCAAAGGCCTTGCTGAAGTCCAGATAGGCCATGTCCACACCCCTCCCTGATCCACCTCCTAGTCACCCAGTCAAAAATTCAATGAGGTTGGTCTGACGGCCTCCCCTGGTGAAACCATGCTGCCTTGGGTCCTGTAGTCCATTGACAACCAGATGTTCTACCAATCTCTCCTTCAGTAGTGCTTCCATGATCTTCCCACTACCGAGGTGAGCCTGACTGGTCTATAGTTCCCTGCTTCCTCTTTGTTCCCACTTTTGTATAAGGGGACTACATCTGCTGTCCTCCAGTCTTTGGGTACCTCCCCTGTTTCCAGTGATTGGCTAAACAGGATAGCCAGAGGTTCAGCCACCACATCTCTTAGTTCTTTGAGACCCCGGGGTGCACCCATCTGGCCCCATTGCTTTATCAACTCTTATTACTTCCAGTTCCTTCAGGACCCTTTCTTGTGTAAAGGGACTTGTGTCCATTTCTGCACCATTCTCACCCCTTGTACTCCCTTCAGACCCATTACCCTCCTCTTCCTCAGTAAAGACTGAGCAGAGATACCTGTTCAATATGTCAGCTTTACTGTTGTCATCCTCCACGTGGCCCCCATCCTCCCCCTTCAGTCTCACTATCCCTCCCTTTGTCTTTCTTTTTTCACTTATGTACCTGTAAAGGTTTTGTCCCTCTACCCACTGATTTTGCAATGTGCTCTTCTGTCTGAGCTTTGGCTTCCCTTACTGACCTCCCTGCCTCCTTTTGCTTCTCCTGGTACTTCTCCCTATCCCTTCTGCCTGTGTCTTTTTGTATTGCCTGAATGCAATCTTTTTGGCTTTCACTTTCTTTGCTACCTCTTTGAGAACCATAATGGTCTCCTCTTCCTTTTCCTCTTGCTAACCTGCTTAATGCATAATTCTGTTGTTCTTGTAATCCCCATTTTAAATACTGCCCACTGTTCCTCAACCCCTGATTCCTGTCCCATTCCCCTTAATGCCTCTTTCAAGTATCTCCTCATTTTCCCAAAGTCTGCCCCCCTAAAATCCAGGATACATGTTTTTGTGTGGTTTGGTTCTGCTCTTTCTGTGATTTCAAACCACAAAGACTGGTGGTCACTGTTTCCCAGGTGCTCCCCCACTGTTACCCCCATCACACTGTCCCTGTTTGTGAGCATAAGGTCCAGTATTGCCTTCTGCCTAGTTGGTTCCATGACCAGTTGCTTGAGGAAGGCACCCTGAAGGGAGTCCAGGATGAATCTGCTCCTAGTTGATGCTGCTGCTGGGATGCTCCAGTCCACGTCTGGAATATTGAAGTCTCCAACCAGTACTACCTCAGCCTTGTCTGCCATCCTTTGGATGGCTAGCATCAGCTCCCTATCTGTTTCTTCCTCCTGGGCTGGTGGTCTATAGACCACACCTGTGCGGATGGCTGTCCCCATTTTCCTTTCCAGCTTAACCCACAGTATCTCTCCCCATTTTGTTCCTCCTGGATCTCTGTGGCCCTTATGTCATTTTTCACATACAGTGCCACTCCTCCTCCTTCCTGCCTGCTCTGTCTCTTCTGAATATGTTGTAGCCAGGTATGGCCATCTCCCAGTCGTGGTTATCATTACACCAGGTTTCAGTGATGGCCACAATGTCCAGTCTGACTGCACCATGACAGCCTCAGATCTTCCATCTTGTTGCTAAGGCTCCTGGCATTTGCACACATGGCTTCCATGATTTAACCTCCCTACACTGTTTCACAGTTCTACTCCAGCCCCTTCCTTGGTTGTCATTTATCCCTGGTTCTCCTTGCTGTCTGCCCTTCTGCTGAATTTTGCCCCTTTTCTGCTTATCCACCTCTTGGGCACTAATCTCCATCTTTTGCACACTGCTTTGCAGAGATAGCCACTCCTGTGGTTCATTGGTTCCACTGCTAGCTGTGGGGGGTGAGCAAGTAGGTACCCTCCTTGCTGGCCTGCCACCCCCCTTTGCTAGTTTAAATGCTTGTCAATGTAGCATTTAAACTTATCATTGAGTGCTTGGATTCCCTTCCGGGATGGATGCAGGCCGTCAGGCTTGAACAAACCTCCATCCCTCCAGGTGGGTCCCCAGTCACCAATGAATCAAACCCGTCCTCACAGCACCAGTTCTTCAACCATGAGTTAAAGTTCCTGGTGCATGCACTCCTATGCTCTCCTTGCCTCTCACAGGTAGTACTTCTGAAAGTGACAGAAGTAGCTACTTGCTGGAACCCTCCCAGTTTCCTAAACTCTTCCTGAACTTCCTTTGGCTCCCCATTTGCCAAGTCATTGGTACCTAGGTGGATAATGACATCCAGCTCACCCTCCGTCTTGCCTTCTCAGTGATCCCCAGGATCTTCCTTCCATCCCTCCATGCCATGGCACCTGGTAGGCACCTCACCTCCCTGTCCTCCCCCTCCTGTGTCCTTAGCTGGATCCCTCTTATGATGGAGTCCCCCACCAGGATTCGCTTCCTCCTCCTCTGGGGTCCACTGCTTTCCCAGCTGAGGTCACCTCCCTGGCTAACCTCCACATCCTTTCCTTCCACTTCTCTGGGTACCTCTATTTGGTTGTCCTCATTCGCCAGTGTGGCATATGAGTTCTTGAGTGGAATAGGGATCTGGGATGTGCCTCTGCCTGACCGCTCTAACCCTCCCTGAGCCCACTGTCATCCAAGTGCTCCTCGTTCTCGGCATCCTTTGAGGCAGTTGCATTGGACTGGGTGGTCCCTGGATAGGGGTGATGGTACTCCTGACCCAGTTTACTTCCGCTCTGAGTCTGGCTACCTCCTCCCACAGTCCAGAGAGATGCACGCAGATAGGGCAGCACCTCAGTGTCCAGAAGGTCTGCCTGAATATGGCTGCCCCACAGCCACTGCATTGCACCACTCCCCACATTATACTGCAATTCCACTACTTGTCTGCTACTGAAGCTCTCTAGTTCCCTTTTATTAATTTACTGTCCTAAAAATCCTGCCACTGATCCTCAGATAATTTTTTTTTTAAAGAAAAACAATAAATAAATAAATGAATCAAAACACTTGTCGTGCTGGGGTGGGCTTCTTCCCCCTTATGCCCCTCCTACTTCACACCCCTTACTATACCCTGTGTTTAGCTCCTGTCAATCAGATTTAACAGGGCATATAATTAAGAGTTGGGGGAAGGGGCGAAAATTTGTAGCAATTAAAGACAGCACAGAATTACACCACCACTATGTTTTAAATTTTCAACAGCCCAAAAACAATTATAAGTAAAGACAACAAAGAAATTATAGTGTCACTAAAAGCCCTCAATCTAAGTTTAAAAGAAAAATAGCAATTACCAGTTACTCTAAAGCACTGAATTGAATATGTTTCCTTCCTTCCCCTTCTGGCTTCTATTTATATTCAGCTCACACTGGGAAGTATTTTAAATATCTGACTTTACAAAGCCAATACACTAAAATTGTGTCCATGGTAAATAAAGGTTATGGGGAATATATAGGTCAGATACAGCACATAAAATCACAGATGGAGGTATTACAGTATGAATGGGCTAGTTCACTGTTATATAAACATTGGATTGGTACCCCGGGTAAGACTGGGTCTGGAGATACATATAAGAGTTGTAGGGCTAGGGTGCAACACAGAACTATGTCAGGTCTCTGACCCCAGAATGGTGAGATAGTCACAACACAAACTTCCATAATGGAAGAAGTGCTTCTTCACATGAGACATATGTATGCTGTGTCTCCAATCACCCATGACATGATTTTGGAGTTACTAATGCCCTGTGCCATTCCAGATATCCCAGAGCAGCTGACATCACAGATGACGATGCCTATCACAGAGCTAGAAATTAGAACTGCAATATCTTTCCTGAATAATAGTAATACCACTCCAGGTCCTGATGGACTTGGCGATAGAATTTTATAAAACCTTGATGACTGACCTGATAGAAATTTTATTGATTGTGTTTAATACCATATTGGATGGGATGATGCTGGCTCCACAGTTTGGGCAATCTATTCAGCTGTTTATCTGTAAGAAGCGTGACAGGCAGGACCTGTCTAATTGGTGACCTTTAAGTCTACTGAATACCGATTTTAAAATATTGATGAAGATTTTGGTTTCTAGATTGGGGATGGTAGCACCTAGTGTAATTGATCTGAAAGCTTGTTACACTTCCTTCAGCAGAAGCTTGATGAGTGGCTGACACCACAGTCATTAACATTAGGTTTTATAGTATCAGATAATGTAAAGAACATTGTAAAGGCAGTTGATGAAGGGGACTATACACATGTTCCATGTGTTGCTCTCTATATAAATGTGGTAGTTCTGGGCTTCCTTGATGGCTGAAGCTTTTAATGATTTTTTTCTTGAATCTGGAACTTTGGGGAATAAAAATTTTCAAAAATAATTATCCCCACAAAACAGACCCCATTTCAAGAATATAGTAGGTCCTCTAAAGATGACCCAAAATTTATGTTTAAGAATGTTTCAGCTGAGGATGTACAATTGGAACTCTTGAAAATAGATACAAAAAAATCTGTTGGGTTTGATGGAATACCATCAAAGTGTCTCCATTATGCAGCCCCAGTCATTGCTTATCCATTATCACAAATATTTAATATTTCCCTTCAAACTGCTGAGTTCACAGACCATTGGAAAATAGCTAAGGTAATTTCCATACATTAATCGGGTGCAAAATCAGATACTGGAAATTATAGACCAATTTCACTCTTGTCTTGGATCTCAAAGATTTTTGAAAATCTGGTTTTGTGACAGCTTGTCCACTTTTTGGAATTGGGGAAAAGACTAAATTATAGACAATCTGGATTTAGAGTACAACATAGTACTCAGACTGCTTTAGTTAAGGTTGCAGGGGACATACAAGATGGCTTAGACCATGGGCTTTTGACAGGTGCTATTTTTATAGACCAGTCTAAGGCCTTCTATACACTTAACCATGTTACCCTTCTATCCAGGTTGGGGGAGCTGGACCTCTCCCTAAGGTTGTGGAGTGGTTAAACTCCTATATCCTGGATAGGCAACAATTTGCATCACTGGGCACTTCACAATCTTCTTTTAGATGTGTTCTATCTGGAGTGCCCCAGGGGTCGATACTGGGGCCTTTACTTTTTAATATATATATGTTAATGAACTGAAATGTTGTGGTATGAATATTGATTTTCATCTTTATGTTGATGACACAGTGATTTATGTTAGTGGGAATTCTATCAATTTGGTCCAGGAAAGGTTACAGGTAGCTTTTACACATTTACATAATTTTTTTTGAATCACATTCATGAAATTAAATGTAAAAAAAACACAAACAATTTTGTTTAGCAGGACTAGTGAATATAAGAATTATGATTTAAAGATTAAAACCAATACTGGAGATGAATTAAATTCTACCTTATGTTATAAATATCTAGGAATGTGGTTAGCTAGGCAATTAAAATGGGACAAACATATTCAACAATTAGCGGGGAATATTCATAAAATAATTGGAGCAATGTATAGGGTGAAAAGTTATTTACATACTAAATCTAGACTTAAGTTGGTTAACAGTACAATCATTCCAATTATAGATTACGGGGACTTTCTATACGTAGGGGCCAATAGAACTTTATTGAGTTCTATTGACACGGTTTACAACAGGCTTCCCCGTTATGTCTTGGATGTACACCCCAGAACTCACCATTGTGTGATGTATCAAAAACTAAATTGGTTAAGACTGAGTGAAAGGAGGGACTTACATATTTCTTTATTTATGGTAAAGGTTTTGAAAGGGACAGACCCTCAATATGTTATTGATCTCTTTTCACTTAGATCAATACAACTAAGATTGAGGTCAGTTGCTGGCTTAGAATTTAATATACCTAAAGTTAGATTAGATATAGGGAGATTTTCAGTTAAACATGAGAGTGGTAGTTTGGAATCATCTCCCAATTGAAATAAGAGATCCCTCCACATTGAATAAAAAGAATTATATTAAGACATGGTTTAATAACCAAAGTTATGCACCTGCAGTGTGTTTGTCAGTAACACCTTGGAATACCTAGCTATTTCTTCATAGTCTGTTGGCCTTTGTTAACTATATGTCTATGTTGGATATACTGATTATATGTAATGTGTCCTTTTGTAATTTTGTATCTTTAGTTATAATTATATATTTATGTAGAATGTGTGTAAGGTAATTGTATGAATGCATAATTGGATCACCTTGAAAATGGATTTGCTCAATAGTGTTTTATCCATTTCATGGCACTGTCCTGAATAAAATATATTACTACTACTTGTCACAACCCCTCTCAGCAGGTCAGTCCTCTACTCCCAAAGTACCAACCTCTGAGTGTAGTATGGTGAACAGTTAACAGATCAGAGTAACCCTCCTGTCTGTTTTGTGGGTTCGAATCAAACTTTGGTCTCAAGTTCTGGAGGGATTCAAACTGTTAACCTCTTGCTAGCATACCCAATGTACAGGCTCAGATAATTCTGCTCTTCAAGGAAATGCCAGATATCTTTTGCCACTGGCATCCAACCAGGTATTACAAAATGAACCCTTAAAACTCTGCAAGACCTTAGAGAAACTCTTACCTATTTCCCAATTTGGTATCCTAATAAGCTTAAGCACAGTGTCAACTTTAACCATCTAAGATTCACCTACAAAAAAAAAGAAGTTTCAAGGCACACCAGGCAGTTTCTATTTTAAAATATATATCTTTACTTTAAGATAGATAAAAATAGGTAAACAGTATATACAGAACAAAATATCCTCAACGCATACAATCTTAAAAACAAAACAGGTTTAAAAGTGCAAAACTCCGACCAACCATTAGACTTATTTTTATTAAGGTATTTTTTATAATCTTTTGGTGCTCTTAGATGTTCCTTCTCTCAGTCCAAGTATATGAATGTGTGTCAATGGAATACAGACTACAGTTTAAAAATGCTGTGTTTCATCCCTCTCCATGATGTCATCATCTAGCTCCTCCCTTTCAGGATACATAAAAAAAAAAAAAATATATATATATATATATACACATACAAAACAGGAAATCCCATTACAGTATTGAATTCTGTGACTCCAGCAAGACCCATTGTCCAAATGGTGATACTCTTAATTAAGACTATAATTTCTCAGTCCCTTTGATCCATGAGCAGTTCCCTTTCTCAAACCCATCAAAGGACTTTTCATGACACCCGGTGCAATCAACTGACTTTCCTGAGGACATTATAAAATGGATATATTAGTTCCTGGCTTCAAAGCAAACTGACAAGTTAATTGCATTCAGAGATCTGCTGGTTTAACATATATCCTGTCTTTTGAACTGATACCTGGGGAAGGGGGGTTGTCATCCCAGGCACAGGATTTTTCATGACAGACAATACCACTACATTTTTATATTACAAAAATCATAGAGTTATCAGAACCAGCTGTCTAAGTGTCACACTACTTACTACTACTACTACTAGGAAGGCACCACTTTTTAGACATGTGTAGGGCAGGTCAAAAAAGGTTTGTGGTCATTTTAGCTATTCTGTAAAGGCACGGAAGCTGCTATGAAACATTCAACAGTGGAACCACCTTCCTGTCTACCACCAGAATCAAGATGTGGCAACAAGATGGAATTCCATCTGTTTCATGATGGAATAGCTACAAGAACAACTGAAGGCTGTCCAGCAGTATGTCATTGAGCACAGTATTGGCAAAGCATAGGTAAGCATCAGCCTAAATCAGTGACACCTGATGGATACCCTCTGCACTATGCTGAAGCCCTTTGAGTAGGTCATGTGAGTGGTAATTGCTGATGCAGCTGGTCTACACCAGGTACTCCCCCTCATTATCCTCATTAACCTGTGACTTCTTCATATGAAAACTGAATATGAGGACAAGGAGGATACCACTGTCTAATAGAAGGGATAAAATCAAGTTTCTGGAATGGCACACACATTTCGAAAATAAATACAGCTGACAATTACATTGTGGCCACTCTCTTGGACCCTCATTTGAAACAAACATTTCAGACATTCTTTGATACACAAGAATACAGTAAGGATCTGCTGTCCTATAAAGTCTGGCCTATCCATCTGGTCTCTGTACTTATGGCACAAAACAAGACCAGGGACACAAAGAAGAAGATCAACACTCGTCATCATCCCTTGCAATTGCACTAACAGACTAGGTGGAGGAGATGGAAGAAGGAGGATCCCAATGTGTTTCCCCTGCTGCTACTTCTGAACATCACAGGACTCACTGATTTTTGCCTCAGTCAACCAACTACTACTGCTGCAGCTGCTACAGCCGCACCCCTAGATAGATGACCATTGATAACAAACCACTGTGGGAAAAACTGTCTGGCTATGGCTTCATGAAAAATCATGGCAAGTCACTTTCTCACACAGTGGTGCCTGAGATGCCAGCAAACAAAATGGTGCAGGATGATCTAGATGAGAACATGCGCTACCAGAAGGAGATGAATCTCTATTGTACTGGCACCAAAAAAAGACCATTTATTTATTTATTTGTTAACTGGATTGCTGCACTGGTATGAGAGCCTTTTTCAGTCATGGCCTGGGCCAGAGACTGGTGCAAACAATGGTAAATACAGTGAATCCTACGAGAGTAAATAAAAAATCCAGTATAATACAGGCTAACATGCAGAGATGGACTAATAATAACACAGGTACACAGTGCAATAAACAGCAACAAGGTGGGCATAATAGCAGATATATATAAAATACATATATGCAGAACTAGGTAGCAATATCCTCTAGTAATAGTTTAGAAAGTCATCAGCAGAGCCAACAGCATCAGGAAATACATAGAATCCAAAGCTGATACATTAATAGGTAGAAACTTAGCTGACATCAGGATAAAAGAAGGGAACTAAAGATAGTTTCAGGGTGGGCTAGACAGACATTTGGGGGGGCAGGAAGGGTTGCTTAGGCACAACAGTGCTAGTGGCCTGAGGACAGATGCAGGACAAGGAGGACAAGAAGTGGGTTCTTAATAGGGTATTTAGATTTAGAGGGGGGTCGGAGGAACACAGCGAAGTGTGAGGTCGTTCCATAGTGAGGGTCCAGTAACAGAGAAGGTTCTTTAGCCCATTCTGGTGGTTATGTTTGGATGGAAGAGTTGGAGGTAGGATGAGTGGTGAATATTGCGGCTGTAAGTTTTGGGCCAGATCAGAAGAGGTAGAGGGGAGTAGGAGGGATGATGTAAGGCAACCCCGATTGACTGGGCCAGCAGGAAGGAGCATCAGGCTAGAGGGGGGAAGCCAATTAAGGTAATGCCAGAGACTGCAGTGCTGAGTGGAGAGAGAGGAGCATGAAGGGCAAAGTGGCATATCCGGTTGTATATTGTGTCCAGCCACTTTAGGTTGGAAGTGGAGGTAAGGGAGTACACCAGACACCCATAATCAGTATCACATCAAAATAGTGACTCAAGTTGAGCGACTTGATTTTGAGTGACTCAGTCTGAGCTTTTGTGATTTGAGCTGCCCTGAAAGTGTAGCAAGCATGGTTATAGCGACCAGGAAGGGTTAAAAAAGGGCAAAATATTTACAGGATGAAGGACAGGAAGAGGAGGGTCCAGGAAGCAGGGTCCAGGAAGCAGAGGTATGTGGCCTGTGGTTTGGCAGTGTGCTGCTGAGCTGGTGTTCTGGTGTGGTGGTGAGGGTGGAAGTCTGCAGTGAGGGAGGTCCAGAGTTTGGGGCTGGGTAGGGTAGATATTTAATTTTTTGTTCATTGTGTGGGACATAATTTGTTTTGCATTCCCAGTGTTTCCTCCTCCCTGACATGCACCACCCTGGAATTGAGAATCTTAATTTAGGGAGATGCGGGGCACATTTTGCTCCATGGTCACTGTTGTTGGGTTTGCCAGAGAGTGTACATCACCATTTTGTTTTTCAGTGATATACACTTGCTGTCACAGTAATCGCTGTTTTATGATCACTGTTATGACATGGAACCCCCATAATTGAAGAGGGGGAGTAGGTTGCCTTGAGCTACAGAAAAGTGAGCTTCTGGCATGAGGTGGTCAATTAGGTGGTAGCAGAGCCCCATCTTTTGATAAATGTGACGTATTAGTGAAGCAATATGGTCGGATTAGGTAAGGGCCGGGTCAAGTATGACCCCCAGATATTTGAATGCAGGAACAGTGTCGAGGGGAGATCCATCCAGGGAGTAGACAGTGAGAAAGCAGCCAGAGTGATCAAGGGCAGAGAGTTCTTGTTTTGAGCCAAATACATTAGCATAGCCTTCATTTTGCAAGCATTGACCATTAGTTTGTCAGAGGAGAGCCAATGGTGGGCTTTACAGAATTCAATAGTGAGGGTGTAGGACAAAGAAGAGGGGGAGGGGACACTTTGGCATAGTATTAAGTCATCAGCTTAAAGGAGGGATTTACACGAGAGGGCCTCCAATGGAAGGGAGTTTATGAAGAGGGAAAAGAGGAGGGGGCCAAGTATGGAGCCCTGTGGGACACCCACAGTGACAGGTAATAGGTGGAGGTGGCACCACCAAGGCAGACCATTTGGGTTCTACCTGGGAGGCAATTTGTGAGCCAAGCAGTGGAGGCAGAGGAGAAGCCAAGGTCACCAAGTTTTGTAATTAGGATGTTGTGATTGACAAGGTTGAATGCTTTGGACAAATCAACAAACACTGCATCAGTCAATTTCTCTTTGTTTAAATTTATAAGTACGCAATTGGTGAAGAGTGCAAGGGCAGTGGTTGTGCTGTACCCCTTCCTGAAACCATGTTGTTGTGGGCAAAGTAGGTTGTATTTGTTGACGTGGTCAGTGATTTGATAGTTTATCACCTTCTCAAGGAGCTTCCCAAGATGGGGATGTATGAAGATAGGTCAGTAGTTATCCATAAGGCTGGGGTCACCTGATTTATGAATGGGAAAAATTGTGGCCTGTTTCCAGGCAGGGGAAATAAAGGCCATAGTAAAGGAGAGATTAAAGATGAAGGTGCGTGCATAGGCAGTGTCATGGGCCGCTAGTTTTAGGAAGCGAGGAGACAGACCATCACTACCAAAACTCCATCGAGACAGTAGGCCGAGGAGGAGTTTAAGTGCCTGAGGAGGAGAAATGTCCCAGGAGGGGAAATGGTTTTTGGCTATCTTTGATGCAGGTAGCTGTTGAACACCTCAGCTGCTCACGTACAAGTACATACTAAGAATTTTCAGTACTGCAGGCAATGTTGTTACCAACAGGAGAACATGCCTTTTGAACCAAAATGCAGATATGCTTACTTTAAAAAAATTAACCTGTCCCTTTTTCCAATGTACACCTCCCTTTGGGTCCCCTAATGCTTTCTGAAACTTATTCTTTTAGCCCTTACTTAGTCTCCCACCTCTTTAGCGAACCATAATATCTAATAGTTTTGTCCTAGTGTGGCTCAACTGAGTCCCTGTCTCCATGCCAGACCATACCACAGTCTATAGCTCTCCATACACAATGACGCTCCACCATACACTATATAGTGTTAATCATATAGATGGAGGTTGGGGCCACATTGGGGACATGTGTAGGACAGAGAAGAGTCTAGTGTCATTGTGCCTGAGTGAGTAAGCTGGCAGAGGAGAGGAGAGGAGAGGAGGAAAGGACCGAGGAGAGGTAGGGTTTACAGATGATGAATCTCCTACACTTCCTGCTGGGCTAAAGACAGGATGATGAGGTGTATGACATTTGAACATCTCATATTTGTGAAATAGAAACATAGAAACATAGAATTTGATGGCAGATAAGGACCACTTGGCCCACCCAGTCTGCCCATTTTCCTACCTAATGGATAAGCTGCAGATCCTAGTTAACCAGCAGCCTACTTCTTCCTACCCCAACCCCCTAGAATTGCCTTATGACTGTCCCATGCATGCTTGAATTCCACCACTGTTTTTGACTCCACAACCTCCTCCGGAAGGCCGTTCCATGCATCCACTACCCTCTCTGTGAAAAAATACTTCCTTAAATTACCTCTGAGCCACCTCCCCATCTTCAAATTGTGCCTCCTTGTTCTTGCACACCTCTTTTTTTTAAATATGCTACCCTCTTGGACTTTGTTGATTCCCTTGACGTACGTGAAAGTTTCTATCATGTCCCCCCTCTCCCTCCTTTCCTCGGGATTATACATATTAAGCTCCTTAAGTCTATCTTCATATGTCTCCCGGTGCAGACCCTGCACCATTTTAGTTGCCCTCCTCTGGACAGCTTCCATCCTGTCTATGTCTTTGCGGAGACTGGGTCTCCAGAACTGCATGCAGTACTTGAGATGGGGTCTCACCAGTTGTCTGTACAGAGGGATAATAACTTCCTGTTTTCTACTGGTGATGCCTCTCCCTATGCATCCCAGTATCCTCCCAGCCCTCCTTGCTGCCCTCTCACATTGCTTGCCCACTTTTAGGTCATCTGATATGACTATCCCCAGGTCCCTTTCCATTTTTGTTATTGTTAGTATCTCACCCCCCATTGTGTACTTTTCCCCTGGGTTTTTGTTTCCCAGGTGCATTACCTTGCACTTCTTAGCATTGAATGTAAGCTGCCATACATTTGACCATTCCTCTAACCTTGCCAAGTCCCTTCTCATCCTTTCCACCCCACCTTGTGCATCAACTCTGTTGCGGATCTTTGTGTCATCTGCAAAGAGACATACTTTTCCTTCCAGTCCCTCTGCAATGTCGCTTTTAAAGACATTGAAGAGGACCATTCCTAATACTGAACCCTGTGGTACCCCACTAGTAACCCTCTTTCTTCAGAGTGGACTCCATTTACTATTACTCTCTGTGTCCTATTCTCCAGCCAATTCTTTACCCAGGCTATCATCTTGGGACCGACTCCCAAGCTGGCTAACTAGTATATTAATCTTTTGTGTGGGACTGTGTCAAATGCCTTGCTAATGTCTAGGTAGGCCATGTCCACAGCCCCTCCCTGATCTACTACTTTGGTCACCCAGTCAAAGAAATCTATCAGATTCGTCTGGCATGACCTTCCCGCTGTGAATCCATGCTGCCTTGGGTACTGTGCCCCTCTGGCCTCTAGATACTCAACAGTTCTTTCCTTCAGAAATGATTCCATCATTTTCCCTATCACAGAGGTTAAACTAATAGGTCTGTAGTTTCCTGCTTCTGCTCTGCTCCCACTTTTCTGAAGGGGAATCACATCTGCCCTCCTCCAGTCCTTGGGTACCACCCCATCCTCCCATGATTTGTTAAAGAGGGTAGTCAGTGGTGTCACTAGTTCTGCCCTTAGTTCTTTTAGAATTCTTGGATGAATCCCATCAGGCCCCATTGCTTTGTCCACCTTCAGTTTTAAGAGTTCTTAAGAACCCTTTCTTCTGTAAATGGGCTGGAATCAACTTCTGTATCCAGAGTGTTTCTATTGTTTGTTTTAGGTACCTCCCCTCTTCATTTGTAAATACTGAGCAAAAATATTTGTTTAGTATCTCTGCCTTTTCACAGTCACCCTCTGCCCACCTCCTCCTTTATTAAGCCTCACTATCCCTCCTTGGTCTTTCTTCACTCCCTGATGTACCTATAAAAGGTTTTATCCCCCTTCTTAACTGAGTTGGCTATCTTTTCCTTGGTTTGGGCCTTTGCTGTTCTGACTGCCTTCCCAGCTTCCTTTTGCTTTAACTGATACAATTCTCTGTCCTGCTCCTTCTGTGATTCCTTGTACTTCCTGAATTCTTTATTTTTCTCTTGAACCTTCACTGCCACTTCCTTTGAGAACCATAGTGGTTTCTTACATTATTTTGTAATGTTTATTTGCTTCACACAAAGGCTTGTTACCTCTGTGATGGCAGGTTTTTATTATTCTCCATTGGTCTTCCACCCCTCCTTCCTGCCCCATTTGCTAGTGCATTCCTTAGTCACTCACCCATTTTGGCAAAGTCAGCCCTCCTAAAGTCCAGTACTTTTGCCTTTGTATGGTTTGACTCTAATGCTGTGTTTATTGTGAACCATACTGTTCGATGGTCGTTAGTTCCCAGATGGCTACCCACTTCTACATCTGTAATCCTCTCTCCATCTCCATTTGAGAGAACCAGGTCTAAGATTTCTCCCTCTTGAGTGGGTTCCAATACTAGCTGTCTAAGGCATGCCCCCTGTAGGGCATCTAGAATAACCTCACTCTTCAAAGTGACTGCTACAACTGCACTCCAGTTAACATCTGGCATATTTAGATCACCCATCAGCAATATCTCCCCTTTTTCTGCCATTCTAAGTATACTTTCTATAATTTCCTTGTCCATTTCCTCCCCCTGAGAGGGGGGTCTGTATACAACCCCTGTGCAGATTGTGGTGCCATTGCCTGTCTCCAAATTGACCCACAGTGCTTCTTCTCCTCCCTGTTTACCCTTTTGTTCTGTGGCTTTGATTCCTTCCCTTATGTAAAGAGCTACTCCTCCTCCTCTTTTACCCTTCCTGTCCCTCCTGTAGATAGTGTATCCTGGTATGTTTACGTCCCAGTCATGGTTTTGCGTGTACCATGTTTCTGTGGCTGCCACAATATCCAGATGTTCCTCTTCCATCAAGGCCACTAATTCAGGAAGCTTGTTACCCAGACTATGGGCATTGGTACTCATTGCTCTCCATTTTTTGATGGCTTTACCTTCTGTTGCAGCATCCCCCACTGACCTTTCTACCTTGGTCTTTTTCTCATTTAGTACCCTGTTTTGTAGGGAGAGGTTGGGATTTTCCTGCTGCTTGTCAGTGCCTCCTCCCTTGACTAGTTTAAAAGCCTGCCAATGAAGCATTTAAACCGATTGCTCAAAAGACTTGTTCCCTTCCTGGACAGATGCAGACCATCCTGCCAGTATAGGCTGGTGTCCCTCCAGGTGGAACCCCAGTCCCCAATGAAGCCAAACCCTTGGGCTCCTCACCATTTTTCCAACCATTCATTAAACTGCATGGTGCAAAGTACCCTCTCCTCGCCCATGCTATTGATAGGCAGCACCTTTGAGAAGGATACTGTGTGTGCTACTTGTCTTAGGTCCCTCCCCAACTCTATAAAGTCCTCCTGCACTGCTCTAATCTCATCATGAACCAAGTCATTTGTCCCTAGATGGACAATGATGTCCAGTTCAGACTCCCGTGCAGCTGTTCTCGTGATCTTGAGGATGCACTTCCTGTCCCTCCAAGCCATGGCATCAGGCAGGCACCTTACTTCAGTTTTCCCTGCTCCCCCCAGTTCTATCCCACTAATAATTGCAATAAAGCCTACTGCTACTAAAATAACATTCAATAGCATGGATGTGTGGTCAGTGTGTGATTCTTGGTGAGGATAAGAACAATTAAATATGTCTCTTTTGCAAAATAAATGTGTTGATAGCAGTTACCAAAGACTTGGTGTTTTTTTTAATACCTCAGTTACTGAAAGACTGGTGTGTAATTTATTAAATCCGTGTATAAATATTAAAATATTGAACAAATTATATTAGTATATATATATATATATATATATATATATATATATATATATATATATCTATGCAAAAACTTTGTTAATGCATCATTTAGGGTTAAACACAAAAAGTCAGGAAATTAGACCTTTAGGATTGCCCCCCTTGTGGACCTCCATCCTTCCAAGATTGACAAATGATGTGGTGTGTCATTGGGGCTGTGAGGCCTAAATGTCACCCCATTCCATGTGTAATCATATTCACAAGCCACAGTAAAGAAGAATGGGGTGACATTTAGGCCTCACAACCCCAATGACACATCCTGTCATCTGTCATTTTTGGGAGGATGGGGGTCCACGAGGAAGGGAGGGGGCAACCCTAAAGGTCTCATTTTCTGACTTTTGTGTTTTAGACCTAAATTATGCATTAATAAAGTTTTTTTGCATAGAATTTCCTTACTTTTTGAGAAAGAAAAGAAAAGTAGAAAGTCACACAAGTTGGTGGGAAGGGCCCTGTGCTCCCACCAACTTGCAAATTTCTGCCTAACATAAAAGTACAAGTACTGAATATCATATGTATTGGTGGGAGCACATATGGTGGGAGCGTGGGGCCCACCACTTTAAAACAAAACAAAGTTTCATTCATCAGAGTGGCATAATTCCATACCTGTTTGCATGTCAGACACCTAACCACTGAAAATTACCTCCATGGCAGTAAAGCTAGGTACCCTTTAAATGTGAAGCCACTACCACAATGGAAAACACTGTACACAAAATGTAAAGTGTGTCATGCAATATCTCCACAGCAAATTAATTTTCCAACACCTAAATACCATAATTCACATGTACAGGACATCCCCTCATCACCCTCCAAATTTCAATTTAAAAGACCAAACCGTGTCCGAGATATAACATTTTAAAGTTTGAGATTTTCATTCATTGGAGTGACAGAATTCCACACCTGTTTACATTTTACACACCTAACAACTGAAAAGTACATCCATGGCAGTAATACTAGCTACCCTGTAAGTTTCAAGCCACTACCACAATGCAAAACACTCTCTGCAAAACGTAAACTGTGCCACACAATATCTCCACAACAAATTAATTTTCTGTCACATAAACACCATAATTCACATCTACAGGACATCTCATGAATGCCCTCCAAATTTCAAGTTAAAAGACCAAACCATTTTCGAGATATTTAATTTTAAATGTTGTTAAAATTGGGCTATCTGGTCCCTCCAAATCTGGCCATCTAGTCCCTCCCTCCCTCACAAACAAAGACTGTGATCAAAGAATCTCGCAATCAAAGAATTTACAGGCTCACAACTAAAGAATTTGCAGGCTTGGGATCGAAGAATAAAAAATGGTAAAACTAAATTTTTTACACATAAATACATGAAACCACAGCCATGCCTCGATAGAATGAAGCCCCCTGAACAAAACCCATCTTAGTTTGTCTTTCTAAGTCACCCCTGGTCTAATAAATTAGATTTTTAAATATGGCCATCTAGTCGCACCCTCGCGATCAAAGACCATGGTCAAAGAATCTTGCGATCAAAGAATTTGCAGGCTCACGATCAAAGATCGTTAGCGAGCCATGATCAAAGATTTTAAAACTTTAAAACTCTATTTTTGTACACATTTACAAGAAACCATAGCCATGGCTCGATAGAGGGAAGACCTCTGAGTAAAACCCATCAGAGTTTTACAGCAGAGGTCACCCCGGAGCCGAGATATTTCTTTTTTTTCCATCAGCAAAATGAAAACAAGATGGCGGCAGTCGCGATCAAAGAATTTCCTGTGATCAAAGATTCTTTGATTACGAGCCTGCAAATTCGTGGATCGTGAGGAGGGACCAGATGGCCAAAACCCCATTCTTCTTTCTCAAAATAACCATATAAATTTTCCCATAAACTTATAATGGGAACTTAAACCTTTAAAAACTTTTGAATGAATTAATATTTTTTCACCAAACAAAAAGCAACATGTTCCTTGACCCAAGCTCTTTCAATGTGACAAGTTGCAGAGAGGCATGCCACACAAAGGCCGCACAGTGCCATGGACAAAATCCAACAAACCGCCCACATAACTGGTGAAAAAGTGCATTTTTCAGTGTTTTGGTGCACAAAAACCGTAATGACCGAAATGACATTTGGCAAATCAAGAGATCTACCATGCCCCACTGCACATACTAAATGTCATGCAAAGCCATTGAACTGGTCCAAAGTTTAACATAGAAGTGGTTTTATAACCCTAAATATCGGGGCGTGACTGCACCCCTATAATATGTATATAAATATATGAATATATGTTGCATACAATATAATATATAATATACAATGTATAGTAAAATATATGAAAAAATAGCTATTAAAATAGCTATTAATTGTTAATTTAATTATTAATTGAGATACTGTTTATTTAATTTAATTAATTAATGGCCTAAAATGATTAATTATTAATTTAATTGACCTGGATGCTGAATTAATTTAACTTCATGCGTTAACAGCATGTATTAATTGGTACAACCCCGGAATATGTGAAGGGCTTCTGTGTCCATTGTTTTTTTGTTTTTTTCCCATAGCCTACACACACAGTGGGATGCTGCACTGTTGTCATCACTCAGTCTTCTTCAGATTAAGGCTTTGTGAATTTTAAGCAGCCCTACACAGGCCGAATAAGTAATTTTTGAGGCAATGTTGTCCATGAAACCAGTGTGTAAAACACTTATCCATTGCATAATAAGAAGAAGTCATGTCTGTGTGTTGCACTGTCATGATTAGTACTCAGCTTTCTAAACCAGTAAACCACAATATGTGATGCTGCATGTATGTCTTCACTTTGCCATCTTCAGATTAATATTCTATGAATTTCTGCCAGCTAGGTCTACACAGGCTGAATAAAATATTTTTAGAGCAATGATCACCATGAAACCAGTGTGTACAACACTTATACACAGCATAACTGGAAGCCTTGTCTGTATATGGCACTGTCCTAATGGGCACATAATGTTTGGAACCAGTAATGCACCCTGTGGGATACTGGACTATTGTCTTCATTCAGTCTCCTTCAGAATAATGCTTTGTGAATTTCTGGCAGGTCCACATAGGCCGAATAAGTAATTTTTGGGGCAACATTGCCCATGAAATCAGTATGTACAACACTTATCCATGGCATAACAGGAAGTCTTGTCCATGTGTTGTCCTGTCCCAAATTCATGGGTGCACAATGTTTGGAACCAGTAGCCCACACTGTGGAATGCTACACTGTTGCCATCACTCGGTCTTCTTCAGATTTATATTTTGTGAATTGTTGCCAGGTCTACACAAGCAGAATAAGTAATTTGTGTGGCAATGTTGCTCATAAAACAAGTGTTTGCAACACATCCAAATATGCAAGACATAATAGAATGCTTTGTCCATGTGTGGCACTGCCCCAGTGATCATACACTTTTTGGAGTTAGTAGCCTGCTCTGTGAAATTCTATACTGAGATTTAGTGGGCATACATTACATAGGCCTTAAAAAACATTTTATTTTGAGCATTGTTAACCACATACTCTTGTTTACTACTAGAATTGTCCATGTTCGGCACTGACTGACTGGACTCAAATTTTTTTGGATCCAGTATATCTTGGTGTGGGACACTGCATCATCTTGCTGTTTTGAGTGAATCATCCATCCAAGGCATTAGGTTACTGCATTTTATCCTATTTCCTAATAAAGGAATAATGCATGACAGAGTGGGTGTCATGCTGGGATAACATCCTGCCATGGGTGGTTGGGCATGAGACCACTGGCCGAGTGCGTCCAACACCCAAGAAGGGACTACCACCCACCCTGGAGTGCATTATTCCTATTATACAATGGCTCATGTTTGAAAACAAAACAGAAAAGTAAGAAAAAATATATATTTTTTACATTTTTAATTCATTTTTTGTATGTGGAGGTATACTTATTGGAAAAAAGTCCATACTTTTTATTCTTTCAAGAAGGTGATGTTGTTGGTACAGCAAACTGTTTCTAACTTTTGGTGACTCACTTCATGCCCCCCCCCCTTCTGTGCAGCATTCTTTTGTGTGTGATTCCTGGCTGTTTGGAAATACATGGGGAATTACTTTCAGTGAATTGTTTTGATTTTTTTTATTGTAACAGTCACGAACGAGACTGGGAACGGCAGTTACAGGTGGGATCAGGAGACCTGTGTACTGGCAATATTAGGTGCCACGCACAAAGTCTGATCCCATTGAAGAGGTATTTTTTAAGTGTAAAAAGAAATATATTTCAGAGCAAAACCCTCCACATGTCTACAAAGACTTATGCTCAGTCTGTGTTTTTTAAAATGATGATGGTTAGTGCAGCAGTGGAGTAAGGTGGAAAAGCCATTCTGTAAGTGGCACATGTTCTATTGTTATTTATTCATTTATTTATGAGTTTAACCAGGAAGGTACACTAAGCAGAGTACGGCTCAATTCCAGATGCATCCTGAGGGGAAGGGGAGGGAAGGGGAGTACAATATATATTTCTAAAATACAAGCAATAACAGTGGTAGTTGGACAATAATACACAGACAAATGAGCATGTATCGTATGTGTAGAGAAATAAAAATAAAAATAAAAATAGAGGTTTAGGTGCAGTAAAATACAACATTGTGCATAAGAACAGTGCAAGTAAACAAAGCAATAAAAATGAGCAATTACAGTACAGAACCATTGCCGCTACTTCATTTTGCACTACAGTGGAGAAAGGGACTTGCAGCAGCTTTTAGAAGTCTCAAGTGCAAGTGGAGGAGAAGTGGTCAGTGAGGTGAGCATAGAGATATTGAGCACAGTTAGCATTCTGAATGCCAGCTGGGAGGGAATTCCACAGCTTAGGCATACAGTAATTGAAGGCAGACTGGCCTACGGTGGTGGACATATGTGGGATAGAGAAGATTCTAGTGTCATTGCACCTGAGAAAGCTGGCAGAGGACAGGCAGAAAGAGCTGAGGAAAGGTAGGGGGGGCAGGAACAGGGACCAGAACTTAGCAGTGACATGAACGCAGTGTGCAAGGCAGTGATTCTGCAGTGAAGGGAAGCCCAGCAACTGATAGACAACAAAATGATGGGTGGAGTAGGGATAGTCAAGGGCAAAATGACAGAAGGAGTAGAAAAGTGAGTCCAGTCTGGCCAGGGTGGACTTGGAAGTGGCACTATAGACTACACCTCATAGTTGATAACTGGCAGAATCATTTTCTGAACCACAGCACGGCAAACCGGCAATGGGATGCATCCACGGTTATGGTAGAGGGCACCCAATCTGGGGTGAGATTTTTTTGTGGTTGGCATCGATATGCACAGAAAAGTATAGGTGCTGGTCAAGCCAGACACCAAGATACCTAAAGGACGAGCTGACCTCCAGAGCAGCCCCATCAAGGGTGTGGAAGGTGGGGATGGAGGGGAGCCATGAAAGTCTCTGCCTTGTGCCAAAGGTCATGGAGACAATTCTCTTGGTATTAAGGTAAAGCTGATTTGAGCAAAACCAGAGCTGGACATTGTTGAAGTCCAGCTGAGTCTGGTCACCACATCAGTGATCGAGGGACCTGATGCATACAGTACCATGTCATCAGCGTACATGTGAATGTATGCATTTGGGCAGGCAGAGGGCAGGTCGTTGTGGAAGATAGAGAACAGGACTGGACCCAGGACTGAACATTGTGGCACACCTGATGTGATGGAGAGGGGGTCAGAAGTTGAACTACTGATTCTGACCGATTGTGACTGGTCTAGCAGATAGGCGTGGAACCATTCTGTATCCGGGTCAGAGACCCCTGCATAGGAGAGCTTGATCAGAAGGAGAGTGTGGGAGACAGTGTTTAACACTTTTGCCACATTGACAAAAATAGCTGAGGTGATGTGCCCCTTGTCCAAGGTGGAGAGTATGGAGTCAGTGAGCCTCAGCAAGGAGGTGGTGGTGGAGTGGGACTTCCTGAAGCCAGACTGGTAAGGCATGAAGAAGGATGAGGAATCAAGGAAGGAGGATAGTTGGGAAAGGACAAGGTGTTCCTGGATCTTAGCTAGTATGGGGAGTAGGAAGTTGGGGCAGTAGCTGCCAAGGGCTGAAGTATCACCACCTTTGGGAAGTGGGATGACTGTGGCATTTTTTCACTCAGATGGGACGGATGCTAGAGAGAAAGATAAGTTGTAGAGAGCAGCCAGTGGGGTGGCAATGGCCGGGGCCAATAGGTATAACATTTTTGCATCCAGGCCAGAGGGGTATTTGCCCATGGATGGATTTAGGGCAAGCAGAGCATTTAGAAACTCAAGCAGGGAGACAGCAGAAGGATAAGGAGGAGGTGAGTTAGGGGGGGCTTGAGCGGGAGAGGGCGCAAGAGGCAGGGGGAGGAGGAGGACGGGGACATGGGGAGAGAGGACAACAATGATGAGGTGCAGCTAGTGAAAAGGGTGCTGAAAGTAGAGGCCACAGTGGAGCCACCAATGTTTAAGGTGGGATTAGGTGGGTGGGAGGGAGAGGAGAAAAAGAGATTTGACCACCCTCCAGAATTTTGCTGGGTGGCTTAAGTTAGAATGCAAGACTGTTTTGAAGTAATTGGCTTTAGCCTGGTGGAATATCTTTGTGCATGCATTATTGAGAGTGCAGTACTTTAGCTGGTCATGGGGAGAGCCAGAGACCTTGAAGGATTTTTAGCTAGGTCCCTTGCTCTGAGGTTGGCAATGATGTCTGCTGTAATCCAGGGGAGGTGGGCACCATGGACCCATGACCATCTGAGAGGGGCATAGCAGTCCCAGATAGCCAGAAATCTGGATTTGAATCCATCCAGGGAGGTGGCCTGGTGGATGGGTGACCAGTCACCAGTGTCCATGTCATGGAGAAGGGAGGGGAGGTCGAGGGATTTGTAGGACCTAGTTAGGAGGATATGAGGGGGGGCTGCCTTAGGTGTGAAAATGTTCCTTACCATATACATCATGTGATGGTCATTTAGGACATTGGGTAAGAGCCCCAAAGTAAGTATGTGGTGTGGGTGGGAGGTGAGGGACCAATCAAGGACTGAGTGGTTAAGTGATTTGTAGTTCAGGCGAGTGGGCTCAGTGATCATTTAGGATATGTTTAAGGCGGTTACCAGGTTGTGAAGTTTGGCATTGTTATTTGAGAGCCAGTTCAAGTTGAAATCCATAGTATGTGTAGCTCACTCCCAGTGGCCTTAGTCTTTAGGGTGCCAAGGTGTTTCATGGTGTTGGTATGGGGGTGTTAGTAGAACAACAGGAGCCTGCAATGAAGATGGGAGCTATGTGGGGGAGAGACAGTTTTACCATAACTGAGCTGATGGTCTTTGTGGGCATAGGTAGTGTGACTTGGGAGAACTGGAGCACAGACATGACATACATGACAATGCCGCCACCTCTTTTAGCTCCAGGCTGGTCATGACAAATGACAGAATACCCTGGAATAGTGATTTCAGTGTCACTATTGTGGGGTTTTTGCCAGATCTCTGAGATAAGCAAAATGTCTGGCCAGAGGGAAAGGATGGTAGGCTGCAGCAGAGTGAGTCTGGGCAGAAGGCTACATATATTGAGGTGGACCACTTTCAGAACTCTAGGGAGTTGTGCGATGTGGGCAGGGGAGCAAATGTGGGAGAAGATAGGACAAGGGTTTTGCTCGATATTCCAAGATGTAAGAAGCAGGAGAGAGATCAGAAGTTTGGTTATGGGCCGTGCCCACAGGAGCTTATGAGGAGTGGCTGCTGCCAGCTAAGTGAGCACAGCAGGAAACAGGATTTGCATATATAGGACTATTTGGCCTGCGTGGAAAGAGGGTGGGAGGATATATGACCTTCTTACACCTGCTGTCTCGGTCCGTTCCTTGCGTTCCTCTTTTCGGGGCCTCCTTGCGATTCCCAGGACGAGGTTAAGAACTGCAGGCGACAGAGCATTTAGTGTTGCTGCTCCCGTCCTGTGGAATTCGCTTCCTATAGTTGTCAGGGAGACCCCATTTGTTGAGGTTTTCAAGGCCCGACTAAAGACATTTTTATTCGATCAGGCATTCCATATGTTTTATAGTTTATATTGTTCAATTTTTTAATAATGAAACAAATTGTGTAGTAAAGTAAGGTTTTAATTGTTTGGAGTTGTATATTTTGTTGATCGTATTGTGTTGTGTTGTTTTTATTTGATTAATGTACGGCGCACAGAGCCTCCGGGATGGGCATCTTTTAAATGGAATTTGCCTTGCCTTGCCTTGCCATGTAAGCCTCCATGACTAGGTAAGGTAGGTGAGTCGGGGGAGGGGGTTGACCTGCAGATGAGGTGATAGAGTGAGATAGGATGTCAGTTGCGGTACAGGGAGTAGGCAGACAGTCGTCCATTGCAGGGTTAGAGGAGGATGGGAGAGACACCAGGAGGACAATAGGGAAAAAATAGTTAGAAAATACAGCATGGTGGAGCAGTATATGGGAGAATCAAAATGGTAATTGAGGTAGGGAAGTATGTATCCGGAATGCAGCGGCCCCTAGTGGAAGGAGAGGATAACCTGCTAAAGGGATAATTAGCTGATTGATCCTGCATGATGCAACACGTGACGCAACCTACAGTATATAACTAAGAGTTCACCAAGGGTGGTGGTAGGGGTGGTGGTGTAACTGATGCAAAGCGTCGGTGAGGCATCCACTGGCCGTTGCTGTTCACTTGAAACTGTCATGTCTCCCTTCTGTACCTGGACTTCAGGCTGTGTTTTGTTGGACGGGGTGGGTGGATTCCTTGCAGCTCTGGGGAGGTCCTGTCCTGCCCTCATGACTGACCACCCACAGGGGGAGCCTTGCTGTGAAAAGAGAAGAGAGGAGGTGAAATAAAGGTACGTAGTAGGAAGGGTTCAGCTACCAGTGAGGGGTCAGGCTGGGGGGGGATCCTGGAATACTGGGCCAACAGGCCGCACAATTATGTAGCCTTGCTTGTGCTCAAGATTTAGTATCCAGTGCAAAATTAACAGCCTGAACAATTTTTTAACCTTTCTAGAGCTCTGTTTTGGTATCTACTGCAAACATTTACAGCCTGCTCAATTTTGCAACCTTGCAAGTGCTCCGATATAGTGAATCTTGTAACTACTGCAAAATTAAAGAACAGTGCTGCTGCAGCAAAAATGTAACAAAAACAGAAACTGAATCCGGTTCAGTTGGAGAAAAAGGGCACTACTTAATTAATCCCATAAAAACAAAAAATAGCTGCTCAAACACACTGTAATTCACATTTCTCATAAGGGGTGCTGCTAAATGGTAACAAATAACAAACAAAGCAAAAGGACTAGCACACCCTCCCCGCCCCACATAGCATAACATTTAAACTTTCAAATGCCAAAATTGGCTATATTTACTTTCAAGCTCCATGTGAGGAAGGGTCCTCTTAGTTTCAGATTGGAATTCCAATCTGAGTAAGCTAAATCACCAAGCGTCAAGGTGGGACCCTCCGATTTAGTCCCTAACTTTACAATGCCTCAATGGCTACTAGCTAACTGCTTTATACTGTGCTCCCAACAGGGATTTTACACAGGTGATTTAACTTTCAAATGCCTAAATGGCTACTGTGCTCCCAGAAGGGATATAACACAGACATTTTAAAGGAAGCATGCTATAGAGGAGCACCATAAACTCCCCAAATTCAAGTAAAACCATAAAACCAAAAAATAGCTGCTCAAACCTTTAAATTACTACACACTGGAATTCACATTTCTCATAAGGGGTGCTGCTAGATGGTAACAAATAACAAACAAAGCAAAAGGACTAGCGCACACCCCCCCACATAGCATAACATTTAAACTTTCAAATGCCAAAATTGGCTATATTTACTTTGCATTTGAAAGTTAAATCACCTGTGTAAAATCCCTGTTGGGAGCACAGTATAAAAGCAGTTAGCTAGTAGCCATTGAGGCATTGTAAAGTTAGGGACTAAATTGAAGGGTCCCACCTTGACGTTTGGTGATTTAGCTTACTTAAATTGGAATTCCAATCTGAAACTAAGAGGACCCTCTCCTCACATGGAGCTTGAAAGTAAATATAGCCAATGGAACAAACCACTTAAAAACCCTTGGAACAAATGATTATCAGAGCCACCTGGGGCCTCAGAAGGAAAGAGTAATTAAGGTGTGCCTGAAACTACAGTTCCCAAGGAAAACAATAGACACAGCATTCTAATTCACGTTGAAAGAGCCACAGGTTTTTCTTAAACATTTATATACTAAAAACATAAAGCTCAGCTTTTGGGATTAACAATGTTTGTTTACCATATTCAATATTATATATATATATATATACACACACATATATATATATATGTATATTATATATATATATGTATATATATATATATATATATATATATATATATATATATATATATATATATATATATATATATATATAAACATAGAAACAAAGAATTTGATGGCAGACAAGGACCACTTGGCCCACCTAGTCTGCCCCTTTCCCTACCTAACAGATAAGCTGCAGATCCTAGTTAACCAACAGCCTACTTCCTCCTACCCCCCCACTAGAACTACTAGAGTTGCCTTATGTCTGTCCCACTAGAACCACTAGAGTTGCCTTATGTCTGTCCCATGCATTCTTGAATTCCCCAACTGTTTTTCACTCTGACCTCCTCAGGAAGGCTGTTCCATGCATCTGCAACCCTCTTTGTGAAGAAATACTTCCTCACATTACCTCTGAGCCGTACCCCCTCTATCTTCAAATTGTGCCACCTTTTTCTGAAAGATGCTATGCTCCTGGACTTTGTTGATTCCCTAGAGGTATTTGAAAGTTTCTATCATGTCCCCTCTTTCCCTCCTTTCCTCAAGGCTATACATATTAAGCTCCTTCAGCCTTTCTTCATATTTCTTCTGGTGCAGACCTTGCATCATTTCTGTTGCTCTCTTCAGGACAGCCTTCACCCTGTCTATGTCTTCACAGAGATGTGATCTCCAGAACTGTACACAGTACTCCAGATGTGATCTTACCAACTGTCTGTACAGAGGGCCAACAACGTCCTGTTTTCTACTGGTGATGTCTCTCCCTATGCATCCCACTATTCCCCCAGCCCTCCTTACTTCCTTCTCTCATTGCTGGCCCACCTTTAGGGCATCTGATATGACTACCCCCAGATCCCATTCCACTTTTGTTGTTGTCAGTATCTCACCCCCCCACCCATTGTGTACTCTTCCCCTGGGTTTTTGTTTCCCAGGTGCATTACATTGCACTTCTTTGTGTTGAATCTAAGCTGCCATACATTTGACCATTCCTCCAACCTTGCCAAGTCCCTTTTCATCCTTTCCACCCCACCTTGTGTATCAGCCCCGTTGTAGATCTTTGTGTCATCTGCAAAGAGACATACTTTTCCTTCCAGTCTCTCTGCAATGTCGCTTATAAATACATTAAAAGGACTGGCCCCAGTACTGAACCCTGTGGTACCCCTCTAGTAACCCCCTTTCTTCACTGTGGACTCCGTTTAATATTACCCTCTGTGTGCTGTTGTACAGCCAGTGTTTTACCCAGGCTACCACCCTGGGACCCACTCCCAGGCTGGCTAATTTTGTTTATTTATCTTTGGTGCAGGACTGTGTCAAATGCCTTGCTAAAGTCTAGGTAGGCCATGTCCACAGTCTCTCCCTGGTCTACTACTTTGGTCACCCAGTCTAGGAAATCAATTAGATTTGTCTGACATGACCTTCCTGCTGTGAATCCATGCTGCTTTGGGTCCTGTGCCCCACTGTACTCTAGGTACTCAACAGTTCTTTCCTTCAGAAGTGACTCCATCATTATCCCTACCACTGAGGTCAAGCTGACAGGTCTATAGTTTCCTGCCTGTGTCTTGCTCCTACTTTTGTGAAGGAGAATCACATCCACCCTCCTACAGTCCTCAGGTACCACACCATCCTCCCATGAAACATAGAAACATAGACTTTGATAGCAGATAAGGACTGCTTGGCCCATCTAGTCTGCCCATTTCCCTACCTACAGGATAGGCCGCAGATCCTAGTTAACCAACAGCCTATTTCTTCCTACCCCCTACAAGAATTGCCTTATGTCTGTCCCATGCATTCTTGAATTCTCCCACAGTTTTAGACCCACAACCTCTTCAGGAAGGCTGTTCCATACATCCACCACCCTCTCTGTGAAATAATACTTCCTCACATTGCCCCTGAACCGCCCTCCTTCTATCTTTAAATTGTGTCCCCTTGTTCTTGCACGTCCCTTTTTCTGAAAGATGCTACTCTCTTGGACTTTGTTGATTCCACTGAGGTACTTAAAAGTTTCCCCCCTCTTTCTTCTTTCCTCAGGGGTATGCATATTAAGCTCCTTTAGTCTCTCCTCATATGGCTTCTCTTGCAGACCCTGCACCATTTTAGTTGCCCTCCTCTGGACTACCTCTATCCTGTCTATGTCCTTGCAGAGATGGGGTCTCAGAACTGGACACAGTACTCCAGATGGGGTCTCACCAACTGTCTGTACAGAGGATAACAACTTCCTGTTTCTGCTGCTGATGCCTCTCCTATACATCCCAGTATACCCCAGCCCTCCCTACTGCCTTCTCACATTGCTTGCTAACCTTAAGGTCATCTGATATGATTACCCCCAGGTATCTTTCCTTTTTTGTTGTTGTTTCTACCTCCCCACCCATTGTATATTCTTCCCCTGGGTTCTTGTTTCTGAGGTGCATTATTTTGCACTTCTTTGCATTGAATCTTAGCTGCCATACTTCTGACCATTCCTCCAATCTTGCCAAGTCCCTTTTCATCATTTCCACGCCTCCTTGTGTGTCAATCCTGTTGCAGATCTTTGTGTCATCTGCAAAAGGCATACTTTCCTTCCAGTCCCTCTGCAATGTCACTGATGAAGACATTAAAAGGACTGGACCAATCTGAACCCTGCAGTACCCACTAGTAACCCCTCTTTCTTCAGAGTGGACTCCATTTACAATTACCTTCTGTGTCCTGTTGTGCAGCCAATGTTTTACCAGGCTACCACCCTGGGACCCTCCCAGGTTGGTTAATTTGACTATTAATCTTTTGTGTGGGACTGTGTCAAATGCCTTGCTAAAGTCTAAATAGGCCATGTCCAGCCCCTCCTGGTCTACTACTTTGGTCACCCAGTCAAAGAAATCTATTAGATTCGTCTGACATGACCTTCCCTCTGTGAACCCATGCTGCCTTGGGTCCTGTGCTCCACTGGCCTCTAGGTACTCAACTATTCTTTCCTTCAAGTGACTCCATCACTTTCCCTACCACAAGGTCAGACTGACAGGTCTGTGGTTTCCTGCCTCTGTCTTGGTCTCACTTTTGTGAGAGAATCACATCCGCCTTCCTCTAGTCCTCGGGTACCACACCATCCTCCCATGATTTATTAAAGAGTAGCCAGTGGTTTCACTAGTTCCTCCCTTAATTCTTTTAGAATTCTGGGGTGAATTCCATCAGGACCCATTGCTTTGTCCACCTTCAGTTTTAGGAGTTCTTGCAGAACCCTTTCTTCTGTGAAAGGACTAATATCAACCCTCCTATCCAGAGTGCTTCTATTGACTAGATTAGGTATCTCCCCCTGCTTTTCCATTGTGAATACTGAGCAGAGGTATTCATTCAGTATCCCTGCTTTTTCACTGTCTCTCTGTCTGTCCAACCACCTTCCTCTTTATTCAGCCTCAGTATCCCTTCCTTAGTCTTTCTTTGCTCCCTAAGGTACCAATAAAAGTTTTAATCTCCCTTCTTAACTGAGTTGGCTATCTTTTCCTCAGTTTGGGCCTTTGCTATTGTGACTGCCTTCCCCGCTTCCTTCTGCTTTAACTAGTACAGTTCTCTGTCCTGCTCCTTCTGTGTTTCCTTATACTTCCTAACTGTTATCTTTTGCTCCCTAACCTTCCCCGACACTTCTTTTGAGAGCTCTCTCTCTTTCTCTCTCTCTATATATATATATATTATTTTTAGTTTTTTTGCTATATATATATATATATATATATATATATATATATATATATATAGTTTGTCTTTTAGTAGTTTCAAAACTTTGAAAGCATTGGTGTTAGTAATGAATTTTAGAAATAATTTGTTTTAATTGTCGTTACAGTTAAACATGCATTTTCATATGAGGGCACATTTTTGGGGGGAGGGGGTTCAACGTATTTTAATTATGGGCACAGTACTTGGTAAACATAGTCCTTTGATGATAAAATGGATTTTTTCTTTTAAGTTTGAGAAGTGTGTATTATATATGTGTGGCAGTGTTGTAAATGAGACTGGGGAATGAATAATGGTTAAGAGCCTAGAATTTTTTTTAAATATAATTGAGTTTATATATGGCAAGTAGTTAGAGGATAGTGTTTTGAATGTGGCAGTAGGACAGATTTGTTAGGATAAATATATGCTGTCTTGCAAATAAAACATTGTAAGGGATACATTTTGCAAAACAGTGATCTCTATCATAGGGTTTTCTTTCATGTATTAGTGGAAGAAATAGCTATGGCTCATTTTTTACTATCAGAAGAAACAATAGATGATTTCAAAAGCTATTCTGTTCAGAGCTGTCATTAAAATAAAATCTTAACTGTATTTTTTATTTTATTTTATCAGGGACACTAGAAATATGATGTTAACACATCAGTGAGCACTGATGCCTTTTGTCTGTGTTAGGGAAGTTGGGATTGGAGTTGCCTTGCACATGTTAAAATATACCAGCTGCAATTAACAACTACTTGCAGAAGCAAAAGGTTGGGTGTTTTTTTTTCTACTTTCTTTTCACTGACATTATAAACTGAGCCAGGAAAAAAGTAAGACTGAACAGATCAGAGCTGACATTAAAAAATGTGATGTCCTTAAGTTCTGTTGCATGAACTATGCTGTCATTTTCATGGGAGGGGCATGAGGTGGATCTATCATGTTGGAACAACTGTGTATCAGAGCTGCCATCTCCCAGACATGACATTTATTACTCATTTAAAATAACACAAATGTAGTTTCACATTTTTACTATGAGGGAAGCAAAAAAATGAATCAGCATGGTTAACAAATACATTGATTGACACGTGTGAATGAGTGGGGAGGGGGAGTTTTTTCTAACATTCCTGGTGGTTTTATTCTCCCTGGAACATGCCGTTCATTTTTTTTTTAATTTGCATCTTGCCCCAGGCAATCTTCCCAGAGTGCAGTTTGCTCTATTGTTTAATAGCTCTGGGTGGAGGCCAATGCTACATTGTTAGGGTTGCCACCTGTCAGGTTTTTTACCTGGTGATCAGGTTTTCAGGGTCCCTATCAGGTAATCCAGTTTTGCTCTGTGCTGGTCAGGTTTTTGAGCCATTTTGAGTGTTCATGTACTTTTGAAATAAATTCATTCATTGTTTCAGCTACATGCCAGGTTACAAACAAGTTCTGTTATCAATGTAGCCTTTTGTTTGTGAATGCAATCACCCTGGGAGGTATAAAGTATGGCCATTAACACCATTAGCACCTACTTAGCCTAATCTTTCCTTTGCATCTTAAAGTGGCATAGCAGCACAGCTGCCCCCACCTTTTGTAACAGTAACAGAGCCAGTTGTCTTCCATTTTCATTTGCTGGTAAACATTTTCATCTCTAATAGAATTTAGGCATTTTTAAATGTTTTAAATTATTTTTTTTCCTCAAGAAAAAAGTATGGTCACTTCTTTGGCTTTGAAATAGTACTTTGGACAAGAACAGGAAATGGAGGCAGAAAAAGATATAAAATATGAACACTGTTGTATACTAGTTACAGTATTTCCTTTTCTCCCCAGATCATATCTGTAAATGAGATTTATTTTATCTCTGTATGTTTATTTGGTTAACCAATGTCAATAAATAAATACATAAGTAAATAAATAATTAGGAAGAACCTAGGAAAGTAACTTTAACAGGCACAGTACAGCATCTTAACATTTTTATTTAACTGTTGCATTGTTCTTTTTTATTGATACAACAAATGGACTTCTAGGAGGAACAATGCATGATGAATCACGAAAAGGGGTGGGGCTAGGGGTGGAGCTTAGGATCTGGTTTTTGCCTCATCCAAAGGTGGCAACCCTATACATTGTATTTTGTTTCAAATTAACCACAGACATCATGGCTGCCAAAGAAGACACACTTTGAATCTTATGGTATGTACAGCATATTTAATAAATTTTCATATGCATAATCTTCCCATTCATGTTATTGCTAGACATACTATAGCTAGCTTGGTTTGAGGAAGGGTTAATGTGGTCAGTACCCCTTAGCAATTGAGATGCATACGCAGCAAATAAGTTTAGATGTGCTAACATACCCTTCAACTGTTAAGTGTCACAGTCTGCATTTTCTTCTTGAAATGGTTACTTTTGCATTTATATTTATCTTAAAATATTTAATATTTTGACCATGTGGTTATGTCATGGACCATAACTGATCTCCAGCCTAACCCCCTCCCCCATGCCCCAACTTGCATAGAAGATAGTGCTTGTAGACAAATCTAATCATTTTGCCACTGTGTTCTGGTGTGTGTGTGTGTGTGTGTGTGTGTGTGTGTGTGTGTGTGTGTGCTTTTGATTCAATTGCTTGTGTCTTGCATGGAAAACAGTGCTTGCAGACAATCTAATCATTTCACAGCTGTGTTCTGCCGTGTGTTTATATGTGTTCCTCTGAGGCTCTTCTTGCCACCTAGGAAAGGTGAAAATGATGAGGTATCTCCTCCCTATTCCTGGATGCAAGTTACCTGTGCCCTGGGAACACCTGCCTGCTGAATAAGGAAGGGTTGCAGGAACCCAGGGAATGATTACTGGGGGGGGTGCTGATGGTCATCAAAATGGAAAGGGATTTTGAGGTAATCATATTGGATGACCTAAAGGTGGCTAAACAATGTACCAAAGCTGTGAGGAGAGCCAGTGGAATGCAGTAGTGCACAGGGAGAGGTATTACCAGCAGAAGGAACAAGGTGGTGATGCCACTGTGTAGATCACTGGTGAGGCCTCATTTGGAATAAGGTGTCCAGTTCTGGAAACTGCATTTCTGTCATTCAACTTTAAATCACAAATGGGTTAAATGGTTCTATTTTAGATTTCTATCCCTTTCCCCTACTGCTCCCACTGGTTAGCCTTATGGAATGCAACCAGAACATATCTTGGTTAGCATGATGAATGCACCTACACAAGCTGTTTCTCATTCTACAGCACTGTCTTTTTAAAATGCTAACTTCCTGTTGAAAATATGGCATACATTTTCCATCCATGTTATGCTAGACATACTGTAGCTAGCTTGACTTGAGGAAGGGTGAACATGGTCAGGACCCCTTAGCAATTGAGATGCATATGCAGCAAGTAAGTCCAGATGTGCTAACTTACCCTATAACTGTTAAATGTCACAATCTGCATTTTCTTCTTGAAATGGTTACTTTTGCATTTATGTTTATTTTAAAATATTTAATATTCTGACCATGAGGTTATGTCATGGACCATAACTGATCTTCGGCCCTAACCTCCCCCCCCCCGTGCTCCAACCTGCATAGAAGATAGTGCTTGTAGACAAATCTAATCATTTTTCTGCTGTGTTCTAGTGTGTGTGTGTGTGTGTGTGTGTGTCTGTGCTTTTGATTCAATTGCTTGGGTCTTCCATGAAAAACAGTGCTTATAGACAATCTAATCATTTCACAGCTGTGTTCTGCTGTGTGTGTGTGTGTGTGTGTGTGTGTGTGTGTGTGTGTGTATTTGTTCATCTGAGGCTGTTCTTGCAACCTAGGAAAGGTACTTCCCCAGACATAGCAGCAATACATTGCATAGCAGATATAAAATGTCAATAAGCAGGTCATGCAGCAGATGTGTTGAGCAGTTACTGAAGCAAGAAATGTACAGCTGTCATTTTTTACATCCTGTTCAAAAGGTGTTTTTGCACCCGTGGTGCCAGATGGCACAGTCACTGTGCAAAATCTCCTTTTGGCTAATGAACTGATAGTGTCACTGTTCATGTGATGGGGTCACAAAAAGCCCATGCTGAAAACTTGGAGTAAAAATACCAAGAAACACCCAGGGCATTAGAGCTTCTGACCATAACACCCTGCACTGCAGGGACTGACAGGCATCAGGGGTGTGACTTAGAACTGTCAACAGTAATGCTCACACCATTCCACCCCACATCCTTATCCTGCAGCCAGTGACAGGTATTGAGGTGTGCCTTTGGCTCTTCAGCCCCAAAGTTCACTCCATTCACTTATACTGTACCCATTTCAGTGTATTTCCTTATGGAATGGGGTGAGTGTAAAGTTTGAAAACCCCAAGGCACACCTCAACTCTTGTCTGTATCTGAAGGGTAGGGTGAGGTGAAATGGCATGAGCATTATGGGCAATGACCCAAAGGCACACCCCAATGCCTGTCCATGGCTGCAGGGTGGGGGTGAGGTTGGCATCACTTCAGTATTTCACTGCCATTCCTATTCTGCCTGTCTGTCTGCATGTCTCTCTCTCTATCTATATGTCTATGTAATTATCTGTCTTTCTATTAATTGCATGTATTGCTATTTTTACCTATTTCTAAAACGAACCTGCATATCACATTTGCCTGCATTCTGAGCACATACTTATGAAACCATGCATATTTGTACTCCACTTCTGCATAGACCTCATACTTTCTTAATATTCCCATATCACAAACATAACTACCTTGCCCTTATCAAAAGTGAGCCCCTCTGAAAGTTAATATCACATTTTCTGTAACAGTCCATCATCATTGCACCTGACTTCCTGACATTAACACATTGCTTAAATATAACTTACATCACCTCATGGACAAAAACCCTGTTTCCCTTAAAAAATAAATAAATAAATACTGTGTAAATAATCTCAAGGCTGAGCATATACCAGCCATTACTTTTTCATGTACTGCCACCTTCTGTACCATCATGGGGATTTGCATATAGTTCCCTTGATGCTTTGCATTATTGGGATATGTGCAATTGTGTTTTCTTTAAAATGTGGCTGTCTGGCCAGTATCATCCGGGATAACACATACATCAGTGGCATTTGCTCTGGGGTTCTTTTGTAAGCTTCTTATTCCTTCCGTTGAAATGTATACTGCCATATATTTTCCTAATAATGTGTATGCTTTCCTTAGAACAGAAACTAAAACAAATCTTACTACTTACAAATCATTGTGTTGTTTCTCCATGCCTCCTTAACAATTCCACACAACTTCACTAACATCATTATGCAGCCATGGTGGATCTGACCAGAACTAGTTTAATGTGTGGATGATATGGGGATATTTTGATATGGAGTCAGTGGAATTGTTGTCTATAAACAGGAAACCAGGCAACAGGAAAGGAAAGTTAAAGATGGACAGTAAGTGTCACATCTTTCAGTAGAGCTGGTTTCATGGTTGACTGACCAGGGATTGAGTTTTAGGTGCCATTTGCAGTGACTTTTGCCTTGGGTGATTCAGCTGTCTGTGTGGTGGGACTAGAACTGGGATGTTATGTTGGGATAACATCCCGAGTCTAACCCTAGACTGACTACTCAGAGCCCAGGATTCTTTCTTGCCGTTGTATAATGCTTTTTACTGTTTGAACTGGTGTGAACTAGTCTGCCAGGAAGAGAACTCTGGCAAAATATACTTGCTTAGATGGCCAAAGATCACATGGTTGAATTTTGGGAGGTTCACACAGCTCAACCCTCCATCATGAATCACATTTTCTCAGCATGTAAATAAAGCAACATTAAATAATAATAATAATAACTAATAATAATAATTACATTAAAATGAAAATGACAGATGTTGCCTGGTTCTGAAAACAACATATCCTTTTCATCCTCCTCCTCCTACTACTGCTCCTGCCATAATGAATCATGTTGCCTTGGCATGCAAATAAAGTCAAATGTATGAATAATACTAACTAAACATTAAAATAAAGAAATAGAAGTCAACTAGTTCTCAAAATGACATATACTCTTCATCCTCCACCTCATCCTCCCTGCATCCTGAGTCACATTTTCCTCATGCATAACTGTGGTGTGGGGGTAACACTACCTTCTTCCCTGTATACTGCACAGCAGATGATACAGAAGAACTGGCATTCATCACTATTGGAGGTGGTGACATCATTGTGTCGTCTGAGTCATCACAGCAGCATCAGGATGCAATACTTTTAAAAAAGTGAAAGAGTTGTTTCTGACAGAATTTGCAGGCAGGTTTGACAGCATTAGATCAGACATGAAATTTGCATGGCAAGACTACTGGATGCCAAATATAAAGATTTGTTAGTTCCCCACAGATGCACAGATTATATAAAGCAGAAACTGTTGCATATACTTATGGTGGAGCAACTAAGACATCTTGAAGAAACTGGCAAGAAATGGGAATATGCAACTTCCTGGTTGTACTTCTCCTCCTCCTCCTTCCCTTCTGCTAACTTAACATTAAGGCTAGATCATGAGACTCTTAAGTTCTTAAAATTTCTGAAACCTCAACATATCAAGGAAAATCATGAACTTTTCATTTGACTCTCCTCATATGCAACAAGTGACATTTAATACTATTCCCACTCTGACATCTCCTGGTGGCAAGTGTCCCCAGATTCCTCCCACTGGCACCATAGTCTGTGTCACCCGTACCAGCAGTAGCAATGCAAATCCTCCTGATGGTACCTCCAGCAATGTCTGCATTGTCATCACCAACAAACTCAATACAATCAGGTGTGCTGCTGAATGAGAACACAGAACACACAGAGTTGGTATCAGTTAAAGAAGACCTGGCACAGGCAATATCATGCCCTACATTTTATGTATTTTCATTCATTTTTATTTGTTTTATGTTTTTTGATGCATATCTTTTTTTTGTTTGTTTTGTTTTGGGAAGGTGGGGGGATACTATTATATTATTTGAAAATCAGTGGGGCCAGAGTCCAGAGAGAATATAATAATCAGCATGGGGGTAAAGCAGAGAGTGCAGCCGGTATATGCCTTGAGGTCAGTAATAAATAGTAACATAGAGGATAATGTATGGTCCTCTATTGGTAACTGGTCTGTTAACTGTCGAGAGGTTGCCAGGGCGACCGTGTAAACCTCGAGAGCGAAGCTCGATAGGTTTACATCGCCATGGCAACCTCGAGACTGGTTACAGTGACCGGTTGCTGATAGAGGACCATACATTATTTTATAGTGTATGGTCCCAAAAAGTAAAATGGCTTACTTTTTAAAGTCCCTCCACGGCCCTTCAGTCCTTCCCTAACCACCGCATTCATCCGTCGGTTCCCGTCTAAAAAAAAAAGGCACACACATGCGCAGACCGATCGCTATTGTTAACCTATCAATGTGACGTAGCATCGATGGTTAACAACATTTCTACGTCACATCGATAGGTTAACAGCCTTAGGAAATGATGATTTCCTAAGGTTAACAGTGTTCTACCATACATTATTATTTAGCTCATAGTATGCTGTGGCAGTTTTAGTGATTTCTCAAACTCTGTTACAACACCACAGACAATAATCCACAGCAGATGCATACTAACACTGCTTGCCACAAGTAAGCTCCAGTAATTAATATTCATTAGTGATCTCAAGGCTTTTTACCCCATATTTGTAGTCTACTCTTCCCCATGCCAATTATTGTACTGCACCAGAAGTCAAAGAGGTTTAGCCAGATTCTCAAGGATGAAGCACATTTATAGGACCCACATCAAAGATGAACCAAGGTTGTGAATGGTCCACTTCTCTCACCCATAACAGGAATCAGTGGTTAATGGGAGGCAAAACTAAAGTAACCGCAATATTAAAGCAGTGGCAAGAAAAAATCTAAAATTCATCCATCTGATATTCTGAGGGAATGGGAGGTACCAGCATAGACTGATCTACAACTGGCAACAGGCCACAATGTGTTGCTGGTGATGACCTTTTCTAAGACTTATGGGCAGAATATGACCGTACAATACAGGACTGTATAAAGATCTGCACAAACAATAAAAACTGTTACACTTAGTGAACTGAAGAGAACTGATTCCATAATCTCACCACATCAAGTTTCAAGATAGTCAGGGATCACGAAAAGTAAAGGGGAGTGGGATGAGTAGACTAGAGACATAGCCGTCTATGTGAGAAAACAGCCTGTTCAGTAGAAGTCTTTAGGAGAGGGGAAGGTGAGTAAATGGTTTAGAGTCATGTCATCTGAGGCTGTATTAGGAGGAGAGAGATCAGGTTAGCACAGAATTAAGGTACAGTTGTATGGAATGATGCCAAACCAGACTTTCGCTATGCGGGATGTACCATGGGAGATGCAAAGACCCTCAAGGAAGAGGACAGAAGGAGGTATAGAAAAGTTTTGTGATAAGTACAGGTGAGCAGTCACCAGCAAAGTGACAGAAGGAAAAAAGAAGATGTATTGTAATTTGTCTAGGGTTACTTTAGGGCCTGCTATCATCAAAAGCTAGGAGAATTATTGGAACACATGCATGACTGAGATTAAAGATTTGCTTTGATATAGTGGAATGAGTTTAGGGAGGAATTTGTTGTGGTTAAGGGCCATATGGCAGGAGAAAACAAGCTGACAACCAGACAGACCCCAAATATTTAAAGAAAGAGACTCCTCCAATGAAGTACTATCCAGGGTAATGAAGAATGCCATGTGCTGCAATTTCTACAAGTGTTGCATAGTTCCAAAGATCATGGAGACCATTTTCCTGGTGGTGTTGAGAGACTTGTCTAATGCTGCACCACTGCTGCACAATGTCAAAATTACATTGGAGCTGTACTGCCAGCTCAGGGGGGAGGGACCAAAGGCGTAAAACTCTGTGTCATCTGCATACATGTGGATATATATATATATATATACAGTATATATACAATATATATATATATATATATATATATATATAGACACACAGCATGGGGAGGTCATTTAGAAAAATCAAGAACATGATGGGGCCCAGGACTGGGAAGGGGGGGATACTTAATTCAGTGGGTAGAGGGGAGACTGAATCTCCAGCAAAGACAAATTGAGATTTCTCAGCCAAATAAAAGCCAAATTATTTAATTCAAGGTTTATAGAGACAGGTTCAGGGCATATAAGTTTACTTTTGATAAGCACATGTTTATGCCTCTACAAAGACCTTGAAGGTCAATTCCTCACTGGTCCATCCCAACAGTTTGTCCATATGTTATGAGACATATGGTAGACCACCCCCCTTGTACCTGGGAGGAAGTAGAACAGGATATTCTTGAAATTGTGCCTATATAGTATCCTGGCTGTAACAGACACCTAATATTTTAGTCCCCTACCATCTACAAATGCTTTCTACTTCTCCAAATCCCTATGAGAATATAATGGATTAACTGCGCTCAGATACATCACTTCTCCACTACTCGTGTTTATGTTTAGCCTTCCCTTCACAGGTTCTACTAGCGAAGCACAACCTTTTGGGGTGGCAAGATAGAGAATGAGCTGTTACTTTAATGTTACCATGATGTGTTCCTCTCATTACCACCATCTTCTAGTCATTCTGTCTCCCTCTTCTGACTCACTCCCCTTCCTCCCCTACCTACACCTTCCCCTCGCATGGTCATTGGAACCTCTCACCAACTACAGCACCCCAGAGTAAATGATAAAGAAACAAATGAAGCCACAATAGAAATTATGTGTTATCAGAGAAGTCAAGATTCTGGTTAAAAGAACAGCACTCACCTCCAAAAATTCCACAGGAGCCAAAGTAGTGCAAAGTCTCTTTGTTGAATGTAAACAGGACATAAAAAGCTTTCTTGAAAGCACAAGATGTGAAGTGCTTCAGGCAGTACACTGTCATGGGAGCCTGATTTTATAGCTTTTTGTACCCTGGTCACCTTCAATAAAGACATTTTGCATTCATTTGGCACCTGTGTTTTTTTCGGTAGTAATTGTTGCTTTTTTATTCTGGGAAACCCCCAGAATGTAGCAACATGATCCACAGAATCTCAAACCATGTTCCTATGTGGCTCTCATGTACTGCATCTTTCACCAGTGAAAGTTGAGCCCACCACAGAAAGAAACCTTTTTCCTGATGATGTACAACTTGCAGCAAAGTAGGACAGACCAATGACAGCAGTAAAATTCAACTCAACAGTTAAAGAAAACCAAAATCATGCATGTGGGTGATATACTATACATGTACTTATCCCCCTCTGTTAATGAACAATAGTGATGAGAAGGAATATCTGTAAGACATTGTAGCAATATTCAGCAAGTAGGAAGACATACTGTAGGTAGACTTTTAAGTACTATGATATACCTCCTGCTCAGCGACTTTGGTGTCTTTCAACTATGATAAAGTATGTCATCATGACCTACATCCAAAGTATATATAATTATTTCCTGAAGCAATTGCCCATGCAAAGTTTAATCAAATTCAGGTCAGTGGTTTCCAAATTTAACCTTTACCAGACAGCCCTGCCACAACTCCTACATTACTTACACAGATTACAGCAGCCAAGATTCTAAATCCTTTTGAGAAGCCTTGTTAGCCAATGTCTATTTAAATGCAATCAAAGATGGGAAAGTAGTTTTCAGGATTTGCCCAAAAGTGTAAGGCATTCAGAATCCAGACCTCCTACATATGTAGGTTGCCATGGCCAAGATATTGGTTACATCAATAACTGATAATAAGAAGGCCCAAGGAATTAAGGTAAATGAAGTAATCAAATTCCATTTTGAAGGTCTGAAACTCTAAGACTGCATCAATGGTTGCTAGTCTAATTTCTAGATTTTAACAGAGTTCTGTTGTCTGGCTTTTATTATGTGTATAAATGCAATTTCTAAATTTTAACAAGACTCTGCTGTCTGGCTTTTATTTTGTGTGTAAATTCACCATATGGAATAGGAGGAAACTTAATATACAGCAAATAAAACAAAAGAAAAATGTAAATACAGTAGTACAGGGAATGATTTATAGAAAAACAGATGTCCTGCTGGTGCAGCGATAGTGTTGCCACTTGTAACACCGATGATCCGGGTCTGGAAATGAGTCTGGATCATCGGAAGGCTGGCTGGGCGAGGAGCATAGAGCATCCCACAGGATGTGATTCTGCTGTGGGGGGCTCACTATCACCACACAAGCATCACCTGCGGTCACACGGGAGGAGGTGCATGTGAAGTGCAGTAGTTGGATCAGGGGACTGCTGATTATCTGAATGGATGCACACACCTTGCATGTGCAGGCCTGCCACATTAGTGTCCTGGGGAGATTAAAAACATGGAAAACACAGCCGTGACCACGAAGGTTCTGTGCTGCCAGCAGAACCCATACCCCACTGAGCTAGGCTCACTCCTGGAGTCCTACTACACTCTTTCTGAGAGACCTGGTCCAGCCTGAGGACCTCTAACTTGGAGAGGGGATACCACAAGGTACCACTCCAGGAGACAGGTAAGCCCTGGGAGATGGTGAGTGTGCCAGGGTTGGGGCTACACAGGGCTCTGAGAAGCATTATGACTGAATGAGGGGGAAAAGAGAAAGTAAAAAAAATGATAATTTATAGCAAAATACATATAATGAATAGTAGCTGTTCTGGTATAAAATGTTCAGCTCAGGAATTTTACTAGCTTTTTCATCCAAATCTGTAAATCAGCTGCCCTGGTGGTAAGCTGTGTCTGTTATCAACTGAATGTGTTATTTGTGTAGAATTAGCCAAAACTAAGCACTGGAAAAACAAACTGCAGTGAGAAAGAAACAATGTGTGACCTAACTAGGAACTGAACTCATGTCCTTGGAATATCGTCTCAGTGCTGTACCAGCTGTGTATCTGGCCAGCTGGTTAGCCAGAATGTCCAGTGATTGCTTACATACTCCAACAGAAAATCTGGCTGCTAGGAACATTATATTGCTGTTAGCTACTGCTCAGAGTGGGAGTCAACATTCAAAACACAACTTATTGTGAGGCAGAAATAATGTGAACTAAGTGAAAATGGTGGCCACCTGCTTCTGACACTCTTCAGTATTATCACTGTGGAACCTGCCTCTCACCTTGTTTGTGTTGCTTTTACCAGTGGTGCTTCTACTCCCTTAACAAAGGCATTCTGTATCCCTTTTTATGGGGGAAGCCGGCAAAGAACTTTTGTGGGAGTAAAGCAACTAGTAGGACCAGTGCTGTTTGAAAATGTGTTTTTCCTTTCTGCTAGAATTCCAACTATGAAACTGGAAGCTCTGTGGAAATTTTTTGATCCCTTAGAATCAGTTCCATGGTATAGCATCAAGAAAACTGAAATGGTCAGAATTCTGCAGGTGGATAAACTCGTAATTTTTGATAGTGAAATTCTGACTCCATACCATAGAACTAGAAGAAATGCCTAATAAGGAGACAGACATCGACTCATAGGATTCCGCTGTGGATGACTGGCTGATTCTACTGTTGGGGGGGACAAATGCTGCCCAGCACCAATCAAGATACACCAGTGTGAGCTAAGCAAAGTACCTACAGGGAACTAGAAAGGCCCTAAATACTTAGGTTGTTATATAGTTTAGGGAGTTAGAACACCAAGCAGTGAGTCTGAATACCCACCATACAGGGGTTTGAAACCCACAGCTGCCACTTGCATCTTGTCTGACCCTGAGCAAGTCCCTTAACCTCACTATGCTCTTGGGAATACCTGGAAATAAGCTCTAGCTTGGTGTATTTTTCCCTGAAAAAAATTCTAAAATAAAAGTGAAGGGATGTATGTTGGGAAGAGAGGTTCAAGGTATGTGTATATATACAGGATAGCCTAGGTAAGATACAGTATTTAAGTTTTACAATTTATTTACTTATAATAGCCCACCTGAGATACAATAGCTCATTTTCAGGTGGGTCTTGCTTTTACCCATTTTCACTATTTATTTACCCAGCTGCCCAGCTGAGATGCAGTCTCCCATTTTCAGTGGTGTTCCTGAGTCTAGCCATTGTTACAGCTTAGACTGAAAAGAAGAAGGTTAATGACTTGTTCAAGGTCACACAGTAAGTAAGTGACTATTGTGGGATTTGAAGCTGGGTCTCCTGGCTCCCAAGCTTGAGCTCTGACCACTAGATCATGCTGTCTCAAATGGCTTCCATTGGATTCTAATTTTGTCTTGGCTCTGTGCCACAGTATGTGGCATTTTATCCCCGACAGTTTCCTAAAAAGAAGCAACTTATTCTTTAATGGTCAACACCAACTAGAGTACCTTTAAAGAGCGTCTGGTGCAAGAGGAAACACTTTAAAAAAACACATTATTTAGAAACAGTTAACTTATGAATCAAATATTTACTGTAGTTATGAAAATAGGGTTCTCTGTCACTTACAGCTGATCCACAACAGGCTTGTAGCTGTTACCCACCTGCAGATAGCTGTGTAAAACCACAAAGTGCCCCTGTGCATTAGTTGAGCACATTTGGAGCATTCTGCAGTATGAAAATGCAGCTGCATGACCACTCCACAACCAATCACCAGCCACATGACCATCCCCATGCTGGACCGTGTAAGGCATGGGGAAGGGATGGAGGATGGATGACCACCAGATTCTCAATGCTGCCAGGGCAGTGAATGCAGCTGGCAGAGAGGGTAGATGCTACATCATGCTAGGGGCTGTGGTAGTGCTTATTTACCCTCCTGTCCCAGCTGTTTCATAACAATGGGGGCCAAAAAGTCTTTCACTCCACCTACCCTCAGCCCAAGGGGCATTGTTATAGGGCCAGAGCATCAATGGTGCCAATCAGTGCCAAACAAAGCACTTTGCCACTTCTTGGTAGGGAATATGGCAGCCAGTGGAAAATGACATGAGCTGTCATAGTCTGTTGACCTCAGCTCTGCACTGACCAGAGGATCCACTGCAGGGCCAACCTGTGGATCTGACTGGATTCTCAGGGAGCTTGGCCAGACTGCCCTTGGTGCCACCCACAACCCCTGCACATGGGCTCTGCACCAGCAGTGGGCAGGGGGATGGGGCTGTGGCTTGCCCCTGTGGATCTGTCCCTGCACAGTCCTGGGGTGCTCTGTGACCTGGCAGGGATATGATCATTTCTAGCATACCCCTGCCTTTATTGAGGATCAGGCCCTTAATCTTCAGCTTGCCTGACTGCTTGTCTACAAGTGAGATCATAATTGTCCATTTGTGACATGCCAAGTAGTTGCTGTAAAACTGACTAGGATGTCACAAGCAGAGGATCTGGGGCTCACTTGAAGACAAACATCAAGAGCAGAATGAAGACAATGCAACAGAGTTCCTATTTTCAAGAAAAGTTTATAAGTATAAAGAATGAACAAAAAGGAAAGAATATGAGTTATACAATGGGCACAAAAATAAACCATTCTGATTGGCTGGCTGGCATCTTCTAACTGTGAAAAATCCTAGTACCCCCCCCCCGAAATCACTCTGAGCATCACAAACTCTCCACTTGCAAAGACGCAAATCATCACTAAACAGCATCTCACAGAACTGATGCTCAGGTCCCGTCCTGATCCAGCCCACTCACATAACCACCGAGAGACCTACCTAACAGGACAGAGCATTGACAACACACTCAAAAAAATTTTCTTCCTGATAATTCTCGATCTCTAAACTCCTTCCCCACCCACTTCCCCATGACCCAACAGACCACACTCACCTCATGGTCAGTCTCCAGTCAGCTCCATTCCTGGTATCTAGTCGTACTCCCTTATATTTGAATCTCTTCACTGTCTGGTCCCAAGAGACCCAAACACGGGGACCGGCATGGCATTCACAAAAATTCCTCATTTAAAATCAATAGCCTCTGTGCACCCTCAGACCCTCTATATTACTGGAAAAACACTGCTAGGAAATGCAGCAGCACTGCTGCGCACATGCTAGAAAATGGAGTCCGTGCTCCCTACTTGAAATGTGTCCACAGACCAACAAATTATACATAAATATATGCAAAAATCTTTTTTTAATCTTTTTTCACAGAAAATAAAAGCAAAACCACTAAAGCTGAAGGAAACCCGGAAGCACAAAAATGGCAACCTCGCATCTCACAGCACTGTCTCTTAACATGTACTTGAAAGAATCTGTGAGGCTCTCAGCTTTCAAACGTAAGACATACTCAGCAGGGTCAGTAGGGAAATAGGAAAAAAGACAAAACTGGTAGACTGGCTCTCTCTGCACACATATTGAGAGTGGGGAGTATTCTGCCTATCAACAAGGAATTATTTTTGTGGTGGAACAATAAAATCAATAAAAATAATATACAAGTAAAAAACTATTTTATTTATTTTTTTCTTTTCACCAAAAATGTTTTAATCATTGTATAATAGCAATATCCCACTCCAGGGTGTGGGTGATGCTGGGATTTATCCATGCCTAGGGTGTTTACCCACATGCCCTGCAGCCTCGTGACTAAACAACACCCCAGGCGTGGGTAAATCCTAGCATCACCCACACCCTGTCATGTTATTTTGCTTCAATAGAAGCTAAATTATGCATATTTCTTGTATTTCTTTTTCAAAACTGCCCCTGTGGTGTTGTAGGCTCTTTAAGATTGGCAGTGACTGTGGTTGTCCAGTGCCCCAACATTAGCACATTGCATTGCCTCTTCCTAAGAAAGCTGATAGTCAGTAGCAGATAGTAACAATTCCTAAACAATCATTTGCTCACGTGACCTAGGTAGCAGCCAGTCAAGGTTCTCAAATATATTTAAAAATAAATAATTTTTCTCTGAAAATACTTAATATTCATGGCTACTTAAGCCACTGCACAATTAACTGTTAAAATAATCTGTCTCCTATTTCTAAAATTCTTTTTTGAAATTCAGCATCTTTATTGGATTATATAAAACACAAGAAATATGACAAAGAGAAAATTGAACCACATTACAATAACAACTAGATTCAAATTAATGGTAACATGACACCAGAATGTCACAGGATCAAATGTAACAAAAAGATAACCTACTACTATACCCAACCCACCGCCATTCCTCCCTCACACCACCACCCCCACCCGCACCCCTGGAGTGTGCCTTGTTAAGAGAAAACAACATGACAAAGAGATACCAAAAAGTAAAAATACACCAACAATGACAGGCATCAAAAAGAGAATAATATATACTAAAACAGTCAGAGGCATGCATTACGTGGGCCTTAGTTCAAATATAAAGCATATAGATTACCCCATTTCTGGTTGAAAGAGGCTATGCGATTCCGGGAGCTTGCTATTAACCTTTCAGTATTAAAACAGAGAGACATTTCTTTCATCAATTCAGCATATGATATTACCAATTGGTCCATCCAATGCTTGAGAACCAGCCTTCTGACTGCTATAGAAATTAGAGCCATATGAAACCTGCACTCCCGGACTCTAATGTTGTAAAACATCCCTAAGATACATATTTCTATAGTAAACAGCTCACCCAGTCCCAGAAGGGGATCCAGATTGGATTGAATTGTATTCCATAATGGAGCCACTTTGTCACAATGCCAAAGAATGTGTATCAGGTTCCCATCAGCTGCACCACACCGTGTGCAGTTAGTTGAAGATAATCTGCCTAGTTTGGCCAATATAACCGGAGTATAACACAGATTGTTTAAGATATGATACTGTATGAGCCTGTGCCTGTCTTGAGTGAGATATCTATGCATGTCCACCCAAACCTGACCCCAAATAGAAGGAGAATCTGGCAGAAGCGGAGCCCAAATTTTAGAGCCAATAAGGGCATTAGGTATTTAATACCCAATAGAAAGGAATAAATTCTGGAGATTTCATGGGATCTGTTTGCAAGTTCCTGTTTCTGGTCTAGAAAAGGCCTAACTTGGGATGACATAAATGTGGTCCCAAAATTAGAGACTATAAGATGTCTCAGCTGAAAAACCTTAAATATATATTTCTGAGGAATATTCAATTTAGCTATTATATCAGTTGAGGAGAGGAGAAAATCCTGAGAAAACAGGCTTTCCACAAGAGTATCCTGTAATTGAGGAAGCCAGTCTGGGGAAAGCGGAAAGCCCCCTATTTTGATGTTAGGGTTAGAGGTGAGAGGTTGTGCCGTATCTTTTTTGGGTGAAATGCTAAAGAAGTTCCAACATTGAGTCAGAACCTTTATGGAGAACCCTACCGCCGAATTTTGTAAAAGAGTAGGTAATGCAGAAATAGAGTAGTAAAAAACTCTGGGTGAGTAGAGACTATACATATCCAAAAGCCTTCTCTCCAGTTGAAGTCAAATAGGAAGATATGTATCAGGCCTGGCCTCAAACCATCTCCCCATTTTAGACAAATGACTTACCCAATAATAAAATATAAAATTGGGGAGACAGAGTCCACCTATCTCCTTAGGTAAATTAAATTTTAAGAAGGCCCATCTAGGATGTTTGCCCAGCCAAATGAATTTAGAGAGAGAAGAGTGAAGCTGCTGAAAATAGGATACTGGGAACCAGATGTTCAGTGGATTTAGAGGATAGAAAATATGGGGCAGAACATTCATCTTTATAATACTGATGCAACCCCATAAAGGCAATGGGAGGTTGTCCCATCTTTGAAGATCCTGCTGTATCTTCATCACTAAGACATCCAAACTGAGTTTCGTGAATCCTCTGGGTCTCTGGTGAGATATATGCCTAAGTATTTGAGTGAGGAGGGAGACCATTTCATACCAAAATGAATAAAATTGGCATGAAGCGTGAGGGCATTTAATGGGAATATAATGTATTTAGATAAATTCAGCTTATAGTTAGCTACCTGACCAAAATGATCAATAATTTGTAGTGCATGTGTTAGTGAGGATTCTGGATTGGCCAAATGTAAAAGAATGTCATCTGCATAAACTGAGAGGGTCAAAGGTTGCTGGTATACTAAACAACCTGTGACCTGTGGTGAGTTCTTAATAGTAATTAGCAGGGGTTCCAAGTATAAATTAAACAAGAAGGGAGACAGGGGACAACCTTGCCGAGTACCAGTGAACAGGGGGAATTGAGAAGAGAAAACCCCATTACAGTAAATTCTAGCAGTAGGAGACTTGTGAACCATCTGAATCCATTGAATAAAAGTATCCAGGAAGCCCATTCTCTTAACAGTAGCCCAAAGAAATTCCCAGTTTACTCTGTCAAAGCTATTCCTAAAATTCTTATCAGAAATGTAATATTTAATATGCCTCATATGAGTGATCTGCCAAACTGGCAATCATACTGTCAACTCAGAACAGGAGGTTGGGGGTAAAGAATCAATACTGTGTGGGGGGATGCATGGGAAAAGTGTAACACCACCACAAAAGCTTGTGAAATCCAATACCTCTGCTTCCAAAGTGAGCCTCATAAAAATGGGAATATGTGTGCTACATTTGGATTAAATTAAAACATCTATTACTAACCTCATGACTAGATAAGGGATAGAAACCCTGACTCTCACAATGACCCTGCTACATGCATGCACACCAAGAGAGTGGTGTTCAGTATCAGTAAGAAACATCAGGGTCAAAGGGCCCAGCACAATTCAAGAAGTGATCCATAAAGCTGAAGCAAGGTGGGGGGGGGGCATGTCACTAAGAGGAAGATATGGTCCTGGAACTGCAGGGTCCCACACTTTTGCACCATTGTACCACATTGTGATTGACTGGCAGGACTGTCCAAAACTGAAGATGCTGCCACAGAGGCAAACTATGGGGGCACTATTGGTAAAGAGTAGTGTCAGGTTGGGAGGTTTCCAGAGAAGGACTGAGGGCTGGATGGGGCAGGGACCTAAACACAGTAAACAAAAGACTGGCAGTGACCAATAAGTTTCATAGTGCATGTGAAGTTCAAGTACAGTAAATTTTTTGCCAGCACCAACAACTGCTGCTTCTTAATTAGATGGATGTATAAGGCTTTATTTAATTTGTTCTATTAATATGATGTATTTGTAGAATAAGTTGGAGGGAACTGAGAGATACTATGAGTGTTATAACCCACACTTATACTACCTATCAGTTCCTTACAAGCTATCCGACACTTACAGTACTGCAAATAAAACCTTACATATCCAGGTAATGCTGAAGTAGTCACTGTTAGCTCTTGACACACAGGCACATACCCACAGAGGCTCATAGACTCTGTGATACACACACACACACACACATATACAAATACACACACACACACAACGACAAATACATGCAAGTGCACAAACATACACACGCATATGAACAGATGTATACACACACGCACATAGTCACAGACACATGCATGCACACAGTCAGAAACACACAGGCACAAGCACAGAGACATACTGTACACCTGTATATGCATACACAGTTACACAGACAAACACACACACACACACTGATAAACACATGCAAATGCATGCACACACACATATGCACACAGAGTGACATACATGCACAGGCGCACACACACACACAAAGATGTATATGAACAAAATCATAAACACAAAAATACACAATCGCCATCAGAGACACAAAACACATATATCTGCAATTTTATATAACAAGTGTACAGAAAGAAATACCATAGAATAAAAACGATATTTATGGATCCACTTTGTTGCATGATATCTTGAATTTTGGGGTATTTCACAACTGGTATCGAGCAAGGTTGGGTACATCACAATGGAATACTGAGCCAATCAGAGAGCAGCTTTCACAATGCAGATGACATCACAGTAGCAATGTGGCAAACTGAAGCCTGCAGCTGAAATCAAAGAGCAAACAGTTATATCTTCATACAAACAGAATATTTAAAAGCTATTACTATTACGCTGATAATGTACATATTGAATCTACAATGGTCTGACTTAAAATATGTAGTTTATCATCACTTTTGAGGGGGTAGGACTTTCATAACTCAATTGTGGCTCCTCCATTTGTGAGTTATGGTCCTGCCTCCTCACAATTGAAGATAAATTGCTGATTTTGCATATCTCCTGTACAGACAGACACACATGGACACGTACACACACACACACACACACACACACACACACACACCATCATTTTGACAAAAGTGCCATCTCTCTCAAGCACAAAAAATTATGATCCCTTGCCCTCATGCTGACAGACTGCTAGTTGGACCTTCAATGCCACATTTAAAATGTTTACTTCACATCAAACATACCACCAAACTTTACAGCCACAAACAAACACTCCATCCCATATGCCCTTCCACTTATCCTATCCCCACAAAGTCCAGGAATTTCCTATGCAGTTGTTATAAATCATGCGACACTGAGTATCCACAATGATACAATTTAAAAGGTTTCTTTCAGAATTCCTAAAAGAGGCTTGGGCTGTGAGAGAGGTAATCCATTTGCATGGGCTGTGAGAAAGATATTCCATTTGCATGGGCTGTGAGAGAGGTATTCCATTTGCATGGGCTGTAGATATACAGTAGAGCCTCACAATTCTCCCATCCTTCTAACAAAGCTGGCCAACAGGGCTACCCCCATACTGTCATGCCATTCTCAAGAGTAGCTAACTGGCTCAGATGTAAGAAGAAAACAGACTGAGGGGGAAGAGTTAAGTCACATCCATGAACCCTGCAATTCCTGTACATAGGGAAGGGTCAATGCATGGAACAATAGGAGCCAGGCAACTCTCTCTCTCTCTCTCTCTCTCTCTCTCTCTCTCTCTCTCTCTCTCTCTCTCTCTCTCTCTCTCTCTCTCTCCATACCCACCCATGCCAGTTGTGAGGCATTGGACATAACTGCATCTGTGAGAAATGCCAGCTGAGCAGCCATAAAATAACATCTAAGATATGGTATGCCAAGTCCTCCCTCTCTCTGTTTTTTGCTGCAGAGTGTCCAGTTTTATCCTGGTTCTCCTAACTCTCCAAAGAAAAGAAGTGAGGTATCCTTTTACTGTTTTAAAGAATTTCAAGGAAACCCACACCAGGAACACATGGAACATGTAATGAGGCAACATTTGGGGAGGATGCATATTTTTATCATATTGACCATGCCAGTTAGGGTAGTGTAGGAGGAAGGGTTTTCCAGTGGTCACAATCACCCTTGATTGACATCAGAATCAGTTTGTAGTTTGTATCCCAAGTGAGAGATTTCTAGGCAGTATTACTCACAGATACTGCAGCTGAGTGCCCAGCTCTTACTCCACTCCATCTACCCATGGGGGGCCATTACCCAGGGGTAGCCATTCACATTTGGTTCAGTAAATTTTATGGCTAGGCATTAGACCATAAGTGGCAAGGAGTTCTGTTAGTGCAGAGAATGAAACTTGTGATTGTGAAAGGTACAGCAGCACATTTTCTTTGAATAGAGATATGACATGAGCCCTGTTTATTATCATTCCTTTATTCCCAAGTTGCTCCTGATTGCCACTGCCAGGGTCTCTGTGGTAAGTACATATAAGGGGATGAGAGGAGACACAACTTCTGAGTCCCCCCTGGTGAGGGAGAAAGGTTCTGAAAGCAGGTTGTTGGGGAGTATTTTGCCTGGAGTATTTTATATAAGGCCGCCACCTATGATCTTATTCCGGGGCCGAGACCAAATTTTGTCAAGGTTTTAAACACAAAGGTCCAATCAACCTGGTCAAAGGCCTTCTCCATATTCAGTGCCAGGAGACCGGTCCAAGTAGCCCTACCACCTGACTATTTCTACATGACATTAAGTGACCTTCTGATGTTGTTTTTGGCATGTCGACCTATTACAAGCCCTTCCTGATATTCATATATGAAGGTTGGAAGCACTTTTTTCTAGTCTCCTTGCCAGTATATTGGCCACCACCTTATAGTCTGTGTAACAAAGAGATGGTGTGTTACAATCTACATAATGTTGGGTCTTTACCTGGTTTTGGGAGGACTGCAATGGTGGCCAAGTACTGGGAGGTGAATAGAGTTCCTGCCACAAGTGCCTTTACAATCATGGCCTATATTATTTGCCCTATAATGTCCCCAAAACTTCCCAGCTTAGAAACTATGTGCAAACTTACAACCTTCTCACCCCTTACCAGCATGGATTCCTTAAGGATCGTAAGCACCACAACCCCCCTGTTAAGTTAACTGACAATGTCAAATCTGCCATGGACAAAGGTTCTCTCACTGGTGCCATCTTCACTGACTTATCCAAGGCTTTTGAGCTTGTTAATCACTCACTCCTAACACAAAAATGAACAGCCCTCAGAGTCTCTCCTCATGCCAATACCTGGTTCTCCAAATAGCTGACTGACCAGTGCCAATTCGTCAAGTTTGGTGACTCCTCTTTACACCAGCTGCCCATCAGCTGAGGCATCCCTCAGGGTCAATCCTAGGTCCACTCTTCTTCTCAATTTTCATTAACCACCTCCCCATCCGTCTCCACCTGCTGCTCAGTAATACAGTATGCTGATGATATTGCCTTATATCACAGTGCCCAAAGCTCCCAACACATTAGTACCCCACTATTAAAGAACTTCACCCACATATAAAACTGGCTTGTGGCCAACAACCTGGTACTCAATGCATCCAAAACACAAGTGATGCCATTTGGTTCCAGGGCATGCAGGTCATCCTGCTCTCACCCCCAGGACATGAGGTGTCTAATGGCTCCCTTCTCACTGAAGTCAAGGAATTTAAGTACCTAAGTGTCACCCTTGACCTGAGGCTAGACTTTCATATCCACATCTCAAATCACTGTAAAGCCACAAATTCTTTAATTGGCCTAGCCTACCACCTCAGACACTTGCTGACCTTGAATGCCTACCTGGCTATCACCCAGGGTGTCCTCCTCCCCTACCTACAATATGGATCTCTACTCATCACAAATGCCCCTTAGACTTCTTTATACAAGTGGGATGTCACCTATAACAACATCTGCCACTTTGTCCTCTCCCCCCCCACCTCACACACCATTGCTCTCTCTACTCCTCCTTAGGGTGGCTTCGCTTCCACCTCTCGAGCCTATGCCCTAGGTTGTTTTATTCACAAACAACTCCAGGCTCATTCCCTAGCCACCCACATCCCATTACATTCGAGCTCCTGATCTACCTACTCCCTTAGGTCCCTGTTTATTTATTTTTGTTGTTGTTGTTGTTTATTTTAAACCAGGAAAATTACTTGGCACAGCCCTTCTTCAGTCATGTCTGACATAAAAACAAAACACATCACATAATACAAACACACAATATTAACACAACAGTTTACAGATATAAAATCACTTTCACAATTGCACAGATACATTGTTATTGCACAAGTAAGAATTCACATTAGAGTAGTAAGATGCCAGCATTAGTTTAAAAAAGTTTTATACTATTAGCTTTTTGAGTTATAGATGAGATGAACTCTACCTAACTCATCACACCTAAATGTTCAACCAAGATGGGTGAGCAGGCATTCTCTTCATTTGCTCCTAAGTACTGGAACTTTCTCTCCCAAAATGTCTGCAGCTCCACCACCACGTCTTCTTTCAAAGCTACCTTCAAATTCTACCTCAACCAATCCATGACCTGCAACTGTTTCCAACCCCCCTGACCATAATTGCTTGGGCATTGCTCAATCCGATTCTCGCACCTCAGAATGTTCCTGTTGCAACCTACTTTATTACCTAATTGTCTACTCCTGATATGTGGGAGGGATAGTGAGGCTTAATAAAGGGGAGGAGGGGTGGGCAGAGGGTGATGGTGAAATGGCAGAGATACTAAACAAATATTTTTGCTCAGTATTTACAAATGAAGGGGGGGTACCAAAAACAAACAATAGAAACACTCTGGATACAGAAGTTGACACCAGTCCATTTACAGAAGAAATGGTTCTGAAAGAACTCTTAAAACTGAAGGTGGACAAAGCAGTGGGGCCTAATGGGATTCATCCCAGGATTCTAAAAGAACTAAAGGGTAGAACTAGAACTGACACCACTGACTACCCTCTTTAACAAATCATAGGAGGATGGGGTGGTACCTGAGGACTGGAGGAGGGCAGATGTGATTCCCCTTCACAAAAGTGGGAGCAGGGCAGAAGCAGGAAACTACAAATCTGTTAGTTTAACCTCAGTGAAAGGGAAAATGATGGAATCACTTCTGAAGGAAAGAATTATCGACTACCTAGAGGCCAGGGGGCACAGGACCCAAGGCAGCATGGATTCACAGCGGGAAGGTCATGCCAGATGAATCTAATAGATTTCTTTGACTGGGTGACCAAAGTAGTAGATCAGGGAGGGGCTGTGGACATGGCCTACCTAGACTTTAGCAAGGCATTTGACTCAATCCCACACAAAAGATTAATATACAAGTTAGCCAGCCTGGGAGTGGGTCCTAAGATTTTAGCCTGGGTAAAGAATTGGCTGGAGAATAGGACACAAAGGGTAATAGTAAATGGAGTCCACTCTGAAGAAAGGGAGGATACTAGTGGGGTGCCTCAGGGTTCAGTATTAGGACCAGTCCTCTTCAATGTCTTTGTGAGCGACATTGCAGAGGGACTGGAAGGAAAAGTATGTCTCTTTGCAGATGACACGAAGATCTGCAACAGAGTTGATGCACAAGGTGGGATGAAAAGGATGAGAAGGGACTTGGCAAGATTAGAGGAATAGTCAAATGTGTGGCAGCTTAATTTAATGCTAAGAAGTGCAAGGTAATGCACCTGGGAAACAAAAACCCAGGGGAAGAGTACACAATGGTGGGGGTGGGATATTAACAACGACAAAAATGTAAAGGGACCTGGGGGTAGTCATATCAGATGACTTAAAGGTGGGCAAGCAAAGTGAGAGGGCAGCAAGGAGGGCTGGGGAGATACTGGGATGCATAGGGAGAGGCATCACCAGTAGAAAACAGGAAGTTGTTATCCCTCTGTACAGACAGCTGGTGAGACCCCATCTGGAGTACTGTGTGCAGTTCTGAGACCAATCTCCACAAGGACATAGAGCGAGATGGAAGCTGTCCAGAGGAGGGCAACTAAAATGGTGCAGGGTCTGCACCGGAAAACATATGAAGAGAGACTAAAGGAGCTTAATATGTATAGCCTTGAGGAAAGCAGGGAGAGGGGGGACATGATAGAAACTTTCACGTACCTCAAGAGAATCAACAAAGTCCAAGAGGGTAGCATCTTTCAAAAAAAAGAGGTGTGCAAGAACAAGGGGGCACAATTTGAAGATAGAGGGGGGCAGCTCAGAGGTAATGTAAGGAAGTATTTTTTCACAGAGAGGGTTGTGGATGCATGGAATGTGGAGTCAAAAACAGTGGTTGAATTCAAGCATGCATGGGACAGCCATAAGGCAATTCTAGGGGTTGGGGGAAGAAAGAAGTAGGCTGCTGGCTAACTAGAATCTGCAGCTTATCCATTAGGTAGGGAAATGGGCAGACTGGGTGGGCCAAGCAGTCCTTATCTGCCATCAAATTCTATGTTTCTATGTTCATATTGTACTGTTCCTGTCTATAAATATTCACACTTGCCTTATCTTAATTTGTTAATTTAATTATCCTAATTATCAACTTGCAATATTCCTAACTGTACACACCCATACCCCAGAACTGTTAGCTCTCTATATTTGTATCTTGTTTGACTCAGTGTACTTGTGATTTTGACCCTGCTGTTTCTCGTGCAGTATACTCTCCTGGGTCATTTCTGAAAATAGGCATTCAGTTGTCTAGTGTACCTACCTTTTCACCAAAAACCAAATAAATACATAAATACATTTCTCTGGATTTACCTGTTACCTAGCTCTTCTTGTTAGACAGGAGACCCCTTTTGATGTTGGCTCACGCCCTTGCACGCCAGCCAACATCTTGCGGTTGTGTCACATTTGGAGGCAGGGTCACTGTTGGGTGAATACAGGGCACACATCAGAAGGTGTGTCCCTCATTTCCCAATCAGCCAGCAGCAGGCGGTGACCTCATCCATCCCTAATGTGGCCACCAGAACAAAGAAAAGGTCCGCTGTAATGAGAGTGAAGCTCTAATGCAACGTGACCACAACATGCTTCCCCAACATGAAGGCAACATGGCAGCAATGACTGCCGCCGCTGCCTGTCACAATGCTGATGGAGGAGCCCACTCCCGGTCGGCATAATGTGCCCCTTCCCATTTAGAATGTATGCCGAGGGGGTGCCCAATTCCCCTCAGCATTATGTGCCCCCCAACAGTTTTTCTTTGCTGACGGGGGCCCAATCCCCATTGGCATTTATCCTTCATCCCCTTGTATTTTGCTAATGGGGGAGTCCACTCCCTGTTGGCATAATGTGTTCCCCCCTGTTGTTGCTTGCTGAGGGGGTGCCCAATCCCCCTCAGCTCGTGTTCCCCCTCTTCAGTATGTGCCAACAGGGGTGCCCAATCCCCCACCGGCTACAGAATACACCCCCAAAAAGACTTAGGTGGCATGCCTGGAGCCTAACCCAGCATGCCAAATGCCCAGCAAAAAAAAAACAGCCTGCAAGTTGTTTTTTTTTTTAAGATGTGAAAAGAGAAAACAGTCACTCACCATCTCCCTGCCCCCTCACACAACCTGCACCCACTGTCTGCGCACCCTACCTCTCCACATCCCCCTCACCCCATATTTACCTCTGGAGCCTGGCGCGACAATCTTCTGTGGACCAGGAACACGTCTGCAGTCTTCAAAGTCGACCACGAACTAAGGAAGTGCCGGTAATCTGTATAATGGCATAAATAGGATTTTTTCAACTTTGATGCATACCTCAGGCATTTTTTGGAAATTTGGCACCAAATTGTCAACATGGGTTTTTTAGGACCCCTCCTCATGAATTCTGCCACTGTCATGGTGTTATTCAGACCTGAAAGGTGATTTTGTTGTCACTGCGTGGAATCACCTTTTGGGACTGATTAACGAAACAACAGTGCCAGTGTTCATGAGATGGGCTCTCAAAAAGCCTATGTTGCAAATTTGGTAGAAAAAATTCCAAAAATGACTGTTTTGCGAGCGTGTGTTGCGCAGTTGCTAGCATGCTCGTAACCTCGTGACTTTGGAATATTCTCAAGCCAGATTTTCAACATTGCCATTTTTCCACACCTCCTTGTGAACAGTACAGCTGTCATTTTACGCATCCTGGCCGAAATGTGTTTTCACACTTCTGGTGCAGAATAGCGCGGTCGCTGTGGGAAATCAGTGTTCGGGACAGATTACGAAAATGACAGTGACACTGTTCATGAGCAGAGGTCCTAAAATACCTATGTTGAAAATTTGGTGATGAAAGTCCATAAAATGAGAGTGCCCTAGTTTCACAGTTCTTTGCAGATGTGTGAATTGAGCCAATGGGTTCTCGAAACTGGCTCTCATATCATTTTTCATGCCAGAGTATATTCAATAGTGATTTCAGTATAGGCAATCCTGACAAGCAGTCCTTGTTATTACTGCTTGACAGCCCCATGCTGCCAGTCACCCTGGTGCTGGTGCGGTTGGAAGCCTCAACAGGCCCCTTTCACTTATGTTTTTCATCAGCTGGAAAATTAACTGTGACTGCTCTTAGACATATTTGCTATGAGCAGCCATTTAGCACTCAGGGTCTGTAGATACATCATCAACTTGGTATCCAGTGAAGATGGTACAAGATTACACTGATGAAGGACAGATCAGATATGGAACTGTTTCAAAAAACTGCTATCTTGTCTCCTAGCTAGGCCATGCCCCCTCACAAACCCCAGTTTATAAGCACAGTAAGGCGCTCCAGGTTTGGCCTGATGCTGAGATTATTGTTCTTCCATGAGCTGAAAGGCCCACTGTTTGCAGCATCAGGCCTCAGCAATCCCTTGGACATGTGGTACACACAGCAAAAATCCAACTCTGTGGTGTCTCATTGCTGATTTTGACAGATATTGTCACTGCTGGCTTTCCAAGTGACATGCTCTAGTAACAGAGGAAAGCACGTAGCCTAACTTCCTTTTTGGTTTGTTCACTCTGGGGGGACTCTCTGGGACTGCTACACATAATCATGGAGCTGTTGAAACTATAATTGAAGCTGAGTAGGGAGGTAGATCCGGGAGGAATTTTATTGCAAAATCAGAATTTCCATGGATTTCAGGAATCCACAGAACCTTTACACAGCGTGGGGTTTAGGTTCAGTGGGTTTTTCCTGGTTATTTACAGGATAAAATAAGCAAAAAGCACTTAGCTCAAAGTCTTGTCTTTGGAGGAAAGGGAAAAGCGGTCACAAGCCCCCTCCCCAAGAGGAGAAGGGAATTATATTATGATTTATACAGTTATTTATTCATTGTTCACCTCATTTGGTCACAATTATAAATCAGAGTTTACAATTATCAACCCCAAATAAAATGAAAATGAAATGAAAATGAACAGTTTTTGTTTTTACATTTGTTTACTTAGCTAACCCAACTGAGATGCAATATTTCATTTCCAGTGGGTCCCTCTGTTTCCTATTGTTGCAGATGGATTGACTGGAACACTTAAAAGGATAAATGACTCGCCTAAGGTCATGCTATGTGTTTGGCACTGGTGGGATTGAACCCTCCAATCTTCTAATTCTAAGGTGTCGCTGTAACCAATGGAGTCCATGGAGTAGAGAACTTTTAAAACAGAAGCCCTGAGCAATTGGGGAGGTGTAGAATTCTGAAGACCCCAGAGCAGAGATGTTTTAAATCAAAGCCCCTCCTTGGACATATGATTGATTACCCCCACACCAAGGAGGGGGTGCATAAAAAAAATGTCCAACATGACACACTGTACTGTGTACTGTAAGCTCCAAATTAATGGTTCCATGAAGAGAACTGTACATAATGTGATGCATAAAAAATACAATCGTCTCCTCCTTAGCTTGGATCATTTGAGGTATGCATATCATTTCTGCAAATAGGAACATAACTGTACGAAGAGCTGCCAGTTAGCACAATTTAGGAGAAGATGGGGAGGATGTATTAAGCTTTTGCATGGATTTAAGCTTTTGCATGGATCATATATAGCAGGAGTTGGAGGCAAGTGTTTTTTTTTTGTTTGTTTGTTTTGTTTTTAAATTCAAGTTTATAATGTTTTCCTACATACAGGCCATAGCATGATACAGATATAACAGAAAAGCCATAATCTATCCATCAACATAGGCCTGCCTTCCCCCCTCCCAGTCCCCCCCATCCCACTGCCCACCCCTGGCTTAGCAGTGCATGTACCAAAATGGAGTAGGTCAGAAAATGAAAATCCGATGCTTCCAGTTCAAGGTAAGAGCACACCATCCACCCCCGGGAGCTAGAGGGCAAATAGAGGAAGAATCTCTGCCCTACTGGGACTTTAAGACCTGACATCTCATCGCCTTATGCGCCCCCTCAGTTGAAGCAAGTAGAGGGTATGAAATTCTTCCCAGAGACTTTTATATCTGGACAACGAACCATAGAGATTGGCCATCATTTGCTCAACCCTAAGACTTAAGAGGAGTTCCTTTAATCATTCCAGATTTGATGTGGTTGATCCATCCAGCCAATGGCAAAGAACCAATTTCTTCAAGGTTAAGGATATGAGGGCCATATGATACCTACGAATCCTTACTGGTACCTGAAAGAACTCCCCCAGTGGCAGGTGTTTTGACAAGAGCACAGTCTTGGGAACCAGGAGACTCAGGTTCCAATCCCACCGGAACCGGTTACTGACCCTGATAAAGTCGTCTAAACTCTCTGTGCTTCAGCCAATCCAGCTACAGTATAAAATGGGTAAAAGCAGAATCTTCCTGAAAATGGGATATGAAATATTCATTAGTGAGGAGACAGGGTGGGCTAGTGGTTATAGCACTAATTAAGGAACCTCTACAGGCTATCATTTTCATTCAAAATTTTGAGTCTACAGGCTTCTTTATGCACAAATAAGAAGTCCAGTCCTTTCAAGTGTCCTGTTTACATTCAGATTCAGCAAACTGATACCAGAATTAGTTTAATTCACTTACTCAATTGATCAATTGGGAGTTGGTAAAAGTCCTTGTGTACAAGTAGGTATAAGGTACCATTAATCACTATTAGATAGTAGATGCTCTGAAGCTAACTCACTTATTAACTCACCAATGTATTTTTGTATTTCTGTTACAATGTATGATGTCAGTCATGCAGTCATCATGCATAGCTGTATTTATGTGATGGCGCTAAGATGTCTGAAAGTGCATAATTGTGTTTATGAAATTATGCTACAATTCTGGGAGGGCTAAGCCCAAGGTTCAATATGGGGAATAGCTCCTTCCACAAACTCTGCTCAAATCCCACCACTCACACACCTCCTTGCTTAGGAAGTGTTTTTTCTCTGAGCTCCCTGCGCAGCTCGTGTGGCTGTGCCTCCTCTCTTCTGTGCCCTGCTGCTGTCTGGTTTGTTTCTCACAATTTTCATGCATCTCTCTCTCCCCTCTCATTGTTGCTTTTCTCTATGTTTTACCTTTACCTGCCTTTTTTCCATTGTCCATCTGGTCTCCTCTCCTTGGCAGCTCCATCCACCTCCTCCACTTCTTTCCTTTGCTCCTCCCTGTATTCCGCTAGTTCCTGGGTACCCTCTCTGTGTTTTCTTTTGGGCGTCTCAGCAGAATTCTGTTGCCCTTGCTCTCGATGCTTACAAGTGTCCCCAGCTCCTTCCCATTAATTTTCCAAGGAATTCCCTCTGGTCCCTTCCTGAAGCTTGTCCACTTCATGTCCTTCCCCTGTAGGCATCCCTTTCTCCTTCTTGACTCCTCCAACTCTACAGCACACCATCTACTCCATGGCAGTTCAGAGTTCCTTCCCCCCAGACACTCCGTCTGGCGCATAACCCTGAAAAATCAAGCAACCATTAAGTTATCATCCGGCCTCCTTCCTCCATATCTGTCAACACCCTCACTGAGTTCCTATAGCCATTATCCACCATGGCTTGCTGTAATCTGTACCATAAGTACCACTGAACATTGTCAATTACAGCGCTTGAACCATAGCTGATGAAATGGGCTATGGACTTGAGAAATGACGGTGTAACTACTGCATTTTGCTTACGACCTCCTCACAAAGGTTTAGAGGAGTTGGAACAGTACTTTGCTTGAAATTTACTTTTATGCAGCACACAACATAAATTAACTCTATCTAACTGTACAGAAAACAGAAGTTGGAAATGGTCTGGCTACAGCTGGAGGAAAGCTTTATGCTATCACTCCTCAGCATGCTTATGTGCTAGTGCAGAGGGAGGGCTAAAAGGCAGGCCGACCTAAGAAAAATTAACTTGCACTTTGGGACAAGTTCTATTAAGGAGCCATGATTGTCTCCAGACAGCTCACTACATTATTATTTCTGATTTCACTATTCTTCTTATCTCTTGGCCAGATGCATGCGATACCCGTCCCTTTGCAGAAACGTTTGTGCTACAGTCCTTGGGATGTTGGAGGGGATGTGGGGGGAGGGGTTATGCTCCCAATCCTCTAACCTAGTTGTTTCTATTTAACCACCCCCACTGCCTGCAATCTTAGTCACATTCCCCCACATAATTCTCTTCCCTGGTATATGGTTCTGTTTACAGTGGGGTCTTCCTCCCCCTACACTGTTACTGCTTCCAAGGCCTGACCCTTCCTTCTCTATATCAATGCCTGTTTATGTGCCTATCATTCCTATCATGCTATGTATGTCTTTTCATACCTATGTACTATTCATCATGCCTATCTCATTTCAGTTTCCTAATCTACACTTATTCTACAGCAGCGTTTTATTCTTTCTGCCAGCCCATACCAGCAGTACTCCAGACTCCGTCCCTAACTCATGCCTTCTGAGGTGCTGAGCGAAGGTAGGCTTCCCCTAATTACTGGGGGTGGGATTCTGTTACAATCACTACCTCGTACTACTTACCAGCTTGACATTGTCCATCCCTAACTCTGCTTGGCAGCAACGAGTGAAGGTTAGCTTGCCCTGATTACCAAGGAAGGGAGCCATGTCTGCAATCTATTGTGTCATACCATGCATTCTCTACCTGATACCAATTGCCTCTTCCCTTAGGGAACGGAACCTCTTCACCCCATGTGCTTGCATTATCCTGCCTGAGCCTAAATGCCTCATGTCAAGATCATCTCACCTCGACCATCTGGAATGGATGCCCGAATCTATGTTCGACTGTTTTAACCTAACGCATTCTCCGCCTGATAGGTGGCCTCGAGTCATGGTCACATCGCACTGCCTACCATGGCTATGAGCCTGTGTCTACCTTTGACTGTTTCCACCTTCTGCATTCTCTATCCAATATAGGTTGCTGCTTCCCTTCAGGAATGGGACCTCTTCACCCCATGTGCCCTCCTTATCATACCTATGCCTAGCTGTATCAAGTCAAGCTCATATTGCCTCAGCTGTCCCAGATGGGTGCCAGAGTCTACATTCCACTGATTCAATCTCACACATTCTCAGCCTGATACCAGGATTATGTTTCTCTTTGGGAACAAGACTTGTCCTACTTGCCTTCTCCATCCCACCTTGCCTGCACATTGAATCATGGTCATATCACACTGACTTCCATAGTCAGGAGCCTGAGTCTGCATTCAACTGTTTCCTCCTTCTGCATTCTCTACCTGATATGGATTGTTGCTTCTTTTTGGGAACAAAACATCTATATTCCATTTGCCTTCTATCTCTCAACTTAGCCTGATGGCATCGACTGAAGGTCATCTTGCGCTAACTACCTGCCATGGTAGCCTGTTTTTGTGACTCCACTGGTTTGATATATTCACTGTCTCATATCCGGATGCCGCTTCCCTTCTGGACTGGGATCTTATTAACTCATTTGCCTCCATCCTCCTACTCCTGCCTGGTGGTATCAAATGACAGGTATCTCATTGTGACTGACAGGAACAGAAGCTTGCATCTACAACCAACATTTTCACCTTATGCACTCTCTACCAGACCACCCATTGCTGCTTCCCTTCAGAACTGGAACCATTTGCCTATTTGCCTTCATGATCGTACATTATCTGGTATACCATTTTCAGGTAGTCACGCCTCAACTACCTGGGTTAGGAGCCCACATCTGCACAAGACTGTTCCTCCTTCTGCATTTTCTATCTGCTACCCACTTGATGCTCCCTCCAGAACAGGAACCCTATACCCTGAGTGCCTTACATCCTTCCTCACCAGTCTCCATCCTGCACTTCCAGGGATCATAGTACTCAAACCTGCCTTGACCTCCTGTTACTGTCAATGTGGACCATGCCAGCATGTTCAGTCTCCACAGCAATCCAGTTTGTCTGCCTCGTGGCCTTACTTGCTGCAGGTCACCCCTTCCAACTACTGTGTAAGTTCAATTTCTTCTTTGGACATGGGAATCTCATCCTTCTTTTCTGCAGCACCTTCTGTCCTCTGCGCTCATCGTTTGACACCTTCATCAGCTGTGGGACTCTGGTATCTCAACTCCATTGCTCTTGGTACTTGGCTTAGCTCCTTGGCCTTCCATGGTTCATCCTTTAATAGTTTGCAGCAGCCTTTCAGCATTCCAATTCAGTTCACTGAGGGGCTGATGTGGTCCTGTCCCTTCCTGCACATGCATTGTCATACTGCTTTGCCTATCCCATCTTCTTCCCAGATTCCTTCCTCCAGTCCATTGAGGTGCACTCTGGAATCTCCTTTCATCATTGCATGGCTGCCTTCTCATCTCTGCCTTGACAGCTCGGGGCTTCATCCTGTTTGCTGTGGCTCTTTTGGGGATATTATCCTATCTATGGCCAGTATTCCTACCTGGTCAATTACTCCTCCTGTCTACCATCTCATACTCCTAATCAGGCCATTCTAACAGCTCCCATCCACTACTTGATGGATCATTTGTTCATTTCACCTGAAGAAAACTACTCTAGCAAGAATACCTTGAATAACATACCTCATAGACTCTTACGTCACCATAGTGTTTTCTATACTGCCCAATCGTCTCCTCAGGATCAGTTCCAGAATCCCATTCGACTGGACATTAGAAAGATCTCATCCATCTCTACTGAATACTTCCTCCGCATCCTGTCTATGCAAGCACTGTTGTTTCCTTATCTGCCATGTCTCATAGGATATCTTTGTACACGGAAAAGACTTGATTCCTTACATTATGCTCCAATTCTGTAACCATCATTATCGCTACTGATAACAGGAACCACAAGATACCTCATAGCACTACTGACATCATCCGTCCTACCGTTCTGCAGCCTCTCCTACCAGCACTGACTCCGTCAACCATGTTACACAATTTCTACTTTCTCAAATAGCGATCGCTTGCCCCAAGACCTCACAGCTGCCTTCCTGGAACTTCCATCATTGGATCTCCCATGCCTAGCTGCCTTACTAACATCATTCTATCCAAACCGCTGATTTCCAGCTCCTGAAAATCACCATACCTTATTCAGTGTTTTTATGTGATGAGGGCTACCGCAGCAGGGCTACCCGCTGAAGGGCTACAGCAACACAGCAGAACCCAAAAGGGCTAACATGCAAGGAGGGCATGCATCACGATGACGACTGGCGTTGCAAAAAAAAAAATGCTACCGCACCACCACAGGGAGATGGGGAAGACAGGGGACACACAGTGGGTGATCGGTGGGGGAAACCGGAATGGCGCACAGACAGAACATGAAGAGACAGCCAGAGGGGTGTGTGGCAGCACACACAGAGGGGGCAGGGATGCAGGACAATAGCACAACAGTGCAGAGGGGTGGAGATGCACAGGGACAGGATAGGGAGACACATGAAGGGCACACATGGGAGTACCAGGAGGACACTGAAGTACAAGAGGATTTGGCAGGACACGGGTATGGATGGGAGAGTGGGTGCTGTAGCTGCATGCAGGTGGCCAGGGGCAGGCAGGTGGCAGTAATGGCATGGGGGACCCCTCACAGGGGGAGCAGTGAACAACGGGTGGAGTGGGTGCACATTGCACAGATGTAGAGCAGCAAAGGCAGGCCGGAGATGTGGGGCCCAGAGACAGCGACAGGGGAATGAGCGGCAGAGGCACAGCATGGGAGGCTGCACCCTAATGATGGGTGCACATGTGAGTGTTGACAAGGTACAGCCATTGTGGGTGCTGCAGTGGGCATATGGTGGAGGCCCAATGGTGGAATATGGGCAGAGGATGACACAGGTGTGCTATCGCAGCCACAGGTGCTACAGACTAGACCTGCATCTGAAAGTTATGCACAAGACCACTGAGGTAGTCCTGCATGCTGCGCACACCACACTCTGCAACAGTTGCCTCGATGCTGAGCATCAGGTCCCTGTTTGCCCTCTTTGGCTTTGCAGACCCTGAGCCCAACACAAGCTGCTCCATGCGCAGTGAGCTGAGCTGCTGCTTCTCCCTAAGGCAGTCCAGGAAGGATGGTAGGCACTCAGGCAGGTGTTGAAAGCATGGTGCCAACCCTCAACCACGTTGTTGGTCCTCGCCAGTCCACCACGCATCGTCTCATACATGTTCCACATTGCGACCTGTAACAGTGGGTGCCACCTGGCAGTCTGACCCAAAGGGCATCTGACCCAGGTGTCCTCCATGTAGTCAAGGTGTGGTCGGAGGACTGCCTCATTATCACGGTAGAAGGGCAAGTCCATCAGCTCTGTGTACACTGCAGCAACGTCATCCAGTGACATGAATGCCAGGGCAAGGAGCATGTGTACCTGCAGAGCGAAGTCTGCATCCATGGCATACCTTTCATGCAGCGCAGCAATGCCCTGCACATGGCGCCACACAGCCTGGCAGAAGTGGAAAAACAGCACCACACAACTGGCCCATCGAACACTGCTGTGAAGGCACACCAGGCTGCATGCTCAAAATCCAACAGTGTAGACCATGGTTGTGCACTACACAGTAGCCATCGCAGCTCGTCAAACAACCACGTGTGCACCCGTTCCATCCATGTACACATAAGGACATACATGGCTGAGCCCAGACTGCATGCCGTGGATGGTGTAGAGCTGACCGAATAGTGGTGGCGTGGTGCAAAAGGTGCCATCCAGAAACCAGTCCTGGCACCCAGTAAGGTACATCAGGTCACGTGGTGTGGCAGTGTGGCAAATATGAGCATGCAGTCACCCGACGGACTACTGTCATATTGCAACAACACATCCCTGTCACCGTATATGTTGGTGGCAGTGCTAGCTCAGTCATGCTGCCAGGTGATGCTGGACAGCCCATCGTGGCATGCACAACAACCTGGGTGGTACCCTCAAGGCTTGTCTAAGCACACTCCAACACCCCCACCAGCATACCATGGATGCCGACCTCCCCTGCTTCTGGAACGTGGTTGTGGGGGTGCCTGGAATGGACAACATGGTCCACTATGGTGTGTGCCCATGCAGGGCAGGCATGCCTGTGGCCCTGCATACACCTCCAATAGACCTTTCTGTTTTTCTCCTTGTCCCTGCGGTAAACATAGTGGTCTCCCCTTCTGGCTGGAGATGAATGATACTTCTTTCATTCTTCAATGGCTGATACAGAGTGACTGCCTGAAGTCCCAGTGCATACCCATGCCTGTCTTCCACACCTAGCAACACACCTACACTGCCGTCATAATGACGTGGTGCCAGCAGACATGCCCCCTATGCATACCTGATGGAGCACAGGTAAAAGTAAAACCATGGATGCTCGCTCCCTGCTGGTTGGCTAATGCAGCAGAGAGGGATCTTATTAATATCAGTTAAGTCAGCTGCCCATCCAGCAGCCCTTCTAGTTCATCCTTCATGATTTATCTCCATTACTCGCTCCAGTTAAAACTTTCACTGGGAACAGGCTTTCTTCGATTCTCAATATGAAAATCCACAACTGATATGGTGATTTCACTATCCTAATTTTGCCTCGCAACAGATATTTAATCGACTATAGCATTAGGCACTCCTAGCATTCTACACTACTCTCGACTCTACTGCCACCCCAGCCTTTAGACTATTCCATATGCACACTTCCAGATTTCCCACAAGTATTTAGACATCGGATTGACCGCAAAGCTAAGCAGCCATGGCCACTTCAGTGCATAAGACAGGCAATTACGCTACAGAAATACCATATTTACTTCAGCCAGCGGATTAGCAAGAGCCTATTCAAGTATAGTTATGACATCAATACCCAAATCAGCTATCGAATTCCTTGTAAAGAACTTCTAATCATTTTCTATATATTCTAGTCTAGGACTGCAAGACAAACCCTATTGTAACTTTATGTATGTTGTCAATTTGTAAGCACTACTGTGTAACACTAAGCAAAGAAGCATGTTCACATTAATCTGTACATTGTGTTCTCATAAATCTGTATGTTTGTCCAGACGTGAAACCTTTGCAAAGGAGTCTTTGACTCAAAGGTTGTAATTGTGAAAATAAATAAATAAATAAATAAATAAATAAATAAATACATAAATTTGGTTACCATCTAGACTGCATATGCCAATCTTCCCGCATTGGTCTAAAAATCACTTCTGTCATTTCGCCTATCAAGCACTCAAAGACTCAGCTCGACTCCGTCATCCACATTATGGATGCTTACTCAGCAACTTATCACTCACCACTGAATTCCTCACAGACTCTACTGTGAATGTCAAATCTCCTACAGGTTAGATCATTCACCTATGACTTCACAAACCACTGCATTTCCCACTGTTCACAGTCTGGTAACATATTAATCAAATCATGCTCTTCCTGCTCATTCGTCCCTGCAATCCCTTTGGACAATCATCCATCATCACCTTGGAAAACTGGACTTCATTCATCCTTCTTCGACTTGATCTGCTTCAATCTCAGGATTCTAATGCTCCTTCAGAAAATACCTACTTCCTCAACCTCAGTATCGTCCCAAAATACATCATCCATGGATTGAGGACGGACCATCATCTCTCCTAGCAGCTCATCTTCCTCAAAAATTAGCTATTGGTTGCTAGAATCTAGGTTCATCTCCTTTTAGTATGCCCGGAGGACAGGCAGTATAGTACAGTGGTTTAAGGCTCTGAGCTGCAAATCTGGAGATCTGAGTTTGAATCCCACAGCCCCCACTTGCATACTGTGTGATCCTGTGCAAATCATTTAACTTTCTTGTGCTCCCAGGTTGCATCTGGAAATAAGCTTTGGCTTAGTGTGCTACTCCTGGTTACACAATGTTCCCTTTCCCTTTCCCCTTTCCCCTTCTGTCTCCAGACAGCTCACACTGCTGTGTTATGGTAGCCAACTGCAAAAATCTGGTAGACACAAGTAGATTACCATACGTAAAAATACAAACTGCAGTCCCACATAACAAACCTCTAATGCTATTTCAGCCTTCCAAATGGTCCAATCAAACATCACAACCAGAGTTCGGGGAGACATCTGTTAGTCTTTTGGCCATAAGCAGAAACTAGCTCAGCTTCAGATTTTCCATGTTTTTGCTTGAGGGACCCTCCCTTGACAGATTACCCACCCTCAAGTACTTTAGTGTGGGGATTAACTAAAAATCTTGATTTCTCTACCCATGTTACATCATGCACACTAAACGCTGCCCAAAGCTTAGTGCACTGTAGAAAATCAAACTTTAATTCCACTCCCGGTACACTTCAAGAACATTTTTAAGATGATCTCTCATGTTAGACTTTGCAGATGTTCTGTATAGTGCTGCTTTCAAATTCACCTTTGCCTAACTGGACTGCTTTTTCTACTTCTATTGCTGTTTCACCCTAAATGCCATGCTACGTACCCATCTCGGCTCTCTAGCTGGTTATTTAGTAAGCATTTAAAATACGGACAAACAGGATATGTCCCATGAGACGTAACTTGTTTAATGGAGTATCGTTAGACAATGCTAACAGCAGATTTTAAACAAACCATTATTTAAAACAATTACACATATTATGAGGGACATTAAATACAGCAAAACAGAAGGCAGGCAAATGGACACAATTACGTATATTGTGGTTTACAGAATTCCAAGTGGCTCGGGTTGAGTCAGTACAAGCAGTCCTACCAATCTCTGAGGAAACTTTAGGGAGACTACAGGAGTGATGCTGTGTATCCTGCAAGCTATATTTGTGGGAAGGGACCAAAATGTTACTATAATAAGGCACTGTAAGATTTTATACAGCTTTATAAACCACCTTGAGCCAGATTAACTGTCTCCTGGACTCTAAAGGCAACCGATTTAACTGTTTCAACATGTGGCAATGATAAGTACCAGTTTTATAGTTTAAAAACAGAAAAGCCTACAATATGGTATGCTATTGTTAGAGGTTCTAATGTGGTGCTGTGGCAGACCTACATGCACTGGTACAAAAGCTAAATGGCAGTGAGGTATACCACAGTGTTTGCACAGGCCAATACATGTTACAGTATTCAAGTGCTAATGCAGTACCACATTGCTGTTTGCCTTTAGAAACACCATGCAGTATATCACAACACTGTTCAACTTCTGCTTAACTATCATTGTACAGACACTGTCACTATATTCAGATAATAGCAGTACTGCCTGTTGAACAATATGCTACCAGTCACATCAGGACAGGTGCTGTTTGGCTCGGCACAGTCTACACAGACAAGTCTTCACATTAGATTTAACTAAATCAATGTGAGGCCTGAAAAACAGAAGAGTAAAACAAAATGCCAAGGTATTTATTAACCTGAGGCATGTTCCAGAGGGGACCAATCAAGGTAAATTGACAAAGGGGTAACTGCACCCTTAGGGTAGTGTCAGCTACAAAGAGCATACAGTTTGTTTTTTTCTCAGTGAATATCAAATTGTTTTCAAAAAACAGTTCTTCACTCTATCTACAGTAGGTTTATTTGTAACTGAGTTTGCAGGATGTTCAGTTATATACTGTATGAGCATAAACCAGAACAATATCATCAGGTTATAGCTACATTAAACACATTTGTAAACAAAAAAGTAAATGATTACCATTTATATAGTAAATGATTAGGATTTATATAGTAAATGATTAGGATTTATAAATAAAGAAAACAGTAAAAGGCACAAGGCTAGTCCCCTGAGGTACACCAAGTAGAGTATGAGTAGGGAAACAAAGAGCCCCATCCCAGGAGACAGAATGAGTTTAATTAGAAAGATACAAAATGAGCCATGGCAGAAAATTATCAGAACATCTGTATGATGCAAGTCAATGCAGAAGTAAAGGTTTGTCAGTTAGATCAAAAGGCGTCCAAGTGGTCAATGAAAATAGGCCCTACAAAGTACCCTGAATCCAAGGAGATATCAGTGATGTCATGAAAGTCAAGAGGTGCACCGTAATGTAAATGCTTAACTCTGAAACCAGACTAAAAGCTAAAAAGAAGATTGTGCACTTCCAAAAAAACAGTGATCTGAATATGGACACTCCTCTCAAGAATTTTTAATTTCTGAGTTACTGCCACATATTCTTTCAGTACTGAGTTAGTCGGTTGCCAATATTTCTTAGGGTTATTTTTAAAGTTATTTATGTTAGTTTTGAAATAATGGGCTGAAGATTGTCTTATCAAGCAAACATAACAATTGCAAGCTTTACAGAAAAAGAAACAGGCCACCAAAGGATTAACTTTGTCCTTGACATAAAGATATTCACTTTGCTTAAGATTTTTAATTATGGGGGGGGGGGGCAGTGAGGGGACATGTCACAGCTAGACATGTTTAATCTGGAGAGGAGTATGCAAACGAAAAATTTTGGTAAAATTAGTTAGAAAATAGTTACAAGTCAAGTGTTTTTTTTTTTTTTTATTTTATTTTATCTCCCACTCACTGGAACTCTCCAGGAAATCTGGGACAGACACTCCCCCTGACAGCCAAGTCCACTGACCTGGGAACCATCGTCGGGCCAGGGCATCCAGAGGGGATCAGAAGAGCCAGAGATTCAAGCCAATCGGTGGACATGTGAAGGTGGGGACCTGGAGGGCGCCATTGCCTATCCGGAAGGGGGGTTTCTACTGTTGGTTTTTCCCCCAGGAGTGCAGCGTGCAATGAGACCTGCACATGGCTGCCCTGCTGGCATCTGCCACACTCCTCCCCTTACATCTGCTGGTGTGCCTGCAGTGCCTCCAATCACCATCGCGGGCCACCAGGACACCGTGCAACCTTGGATCCCTCCTCAGGGAGAGGAGAGGAGAGCTGTCCTCCAGACACTCCATCCTCTCTCTCTCTCCCCTGCCGACCTCCAGCCACCTGAGTCTGTCACTGAACCTGGGTCATTAGCATGGCACAAGGTGTAGCATCCAGCACCTCAACCCTCTGTGCCACCAGGCCGGCAACAGGCCAAGTTAATGTCAGAGCAGGAAATACATTTTCCCCAGTCAATGGTAAGAAGATTAATACAAAAGGATATAGCATCATGATTTCTCTAACTTCAGGACTTTAAGGTTCTTGGAGGAAGTTTAGAAAGATGGATTAAGTGCTAATTTTCAGAAAATCACTTTATGACTGTAAAAATATCTTATTAGACAACCTGAAGAAGTAACCAGAAAGCCTGGAGAAACAAAATGTAAATCAATAACAGATGAGGACTGTCTGACAAGATTCAACCAAGCTTTCCTCCCCCTTGAATCTTGCCACCGCTCTCACTGCTTCTCCTTCCTCCTGGAATTCTTTTTTCATCTTTACCTTTTTACCTCTCAACACTCATCTCTTCATCTCTCCTCTCCTCCTACATCCTCTACCCATCTAGCACTCATTCCTTTTTCATCCCTATTGCAAAACCTCTACTAGGCAATCTTACTTTTCTGTCCACCTTCCTAAACTCTGAAACAGTCCCCCGTCCATCTCTCCCTCTCTTTCTTTCACGCTTTCTGTCTTTTACTCTCTCTCTCTCTCAGTCTCTCTCATAAAGTGGTCATTATGTTCCCCATTGGGCCTTCTGTGTCTGTCCTTCCCCTTGTTCTTGTCTACTTTCCTATCCACTACCCATCACCTGACCCTTTCTTTTCTGCCTTGTGCTTCCATTGCTCCCCTTGAGTCCCCACCCCAATCTTTGCTCATCTTCGCCCTCCACTGGTCTTCATCTGCCTCCTTGTAAATTCCCAATGGTTTGCACTGGTTGTTTCTCTTTTTGCACTATTGCTGCACCTTAATTCAATTATCGTGTGTTGTGGCTGCTCTCTGTGGTAGCTGTTTTTGCACTCTATTTATATATCTATCTATCTCTTACACATAATTTTTAAATATATTTTTAATAGTTTGCTCCCCTGTCTCTGCAATTTCTCTGAACATTTATATCATTGTAACTTTCTGTGATCTGGTTAATTTTGCATTTATTGTTGATTTGTGTCCCTTCTTTCTTGACCTGGCAACAAACATCACTGTGTTTTTCCTTGTTAACTGCTTACAAATTAATAAATACTTTTTCTCATCCTCACAACCCAATACCATTGGAAAATCTCTTTTTTTTATTTTTCTGCTCTGTGTTTCAAACAGAATGTCTACAGTAACCTTGTGCATCCAAGTGTACTTAGAGACACAGATGTATCTGTGCACTTATAGTCACCCAGACATCCATGTGCACTTACACACACAGACATCATGTGGCCTTACAAACACACAGATATCCATGCACACTTGGTCATATGGACACACATCCATGTGTAGTTACACACACACACACGCACACACACACACATTTACTTGCATAAACAAAGACATTAATTTATGCTTGCATACACATAGACATCCATGTGCACTTACACACACAGATGTCCAAATGCCCTTGCATACACAAGGATATCAATGCACACTTGCATACATGCAGATTTCTACGTGCTCTTATAGACACACATCCATGTGTGCTTACACACACACACATACACACACACATGCACACGTGCACACACACTTATGTATGCTTACATAAACAAATTAATTTATGCTTGTATACACACAAACATCCATGTGCACTTACAGAACCAAGGTGGTCTGGTTTTGGTGAAATAGATATAATATTTTAGTAGCTCCATGATCATTTTTATGTTTGGGACGTGTGTGTGCTACAGTTTTTTGCAGAAACACACAGATATCCATGCACACTTGCATACATGCAGACATCTATTGTACAGTTACATACACACAAACATTCATATGAATTTACACAATGCACAAGCATCCATGTGCACTTACTAACACAGACATCCAAGTGTCCTTGCATACACACAGTCATACACAATTGCATACATGCAGACATCCATGTGTTCTTACATACACACAAACATCCATGTGCCCATACATACACAGATATCTATGTGCACATGTAAGACATCCATGTGCTCTTACAGACACACATCCATGTGTGCCTACACACACACACAGTCATGTGTACTTGCATGAACAGACTTCCATTTATGCTTGCATACACACAGGCATCCTTGTGCACTTATGCAACAAGCAGACATTCATGTGTGTATACATATACACATAGATCCATCTACACTTACATGCACAGAGACAGATGTGTGCTTACATGCTTACAGACATCCATGTGCACTTACACACAGTCATCCATGTGCACCTACACACTGACATCCATGTGCCCCTACACATACAGTCATATTTCTGCATTAATACACACACACACATCCTTGTGCCCTTAAACATACTGACATCTGTGTGCCCTTAAATACATAGACATCCGTGCACACTTGCATACAGTCATCATCCATGTGCACTTACACAGATATCTATGTTCTATTACATACACACATACATCCACATGCCCTTGCCAATACAGACATATGTGTGCATTTACACAGACATCCATGTGCCTTTAAGCACACAGACATCCATGTGCACTTTCATACAAACATCCATGTGCCCTTAGATGCACACATATATCTATGCACAGTTACATACCCAGACATCTCTGTTACCTTATATGCACACAGATATACACATGCACTTGTAAACAATGACATCCATGTGCCCTTACATACACACAGACGTCCGTGTTCACTAACATACACAGACATCCATGTGCACTTCCATATACACCAACGACAATGTAAACCCACACACACACACATCCGTGTTATGCTTAAATGTACACAGACATCCATGCACATGCTCTTATGCACACAGACATTCAAGTATGCTTACATACACAGATATCCATGCACACTTACATACACGTACTGACATACATGTGCTGAATTATACTAATCTGAGCAGAAATATGCTTAATTTGATTGACTAAATATTTTTATATCTCTTTCTTTTACAGTATTTTCAGTGTATATTAAATCTACTGTACTTTTGACTCACTATAACAATGCAATTGAAACTGAACTATCAATAGTACATTTATTTAATTTAGTAAATAAATAAATAAACATTGATTGATTGACTGAGTGACTGACAAGTAAACACACAACACAAACTTGAGTTTTATCATATTGTACATGACTGCCCTCTCGTGGCACTGGGGCATGATTACTATGTAGGACATATTCTCTCATTAAAATACTGCAATGAAATTAGCTGAAAGTTTACATTTTGTTTTACAAAGAATACTTTTTGACTGCTGCCTGCTCCTTGTTAATGAATTTCCCAGTCCAAAAGCACTGCTACAGTTTAGGAAGTGTTTGCTGACACAGGGGGCCATGCATCTCTATGGAAGTGCTGTTCAGAGATGTAACTATGCTTGTTCTTTTAACATCATTTCTGAAGTAAACCTGAAGTTCAAAATGGCTATTTCTGTATGCAATTAGATTCAACACTTTTTGTTTTATTTTTCTGTGTTGTTCTTTTTCAATAATGTTCTCTATTGGTATGTCCCCTCTGATATATTATCTATTTATTTAAGTTTTCTTGTCACCTAGATAAGGCACTTAAAATACAACCTCTTGTTTTCAACTCAGTCCTGAAGGGAAGCAGCACATATTTACATGCTTCATTTAAACTGAATGAGCATAAAAAGTCTTCCTTCTTTCCAAAATATCTAAAGAGCTTAAGCATCAAAACAGGTTAGTAAATAAGGGTAAGTATCTAGCAGATAAGAATTAAATGTTCTTCAAAACCTCTTCAGTAGAGATGAGTTGGGGGAGGTTTTTCCAGATCTGAGGAATAATAGGCAAAAGATTTCTGACCAGCTGCCTTCGGAGTCCTAGAAACCATGTGGGATAGTGAGTCATTTGCTCTAAGGCTGTAAGCCGACACAGATTCAGTGAGCAATGCGGCCAGGTACGTCACTGCTGAGCCATAAATACATTTGAGAAGTAACAGGAACCAGTGGTTTTGTCTTCTAGAGCTTAGAATTGTCTACTTGAGTTTGTTGAATAGCTCACAATGGTGCGTTGAAAGGGACACTGAAGAATGTATCTACCAAGTTAACGGAACAGCTTGTCTAAGTAGGCAACTTGCGATTTGTTTGGGTTTTGATAAATGATGTCATCATAACAAGTTATTTGGAGGAGTGCACAGTAATTGTTGAACACGGTTCTTTTCTGTGCTTACAGCAAAATAGGTGGAAGCTCCATTTTATTTCATATACAGTTAGTTTTTCTCCCCTTTTTCTCCAGTTGATCCTCGGTTCACCAGCACCGCCGTGATGATAGGGCTGCCACCACTGTACCCTTCCCCCAGCCAAGAGGGCAGGCAGTGGCTACTGCTGCAGCCAACACCAATGTGTTTCTGTGGCCAGCTGTCTTGCAGCTAATACATAAATGCTAGGCAGCCTGCACCCTCCCTACTCCACAGCCAAGAGCCTAACATCTGCAATATCACCTGTCAGATCCATCTTAGCTGTTACTTTAGTTTGCAGTGCAACTGAGTTCTGTTAATACCTAAACACAAAGACACAATCCAGCACTCAGATCATGAGGTGTGATAGCTAAGAAAATAAGCATTTGTCAATGCTGAATGTTTGCTTGCTGGTATTGGCATTGGTAGTGCAGGAGTTAGAGAGATGCAAAATAGGAATGGCAGAGAAGTATTGAGGTAACGCCAACCCCGACCCCCACCCTGCAGAGACTGACAGGCATTGGGGGTGTGCTTTTGGGTCATTGGCCAAAACATTCATGCCAGTTCACCTCACCCCACTCTGCAGACACCAACAGGTGTTGCAGTGTGCCTTGAGGTCTTCAGCCCTTCACTCACCCCATTCCATAAGGAAATAAGCTGAGATCGGTGCAGTATAGGGGAATGGGGTGAACACTAGGGTGAAGACTCCAAGGCACACCTCAATGCCTGTTAGTGGTGGCAGAGTGGGGGTGGGGTAGAATGGCATGAGCATTGCAGCTGATGACCCCAAGTCACATCCCTGATGCCTGTCAGTCTGTACAGGGTGGGCGTTATGGTTGGAATCTATAACGTCCCAGGCGTTTGTTGGTATGTTTTCTCCAAATTTTCAGCATGGGCTTTTTTGGACCCCACCTCAAGAACAATGACAGTATCATTTTGTTATTCAATCCCAAAAGGTGATTTTACATAATGAGTGTGCCATTCAGCACCACAGGTGCAAAAACACATTCTGGGCAGGATGTGAAAAATGACAGCTATACTGTTCATGAGGAGGTCTGAAGAAATTGCAATGTTGAAAATCTGGAGTGAAAATATGAACAAGTAGAGAAGTTATGAGTGTGCATAGCAACTGTGCAATGCACCCTCATAAAGCAATAATTTTTATGTTGTCTTGCGCATGCAGCGCAAGCAACATATTGTGACAGCTTGCTGGAGTAGCAGGTTGTGGAGGTGTGGCAGTGTTGTGGACAATAGTACCACTGCTTTCTTGGGCTGGTCTCTGTGGCACCAATGAATGAGCATGCTGTCTTTGACAGCACTTGAGAAACATACCACCAACTTGGAAGAATTTTGTCACTGCAGTGAGGGAGTACCCCATCATTGCAGGGCATGCCTTGCCTGCTGAAACATTTCAATAAACATGGTGGCAGCTGTCACCATCCGCCTCTCATGATCCCCAGCAAGCCATCTTCAGAGGTACCCAATTCCCCTGTTGGAATGTTTATAATCCCCCCTCAAGATTGTGTGGTACACTGCAAGCCCACCCCACTGTGCCTACATGTGTTCTGAAGCTGACCGTGTTGGCATTTTCCTGCCTCCACCCACCCCCATTGTGAGCCACATTGGGAGCCCACCCCAGTGTGGCAAACATCATGCCCCCAAAATCATGGGGCACACTGGGAGCCTACCCCAGTGTCCCCAACATTTGTCATACACCTGTAAAGAAAGAAAATGGTCCGCACTGTTCTTTTTTTTTTTGTTAGAACCTGAAACAAAGAAAATGGTTCCTCACTGTCAGCGGGGTTCCCTCCCCCTTCTCGTATCTGCCTTCTGCGCCCCCACTCCCTACATCCCCTGTCACCCCATACTTAAATCTGGAGGTCCAAAGCTGTGATCTTCGGTCCAGCGGGAACACTTCTGCACTCTTCAAAGCTGACCGCAAACTGAAGAAATACCAGTAAGCTGTATAATGGCATCAATGGGGGAGGTTTCAACTTAGGTGGATATTGTCAAAAACTCGTTCAGCCGGTCAGTCCTCTACTGCCAAAGTGCCAACCTCTGAGCATATGATTTGTGTACAGTGAACAGAACAAGGTAACCCTCTTGTCTGTTTTGTGGGTTCAAGTCACCTTAGTCTCAAGCTCTGGAGGGATTCAAACTGAAAACCTCTTGTTAGCGTACCCAGTTATCAAGCTCAGATGATTCTGTCTTTGGGGGTCAGATATCTTTGCCTGTGGGCACCCAACCAGGTCTTTCAAATGAACCCTCAGAACTCTATGCAAGACTTTAGAGAACTCTATCCATTTTCCAGTTTGGTATACAATAAGCCCATACACAGTGTTACTTATAACCTTTAAAAGCTCCACTTAAAATAAAAAGAAATGTCAAGGCACTCCATGCAGTTTCCATTTGTAAAATATATCTTCACTTTCAAAATATCAAAACAGAACAATAATTACAGAACAAAATACATCCCAACACATACAGCCTTGAAACAAATAGGTTTAAAGTGCAAGTTTCTACAATACATACATTCAGACTGGTCAAATCTTACTCTCTTTCAGTGCTATGATGATTCTCCCTCAGTCAGCTAATATTGTCTTGTGTGTCTGTCAAGGTTCTTTCAGCAATTAAACACAGTTCTGAGCCAGCCTTCTCATAAAGTCACTAACTCCGCCTTGGTGTAACAACATCTATATTTTATCTCACAGGATGTCCAAATAAAATATTTAAAAAAACATAATAGGTGACCTCACTGCCTTTCTTCCCTCAGGATAAACCAGACCAAACCAATTTGTGCTCTGCTACACATACATCTCAAAAGTTTCTTTGATCTAAGTCACTGTATTCAAGCAAAGGTGTATTTGCCTCTTTAATCCCGTGTGGGCTGTGGAATCTACACCTCAAAAGTCTCTCTGATGTAATTCAAGGGTTCCCCAGGAAAGTATATTCAATGACCATTCTGGCTTCTCTCTGACACCCCTCCCTGTCAAGTTCTTCCTAACAACTATTGTAAGTCAAAGCATTTTTCCTGAGGGAATTGTGAATGGCTAATCTTATTTCCTGGGATGAAAGCAAACTGAGAAGGTAATTGCACCCTAGATATCTGCAGTTTTGCTATGTCATGTCCTTTGAAGTTATCTCTGGGGGGGTCTTGATGTGTCAGTTCCAGTAAGACTGTGTTTCCTCAAACTGACCTTCCCATCACATATTTTATATGTAATAAAACATTTGATACAGCACTCAGATCTGGCTGTCTTTGTCACAAATATCTCTGCCATTTTTTTGACTTTTGACTCCAAATTTTCAACATGGGGTTCTTGGGACCCCACCTCATGAAATTGATCACTGTTATTTCATTATCCAGCCCTGAAAGGTGATTTTGCAGTCACTATGTGGAATCACCTTTTGAGACCAATTAACGAAATAACAGTGCCACTGTTCATAAGGTGGGCTCCCAAAAAGCCTATGTTGCAAATTTGGTGACAAAATTCCAAAAAAATGACTGTATCTTCAAGAATATTTTATATTTTCACTCTCGATTACAACATTGCCATTTTTTCACACCTCCTTATGAACAGTATAGCTGTCATTTTTCACATTCTGCCTGAAATGTGTTTTCGCACATCTGACGCACAATGGCGCAGTCGCTGTGGGAAATCAACATTTGGGACAAATTAAGAAAATCACAGTATCACTGTTCATGAGAAAAGGTCCCAAAATGCCTATGTTGAAAAGTTGGTGAAAAAATTCCGACAAATGACTGTGTTACGAGCATGCTTTTTGCAGTCTCCGCACACGTTCGTAACTTTGAGAATTTTTAATATTTTTATTCCAGATTTTCAACATTGCCATTTTTTCACATCTCCTTATGAACAGTATAGCTGTCATTTTTCACATACTGCCTGAAATATGTTTTCACACATCTGGCGTACAATGGCACAGTCACTGTAGAAAATCAACATTTGGCACATATTAACAAAATCACAGCGCCACTGTTCATGAACGGCGGTCCCAAACTGCCTATGTTGAAAATTTGGTTACAAAAATCCACACAATAATTCCGTCATAGGTGTCTGTTGCCCAGTTTCTACACATGCTCATGACTTCACCAGTTTTCCATATTTTCACTCAAGATTTTCAACATTACCATTTTTCTACACCTCCCCATGAACAGTACAGCAATAATTTTTAACATCCTGCCAAAATGTGTTTTTGCACCTGTGGTGCCAAATGGTGCAGTCTCTGTGCAAAATCACCTTTCGACTAGTGAAATGACAGTGCCACTGTTCATGAGGTGGGGTCACAAAAAGCCCATGTTGAAAATTTGGAGTGAAAATAACCAATAAATGCAAGGGGCATTAGCATTTCCAACTGTAACGCTCCACCCTGTAGAGACTGACAGGCATCAGGGGTGTGACTTGGGATTTTTGGCTGTAATGCTCATGCCATTCCACTCCCAGTCTGCAGCCACTGACAGGCATTGAGGTATGCCTTGGACTCTTTGGCCCCAAAGTTCACCCCATTCTCCTAAAGTGCATCAATCTCAGGGTATTTCCTTAAGGAATGGGGTGAGCATAGGGTCCAAAGACCCCAAGGCACACCGTGACACTTGTCAGTGCCTGCAGGATTGGGTGAGATGAAATGGCATGAGCATTATGGCTGAGAACCCAAAGGCACACCTCAGTCCCTGTCACTCTCTGCAGGGTAGCATGGGGTGGGGTTTGCGTCAGTTCAATACTTCATTGCCATTCCTATTATGCATCTCTCTAACTCCTGCACTACCAATGCCAATGCCAGCAAGACAACATTCAGCATTGACAAATGCCTGTTTGGAATTTTTCACCAAATTTTCAACATGGCCTTTTTGGAACCTCCCCTCATGAACAGTGGCACTGTAATTTTGGTAATATGTCCTGAAAGTTGATTTCACACAGTGACCATGCCATTCTGAGCCACAGATGCAAAAACACATTTTGGGAAGGATGCAAAAAATGACAACTGTAATGTTCATAAGGTGTGGTGAAAAACTTATATTGTTGAAAATTTGCAGTGAAAATATTAAAAATTGATAAAGTTATGAGCATTCGTTGAAACTGCGCAACAGACGTTCATAATGCAGTCATTTTTTGAAAATTTTTCACCAAATTTGTGACAAGGGCTGTTTGAGATGCCACCTCATGAACAGTGGCACTGCCATTTCATTAATTGGTTCCAAAAGGTGATTCCATGCAGCGACCATGAAATCACCTTTTGGGAGCAAGAAACAAAATGACAGTGACTGTGTTCATGAGGTGGGGTCCCAGGAACTACATTTTGAAAATTTGGGACCAAAACTCCAAAAACTGACTGAGATATCAACCTAAGTTGAAAACCCCCCATTGACTACCATTATAGGGCCTACCATTATTTCTTCAGTTACTGGTTGGTCCTTGAAGACTGCAGATGTGTTTCCTGTCCACAGAAGATCGCTGCTTCCAACCTCCATAGGTAAGCATGGGTAAGGGTGTATGTGGGGAGGTAGGGTGCACAGAGGGATGGTGTGGGTTGGGGAAGGGGTGCCAGCAGGAACAATGAGGGACCACTTTCTTTTTTTTTCAGGTTTAAAAAAAAGTTGTCTTGGGACTGTTTTCTTTCTTACAGGATTACTAAGTCCCACCCCCCCTTTCTTGCTATGTTTTGTTAGTAGCTACATGCACCACATTGGACACCATGAGTGTTGTGAGCCCCACAATTTGGTAGTTTCTTGTGCTTTATAGTTTTGCAGTTACTCAGAGGACCACGTGGGTTGCTCCCAGTGTGTTTGACCCACTGAGATAGCTGTACAGCAGGCAGCAAAATGGTGGAGGGTAGTGATGCTACCATAGCAGAATGCCAAGCAGTTAACACTATCTTTGAATTCTAACTTTTAGTGAAACAGAAGAAACAAGTATAGTGTTTGATCAAGCAGCTTGTGACAAGTTATTTGCCCCATTAACACGCACTAGTAGTGCTCAGCAGAAACTAGATGGTACACTGTTAGAAAATCTTAAAAAGAAACTGGTTAGATGACAGATGCATGCATTTTCACTATCCCATTACTAGTGGGAGAGAAAAATACCTAGAGGGTTATGCATTCAAGTACCTTCAGCTTATGGTCTGGATGATATGATATTGATGCAGGACTGGGAAAGAATCCTTAACAAAGCATCAAGTGATCTGATTTTAAGCTTAATTAAGAAAGCCAGAAGGGATATCGAGAATACGCAAAAATAAATTGATGTAATGGAGGCAGAGATTAAAGTAAATGTGCCACACACTGAAGCTGATATTTTATTTAAAAAAATAAACACTCCAATTGTGAAATTTCAAAAAGACCTGAAGGAATACAAAATGAGGAAGCATATTAGAGATGATAAAGATTATGAATGGGGACAAGTCTATAATTGGCAGTGGAAGACTAAAAGGGAACCTTATAGATAAAAGGGCAACTTGAGTCGGTTCAGAGAGAATACTTTTGCCTCATCACCAGAAAGTGCCTGTGATGTAAATAAACAGGCGCCAAGAAAGGATGTTTTTTGGGCCAACGCCTGGAGTTGGGGGGGGGGAACAGGTGGATACCCTGCCCTACCAAAGAATGGGAAATGAAAGGTCAGGAGGGGGCATGTCAAATGGATGAGGAAGAGACAGAGGGAGAAGACCCTGGCAGCAATCAGACAATCAAATCAGAGCAACAAGTGGCAATCATGAATATAACTAATGTTGTACTGAGTGAGACACAAGAGAAAGTCCTACAGAAAGGACTATCGTTTGTCCTCAGTTCCAATATCAACCCTTTTCAGGTTCGAGTTGATCTATTTATATTTTACAGAGGGTTACACCTAAGAAGTTTTTACTCAAAAGCACAACAGGACAGTCTGCAATGTGATATTACAAGAATTTTCAATTGAATTTGCTTTATTTGTAAAAAGGCGCTATTCCGAATGATTATAGTGCCTGTACATAAAATCAATAAATAAATAATCATAAAATCCACAGAATAAACTCAGTCAAAGAAACATTAGTGGCCAAAATAGTGTTGCTATCACATTGGTCTTGAGTGTGGATTCGAGTCCCACCACAGTTCATCAGCCCCTGGTGACGCCACACTTAAAGAAAAAATAAAGTTTTGGCCCCCCTACTTATGCAAATCATACAGTAAACACTTTTGATTCTCTTCTAGACCGAGACATTGAGCAGCTTTTTAGGCAACATCATAAGAATGATGGTAAAGATAGCATGACAAGAACTGAGAGAAAGGCACTAAATGAACTTGAAGCTGACAGAAAGTTGGTGGTGAAACCTGCTGATAAGGGTGGGGCAGTCATTATATGGTGTATTGAGAAATATGAATCAGAGATGGAAAGACAACTATTGAATGCTAAATTCTATGACTGTTTAAATTCAGATACAACAGAGCGAATAAAGAGCAAAGCATCTTACTTTATTGCATGGGGAGCAGGATTGGGTCAGTTAAGTAAACAGGAATGTGAATATCTGAAGGTCCTGTTTCCTGTTAAACCATGCATATGTAATCCCCCTCCTAAGTAGGGAGCTTTTCTGGGCTCCTGAAGCTGACAGGGAGCTCCTTGGGCTGCTATTCTCTTTGTTCTCTCCCTGGCCCAATCCTGGACTGCTAGGGCCGGGGAGCCAATTAATTTTATTCAGTGCCTTCTGCACTCGATTCCAGTGTGGCCTGCGAACTGCTTACATACTCAATCCCCTGGCCCGATCCTGGACTGCAAAAGGGGCCAGGGAGTGGAAAAAATCTATTCTGGCACCTACAGCACCATAGAAAGTGGCCGGAGCTGCACAGCGAAGGTTGCTGCCCCGCCCCCTGAACTGCCACACAGCAGGGTGGGGAGCACATGGACAAGACCACAGTTGCTTTGGCACCACAGAGTGCCATTCAAAAGTGGCATAAGTGCTGCATAAGGGGATTCATCTCCCCAGCCCCACCAGACTGCCTAAGGGGCTGGGGGGAACAGAAATTAACAAATAAAATACTTTTAAAAGACTCCCCGATCCTGTCTCTGCCTCCAGTGGGTTGGACAGTAAGGAACAACATGGTGGCTGAAGTGACTACTAGTCCCAGAATGCTAAGTGGGCAAAAACTGCCATTTTTCACACAGCTCCTCCTGGCAAGTCCACAAAACAGAGCTAACAACTTGGCTCCTCCCTTTCCATGTACCCCTGGCCCTAGAGACCCTCAGAAGGGACCAGGAGGGTGCTAGCCATGCAACCAGATGCTACCAACTATGTGCCAATACTATTTTACACTTGAGAGAAAGAGACTGGGCTTGTGAGAACTGTTCAAGGGCAGCCATCTTTGTCGATGTTGCTTGAGGAAAACATGGAATCCTCTTAGTAACTGCAGCACCGGCAATCAGGACGAAGGGCTAGTGAGTTGTAAGGACCAATGAGAAGCTGAGTTTCAAACATGAAGATTCTGAATTTTACAGTTTGTGGGAGAGACTTTCCAGTGAGAGTTTGAAGGAGAAGGAGTATTTTTTGACAGCTCCTGCTTCTGTCAAAGAGAAAATCCTGCAGTTTGTGCTTTCTACACAGATTAAGAACTGTTGATTTAAGATCCTGGTAAATCCCAGAGATCGAGGATTTGCCTCAGCTGAAAGAACTGGGATATTTGGTGCCCCAAATATCCAAAGCCTGTTGAAGAAAAGTATTTTTCTGCTGTGGAGATTGAAGTAACGAAAGCTGCTGCCTCATTTTCCTGATAATAAAGAGACTGAGTTTCCTGTCAGCACGTGTGCTCTGGAGTCCTGCTTGCTTGCTTGATCTGCTGCCTACTGTCTAGGTGGGTGAAGACAAGTCCCTCTGTGGGGTCAAGATTGCCTACCTACAGTCGAGGTGAGTGAAGGCAAATCCCTCTGTGGGGTGAAGATTGCCTACCTATAGTCGAGGTGGGTGAAGCCAAGTCCCTCTGTGAGGTGAAGAGGATCTTCGCCTGCATCCACGCCGTTCTTGCCTGTTTTTCTGAGCTGCCTGTTCTTCCGAGTTTCCTGAAAAGGGGAGATGTCCCCCAACAGCCTGCATCTTTTCACCAAAGGTCATGAGTACTGGGTTTTACACAAACAAATACTTTTCTAACTGTTCAGCTAGCTAGCTAGTTAACGTTACATTTGGGCTTCCTGCACAGCCTTAGCAACACCCTTAGCAACAAGTACAGCCAGGAATAAAATAGTTTTTACTGTACCCCTTGGTGTGGTTGGTACTTTGCACTGCAGCACCCCAGCGTTTCACCTGTGCTGCACCCAGCTTTTCCACATCACAGGCCTGCAACTGCTCAGTGTGTGCACAACAAATTGAGAGCTCTCACAGGTACTGTGGGGTTAACTGGTGCACCGGGGGGGGTGGATCTGGGGCTGGTAGTTCTGGAATGCAAAATACTATCTCTAATTCTGAATGCCAATGTGTTGTTATCTTGCTTGATTTGCATAGAGTATAGATTTGTGTTATTGAATACTTTTATCCCCCTTTGCTTCCACTGCCCCCTACCTTTTTATCCACCCCAAAATAAAACCCTGTTGTTTATGTTTTTGAAAACTGTTGCAGCCATTGTATTATTGTGTAGTGTGATATTTCATGCTTAGAGTTATAAGTGGGGAGGGGACTGTATATTGTTTTACCTGTTTCCAAGGAAGGGGGCTGTATTTCATTTCCTGTGGGGAAACACCCTGGCAGTACACTGTTAGAAAGATCCTCATAGGTGGAGGCACCGAGTCACTTGCTAAGTCGATTATAACCACAGACCCAGGCACCAACCTATATCCCTTAGGCAGCACCACTTGTGGGTGGGTGTGCAGGTAGAAGGGAAGGGGTGGTTACTCATATATTTGCTACCCAAACTTCATAAGGATTCTGAGAATCCTCTAGGGCACCCCATCGTTGCTGCCACTGGCTCCTCTATGGAGCCATTCTCCCAGTTAATAGATTGCCATATAAGGCCATGGCTTATCAGGCTACCATCATATCTCTGAGACACTAGTGATATGATGTGTGCTATGAGAAATGTTCCTGCCAGTCAAGATACATTGTTGGCGACTTTTGACATTGAAAGTTTGTATTCCAATATTCCCCATCTTGGGGGCTTGGAAGCACTTTGTCATTATTTAAATCAAAGAGATGAACCACATGTAATAGAAACAGAATTTATTATTGAGATGGCAGATATGGTTTTGAAATTTAACTATTTTGTGTACCAGAACAGATATTATGCTCAAGTAATTAGGACTGCAATGGGAACAACCATTGCCCTGAGTTTGGCAAGTCTATATGTTGGACTTTGGGAGGAACGCTTCCTTGTATGAGAATTCTTTGTTCAAAAAATATGCCATTTTTTGGAAACACTTTATTGATGATTGTTTATTGTTCTGGAATGGTCCACAAGCAGAATTGGAAGTGTTTTTTAAGGGGATGTATGGCTTTGATGTTAACCTAAAATTTGAGATGAGTTGGAGTTTGAACAGTGTGAATTGTCTGGACATTTATATTAATAAACAAGATGATACATTGCAGACAACAATGTACAGAAAACCTGCTGACTGTAATAGCCTGCTACACTACACTAGTTTGCACCCGCTTACATGGAGAGACGACATCCCAGTGGGGCAAATGTTACATGTTAAAAGACTGTATAGTACTGAGCAAGAATTCACCAAAAATGCAAGGGTTATGCCCTGAGGTTTGTGGATTGGGGCTATCCCCCAGAAAAGGTCAAACGTGGGATGGATAGAGTAAGAAATGAAGACAGAGAACAACTCTTAAATAAAAGAGACATAACTGAAAAATCACAGCCTGTCACATTTGTATCTAACTTTTACAAACAAAGTAATGCAGTCTCCAGTATTGTCAGGAAACATTGGCATATAATTCAAAGCTCACCAGTTTCGGAGAATGCAGAACTTAGAATTACACGTTGGAGAGGAAAGAATCTAAGGACAAGTTGGTGCATAGTCTCCACCAGAGAGCCAATGAAAATCCAAGGATGTGGCTTCCACCTGCATCAACTGGTAATTTCAAATGTGGCCACTGCGATCAGTGTAATAACACTTCAAATATTGACTTCTTCAAACATCCAAGGACTGGGAAAAGATTTTAAATAAATACATTTGTAAATTGCTCTACCTCTTGGATCATTTATCTCCTAATTTATCCATGTGGCATGGGCTATGTTGGTCAGACAAAACGTCCATTAAAAGAACGCATTTGTGAGCATAAATTAGCCATTTGAAACATGTCTCAGACCAGTGCAATGCAAGACATTATATGGAAGTGAAACATGGTTTGCCAGCAAGTTTGAAGTTTTGTGGAATAGAGAAAGTTGAGATGGGAGCCAGAGGTTGTGACTTTGCAACTAAGTTATCACAAGGGGAATGTTATTGGATTTTTACCTTGGATACTCTTTATCCAAAAGGACTAAATAAAGAAATACCACTACAGTGCTATTTATGAACTGTGAATTAATTATGTTTTTAATCTGTTGTACATTGTTTATGTGCCTGTGTGTCATGTTTCTTATACACCTCCCACCTAGTTAATATGCATGAATGCGTGGTATAAGAATAAATGAATCAGGAGGACCAATCAGCTCTGGGGAAGCCTTCTTGGTGAAACATCAGATGATTTTCAACATAGCATGTTGCATGCATGTTGTGTCCTAGCTGCTTAGGATTGCTGCGGTGCACCTATGTGGTGCCCGCATGTCTTAGTTTAAATGTTTTCAATACAGTTTTGATGCCCCCTTATTTATTTATGTGCGCCTGCACTTTTATGGCTATGGTTTTTATGCACCACTTGCACTAATAAAAGAAGATACCAGCGAATGGTAAGCTGTCTCTTGTTTCTCTTGCATTGAAGCGTAGTGCTTTGGGTCTGTGCTGTAGCATTGTTTGGGGTTACTAAGTCCCCCCCTTTCTTTTTTACAGGTGAAATATTAACAAAAGGGATTTTGGCACACTGAGGTGGGCTCCCAGTGTGCCAGAGTACTGGAGGGGGATCAATGCTGGCCCAGGGATTGGGCACCCCGAAGTCGATTGAGAACATTGGGGTGTAGGGGGGCAGCGCATCTGGCACCGGGAATGGGCATCCTGGTGTCAGAAACATCAAAGAAGTATTTTCTGGCACACTGGGTGGGGGGCAGGATACATGCTGACACAGGGACTGAGCACCCCAATATCAGCAGGTGATGGAGAAGGGAGGGTGCAGGGCAGGCAGCAGCAGTGGGAAGGAGCTAACATTTAAATTTGTTGTCCTGCTGTGTGCCTGGTTGAGAGGGAGGAGGGACTGCCACTGCAATGATGAAACTGCCCCTGACTGCTGTGGCAGATTTCTTTCAAGTGCGGCGCTCGCTCTGAAACTTCTGTCAGCAGCTTCAACATTAATTGGTGGCTGAGGTACTTGCCCATTAAAGCATCTGCTGCATTGGCCACAACACGGCCACACCTCTGCAATGGTCTACTATCTCAATATGTTTCTTGTGCACTGCGCATGCAAACAAACATAAAAATGACTTAAACCAAAAGAAATCCATGTACAAAAAAGATGCAAACTGATGATTTTTATTTGCTTACATACAGAGCCAGTGCAAAACACCATAACATCAGTGTGGAGCTACTGTGCTGAGTAATGCAGAGGGAGCTTCTGGAGAAAAACACATTATTTTGCAGCCCTTGTGTACCTAGCATTTCTTTTTGTTATAGTTCAGCTAATGTCAACTGTGGGATTCTTTGCTGGTGGCTGAACTCCCACTTTAAGGAGTGCACTATGCTCCACAAAAGCCCTCCTCTGAACCAATGTCCTGAAACAGGGAATGGGATGGCACAGGGAAGACATCAATAATCTAGTAAGACAAAAACAAAAATCAAAAGAAGGATACTTTCTGAAATGGTGAATGCCTGGATTTAGGTTACAATAGTATTACAGTTAGACTATGCAAAGAGAATATCAGGATGACATAATTCTCCTACACCTCTAACAGAGTCATGTCTAAAGGTTACAGTGACAGGCTTCCATGTGCATGCCTCACTACACACACGCAAGCCAAAGTTCCCAGTTAAAAAGAATATCTACTATGCTACTGCATTTGAGATGTAATGATATTGAGCACTGCAGCATCTGATGCAAGTCATATGTTGGTAAAACAGCAAGCACCTCCAGCAATACAGCTAATTACACAACTTGTCAGAAATGTACAGATAGTGCCCCTCCCCAAGAAACAGCTCCGTCCATAGGGAAAGATGGCCTTGGGGTAAGCTTTGTATAGGATAAGCCAAGCTGAATTTGAAAGGTCAGTATAACTACTCTCATCCTTAAAGGGTCAGTAGCATCTCTGATCCTCAAAGTTCTTAATGAACCCCTCCATCGATTCAAAGCTGGTATTTTCTATGCTCACCCTCCTTCAAAATAAAAATCTGCTTTCCATCCTGTGATCCAGAGCTCCCATAAGTAGATCCTGACATCTCAGTAAAACTTTGAATTAACATTATTTTTGGCATATTTCAGCATATGTCCCTTATTTTCTATACTTACCTTCCAGTGTTTCATTATGACTATGCACATTAACATGAAAACAGGATCGCTGTCCATTAGACTATGACTACGAACATACAAACATACGAATGTGCCAGCAGAAACAGACCACCCGGTCTATCTAAGTCTGCAGCCAACACCCTTAGTTTGCAGCTGCCCCCCCCTCCCCTTTGTCATCCCACTGCCACCCCACCTCCCCTACCCTCACTCTCCCCTGTTCCCTGTCCCCATGGCCTTTTGAAGTTGTTCACAGATTTACATGATACCACCCATTCTGGTAGGGCATTCCATTTTGCTACCACCCTCTCTGTGAAATAGTGTCTCCTCATTTCCTTCCTAAATCTTCCCCCCTCTATTCTTAGCCAGTGCCCCCTGGTGACCCTCCCCCTCACTCTGATCTCTACACCTGACATCACAGTCCTCTGACTGTGACATCCCAATCTGTTGCTGTAAATATGATGTGGTGTTATTAACAGAGGATTGCTGTCAGGTGTAGACAAGCAGCCACTGCAGATTTTATTTATTTATTAAAACATTTTTCCAGGAAAAAACATACTGAGCACAAAATAGCTTATTTCCAGAGGTGTCCTGGGGGAAAGGGGAGAGAGAAAGCATAAGAACAATCTAAAAAGAGATAAACAATTGCACAGGCTGACATACAGAGAAATATAATGAGTACAGAGGTGGATTAAATTTACAGACTGTAACAGAAATACGTAGGTATACACAATAAGTGCAATACAAAGTGGTAGCCGTTAGGTAACCTAAGTTCATACAATGTTCAAGTAGGTGAATACAATAAGTGCAAATTACAGTCACAGTAGTTTGGATGCAGGGGAGTGGAAGGAGGGTTAACATATCCTTAAGGACAGTGGCAGGAGGGAGAGGTGTGAGATTGGAGAAGAAAGAGTAATGAGGGTTTTGAAGAGGCTGAGTGAATGTTTAATGGGAGAGAATTCCAGAGTTTAGGAAAGTAGAAAGAGAAGGCTGATTTGTATGCTGTCGCTGCGGCAACAATTTTACTGCTGCTGACTCTACAGCGACAATAGTGACAGGTCACTGTAGTGTCAGTGTGTGACCCTGGCACTGTTTTCTGGGTGTCTTGCACCCCCTCCTTGAATCAACTTCAGCTCAGAGTTGATTACTTTGGTTACAGGTGGTGCATGGGGCAGAGTACCCTGCAAGGGGGGTTTGGGGGGCTTTAAACACAGTCTGAAGTGACCAGCTTTATGCCGACCATTAATGCGGTCAGCATAAAGGTGTCACTGTAATGTCAGTGGGCAATGAATTTGTTGATCAACTGCCATGGATCCAGGCTGATTGACCAGCAATAGTTTTACAGGAAGGGATCTTGAGGGAGCAATACCCAGGGTTTTGGAGGGAGTAGGAGGAGGGGATGGATGAAGAGAGTAGGGAGTCGAGATAGGAGGTAGGGAGGATTGCAAGAGTTTGGAAGTAAAGGAGGCACAGTGGGACAGACAGCAATCCTCCAGAGAAGAAAGGGAAAGAACAGAGTAGAGAGCACAGTGATGGGTGTGGGTAGCGCAATTAAGAGCAACGTGGCAGAAGAAGTAGAAGAGGTAATCCAGTCTGGCCAGAGTGGATTTAGGGGTCAGCACCATAGACAATATCACCATAGTCAAAGATGGGGAGAATCATCTTGGTAAGGATGTCTCGGTGAGTAGGGAGACGGATACAACATTTATGCCTAAAGAGGGCATCCAGTTTATGGTGGAACTTTTTATAAATGGCATTTATGTGCTAGGAGAAATGGAGGAAGGAAGGGAGGGATGGGAATTTAGAGAGCCTTAGTCTAGTGCCAAAGCACTTAGAAACTGTCTTTTTGGCATTTAGAGATAACTAATTTGACTGAAACCATTTCTGGACTGAGTCAAAATCAGGTTGGAGCTTGGATATTAGCTCAGCTGGTGAAGAACCAGAGACAAATAGGGCTGTGTCATCTGTGTACATGTGTATTGGTGAAGATGAGCAGGCAGAGGGAAGTCATTTAGAAATATGAAGAATAAAAGTGGACCAAGTATGGAGCCTTGGGGGACTCCGGTGGTAATGGGGGGAGGATATAGCTCCTCCTAGCCTCACAGATTGAGATCTCCCTGAGAGGTATGCACTGAACCAGTCGGTGGCAGGGACTGAAAGACTAGCTGAACTGAGTTTGTGGAGGAGTAGTAGTGAGTGAGAGACGGTGTTGAATGCTTTTACTAAATTTACAAAAATGGCAACAGTGAGAAGACCCTGTTCCATAGCTGTATGGATGGATTCTGTTAGTTGGAGAAGGGAGGAGAGGCGGAATGGAATTTTTGAAAGCCAGACTGGAAAGGGGTGAAAAAGGAAGAAGAGTCAAGGAAACAAGAGAGTTGGGATAACACTATGTGTTCTTGGAGTTTGGAGTGGTTGGGGGGGGGGAGGGATATAGATCAGAAGTTACCAGGAGAGGAGGCCACCTTTATGGAGGGGTTGACAGTATTGTGCTTCCAAGATGATGGAACAGAGGCCACAGAGAAGGAGAGACTTATATAAGGAGGTAATAGGAGAGTCAATGGCAGGGGCAGAGAGGTGTAGGAGCTTACGGTCAAGTCCATCAGGGCTGCTGCTTTGTAAGGGGTTGAGGGCTAGAAGGGCTTTCAGGGAAGAGGAGGATGGGGAAACAGGAGAAAAGAGGAAAGAAGGAGAAGAGGTGGGAGAAGAGGGTGGGGGATAAGGGAGGGGGTGGGAAGGTTGAAAGAGGAAGGGAGGAGAGGAGGTTAAAAGAACAAGTGGTGAAGTAAGTGTTGAAGGCAGCGGCCACAGATGGAGGGTCAAAGGCTGTGGAGGCCCCTATGTTTAGTAAGGGGGTGCAGACTGGATTGGGGTGGCAGAATAAGGCATGGATAACTTTTCAGAACTTTGAGGGGTGACTCCAGTTCCTCAGGAAAGGTGATGAGAAAAACTCAGCTTTGGCTACCCTAGTAGCCCTGGTGCAAGAATTCCTCAGGGTGCAATACCGTGAAGGTCAGCAGGGCAGCCTGATACATTATAGGATTTCTATGCCAGGTCACGAGCACGCTGGCAAGCCATTAGTTCAGCTGAGATGCAGGGGAGGTGAGAGCCTCTGACCCTGGTTTTGCATAGGGGGGCATGCTGATTCCATATCTATATGAATTTGGTATGGAAGCAATCGAGGGCTGTGTTAATGTCAGTGGCATTGGAGATTGGTGACCAGTCAGTAGACTGTAGATCAACATGGAGGGTTGATAGGTCTAGAGATCGGAAGAAGCAGATGTGGATAATTTTTTGGGGTACTTTAGGGCGATTAATTTTTTGCACGCAGTATACTATGTGGTGGTTGCTGAGTGCATCAGAGAGGGTACCTGTATCAATGATGCGGTTCGGATGGTTGGTGAGGACCTAGTCTAGGAGAGAGTGGTTTTGTGATTTCAGATTTAGGCGGGTAGAGGTGGAGATGAGTTGGGTGAGATGCAGGGATTTTACATTTTGGCAGAATTAAATGAAATTTAAAAGGCCATGATTCTTTCTGCATTAATATGTGCTGTTATAATGAAAACGACGTGAAAGCTAGATACAGTGAATATGTGTAGTAGTTGCTGAAATGTACCATAAATCATGTTTTTCCAAGTTTTCAGTAGGCTAGTAGGGTCTCTTTGATTAGCCAAGAAACAAGACAATGCACTCGATGTCTGCCAGGGTGAAAGTGGTATAGTACCTGATGACTTAAGGCCAGACCCACTGCTTCCCAAAACTGTGGAATTCCTTCCCTCTTGAGATCTACCACGTCTGTTCCCCCTCTGTCCTCTCTTCCCTCCTAGGTAATTGTAGCTCCCCTGTGTGCTGCTGCTTTTAATCTCCTCCTTTTCTAAACTATGACAACTATTAGAGTCACACTTCAGTATGGATTACCTACTGTAGCTCTTAGCCTGATATGTACTCAAATTGTAAATATTACTGTATTTTTCCAATGCAACTGCCCTCTTTTGGATTTTGTATGCTGATTCCCCTGTAGTGTTTATTCACCTCTGTACATTTACTTGCTTTAGATATTCCTAATGTCATCTGAATAGTTGCTGTATATTTTTGCTGTACTTGAAGTTTCCCATTCCCTCTACTGCAGGACACACCTGGTAATGTGCAATTTTGCTCAGTGTGCCTTTCCTAGTGAAGCTTGTAATTAAATAAATAAAACAAATATTATGAAAAAAAGTTGTGCAAGTTAGCCTTGTAGCGCCTATGTACTTCACTCAATTCTCAACGGTGGTGGGTTGGATTGACAGGTGTTTAAGGCAGTGTGGAAAGGCATGGAGTGAGTAGCAACTGGATCTACTGATGGAAGAACACACCCACAGAATGCCCCTTGACCCACCCATATGATGGCAGAACACCCTGCACAGAGCAATAGAAACATGTCTTCTGGGGATAGTCAGGTAGGCAGAAACTAGCACGGTTCAGTGACTGGCATCTCTCAGAATGGAGGCTTAGCATGCTAGTGCTGGTACCAATGTCAGCAGTACTGGTGCAGATGGGGTAGGCATGTAGTGTGCAGCACCCATTCAGACTGGCCCACACAGCTACAGGTGTTGTTCTGGAGATGCCTGTACATGCCATGGTAGTGCAAGGGCATAACCAGACCTTGTACAGCACAGGTACAATGAAGAGGACACCTGGCACACATGCAGATGTTGTGCACTGTCATCCAGGGCAATCAGCAGCTGAATGGCACACCTTTCGTAGAACCACTGAAAACATGGACATGTGTCACAGCCAGCACAGATGTCACACAAAATTTGTTTTCATGACCTTCTTGATATCCTTTACAGATGTGCATCAGAGTATTTAATGCCACAATACATGAAGCACCCCTGTCCCAGCACAGTGGTCTCTCATTTTGGCCTCTATGCCACAGGCAGGTGCACCAGATAGAGTACACAATACATGCAGAGAAGTACCTCCCACCCACACAGAATAGTATACTTTATGTGAACCACACATGGACGGACAACAGCCTTCCACCACACTGCATACTGTAAGTGGAACACAACAGAAACCAGCAGACTGTACATATGCCAACAAAAACCTCTTTATTCAAAAAAGGGTTGGAAAGGGCTGATGGGAGGGGTGGGTACGAATCAGAAAAAGGTAAAGGGTAATTCAGGAATCAGAAACAGGAAAAGGGTCATTCAAAAGGGAGGCCATTGGACAACTGAGAAGGGTTCACTGCATTGTGATGCTTTCCAGGGTGAGTGTGTTTATTTCCCAGTGTTATCCATCTGGAATTCACAAAGTAGCAAAGTAATAATGTGACAATCTAGTTTGCCTTTGTGTTCCTGCATTGCACATTGTGCACAGTCATCAGCAATGTAGGACTGGTCTGACATCAGCTCACCTGGAACCCTATGGAGCACCACATCCTAATGTAAAATGTATGAGACACACTACCTCTCCTAGTCCCATGCAATGGTCATGAAGGGAGGTACAGGTACTGTTTATTAGTTGTGTTCCATCAGGAAGTACAGGACCAAGAACATGATCAGTGAGTGTGTCAAGGGCTGTATAAGGATAAACTGGTGTCACATTCACATTCAGTGAATAGGCCAAAATCCAGTTCTACTCATTCAGAGCTCCGGTGTTAGTACACCCGGTTATCAGGGTGCCAAGTTGAGATTTTTGCAGATCCCTGTTTTTGCAGGGGTGCTGCTCCCCCCACGTCTCCCTTTATTATTATTCTGACTCTGAGGGGGGCAGACCTCGGAGAGGGGGTGTGAATCCCAAAATCGGCATCCTCATGTGCCGGCACATTAATGCTGGCACTCTAATGGCTGGAAAGGCCAAAATCCGGCCTTTTGGACACCGGTGAAGCAGGTCTGAAGGTACTCTGTTCCCCATCAGAACTTAGGCACTTTGATGTCATGGTGCAGTATTTTTTACAGGGAGCACAGCTGAGTGTGTCCACAATGCTGGTGAGCCACGTGACCTGAAGCAGCCAAACAACAATGCCTGAGATCAAGAACTCCTACGCTGCGCATAATTCCGTACTAGTTCCAGCTCATTTCTCACAGGGAATGGACTGACTACTGAGGGAGCCATTTTTATGTGAAAAAGTGTGATTTGTTATAAGAAAACATTCTAAATCATCACAGAATTGTTATTTCAGGCAGGCTAGTGAAATCCTGCTGCATAGGAGAGAGTGCTCAATGTGATCCTGCATGGGCAGCTGCAGGCCATACAACAGGTAAAGGGCACAATGTATTTAGCAGTCTGGGAAAGGTGCAGGGGGATTTTGAAAGATTTATTTAACAATTATTATTTTACTGTGCGCTGTTGGTTTGTCCTGCATAAAAATCCATATTTGTTTTTTATTTTACTTTTTTTGCCCGCTGCAGCAGTCACCATCATTGGTGTCCCTATGCGGTGCAGAACTAGCCCAGGTATGACACATCCTGGAGGTCAGGGCAAACATCCATGGGCCAACCATTAGGTGACTGTTCTGTTGCAGATTACAAAATACTTCTTTTTTTGTACAGTACACACTTTGTCTTCCTTGGGAGTGTGCAGTGTCCAAATGTGGCATATGTTCTGTATCATTTAGTATGGCATTAGGGTACCTGACCATACCAACATCAGCTGATACACACATGGGGTAACAGGAACAGGGATAGTGAGCGTGCACAGTGTCTCAGTATGAGTTTGCACTTGCTGTGCACATTTGTGTAAGCAATATGCCACTGCTACTGGTCCCCCGCCATTGGCATAGTGTCATAGCTTGTGATCCATGTGTGAACACCTATCTAATGTTGTGAATCAGTGTCTGCATGCATGAATCATGCACATGTCTGGGAATACCCATGTGTGGAGAGGAGTTGCTATACTGTGTGGCTGTATACCTACGCCACTTCCACCCTGCATGTGGTGTGCATTATATATTGGTGTTCAGCTGACATCAAGGGCTTTGGCATGACAGTGCCTATGCACTTGTGCTACGTGGCCACATAATGCAGCCAGAGCCATTGCGAACTCGGGCCTTAATGTGATAATTATTGGGCTGATAGACAGGAGGTTGCAGGTCTGAATCCTGCTTGGGCCTGCTCTGCCCACCACCCTTTCTGCAATAGCCAAATGTATCATAGAAAATAAGTTAATGATTCAGCTGGCCACATCAGCCTTTCTCTCGCCAGAACAAATCTCCAAAGAGCGGAGTCAGTCTCCTGGAAATCCAGTGCTTAATCTTCACTGAGGGAACATGGTGCGGTATTTGAAAGACAACCTCTGAATTGGCTCATGCAGATGGCCAGAAAGGATTGGCAACCAGTATTTAAGCTAAATCCAGAACTACATTTTATTTATTTATTTAGTTTTTGTTGACCAGGTAAGTGCACTAGACACATTTTGCCTATTTTTAAGCACAACCTGGGAAGGGGGAAACAGATGAATGCCAACTGACCTTGAACCAGATTAAGCTGTTGATAGTATTTTAGTGAATGAACATAACTGATCCCAAGACTGAGAACTGAAAGTTCTGTGGAACAACTGAGATTATCAGTAGTGGATTTGTTTCTGTGGTCCAACTGATTTGTAAGGCCTTTTGAAAATACTGGTCCACATAACATGCTTTGCTGTAGTAACATAGTAATATGCTACCACCCCTCCTGCTGTTCAGCAGTGAGTATACCAAATCTGAATAATTTGAATATGGACACACATCCAAGTTTGCACAGAGAATCCCAGGAGGCCACATGTATCTCTGTGGAGATAAAAAAAACATGGGCTAAGTGCTGATTCTTAAAACTATAGCATATGATCAAGGAAAGACAGAATCACACACTCACCCATTGTATTTACTTTTCTATGTTGTCTTGTGGACACAGCGCATGCAATATTTTGTGACAGCTTGCTGGAGTAGCAGGTTGTGGAGGTGCGGCAGTGTTGTGACTAATGTCGCCACTGCTTTTTTGGACTTTGGCACCACTGAATGAGCACGCTGTCTATGACAGCAGTTGAGAAGCATGCCACCAACTTGAAAGAAATTCGCCACCGCAATGAGGGAGTGCCCCGTCATTGCAGGGTGTGCCTTGCCTGCTGAAACATTTCAATAAACATGGAGGCAGCTGTCGCCATCCACCTCTCACAATCCTTAGAAAGCCAAATTCGGGGGTGCCCAATCCCCCGTCGGCATGTTTATAACCCCCCCCCTCAAGATTGTGTGGCACACTGGGAGCCCACCCAAGTGTGCTTCGTGTGTTCCAAAGCCGACCACGTCAGCATGTTCCTGCTCCCGCCCCACTCCCATTGTGTGCCACACTAGGAGCCCACTCTGGCATGGCCAACATAACCCCCCCAAAGTCATGGGGCACACTGGGAGCCCATCCCAGTGTGCACAACAGTTGTTTTATTTCACCTGTAAATAAAGAAAACCTTCCCGCAATGTTCATTCCTAAAAAAAAGAAAACGGTCCTTCGTTAAGTCCAGAGCTCACCCTCCTCCCCCAACCCACAGCCACCCTCTGCGCACCCCACCTCCCTACCCCACCCCTCACCCCATACTTACCTCCAGATGTCCGGCACCACGATCTTCGCTGGACCGGGAACACTTCTGCAGTCTTCAAAGTCCACCATGAACTGAAGAAATACCAGTAAACTGTATAATGGCATGAATGGGGGGTCAACTAAGGTGGATATCTTGGCCATTTCTTTGACTTTTGGCTCCAAATTTTCAACATGGTGTTCTTGGGATCCCATCTCATGAAGTCAGTCACTGTCATTTCATTATTCAGTCCCAAAAGGTGATTTCTTGGTCGCTGAGTGGAATCACCTTTTGGGACTGATTAATGAAATGACAGTGCAACTGTTCATGAGGTGAGCTCTCAAAAAGCCTGTGTTGCAAATTTGGTGAAAGAAATTAAACAAAATGACTATTACACTAGCGTGCATTGCACAGTTTCCACACACTCTTGTAACTTCAAGAATTATTTATATTTTTACTCCAGATTTTCAACATTGCCATTATTTGACACCTTATGAACAGTACAGCTGTCATTTTTCACATCCTGCCCAAAATGTGTTTTCCCACATCTGGTGCGCAATGGCACGGTCGCTGTGGGAAATCAATGTTTGGGACAGACTAAGAAAATCACAGTGACACTGTTCATGACTGGAAGTCCCAAATGCTTTCATGAGGTGGGGTCACAAAAAGCCCATGTTGAAAATTTGAAGTGCAAATGCCAACAAACACCTGGGGCATTAGGGTTTCTAACCATAATGTCCCACTCTGTAGAGATTGACAGGCATCAGGGGTGTGACTTTAGATTGTCGGCTGTAATGCTCATGCCATTCTAGCCCACCTCCACCCTGCAGCCAGTGACAGGCATCAAGGTGTGCCTTGGACTCTTCAGCCCCAAAGTTCACCCCATTCTCCTATACTGCACCCATCTCAATGTATTTCCTTATGGAATGGGGTGAGCGTAAGGCCCAACAACTCCAAGGCACAAAGCGACACTTTTCGGAGTCTGCAGGGTAGGGTGAGGTGAAATGACATAAGCGTTATGGCTGACGACTCAAAGGCACACCTCAATGCCTGTCAGTCTCTGCAGGGTGGGGTGGGGTCGACGTCAGTTCCATACTTCACTGCCATTCCTATTATGCACCTCTCTAACTCCTGCACTATCAATGCCAATGCCAGCAAGACAACATTCAACATTGACAAATGCTTGTTTAAGATATCTGGCCACTTGTGTTAATGAAACTGATGATGTCACTTTTTCAAGGTATGCGTCCTGATTCTATTTTTCTCTAAAAATGCCCAGAAGTTACAGCCCTTTCTCATTGATAGGACTATATCCCTTAATTTCTGTCTGCCAGATTTGAGAGAGGTCCTGTGGACACAGATAAAGAAGTAATATTATCTGGCTGTCACGTGGAAGATTAAAGGACACAGTGTTTTTTCTTTTGCTTAACCACCACAAACAAGTGGCCAGATTTCTTAAAAATAGCTTTTCAAAACATGCTGGTTAGTGTGTGGTTCTGCACTTCCTTGATCACACATCTAGGGTTTGCAGCTAGAATGCTACCCGTACTCATGCTGTGTAACCCTCAATGCAATTTTGTATCTGTATTCACTACCACTCCACCCCTCCCCCCAAAAAAGTCTAGCTTACATTTGGTGACCCAGGTCTGGCAAATATCCTCTTCTACTGGATCCAGAAACAAATTATTTGATACCTTTTATTGGACCAACATGGATGTTACAGAAAAGAACAAAGTGCTCTAGCTTTCGAACCAACCTGGTCCTTCTTCAGAAGCTTTGTGGCAGTTTTTTTCAAATATCCCATACTATTAACACCAGATTATGTAGAAAAAGCAGAAATAATTCTCATTGGTTTAACATATACATTTAAAACTTAACAGAAGATTACGTCAGAGAAGCTAATTAACACCAGTATGCCTTTAACTGAGGAGCCTCAGAAGGGCAAAGGTTATCAAGAATTCTCTACAGCCAGAGAGTTCTTGTCACATAAATTTTAAAATGTCTCAGCATGCAAAGAAAGCATTCTAGTGATAAAAAAAAACCTTGGAGTGGCATTCTCTCTAATACATGTAAGATGAGCTTACAACTTACATTCCAATTGTCCTGGTATATTAAAGGACAGATAATGAGAGACAAAATCCTGAAATTAAGTATAACTGCAAGTTGAAAACAAGCCTCAAATTAACCTACACAAATAAACATGATGCAGGAAAGTATCACTTGTAAGTGTAAGTGCCAAATAAAAAATACTTGTCAAGGACCCCCAAGAAAACGAGACCATGAGCATAAGTGCAGATTTCAACACAGAGTCTGTGTATAACAAAAATGCATAGAATCAGTCTAAGCAATCTAAATGAAAACCCAAAGAATTACACCTTTTGTGAACCCCTAAGTAAATGAGATATGCATCTTAATATGAGCAGTTAAAAATGTGACAGTGTGTAATCCAACTACTGACAACTAATAGAAGGAAATAAATGCACACTATATGTGAAAACTAAGTGTCCTAGGCACATAACAATTGCCCCATGCCATGCTCCACCCACACATATGTGTGTACATACACCACACCACACCCCCCACACACACACACACGCACACATTTGCACACTCCACACAACACACAACAAATATAACAAAACACATTCCACATACACCACACCACACCACGCACAACAAATAAAACACACACACACACACCATACCCACAACACACACCAAACACACACAAAACACACACATGCATACATACATCAGTATACACACACACACACACTCAAACGCACTCACCACAGTGTTAAGGTGAGAAGTCAACAACATAGATAACCATAAACTTTCAAAATCAAAGGCCCGCTGAAGAACTAAAGTGTTTATGTCCATCTTTTAAAGTAAAGGTCTTTGTAAGTTTAAGTGGAATAATGTGTCATGTAACCAACATCAATGTTCAATCCATCCGCCACCACATTGAGAAGTAAAATAAGTCTAATTTCAGAAGCCCGCCTCTGTTGTGTACTGTTGAAATGTCCTTTTAAGACCATCACAGACATATCTGAGATTGAGTGGTCATCCTGGGAGAAGTGCTGGGCTACTGGTTTCTCAATCATCTTGTGATTAATAGAATGTCTGTGTGAATTGATTCTAGGGCGGAGTTGTTGGCTTGTCTCCCCCACATAACCTGTGCGAGGACATTTCTTGCATTGGATAAAATAGACCACATTACTTGATGTACATGTATAATTCCCCTGTATCCTGAATAGTCTGTTTTGTGATGTAACCACACAGTCTGAAGTGGAAATGAGGTTACATGTCTTACATGTGCATTGATGACAGGGTCATGTACCATATGATGTCATGGTATTCTGGTCCGGTTCAAGTTGACTCCTAATAATCAGGCTGGCTAAATTAGGTGGTTGTTTAAAAGATAGTAGTGGTAGTTCTTGAAAAATACAGTTAAGGGTTTCATCCTCACTAATTATTGTATGGAGATCCTTAATAATCTTACGTAGGAGTTCAAGGGCAGGATGGCATGTGACTACTAAGGGTATTCTGTTGGTAGTCATCCGTTCCTTATATTGCAGTAGCTGTTCTCTCGGGACCTGTGTTGCATGTTCCACTGCTCTGTCAATTTCTCTGGACGAGAGTCCCTGCTCAATAGAGGTGTTTTTCAACATTGCCAGATGTGTGTATCTGTCTTCCTCATTTGAACAGAGGCGGTGATACCGAAGTGCTTGACTATATATAACAGATTTCTTTGTGTGGCTCGGGTGATTACTTTTCTTGTGTATCTCTGTTTGTCTGTTGGTTTCCTGTAAAGACAGGTATGTAGGGTACCATCCTTAATAGTGACAGTGGTATCCAGAAAATGTACACTTGCGGCAGAATATTCTAGGGAAAGCTTCATAGTTGGGTGGAGGTTATTAAGTTCCTGGTGAAAATCTTTAAGTGTGTCAGTGCCCTCTGTCCAAATTATAAACAAATCATCAATGTAATGGAAATAAGCGAGTGGTTTATGTGTACCTTGGGGGTCCTTGACAAGTATTTTTTATTTGGCACTTACACTTACAAGTGATACTTTCATGCATCATGTTTATATGTGTAGGTTAATTTGAGGCTTGTTTTCAACTTGCAGTTATACCTAATTTCAGGATTTTGTCTCTCATTATCTGTCCTTTAATATACTAGGACAATTGGAATGTAAGTTGTAAGCTCATCTTACATGTATTAGAGAGAATGCCACTCCAAGGTTTTTTTTTTTTATCACTAGAATGCTTTCTTGGCATACTGAGACATTTTAAAATTTATGTGACAAGAACTCTCTGGCTGTAGAGAATTCTTGATAACCTTTGCCCTTCTGAGGCTCCTCGTTAAAGGCATACTGGTGTTAATTAGCTTCTCTGACGTAATCCTATTATGTTTTAAAATGTATATGTTAAACCAATGAGAATTATTTCTGCTTCTTCTACATAATCTGGTGTTAATAGTATGGGATATTTGAAAAAACTGCCACAAAGCTTCTGAAGAAGGACCAGGTCGGTTCAAAAGCTAGAGCACTTTGTTCTTTTCTGTAACATCCATGTTGGTCCAGTAAAAGGTATCAAATAATTTGTTTCTGGATCTGTTCTTAAAAGGACCAATACGGCACCTACAACATTTCTCTTCTACTGGAGTATTTTTTAATGAATACAAGGCACTGAAATGTCAGAGAGTGTGACTTTATTTTAAGCACTTCATTCTGTCATGAAAATAGGGATGTCAGTATAACTCAGCATGATGATATATTATGATATCACTAGCTGAAGATAATATGTCATTCTAAAAAAAAAAAAAATACCACCGCAAGGGTATACATTACCATGATATACAGTACTAAAAAGCCATGCCATTCTCACTACCGTTACTCTGGCACTGAGTCCCACTTAAGCAGTGAGGTACATGGGGAGTTGGTTGTATTAGGTGTACCACACAGCTGGGGCATTGTGAGGCACAGGGTGATGCTGAGTGCCTTCAGCCCATGGCCGTGAGGTAAATCTGGTACAACCAGTGGTCCCGGAGTGCCTTATTGTCAGGGGATTGAAGCAGGGCTGGGACATAATGAAGGGAATAGTGGTTGTCGGGGGCCGACCGGATCAAGGAGGAGAATAGAGAGAGGACGGGGAGGGTTAGCACCCTGGAGGAACAGTGGATTTCAAGGATTATAAGGAACTTGAGCAGACTGGATGGACCTCGGGTCTTTTTCTACTGTCATTGTTTATGTTTCTATTGCTTAAATACAATGGGTATATGCTGAACTAAAAAAACATGATACAAGTAAAACATTTAAAAATGTATGAAAACATTATTTAAATGTTCTATTAAAAGGCAAAATAGTTCCTCTGCCTCTTTGGTGCCACCAGGAGTCATTGTATTTTCTGTTGCTTGCCTGATTTAAAGTTACTTACTATGTCACTGCAACCTGTTTGACAGTAATAGAAATAAATTAACAAACATTGTGTTTGCCACTTTTTTTATTTTTTTGCAGCTGTTTATGTTCTGGCAGAAGGTTGTTGTCAGGCATTATATGAATACTGCAATGTTGAGCTGAGCTTTCCAAGTTGACATTAGAGAGAGAAGAGATGCTTTTTCTTGTTGAGAAACTTTTTTTATTGAAATTAAAACCATTTACACTCTTGTCCAATATGGAAGGCAATATGTCTAATTCTCTAGGACAAAGCCAAGAAGTAAACAATGCCTTTACTTCCGGGAGCCAAGAGATTACTTTATTTCTGGTTTCAGAAGCAGGTGAGTGCTGGTAAAGTTGAGAAAGTCTGTATGTTTAAACTTTTCAAATGACCAGTTATGGAGGTATGTTAAGAGCAGTGAGTGATGGGGCAATAAGTAAGTTGGCAGGATAGGCAGCAAGCAAGACAGATTGGGTAAAGTGTATGAGTGGTGACTGATGCAAACCAGTACACAACGAGAAACACTGGGTGAGACCAACAGAAGTTGCTAAATCAACACTTCCGCAGATGGAGGTGCACTGCCGGACAACATAGCACAGTAAATGGGTGGGTGAGCTGGTGGCCTTAGTGGCCTTTGTGGATTGAATAATTGGGCATGCTTATAAGAAAAGTAGAGTGAACAACCTGCTGGGCTGGAGAGTGATCTATGAACACAATGTATTTCAAGAAAAATAAACTTGCCATGTGGATGATTGGGAAAGAACATGTTGCAGACATGGGGGTTAAATTTGTGTGTGGTGAGGGAGGGAAAAACAATGGCTGACATTTGAAAATTAACATTCCATATGGCACATAGACATGGCATGTTGTTTTAGCCATTGGTAGTGCTTAGTTAAATCAAGGCTATAATCAGTCCTCAGCCAAATGGGAAGTAACAATTTCCTCACCCCTTTATTTTATTTTATTTCAGTGCAGCTGAAGCTTCAGACTCCTTCCCTCATCCTGAGATTTATAGTCCTTTTTTTCAAAATTAGAAATGCTTTAAAATAGTTTGATAGCCAGCTCCATGGTGCTGAGTGATGGGAGTTCACTTGGCAAGTTAGTAATCCTGGTTCACACCCTGAACCCAGACATCAGGAGAGGAGACCAGCAGGAAGGGAGTTAAGAGGGTCCTTTGGACCCTTCCATCCTGGGGGGGCGGTACCAGACTGCTTGTTTGGTGGCTCCTGGTGGTGTCTTGTGGTAAGCCGTTCTTGGCAGCGTGAAGCTTTGACACACTGCTGAATGCCCTCACCCCTAGGACACCACTGCACCCAGACCAATATGTGCGGAAAGTGGGTGGGCTGCGGAGAAAATGGAAAATCGTTGCTCAGCTGACCAGATAATGGTTATCCAGATCCATCCACACCACAAAGCCCTGGAGTAGCCTTGAAGAGCTGATCCCCCGTCACATGGCTGGTACAAATTTGAACCCTATTTCCCCTCCTGTGGGCCCAGGGAGGGGAGCTCCCCCAGCAAAGGGCTACATTGGGTTGACTAGGGCATGACATGGGGGGTGGATTGTGCTGGGGGATGATGCTGTGGGATGGGGGTCCTTTAGCGGCCAGAAGGAATGGCTGGCTGAGGGCACAGGATTGATTTATTGGCTGACTGATTTCATTTTTGATGACTAGGAAAGGAGGGCTAGGCAATTCTGCCTGTTTTTAACCTCATAGGGGAGAGGACTACAGATGCCAACTGACATATTCTGTCAGGTTGAGTTGGTGGTATTTTAGTGAATGCAATAGCATTTGGTCAGGTCACAGGGAAATTCCCTACTCTTCCAGTAGGGAGACCTCTGGCTATCTTGCTGTTTGGCAAGATGGCTGACCTGGAAGGAGGAGGATGTGGAAATGCAGTTGCTGACTGAGCTGAACAAAATCTTCCAGTGGGGGAATAGCTTGTAAATGTCATGGTACAGTGAAGCCCACCAGGGTGAAACACAGTGTCACAGGTTTACTGCATGACAAAAGGGATTAACTCCCATTGAAACTGCATTGTGTACTGCAGTAGCTGTACTGCAGAATTCAGCAGTGCTGTGCTTCATCCTGGTGGGCTTCACTGTACATCTAGATGAGAGGTCAAGAATAAAAGAGGGGGTATGACAGGGTTGAATAAGGCCCTCTCTCATTTGTTATGCAGAAAGAGTTTAATGTGAGTATCTGTTCTATCCCGTCCTTTTCTGTCACTTGTCTGTCTGATTGCACAACCAAATGTTCTCAGAAGACCTAGGAACTGATCACTCTGATGGTCTCGAGATTTTCCTCCTCTCGCTATCTCTCTGCCTTCACTTGCTGTTTCTTTCTTTTCTTCCCCCTTGCATATCTGCAATTGTAAAATATATGTGAATCTTTGTGTGAAACTGTAAGTGATATTGGGATCCCTTTGTTTGAAATGTATATAGTTATACTGTTGAAATAATTGCAAAAAGCTATTTAGAATTTAGGGGGTTAACCTGAGATGCAGTTTGATCTCTTCTCAGGCTTGTTCACAAACTCTTTTGCAGAGCTGTCAGCAGGAGGCCAGCTTGGAGCACTCTTCTGTTTGTGAGCCTGCTCTGCAAAGAAACTGACAAGAGCATTTTGTGAGAAACAGGATGAGTCTCTTGATGAGTTCCCGGGCAAAGACATAAAAAGAGCAGCAATGCTTTTGCCAGACAGAGTGACAGACAGAGACTGAGATTTGGAATTGAAAAGAAACCCTCAGATGAAGGACTTTGTTTTTTCTGTTTGTACTGCCTTTGTAAATAGTTCTACTGCACAATTTATTTTTTTTATTTTACTGTTATCACAATACTAAAATGCTGCTTGCGAATTTTACAGTTGATCCTGGTTATCCTATGTTTCCTGAACTATGCCTCGATGACAGGTGGACTTTGTTACTGATATGGAAGTTGGGGAGGTTGGTATTGAACTCTTTACTTTACAGTGTGGAAATTCTGAATCTCAGCAAGAAAGGGAGACTGACTTAGTTTTTGATCGAAAGTTTGGGGAGCATTCAGCCGAAAAGTTCCTTGTGACTGGAATTTCAGAGACCAGAGCCCTGCTCCTCTAGTTGCTTTGCTAAGTAGGATGCAGCAATTGCTGAAATCTGGAGTGGAGACTGGATTAATCTCTGTCAAAGTCCATCAGTAGAAACAGCTGTGCTGTCAGGAAGAAACCCTGCAACCACAAGTGCAGTCTCTGAAACATCTACTGCAGCACCAAGTAATCAGCTAGGCCTTACAAGAGGCAGACTGGCAACAGCAAAAAGCAACTTTGTCCTCAGCCGTGTCTGAAATAAATACTGAATCTAACGAGCCAAAAAGAATAAGCACCACCTCCGCAGCTATAAAAAGGGAAGTATGTTGTTATTTACTCTCAAAACCTTGATAACCAAAGACATTCATCTTCAAATGTAGTGCTGTAAAACTGTAATGCCATTTGCCTGAAAACCACTTACAGCTCAAGAAAATGTTGTGCTGTAAAGTATAGACTGCTAGGAGAGCAGGGTTTGATGGGAAAAAATGCCACAAACTCCAGTCGTTTTCTCTTTGTGCTTCTTCAGGTTTTGTGAGTAAATAAATATGTGCTTCCCTTTTTATGGCTGCAGTGGGCGGAGCCTGCAGAAGTTTTGCATGTACAAAAGGGGTGATGTCATGTTTTCTGTCTGTGGAACTGACTGAAGATGTAAATAGTTTCCTCTGCCTTACCCTCCTCCAAGAAATGTTTTCCGCCCTAAATAAATATGCTTTCAGGTTAGTCAATGGTTGCAGTGCACTATTTTCTTTCTTAAATGGGAGCTACAAGAACTGGAACCTGATTAGTGGGAGGCAGAATTTGTTTTTTTGGGGGGGGCAAGATCCACCCCCACTGCCACCCAAGAAGCTCCTAAAGATCGACCCCCACCTTTTTGGGGGGGTTCATGTGGGAGGGGCATGAGGTGGATCATGTTGGAACAACTGACAATCACAGCTGCCTGGGGAAGTAATTAAGGAGTGCCTGAAACTGTATCTAGGCATATCCCCCCCCACTCAAACACACATAGACATCATGATTTTTTTAAACTCTAAGCATGTCAGTATTTGGCTCTAACAGTATGAGCAAGTTGGGCATAAAACTAAAATAGAAAAAAAAAAGGATCAAGCAGGTGCCTTTTCCTTTGTCAGATACATGCAGACAGAAGGTCACAAATCCTGTATGACCAGTTGATTATATGGATGTTTTCCATGTAAAACAGAAATGTTGTTAATGTCATGTCTGTAGCATTGTTTGTAGCCAGTAAACTATTATTTACATAGGGACTGTAAACAACGGGTTTTAATTCAGAAATCCAGTCTTGATAAATTAGATTTTTTAGCAGTTCTGTTAGATTTATGTCTCTCTGATGTAAGAGTGCATAGCACAGAAAGGAAAGGGTTTCTGTAATTGATTGTTTGCATGAGAAGTGGGTGTGACAGTGGCATGCAAGAGTGAAGTCTAAATTGTTTCTTGGCCATTCTGGGATCTGACGTTTAACAGTAATGTGTGAAGAGAATAAAGTCTGGTGTTTTTCTGCATTTGAATAGGTTTAGCGCTTTGAAGTTAAAAGATATAGATATATATACATAGTGTCATGGGCACCTGAAAAGGAAGGAGATACTACTAAAAATAAATGCTACTCTGATGATTTATTAATTTATGTGTGAGATTTTAAGTGTAGTTTGGGCTAGGTCACAGACACATAAGCTATAAAAAGTACATATAAGGATGGATGTATTAGTCAAAGCCTGTAGTAGCAAAATAAAGCAAGAAAAATAATACACTATGTTTTTTTTTTCTTTCAGTTGTTTAACCAGGAGTGGCACACTAAGCTGAAAGCTTGTTTACAGGGGTAACCTGGGAGCACATGGAAGTTAAGTGACTTACTCAGCGTCACCCAGAATGCAAGTGGGGGTTGTGGGATTCAAACCTAGATCTCCAGATTTGCAGCTCAAAGCCTTAAACCACTGGCTATACTGCCTCCCTAGTTATGGCAGTCATCTGTTTTATGGTTCATGATGTTGGTGTAGGAAACAGCGTGCATTGCATAGCAGGTGTAAAATGTTAATAAGTAGGTCATGCACCAGATGTGCTGAGCAGTTACTGAAGCAAGAAATTTATTTAGGATAGTAAAATATTCCTGTTAGAAAACTGATAAATGTGTGACATTGGCATCTCAGTTTCAAAGAGGTCCTTATGGAGTGTCAATGCACAATATAGTTATAGTGTTCAAGTTGTCTGAGTAATTACTTTGTCCTACCACTGTTACTAAATTTAAATTATTCTATGAAGGAAATTAATGTATGTAACTGTCTGTAAATGTATTAAAAATATTTACTTGTCCTTATAATGTAATGCACTAAATGCTGTTGCTAGGTTAAGAAGTCACATAACAGCAACCGAGATGACAACAAATGGGATGCATAGGAATTTGAAAAAAGTATACATTAGCAGGAGCAGTGTCATGACTTCACCAATTTTTTTATAGTTTCACTCTAGATTTTCAACATTGCCATTTTTTTACACCTCCTCATAAACAGTACAGCTATCATTTGTACATCCTGTTCAAAATGTGTTTTTGCACCTGTGGTGCCAATGGCTCAGTCGCTGTACAAAATCACCTTTCAGCAAATGAACTGATAGTGTCTCTGTTCATGCGGTGGGGTCACAGAAAGCCCATGCGGAAAGCATGGAGTGAAAAAAACAAGAAATGCCCAGGGCATTAGAGTTTCTGACCATATCACCCTGCCCTGTAGGGAATGAAAGGCATCAGGGGGGTGACTTGGGATTGTCAATAGTAATGCTCATGCCATTCCACCCATAGCCCCACTCTGCAGCCAGTGACAGGTATCGAGGTGTGCCTTTGACTCTTCAGCCCCAAAGTTCATTCCATTCTCTTATACTGTACCCATTTCAGCGTATTTCCTTATGGAATGGGGTGAGTGTAAAGTCTGAACACCCCAAGGCACACCTCAACACTTGTCTGTGTCTGAAGGGTAGGGTGAGGTGAAATGGTGTAAGTGTTATGGGCAATAACTCAAATGCCTGTCCATGTCTGTGGGTGGGGTTGGGGTTGGCATCACTTCAATACTTCACTGCCATTCCTATTCTGCCTGTCTCTCTGTCTGTGTGTGTGTCTCTCTCTCTCTCTCTTTTTCGATCTATATGTCTATGTAATTATCTATCTTTCTATCAATTGCATGCATCGCTATTGTTACCTGTTTCTAAAACAAACCTGCATATCACATATGCCTGAACTCTGAGCACATACTTATGAAACTGTGCATATTTGTACTCCACTTCTGCATAGACCTCATACTTTTCTAATATTCCCATTATCACAAGCATAACTAACTTGCCCTTATCAAAGCGACCCCCTCTGAAAGCTACTATCACATTTTCTCTGCTAACGGTCCATCATTACACCTGACTTCCTGACATCAGCACATTGCTTAAATATAACTTACATCACCTCATGGACAAAAACCCAGTTTCTCTAAGAAAAAAACAACAAAAAAGACTGTAAATAATTCCAAGGCTGAACATATGCCAGCCATTACTTTTTCATGTACTGCTAGCTTTTGTACCATCATGTGGATTTGCATATGTTTCCCATGACGCTTTGCATTATTGGGGTATGTGCAATTATATTTTCTTTAAAATTTGGCTGTCCGGCCAATATCATCTGGGATTACACATATATCAGTGGCATTTGCTCTGGGGTTCTTCTGTAAACCTATATTGCTTCCTGTTCCTTCCATTAAAATGTACTTCTCCATATATTTCCCTAATAATGTGTATGCCTTCCTTAGAACAGAAACTAAAACAAATCTTACTACAAATTATACTTCCTTAACAATTCCACATAACTTCACTAACTTCATTATGCAGCCATGGTGGATCTGACCAGAATTTGATATAGCTGGTGTGGTGGTGCCTACTCTTTTTGGTTTGTTAGCTTAAGAGAGGCAGACTTGCTGTGTTACAGACATACCTAGCCCACTGGTCCTTGGAAAATGTTTTCCTGGCAGTGGGATGGCAATAGTTCACTGATAGTGCATGGATAGCAGGGTAAGTCCTGCAGGCAGCTGAAACAATAGAGTCAGCCCAAAAGGTGAGTCCACTTCCACTATATCTAAAAAGCCATACTTAACTGGTCCCTGTACTTGTTTCTAATAGTTCTATAAAGTTAGGGAACTCAGATGTCAGGACTGACAGCACCAAACAGCCAGGGTCAGCTTCCTTCTCTAACCCAACACATCCTGCAGTGATTGTCACTCCTGAAAAAGAAACTGTGAAAATAATGGCTCTGACTGATAAGCTGGCTCCTGCTTCTCCTGCTCCCTTTGACATCATGGCACCTGCCTCACTGTCTGGTGGGGAACCCTGTGCACCTGAACAGGAGTCAAAGTCTCAGCCTGTTTCATGGAATAAAACAGCTTTAGACATTGCTGGAACCGCTATAAAAGATTTCTGAGCTCTGCCTACTGCAGTGAAATAATGATAAGCCTGCTGCCTCCCTTATTTTGCACCCGAATTCATCTCTTTTGCTTCAGAGAAAACAGTTGTTCTGGTTCCTGGGGCTGGAGATGTGAGGGAAGACCAGTAAAATAATAGGGAGACACCAACAGGAAGGGATTCAGGGTCCAACTGCAGATTCCATACCCTCTGTCAGAGATAATCACCCACCTGGCACTTTAAGTTTGCCTGATGTTCATGCTGAGGAGCCACAGGCTTGTTTTGCAATGGCTGATCTTTTTAAAAATAGGCTCGAACCAGCCAGGCACCACAATTCAGTTTGACTCAGATACAGATGCAGCCAGGATTCTATCTCTGACAGGGTTTATGTGGCTCACACATTACTGAAAGACTCCCTCAAATTCTTTGCACAGAAGATATATGCCCTTATTCATATATCTGGCAAACCCATACTCAAAAATGAGTTTTAAAACACCACAGTTCCTGGAAAGATTTTGGAGAAAGTGTTCAGGAGAGAGAAATTATCTGCTATGTTTTTTTTTTTCACTGTCATTCCCTTTACTAAACCCATTTTCAAGGGGATCACTGTCCTTTTCTATAATGAGGAGTCAACGTATTGGGCTTTTTTTTTGTTGCAGCAGAAGTAAAGATGCAGTGAAGTCAAATTCTGCCCGCGAAGTGGCTGCAAAGTGGGCACTTCACATTGCCATTTCACAACACGAAGTGCCCATTGTAAAGTCCCACTTTGCCACTTTGTATTGTAATTGTGACTTTGCGTTGTTTGCTCCACCTTAATTCGCTTTAAGGTGGAGTGAGAAGTCTATTGGCAGTCCACACACATCACATAGCTTACACTAGTGTAAGTCACATGCTTCAGCCAGGCTGGCAAGAAGTGATTCATGCTTGGAAGAGAGTTTCAATTTCATCTTGCATTAGGAGAAAGAGGTTGGGAGAACTTGGAGAATGAGAGAGAGAAGAAAAGCTGTTTTAAAAAACACTTTAAATCTTTTTGTTTTTTTTGCTCTAGGTGATTTTGTTTGAATATTTGTTGACTGAATTTGTGTTTGTGCAGTATTTCTGTTTAGTATTTGTTGTATTAATTGTTTCTGTGTGTCTGCATGTGTGCTGTTTGTTGTGGAGAGTTTTAGTGATCCCACAATGGAGAGTGAGAGATGCAGGGAGTTTAGTCGATGTGGCGGCGATTGGGTGGGCATGCACAAGCGTGGTAGCCAGCTTCCTCTGGACCGGAGCACCATCTTGAGGGTCCTCCCCAAAGCAAGAGATACTGGAGTTGGTGCTGCCATGGAACCACCATCTCATGTGGCACCACTGACCAATGCCCCTCCCCATGCCAGCGACTAAGCAGCAGGAAGTGAGGGAGGAGGAGGAGGAGTCATAGCAGCAAATGCAGCAGCAGGTTTCTGCACCCTGGCCCCAATTGTAGAGTCACAGTTCCTGGCTTCCACACCATCTGGGCTCCCCCCATGCCTGTGCCTGGTCCTCACCACACCTCCTTAGTGTGGGCTTTTTTTACTGCACTACCAGGGGACAGCAGTGAAGTAAGGTGCAATTTGTGCAGTGTGGAGCTATTCCATGGCCTCCGAGGAAGTTAGCTCGGCACAGGGGGTCAGCGCACCCATATGTTCAATCACCACTGCCTAGAGTGGCAGGCTAAGGTCATTGAACAGGCCAGCAATGCACCTGTTGGCCCTGCTGGGGAAGAGTGGGCAGAACGGTGTCCACCTGCATGTGGTGTGAAGCAGGGGAGGGCCATGGCAGTACCTGCTGATCCACCACCACAATCTGCAGCACCTCCTGCTGAAGGTGGCAACCTTCTTGAACTGCCTGCCACACAGGCTGATTTGGGCCTGTGTGGAGTGAAATGGATGCTGCAAACCACCGGCTCGACAATGCCGAGCAGCACTTAGAACACATTGAGTGGCACCAACTTCAAATCATGGGGATGGTTCAACTGCTGTTGTCCCACCATAACATTGACTACTAGTTTTTTAGTTTGTCCTGGCTTGCACCCACCACCATCACCCTCTGTGTGAAAAAATATTTCCTGATCTTGCCCCTAATCCTTCCTCCCTCTGTCTTGAAATTGTGGTCCCTTTTTCATGCACATCTTTTGTTCTGAATATGTCTACCCTGTTGTTGAGTCCATTTCTGTACTTAATAGTTTCTATCCTGCCCCCCCCTTCCCTTGTGTTGTATGTAATGTCCTTTAGTGTATCTTCACATGTCTTCATTCTGGTGCATACCCTTCAGCATATTAGTTCCCCTTCTTTGTACAGCTCTTTGCTGACTTCATTTTGGTATGATGGCTCCCAATACATCCCAGTATACCCTGTCCTCCATCCCTCCCTAGTTCTTTCTGGCATTTGTCTTGCATATCTTTAGGTAATCTGACGCAGGTTTTACTATCCATTTTTGCTGTTGTTTGTCTCCAACCCCCACATTGTACACCATTATGTGTATAAAAATGTTAAGTGTGTGTTCCATTTTTGTTTTGCATAACCTTGTTTAACTCCCACAAATGGTGATAACCATGCCCAAAAACAGGTGAAATAAAATTAAGTAAAAAAAGGTTGTTCTTGCCCTCATTATATTCCAACTTAACAAAACCAGAAAGTCATAACTCCACACGAATAAATGAAAATAAAATATTTTCACTGCTAGTGCAAATGTATTTATGGCAAAACAAGGCACACAGTAAATTAATGACCTTTGCGCTTTGGCGATTAGGCTTTCATTAGTGTGTCCTCTAATGAAGGCCTCAGCACTAAAGCACAGTGGGCATTTGTGTGTGCCTTGTTTTTTGTTTACATTTTTTGTTTGCATTTATTTGCCTGGAGTGCTGGTTTTCTGGTATAATCTGGCAGTGGCAGTTTTGCAGCTAGCTGCTCTCTAGCAGCACCCTGCCCTAGTGTTAGCACAGCATGCTACTGGACTGGACCTGTTATATTCCTACTTAATAACGTCTGTTCACCATGAAGTATTTTCAGTGCCTCAGCAATATTTCATTTCTGTCGGGTTTGTTGAAAAGCAGAAGTGAGCAGTGCTATGACCTGCTAAACTGCATGTGTGCACTGTGAGGTGCACACTGCCCACTAAGCCCTCTGAAAACATATTATTTGACTTGGTCCACTGTTGATGGTACAAATAAAATATATGTTATATATTCTTATCTTTATTCTTTATACCATCAACAGTGGACCAAGTTATCATATATGTTTTCAGGGAGCTGGACAGTGTGTGCAGATGACATTGCTCAGCACGCATGCTGTTTAACACATTATTACACTGCTCACTCCTGGTTTTGCACACATGCACACAGCAGGGCAGAAATAAATCATTACTGAGACCACTAAACTAATTTATTTTTGGAAAGAGACATTATTAAGTTGGAATATAACAAGGAAGGGAATTAATTAATGACACAGTCACTCATGCACGCAGTGCTGCCACACGGTCCCCAGAATTAATGTGCACACCCAAAATGCTGCTGTCTTGTGTCCAGAAAATTCCCCACTCCAGACGAAGAGAAATGAGAGCATAACATGGAATGAAAAGTTTCCGTTAATTCATGCCGCACTCAGTCATGCATGCAGTGCTGCCACACAGTCCCCAGAATTAATGTGCACACCCAAAATGCTGCTGTCTTATGTCCAGAAAATTCCCAACTCCAGATGAAGAGAAATGAGAGCATAAAGTGGAAAGAAAAGACTCCATTAATTCATGCCACACTCAGTCATGCGTGCACACACTCCAATAAGAACTATGTCGCCTGCTGCTGTCGTTGGAATTTCATGTAATGCTTCTTGAGCTGACTGGGCTGATGCACAGTGTCTTGCCAAATGATGTGCTAGAAGGATGACCTGACCATTGAGTTAACCATCCATGATGATGATGATGATGGGATAATGATGTTGGTTGCCCAATGTCTGCTGCACTGAACCCCAACAGGAAGGATGCCTCTGTGTGTACACTAATGCTACCCTGGGTAAGTTAATGTACGTGGCACCATCATGGTTTTCCACAGAACCTGACCTTAAATGTTCATATCCATATACATATATATATAATATTTTTTCTATATATACATGTTATCATTGCTTTTGAGGTAGAACACATCAGGTGATAATTAAGCCTAATCAAAATGACATTATGGTCAACTATCAGAGCACCATCCAGAATACTGCCACATGTACTTCCAGGAGAAGAAGGGTGATTAAGATGCCCTAACTGGGTAGGCAGACAACAGTGGAGGATTAGCAGGAGGGGGAGGTAAGATTGTGCACAGATGTGACTGTAGGTAAGCTCCCCACTTTTTCTGATATCTGAGAAGTTGTCCAAGCTGAGAAAAGGAAAGCCGTCAGGGATACAAGCAAAATGGAAAAGTTTACATTTTCCAGATCCCTCCATCTTCTCAGAATAATCACACCCAGATCAGTAAAACTCTCAGGTGCCCAGGCAATCTCAGTGCCCTCTAGACACTCTGCCGAACGTGCTTTATTCAGTGGGGCCAAAATAGTTTTTTTCTGATTAACCGTTAGGCCAGAGAGCTGTGTGAAGTCTTTTAAAATACCTAAGGCCTTCGGCAGAGAGGAATTGGGTTATGAGATGGTGAGCAGGAGATCATCTGCATACACATTAACAAGATGGGTTTGGTCCCGGACTGGGATACCTACCAGTCCCTTGGTCTGCAGAAGTTTCCTGATCAGAGGGCCACCAAAAAAAGTACAGGGGATGAGGGGCATCTTTGTCATGTGCCCCTATGAAGTTGAAAAGAGGGGGAAATGTTCTTATTAGTCATAATTCTGGCAAGAGGTACATTATATAAGGTGGAGACCCACTCCCGGAAGTAAGGACTAAAACCATAAACTTGCAGTACCTCATGTAAGTATCCCCATTCCAAGGAGTCAAAGGCCTTGGAAAAGTCAATTGCCAAAGCCACCACTGGGTCAGGGGACTGCATGGCCAGCCATTTAAGGTTGAGAAGCTGCCAGAGATTGTCCACCCTGGCTCTGCTCTTTATAAACCCCGCCTGGGAAGGATGGACAATAGTCGGGAGCACCGACACCAGCATAGTGGCAAGGATTTTAGCTGCAATTTTCATATCAACTGACAGCAGTGAAATAGGGTGAAAGTTGACACAGTCAAGGGCATCATTGGACTTTTTGGGCAAGAGTGTCACTAGAGTTTCCCTCATGGAAGGGGGCAGGATCTCATCTCAGTGTGACTCCTGCAGAGCAGATAGCAGTGGGAGGCAGATTTCATCAATCAGTAGGAGATATAGCTCAACAGTCATCCTGTCTGGTCCCGGGGCTTTCTCTGTGACCATCTGGAGAAGGGCAGTTCGCAACTCCTGAGCAGTGAAGGGCTGTTCCGGTAGCTCCATGGAGTCAGGGGATAACTTGGGAATATCTACTGAAGTGCAGAATTCAGAGACCAAATGGGAAAGAATGCCATCTGCCCCTGAAGCCCAAAACTGATATAACTGCTGATAAAACTGGCTCATAACTCGGTTGATATTCTGGGGGTCTGTAATAATAGCGCCAGAGGAGCTCCTCAGGGCATGTATGTGAGAGGCCGCTTGTTGCTTCCGAAGCTGGTATGCCAATAGCTTACCACCCTTGTCACCCCCCTCCCAGTATTTATGCTTAGAGAGGAGGAGCTGCCATTCGGCCTTCCTCTGCAATACAGTATTGATCCTATACTTAAGCCCTGTAATAGAGGTGACATGGGGCTTATCCTCATAGGACAAGGGGGAGGACTTAAATTTGGTCTCTAAGGAAGAGAGCTCCATTTGCAGTTTAAGGAGCTCTTCTTTCCTTGCTTTATTTTTAGAGGCTGTATAGGAAATAATTTTCCCCCTCAGGACTGCTTTAAATGCCTCCCACGCGGTGCCTGCCCCAACCTCGTTACCCAAGTTATGCATAAAGCAAGCCTTAGTTTCTGCCCTAATCATCTCCTGAAACTCCTTATCTTAAATAAGGAGGGGATTGCAGGGCCATCTAGTGCTGTTGGGCTCCTGCCTGCAAGGGAGATAGTGAAGAAGGATGGGGGCGTGGTCAGAGATAATGATATTTCTGATTTTGGAATCACTGATTCCTTGGGAGGCCTCCCCATTAACCAGCCAAAATCAATTTGACTATGAGAAGAATGAACTGGGGAAAAAAGGTACAGTCCCTGCCACTTGGATAATCTCTTCTCCAGAGGTCAATAAGCTCCCATTCCTCTATAAGCTCTTGCAGAGCTGCTCTCATCTTAGGGTGAGCTTGAGGAGCGGGCTTGGTTTTGTCTAGAAAAATATCCATCATCAAATTGAAGTCCTCCCCGAATAACATGGGCAGGTGGCAATGATCTTTGATGATGAATGTAAGGGCCTGGCCAACAGCCAACAGATTATCCACTGAATCAGCATTTGGGCCATAGATATTGACCAGCACTGCACCACCACTGGCATAGGAGAAGCGGGCTATCACCCATCAACCCTGGGCATCTGATTTAACATCTTCAAGGACCCAGGGGCAAGCTTTATGCAGTAGTATGGCTACACCCCTGGCTTTACTCGGAGCTGAACTGGCTATTACCCTGCCCACCCACAGCTTTTTAAGCCAGGTCACTGTCTTCGCAGTGAGGTGGGTCTCCTGGATGAGAGGTACATCAGCCTGTAAGGACTGAAGGTGTTGCAGTACCTTCGTGCGCGTCACAAGGTGGTTCAGACCCCTTAACATTCCAGGAGATCAACCTCAGCCCCGTGGAGCTCAACCTTGCTATGACTCAAACTGAGAGATTAGAGAAACTTCACATACATGTAGGTAGTCACTCACCAAACAGCTGGCAAAAGGAAAGGCCCCACACTGCGGGCAGTACTTCCAGGGGTGTCCTCAGTCACGCCTACTGTGACCTCTCAAAGGAGCTGTAGCAGTAACGTTAACGACGGTGGCTGCAATTTACCCAAACTTATGAAGGAATTACTATTTCTATAAAGGAAACAACAAGGACAGTATTAGTCGAACAGTACAAGTAGCAACAAAACAGTCAACATTTAAATACCAAACAATGTAGTTATCAGTTACAAAGAGCAGGGAAATCCTGTGTGTCCACTATGGGTAAGGAGGTAACTAAGTTTGGGGTTTGCACCACAAAATCTGGTACACCTGAGCAACACTAACTCACAACACCCAATGGGGTAGAGAAAGAGGTCACTATTATAGTGGCCCTCTCCCTACCCAGGTCTGTACCCTCTAATAGGTGATCCAGCAGTATCAGGAATAGCGGGATCAAAGAGGGGCGGGGAGGTTAAGAGGGAGACCAGGAAAGGAAACCCGGGGAGGGGAAGAAGATAGAAGGAGGCCAACTGCCAACCATCAAAACTGTTTCTGGGGTATCACGCTGATAAGGCCATCTCCGTCCCCTGGCCGATAGAAGAAAAGGCCATTGAGCCAGTATGGGAGCAGCGATAGCCACAATGGGCGAGAAGTGTATGTAAGCAGAGTGGAAACCCATGAGGAAGCAGTGGGTGGAAACCATGAGCAAGCAGCTCAAATAACCAGGAGGGGGAGCAAGGAAAACCCCTGAAAGCAGCAGCAGGTACAAAAGGTCCTAGGCACCCCACCTGAACCTCCCACTTCCCTTGTAAATGGGAAAAGGCTCCTACCTGGTGTCGGGGGGGGGCTTTGGAAGAAACTAGAACTAGGTTCATACGCAGCCCAGGTACCAACATCAATTAGAACATGAATACAGAAACATAGGGGACATAATTACAATATTCCAGTCCCATGGACAGAAAACCATCCACCTCACCCCTCAGGCCCTGCAGGGACCACATTTGAAGGAGCTGTAGCTGGAGACATGTGTTGAGGAAGGCCCTGCGAGAGAGCTGCTGCAAAAGATAAGCATCCCGGTCTAATTGGCAGGGAGGTGTCGCCTTCCTCCGCTACTACCGATTCAGACTCAGCTGCCCAGTCCAAAGGAGTATGAGTATCTATTTCCTCAGCTATTCCGTCTTGATCCTGAGGGTGGTCATCCTCTGAGCTGGAATCTCCTTTTAGTAGCTTAGCCAGGGGAGAGGGCTCCACATGACTCACAGCTTGCCTGCCTTTGCTGCTGGCTCACAGTCGTGATCTGTGTCCCTGCCTTGGTGCCACTTCTGAGGGAGGCAGGGAGGAATCCGACAAATTCTGGGGAGATTGTTGCTCAGAGTGCTGCATCTCAGAGAAGTTAAGACAGCTCCTCTGTCTGGTGCTGGGGGGCTTGTCAGCTTGCTGCACATTCCACTCTTAATGTTCCCCCTGAAACTGTGTCACTCCTTTTTGGTTCCCCTGTGGTTGAGCACGCCCCCCAGGCACCCAAAGATTTCTGGGGGATGTAGTATGTTGCAGCAGATCAGGCCAAACCTTCACCAGCCAGTCTTCCACTTCTTTAGGATGCTGGGCCAGAAACTCTCTTTCATCTTTAGCAACATAAAGTGAGGTAAGCCGCCTCATCTGGTACTTGAAGTCATGTGCCTGCAGCACTTTCTTAATGGGGACAAAAGCTTTCCCCCTCATTGCGACCTCATGTGAGTAGTCCCAAAAGAAAGAAATACAGGACCCCTTCCAGGATATATCCCCCAGGTCCCTGGCTGCTCTCAATAAGCTTTCTTTGGTAGAATAATGCAATAGATAGGCAATGATGGGCCGAAGAGGGGGGGCGGGAGTCATTCTTTACATACAGCCTATGGGCCCGCTCCACCTCTACAGGTCCTTTCCACCTATCTTCCATCAGTTTAGGCATAAGGTCATTTAGGAGTTTCTCCATGTTGGACCCCCTGCACCCTCAGGGACACCGAAGATCCAGATGTTATTTTGACGTCCCCGGTTCTCCTAATCCTCGGCCCTTTCCCACAATCTTGCCAACTTGAGATCATGATCTTGTAGATGCCTCCAGGCCTGCTCCTGGCGGTTCTCCAAACCCTCCACTTGCTGCTCCAGAATGTTCACTTTATCCTCCAACTGGCCTACAGCAGCCACATTCCCTGTGAGTGCAGCATTAATGCCATCTACCCTACAAAGCAGGGTTTTCCAGCATTTTTGTTATGTAGGTAATTGGATCTCCCCCCTGTAATTGTTGGAGGAAGGGATCTGAACTGTGTCCTGGGGCAGAAGGAGTCATTCCTGCATTTACTTCCATCATAGGCCCAGCATGAGAGTGACATGGTGAACAATAGTAGGAGGCTAAAGAAATGCCCACCTGGGATTTACACGGGGATTCCTAGAGGCACAACAGAGAAGTGAGCCCGATGCTACTGTTCCGACAGCAGAGATATCAGTACCTCACATCTGGGCCTGCGCTGCCTAATGAGAGCAGGGACTCACAGGGAAAGTGGCCGGAGGGGGTCACCGAGAAGGTAAATCTATGTCATTGGACGTAAGAATAGGTGTTGCAGCAGTCAGGAGGTAAGAATCTAGTGGGAGCCCATCAACAGAGCCACGTAGACTCATGGATCACATCAGAAACCCACAGATAGCTCCTGGAGAGGGACACAGTTGTAAGATTAAGCTGCCACCATGTCGCTGGTCAGGCCACGCACCGCAATTGAATAGTTTAAGATCTGCCGAGCTGGATCTTATGAAAGATAGTCTGTTTTTTGACTGCAGGCAAGCAGAAGATGGTGGATTCTGCAGTTCAGGATGGTTTCTCTGTGGCTCTCTGGTAGCAAGAAGTGGATGGCATCTTCCCCTTTTGGTCCACAATGGCTAGGAACAACTTGACCAAGCAACATCCTGGCACAAGCGTGGAAGTCCAGCTTCACAGCTACAAATCTAATAGCTGCTGCTATTTCCTTTGGTCCTACGGAGAAACTACTTCAGACCACTCATGTTTCACCTAAGCATCTTAACAATCAACTTCCACTACCTCAGAGAGGGAACATCCTGCACCTACTGAGGACTCTATCTCAGACAAGTACCTGCAGTCTCTTATCCTGAGTCTGAACAGAACAAGCAGGTAACTGATTTCAGGGACATCACCCCTGGCCTTCTATTAATCCTAGTGTGCCAAAACCTGCTTCAGTCCCCATAGAAATTTTGGGTGATATCCCCTCCAGCTTCCTGAAAAAGGGATGACATTGATTCAGAGAAAATCAAAATTCAATTTCTACCAAGTGAAATTCAAACAACAATAGTGGGATTCAGTGGAACTTAAAAATACATTTGAGCCCTTGATAAACCTTAATAAGACATTTGACCTTATCTATCACAAATTTATTTGTCTAAAGTTAAAATCGTTAGGTTTTTCAGCTAACAGTGTCTCTTGGATTGAAGATTATTTACTGGTTCATGCACAGTTTGTTGGAGTTTCCTCTGCATTTTCTAGCACTAGTAAATTGATAGAGGAGTACCTCGGAGACCTATCTTGGGGCCACTTATGTTCACTCTGTTTATTAACTCCCTTCCTTCTGTAATTACTTTATGCCGATGATCTTATTCTCTTTTCTTCCACTAATGAACTCTCCAAGCTGACTATAAACCTTAGAACTGACTTTTTTCTGTCCATAACTGGTTCTCTAATAATTTGTTTATTTTTAATTCAAAGAAGACTAAATCTATGATTTTTGGGTCACAGTCCATGTTGAATAACTGCCCAGTTCTTAATCTTCATGACAATCAAAGTAATTTAATCGAACAAGTATCACAGTTTAAATACTTGGGAGTTATTGTGGATCCCTTGCTTACCCTTTCTGACCATATGAAGCTTGTCTGTTATAATTTTAATTAACAAAATGGTACAAGTTGAAAGGTTTTTTTTTTTTTCCTTTCAAAATCTGCAAAGCCATTGCCATTGGCTCTCTCCTACCTCATTTTGATTATGTATCAAGCTTTTTTTTTTGAACTGGGTACTAAGGAGGTACAAAATCTTTCAGTTGTTTATAACAATATTTGCCGTTTTATTTTCGAGCGCCTGAACGTACTCATCATTGTCTTTTATACTCTCACCTTGACTGGTTATCCCAGGTGCAAAATATACAATATTTTTTGGTTGTTTCATTTTTAAAAATGTTTTTTAATCTACCCATCCCACTTTCTGATCTTCTTTCAATTAGTGATATGTTACCTAGTTTACTGTCAGCCAGTGGAGTTCTGGTGTCCTCTGATGTCGGCAAATGCAAAAATGGCAAGACCAAAATTGGCGAGGGAATTACAGTGAGGACGAAACAGCAACAAGTGTGTTATCTCCTCCCTGAGGTGCTACGACCTCAGAGTTGGTTATATAAGAAAGGGTGTGTGTGAGGGGGGTGCGGTGGGGGGATGCGAAGCCACCCAGCATAAAAGTCACCATTTGTATCCTTGCTGAAATTCCATCGCAATTCTGGAGTCACCATTTTGGACTTGTTCTTTTCATATAGAATGGTTGTTCTTAAAGTTGGATCCTGTAGAGCAAGAGCTGGTCAGCATGCTTTTGCAGTTGCAGCTCCTTGATTTTGGAATAGTTTACCGGAATGTTTATGTACCGACTGTTCTTTCAAGAATTTAAAAAGAGCCAAAAACTGTACTTGTTTGATTTATGTACTTGTAAATTAATATTATTGCTTGAATGTTGTATATTTTTGTACTGCATAATTTGCCCAGGTCAAGCCTGAAAAATGACCGTTGGTCCAGTGCTCTTACCCGGTTAACAAATTAAACAAATAAATAAAAAAAAAGAAAGAAAGAAAGAAAGAAAGAAAGAAAGAAAGAAAGAAAGAAAGAAAGAAAGAAAGAGAAAGAAAAACAACAGAGGTGATTCAAAGGTGGGTAATGAGAGAGAGGACTCAGATGCTTATTCCCTTGGACTCTTTTAAAGAACTTTATCCTCAGAGAATGAAGAGTCTAGCCTGGAACCCACTACTTTGAAGAAAGGAGGGTGATTGGATTCCAAAAGAAGAACCAGATCTAGCAAAAAATGTTGGGAGATGGGGGGGTGTTACCAGTACTTTATTTTTCTTCTCTTTAGCTCATGTCTCATTCAGTTCTTCATTGTGCCTCCCAGAATACCAACATTACTGGGAACCAGAAAATGTGCCTTATAACATTTGCCTTTCTACAGTCTCTACGTCTCAATATTTTTTTGCAAGATATCCACTTGCAATCCCTCAATGATTTACATAATGCTCAAAAACTACAGGGCAAGGTGTGTCTTTCTGGTCCCTAGGTGAAGGATCCTGGTTCAAGGTAGGTAAAAGCCTTGCCATTTTCTCCACTAAAGTTTCAGATGTTGTTCCAGGGAGATTATTGATTCTAGACACCATTATTGATGAACATCGCATTCACTTCATTAATGAATATGCCACACAACAATCAATACCTAAGCACATAGGACTCGATTCTGAAAGCTCCAATATTGATGCAAGGTGCCTTGCTTTAAAAGTTGTGGTATTCCTGATCCTCTAATGCAGGCTGTGGCAAACACAGGAGCCCTTGTACCATGCCAGCCCTGTGACACCCCTGTGTCGGACATAGGGGTGCACCATGTCAGAAGGGGGTTTGCACCATGGTGGGGCTGCTACACCCCCTAATCTGAGGTTCTTAAAGCCCCATTGTGGCTGCAGTTCCCAACAGTGGTTAGACCAGCAATGAGCTGTCCTAACAGCCCATGCGCCACTCCAAGGAACAGTAATGGTTGGGAGGGGAGCCCGTGGCCAGGTGTTGTGGGCGGATGCCTGCTGGATAGTGAGCCCCCAGGCTGGCATGCTATTGCCTGCTGCACCATTCACTTGTCAGTGCTACAGTTGGCTTATCGTGATGATGGCAACACAGCTACCTCTTGCTATGGGACATCATGATTCCCCTTACCCTTGTTATCCAATGCCATAATATGCACCAAAACCTGGTTGGTGTGCACCTCGGGGGGGGGGGGCATTCCTGCAAAGCTGTCGCAGCCTCCATGGCATTATATAGTTGGGTTTGCATGGACAGTTCCACAGTAGTTGTTGTAGTGGCATCAGACTCAGGAACCAATGCCTCTGGATCAGTGCCTCCAGTATCCACCCAATCCCCCTTGATGTCCCCACATTTTTCCTTCCCCAAGCTTGCTCACTCTCCTGAACCCCAACAAGGGCTCTGCTGCCTGCTGCCCTCCTGCCCATTCTCTCCCCCCCACCCCCCATGTCCATGCAACCCGCATGTAGGCCCTCCACTGCATCAGATCCTATCCCTTCCCCATCCTCACCAACAGCAGAATTGAGATCCAATCAACACTCACCCTAGCCTCCCATGCATCATCTCAGTGCAGTCACAACTTGATACCGCAAAAGTCAGAGGACCATGCCAACACCCACTGACTAATGTGCTTACCATGGCGTATGTTACTGTGGGTTTCACCAGGACATCTGCAATATCTGAAATGCCAGGTAACTCTGCATGCACCAATAACAGTGGTGAGCCTCCTCAGAAAGTGTTCCAACTGACTGATTCTTTTGGGATGTATATCAGCCATGTGCAATCCTTGTAAAACTGCTACAGCAATCTAGCCCACCTTGCAGATGATTGGACTCATACTGCACTTAGCTTCACTCTGTATTGCAGTGTGGTAGATGGATGGTTGGTTAAATATTATTGCAGTTAACACTTGTGTTGTTTCTATTTCATTTCACTACTAGTGTTGGCATATGACATTTTTACTGGATGCATGACATGAATGTCTTGCTATTGTATCAGTCATATGTTTTTCAAACGTGTCAGATAACCTATCCAGTACATATTGTTTGGAGACTCTGGACCAGTTTTTCAAGGGTATGGGATAACAGCAGCCTCCGTCATTCCCTTCAGCTGCACCATCAGTTTAACACACGCTATGGCTTGTGACAACTCTGGGGGCTTTGGTGCCAGGACCCCTGTTGTGCCAGAATACAGTTCAGGGCTCCTGGCACACCCAGAGTTTGCCCTAAGCAGGAGTTTGGCGCACCATGTGTCAATCTTGAGGGTGACTGTGAATCAGGCTCATAGACTTCTTTAAAATTTTACAGTCTTACTTTTGTACTTTTGGGAAAATAACGATGGGTGGTGACTTCAATGACTCTGTAGTTCAATTTTCAAAGATCACAGAATGGCACAAGGTGCTTTTGCCAGAAAAGAATGATGCAAGGAGAAAGCTGAATCAAAACTTGCATCAATTCCGATTTTCTAACATTGCTTGTGTCAAAAGCGGAACTGCCTGTGCTAAAGTGGCTTGCATCAGGTTTGCATCAGCAGAATGGGTGCCCCATGTTGCAATGAGCTTTGCATCAATACAATGATGCACCATCCCCCTTTTTTTTTGATTTTCTAAGGTGGAAGCTGTCGGCACTGCATCAAAGATTCATGTCACTGTTAGACCAGTCAGAACTGCTCTAACTAGCACCAGAGCATATACAGCGGCCCACAGCAGGTGGGCAGACCTGGCTGTGGTACTATGAATGGCATTTTGCTGCAAGAGTCCTGCACTGCAAACATCGTAATGCTGTCTCAAGGACTGTGGCAATCTCATCCACCTCAGTGCTTGATTCAGTTTGTGTAATTTTTCGCTCCATGCATCGTATTTTTGACTCAACTTGCATCTTTTTTACTCCATCTCACTCATGCATTGTGTTTCTGATTTAGCTTGTGTCATTTTTCCTCCATTTCACTCATACATCATATTTTTGATACAGTGGAACTCTTGCATTATTTTAGATGACTTTTCCACAGAGAAGGCTTTTCTTGCAAAACATTGTGCACAGTATTTGGCTCATCCAGATTTGACACAAGGTGGTTGTTTGATGCACCTTACATCAGTCTATTGGTCCTTTGAAAATCTGTCCCCTTGTCCCCTTTGAAAAATGTCTGTCCTGACTCCAAGGTGTCCTGAGACTCCAATTCCCTTCAAGGTATACTCAACACAGCAGGAATACGGGATGTTTGCAGACAGCTACACAAAACAGGGGAGAACACCTTTTTTAAAGGATCCGCCACAACCTGCGTAGACTATTTCTTTTATCTCTAAGTCTTATCACCCAGGTTCAGCAGAAGTCATCATGGCAGAAACTTCCAGCTATGCTTACTAAGCTATATGGTGGATAATTGGGACAAAGCAGCCAGAGGCATGGGCCTTTGGAAACTGAATAACTTACAACTACAGGATACAGAGTTAAGGAATGCCCTACAAACTCATTACATGGCTTGATCATTTGGTCAAATGCATGTTTCACTCTGTCACACTATGGTGAGAGAACATGAAAAAGGGAGAAAGCTCAGGAGGGGTATCATCAATACCTTTCTCTTTGGCATCATCTCTTCTCACTTATTTCCTTTTCCAATGAAAATGGGGTTAACCTGTCCTCAAAAATTACTACTAAAAGAGAGGCCAGGAGACAATATCAATATGACAAGGCTAAATCCCAGCTGCCCAAAAATCAGTATGGCACATAACAGAAACAATCTTATAATATTCTTTTTAAAAGCTGTAGACAGTGGCCCGGATATTCAGAAGGGTTGCGCCCTGGCGCAATATTCAAACAGGGTTTGAGCCTGGCACAAATCCTGATGCACCAGAGCACATCAGTAATGTATGCGGGGCAGGTGGGGGGGGGGGCGTGCCCATGCATACTCCACACATCCCAATATTCAGCCAGGGATGTGCTGCGCCTATGCATGTGCAACCCCTACTTGCGCTGCACATAAGTGAACAAAAAAAAAAGGAACAACGGCTGGTCACCCACAGGTAAGCTGCTGCATTGCAGGGCACAACACGGCAGCTGCCACCTGTGGGTGGCCACCTGAGCTCCAGCTGCACCTCTGTGGCGGTGCCCCCCCATGCCCGATAGCGGGCATATGTGTAAATAGATAACGTCCTATATCCCTGGTGGTCCAGTGGACCGCTCTCAGCCTGATCACTGGCATATGTATTAAAAAGGAGAGGTCCAATATCCCTGGTGGTCCAGTGGTACCCCCCAACCCGCTTACAGAACCCCACCACCCCACTCCCTCCCAGTCAGCGGTGGGTGGCAGCACCCTACCCGCCTGCTGCCCCGCTGCCGCCGACTGACACCATAAGGTAGGGCTGTCGCCCATTGGTCCTGGCGTGAGCCAATGGGCATGCAGCCGTGCTATACTACACGTCCAGATATGTGAATGGATCCATTCACATATCTGGAGCGATAAGCAATGCGGTATAAGCTGCACACCCATTGGCTCACACTGTGGACCAATGGGCGCAGCCTCACGCGGTGTGCCAGTTGGTGGGTGGCGGAGGCAGGCGGCAGGGAGCTGCCACCCGCCGCTGACGGAGGGAGCTGGGTGGTGGGCCCAGTGGGCAGGTGGGAGGGTGGTACCACGGACCACCAGGATATTGACATCTCCTTTTAATACATACACCCAGCGATCAGGCTGCAGCAGTCCACTGGACCACCAGATACAGGACATTATTTTTTGAAACATATGCCCGCGATCGGGCTGAGAGCAGTCCACTGGACCACCAGGTAGGATGATTATTATTTTAACAGATGCCCGCGATCAGGCAGTGGGGCATTTTGCTGCGCTGTGCAGGGGGCGTCGGTTCCGATTGCTTCAGCCTGGCAGGTGCCAGGTGCAAGTCGCCGGGGATCAGCGTACCTGCATGCAAATGGAGCCATAATGACATGCAAATGGTCCCATTTGCACCTTGCATGCATTATGGCCCCATTTGCATGTGCACTTTTGAATATCGTAGTTTTGTGCCTAGTGCAACGGAACTTGCGCTAGCGCATCCCCCGATCCACTCTGGCCACTTGCGCTGCCGCAGTGCCACTGCGCCATGTGCACTGTGGGTGGCCAGGGTGCAATATTCAATGTTGCTGTGCCATGGAGCAACTCCGTTGACTATCACTCTGTCAACGCCCCTGCGCAGCCAAGTTGCGCTGTGCCCAGGCTTGCACCACAGCCTGGCGCAGTCTGAATATCCAGGCCAGTATGTACAACAAAGAGCTAGAGAATTCCACAGGGTGAGGGTGGCAAAACCAAAAGCCTGAGCTCCCAAAGACTTCAAATTCACCCTGGGAATCTCTAACAATCCCTCATCAGTTGAGCGGAGTGGTCTGAAGGAGCAGTAGGGACTCACAAGTGCTTGTAGGTAACTTGGACCCAAACCGTGGAGGGCTCTGAAAGTCAGCAAGCCAGTTTTAAAGGTGATCCACCCCCGAACAGGCAACCAGTGCAGAATGTGCAGCACAGGTGAAATCTTACTGGATGGAGTAGAGCCAGATAATAACCTGGCAGCAGCATTCTGCACTAGCTGCAGGTGGTGGATATCAACCCAAGGAAACCCTAGGTATAGGGAGTTACAGTAGTCAAGGTTACAAATGCGTGGATCAGGTTTGGAAGATCACCAGACAGAATAAGGTGCTTAATCCGGGCGATGTTCCTCAGATGGTAAAAAGAGGACTTGACCACAGCTGACACCTGTGAATGAAGCGTCAGCCCATCATCAAATATCACCCCCAGATTCCACACCCACTCAGAGGTCAGGAGCTGAGAGCCCCCAAGCCAAAGCCCGGAAGGCCGCCCAGCAACCAGCCCCTCTATCCGGTGACCCAGTTCCACGATTAACACCTACATCTTGTCAGGGTTTAATCTAAGCCAACTGGAATTCATCCAGTCTTGGATTTCAGTGAGTCGGTTGGAAAAAACCTAGAGTGCACTATCCTGGTCTGGCACAAAAGACAGGTATAGCTGAGTATCATCTACATAACAGTGAAAACTCAGCCTGTACTGTCTTACAATATCCGCTAAAGGGAGCATATACACCATGAACTACATGGGGGACAACACTGAACCCTGCGGGAACCCCACATGGCAGGGAGTAGGAGTCAGAGGAGAAAATCCCTGATACTACCCTCTGTGACCTGCCAGTGAGGAAAGAATGAAACCATCTGAGGACTATACCAGACATGTCACAGATGAACCGCAGGTGATCAAGAAGCATCCTGTGGTCCACGGTGTCAAAAGCTGAAGACAGATCCAGAAGAACTAAGATGGAATGGCACTTCTGATCTCTAGCCATCAGGCGATCATTGAGTACCTGAACCAGAGCAGTCTTGGTACTATGTCTCTTATGGAAATCAGACTGGAGAGGATCATAGATGGCATCGGTGCTAAGGTGGTTCTCCAACTGTTGTGCGACAACTTTCTCAATAACGTTCCCTATGAAGGGAAGTTAAGAGATTGGCCTGTAGTTTGCAGGAAAATCTGGGTCAAGAGATGACTTCTTGAGAAGGGGGGTAACCACAGCCTCCTTCAGGGTGCTGGGAAACTTCCCTGACTCCAATGAACACCAGGATTAATTCCACTAGAACCAGACCGATGACATCTACACACCCCATTAAAAAGCATGTAGGGGCAAGATCTGAACTACAGCAAGTTGGACGCACACTCCAGAGAAGAAACATGACATCCTCAATTGCCAGATGGTCAAATTCAGCCCAGCAAAATGTGAGTGTCGTGACCTCGCTCCAACCACCAGTAACCCCCATAAGGCGTAATAGGTGAACCTCCACCCTGATGTTGGCAAGCTTATCAGCAAAGAAGTGAGCAATCCCGTCACACTCCATTTGTGACAAGGCCTTCTGGGCTCATAGACAGGCTGGATTGCACAGTCTGTCCACCATTCAGAACATCTGAGCTGGTCAATTCTGTGCAGCAGCAACCACCTCCCTGGACAGGAATTCTGCCTTCTTATGGAAGATTGATGACTGATATATCCTATAATGCTCCATCAGTCTAGGTTTGTCAGCATCTAAGCTGGTTCTATGCCAAGCATGCTGTAACCTTTGAACCACCTGCTTCATCCCCCTCAAGGTCCTGTCAAACCATGGGGACCAAGGGTGGAAAGTAAGTGGGGAACACAGAAAGGAGCAAGGGTATCCAGAGCTCCCTCCACAGCTCGATTAAAAGCCTGGAGTATATTCTCTAGACCCTTGCTTGTTTCTGGAATTCCCGATAGGTCCAACACCACCATAAGGCCATCAGGGGTCAAGCCCCATAATGGGCGGTATCAGACCATCTCCACAGGGGCAGGCCTACAAGGGGGAGCCAAGAAATTTAACCTGATGTTGTGGTGGTCAGACCAACCGACTGGTTCCACCACCAAGTCAGAGACCTCCAACCCCAGGAGAAAGACCAGGTCCAATAAGTGACCATGATTATGGGCCGTAGAAGAAACTACCCATGTGAAGCCCAAAGAACTTATAAGATGGAGCAAGTCTTGTCCAAATTGTGAGAGTTTATCGTTGATCCAGGCATTGAAATCTCCCAGTACCATCAGCCTGGGGGATTCCAATACCATATGGACAATGAAGTCCATGACTCCCTGCAAAAACTGACTCTTGCCACCTAGTGGATTATAGACAAGAGCAATTTTGCACCCCACACCTACAGCTATGGTACACTGAAAGGACCTGGTGTCCTCAACTGGCACATCAACAAGGCCCAACTCTGATTTAAAACAAATTGCTACACCCCCACCCTTGTGACCCAACCTCACATGGTGTATCACTGAAAAACCGACTGGAATTGCTGACTCCAAAATGGGACCAGCATTTTCATCCAGCCAGGTCTCGGTGATGCAGGATGGACTTTGTTCAGATTTTAACAGAGCTTTATAACTACTGTCTTAATAACAGTAGTTCAAAAAGGATGACAGACATGATTTAAAAAACTGGAGGCAAATCAGTTTATTAAATGAGGATTCCAAAATCTTTATGAAAATACTAAGTAAGTGGTTGAGTCAGATGGTGCTGTCTGTTATTGATCCTTCCCAGGTCTGTGCAATTCCCAGTTGGAAAATACAGGACCACTTGTTACTGCTCAGAGAAATTTTTGAGCATAAAAAGAAGAATACTCTGGAGGAATATGTATTATCCCACAATCAACAGAAAGCCTACGATAGGCTTTCACATGCCTATTTGTATACAGTTTTAGAAAAGTATGGGTTTCCTCCTACTTTAATCACATGGATCTCTACTTGTTATTCTGGTGCTGTAGTTCTTCCAAATGTTAATGGGTGGATGGGGGCTAGGATCATGGTTTTGAGAGGCGTCTGTCAGGGATGCCCTCTTAGTCACTTACTATACATCTTTTGGCATATATCCTCATTTATCGAAGCTAAACCAGACTCCTGTCATTAAAGGAAGCAGTACGCCAGGGTGCTTAGGTGTCCCAAGGGTTTTAACCAACACAGATGACCTCTGTTTGCTGGTTCAGAATGATTTTTGACTTTTCAGCACCAAAGCTTCCTCAATCCTACAGAATTATTCTTGTGCCTCTGGTTCTAAAATTAACAAGACTAAATGCATAGACCACAGTCTTCACACCACTGTCTCACCTGCTCCTGAAGTTGTAGCATTAGACTTTTCAAAAATGATCAACCCCATCAAATGCCTATGCAGACATTTTAGCAGTCAGGATGAAGCAAAGCTAAATTGTGACAGTAAACTTGAGGAAGGCTCTTGAAAGATGGCTAGATGGAAGTCTTGGCAGTTTGTCAAAGAAGGGATGGGCTCATATGGTCAAGTCCTTTATAAGCCCATTTTTTTTGTATGTAAGTTACATTTTTCCTCACCCAATATCCTTTTAAGTTGGCATTTATACACCTTCCTCCAAATGACATGGAGAAATAGATGGAATCTTGTTACAATGTGCATAATATGTTTATCCATCGGGGAGCTTGGGCATGCTGAATCTGGTAGCCTTGTTCTATAGCCTCTTCATTCATACTAATTTGGATGGCTTGGAAAGCAATCCACACACAGCTTGGTCCCCATAGTTGCTGACCTTGTTAAACCCTTTTTTTCTCATTGGAAACATGGAAAGTACAGATGGCCAAAATCATGCAATTCATTTCAAGTTCTCTTGTACTTTAAGAGCACCACCATTAAAATATGGCAGAGGGCCCTCACTTTTTTTCAATGTTACCACAAGTATGTAAAAGAGTTTATGCCAGTCACTCATTAGTACAGTGGCATTCCCCAGGACGAAAACCAATTCTGCAGCATTTTGCAGCACTCTGCAGAATGATGCAGCAGATCTTATGAAAAAATAATGTAATTTCAATGGCAATCAGTCCCCTATTGTCATTCAGGAAAATGTGACACTGCCAGGATGAAGTGAATGGCACAGTTTCCTGCATGACAAAAGGGAATAATTGCCATTGAAATTACATTGCTTTATTTAGTAGGTCTGCTGCAGCATTCTGCAGAGTGCTTTAAAAGTGGGTTTCATCCTGGAGGACACCACTGTACATCATTCTGGGCTAAATCAGGTTTCATGTCCTGACCCAGAAAGAAACAACAAGCTGCTTGAAAGATTTTGGCAGAGTGAAGACTCTCCCCAAAGATGTGTGATGTCACATGGCACAATTGTCATGGGAGTTTGGGAGTCCGGAGCATGAAAGGCTTCAGGAAGAGTATTGCTCCTGGCAGGGATGCAAATAAATCCTGGAATCACAGGAACATTTGTTTTTATCATGCCCATGCAGCCAATCTTTCAGGAAATATGTAGTCACTGTATGGCAAGAATATTTCTTCCTGCCTCTCACTTATGATGAGTGGATCTATTGTCACATGGGGCCCAGATGAGCCAAGTATTACATTAGCTCCTTAGCAGTGTGGTTTGTCATAATAAAATTTTTTATCTGCAAATATGATGTCAGCAAGTTCTCCAATAACTGTATAATTCAGAAGCAGATTTGGAGAAAATTACCCCATTGGTAATATGTAATACTAGGGCTGGGCAAAATTAGCAAATTCCAATTTCAAGGAAGTTTTGTGAAATTTCGTGAAATTCTGCAAAATATCATGAAATATTGTGGAATTTTCTTACATTTTTTAATTGATCATATCTTGGTCAATGTTATACCTAGAGATCTAAAATATGATATGCTTTATTTGGAAGATCTCCTAAATGGATGCCAAGTGTCATGATATTTGGAAAAGAGGAGAGAAATTTATAGAGGCTCAAAGTCTGGCAATTTTGTATTTATGGGAACATTTCTGAAAATATGTCTATACTTACAACTTAGGCACCTTTGGAGATAGATAACTGAAAATTAGTATGCATACTTTCTTAGAAAAGTCACAGAAACTGCTAAATAGAGAGATAATTGGTTGTGTAAATTTTAAGTTATAGAAGTTCAAAATTTCACAGTTTAATAATTTGTTAAACTGTGTGAAAATGTTCAAAATATTTTAATGTTTATAGCTCCAATGCTATTTCAGGTAGACACTAAAACTTCGGCATTCATACCAAAGTACATACTGTATGTCCTAGAATCTAATTAAATCATTCCATCTAATGACACCATTTTGGGTCAGGTTAAGCAATGGATGGCTCTGGTGCCATATGGTGCTAATGGGTATTTAAGCTGGATAAATGTGGTTTAGTAGGTTAAAATTTACTGTGGATACTTTAGAAATTACTAATTGGAAACATTTGCTCAAGAAATGACTGCATAACAGGCAATGCCACTAGAATTCCACTTGTGTAATGTAACTTTCATAAAGAACTTATCCCCACTGAATCACCTTACCTGCACTAGCATCATGGCCCTGCAATACCCCTCCAACACTCCTATGACAGAGATGCCCAGCATTATGCTCCATCATGATTAAAGATATCTAGATGCTTCTGTTACAGTGGCCTAAGTCATAACTAGTTGTAAGGCTTGACATCACTTGGTGCCAATGTTTTCTTTTTTTAACATTAAATTCTTTATTTAAATTTTTTTTATATCACAAACAATATAGAAACAACAGAAAAACATTAAACAGTTACACGCTGAGTGAGATAATGTATATTAAATGGTGTACAATAAAAGACAGAAATGGTACAGTTATATACAGTCACATAAAGCTGGTAGCGATACATATAGGTGCTATAATTATGTTAGTTATATTTTACCCACTGTTAGCTCTTAATTTCAGAAAGGAGACCCAGACATTGTTATAAAGCTGCACTTTGTTGATGGCTAAATAGGAGAGGCATTCCAGGGATGCCAACTGGCTTACTGTTTGCAATCACTCATTAAATGAGGGTACTTCTGGAGTCCTGCATCTCCAGAGGATGAGTCTCTTGGCTGCAGTAGTAGCAGCCAGCTCCCTCTAAAGCATGTAAGAGGGACCTGTGCAGGGCTGTGTGGTGCTCCCCAATAAAGCAAATGGTTCATCGACTAGATAGCTCCTGGGGAGGATTTTTTGACAAGGTAGTGACCTTTTTCCAAAAAGGACGGAGCCTAGGACAGGACCAGAGGGCATGTGACAGGGAGTTTGTGTGGTTGTCACATCTCCAACATCTGTCATTGGGAATCACCCCCACCTAGTGAAGGTATAAGGATATTCTGCACCAGTAATGCAAGAATTTTTTTTTATATACATTTTATCCTCCTCCTCTTCTGCCCTGGCAGCCTTCTATCCAACCAAACTCCCCTGCCCCATCACCCAGTTTCCCCGGGACTTACCTTCACCATCATCCTGCTACAGGACTGTGATTTTCTCTGGTCATGAATGCAGGGCCTGCAGAAGGTCAGGCTTCATCCCACCACCAGAGTGCTTTTCCATCATTTTTCTCTCCAGGGTCCATGGACATACAATAGCTACAATGTATGTGCAGCACCTCCATGGAGATGTCCCCAGTGACCTGAACATGGGGTCCCCATCCCTTTCTTAGTGGTGCTGCATGAGCTGCCATCCAGCTACTGCTAGGTGGCAGGGAAGCAGCAAGCCACATCATCCTATCTCCTGAGGAAGGAGACCTGTCCTGGGACATTCGATCCTTCCTCTTTCCACCGGCCACCAAGCAACCCGAGTCCATTCCTGGCCCTGAGTCAGCAGTGTGGCAGGAAGTAAGGTGCACAGTGCCTTAGCCATCCACACTACTGGGATGGCCTGTAATGCAAGATTTTTAATTGAATGATCTGGGCCCCAGTATCTCTACATGCCAGGTGGGCCTTATGCAAACAGTTCTTCCATTCTTGATCAGACATAATAATGCTTAACTCATTTTCCCTTGTGGATTTACTGCTATTGATGGATAGAGGTCCTGCATCATGCAGGCATCTATAGATGGCACCAGCCCTACCCCTCTGTATTTTTATACAGGACGTGATATCCTGGCCAAGTGCATTTGTCACACTGGATGGATTAGAGAACAAGTAGTGGGTAATTCCTTCCCTAATTTGTAGATAATGCTGAAATTTCATCATGATTGATTATGGTGCAGAGCAATCATGATAAGATTTTGTCCTGGCATAGAAACATCTTGGATATTAAGGATGCCAGACTGTATCCAGGTGGGCTAGTGGAGAGGTGTACGGTCCACAGTAAACATAGGGTTGCCCCAAAGGAGTACACAAGACATACTGTAGGCATCTGGTAGATACAGAGAAAGCTCCTAATGTTCCACCAGTAGCGTAATGAAATCATTATCATGGGGTGTCTGTAGATCCCTTTGGAGGGTTTGGTGAACAGTATATGACATGGTGTTGGGATGTCTACAAAGTGTCCCTCTATCTCAATCCACTGCGGTGGACTGGAGTCTTTGTTAAGAAACCATTTCATAACCTGGGCTGTTATGAATGCTAGGTGGTTTTGAGCAAAGTTAGGCAGAACCCAGCCACATTCTGCCCAATGTTTCCTCAGATTGGTTCTACTAAATTGTTGGGGTTTTACTTCCCATAGAAAGTGTTCCACATGTTTATTAATTAGATCGAACCATTTTTCTAATATGTGAAGGGGTAAATGGGGCAGGAGATGGAACACTTTGACAGCCAACATAATTTTTATGGTAGCAATTTTTTCCAGTCAGGGAGAAGTGTTGTCAGAAGGGGGTAGAAGTTGAGTTTACAGGTGTCAGAGAGTGCGGGTGTAATTTGGATGCCCAGGCATGTCAACCCATATTTTGACCATTTATAGCTTGTGAGATGGAATAGCAATGCAGAACAATGATGACTGAGGGTTAACACCTCAGATTTATTATGGTTAACTTTAAGGCCTGAAAAGTTCATGAAGTAGTCTAAGATTTTTCAAAGTGAGTCAATAGCCTTCAGAGCATCACTGAGAAGAATCAGGAGGTCATCTACATATGATAGAGAATTATATCCCCTTAACTTCCAGGTTAGTTCACAGAGCTGCTATAAGGGGATCGATGGCTAATAGAACAAAATCTGGTCAGATCAACCACAGCTGTATAATGAAGTTATTGAAGATATGTGGCATTGTTAAGGAGGTATGGAGAAACAACACAATGATTTGTAAGTAGTAAGATTTGTTTTGGTTTCTGTTTTAAGGAAGGCATACACATTATTAGAAAAATATATGGGGGTGTACATTTTAATGGAAAGAATAGAAAGCAATATAGGTTTATAAAAGAAGCCCAGAGCAAATGCTACTGAGATATGTGTTATCCCGGATGATATTGGCCGGACAGCCAAATTTTAAAGAAAACACAATTGCACATACCCCAATAATGCAAAGAATCATGGGACACATATGCAAATCCCCATGATGGTACAAAAGGTGGCAGTACATGAAAAAGTAATGGCTGGCATATGTTCAGCCTTGGGATTATTTACACAGTTTTTTTTTGTAGAGAAACAGGGTTTTTGTCCATGAGGTGATGTAAGTTATATTTAAGCAATGTGTTGATGTCAGGAAGTCAGGTGTAATGATGGACTGTTAGCAGAGAAAATGTGATGGTAACTTTCAGAGGGGGGCGCTTTTGATAAGGGCAAAGGTAGTTATGCTTGTGGTAATGGGAATATTAGGAAAGTATGAGGTCTATGCAGAAGTGGAGTATAAATATGCACAGTTTCATAAGAGTGTGCTCAGAATGCAGGCAAATGTGATATGCAGGTTTGTTTTAGAAATAGGTAGTAATAGCGATACATGCAATTGATAGAAAGATAGATAATTACATAGACATATATATATATATATATATATATATATAGAGAGAGAGAGAGAGAGAGACAGAGAGAGAGAGAGACAGACAGACAGACAGACAGGCAGAATAGGAATGGCAGTGAAGTATTGAAGTGATACCAACCCCACCCCACCCACAGACATGGACAGGCATTGGGATGTGCCTTTGTGTCATCCATAATTCTCATGCCATTTCACCTCACCCTTCCCTGCAGTCACAGACAAGTGTCAAGGTGTGCCCTGGGGTGTTCAGACTTTACACTCACCCCATTCCATAAGGAAATACATTGAAATGGGTACAGTATAAGAGAATGGAGTGAATTTTGGGACTGAAGAGTCAGAGGCACACCTCGATATCTGTCACTGGCTACAAGGTAGGGATGGGGGTGGAATGGCATGAGCATTACTGTTGACAATCCCAAGTGACACCCCTGATGCCTGTCAGTCCCTACAGGGCAGAGTGTTATGGTCAGAAATCCTAATGCCCTGGGCATTTCTTGGTATTTTTACTCCACGTTTTCAGCATGGGCTTTTTGTGAGCCCACCACATGAACAGTGACACTATCAGTTCATTAGCCAAAAGGTGATTTTTCACAGTGACTGTGCCATTTGGCACCACAGGTGTAAAAACATATTTTGAACAGGATGTAAAAATGACAGCTGTACTGTTTATAAGGAGGTGTAAAAAAATGATAATGTTGAAAATCTGGAGTAAAACTAAAAAAAAAATGTTGAAGTCATGACACTGCTCCTGCTAATGTATACTTTTTTCAAATTCCTATGCATCCCATTGTTTTCATCTCTATTGCTGTTATGTGACTTCTTAACCTAGCAACAGCATTTACTGCATTACATTATAAGGACAAGTAAATGTTTTTAATACATTTACAGACAGTTACATAAACTTAATTTCCCTCATAGAATAATTTAAATTTAGTCATAGCAGTAGTACAAAGCAATTACTCAGACAACTTAAAAACTATAACTACTTTATATTGTACATTGCCACCCCATAAGGACCTCCTTGAAATTGAGATGCAAATGTCACACATTTATCAGTTTTCTAACAGGAATATTTTACTATCCTAAATACATTTCTTGCTTCAGTAACTGCTCAGCACATCTATTGCATGACCTACTTATTGACACTTTACACCTGCTATGCAATGTACTGCTGCTTCCTACACCAACATCATGATCCATAAAACAGATGACTGCCATAACTAGGGAGGCAGTATATATAGCACAGTGGTTTAAGGCTCTGAGCTGCAAATCTAGAGATCTGGGTTTGAATCCCACAGCCACCACTTGCATACTGGGTGACCCTGAGCAAGTCACTTAACTTCCATGTGCTCCCAGGTTGCCCCTGTAAACAAGCTTTCAGCTTACTGTGCCACTCCAGGTTAAAAATTTGAAAGAAAAACAAAACACAATATATTATTTTCTTGCTTTATTTTGCTACTACAAGTTTTGACTAATACATCCATCCTTAAATGTACTTTTTGTAGCTTATGTGTCTGTGACCTAGGCAGAACTACACTTAGAATCTCACGCATAAATAAATAATCAGAATAGCATTTATTTCAGTTGTATTTCCTTACTTTTCAGGTGCCCATGACACTATGTATATATATTTATATTTTTTAACTTCAAAGCACTAAACCTATTCAAATGCACAAAACACAAGACTTTATTCTCTTCACACATTACTGTTAAACTTCAGGTCCCAGAATGGCCAAGAAACAATTGTTAGACTTCACTCTTGCATGCCACTGTCACGCCCACTTCTTATGCAAACAACAATCAATTAGGCAAACCCTTTCATTTCTGTGCTATGCACTCACATCAGAGAGACATAAATCTTACAGAATTGCTAAAAAACAAATTTATCAAGACTGGATTTCTGAATTAAAACCTGTTGTTTACTGTACCTATGTAAATAATAGTTTACTGGCTACTATCGATGCTACAGACATGACAATAACAAAACTGTCATACAGGATTTGTGACCTTCTGTCTGCATGTATCTGACAAAGGAATAGGCACCTGCTTGATCCTTTTTTTTTTTATGCCCAACTTGCCCATACTCTAAGAGCCCAATATCAACATGCTTAGAGTTATAAAAAATAAATAAAACCATGATATCTATGTGTATGTGGAGGGGGGTATGCCTAGATGCAGTTTCAGGCACTCCTTAATTACTTCACCAGGCAGCTCTGATAGTCAATTGTTCCAGCATGATAGATCCACCTCATGCCCCCTCCCACATGAACCAAAAAAAAGGTGGGGGTGGATCTTTAGGAGCTTCTTGGGTGGAGGTGGGGTGGATCTTATACCCCCAAAAAAACTAATGCTGCCTCTCACTAGTCAGGTTCCAGTTCTTGTACCTCCCATTTAAGAAAGAAAATAGTGCCCTGTAACCATTCATTAACATGAAAGTATATTTATTTGAGGGTGGAAAACATTTCTTGGAGGAGGGTAAGGTGGAGGAGACTATTAACACTTTCAGTCAGTTCCACGGACAGAAAACATGACATCAGCCCTTTTGTACATTCAAAACATCTGCAGGCTCTGCCCACTGCAGCCGTAAAAAGTAGGAGTGAGAGATGGCAGCCTTGATGAATACCTTGGGCTAACGGGAAGGGTTTTGAGACATGGCTAGTAGTGAGCACCTTCACCAAGGGTATAATATAAAGGGTCTGTGTACAATTTAAAAAGAAGGGTCCTGTCCCCCTTTGAAGCAGGACATTAAACAAGTATCCTCACTCTACAAAATCAAAAGCTTTTTCAAAATCAATCATCAAACCTGCAGATGGTGGGGGAGGGTATGAAATTCTTACAGTAATGCTGTTACAGTGACACAATGACAGTGACACAATTACAGTGACTGCAATGTCAGCGAACTGTTTCTGCCAACATGTGTTTTACATCGATGAGGTAGATATGAGGGATGGCTAATTCAGTGAGTCTTGAGGATTGGCAGGTGGGTTGTGTTAGGGAGAAGAGGTGTTTATGTGGGTTGGGCTGTGGGAGCGTTCTGTTGTGGAGTTGGAGCCGGGAATGTAGAGAGGTGCTACTAGTGCGGGAACTGCTGTGTGCATTTTTCTCCACAGTATGTGTGCCGTGGAGTACTGTATGTTATATTAATTTATGGGGGTTGCAGGGGGAAGATCCCCCACATTTATAGTTCAGCTGTGCTGTTTCTTTTGTCTGTCTTACATTCACAGTATTTGTCACTGTGCTGGTGTTTCAGTTTGGTTGGCTGTCTGTGTAGGGGCTGTTGCTGCAATATTGTCGCTGTAGAGTCCATCTGTATTTTTTCTGTCTAACTGACTTGGTGGAACCAGGGGGGAGATGTTTAGCCACACTGCTTAGATTGAAAAGGACTCTCAGCTGCTCTGAGCTGAGTCTCCCATGTAAAAAGTCAGCCTGCGAAGGATGGATAATCTGTGGCAGAACTTTTTACAGCCAGGTTGCCATGATTTTGGCCAAAATCATTGCATTGGCATTGGTCAAGGAGACAGACCTTTAGCTACCTGGGAGGAGAGGGTCTTTGTTCTTGGGCAGAATTGTAATTATAACCTCTTTCATTGTTTGGAATAAAAGTGTGCAAGACAATGATTGTGTGTATACCCTCTGGAGTGGAGGTCACAGTTCATCATGCAGCACCTGAAAAAAGTCAATAGGAAAACCTTCCCCCCCCAGGAGATTTGTTTGTATTCGTACTTGAAATGGCCTTCTCAGTTTCCTCCTAGGTAATGAGTTTGTCCAGATCTTGTGTTTGGCCAGGCAAAATTTGTGGGAGATTAAGGGAACTAAGATATTGAGGAGTTTGATTGATATTGGTGTTGGGGGGGGTAGACGTGCACAACTTTGAATAAAAAGAGGGGATAATACTTGATATGTCTTTTTGTGAGGTTTTAACATTTTCTTGAACATCAAGCAGTCCAGGTATATGCCTTGCTGCTCTGAGTTTACAGAGCCGGTGTGACAATACCTTGCTTGATTTTTCTCCCCTTTCCCAGTAAGTGTGATGTAGGCAAAACAGAACAAGTTCAGCTCTCCCGGCATAATGAACATTAAGTTGCACCTGAACATTGAGCATCTCAAGAGGATTTTTAATTTTTTTATTTATGACTTTGATAAACGGGTAGGTGCACTGGTCCAGTGGACCATTTACAGGTGCAATGTGGGCCAGAAGGCATGAGTAGAGGAGACTTCCAGTGATGTCATAGTTGTGATAGGACACTAAACAAGCAGCTTCTGTTTTGCTGGGAAGACAAACTCCCCTTCATGCTAGGAAATGACAAAACTGGAAAAGCATGGCAGCAAAAGAAAAAGGAGGCATAGAAAGATGCAATCAAGCTCAAAAATGTCAAGTTTAATGAGGATGGTTTGAGATTTTGCCCAATAAGTGATAACCACAGTCGCGGTGACTGTCTGGCTAGTGAGGTGGGCTGTGGCTATGATAAGGATCTAGAAAAGGAGAAACTCACAAGGCAAAGATTCGAGAAGATCCTTGCAGAAATTCTGGCTTCTCGGAGAGAAAACAAAAGTGAGTTCTCCAAGCTGTGAGTTAAAGTCATAGAAGGGGGGGGGGATAATAAATAATTTGAGACATAATCATAGCCCATGTTTCACCCCCTACGACTGTGGCTAATGTCTCAGTCTGAGCGACCAGGCTCAGGCAAATTTTGCTAATTTTGCTGATTTTATGTTGTGGCTTTATGTCACTCCGCTCCGTTAGCTCTGCTAGCTTAGTTTGTAATTTACTTCTGTAATGTGTACTGTATGTGTGTTTAGGCCCTAATCATAATTTTTAAATGTTTAATTCTAATCTGAATGTACAATTTGTAAATTTTAATTATGGTTCTGGAAACTCTATGTTTTACAACTGCTAGTCTGTACAAGGTAGCCAAATAGTTCTGCAATATGTCTGTTTCCACTTTAATTGCACTGCCCCCCCCCCAGGTCGCATCTGGAATCAAATCAAGCAGTACTCTGCTCAGTATGCCTTCTTGCTTAAACTCAAAAAAATAAATCAAATCTCCACCTTTGACAACTGACTCACGATAACAGAGAAAAAAACTGAGTTAGTTCAGGCAGATCAGAAACAACTTGGAAGGGCTATGGAGGCTCCTCTAAACTACACAGAGATACTGCAGAATAAATGTCTGGATCTGGAAGCCAGATCCAGGTGAGACAACCTAAGGCTGGTCGGACTTCCTGAAAATGATGAAACGTGAGACATGTATGTTTTTCTACAAGGCCTCCTGTGGGATGTACTATCGTTACCTACTGGGTACGAACTGAGAATAGAGAGAGAGCACAGGGCAATCTATCCCAAATTGCTTGATGTTAATGCCAGGCTATGAGTGATATTGATGAAATTTTGAAGTTATCGAGTGAAAGAGGACATCCTTTAGAGAACATGGCAACAAGGAAAATTTTTTTATAATGGAGCCAGACTTTATTTTGATCAGGATTACCCCAAGAAATACAAAAGCTGAGAATGCAGTATCTGGACATAGTAAGGACTCTCAAAGCAAATGGGATACAATGCCAAACTCTGTATCCAGCAAAAATCAGGGTCCACTGGAAGGAAGGCATTCGACTGTATAATATTCTGTAGGAAGCAGCACAGGCACCAAAAGAACACCAGATACCACTCCAACAGAGGTAGGGGCCACGAGGTGGAAACATGCAGAGAAATTGAATGAAACAGTCAACAGAGGAGGTGAGGGGAACATCTGAGAGATCGGACAAGGAGTTGCAGCATCTACAATGGTGGCAATCAGAACCATCCTGTGCACACAGACAGAGACTGAGAGATGGGAGGAGATGCATAGCACAGTGGAGACCTGAACAGGAATTCTTTCTAACACCAGAAAGGACAGTGGGGACTACTGATGGCTCGAGACATCAGATGAGTGTCAACTGGGAATGAAGCTCATTCTCTCTAATTTTATTATACACCCGTAACTGGAAAGGTGCAGTGGGAGGGGGGTGAGTGACCAGGGAAGGGTGTAGAACTACAGTTATTCTGTCAAAGAGGGGAAGTGGAGAATTACCAAACTGACAATTGGGCATGTGATTAACAAGAGAGGGTTAGAAATAAACAAAAAGTGACCCATAGAAAGGGGGGGGATTTAGGAATCAGGGTGGAGGGCGAATAATAAATAATCTGAGACATAAGGATATAAATGGGGAAGAAATTGAACAGAAGAAAAGAGACTCAGAGCCAGGGCATACAAATGAACAAATGAGACTGAACTGAGCAAAACATAATGAAGAAACACTTAGAGCACACACAGCAGAAGGATGTCAGTTGAAAGAATGCCCATTAGGTGCTAAGGGTTGGGGGCAAGGTATGGAGTGGGGAGAAGGTGGCAAAACACTTCAGAGGCAAAGAGGAAGGCAAATGGTGGATTAACAAAATGAATAACAGTACAAATGTTGTGTTATAGATGTCCGTGATTCTTTCCTGTCCTTTCTTTTTCCCTTCAGAGATCCCATGGGTAACTCAAACCATTGGATGAGGTGATGTCAAAAGCTGCTGGGGAAAGTTGGAAGGAACAGCAAGAATCCATGCAAAGGTGAAGAAGCCTTGGCAACACCAATGTGGAAGATAATTGAGATGGGGGAGAGGGGAAGAGGAGACCATAAGGTCTTACAAAGTGGGAAGAAGGGAAGTTACTGATAGATAAAGATAGATGGGAAGAAAAAGCAGTAGAAGTTGATACTTTGAAGGGTGTGGGAAGGAATGAGAAAAGAGAGGGAAAGTGACTTGGATGAGAATCTGAACAGACCTTGAACTGAATACACTGAGAGAATAAAGAAATATCCCTGACGGGAGAGGAGGAGAAGGTAATGTTGTGGCAAATGGTATACAATCTGACTGAGAGTGACGGAGATACCATACTACCGGTCATGAGGGCAGAGGAGAGAAGGGATGGGACCTCAGAGGACCCTCTGACCATGACAGTGGCCCCTAGACAAGGGGAAAGTAGCATCACTGTCACTCTGGACATAGAAGGGGAGCCAGGAGAAGCTATGTCCAGAGAGAGGGAAAGTAAAGGTAACTTTCCTCAACATTTGTAGCACATGAAATTATGTGGCACACAATGGTGCATGGGTTAATTTTAGCATTAGAATTGTTAAGGTTAGTTAGAGTTTTGTAAACACAGAGTCAGAGAGGTATGGAACAGAGCAGACCAGAGGGGCGGGGGGTGGGGAGTGGATTCCAGAGGCCATCAATGGTTTTAAGATGTCTGGAATAAAACATTGGTCAAATGAGTAATATAATGAGCATAAAGATTGTAACATATAATGTCAACAGCCTGTCAAACTCGATCAAGTGGAAAAAATCATGACAGTGGTAAAGCAAATGAAAGCTGAAATAATTTTCATGCAAGAGACCCATTTAGTGCCAGCTCGATGATGCTGAGGGTTGAGGTGCTGGACGCCACACCTCACACCATGCTGGTGACCCAGGTTTGGGAATGAGCTAGGGGCACCAGGGGTCGGCAGGGGAGGGAAGGGATCAAGCATCCAGAGGACAGCATTACCTTCCCTGGAGAGGGCTCCGGGGACGCATCGCACTGCAGTGGTGCCTCGCAGCAGTCGGGTGCAGCACAAGCAGGTGGTGCATGCACAGCAGGGGAGGAGCTCAGCAAGTGGTGGTACATCATGCACAGCAGCCATTGCATGCCTGAGCTCCTCGGGGACTGAACAAACAAGGAAAAAATCCACTTCACTTGGGGATAGGCGAAGGCGCCTCCTCCCAGACAACACTCCCAGTACTGGTCACTGTTATCTCCTTCCATAGCACCCCAATCCGGCACTCTACACTTCAGATAGAGTGCCTTGGATGGATAGGGTGGCCCTTCCCTGTGGGGGTTCAGATCTGGGGTATTTTCTAGGTTCGGGGTGAGGAGACAGGAGTAGCTTCACAGTGGGAGGTGGAGACCGAGTAACAAAGTCACTGGAGAGAGTTCCCTAAGATGTAAGGTGCAGAAATAAAGTCTTAAAAAAAAAATAAAAGAGACCCATTTGACAGAAAAAGAACACCAGAAACTAAAACAATTTGGGTACGAGGGGGTGTACTCCTCCTCATAAAAAACAGGAAGGAGACAGCGGTTGCCATACTTATACCCAAATCTACCCCATTTGAATATATATAAAAGGTAGTAGATAAAGAAGGAAGATACGTACTCCAGAAGGGTAAACTACATGATCAACTGGTAACATTGGTTGCAGTATATGCACCACCAGGATCAAATTATGACTTCTATAAAAGGCTGTTACTGAAGGTTACAGAATGGGCAGAGCGAGTGTTGATCTGTGCCGTGGATTGGAACTTAATGAACACGAGAACAGATAGCACCTCACAGATACCAAGGACCACTCATAGGGTTGCAAAACAAGTGAAAACACTGATTACTCAACTCAGATAGCAAGATGTATGGAACTTTCTGGAAGGCAGCAACAAGGGTTATGTGTACTATTCCCAGGTACACAAAATATATTCTAGTTTAGATATTTTCCTGACCCCAAAAAAGACAATCACGAAGGTAACAAAGGCACCGGTGGGGATCATTGGGATATCGGACCACACCCCACTAGTTCTAGAAATAAAACTGCATGAGATACCTAGAAATGGCTTCTGGAGGTTAAATTTAGCACTGCTGAGGAATAAAGAGGTCCTTGAACAAGTACTGAAACTGATTGACCAGACACTAATAGATTACAGGGACACAGAGACAAGTATGACAATGAAATGGGACACCATTAAAACAATAATTAGGGGGAAACTGATTGCAATAGGAACAGCAAGGAAGAAAGAATTAAAAAACAAAATGACTTGGAAGAACAAATAAAAACACTGGACCAAAAACAGCAAGAGAAACATTGCAGTAATGGGGGAAAAGATATACTGAAACTTAAAAAAAAAACTAAATAAGTGATTGGAATATAAATTAGAACAAAATATGGCCTTTATTAGACAAATGTACTACAAAGGAGGGCCAAGAGCGATGAGACTACTAGTGTGTAGACTAAGAGCCAATAGAACTAGGCCACAAATTACCAAAATTAAACACAGAGACAGGAGAATATTTACAAACTATGGAAAAAATCCTAGAAGCATTCAGAACATATTATAAGAAATTATATACTAAATCAAATGACACCCAACAAGAAATAGTAACAGCATTTTTACAAAAATTAAAACTTCCCAAAATAAATGAAGCATAAATTGAAGAACTGGAAAGACCGATAGGAGAGATAGAGATCAGAAAAGTTATAAGAACTAGTAAAACAGAAAAATGTCCAGGAACAGATGGTTTCCCTTCAAAGTTTTATAAAAAGTTTATGGATAAAACAATATCAATATTGAAATAGACATTCCAAGTGGTCATGGAAAAAGAGGGCCACACCCCACCACCTTGGAATATGGCAAAAATCTCAGTTATTCCTAAGGCAGGAAAGGATCTGACAAACTGTGGTTCATATTACCCAATTTTCATTCTAAATGTTGATTATAAATATTTTACTGGAATAATAGCCAAAATACTTTAAGAATTAATAACCCAATTAATACATAATGATCAAACTGGTTTCATGGCAGGCAGACAGATGGCAGATAACATCAGAAGAACCATACACATCATAGAACACCTAAATAACACCAAAACACCGGCAGTAATCATGAGCATGGATGCCAAAAAGGCTTTTGATAAGGTTGACTGGCGATAATTTTTGGAGTACTTGACATATTTGGATTCCGGGAACCGATGGTGTCAATGCTCCAGAAATTATACACAGGCCCACAAGCCTACATATGAGCAAATGGATACCTATCAGCTTGAATAATGCTTGGAAGAGGCACCAGACAGGGGTGCCCGCTGTCACCCCTGCTCTTTGTTCTATATATAGAACCACTTACACGATGGCTATGACAAGAAGTGATGGTAAAGGGGGTTAGAGTAGGAAACAGAGAACACAAGGTTGCTTTATACGCAGATGATATTCTGATGTATATAACACAACCTGAATTCTAGATTCCTAGGATGATGGAAATGGTTGAAGAATTCTGTCAGATATCAGGCTGTATATTAAATACTAATAAAACTGAACTGTTTATACTTAATTATAACCCCTCAGAACAACTTAAAACCAGATATCCAATGAAATGGGCGATGATAAAACTAAAGTACCTGGGAATAGTACTGAGGTCGGACACCAGAAATTTAAAGGTGGCTAACCTGGAACCACTCATAAGACAGCTGAGAGAGGATGTGAAAAGATGGGGGGGGTGATACCGATTACCATAAGTGATAGAATACAAATGGTCAAAATGAATATATTACCCAGGTTGTTATATGTCTTTCATTGTGTGCCCATCAAAATACAAGAGATCAAAACACAGGAGATACAAAATATGCTGTATAAATTAATCTGGGTGGGGAAAAAGCCCAGAGTACAGAGCAGGATACTCACCACAAGAAAGAAATGGGGGCGGTGCTGGGCCCTGCCAGACATACAAGAATATTGGCTAGCAACCCAAGTAATATGAGCATTATAGTGGGGGCACATGGGACTTGATGCACAATGGACAGACCTAGAGGAGATAGCAGAGGGAGGAGAACCTCTGAGAGAAAAAGTATTTCACAACAAACCAGCATATGGGATAGGACACTGTAGAAATATAGCATTAAGAGTAACAACATGGATCCTGCAGAGATGGCACAGATACGAGGGAGTAAGAAGTGAGAGATGGAAACATATGGGCTGGATGTAAAATATAGACTATAAACCAGGACAGATAGATCAATGGTACACACAACAGAAGCAAAGGGGATGCAGATGCCCAGTGAGTATGATGAGAGGCAATTCAATAATGACATGGGAGGAGAGGAAGACAGAATATGGATGGAGGGACCAGGACAGGCTGAGATATTATCAGATGAAGGGATACATTCAGACTCAGCAGAAGTGGATGGGAAGGAATACATTCACACTAGATGGGGAAACAACCAAAGGGCAACTGCTACACAATAAGCACTCTAAAGGAGAGGTTTCCAGAATCTACCAATTACTCCTAGCCCATAAGGGATCAAAATCCACACATAGAATTAAGAAATGGGAAGAAGAAATGGGAATCCATTTATCAGAGTTGGAGTGGATAAAAATATGGGAGGGTAGTCTCAAAGGATCGTCCTCTCCAAAATGGAGGGAATTTCAATGGAAAATAAATGCCAGATACTTCATTACACCTCACATGAAAGTGAGATGGGAAGAGGGGGGAATCCCACCTGCTGGAGGAAATGTGGAGAAAGTAAAGCCACACATCCTTTCCAAAAGGATGGCCAAAGACAACCCTGTCCCTTGGATCTCTGACCAACTCCATGCCTTGATGCGTACATATGACTCTCTCTCTGGCACCTCTCAAATGAGACTGGCCGTCCATCTGATAGGCAGAGGTATAGAGAGGCCTGGAACAAATGTACATGGGCACTATGGAAAGCCAAGGCCAAGCACTAAAAAGCTGCCCTCACCGACATCTGGGTCACTGGATGCAAATTCTGGAATAATGTCAAGGAAATCGCTGGCAAAAAACCTAACACCCCCCCCCCCAAACCAGACTGCGGTGGATGGGCACCTGACTTCCAACCCCTCCAGCATAGCCTCGGCCTTCAACCAAGCTTTCACTAACCTCAGCCATGTCCTCCCTCCTAACTTCTTCAAACCACACCCTGCCTGCCCCCCCCAGCTTAGCCCTCCCTTTCACCTATGGTGCCTCACCCCCCAAGGCTGCTGAGCCTTATCTCAAAAATGCAGTAAGCCACACTCACTATAGTAGTGACTCCCTGGATCTGAGGCTTCTCCGGCTCACCCTCCAAGACGTACTGTACCCACTCACTCATATTCTGAATCTTTCTCTCTGCCAAGGTAAATTCCCCTTCCTTCCTTTGGAAATATGCCTCCATTACCCCCATATTTAAGAGTGGGGACCGTACTGACACCAATAACTACTGGCCCATCTCTATCCCCCCCCATCCAAAGCTCTTGAGAGCATTGTCTATGACCAGCTCACTGGCCAGCTAAACAAACATGACCTTCTCTGCAAACAGCAACATGGCTTCTGCAAAGGACACAGTACTACTACAGCCCTCCTGGAATTCACTGTGCACATCCACTCTGCTTTAGACAAAAACCACACCACTGGCACTGTTTTTGTTGACCTTACTAAGGCATTCAACACCGTCAATCACTCCCTCTTGCTAGTCACACTCTCCAACATTGGCTTCTCACAGGATATCCTACACTGGTTCACTGACAACTTATCAGGCAGGTGCCAACAGGTCAAATCGGCTCTACCCTATCCAATAGTGTCCCAGACCTCTCAGGGTTCCCCAGGGGTCCATCCTTGGTCCACTTCTCTTTAGTCTTTATCTTAACTCCCTCCCTAGTGCCTGCTCCAGCAGCCTACTACTATATGCGGATGATGCTGTCCTTTATGCCTTCAGCCATGACCCTCTCCAACTCCACCAAACCCTCCAGTCCTTCTTTAAAGAAGCCGAGCAGTGGTTCACTGCACAGTGCCTCATATTGAACTACAAGAAGACTAAGTTCATGATTTTCACCCACCCCCCAGAACACTAAGCAGAAACTATGCCCCCAGATTCTAACGGCTGACCTAACCTCTCTCGAGCAAGTGAACTCCTTCAAATATCTAGGCATCACCCTGGACCTGGCTCTCAATTTCCACCAGCACATACACCACCTGTCCATGGCCCTCAATGTTTGCCTGGGCCTGCTATACTGCTTTAAACACTGCCTTACCCAAGATGCCCTCCGACTTGCCATCTCGTCCTCTATTCTTTCCCTCCTTGACTACGGTACACTCATCTATAGCACTGCCACCACCTCAGCCCTAAACAGGCTCCATCTCTCCCTCAACAAAACCTGTCACCTTGTTCTGGGCTGTGACCGCCTCACACACATACCTGCTCACTATATAACTCCACTAACTGGCTTAACCTAGACAATAGGATCAAATTCCACACCTGTCATATGGCCAAAAAAATCATCCTAGGTCTCTCCCCTCGAGTATCACCCCCCTAATCTATCCATCTACAGCCCAAAAAATAACTCATAGCTCCAGCAAACAACTTCTTACAGTTCCCCGATATGAAACCTCCCAATTTCAAAAGTCCTCCAGCTTCACGGCCCCCTCCTAGATGAATGGCCTACCCAGCCTCATCGCAACCCAAAACTCTTATCGGCCTCTTCAAAACCCACCTTAAGGGTCATCTCCAGTCCTCAAACTGCTGTGACTGCTACTGAACCCGTCACTTGTTCACCCCCCCACAATGACAACGGCCTGTGGCTGGCTTGCCCCCCCCTTTTCTTCTTCCTGCTAGATGCTTATCTGTACCACCATAAGTGTGTTAGGTCTAGACTGTAGAGCCTTACTTTTTTTTACCTATACCATGTATCAAGCTTGTTCTGTTCCCTGCTCTATATGTTAACTTAGCTGTGTATTGTACAATATATGTGACATGTAACCTTTGTAAATGAGTCTTTGACTCAAAGGTAACTTTCCGAACTCTGAATAAATAAAATAAATAAATAAAACATCAACATATCTTCTACTGTTGTCCTAGATTACAGGACTACCTGGGGGAAGTCAAGGCTAGATTGAAAGAAATCTTCCGGCTATCAGGAGGGTTACATATACAACACTGTATATGGGGTTTACCACAACAGGAAATACAAGGGCCTAATCTAAAATACTTGTGGAGGATATCCACTACAGCAATAGGAAAAACAGTAACAAAAAGATGGTTAAACCCAGACCCCCCCCCCCAACAGTGACGGAATGGGAGAAAGTGGTAGAGGACATACAAGAGATGGAAAGATTAACATATCAGGTACAGGACAGAGTGAAATAATTTGGAGAAAGATGGACCTGATGGGTACTAAAATCTTAAACTTTTGAGAAAAGTGAAGGGGAAATAGAGAAGTGGGAAGGGGAGGGAGGAAGAAGGAAGGAGGACATTAGGAAAAGAGAATGCAAGTGCTGTTGAGGAATTGACAAATGAAATACAGACTGAGATAGAATAAAAGAGGATGAAACTCTGTATTTACCCACCCAGAGATCTTAGAGGCACAGAAATGTAATTCATAGAGTAACATAACCCTGACACTGTAAAGTTTTTGTAGTGAAGTAGTACTTGTAGTTATAGAAAATAATTACAGCTATACAGAACCAACAAAAGGGGAAAAGGAGTGGGAAATGAAATGTAAAATATAAACTTGAAAATAAAAATCAAAGTACTATGAAATGTGAAAAGTTTGTTAAAAAATAGATGTATTTCTGTATGAAAAATTATTTCTTTTAATCCAATAAATATAAAAACAAAAAAGAAGGCACAAGTAGAAACATTACTGTAGCAAACTATTTACAGGATACATTTACATGGTGCATTGAAGCATAACAGTAGTAAACCATTTACAAGGATACATTTACACATAACAAATGACATTTTTTTAATTTATTTGAATTTTGATAACTGGGCGAGCCCACTGAGACAAGCATGTCCCTTTTCAGGGGCGACCCGGGGAATAAGGCACTTCCACAGCTAGATACATTATATATTAGTAAAAACATTACATAGAATAGGTACAGTAGGATGAGATAAAAAGGGATGCATTATGTAGTAGTAGTAGTAGTAGGCAGGCTATAGGTGTGATGAATGAGCTGGAAGGCAGTGTCCTCAGCTTTAGTCTGTTGTTGCCAGGATGGTCCAGGAAGGCCACAGTTAATAAGTCAATGACAGGGTCCAGTGTTGACAGGCTTAGATAGAGCTTGGGACTAACTGTGTGGAGGCTGGAGACCATAAACATCATGCAGGGAAATTTTGAACAGGCTTAGAGAATCACACATCAAACATCATACAATCATACATAATGAGCGCTGTTTCACAATTAGTATCAAAAAATGTTATATATTTACATAGTATTTACATAGTACTATAGTTGGTTAGAACAAGATGTAGGGAAGGGGAAGGGTTTCAGTTGAGAGATAGGAAAGCCAGGATGGTTTAGGAAAGCAAGGAGAGCCAAGAAGGTTAATGAGGAGGCAAGGGAGAAGACAGGAGAGGGGAGGATTTTAAGTGTTGGGACAGTAGAGCAGGGATGGTAAGTGAAGGAAACAGATGAGGGAGAGGAGGGATAGACAGCGTGGGGTTAGAGGAGGGAGCAGGGGAGAGGAGGGTCAGGTATGAAAGCCAGGGGGGTGAGTGAGAGATATGGGGGAAGTGGGCTGTTGAGAAGGGGCTGGGAGAGAAAGAAGAGATGAGGATGCAGGTGAATGGAGCAAGGGGGTATTGCAATGGATGATTAGGTACAGTTGCCACCGCAGGCTGGTGGAGGAAAGAAGATCTCCTTGCATACTCTTTTAAACAGGGGAAGGGATACACAGGAAAGTAGGCTGTGTGGGAGGGAATTCCATTTTTGAGGAGCAGAGAAGGTGAATGATCTCCTGTCAATGGCTAGGTGAACTTTTGGAAAAGTCAACAATGGAAAGTGGGAGTGTTGAAGGGTCCTGGTGAAGGATTTCTGGGTGAGCAACCCAGAGAGAGTAGGTGGGGAGGGAAGTGGGTTAGTTTGAACGTGGTACACAGTACAGGGAGGTCCATTCTTGGCTCAAAAGATGACCATTTATGGCTTTGAGAACATCACAGTGGTATGCACCAGCGAAGCGGGTGACCCTGTGGTAGGCCTGTTTGATTTTGGTTAGGGTGGTGGTCCTGGCTGAGTGAATTAGGGGTGCACCATAGAATAAGACAGGGAGCAAAAGTAGCTGTGGAAACAATCTTCCTAGCGCATGGAGTAAGGTAGGGGGAGGTACAATGGAGGAGGCCAAGTTTCAGATTAGTAGACTTGATGATGTTGTTAACATGAGTGTCGAAGGATAAGTGTTCATCAGTGTCATGCCCAGGTATTTGAAGGATTCCACTCCTTCGAGAGGTTTACCTGAAGATGTCCTGATATGCAAAGGTTGGGAGGCTGTATTAAAAGATGTATGGTGGAATAGCATGGACTTAGTCTTCTTAGTATTTTGTACCAGCAGGTGCTTTGAACAAGCTTTTCAGTTGCTGGAAGTCATTTTCCAGCTTGACACTAATGGAGGAGATGTCTATGCCATTTCAGTAAAGAATGGCATCATCAATGTAAAGCTGTACTGATCCTTCCCCACAATTTTGGGGCAGGTCATTTATAAAGATGGAGAAAAAAAGGGGCCCAAGAATAGATCCTTGAGGGACTCCATCCATAACTGCAGAGAGAGAGAGAGAGAGAGAGAGAGGAGAAGGTTCCAGCCCGTTTTACACACTGGAAACAGTTGGATAGGTAGTTTGAGATCCAGGAGAGGGAGTTGGAGTCAAGACCTAGCAACTGTAACTTTGAGATTAAGAGTGTATGGTTAACAAGCTCAAAGGCCATTGTGAGGTTGATGAAGACAGCCCCTGTGGCATTGCTATGGTCCATGGCAGGGTAAATGTCAGTGGTGACCTTCAGTAGAGCAGTTTCAGTTCTGTGTGATTTCCTGAAGCCATGTGGATGTTGTGTTAGGATGTTTGATTGTTCAAGAAAGGAGTACAGGTGATTATATAGTATCCTTTCTTGGATTTTAGCTATAGGACACAAGATGGAAATAGGTCTGTAGTTTTCAACCAGGTTAGTTGGACCTGATTTGTGGATAGGGACAACAGTGGTGGTTTTCCATTTGTCTGGGATAGTCTGTGTAATGAAGGATCTATAGATCAATAGGGCAATTGGATGAGGAGGCATGGTGTCAAAGCCAGGGGAGCTATTAGGATTGAGACTCATGAGAAGCTTAAGCACTTCCTTTCGAGAGGTGAGTTTTAGGTGAAATGGAGGGCAGTGAGTTTCGTTGGGGGGGGGTTTGATGGAGGTTGGGCATCTGGGAGACCTGTTTTGTAAACATTTAGGTCAGTAAAGAATGACTTTATCCCGTTAGTGATATCAGAAGGCATGGAAGGTTCTAAGACCTTCAAGATCATGGTCTAGGGGGTTGTCCATTCATGACCCTTTAGGAGGGTGTTTATTTACTTTCAGAAGTGTTTGGGGTCACCAAGGTTGTTAGTTTGAAGGGACTGAAGATATAGCAGCTTGGATTTGGATACTTTAGCTTTACATATGTTCCGCAACTGCCGGTAGGAGTTACAGTCAGAGAGGAGTCCTGACTTTTTGTAGGACTTCCATGCTTTGTCTCTGGAGCGCATTAGGATCTGTAGCTCCTGGGAGAGCCAGGGGAGTGAATTCCCTTAGCCCTTCTTAGTTTTAAGGGGGCATGGAAGTAGAGAGTGGCAGTGAAAGTGTTGATTAAATAGTCAAGGGCCTGATTAATGTCAGGAAGGGGGGTGATTGGTGACTAGTCAGAGGCTGCAAGGCTTTGTATGAACTCGAAGGTGTTAAAGTAAGTTAGGTCCCTGGTTTTGTAGCTTCTTGGAGGGGGGTGTGGAAAGTCATTTTTCCAGATACAGAAGGTCAGGGAGTGGTCACTTAGTGCATCAGGAAGGATGCCCACTGCCCTGATACGTGACCTGTTGTTTGTTAACACCCAGTCAAGATGTGTGTGGTTTCCAGATCTCGTATTTAGTCTGGTAGGTTGGTCTATAAGTTATTCTAATTTCACTTGATATTGTCAATATGTAGAGAGCATTCTTGGGCTGTGCCAGTCAAAATTGAAGTCATCACATATTATAGTGTCACCTTGATGTAGTGAGTCAAGACAGGTGTAGAGTTCAGTGTAGGAGGAGGCTACAAATTTGGGGGGGGGGGTAGGGGGATACACCCAACGTTTATGCATATTGTTTGGCCAAGGGTGATAGAGATGAATTAATGATCGATGTTTGGTTAACAGTGGTGTCAGTCAGTTCATTGACAACCAAACCAGCTCTGGCATATATCAGTACACCTCCTCCTTTCTTTCTGGGTCTATCTCTGTGGCAGGAACAGTAACCTGGGTGAGCAACCTCGTGGGAGTGTATAGAGGGTTTTAGACATGACTCTGTTAAACATAGAACATCTGGCTTGTATTGCTGAGTCCAGCCTTCCAGTTCAGCCATTTTACCCCTGGGACTTTAAATGTTCCTGTGGGCGATCCTGAGCCCTGAAATCTCTGACCATGTGGGACCGGGAGGCTGGTTGTGAGGCATAACCTTTCTACCAGAGGGACCAGGGTTTAATTTGATGTCGCCAGAGAGTAAGAGTATGCATAGTTGGGAACAGATAACTTGTTAAAAGAGACTTATGTCACCTTCGGAATTGTAGCACACACAAGGTAGTTTTTGCATGCAGGGCAATTGCTTGGTATCTGGGGTTAGGTGAGGACGTGCTATTTGTGTGATGTACCACATGACAGAGGGGAGCAAGAGAGGATATAGAGGTGAATGCGGAAGCTGCTGCATTGTCCAGGCAGTTTAGAGAAATTTGAGGACATACCAATAGTAAGTAGAACAGCAGCAGAGTGGATGTCATAGATAGGAGCATGATTGCTTGATTTATGAATAAGGAGAAAGAGTAGGGAAATGTGGAGATACAATCTGCGCCACTGTACAAGAGACGTGCTAGTAATATATTAGACTGTCAGCTTGGGAATACTAAAACCTAAATAAGATGATCTTTAGTTATGCTGTGAGTGACTAAAGTTGTAAGAGAAAGCACCTAGTATGGTGCACCCAGAGATGGAGAGCCAGTTGAGGTAGAAAGTGGTTAAATTTTGCACTTGGGGTATTGTGTAGTGAGCAGCTAGAGTATTGTCCAATGGGGATGTTTTAAAGTTGTGGCAGATGGGGCCAACATGTAGTTAAGGGTGGCCTGGGGAGGGGGCAGAGTGGTGGGCCAAAAACCCCTTACAGATTTGCACCACTGGCTGGCAGCTTTCCCTCCAACCAAAAAGTTATTTGAAAGTGGCCCTGGTGAGCCAGCATGCACAGAAGCCAATCGGAGTCTGATTGCTGCTGTGCACATCCAGTGGGAGTCTGTTCCTCGTGGCTGGTGGCCAGTCATTTCTCTGGCTTTTGAGCCGGTTCTTAGGTGCTGTATCTGGGGCAGGAAGTCCTGACGAGTCCTCCGGGGAGCCGGTGGAAGTGTTGTGACTGACCGGAGGCTTCCTCCCACCAGCCGAACACAGCTGCTTGAGCCCAGGAGATGGGTTTCACCTGGGGAGAAGAAAATAGAGTTATGTTAGACTTATAGCCCTGGGATAACAAAAGGCTCAGCAGGGCTCTTGATTGCAGGGAGTGGTAAAAGGGATTTGCACATGCGGTGCAGACAAGGGGGTGGGGGAGCTCAGGGGCTCAGGCAGTACAATGGGTGACAGTTTGTTTTGGCACCAGGCACTTCTATGCTCAGGGGCATATGCCTAAGGAGGTAGAGATTCAGGCACAGATTTAAACAATAGTGAATTACATTTAATAGGAGATTGGGCAGTAGAGCAAGGATTAAAATAGGAGAAATTTTACAAACTATAGTTTAAATTAAACAGGAGATTTGAGCTGTAGAGCAAGGATTAGAGTAGGAGAAATTTTACAAACTATGATTTAAATTAAACAGGAGAATCAGGCAGTAGAGCAGAGATTAGAGTAGGAGAAATTTTACAAACAACTATGATTTAAATTAAACAGGAGAACTGGGCAGTAGAGCAGGAGAAATTTTAGATAGATTTGGAAGCCCGCCAAAATAGTCGGGAGGACAGGGCTAGTGCAGGACAAGTTCAAGGTAATACAGTTTAAGTTTAAGTTAATACAGATGGTAGCAGGCTGCCAAACTAGGATTAAAGCATGAGAACCAGGAGTAAAGCATGTGAACAAAAATTACATTCTTGCCCCCAAGAAGCAACTTAACATTCAATTAGAAATAGTGCAGTCTTGCAGATTTATACAAGCAGTAACGGACATGTGTATTCAAGAAAACATGCAGTCCCCTTAGCAGGCAAATAATTACAATTTGGAAAACAGCAAACACTTAGTTGGAATCATTTGGCTCTTAAAAAAATTTGTTTTAAGGAAAACCCCTTAGAGAGTTGCACCACTGGCTGGCAGCTTTCCCTCTGGCTGAAAAGCCATTTGAAAGTAACCCTGGTGAGCCAGCATGCACAGCAGCCAATCGGATTCTGATTACTGCTGTGACATCCAATGGGAGTCTGTTCCTCATGGCTGGTGGCCAATTGTTTCTCCAGCTTTTGAGACAGTTCTTAGGTGCCGTACCTGGGGCAAGGAATCCTAAGAAGTCCTCCGGGGAGCTGGTGGAAGTGTTGTGACTGACCGGCGGCTTCCTCCTACCAGCCTGTCAATCACATATAGATTACATATAGTTGGGTACAAGGCAGCAGTAATACTTTCCAGTCAGTGGGAGATGCAACAAATTGTTACAATTTCAAGGCATTGCAGAAGGACATATTTACAGGGATACCAAGATACTGTGTGATTAACTTTGGATACCCTACTTCATTTAAAGATCCACAGTCTGAACCAACATACCCAACCAGAGCCAGAAAAGGTGGGAGGAGAGCAGGATAGGGGATGGAAGGACAGGTGAAGTGGTTTGAGTGACTGGCGAGTCAGGCAGCTGCATTGACTCTTATCCAGAATCAAGGCTTTAAGGTTCTGTTTGAAACTTGGATGGGTGTTGGAATTTCACATGGAGGAGGGTAACCCATTCCACAAAGCAGTGAGAGAGCTTTCCCACCCATATTGGTGGTTGTCCTAAGTACCTCGAGGGTGAGGGAGATAGAGGAGCAAAGCTGTTTCACCAGGGTTCTAGTGTTGAAAAGGGCAGAGAGAGGGGAAATTTTCCCACACCTAAGGGTGGTGTCTAAAAAGCAGCCAAGAGAATAGTCAAAGCGACCCTGCAAGGGGAGCTAGTCAAGGGAGTGATAGAGGTCACAGTGGTGGTTGACAAAGGGGCCTATAGGGCGAAGCTGCAAATGCTGTTATTAGCTACCAAAAGTCTAGTCAGTAGGGTGGTTGAGGATCAAGAGTAAATAGTGGAGCAATAATCAAAGATAGGGAGTAGATTAACCATAACGATAGCCAAGCGAGCATCCTTAGTTAGGAAGGGCTTTAGTCAGTAGTCTGCTCCCAGCTTCATATTTACACTGTGTACTAATTGGTTTAAGTGGTCTTTGAAGGAGAGAGAAGGGTCAAGAGTTACCCCAAGGTATTTGAAAGAAGAGATGTTTTCAAGGGCAGGGCCTTTGGAGGAGCAGATGAGAGAGGAGCTGGCATTGTTGGTTTTATTAAGGAATGGTTTCGACCCAAACAGCATAGCCTTGGTTTTCTTTGCATTGACCAACAACAGATTAGAGGACAACCAGTTATAAGCAGAACAGCAGTTTTGGGTGAAAACAGAGGAGATATTCGAGAGGGACTTGTCACTGTGATAGATGACAAGGTAATCTGCACAGAGAAGGAAGTGACAGGTAAAGCTGTCAGCTGGGAGGGAGTTGACAACAAGAGAGAAGAGCAGAGAGCCCAGGATGGAGCCTGGGGAACTCCTGTGGGGACTGACAAGGGTGGAGAAATGGTAGTACCAATGTGCACTGACTGGGAGCGTCCCGAGAGGCAACTCCGGAACCAGGCAGTAGTCCCAGCAGAGCAACTTAGAGAGGATAATTTGGACAGGAGTAAGGAGCAGATGACTATATCAAAAGCTTTAGATAGGTCAACAAAGATGATGCCAGTGGCACACCCACTGTCCATGTTGGAGAGGATGTGATCAGTGAAGAGAGCTAGGGCAGTCAAAGCACTGTGATGCTTACAGAAGCCATGCTGCTGGCTACATAAGAGGTTGTATTGGGCAATGTACTCAGATAGTTGTTGGTGGACAATCCTCTCAAAGAGTTTACTTAGGTGGAGGAGGATGGAAATATGCCAGTAGTTCTCGGAGGAGTGGGAGCTGCTGGCTTTAAAGATAGGAACTACTCTTGCAGACTTCCAGGAGTCTGGCATGGTGGAGGTGAATAGTACAAGATTAAGGATAATGGTGAGAAGTTTGCATATAAGAGGGGAGACAAGTTTCAGAAAGACAGAGGAGAGGCCATTGGAGCCAGGGCTTCCCCTGTTTGATAGCTTTTTTAGCAGTTTAGATTTGACCTTAGTGGAGATGGTAGAAAAGAAGAAAGGGGATGAAAGGGGGAATCACTGGGGGGGGGGGCATTAGAAATGGGGATGGACTGCAGGGTTCCAGTAATGGAAAATTGCAGAGGAGGGCTGATAGATCGGATAACTTGGTATTTAGTGTATCAGTGACTGATGAGGGGTCTGTCAGAGGGCCAGATAAAGAACTCAGGTGAATGGTGGGGCTATGAGGCTGTGGATTTAGTAAGGAACTTATAGAGTCCCAGAATTTTTAGGATTGCTCAGGTTCTCCTTCTCTGGAGCTGGTGGTACTACTCCTGTTTTAATGATCTGGCCATGTGTTTACATCTATTTCGCAGGTGCCTATACTCATTCCACACAGCTGGGGAGTGGGTTTGCTTGTGGGTAGCCTACTTTTTGTCCCTCAACTTCATGAATGTCAGTAGGTCTTTGAATCCTCCAGGGGGTTAGCTTTGTGTCTTCTCTCCAGGGTTCTGAGCTGGGATTTTAAGTTTAACACCTCCATTTCCCTGGTACTTCTATGTGTTTCAAAGCCTATTATTCTGCTCCTTAAATATGTTTTAAGGGCCTCCCACAGGGTACTGTCAGTTACATTATGATCATTATTATTAGCCAGAAAATCCTGGATTTCTTGCCGTGCCCATGGGAGAAACTCAGGGTTCCTCATTATAAATCAATCAATCAATCAAGACTTTATTTATACAGTGCAAATGTCCAGGAATCAAAGTGCTTTACAACAGCTAAAATCTATCAAAGTAAATTGTGCAGAATATTTCGTAATGTAATCATTATATTATTAAAATCCTTACATTTCGATTTCATCAGGGAAGGCCTGGCTAAATAAAAATGTCAAGTTCGACATTAAAATGGTCAATGGTCTGGCACTCTCGAATCTGACGAGGTAAAGAATTCCACAGGGATGGGGCCACAAAAGCAAACGTGCAGGCCCCAGATGTCTTTAATTTCACAATGGGAATCTCTAGCAATCCCTCGTCAGTGGAGCGGAGTGGATGGAAGGGGCAGTAAAGGCACAGAAGGTCTTACAGGTAGCTGGGTCCCTGGCCGTGTGGGACTTTAAAGGTCACCAAACCGACCTTGAAGGTGATCTGCCAGTTTACTGGCAGCCAGTGCAGATAGCAGAGTGCAGGTGTGACATGGCAAGATCTAGGTGAGCCAGTCAACAACCTCACTGGCACATTCTGCACTAGCTGCAAATGGTGAAGCTCTACCCCCGGTACCCCTAGGTATAGGGTGTTGCAGTAATCTAGGTGAGAGGTCACAAAGGCATGAACCAAAGTTGGTATGTCAGTGGGGGAGATCAGGTGCTTGATCTGGGTGATGTTTCTCAGATTGTAAAAAGAAGCTTTTACAATGGCTGAAACCTGTGATTTTTAGTCTCAAGCCACTGTCAAGCACAACGCCCAGATTTCTCACCTGCTCTGAGGTGAGCAGTTAGGGGTCCTCGAGCCAAATCCCCAAGGTCTAACCAGCTGACTCCCCCACACCACAACGACCAGGTTCTAATATCAATACTTTGGTCTTATCTGGATTTAACTTCAGCCAGTTGGCTCTCATCCAGTCCTGATCTCCAAGAGGCAGCTGATAAAGCATGAGACCATCTCTACCGGCCCAGGTGCGAAGGACATGTAGAGCTGAGTATCATCTGTGTAGCAGTGAAAACTTAGCCCATACTGTCTAATGAAATCTCCTAATGGCAGCATATACACTGCAAACAGCATGGGCGATAAGACTGAACCCTGCAGGACCCCACAGGACAGGGGTTGAGCAGTTGAGGAAAAAGTTCCTGATACTACTGTCTGCATCCTGCCTTTGAGGAAAGATTTAAACCAATCATGGACTGTACCTGCCAGTCCACAGCACACTCGCAGGAGCTTGAGCAACACCCCATGGTCTACATTGCCAAATGCTGCTGAGAGATCAAGAAGGACCAAGATGGCATGACTCCCTTGATCCCTCGCTGTCAAGAAATCATTCACCACCTGAACCAGGACAGTCTCAGTGTATGCCTCTTCCTGAACGCAGACTGGAGAGGGTCATAGATACTGTGGGTTGTTAGATGATCATCCAGTTGTACAGCAACCACCTTCTCAGTAACCTTACTCACAAAGGGCAGGTTAATGACAGGCCTGTAGTTTACCGGGCAGTTCAGGTCTAGTGTAGCTTTTTTAAGGAGTAGTTTAACAACCCCCTCCTTCAGGGGTTCTGAAAAGTTCCCTGATGCTAGAGAGTACTGGACTATCCTGGCAAGGGCCGGGCCAATGACTTCAACACACCCCAACAAGAGGCGAGTTGGGACCAGATCCAAACCACAGTAAGTTGGCCCCAACTCCTGGATGATCCACACCGCATCCATGACCGCCAACTGGCCAAAATCAATCCAGACAGGCTGAGCACTTGCGACCTCAAGCCCATCACTGCAATGTCCATTTGAGGATGCTGACTGGATCTCTGATGTGATAGTGGCAATCTTATTGGCAAAAAACTGAGCAAACTCATCACATCTAGCCTGTGAAAAGGTTCTTTGTGACTGAGGTCAGGTTAGATTGCACAGCCTGTTGATGGCATAGAAGAGCTGAGCTGGTCTGTTCATTGCCACAGCAATCTCCTTGGACAAGAACTCTGCCTTCTTATAGGAGATTGTTGATTGATAGTCTTGATATTGTACCTTCAACCCAAACTTGTCATCTGCCAGGCCAGATTTCCTCCAGTGCCACTCCAGCCTTCAGCCCCTCCTTCTCATCTCTTTCAGAGTCTCATCAAACCGGAGAGACCTCTGACTGGATGTGAGGGGGTAAACATGGACAGGTGCTATTGAGTCGAGGTGCTAGTAACAGCCCTATTATTGGCCAACACCAGCTCCCCTGGTTCCTCGCATACGTTCATCATGCCTGATAGGTCCAGTACCTCCATTAGGCCATGTGGGGTCAATCTCCTTAAAGAAGACAGGAAATGATTTATAACTGGCAGCTTTTAATAATGTTCCTATTTGAAGAATTATATCCATAAGCCTAAATGTATGTATGTAAATATACCTGAATAAAAATTTATGTGAAAAACTGGATTTTGCATTGTTTCCTTTGTATGGGCATCATTCAAATACAGTTCTTTTTCATAGAATCGGTGATCTGGAATTTAAACAATGTCACAGTTCATGAACAGAACCCTGAGCATGATTCTGATAGGAAAATAGCTCATGCTTAGCATTCTGTACACAAACCATGACACAGTAAAAGCTCCAAATTACTGGTTCCACGAAAAGAACTGTGCAGAATGTTGTCCATAAAAAGAAAACAACTGAAAACACAGTTTTTCACATCAGTGTTTATTCAGGTACAGTTAAATATGGCTCAGTTGAAGGTGAGCCTGTACATTTCTGTTACTAGGAACATTACTGTTTCCAGTTAGCACACATTTCCTGTCCCCCTTTAAAGGGTGGTACTGGACCATCTCCAAAGGGGCTAGCCTATTGGTGGATGCCACAACCTGAACCCAACAGTGTGGTGGTCTGACCAGGCAACCAGCTTCACCTCTAAGTCGAAGCAGGAAGATCAGGTCCAATGAGTGACTGTGAATATGTGTTGCAGAGGTAACAACCTGTGCCTGGCCCAACAAACTCATCAGTTGGAGGAAATCTTGACCAAATTGTGAGATTTCATCATCAACCCAGGCATTGAAATCACGCAGAATAATCCATCTGGTAAATTCCAACACCTGGTCGACAATGAAGTCTGCAATTTCCTGCAGGAATTCCCTTCTATCTCCAGGTGGATGGTAAGTAAACTGCTTGAGAAAATTGTTCATCTCCAGCTGTCCAAGCATCTTGAAAATTACAATCTCCTATGTCCCCTCCAGCACGGCTTCCACAAGTGCCACAGTACATCCTCTGTATTGGCCCTTTTTTCTGATCATGTGCTAAGAACCATGGACCAGTGTAAAGTCACAGGCGCCATCTTTGTAGAACTATCAAAGGCATTTTACCTAGTTGATCAACATCTCCTCAACTCAACCCTGCTTCTCTTTGGCTGCTCCACTGGAACTGCTGCTTGGTTCTGCAGCTACCTCATCAGCAGGTCTCAGTCCATTGTCATTGGTAAATCATCCTCTGCTGCCCTACCTGTACACACTGGCATTCCCCAGAGCTCCATACTTGGACCCCTGCTTTTCTCCCTGTTCATTAATGCCTTCCCCAGAGATGGCCTCAGTTGTAAAGCACTTATCTATGCAGATGATCTGGTCCTCTATCATAGCGAAAAATCAATCGAGTCCATCTCCTCCTCCCTCATGCAAAACCACAGCTCTGCTCACCAATGGTTCCTCTCCAACAAGCTCCTAGTCAATGAAAAAAGACCATATCCATGCTTTTTGGCTCTATACCGTTCCTCGCCAAAGCTGCCAAATTCTTTTTTTTTTTTGTAATTAAAATTTTTATTGTTCTTTCAGCAACCACTATAACGACAACACAGCCATATTAGTATTACAAAGAAAGCATGAAAGCTCAATACTCATATACAAACTTGGCATAATGCTTTCCGACAGAATAACAACAATCAATAATAACTATCCCAAAACCCACAACCCTCCCCACCCCACCCCCAACTGTAAGATATGGGAGGAGGTACAAAATAACGTAGCTTAAAGGTGCTTGCTTAAAGAGTCAAATCTTTAAGTTAGACAGTCTGCAAGACAACAGAAAATGCTCAAACGGACCCCATAATGAAGCAAAGTAGTTTCGTTTACCCCTCACATCTGCTATATGTTTTTCAAGTTGTATAGCCAGCGCGCATTCCCTGTGCCACTCAACCAATGATGGGACCTTATCCGAGGTCCAATGTCTCAGAATTAACAACTTCATCACAGCTGAGACCAGGGAGACTCGAGCCCTCCAGGCTTTGGTAGTGGCAGCAGGGAAGGCGCCCAGTAACCAAATCTCTGGGGTGTCCAATCTGGGAGAGCCAAGGATAGGGCCCAGCAAGGTACCCACAGATCTCCAAAGCCTTTGAATCTCCGGGCACTGCCATAATAAGTGATACAAGGTTCCATCTTCTCTTTTACATTTCCCACAAAGAGGAGAACTAAGCACACCCTTCTATATAAATGGGTAGGAGATAAGTATAGGTGGTGCATAATGTTAAAATGGACCAATCTTAGCCTGTCTTGCTTGATATATCTTACGCTGTGCTCCAAAGAGCTTCCATACTCTCAAGAAGCACTAATATTCAGGGCCTCTACCCAATAAAACATATTCGGAGGGAAGTCTGTGATCCCATTCTTGGAGAAGTTCATGAACCTTGGCTACTGCATGCTGTTGCTTAGCTGTCATAAAAGGGTGTGGACATTTATCTTTCTCATCAGCTAAACCAACCGAAGAAAAGACCTGAGTCAAAGCCTTGCTGACCTGTAGCCATTTATAAAAATCAATATCTGTAAGACCCCATTTTTTTTTTTTTTTTTAGGACCTCAAAAGGGCAAGGTCTATCCTGATCCCAAAAATCATCCACCGTGCAATTGCTTATCTGAGGCCAAAAAGCTACAGGAATAGGATATCCGTTAATTTTAATTTGAGGGTTATCTAAAATGGGCTGGGAACCACAAAATCACCAGTGGGCCCCAAAATAACGTTGCAACTGATGATAGGCTCTAAAGGACCATCCCAAAGGATTCTCTTTAAAGGATTTGGGTAAAGAAGTCAAAGGGGCTACAGTAATGCATATAAGGAGCATTTATCGCCTCTCGCCAGAACCCGCTCAATGTCCAACCAGAGAGGGAATAAGCTGCTCTTGTCTGGTCCCCTCCAAAAGGCCAATTTACTAACATGTTGGGCTAGGTAATACATAAAAGGGAAGGGGCAGCTAATCCGCCTTTAGACTTGGGAGCCGTGGAGTTTAAAATATGATCGACGGTAGCTTTACTTTGCCACAGAAAGGAACTAAATAACTTCTGTAGCTTCAAGAACCAGTTCTTAGGTAGGTAAGTTCCTAGCATGTCTAAAGGACAGAGAATCTTTGGGAGAACCATCATCTTTATAAGATTGAGCCTACCCCATAATGATAAGGAAACTGAGCCCCATCTCTTAAGATCTTCCGAGATCTCTTGCACTTTGGGGCCTAAATTATCTCTAAACATTTGAGAAAGATTTGCATTGATGTGTATGCCCAAGTATGTAATGGATTTGGTTTCCCATGCAACCCCTAAATCCTGTAAGTCTGCTCTCCTCATAAGGTGATTTAGAGGGAAGACTTTGGTTTTAGCGCAGTTTAATTTATATGAAGATACTCTAGAGAAGCAAATAATCTCTTTTGGAATAGAAGGAATCGAGGTCCCTGGGTTTTCTACGTGTAATAGCACGTCATCTGTGTATGCCGAGCATACATAACTGGAATCCCCTATTTGTATGCCTTCGATCAAAGGATTCTTCAAAAGCCTTTGCAGTAATGGCTCTAAATACAGGTTAAATAATAAAGGGGACAAAGGGCAGCTCTGTCTAGTGCCACGCTCCAACTTGAAGGCCGGTGACAGAAAACCATTGCATTTCACCTCGAATAAGGGCAAGAATATAGGATTCTGATCCAACTTAGGAAATTTGGGGAATACTATGTTAAAGGAGGCAAATAAAAGGCTAAGATACACGATCAAAGGCCTTTTCAGCATCGAAGATAAAAGTGCCATTGGAATTTTGGAATCTTTAGCTACTGCCATAAGGTGAATAAGCTTCCTCATATGGTCATGGGATAATCTCCCTTTCATAAACCCACTTGTTCCTGCAGGCAGAGTTGATCCATCACCTTTGACAGTCTATTAGCCAAAATTTTTACAGTATTTTAATGTCGGTATTAAGAAGCGATATTGGCTGGTAGCTGTCTAAACTAGATGGATCCTTACCCGGCTTTAGAATTAGGGAAATTGTAGCCTCCAAGAACCCCGGATCAGAGATACCAGAGTCGAACCAGAATCTGAAAGTATCAAGTAAAATTGGTGCGATATCCGGCAGAAAAGCTTTGTAAAAATTACTCGGAAAACCATCAGGGCCTGGGGATTTATCAACAGGCAACTGAAGGATAGCCTGGTGTATCTCAGAGATTACAATTGGTGCTTCTAAAATCTTGGACTCAGCCTCAGATAGCTTTGGCAAGTACGCTTCATTTAAGTAAGCTGCAATTTCTGAAACAGAAGAACTAGAGTCGGGCTCCTGTGCATACAATTTCTGAAAGTAATCCCCAAAAATTTTTGAAATTTCTCTCAGGTCTGTACAGATCCGATCCCCTTGATCACTCGGACCCCTGCTATGAACTGTGATGAATCAATTTGTTTTACACGCCATGCTAAAAGTTTGCTAGCTTTTTCTCCTGTATCTAAATATTGTAGCTTAGCACGAGAAAGAGCCAGTTCTGTTTGCTTGAAAACTATATCCGAGTATTGGGCCTGTAATTGGTGTAACTTAATCCACTCGGAATCAGTTGAGGTGCGGGATAGACTGTGTTCCAACCTTTGAATAGAAGATAACAAAGAGTCCAACCTGTCCCTCTGCTCCCGCTTCTTCCTAGAGGCCATCTTAATCAACTCCCCTCTCAAAGAGCATTTTAGGGCAGCCCATATCAAATCTTTTTGAACAATGGAATCTCTATTATCTGCCATGAAGTGTGTTATATAGTCCCTGATGCTCCTTAGTGAACATTTTTCCTCTAAAATTTGGGTATTTAATCTCCATTGTGTAGATCTACGTATCTCTGGACAGGGCCTATACCTTACACTAACCGGAGCATGATTAGAAATCACCCTTGCCGAGATCTCTACTTGAGAGACGTTGGGAACTGCAGATAAGCGCATTAAAATATAATCTATTCTCGAGTAACAGTGATGTACTGGAGAGTAGAAAGAGTACTGTTTCCTTTCAGGGTAAAATAAACGCCAGATATCGACTAAGGTTAACTTATTGATAAAGCCTTTCAGGGCTCTTGGTTGGGGTAAGGCCCTACGCTCATTATAAGATCTATCTAAGTCATTTTGAAGTACCAAGTTCCAGTCTCCTCCAAGAATGGTGATATTCTGAGCATCTAGGTCCATTTTATGGCAAAGATCCTTGAAAAATACAGGCGATTCACTATTAGGACCATAAATCGAGCCCAGAACTACGGTTGAGATGCTAACATAGCATGGACAAGAACAAAACGGCCTCCGATCCCAACATTCGTGTACCAATTTAAAGGCTGCGCCTTGCAATTAGGATAGCTACTCCGCTCTTAGATGAAGCCCAGCCCCAAAAACTTGAGATACCCACATTCTTTTGAAATAATGAAGGTCCACTCTTTTTAAATGGGTTTCCTGAAGGAACGCAATATGCGCCCCCAGGTGAAGGAGGTGTTTTAACACCACCTGCCTCTTGACCCTATCCTTGGCTCCTTTGATGTTCCAACTGACAAAATTATACGATATAATCATAGAGCTGACAAAGAATCATGATGGGGACCAGTCTGGGAGATAATATGGGGTATTAAGATGTGAGCTACTATCAGAACAATGCAAGCACCCATGAGAAAAAGAGAAATCCAACTATTTACATACCCTTGAATGTGAGAATTCCTCAATCCTCTCCAGGTAACTCGCTCATGCCAGCCCCCTCTCCCACCCTATAAAACCTTTTCTAACCACCGCCACCCCCCGCAACATACCCCCAGTTCAGAAAACTGCACTCCCAAACTACTCTGCCACATGATATTCGTCCAAACAGCCCAAAACTGAATATCCCTCACTCCCCGCCCGGAGCCCCCCAATCCCGCTTCACATGAGACTGTCCCACAGCAGACTAGATTACAATATGTAGATCCCATGTTCCTCAAAAAGTACTTATCACTGAAGTAGATTAAAAAAAAAAAAAGGAAGGGAAAAGGCCTCAATATCCTTCTTCCGTTCTTCATTTTCACTGTCTTCCTTCTCTTGCCATAATCTGATCCTCTCACTTTTGTACTGTTTCTTCTGTAGCTCGGGGAGTGGGTCAGGTAGATTGACTTACTACGAATCAATGTAACCCAACCCTGTAGTAAGCTCGAGAGTCCAGCCCTGCCCTGTAAGAGAAATCCAAAGTAGGCCAAATCTTCCAAAAAGAGAGAGAAAGGGAAAAAAAAAGGGGAGGGGGAAGGAAGAAAATCACCCTTTGCAACAGTCAAGAAAGTTATGTCCTGAACAAACACAAATCATACGCCTAACAAAGGACGATGAATGCGAGTCCAACAAGTACAGATGAATAATATGAGAGTTCACCTAAACAGGTCCGTAGTATCCACTGCAACTCTGCTGGGCCTGTTGCTGAGACTCAAGGATAACCATTTCCCTCATGAGATACCATTAGTATGGCAGGATATTTCACCTTGAATGGCTTCAGCGAGCAATAAGCTTGGAGACTATAGGATGTAGCTCTTGCCTTCTAATCCTCACAGAATGAGGGCAATTCTTGTACAATCCTAATTTGGTTGCCCTCCATAACAGCTCCTTTATCCCTCTAACTTTGTCCAAAACATGTTGTTTGTCCAGAAAATTGAGAAATCACAAAATCAGAGGTCTGGGGGGTTGCCCCTGTACAGGGGGCAGAGCTCGATGTGCTCTTTCTATTACATAGTCTCCCCCTCCGGGAGGAGAACCTGTGACTTTGCAGCAGAATTTTTGCATAAAAGTGATTGGGGCATTTCCTTCTTCTTTTTCAGGGAAGCCAATTATCACCAAATTGTTTCTTCTGCTGCACCCCTCCAGATCCTCAAGCTTATCTTCAAGCTTCTTGATTCTCCTTTTAGCCATCACAATCTCTGAGTCTGCAAAAACTTGCCTATTCTCTATTGAAGATATGTTGGCCTCTGCATCCCCAATCCTTCTAGAGAGTGAATCCACCGAAAGCTTAATTTCCTGGATATCCCCCCACTAAGGTGGAAATGGAGGCTTGCAGAGGTTTCATAAACTCAAGAAACTTTTCCTCCGTGAGCGGGGAATCCACAATGGGGAGCTGTGTCAAGCTAGTGGCCTGCTGCTTTGCTCTCTTAGCAGCCTGTAGTTTTTCAGGCGTTTGCGGGGGCGAATGCCTCGGTCGCGATTTTTTTATGAAACCTTCCATCTCGTCACCCGATGTTCAGCTGCAACCTAAAGAAGACCTCGCCCGACTGATCGCTTCGGTTTTTAAGTGTTAAGACACTGTAAAATTGTAAAAATGAGCGAACGATCGTCGGAGCTCCAGGAGAGTGCGACCTTCAATCAGGCTGTCATCACGTGACCCCTCCAAAGCTGCCAAATTCAACTCCACCCTTCTAGTACTCACCTCAGCAGCCCACCTCCAGAAAATGTTCTTTCTTTTAAATACCTAAGTATCACTCTTGACCCCTACCTATCCTTCACTGAACATGTCAACAACGCTGTGTGGAGAATATACCAAAAATTAGGCACCACTTTCCAACTAAAGAACCTTCTGTCCACCAAAGCATGTCTTGCCATCACAGATGGTGACCTGCTGCCCCTCCTGGACTATTGCTTCACTGTCTACTCCCATGTATCCTCCACCTTGCACTCATGGCTCACCACAAATTACAGCTCAATTTTTCAGTTCATCCTCCAAGCACCTCCCCACACTCACCACTGCTCACTCTATCAGTCCCATTGGTGAGCAAAAGTGGGAGTAAGTTAGAAGCAGGAAACTACAGTCCTGTATGTTTGACCTCAGTGGTAGGGAAAATGATGGAATCACTTCTGAAAGAAAGAATTGTTGAGTACCTAGAGGCCAGTGGGGCACAGGACCAAAAGCAGCATGGATTTACAGCAGAAAGGTCATGTCAGATGAATCTAATTAATTTCTTTGACTGGGTGACCAAAGTAATAGACCAGGGAGGGGCTGTGGATATGGCCTACCTAGACTTTAGCAAGGCATTTCACATAGTCCCTCACAAAAGATTAATAATCAAGTTAGCCAGCCTGGGAGTGGGTCCCAGGGTGGTAGCCTCGGTAGCAAACTGGTTGCACAACAGGACACAGAAGGTAATAGTGAATGGAACACATTCTGAAGAAAGGGGGGTACTAGTGGAGTACCACAAGGCTCAGTACTGGGTCCATTCCTCTTTAACATCTTTATAGGTGACATTGCAGAGGGTCTGGAGGGAATGGTATGCCTCTTTGCAGATGACTCAAGGATATGTAACAGAGTTGATACACAAGAGGGGGTAGAAAGGATGAGAAGGGACTTGGGGACTTGGCAAGGTTGGAGGAATGGTCAGACATATGGCAACTTAGATTCAATGCAAAGAAGTGCAAAGTAATGCACCTGAGAAACAAAAACCCCAAAGAAGAGTACATAATAGCAGGGGAGGTACTAGCAACAACAAAAATGGATAGGGACCTGAGGGTAGTCATGTCAGATGATCTAAAGATTGGTAAACAATGTGAGAAGTCAGTAAGAAGAGCCAGGGGGATACTGGGATTCATAGGAAGGGGCATCACAAGTAGAAAAAGGGAAGTGGTTATCTCTCTGTACAGACAGTTGGTGAGACCCCATCTGGAGTACTGTGTGCAGTTTTGGAGACCTCATCTATGCAAGGACATAGGATGGAAGCAGTCCAGAGGAGGGCAACTAAAATGGTGCAGGGTCTGCATCAGAAACCATATGAAGAGAGACTGAGAGAGCTTAATATGTATACCCTTGATGAAAGGAGGGATAGAGGGACATGATAGAAATGTTCAAGTACCTCAAGGGATTCAACAAAGTCCAGGAGGGTAGCATCTTTCAGAAAAAGAGATGTGTAAGAACAAGGGGGCACAATTTAAAGATAGAGGAGGAAAGGCTCAGGGGTAATGTGAGGAAATTATTTTTCACAGAGAGAGTGGTGGATGCATGGAACTGCCTTCCTGGGGAGGTTGTTGAGTCTAAAACAGTGGGGGAATTCAAACATGCATGGGACAGACATAAGGCAATTGTAGTGAGGGTTGGCAGGAAGTAAGCTGTTGATTAACTAGAATCTGCAGCTTATCCAGTAGGTAGGGAAATGGAACGACTGGGTGGGCCAAGTGGTCCTTATCTGCCATCAAAGTCTATGTTTCTATGTTTCTGGGGTGGCTTCCTCGCCAAGGACATTTCGATTATGCTATGGGCTGCCTAGTGTACAACTCACTCAGAAAGCAGAACCTGTCCCCCTACTTACAACTCCTGAAGGATAGAGTGGTTTTGAGGTCTCTCAGGGAATTCTCAGTCCCACCACTGGCAGTACCTCATGTCTCTACCACCATGGGAGGTAGTGCTTTCTCTGTCTCGACCACCTACATGTGGAACAAACTCCCACTGTCCATCCGCTCATCTCCCACCCACCTGGCCTTCAAGTAGAATCTGAAAGCCTGGCTCCTGAATACTGTCCACTGTGACTGCTCCCAAAAATAATATTGACAGTACAGCCTTTCTTCTATAATATGTAAGGTCTCTGTCTACCTCTGCCTTCCCTGCCATGCCTCTGTCACCTCACTTTTTTTACTGCCTAAACCACCCCTGCAACCCTCAAACTATTGAATATCTCTGATCCCAAGAATAGTTGTAATGTTACTGTCTGAACCTACATACCTACAGTATTGTAGCTGCATTGACCAAGAAATCGTTACTGACTTTGGCCAAGTAACTGTACTATTATATATATAGAACATAGATTATAGGTTTGTCTCATTGTCCATAGCCTGCTCTAATGTATAGTAATGGATTTCTTGGCATTTCTTGCTGCTGTCCACATAGTTTGCATGTTTCTTTGTCTCTTTTTTTCCTCTAGCCTAACTCTATTGTGATGTGTAAAAACACTACTGTATATTTGATATACTTGTGTATTTTTGTTTTTGACACCACCTCATGCTCGGGGTGTGTATTTCATGACTCTATATGTATTGTTTGTTTACCTGTTGCTGCCATCTTGTGGCCTGGGTCATGCCTGAAAATGGTCCTCTGGATCAGTGCACCTACTTGGTTACCAAAAATATACATAAATAAATCAATAAATATAAATAAGATGAGGAGAATCCTGCAACCTACACCTGCAACTGTAATACACTCAAAAGATCTAGTCACTTATACTGGGATGGCTGTGAGGTTCAGGTTTGTTTAAAACAAATGGCTACTCCCCCACCCCTATGATCCTCCCTCAGGCAGTGTACCACTGAGTACCCAGCCAGAACAGCTGATTCCAATACTGTGCCAGCATTTTCATTCAGGCAGGTCTTGGTGTTGCAAGCCAGATCAGTTGTTGTCAAAAGATCACTAATAATTGCTGTCTTGTTTTTAATAGATCTGGCATTGCATAACACTGCTCAAGGGGGATAGGAAGATGAGACAGAACCACCATCCTGCCCACGAATTGTAGAAACCTTGGGTATGGAAACTAGGCAAGCAGACCCCTCTCCTGGACCCATTTGGCCCCATTAGTAATGGGTCTAATTGCCATGCAGATGACTGTGGGGATAGAGGGCCCCATAGCATCTGTAAAGTAATAGAGGCATGATCAGAAATGACAATGGGGTGAATGATATCAAGAGCAAGGGGAGTAGTTTGAGGATTTTTCAGCCAGAGATCAATACAGCTAGCAGAGTGGTGTACTCCAGAGAGGCATGTATAGTCTTTGACAGTTGGATCCATGAGGGACTGCTCTTTGATGTATTGGGTAAAGTTAGTAGTGGCTCTAACATGAGTCTCTGGAAGGCCCAAAAACCTACCTCTGTCAGGATCCAGAGTGAGGTTAAAATCATTGCCTACCATAATGGGTATTTGGAGGGTGCTGAATGCCACTAAGGTGTCAGACAACTGAGAAAAGAAAAGGGTGTCATCTACATTTGGTGCATATACATTAAGCATTAATAGGGGCCCCTCAGGGGTGGTCATTTCAGTCATAATCCACCTGTCTTTCTTATCTGCTAGTGACAAGTCATATTTCTACTATAGAGATTTGTGCAACAGAATGGAGACCCCTGTTTTCATAATAATATAAGTACTATGAACCTGCATGCCCACCCACTCTCTTTGTAGTTTGCAGGCTTCAGCATGGGATAACTTTGTTTCCTGGAGAAAAGTCACCTTAGTACGTAGTTGTTTTTTTTAGATGAGTTAGTACTTGTTTCCCCTTTATGGGGGAGTTAAGACCCCTGGCATTCCATGACATAAATACTAAATTTAGCCACTTCGCTTGGAAAAATGTGATACTAATATCCATGTCTGACCAATTAAGAAGTGGCTTAAACCCCAAGGGACATCTCTCCATGTAGGCATGTCCTGCAGTAACCCACCTCAAGGGTGAACACCAGTGAATTTCAGAAAGGAAAACAACAAATAACCCACCCAGCAGGGGCAAACATTTGAACTTATATACTGCAAGGATTCTGAGGCAATGTATAAAAAGCAGTATCCACAAATCCACTCTTAGACCGTGCATCTAGCTCTGTGGTGTCATGAATTTGCACCAAGCAGAGATACAAGTCCAGAACATGGTGCCACTGTTTTCAAATAGTAAAAATATGCATTCTTATATATGAGTTTGTTAAAAAGTCATCAGGTGACATTGTACAGGAACAATGCTGCATGTTTATGTGCTTCTACAAATTATTAAGTCACTGAGATCCAGTGTTTATCTGGCATATTGCAAGAATTCAGACTAGTGCAGTGTTGTCTGTGACTAGTCTTCATGGTTTGTCTCTCAAGATAGTGATCGGATACTTTTATTATGGTGCCTCCTATGAATTCTGCCCTACTGCTGCTTTATCCAGTTTTTACCTTCCTCCACAATGACAGCTCAGGTGTCAGTGGCTCAGTAAGTAGCACACTCACCTCTGAGGCCGGGAGATCAGAGGGCTGTGGGTTCAGTTCTCACATCTGGCACTTGCGTTAATATCCCAGTACTGACACTGTAGTGCAGCATGAGAGGGGTGCTGCACTTCTGAGGTGCTGTCTTTTGGATGAGATGTTAAACCGTGGTCCCATCTGCCTGGATTGGTGGTAGCTCAGGTGGATGTTAAAGATCCCATGGCGCTTATCAAAAAGAGTAGGGGAGTTTTTATTGAAAATACATCAAAGAAACATAAGATCAGCATATAATTATACAAACATAATACAAAATCAAACTTTCAAGCTACATCATTTTTAATATGAATTATCTCCCAAGAATCCCTTTATTTATATTTAATAAAAACCTGTAACCCTCTCCACCATTTAAATACTTTCCCGGAAGTACCAAAACTTTTATCTTTCATATAAACTGATTTCATAGCTTCCATTATGAGCACAAAAAATGTTTCATATGACATAAATTTTTGCTGCAGCACCCACTGACATCTGGCCTGCCATAAATAATATTTTAAACAAGAAAAAAACACAACTAACATACCCCAATCAAAGGAGGAAAGAAGGTGGGGAAAAAACCCTAAAATCAAAGTCTGATAATCTAGCCTTTGCAGCCATGGAAACTGTAATTTGGTACTTAAAAAGTGCCATAACCCTGTAGCATAAGAACATTGGAAAAGGAAGTGATCCATGGTTTCCTCCATAGCCTGACACCGAAAATAAGGACAATATCTTTCACTTATCATCTTATGTTTAGCATTCCCTTTAACATTTAGTCTTCCATAAACTGAAAGCCGTAACGCCTCCCACATTTGTGTAGGGATCCTATGGTAATTCAACTGTTTAATAACATATCCTTTATAAGGAGGGGGACAATTAACAAACTCAGGTTCACTTGGATAGAGTTTCCCAAGAATAAAATTATTTAATCCAGCCCTTATATTATTTTTGATATACTGGGAAGAAATGGACCACTTGAATAACTTCTGGGCACAAGGTTTAAAAAATAACGGGATATATGTACCCTTAGGGACCCGGGGGGGGGGAAGGGGTTGCACCCATACTTCAAAAAAAAATTTGAAATTATTCAATTCCCATAACTGTTGTATCATCACAAGATAGAGGGGGTCAAAATTAAAATTCTGGGAAAGAAAGAGGGCATAAAAAAAATGAAAGAGTCCACCATACCTAACCCACCCTGAGAAATAGGGAGATAGGTATAACACCGTTTAATAGGGTTAAGCCTACTACCCTAAAGCATTGAGAAAAAACAAGCATACAGGTGAGTTTCTAAGGCTAACGGAGGGGGATATACCATGGCAATATATAACAACCCAGGAATAAGGAATTTCTTAATAACAAAAATCCTTTTCTTTTTTGACAATCTCCACCCCTTCCACCTCTGAACCTTTGATTCTGCCTTTTTCAAGGCAAATTCCCAATTTTCCAATGGAGATTCTGAGATCCAAAAATTATCCCTAATATCTTACATGGAGTAAAGGAGATAACAATACCAGACACATCAGAACTGAACTTGGGTTACAGGCCTAAAGTAGGCCTTGATTTCTGATATTCATTTCAGAATTGGAAACCATCTCATATCTACTAATACAATCTAAAACAATAGGAATTTGGACCACATCAGTCAAAAAAATACAAATATCATCTGCATAGGCTTGAACAACCACAGTATCTGTCTGCAAATTCCTAGAGATGCCTGGCAGGGCATCCATTTGGTCTAAAATCCAGAGTAAAGGATCAAAAGAAAATGCATACAATAAAGGGCTTAAGGGGCAGCCCTGCCGCACCCAAAATCAACTGAAATTGGGGAAGAAGACTGTCCCTTAATAACAGGATAAACTAAAACCTTATTATACATTGACTTGATCCAGTGAACAAAATCATGGGGTACTCCATATTTCCCTAATACAGCAAATAAATATGGCCGAGACACCCTATCGAAGGCCTTATTTTGGTCTAAAGACAGAATGCAACGCCATTCTGGAGACCTATTTGAGAATTCAATTATTTCTCTAATAATAATGAGGGCAGACAAAATTCTCCTGTTTGGAATACCACAAAACTGGAGGGGATGTAATAACTTATTAGAGACAGACCTCAGTCTATTATTTAATATTTGAGATAATATCTTGAAATCAGAATTTAAAATAGTTATAGGTCTCCAGTTAATTAATTGAGTTCTGTCCCCTCCCTTAAAAATATATACCAATAATCCAGACGTGAACTGTAAAGGTAAGCAGGGGACACTGTGAAAAAAAAACAAAACTTTTTTGAGACAAGGCACCAAGATGTCACTAAAATATTTGTAAAATTCATAAGACAGACCATCTAACCCTGGTGAAACCCCTGACTTTAAGGAAGACAAAACTTTAAGAATCTCTTGTCTTGATATGTGATCAGCTAAGTTATATAGATCCCGGCCGGGGGGGGGATATGTTAAAATCCTAAAACAAATCTTTGAATAACTCCATGTGGGACATCCAAACCCTCCTGTTCCCTTATATGATCCAGAATAATAGTGAATAAGTCTCCCTGGGAGGTTTTAAGTTTCCCTGCCCCATTTTGTAAAACCTCCAAACCTGAGGAGTTAATCTTTTCTCTAAAGGCCTCAAAAGGATCACCTATTGGGCTTTTTTGGGTTCCAAAGGAAAGTTCTGAATGCAATGTCTGTGCTCTATCGTATTGGCAATCTCTCATAGCTGACTTAATAAGATTTATTTGTGCAGAAAAATCACTTCTAGAAGTGTTGGCATCAGAGAACAACCCCTGAAGTTTTTTCCGTAAAGTTAAATATCGCAAAAATTTAGCAGTAACCCTTTGTTTCCCATATTTTCGAAAAAAATTCCTGACATCATTTTTAGTGTCCTCCCACCATTCCCATAAGTCATCATATAGATCCAGAACAGATGCTCGGGCATACAGTAAAGAGGATATACCTTTTATAACCCAGGGGTCTTGTAAGACTGAAGTATTAAGTTTCCATCTAGGTTTATTCATAGGTTTATGGGGGAAAACACCAAAGGAAATAGTGATAAGCAAGTGATCAGAAAATTCAGTGATAAGAGTTTCATGTACAGGAAGAGAAAGATTTTTTGAAAAAAAAAAGTAATCAATAGTAGATGTCAAAGTCCCTTTTCTAAAGGTATAACCCAACCCCTCAGTCTGATAACTCCTCCCATTTCTTAATCCTGCAAGATTAATAACTCTCTCTAATGCTGTAGTATCACAATTTTTTTTCTTACCTGCTTTACCTCTACTAAACCCTGAAATCTCACAGTTAAAGTCACCTCCCAGGATAATATAACAAGAGGTGGCCAGAAAAGGTAAAAGGGTATTACACATATTAACCCTCCCTGCTTTTGTCTGAGGTCCATAAACTACTATAAAATGAAAATCAGCGTATTTCCAAAGCCCATCTATTATAAGCAGCCTCCCAGGTATAAGAACAATTAATTTTTTAAGTGTGAAATCAAAGGAGCCAAAAATAATCCCTGTATCATCAGCTCTGTTTAGGCCAAAAGACCAATAAGATGGACCCCAAATCCATTCTGAGGTTGAAAAATGGCATTGGTCCAAAGTGTAAACCCATGTTTCCTGTAAAAAACAAACATCCAGGCTAGACTGGTGAAGAAAATAAAAAAGAGCAGTCCTTTTGAAATTATTCAAAAGACTACTACAGTTTAAGGACCCAACACAAAGAGAGGCCATAGACATTTAGGTTTTTTTCCTTTTTTTCTTTTTTTTCCCCTTTATAATCAGTTGAAAAGGATTTACTTTCAGAAGATTGGGAAAGAAGCGGGGTACCAGTATCCATGTCAGAATCACCTTCTACAGTGTCAAGAATGGCATAAGAATTTTCCATTTCAGAAGTAGGAATTTCCAGAAAGATTGGGGGGGTGTTACAAAGGGGGGCTTAGAGCTTCTAGTAACTCTTTTCTCAATGGAACCAGAACTGAAAAGTTTGATTTGTACTGGTTCCTTATAACAAACAGGAGGAAAATCATTAATGTTAAAGGGGTCAGGAGGGACTGTTCCCGTTTCGGACCTAGGGGAAGGGTCAGGACCTGAAACATCTTTGTCCCCAACAGCTGCCACCATCCCTGAGGAAGTAGAGTGAGAACCTTGCTTCTGGGTTTTGGAAAGAGCTTCATCCTGTGCTTTTTGTATTAATAACTCAGGACTACTCACAGAGGCTTTATTAGAAGCAGCCCAGGGGCAATCCCTATACCCATGCCCTGATTCTTCACATAAATCACATTTCACTAAGTTAGAACACTGAAAGCTACCATGCCCAAGCTCCCCACAAATTTCACACTTAGTGAAATCACAAGAACTGGAGAGGTGCGTCCTAACCCTGCACTTATAGCAGGCACAGGGCTGCCCTGCTTAAAAACACACACCCCTGTCTCTTTCCAATGTAAAAGGGTTAGGAATATATTTAACCTCATTATTAATCTGCCGCAGTTTCACCTTGTACTTCCAGCTACCATTTCAAAATAATTCAGTATCTAACACAGCCTCAAGAGAGCTCAAGACATCACACTTCTGGGAGAGCCAAAAAGTGATGTCTTCAACGTGGACCCCTTCATTTCTAAACATCACAGTCACATATTTAGTCAATGATGGAGTTAGAGGGGTAACAATAAAGGGAGACCACAATGGGGAAAATTTCAGCTGATTATATCTTTGCCAAAATAAGTCTAACAAAAATGCAGATCTAAAACTGACATCATAATTCTCTTCCCCTGAAATGTTGATAAAGGCAAAGACATCTTTAGGTGAAAACTTTAAGGATTCTTTTAAAAGAAGCTTCCCCACATACACCCGGTCAGGCCATTCGGCCAGTCCACCTTTATAGCATATCTGCACAGCATGTCTTCGAGGGGCTGTTTCTTTACGATTTTGTGAAAAAAGATCAGACAGAAGAGGCCTAGGGTAGGGGGGGAGCCTCAGAAGGATCCTTAAAGACCTTCTCCCCAGCCAGGTTATCAGATACTACTTCTGGCTTGGAGGGGAATGATTCTGTCAAAAAGTCAGTTTTAGTTCCTGAAGGCTGGGAGATGGGCATATTCTTAAGCACAGGAGACCATTCCAAGGGGTGTGAAGAAAGGGGAGAACCTGAAGACCAGTCTGGATCAGGGATCCACATTCCTGTGGGGTCCAATTTCCAACCAGATTCCAGTAAGGATTTCTCCGGGGCCCAATCATTAGCTTCATTTGTAGCTTTAGGGGGGAGAGAAAATGCTTGCTGGATAAGTTTTGAAGTAGACGACTTCTGAATAAGTTTAGATTTGACATCAGGATACTGTGCCTGTGTTTTGATAAGCAAGTTCCGATTAGCTGCTGTTAACGTGGCTCTTTAATTTTTTATCGTATCCGGGGAGAGCTTGGTTTTTGTTGTAAATGAAAAGGTAGTAGCATGAGCTTGACTAGAAGTGTCAGTCTGGTAAACCAGCTTCTCTTGCACAATACTGCAAACTGCACCTTGCGCCCTTGATCCCTCAACCACAGTACAACTCGAGCCAATCGTGAAGAGCTTTGTTTGCTTGTTGTTAGGCAGCCCACTGACAATAGGTATAGATTTTGGAAAAAGGAAATCTGACCGCAAAGACTGACTTTGTGAAGTTTCGGAATTAGAGTCAACAGAAATGAGTTCCTGACAGGGGATCGGCTTTAGGCACTCACTGCTTATAGCGACTCCACTGCCAGCCAAACATTCCCCACTGTCAAGCGTGTTCTGCAAATATTTCTGACAGGGGAGAGATCCAAAGACAAGGGCAGCACCGCCGTTTGATGCAACTGCGTCATCAGGTTTGACAGGACTGTCAGTCGGGCCCGGTGCAAGTTCTTCGGGTGGAATACTATTGCCGGTGTCATCATGAAGAATAGCAGGAGGTAACAAGGTTTTAGAATTTCCAACTTGCAAATTAATAGTACTTATCTGAAAGTCGGGCGTAGTAACTTGAGAAATGCTTTCAGTCGAAACCATAACAGCTTGAAAAGTAGTTATTTCCTGAGTAGAAACCAGATATCCATCTTGCAATGGAAAGGAAGCCCGTACGTTTTCGAGCCCAAGGGAGGAGGCTCGCTCCCCTGGCTCACACACATCCATACCATCCACCGACTTCTGCAAAGTGGCCATAATGACGGCCAGCAGCTCCCCCTACTGACTACTGAGCAGAGGAATTTCCCCGATGTCCTGGCCAAATTTGCCTCATTCACTAAAAATACCACCAAGAGCTTAATCTGGTTCATGGTCAGTTGGCATTCATCTATATCCCCCTCCCCCAGGTCAATAAAAAATAAATAAATAAAAATAAATAAAAATGTATGGACTTGACTTTGACAAATGTATTGCAGCCACAAGTTCACAAAAGCTTAGGAGATTCAACTTCAGTTACTGATGTCATTTCGGAATCTTTGGCTGCTTATAACTTGGCCAGCCTTTGAGCAAGAGATTAGAGAGTTGTAACAAACATCTCTTTTATATATATATATATATATATAGATATATTATATATATATATATGACAGAATGAGGGTTGTATCATAGACAAGAGGGTTGGTTCATCTTTTATAGAATTGCATGAAAGCACAGGAAGACAGAAGAAGGTCTTCTGTTAGCACCCTTTGCAAACTGTGTGAGAGGCCTTTCGCACCATGCAATTCTGCTTAAAGTTGGACCAGCATAACATTCTGTGGTGATTTGTATATGCAGCCCATGATGCTTTGCATTGTGGGGATGTGTGTGATTTTGTATTTTCTTGAAACTTGGCTTCCCAGCCAAATGCCCTTTGGGTAACCTCTTGCCTCAGTGTTTACGCACAGAGGTTCTTTGTCTTTTATATTTATATGTGTGTGTGTGTGTGTGTGTGTGTGTGTGTATATATATATATATATATATATATATATATATATATATATATTCCTTATTGGTTTTTCTTTCAGCCAGTAGTTCATTTCTAAGGGATATACCCTGTTTAGAGGGATGGACCCTGATCAGGCTGAACCCAGTCATCATTCGGTTGGTTAACAGGTTTTTCTCCGACATTTTTTCCCTCCAATATCCCCTGGTGGGGGCAGTGCCTCTGTCAGCCTAGCACAGCCACATCTTCTCCATTGCAGAAGTAAGCTCATTGGCCCAGCAGCAGGGGTCACTACCAACCCTCCCAGACTGAGATGCATTGCTGAACAGCAGTTGTCTTGACCAAAGCTTGTCTCCTGACATGACTTTCCAGACTAGTTCCCAAACTCAGGTTGTCAGCATGGCATCAAGATGATCTGCTGCTGGGTCATGGGGTGGCCTCAGAGCCTAATATTTAGAGCCAATGAACCTAACAACTTTGATGATATTCCATTCTCTAGTTTTAAAGTTATAGGGGGGGATTAAAATTCTGCAGTTCACATAATTTTGAAATGTAATTTAAAAATTTCTGAACATTTAGAGGCTTATAACTCAGTCATCTTTAAAGACAGAGATATGAAACACGGTACACATTTGTCTAGAACTTGGCAAAGTCATCATATGAAATGTGGATAAACATGTTTTAAGTTAGGTGAAAATAACTGAAACCCACAAGTTAGGTGAATTTTCATTAAATGTTCATGAAAATTTTGTGAAGTTTCATAGGAGCAAAATTGGAATTTTGTCAGAATTCAACTGGTGGAAGATAAATTTTGACTAGCCCTATGTAGTACATATGATAAAGAAAAACATTAATCTACAGTAAGTGTCCATAATACTTATTGAACAGGACTGACTTGAATTCTCCATAAATCATCTTGCAACATGTTATTTTTTTTTCTGTAGCAATGTATCTATACATTTATGTACTTATTTCTATTTTTTTTATTATTAGAATGTTTCATTGCTTTTCTCCTGGAAATTTGTGTAGAAGAACCATGCTTTGAAGGGGGAAATGAAAAAGAAGTTCTGTTTCTGAGTTACCTTTTGTTAACATAGCTTTATATTTTCTTTTGTTTAGTTGGTTATGTTTGGTTATGTTTCATTATTAGAAAGGACTAAGTTATCTTCTTGTTTCCTTCATTAGTTTGTCTTTATTTGTGGGCTTTTTTCTTGCTGATTTTGGTTATTATGATTTCTGTACTGAATTTTGTACGGTTTTATTCTAACAAAATTCCACTGCTCTATTTGAAAAGTGCCTTGGGATCTACAAAGTCCACCTGAACAAGCAGATGGAACTCCAATTTAATGTCTTACAAAAATACGGTACCTGAGGAGTGCAGCACCCCCTCATGCTGCAATATACTGTTTGCATTGGGATTTTATTCAGAATTAATGGTGAGAGGTGAGAGGGACTATAACCCACAATGTTCTGATCTTCCGGCCTCAGATGCAAGTGTGCAACCTGCTAAGCCACTGACACTGCTTAATATCATGACATCCCTACCTGAGGAAATCTACACTGTCAGCCAACTTGTAAACTGGTTTTCTGTGATGAATGTTTCTTTACCATGCTTTCTACTTTAATATGATAAAAGTTACGGATGAACAAACCAGTTTGGCAAAAATGGAATTTCATCGATTCTGAAATTGATGTCAAACTACTTAGTCAAAAAACTTCAAGTGATTAAAAAATGAAATTTGCCAAAACAAATTGTTGCACTCCAGGTTTTAAGAAAGATACCATAAAGTTTTCATTACAGATGATAACTCTTTTATTGTACCAGATTCTTTCCTTGTAAAACATCAGATGCCTGAGCACAACCTTCTTGGTTTTAAAATAAGCGTCATCAGCTGTAGTGAAGACTTTTGGATGCCTTTAAATATGTATATGGAATGCATTGTTTGTGCCGGTATGTATGTATTTTATACATCTGTATATATTAATGTGAGCATTGAATTTTAGAAGATAGTGTTAATATGCAGATTAGGACATTAGCATTAATGTATAACCATCACATACAAATGGTAAGCGTCTTACCTAGGGTCAGAGGATGAGCAGAACCAAACTCACAGCCTAGTACTCTGTCAGCAATCCTATAGGACTTCTGTCTTCAAAGTTTAAGAAACTGCCATTGCAGTAATCATTAAAAAAACTGACACAGGGTTGGGTGTAGTGCATATGTTTTCAGAATGTTCAGATGCACTGTACTGTACTTTAGAATGTGTCAGGAGGTAGTTTTAGAATGCTGGTCTCAGGAGGCAGTTTTGAAATGCTGTGTTGGGAAAAGCTATGGAATGTGAAAGTGGTGCACAATTTCATAATCTTGTGGGAGGCATGCAATCTTGGAATGGGGCAGGGGATGCATAATCTTGAAATGTGGCTGGGACACTTAATCTCAAAATGTGACAGGGACATACACCTACAGGAGGAATTCATCAGGAACTGACAATTTTGGAATACAGTAGGGATGCACACCATCAGAATGTTCGTATGTTCTTATGATAGGATGCACCATCTTATTCTGAAATTGTTTGTCCTTGCCACATTCCAGGATTGTACGCACCTGTCACATTTCAAAATTGCACATTGCATCCCTACCTCATTTTGACATTGTGCATCCCTGCCACTTTCTGACATTGTGCAATCTTGCCACATTCCAAAAGTGCACATTACCACCATATTCTGAAACTGTATGTCAATGCCACATTCAGAAACTGTGTCACCACCACATTCCAAAATTCTGTCACCCTCACATTGCTAAATTGTGCATCCCTGCCACATTCCAAAATTGTGTATCACTGCAAGTTTTCTAAATTGCATGTCTCTGCCATATTCCTAAATTGGTTGTCCCAGCCACATTCCATATTGGCATCCAAACCACATTCTGAAATTGTGTCACAACCACATTCAAAACTGTGCATCCCAGTCACATTCCAAAAATACTCATCGTTACTGCATTCCAAATCTACTGTATGCATTTCTGCCACATTTTTAAATTGCATTTCCCAGACACATTCCAAAACTGGGTGACTCCACCACATTCTAAAATTATATGTCCCAGCCACATTCTGAAATTGTACCTAAGTGCAACATTTCAAAACTGCCTATCATTGTCACATTCTGAAAATGCACAACCCCACCGTATTATAAAATTGCACATCCCTACTACATTCTGAAAATGAATGTTTCTGCCACATTCCTAGTCATATTCTAATATTGCGGATTCCTGCCACATTCCAAAAATGTGTATCCGTGCCTCATTCCTAAATTGTGCATACCCATCACAAGCTGAAAATGCATTTCCCTGTCACACTCCAAAATTATACATCCTACTAGATTCCAACAAGCATTTGTCAATGCTGAATGTTTGCTTGCTGGCATTGGCAGTGGTAGTGTAGGAGTTACAGAGCTGCATAATAGGAAAGGCAGTGAAGTATTGAACTGACGCCAACCCCACCACCACCCTGCAGATACTGACAGGCATTGGGGTGTGCCTTTGGGTCATCAGGCATAATGGCTATGGTATTTCACCACACCCTACCCTGCAGGCACTGACAGGTGTCACGGTGTGCCTTGGGGTCTTTGGCCCTTATGTTGACCCCATTCTATTAGGAAATATGGTGAGATGGGTGCAGTATAGGAGAATGGGGTGAACTTTGAGGCCGAGAGTCCAAGGCACAACTCGATGCCTCTCACTGGCTGCAGGGTGTGGGTGGGGTGGAATGGTATGAGCATTACAGGCGACAATCCCAAGTCACACTCCTGAGGCCTGTCAGTCTGTACAGGGAATGCCTCAGACGTTCATTGGTATTTTCGCTCCAAATTTTCAGCTTTGTTTTTTTGTGACCCCCACCTTATGAACAGTGGCAATATCAGTTCATTAGCTGAAAGCTGATTTTGCACAGTGACTACGCCATTTGGCATCACAGTTGTGAAAACACATTTCGAACAGGATGTGAAAAATGACAGCTGTACTGTTCATGGGGAGGTGTAAAAAAATGGCAATATTGAAAATCTGGAGTGAAAATAGAAAAACTGGTGAAGTCATGAGTGAGTATAGAAACTACACAACGCACACCCATATTGTAATTAGTTTGGGGATTGTTTACAGCAGATTGTTAACACAGGCATTTTGGGCCTCCACTCGTGAACAGTGTCATGGTGATTTTCTTAATCTGTCCCAAACAGTGATTTCCCACAGTGACCATGCATTTCTTCGCTGGAAGTGCGAAAACACATTTTGGCCATGGTGTGAAAAATGACAGCTGTACTGTTCATAAGGGGAATGTTGAAAATTCCAGTGGTGGAAATCTGACTGAAAATATTACAAATTCACTAACTTATGAGGGTAGCGGGAAACATGCAATGCTCGCTCGTAATACAGTCATTTTATGAACTTTTGTCACCAAATTTTTAACATAGCCATTTTAAGACCTCTGCTCATGAACAGTATCACTGTGATTTTCTTAATCTGTCCCAAACATTGATTTCGCACACCAACTGTGCCATTGTGCGCTACATGCGTGGAAACACATTTTGGGCGAGACATGAAAAATGACAACTAAAATAGTCTCTATTCATTTGTGTGCTGTGGAGGAGCTGCCAAACATTGAATTATGTAGAGCAGACACTTGGTAAAAAGGTATGAGGGAATTATTGTGAAACTATTTACAGGATATTTAAAAAAAATCCCCCTTTTAAAACAGCAATTAAAAGCAGGTGAATTCAGGTAGCTGCTGTACTGTTGCTGTCTTTTGACATGACAACAATGCCTTCACATGTGCGCGCTGATTTCATTTATATATCCTGCATTATCCTAAGTTATTTAATTGCTGTTTTTTCCAAGTTCAGTGGCATAGTTGAAACCATTGTCACACAGGCTAGAACATCCCTTGTAAGTTTACTCATGTAAGCTTTAGAAGAAGACCTTGTTGGGCCAAACACTTAGACACTTTGTTCTTTTTGTAACATCCATGTATGTTGGTTCAGTAAAAGGCAACAAACCATTTGCTTCAGTATAATTTTTTTGAAAGCACTGCATTAAAATAAGAATTAAATTGTAAGACCCTGGCAGACTACATACAGCAGGGCTCCCAGATCTATAGGGAGTCATTTACAGGGAAATTGTTCCCATTGACTTGCATTGGTTACAGGGGCATCAGACATAAGCCCTTTTACTCAGGATTTCATGACAAGTTGAATTCCTTTGGGGAACAATTGCAGTGACTGAAGTGAATATAGGTTCACTAGGAGACAATGAGTGTGTGTGTGTGTGTGTGTGTGTGTGTGTGTCTGTGTGTCTGTGGAAGAGAGAAAGGGAGAGAGAGAGAGAGAGAGAGAAAGAGAAGGGAAAAAAAGGGGGGGGTAAGAGAGAGAGAGAGACAACATGTCCTTAAAGCTATGTATCTCCCCCACCCACATTATGATGATGTGGGGTGGGTTAGGGTGTATTATTTGTATGAAGAGGAAGAGGAGAGAAATTACATTTTTATCTCTTTTTCAGATTCCTTAGACACTTGTGGTACATCAAGTTGTTACATTCTCAGTGTATATTGACATCAGTACATATTAGGCTATGTGGTCTTAATTCCCTGAGGTTTCTCGACTAGAATTTTTTATTTGACACTAATATTATCAATTTATATTTAAATTATCATTTATATAGTCCTGAGGTTTTTGAAATTTCTTGGGCCTTATATCTAGCTGGAGAGTACAGCTGGGTGACAGGTCCAGCTAGGTTTACACATCACACAGTGTGCACTTATGTCTTTAAGACAACTTTACTGGTAAATTCTTGTCTATAATGCAGACATTGAAACTTCATGAGCCCTATAACAATCTTAGTTTGTCTTTAATCTGGGTGGGGGTTGCCTTTCAGTAATCACATCCTTATACTAACTGTGACACTCACAGCTTGATTTAGGAGTTATCTGCTTCAGCAGTGTTATCTTATGTCAATAAAATTTATATGCAGTAGGATTCTTTGTATGTGTGTTCCACCAAGCATGTTTAACCCAAGGTTGCTTCTGGCTGAAGGCAGTATAGTACTGTTAAACTTCTCTGACATCATCTTCTGTTTTTTTTTTTAATGAGTATTTTAAACCAATGGGATTTTTTCTGTTTTTCTCTCATTATCTAGCTGTTGTAAGTATTGTATTTTCTAAACAACTGCCATGAGCTTCTGAAGAAGGACTGGTTGGTCCGAAAGCTAGAGCACTTTGTTCTTGTTGTTACATCTATGTTGGTCCATTAAAAGGTAAATAATCATTTGCTTCAGGGGCATCAGAGCAATTCTGCTTCATATGAAATAATGAAATGTACGGGGGGGGGAGGAAAATTTGCACTAGAGTTACAGGAAAATGCAAAATCAATGTGATAGCACTGCTACTGTGTTTTCTAAAGTCCATCATTTGTTTTTGGTTTTTACGTTTGCTTGCACGCATGCACAAGGAATGTCTTGGGAGAATGGGACACTTTGGAGGCGTGCCTGCCCTGTGCAATCCCCTGCTCTGTTGAGCAGGCGTGGCGGTCCTGCACCAATCGCTGCGGTGCTGTGTATGACAGCGGTGGTCTTCTCTTCAAAGAAAACCACCGCTGTGTGCTTGCAGCGCATCACCCCCCCCCAAATCTTTGCTGCCACGCTGGGAGCCCACCCAGCATGGCAAACATCCTGCTCATCTGCTGATGGGGGTGCCCAATCCCCGTCAGCTCCACCTCCCAAACAGCTTTCTCTGCTGCCATGCTGGGCCCACCCAGCGTGGCAAACATCCACATATCTGCCGGTGGGGTGCCCATTCCCGTCAGCTCACAGCCCCAGCCATCTTTCTGCCATGCTGGGAGCCCACCCCAGCATGGCAAATGTCCCGCCATCAATTATAGAAAAAGAAACCTGTAAATTAAAAATGGTCTCACGCGGTCTCCCGCCTTCCTCCACAACCCGCACACACCCACTCGCACCCCTACCTCCCACCCCCTCACCCCATACTTACCTACAGAGCTCGGTCGGCGATCGCCAGCTGGACGGGGACCGTCTGCACTCTTCAAAGCCGACTCAACTGAGGAAATGCCGGTAAGCTGTATAATGGGCTAGACGGGTTTTTTCAACTTTGTTGCATATCTTAGGCATTTTTGGAACTTTGCACCAAATTTCCACATGGGGTTTTGGGACCCTTCTCATGAATTCTGTCACTGTCAAGGTTATTCGTCTTGAAGGGTGATTCGCAGTCACCGCGCCGAAATCACCTTTTGGGCCTGATTAATGAAACAACAGTGCCAGCGTCATAAGGTGGGCTCTCAAAAAGCCAATTTTGAAAATTTGGTGGAAAAATTCCTAAAATTACTGTTTTATGAGCGTGCTTTGCGCAGTTCCTACGCACGCTCGTAAGTTCATGAATTTTCAATATTTTCACTCCAGATTTTCAACATTGCCATTTTATTACACCTCCTTATGAGCAGTACAGCTGTCATTTTCACATCTCACCCAAAACGTGTTTCTGCTCATGTAGCTATAATGGCGCAGTTAGTGTGCAAAATCAATGTATGGGACACATAGAAAATCACAGTGACACTGTTCATGAGCAGAGGTCTTAAAATGGCTGTGTTGAAAATGTGGTGAAAAAATCCCCAAAAATGACTGTTTTATGAGAGTGCGTTGCACAGTTCCTATGCACGCTCATAAGTTTACGAATTTTCAATATTTTCACTCCAGATTTTAAACATTGCCATTTTACCACACCTCCTCATGAGCAGTACAGCTGTCATTTTTTGCATCCTGCCCAAAATGTGTTTCCGCCCATGTAACACACAATGGTGCAGTCGGTGTGCGAACTCAATGTATGGCACACATTAAGAAAATCACAGTGACACTGTTCATTAGTAGAGGTCTTTTTTTTTTTTTTTATTTAGTCATTTAACCAGGTATAGCACACTAAGCTGAAAGCTTTTTTACAGGAGTGACCTGGGAGCACAAGGAGGTTAAGTGACTTGCTCAGGGTCACACAGTATGCAAGTGGAAGCTGTGGGATTCAAACCCAGGTTTGGTCTGCTGGATGTCACCAGATTTGTAGCTCAGAGCCTTAGACCACTGCACTATACTGCCTTTAAATGGCTCAGTAACACTGTTCATGAGCAGAGGTCTTAAAATGGCTATGTTGAAAATTTGGTGAAAAAATTCCTAAAAAATGACTATTTTACGAGTGTGCATTGCGCAGTTCCTACGCACGCTCGTAAGTTCACAAATTTTCAATATTTGCACTCCAATGACTTCCAAATACCTAAACAGCACATAGAAGCAAGCAACATTAGGCACTGACAAATGCCCGTACTTCTTTGTCACTGATTTTTTTAAGCCATGTCCAAGTGCCAAATACCACTGCAAATACCTGCAAGCGAACGTTCGGCATTGACAAATGCTTGTTTTCATAGTGTAATAGACCAACAACATGCCTTTCCCTGATTTGAAAGGAAGTGTGAATTATTAAGTATCTGAATGTGCTAGTGTGAACTAGCCTTCATGCTTTGCCCAAGAGAAGTGGGGGTGGAGGGTTGAAACAAAGAGAGTGGATGAGGCAATGTGCAGTGTATCTGGCACAACTTCTGAAATCCATGTAACTCTTCTCAATTCAGTAAGCACCAGTGGCTTTGTTTGAGAGGTGTGAGGGGATGAGTGTGGGAATGCAGACACATGGCTGACATACAGCATCTTGTTTCTGCAGTCACATAAAAATGCCAGCTCATGGCAATTCAGAGAAAAAAAAAATATTTTGAAGCTGCATTACCAGACTAAGTGTGCAGTTTAGTGAATTACCACACAGGGGTGTGTATATGATAGCACTAAAAGGCGCATTAAAGTGCTTCAGTCATGAAAACCTCCCCCACTGGCTGCTGCTGAAATGCATAGCAGTATGTTCTCCTTTGTGCATTCTGGCTGTTCTTTGCTTCAGCTGCAGGTAGTACAGTACGCTTAAGTTCGTTTGCATAGGTTTTAGCAGCGGGGAGTTCACATTGACAGAGTCTAGTAAGAGAAAATGCTTGGAATTACACATACAACGAAGTCTGAGTTTTCACATCAAAAGCTGAGGTATTTTTTTCTGGAGGATTAGAACCCATGGAGTCCATGAAGGTGTGCTTTGGAGAGCTGGCATGTGTAAGGACTGTTAGGCACCCACACATTTTGGTGGTCCTGCTGTGACAGGGAACAGTTTATTAAAGTAATGATGTGTGGCTTGTCTCTCTAAGCTAGACAAGACTACAGCAATCTATCAGGTAACCAACACAGTTGATCTGTGTGTGTGGGGGGGGGGGAGGAGCTGCTCACTGAAGCATAGCTCCCTCTTTCAGCTGTATGCCACTGCATTTTCAACTGCTGTCATAGACAGCTCCAGCAGTTATTGGAGAACTGTGACCACGCCTGCAAACACACTGACTGAATTGGAAGATGCTGACACACCTCTGAAAAACTCAGATGATGGCACTATGTTTCTTGCACATGCGTGCAAACAAACATAAAAATGTGCATTCCTGCCACATTCTTAAATTGTTTGTGATCACCAGATTCTGAAACTGTGTGTCCCTTCCACATTCTGAGGTATGTGTTTCCATGCCACACTGAGAAATTGCATGTTATCACCATAATCTGAAATCAAGCATCCCCACCACAGTCTGAAATTGTGCATCACCACCGCAAGCCAAAATTACACATCCATGATACATTTATGAAATTGCATATCACTGCCATATTCTGCAACTATGTGTGACCTGCATGTCAAAATTACATATCTCTGCCACATTCAAATGAATTTACAATACTGCCACATTCTGAATTCAGCATCCCTGCCACATTCCAAAATTGTGTGTCCCAGCTGATATTGTATCATTGTTGTATTCCTCAGTTGCAACCAACATGGTGGCATTCTGACATCTTATCCCTGCAGTACTACAAAAATCAAATACAACTTTGGCTATCTATAGTCATGTTTACAGCTGCATTCCACCCACCCATCACATTTTAAGTATCTTGCATCTGCGCCTTATGGAAATGCATGCCCTATACCCATCCTGTGTCAACTTTCCTTTTTAAAATGTTTACTACACCACGGTAGCTAGTCAAAAGCACATTTCAATAAGAGTGCAGTAAAAACTGTGCAGAGAAAAGAGTGTAAGTGAAAACAGCTAGGTGTCAATAATAGTGTGGTCATTATGTTGCAGTACACCTAGCTGTTCTCACTGATGCCAAGCAGTACAAGTGCACAACTGTGTGCTGCTTGGCTGTGCTGACACCATGGCATGCAGGGTAGAGTCATGGGCAGTGAAGTATCTCACTATGTCCAGCTGACTGGGGTTCGAATCTTGGGTTATTGTTTTTTGTCATCGGCCACTCTGGTAAAATTAAATTCCCACCCCAAATTTGTCGTCCCCCCCGGAGTTGATTATATATATTTAGGGAGGTGCAGGTGGCAAAGCCCCACCACATACAAAACTAGTGTCTGCCTGACTTCACCTGTTTTTCCACAGAATTGTGCCACTAAGAGGGGTGAAATTCCTCACTTTGTGGGTGGAACTTCAAAATTCACAGAGCAAAGTTTTCTAAGTTCCCCCATCTGTAGTCCCAATCCCTTCTACTTGCCTTGTCCTGGTGCCCACTCCTGAAGTTTTGGGTTCCCTGAGTCAGGATTCTAGTTTCTGATTCTGTCTGCATGTCTGCAGCTTTATTCCCCCTGTCTGCACTGTCGCATTTTTTTTCTGAGTGCTGTTTTAATTTACGTGCTTTTGCATGTGCTCTTGTCGACCATGCTCTAATTGTTTAGTGGTTTTGACCTAGAACCCTACACCACTAGTTTTACATAGCATGGGAGAAATAAGTCCTATAAGGTAACTTGCATGGAAGAATAGGTTTTGAGTTCTGGTTATGACATCATCAGTACTTTTTCACTGCAACTGGGTTTTTGATCATGCAGTGAAATTAGGGCAAAAATGACTTGTAACTTTTAAACAAAGTAACTTAGACATCTCATTTTTGGCATTAGGCTGCCTGGGAATATGGTGATTCAAAGTTTGAATTTTTTGATGCTAGAAATTTTGGCCAGGCTTCCTCATTAAATGTCCCTCCTTTCTGGTTTTGACTTATGACAGCTGGAAGACTGAACACCTCTAATTATATGGGGATATGTTGACCCAGTGGTGCTGACGGTTGAGGCACTGGGTGCTACACCTCGCACTATGCCAGTGACTCGGGTTTGGGTATGAGCCTAGGTCATCGGGGGTCAGTGAGGGGGGAGGAAGGGAGTGGGATAGAGCAGCCATAAGGCTGCTCTCCTCTCCTGTGGAGTAACCTTGTCACCCCACCACAGCACAGCTGCCCCCAGGTGGGCAGCACGAATAGGGAGGGTGCTGCAGATCCGCATCATGTGCATGCCTCTACATGTATATGCGTGGCCATGACAGGGGTGGGCAAAGACTGAAGAAAAAATGGAGGCAACTGACAGCATGAAGCCAGTCCGCTGCAGGCTCTGCACCCAGCTAGCTGGGCACCTCCGTGCCAAAGAGGTGCATCCTGCTGGACGTCTGGGTGTCTGGGTGACGGAGCTGGGGGGTCCAGTGGAAGGGGGTCAGTCAACTTGAGGCAGTGGGCTGGCAGTATAGCCTAGAGGTTAGAGGAATGAGGTGTGAACAAGCTTGATACATCCAGCAGACCAGACCTGAGTTTGATTCTTACAACCTCCACTTGCACACTGTGTGACTCTGAGCAAGTCACTTAACCACCCAGTGCTCCCAGGTCACCCCTGAAAACAGGCACTTGTGCCTAGTGGGCCTTACCCAGTTACCAAAGACTAAAATAAAAAAAATAAATAAATAAAATAAAATGTGGACTATAAAAAAAATTATAGGGTACATGTCAATTACATAGAGAATAATGGCTAGGCATGTGTGCATTATGATGTTTTTTACACACTTGAGGTGAGTGATGAGCCATAAACCTCGAGCGCGAAGCTCAAGAGGTTTATAAGTTCATCACTCACTGAGAGTGTGTAAAAACGCACCATGAGTGCACACATGCCTAGACTTTATTTTTTATAATTACTGGTGCATTTTACTCTGTTACCACAAGAGCAGTCAGTCAGCTGTGATCGGTTTCTGATCTGACTGACTGCTGAAGTGTGACTATGGAAGGATCAATGAGATATTTTTTTTTGCTGTTGTCATGAAGGTAGGATCAGCCAGATAAATCTTAACAAAACTGAATACTTTACTTCTGAGGAGACAAGGCAACTGATCAGCGTGAGTCTTCAGTAGCGAGAAACAGAGCCACCATGTCAGTTTGGATGCTTGGCTGCCCATGCACAGGCTGAGAACCAATGAGGGGGTACACTAGTGCTGAATGACAGAAAGTGCCCTGGAACTGAAAGGACACTGAAAGCAAAATGCCATAATAACCGGATTTTGGGTTATTATGACTTTTGACAGTACTTATAATCAGGTTGATAAATAGGGTCACCAGTAATTATAAAACATTTACACTGAGTAACAGTTAAGGCTGTTAATAATGTCACAAAAGCAGGCAATACAAATCTAGGGTACAAATCCCTGTCCTTCTTGGAGGTGCTACCTGTACCAAGAGCCAGCATGGAGGCAAGGCAAAATATTGAGGAATTCAATGACTGGCTTGTAGGTTGGTATGCCCAGAAGGGGTATGGTGTGATTGGAGATTGGGGGTCAATGTGGAGTGACACAAGCCTATATGTCCCAGATAGGCTGCACCTAAATGGGGAGGGGAAAGCAGTGCTCAAATGTAAACTGGATGATTATGTGGACAGAAGCTACCATTTAAACTAAATGGGGAGGGCAGGGAAAGGCCCTACTGTTGAGGCAGAAGGTAGGGGGGGAGCAAAGAGCCCTACACAAACAGCAAAAGGATAAAGGAGACAATCATAAAGGAAAGGAGGAGAGAGGGGCATGGAGGGTTATGTGCATGAATGCCAGAAGTCTGGGTAGAAAGATCCCTGATCTAATGGCAATAATGGCAGAGGAGGGCCATGACAAAGTGGGGGGTAACAGAAATGTGGTGCCACCAAGAGCAGGGATGGGAAATTGAGATACCAGGGTACAAATTGTTTAGGAAAGACAGGGAGGGAAGGGGGGGGTTGCACTCTATGTAAAGGAAGATATCAGGGCATCAGTATTGCAGGGTAAGTGGGGAGAGGCAGAAGGACTCTGGGACTCATTGGCAGTGAGGAATGGGGAGTCAGTGCATATGGGTGTGGTGTATAGACCCCCAGCACAGCACAAATCTGTGGATAGAAGTATGGCTGATGAGTTCGTGAGAATGGCGGCAATGGGGGAGGTGGTGCTGATGAGGGACCTAAATCTGCTGGACATGGACTGGAACATCCTTTCAGCTACTTCAACCAGCAGCAGGGAAATGTTGGACTCCCTGCAGTTGACCCTACTAAATCAACTGGTCAGGGAGCCAACCAGGGCAGGAGCTACTCTTGATCTGGTCCTGACGAATGGGGGAAGGTTGGAAGAGGTATCGGTGGGGGAACATCTTGGTACAAGTGACCACAACACAGTCAGGTTTAAAATGAGAAACACTGCAGAGGTTCACCAACCTAGGTTAAAGGTCCTAGATTTCAGGAGAATGGGGGAAATAGTGGAGAGGGCATTGCAAGGAGTGGGGAGTTGATGGAGGTGGAGGCAAGGTGGGGGAAGATCAAGGAAGCTATTTAGGGGCCACTGACACATGTGCCAAGAGAGAGAGAGTAAAAATAAGAGGAGGAGAAAACCGCTGTGGTATACGAGGGTAGTAGCAAAAAAGGTAAGGACAAAAAGAAAAGTCTTTAGGAGGTTCAAGACAACTCAGACGGAAGCGAACTGGGTAAAATACCAGGTGAGCCAGAGGGAAGCAGAGGTAGAGGTGAGGAGGGCAAAGGCACAGACGGAGGAAAGAATAGCGAGAGGGGTCAAAAAAGGGGATAAGACTTTCTTTCGATATGTGAATGAAAAAAGGAAGACTAGGCAGGGGATTCTCCAGTTAAGAACAAAAGAGAGGGTGGCACTACGAGGAGACAGAGAAAAGGCAGACCTACTAAACACCTACTTTTGCTCAGTGTTCAAGGGGGAGGAAGAAGGAGAAGAAGGCAGCAGAGCAGGTAATGAAATGGCTGGGGAAGGGGGGGTGGAGATGAGGCTGTTTCTCGTAGAGGAAATATTGGAAGAACTGGGCTGCATGAAGGTGGACAGGGCAATGGGCCAGGCAGGGGTGCACCCAAGGATGGTAAGGGAGCTAAAGTGTTGGCAGGCCCCTTGACTGCACTCTTCAATCGGTCCCTGAAACCGGGGGTGGTGCCGGAAGACTGGAGGCAGGCAAATGTGGTCCCTCTGCATAAGGGGGGAGGGAGGGAGGAAGTGGGACGTTACAGGCCCGTCAGCTTGACATCAGTGGTAGGCAAGCTCATGGAGAAGCTAGTAAAAGGTAGGATCACCAGCTACCTGGAGACAAATGGCTTGATGAATCCAAGACAACATGGTTTTACTAGGGGCAGATACTGTCAAACAAATTTGATAAGAGTTTTTTGACAGGGTCACCAAGGAAATAGATCAAGGTAGAGTGGTAGATGTAGCTTATTTGGATTTCAGAAAGGCTTTTGACTCTGTGCCTCATGGGGGAGCTGCTGTGTAAAATGGCAGGACTGGGGATGGGGCAGGGGCAGTCAAATGGGTGGGAAACTGGCTGGAGAAAAGGAGACAGAAGGTCATAATAAATGCGGTCGCATCCTGGGAAGGCAAGGTCATGAGCGGGGTCCCCCAGGGATCAGTGCTGGAGCCCCTACTGTTCAATATATTTGTAGGAAACATCATGGAGGGCCTAGAAGGGGGTGTGAGTATGTTTGCGGATGATATCAAAATCTACAATAGGGTGGACATGGAGGAAGGGGTGGAACAAATGCAGAGAGATTTGGGGAGACTTGAGGCATTGTCAAAAAGGTGGCAGCTTGAATTCAATGCAGAAAAATGTAAAATCATGCATCTGGGCTACAGAAATCAGAAGGCAGGATACCGTATGGGGGGCAGAGAGCTGGAGGAGATGGAGCAAGAAAGGGACTTGGGCATCATTATATCCGGGGACCTAAAGGTGGAAGGGCAGTACGGGAGGGCAGTGGCCAGGGGGAGTGGAATGCTGGGATGCATCGGAAGAGGGATCACCAGTAGGAATAGGAGGTCATAGTACCCTTGTGCACCCATTTGGGTTGAGACCACACTTGAGATGCGAGTCCAGTTCTGGAGGCCATACCTCAGGAAGGATGTGGGGAGGATAGAGAGGGTTCAGAGGATAGTGACAAAAATGGTAAAAGGGTTAAGCCACCTATCCTATGAAGAAAGGTTGAGAGATTTGAACATGTACTCCCTGGAGCAGAGGAGGGAGAGAGGGGACATGATTGAGATCTTCAAGTACCTTAAGGGTATAAACAGGGTGCCAGGGGGAGCATCTTCAAGATGAAAGGAAGTCAGAGGACGAGGGGGCATGGCCTGCAGGTGGAGGGAGGACAGTTCAGGGGTAACATTAGAAAATACTATTACTCAGAGAGAGTCATAGAAAAGTGGAACAGACTCCCAGAAGCAGTCGTTGGAGAGGAAACAGTGGAGGGATTCAAAAGGGCATGAAACAACCACATGGGAGTGTTAAAGGGGGGAGGCACAGGTCCAAGCAGATAGCTGGGCAAATGGGCAGACTTGGTGGGCCTAGTTCGGTCCTTTTCTGCTGTCACACTTCTATGAATCTATGAATCTAAGAAATAGATCAGAACATTTGTGACTGTGTTTGGGTTCCTAGGGCTTAAAGTATTACATTAAGCAGAAGATGCAACTGTAATTTTAACACCCTCTCTAAAGTACAACAACAAGGGTTTTTGGTGTGTAGGTACATTTCTAAGCAGAAAAGATTGCAGCATGGGTTACATCCAAGGTCGAAAGAGATTCTGACATCTCTGAAGCTTCGAGAAAAATGCTTTACATAAAATTCAGCATATTTCATATGTTTTCTGTACCTAGACTCCGACTTGTTACAGCTGTCATGAGAATAGTACCACTGCTCCCTGGACTTCATTTGTTCTGACTTCTTGTCTATATCTTACAGTACATCACAATCCTCTACTAGGGACATAACAAACATTTCCACAACAACAGACTGTGATGTCAAAGCATCAGATTGTTTCAAGTATAAACAGGCAACCAAAGCAGAAGTCTAAGGGATGGTGGCCATGTTCTCATGGTAATCTACATAGCTGTTAAAACAGTTCATTTATAAATTACAGCAGTGAAAAATGTAGTCATGCAAAGTGTGGCTAAAATATCCTCCAGGCAGTCCTAATGTTTTACACCTGCACATGGCACTTCTACAAGGGTTTTATTTATTTATTTTATTCACTTATTTAAAGTTGTTGACTGGGATAGGCATACTGAGCCAAGGCTCATTTCAAGGTGCAACCCAGGGGAAAGGGAGTTGGGAGAGAGTACAAATACAGTATATAAGTGAAAGCTGGTAGTTACACAGCACAAAATACTAGGGTACAAAAGCATTGTATACACGGAATTCAGATTCCAGAATAAAAATGTGGTAGGATAAATACATAGGTGAGCACTGGCAAAACAGACTACAAATACTAGGGTGCAACAGCATGTTATACATGGAGTTAAAATCAAGAATAAGTTAAAGCGCAGATGTACAGAGATGTAGTAACAAACACAGCATTTTCCAAGCAGAGGCTTAGGGGGAGGGAGAATTGTGGAAGGGGATGGAAGAGAGTAAGAGTGCCAAGAGGGAGGAAGAGAGAGGGGTAAAACTAAAATAAGTGCACAAGCTATTTCCAGGGTGTAAGGTGGTGGAGGTGAAGCGATCAGCTTAGGCAGAGGCAGAGTCTGGGAATACTGATAAATCGGATAGGGAAATTTTTAAGAGAGAAAGGGAAGGGGAGTGTCTGATGTGGGAGGGAAAATAGTTCCAGAGTGAGGGCAATCTATAGGAAAATGCAACTGAGCCAGAGTTAGAGGAGGTTCAAGGGAGGGAGGGAGAAAGTATCGGAATCCCTAGACCTGAGAGGGTAGGAGGCCTCAGGGAAGGGGGATAGGAGAGAGGAGAGGTAGGAGAATAGGGAACCAAGCCAGAACTTAGAGATGAAAAGAGAAGAGTGGAGAAGATGACGGTGGAGAAGAGTGGCAAGAGAAAGGGACAAATAAAGGGAGCAGTGATGAGTGCAAGGAGGAGCATTTAAAGCAAAGCAGCAAAAAGCATTATAGAGGGCATCAACCCTGGAAAGCGAGGAGGCAGCAGCAGTGCCATACACTACATCATCGCAGTCAAAAGAGGGGATTATCATTTTAGTTAGGAGCTGACGGTGAGTGTTTAGGGAGAGAGCTTCCTTATTTCTAAACAAGGTGCCTAGTTTAGGGTGAAGGTTTACATGAATATGCTCTGTATGCTTAGCATAGACAAGCTGGGAGTCAAGCCATACACCTAGGTATTTGTAGTGTGAGACTACATCAAGTGTGGAACCATCCAGTGTGGTAAACACTAGAGGGGAGGAAAGGGAGGCAAGTTATTGCGGGGTTTCAAATGGCATGGAGACAATTTTATTTACATTGACCTTGAAGAGGTTTTTATGGAATCAGTGGAGGACTGAGTGGAAATCAGATTGAAGCTGGGACTGGACAGTAGGGGTAGGGGGGTCAAGAGGTAAAAAGGACAGTGTCATCAGCATACATCTGTATTTTGGCCACTAAGCACCCAGACAGGAGATCATTTAAGAAAATGAAGTAAAAAGTTTTGGTACTAAAATGGAGTCTTGAGGGACACCACCGTGGATCGGAAGGGGGAGAGAGGGTACCACCAACAAGGACTTGTGAGTGACCAGAGAGATAGGAGTTGAACCAATTTACCATTGCAGAAGAGAGGCCAGCAGAGGAGAGTTTTTTCCAGAAGGAGAGGGTGAGGGACAAACCTTAGCCATAGTTTCCCATTAAACTTCCTTCTTAATGTGGTAAGGAATTATTTGTATATGGGGAGGTTGTGGGAGATTGATGTCTGAAAGTTCTTAAAGCTGTGTAGAGTTTAAATACATAATAAGAAAACCTTTAAAACATTGATCTGTGACAATTCGGTGCAAGAGGGGTGCAGGGGCAGTTGAAGATATGCAGTCTGTGACACTGTCTAAACAGATATATTTCTAAGCCTTTCTTACACAAAGCTTCACACTGTACTAATTTCCAGGTTAACTGCAATAGTTTCCAAAAATTAGAACCTGTTCCCTCAAAGGTCAGAGCACCTGAACCCTCTTTCTTTCATTACCAGGATATATAGAATAATGCATGGGAAAGTGTGGTTAACAAGGATTTTATGCACACCCGAGGTGTGCGATGCCTCATAAACCCCAAGGGCGAAACACTTCCCAATTTTTTTTTTTTTTATATTTGCTGGTTCTTTGAGTCATGCATTTTTTATTATGTTGCATGCAAAACGGGCCTTTTTGGTAAAAGTGTCTGTCATTTTTGTTTCAGTGATGTTGCTATGGGCATTTTCATGAATACTCCACCATGACGTTGGTGCTGATTTATCAACATCTCAGTTGATTGGCTAATTTGGGGCAAGAGAAAAAATTTCTATCCAACATGGTGGCACCACTTAGCGAGGCACAATGAGGAGTGGAACTACGATGTGGAGTGGGTTCAATGTTAGCACTGTGAGGCAGAAATAAAAGTACTTTTAACTAATCCAGCAAAAGTGTTTCTTGTTTTTTTCTTCTGCGTTCCTTAGTATGAAAGTGCATGGTAGTACCAAGCTTAAAGAGAAGTCAAGTGGGTGGGTGGGGTGGAGGAAATGAGCAGCAGGGTGAAGGAAAAAAAGCAGCAGTTCTTAGAAAAAAAATCAATGTTGTGATGCTGTTTCCCTGGCTTACTGATTTTGTGTGAGATTCACACTGGGAAACTGAGTCCAGCTTTCATTTGGGTGAAAAATTGAGGAGGCTGTCACTCGCCCTGGCAGTTTTTCTGAGGGGAGTCGAATTGAATGGCTAGTGTGAGAACAGATTTTTGTACAGGTGCAGTAAAAGTTATTTTTAGAAAGGTGGTGAATGTAGCTGTTATTTACACGTGTGAATAACGGAGTTTGTGAGGTTGTGCCAGTGAATGATTATTGGCACTAACCAGTAAATATAGCTCCATATAACAACAGTACATTATTTAGAAGAAGGTCTTCGGTAGAGCTGTGTGATTCTGCCAAAGTTTGTCCACACAAATTTCAAACCTCAGAACAGGCCAAGTTCACCAGAGTTCACCTGGTTTGCAATTCTCATAGTCAGAAAAAAAAAGGGACCCCCAGAAAACCCAGTCCTCCAACTCTCTGGCACTCATAATACTGTTGAGAATAGGAGGTGAAAGCAAGAAAAGGGTGCCAGAGAGTGGGAAGACAGTTTCTGTTAGTTGAGCTGTAGTTTGAATCTTAGTGGTTCGAATAATACAGTTCAACTGGATTGCAACAACTGAACCAGTCAAACAAGAAGTTTGAGTTTTTTCCTAAAAGGTAACCAGACTTTGTAAGACTCGATCATCCAAAGTTTGAGTTGTTCTGTTTTGTAGAACTGAGCTTGCAGCTCAAGTCTTTGAGGAACAAAACATAGCAGTGTACAGTATGGTATGGTTACAAAGATACAAGGTAATGATACACATTAATACAATGTACAATCTTCAACAAAACATTACAAAACAGTTTCCATTTTTAAACAGGGTACTTAGCTAACAGTGTTGAATTTTTGCTGTTTGCTTTGGCTCATATGGTGGGATGCTGAGTGTATTTCAAGTTGACCATCATTTGCTGCAGCACATTGCAGACTGCAGAGTGATACTTGTTTAGAAGAAGAGATTTAGTTGGATGTTTTCTAATTTGCATTACCCAATGGTCAATTCCCTAACCCACAAACCCCTCCCAGTGACTACATTCTTTTAATTTTACTGTTTAAAGACATTCAGGCAGAAGGCATTTTAGGAGCATATAGCATAACCAGTTACAGACTACTGTAGGCAGAGATGTCATTGCTTTACTATCATCTGTCCCTGCTGTTGCTACTACTAGCAAGGTCCTGTGGATAAAACAAATGATGTTCTCCTGCTTGGCTGGCTTGGCTGAATGTTTTTGTTTTAGAGCCCAGTTTGGGAACAGGGCTTAGGACAGGGAGCTGGGTCAGATCTTGAAAGATGGAATGAATATCACTGTCAAGTCCCTGCACCCAGTTAGGGGGAGTCCATTTGGAAATCCCCACAGAGGGTTGGATTATCTGAACAACTAACAGAAGGCAGGGAGCACATATTGGCTAAGGGAGAACAAAGATATTCATCCCTGACAGGACAAAGGATATGTTGCCACAATTGGAGCCTGTACCAATGCAAATAGCTCAGATAAGATCCAGCAATATCACAGCCAAATCCCCAGAGTTTCCATAATTGTTATAAAGAGCCCCAATGCTGTTCAGATCACTTTTAAAATGTAATATTTAGAAGTAGTTTAGAATAAATGTAATACATTTCTGTAACTCTCACTCTTAATTCTTTATTACTAAGGCCATATCAGCTCTAGCTCCCTGCCTCCACCTGACATCACAGTTCCATTTATGACATCACAGTGTGTTGCTGTTTAGATAATTATGATGTTATAATAGATAATTACAATGCCATAAATAGAGGATTAAGATATTAGGTGTAGGCAGGCAGGCAAAGCAGATTAAGTCCATGGCCTACTGATATTGTTTTTATGCAACTATCTTTAGTGATAAAGAAAAGGTGAGAGACAATTACAGATAAGATATGAAATATAAACTGATTTCTATCTTAGCCTCACCTTTGTAAAGTGTTTCCCAGTGGTGTCAGGGACATTTTGTCAGGCATCAGGCACTGGTATCAAGTTCCATCCTGATCATTATTTTCCCAAATAGATATGCCAGAACAAAATGACGGTTAGTGCAAACAATTAGAACCCTCTTAAGCATTATCTGTGAGTGAGTATGTCATTGCAGTGTCAGTGGCTCAGTAGGTAGCACACTCACCTCTGAGGCTGGGAGATCAGAGGGCTGTGGGTTCAATTTCCACATCTGGCACTTGGGTTAATATCCCAGTACTGACACTGTAATGCAGCATGAGAGGGGTGCTGCATTTCTGAGGTGCCGTCTTTTGGATGAGATGTTAAACTGAGGTCCCATCTGCCTGCCTGGATTGGTGGTAGTTCAGGTGGATGTTAAAGATCCCATGGCACTTATCGAAAAGAGTAGGTGAATTTCCCCAGTGTCCTGGCCAAATTTCCTTCATTCACTAAAAATACCACCAACAACTTAATCTGGTTCAAGGTCAGTTGGCATTCATCTGTATCTCCTTCCCCTAAATAGTTTTTTATTTTAATAGGTTCACCACAATATATCCCAGGCACACTGCCTTAGGGGTAGCTGGTCCATTCCACTGGGGTGTCAAACAGACGAGGCATATGATGAGTCCTGGTAGGACGAAACACGTGTCTATGTCTTCTGTTAGCACCCTTTGCAAACTGTGTGAGAGGCCTTTCGGCACCATGCAATTCTGCTTAAAGTTGGACCAGCATAACATTCTGTGGTGATTTGCATATGTAGCCCATGATGCTTTGCATTATGGGGGCATGTATGATTTAGGATTTGTCTAGTGCACTTACCTGGTCAACAAAAGCTAAATAAAAAAAATAAAATAAAATTTAACAATGGACATGTGAACAAGCTGTCAAGCAATTGACTATTTGAGCATTACAGTTTATTGGGCTATCTTACTGAGCTTGAAAATGTTGCCTACCTTTTTTTGCTCTTTTATAATGGATGTCTTCTCCTGAGATGCCGTGAACTCTGCCAGCCTTGTCTAGCTTCCAATTCTGTGGTGTTTTGGTTGCCTCCTTCCAGAGTAACCTTGGGCTTTACCAGCCTTGCCTACCTTACTGTCCTGTGGTACGATGGATGACTTCTTTGGTGTTTAGATGGACACTAACAACCTTGCCAGCTTTTCCATGCAATGGCAGTTGGATGCCTTCTGGGCTGTGAAACTTGCTTCTCATCTTTGATAATAAATACACTGTATGCTGAAAAATGTATGATGTGATAATGCTACATTATAGCTTAGCTGGTGTGTGTGTGTGTCCAAGTTGACTGATTTTGTAATACAGTACGTGAAGTGGATAAATGATCTACAGTGTGTGAGTGGTTAACTTATGCTGCTTCATGGATTTTTTATTTAAATTTGCTAATTTGATCTTTAACTTATTTCATGAATACAGTACCTTTCAGCAAATACATCATTGATGCATTTACATTACAGTAGCTGATGTGTGCCCTGACATGCTGCACCACCTTTATTTCTGACAACCTTGTTTACCATTCAGTGCAGTGAGAATGATGAATGCCTCCACCTGAATGGCCTTGGTCTCTGCCAAATATGCCTGACCTTAGCTGTACTCACCACTACCGGGTGCCATTGCTGATGCTGCATCCTCTTCCCTGCACTCATCAGTCATCAATGATGACAATGTCTGCACTTTCCTGTATTGACGTACTTCATGCTCCCTCATGTACTGAGCTGCTCTCATCTCAGGACAGAATTAACTGACCTTCACTATGATAGCCTCTGCTGACATTGTCTGATCTTCACTGGGCTCTCAATGCCTACATTTTGGCATGTGTGGCATGCTTGTTGTCTCATGTACTGCCCATGTCTGACAATATTGATAACCTGTTTGTCCATCCTGTACTCATCACCCCATATGAGATAACATTACCTGACCTTCCCTAAATTTAGCTACCATGTAACACTACCTAACCTAGATGTACTTGATTTTGTGCAAACAACAAGGGCTGGAATAATGATAACAGAGCCCCTATACTATGTACAATCTTATATGTCTTCCTTTATTTCTACTACTATCCTTTTAGACCTTGATGGTAAAAGAATATTGAATATGAGTCAAATAACCTGGCATAGTGGAATCTGAGTGAGATAACCTGGCATAGTGGATAATGGGTGATACACCCACATTTTATGCACACTGTACATGCTGAACTCAATGAATTTTGGTCTAACAAGGTCAAACCACTGTTGAGTATGGCTAGGCCATGGCACATCTGACCATGGTTTTTGATAAGGTCAGCAAAAAGTTAAAAAGGAACCACAGACATACAGTCAACCATTTATAAAATATAATAATAATACTAATTATCTTTATTCATGCAGACAAGGGAACCCATTGAAATTATGATCTCTTTTTATGAGAGTTATCTGGCCAAGATGTGACAACAAAATCTAGTAAACGTATAGAAAATAAACAAAGAAAGAAGGCAAACATAAAATAAAGCTAAAACAATTTGCAACAGACAACACACAATAAATGCAAATTAAATCCATGACTGAGGTCAAACTAGAAGCCTCATAGTTCATTTCATAATAAGTACAACAATCAGCGTACACAATTGCAAAAACAAATTAAATCAAATGAATGATAAATGGTTTCAAGATGCACTAAAGTATATGAAAAGGATAATCCAGAAATTATTAACTAATAAATTTGAATTAAAAGTCTGACCTAGAATGTGTATTGGGCAAGGGATTGAAAAAAGCAAAGTAAAATATTAAAATCATGCCAAAGAAAACAAAGCTATGTGTGTATTATTACAACATAGACTGATAGATACATAGATAGATAGATAGATAGATAGATAGATAGATAGATAGATAGATCGATCATTTATTAAGTGCCCATTTCCAGTGTCAGCCTGATGGCACTGATGGTTGAGGCAATGGATGCCACACTTTGCGCCACGCCAGTGACCCAGGTGCGGGAATGAGCCCGGGTTGTCAGGGGTCAGCAGGGGAGGGAAGAGATTGAGCATCTAGAGGACTGCTCTTTCTTCCCGGGAAGGGTCCTGGGGATGCAATCACTAAAGAGCAGCCTCTGATGGACACCGGGGGCATGCGATGCAGTGATGCTAGTGTAAGCTGGGAGGCAGAGTTGCAGTGCTACATTGCCTTGCTTAGCTGCATTCTGTGGGGAGGGAAAAAAGATGTAGAAAAAAACACTTCTTGCTGGTAGGTGAAGGCTGACTGTGTGGTGCCTCAGCACCTTGTCCAACACTGGACCAGAGCTGCCTTCCTGAGAGATCCTCCGTGGTCATCTGGGGGCCAGACACTGTAGATAGAGCACCAGGGAGATTGTGGTCATTGCCCCTGGAGGACTCAGATCTGGAGGGGCTCTGCAGGTGGCTCACGGTGATCAATTGAGGGACCTGGAGAAGGTAAACAGGAGCTTCAGGTGGACAGGAACATCTGGGATTAGCCCAGTAGCTTAGCTGAAAAGAGTCCAGCATTGTAAGGGAGATAAAGAAAGTTAAAAAAGTGTTCATTTCCACAGACTCTGGGTGCTGTACAAAAAACAGCTGTAAAATAAACAAGTTAATAAAACCAACCAAAATTCAATTACAGCAGTTCCAAACAGTTACATTTAGCAGTTAGTCATAAAAGGTAAGCTAGAATAAATATGCTTTGAGGCCCTTCTTAAAGGCTTCCACCATGGGAGCCCTCCTCAAATTTTCAGGCAAAGAGTTCCACAAGGTGAATGGGGCAATTGGAAATGCCCTATCTCTGGAACACCACAGCCTCACCCTGGGAACCTCAGAGAGGGTTCCCCTGGCAGAACAAAGTGCCCAGCAGGGGCAATAGGGGACAAGAAGATCTTGCAGATAGACAGGTTCCCCTCATGTAAGGTTTTGTAGGTCAGGAGCCCTTCCTTAAAGACAATCCTCCACCTGACTGGCATCCAGTGCAGTTTGCAGAGGACGGGAGTAATATGCTCAGATCTTCCTGCTCAAGTCAATAATCTTGCTGCTGCATTCTGCACCAGCTACAGCCTGTGGAGGTTGCCTCCAGATAACCCTAGGTACAGGGCATTACAGTAGTCCAATCTAGAGGTGATAAAGGCATATACTAGCATGGGCAGGTCATCAGGCAGAATCAGGGATCGGATTTGGGTGACATTCCATAGATGATAAAAATCACTTCTGATGATGGACGACATCTGACCATCCATGGTCAGTCCCTCATCCAGGATCACACCCAAATCCTTCACCTGTCTAGACATTCTTACTTGTAAAATAAATATTTAATATATTTCAGGAATTTATGGCAAGGCAGAGAGAGATGCATCCCAGTTCCACAAGAGGAGTTGCAATTGGATTTAGAAATAATATAGATATTAAAATTGAGGATTAATTAATAAGTACAGTACATTTGGTAGGTATATTGTTCTCAAGATGAAAACAAAAATTATTAGATGTGTACTATTGCAAACATATACAGCATGTACTTAATTAGGATGACCCTGTCATGTTATTGTTTCTAGAATGTTCATATATTCAAGGTCCATATCAAATAGAAGGGAAGTTTCATCTAACATTCAGTGAAATACAGTAGGTAGGGCAGCAGGAATAGAAGAAAGAAAAGGTAGAGCAGTATGGACAATAAAAATCTTCATGATCTGATCTTACGATAACCTTTTTAGAAATTAAAACCTGGAGACAAAAGTATACTCTTACTTTTCATGGGTTCATAGATGTAATTCCTGAATACACTTTCGTATAACCTCTGAGAGTTTAAAGCTTAGTTTAAATGACAGAAACTATGAATCAATCAAAATATAAGACCACAGTCCGTTATTGTTTATTTTAGAGGGAACTGATATGGAGCAGGAACAAATTGCCTGTTGATCTGACCCTTCTTTATAAAATAACATGATTTTATAGAAAAACTTGATAAAAGAAATAGATGAACTAATTCACTAAAACACCACCAATTGCTTTATCTAGTTCAGTTTGTCAGTTTGTATCTACATCTTTCCCACCCACTCCTCACCTCTGGAACAAGGCTGAAAATGGGCAGAATTGCCTTGCTTTCATTTCCTGGTCAACAAAACCTAAACAAAAAAAACAGAATTAATAACAATAATGAAACATACAGTATAGTTGAGTGATCTAGGACACCTGAAAGACTTTCTAAAGAGTAAAATAATATATTACTCCCCCTTTAGGAACAAAGGCTAGAAAAAGAAATTACAGTGGCAGGTGTTGCAAATGGAAACAATACATGCACAACAACATAAGAAGATCTGAGAAAGGTATTTGACATTAGAAAAAATCTAAGGGCACATATGAAGGCATAAAGAGCCTTGCTAAGATCACACTCTAAGTATTACCTGGTAGGGGTTAAGTCTAATAAACTGTTGACCCAGGAACTTTAATATGAAAAATTCCCTTAACAATGTTTTGAGAAACAAGCTGCATACTCTTTAAAGGGTTTTGTTTTTCCCTCTATGATATTTTGAAAAACTAGTTTTTATCCCTTGGGTCTTTTTTTTATTCTAACTGAATCACATAGAACTCCTCGTCTCATTTCAGTTGACCATATTTGACTTAAGTGTAAGGATATAGCCACACAACAATATCTGGCAACAATGCAAACCTCCAAAATACATGTTGCTTATAAACATCTTAAAACATCTGTATGAGAGAACAATATCTATCTAAAGTTGTGGACAGAGAAAAGAAAGCTAGTTATCTGATTCAGAGCTGAAACCTGTGGGTAAAATCAACTATTTTATAAACAAAACAGACAGGGAGTTCTTTCACCTTCCTGCAATTTTGGTATGGGAGCCCTAGATGATCTTGAGCACACAACTTTTGTTTGTCCCTTATTCAGAATGAAAAGAGAATGTTGGTTGAGCAATATATTATGAAAATCCTGGTTCATTGTTTATTTTAAGTTGAAAAAGATATGTATACAGAAAACATTTTTATTTATTTTATTTTATTTTTATTTATTTATTCTAGGATTACAAGTACCTTTCAGCCAAGGCTCTTTTACAAAGGTTCCACATCAGAAATAACAAACAACAAGGAAGCAACAGTGGTTTAAGGCTCTGAATTGCAAATCTGGTGACATCCAGCAGATCAGACCCGGGTTTGAATCCCACAGCTTCCACCTGCGTACTGTGTAACCCTGAGCAAGTCATTTAACTTCCCTGTGCTCCCAGGTCACTCCTGTAAAAAAGTTTCAGCTTAGTGTGCTGCTCCTGGTTAAACAATTAAAAAAAACAGTAAACAATTCATGTACAACAGTGTTATTGAAAGGGGTCAATTATAGGAAGAGTAAGTTGTACAGGAGGAGGAGGAGGAGGAGGAGAAGTGTAGGTAGTTAACAGAGACAGCTATAGTAAAATGGTGAACACAGCTAGGATGCATGTGCCCACAAGGAATGGGTAGGGTCAGGCACCCGGGGGCATTTAGAGCATATAAAATTGTTCACAATTAATAATAATAACAGAGCTAATTTCTGCCAGCATGTTTCTCCATCTTTTCTGGGATCTTATTGGTCATTCCTTAAACTACAAATGTATTAAGAAACAGAATTTATAGTACCCATAATATTAAAAATATAGAATTGCATTAGCATCTAATGATTTAAACTGTGCTCTACTTTAATTCAATTCAAATTACACATTTTTCTAACTGGAAAAGATTAGATTGCCCTAATAAAATAATAATATTGTTCTTTATTTTTATCGCGCCTTTCTAAAACCAAGATGCCTTAACAGCAAACTTCACATAAAACAATAGAATAAAAACAGATACAGTAAATACTGAATTCATAAAATTCAATAAAACATTATCAACTGGGATCTGCCTGATACCACAAATGGGTCTTTAGGGCCCAATAAAATTCCTCCACGGACGTGCACCCCCAAAGCAGATGGGGTAAAGAATTCCAAAGGGCTGGGGCCACGTATATAAAAGCATGAATCCCCAAAGATTTTAGAAAAACCCTTGTAATCTCTAGCAAAAATATAGAAAATGATTTCAAAATATAAGAAGAGTATTAATTATACTTCCACAAACAAAAATAGAATCAATAGTTGTGATATCTCTAGATGCTGAAAATGCATTTGGTAAGGTTAGATGGAGGTTTCTTAAAAAGGTTGTGGGCATTTTGAATCTGTCCCAAAATGTCAACAATGGGTTAATTTTATCTGTGATAATCCAGTGACACACATCTGGACAAATAACATTTCATCAGCTAGATCTAAGCTACACTATTGATAGGAACTAGAAAAAGATGTCTATTCTCACCATTATTCTTGCTCAAGTGATCATTTGCAGAAGCAGTTTGTAAGTGCCAATGTATTAAAGACATTAATATAAGGGATAAAGAACATTAAATAGATGTATATGCTGATGATGTAATTTTCTTAGATGAAATCAAAACATCACTGCCACACTCATTAAACCTAACAAATACAGAAAACTATCAGGATACAAATAAATTGAAATCAAATTAAAGCACTGAACTTAAATAATATTAAAACTTCACTAGAAAATATACAACAGTTAATTAGGACAAGTAAATATATTTAAAAATATGGGGAAATAAATATATGCAATTACCTAAACTGATTATATGACAATAATATGCATCTACTAAGGAAAGAGTATAAAGATCATGAGGCATGTGCATTATTTCAGTCACACTTTATTTTAAGTGTCAGATCAATGGACTTGCACGGTAGATAATCATTAATTACATGCAACGGGGTAATTAAACTGAAAACCTAAAGGAGCTTGCACTAGGATGCGGTGCCATGGAAAAATCAGAGACTAAAAGCACAAATCCATGCACACACACCACAAATAAACACAATATGAGAAAATATTTAAATATTTTATTATTTAATTTGACGTACTTCGGTCCGCTGAATCCTTCATCAAAGGGTCCAGTGGACCAGAAATGTGTCAGGTTAAATAAATAAAATGTTTTAAATGTTTTCCTCTCATGTGGCAGCTATTTTGTAGTGGTGTGTACCTGGATTTGTGTTTTTAGGGGTAATTAAACTTCAGGTAATGTTTGTTGCATGCAACTACATTGCAATTGCAGTACTATTACAGTGTATGCCTCGTCGAATGAGTAACTATGATAACAATGAATATTTTGCCTAAATTTCTATTTTCTTTTCAGTTTTTGCCAACTAAAATTGAAAACTCTATATTTAAAGATGTTGAAAAAAAGACTTAGGAAATTCTTATGGAAAAACAACTACCTAGAATAAAATAAGAAAATTATATTAAGGAAAACAGAGAAGAGATCTCCCCTTACTGTACTTCACTGTATAAACAGAAGCCCCATCCAGCTGTTTTCATAATGATAGTACAACCTTTTCAAGGATGGACATGAAACAAGCCACAGCAAACTTTTGTGACTGAAATATGCACTGAATATAAACACCTCACATAACAAAGGTAAGAACCTTTCACAACTTTCCAATCTAAACTTAGAAATCTGGAAGGGAATACAAAAAGACAGAAAATTAAAATAGGAACCAAATAATTCTAAATATATACACCAATAACTTTCAATACAGATTTCCCACTGTCATTTCTGAATGGCGCTTTTAAAAAGTGGCAGATAATACGTATCTCTAAACTAAGAGATCTTGTGAATATGATGTTCTAGTATGATTTGAGCAGCTAAAATCTGAATTTGAACTACCTAATTTATACTTTCACTTATATTAATAAATAAGAAATTATATTCATGGTAAAATGAATGGTAATCTTATAGTATAGACTCTGTGCCTCTGGAAAGACTGATGAAAATGCAAGGGTATAATAGTACACTAATTTCAAGAAGGTATCATTTGATTCAGGAATAAAAACAAATAGATGAATCAAGACTGACAAAAACTGGGAAAAGGATATTTGCTATCAAATACTCTAAGAAAGAAACCAATGGTCTTGTATAATCTCAGGCTGTGATAGTGCAGCTAATAATTCTAGAATTCAGCAGATACAATACAACATACTCCACATAGTATAGTTATAGCAACTTGCCATATCATTTTGTACTGTATTGTTTTCCTAGCTAGCTGTTTTGATCATTTTGAATGGATATGTGAGGGGAAATGAAACAAAGTTAGTTTCCAGAGGCATACCAAATGACTCTGGAGAGTGATTACAATCTCTTTGTCTTTTGCTACAGGATCCTATGACCAGTTAATGGGAGATCTAAAAGTCAAAACAGCCCTTTTATGATTCAAGGCCAAAACAACTCTTTTATGCTCTGTGAAGGGCCCTGGTTGATGACTGAAGCAATCACTCCTGCTGTGTGAGACATGAGGTAGGACAAAAGAAATGTCCTTTGGAATATGCAAACCCCTGAAGTCTGGATCAAACTGGTTTCCAAAGAGGACTCAGCTTTCAAGACAAAGAGAACTTGGCCTGAAAGTGATGTAACAGGATATGTGTGCTGAGGGTGGGTGGAGACTGTTTTTCTGAGCTTTGTTAACATAAGTTTTGTGAAGGACAAGTTTGTAAGGTATTGGGGCCTTGAGCAGATAATATCTAATTGCTGAGCCTGCCCTGACTCAACAAGGTGTCCTTAGGTAACCTCTTCCTCCTTTGGGAAAGTTTAGTAAGATTTTTCTGTTTTTTTTTCTACTGTTCAAAAACATTTTCTTTTTATCTCTGTAGAAATACTGTTCCCATGGTCCTAGTGGGCGATACCAAAGAGTTAAGGATCCCTCGTGCACGAAATCTAAAATCAAGTATACTATGGTAATCCTTAACGGCATCGTCATTTTGGCCATGCCCCCTTTCCGGCCCCCGTTCAATACGAACACTCCCTGCAGTTTTTGCTAGGCCCCTTTTCACTCTAGCCATACACTAGTTTATTGTGTAAACATAAAATGCATACTTTTCTGGCAGCACACTGTTAGACATGTAGAAGCCCAGCCACATTTAAAAAAAAAACAGTATTTATTGCACTGTATATAGTATAGTGTACACATAATTCATAACTAGTATTTCACATAACGGAATTGCACAAAGTCCCACAAGAAAAGCTTTCATTGTACAGTCCTCGAATAACATGATATTCATCACAATTCCACTGCACGGTCCTAATAGCCTCAAAGTTCCGAGTTAAGCGGGTGCCAAGATGTAGAGTGTATCTTAATAGCAAAAACTTCTAAATCGTTAACTTTTCTTTCTTCTGTGGGGGCGCTCTACCCCCCACACCCCCGGTTCTCGATGGTTATTTAAAAAACAGGTTGTGTGCATAGTAACCTGGCCATTAGATGCTATTAACACCTACTGCATGTGTTTCATTTTATTTCTTTGTATCGTGGCTGTAAGACTGTTTGTACTTGTACATCCCACCGTGCTATCCGCCCCCACACCCCCGTTCTATTTCAGTATTTAGGCTATATTTCTGTTGTGGCTAAATCAAGCCTAGTTGTATTTGTAATTGGGGGCTCTGCCACTCACACCCCCCTATTTCAGTATTTAGGCTATATTTCTGTAGAGACTAGTTGTACTTGTACAAATATTCATCTCCAAAATCTGCAACATCTATTTTTGCAGACTGGACCTTTTTTCTAACAATGGTGACATCACGGCAGTAGGCGGTGCAACATGTTGGCAAGGAGAGGCCACTGCCGTATTTATGCCTAAGCGCAGGAGGGGTCCTTAACTCTCCGGTATCTCCGTCCTAGTGTAGTATTCTGTATTATATGTGTAAATATCTTGAAGTATTAAAATATATACTTCATGTTTCTGTGACTGTCTTTTGACATATAGATGACTGAGTTATAACTAACAAGACTGTGTTTCTGTCTCTAAGAAGAAGGCTACGGTTACCAAATTTTGTTTCTAAAGTGAGGTATGCTCAGCTGTGACAGAGAGGGGTGGCTCATTTGCCCTTTGGTAAGGAGTGCTGTACTGTATGTGCGGTGACTCTGGTAAGAATCAGACCTAGAGATACCCTGAGGGAGTGTCTATGCTGAGTGGTGGCATCTACTGAAGCACCCTTGCTGGGATCAGATTGGTTTGAGAAAGCTGGTTACAGAGTACAGGCTGAGTCTGAGAGAGACCAATCTGTCACAGTATTATATACCGGAATGCCTCAATAAATATAACTATTATATGGACCTTTGTATGCCTGAGATGCCAGAATCAGATGGGTGCATTAAAATTTATGTTTGATACATATAAATATATTAAAACTATTGGGAAGAAATGCTGTACTGTATAAATCAAATATTAGAACTAACTATAACTTTCAACCCTGGAATTTGCCTACTGATATCAACACACAGCTGGGCAGAACATAAACTGGAAAAACAGCAAAGCTTTATTAAACACGGTATTCATGAATTAAGGAAATGTGCTACATTTTGCTCCACTGAAAAAGACGGGAGTCACAAATAAAAATCATGATGCCCTTGACTTATGGCAGATAGTATGAATATCAGAAAGGACTCAATATTTTCTCAAGGATGAGGCACTGTACAAGTATTTAATCAAATTTGTCAACCTTTCTTTGAGAAACTGAATACATGACTCATAGTTTTTGGGCTCTGATATAAGAAGGTATCCCATGCTTCATGCATGCAGTATGTTGTATGACAGACTGCACTGTAATTAAAATTGGAATAGATGATGTAATTAAAAGACATTAGAATAACTGTGCCAATGGAGCTAGGGTTGACATAGAAACATAGAGTGCTAAGAACGGAAAAGGGCCCAGACAGTCTACCCTGCCCTGCCTATTGACCCCTAAAACACCATCCAGCTGTTCAAGGCCAGGTTATTCTTGGCCTCCAAACACATTTTATATCTATCCCACCTTGTGTTAAACCCTACCACACTAACTGCATTTACTATATTGCTAAGTAAGTCATTCTATCAGTCCATGACCCTCTCTGTAAAGAAAAACTTCCTGATATCTTTCTGAACTTACCCCTTGCCAACTTATAGTTGTCCCCATGGTGTCCATGGTCCCTTTTATTGTGAACAGCTCTGCCTTGTTAACTCTGTGTAAAAACGCATTAATTTCTATCATGTCCCCTCACCTTCCTCAGCTCTAGAGCATATGTGTTTAATTTCTTTAACCTTTCCTTTTATGTGCTATCCTGAAGACCTCTTATTTTTGTTGTGCTCTTCTGGATTAATTACAGTTAAAGACAGTGTAAAGCAATAATCATCTAAAGACATACCAAATTATGTTTTATATGTTTGTATTGTCTCAATGGATACAATTTAAAAAACAGAACAAAAATCAAGACAGTGTGCATATTTCATTAAAATCAGATGCATGTTTTTTCCATCAGGCTGCCTGCTTTGGTTCACCCCCACCCTCCTCCCATCTCAGACACTTGAGAGCTGCACAGAAGAGAAGCAAGTAGAAGGCTGCTTGCTTTGGTTCACTCCACCCTCCTCCCATCTCTGATGCTTGGGAACTGCACAGAAAAGCAACAAGTAGAAGGCTGCCTGCTTCAGTTTACCCCCGCCCTTCTCCCATCTCAAACACTTGGGAGCTGCTCAAAAGAGCAGCAAGTAGAAGGCTGCCTGCTTCAGTTCACCACCACCTTCCTCTCGTCTCAGGTCCTTGAGAACTGTACAGAGGAGTAGCAAGTAGAAGGTAATGGATACCTCTCACCTTACCTGTCAGCAGAGCTGCACTGATAGTTTTATGTCTTGGACTAGTTGGGCTGTATTACCCTGTGTTTGCGTGTTTTTGGCTGGTACCTCAAGACGCTTGCTCAGCCACTGTTATCTTGCATTTAGCCTTTAGTCTTACCTAGTTTAGCAGCTGGAAAATGTTAGGAGTGTTAAGATTCATTTTATATTCACTTACTGCAATTTGTGAATTGTCATGTAGCTCCATTGTAATTTGGATTGTGTCTCTGTTACTCTTTGCCATTCCACGCATGTGCAGTACACTCAGTCCCCCCCCCCCTTCCACTTTGTCTGTGTTCCCTCTCTGGCCCCATTCCCTTTGCTTTCTGTCCCTGATATCTGGTAGCTGACTGAAATTCATTTACGTTCTTTCCCTCAAGCTGCCTGCTTTGGTTCACCACCACCCTCTTCCCATCTCAGACACTTGGGAGCTACACAGAAGAGCAGAAAGTAGAAGGTAGTGGATCCCTCTCACTTTACCTGTTAGCAGAGCTGCACTATGCTAGCCCATCATCACTTACGCTGCAACTGCCCCATCTAACCCCCCACTCCGCCCACCCTGGGTGGTGCTTTCCTTTATTGGTGAGGTTGGTCATGTGACTTATCACGAGTCCCACCAGTTCTTCATCTATCTCCCCACTTTGCCACTTGCAGATTATTATCCTTGGCCACTAGAAGCTCCAATTCACCTCCACCTCTCACTCCCTGTTGTTACTTCTGCAGCAGAACCAGCTAAGGATCAAAACTGGTCCCAACCCTCCCTTTCCTGCCTTCTGTTCTACTTTTCTGTGCCCTACCAGCCTACATTACATGCTAGGATTTGATTTGCTGACCCGGTGCTCTAGAGTCAGTGTCGCTAACCACTGCATTATCCTTGCAGTTACAAATCACCTTAGGATTCTACTAACCTTAACTCAGTAGTGCCACATCATCACCTTTCTGCCCCCCAACATCTGTGAACCTGGTAATGACTCAGTGGAGTAGCAGCTGCATTTGTCCACCTAACTCTTGTGCTATCTATACCTGCTTCTAGCATAACTGTTGCTCACAGTTGACAGTGAGTACCCTTTATCAAATGTATTGCTTAAACATAGAAACATAGAAACACAGACTTTGACAGCAGATAAGGACCGCTTGGCCCATCTAGTCTGCCCATTTCCCTACCTACAGAATAGCCTGCAGATCCTAGTTAACCAACAGCCTATTTCTTCCTACCCCCCACAAGAATTGCCTTATGTCTGTCCCATGCATTCTTGAATTCTCCCACAGTTTTAGACCCCACAACCTCCTCAGGAAGGCTGTTCCATGCATCCACTACCCTCTCTGTGAAATAATACTTCCTCACATTGCCCTTGAACTGCCCCCTTCTATCTTTAAATTGTGTCCCCTTGTTCTTGCATGTCTCTTTTTCTGAAAGGTGCTACCCTCTTGGGCTTTGTTGATTCCACTGAGATACTTAAAAGTTTCTATCATGTCCCCCCTCTCCCTTCTTTCCTCAAGGGTATACATGTTAAGCTCCTTTAGTCTCTCCTCATACGGCTTCTCTTGCAGACCCTGCACCATTTTAGTTGCCCTCCTCTGGACTGCCTCTATCCTGTCTATGTCCTCGCGGAGATGGGGTCTCCAGAACTGGACGCATTACTCCAGATGGGGTCTCACCAACTGTCTGTACAGAGGGATAACAACTTCCTGTTTTCTGCTGCTGATGCCTCTCCTTATGCATCCCAGTATACCCCCAGCCCTCCCTACTGCCTTCTCACATTGCTTGCTAACCTTTAAGTCATCTGATATGATTACCCCCAGGTCTCTTTCCTTTTTGTTGTTGTTACTACCTCCCCCCCATTGTGTATTCTTCCCCTGGGTTCTTGTTTCCCAGGTGCATTATTGCACTTCTTTGCATTGAATCCTAGCTGCCATACTTGCGACCATTTCTCCAACCTTGCCAAGTCCCTTCTCATCCTTTCCACGCCTCCTTGTGTATCAACCCTGTTGCAGATCTTTGTGTCATCTGCAAAAAGGCATACTTTTCCTTCCAGTCCCTCTGCAATGTCAGTGATGAAGACATTAAAAAGGACTGGACCCAATACTGAACCCTGTGGTACCCCACTAGTAACCCCTCTTTCTTCAGAGTGGACTCCATTTAAACATCCTGTTACTAGTGATAACCATGTCAGGCACTGATTTTAATTAACAAGACAATCATAGCTACTTCACTCTTGAAGCAAGTGTTTATTGTATACGAGGCACTCTTAGCTCCCCATTTGAATCAGGCTGCAAAGCTACCAGCTCACAGGAGTGATTACCCCTCACTTACACAGGAGTGGTAATTCCCACTTACTAAAATAAGCACTCCTCTCCAATCTCTCCTCCACAGTCTGTCCATTATCAAGCACAAGTTAAAATTGGGGTCAATCTGTAGGTGAAAGTACACAGAAAACTACAAACTATTAAAGGCCCAAATATGGAGACTCACTCTGCTGTTACTGTTACTGTCCAGCAATATTCACCCCAACCCAGGCCCTCCACAACAAACTTCAGGTGGCAGTTGGAAGCAGGGTACACTTACGTTGGCATCTATCAACATTTGTATCTTGCTATCCATATTTGATGCTCTTCAATTCTGAGTTACTTAGCACAGACCTGATATGCTCTCTGTTGTGGAGACATGGATCTCACCAAAAATCCCAGATACTGCCATTGCACTAAGCAGTTACACCCTATTCAAATGGGAGAGGATAAACAAAAGAGGTGGAGATTGTGTAGTCTACCTGAAAGACAATCTCCAGGGCTATGCCCTTCCTGGACTAAACATAGGAAGAATGTTCAGGCACTGGCAGGCAAAGTACTGCTAGGTGCTGACAACAAAGCTCTTACCATGGTGTCGATATATACATCCCTCCAAAAGAAGAGGTTAGTGGCTTTAATGTAGTCATTGACTACTTAAACAGCATGCACCAAAAATACAAAGTAGTCATGGTGAGGGATTTTAATACAAACTGGCTCTCCCCAAATGCAGAATCCTACAAGGCTGCCATCTCCACCATCCATATAGCCCAGATGGTTGACTCCCCCACTAGAATAAACTATTAGACTGTGTCAAGTACACTGCTGGACTGGCTACTCACCAACCACCCTGAGCAAATCTTTAACACAACCATTCCACCTGATGTAATTATAGTGACCACTCCCTATTATATGTAGCTGGTTAAACAAAGCTACTAAACCTCCTGCCAAAACTATTTTAGGGTGAGTCCTTTCTAGAGGGAAATTCAAACCTCTAAAGTACCACCTTGGAAAGCAAGACTGGTCTCCAATTGACTCCACAGTAGATGTCGACATAGCACTAGAATACTTTATTGCCATGTTCAATGCTGCCTGTCTTATCTACACCCCTTCCCCTTAGAAAACGCAAAGTTAAGGGTACCTGTAATTCATGGATCCCATCACATCACCCCTTACTGACCTCAGGAAAACCAGAGATCACTTGTTGCATTGTGCTCAAGCCAAAGGCAGGCAGGTAGAGACACAGCACTATAAAACAGCCAGAAAGGCCTGTACCCGGGATATCTGCCATGCTAAAAGTAGTCACTTCAAGGACAAGTTTGCCAACTCCTGGGGTGATGGCAGAAAGATTTGGAGCAACATAAAGGATCTGACAGGGAAAGACAACAAATTAGCACCATCCATGCTGGATATAAATGGGGTAATCAACCAAGCCCAAAGCTTATAGCAGACACCTTCAACTCTGCCTTTACTGACCTTAGCAGTGGTCTCCCCCCAGACTTCTTTGAGGTAGCTGATAATTCTGAGAATGTAGGTAGAGGAGACCATCCAACAGGGCCCCCCCCCACTTCAAAGCTATTTTCAAACTTGAAGGCAGAGAATATCTACAATGGGTACTTGGAAAATCAAGATTTAGTGGAGACTTCATAGACCTCAAACTAGTCACCCTAACCTTGGAGGAGATACTAACACCTTTAACTGATATAATGAATCTATCACTAAGGTTTGCCCAATTCCCCAAGAAGTGAAAAGCTGCCATGGTGACACCTGTTCACAAAAGTGGAGACAGGGCAAAACATGCTAATTATCAACCTATATCTATCCCCCCCCCCCCCCCACTCTCCAAAGCTCTTGAGCGCATTGTGTCTGACCAGTTGGTTGAGTACCTGGAAAAATACCTGATTCAATGCCCACAACAGCATGGCTTTTGAAAAGGTCACAGTACTACCACAGTTTTACTAGAATTTACTGGTTATATCCATAATGCATTTGACCAAGGTCAGCTGGTGGGGGTTGCCTTTATAGACCTCACCAAAGCTTTTGACATGGTCAATCACACATTATTGCTTGAGCAACTCTCCAGCACTGGACTTTTTGGCTTACACCATAGGTTGGTTCAATAGCTACCTCGTAAGCAGATCACAGCAAGTAAAGAAAAATGGCATCCTCTCTGAAAGCCAGCTAGTATGCACAGGTGTCTGCCAAGGATCCATACTAGGCCCCCTACTGTTCAGTCTCTTCCTAAATCGCCTCCCTTTTGCATGCCAAGATATTATTTTTTAATTTTTTTTCAGTTGTTTAACCAGGAGTAGCACACTAAGCTGAAAGCTTTTTTACAGGTGCAACCTGGGAGCATAGGGAAGTTAAGTGACTTGCTCTGGGTTACACAGTATGCAAGTGGAAGATGTGGGATTCAGACCCAGGTCTGATCTGCTGGATGTGACCAGATTTGCAGCTCAGAGCCTTAAACCACTGTGCTATACTGCCTCCTTAGATATGATTCTCCTTTACGTGGATGATGCTGTGATTTTTACCAGTAACCCTGACCCAGTACTCCTGGAGAAACAGCTTCAGCTTATTTTTGCTAGTGTTGAGGATTGGTTCTTGAAGCATAGTTCTCAGACAGTAGAGAGCAAAGAGGCTGGTGGTGCTGGAACTTTTTTAAAGCCTTGATGATGTAGCCCGATATCATCACGGCTTCAAAGAGCTCTTGGCCAATCAGATTCCTCTATTTATGATCCTCAGTTCATAATTTGTATTATTCTCTGACATGGGACCTTTGTAAAGGAGCTCATTGCTCAAAGGTACTTGTAATCCAAGATCTTATACATAAAATAAATAAATACATAAATAAATAAACAAGTCTCTAAACTGTTTAAGAAGTAGAGCCACTGGAACTTTTAGTTTACTTTGAAGATTTTTCCCAAACCAGAGACCAAAGTATCTTAAGGACATTTTTTCCAAATGAGTATTTAACTTTGGGCATTACAACATTTATGGGGTAATTCCATAAAAGGGGGTACCAATGTGTTATATACTTTGTACATTGATTAAAAAAAATAACAGCCACTGCAGGCATGATAAGTGAATTTAAAGGGTAGCCACAAGTATAGATACATTTCATAGTCTGAGAAACCCGGGCACACCCATTTTATTTTTTTAATGTCCAGCTCCAAAATGTCGTAGATTTTTCCTAGCAAAATGTGACATGCAAAACCACTGTACATTCCAGTGCTTCTGTGCAGACTTTATTTTAGTTGCATTTCAGTAAAGTTATGTTGCAAACTGCCTCTAGTGTTGTCTTTTCATAATGAAGACCTTTCACCCTAGTTTTTCAATACATATAAAATTTTTGGTTCACTCAAAGTTTTATGTGGCATATGCAACTGTGGTGCTCAAGCAAATTGCATTCTTTTACATGTTCCCCAACATTTCAGCAAAAGCATCCTGCTTTTTTGAGTGGGTGATTTTCTTTTGGGATGGACTCTTAAATGTACTGCAGGACTTTGGTGAAAGATGGGTGCTGGTGGCACGGGGTCATAATGTCACAAGACATTAAGCCCGCATGGCTAAATTGCGCTGCCTATACAGCATGATTTATGCCATGCGGCATAACTCTTTTTTCTGTGTGGGGCTCTGCCCCACCCACCCCATTGCAGGGGGCTGTACACCTCATACTCCCCCCCACTAAAGATTCTTAACTTCGGGGGGGGTCCAACTCGGGTAGTGCACAAAGTCTGTAAAAAATTAAATTTCTGGGACCAGGAATCAAACACGGTCCCAGACGCTGTGCCTGGATTCATGCTGCTGTGGTTCTGTCCAGCGTGCCACGGCAGCTGCTTGGTGGAACCCACTCCCAGAAGAGGTCTTATCCTCTGCCTGGAAGTGTGTGAATGGTGCAATACCACATACAGCAGTATATGCGGTATTGTACTATTCACTGTCCTAGATAGAACTATTATGGATTAACTATAATGTTGTATGCCATAGGTGCCGGAACTGGGGGGGGGGGCAAAAGGGGTGGTAGCCACTCCACTTTTTATTTCTGTATGGCAAAAACTAGTACAGAAAAAGTGCCCTTTGTACCCTCATAAGTGCCCTTTTGATTCTCAGCCCCCTCAGCTTTTACCATCTTCTGGCATCCTTGTCGTACGCTATTAAGCGTACAACATTATGATCTGGTATGGGTGCAGGCAATGCTTCTTTTTAACTTAAACAGTTGTGTGTCATCAACTGTTGTGTTGCACATTCAATGTTTTTACTCGGTATTACTCGGTAGATGAAAGGTGGAAGGAGACCCTAGGCCCATCATTACCACCTTCCCTGCACATGCAGGGTAAATTATGTACTTAGCCCAACAGGAATCTATCTAATCCATTTTTTTTCTATAGATTTTTTAATTATATACACACACACCAGTTCATAGCACATATATTATGTTACAGTCCCCATCTCCGGGATTCAATCACAGAATTAGAAACATTGTCATTTTCATACTTGGTGGCTGCTAAAAAAATAAAAAATAAAAATTGGAAAACAAAATATAGCTTAATTCAACCCTAACAGTCCAGTCATTATCATTTATATATATATTATATTAATTTATCATCCATTAATTGAAACTTTTCAAAAAAGAAAAACAGAAAAAATTTCCTGATCTCAATTATTTTAATTATTTAAGTGCTTGTTGCATTTTCTACATTTTCAAATCTGGTTTCAATTTGAGTAGCAGCAGCAACTAAGCTGGAGTCCGAATTCATTGAGTCCATCACTTTATGTTCTTTATTTTGTGATCTCAAAACGTCCGTCAATTGATCTGGGTCAAAAAATATATAAGTCTGACCTTGATATATAATTTTAACTTTAGCAGGGGATTGTAGAGCAAAACTTGCTCCAATAGCCAGGACATCCTCTTTTAAATAAAGAAAATGACGTCTTCTCTCCTGGGTAGCAATAGCGTAATCTGCAAAAATCGAATATTTATTTCCCTGGTACTCCAAATTCTTATGCAAACTTACTAACTTCAGAATTAATTCACGATCAGTCTCAAATGCAAACTGGACTAAAAAAGGAGGTTTAAGATCATTTGGTCTTCTTTTGGTTGCAACTCTAAAAGCTTTAATTATTATCAGTGGATTGTCTTCTGGCAATTGAAAAGTCCCCTGCAAAACATTTTTAATTAACTCTCTGGTTTCGGGAAACTCAGAATCACACGAGTTTGGAATCCCCAGGAACCTTAAGTTCTTGTATCTATTAGCGTTCTCTAACGCTTCAAGTTTCCTATTAACAGCAGGCTGCCCAACAATATTAGCAGTCATTTTAGCATCTATTGCCGTTGTTTTGTTTTCACACACGTCAATACGCTTCTTAAGCTTCCCCACTTCTTCTGTTGTTCTGTGAAACTCTAGCTCCAGCTCCTTCATTTTGTTATGCAGCAGTTGCATAGATGATTTCATGCTGGCAAATCTAGCATCAAACTTCACCATCCACAAGCTTACATTCTCAAGAGCTTGAATCATCTGCATTTCCCGGTATTGGCCATACGTCTCTGCAAATACTCCTGCTTCTTTAGAATCAATTCCCTGTTCAGTCGTAGATGCTTGTAAAAGTTCAACTCCTGACAAAAATAAGTTTTTAGTACTTTCTTCTCCAAAAACACCAAATTGTTGTTGATGAACTGACTGCTGAGGTTCTTCCGGTTTTGATACTGCCATCGGGGAAGGGCTCACAGACTGCGTCGCAGCCCCAGCCCATGCCCCTTCACTTCCCAGGCTCAGTATTCTAATCTTAAAAAACTTATACAATGGACCATATCGAACAAACAAATGCTCCTCCAGAGGATGAGAAACCTCTATCCTTCCATTTTTTATCCATTTAATGGCTAGAAATCCTCCAGAATCACAAGAAAAAAAGAAATTTTTGTCCAGATGCGAACATGAGCTAAAGTGAAACAGCTCATCTAGTGTACAACATTATGATCTGGTACGGGTGCAGGCAATGCTTCTTTTAACTTAAACAGTTGTGTGGCATCCACTCTTGTGTTGCACATTCAATGTTTTTACTTGGTATTACTCGGTAGACGAAAGGTGGAAGGCGGCCCTAGGCCCATCGTTACCACCTTCCCTGCACATGCAGGGTAAACTAAGTACTTAGCCCAACAGGAATCTATCTAATTCATTTTTAAATGATTCTAATGTATTCATATTTACAATATGATAGGGTAAGGAATTCCATACTGAAGCAGCCCTTATATTAAAGTAGTTCTGCCTTCTGTTAGTGCATGCATTGGGAATCTTGATCTGTCTATTATGACATCTCAGGTTATTAGGATTGGATGCCATTTAAATCTTAGTATTACTCATAAGTTATTTGTCTTTTAGTATGTTATACAGAACATATGAACATACAAAGAAGCCAGTGGAAGAAGGCCATTTGGTCTATCAAGTCTGCTCATATTGCAGGGTCCACAGCTTGAGCTAATGTCCCTGCCCTCCCTTCCCACTCCTCCCATCCTCCCAACCTATGATTCTTACCTTCCCCCTATGCCTATCCCAGCCCATCTTAAAGCTGCCCACTGTCTTCAATAAGATGGCCTTTTCCAGCAGCTCATTCCAATTTTCCACCACCGTCTCTGTGAAGAACATAGAAACATAGAAACATAGACTTTGATGGCAGATACGGACCGCTAGGCCCATCTAGTCTGCCCATTTCCCTACCTACAGGATAGGCCACAGATCCTAGTTAACCAACAGCCTATTTCTTCCTACCCCCCACAAGAATTGCCTTATGTCTGTCCCATGCATTCTTGAATTCTCCCACAGTTTTAGACCCCACAACCTCCTCAGGAAGGCTGTTCCATGTGTCCACTACCCTCTCTGTGAAATAATACTTCCTCACATTGCCCCTGAACCACCCTCCTTCTATCTTTAAATTGTGTCCCCTTGTTCTTGCAAGTCTCTTTTTCTGAAAGATGCTACTCTTGGACTTTGTTGATTCCACTGAGGTACTTAAAAGTTTCTATCATGTCCCCCCTCTCCTTCTTTCCTCAAGGGTATACATATTAAGCTCCTTTAGTCTCTCCTCATACGGCTTCTCTTGCAGACCCTGCACCATTTAGTTGCCCTCCTCTGGACTGCCTCTATCCTGTCTATGTCCTTGCGGAGATGGGGTCTCCAGAACTGGACACAGTACTCAGATGGGGTCTCACCAACTGTCTGTACAGAGGGATAACAACTTCCTGTTTTCTGCTGCTGATGCCTCTCCTATACATCCCAGTATACCCCAGCCCTCCCTACTGCCTTCTCACATTGCTTGCTAACCTTAAGGTCATCTGATATGATTACCCCAGGTCCCTTTCCTTTTTGTTGTTGTTACTACCTCCCACCCATTGTGTATTCTTCCCTGGGTTCTTGTTTCCCAGGTGCATTATTTTGCACTTCTTGCATTGAATCCTAGCTGCCATACTTCTGACCATTCCTCCAACCTTGCCAAGTCCTTTTCATCCTTTCCACGCCTCATTGTGTATCAACTCTGTTGCAGATCTTTGTGTCATCTGCAAAAAGGCATACTTTTCCTTCCAGTCCCTCTGCAATGTCACTGATGAAGACATTAAAAAGGACTGGACCCAATACTGAACCCTGTGGTACCCCACTAGTAACCCCCCTTTCTTCAGAGTGGACTCCATTTACAATTACTCCCTCTCTTCTTAGTTTTAGGTCACATAGATCAAATACCTCAAATCTTTGTTCCTAAGACCAATGTTTCACTCTAGGTATCAATTTGGTGATTCTTCTTTGCATGCTTTCCACTAATTTTTGATCTCTTTTGTATTGAGAGGGCCAAAAAGAAGCTGCATAGTCAGTATGAGGGCATATGAAGGATTTATAAAGAGGTAGTATACAGTATTCATTTCTGCTGACAAATGTTCATTTAATGGCAGATAGTATATTATTCCATCTGTGCAAGTTTTCTGCAATGATCAGTAGCTGTAAATGAGCTGTTTATGGTAATACCTAAGTCTTTTTCTATGTTAACGTGTTATTTTTAATTCTCTTAAGTTATAATCTGAGATAATTTTTTTTGTTCCTAGATGTATTACAGCACATTTGTCATTGTTAAATAACATTTTATTATGGTATGCTCAAGTCTCAATCGTACAAAGGTCCTGTTTTAATAAAATTATTTTTTTGCAGAGTATCAGCTTCTGCGGAGAGTTTAGTGTCATCCATTAATTTACAGATATTATTAGAGACCCCTGTGTGAAGGTCTTACTAATATAGATTCCAAACAGAGTTGGTTCCAGCACATACCCCTGGTGAACACCGCTAGTCACCTCAATATCTGATGAAAGGTTATTGCCTATCTTGACTCTTTGTGATCGATTTGACAACCAGTTATTAATCCACGTAGTTAAGTATCTACTGAACCCCATTTTAATCATTTTATTTATTAAAGAATGATGTGGGACTAAATCAAAAGCCTTTTTGAAGTCCAGGTATATAATATCCACTGGAATGCCTTTATCCAAACTGCTACTAACTGTTTCATAAAAGGAAATCAAGTTGGTCGAATACAACCTTGCTCTTTGAAAACCATGTTGTGTTGTATCTGTTAGGCCCAAGATCTCGATTTCAGTGTCAATTTTATTTTTTAAGATTTTTTCCAATACTTTACACATAATAGATATTAGGCTTATTGGTCTATAATTTTAAGTTTGTTTTTTATTTCCCTTTTTGAAAATTGGGACCACATGAGCCACATGCCAATCATCCGGAACTTCCCCAGTCGTAAGAGATTTGTTAAATATAATAGATAAGGGATGGACTAATTGTTCAATAGTTTCTTTAAATAAGTACATGTTCAAATAATCTGCCAAAGATGAAGAATTATTCTTTAAGGAAAGTACTGCAGATTTTATTTCATTATGCATTATTTCTTCATGGTTATTTGGAGAATGATTCAGTAGGTGAACATTAGAATCTGTTTTTGAGAACACTGACCTAAAGTACTCATTAAAGAGTTCTGTTATTTACAAGATATTATTTATATCTTCTCCATTCCTTTGTATAGTTGAAATTGGACTGACAGTTTTTTTGTGAGAGTTTACGTATGCGTAAAATGCTTTAGCATTCCCTTTTGAAACTGAGAGTTTGAATTCTATTTTTTTTCTTTTAATATTAATAAGTGTCTTGGTCTTTTTACCTCTTGTTTGAAGGCTAAAACAGTATCATTATTTTGATTCTTTTTCATTTTATTGTAGGATGCTTCTTTTCTTCTTATTTGTTTTATAATTGATGGAGTAAACCATACAGGGATCTTTCCCTTATTGTTATTAGATTTTTTTAATGGAACATATAATGATTCTAAATTAAGAATGATGTTTTTCAATAAATTCCATCCATCATTAGCATTCAGGTCGGATAATAAGGAGACCCAATTTAATTTGTCCATTTTTTTTTCTAATTTGATCATACTTTCCCCTCATTTAATTATATCTAAGGTTCATTGACTTTGTACAGGGTTTTGAGGTAATCAACTAAAATAATATTATGTTATGATCATTGTTACTAAGTGGGTTAGTTACAGTAATATTGTCAATATCTGAATCAGTATTTATTAGAATCACATCTAAAATATGTTTTTCCCTAGTTGGTTCTGTTACTAATTGATGCAGGCCAAGTGTGATAAAAAGATCAAGAAAGATAGATTCAACATGATTTTTCACTGTTAGTTGTTCCCAATTAATTCCTGGCAGGTTTAGATCCCCCATATGTAGTACATCAAATTTGTTTGCTAAATCCGTAATTAGGGTAGTTAGACTGTCATTGTAACTAACATTACCTGATGGTGGTCTATACACATTACCTATTATAAGAGGTTTCCCAGATTTCTTTTTTATATATTTAAAGCAGCCCTCTAAACTGTCATCCAAGATATTGATCTTTTCAAATATGATAGAGTATTTCAGATAGAGGTGCACACCTCCTCCTCCTCTTTTTTAGCCCTATTTCTATAAACATTATTTATAGACTGGTATATTAACCAATCCTAATGGATTATCCCACTATGTTTCCATGACAGCAATGATGTCAACCTTTTTTGTACTACTGATGGCAACAAGTTCATTTAGCTTAGCAACATTTACACTTCGAGCATTAGTTGTAAAGATATTATAAGATGTCACAGTGGTCATATGTTTATGAGGAAAATTTGACTTGCCATTCACCAGTTTGGGCCCTTTTTGCCCCCAAGTACCTAGTTTAAATTGGTTTAAATTTTTGTCAGGATATTTTTGCAAAGTTTCACACTACCACTTTTGCTCAGGTGTAAGCTATCCCAGCTAAACAAGCTGTAATCATCTATAAACCATTCCCAATTATTCAAACAGTCAATATGTTTGTTTAATGTCCACTTCCTTAACCACTCATTGATTGCTTTTATCTTATTATGTATTTTGATGTTAGCTCTGGGTACTGACAAAATCTCTGAGATTATGATCTCACAACCTTTCTTTTCTAATAGCTCCACAAGTGAGATATCGCTATTCTTGATATCCTCTACTGTAAATTTGATTACATCATTTGCTGCCATATGGATCACAATCAAGGGGTTGTGGTCTGCATTTGCAAGTATGTCTGGTGCTATCCACTCAATGTCTCTAATCCAGGCTCCTTGGAAACTGGAGCATGTTGTATTTTGTTTGTCATTTTTGCATACCTGGCCATCAATATATTTAATAATGGTATCCCCTAGTACATAAACTTGCCTGGGAGTGGTAACATCTGCACTATCCAATGAATCAACATCTGGGTGTTATATATTTAATATACCCTCCTCTATTATGGGCACTGTGGGAAGTGCTGCTGACACTGATTGTACAGTTGAATCACTAACTGTTGAATTTGATGGGGTAATGGCTTTAGTAGTAATTTCTTGTTCTACGTGTACCTGAACAACTACTACCTGAATGTTCTCATTCATGTTGTTACAGGCTGCCCCACTGTCCTGTCTGTCACTCAACTTTCTAATAGTATTAGCTGTATTTGTGTCCACAGAATCTGAGTCTAACTCTATGAAAGGACTAAAAGTATTTTGTGAAGGAAGAACGAATTCCATAGCTCTTCTACCCCGTTTACATTTGTTTTTATTGGTCACATTTTGCCATTCATGCTCATCATCACTGTCCTCCTCCCTATTTCTTTTCAGGTTGTCATTGTTATTTCCCACATTGCTGCAGTTTGTACTAAGTAAGGATACTTTCTGATATAATAACAAATTGGCCTGCTGCAGTTGTTCAATTATTTTTTGTAGTTCACTTAATTTTTCCTTTGAACTTTAATTTTCCTGACACTGGTTTCATTTTAATCCCTCGAAGCCAGTATTGCTTTCTAGACAAAAATGATTGCAAATAATGCAAGCCATGAAGTTCTCCTGTAGTAAGGGTAACTATGCCTTCATTGATGTCCATATTTAAGCAGTGTATGATACAATAATACTGTACTCACAGTAGCAAAGTGTTTAGAGTGGAAAACTGTATCCTATGAATACAGCAGAAACTTTAATGTGGGTCAGTAATGATACCTTTACCATTACATGTGCAACACAGAAGGTGCTTTTTTCTCAAGTCTGATATGGAGTTATCCAACAACATAGTCCCTTTTTTCACTCCTTTGTCATAGTGTCTTGAAATGCTTAGTAAAATAAAGTAGTTTTTTTTTTCAAGTGAAACACCTTTTGTGTCCACTGTTGCACTTGTAACTTTTGGTGTCCACTGATACATGCACAACACAGAAGATGCTTTTTCTCAGATTTCTGTTAGGGAGTTATCTTACAATCTGGTTCCTTTTTCACTCTTGGGTCACAGTGTCTTGACAAGCTTATTAAAACTGATCTATTGTGGATCTGAAACATTTACCCTCATTTCACATTTTGCTAGTCCCTTTTCATGGATCTACCCTTATCAAAGATTGGGATCTATGATTTTAATAGTTGGAAGACTGATTTATATGTAACCAATAAGACAAGAGGGGATGTGCATTAGACATTTCTAACACATGGCCAGGGATGTTGTAAGGCACAAGTTCAGAGGCTTTCTCCCACTTAATGGGCTTAAGTTGTTTCACTAATTGGGACAATAAAAATGGCAGCTGATATTTTTTAAATATCTGTAGTGACTCAAGGATTTCTTTACTCTCCTGTGTCCAGGTTGGCAGCACTTGTTTTTAGCTGTGTATTAGACACTTCTAATGCATAGCTAAGAGTTAATCAGGATGCAGGATTTTTACTTCCCATTTTCTAAACAGTTTAATTATCTAATAGATAGTAGTTTGTAGAGTACAGATTTATACACAAAGCAGAACTGATGTATAATATTTCTTCTGATTGCTAAAGCAGTAAGACTGGTCAGTTTATCGTTTTGCATTAGTCATAAACCTTATAGCTGCATGGTAAGGTGCATTTAAATGTAGAAATTTAGTACAAGAAGCAATTTTGTAGACTGACGGCCCAATATTGAAAATCACAGCAAACAAATAAAAAGGAGCATGCCTTGGCTCGACAGAGCCTAGCTTCAATAATCACAAATACAGTCAGAAAAAGAAGCAACAGAAAGTACCTCCCCCACTGGTAAATCAGTTAGATACACAAAAGCCAGTCCATTTCACAACAAAAGACTTCTTTATTGCTGAACAGGGTATGATAAATACAAAAGCAATCAGGTAAATGCAGTCAGCCATTCCTCTATATTGAAAGGTGGCACTGAATGAAACACAAAGGTCTGTTTGCTCATGCAACTGTGTGTGCGAGACAGTAGTAGATATATTGGAAACCTTGTGCTAAAGCTCTGCACAGCACTAGAAGGTTTTCCAATATAGTCCCACTGAGCACTGCACAAAACAAAGCCTTAACTCTTGTTTGAGTGCAAATCACACTGGTGGCTACTCATGCTAAGAACCTCTGAGGATGAGGAAGCTGGGCAGTTTATGAGGAACCCCCCCCCCTTAGTGCTGAAGTGCTACACTGCAATATTGCTACATAAAATGCTAAGCACCCTACTTAACATGCAAGGCACTAAGACCTGTTTATCATTTCCTTGCAATATGATTACCTGCCAATCTACACATCATTAGTAAGGCACATGCTTCATACAGTGGACGTAAGCTGTTGACTATGGAGTACACAAAAACTATACAGTGTATATTAGAGCATTGTTCTGTATAGAAATCCATCCTTTTCAAAATAATGCAGTTCAAAGGTATTGGAATGTGATTGTACCTTTCTGTGGTAGAACAGCATTCTAGAACCTCTATAGACTGCACATCAGTCTCACTGTGAAAGAGAAAAACACAATGCACACATTTCACATAGTACTATACACTATACAAAATACAGGATGAGCAACGAAATGCATAATCTGTGTGTTCTGCCACCTTGGGTTCTGATTCCCATGGATCTTGGAACTCCTCTATAGTACAGCACACTGGTTGTGCCGAGTTGCCCATCCAGTATTCTTTATATACAGTCTAGGGCATTTATTTGTTTCTCATTTCTAAATTGTGTTTCAAGTATATATACATCACACTCTTTCTAAATAAAAAATACAATTTAAAAGGGTGTACATTGCAAAAAGATGAGTGCCTCTGGATTGCCCAGGTATTCCTAGTAGCATAGCATGTAGTGTAGTGGAATGGTAATTCAATCAGGTAGGGCTCAAATCCCAGCTAGGACACTTACAGTTTTTACTTTTAAGTAATATTTCAAATAAATGTACAGCCCTGTCCTTGTAAATAAAAAATGTTATTTTAATTTGAGTGGCTTCAAAGTATGCATTGAGAAATGATCATTGCTTTTGGGATTCCTAGGTTTCCAGTTGTCCTGGTAGCACTACTGGTAGGGCAGTAGAATGGTATTCCAAGCAGGCTTGGTTTCACATTCTAGCTAAAACATTTATGTGTTTCTTACTTCTATAGTTCAAATATATGCCCACTGCTCTCTTGTGAATAAAAACAATACAGCAGAACCATGAAGTTCCACATGTGAGAAGGGTGAAACATGTGGCTGCAGCACATCTTTTTCACAATGAAATCAATGGTGTGCTCTGTTTAGGAAGGGCCACATATACTTTGTAATGTGCTCATTCAAAGTTCACTACAGAAGTATATAATTGTATTGAGATCCACTGTCTACACAGGGCTCCAATCAAAGTAATCCACCCTCCATCAATAGTACTACCATGGGCACCATCAAGTGTCCATCCATCCCATTGTTTCACCTTTGCAGCATAATTGACTTTTACAGAGTGCCAGTGCAGTGTTTTGATGGTCTGCATGATCTGTGTAAAATTAAAATACTGTACTAATAGGTAGTTAGCATGTTCAAACAGCTTTTGATATATCAGGGCACCATCTATGAATGCCTCCACCTGACAGCTGCATGCTCTCTAGAAGTAGACTAGTGGTCTTACACTAACTACTGTACTTTGTGCCACACTGACTGTGGCTTTGAATATGGGAACTGTTACACAAACTACTTACCTAGTGCACCAAGCCTAGTTTGTGCCGTACATCATCACTTTACACCACACCAGCTTTTTTCTTAATGCATGAGAGAAGAAAAATTTATTTTTGAAAAAAGCTGTAGTCTTAATTTCCTTACCAGAAGCCAGATATTCAAATATGGGCAAAAGCAGGGCACAAAGGTTAGCACTGTACTTGTGCTTGCACCCAACATAGAGGCTGCTATATTCAGTTGGACAGCACACCGGTGCTATCTGACTGAATATCAGCCTATGTTGGCATATCACTAAGTCACTCTGCACTGCTGTGATATGGACCCAGGCTGTATCCAGGCCATAGTGAATTGTGCACTCAGACAAGATACCACCGGGTGCCATGATGCAATATTCAACTGCAAAATGCAAATGAGCTCATTGGGGATACAGTGTACTAAAGGGCCATTAGCATGCTCATTATGGGCTCATTTGCCTTGGAAGTGATGGCCCATTTTCACCCATCTTGTGGGTGTCAGCCACATCAGTCCTTCTGGCTAGCAGGATTCACCCCCCCCCCCAGTCACACCCATCCCATCCATGTATGCATATTAAAATACAGAAAGAGACTTAACAGGTGGAGTGGGTGCTCTTGTGAGGTTGTACCTGTACTTGTTTGATGACTATGCATGGTTTGCACTTTAAAATAAAATGATCCTTTTGCCATTACATTTGGTTTATGCCATCTACTTTCGGGTGGTGAGCGCTCTGTTTTGGTGCTTCATATATACATATTCTATGATGTCTAGTGGTGTCTTGTGGCTCCCCTACACCCATCCTGTTGATATAAATATTCTCCCTGGTGTCCAGTGGCCACCCACACACTTGATCCCCCATTCCAATAATGTTAAGATGTTCCTGGGTTCTAGGGGCACCCCAACCCCCGATCACCTGTCCCAGTATAACAAAGCATGCCCTGGTGTTTACTTGCAACCGCCACTCTCCAGTTCCCTGTCCTCATTAACTAATGTATGCCCTGGAGTCTTCTGGCACCCACCCACCCTCCAAGTCCCCATCTTTGATCTTTGTTAACAACAGGTGCTTTGGTGTCTCGTGGCTCCTGCCACCCTCTGATCACCTGTCCAGGAGGTGTACTGTATATAGTTTCCCTGGTGTGTAGTGGCACCCTTCAACCTCCAGTCTATCAGCCCATATTCCATACACTTTTTTTTTATTTAGTATGCTTTTCATCGAGGTTGCGTGAGGCTCAGCCCTGTTTCTCACCTGACCCCCTCTTAACCACTGGGATCCCCTCATGGCAATTCCCTCTGGTTTGCCCCCCAGGGCAGGGCTGCTTAGGCAAACATGGGACTCCCACAATGCTGGTACAAGGGTGCTGGTAGGGGCACCCACTGGCATGGCTCCCCCCCCAGGTGGGGCATGGAGGGTGGGCTCCCCTGACACAGATGATGGTATTAGCTCGCTGGGAGATATGGTGGTAGTGAGTGGGGCTGATGGAGTGAAGCATCATGAAGGGTGACTGCAAGGATTTGTTTCTAGTGAGAGACCCGGGGGGGGGGCATGGTGTGCGATGATGTAGAGCACTTATCATGCACCAATGTCCGGCATGTCCCCCATGGCATTTCTGGCACTGGTCCCTGTTGGCCCCTGGCATCTGCCCAAGGTCAGTCTTGTGCCTATACACAGTCCTCCACTCCCCCCAGAGAAGGAGAGCCATCCCTTGGATGACCAACCCTTCTCTCCCTGGCTGGCCCTCTGTCTCCCAAGTCCGTTCCTGAACCTGGGTCATTGGCTTCACAAGTGTAAATTCAACCACTACACCAGCAGGTTGGCATCATGTTCCATACACTATCCCTTGTGTCCAGTGGTACCCCCACCCCATCCCCCGACTACCAGTTGACACATGGACCAGCACACAGTGGTGTTCTGGTGGGCCCCACCCACACCCTGAACACCACCCATCCACCCCCCTAACCAGCATGGCTGGGGATGTGCAGTACATCTCAAGATGGTGACTGGTGCAGCCCTCCACTCACTACTTTGAATAGCCATTATGTGAGCTACAGGAACAATCACCAGGACAACCACCAGTGATCGGCAAATCGGACCTTGGTTTAATGTCTCTTATCTCAGCAGCTCACTAACCCCCCCCACCCCCAAGTGCTGTAATATAATATTATTATTAGGTATTAACCAAAATTCCTGGTTTTGGACTAGAACCTATGACATTCCAATCTTTTTGATCCAGAAGTCAGCATGGTGGAACAGTTGAAAACAAACAAATCTCCCAGTCAGGATGGACTGCATCCAAAAATAATTAAGGAGTTAGCAAATGAGTTAGCGATCCCCTTAGCGCACCTGTTCAACCATTTGCTCCAAATTGGAGCTGTACCTAAGGGCTGGAAAACAGCCAACGTGGTGCCTCTACAAAAGAGTGGGAGTAGGGAGGAGGCCAGTAACTACAGACCTGTCAGTCTCACATCAATGCTAGGAAAGCAAATGGAGGCCCTAATTAAACAGGACCTGGTAGAATAGTTGGAAAAGTATGGCCTACAGGATGACAAACAGTATGGTTTCATGGCAGGCAGATCATGCCAGACAAACCTAATTACTTTCTTTGATTGGGTGACTAGGGAGGTGGATAGTGACTGACCAGCGGACCTCCCCATTTTGACTTTGGCCTTCAATTCAGTACCACACTAACATTTGCTGAAGAAGCTAGAGGGGCTTGGCATAGCAAGCTGCATCATTGAGTGGGTGGGAAACTGGTTAGAAGGAAGGAGGCAAAGTGTTGTAGTCAATGGGGAGAAGTTGGAGATGGGGGAGGTAACTAGTAAAGTCCCACAGAGCTCAGTCTTAGACCTAGTCCTATTTAATATATTCATCAGCAACATAGGAGCAGGTATCCAGGGCAAGAATACACTGTTCACAGATGACACCAAACTATTGAGAAAGGTGACAGTGAAGAAGCAGTGAGAGTCCTACAAAAAGATTTGAAAAGGTTGGAGCAATGGTCTAATACCTGGCAGCTGAAATTTAATGCCAAAAAATATAAAGTGATGCATATTGGCAAGAACAACCCAAAAACAACCTATTGGCTAAACGGGGTCCAACTCTGTGCCTCAAACGAAGAAAGAGATCTAGGAGTTATCATTAGCGACACCCTTAAACAGATTTGCCAGTGCAATGCAGTATATAGTAGGGCCAACAAAATGCTAAGATGCATAGGGAGAGGATTTGATAGTAGGCATAGGGAGGTGATACTTCTACTGTATAGATCTATAGTGAGACCGCACTTGGAATACTGCATACAGTTTTGGAGACCATACCTTAAAAAGGATATGGACAGGACAGAGACAATACAGAGAAGGGCAACTAAAATGATGCAGGGGCTCCAAGGGCTATCATATGAGGGGCACCTAGAGGCATTAAACATGTACACACTTAAAACTAGGAGGGAAGGGGGGGTTATGATATAAACCTTTAAGTACATGAGGGGTTTTCTTTCAGTGCCCTACACTAAAATATTCACCAGGGCCCCCAACGCAAACATGAGGGGGCATGAATGGAAATTGAGAGGTGGAAAATTCAAGAGGCATCTAAGCAAGCATTATTTCTTGGAAAGGGTAGTGGAGCCATGGAACAGACTGTCTGCGGAAATGGTGGGAGCTAAGACGATATATGCATTCAAAAGGGGTTGGGATAAAGAATACACTAGAACTAGTTCTGCAAGGGAAACTACCAGCTAGGATCCAGGATCACTAGGCAGACTTGATGGACCATTTGTCTCTTTCTGCTGTCACCTTTCTATGTTTCTATGCTACATACTGAGTCACTGACATATGTGTAATGTGCAGTTTATCTACATTTTGGTGATAGGATTTTGGGAGGCTAACACAAATCATACACCTAGTTTTCTTTGGATTCAATAGGGTTTTATGAGTCAGTAGGTCTAGCTGAGTTTTGTTAAAGGATCCTCTAAGGCTTAGAGTCTAAGTAATCATTCTTGCCTTTCTTCTGAAGGAGGAGCCACATGAATAGATCATCATCATCTGCATATGAGTGCAACTGAATGTTAACAAACTGAGAAAAGATCATATCAATGTAGATAATAAACATTAATGGCTCCAGTATAGACCATTGTAGGATGCATTTCTAAACATGTTTAAATTCAGATTGCCTGAGGTATATTTTCACACATTATGCTCTACAGTGCCAGACTGATGATTATGGACCCATCCCAGAGAAAGTCATTAAGTCTTTGAAATATTGTAACACAAGATGATCAACTGTATCACATGCTTCTGTTAAGTTTACAGGCAGTGAGACACAGATTTGTTTATTACCCATTTGTACCAGAATATCATCTGTAAATTTAGTTGTTGTTAAAACAGTTCCATGTGCAGATCTAAAACCTGACTTAGACACTCTGAATATGATTATTAGAATTTCCTAAATACATTTCCAGTTGTTTATTTACTGAACTTTTTAGATGTTAAGCCACTACACAGAATGGATTTGGCCTATAGTTATTGAGGTTGATAACTTCACTTCCTTTCTGCAATGGGGAGATAAAAGTTGCCTTCAAGTCTTTTGGCAGTGCTTTGAGAAGTATACAAAAGCTGACAATGTGATTAAGGGGTTTTGTGAATGTATCACCAGTATTTTTTTTAAATTGCAGCTCAAGGCTATCTGATCCAGGAAGTTACACATGTTTTGAGATTTCAAAGCTATCAATACTGTAAGTTAATAGGGCTTCCAAAGGATGTCCCTTTAAGTTATTATACAGGAGAGTCAACTTATGAGGTTTCAGAAAGAGAGAGAGAGAGGATAGTAACATGATGTTGAACTGTTCTGACAGCCAAAACCTGATGAGATAACTCTTGTATACAATAAGAGACATTATTTGGAGGACATGTTAGCCTATAAATAGCTAGAATGATTAATAAGTTTTACATTCCATTACTATTATTGTTTTTTAGAAAAACTAGCGAAACACTACTGCTCCACCACTGAAGTTAAATTATCTTTAATGTTCCTGCACAAAATGACAACTCTGTGCAGGACAAGCAGTCCTGTGGTTCTGAACGCTGATTGGCTGAAATCACGTAAGTCATTTGAAATTAATTTTCTTTAAAGTCATTTAAGAAGAACTGTCTAAAGCAAACTTGATCTCTTTGCCCTGAAAAAACACCCCAGGAACAGAGGTAGACACAAGTCCCTTTACAGAAGCCAAAGTATGGGAGGTGCTAAATAAACTAAAAGCAGACAAAGCCATGAGACCAGATGAGATGCAATCCAGAATCCTTAAGGAATTGGGGGGCAGAATTAGCAGCCCCTCTGGCACTTCTGTTCATGAAATCATGCAGAGCAGTGTGTTACCCGAAGACTGGAAAAAGGCAATAGTGGTTCCATTTCACAAATCAGGTAGTTGCAAAGAGGCTAGTAATTACAGACTGGTGAGCCTCATGTCTGTAGTAGGGAAACTAATGGAGACACTACTCAAACAGAGGATCATAGCATTCCTTGAAACTAACAGCTGACAAGACCTCAAATAGCACAGTTTCACAGCAGGTAGGTCATGCCAGACAAATTTGCTCTAGGTTTTTGACTACACGACAAAACTAGTGGACGATGGTGGTGCAGTAAATGTGGTCCACCTAGACTTAGTAAGGCCTTCAACTCAGTTCAACACAGAAGGCAGGTAAAGAAGATTGACCATGCAGGGGTTGGTCTAGAAGTAGTTAGATGGGTACAAAACTGGTTACAAGGCAGAACCCAGAGGGTACAGGTTAATGGAGTGCAATCAACGTAAGGCAGGACGAACAGCAGGGTGCCCCAGGGCTCAGTGCTGGGGCCTGTGCTCTTCAATGTTTTTATAGCAGACATCACTGACAGACTGGAAGGGAAGATGTGTCTGTTGGCAGATGACACCAACATATGTAGCAAGGTAGACACTGCAGAAGGAGTGAGCAAGATGGAAGCTGACCTCAAGAAATTAAAAGAATGGTCTGGAGTGTGGCAGCTGAGATTTAAAGGGGACAGGAATTGGTTATTTCATTATTTTTATGTTGTACAAGACTTGTGTTAAATACTTATTAAAGTTTCAGCATTAAAATAAGCAGCTTGTGTCCTTTTTTTTATACTTTGTGCCGTTTATCTCTGACAGGTGCTCGTATGAGTATTTACATTCTGAAATGGCTCGAGGGAGTGTGAATGGATGTTGTTTGTATTGAGCGTGCTGCCGTGCATGCTCATTCCAAGCTGTTGCTTGTTTTACCAAAATAGCGCTGCAATTTCAATACAAATAATAAACTGATCTTTGATAAAACAAAGCAATCCTTTTTCACAGCCTCATGATTTATCTGAAAGTATTTTAACAATGTCACAAGCAGATAGTCAAAAGAAAAAACTTAGCTGAATACTGAAACCAACGTGTGTTTCAGGTAATCTTCCTTTAGCCTTACACAATAAACTGCAATGTGATTTTTATAGTTACTGAATTTCTTTCCAGTTTTTGTCTGTTGTACTACTATTATTTTATTTACAAGGTTAATGCTCCGATTGACCGTGTTGTAGTCAAGTGTGGGAATCAAACCCATGTCATGTTGTGCATACCACGATCTATTTCTAGTTTTTTTACTTTGATATCTTCAGAGAATTTAAATATAATCTCAATCACACTGTAACATGTCTTAAATATTATTGATGCAGTGGAGACGCAGTGATAATGTCTTTGCATTTTCCGTTTGAAAGCATGCATACTTATTCAGGGGAATTGATATGTACTCCACCATCCTTGCCTTTGTAAAATGCCATGGCAAACTACAGTGTCCCCTGGCCACATCAGACAACCCTCTGTGCACTCACTCTTTAACCCACTCTTGAATACCAAATCACCACCACCATAAAACTTGCAATTAATTGCCCTAGTGTGCTACCACCCATGTGAGGACACAAACACTGATGCATAGTTTGTTCTGCTTAGTTTGGCGACTGGAAAATCAGGCTACTTTTGTTCAATTCACTTTGGCTTGATTTTGACTACATGTTTCTTATTTTTTTTTTTTTTCTTTATCCACTTTCGAGTCTCATTATTTTATATAAGAGTCTATGTTGACAATACCATTAGGTTCTTGTAATTGAATGTATGTGTGAGCATCATTGTCTGATTTGTGTGGTGGATACTACAGTAACTGGAGTGGTTACTGGTGCTTGTGCAATCAGCTGGTGAATGTTTTTTTATTAACATAAGTTTTTTTTTAAATAGTGGTCAACATAGAAAATTATCAGGTCCAGCTTTTTAAATCTTCATTTGTGGCTAGCTAATGATCTTTGATCGCAAGCCTGCAAATTCTTTGATTGCGAGATTCTTTGATCGCGATCGTGCATCACGAGCAAGGGACAAGATGGCCAGATTTTAAAGTGATGTTTCTCAGCCATGGGGTGCCCTACAAAGTTAAATGAGGGTGTGTTTTGCTCAGTGGGCTTTGTTGTGCTCCATCTGTATACCAAAAACAATGTATTAACTATCCCTGGTAGTCTAGTGGCCCCCCCATCATAATAAGATATATAATCATATCTACTGCTCTGGTAGTCTAGTGGCCCCCCCCCTGTATTTTTAACATCCCTGGTAGTCTAGTGGACCCCCCAAGCTGTATAATATTATTATTAATGTTTATATCCCTGGTAGTCTAGTGCTCCTCCCTCTCTGTATGAAGTTATGTTCATAATAGATATCCTAGTAGTCTAGTGCTCCCCAGCATAATGAAATAAATAATTATTTGTATTACCTGGTAGTCTAGTGGCCCCCACCCATCCATGACAGCCCACCCAGCACCCTCCACCTTCCCCAGCTGGCAACTGGCACAGCCCACCTCTCAACTCCATGGCAAGTTGCTGATTGTCTGCATTACAAGCGGTAATGGAAAGAGGCACTCAGAAATATTTTCATTCTTAATACCCTGCACCAAGCTCACCTTCCTAGAAGCCTTGGCCATTCTGACCAGTCTCGTAACCTCCCTGAACTTCTTATACTGTAAATCTCCATGTACTCCTCCTCTTCTGGTCTCTTTAGTTTCAGGAATGCTTTTTTCTAGGCCCTCAACACCTCCATGACTTCCTGCATCAGTCAGCTTGTTTTTTTTTTTCCCTACCATCAGTTTCCTATTCTATGTCTTGGTACATGTCACAATAGCCTCCTCTAGCCCTTTCTGCATAATATCACATTTTTGGTTAGCATTTATGCATGACTTGATACCCGCCAGATGCATGCCCACAATATCACCCATCATTTTAAAGTCCACCTCATTGATATAAATCACCCTGGTCCTTGTACCTCCTGATACCTGCCCATATTGAGCATGAACCATACTGCATGGTGGTCATTACCAGTCAGAGGGTCCTCCACCTCCAGATCCCTTACAGCCTCTTGAGCTTGCCATGTACGCACTGCCATACTGAGACCTGGATATGAAACTAACATTTTATTTTGGACTTTCGTGTCACTAACATTTATCTAAGACCACCAAATAGTAACTCTCTCTTTCATCCAGGTCTTGTAGAGACAAGTGTGATGTTATTTATGATGTCTGTATCTGCTACACACACACACACACACATACACACACACACACATATGAAATCTGCAATTCTTCCTCCCACTAGATTGCTGCTGCTAACCCCCTGCCTATCTTGAACTGTGATATGTGATGCCTCTAATTGCTGTCCACCTCTGACCCTGAATTTGAATCCATCTTCAACACTTGTTCCCATTCATGTATTGCAAGATATAATTGCTCTGTGTGCATGTTAATGATAACAGTGTTACACAGCATTACATTGTTTTTGTGTTTTCCATAGACTAACAACATATCTGGCTGTCAATTATACAACTCGCAACAGCTCTTCTAATGAAGGAATACTGTATATATTTTTTTGGTTACTATTTTCTCCCCCTTGAAGTCCTCTGCTGCCTTCTGATGTCCCCTGCCCCGCACAGACACTGGGTATGAGGCCTCCTCCCAAGAGCACCACGACTTACCCTTCATGGCAGGGGGTGGGGAGTGACTCAACCCACCAGACCGGATATGTATTCGGGGAGGTGCCCTCCCAGGCCATGGTGGTAGGGGACCATTGTCATCCTGCAGAGGACTCCCATTTTTCCACTTTTCTTCCCCTCGAGATTGCAGAGTGCAGTGGTACCTACGGTGGTGGCACGCACGCTCTCGTACACATTCCACCAAGTGCCTGCCACAATTCACGCTCAGTCTCCAGAGCTGACGTGCTACCCCCCATCCTCTGCTAGGTGGCAGGCAATCGCCAAACTCTGCAGTCCCCCCCCTCCCCAGAGAAGGAGAGCAGTCCTGTGGATGCTCAATTCTTCTCCTCCCTGCCAACCCTCAGTGCCCCCTGTCCGTTCCTGAACATGGGTCACTGGCATAGTGCAAGGTAAGGCATCTTGAGCCTTAGCGCTCAGTGCCACCGGGCCAGCAGGAATACTGTATTTTTTTACTATCTATGGCAACATAGTATGAGCACAATGGTAACAATAGAAAAAAACTTCTGGACCATCATGTGTTTCCCTGGTTGTTCTAGTTCATACTTATGAGCCCCAATGGTTAACTTCCATCAAATACTCACTGGCAGTGCTGAACTTTATTACAAGTGGTTGCACGCACTCAATATCAATCAACATGATATGACAGTGAGGAGTTTCATATGTAGTCTTCATTTTAGAGATGGTGATTATATCAGAAAAGGACAGTTTGACAGTTGTGGACCGTTTTCAATGATAAAAACAAATTGGCTGAAGAAAAATGTACATCATGATAACGCAAATATGAATATACACAAGGACCATATGGACAAGTACTGTTCATTCCTATCACCAGAACTTCATATGATGGACCACGTTTCACACAAAAATACTCAAGTATGACAAGTGAGAACAGACACTGAGTATGTCACAGTTGAGAATTTTATTAGTACTTGCATTTATTACCATAATCATATAATCATATAAATTGAATGCTCCTCCCTATAGCCCCATTTGATCCAATGTGTAGAGCCCAAATTCTCTACATCTCTGTTCATATGACTTGCCATCCATCCCCAGCACCATCTTGGTCACTCTTATCTTAATACTTTCTACCAACTCTATGTGCTTCCGGATGTAAGGCCTCCAAAACGGGACACCATACTCTAGGTGCAGCCTCACTAAGGCTTGTTACAGGGGTATCAGGACCTGCTTTCACCTGCTTGTTATTCCTCTTCTTATACTTGCCAGCATTCCACATGCCATCCTCACAGCCCTGGTAAACTACTTCCACACTCTAAGGTTGCTGGTGACTGTTATCCCCATGTCCTTTTCTTGAGCCGTGATCCTGATTTTTTCCCCCCCCCCAATTTTGTAATCTAACTGGGGGTTCCTGCTGCCTATGTGCATCAATGCACATGTCTTTGTGATGGGTGGGTGAGAGAAAAGGAACATGACAGATGGCAGTATGTGGTGATAGGAAGTAAGCATGTGATGATAATGTGGAGAGGGGTAGGGCGAGTACTGATATCAGCTTGAATGATTTAGGAGCAAATCGGTAGAAGGCAAAGGATGGTTAGTGGAAATGGATTGAAGGCATAGGGAGAGAGGTAGGGCAAGCATGGATATCAGCTTGAATGATTTAGAAGCAATTAGTGGAAGGCAAAGGAAGGTTAGTGGAGAGGGAGGCAGGGTATAGGGGGAGTGGAGGAGGTAGATTTGATGGGAGAAGAGCTTTAGAGGGCTAAAAGGGGCTTGGCCATGGGGGAAAGGGAGTGGAAGCAGTAGATAGGATGGGAGAAGGGAAATTAGAGGGCTTATTGGGCTTTATTATCAAGTGAATGAGCATGGAGAGCGATCAGATGCTCTGCGCCAGCAGTGGTATTTCAACAGACAGGACAGAAAAACACAAAAGAGCTGTAGTCACACATATATAATATCATTCAGTATTATGATTTGTTTTATTTGTTTTATTTCAACTTTTGTTTACCGGGTAAGTGCCATGAGCCAATGCCCATTTTCAGGCACGACCCAGGACAATTTGTCCAGATGTTACAAATTACAAATAGATACAATACAAATTACAAACAACAATACATAACACTACATTACATAACATCATACTACAATTAAAACAACTGTCACATTAAGTCAATAACACTCACATTGCACTTTACTCATGTAATACTGTTTTAATTAATTTAAAAGCAGCATGACTAATATCTTCTGAAAAAGTTGGTGGCAAACAATTAAAATGTTTTGCTACCATAAATGAAAAATAACTCTCTCCCATTTTAGTTCTCCTGTTTGGAGCCACTAACTTAATAGTTGTAGTTAATTTTAATGATCTTTCCATTTCCTTAAACTGATAGTACAAATATAAAGGGGAATTAGTCTTTTGTCTCATAACATTATCTGTTGGACAGTTTAAATTATACACAATATTAAACTTTGGGGGAAGCCAACCCACTAACTGATACAATAAACAGTGATGCGTCTGATAAGGTGCTTTGAGTACAAACCTGCATATACTGTGAAATGTAGTTGTCAATAGTGACAGATCTGCGTTTGTGAGATTTTGAAAAAAGAAATGAGTTATAATTCATAGTTGCTAATAGGACACTTCAAGCAATAGCTGTTCTAGCCTGTAACATCAGGTAATGTTGAGATCTGAAAAGTACACCCAATTTCTTATTTACCTGTGTACAAGACTGTTTAATATGTGCAGAAAAAGTTAAACTGGAATCTAATACTATGCCCAGATACCTAAACTGAGTCACTTGTTCTAGCATCTCACCATTCAGATCAGGTATAATCAGAGATGGGTTATTTGCTAATTTTGGCTTTGAGCCAAAAACCGTGTTCTTTGCTTTCTTACTATTTAATAATAAGTGTTGATTTTTTAACCAAAGATCCAATTTATAAAAATCTTCTTTCAGATCTTGATTCAGAGTCTCAACGGAAGCAGAACTACTATATACAATAATATCATCTGCATTCATCAGTGTATTTGTGTTATGAAGAAGTGACAGAAGTTTATCCACAAACAATGAAAACAAAAGAGGCCCCAGGATAGATCCCTGGGGCACACCCAGCTCCAATTTTTTTACTACTAGTTAACACTCCCCAGTATTTCACACATAATAATCTATCAGTTATGTAGCTTCTAAACCAATCTATAGGTAATTCTGTTACACCCAGGTGCTCCATCCTCCCGAGCAGCAGGGAATGGTTTACGAGGTTGAATGCCTCGGATAGATCCATGAACACAACACCAGTGAGCTCACACCTATCCATTGCTGCACTGATGTGGTCCGTGAACCTGGCCAAGGCAGTGCCCGTACCATGATACCTTCGAAATCTATACTGCTCGGGAGACCAGAGACCACCCAGTAGTAAGTAGTCTGCAAGCTGCTGGTTAACGATTTTCTCCAGCATCTTACCCAAGAGAGGCAGCAATGAAACTGGCCTATAATTATCTATCTCACTATAACTACCCCCCTTATGTATTGTTATAATTATTGTTTCCTTCCAAGCAGTAGGAAATTGACCTGTAATTAGTGATAGATTAAACATTTTTGTTAAGGGTCTGTAGATATTCAATGAAATCATTTTAAGAAATCATGGCTTCAAACCACAACCCCTTGAGCTTTTATTAATAGGAATCTGTTTCAATAATTTTAATACTTGAGGCGCCTTAATTATACGAAAATAGAAAGGTGGATATTGGACAACATCTTTTTTAACCTGGCACATCTGACCAGCATCCACAGAATCAAACACTTTAATAAATTTTTTTAAGTCTATGAACCTGTATAAAAAACACTCACCTACTGTATCATTAAAGGATCACTTATAGCAACCTCATTGTGATATATAATATATTCATTATGGTCAACTACGGGATCCAGCACTGCTTTTATGGGCTGCCAAACTTATGTGGATTCCCTAAATTTTTATGTTGTTGTAGTTGATTAAACTCGGATTTTTGTTTCCTAAGTTTAATCTTGGTCTCACTTCTCAGTCTTTTATAATTATTTAAATCAGCTTCTCTATTGGTAAAAGTATAACAGTTGTTGTGTCCATTCATTAAATCAAATAATTCAGGAGTAATCCATTTACTGGTAGAACCTCTTACCCTGCATTTTATTTTAGAAAAATATTTATCTTGTAATACCCATAGGGATTCAGAAAAATAGTTAACTGCTGAATCCACATCAGGAATTGCTTCTAAAAATGATCAATCTATGAGCAGCATATTTCTCAAAAAGCCCTCAGGAATTTCAGTAGTGAATATTCTAAAAGTGATAAATCTAGAGGGTAATTTAACTTGTTTACACTTCCATGTACAATATATATCTCACTGAAGCTGCAGCACGAGGAGTTAAAGGAGTTATCTCCCCTCCCACTGTGGTGCTCCCGCTATTGATTGGCTCGCCACCAAGCCCCCTTACAGCTGTGGGTGATTTGAGCACCACAGGCACACACCAGGAATAACGTCAAAGTTCTATTAATATAGCAGCTTGCAGTTCATGTAGCAAGCAGTTCCAGCAGCATGATGTAGCAAATTGCAGCAACAGAACAGCATATTTCACAGCTCTAGTGCAAACCTTTTCATTTGGCTTCATGTAAAGAACTTTAAATAATTTTCAAATATTCATGATCCTCTATGGAAGCAATCACCAACTGGGAGTATCCATGACAACGAAGCCTTCACATCTATCTTTATCACCTGATGTATCAGAACACAACAGACAGAGCTCAAGAAATATATATGATAGCAGCACCTCTAATTTTGCACAAACAGGAAACTTCACACTACCTGAACAAGAGGTACGTATATTAATAGTATTTACACTCCTGAGCCCACCTCCCTACCCCCACACACACAAATTTAAAAAATCAAGTACTATTCAGAGTTTCCATTGCTGGTGTTTCTTTGATGACCATGAAAATCCACCTCCTGTCCCTATCACTTTGCCAGAAAACTCCCTGCTCCTTACCTGGCAACAGATAAAATTGAGGGTTTGGCTCCACTTCAGGCCTGTGTGCGTGTGTGCACGTGTGTGTGTGTGTGTGTGTGTGTGTGTCTTTGTTTGTATGCCTGTTGAACTCTGAAGAATTTTGAATTAATGTATTCAATGTTAACAGTGTGTGTGTGTGTGTGTGTGTGTGTGTGTGTGTGTGTGTGTGTGTTGGAGTGGATCATTCTACTACTGGAATAATGCAGAGCTTTGAATTCTTCTGTTTCATGGTAAACAGTCACACAATGTATTGAGTGTAAAGAAGGACAGATAACTAACAGGTGAAAAACATTTGTGGTGGGACTATTTTACATTATTTAGCAACATTTTAGAATGTTTTTGTGACTTTGAAAACCTTTAGATGGTTCTTTTTTAAAAAAGTTGCCTATGGGCCCATTTTATATAAGAAATAAGACATGGCTGGGTGTTGGTAGTGCTGAGATACCTGCTCAACCAGAGGTTGAATGCACTCGGCCTATGGCCTCATGCCTCACTACACCTCTGGATGCGCGTGTATCTCAGTACTACCAACACCAACCATGTCTTACTGTTTACTGAAAAGTAGTGACTAAAAATGTTTGACTCGATACTATATTTATGTATTTTTGCTTGATTATTTACTAAACTCTAATTTCCAGATATGCACTTGTAAAAGCCACAATTGTCTGCTTGCTCCACTATGGATTATTAAGAGATGCACAGTCAGTACACAAAGTGACCCAGTTCAAGTATTATTGTGTATCAGAGTAAAGAGCAGGGCATGTCAAGCATATTTACTTATAGAGAGACAGCAGATAAGTAAAATGTCCATCAGCACAATGACAGATGACTTGGTAGCTAGATATGGACTCATCAATGACCACATTTATTCAACTCAGAAGACATGGCAGAACAGCCGAACTAGTGAACATGATATACCAACTCATGAGTTGTGAATTGTTCTATGTTAGGTACAGAAAATGTGGCTACTAATAAAGACATATTATCAAATGATGATAATGATAGTGCGGTTTCTGCCAACTCCTATAAAGATGAATCAGAAAGAGAAATCGCTTTTCCCTCTGATTACCTAAATGATCCTGACTACAGTCCAGACTCATCAGACTCCAATGAAGCTATTAATTCAGATAGTGACGATTGTACCTTGGATGATAAGGACAAATTTTATATTGTTTCAAAAAAAATTGCTGTAATTATTTACAAAGTGCACAGCTCCATTCTGCACTAGTCCAGCAGTCACACATCCATGTGTTATTAAAAAAGGTAGTTCAATAACTGTGAAAACCGAATGTCTTCAAGGACGTACTTTGACATGGGACTCACAGAAAACTATAAATGGAGTACCTGAAGTGAACATTCTGATACCTGCAGCGACATTTATTTGTGGGGGCTCACACACAATCTTTACTGAAGTATTGTGAACCATAGGCATCAGTACCATAATTGTCAGACACTGAAACAACATGCAGAGAGGTTTAATTTTACCAGTAGTAAGGAATGTGTGGGAAGAACATACAAATGAAAATGATCAACTATTAACAAATAAATTATTGATCATATCAGGTGATGCATGCTGCGATAGCCCGGAGCATTGTGCTGCTTTTGGGACATATATTGTGATAGACTGTGAGAGTAGGTGAATAATAGATCAGCAATCAATAAAAGTGACTGAGGTAAAAAACGGTTGTTGGATGGAGCCAGAAGGGTTGACAAGAAGTCTGACTAACCTGCATGAAAAGGGACTTACTGTGTCTATGCTAGCGACAGATTAGCATGTCACAGTCCAGAAAATTGTCAGAGAACAGTTTCCTTTCATAAAGCATGAGTTTGACCTCTGGCATGTTGCTAAAGGCTTATAAAAGAAAATGTTTTCTGCAAGCAAGAAGAAAAACTGTGCTGTACTATCTGAATGGATCAACTCGATTATTAATCATCTATGGTGGTCAATAGACACATGTAATGAGGATTATTGTGAATTAAAAGATAGATTCACCTCTGTTCTGTATCATATATCAAATGTACATAGCTGAATATCTACTGACAGCTTTCACATGTGTGAACACCCACCATATGATGCAGACACAGACGCACGAAAACCATGGCTATCCACACAGTCTGCTGCCTGTGAACAATTAGAGAAAATAGTCATGGACTGAAAGTTATTGTCAGATCTGAAAAAGTTGAGGAGTAACCTAAATTGATATAATGACAGAGCGTTATGCAGTTGACAGACTTTATTAAACATATCAATTTCTTATTTATTGGTTGTTTTATCATTCATTTATCTAATTGATCACAAGGTGACAGAAGAATTCACATTGGGGATTTAGAGAGTGTGCATGCACTATACTTTTAAGACCCCCAATTCAGGCTTTCCTGGTAGGGCTATGGCCCTCCAACCCTCTGCTGGGTGGCTGTGGTGTTAACGGGATAAATTAAATAATCTGGGGCCTGACTTCATGGAGCATGCCAGGAAGACAAAAGGGCAGCTCCCTAAACTCCTAAAGAACTACAAACTGGTTGATGCTGGGAAAATACCCAGAGGCAGCCTGGAGATCACCTGGGGAGTTGCAGCCAATAATAGAGAGGCTGTTTAGGGGAAATATAAGGTGGGTTTTTGGCGCTGAAAAGAGGTTGGAGGTCAAGGGGGACTGCAGGGTGGATGTGAGAGGAGAGACTGCTCTCATGAATGCAGTCCAACTGGCTGTGCAAATCCTGCCTACCTCCATCTGCCAAACTGAGTGCAGGAGGAAAAGTAGCTGCATGTGAGACTGAAACAGGGTAAAGAAAAGCAGAGTTCATAGCAGCCCAGCTAATTTGAACTTCAGTTTGAATTGAGAAAATAAGAGATGGACTGTGGACTTTGAAAATAATCCCTGCTCCCCACAGCACAGAAATCATTAAGTGAAGTGGACATTTCAGCCAGGGGAGAGTCTGCAAGTGCTGATCCAAGCTGCTGCAACAGGATCCAGCCTGCTGTGAAAGTTTTCTCAAGATGAGGGGCTGTAGGTTTTGAGACTGTGGAAGCACTGCTGCCCTGCGTTGGTCCTGTGGGTGGTCCTGCATGTTTTGGAAAGGGTTTGGGGAACATAAGCAAACTTGGTTCCCTGGACTGAAGACATTGATGCACCGGGTTGAAGGGCGAAAAGGCCTGCCTGTGTGAATTCTGTATACAGAGGCCCATAGGCAAAGATGACAAGGCCAGGCAGGTGAAGCTCATCATCCCTGGAACCATCAAGTTTATTTTCCCCACCAGTGGTGCACCACCTACGTCAAAACCTCCACGGTACTGTGCAACGCAGCTGGCTGTGAACCCCCAGAGTGGACTACCAACTGTGAGTACCCCGAGCTGTGGCACTGGGGAGTCTTTTAGTCAGCTAGTCAAATAGGATTCTGGGGGTAAATCATTCCACCTCTATTAAAAGATATTCAAGGCTTCCAGTATAAGATAAGCAATGTAACATGTGTTGTGTTTAATTGAACCCCAACGAAATATCCCAGGCCTACACCATCACACAGGGACAATCTGGGTGCACCAGGGGGTGGTGAAAAGGGTTGATACTAGGGAAGGTATTGTGCCTACAGTGAATTGTGTTTGATATTCTCCTCCTTGTTCCCCCTCCCCAATAAATAAGGTTACTGTTAGCATTTCATTCACTGTCCCTGTGTTATTGAAGAGTGCTGCTGGGGGTGTGGGGCAATAGTGTAGGAAACTGTAATTTGTGTGGGGAACATATTGTTGCAGCAGGGTACTGTTTCCTGTGGGTGGTAACCTGTTCTTTATCCACAGGATTCCCATGCCATTATCCCAGGAGGAGGCACTGAGCCACACGAGCAGTCACTGCAGAACTCAGGCTGGCCCCGTCAGAGGTGTGTTCTGAACTACCCTGAGGACCCCAGAGCAGCCAAGGTGAGTCAAAGGGCTGTTGCAAGTGGAGGCACCACTGGGATTTGCTGCCTCCTAGAGGGTATCCCCAAAATTGCAGTTTGAAAATTTTGGTACCCCCCCAGGTTGGGATAAATGAAATGGCATTCCAGGAAGTAGAGGACTGGTGTGCATTTGAGGGCCTTGACCCTCAGAGGCTGTTGCTGTTAAAGAATATGACTGGGGGATGGACAAAATACTTTATACTGGAAGTATTAGATGGAGCCCTGACAGAGTGTGGGAGAATGAAAATTCAAAGGGTGATCAAGGACCCCAGCACTGGGCTTAGGGAGTTAATAATAGAGATGGACAAGGATTTAGGTGCTGTTGACCTTCCCCCTACTGTGACACTGGAAGAGTTTCAGGAGACATGAGTGGTTCTGAAGAGAGGGATTCAGGCTACTCCACCTTCTGGTAGTCCACCCCCCAAGAACCCCCTGCCCCCATGACCCAGGAAGTTTTGAAGCTAAACTGGACTCCCTGCTCGCTAGTGAAGGGAAGTCCTTGAAAGACCTCCAGGCTATGTTCCCGGGAGGGGGGGCTCACCCCTATAGTGCTGCCCAGTGGAGTGACCCCCCTATGTAGTGGCACCGTATGAGCAGTACAAATGGCTGCACACCTTCTTAGGGGCAATCCCCACACCAATTGGGGAAGATGACTTTGAATCCTAGATAAGTCTGGACACCCAAATGGTCCAAGTCTGGAGGTGTTTGGATGAGGAAAAAAGCAAGGTGGTTGTTGAAAACTTAAAAGGCATAGCTCTGGATGTAATTCAGTCCCTGTGGGCCAGTCAGCCTAACTGTACCGCAGATGACCATGTGGCCATTTTGAAAAGCACCTTTCGAGTTGTTGAGAAGAGAGAGGCCATCCCGTTCCAATTGTGGGGCACCATACAGCAGCACGGCAAAAAATTGTCACAGTGTATTATCAGGGTGGAGGCTGTGGTGTGTAAGATTGCAGAGGATGGTGGAGAGCCCCCCTGAGCAAGTAGTTAAGCTGAGACTTGACCAGAGTCTTAGGGGGGCTGTGCACTCTCGATTGACTTTGATCTCCCTCTGATTAAGGGACTGAAAACAAAACTCCCCGTCTTTCAAGCAGTTGTTGGATGAGGTGATGGAGGAGGAAGCTCAGGGAGATATTGTTGACTCGGTACAGACATCTGCAGCTACCAGTGCCACCCTGAGACCCCAAACCACAATCCCTGCAGAAAGGCCTTGCTCCTCAGAGTTGGGAAACGTGCTGAACGAGTTAAGAGATTGTGTGCAGGACTTCAAGAGAATGAGAGAGACACCTCCCACCCCTACTATGGCAGAGTTCCAAGAAATAAAAGATTGTGTGAAGGCCTTGCAACTGGCATGGGAGTCATGGCCCTTGCAGAGTGTTATTATGTCCTAACCTAGGTGGCACTCTGCTCAATATTCTTCCCCCCTGGCCTGGACCTCAGATACCCCTTGGGCCTCGAGAGGGCTGGTTCTGTTTCAAATGCAGACAAGATGGTCATACCTGATGTGGTTGCCTCAGTGCTGAAAATCCCCAGCTAGTGGCCTAAAAACAAAGGTGTACGGACAAGAAAAAATGCCAGTGGGGACCAGTAACGGAGCTACATGGGCCCCAGCCATTGTATTGCTCCACCAAGTGGACCGACCCCCAAATTCCCCCCACCAGCCGGGTGCCACCAAGCCTCATTGGCCCTCAGGCTGATGCAGAAATTTTACTGGAGGGAGTGCCTTGTTTTGCTCTACTAGATAGTGGGTCCCAGGTCACCATCATTCACTGGACTTTCTATAACAGACATTTACAGCATTTGCCCCTCCTACCCCTGTCTGGTTTGTCATTGTTGGGGATAGGTAGCTCATATTACCCTTATGATGGTTATTGCCTGGTACAAATAACTTTCATCTCAAAAGATCCCAAATAGCACCCCACCATTGAGACTTTGGCTTTGATATGCCCGGAGCCACAAGGGATGACCGATACACCAGTATTATTTGGGACAAATGCTGATATGTTAGTATTTGGTATCTGGTATGACCACGGAGTTCGTAATCAAGAGTTGCAAGTGGGGGATTGTGTTCTGCTTCGAAACTTGGGGTTGCAAGGCAAACACAAGCTTCAAGATTGGTGTGCCCCAGAAAGTTACATTGTGGTTGAGAGGCTGCCAGAATTTCCAGTGTACCAAATCAAACAAGAGCAAGGTTGAGGTCTAGGAAAGACTGTCCACTGAAACCACCTACTCCCCATTGGTGAGATTATGCCTGATTCTGCCCCTGGTCCTAAACTTCCAGTTGCAAGGTGGTCCACGACATGTAGTCAAGCTGCTCAGAAAAGACAACAAACCCCAAGCCCATCCATGCCTCTTGAAAAGAACACACTGAACCTGAATACTGGTCCAACTGCCTCTTTCTGAGAAGACTCACAGAAGTGATTCTGCTGTAGATATGCCCTCCGAGAGGACCACATTGAACCTGAACACTGGTCCAACTGAGCCTCCTGAGTGGCCTACCAGTAGTTTTTCTTAAGAAAGTGAGGAGGAGGAGTTTGAACTTTGTCCTTGTGAGCCAAGTTCTGACTTACCCCAGTCCTCTTTGGAATGGTGTTGTCGAAATTCACCTCCATCCACCAGCACCGACCCTCCAGACTATCAGTTCTCCTTGAATCCAAATGCTATGCCTTTCATTCCTGAGAAGGGACCTGTGATCCTTATGCAAGAGCCTGATGTAGACATTGATATGGACAATGATTGGGGCCCCCTCGAACCTGTGGTTGATGCACACCAGCCACCCCTTGCCCTGCTCTTGTCTCAGCCCTGGAGCAGGACCAAAGTAGTGTAGCTGTACTTGACAGGGCCCTGGGGTGGACTGTAGAACCTAGCCAGGTGGGGTTGCCCATTATTCCTGGGGAAATTCCCAGACCTGACACAGCTTTTCCTAGGAGGACGGCAAGACAGCCCAGGCCCATTGTAAAACTTACATATGATACCCTGGGTGCCTCTTCTGACCTTTTCCTCCATGTTATTCACAAGCCTGTGGTTCCTGTTCTTTACCCCCCCACAGTGTTGCCCAATGGATGGGGTGGTAAGGTGTATGTGCATACCTATAGTTACCCGTATATAATTAACCTGTGTTGTTTAAACATATATCAATGGTGGGATGCAAAATGTGATAAATATGTGATTATTGTTGGTGTTAGTTTGGAATCAGATGTCTAGTTAGAAAAGTGCACGTTAAAATGTTGGTTAATAGAGTGGCTTGTCGGGACGCCAAGCATCAGCCAGGGAAGTGTGTAAGCCCCCCAATTCAGGCTTTCCTGGTAGGGCTATGACCCTCTGACTCTCTGCTGAGCAGCTGTGGTGTTAATGGGCTAAATTAAATAATCTGGGGCCTGACTTCAGGGAGCCTGCCAGGAAGCAAAAGGGCAGCTCCTTAAAGAACTACAAACTGGTTGCTGCTGGGAAAATATCCAGAGGCAGCCTGGATATCACCTGGGGAATTGCAGCTAATAATAGAGAGGCTGCTCAGGGGAAATATAAGGTGGTTTTCTGGCACTGAAAAGAGGTTGGAAGTCAAGTGGAACTGCAGGGTGGATGTAAGAGGAGAGACTGCTCTCATGAATGCAGTCCAACTGGCTGTGCAAATTCTGCCTACCTCCATCTGCCAAACTGAGTGCAGGAGGGAAAAGTAGTAGCATGTGAGGCTGAAACAGGGTAGAGAAAAGCAGAGTTTATAGCAGCTCAGCTAATTTGAACTTCAGTTTGAATTGAGAAAATAAGAGATGGGCTGTGGACTTTGAAAATAATCCCTGCTCCCCACAGCATAGAAATCATTAAGGGAAGTGGGCATTTCAGCCAGGGGAGAGTCTGCAAGTGTTGATCCAAGCTGCTGCAACAGAACCCAGCCTGCTGTGAATGTATCCTCAAGGTGAGGGGCTGTAGGTTTTGAGACTGTGGAAGCACTGCTGCCCTGCATTGGTCCTGTGGGTGGTCCTGCGTGTTTTGGAAAGGGTTTGTGGAACATAAGCAAACTTGGTTCCCTGGACTGAAGACATTGATGCACCAGGTTGAAGGATGAAAAGACCTGCCAGTGTGACTTCTGTATACAAAGGCCCATAGGCGAAGCTGGCAAGGTCAGACAGGTGAAGCTCATCATTCCTGGAACCATCAAGTTTATTTTCCCCATTAGTGGTGCACCACCTATGTCAAAACCTCCACAGTACCGTGTAATGCAGCTGGTTGTGAAGCCCCAGAGTGGACTTCCAACCATGAGTACCCCGAGCTGTGGCTTTGGGGAGTCTTCTAATTAGCTAGTCAGATAGGATTCTAGGGGTAAATCATTCGACCTCTAATAAAAGATACTCAAGGCTGCCAGTATAAGATAAGCAATCCAACATGTGTTGTGTTTAACTGGGCCCTGATGAAAGATCCCAGGCCTGCACCACTGCACAGAGACAATCTGGGTGCACCTAGAGGGTGGTGAGAAGGGTTGATACTGAGAAATTGATATCATCATTTCTGTCCTTGTGCAGATAGTCAGGTGCTCCTTGGAATCTGGTGAGTTTCCCAAGCTCTCTGAAAGAGGCGGTGGTGACACCCCTCTTGAAGAAAGCTACCTTGGACCCTGACTGTCTCGAAAAGTACAGACATATCTCTAACCTTCCCTTTGCTTGGAAAGTGATTGAGAAAGTAGTGGCTGCCCAACTGGAGGACCATTTGACCATCCATGACATCTATGAACCCCTCCAGTCCGTATTTCATAAAAGACATAGTACCGAGACAGCGCTGGTTCAGGTGCTCAATGATCTCTTGATGGTTAGAGATCAAAAAGAGCTGTTCCATCTTGATTCTCCTTGACCTTTCTTCAGCATTTGACACTCTAGATCACATGGTGTTGATAGAATGCCTGAGGCTGCTTTGTGGAATATCTGGAACCATCTTAAGATGGTTCACTTCATTCCTCACTGGGCGATCACAAAGGGTTGTGTCTGGGGTTTTTTCCTTGGATTCAACTGCTTTGTTGTGTGGGGTGCCTCAGGGTTCAGTATTGTCTCTCATGTTATTTGCGGTGTACGTGCTACCCATTGGAGACATTGTAAGGAAGTATGGGCTGAGGTTTCATGGTTAAGCAGATGATACCCAGCTCTATCTTTCTTTTGCTCCCGACCAGGAGGGAGCTCTCTCAGTCTTCAATAGCTGCCTAAGAGAAATCCAGGAGTGGATGAATTCCAGCTGGCTGAGGTTGAACTCAGATAAGACTGAGGTACTGGTTGTGGACCTGGGCCAACAGATAGGGGAGTCGGGTAGTGTTGCGTCATTCGGAATTTTTCTTGGTGGCGTTTCTCTCCCGACCTCTGAAAGGGTGCAGAAGCTGGGGGTAGTTCTTGATGATAGGTTGTCACTGCATTCACATGTGTCAGCAATCAGCAAGACTTCCTTTTATCATCTTAGGAATATGGCCAGGGTTTGGCATCATGTTCCGTCTGCCGACCTGCCTACTTTAGTCCATGTCTTCGTGTCCTTGCACCTGGATTATTGCAACTCCCTTTATCTAGGGCTTTCTGGGGTTGAAATCCATCATCTGTAGCTAGTCCAGAACATTGCAGCCTGGCTTTTGATGTGTTCTAGAAGATCCTGTCATATTACCCTGATGCTGCGTGAACTGCACTGGCTGCCAATTCGGTGGTGGATCACCTTTAAAGTTGGCTTGCTGACTTTCAAAGCCCTACATGATCTGGGTCTGGCCTATCAGAAAGAACTTCTGGTTCCCTATTGCCCTGATCGATCTCTCCACTCAGCCGATGAGGGGTTGCTAGAGGTTCCAAGGGTGAATTTAAAATCTTCTGGTGCTCGGGCATTCTCGTATGTTGCCTCCACCCTTTGGAACTCTGTACCCCATCGGTTGCAGGAGTGCACTTCTGTGGAGGGTTTTAAGAGGGGTCTAAAGACCTTTTTGTGGGAAACAGCATTCCCTGAATATTGAACGTTTTAATTGTTTGGTTTGCCTGTATTTTTTATCATGCTTGTTTTAATTGTTATTATGTACAGTGCCTTGACACTTGAAAGGCGCCTTATAAATAAAAATTATTATTAATATAAGGTGAGTCAAAGGGCTTTTACAGAATAAAGTATGACTTTGAAGCAGACTCTTGTTGACTTCATGTTGCAGCCATGGACCATAACGAAAATGTGTCACAGCCACAAGCATCTAGCAAACTAGGACACCTGCAATATAAGCACCAGTTTTCAAAATATGTAGGTCGATACGTAATGAAAACAAGGAAGTCAGAAAAGACTTACTGTTTTAGAGAAAAGATACTGAGGTGCATTTGCGACAGACAAATGTCTGGTAATTAAAATCATAACAGTATCCCATGAATCCTAATGTAATATACATATTCACAATTTCAAGATAGTGATTATTAATGAGTTAAAACAGAGTGTCCCATATCTGTTTCAGATGGACAAGTTACACTGAAACTATTCTACAGCAGTGAAGCCATGAAGCGACGTCTAGGAGAACACCATAGTGCATCAAAATATACGCTAGAGGATGCAATGAAAGCACATCATACTAGATTCACATCTAAGAAGCAAAAAATAAATTGAGATTTACTTGTCTCATCTGTACTTTCATATTTTTTTTTTGCAAATTTATCTTTATTGTTAATTAAGCAACCATTGTGTGTCATTTAAGCAATAAAATGAGACACGTATGCATTTTATGATGGTAAGTACCTACACCTGGGCATGAGGCCACAGGTTGAGTAAGTAAACCTCACCAGAAGTATGTAACACCCAACAAAGTAATCGCACTGGATTGTTTGACTAAAATTGTACAATATCCAACTATTTCAAGAACCTCTTCTTGTATATTTAAATGTTGATGCATCTATTATTGTTTTCTTAAGTATTTATTACCCTATCTTATCTTGCTGTTTCCCCGGTGTCCATGTTCTTGTATTTACTTGGGAAGCAGTCTATCGCAGAACAGTACAATATAGAGGTAGTCCAAAATGAAACTGCAGTGAAATATACAGGTGCCAACTAAGTGAACTTGCTGAAAGATATATGTAGCATCCTAGTCTACTGTTCCTCCTTCCCCTATGCCACAGCCCCTAGGTTTTAATCTCCATAAAATGTTACTTGTCAGCAGTAGGTCATAACATCTGGAATCTATTGGGGATGGCCTGCTATCAGTTTGGTTGACTTCATGTATTCATGAGATTGGCATATGATATATAGTGGCCCAGCGCTTGTGGTAGATATTTAATTAATTAATGCTGATGTATGATAGCTGGTCCACGTGAGATACCCCTGGAATGGAGGTCATGATTTCGGTCATGCTTGGGGACCTGGAAGGCGTGTTTGTATCCTTCCACCCAATTTATAAATGCAGAAACAATTAACACATCATAAGCCTTCACAGTTATGAATAAAATGTGTATTAACATCATAACTTGGAAAAAAGACAATTTAAATTGGAAATAACATAAACTCATGTTGTGTTGAAACTTCATACACTTGATAATTCATAAGCAGATCTACATAAGATTTATTGTTTAAATAGAACTGTTTTATGCAAGTATATTATATGTTTTTAAATAATAGTGACTAGCAATAAGCAAACTAATTAGCATATTGTAAAATGCAACCATAATTGTAATGTCAATAACAATGTAGATGTATCTTGCTGATCAAAATTGTTAACATTTACAAAAGCATTACTTTAATTTACTTGTTGCAAATTACAATAAAAAATGTACCTAAAATTAGCCGAATTTATTTTAAATGTAAATGAAATTCAAAGTGCATCATTCCAATAAATTTGCTCACATGAATACTGCATGAAATCCTTTGTATTCATTATCTGGGTAATGCTGACAAATTAGCTTCACACAACATGCAGGTATCGCACGTCTAACATATCTTCCAAGGTGTCCATGGGTCCACAATGTGAACTGGGGATAAGCAGCTAGACAATATGTTCTGTGTTGAAAGTACAACATCAAGAAACAATAAATCCAGAGAAAAAGAAAATTATGTAAAGTTATACAAACATTACTTTTGCGACAATGTAGATACAGGAACTAGAGAGCATTGATTAAGATTGGGTGGGAGAAGGCTTAAGGGTTGCGTATGAAGTATTCTTACACAGGGAAAGTGTTTATGCACTGGGATGGTCTGGTAAAGGAGGTAGTGAAAACCAGTACAGTGGAGGGATGCAAGAAGGCCTGGGACAAACACAAGGGTTTGACATGTTGAGTAGTTTGGGATATTTGGATGGGAGGGAAAAGTATGGGGGGTGGGATGGATGGGCAGACTCGATGAGTCAATATGGTCCTTTTCTGCTAACACATGTCTATCAATATGTGAATCAATGAATTATCCAGAAACTTAATTTCCACAACTGATGCCAAATACCTCCTGTGGTTGGTCAATTTCCACTGTACTGTAAACAGTATTTTCCAGTATAATTGACTATGCCCCTCTCTCCCACAAGGGATTTATCATTTAAACTTAAAGTGATTAATCACACCTAGTGTTGGCAAATTCCAAATGGTATTGTTTAAATTTTTTTAATTATTATTTGTTAACCAGGTAAAGCACATTAGGCACAGATGCCTGATTACAGTGTTGGCCCAGGAGAAATCGGTAGCTTAAGTGACTTGCTCTCAGGCACACGGTATGCAAGTGAAGGTCATGTGAATCTAACACAGGTCTGTCTACTGGATGTGCCAAACTCATTCACAGCTTGTAATTTTAATATCTAGTCTATACTGACAGCCCTAATTACCAAAAAACATGTTATGTACCAATGCAACTGGCAATTGTCACTATCCCTCCCCTTCCCCTACCAGTACTGTTCATTAGCCATAGTACTTGTTATATGCTCTGGCAGCTGTACAATACCAATGCAATATTGACAGAACAAGTGCAGTATATGTGATTATCAACACAATTATATGTTCTTCAGTAACGTAGAATCACAGGCCCATCTCTATCCTCTCCCCCTCTCTAAAGCACTGGAAAGGATTGTGGCAGACCAGTCTACTGACTATATTCACAAATACCAGCTGCAATGTCCCCAGCAGCATGGCTTTAGGAAACTCCACAGCACAGACACTGCACTGGTGAATTTCACTGAGTATGTCCATAAGGCATTGGATGAGGGAAAACTGGTTGGGTCCATCTTCATTGACCTAACAAAGGCATTCGACACAGTCTGCCACCCACTCCTCTTGTCTCAACTGCATGCCCTTGGTGTTTCCCCAAATGCTGTTCTGTGGTTCCAGGACTACCTAAACTCCCAGTCTCAAAGTGTCAAGATAGGTCACTCGATATCTGCATCCAAGGAAGTCTCACTAGGGGTGCCTTAAGGGTCTACCCTGGGTCAACTGCTCTTCAGCATGTTCCTGAATGACCTACCCAATGCCTGCACTAGCAAAATCATTCTATACGCCAATGATGCTGTCCTACTTAGCTGTCACTCTCACATAGAGCACCTACAGGCTGAGCTACAATCATCCTTCCAGCAACTGGTGACCTGGTTCTACTCCCAAAGGTTACTACTAAACTATAAAATAACCAAGATGATGCTCCTCTCTAGCTCCCAACTAAAAAGGAGATGCCCAGAATAAACAATCACAAATTGCCTGACTGCCCCACTGGAACAGGTTCATTCCTTCAAGTACCTGGGCGTCATTGAGGATGATACCCTCTCATATGTTCAGCACATTGACATGGTGGTGAAAGCTGTGAACACTAAATTAGGGATCCTGTTTAGGCACAAGAAAAGCCTAACTGCTGAAGCCCTCTGGCTCTCAGTCTCCAGCTCTGTCCTCTACCTGGTCGACTATGGGCTGGTGGTTTATGATGCTGCCACTAATACGGCCCTATAAAGGGTTGCCACTGCCCTTAACACGGCTTGCAGACTATTGCTAAATGCTGACCGCTTCAAGCACACTTGTACCCTGTATGGTCTGGCCCACATACTACCACTTCAATCTAGAATCAGATACCAAACTTGCCTGCTATGGAGAAAGGCCATGCTCTCCCTAACCCCTACCTGAATTGCTGAACTGGTAAAGGAAGCAAGCTCCAAATACAACACACGATGAACAGTGGCAACACAGCTTGATGTCCCATTTCGTAGAACTTCCCTAGGACAAAGATCCTTTATGTACCAAGCTCCACTATGGCTAAATGTGATCCCTGCTGCAGCTCTCAATACAACAAATGTTCGGTCCTTTAAAAGAGAACTGAAGCAATACCTGCTGAACTCAAATGCCTGTGAATGCCTTACATGAATCCATATCTTCAACCTGGATACCCGCTCTTAGACACCTCTGACTCCCTTACCTGAGTCCATATCCTCAACCCAGATACCCCTCTCATCTGTCTGAGCTTTTCTACTGTTTTACCTACCCTGAACCCCCACCTGCCATCCCTTTCCACCCCCCCAAGCTCCCTCCAACTCCCTCCCCTTTCTACCCACTCTCCCCCTAAATATTCTCCTTATCCCAGTCCTCTCTCTCTCTCTCTTTCTCTCTCTCTTCCCCTCTTTCTCTCTCCTCCTCTCTTTCTATCTCTCTCTAATCTACCCCTCATTTGCACTCTTCCCCCCTTTCTTTCTTCTACACTTTCTGATACTCTACCTGACAGGCCCCCCTGGGGCAGCTATGCCACACATTGCTAATTGGAAATCTCCTCCTGCTGTTTAATTTCTGTTTTCTAAGTTACTCAAATGTATTATTTATCTAGATTCTGTATTATATGGCAGTCTTATGTTTTGTGTTAAATGTCAAGTTTTTGTTATGGCTCTGCAGTTTTACATCCTGACGGGGAACCTTTGTAAAAGAGTGTATACTCAAAGGCTGTATCCAAATGATCAAATAAATAAATAAATAAATATAATTGATATATTATTGAGAAGTTGTTTTCTAGCTGACAGATATAATGTATGGACAATGTCTATTAACCCCTGTTTTCAATCAGTTTATAACCTGATAATCCCATTATAATATATGTTAGAACGCTGTTAACCTTAGGAAATCATCATTTCCTAAGGTTGTTAACCTATCGATGTGACGTAGATATGTTGTTAACCTATCAATCCTCGTCACGCCGATGAGTTAACTGGCATGATGGTCTCTTGTTGTGCGTGCTTTTTCGACGGGGAACCAGCTGAAGGGAAACCGCACGGGAAGGACTGAAGGGCCACGGCAGTGACTTTTAAAAACCTAAGCCATTTAATTTTGATGGTGGGACCATACACTGCAAAATAATGTATGAATCCCTCTCGGCAACCAGTCAATTTTAACCATCTGAGGTTGCCATGGCGGCGATAAACCTCTCGAGCTTCGCTCTCGAGGTTTACATGGTCGCCCTGGCAACCTCTCGACTGTTTACTGACCGGTTAACGATAGAGGACCATACGTTATCCTCTATATGTTATGACATCAGTATGCTGTAAACCTTGCTTAACTATGTCCTAATGATGAGATTACAGGATAGAATGTCATAACCTGTCAAAATTCTTGGAAAAGAAAGGTGATCTACTGCTTGGACATTCATTTAAAATAACACATACATTCCATTCAGTTACAGACCCGCTGCAGCATAAATTGCAATGGCTAATTTCAGTCCCTTGGTTGCTTAACATTCAAACCAGTAGGCATTCACAGATGAGAAGGAGAACAAACGCACATTGAAAAAAAATGTGTTTTTTTTTCCCCACAGTGGCTAGTTTTTCCATACAGTATAAAATACAATGCCTGAGTAATGGTCAACCATGGATGTAATCACCTCTTGCACTTGCCATGACAACTGTAAACCTCGCGAGCTGAGCTCTCGAGGTTTCCTTGGTTATCCTGGCAACTGCTTGAGGTGATTACATCATGGTTAACCACTGTTACTCAGGCATTATCCTATATGTAATATATATTAACATACATTCAATACAGAGTACCATAGCATTGCAGAAACAATGTTTTCTAATTCATACATCTCTATCAGCTGTATTTTTGTTATAATTTATCTGCTTGCTACAGGGCGTATGAGTGATCCACCTCGAATACATTGATTAGCCACCAAACTAACATAAAGCACTTCACTATCAACACATATATTATACATATATGGATTTTTGGTTATGCATAACAGTCCTTCCATCCTATGCTGAATCTTGTTTATTTCATTACAACATATGCTATCTACATCTGTTGTCATTATCATACATTTACTACATGAGCACCAGTTAAGATCCATAAGTCTTTCAGGAGGAGCAGGTTCAGACTGTATATTGTCTTCAAGTATTTCATGGCTATACCTAGCACCAGTTTACTGGGTAGTTACCACATCAACAACAGGTTCAAAAGCATAACCCTGAACCTGAAAGTTACGTATGAGTCCTGTTACATTCTCTAACATGCTGCTTGACTCTCCATTGTCTCTGCCTGTGTTAGCCATGATGACAATTAGAGAAACTATTAAGGATATTCTAAAAAAAGGAAAATAAAAGGGCTACATTCAGCTTACTTATTCATCCATCAATGATACATTGCTTACATATAAGAGAAATATAGAACTGACAAATATACATATGGGATAGTGGATGGACAACTATGCACAACCAGTGTGTTGTGCTACTGAGTGATTCTGATTCACTTGCACATCTAGAGCAAACCTAGACAAGTCCATTTGAATCAGATCCCTGAGGTGGCGCTACATATTGGTTGTGCATATATTTGCCCATCCAGCATTCCAAACAGAGGAAACACTAGCACAAACAGTAAAAGAAGGGAAAAAGAATTTCTATAGATATATTAGTAAAATGATAATGTCCGGAGGGTGTATTGTTCAGATCAAAATAGATAAAGGGAAGTGTGTGGAAGAGTACCAAGGAAAAGCATCTATCCTAAACGATCTGAAGGAATTCTGTGTCACAACATGGCATGCCATTCTCTGTCTCTCATTTGTGATCAGAGGAAACAATGTTTTTGGAACTGTAGGTAAAGGATGTAATTGAGCAAGTTAGTATGAGAGTGGATGCTCACCCTGGGACCTGTACAGGCAAGTGAAGGTGTGTGGGGTGTGTGAAGTGGTGACCGCTGATTGGAAGGTCGGGGTTGCAGTGGTGAGATCGGCAACATACTATTTTCTTTTTTACAGGTTTAAAGGAAGGAAAAAAACTGAAGGATGGTTTCTTTATTACAGGTCCTGTTTTGAAAAGTGCTATTGGGATGGCAATCGGAGGCAGGTGGGCCACTAGACACCAGGGAATATCATGGAAACATGGGGACAACTATCAGAGGGCAGGGGCCACTAGACACCATTGAATTCACAGAAACATGGGGATGGTGATAGGAGGATGGGCGGCACTAGACACCAGGAAATATCACGGAAACAAAGGAAACTCTCTGCTACTCCCCAGATTCTGCACTCATACTTTCCACTCATTTTTCTTTCTTCTTTTACTATGCCTCCATATAGTATCACACTATTCCCCCCTGTCACGTTCCTCACTCCCCCATCACCGGCCTCCATCTTCCTTCACTGCCTACTTGTACCCCTCCCCTACCTCTTTATCTATCAGTCCTGCCAACAGTCACTGCTAAAGTCACCAATACCGCCTATCTCCTTGCCACCCAGCCCTCCTTGTAAAAACCCTCCGACTCACCTTTCCCTATAAAAACCACCACTTCCCCGCCCAGACCGCACACCATCCATTCCTACACCTCTGACAAACCCCCTTATACCTTATACTTCATACCTCAATCTCCACACATTCTCACTCTATGACCGAATTTATGTGCTGCCTATTCCTTCTTCAAGTAAATATGTAATTTGTTGTTAATAGATCCTGCACAATTGTATATATCTATGTATTGGTATACTCGATGCTATTATATCCTGTATAATCTGTTTCCTCATTGTGTTGTGTTCATTGAATTGTACTATATTTCTTATGTAACCGAACCTTGACCTTACCAGGTCCATCTTGCAAATGAGCTTTGCTCAATGATGTTCGCCTGGATAAATAAAGATATGATTGATTGATTGATTGATTGAAAGGGATGGTGATTGGAGGATGGGGGGATACTAGACACCAGGGGACATCATGGAAACATGGGGCTGATGATTGGAGAGTGGGTGGCCACTAGCCACCAGAGAGCATCACAGAAACATGGGGATGGTGATTGAATGGCAGGGAGGCCACTAGACACCAGGAAAACATCTCGGGAAAAAAAGGGACAGAAATCAGAGGGTAAGGGGTTACTATACAAAAGGGAAACATCACAGAAATACGGGATGGCAATTGGATGGTCAGGGTGCCACTAGACACCAAGGAACATAAGGGAAACAGAGGGGCACCAATCAGAGGGTGGGAGGCCACTAGACACCAGGGAAGCATTAAAGGGTGGGGGTGCCACCTAGTTTTGAACCAGGAAGTCAACCAGAAGTGAATACAGAGCAGAAAAACAGTGTGTATGTATGTCTTTGGGGGGAGGGACAGCACTGTAGTCATTAAAGAGTGGGACTTTATCTCAGATTGGCATGTTAAAAATTAAAGTGTAGGTACCTGACCAATGAGGGAGTCACATTGTCAACGGTAATCAGGCAAATCATGATTAGACTGAATGATGAGACCAAGAACCCCTATAAAATGTTTCCTCTCCTACCACTATAACAGTGACCCTCTCACTCACATTGTCCCATCCCCTTTTAAAACATACATGTTAAGCTGCCTCAGACTTTCCTCATAGGGTTTGTCATCCAGTCTCAGAATCATCCTTTTTAGTCTATGCTGGACACACTCCAGTAACTTAACATACTTCTTTAAGTATGGGCGCCAGTACTGCTGCCCTCTGCTTTGTTGGTACTCCCCTTTCCTCCTATCCCATCCGAATTCATCTATTACATTGTCCTCCAGTGTAGCTAGCAATGAGAACTTAATATAAAATGGATCTAAAAATCAGAGAACTTTAATTGTTAAGTATGTCTAGCCATGCATTATTCTCTAAATTCGGTAGCAGTTACTTGATCTTCTTCACATGCTGTTGTGAAGGGATATCAGCACTGGGTTCCAAGGTCTGCTACCAATCTGGTTTCTGGACTTCACTTTTACATTTCATAAGTAAGGCAATAATAGAGTCTAAAATATATGTCATCCTTTGTGACAGCATAAATTGATATGCACTTACTAAAAGCATTACATATAGACGTTTTACAAAAATGGATGCATAGGAATATTTTTAGCTGTACTGATAATGTATTGCCAACGTTGCGCTTTAAAGAGAACTAGCTAGCATAAAACAATATCAAGTCACAAGAAATTAATGGCAGGCAAAATACATTTGGAAGCCAATAATTGTAATTTTATCTCTAGTTCTGAGAAATGGGTGGGGTTAGAGTGGGGGAGGCGAGAGAAGAGAAGAAATAAAATCAAAGCAAAAAAAACCAACCAGTTAAATACCAAGCTAGGCCACCAACCATTAACAAATATTAAATTAAAATTAGTACTGGATTAAGAAACAAATCCTCATGTATGACCACAACGTTTTATTTTATCTATTTTTTTTTTTAATTGGCTTGATCACACCATGGAGTTTATTTTATTATTATATTTTACCTGTGGATATTCAAATTAGAAACTGAGTACTTTGTGTAGAGTTTTGAATATAAATTTGGAAACTGGCAACCGTTACTCATGACTGAATGTTTTGGCTTTTTCATTACTTTACAAAGTGCATTAGTATAACACACATGAGCATTCAGCTTTAAACTGCATTTTAAACAGACTTTGCAGCATATGCATGGCGTTACTTTTTTTTAACTGAATGACAATCCTCAACAACATGTGCATACATGTATATTAACGTAAGAGCACTTTTAAAAGAGAATTAATTTAATTGAGAGAGGCTGGCAGGCAATCACTTTCTTTGCCCCTTATCTGACCTGTATCAGCCACTCATTAATAACTAACATAACAAACTTCTCTGATATGGTCAGTAAGCTGTTACAGTTTTATCAGTGTGCAATAACCTACCCTACTGGCCTTACAAACGTAAGTAGTACAAAGGGCTTCTGGTCAGCTCAGATTCTCAATTTCCTTCCATAAAATTCAACACATGCTCATAGAAAAAAAGGCAGACTAGCTTTATCAGTTATTCATGATCGCAGAGAGACAACCAGAGTGCGAAAGATTCATTAACTACAATTACCTTGTGAAAATATAACCCATTCTCAAAACTTTTTTGGCACATTATGGAAGTCACTGAAAATCCAACCTTACATTACTATATGACTAATCTTTAATACCAGGCACCTAACAGAAGATCTATCGAATAAGGACACAGTCTGGATCAATGTAATTTAATCAGATACACTGTGTGAACTGTCCCGTACAGCAATATTGAAATGCATGTTTTTTACACCCTGTGTTTGCAAGTGCAAATGCACGTTAACGTGTTGAAAAGTTCATTTCATCTATGAAAATCCAGCTGGGTTCAGGTAGCATAAATAAACAAATTAAACCTCGACATGTGGACACATAGCAGCTGGACCACACCAACAGCCTCGTACCCAACACGCCACATTCCTCAAGCTAAAAAAAGATGTTTCATGCACATTATAGTTATAGATTGATATTATCAGGCTTTTTGGAAGGTGGCAGTGGAGGGGAGTTTTGGGTGTGGCGGAGCATATAGTGACTTGTACAGATGCCTTGTAAGCATAGCTCGATAAAAAATTTCAGGAATAAACTGGTTTTATATGTGATCTGTGGTGCAGAAACATAGTTGTCTATCGCTGGAGTCAAGTCAATTAGTTATATAATTGAGTCTGAGTGTGAAATGGACTGCATTGTACAAGGGGCATCATTCAGTGGAGCAAACAGAATTAACAGCAGAGTGACTGTCTCTTGTCAGTCACTTCACTAGATCTATGCATTACATTGCTGCAGGATGTGCATGTTGGCTGTTGTGGCATGTGTGACACCAGAAGTTGATTACCCCTAAAACTATGTGCGTGCCTATGAAGAGATACATAAATACCATCTGCAAGCTTGTTTTTTTTGTGGTCAAGAGATCCAGCACAAGCGAATTGATGGGGGGGGAGGTCAGCATGCAGACTGAGATGCCATGCAATATCATGGGAGGTGCTGCCATAAGCTGCTGAATGTTCAACATTCAGAGAGGGCATCCAGTAATGAGGGAGTTTTACTTTTTATTTATCCCTTTTTTTTAAAGGCATCATGGCATAGAAACTGCTGCAGGTAATGTCACATAAACTCACATCAAAACCCAACTTAAATTGCTTAGCAATGATGGTACATTCAAATAGAAGTAAAGGGATTCTTTTTTTTTAAACTTCATTGATTTTTACGGGGCCCCATAATGCTGTACTCCATAGGAGCTACATTGTTTGCAGGTACTTATGGCCAGCCTTGATAATGGTGTAGAAAATACACAGTCCTTGTTGGCGCAGACTACAGGTCATGAACAGTCAATAAAAGCTAAAAGCTGTTTTGTCGAGAAGGGAGAGAGATCGTGGTTGATAGTTCAAATACCTTGTTGAAGACATAAGCTTAACAGAGTAATTGCATCACAGATCTTTATGTTGTACAGTACTTTTGATAAGTAGTTGAAAATTAAACATAACAGCACTATAGTTACAATGACAAACATATTCAAGGTACCTAGTACAAGACAGTACTGTACTTCCTGGTCAAATCGAGTCTGACAGCTTCAGATGAATACGACACACCATGCTTGAGTGATAGTGACGTTATAGAACACATGAATGTGCACGTCATTGTTTAGATGGCTCCCTCACACTCCCAAAATAAAAATGGAAAGATAAAATGGGATGCTCCAATAAAAGCCATATTGTAATTTACTGCTATTTTTTACAATTAAAAACACAAATAAAACACACTACCATGACATGAAGTTGAAAAATCAGAGCTGCTTTATTAGGAAAAATGACAGTAGACTACACATGGGAAAGCATTATTTTAATCATTTCCTGTCCTTGTTAGTGCCAAAAAAGTGCAAGATCATGCACATAGGAAAGAAAAATCTGAGAAAGAAGTATTACCTAGGAGGCAAAAGATTGGTAGCTTCAAACCAGGAATGAGATCTAGAAATCATAATCTCAGAAGACTTGAAGGTTAGTAAGCAGTGTGACAAGGCAATAATGAAGGCCAACAATGTGCTGGGCTGAATTGGGAGGGGCATCATGAGCAGGAAGAGCGAGGCGGTACTACCTCTGTATAGATCACTGGTCAGGCCTCACCTGGAATATGGAGTCCAGTTCTGGAGGCCTCACCTCAGAAAGGACATTGATCGGGTGGAAACAGTTCAGAGAAATGTGACAAAAAAATTTCAGGGTCTGCAGTACATGTCCTACAAGAAAGGACTTAGGGAACTGAATATGTACTCCTTGGTGCAGAGAAGAGAGAGAGAGGGGACATGATTGAAACACTCAAGTACATAAAAGGCATTAACAAGGTACTGGCACAGGACCTTTTTCACTTCAAGAAGAGCTCCAGAATTGGAGGACATGACCTCAGCCTGCAAGGAGGGAGGTTCTCTACCAACACCAGGAAGTTTTTCTTCACAGAAAGAGTGGTGGACACTTGGAACAGCCTGCCTCAAGAGGTTGTGGGGGTCAACACCGTGGGGGAATTCAAGAATGCATGGGATAGACACAAGGGAGCCCTGACTAGAAAGGGCAATTAGAGTATCAAAATAGGTCTAAAACAAATGGGCAGACTAGATGGACCCAGCGGTCTCCTTCTGCCATCAACTTCTATGTTTCTATGAAGTTTTTGTGTCCCGGATTGCATAAGGGTAGCATAATTGTGCTGATAAGGCAGTCAGTGGAAGGAGTCTACCGGGAGTGGCAGTGAGAGGGCTCAGTGCTAGGATACAGTGGTGCCAGTCAGGATGCAACACAGTAACGATACGGTATATTACAAAATGCTGTAGTACACAGCACAAGAGAATTTAATTCAGTGGTGTTTAAGCCCTTTTCTGATGCTGTATTTTGTGACATATCACTTACTATAAGTTATTGCATTGCACCTTGGCTAGTTCTGCTGTATATTAATTTTTTTTCACAGAAACAATACTGTTTAAAAGCCTTGGTGTTGAGGACTGAAGGCTGGGAGTCTGAGGGCGAGAAGAGGGCTTTGTGAGAGGTTGTGGGGTAGCATCCAGGCAGCTGAAGTCGGCACCATTATTGTGTGGGGGATTTGATCACAGGACTGCTAGCAGCATATGGCATGCTAACACCCAGTAAGGGATTTAAGAAAACTGAAAGCAGTTTCTCCCCTCAGATGGGAGGAGAAGCCTACAAGGAGCAGCTGTGAGAGGGATCAGTGCCCAGCCATATTCATTTTTCTTTAAAAAAGGCTGTGTGAATGTCTTGGTGTTGGTGTCAGGAGGTCAGGAGGAGGGGTTGTGGGAAGCCGTAAGTTGGGATATAGCCAGCAGAAGTAGACACACTTTATACATGGAATCCACTGAAACTGATAACTTCCCCACCACCATGAGGACGGCTAACATAATGATACTCCCCAAAAAAGGAAAAGACACAACTGAACCACCCAGCTACAGGCCCATCTCTTTGCCCTTAGACTGGAAAGCATAATGCCTAGCCTTAACCACCCCTCCCAGGTAGGATTCATCAAAGGCAGGATCATCTCAGACCGTATGCGCACTCTGCTTAACCTGATGCACATTTGTAAGAACATAACCTTCCTGGCATATTTACAATGGTGAGCCATGTGAAGCAAAAACATACAATACATGTGAAACAAAAACTCTCAATACAATCAATATACATTGCAACTGACTTGGAAAAAGCTTTTGATTCCATTGAGTGTGGGTTCCTCTATGAGATGCTCTGACACATGGGGTTCGGACCCAATTTCATCAACAATGTGCAGACCATCTACTGAAATCCACTTCTAGAGTCCTTACAAACTCCACCCTCTCTGACCTCTTCCTCTTGAGTAAAGGAATGTAGCAAGGTTGTCCACTTTCTCCTCTACTATTTGTCATTGTTATCGAACGATTGGCGGTCACCATAAGGTCTGACCAGGGAGTACAAGGGCTTCCGATGGCAAGTCACCAGTACAAAACACTGTTATATGCTGACAACATGCTGGTCCTTACCACTCAGGCCCCTAACTCCAACTCACACCTGCTAGAACTGTTATCCACCTTTATGGCAATCCCGGGTCTTAAGATAAATAGATTCAAAACAGAGGTTTTACCTCTCAATCACATATGCACAAAGGTATTAATGCAACCCCTAGTTCTAAGAAGGACCAAAAATGCATTGACCTACATGGGCATCTAGATCCCTCCACAGATGTCCAAACTTTGTGCTCTGAATTTCAACCCCCTCCTATCAGACCTCAAAACTGAGTGTGATAGGTAGAAACCCTTATACCTTTCCCTAGCCAAGTAAATCGAAGCTCTAAAATGGTGATTCCCTTAAAATCCTCCATTTGATAGCCCACCTCCCAATTACTATTCCCCAAAAATGGTTCAAATTGGTTGATAAGCTCATGGGGAGCTTTTTTTGGGAAGGAATGCCTCCATGCTTCAGCAGGGCTGAACTAAGAATGCACTGGAACAAAGGGGATGGGGCTTGCTGCGATTTAAGGTATGTGCTAAGGCATTCAGAACTGTGCAAATGACCAGATGACTGACCCCAATGGCTCAGGAACATCCCCTATGGCTTGATGTTGAAGCAGCCCAATGAGTGGGTGGCTCTCTAGCAGCTTGCTTATACTCCTCATGAGCCAAAGCCCCAGAGCACACCCCACCACAGAGCCATCACTCAGGGTCTGGAGGAGTATTTCAAAGCTTTTGGTCATACCATTGACACACCCCACTTACACTCCCCTATGGGATGACTCTGACATTAGAGTGGACAATGCTTCAATTAATTTGCAAGATTACAACCTCCTGACTCTGAGCTCCTCCTTCTCTGTGATTTCAATATAAATTGGCTTGCCTCAGATATCAGACCCAGCAGGGATACTATCCTAGCAACCAACCTAACACAGATGGTCAACTCCCCTACTAGAAAAAACTACAAGACTGGAACCAGCATTCTCATTGACTGGATTCTTACTAATCGCCCGGACCGGATAAAAAACACCACTGTTCTCTCCGACTCCCTCAGTGACCACTCCCCTGTGATCTGTATCTGGACAAATAAATTCCACAAACCACCTCCTAAAACCATCCTAAGTCGAATGCTACCACACGGAAACCTTGCTAAACTAAAGATCTGCCTCCTACAACAAGACTGGTCCCCTATCTACAATACGCTGGATGTGGACGCTGCCCTAGACTTCTTCATTAAAACTTTCAACACTGTCTGTGACACCTACGCACCTTTCAAAAAACATAAAATCAAAGCCCTCTCTAATCCCTGGCTAACAGCCAAACTACTGGCTCATCTTAAAGCACGTGACCATCTTTGGGCTATAGCCAGGGCCACAGGCTCCATAACAGACTCACTTAACTATAAACAGGCGCGCAACCTATGCACTTCACAAATCAGGCAAATGAAGCGCTCCTATTTCAAGAATGCTCTAGAAACCACCTGGGGTGACTGGAGATCCTTCTGGGACAATATACTTATATTACGGGCAAACAGTCTAAATCCTCTCCCACGGCAATGAACATTGATGGCTCCACTACCCGTGACCCTAAGGCTATGGCCGATGCCCTAAATAAAACCTTCACTGACCTCAGTGGTGTCCTCTCACCAGACTTCTTCCAGGACTTGTCAGTTCCAAAACTCGTATCCCAAACCACCTCGCCAGACAAACCGCTATTTCACTTTAAAATAGTTAAGACATATGAACCTACAGATGCATAAAAAGGCCTGCTCTAAATCTAGAAATAGCAGTGACACCATTGATCTAAAACTTCTGTCCCTCACCTTGGAAGAAGTGATCTACCCCCTCACCAAAATTCTCAACCTCTCCCTGTGCCAAAGTCAATTCCCCAACACCTGGAAGGCCGCTATAGTCACACCAGTGCATAAAGGGGGTGACAAATCCACACCAGGGAACTATCGACCCATATCTATACTTCCACTCCTCTCCAAAGCTCTTGAACGGATCATGGCGGATCAACTATCAGACTACCTGCAAAAGTACGATCTACTCTGCATTCAGCAACACGGATTTAGGAAAGAACACAATACGTTGACGGCCCTACTTGATTTCTCTAGTGAAACTCACAAAGCCTTGGATAAGGGTTATTTAACCGGAGCTGTTTTCATAGACCTCACAAAGGCCTTTGACACTGTTCACCATAGCCTTCTAATCTCTCTTCTGTTCAACATTGGGCTAGCCGAGGGACCTGGAGCCTGGGTAAAAAGTTACCTGGCACAACGTTCTCAAACAGTAAAAATCTCTGAGGTTCTCTCTGACTCCAAACCAGTCCTCTCTGGTGTCCCCCAGGGCTCAATTTTAGGTTTTCTCCTCTTCAGCCTATATCTAAACTTGCTTCCCAAATCCTGCCCTGAAAAATTAATACTCTATGCAGATGATGCTGTAATTCTCTCCTCCCATAAGGATCCAAATCCACTATGACAGAGCTTGCAGCTTGCTTTCTCATGTGTTGAAAAGTGGTTCCTTGAGCACAAACTGGTCCTAAATCAAAAAAAAAAAAAAAAAAGTCATGCTTTTAGCCAGTCATCAAAACAGAAATCGGCACACTCCACTCGTCATAAAAACTTCTCTTGGAAATACACTAGAACAAGTGAACACCTTCAAATACCTTGGTATCACTTTTGTCGAATGTCTTACTTTTTCGGCCCATATCGATAACACTGCAAAAACAGTGCACCAACGCATTGGAATTTTGTTCCTGAACCGTCAATTTTTCAGCCAAGCTGCCTTGAGGATTGCTGTTCAAAGCTCCATCATCTCAATCATAGGCTATGATCTAATTGTCTATGGCTCAGCTACTACCACTGCACTAAAGCGCATCTCCACAGCACTAAACAAAACCTGTCGACTCCTCACTGAGCACAGAGACGGACCCACACTTGTGGCCTCTACACGAAAACCGGTTAGTTGCATCTTTCCAATCGCCTCATGTATCTCACCTGCATGATGGCAAAAAAATCAATCTTGGGACTCACTCCTCCATGTATCCGGGACCTGCTCTGCCTGAACAATGGCACTCGTACCACCAGAAGATCTGACCACCATCCTTTCCTTGTCCCTAGATGCCGGACTGCTCAGGGACAAAGATCTTTTACATACCGTGCCCCTACCTGGTACAATGCCCTTAACCTGCCCTCCCTATCCTCCATGACATTGGGAGCCTTCAAATCCATACTTTACGCTCACCTCACAGCCTCCAGCTCCTGTGACTGCTTTGACTAAAGTCTCATCCCACTGAGTGCACTTACATTTGTTTTGCTCAACCACCATGGTCTCCTCTTTGACAAAGACAACCTGAATACCACTAACCTGGTTCTGGCTGCTCCTAAATTTCTTATTTCTCCCTCTCTTCTCTCTCAAGCTCTCCAATCCTTATTCCTTGCCCTTGACACTGCCTCTGAGTTCCTTTTTCTTGTCTGTACATAAATGTTACTGTTTAAGTTGTGGCCTTGTTAAACAGCTTACTGATTGTTTGTAACACTGTCTACTTAGTTTTTGTACTTAATGACGTGAAACCTTTGTAAAAGAGCCTTGGCTCAAAGGTATTAATTCCTAGAACAATAAACTTCAAACTTAAATGGTCCAAATGGGAAAGTAAGGGCATTAGGGTGGTAGGAGCTCTCCTAATACATACTCTAATACTCTAATATAGTTGACTCCTTTCAAGGGCTCCAATCCACATATGGCCTGGATAAAGCAGACTTTTGGTGCTATCTACACATCAAAAGTGCAGTTCTTCACATTCTTCCCCGACCTAGAACTAGGGAAACCACCACATCTCTGCACCTCCTTCCAACATGGGTCCAAAAACAAAAAGGGAGAGCAGGTAATATCTATCAATACATTAGAGATCACCTACCAGATCCCATAATCAAAGCTCAAGCCCAATGAGCCAAAAGCCTCTGCAAAAGATCAGAGGACACAGTCTGGGAGCTTTGCCGACAATAAGCACATAAGCTAGTAAGGGACTCCAAGACATGATTAATTCAGAATAAGATATTGCATCTATGGTACCGCACTCCAGATGTACCACATAAAGCATAACTCACCCCAGATAATAACTGCTGGAGGTGCGGGGCCCCTAACTGGGACCTGTTTCACATTATCTGTCAATGCCCTAACATAAAGTCCCTTTGGACAGATATCACTGAGATGCAAATTAAGGCTGTCACCCAGCCAATCATTCTTTCCTGGAAATGCTTGTCCTAGGGGCACCCCATGATGCAATGCACCTCAGCTCCCCAGCACTGAAATGGATATCAGTGTTCTCAACAGAAACTAAGCGCCTCATGCTACGCAGGTGGCACACTTCGGATATTCCCACCATAGCCAAATTGTACAATAACCTATGCCTCTTAGTCCAATTTGAAAGACTGTTACACATCAGCACAAATACCATGGATAAATACAGGGCAATATGGGACCTGTACCTTCATTAACTAGGAGAAAGGCCTTCTGTAAGACCCCACCAGCCATACAGCTTCAAAGAGGGATAGGATGATCCCTTAACCTACTGGACACACCATAGATGTGCTGTACTGGAGATATCCACTGCATGGGCATGGGTGACCATTGGGGGAACCCACTCTCCCAGACCTGCTAAAGTGCTCTCCTATCCGAACTCCAGTGATAAATTTTTGCTTTGAAAATTGAACATAGTCATAGACTTAGTTACGTTTGAGTGTCTGTTCCTATCTCCCCCCCCCCACACACACACACACACCTTTTTACTCCCAAAATCTGCTGACTTCAATACACTCTGGAACAAAACAGAAACTACTGTGGAGGCTTTGCTTCCATCATGAAACATCAAGTCAAGGTGGATCCGCAGATTATTTCCTTCCTGCACATGTAGCTCAGACAGACTTATCACTCTGGACTCTTACAGTACTATCAGATACTGTTTATATGTACCCCACCCCCCCTCTCTATGTCATAGCTGCAATACACTGTATGATTATACTGTACTTAGCTTGCAACATGAGGATGAAAGTATGGCCTCCTACCAACACCAGCTGCTCTCCTCTTCCCATTGTTATTTCTTCTCCATAAGCAGAATGATCACTAGCAGATGCAGAGTATACTCATTAGTAGGGTATAAGCAAAATGCCCACTGCCTCCTTAATGTATGCTGTTGTCTATGCACAGTATATAACCTGCTACACATTGTGTTAGAAGGCTCAGAGACGGTTACTCCAACTTAAAACAGTGCCCACATAGATAACATGCTCATTAATGTTAACTCCTACTGAGAACATATGACTTGTACACCACATACCTGTGGTACACTTACAATGATAATGTTTCTGTGTAACAGTTTTGCCTATTCAAAACACTTGTGTGTTTGTTTGTAGCTTGTAAATCTTCAATAAACAAATTAACTATTAAAAAAATTGAAGTAAACACCATTATTGTAGGGGTTTGATCATGTAACTGCTAGTAGCCTAAGGTGCACTAGCAGACTTGTATTTAAACTCATTAGGTGCAAGTGACCTCTTGCAAGAGTGGCCCTGAGAGTGAGTGTTGTGAGGAGAAGGGCAGCATCTGCAGGGCAATCCACAGCATAGTCCACAGAAATTCTGGTCATGTTAACAATATACAGTAGTGCAGGTAAGGCATTGGTTCATCCAGCTGAGGGAGTCTTTTAACAGTGGTTTGTTCTGTGAGTGTAAGGCGGGCCACCTGAAACACTTTGAGGGAGGTTCCAGGTAGTGCAGTTCCAGCTGTGATACCATTAGGGAGACCTGATTAACAGGTAAGGTAAGCTGCAGCCAGCATATTTCAGATCCTTTAAAAATCCTATCTGGGGTACCCAGATAAACAGGTCCCAGAAAGGGGGCTGTGATAAGATCAGCTAAGTCAGTGGCAAGGGAGTCAGCTCTGAGGGGAAAGAAGTGGGGCCATCTAAATTACAGAACTGACAGGATGGATGATGAGTAGCTGAGGGTGGCCGGCTGGTGGAGAATGAGGGGGCCTAATGGGATGCAACAAATGTGGAGCAGCTATCTTCAAGGAGATCATCTGAAGCCATTGTTACTGCTTGACATGCAGTATGTTTGTAGCACTTTCTGTGAAACTACAGTAGCTGTGGTGAAGGCTAAACTCAGACTTCTCCAAAGCAAGGCCAATAACAAGCTAGAGCAGATGGCCAGTACTCCACTCCCCGAAAGGACACCAAAGGTCTGGACCAGGGTGGAGAGTAGTTTGAGGGTGTACCTTTGGATGGGGTGGTGGCCAGCACCAAACAGCAAACTGTCTTGCTCCTCTGAGAAACTCAGTCTGTCTGGTATCCCCTTAAGGGTGCCGGAACCTGTTGCCCTTCAGGTAACCAGGTCTGCCCCTAGAGCAGCACCTAAGAGGAATTCAGAGTTCATGGGCAAGGTTGAAGCTTGAAAGGTACCAGCAATAGTGTACTCCATCATCAGGGGTGGAAGGAGTAGGATGTGTGGGGAACCAGGGATGTAGCATAGTAAGATGCCTTCTGGGTACATTGACATGGAAGAATGCAGGCAAGAATGTGAGGCTTGTCAAGGGCAAGGGTAGAGGAAGTGGCTCAGTGTCATTGTCCACCTGGAGGCAAATGATCCAGCTGGTTGATCCTTTTGGGGGGGTGAAGGACAGTTTTAGTGAGCTGAGCAGAAGGCTTAAACTGACAGCGTCCTCAGTATCTTTTTCAGTTCTGCCAGTATGGTTTAAGGCTGAGGATAGGCTTTTCTTCATCACTCACTTCAACCCTTGGGTGATGGAGTGGTTCAGGGAAGAGGCTTTGGGGTTTTTGGAGTACTGGGGTAACTCAGGTGGGACAAAAGGCTATACAAGTGGGATGGCTTTCACAAAACAACAGAGGAAACTAGGGTCTTGGCACCAAAGCTTGATGCTTCTATTGCTGGGCTTTAAACTGATTTGGGAAGTTGTAACTGCAGAAAACAAGGGTGCAAAAAGGGAAGCCAGTGAGCCTCCCACAACACAGAAAAAGAACACAGAGTGGCCACACATAACAGAATAGGCACTACTAAAGGAAAAAAATGCAGAGGCTGGAGCAAACAGAGAAACAGGGAAATGTACCTTTGGAGGAACCAATAGCACAGAAGTGGCAGCAATCTGGCATAAATACACAATGAGCCCTCACTGGAGGAAGAACAGCAGTCTGTATTTAAGATGTGAAGCATGAGAGCAGAAGGGAGTAGGTCACCAGGATAGCTGGGGAGCATTATGTGTGAATGCCAGAACCCTGGGTAATAAAGTTTTTGGCCTGTAAGCACCAGTGGTGGAGACCCAGTTAAACTTGATAGACATGACAGAACCTGGGCAATACAGCAACATGACTGGGATCTAGGAATCCTAGGCTATACCCTTAACATGAAGGATAGGTCAGAAGGTGAGGCAACTGAGTAACCCTGTATGCAAAAGAAGGCATCAAAGCCACTGAGGACAGAGTAAAGGAGCACTCTGCACACCATGGAGACATTGTGGGTATATCTGGCAGCAGGAAACCAGAGGGTCATCAGGTTGGGTGGTTTGCAGGCTGCCTAATCAGAAAAGGACAGGACATGGGCAGATGAGATTCAGAAGGCAGTGCACCTGGTTGAGGTGGTTTAGGACTTCAACATGCCAGATGTTGACTGGAATGTCCCAGTAGCAGGAAGCACCAGGATCCAGGGACTGGTGGAGGCATTCCAGTGTGGTTTCATAATGTGAAGTAATTAGAGAGCCAACAAGGTCAGGAGTAGCCCTAGACCTGGTCCTTCAAAGCAGGGAGTCTCTAAGGGGGAGTTACTGTAAAGGAACCACTTGCAGACAGTGACCACCAGTCAGTTTGGTTTAGCATCATGCTAAAAGTCAATCATGCCAACTCCAAGACTAGTGCATTGCTTTTTTGGAGAACATATTTTGAAAGGATGAAGGAAATACCTACTGTACTGTAGGGCTAGATAAGAAAGGTTGGAACTAGCAGAAGAGGGTGTAAATGAAGTTGAGTGTAATATGGGAAGGTTTGGTTGAGGTCACTATGCTCTGCATAAGGAAGGTGGGGAATTACAGAAAGCAAAGAAAATATATTTGGTATACAACTGAGGTAGTTTTTTTGAGTTAGTCTGTAGTTTTATTCTTATTTTACATAAAACCCTTTAGGCAGATGAGGAAGTGAGTGAGAATTGGGGGGGGGGGCTTCACATGCTATAAAGCCCTCCAATTAGATGAAGACAGGGAAGTCTACTGAAACAAATTGAAAGAAGTCAAGGAAGGTGAGGCAGGCAAAGGCTGTGCTGAGATATACACAGGTAGTGAAAAAAAAGAGGCAAGCCTTTCTTCTGCTACATTAGAATGAAACAGCAGACTAGGGATGGAACTGACAGACTTAAAAGGGGGGAGTGGGAAGAAAGGGATAAGGGCAAAGCAGATATCCTGAATGAATACTTCTGTTTTTTTTTTTTTTTTACAGTGGAGGGAAGGGGCTGTTCTAGCAATCACTCAATCAAACTTTATTTAACCAGGCAGTTACATCATTGAGCAAGCTCATTTTCAAGATGGTCCTGGACACAAAGGACACTTTTGTTTACAGTAGATAACACTTCATACAAAAGTAGACATTGGTACAGGCAGTTGCAATATACAAAGTCAGTACTTGGATGAATCAGACATGTAAAGCAAGTTCAAATATAGGCATTTAAAGTGCAGCTTATACAGGTTGTAGCTTATATAGTACAAGTGAGGAGAGGAAGGAAGGACATAAAGAAGGGCAGTGGGAAGAGAGGATATCAGACACATAGTAGAGAGGGAAAATAGGGCAGCCTAATAGAATGAGGCCCCTGCAAAGCTAATTGATAAGAGGGGGGAGGAGGAGGGAGGAGATGGTTGCCCTAAAGGGATGCTGGCTGACACGGGAAATAGGCGGCCCAGGATTACAGAGGTTAAGGGACTCAGTTGAGTGGGGTAAGGCTTTACCTGAAACAATCACGTGCCATTTTCAGGCATCTGTAGAGCAGCCCCCTAAATATAAAATGGCTGGGCAGCATAGAGGTTTTAAGTAATTTTTGCATGCTGTTCCGAAGCGTTGGTAAAAAGGAGCTAATGGCAGTTGAGCCAAGACATGTCCTTGTTCGTGGTAGCTTAAGGAGGACAAAGGAGGAGTTCCTTAGTCCGTAGACACCCTTTGAACATTCAAACAGGTCACAGATATAGGGTGGTAGTTTGCTGGACAAAGCTCGGAATAGCCACATGAGGGCATTTATTTGCCTCCTTGTGGAGAGGGACGGCCAATCTAATGCTTGGTATAATGAGCAATGATGAGTCTGCAAGGGCAAGTCAAGAACAAATCTCAACGCACGACAATAGATTGTATCCAGCTTTTGGAGAGCATGTTGGGGGCAATGGCTGTATAGGAAGTCAACTTAATCAGGGGAAGAAAGGTTGTTTGAACCAGCCACTTTCTAGCTTCCAGGGTGAGTAGGCATCTTATGCGGTGAAAATACTGAGGTGCTGCCTTAGCTTTTTAATTAACTCACTTAGATTTACACCAAAGGTGAGTTTGTTATCCAACCAGATTCCCAGATATTTAAATTTATTCACTAGTTCTAGTGGTTCATTAAGGAGGATAATAATCTGTGGGGTCCCAGGTATCCCCGTATTGTGGGATGGAGAAATAATCATAGCTTCTCTTTTTTTTTTTTTTGTATTTAACAAGAGCTTTAGATTCAGCAGGTTGTGCTGGAGGATGATAAAATCCTACTGTAGCTCCTTGTACGCAATACCCAAGGAGGGTTTGGTTGTGTAGAGGACTGTGTCATCTGCAAAAAGATAAACGTTTCCATCAACCAGGCCAGAGTCGATGCGGTTGATGTAAAGGGAAACGAGGATAGGTCCCAAAATGGAACCTTGTGAAACACCTCAGGGCAGTAATTTTAGTGGGGAGAATTCCCCTTGGGCTTTAATTTGCTGTTTTCAATTTGTGAGGTAGCAGCAGAACCACTTTACTACTTTAGGATCAAGCCCAGACATGAAGGTGGTTGGGGAATGGATATGAGAAGAAGGAGTTATGAAAAGACTGGGGCACTAGAAGTACACAAATCCCCAGGTCCAGATTGGTCTGCACCCAAACATGGTGCATAAGATGGCACTAGTGCTTGTGGCACCACTGGCACACGTCTTTAGTAATTCGCTGGAGACAGGAGAGGTACACAATGAACGAATGAAGAGTGGCAATATAGGAGGTACAATACTTTTCAATATCTTCTTATGTTGCATTGGTGAGGGTGTTTAGGATGACACATGCTTTTTCATGGATGATTCAAAAATCGGCAGCAGGGTGGCCTACAAGGAAAGTATTGGGATAATGAAAGATGATCTGAAGAAAATAGAGAGATGGTTCAGGATATGGCAGTTGACGTTTAATGCAAAGAACTGCAGAATCATGCACATCAGAGCAAAGAACCAAAGCACTCAATAAAGGATGAGGAGTGAGCTTGGAGCAGACTAGGGAGGAAATGGATTTTATGTATTTATTTAGTGATTCAGAAAAGACCTTTGAGTGCAAGCTCTTTTACAAAGGTTCCACATTATGGATTGCAAAACAAAGTACAATAGGAGAAAGCAAATGTACATCACAATGAACAATACAGCTTGGATTCAGAAGTTAACAGAATAATTCAAACATAGGTACAAGTTAAAATAACAAGAAAAACATTTTATGAGGGCGGAGGAGGGAATAAGCAGCCACAAAGTGCCTTGTCAGTAGTTCAGAGGGACAGGGATAGCTGACAGTGGGGTGAAGAAAGGAGGTACGAGAGAGAGGTAGGTACTGCAGTGGAGGTGAAGGGTGAAGAAAGAAGGGTGATAAGGTATAGGGAGAAATGAGGGGGTGAGGGAGGCTGAGCGGTAAAGACTTGCTAGAGTAAATGGTGGGGTGTAAGGGGGTATGGTCAGGCAGCCTGCATTAGTAGTGACTGTAAGGGAAACTCATGGGATTGGGAGTTGGGGAAGGGGGAACTTTGGGGGGTTATCATATCTGATAGCCTGAAACAATCAGTTCGATGCAATAAAGTGGTGAGCAAGGCAGGATGCACTCACAGGGAGATCAACAGTATACTGTATGTAAGGAGATGATACTGCCCCAGTGCAGATCCCTAGTAATGCCATACGTAGAGTACTGTATGCAGTTCTGGAATCCCTACCTAAAAAAGGATGAGAACAGGGTGGAGGCAGTACAGAAAAGGACCACAAAGATGATTCAGGGTTAACAGTGACGGTATTATGAGGAAAGGCTAAAAGACCTGAACATGTACTTGGAGACCAGGAAGGAGTTGAAGGGACATGATAGACATTCAAGTTTCTGCAGGATTTACGAACATACGAATATGCCAGCAGAAACAGACCACCAGGTCTATCTAAGTCTGCTCAAGTGTGCAGCCAACATCCCTAGTCTGCAGCTTCCCCAACCACCCTACCTTTTGTCATCCAACCGCCACCCCCTACCCTCACCCTCCCCTGTTCCCTGTCCCATGCCCTCTTGAAGCTGTTCACAGATTTACATGATACCACCCATTCTGGTAGGGTGTTCCATTTTGCTACCACCCTCTCTGTGAAATAGTGTCTCCTCATTTCCTTCCTAAATCTTCCCCCTCCATTCTTAGCATGTGCCCCTGGTGACCCTCCCCTCCTTAATTTAAAGACCCCATCTGCCCCATCCTTATTGATTTCCTCAGATATTTGAATGCCTCTATCATGTCCCCCATCCCTTCTGTCCTCCAGGGTGTACATATTTAGGTCTCCCAGCCTGCTGTCATAGTCTCTCCTCTCCATTCCACATATCATCTTTGTTGCCCTCCTCTGCACCCCCTCCAGCAGCCTGATATCACACTTTAGGTATGGCCTCCAAAACTGCACACAATACTCTAAGTGTGGCCTTACCAGTAATCTGTAGAGGGGCAAGATCACCTCACTTCACCTGGATGAAAACCCCCTCGCTATGAACCCCAGCATTTTGTTAGCTTTTGAAGCTACTCTCCTGCACTGGGCAGTGTTGTTCATGGTCCCTGTTATCATTACCCCAAGGTCCTTTTCCTCCTCAGTGGTCCCCAGCTTAGACCCCCCAGCCAGTATTCTCTCCTTGGGTTCTTCACCCCAAAGTGCATAACCTTACACTTCTTTGCATTGAACCCCAGCTGCCACCTCACTGACCACTCCTCTAGCTTGCATAGGTCCCCTCTGCAGCTGCTTCCACCCCTCTTCTCCATCCACCACTGCTCCAATTTTAGTGTCGTCAGCAAACAGACTTACCTTGCTCACCACCCCATGTCTGATGTCTGATATGAAGAGCCCAAACAATACTGGCCCCAACACAGAGCCCTGTGACACCTCACTTGTCACCAGCCTTGGAGTTGAGAACTCCCCTCTCACCACCACCCGTTGCAGCCTGCCACTTGGCCAGCTTGTAATCCAGTTCATCATTTTTGCCCCTACTTCTACACCAGTTAGCTTCCCCCCCCAAGCTGCCCATGAGGCACCGAATTGAAGGCCTTGCTGAAGTCCAAGTAAAGAACATCCACCACATGACCCTTATCCAGTTCACCTGTCACCCAGTCATAATATTGTATCAGGTTGTCTTGACAAGACTTCCCTGAAACAAACCCATGCTGCTTCACATCCTGGAGGCCATTGTCCTCCAGGTATGACACCAGTCTTTTCTTTAGTATTGTTTCCATGAGTTTGCACACTATGGAGGTGAGACCTACTGGACGATAATTACCTGGTTCTTCCCTTGGCCAACTCTTGTGTAATGGCACTACATGTGCCACCCTCCAGTCCAGTGGCACACATCCTGACTCCAGTGAGGTGCTGTACAGATCCACCAGCGGCTCTGCCAACACCTCTGCCATCTCCCTCAGCACCCTTTGGTGGATACCATCCGGCCCTGGTGCCTTGTCTACCTTCAGTGCCCTCAGTCCCTACAGGACTCTACTTGCCTCAATTCTTCCATCTGTCACCTCCTCTCCTCCTGTCCCCACCTTCTCAACCCATGCTAGCAGTGGTCCCCCCTTTTCTTCTGTGAACACGGAACAAAAGTATTCATTCAGTGCTTCTGCCTGTTCCTCCCTTTTCCATCCACTCCCCACTCCTTTTTATCCTCACTATTGTCTCCTTGCACTTTCTTTTCTCCCTGATGTATCTGAAGAAGTCTTTCTCCCCATTAATTCCCTGTGCTAATCTCAGCTCCCTCTGGGCTTTGGCTTTCTCATTTTTCTGGTCACCTCCCTGGACCATCTTGCATATTCCTCCCTGTCCACTTCCTTCCCTGTCCTCCTAAACCTCTGGTGAGCCACTCGTTTTGCCCTCACCACCTCCACAATCTCGCTGTTCAACCAGCATGGTTTTCTTGCTCTGCTTCTCTTACTCTGTGCCTTGATGCAGGCTTCTGTTGCCTCTGTAACCCCCCCTCCCATTTAACAATATCCCATTTCAGCTCCACATCCATCTCATGCCTTATGCCCTCCAGTTTCCCCTTCAGTACTTCCTGCATCCTCCCAAAGTCCACCCCCCCCTGAAGTTTACCACCCGAGTAGCCGATTTCTCTGGCTCCCCACATATCGTGATATTAAACCACACTGTTTGGTGATCACTGTTGGATGGTTGGTCCTCTACTTTTATTTCCCTCACTGCCTCCCCATTCGACAATACCAGATCTAAAGTGTTCTTTAGCCTACTAGGTACAGTAACCAACTGTGTCAGGAGACCCTCCTGGATTGCATCCAGGAGTACTTGCTCCCTAGCACTGGAGGTGACCGGAATGCTCCAGTCAACCCCCAGCAAGTTGAAATCCCCCACGATGACCACCTTCCCTCTCCCACATGCCTTTTTAATTTGTCCCACTACCTCGTTGTCAAGCTCCTCAGACTGGGCTGGCGGCCTGTATACCACCCCAAACCTCAGTTTCCTACCACTTGAGTCTAGGAGATGAAGCCAGATTGCCTCTGTTCTCCTTTCTTCTCCCTCGTCCCTTGTGCATTTGATCCCTTCCCTCACATAGACTGCCACCCCCCCCACAGTCCTTCCTGTATAATTTGTATCCTATGATTGCCAGATCCCAGTCCTGGTGCTCAGTTGCCCATGTTTCTGTGACAGCTGCAATATCCACCCTTCACACTGCTAAGAGTGCCTGTAGCTCAGCGGATTTGTTTCCTAGGCTTCTTGCATTCAGTGAGACCACCCTCCATAATGCTCCCCTCCTCTCACTAGCCTCCATCTTGTCCCTTCTACTCCCTCCTTTTTTGGCCTCCCTGAGTCCTTCCCTGCTAGCCTGGGGGGTAGGCTATGACTACACTCTATCAGATCCCTGCCTACCTGCTGTCCACTTGTCACCCCCCCATCTAGTTTAAATCCACCCTTGTCACAATATACCTCTCCAGTCTTTGCTTTAATACCTCCTTCCCCTCCCCACTCAACTGCAGCCTATCCCTTGCAAACAGATTGTCATTATCCCAGGTACGTCCCCAGCTGCCCACAACCCCAAATCCCTTAGTTCGACACCATTCTACCAACCATGTGTTCAACTCTCTAATCCTCTTCTTTCTCACTGTGCTTGCACAGGGTACTGGGAGCACTTCAGAGAAGGTCACAGACTCCCCAGTCTCCTCACACAACCCTCCTACTTCCTCAATCCTCTCCCTTGTTACATCCACTGTTTCCCCTGCTTGGTCATTTGTCCCCACATGTACCACAATGTGTGGTTTCCTTCTACCCCTCTTTACGTGCCTTAGGATTGCCTGACCTGCCATATCTGCCTTTAACCCTGGTATGGACTCCACCCATATTGAACTGTGCCTCTCCCCCTTGCCATCCCATCTGATCCCTTTGAGTATGGAGTCCCCCAACACCAGTACACCCCCCTATTCTTTCCTTGTGCCTGTCTCCACCCCCCCACCCAGAGTCTCATTTTTGGAGCCACTCAAGACTGGTATTTTACCATGTGCCTCAGTGTCTTCCCCTCTGTCACTCCCAATTGAGACCTCTTCCTCTCCTCCTGTTTGACTGCCAACCCTCTCTCTCCCTCCTCACCTCTCCGAGTATTATCCCTCCCCCATCACATCATGCTCAATCTCTCCTCTAGTAATGCCTATCACTCCCACTTCGTGAGTGCTATCCCTTGTGCAATCACCTCCTGCCTCCTCTTTTCCATGTCTTTCTAGCAAAGTAAACATGCTCCCTATCCCCTTGGCCTTACTATGTGCTTTCTCCCCCCTCCTGCCTACTGCTGCTCCTTTTTTCCTAAGTTCTACTAGAGTCGACCTTTCATCAGCTGGCTTCCTATCTAGTTTGCCCCTCCCTTGACCCACTGTTCCATCTCTGTGGTGCCCCCACAGTACTCTCAGATGTCAGACCTAATACCGATGAAATCCTCCCCTCATTCTACAACCTCCCCAGCTCCCTGCCCAGCCACTGAACCTGTTCCTTAAGCCTCCTTAGCCTGTGGCATACTGGGCACCCTAGCCTCCACAGTATATTCATCTGCATTGCTGGCCCACAACCATTGCACCCAACAATCCTACCCATGGTCCATACTACCTATATAGCCTCTGCACACTAACTATCCTAGAGCAAGTAGAATTAAGTAATCCTAGCATAGCCTCTAATAGAAATACCGGATATATTCCAGTTGAAGGACCCCCACAATATCCACCTATCCCACTAATCAGCAAGTCACTGAGGATGCTGTACTTCTATTTCAGATCTACCTATGCTTTTCCCTACACCTTGGCTGCAGTATTGGATAGGAGTAAATGAGATGCCCCTGAAGCCCCTTCCTCCAATTGCAGGACAGGCATCCCCCTATAAATGAGCTGTGATCCGGGGAGGGATGGGGGATGGTGAGATTAGGGCCCACATCTGACTCTCACAAGAGTGTATCAGCCCTGTGTCTGCCCCTCACTGCACCTCGAAGCACTGCAACCTCCTCTGGAGGAAGGTCCCACCTAAACACAGTTAACAGACCTCAACTACGGTAACCTGTGAAGTGGTCGCATGAGGAAGGGCGCCATCCATTATGGTGACACCTTCCTCTTGCAATCCACTCACAGCAACTGATGGGTAGGGTGACTGGATGAGGGTTGGGGGAACTAGGCGACAGGATGTCACTATACGTATGCATGCGGGGGGTATGTGGGAGCAAGCACAGTGAGCATGGGCTGGGGGTGTAGAGGCTGTAGGGGGTGGCATTGAGGTCATCAGTTGAGCTGTGGCATAGTGTCAGGGATCGGGCAATGGCTGGGGTGGCTGAGGTACTGCGTTCGGGTCCGGGCGGTGGTGCGATTTTTATTGTGCCCAGCCCAAACCTTTTTATTTTTACTACTTTCTCCCCCCCAACATGCACCCCCCAGGAGTTAAGAATCCTTAAGTAGAGGGGTGCAGGGGGAAAATCCCCCTGTGAGGGGGGTTGGGGGGCAGCCCCCCCTCACAGAAAGTAGTAAAAATATGTCCTGCACCATTGTGCTGGTGAACCAGGATTGTCAGAGTGCAGAAAATGTGTTTGACACTCTGACTGAGTGATAACGGCGATCGCCTTTAAGCATTCACCTTTATCACATAGGGCCCTCTACTACAATGTCCAACACACTGAAATGGACTCTAGAAAACTACTTTAAAATCAACTTACAAACACACTCAGCAGCTACAAGCCCTTTCTCCCACTTCTCTAGCTGCAGACTGACTCAGATGGCAGTTCACCACACCTCTAACGGCACTAATCCGTGTAATATGATACCTGCACTTACAGGCCAGAGAGCAACATTTAAACCCACAAGCACCAATTTGTCTGCTACACTCTCTTAATCTTGCCCAATCAAAGTTAAAAGCACACAAAAAAAGGCAGTTAAGACAGACCTCAATTACATTATCCAACATACCAAAATGGAAGCTAAAAAACTACTTTAAATCAACTTACAAACACACTCAGCAGCTACAAGCCCTTTCTCCCACTTCTCTAGCTGCAGACTGATTTAACATTGTTCACAGCAATGCATTGTTTACCTCCAGTGTAAACACAAGCTCTAGGGATAACATGAAGAAAATGGTAAACAAAGTGGATCAGACTTCCCAATGAATGTGTCTGGGCAAAAATAGAAGATTGGTTGAAGTAGGGGTGGGATAGACACATTGGTATAATGGTGGCACTGACGGGAAAGAAAAGGAGGGGTCAGTGGAGACAGTGAACATTTGGTGGCCCAGTCTCATTGGTTAGGTCAGGCAATGGGCAAGCTAAATAAACCAACTGGTTTTCCTCTGCCTGCAATGTTTTTTTTTTCTTCAAAATCTTGGACAGTCTTTGTGATTCTGATAAATGTTAGAAATTCCTTATCAAACTTGATTAGTCAATTGTTTCATGGTTCATGCCTCACCTGGCCTAGTGTAAATCAGCTTTCCCAGTTCTGATGAACTACCTGGTATAAGGCTAATGCTAGTGTCAGTTTTAAAGTGTTTCTCTTAAGCCATTTCCAAAGTACAGTATTGTACAAAGGAGAATCTGACATGTAAGAAATGCTAAATTGTTTGAACAAATAGTTAGATAAAAATGCTTTCATCATTTTCTTAAAAACACTGCTGATGGTCACCCTGTAGTTTGTACATGATGCAGGCTAGCAAAAGAAATATCATGTTAATACTGGGTGCTCTTTTCAGGAGTTGGTAGCACCAGTAAAAGAGTCCATGGGAAATGGTCTTATTTAAGTAATGATGGATCCCAGAGGTGCAAAATCTATGTCTTGAAATGGTTGCGGGGACCACATCATTGTTCAAGAAAAGAACACTCTGCAAAGTTTATTCCAAGTTGTTTATTTTATTTTTTATCTGCGCTGATGCTTCACTCCAGAATTAGAACTTTTTCAAAGGGCTTTCATAATCTGTGAAAACTTATAAAATATACGTGTATAAGGTTTCTGTACAACAAATTCATCAATTCATGAAAAAAAAGTTTATGACATTTTTTTGTAGGAATAATATATATGAAATAACCCTTATAATCTGCATTATAAACATTTTGTCATTTATATTCATTTCAACCTGTTGCATATTTTTATCTTGAAGGACCACCTTGAAGGCATCATATTGTTAATAAGTTAAATATAACTTCCAAATCCTTTTTAATTAAATGAATGACTGAAATACTAATCTGCATAAATAACAACCAGCATACTACATACAATTAATTCTGCCTGCTGGCCTGTAATACCACTTAATTTGGAGAGCTTCAACCTACCTTATATTATATAACTTGCATCCTAAAGCTTTAGACTTGTCTCTCTAATACTGTGATTTTTTATGTTTGCATCAGCAACATTAAAAAAAGCACGTACCTGTAAAAAATCTGTAGTTTTAGCCCATATGTTTCAGTTTTTAGATAGTAAAATGTTATACTTTATAGCACTAAATAGCTTGTTTTTATTAAATATTTTGCTTCTCACAATGTAGAACCTGCTTTTAATAAGCATACCTTTTGGTAAACACTGCCGCAGCAAAGATGCCGGCTTGCTTTTTATCTTTTCACAATGAGGCCAAAGGTCTAAAAAAGGGAAAGATGTTTGTTTTACCATCAAGCTTTAAGTAACAAAGCTTCTGAAGTTTTTAAAATGTTTTAAACCTGCTTTTAATATGCATACCTCTTAATAAACACTGACATGGCAAAAACACTGATTTCTTTTTTTATCTTTTCATAGTAAGTGCCAAAAGGTCTAGAAAAGAAAAATCTTAGTTTTAAAATTGAACTGTATAATGGCAGAACTTCTAAATTTTCTGATATATTTTACAGACTGACTTTTTATTTAGTGAAGAGATTAAAACTACCTGTGGCATTCCACCCAATACAAAATGGTGTGAAGACACTGTAACAGTTAATAAGGATTTCTCCTGTTCCTCTTGAGCCTGTTCGTCCACATCACAAGCGAAGAATTCACCTGTGATCACGCACATGCAAAATGCACAAGAACAGTTGCTAAGCAACTGAACACAACATCTAGTGTTGTGGTGTTGGGCGAGTAGGCTCTTATTAGATGCTGGTTGCAGATACCAATGTGCTCATGTTAGGGCAACGTTACTGTTGTTACCAATTTAGAGGTTTTTTTCTTCTCTTCCCATGGCATATAATATATTTATTTCTGACCATTGATGTGACAGACACTTATTCCACTGTTTAAATATAATCACCATTGCCAGTGTTATATAGTTAAAGTATATAATGAAAGAAGGTGGTGGTGGTGGGGGACCGAAAGTGCAACCACAAGACCTGTCAGGCTAAAATCATATCTACCCAGTAGGAAGATTTAAATCTTATTACCTGCTGTATTAGCTAAATAGCACATATAGCTAGGCATTTCAAATATGATAATGTGTGTTTTCAATCTACTGAGTACATATTATATCAGGTGTCTATATATCATGCTAGTTTTTTGAACGGTACATTGCAACCTAAATTAAATTACCAACAAGCCTGTCAGTTTGTGTCAATGTTCATGCCAATATTTCTGTCTGGTGTATACAAATTATAAATCCATTTCCTTTCTATTCTGGCTAGTTTCTTCTGATACTCTCCTCCCCTTTCAGATGGGCTAACTACTTCAAGGCCCCAAAATCTTAAGGAAGCTCCTAAGTGTCCTGCAGTTGTAAAGTGGATTGCCACCTGTGATGTTTCATTGCATCTCCTAATATCTCCTTTGAGTTCCTAGATCCTAGTTTTCAGTGCCCTTGTGGTTTGCCCAATGAATAACATTCACAAGGACATTGTAATATTTACACTACACCCTATGTTGTGCAGTGGATATTTTGTTTAATGTCAAATTTCTGTCCCATGTGAGGGTGTTGGAAAGTATTTTTTTGCTTGTGTGTCCACACACAGAACATCTGCCACAAGGCACCATTCCAGGTTTTAGTGGGCCTAGGACCAGTTGGCCATCTTTTTTAAGGGGCAGTTTAAAATGTGATTTAATGAATCTGTTCTTAATTGTAGATACTCTCTTAGCTGCTATGATTGGTTTCTGGCTTAATGAAGATGTAGATATTTTGTCTAAATTCACTAAATGCCAATGTTTGTTAACAATTCTTCTGATTTTGTTAAACTTGTTATTATATTCAGTTGGAAATACAAGTCTATCCTTTGTTTGACTATGGTCCTGAAATGACAATAAGTCAGTTCTGTTGGCTGTTTGGGATCTAAGGTACGCTTCCTAATAATATTGTTACCATAGGCCTTTGCATGAAACCTGTCTAACATATAATTTGTATGCTTAAATTCTGTATCTATACTACAGTTGCATCAAATGCTAATTAGCTGTGACTATGGTATACTCCTCTTTAATGTATGTTTGTGGTAATTGGAGCCATGTAACAATGTGTTACGATCTGTTGGTTTATGATATAGGCTAGTGTGCAGTTGGCCATCATTTTTAATAATCATTAAGTCCAAATATGGTAAGTGATCCTGACTATACTGCACAACAAATTTTAAATTAGGGTTTTTACCATTTAAATATTGATGAAACACATGAAAATTACCTAATGGGCCAGATCATAGGCAAAATATATCATCAATATATCTAAAGAGGCTTTTATATTATGGTGATGAGGATTATTGGCAGGTTCTAATACTGTACATTCTGTTGTTTGAAATCAAACATACTAAATTTGCATAGGCTAGAGACAAGGTGTTACCCATGCCCATGCCTCTAGTTTGGAGATAGAACTTGCTGTCTAATTCAAAGTAGTTTTTAGTGAGTAGCATTTCTGCTGGCTCTTTTAACACTACTGTCCTAGGTCTTGCATTGCCTGCTTTTGAATCCAATATTTTTCCCATTTTTTCCACACCCTGTGCATGTATGGATGTATATAAATCCACCACATCCATGCTGACTAAGTTATCATGTGTTGCTATGCCCTGTGTATATAAATGTTGTAATTTATGTAGCATGTCAATTGTATCTTTTACATAAGTTCTTGTTAATTCCACCTCGGGTTGTAAGTTGAAGTTGATGTATTTAGATACAGCTCCAAACAATGAACTTGTCCCTGAACAAGTCTGCTCCAGCTCACCCACGGTTGGCCGGCACCCAGCCAGCCACTGACCAAGACCAAAACACCTGCTTGCAGCTCCTTGGAAGCTGCTTGTCCCTGAATAGGGCTGCTCCAGCTCACCCATGGTTGGCCGGCACCCAGCCAGCCACCAACCAAGACCAGGACACCCGCCTGCAGTTCCTTGGAAGCTGCTTGTCCCTGATCAGGGCTGCTCCAGCTCACCCATGGTCAGCCGGCACCCAGCCAGCCACCAACCAAGACCAGGACACCCACCACCAGCTCCTTGGAAGCTGCTTGTCCCTGAACAGGGCTGCTCCAGCTCACCCACGGTCGGCCAGTACCCAGCCAGCCACTGACCAAGACCAGGACACCTGCCTGCAGCTCCTTGGAAGCTGCTTGTCCCTGAACAGGGCTGCTCCAGCTCACCCACGGTTGGCCGGCACCCAGCCAGCCACCGACCAAGACCAGGACACCTGCCTACAGCTCCTTGGAAGGTACAGGACAGCACAGCCAATCGGAACACGGGTGCTTCCATCAAACCCACTCTAATTGGCCAGGAGTTTTCCCCTGCTATAGACACCTGGCAGTTTGTTAGATTTTCGATAGAACTAAGCACATTTCAACTGTGTTATTAGGAGTTTTTCAACTGTATTAGCTGGATTGTAATTTCTACTACTGTTTTAAAGTGCTTACACCTCTTCTGTCTGACTGCTCTTCCTGCTGCGCCCCCATCCAAGCACTCTGCCTTGGTGCCGATAAGTCTAACTACCTTTTTTTTTTTGTGGCTAGTTTTCCATTAGCAGGTTATACAGACCAGCCACTAGAGGGATTCTTGGTCTTCTACATAAATCACTGTATTCATTCGTGGGCAATATGGCCTGCATTATCATTCTACTTCTTTCCCGGTGCTGCTACAAGGGGACTTGAGTCTGAAGGGTGGATGGCCACTAACTAAGCTGCTCCTGCTCTCCTTGTTCCCCTTTCTGCTATTTTCTCAACTAGGTTTTAAGTGAGTACCTAGGTGGGCAAATTTCTTGCCTAGAAAATATTGCACTATACAAATCACGAGACCACTCAATCTGGGACCATGGCTCCTTATTGTGTTTTATTGCTTCTAAGGTGCAGAGTTTTCAGCAAAACAGTGCAATTCAAGTACCTCAATTCAATTCAGTTCTCCAATGTACCTTATCAATACCTAATGTTATAACAGTCTACCGCAGACACTATATCATTCTCCTCTCCCTTTTAGCCTATTCCCCGTTAGCCTACACCCCTTGCTACTGTCCTCACCTATGTCTACCTACACTTACATTGATCGCGATCAACTGTCATTACAGTTGTGCCGCCTCTTGTGCAGCACGCATATAGGGTTGTCAGAAGAAATGAAAAAGCAGTCTCCATTCTTATAAGCTCCTTAAAGAAAGTTATACTTCTGCTTCTTCTCTGCTCAGGAAATGTGGAGCTCAACTCTGCCCCCCCCCACAACTTACCTCGCCTATCGATTTTGCTGAGGCCACAGGTCTCAAAATGATGATGGTCAACATTTTAAGCCTGCCTAAAAAACTTGTACAGCTGCAAGCCTGGACTGCACACGTTAACCCAGACCTTATCATAATTACTGGGTCGTGGTTAAAAAAGACGAACACTGATCAACAAATATCACTGCAGGGCTACAATTTATTTAGAGCAGATAGAGAGTCTAGAGGCGAGGGTGTGGTTATCTACACCAAATCTAAGTACTTGGTCACCAATATTAGTTGCAAATCTCTAGCCAAGGAATTTGAGTTAGTTTCGCTGAGCCTGCATCTCCCCTCCTCGGAATGTATCACTATCCTAGGTGGCTATAGACCCCCGTCTGGTGGTGATGAATTCCTTAATCTTTTGAAATCCATGTTCGTAGATGCAAAAACTGAAACAATATTTCTAGGATATCTAAATATGGACTGGCTGTCACCTAAATCACACGGCTTCAAATCCCTTTGTGATGAGCTAGGTCTTGGGCAATTAGTCAGTGAACCTACTAGGAACAACCTCTAAATACTGCCAACAGTTCCATTCTAGATGTGGTACTAACCACCCATCCACACAAAATATCTAATTTGGCAGTGTTTCACAACTACATGAGTGATCATGGAATTATTGCTTGCATAAGATCTCAAATTAAGGCCCGTCCACAACCCATCTTTATAACAAAAAGATCCTTTTGCAAATTCAGTGCAGTAAACTTCCTATCTGACCTGAGCATGATCAGATGGCAAGATCTTTACCTAGCCAAAGATGTCAACAAGGCAGCTTGCATCCTTAATGACAAACTCACTGCAATAATAAATAAGCATGCCCTTTCATCAAAGTAAGTGCGGAACAATTCAACCGGTTCACCTCTGATCTCAAGGCAGCCCTTATAGCTCTGAGATAAGCTCTGGCTAAAGCTAGGCATTCCAAAGAATCTTTGGATTGGCAGGCCTTTAGAACAGCCAGGAATAACTGTGTGAAAAACTTGCCTGCTAAAGCTAACTATTATATTTCTACCTCGAACAAGCTAAAGGTAACCCTCATAAAATATGGAAGACTATCAAAGTTATAGAAGGATGGCCCATGGCCCCTCTGTCCCAAAAGATAGTTGCAAGTGGCAAGATTGTGGAAAACAAGTCCCTAATCCTGGAGGAACTTAACTCCCACATTGCCACAGCTGGATTAGCTTTTGACTCATCACCTTATGCTGGTGCTGCGGTGATCCTGCATACCCCTCCCGCCACATCTAGTCTTGCACCCAGCCCCTTCCAACTGCATGAGATAACTTATAAAGAAGTAGAAGATTCTCTTCTTAACTTAGACACCAAAAAAAGCGCAGGGGACGATGGCTTGGAACCCTTTTTCCTAAGGTCAGGCTATGCCCATCTCACTGCCCAAATCCTCCACATCTTCAATCTTTCCATTACATCTGCTACTGTGCCGTCCTGCTGGAAATCAGCACATATCCTCCCTCTATTTAAATCTGGTGACCCATGCGATGTAAACAACTATAGGCCTATCTCCATATTGCCTATCCTTTCTAAAGTTCTTGAAAAACTGATCCATATTCAGTTAAAATCTCACTTGGAAACCTTCTCTCTCATTAACCCAGCTCAATCTGGCTTCCAGGCTAATCACAGCACAATCACTGCACTAGCAAAAGTAACCAATGATTGGATCTCTGCTATAGATGCTAAGAGGGTAACTGGTGCAGTCTTTTTGGACCTCAGCAAAGCTTTTGATACTGTTGATCACAAACTATTAGTCAATTGCCTTGCAAAGTTGGGTGCCACATACCATACCACCCAGTGGTTCTCTAGCTACCTAACTGGAAGATTCCAAAAGGTAAAAGCGGAAGGTTTTTTTCTGCTGCTTGCCAGTTGCAAGAGGAGTCCCCAGGATCCATCTTAGGCCCCTATCTTGTTTTCTCTGTACATTAATGACATAGTTTAACAAATCTACGTCCAATCTGCACTTTTTTGCAGATGATACTCTGTTGTATACCTCTGGCTCATCGTTATCTGAAGTCAAGGGAGTGCTTCAAGCGGACTTCGCACAACTTGAGCATAATCTAATAAAGGTAAAGCGTCTGCTCAATGCTAAGAAGACTAAAGCGATGATATTCTCCCGCAGTGCTGTCTCAGGCCCTCCCAATACCGTTGCCCAAGACTTTATTGTCACCACACTAAACGAGCCTCTGGAAGTTGTAACCAAATTTAAATATCTAGGTATCTGGATCGACAATAAATTATCTTTCAGTGACCACATCGAAGATGTCTCTAGAAGGTTAAAAGCAAGGTTAGGTTTCTTCTACAGAAATAGGCCCCTTTTCCCCCTTGAAACTCGAAACAAGCTTGTACAGGCCACTTTTCTCCCCCTACTTGACTATGTCGATGTAATCTATTCCTCCACCACTCTTGCAAATCTAAGTAAACTGGACATCCTTTATCACCATGCGTTACGGTTCATTACCAACTCCCCTTACCGTTCGCACCACTGTGACTTATATGCAGCTGTTGGTTGGACATCCCTTACTACTAGATACCTGCTCCATGCTGGGCTATGGACTCTTAAACTGCTCCTGCAGAAATTGCCAAGCTTTATCTCTTCCTTTAGTATCTCACATAGTGCATACTGCTAAGAAAATCTGACTTTATTATGCTTGACATACCAAGGACGACTTCCTTTGGTAAACGTATATTGCATATGCCCTTCCCTCCATTTGGAACCAATTACAAACCATACTGAAACTAACTAGCACAGTTTCAATAAACTTCTACAAATCGCTAAGTTCAGCCAAAATAAAAGACACCTGTAACTGTCATTAAGTCTCTTTCTTCCCCATGTGTGCCATATTTATCCACTGGTAAGGTATAATTGATTTGTCATATTAACTGCTTTCCCTTCCCCTTCTACTCCTGGCTTTATCTTTGCTTACGCTCCACTGCTAATCTATCAAATCACTCCTCCCCATATCAGTTGTAGACTGTTGTTTGTTCTAGCTGCCAAAATACTGTATATGTATTGCACACACCAGTCATCATGTTTCATTTATCAGTATGCAACCTGTAAGTCGCCTCCTGTCTCATATCAGTGTTTACCACCTGCGGTCACCCTATGTGGTACCCTTGTATGTATATCCAGCCTGTATCATGTAACATGCATTTCATGTATATACTGTTATTACCTATCTGTGTTTGTACTTTAAGAGTTTATGTCACAGGACCTCCTTGTGAATGAGCTTGCTCAATGGAGTTTTCCTGCAATAAACTTGAACTTGAACAATGGCTGAAACAATAGGTATGCCAGGAGGGTTGCTTGCATTTTTATGGATTTTTTGTATTGCGTAAAATACTGGAATCTTGGTATGCCTGTTCAATAACAAATCTGTTTCCCAAAGGAAAAAAAAGTTACATTTTGACTGTGTGGCGTGTTGTGAGGCGTTATGTGTTGCCATCATACAGCTTCTGGGTTACAATCTGCATGGTGAAAATGGACTTGGGTGAATTTCTTTTCTCTTTTTTCTTTTTGTGCTGCCATTGACAGAGCAAGAGTGGGGATTTAATAATGAGAGAGGGACTGTATGGAAGAGAGACAGAAACTGTACATGAGTAAGGCAGCAAAGATGATGCAGGGTATGCAGGGGAAACCATTTGAGACAAGATTGACAGAATTAAATCTGTATCCACTGGAGTTTAGAAGAGAGAGGAGAGACATGATAGAGACATTCAAGTACAGGAAGAGGATAAAAAAAATGAGGGAAGGAAGTCTATTTAAAAGGAAAGTCAGAGTTAAAATAAGAGGTCATACTTTAAGATTGGAAGGTGGAAGATTTAAAGGTAATACAGGAGGGTGTTATTTCACTGAGAAGGTGGTTGAACCCTGGCACAGATTACCTGAGGTGGTGATAGGTGTCAAAATGGTGGAGAGATTCAAGAAAGCATGAAATAGACATATGGGATTGGATAGAGGACAAAGGATAGGCTCCTTGTGCACCGGTGACAGGTTGGGGAGGGGGAGATGGGCAGACTGGATGGGCCAGGATATTCCTTTTCTGCTGATACAGTACTACAATGCAAGCCCTTTGAAAAAGCCCTAGTTCTGGAATGAAATGTCATGGCAGATAAAAAATAAAATAAACAAATTGGAATAAATGTTTTAGAGTGTTCTCTTCTTGAAGAATGACGTGGTCCCTGCACCCATTTCAAGACATACAGTAGGTAGCACCAGCCACTGCATTACTTGCACCTGAGAGATGTTAGGTGAGTGTGCTGCTATAATCACATTTGGATAGGTGGGGTCATATGCATGGGGCATTGGCTATCCTGGCCTTTGTACTGCACATGTCACTGTGTCTTTTTGTTTGGAATTTGGGAGAACAGGGAGAATCATAAAGGCTTAGTAGTGATGATTATCCATGCATCCTACCTCCTTGATTAAGCAGCCATAGTCTAAGGGCCTACCCAGCTACCCCTCCTCTATAACTTGTGGTTGATTGCATGACACTGATATTGATGGTAAGAGTCCCTGATAGTTACACTTTATAATTAGTAAGCACCCATAAGCATGTGGCTATAGATCTCCAAAAGGTCTGTGATAGACGAGCATAGAGGATTGAGATGGATTGGAAGGCATAATAGGGTGTTACATATGTATAGGATCCCAGCCTAAAGACCCTGTGAGTTAGGAGAAGAATGTTAAAATTGATTGACTGCTCAATAGGGAGACATTGTGGTGAGTCACATATGTGAGAAATAGGGCTTGACAGTCAAATAGAAAAAAAATACTCTTACTGCTGCATTCGGCAGTAGATGAAGTTTCCTGAGAGAATGGTTAGAAAGACCAGTTACTTCACTGAATTAACTCTACACCACTTTGACTCCTGTATCATAGTTTTCTTGAGGTATCAATTACATGAACATCTGACCCGGCCACCCAAGTCTAGAGATGCAGTAAAGTTAAATTTCCCCAGCGAAGTGCCCGCAAAGTGGGCACTTTGTGTTGTCACTCCACTATGTGGAGCAGCCAGAGTGAAAGGCTAACTTTGTCTTATATTTATGACTTTGTATTGTCATTCCACCTTACTGCAAAGCAAGGTGAAGTGACAACAATATACGCAGCACCCCCACACATCACATGGCTTACAGTACTGTAAGTCACATGCTTTAGCAAGGTACTAAGGAAGTGACTCATGCAAGTAGATACTTTCATTGTCTCCTTTGCAGAGATAGAGAGAGGAAGCAGTTTGTCTGTGTAGTAGTTAGGAGGAGCAGAGAATCCAGAGATCATATTCATATAAAATCCACACAACAGCCTCTTTCAAAGCTATATTGTTGTTTAGTGTTTTTTGTACTCTTTTTCTAGTTCATTTTTTCTTTCTGTGATTGTGATTTCTTTGTTTTTTACTTTTATAAGCTTTTGTTTGTCTATGTATGTGTCTGACTGTGTGTGCCTGTGTTGTGTGTATGAGTGTTTTGTGTTGTTGTTGTCGACTTGTCATTGCTCAGACAGAGGAAAGGAGGGAGGGCAGTCGAGTGGAAATACTTAAGTTGCTGAAATGGACCAGGGACAGGGTGAAAGTCATGGTGCCGGGGGGCAGTGGAACCATGTGGGAGCATGGTTGGCAGGGGAGGAGTGTGCACCCATGGGGAGCATGGCCAGGTGCTGTTGGACCAGTTGAAAATCTTGGGTCCCCCTCCCCCAGAAACAGCAGCACCACCAAGTTCACCACCACCAGCAAAAGCAGCAGCAGCAGCAGCAGCTCCAGCAGCACCACCTCTACAGCAGGATGTGCCAGAGGTTGAGCACCGTTGTAACCAGGCTGCTGCCAGTGCATCTGGCCTTTCCATGCCTGGTTCCCTCCCACAACTCCCCAGTTTAGGAGTTCTTTGACTGTGGTGGGGGGACAGTAGCCTGGTACAGTGCCACATTTGTGGTGTCAAAGTGCACCATGGCCCCAGGGGACACACCTGGGGATTGTGGGCCAGTGCACCCACATGATTAATCACCACAAGGTGGAGTGGCAGGCTGCCACAGAATGGGGCAGGCCTCCACCTGCTGGCTTTTCTGTGGCAGTGGCAGAGGGTGCTGCTGTGCATCACCGCAGCAAGAAGAGGGTCACAGCAGCAGCTGCTCCACCACCAACACCACCACCACCACCAGTTGTACCACCACTAGTGGACCCCACACTGCCTGCAACTCAGGTTAACCTTGCTGTGTTGTGGGCCATGGTAGAAGAGAACAACAAGAGGGTGAGTGCTGTTTAGCAGCAGGTGGAGCACATAGAGCAACACCAATTGCAGATTGTGTTGATGCTACATCTGCTGCTGAACCAGCAGGGGATCTTACTTTTTTTTTCAACACCCCCCCCCACTGTGTTATAATCCAAGTTAAGAATGTGTACCCTGATGGATTTCCAGTGCCTCAGTAATGTTTACTTTCTGTTGTGGAGTGGTTGTGGAAAAGCAGGACTGAGTAGTGCAAGTATAATGTGCAAAATTGCATGTGTGCAGTCAGTGCTCTTTCCTGTTTGTGGACTGCAGACATTGTCTAGCTTCTTGCAAACATATACATGCTGACTTGTTGCAGTGCTTATGATATAAAGAATAAAGATAAGAATATATAACATATATTTTATTGGCACCATCATCAGCAGTGGACTAAAATGATATGATATTTTTTCAGAGGTCTCTGGCCAGAGTCCATCTTAGTCACACAGTGCACGCATGACTGAAAGGAGACCATATAGCAACCAAAAATCCTTTTTTTCAACAAACTGTACCCAACAGACATGAAGGTTAGGCACCCAAAATATTTAATGGACGATGTACAAACACTATAAAGTCAGAAAATATATAAAGTCCAGTTCACTCACTGTCAAATGCCAACACACTGTTCTACCACAGTTTTTCATTTCATTTTTGTTCTGGAATAAGTGAGGTATTTCTAGTTTACTGGCAGTGTCAGTTTTTTAGCAAATTGATGTACACCATAACATGACATCGCACCAGTGGTTGCACAAATGCGGTGGCATTGGACTGCAGGACCTGTTATATAGTCTGACTTTAAAATTTCTGTACACCATAAAGTATTTTGGGTGCGTCAGCAATATTTAATGTCTGTTGGGTATGGTTTGTTGAAAAGCATGATTTTTTTGTGCTATTATCTCCGCAAAATTGTGTGTGCACTGTGAGTGACTGAGATGCACAGTGGCCTGAGACAGCTGAAAAAATATCATATCACTTACTCTGCTGCTGCTGATGGTACAAATAAAATATACATTATATAGTCTTATCTTTATTCTTTACATACTGCAACAAGTCACACTATATGAATATTTGCCCAAAGCTGGACAGTGTCTGCACACACAGGAAAGAACAGTGACTGCACACATGCAGTTTAGCACAGTATACTTGTACTGCTCAGCCATGCTTTAGGACAAACACTTCATGACAGAAAGTAAACATTACTGAGGCTCCGAAAATACATATATTTTGAAATAGACATTAATTTATAATTTATGACATTACGTGCTCACACACAGTCACCAGAATTTTTGTGCATCCCCAAAATGCAACTGTTTTGTGTCCAGAAAATTCCCCAGTGCTGACAAAGTGAAATTGGAGCATTATACCAAAAGCAAAGTGTCCCAGAATTAATGGCACACTCAGTCATGTGTGCAGTGCTGACATACAGTCACCAGAAATTGTGTGCATCCCCAAAATGCAGCTGTCTTGTGTCTAAAAAATTCCCCAGTACTGGCAAAGTAAAATAGGAGCTTTACAAGAAATGCTGCTGCCATTGCAATTACATGTAATGCTGCTGTGTATTGACCTTACTGTGATGATGATGTAATGATGCACAGTGTCTTGCCAAACCGTATGAAGAAGGGATAACATGAATGACCAGTGTACCATCACAAATGATGACACTGAGAGAACTGTTGGTTGCCCAAAGTCTGCTGCGATCACCTCAACGAGAAGGGTGCCCTTTGTGTGTACACCAATAGTAGCCTTGGTGAGTTGATACATATACATATATGTATTTTCTTGGGGGAGTTGACATAAATATACATGTACTCATTGCATTATTTTCTGTCACAGGTCACATACTGCTGTTGTGCCCATTCCCATGCTTGAGAAATTGTGGCATTGGAATGGAATTGGAATACTCTCAAACCAATGAAGGTAAGTATTTTTTTGGGGAGGGAGGGGGGATTATCATATTTGCAAGTGGGTCTCATTAATGGTTTATTGTTTGGTTACTTCTTCACAGATTTTTTCTGCATCCTTTTCCAATCCAGTAATGATGATCATGGTCATCATCGATTCATACGACTTCTACTTGTTGCATGTCTGCCAGCCCGAGGGGGAGGGTGATGTTGAAGTTCTTTGGATAAGGCAACTATGGCACAACAAAGCATCTGGAAGTTTCTTAAAAAAAGAAATGAAGGACTTATTACAACTTGATTGCAGCAGTAACACATTCTGTTTAAGCTGTGGCTGTTCCACCACGGGTATATGGATTAACACGGATAGCAAGCTGTGAAGCCACAAGAACACCAAATCATCAGATCACAGTTATATTTAGTACCAGGCTGTAAGAAATACACTGTGTCAGTGTCCCTGGACAAATATTTTGTGATGTACACATCACCTACTTTACGAATCATCTGTTGGATTTTTTGCACTCTTATGAAAAAAAAAAGAGAACAGATTAAATAAAATTTATATATTTACCAGTATGGAAATGGATATCCCATAGGTTGCTGTACCATTGATACAGACCTTCAGTGAAGGCCAGTCATCTATTAACCTGTAAAAATACAAAATAAGTTGACCGTATTTGTTTGACCATTGCAGCTCAGAAAAGCAACAGGAAACAAAACACACAGCTAAAGGAAGTTAAATAGCATGAATAACATTAGTACACATATTCACTTTACAGTGCTCATAGTAAGAAGCCTTGTGCCTGTGGCTGATGGACGTGGTCTCCTGTTTGACTCGCTCTGCCTTGGCATGGTCAAGACATGTAATGGAAAGCATTGTAAGAATGGTGGTGGTGGGTGGTGCTGGTCATAGCTTAGGCACATGAGATGACATTCCCTTTCACATCTTCCTGCTTCTGGTGGTGGTGGCAGTGGCAAACAGCAGTCTTATGGTAGTGGTCCGGGGGGCACACAAAGTCATTCCGCCTTGTGGCAGTGACTAACAGTGGTTTTATGGTGGTGGTCCAGGGGTTACACGGTGACATTCCCTATGGTGGCAGTGGCTAACAGCAGTCTTATGGTGGTGGTCCAGGAGTCACACAAAGTTGTTCCTTCTGGTGGCAGTAGCTAACAGCGGTTTCATGGTGGTGGTCCGGGGGGCACACGGTGACATTCCCTATGGTGGCAGTGACTAACAGCAGTCTTATGGTGGTGGTCCTGGGGCCAGGATATATTGTGCTCTGTGTTACAAATGTGACAGGACATATGGAATTTGAGTCACTCTGAGTAGGACACTGAATAACTTTATGAAAAAGAAAACATGTATCATACAACAAATATGACAGCCTTTTAACCACTTAAGTTAAAACCTGCCAACATTAACCTCATCATCATCCTCATAAAGAAACATGCCCTCGCAGTCATCTATGTCTGAATTCTGATCACTGGGAAAATCTTTCTCCATTGTGTCATCATCTACGTCAGTGGTAGGCCATTTCATGCTGCTACTGCCAGTGCCACCAGGATGGTCCATTTCTTCATCAACAAAATCAAGACTAGGCCGGGGTATGAATACTGAGGTTTTAGTCTGAGCTGGTATGTGCCTCTCATTCATTTTTATGAATGTCAGTAAACTGACATTTGCAGGGGAGAGAATTGTATGATGATCCTGAACTATTGCACCTGCTGAGCTGAATACCCTCTTGACACTTACACTGGAGGGTGGGCATGTTAGGTACTTCAGTGCCACTGCAATCAGCTCTGGCCATTCACTGACCTTTCCACTCCAGTATAAAAGAGGATCATCAGTTATCAACAGATGCCTGTTTTCAGACAAATATGACTCAACCATTCGCCGTGCTGCACTAAGTCCAGTGGTTGATGCATCATGTTGTTCTCCGGAATCATTTATGTCACAAATCCCCACTTGGGACAAAGCCTCCCAAAGTGGGTTAATGCCAACCAGTTTTGATGACAGACCATCTGGAACTGCAGTCTCCTTCTCCTTACAGGATATGCTTAATACTACTCCAGGTTCTCCTTCAGCCTCATTATGCTGGTAAGGTTTGCTCACCTTGGCATCTGACTTCTGTGCCCCATGAACCAAGTGCATCAATTGCCCACTGACATTTTTTACCTGTTCAGACCTGCCCTCCAGTACTGAGGCAATTCCATGTTTGTATCGTGGGTCCAGCATTGTTACTATTGCAAAGCTGTCATTACTCTGAATGCTCAAGATGTGACGATTCTGGTCAAATACTGTCAGCATGTGTTTCAGTGGCACACTGATTGCACCATCTCCAGAAACATCAAGGCAATGCTGTACATTCACCAATGTCTGCCTCAGCACCCGCAGCGGTGGAATTGATTGGCTAATGGAGGCAGACTCGCCACTCACTTCCTGTGTGGCATGTTCAAAAGACCTCAAAATTGTTATTACGGAGTCCATGAGGCACCACTATTCAGTCGTCATAGACATGGAGGCCCTGGAACTGTCACGGCTAGTGTACATGACAAAATATTCTAAGATGGCTTTCTATTGTTCATACAACCTCTCTGCCATGCATAAAGTGGAGTTCCACCAAGTGACAACTTCCAGCTTCAAGAGCTGCTGTAGGAGGCAGTTTTAGATCTGTAACTGCGGAAGTTGGTCACGGACCTTTGCAGAGCATGAAAATGAGAACAGATACGGTGTGCAGCTGTGAGCATTTCCTTTATATCAGGGTGCTGCAGAAACTCCTGCACCACAGGATTTAAACAGTGGGCCATGCATGGAACCCAAACAAAGCCACCATTTGTCATACATTTAACCACATTTGACCTAATGTCACTTGTTATGACTCATGGACAGTGGGTTCAGCCATTTGTCACTTTCAGTCAGTACCAAGTCCAGCATGTTTTCACCAGTGTGTGAACAGGTCACATTGTGCATAGCAATCGTTACATGCTGTTGAATTCCTAGAAGATTGCTACCACAACACTCCACCTTACTATACTGATTATTCACAATACAAACAGCACAAACAACACCCGGAACCTGTGCCCAATATTCAGTTATACACAAATACGAACTCCCAATTTTTTTGCCACTTTTCCACATATCCATACTTAAATGGATGAATAGAGAGGAGGAATGTTGAAGGACAAGTCTTACAGAGTCGGACACAGTATGGTACAACTTCGGTACAGCATGGGTGGAAAAGTATATCTTGGATGAGACTTTCCATTTTGGACAGGCACGTGATGCAAACCACCTGAACCCAGAATTCTCCATGAAGGAGAAGGGCAAAAGATCAGTTGCCAGCATTTCAGTTACAGCAGCATTAAGTTCATGTGACACTGTAAGACTGGGTGTGTACTTCAGCTTATGTGCAAAAACACTCTGTAACATGGGCTTACTTAAACGTTGTACACGGGGTGTGATGAAAAATGGTTTTGCTCTGCGAATGGCAGGGGGTGGAGTGTGGACGTGTGATAAAGACGGTTGCACAGGTGATGAAAAATCCACAAATGAAGCTATTTTCCCAGATTTATGAACAGGGGTTGATGTACCACTTGCACTAGACATACTGCATTCACCACCACCACCAAAACTTCAACTAGTAGCATCAACTAGGAGCAGATTTATCCTGGACTCCCTTCAGGGTGCCTTCCTCAAGTAACTGGTCATGGAACCAACTCGTCAGAAGGCAATACTGGACCTTGTGCTCACAAACAGGGACAGTGTGATGGGGGTAACAGTGGGGGAGCACCTGGGGAACAGTGACCACCAGTCATTGTGGTTTGAAATCACAGAAAGAGCAGAACCAAACCACACAAAAACACATATCCTGGATTTTAGGGGCAGACTTTGGGAAAATGGGGAGATACTTGAAAGAGGCATTAAGGGAATGGGACAGGAATCAGGGGTTGAGGAACAGTGGGCAGTATTTAAAATGGGGATTACAAGAACAACAGAATTATGCATTAAGCAGGTTAGCAAGAGGAAAAGGAAGAGGAGACCATTATGGTTTTCCAAAGAGGTAGCAAAGAAAGTGAAAGTCAAAAAGATTGCATTCAGGCAATACAAAAAGACACAGGCAGAAGCAAAGGGAGGCAGGGAGGTCAGTAAGGGAAGCCAAAGCTCAGACAGAAGAACACATTGCAAAATCAGTGGGTAGAGGGGACAAAACCTTTTACAGGTACATAAGGGAAAAAAGAAAGACAAAGGGAGGGATAGTGAGACTGAAGGGGGAGGACGGGGGCCTCGTGGAGCATGACAACAGTAAAGCTGACATATTGAACAGCTATTTCTGCTCAGTCTTTACTGAGGAAGAGGATGGTTTTGGGTCTGAAGGGAGTACAAAGGGTGAGAATGATGCAGAAATGTACACAAGTCCCTTTACACGAGAATGGGTCCTGAAGGAACTGGAACTAATAAGAGTTGATAAAGCAATGGGGCCATATGGGGTGCACCCCAGGGTCCTCAAAGAACTAAGAGAGGTGGTGGCTGAACCTCTGTCTATCCTGTTTAGCCAATCACTGGAAACAGGGGAGGTACCCAAAGACTGAGGACAGCAGATGTAGTCCCCTTATACAAAAGTGGAACAAAGAGGAAGCAGGGAACTACAGACCAGTCAGCCTCACCTCGGTAGTGGGAAGATCATGGAAGCACTACTGAAGGAGAGATTGGTGGAACATCTGGTTGTCACTGGACACAGGACCCAAGGCAGCATGGTTTCACCAGGGGGAGGTCATGTCAGACCAACCTCGTTGAATTTTTGACTGGGTGACTAGGGAGGTGGATCAGGGGATGGCAGTGGACATGTCCTATCTGGACTTCAGCAAGGCCTTTGACACTGTGCCACATAGAAGACTATTACACAAACTGGGAATATGGGTGGGCAGGACAGTAGTGTGGTGGGTAGGTAACTGGCTGGGTGGCAGGACACAGAGGGTGGTGGTAAATGGCTGTCACTCCACAGAGGAAGAGTGACCAGTGGGGTACCACATGGATCAGTGCTGGGACCGGTCCTATTCAACATCTTCATCAGTGACATTGCGCAGGACCTAGAAGGCAGAATTTCACTGTTTGCTGATGACACAAAGCTCTATAACAGAGTAGACACACCAGAGGGTGTAGACAGAATGAGAAGGGGCCTGCAGTAACCTGAAGAATGGTCAGGGGTTTGGCAGTTGAAATTCAATGCAAAGAAGTGCAAGATAATGCATATGGGGCACAAAAACCCTGGCACAATATATCAGTTGGGGGGTGAGGATATAGCATGCATCAAGCAGGAAAGGGATCTTGGGGTTATCATCTCTGATGACCAGGCAGCAGGTAAAGCAAATAGGATGCTGGGATGCATAGGCAGGGGCATCACTAGTAGGAAAAGGGAGGTCATAATTCCGCTATACAAGACACTAGTGAGGCCCAACCTGGAGTACAGTGTACAGTTCTGGAGACCATACCTACGTAAGGACATAGACAGGGTAGAAACAGTTCAGAGGAGGGCAACAAAGATGGTGCATGGATTGCATCACAAGTCCTATGAAGACAGGTTGAAGGAACTGAACATGTACTCCCTGGAGGAGAGGAGGGAGAGAGGAGATATGATAGAGACATACAAGCATCTTACAGGGAGGAACAGGGTGTATTAATACACTATTTTTAAGCAAAAAAGATGTTCCAGGACTAGAGGGCATGGGATGAAGTTGGAGGGAGGACGATTCAGAGGAAACATGAGGAAGAATTTCTTCACAGAACGGGTGGTGGACAAGTGGAACACCCTGCCAGAGGAAGTGGTGGGGGCTGAAACAATCATGGGATTTAAGAAAGCATGGGATAGACATAAAGGAATTCTGGAGGTCAGGGGTAAGGGGCAACAGACTTCTAGGAAAACATAAACTGAACTTACAAGCTCAAATGGTCAGACTAGGTGGGCCATAGGCCCTTATCTGCCAACACTGTCTATGTATCTATGTATTTATGTATCTATGTAAAACTGTTACTCTCACCACCACTGGACAAGATTTCAAAATCATTATGCTCCTCGACCCTTATCATGCCTGTAGTAATCCTTTGCTGTTATTTCATCGCTACTACACACATTTAATTTCCTACATGATCTTGCAGTCATGGAAGGGGATAACATGCTCATTATGGTTGATGATGAGGGTGAATGCCCCACTGTGGTATTAGCTGCCACCTTGTGCTGGGTCCACAGTGAAATGTGCCTGTTCTTAAGATATGTATGCTGTCCCCCTGTGCCCAGATGGCTCCCCTTTTTACCTGACCTCACACGTGCATGGCAATTCTGTCAAATTGCAACTGACTCATCATTTGCATCTTGCACAAAAAAATCCCAAACAAGGGATTGTGATCCACTACTTTTACTTTTACTGTCCCTGATGCTGCTTATTGAACTCCGGCTTTTAAGCCCTGAAGTGGGGTGGGGGGGTGCGCTACATGATTTTTCAGGCCGGACACACTTGTACTGCAACTGACCACTATGACTGCGTATGATTATTGCTGGGTCATCATCATCATCATCAACGGAAACTGGTAAATCACAAATTTTTACGGGGGGGGGAGTTAATGCAAACTGATCCAGATACAGCCACCTTGAATTTATTTTTCTCTGGTTCCCACCAGGGGTCACTGACATCATCATCATATTCATCAGCATCATCCACATCCACATCTTCTGCTTGGACGCTAGCATGTGGACTGCATGTTGCAACCACAGCAACATCAGCATCATCAGATTCATCATCAACACCACTATCACCCGACATTGTTTCACCACAATGTAAATCATTGCATGGCAAATGTGTGACCTGAACCACGGTGGAAGAAATGTGACATTGTATGTTATCATTGCCATGATGATCAGAATCCTCATATTCGGTTATCAGTGGGATGTTACTGGGGAGTATGACATCATCTATACTGTCACTCACTGCTTTACACTCAACTATATTTTTGGACATGGTCAACTGGTCAAAAGTGGAACTTGAGGCAGCAATACTCATACCACCAGCAACTGCACTAACACCACCAGCTGGGACATCATCTCCTCCAGCTATGAGTGAAGCTACCAATTGCGCTGTAAAAAACATTGAAGGAGAACTACCTTTCCTCACATCAGCAATGCACTTCTGTGACTGCGCACTACCACACCCACAGACAGTCTTACCACTAGCACCAGTACCATGGCGAGAAACAACTTTGCTTGCATGTCTCCTTGCGGGCATTTTGGGGGACCAACAAGAATGTTCTAAACAAATTTAGATTTTGGAACATTCACTCTGGGCCGTTGGATGTGAAGCCAAAAAAAAAAACAACTGTGGCTTCAACAAGAGATACAGACGCAAAGTCACAGCAAGTTCAACAGCACCTTAACTAACCAGTGGTGCTCAAGTCACAATATAATCTGGAAAAGAATACCATTTGCAGGTTGGGGGGGAGCACTGTGACTGCAGATTACAGTAACAGTGCAAAATCAAGATACCACAATGGCAGTACAAAATCACACAGGTGCAGTGGATAGCAGGTTCACACTGCTGCAATTACACTGTGGCACAATAAAAGGTGTATTATTTGATGTTACGCACTGCACACATGCACACACACACTTTTGTCTAAGCAAATTGAAAACTTCAGTAACATACCACATATTTTAAACAACCTGAAATTATACACTGCTGCACCAGAGCCACAACACAATCAGCAAAAAAATGTAAACAACCGCTGAAAATATTATCGTGTGTACATTAATACCATTATACAAGAAAAATATAACCAAAAAGCTAAAAACTCCCTATTTCTTCAACTTATATCTACCTACACCACAGATACGCCCCTCCCCCAAAGCACACTTCCACTGTCTGGCAGTACACAGACTAAATGTTATATATTAATATTCAAAATCCACACACAAACAATAAACACTCAATGATATGAGCACAGGATGGTTTCCTATAATCGATGCACTAAAGTTTGAGCAAAAAAAATTACTCAAAAAAGCTTTTTTAACAGATTTTAGAGGGTTTGAATTGCAGAGAGCTCATAGAGCAAACTGTTTCCTACAGCTACCTATACATACTACCCTGAACTTAGGCTGTGCAGAGCAATCTACAGCCCATATGACCTGAAATCCCATGAATCACTGCAAAATTCACCTTTGGAGCTCACCAACTTGGAGAAGTGATGTGAAGTACATTGATTTCAATGTACTTCACCTTAAAATTAGTGCAGTAGTGGTTTGGGGAAGGCGGAATAACATGAAGTCATTGCTTTCAATAAACTTTGCTTTCCTCATTATGACACGAAGTACTCCGCTTCACTTTGCGGAGTACTTAGCGAAGTCTGCATTATTCCGTGAATCACTTCACATATGCGAATTGGGGCCACTTCGCCCACCACTACCCATGTCATTTAATGAGTATTATAAGAGTTTTTGAGTGATTTGATTAGCAAAAATGTATCTAGAATCTGTATCTCTATCTATATTTCTATATCCACAGTGTATACCTATATATGTATATATATATCTATATCTATATCTATATCTATATCTATATCTGTATCTGTACCTATATCTGTATCTATATTATAAGGGGTACTGTAGCTCCCCTACAGTTAAGATTTAGTAGACTGTTTAATGTTAAAACCCCACATTTTTGCACCTTAATAACTTTAGCAGCATTTGACAAAATAGTCCAACATTTGGCATGCGTGGTCAGGCTGGCAAAGTCTCAAGACATGAAAAGTATAATGAAAGTATCTTGTTCAGATTCTGAGATACAGAATGCCAACACACGCAAAAGAAAACTGTGTTTTGTTTTCCTATACTCAACATAGGCTTTTTTACTCTCACGCATAACCTAGATGGTGCATAACTCTTCCATGACACTTTCAGGGTAGAAGCAGTCTATACTTAGGTAGTGTCTTTCAAATGTTTTGTGAAAAAATATTATATGGTCCCAGAGTTAAAAGGAGTTTTTGGATAGCCATCAAGCTTGGCTAGTAAACAAAATATAAATTGTGCATGCTTATTTTCATGATTTACTTTGTTGTGAGAAAATGATTAACTTGTTATAAGAAAAAAAAGATTGTGACAACCACCATCATTCTTTTTAACTCAAAAACACTGTATGCATAAAAATGATATATTTTCAAAAAATAAACACCAGATCCTAAGTAAATTGTACCTATTTAGTTAGATTCTGGTGTTAGTTTCCTGGGTGCCCAGCTTAGCAAGAGAAGCAGTTCACCCACATTTTCAGTATAAGAACAATGGGACTCTCTTGAAATGTGAAGCGGCAGCTGGAGTCATGCTGCGGGTTTGTTGCAGCAATGAGCCGACAATCCCCTGCCCCCTGTTTGTCTGTCTGTCTCTGTCTCCTTATATCTATCTGTCTATGTATCTGTCTATCTGTCTGTCTGTCTGTCTGTTTACCTATCTACCTATCTACTCATTGCACACTGTATGGTATTTGCCCATTTGCCTTTGCATTATTCCACATAACTATCACCAAATATATTGCAATCAGTGATGAATTTTTTTTTTATCATGTAAGATTTTATTAAGTTTTCCAAATAACATGGGCCATAAGAACGGTCCTCATACGCCAAGTATACAACATAGGCAGACATATTTAGTACATAAGTAATTATTCTCAAGGTATAGAAACTTACCTACAAGTTTTGTACTGCAAATGTTATACTTTAAGCAGATATCTCCTAGGGCAGGTATAAAATAAACGCTCCTTCAGGCTACATGATATGAATCTCACACAGCAGGGGGGCCAGCTTTCATGGTCCTACTATCCTAAGTCAAAAAGTTACTTCAGCCTGGTCTCAGGATTCCAAGCACTGTCTCCTGCCATCAAACAAAATGGGCATCTACAAGGTAACAACTAAATGATGACAGTCTATATAGGTTGTAGTGATCTTATCCATCAGAATAATAGACAGTACAGAGAGGACCAAGAAGGGTCCCAATATATAAAACAGTATAAGTAAAGGTGGTGACAAGACCATACAGCCACGGTCAACTAATATGGTATTAACAATCTGTGCTGCCTTTTATGGTGGAGAGGGATTTTGGAATGGCAGGGGTGCAACCGCACAGTTATGGGAATGTAGATAAGCTCCCCATTTCTTATAATATCTGTCAAGTCAACCCTTGGCCACTGCTGAGAGCCTCTCAAAATTAGCCAATCTAACCATAGAAGAATGCCACTGCAAAATCATTGGGGGATGTAGGTTGCCTCCAGCGTACCAGGATAGCCCCTTTAGCTTCCGTCAATGCCATTAGGATCCATGCTGCACTGAGGGGAGATGTGGATTTAGTGCTGATGTATCCCCTAATAAGAGGGAATAGTTTTGAATCTGGATTGGTTTACCAATTATCCTAGACTCCCCAAGGACTAGTGCCCAGAAGTTTTGCAAGGTCAGGCAGGTCCAGAGAATATGGAGTAGGTGGGCAGGAGAGGAGTGGCATCGCCAGCACTGGTCCTGTGGTAAAATCTTCAGGTTATGCAATACTGCTGGGGTTTTATACCACCTTAAGAGCATTTTTAATTGTATTAATGGACTCTTCAAGTCTTCGTAGGCTGTATGAGCTGCTCTGATGCATAGCGACCATTGCTGTTGGGATAGGGGTTAAAGGAGATCCTTTTCCCAGGTGGTTCTACTGGTAAAAGTAGCATCTGGCTGAGCATCTCTAAGTGTCTTATAAAGAATGCTCACTAGCCCCAGGCCCTTTCTAGGTAAGTGAAGAACACTTAGACAGTTCCAGGAGTTTTGTGATGAGGGGGCTTTGAGGAGAGAAGAGAGAGCACTTCTCAGCTGCAGGAATCTCCAAAAGTCTGAGGGTCCCAACCCATATCTATCCTAAATCTGTTCAAAGGACATTAGTGAGAGTTTGGGAGTAATAGATCCCCTATAGCACGAATGCTCTTTGAGGCCCAATGGGGCCAAGAGAGTGGTTTATGGTCAACCGTGATGAGACGGTTGCTCCACAATGGGGCGTATCTAAATGAGGGATGATATTCTGATTTCAGGACCCCAGTAATTGCTATCACCCTCCGCCATGCTCTGCATGTTTCTAGCATAACAGGGGTGAGTCTAGTTGCCACCAGCTTTGCACTGGAGAGCAGAGAAAAAAGGGGGATGTCCGCTGACAAGGTGGCCTCTAATGACACCCACTGAGGAGGGGGAAGTAAGATGGGGGATAAATCAAGCTGTAGCTTGGGTCATTCTGTAAGCCAGCTGATATCCCTCGAACCAAGGAAGTCCCTGTCCACCTCTAGTCCAATATGCACGGAGTTTCGAACGTCCCCAACTCGGAGCTTTTCCTTCCCACAGAAAAGAAGAAACTAAATTGTCTAGGGTCTTAAAAAGTGTTGAAGAAAGTGGAATGGGAAGATTATTCAGTAAATACGATGCTCTAGAAAATAGGAACATTCTAACTGCTTTTACCTTACCTTTAAGGGTAAGTCAGAGCTGTTTCCATCACTGGACCTCTGTCATTAAAGAGGCCAATAAAGGGGAAAAATTCACAGATTCTAGATCCTTCCAAGCCGTGGTAATAATTACCCCTAGATATGGGAAGCCTTGAGGGGCCCAGGGAGTATCAGTGCCGAAAAGACAGGATCTGGTAAATGCACCGTTTAAGGTGGACAGGATAGTTTTCTTCTGATTCACTGTTAGCCCTGAAAGACAAGCAAACTCCTGTAAAACTGCTAAAAGTGGGGTAATGGAGGATTGGGGATTAGAGAGTGTGAGGAGCATATCGTCCACATAAGCGTTAACCAGATAAGACAAACCTTTTATGGGAATACCTGTTATGTTAGGGGAGTTTATAAGTATCCTGATTAGGGGGTCCAAGGCAATAAGAAAGAGAAGAGGGGAAAGAGGGCAGCCCTGCCTGGTACCTCTTTGTAATGGAAAGGGGGGGGAGGTTTCTTTATTAGTGACAACTCTAGCTGTAGGGGAGTGGTACAATGTAGAGGCCCATGAACAAAAATCTGGCCCAAATCCATACAGCGTAAGGATTTTGCAGAGGATCACCCATTCTAGGGAGTCAAATGCCTTGGCAGAGTCCATTGCCAAGGCAGCCATTTGTGTTTTAGATTGCAGTGCCATCCACTTAAGGTTCAAAATTAAACATAGATTGTCTGTGCTTGATTTCCCCCCTTTAAGAAGCCAGTTTATGAGGGATGAATTAGAGTGGGCAAGATCGAGGCCAATTTATTCGCTAGAATTTTAGCTAAAAGTTTGGTATCCACAGGGAGGAGCGGGGTAGGCTGAAAATTTGCACATAGGAGGACATCGGATGATTTTTAGGGATAAGGGTTATTAATGCCTCACGCATAGTGGGAGAGAGCAAGGTGTCTTTTTGGGCTTCCTGCCATGCATGGAGGAGAGAGGGTCAGTGATATGATCTTGGAGTAACTGGTATAGTTCTACCGATACCCCATCCAGCCCGGGCTCCTTTCCTTTTGCCATCTGGGATAACGCACTGCAAAGCTCTTCAGATGTGATGGGGGCATCCAACGTACGTTGCTGTGCCTCCAAAATTCAGGGAAGCGGGGTCCCCTGACACAGTGTGCTTAATCTGTGGGAGAGCTCATCATCTGAGAGGGCACTCTGGGATTGGTAGAGCTCCCAATAAAAATTTTGCATCTCTACATTAATGGCCTTTGGGGTCGTGAAGAGTTCTCCCCTCTTGTTTTTAAGGGACAAAATTCTAGAGGAAGTCTGCTGCTTCCGTAAGTACTAGGCAAGTAGCTTCCTCCTTGTCCCCACCCTCCCATACCCTACATTTCACCCGGATCAGCTGCCATTCCACTTTCCTATTTAACAGCACATTAATCTGGTATTTCAAACCTGTAATAGGGGCCAGAATTGGAGAATTTAGTGGATTCCAAGGGGAGACTTTAAATTGCTTTTCCAAGTTTGCTAGTTGGTCTTGTAAGTCCGAAGATGTTTCACACGCTCCTTATTTTTAGCGGCTGAATAGGAGATAACTCTCCCTCTTAAAACAGCCTTAAAGGCTTCCCATACCATGGTCACTCTTGTCTCTCAAGGGGTGTTCAAAGAAAAATATTGACATGTTTCCTCCTTTATGTATTCTGGAAAGGTTACGTCCTGCAACAGCAGGGGATTGTATCTCCATCTAGTAGATGGAGGGCTTTGACCTGGTGGGAAAAAAGTGATTGCAATAGCGGCATGATTAGATATCAAAATGTTCCCTATAGTCGCATTGCTTACACCTGGCATTGCTACATGATTGACTAGCCAGTAGTCTAATCTACTGTGGATACCATGCACACTGGAGTAGAAGGTATAGTCGCGCCCCTGTGAGGGACTGTTTCTCCATGGATCTCCTAGAGCCTACTCTGACATCAAGGTATTCAAGGTGGCTAAGACTTTGGGATAAGATTGTGGTGTGGGGATGGATTTGTCTAAAAAAACATCTAGCACCATGTTGTGATCACCCCCCCCCCAGTAGTATAGGGATCTCTGCCTTCTCTTCCAAAAGGTCTGTTAAAGCTTGGTTCAGTTCAGAGTAAAGATCCCCAGAGTCTGTACTGGGGCCATAGACATTGGCTACTATAGCTTTGCTGCCCAGGTAGGATAACCTAACTGCTAGCCACCTCCCCTGAGTATTCTGACGCTGGGTTTCGACTGACCATGGACCTGACCTCTGAAGGAGAATGGCAACCCCCTTGATTTTGTAGCTGCACAGCTAGACAGGACTGTACCTACACATAATTTCTTTAGCCATTGAACCATCTGGCCGGTGAGGTGCATCTCCTGGAGCAGGGCCACATCAGTCCCCATAGAATTTAAGAAATGCAGCACCTTAGTGCACTGCGCTGGGTGATTGAGTCCCCTGACATTCCAGGAGACACACCTCCACCCCTAGGGGCCCGCAGTAGTTACTGCCATAGCGGTTCACCCTCAAATACTTATAGAAGTATAAAACGTATTCACCCTGCAGGAGGGCTTAGGTACACACAGTGCAACAAAGAAAAGGTAACCTGTGATCGCCGGGTATGAGGGCAGACTTCAGAGAAAAGGAGTGATGAGAGAAAAAGTAAACAGCAGCCTATGGTCTTGTCTAAGTCGATTATATACCTAGGCAAAGTAAGGATAGAAACAGAACAGAGTTATCTACCTTACCACTAATTATAACAGAAAGTTATCAAACTCAGTAAAATGTAACAGTATTATTTAGCTTGTATTCCTAAACCTAACTACGTTGGTGGTGTCAAGGTGTACGTGTGAATTGAGGTAAAAGACTCCTATGAGCCACACTGCTTCTGGCACCACAAGAGAGCAGTGGGAAAGGTCACACCCAATAAAAATGACCTGACCCAGCCTGACTCCATAACACCAAAATTGGAGAGTCTAGGCACATCTGGCGATCTTAGGTCACCCAGGTAGGGAATTGGGGGAGGGGAGGGGCCTCTGTCAACCACCCAGTTGGGTAGTCTCCCTATCACATATTAGTGCCCCTCCCTTCTATGATCTGATTTCTAGGGAGTGGTGAGCTGCCAATTGTATCTGTTCAAGCATACTATTACTGCAATATAGTGGTCTACCCCCATATACCACCTTGTTTACTAAAAGTTTTCTATGCAGTAGAATCATACCCTCCTAAACTGTACCATCCCACCAGGGGGAGGGGAAAAAAGGGGGGGAGGGGGGTCCATTACAACTACCTCTGAGGGAGGGGAGTGAGAAATCTGCATCCCATGTAGGAGGCAGGTATCCAAAATGGCAGATATTGCCCAGGCAGAAACCTGCCCATGGCATAGCATTTCCAACGCTTCATATGTTAGAGGGCGCAAGGGGCTTTCACAGTTAGCAAAACCCACAAACAAGGCTAAAATGCCCTAAGCATCAGAGTGCATCATGGCATCCCCTGGTTTACAAATTACTCCAGAGTCAGCGGGGCTAGCACCTGAGGCAATGGCCTCTGAAAATGTCTTCAGGCCCAGTTTCAACAAGCCTTCAGCTGCTGCGGCTTCTTCCTCATAAGCTTCCATTTTGGATGCCCAGTCCAATGGAGTCGGATCCTCCGAAGGTACGGTGGCCTCTTCCTCCAGTTGATCCTTCTGGTTGTTTTTGTTCCAGACTGAGGTAGTGGCCTTAGGCTGTTTAGCAGGAGGCAATGCTGCTGCACCTTTTGACATCAAGGAGCGAGGGCTTCTAGAGCGCTGTCTTTGCCTGGCCGCAGTGGGTTAGCAGTGTCGTCCAGGTTATTGTTGTGCAATTTACTAGTTGGTGCCTCCTGGTCAGTAGGATTATCAGTCCCAATTTTGTTATCTTGTCCCCCATAGGGTGTGGGGCCCATAGCTATTTCCTACTGGGGGACTCCTTATTCGACGAGTCAGTCCAATATGCATTTCTGTCCCCTGGTTCAGCACCTCCTGTTCTTGTGGTTCCCTGAGGCACTTGGTTCTTAGGCTCCGAGAGGAGTCTGCGGGATGTAGTCCACGGTAACATGCCTGGCCAGTGGGCCTGGATCCAGGCTTCTGCATCTCCTGGGGATTCCGTGAGGAAAGACTGATCATATCTGTTCAGATACAAAGCAGTAAGGCCCTTGAAACGATATTGCACTGAGTTGGCTGCGAGGATTTTTTTAAGAGGATTGTATGCTCTATGTTTCGCTGCCACCTCTTGTGTGAAGTCTCTGTAAAAAGATATAGTATTTCCCTTCCATTCAAGCTCTCCCAGGTCTCTCGCTGCCTGCAGTAGATGTTCTTTGACCGAGAAGCGCAGTAGATAGGTAATAATGGTACTGGACCTTTGGTATTCTTAGGGTTGCCAGAAACACGGTGGGCCCTCTCTACCCCAACTGGCTCCTTCCACCGGTCACCCAGAAGCTGAGGTATCCAGTTGTTCAAGAATCTTTCCATGTTAGGCCCTTCAATTCCTTCAGGTAACCCTAAAATTCATATATTATTCCTCCTGCTTCGGTTCTCCTGATCCTCTGCTCTGTACCATAATCGAGATAGCTTGGTCTCATGGTCTTGAAGCTTCTGTAATACATGGAGATGCTGTTTTTCTAATTCTTCTGTCCATTGCTCTAAAATGTTGTGCTGGTCCTCTAACCTACGCACGTCTGCCACACTGGTTGATAGTGAGGCACCAACTGTGTCCACTCTACTCAGTAAAGCCTCCAGCATTTTAGTGATATTCACTAGGGCTTCACCTACTTGCATTTGATTAAGAGAAGCCAGAGTAGCTTGGCAAGAGGCTTCAACCATACTGCAGCTCGCAGGCTCCATGCCTGCCACAATCTCCTGTGATCAGCAAACAACAAGTTCAGTGTCCTGTCCTTCAAGGGGGAGCAGCAGTAATCCTCACTGACTATGGAATCTATGTTGGACTTGCTCCAGTGATCACTTAGGGGGGAGACCAGAAATGCTGCAGCTTCGATCCCGCAAGGAGGGGGGGAGAGAAAGTATGACAGCACTGGTGTGTCAGGCTCAGGCCTACACGGCCTACTACCACGCGTCGGTTCCAGAGTATCAGGGGCCCGTTAGGTACCAAACAAGAGTGTGGCTCACCCGATTGCATCTCAGCGGCAGTGACAGAGGTGGGAGAAGGTGTGTGGGATAGGTAAAATAAGTTCAGTCCAGCATTTAGGACATTTTAAACTGCTTTTCCTGTCAGGCTAGGGCAGAGAAAAAATTTTAGACAGACATCTCCTCTGGGTCCAAGCCACCCCCCACCCAGTGATGCATTTTAACTCCTCATTATCAAATTTAAGTTTAGTCTTGAGAATCATGCAAAGGTCTAAAACTGTTTTGTTTGTGGATAAAGTGCATAATGAAGGGAAATATACATGATGGAAACAGTAATTTTGCATTTCCATTAATAGTTAATATTTTTTTCTAACTAAAGTCCAAACTAAATAACATATGTTGCAGTAAAAGGTGGTTTCTCTTATTCAGACATCCAGATGGTAAAATACAGCAGTGTAGAGTGCACTTATTACTCAGAAATATGCTGTGGAGAAGAGTGCTAGAAATTAAAAGCTATGACATTTTATAACTGCAATAGAAAACCATTTACAGAAAATCACATATATCTGCCTGTGTGGGTAGGGTTCAAACTGGCTGCACATAACTACAGTAAACCAAATATCTAACTGTAAAAATGAAAACGTGGGTGGGTGAGTGAATTCTTGCTACACTGAGACATAGCTGTTTTACAAAAACCCTTATCATTTTTTTTTGCAAGCTTACACATCTTAATGCATGAGTTTAAGATTTTGAGAAATAAATTGAAAGTCCACCTTGGATGTACACCAATATTAAAAGAAAATGCCATCCATGATTTTCTTTCTCTGCCTGTCTCACAGGTCCTATATCAGACATATTGCTGCAGCTCTTACTGTCAGGGACGTATAACATGTGTTTATGAAAATAATTTCAGAAAATAACTTTCTGCACATTACTTGAAACAGGGCTTTTACTCAGCGAATTGAAACATCAAGTTATCTTAATGTGCATGCAGCTATTACAGCAGTAGTTTTTTTTTTTTAAATAAAAAGAAAACATTGAGGACGCTGTCATATATGCAAATGTATTATACAGTAATGGTTCAAACCTCATTACCTTTATACCACCAGAACAGAAATCCAAATCTAAGTCAAGGTTCCCACATATAGATGTCACTATAACTCCATTATCTATCAAAGATAAACTTGCTGATAACACAGGGAAGGGGAGTGAAGATTTGCAAGTTTTAATTCCAGAGTTGTTGTAATATGCTGCTCTAGGTCTATAAAATACTCATATTACTATATTGCATTCAGTGATGATAAGGCTGTGACAGAAATGGGCAGGATAGAGTTAATGGTTTGGATTCTGTAGGTGTCTTATTATGTTTGCTTGCACGCATGTGCAAGAAACATAGTGCCATCATCCGAGTTTTCCAGAGGTGTGTCAGCCTCTTCCAGTTCAGTCAGTGAATTTGCAGGCGCAGTCGCAGTGCACCAATCACTGCTCCAGCTGTCTATGACAGCTAAAAATGAAGTGGCATACAGTTGAAAGGGACAGCTCCACTTCAGTGAGCAGAGCTCCCCCCTCCACACACACACACACACACACGCCACACGCATGCATGCACAATACGCCATGCGCCTTTCCCTCCCCCACACTGTATACGATGGGGGTGTCCAACTCTCGGGCCGGCTCCACGCCTCCAAAGCATCAAGGTGCCATGCTGAGAACCCACCCCAGCATGGCAAAATGTTTCCTACGGGGGTGCCCAATCCCCCATTGGCTGCACACCCCCCCAAAGCATCCAGGTGCCATGCTGGGAGCCCACCCCAGCATGGCAAAATGATGTTATAGCCAACAGGGGTGCCCAATACCCCGTCAGCTGCATGCCCCTCTGGGGCATCCAGGTGCCACGCTGGGAGCCAACCCCAGCATGGCAAAATTATGTTATGGCTGACAGGGGTGCCCAACCCGCCGTCGGCTCCTGCCCCCCACCAACATCCTTCCAGCTGCCACGCTGGGAGCTCACCCCAGCGTGGCAAACATCCCTCGTCGTCTTAGGAAATAAAAAAAAAACTGCAAATACAAAAACTGTCCCTCGGCTCTTCTCCCTGCCCCCCTTCCACAACCCGCACCCACCCACTGTGCACCCTGCCTCCCTATACCCTTCCCACCCCATACTTACCTCTGGAGCTCGGCACCACGATCTTTGGAGGACCGGGAACACGTCTGCACTCTTCAAAGCCGATAAGCTTATAATGGGATAGATAGGGTTTTTTCAACTTCATTGCATATCTCAGGCATGTTTTGGGATTTTTGCACCAAATTTTCAACATGGGGTTTTTGGGACCCCTTCTCATGAATGCTGTCACTGTCATGGCATTACTCGGGCCCGAAGGGTGATTTCACAGCCACTGCATGAAATCACCTTCCAGAATGATTAATGAAATGACACTGCCATGTTCATAAGGTGAGCTCTCAAAAGCCTATTTTAAATTGGTGGAAAAATCTAAAATGACTTTTTTACAGCGTGCACATTGCGCAGTTCCTACACACACTGTATGTTCGAATTTCAATATTTTCACTCCAGATTTTCAACATTGCCATTTTACCACACATTCTTATGAGCAGTACAGCTGTCATTTTTCACATCTCACCCAAAATGTGTTTCCGCCCATGTAGCGCACAATGGCACAGTTGGTGTGCGAAATCAATGTACGGGACACATTAAGAAAATCACAGTGACACTGTTCATGAGCAGAGGTCTTAAAATGGATATGTTGAAAATTTGGTGAAAAAATTCCTAAAAATGACTGTTTTACGAGCGTGCATTGCAGAGTTCCCACGCACGCTCGTAAGTTCACAAATTTTCAATATTTTCACTCCAGATTTTCAACATTGCCATTTTACCACATCTCCTTATGAGCAGTACAGCTGTCATTTTTCACATCTCGCCCACAACGTGTTTCTGCCCATGTAACGCACAATGGCACAGTCAGTGTGCAAAATCAATGTATGGGACATGTTAAGAAAATCGAAGTGACACTGGTCATAAGCAGAAGTGTTAAAATGGCTATGTTAAAAATTTGGTGAAAAAATTCCCAAAAATGACTGTTTTAGGAGCGCACATTGCGCAGTTCCTATGCACGCTGGCAAGTTTGCAAATTTGTAAGATTTGCACACCAGATTTTCAACAGTGCCATTTTACCCCACTTCCTTATGAGCAGTACAGCTACCATTTTTCACGTCTCGCCCAAAATATGTTTCCGCACATGTAGCGCACAATGGTACAGTCGGTGTGCGAAAACAATGTTTGGGACAGATTAAGAAAATCACAGTGACACTGGTCATGAGCAGAGGTCTTAAAATGGCTATGTTGAAAATTTGGTGACAAAACTCTATAAAATGACTGTGTTACGAGTGCGCATTGCGCAGTTTCCACGCACCCTCGTAAGTTCATGAATTTGTAATATTTTCAGTCCAGATTTTCACCAGTGGCATTTTTCCACACCTCCTTATGAACAGTACTGCTGTCATTTTCCACAACATGGCCGAAATGTGTTTTCACACTTTCAGCACAGAAATGCGTGGTCGCTGCAGGAAATCATTGTTCAGGACAGATAAAGAAAATCACACTGACACTGTTCATGATCGGAGGTCCCAAAATGCCTGCGTTAACAATCTGCTGTAAAAAAAACCCCAAACTAGTTACGTTACGGGTGTGCGTTGCACAGTTTCTATGCACGCACGTGACTTCACCATTTTTTTTAAGATTTTTACAGCAGAATTTCAACATTGCCATTTTTTACACCTCCCCATGAACAGTACCACTGTCATTTTTCACATCCTGTTTGGAATGTGTTTTGCACCTGTGGTGCTAAATGCCATAGTCGCTGTGCAAAAGCAGTTTTCGCCAACAAACTGATATTGCCACTGTTCATGAGGTGGGGGTCACAAAAACCATGTTGGAAATTTGGAGTGAAAATACCAACGAATGCCTGAGGTGTTAGGGTTTCCGACCATAACGCCCACTCTGTAGAGAATGACAGGCATCAGGGGTGTGACTTGGGATTCTTGCCTGTCATGCTCATACCATTCCACCCCCACCCACACCCTGCAGCCAGTGAGAAGCATCAAGGTGTGCCTCGGACTCTTTGGGCCCAAACTTCACCCCATTCTCCTATACCGCACCCATCTCTCCGTATTTGTCAGTGTCTGCAGGGTAGGGTGTGGTGAAATGGCATGGTCGTCGTGCCTGACGACCTAAAGGCACACCCCAATGCCTGTCACTCTCTGCAGGGTGGTGGTGGGGTTGGCTTCAGTTCAATACTTTGTTGCCATTCCTATCATGCAGCTCTGTAACTTCTACACTACCAATGCCAATGCCAGCAAGCAAACATTAGGCATTGAGAAATGCTTGTTTTTTTAGCAGTTTGGAAAAAAATACAGTCATGCTGAAATCCTCTGTCCATCAGCATCCAGCTTGTGGAATTCCTAGCTGCTAGATAAGAGCTGGGTCATAAATCTCGAGTGGACATCTCCAGACACACACAGACCTGCAGACACGGACACAGGGCAGCTTGAATGGATTGGATCATTCAAATATAAACATAAGGTGAAAAGGGAATATAATTGGTCACTGATAGGTGTTCACTCTGATTGGGACAATTAAATACATACATGTTAGTTGGTTGGTGCATTTAAAGGGAGAATAGGAATGACCTATTCTCCATAGAGTATATAACCTTCTGAAAGGCAGAGAAGGCTCTCTTGTGCTTTGGAAGCTGGGAGGGGAAACATAAGTTTGAAGCCTACCTTGTAGCTATGTCCGTGGGAGCTGGCAGTTAGAACAAGGTCCAGTGTCTCTGGTGAGGACAGGGAAGGGTAAGTTTAGTGATAGCATATTTCAGTAATAGCCTTCTTCTTTTGCCATCTGTTATTTAAAAACATTTGTTTACTTTTCCTGTATGAGTGTTATTCTCTTGTGTTGTAAATATTTATCTTGTAAATGCTCAGTGCACTTTCTGTTAAGTAAAAGCTATTTATTTGCTCAACAGTTGTGACTGTGATGTCATTTTCTAAGGTAATATTTGGTTTCCACTGGCTGAGGTAAACTCTATGTAGCATCCGCCACCCATGAGAGACACACTACCAGACTTTAACTTGTGCAATTGCACGTTTAATTATTCAAGTTTGTACACTTGAAAGAGGTGCTGGAAGGAAAGTCCGGCTGGTGGCAGTGAATACTCGAGGACGGACACCTCTCTAAAAGCTGTGTCAGCACAGAGGGAGAGGTGGGTTGTCACAGAGGCAATTTATGATCCTTGATGTTCTCATTAGTATTTTCCTGGTTACTATCTTCTGTGGTACAGATACTTTTTTCTGAATCATGAATGCCATCCTTGTTCCCTCCTGTTAACGAGTATAATGTTATATACAAGTTAAAGTGCATCATGCAGATGATGAAAGTGGCCAAATGTATCTGATCTGTTATCAACCAAAGTTTACAAAATCTGTATGGTCCTGTACAGCACAAGTTGCAGTACTGGATATCAAGGAAGGATGCCAAGTAACTGCATGTGAAATATTCAGTCTTTTCTACATTCTACCAAATGATTAGACATTTTAGCACTTTGTATCATAAGCAATTTTCTTAATTTTCTTTGTAGGTTCACCATGCTAGGCACAGGCAAGTCAGTTACTTGACTTATGTGCTACTGAAGGACAAAATGCAAGTTTCCATTGTGATAAGATCCCTAGTGGCTACTATATATTCTGATATAATAGCATTTAAACCTTGCACCACAGTTCCTTATTCAAGGATTAATAAGGATGTGTTTGATGATCAGTTTAAATTGACAATAAACAGATCAAGTGGATCATCTACTTTCAGCATTTCTTCAGTGACTTTGAAAGACGGTGCCATGCACTTTGAATATACAGTATACAGTGCTGGAATCTTAATCTATTTCTGCACAGATTCATGCCAGTATTCACACTTCTATGACCTGGAGTTTTATGACTTATATGTTATATGATATGTTATAGCGAAGGATAAATGAATTATACTGTACAGTATGTTGGGCAACTGAGCTAACCACTTTTTTCTTTGAATGCTATAACAACTTTCTTTTGAATGCAGCAATGGGCTAGGCTGTAGTTAGAGTCACTTCAAATACTATACAGTGTTGAACACTCCAAAGTCCCCCAGCACTGTACAGGTGTTGCAGCATTCTGCCACCTTTAAAGGATAACAGTCATCACTAAGAGCCCTACACCAAAGTGTGGTGCTGGTTCAGATTTGTACTTTGTGTGTAAACACACTGCTTTTCTTACTCTTTACTGCACTATAGTAGACTGTATTAGACAGAGTCTGCTGGCTTGTCCAGACAGACACATACAGCTTTATTAAGATCTAGAACTGTATCACCCTTCCCGGGATGAGGCTGAAAATAAGCAGAATTGTCTAGTCCTTATTTCACAGTCAATAAAAACTAGATAAAATATATTAATAAAGACACAGAACTAGATATCACTTCATGAGGAATAGACCAGTCAAGTTATTGGTCTTACAACTAAGGGCAGAAAGGTCCAAGGGTATGATCAATCAAATAAAGGACAGAAATTGCACAATACATTCTGAGTCATGAAAAGGTAGCAACATTTTTGAGTCTTTTTACAGAGAATTATACACGCCAAAGCGGTGATTCAAATTGGGAAGAAATAAAAAGTTTCTTTAATGCTATAGTTTTTTAAACCCTTTCTGACTAGGGAAGTGGATGACTTTATGAATGAATGATGACATTTTTCAATGCTCACTCATAACTTCTGTAAACTTCTAACATTTTTTCCACCAGACTTTAAATGTGGTCTTCTTGGAAACCCCACCTCATGAACAAGGCAAGTGATTTTTTTCAAATTTGTCCTGAAAGGTGATTTTGCAGTTTCGGTTGGGATTTGAAATTTTTCACCTACTGGGTTCATGAGGTGGGGTCACAAGAAGACTATTTTGAAAATCTAGTGTAAAAATATGGTAAAGTGACCAAGTTATGAATGAACATTGAAATATTTGAATGTTCATTTATAACTTCACTAACATTCCATAGTTTGACTCCAAACTTTCAACGTAGCCATTTTTTCATGCCACATCATAAACATGACCTGTGTCATTTTTCAAATCCTGGATGAGATGTGTTTCCTAACATGTGGTGCAAAATTATGTTTTTGCCTGTATTCTATAAATGCCACATGTCATGTTTATGAGGGGGAGTCATAAAATGACTATCTTCAAAATTTGTAGTCTAAATTAAAAAATAAATAATAATAATAACTATTAAGAAATGTTGTGTGTAGTACCAACCTTTACACCAGTGAGTAGCGTTTTCTGATATTGGGCAGGTGAGCTGAGATAATGGGCAAGCTCAGTGATCCAGCTGGATGGGTTGAGATTGGGGGGAATGCACTGTCATGTGACACAACCTCAGCCTGGGAAGGGTAGGTGCAGGGTTGCCCACATAGGCCCAAGTACCATATAGTGAAGAGAATTCTTCTCTTGGCATAGGATCCAGCAGCTTTGCATCCATGGGTGCCAGAGTGCCTTGTGATTCAGCCAAGAGATAGATTTTTTCCTATGTGTCTGCAGCCATATGTAAATGCAGAACCCAGAGAGCCCTGTGCTTCCACAGTCCACCAGACAGCCCCATGAATCACTGACATCTGTTGCTACACAGAAGTTCAGGGCCTGCAGGGCACTGCTCTTCCAGAGGCAGACAGAGTCCTCCCTTGGTACAGGGACCAAAGGGCCCTGCACATCTGCATCTGTTCATGCAGGCCCCAAAGTGACCCATGTGAATGTGGATAATATTCCATTTTCTCAAAAAGAAAGGAAAATTTTTTGCACAAATTGATGTACCAGTTAGGGTTCAACTTAGTGCTACAAAAGTAGGGAAATGTAGTGTTAGGATTTCCAACCCTAACTTACTGTGCCACCACCCCCCCAGTAGCAAAAGGAAAACATAGCAGAGTTTTGGGTCTCTAGATTCTTGGGGAATCAGTGGTGGGGTCTTCTTTGGGGTTGTCAACCATAATGGCCACCCCTTCCCCTAAGCAAAGAGTCTCATATGTGATCTTGTTTCTTCACACAGGGCTTGCAGGGACTTTGAGAAGAAAGCTACAACAGATGCTGTTTGCAACATGTGGTGAGACATACTTCTCTACCTTTGAAGAGTGTATAACTATGAACAACGGACTTGGAGCTGTATTTTGTGCTTTGGACAGGAGGCTATGGGCTGGGAGAAAGAAGTAAGCATTATGGTTGACAACCCCAAGGTAGACCCAACACTGATTCACCAAGACTCCAGACACCTAAAACCCTTATTTTTTTTTCCTTTTGCTGCTGGGGGTGAGGGGGGTGAGTTAGAAGCTGTCTTAAAATAACTTGGGCTTCAAAAGTAAATTTAGTCAGGTTGATGGCAAGAGCAGGGGGGGAGAGGGAACAGTAGAGTGTCTGTTTAATGAGGTTTAGTGAGGGCAGCAAGTGGACTGAAGTGGGAAGGGAGTTCCATGAGTGAGTGAAGATGGAGAAAGCAGCCTTCCCAGAGTTAGAATGTGGGCAGAGGAGGATAAAAGAATGAGGGTTGCGTGTGCCAAGGTGGTAGGTTGTGTGGGAGGAGGGGCGCGAGGTAAGGGGAAGCAAACCAAACCAAACTTTGTCAGAGATGATGGAGATGTGGTGGTTATAGCTAGAGGATAGGGAGGGGAGTGATAGTGATGAGTAGAGGGAGAGCAATGATGAGTCCTGAGGGGGATGTTCAAGATGAAACAACAGAAAGCATTGAAAAGGATGTCCAGTCTGGTAATTTTGCAGAAAGTTTCCAAATTTCATCAGGAGTGAAATGACAGAATTCTGTAGCAGAAAATGCAGAATGAGTTTTCTGCAACATTTCCATAGAATTCTATCCAGTGGATCCCAATATTTTTAGTGGAAATAGTTGTGGAATTATTTTCCACGGAAACAATGCTGTTCTGCAGAATATAATTCTGCAGCTCACAACCGGTGGAATTCTGCAGAAGAACCAGCAACATTTTGGTAGACATTCTGCTGAAATCAGAAAACTGTTCCTTGTTTTGAAACAGGTGATCAAACTTAAATAAGTCATGGTCTGCAAGTTGAGCTGTGATACTGGGCATGCATGTATGCATATGTATAATCATATGTACGTATGTAATGTTTATGTGCATGCCCAGTGTCACAGCTGGACTTTCAGACCATGATTTACCTAAATTTGAGCACATTTAAAAAAAAAAAAGAAACACAGTCCCAAGTTCTGCTTTCTTTCTCCCTTTAGAAATTGTGTTTAGCTAAACTTGGGTAGAATGATCAGTACACGAGCCTTCTGGAGCTTCAATACCATTTACAAATGTGACTGCACTTTGGCATTGTGCACAGAAAACAGGAGCAGACCAACAGGATTTCACTTTTCAGTAAAATTAGTAAAAGTAAACATTTGGGGGATACGTTGCTACTATGCCTATGCATCATAAGACAGATTGCTGCAGGCAGTACAGGCATGTTTAAGAATATTTCCAAAAAGGTAAGTAAAAGGCTGACAGTCTCCCTTTAATTCTGGTCCCAAATTTTCAACATAGTCATTTTATGATTCCCCCTAATAAAAATGACATGTGGCATCTACAGTATACTGGGTGAAACATCCTTTTGTTCCACCTGTGTGAAATGATGTTTCAGTCAGGTTTTGAAAAATTACACCTTTACAGTTATGGGGTAGTGTGAAAAAAAATGGCTACGTTGAAAGTTTGGAGGGAAAATACTGAAACTTACCAAAGTTATGAGTGAGCATAGAAATATTTCAATGTACATTCATAACTTTGTTGATATATATATTCTTTCATGGCAAGAAAGTGTGTTTAATGCATCAGTTAGGGTTAAAGCAACAAAAGTGAGAAAATGAGACTTTAGAGTTGAGCCCCTAACCCCCCCCAGCACCCCACTCCCCATCCTCCACAGACTGACAGATGTTGGGGTGTGCCATGGAGTCATGTGGCCCAACTGTCACTCCATTCCATGTGTAAGACAGTTGACATGCTACAGTAAAGGAGAATGGGGTGAGAGTTAGGCCGCATGACCCCATGGCACACCCCGGCATCTGTCAGTCTATGGAGGATGGGAGGTGGGGTGTTGGGGGGGTTAGAAGCTCAACCCTAACATCTAATTTCCTTACTTTTATTGCTTTAACCCTAACTGATGTATTAAAAGCATTTTTTTGCCATGAATTTCCTTACTTTTTTGAAAAAGTGTGATATAACTAGTAAATAAAATGTGTTGGTAGTAGCGCAGGACCCTTCGGGCCCCATGCTCCTACCAAGCTGCCCATTTGTGCATACTGATATGCATGTGTGGGAACCTTGGCCTTCCAGGCCCTGCGCTCCCATGTACACATAGATACGGAGTAATACAGCAGCTCTATTGGACAAGGAACCCTTGTAACAGTAGTTTGCCAATATGGCAGGAACTGTAGCATGTAAAAAAAAATGTAAGTGTGGTTCTAACCATGACAACGAGTCATCTGCAGGACATAAATTAACCAAATCCATATTTCGCATCGTTTACGAGATATGGCCACCGAAAAGCACTGGAAATGCACCCTTGGAACCCTTGTGACATTAATTTGCCAATATCTCATGAACCATGCAAGCAACAGAAAAAAAATCCATTGCAGGTGTAGTCTCCAGTCTCCAATCATGTACCAGCGGGTTAGATCACCTAAGCCGCCAGTAGTGAAAAGTCTGTATCTCGCATCATTTCCGAGATATGGGTGCCAGAAAATGCAATAGACTCCACAATGTAATCCTATGGTGAAAATCTCAACTTCATGATGGCATATCTATGGAACTGCTTAATTACCCAACACCTAAACAGCATAATTCACACCTGTAGGGCATCCCCTCAATACCCTGAAAATTGTAAGTAAAAAGACCAAACTGTTGATTAGCAATGCAATGGTAAATTTTTGCATCTTTAAAAATTCCTAGTATGCAAGGTAGCAAAATCCTTGGCCATTAGATCAATCCCCATCCACGAGGTGGCAAAATAGCTGTCCGCGAGAAATCCTCAGCCGTCAGATTTTGTCCATCTGGTCTCTAAGTGATGGACAAGGATTTTGCTACCTCGCAAAGAGAATTAGCTGGTGGACTAGGATTCTGACAGCTCACGGACTGCGATTTTGTCAACTGACGAAAAGGATTCAAAAAACCAATCCTGGTCCGCAAGCTGACAAAATCCTAGTCTGCCAGCTGATCCTCTTTTGCAAGGTAGCAAAATCATAATCTGTCAGTTTAATCCTGGTTCATGAGAAGGGTCATCTGGTCACAAAGTGACGGACTAGGATTTTGCAGCCTCACAAAAGAGGATTGGCTGGCAGACTAGGATTTTGACAGCTCGCGGACCATGATTTTGTCACCTCGCAAAACAGGATTCAAAAACCCAGTCCTGGTCACTGAGCTGAGTAAATTCTAGTCCTCCAGCCGATCCTTTTTTGCAAGGTAGCAAAATCCTGGACCGTCAGCTTGATCCTGGTCTGCAAGAAGGAATTTCTGGTCACAAACTGACAAACAAGGATTTTGTAGGCTCGCGAATGAGGATTGTCTTGCGGACTAGGATTTTGACAGCTCGCGGACTTGGATTGATAGCGAGTTGCAGTCAAATAATTTCTACATTTTAAAAAGCAATTTTTTGACCAAAATTAGCCAAACCAAAGCCATGGTTTTGTAGAGGGTGTCACCCTGAACAAAACTTATGACTCATTTGGCCCAAAAGTCACCCACGGAGAAAGCTACAACATTTTGTTTGGGGAAGGAAACTGAAAACATGATGGCTGCTTGCGGATAAGGAATTTTTCTGACAGACTAGGATTTTTTAAAATCCTAGTCCATGAGCTGGCAAAATCCTTGACCATAAAACCAATCCTAGTTCGTCAAACATACATATAAATCTTGGAGTGGACTGAGCATGAGCAGAACATGAAAATTAAAAATTAAATAACTTTTTAACAGATTAATATTAATATTTTTTACCAAACCAATGCTGGATTGTTCCTTGACCCAAACTCTTTCTATGTTCCAAATTTCAGACCAAAAGACCACATGGTGTGGTCGCAGTGCCATGGGCAAAAAGAGTGTCAAAAGTGGTGAAAAATGCATTTTTTAGCATTTTGCTGCAGAGAAACTGTAAGTCCAACCAAAACTCAACTTGGTAAATCAAGAGATCTACTATAACAGACCATACATTCCAAATTTTGTGCACATTCATTGAACAGTTGCAAAGTTATTAATGCACAAAAATGGAGGTTTAACATTAAAGTGCCTACTTAACTGCGCCCCTGTAATATCTATCTATATATATATATATATATATATATGTATATATATATATATATATATATATATCCCAGATTTTGAGCATAGTCTATTTATGACCCTATATCATGAACCCAACAGGGCTGAATGGCGTCGGTGAGGGGTACTGAGTAGAGGGATGGAGTGAGTGGAAGCAAAGAAATATGGCAGGGCAGAACAGGATTGGTGGTACTGAGCAGAGGGATGGAGCAGATGGGAATACATTAAAATTACAAGCAGAATGCGGTTGAAGGGTGGTACTGAGCAGAGGGCTGGAGCTGATGAGACAGAAAAATGACAGAGCAGGGTAAAACAGGGTTGGTGGGTGGAACTGAGCAGAGGGATGGAGTGGGGTTAGGAACAAAGAAACATGACAGGGAAGGGAAGGGAAGAATGGGGTGGGTCATATTGACCAGAGGGATGGAATGGGTGGGTCAGAAAACAAATGGAAGGGAAGGGAAGGGCAGAATGTAACTACAGTATATGGTTAGGGGTTATTGTAGCTGAAGATCAGCGGCTTTCTAAATCTTGTTTTAGGACAGTTCAAAGCTAAAAAATGTTTCACCATCGTTCTGACATCACATCAATGGTACAAAAACTTTTTAGCCTTTTCCAGCCACCTGATTGGAGGAAACAGCGCTCTCAGAAAAAAAGCGGACAGCTGCCACCAAAAATCCTCATAGGGTCAGTTGGAAGTGGAGCGGAACCACGCCGAGACGACTGAGCTGCTGAGACCAAGCGGGACCATGGTGTAAACTCAAGGTATGAAACCTTGTGTAATAGAAGGTTTTTTTTTTTTTTTTTGTCTTTTGATGATTTGGGGAACCATATACTATATAAAACAGTGGATGGGTAACCATCCACAACTAAGGTTGTTTCCATCTCAGGTGTTGATAACATCATGGAGACCTCTCAAGCTTCACTCTCAAGGTCTATATTATGTCATCAACACTCTCAATGAAAACACAGCCTTGTTTTGGATGGTCACCCATCCACTATTCTATATATTTTGGGTGTGAGCTGAAAATTCCTATCACATCACTTTATGTGCGATAGGAGAATTCTTGGCTCATGATCTGAAAAACATCTTCTCTTGCTAGGCTGGGCATCCAGGATTTGGGAGCTCCTAAATCATTTTTAGGTCTAATTTAAAAAAATGAACACCAGAATCAAGCTAAACAGGGTCTGTTTAGCTTGGATAAGGTGTTTGTTTTTAAAAATGCATACTTTTTAGATATTTTCCATGTTTTTTAGTTTGAGGAAAAAAACACAAAGGCAGTCACCACAGCATGAAAAAGCATTTTCTATGTCATGAGAACTGAGTTGTGAGAAGGCAAAATACTCTTTTACACAAAAATGTTTGTGTCGTAGCAGAGAGATATACAAAAACTCCTTTGAGCATGTGCAGAAAAAAACTTTAAACCCTTATAACTTTGGAACCGATTAATATTTTTTCACAAAATCTTCAAAAGGCACTACCTTGGCACAAGTTTCTTCCCTAAAAGTTTTGGAAGACTATTCTGCAGTGTCTAGAATGTATAGTAGGTGAGAGCAAACAAAACATGTATGAAGTATAGGATAAAATTTAAATGTTACAGTAATTTTACACATCTGAATCTCAGAAACCACAAAAGCTACCATCACAAAACTTTCTATGTATTGAGAACTTGCCTCTGAGACAACACATTCCAAATTTGGGGCAAGTTTGTGGAATGCCATCAAAGTTATTAAGGTGCTAAAACTGGGGTTTAACATTAAACAATATAGGGATATGCCACGGCCCCATGAAAACTATCACCAATATTTTTCATGAATGCTTGGAAAAATATTGCCAGCATTTTTCATGAGTGCTGTTTTTCACATTATGAATGGCATAGCCATGAGTGATGTCATAAGGTCAAACAGCATGAGTGAAAAATTGGCAATATTTTTCTTGGTGCTATGGCATATTACATTTATCTAGAACTTGTGAGGATTTATGGGTTTAATCTTTTTTTAGTTGTTAATTTTTTCCCTTTCCGTTTTAGTTTTCTGTTTGTTCTTAAGGATGGCCAAGTAGAGCTGGATACATGATGCACATGACTCCTTTGCATGCATCATTGCACCGGTGTGTTACACTTCACTGCACTGCTGAGGAACTAGCTGAGGCATAGTGGGAGAAGGTGCGACTTTCTCAATAGCAATAAAGAGGAGCCTGCAGTTCAGAATAAGGGGTAGGGATGTCCCGGTTGGGAGTGAAGAGTGGGTCAGAGTGGGAGTCGTGGGTGGCTGCAGGTAATGGAAGCTATTGATTGTGACTGATATGGTGGGGGGGGATGAGAAGGCGCAAATACTTATGGCATATTTTAAATCACTTTATATGTTTTGGTCACTTTTTTTTTATTTTTCATTAAAAAAGACTGAAAAGTGACAAGGGAAGAAAACAAAAGTACACTGAAGGAGTTTCTGATGAACTGAAAGCAGTCTGGTAGAAGCCAGCATGCAACTGATCTTTTCAGTTCTAAAATTTGAATTGTGCTGCTGACTTCCACCAGTCAGGGTCAAAACAAAAAAGACCATGCTAAGGCTATTGCAGCAAATAAAAAACACAATTTTGGCTGTCTGATTCAAGTACTTTGTTAAAAAGGGCCCATGCTAGCATCACTCCTAACACCATGCCACCAAACATTTTTGAAAACATTGGTCTTTTTTGTTTTGAACTGAGTTTGTTATGCCCAACTCTTGGCTGATCTGTCTAGTGACCACTTATTACTTTGGTTATTCCACCAATCAGGACATACAGTGAGATTATTTTTGTTCTTGGGGATCTAGAATAAGAATATTTCGATATTCTCACTCTAGGTCCAGAGGGAGCAAAAATATCACTCATATGTGCCACATAATATCTTAACAAGAGTTGGATAAATATATATATATATATATATATATATATATTAGAGGCAAAAAACTCCGTTTAATGCATTAGTTAGGGTTGTTCCACAGTGACAAAAGTGAGGAAATTCGCTGTTAGGGTTGAAAACCCTAACTCCGAATTCACCCCCCCAGCACCACACACACACACATTCAAGTATGGGGGAGGACCAAGTCAACACAACCAATGACAGACATCCAGCAGCAGGTGACAGAAATAACAAACAATTGTCTAAATGTACTACGAGACATCCCCACCCACCTGACCAGGTACTGCATGCTCAGTGGAGATCAACAGCAAAACTGAGGCCATGTACACCAAATGTACACATCCCTGATTGCAGCTGCACACAGCATACCACACTTAGTAGTTGCATGGCCTTACCTACCGATGCCCCACACCACACCACAACTGGTACTGTGCCGTTATTCAATATAAATGCTGAAGGTGCATGATGACAGTTGTAGAAAGGTTTTAACACTAGTGAGTATACATTAATTAAGAGAAGCACATAAATTAACTACAAGACACTAGCATGCTCAAGATAAAAGTAGTGATACATTTAGTAGGTGATTTACATAGTAGTATATTTACTGCAATGGTTTACTCAACATAGAGGCTGATGTAAGCGTATGGAAAAACATTGCCTGTTCAACTGTGAAATTAGTACTGCCAGTATCACATGCATTCTTACTGATGAAGGTGTACTGCTGATGTACATACATAGACCTTCAGTGTGTTTCAATACTAAAGATGCAGTAAGTATTCTTTGTAAGAAACATTGTAATTGCATGGATCAGGCCAAGCAACTTCTAAATATCATAGCACTACTGAGCCAACAATGATGTACCTGTATCAGAGATGTATATAGGATAGATTTTCCTGTAGGCACTTACTGAGTATGTTGTACCTGATAAAGACAATCTCATTGCATATGTGATGACTAACTTATTCAAATAGTAATACATTTACAATTGTTGCAATGAGTGATCTATGCCACTTATGGACACAGTGTGATTTGTTTTAACAGTTGTTTCATACTCAGGCTGTATGCCTACTGTTTGGGTTTTCCACACTTCTGTCACTGATGCTATCAAAGTGATAACTATGTTAATTGTGGTACAACAGGAATCAAGTAGGTATGGTGTAGATATAAACAGAATGTCTTTTAGTATTGATTTAACTCACAATGGGGTAAGTGTACTAGGACAGCAGGGGTTATCCTCTATCACTGACTCTGTCAGTTATAATCACACTAGGGTTTAGATGACTGTAATGATCAAGTTACACTGTTCATCTTCATGAGTTCATATTCACAGCCATTCTCCAGTAACTAGACAGTGTATGGTGTAACTGGGTGGGACACTGTGTTGCAAAGCTGCTGCAGTGCCTAGCAGAAGAGAGTATCTACTCATAAGACAATTAAGCAATAAGGCATGACCAACAGTTATGTTAAATGGTCTGTTAATCACCTTGTAGGGGTTTAATGTTGAATGAGCATGTAGCCGAGTGCCATGTCGCTAGACAGTGATAAAGTGACCATTGACATAATACCTGGGAGTGGCTTATTGCTATCATAATAAAACTGTTTTTAAACAACATTAAACCATGTTCATCATATGGTTAGGCTCTCGTGTCGTTAATAAAAACTAAACATAAGGCTGTTACAATGTTTACAGTCAATTAAACTTCATTTCTCAAACCCTTGTTATAATTAGAGATATTATCCTGTACAACTCCTTGGTTTTGCTGAACTCTATTGCTCATGTGGCCCACCACAAGTGGTGTGGTCTGGTGTGGGGCATCGGTGAGTAAGAGCCATGCAACTACTAAGTGTGATACGTTGTGCAGCTGCAATCAGGGATGTGCGTTTGGTGTACATGGCCTCAGTTTTGCTGTTGATCTCCACTGAGCATGCAGTACCTGGTCAGGTGGGTGGGGATGTCTCGTAGTACATTTAGACAATTGTTTGTTAGTTCTGTCACCTGCTGCTGGATGTCTGTCATTGGTTGTGTTGACTTTGTCCTCCCCCATACTTGAATGTGTGTGTGTGTGTGTGTGGTGCTGGGGGGTGAATTCGGGAGTTAGGGTTTTCAACCCTAACAGCGAATTTCCTCACTTTAAAGCCATGGAGACAACCCTAACTAATGCATTAAACAGAGTTTTTGCCTCTAATTTCCCTTCTTTTGAGAATGATAATGAGAAATAGTGAGCGTAATGCGGTGGCGGGGCATAGGGCCCAAAGGGCCCGTGCTCCATACACACTCGTGTGTGGCATACTAACGGGAGCATGGCGCAAACAGAAATCACAACAGTGGCGCACATGGTAACATAAGCGCGAATGAGGACAGAAAGGGTACCACATGGTGGTGACGGAATGGTCTGCCACGTGATGTGTTGTCACATAGTAACATGGTGCCTGCAAGCGGAAATGTCAATGGGCATGGTGGCCAAAGTGAAACAGAAGAGAAACAGTACTGTGAGACAGAAATGGCAAAAATAACAGAAACACAGCGCAAATGAAAGCGCAAAGGATGATGCACATGGTGGCGTAGACGTCAATGGTAAGTGAAATGGGTACAGAACCACAAGTGGAAAGGGCAACAGTAACAGTAATGTAAGTGCACAGGCTGGTTTTCCCCAAAACCTGCATAGAGAAAGACAGTGAGTACAAATAATGTATGCATAGTAATGAGTATCGGCGCAGAAAACGAGATCTTGGAATACTAAATACATTATATCTCAGGAACTATGATGATGAAAAAAATTTAAAAGTCATATTATTTACAACTTCCTGGCTAATTTAAATCTTAGCCCCCATCAGGGGCCTAAGAAATTTTCTGACGAAAAGTCCGTATCTCACACCGTTTCCAAGATACGGGCCCTGAAAAGCCCGGTGAATGCCGTAATGCTATCCTATGGGAAAAAAAGAAAAGTTTGGAGTGCCATAACTTTGCCTCCCTGTAATGTTTTTTCACCAAACTACTGAAAGGCACATCTGTGGGCTGTTGGCTGTCTTCCCTCCAAATTTCAGGAAAAAAGACCAAACCGTTATTTTGCAGCAGGGTGCCAAAGGATTTCTGCAATCGTTGGAGCCGTAATGTTATCCTATGGAAAAACTGTCAACTTTGAGTGCTGCAACTTTGCGCCATGTAATATTTTTCAAAACAACACTGAAAGGCACATCTGTGAGATGTCTTCTGCGTTCCTCAAATTTCAGCCTAAAACTCCCAACCCGTTCTTTTGCAGCGGAGTACCAAAAAATTACTGTTGTTTTGGGCATAGTGTCTAAAGTAGTGTCGTGATTTCTTGAAAAGCTTTCATAAAAATTTGCAACACTTTCAAGTGCTACACTACTTTGTGACACAACTTTTCCAGAAATTTGAAAACATATTTCTGGGGTGTTTTACCCCAAAATAAAGACATGGCTAGCATCCTCAGGGCCTGACTAGGTGAATACAAAAAGAATTAGGTTGCTAGAGGTCTCAATTTTAAATGCCAACCATTTTTCTGATCACCAACTGAAAACAAGAATAGCGGTTTACGACACTAACAGGGCCATTTGCGACACTAAAAGTGCATTTGCGACACTGTCGAACTTTTGTTAACTTTTCCCATTGACTTATAATGGGAAACTGTTTTTTGAATAACTTTTGAACTGTTTAATATTTTTTCTCGAAATCTTTGAAAGGCACATTGGGGACCCCGGCCGCATGCTCCCTGAAGATTTCGGACTGGTCGCGCAAACCGTACGACCTGTAGGCGCGACCGTAGAATTCCAGAAAAGCGTAAACGCGCACACAGATCATGCTTAATAACTCCGCAGCCGTATGTCCGAGCAGTACAAAACTTGGCAGATCCCAAGGCCTATGGTTCGTGTATTCCAAATTTCAGGCAAATCCGTTAAATGGTTGCAAAGTTATTAAGGTGCAAAATTTTGGGTTTAACATAGAAATGGCTCCTCAACCCTAACTATGGTAGCACTACCGTGCTACCATAATTGTACAGGCACAGTAGCACCTATATATTAGGGTTGAGTAAGCTCTTTAACATTAACCCCAAAATTTGGCACCTTAATAAGAGTGCCCCTGTTCCATTGATTTATATGAACTTTGGAAAGCACACAGAGGGTGCCAGGATCTCTGGATCTTGTAAATTTCATGGCAATCAGTTAACTAGGGGCAAAGTTACAGAGGGCAAACCCCCTAATATCACAACAATTGAGACCTTTTTCTTGCTCAACTAAAAAACTAGGAGGATTTGAAACTTGAAACTTGCAAGTTTCATAGAGTTTGGCCCAAGGTGTGTGCTAGTGTGCTTTTTATGTCCCAGACTTAAGTAATTTTTAAATTATTTAAAAAAAAATATTCCATTTATGAGCATGAGCAGTTTAAAAAGTCAACGTTCTAAAGATAACAGAATTTTTGCAACAACATGGAGTCAAATTATCTTATTATGAGACAGCTGTTGTTTGTCAGCTGGCAGGGGTGACTCCATGTTAATGAATCTATCCCCACTGTTTCTGTCTAGCAGGGACAGTGTGTAGCCCTACCCTTGCTTAGCATGCTCTGTGTGTCTGTATGTGACTCCATCTGCCATTAGCTACATAAGCGACTTTATTTAAATGAACTGGACATGGGGATGCCCAATTCCCGGTACCAGTTTGATTAAACATGTAGTGCAACACCAGCGTGCCCACCCCGGTGCCAGTTCATTTCCCCTCTCCCCTCCATACTGCCCCCATACCCATAATTTACACTTGCTGCCCCCGGGGTGCCCAATCCCTGGTGTTGGAGTACTTTCATGCTGACACTGGAATGTCCAATCCCTCCCCGATCCAGCAGTGTGTGACACTGGGTTGGATATCTCCAGTGCTCCCAAGTGTCCTGCCAACAGTAGGGTGCCCAGGTCCCAGTGTCAGGCACTGTAAAAAAAGAAAACTGTCCCATAATGTCTTTTTAAAAAATCCTGAAATAAAGAAAATGGTCCCTTGTCATCTGCCACTGTCCCTAACCCCTCATCCCAACCCTCCCACTCAGCACCCCACACCACCCCTTACCCTATACTTACTGAGCCGAGGTCCAATGATGTAATCCTCTCTGGATCAGAGACATGTTTTTGCTCTTCAATGCTGAACCAGGAACTGAGGAAAACAGGTAAGTGCATTATAATGTATTTCAATGGCATTTTGCACTTATCTTCATAACTTGGTTATTTCTAGGAATTTTCTTTTCACCAAATTTTCAAACTGGCCTTTTTGGGATTCCACCTCATGAACACTGACAGTGAAATTATGGTAATAGGGCCCAGATGGTGATTTCACTGTCACTGTGTGAAATCACCGTTCATGACTGAATGACATAATTTCTTCACCAGTGTTCATGATCAAGTTATGAGTGTATGTAGACATCTTTCTATGCATGGCCATAACTTTAGTAATTTTCAATATTTTGACCCCAAATTTTCAATATAGCCATTTTTTGATACCACCTCACGAACATTGCAGCTGTCATTTTCACGTCCTGGCCAAGATGTGTTTTCACACCTGTGGTGCAAAATGATGTTTCAGTAGGGATTTGAACATTTTCACATACTGGGTAGATCGGGGAAGTAGGACAGCCTATAGGGAGTGGGGAGATAAGGCACCAAAATCAAATAGAGGATCAGGGCCTGTTTAAGATGCCACCTGGCTGGAACTGTGCCACTCATAGTCAGTGTTGGGGAAAGGAGTGGGAGTGCGGCATTGGAGCGTGAAAGGGGGTTGGAGTGAGATGTGCCAGCTAGGGACAACTGCAAAATACCACTGGAAGCCAGGGAGGGTTGTGTTGGACACATTTTACTTTAAGTTGCCTAGAGCCAGAGTATTTTTTCTTTTTTTCTTTTTTTTTTCTCCTTGTCTGACTATTGGGGGAATCAGCAGGACTTGGAGTGCTGAGGAGGACCAAACAGGGCACAGCAGAAGACGGCAGGAGAACCATTGCAGGGAAGTGCTGTGAATTTGTTTTTCCCTCATTCTTTTGCTAATCTAGCAGGAGGGTGACATGTGTATTCTTTTTTTGTTCACAGCCGGCAAAGGGCAGAGAATGGGCAAGTAAGGGACGGCTGCTATTTCATGGAATGGGTTGATTGTCTTAGCGAGAAACTGGGAGGATGCCCAAACTCACCCTCCCCATCCCTCCCTCCCTCCTTGCAGGGCTACTCTCACTTATAGTTATACTGCAGTCTCCTGATTGCAGGGGTGAAGTGAGGAGGACAGGATGTAAACTGGCTTTACAAATTATTTGTAACAACAATTACAATACTACACTGCACTGACTCAGTCTGACAAGTGCTTGCAAGCTCCTAATCATTTCATGAAGCAGGGACATTTTGAGTCAAAGGGCTACATTTTGTATAGATACTGCTAGTAGTGCATAGACTGCTCTGAATGTAGCAACATAAGGATTGTAAAACCACTGTGGGTATCTCGAGGGTTAGAAAATTGTTGGGGAACACAGATGGAGTGGGTCAGGGATGTATACACTAGAGGGTGGGGGGTTCTCGAGAGGTCAGTCGGGGTCAGCGCAGGGGGGTAGTACAGGGGGAAGCAAGATGCAAGGAGGGGCCAGCACAGGTAGAATTGTGGGATGCAATGGATGTGGGCAGCAGTTTGGATGAACATATTGTGGAGGCTAGGAGGGTTTCCAATCTGTAACAGGTTAAGAAGGCTGGACGAGGCAGTGCTGTGGCTTGGTAGAGAGTTGAAGAGGATGGGGGGGCCTTGAGGCAGGAGGATCTCATCTGGGGAATAACTTGAGGACACTGTGTGGGAGGAACAGTGACTCAGGGGAAGGGATGGGGAGGGACTGCAGCAGTGAAACAAACAAGGGGCCTAGCATAAGTGGGAAGGCTGGAGTCGGGGGGAGGGAACAGAAGCACAGTCAGGCAGGATGGGCAGGAATTAGGTTTGCTGTGCTGGTGACACTGGTGGAGGAGGAGGAGGAGGAGGTGGTGTGCGATCTTCTGGGGAGAGCAGGAGGGGGGAGGAAAATGCACAAGTGACAGGAGTCAGCCAGAGGAGGATGACAGGGGTGAAGGGGAGAGAAGCACTACTGGTGAGGAGGACGAAAAGGGGCAGAGCAGAGATGGGGGGGCCAGAGCAGTGAGGAGGGATGTGGAGGATAGAGAGGGAGCAGTGGATGGGGCAGGAGACAGGACAGGGAAAAGGGGAGGAGAGCAGAAGGGGGGAAGGGGGATTTAGTGAGGTGGCATGCTCTGCTAATGGATACCTTGGGAAAAGGGTGGGGGCAGGGACAAGGAACGAGGAAGGCGGTGTGCTAGTGCTGAGTGATTCCATTCTTAAAGGGATCAGATGAGGTGGTGGGGGGAGAGGCATAGTAGAATATGGGTGGAGGCTATACCCAGGCTAATGGCAGACAGAACGGGGCAGGTGGTTCTTAAGTACGCAAGGAGGGGCAGGAAGAAACTGCACGTAGTGGTGCATGTGGGCACTAATGACCTGGTGGAGGAGATGGTGGATGTAGTGAGGAGGAGGTTTGAGGAACTAGGAGGGCTATGTGAGGAAGTGGGGGAATAAGTGGCCTTTTCAGATGTGCTCCAAGTACTCTGCGCGAGTAAGGGAAGGAAAGGGAGGATTGGGGAGTTCAACACTTGGCTGGGGGAAAAGGTGTCAGTCTAAGGGATATGGGGTAATGGGGGACTGAGGCAGTACCTGGGACAATAATGATCTATATGCAGGATATAGGCTGCACTTGAGTGGGGAGGGGAAAGGGATATTAAAGCAGAGGTTTGAAGGGTACATAGCATCAAGGATAGATTTAAACTGGGTGGGGGTTGGCATGAGGACAGCTAGTAGGCAGAGATCACGGGGGGGGAGCCAAGCATGCCTGCCCCTCAAGTTATTGGAGAGGTATTTGAGGTGGGGACACAAGGAGGGATGGGGAGGACCAGGATGGGGGGAGGGGACACAGGTTGGAGGGTGGTCTCACTGAATGAGAGAAGCTTAGATAACAAATCAGCTGAGGGCTGTCTTGGCTGTGGGGAGGGTGGACATACATACGAAGATATGAAGAAGCCAGCAGAAGAAGAAGGCCATTTGGTCTATCAAGTCTGTTTATATTGCAGGGTCCACAGCTTGAGTTATTGTCCCTGTCCTCCTTCCCCACTGCCCCCATCCTCACTACCCATGACCCTTGCTTTCCCCTATGCCTATCCCAGCCTCTCTTAAAGCTGCCCACTGTCTTCAATGACATGACCTCTTCCAGCAGTGCATTCCAAGTGTCCACCACCCTTTCTGTGAAGGAGTGCTTCCTGACCTCCCCCCAAACCTCCCACCCTCCAGCTTAAGACTGTGCCCCCTAGTGTTATGGCAGCCACTCAGCTTAAAGAAACTCTCCTTATCAACTTTATTTATCCTTTTCAAGTACTTGAAGGTCCCAATCATGTCCCCTCCTCTCTCCTGTCTTCCAGGGAGTACATTTCAGTGCCCTGAGCCTCTCCTCATATGCCTTACCCTACTGACCTGCTATCATCTTTGTAGCCCTCCTCTGGACCTTCTGCAGCAAGTTAATGTCTTTTTTGAGGTGTGGGCACCAGTACTGAATTCCATACTCTAGATGCGGCCTTACCAGCGACCTGTACAAGGGCAGCATAACCTCCTCTCTCCCACTACTAATCCCTCTAGATAAGCATCCAGGCATCTTGTTTGCCTTTACTGCTGCTTTCTTGCACTGTGTGGAGTGCTCCAGGTCATTAGTGATCATCACTCCCAGGTTCTTCTCCTCCTCCTCTGATGCAGATACTCAGACTCCATCCAGGTTGTACTCTGTCCTGGATGGACATTGCGGCCATCATGGAAACATAGCCCACCCAGAACCAGGACTGGGATATAATGATCCCAGGGTAGTGTACAGGCCACCATTTCAGGGGTGATGACCTGGATAGGGAGTAGGCCGAGCAGATTAGAGGGGTCTGTAGGAAGGGAAAAATAGTAGTGGTAGGGGACTTTAACCTCCCTGGGGTGGACTGGAACACCCCAACCACCACGTGTGCAAAGGAACAAGAATTACTAGATGTATTTCAGGACTGCTTCCTGGTGAAATGGGTCCACGATCCAACTGGGGTGGGTAGGACTCTGGACCTGGTATTGACAAATGAGGAGACTGTAATGGATCTGGGAGTGGAGGACCCCCTGGCAGGGAGTGACCATCACACGGTGTGGTTCACACTCAATATGGGAAGGGAAACAGGAGGAATGGGTACCAAGGTGATCGATTTTAAGGAAGAGGACTTTAAAAGGATGGGGAAATTTTGGTTGAGCATCTGGTGGGAATTCAGACATGCATGAGTGCTAGCCAAAAATGGGATATCATTAAAAAAGGCTATCAGAGGCAACTGAGACTTGTACCAGGACAAGGAGCAAGAAGGGTTGAGCGAAGATGCCAAGCTAGCTGATTGGGGCGGTCATGGAAGGGTTAAGGGCTAAGAGAAAAGCATTCCAGAGGTTTAGGAAATCAGGAGGACAAGGGGACAAAGACGAGTACACAAAGAAGTCCAGGGAGGTTACCAGCCTAGTAAGAGCAGCCAAGGCTTCCAGAGAGCTGAGACAGACACAGGGAATCTAAAATGGTGAAAAGGACTTCTTCAGATACATTGGCAAGAGAAGAAGGAACAAAGACCAGATTGTGAGGATTAAGAAGGATGGGGGGGTGGGTGGAGAAGGGGGAGGATCAGGTAGAGGCACTGAATGAGTACTTCTGCTCTGTGTTCATGAAGGAAAAAGGAGGGGCAGATACTCCATGGGAAGGGTGGAGTGGGCTGAGGGGGGGCAGGGGTGATTGATATCAGGATTACAGAGGACAGGGTGCTGGAAGGACTAAGGGCGCTGAGGGTGGACAAGGCACCGGGGCCAGATGGCATTCACCCTAGGGTACTTAGGGAGCTAGCAGAGACGCTGGCAGGACCACTGGCAGACCTGTTCAGTACATCACTGTACACAGGATGTGTGCCACAAGGCTGGAGGATGGCCCATGTGGTACCCATTCATGAAAGTGGCCCAAAGGATGATGCAGGCAACTACAGACTGGTGAGTCTCACTTCAATCATGGGGAAGTTCATGGAATCAATCCTAAAAGAGAGGCTGGTGACCTTTTTGGAAGATAATGGTCTCCAAGACAGTCATCAACACTGTTTTGTCTCAAGCAGTTCCTGCCAGATGTATCTAGTTGGGTACTATGACTGGGTTACCAGGGAGCTGGAAAGGGGCCATACAGTGGACATCCAGTATTTGGACTTCAGCAAGGCCTTTGACTCGGTGTCTCATGGGAGGCTGGGGGGAAAACTGAAATACATTGGGGTGGGAACAAAAATGGTCAATTGGGTCAACAACTGACTGAGGGGTGGACAGCAAAGGGTGGTGGTGGTGGTGGAACTCTCATCACCAAGGGACATTACAAGTGGGGCGCCCCAGGGATCGGTACTGGGACCGGTTCTGTTTGGGATATTCATAGCCGAAATCTCAAATGGGATCCACAGTAGAATCAGTCTTCTCACAGACAATACTAGGATCAGAGCTGTGGTAGATGACATAGAGTGGTGGAGGGGGCTGCAGGAAGACCTGATCAAGCTACAAGAGTGGTCAGAGACATGGCAGTTGCGGTTCAAAGTCAAGAACTACAAGGTACTGCACTTCGAAGCATGGAGCCAGAGGAGGAAATATCAGTTGGGAGGGGTACAGCTGGAAAGTACCATGGAGGAAAAAGATCTAGGGGTACTAATAACAAGGACTATGAACCACTCAACTCAGTGCAGAAAGGTGGCTGCAAATGCAAACAAGATGCTAGGGTACATAGAGAGGAGAATCTCCTCCAGGCACAGAGAAGTGATCCTTCCCCTGTACAGGTTATTGGTCAGGCCCCACCTGGAATACTGCGTGCAATACTAGAGTCCATTCCTGAAGAAGGGCATCAGATTGCTGGAGGGGGTCCAGCATAGGGCAACGAAGATGATCCAGGGACTGGAGGGAAAATCCTATGAGGAGAGGCTGGGAGAGCTGCAAATGTACTCCCGGGAAAAGATGAGGGATAGGGGGTATGATCAAAACCTTTAAGTACTTAAAGGGAATAAGCAGGACTAATACAGAAGGTATTCTTCAGATCAGAAGGGGAGAGGGACACGAGAGGGCATCGGCTGAGATTGGCAGGGGGAGATTCAGGAGGGAAATCAGGAGACACTTTTTCATGGAAAGGTGGTAGACAAGTGGAATACTCTGCCAGATGAAGTGGTATCATGTAGAACGCTGGGAGGATTTAAGAGGGTGTAGGATAGAGTGAGGGGGATTGTTATAAGAAGGGAAGGGGAGGGTGGGGCAGCTGCAAATTGAGGGACTAGCTGCACTATCGAGCAGACTCAATAGCCCACAAGGCCTGTTTCTGATGGCATTTTGCATGTTCGTATTGGGTCACAAGAAGACTATGTTGAAAGTTTGGGGTCAAAATATTAAACAAAAACAAAGTTATTCAGATATTTTGTACGTTTTGTCCCCATGTTCATAACTTTTAGAAATTTTCAATATTTAAACCCCAAATTTTCTGTATAGCCATTTTGGATGGCCAGAAATTTGAATTTCTGGACTGGGGGAGGGATTGCGATTGTGGCTTATAATACAGAATACACTGCTGCCATTTGTTCTGTGTGCTTGTAGGCATAATCTGTGATAAGATATCATAAATAAAATATTTTGCAATGAATGTCTGACGTCAGTGATATTTTTGTTGTGAACGAAACATTTGAATAGCTATGAGTATGTGTGTGTAAGTGGGGGAGTGCAAATGCAGTTTACACTGGAAAAATCAGGTGATAAGATAAGATGATGAATAATATATTGCTACAAAAATGTTATTACATGGTTGTTATGGTTTCCTGTCAGGCCCCTCCACTCAGGCGTGTCAGATTTAAGCAAGTCAGACTGTAATGCAAGTTGCCATTTCAAAACAGTGTAGCTAGTCAGAAAAAGTTCACACTGACAACCCCTTTTACAATCAGTGAAAATTCAACAGAAAATGTAACATTTTGCCAGTGGTGGAGTAGATTAGGGAAGGGGGTGCAAGACCCTCAGAAAACAGTGCTGGGGTCCAGCACCGACACTACAGAAACCTGGCACTGTTCTCAATGTAGTGTCGGTCGCTGTCGACTTGTCACTGTGGGGGCTGTATATCAATAAAATAACATAAGATAACACAAAAGCATTGCTACAAAAACCTTACTACCTAATTGCTGTGGTTTCTGTCAGGCCCCTTCACTCGAGTGAGTCAGATTTAAGCAATATGACTGTAATGCAAGTCAGCATTTCAAAACAGCACCACTAGTCAGAGAAAGTTCACAGTGACAAGAACCCCTCTTACAATCAGTGAAAATACAATAGAAAATTTAACATTTTACCTACGTGAACAAAAATAATACTAGTTTCATTCACACTTTAGAACAAAACTGGCTTGTTCTGCAGTTTTAGCTGTCACTACGCTTTAATGATCCTGTAATTCCACTAGAAGCACCTCAGCCTGGATTTGTTTACAGCACAGCATGTCAGATGCACTTTTCTCAATCTGTTCACCAGAAGCAGTTTAAATTAAAAAAAGACAGCCTGAAACATGGCAAGATTGTTATGTCATGTTCTCCACCCAGCATCAGAGTCTGAACTGGAGATGGACACACTGAGCTGAAACCAAAAGCAGGAGTTGATAATGGCATATACAGTACAAGTAAGAATATACAAAACTTAGAAATGTAAGAATGACACAGGTTTCATTAAATGACTGTTCTAAGGGCTGCAGTGGCTGGAGCCCTGCAGACCTCTTGCTGTGGAAAAAAGACTCACCAGATTCTGACCAAAGAACAGTTAGGAGGTCCATCACAGTCTTGCCCACAGTCTGTGAAGCACTCCGCTCTCTCCATTATGAGTTGCATAGCACTATTTTTCTTCAGTCAGTTAACTTCCACTCACTGAGGTCACAGCAGAACATGGCACATTCTGCTGTGTCCAAGATAGCTACCAAACTGCATTGTGCATGTGCGACTACCTGCGCATAAGCACTAGAGTTTGGTGGCTATCTTGGACATGGTGGTCCACCATGACCTCCACGAGCAAGACTGCTGATGAGACTGTGCCCACACAAACATAACAGCGACTGACACTGGGAGTGCCAAATTCCACAGTGTCACTGTCCCTCTCTGTTGTTGTCACCCCTGAAACTGTTCCACCCACCTGTCCCTCCCTCTCAGCACCCCCCCAAAAAACATAACACTGACACTGGAGGTGCCCAATCCCTCAGTGTCATGACCTGAAATAAAGAAAACCTTCCCTCATAGTTTTTTTTTTCTGCCCATACAAACATAACGCTGATACTGGGGGTGCCCGATCCCCCAGTGTCACTGTCCCTTTCTGTTGTTGTCACCCCTGAAACTGTTCCACCCATCCAACCCTCCCTGTCAGCAGCCCCAACCCCCCCCACAAACATAACACTAATCCCCCAGTGTCACAACCTGAAATAAAGAAAACCTTCCCTCGTAGTTTTTTTTCTTTGATGAACCCTGTAAAAAGAACACCATTCTTTGAGGTCCATTGCAGCCTTTACTGTTCCCCACCAATCGATCCTCAGCACCCACCCCATAGGCCCTGCCCACTCACCCCACTAGGGTTCCTACTATAATCTTCTGTGGAAAACGGAAACATCTTCACTCTTCAAAGTCGGACTATGAACTGAGAAAACAGGTATACAGTTCAATGAATTTCAATGAGACTTTGAACTTCGTGGCAGAATTTGGCCATTTTTGCTTATTATTGCCCCAGCTTTTATGCCTTCTTTGGGACCCCATCTCGTGAACAATTATGCTGACATTAGGCAGCCAAATCTGTCCCAAAAGGTGATTTAATTTATCGTGCTCAAGTGTAGCCCTTGTGGCTTCTGCCAGAGTTTGTTTGTTTAGCCATGAGAAAAAAAGAATTGCCCCAAAAATATACAATTTTATGTAATTTCATTAATAAATTTTAAACAGCGAAGCCAGTTATCACTAAACTTTTCAAAAACTAAGCCCTTAGGATTGTGAAGTTGCTCAGCAAATTTCATAGTTCTTGGGCTACAAAAACTCCTGTTTTGACAGAAACACTAACTCAGCCCTAACTTACTGTACAGACACTACCACATGTGTAATATATACTTTATGTTCATTGCAAAAAACTACATTACTGCAGACATAAGGGTTGAGGAAAGTAAAGCAGACAAAGGAAAGAAATGAAAAAAATAAGTTTGGAGTCTCAGAAGTCTTAGTAAATTGATGGTGTGCTGTTCTTTGGGGCTCTCAATCCTAATGCAGACCTGATCCCTTCCCTCTTGCTCCTAGGCTCTTTACCCAAGAACAAGCTACAAGTCCAAGTGCGTGTCCCATAGGCCCAGTGCTTGGATCTCCTGTAGACAAGTATGACTCTTCACATGTGGCCCCTAGAATCAGTTGTAACTTCCTTCATGTAGCGCCCTGTGTGAAGCTGCAGATCATATGTAACTTTCTTTGTGCAGTGCCCTGTGGGCATGTCCAGTCAAAACTGCAACAGCACATATGCATGGGCATAACAGCACATGCAGTGTCACAGTTTATCTGATCTAGTGCAGTTTTGGACCACACAGTTGTGTACTGACCATGTGGCACACTTTTTGCCTGTGCCATTTATGACCATGTGGTCTTGACATAGCACACCTTCAAGCACTGTACAAAGCATGAGATCAAGTTCATTTATAAGTTGGTTTGCACCCTGCTCAAAGCATGAGATCATGTATAACTTTCTTTGCTCAGGGGAGGGAGGTGGGCATTGGGGTTGTGAGCCATGAGGAAGATTCCCCGAGACTTCAAACCCTAATTTTCTAATTTCCTTACTTTGTGTGCTTTATGTTACTCAACCCTAATGTCTGCATTAATGTAGTCTGATTGCAGTGAATTTCTTCTCTATTTCTAAATCATATTCTCATTAGCACAGATCCTGAGGGCCCTCCAGGCCCTGTGCCAAGTCAGGAGTCCACCTGGATGCAGACACACAGGTCCTTTCAGGCTCTGCAACAAGATAAAAGTCTGTTTGGCCACAGGTGCACAGGGACCCCTGGACCGTAAACCAAAGGAAGACAGTTACTGTCTGCACACATTCAGGAGCCTCTAGTCCATGCACCAAGAAAAGTGCATCTGGTTGCAGATGCCAAGGTCTTCCAAGCCTTGTACTATGGAAGGAATTCATCTGGCTAGATGGGCAGAGCCGGGAGTCAAGAAAATGATGGCAAAAATATTGTTTTGCTTTCATATATTAAGACATAGCAAACTTTCATTTTAGTGAAATTAAAGGACATGTTTTCATAAAACACAATGTACAACTTTGCTCAAACACCTTAACCCATCAAACACACAACTTATAGCTGGTAAATCCATCTCATTTAATAATTGTTACTGTGCAATCATTTTCTACCATTTGAAACCAATAGGAACATTAAAATAACATATGAAACCATAAACGTCAGTGATGAAAGCATAATCAAGGCCCATACAATATTTATGCTTTTGTGACTGGTCATTTTTAACAAATTGTTAGTTAAGGAATACAATATTTGGTGGTAAAATTTATCAAAGCACATTGCTTTCAGAGTAACATGTTGACCACTCTGGTCAACATATTACTCTGAAAGGAATGAGCTTTGATAAGTTTTGCCACCAAATATTGTGTCTTTATTGTTATCTCTGTAGAAAGACTGTAATCCCAATGGTCTTTGCTGCAAATTATCCTGTAGCATATGTAAATATTGTGGATAATTAAATGTTATTTTACATACTTTATGCATTCTGTGACTGAGTCTTTTCAGAAATAGAAAACCAAGTTAATTGGCAAGTATGTGATCTGTTTCTAAAGAAACAGGCTATAGTTACTACATCAAAGGCAAAGCCTTCTCAGCTATGACAAAAGGGGTAGGTTGCTGGCCCTTCAGGAAGGAGCAATGTACTGAGTGAGCAGTGGCTTTAGTGGGCTTTAGACCTGGAGATATCCTGAGTCAGAGTCACGCCGACTGGTTGCTGCATACCAAGGTAACCCTTTTAGGCATCTGAAGGGTTGCGAAAATGTGTAGCAGTGTAGACTGAGTTCTGAGAGGGAACCAGTCTCTGACAACTCGTTAATACCTTTATGGCTGTTTTGTGAGCCTGGCCTCACTTCCTCTACAAAGATGCAGCTAAATCAAATGTTGAGTGTTCTTCAGGGCCTTTTGCTTTGTTCTCCCCCTCCAACACACCAGTTGTCGCCAAATGCACTGGCATCCATATCCAGCTTAAGGTGACAATTGATATATTCTGATTTTAGGAAGGCTAGGTTTCCTACTACTGAATCTGTCAGGATTTGCACATCACAGACTGTTTGTCTCTTTTGTCACATTCAGTAGCAGATCAGTGATGACAGTCCAGCAGCAGTGGAGATGCCCAGAAGCACAATTTATATTATTATTATGGATAACTATGAAACTATTTGTATTTCTGATGTCTGAATGTTAATATAATGTGAGGTTTGTTGTGTGAAAGTATTTACACCTTAATGCTGCCTCCCGGACCCTCTGAAATGGACATTTAATTTCCGAGCTGGATAATCCCTAATGTGGAAAATGTTAACAAATTGAATACATATTTGAGGATTCAGGCTATAATCTGAACCTGAGTGTGATACTTGGGGACAAACATCATTCACATCTTAGCTTAGCTATTTCTTAGCATCTGGTTGTTTTCGGAACACAACTTATGCTTATTTATTCCAGTTATAGTGATACAACTACCCATCCATATTTCCATTTTATACAAAAGGAATGGGCCTAATGGGAAATGCTGTTTTTATTCCACACTGCAATCCCCCCACCCCCCAACATACACACACACACACACATTTTGGGGCCAGACGCCATGGATTTCCAGCATGCTTCCCAGGTGCTGCCTCCCTCTCAGATATTCCACAACTGCACTGGGAGTACAGGGGGTTATACACACAGCAGAATCAAGTATTAGGCACAGCACAGAGGGCATGAGCAACTTATCAGGCACAGGACCCATTTAGTGACAGTCTCACACTGATTTTGTTTCAGTGCATAAATTATTTTTTGTCTGCATAATTTTTTTGTTTGTTTGTTTAGATGTCTTTGGCCATGGAAGGCACACTGAGACAATACTCTTTATCAGGTATGTCCCAGAAGCACAAGAAGGTTAACTGACTTGCTCTCAGTCACACATTATGCAAGTGGTGGCTGCAGGATTCAAACTCAGGTTTGCTGGGTCTGCAGGTATACAGCTCGGTGTTCTAACCTTCAGGCTATACTAATGGTTCCATATCAGTTCATCACGGACAATACAGCGCATTCAAAATCTATGCAGGAAAAAATGTTACAAGAATTACAGCGCTCAGTATAAAGAGTGAGCGCTACCTATATCACCTAACTGCAGAGCACTAACTCAGATGGGGAGGGCTAGCAGACTCCCACTCACCCCCCCCCCCAAATCTCTCCCCCATCCCAACAACAAACATTAAATTTACGCAATGTTATGTGGTGGGCTTTGCCCCCTACACCCCCATGAAATAAATATACATCTTCAGAGACACACGGCATGGCATGGGGTTATTATGTCACCGGACAAAACCGGAGTAACACAACAATGCCTGAACATTACAGCATGCAGCAAAATAAGGTCGGTAAGCGCTGACCTCAACCAGTACACACTAGTGGGACACATAAGGAAATCTTTGTTTTTTTTGCGGGGGTCATTATTCATCCCCAACTAAATATCTAACTTTGAAAGGTGTAGACCATGGGGAAAAAGGAAACTTGAAGAGGGGATCTTAGGTTTTTTTGAATAAACAAATCATGTTGACAGACAGGCATTCAGACCCCAATTTCCAGGCCTTCACTGCACCAGGTGCATGTGCCTTAGCCACTCCACCACAGGAGTGGCTTGACCAGGAATAGCACCTGTGGTGTCTTCACTCCTTCCTATACTTCAGAGTGAGCAACAGGGGTAGTGGTAGTGTGCTACCACTATTGTACCCGTGTCACTGTATTTCATTATGCTTTGGACTGCTCGGTTATCCTTGCAGGGTTTCGTCTGCAAGCTTTGACCTGGTACCAAAATGCACCACAGGTAAATGAAAAAAAAATATTGTAAGGGGGAAGACTCAAACACAGTCCAGTAGCCAACACACAGACTCACAGCTATAATTCCCTGGGGATCTTTTCACTCATGCTGTTTTTACGGTGTGATTTTTATTGCACTGTAACTGACATGCACACTTGACATACTACTGTACCTATACTAACTCTGTAACGCAAGAAAACATTGGTAGCATGTTATCAGCAAAAAGGGGACTATAGAAGTGTGTCAGCTCCCTGCCCCAATTTTCCAGTTGTGAGAAGAGAGACAGTGAAATGGTTTCAGTCCCTGACAATTCACATTTGTTGCAAGTCTGTGGGTTCAAACCTGTCCCACTTTCTTGGCTGGAATTCACATTATCCATTGTCTTTCCTGGCTGAGTTAAGATTTATTTGTAGTACAACACAAGAAAAAAAGGCTCTGATATGACACTGTATTGGTTCCACAGAAATAAAGACACAGCCTTAGTAAGGTCAACAAGTGATCCAATGAGGCAAATACAGATGGCAGCCAATGCTTATAACTCTCGTCCATGTGGGTTCCCAACTTCATTACTTTGAAATCTCGACCTTTCCTGTTCTTATTTTACTATACTGTCTAGTGCTCATTTACATGATAAAGTAAGCATTACATAAATGACAGAGGTGAAATGCTTCACTTTATTTTTTTATAACCTTGCAAATGCCAGGATACCAATAGAGCTGTGACAATTGCTTTGTGTAACAAACATTTTGGTAGTTTAGGGAAGGGGTGGCAAATTATGGCAATAGCTCAAACAAGCATGTGGCCATGTGCCACTGGATGCACTGTATCTCCACCTACAGAGATGAATCCTGACAGTGGTTCAATCCAGCATGGGATACCATGGCACAGAGAGCTCTGTGCCTGCTCCTCCAGGGACAGATTCTGGCAGAATCTCAAACAAATATGATGCACCATGGTGTCGAGACCTCAAGGTCTTCACCGGCAGAATGGATTGTTGCAGAAGAAATAATGAACCGCACGCATGCCATACAAGAAAAACTGCTGGAGACACTACTCTTTCTGTATGTTGTGCTTTTTATTTTATAACTCCTGTTGAAGCAGCATAATGACAGAACATCAGGACCAGAATGCTGTCTCAATGTTTTGCATGTCATTTATGCTTTATGAAGCATATAACTGACAAGCAAAATGTTGAGACAGCATTCCGGTCCTGATGTTCCATCATTATACTGCTTCACCTGGAGTTATGAAATAAAAGTCACTACATACAGCAAAACTAGTGTCTCCAGCAGTTTTTGATGAGTGGCATGTGTGCAGTACTTTGTTTCTGCAGTGGAGCTTTTACCAACAGCACGCTTTTTCCTCTGAGATGCCATCCTTGTTCCTGCATGTAGAAAAAATGGTGGGGTTGGTAGCAGACAAAGTTGATGGAGATTTCAATCACATTGAGACCAGCTTCAGTGCTATGATCTTCTTGTTTAGGGAGAATACATCAATGGAGTCAATGGAGAACATGGTTCATGAGAGGAACCAGGCATTCACTGGGACTCACCTAGATCAGCAACTTGTTCAGAAACAAGATACATCACAATCTGATCCTCTCCAGTGGCACCCCCAGCAGGAAGCAGGTGGTCATCAGTGATGCGGAGCTCACCACTCTTTGGTTCTGTGCTTGCTTCCCTACATCCTTCATTAAAAAACAAAGCCATTCCCACTCCTGCCAAAGTGTAGTCTGGAAAGGAATGCTGGTACCTGGACATTAATGAGCCCCAGTTTAACACTGTGATTTGCCAGCGCAGATGAGCTTTTGATTGACTCCAGTGCAACACTGGTTGTGCAAAATGGCTCCTGACTGGCCCAGTTAGGACTTTTATTACAGCCAGGCAAAGTATCTCCATTGTCCCCTTTGCAGATGAACCTATCCCTGCAAATACACAGAACAGTTCTTTTTGCTCTCCCCCTCCCCCACCACGTTAAGCCCTGGTCAGGCCTTCTTCAGCTGTGTGAGGTGGCCTCTGTCTCTGCAGAAAGGGGTAAGGTTAAGTGCTATAGAGCAAGGGTTCTCAAATGGTGAGGTCAGCCTGCCTGGGGAAGCCCCAATCTGTTCCAGGGAGGCTCAAGCAAGTCTGTAAAAGTACTGTATTTAAATTTTGGGTTTTATATATTTTGTGTGAAGAGATGAAGCAAACTGAAAGAGGATAATAATAGTAGGTGAATGTTATGTACTTATTTACTAATAGGTGACAAGGGAAGGTGAATGAGCCAATGCTCATGTCAGGTGAACCCAGGAAAGAGTAGGAAGTGAATACATTTCAAAAGGTAACTGCAAAATAATCAAGAAATATACAATGAACAATAGTGCAAATATATATGAATAAATTAATAATTAGTGGTGGTAATTGATCGATTTGTAAACTGATGGCAGAATAGCCCAAATACAAGGGTTGAGCATAGAAGTGCTAAGAGCAATAGCAGGAAGGAGCAAAGTAATTCCTGAGATGTTGCTTAGGAGAAGAGAAGGAGGAGAAAAGGCAAAGTATGTAGGAAGGTTATTTCATATAGAGAGGAAACAGAGGAAGTAGTCTGACCCAAGGAGGTACTGCAACGAGGGGTAACAATGGTTCAAGAATGAAAATAGCAGAGCAAGTAGGTTGGCCTGTGTGTGTGTGCTGGGGGGGGGGTACAATAAGCTGAATAATAATATTTGTTTATTTTATTTATTTGTTATTCAGATAACACCTTTGAGCACAGGAGCTCTTTTCCAAAAGTTCCAAGTCAGTACAAGACAAAGAACTGAATGTGGGCCAAGTACTCAAAGGGGTTTCAATTTATTCATGGTGTACTGCACAAAAGTACAGTATGTTATTTTTCTTTGGGGAGGCCCAAGATTATTTCAATTTTTGGGGGAGGTTCAAAATCTTTCCCATGGATTTGGGGAGGCTCACTGTGACAAAGTCTGAGAACTATTGCTTTAGAGCAAAGGAGTAGGTGGGGGAGAGAGTAATCTTGTGTCTGAGCTGAACTGCCTGTTGTGCAGTTAGGTAATGTGGCTGTTTGCTGATTTTGTTTTTTTCTAACATGTAAGTGGCCCATGGCCGCTGAGTGTACCACTCACTTTAACTGAAGCTGAAGTGCTGCTGTGCATGCCAAGGTGCATAATTATTGGACTTGATGGACCACAGGTCATTTTTTGCCTATAAAGTTTCTGTTTGTATAGAATATCATATGCTGTCACCTGTTTTAGTTATCTAGGATGGTGCAGCAGAGAAAAGGCAGCCAGGCTGCCATACTGTAGCAACAATAGGAGTCAAGTGCTGTGTGGGTATTTAAATATAAAAAAGTGATTTTAGGCAAATAAAATAATTGAAGTTTTGAGGTTTTAACTCAGAGACGGTCTCATACTTGAAGGGAGGAAGATGGACAGAGCAGATGACACATTAGAATCAGGCTCAGGCTGAGGTACTAGGAAAGTTAAAGTTCTGTAATTGGAATGTGGCTTTAAAAAGTTGCTGTTTAGAGTGTAGGGTAGGGTGACACAGCTCTTTGAACTCTTGACAGTTTCCCCATCCCCATATCATAACACTTGAGCATGTTTATTTTCCTTTTTATGTTAACTTGCAAAATGCAAGCAAACATACTGGGAGCATTTGAGTGAAAACGAGAGCACTGGAGGTGCATCAGGCTATGATCCAATGATGACTGTGCAAATAAGCCTCTCCTTCTCCACAGCCGATGGTGCTGACCCTTGTCAGTGACGAAGGTTTGGATTTGTATACACAGTTTTCAAAGGGGACAGCTGTATATCCCCTGTGCAGAAGTTGCCATTTCTGCCAATGTGTTCTCACTGAGCCTATGGTGTGACACTGTCTCTCTCTTGACCGCCCAATCCATTTCCCATGCCATTGGTGTTTGTGGCTGGTTCCTGAATCTACCAGATTAACAGCACCCAGCAAAACAAATCCTCAGCATTCTAAAAATATGTGTCTAATAATGCATACATATTCAGGAAAACTGAGCAGTTTAAGAGAAATACAAAACAAAATGGTAATATTAAATGCACACTGACAATTGAAAAAAAAGCTAAAATTGATATTTTGACCTTAGGCCTTTTTCAGGAATATCTAAAAGAGAAAAAAGCAAAATAAGCCAGTTCCGTTCTCTTTTAGATAATCCATTTTTTTTTTAATTCTATTTCACTCCGGTCACAGTTCATGGGACCTTCTTTTGGGCATGCGGTCCTTTATCCTGCCTGACTGTGGATCCCTCAGTCTGTGCCTCCTCTCCCCCCCACCACAGCCAGCACCCCCCTGGTTTCACCCACCCGGGGAGGGTAGCCCTCACCTCTTGGGCTGTCTTATAAGTCAGACACCAGCTGCAGGTGGGCCCTGGAGGGAGGAACTGGAAGGCCAGCTGAGGAGAAACCTGCGGAGTGCATGGGGTCAGGTGCCATCACCTGTCCCATGAAGCCGGTCTTTTCCTTGTTCTGCGCTGGTTCCCCCACCCCTGCATGGGCATGCCCCAATGCTCTAGTGCACGGCAACCCTGCCGGCATCAGCCAAGCTGATCTCGAACTGCACGGCTTGCTGCAATGGCCCCTGGTCTCCACCGGGGGTCACCAGCATGCCGAGCTGACCCAACCCATTCTCCTGGGGAGGAGAGCACCACAAGGGACTCCATCCTCAACCTGCCCCTGCTGACCCACTAGTGCCTGAGCTTGCTCCCAAACTCAGGTCACTGGCATAGCGCAAGGTGTGGCATCCATTGCCTCAACCCTCAGCGCCACCAGGCCAGCTGCCTTTTAGATAATTCTTGAAAAAGACATAAGGTCAAAACATTGATTTTAACTCTATTTTCTATTTTTAGCGTGCATTTAATATTAGCATTTTTTTTTGTTTGTTCTCAGGCCACATAATGATGCAGCACCTTGTTTTTGTTTGTTCTTACGTTTTTAGAAGTAATACATCCACCATGGAAGTTACCTCTTTTTGTGTAACATGACATGCAATCAGAAAATACTTTTGTCATTTTCCTCACTGCTGACATGCAGCAGGAGAAACACTGTAACTAGGTAACTACTCACTGTTTGGTGCCTTTTTCTTGAGATTCCTCCTGATATAAATGGACTGAGCCCTGAGTGCTCACCTAAGCCTGAAGTGATACAAAACTTTAGTGACTGTCTGGCTGTGAGTGTTTCCCATCACTGTCACTGTTGCCCATGCCTAAACTGTTTTGTGCACCCACTCACACACAGAAAGTGACTGATACAGCCACCTCTCTCACTGTGATCCTGATGGACCAGGTAAGTTCAGCTGCTGCTACTGCAAGTGATCATATGAGGTTCAATAAGCAGGGCACTCCACCCGTCACCACAACCTATGAGTTCTCCCGGCCCTCCCAACTTTAGTACTACTGTACTTCAATAGAGCAGCACCCCATAACAACAGGATCTTCTTCAACTGCTCTTTCTCCTCTTGTTTTATTGGTATGTGAGCAGAGTTGTGAAATACACCTTTTCTCCTGAGCCCTGCTATTCCTTTTTTATTGGTAAATGCCACCAATAGCAATCCTTTGCAATAACTTTTTTTTTTTTGTGCCATGGATGCTTTAGATGGTTACTTTTCAAGTCTAGCCTAGAAAAATTGCACTTGTTTTCTTTGCATTGTTTTCTCTGACAATTTGGTAGATTACTAGACATCAGCCTTCTATCCCACACCCTAGTCAAACTTTCTATCTAAATAATGTTTGCTGATTGCATGCTTGTCTTCAGAATGTGCCCAGGCTGCACTCTGGACTTTCACCTTTTTATATCAGAGCTACCTGCTTGCTTGCATTTGACTAGCTGACAATTGCAGGATTAGGTAAATGAAAGGCTTGCCTGTAGTTCTATGGCCAAGCAGCCAGCTAATCCCACTTCCTGAACTATATAAGCAGTTCCTCTAAGTCTCACTGTGCAGCATTTTTTCTTTGCAGCCGAAGGCTTTGCTGGTTTGTTCTCTGAGCTGGTTGGGCATCCTTGGCTGGGGCCTGCCCCCTGCTTCTCTCTGCAGGGCTCCTGGGTTTATTTTCCTGCTTTTTGGTTTGTATTTTCCTTTGGCTGTGTGTGCTTCCTTTTTTTTTTGTGGGGGGGGGGTTCTAAACTCCTAGCTTGCTGCTATTTCAGAGCTCATACTGCTTGCTTTCAGTTACTCAAAACTCACAAATTACTGGCACTGCAACTGCAAACCTGATTTGTGTGTTTCAACTTTAACTAGCTGTTCCATGGCATACTCTTATTACTTTCACCTGACTCAGTTTTACAACCTAGCTCTACAGCTCGCTCATGCTTGTTCTAATTACCTCATTGAAGCAGTCTTTACACTGCCTGTTGACAGTGCTTTAAGAGCATTATGCCTCCTTTCATTTATTGCAGTTACTACTCAGTGTACTCATTTGTTTACACTACTGCTGCACAGGCCTAATTGCTTCCTGCTACTGCTTGTTTACTCCCATTGCTATTGTGCATTGTGTTACTTTGAGGTTAGCTGATTCTCCTGCTGAGGCTATTAAATTAGCTTTATATCTGCATGTGGTTCTCGGCCCTTCCATCACTTCCTTGTTTGTCCTACGGCGGGGACTGGGATGTGTTTGGGGGGTCGCAGCCTCTGTGGCTCATTAATTCTGTTCTAAATTCTGTCTTCACCACTGAAAATCCTCAGAGTTTGTCACCTTGATTTGGCTTTGAACTGTCTGACTGGCTTGCCCCCAATTCAGTGCTGTTTATTACTATACAGTATGTTATGTAGGTCCACCTATTACTGCTACTGCTGCTTACTGACCTATCAGGTCCACCCTTGCTTATGCAACTATGGCTCCTTGCTTACGCAAACCTTTGCTTCATGCCTACTGCCATCCCCTCGGCTTTGGCCTGGGATTCTGCAGCATTCAGTCTGCATTTGTCCTTGCAAGATCTCAGCGCTCAATGCTCATTATGATCTCAGCATGCCATGCTCATTCAGCTCACCAGCTTTTCAGCTCTTAGTAAATTTCTGGGGCATGCCAGCCATTGTATTCTGGTGCAGGGTTCCTGTAGCCGATGGTCTCTCTCTGCATTAAGTCCACATCTCTAGTGTGTCCAACTTGGGGTGGGATCCTTCTCACCTGGCCCATAGCTGGGAATGTCCTCACCCCGGGCTTGGCTTTAGCTGCCTGCTATGCAACAGCACTCCTGGTGTAGAATTTAAGACTAGCAGTGAAGGGTGGTTACAACGATCTCCTTTGGTTCTAGCGTTCCACTATATAGTGTTTCCATAGCGAGGCACCTTTACCGCATCCTCCCTATGACTGCCTCTGACTCACCTGGTTTGATTTAGGGCAGGTACACCAGGTGAGTGCCTCAGCAGTTGTTGCTTTCCTCCTGTGCCTTGGATGCAAGTATTGTTGCAGAGTTTTCTCACAACCTTCCATGGCATTCCCACTACAGGGTTTGAGTAAGAGCCTTCCTCCAAATTGGAATATTTTCCACCTCCCTTTCATTGGATTTTCCAAACTGCAGCTGCAGAGCCATCACTAATTAAACTAACCCAAGCCTGGAGGGCAGGTGACTTAGGCCTTGGATCACCAGAGAGTTCCTCCTCATAGGGTTTTTTTTTTCTCTCCTCCATTGCCTCAGGTCATAACAGTTAGCATAGTTGTTTCCCCAGTTTCTTAGGTAGGTTCTGCTGTTGGATAGAGGTGGAGGATGTCTTGCTGTTCCCTCTCTCCTTAGGGGATCCCCTAATCTCAAAGCAAATGTCAGTATCATGCTATGCAAACCTGGACAGTCATTATGACAACTGAGCATTTCATTGCATTATCAAACTGCCTATACTTCTCTACTAATAAGTTTCAGTTACTACTCCTATGTCTCAGTTACTACTTGCTCATATGTTTCATGTTACCTCCTTTTGGAGATGATACTACATTTTTGGAGGGGGATTCCTAAGGTACCTTTAGCCAGGGGAACCATCCCATTGCACCTCTAGGGGTGGAACCCTCTCCGAGGGTTCCTTGCCTTCGTACACCTACAGGGTGGTAATTCCTCTGGAATAGAGAGTGCAAATAGCCAAAACCAAACTAATATAGTTGCACAAGCATAACACTATACTGGCTGTGTAGGCCAGTGAACTGTATGTTTATGTTTGCTTGTGAGCTCCATGTAAACATACTGGGATCATCTGAGTGAGAAAGGGGGCTATGGCGGTGTGCCAGGCTGTGCGCATACAGTATGCAAATAAGCCTCTTCTCCACCACTGCCAATGAGGTTGGCTTTGGTCGATGGTACAGGTTTGGAATTGCATGCACACTTTTCAAAAAGGTCAGCTGCATCCTTCCATGAGCAGAACTCATTATTCTACTGACACAGTCTCACTGAGCCATCTGTGTCATGTAATTTGGTTCTCTCCTGCCTCCCCTAACTCCCAGTGCAGTTGCTTGGCTGTGATTCTTCTTCTTTTTTTTGCCAAGGCAGACCCCCTCTTTTAACCCTGAAAGGCTCTGATGTTCAGTGCTCACCATGGTCATCCTTTAATCCCCAAAGGCCTGTTCGATTTATTGCCCACTGCAGTAGGTCTCTCCAGCCCTGAAAGGCTTTAATAGTGCCAGAATAGAACTGGTATGCAGATTAGGGCTGATAGAATTTGGAGTAATGGACAAATGGAACAGACTGCCCAGAGATGTGGTTGTAGCTAAGACTACTGTATGATGAGGTTAAAACTTGTGTGGGACACATATGGGGGAATTGTATGACCCACAAGTAGAACAGGGGAAGAGATACCTGAGGAGATAGGTTATAATCCGGCCACTATGGCATCAGTTCTCTAACTTCATCCCAATGTGAGGCTGAGCATGGAGCTAGGCAGTGATATGGACAGATTGGATGAACCTCTAGGTCTTTTTCTGCTGATACAGTCAATGTTTTCTGCCAGGACAGGGCTAATAGTCTCAAGGATAACACTGCAAGAACTGGTTGGTACTGTGGGCTCAGGGGTAATAATGCCAGAGCCTAGCTGGTAGACTCAGTATTAATAGTGCCACAACTGGTCTGATAGGCTCAAGGGTAATAGTGCCAGGGTAGGGATGGTAGACTCAGGGTACTAGAACCAAACTTTGATTGTGGACTCAGTGATAATATTGCCAAACTTGAGCAAGTAGGACCCAGGGTAATATTGTCAGAGCAGGACTTAGAGAAGGGCTGGTAAGTGCAGGAAATGTATCACCAGAACAGAGCTGTTAGGTTCAAGTGTAATAGTAGCACAGTAGTGCTGGTAGGCTCAGGGGTAATAGTGTTAGAGTAGAGCTGGTTGGTTCAGGATTAATAGTGTCACAACAGGGCTGGTCAGCAAATGAGTAATAGTGTCAGAGGAGAAATCAAAGCAACAGAACAAAAGGGTAAACAGGAAGGAGAAGAAGCACTGTGGGTCAATTTGGAGACAGACAATGGCAGCACAATCTGCACAGGGGTTGTATACAGACTCCACTCTCAGGGGGAGGAAATGGACAAGGAAATGATAGAAAGTATACTTAGAATGACAGATAAAGGGGAGATATTGTTGATGGGTGATCTGAATATGCCAGATGTTAACTGGAGTGCAGTTGCAGCAGCCACTTCTAAGAGTGGGGTTATTCTAGATGCCCTACAGGAGGCATGCCTTAGACAACTAGTATTGGAACCCACTCGAGTGGGAGCAATCTTAGACCTGGTCCTCTCAAATGGAGATGGAGAGAGGATCACAGATGTAGAAGTGGGTAGCCATCTGGGAACTAGCGACCATTGAACAGTATGGTTCACAATAAACACAGCAATAGAGTCAAGCCATACAAAGGCAAAAGTACTGGACTTTAGGAGGGCTGACTTTGCCAAAATGGGTAAGTGCCTAAGGAATGCACTAGCTAATGGGCAGGAAGGATGGGTGGAAGAACAATGGGAAATAATAAGAACTGCCGTCACGGATGTAACAAGCCTTTGTGTGAAGCAAATAAACAAAACAAAACGATGCAAGAAACCACTATGGTTCTCAAAGGAGGTGGCAGTCAAGGTTCAAGAGAAAAAGAAAGCATTCAGAAAGTACAAGGAATCACAGAAGGAGCAGGACAGAGAAATGTATCAGTTATAGGAAAAGAAAGCTGGGAAGGCAGTCAGAACAGCAAAGGCCCGAACTGAAGAAAAGATAGACAACTCAGTTAAGAAGGGTGATAAAACCTTTTTTAGGTACATCAGGGAGTGAAGGAAGACTAAGGGAGGGATTGTGAGGTTTAATAAAGGGAAGGGGGTGGGCAGATGGTGACTGTGAAAAGGCAGAGATACTAAACAAATATTTTTGCTCAGTATTTACAAATGAAGAGGGGGAGGTACCTAAAACAAACAATAGAAATACTCTGGATACAGAAGTTGATACCAGCCCATTTACAGAAGAAAGGGTTCTGAAAGAACTCTTAAAACTGAAGGTGGACAAAGCAATGGGGCCTGATGGGATTCAACCCAGAATTCTAAAAGAACTAAGGGTAGAACTAGTGACACCACTAACTACCCTCTTTAACAAATCACGGGAGGATAGGGTGGTACCTGAGGACTGGAGGAGGGCAGATGTGATTCCTCTTCACAAAAGTGGGAGCAGGGCAGATGCGGGAAACTACAGACCAGTTAGTTTAACCTCAGTGATACGGAAAATGATGGAATCACTTCTGAAGGGAAGAATTGTCAAGTACCTAGAGGCCAGAGGGGCGCAGGACCCAAGACAGCATGGATTCACAGCGGGAAGATCATGCCAGATGAATCTAAAAGATTTCTTTGACTGGGTGAGCAAATTAGTAGATCAGGGAGGGGCTGTGGACATGGCCTACCTAGAATTTAGCAAGGCATTTGACTCAGTCACAAAAGATTAATATACAAGTTAGCTAGCCTGTGAGTGGGTCCCAAGACGATAGCCTGGGTAAAGAATTGGCTGGAGAATAGGACACAGAGGGTAATAGTAAATGGAGTCCACTCTGAAGAAGGGGGGGGGTTACTAGTGGGGTGCCGCAGGGTTCAGTATTAGGACTGGTCCTCTTCAATGTCTTTGTAAGCAACATTGCAGAGGGACTGGAAGGAAAAGTATGTCTCTTAGCAGATGACACAAAGATCTGCAACAGAGTTGATGCACAAGGTGGGGTGGAAAGGATGAGAAGGGACTTGACAAGGTTAGAGGAATGGTCAAATGTATGGCAGCTTAGATTTAATGCTTAGAAGTACAAGATAATGCACCTGGGAAACAAAAACACTGGGGAAGAGTACACAATGGTGGGTGAGATACTAACAACAACAAAAATGGAAAGGGACCTGGGGGTAGTCATATCAGATGACCTAAAGGTGGGCAAGCAATGTGAGAGGGCAGTAAGGAGGGCTGGGGGATATTGGGATGCATAGGGAGAGGCATCACCAGTAGAAAACAGGAAGTTGTTATCCCTCTGTACAGACAGCTGGTGAGACTCCATCTGGAGTACTGTGTGCAGTTCTGGAGACCCAATCTCTGCAAGGACATAGACAAGGTGGAAGCTGTCCAGAAGAGGGCAACTAAAATGGTGCAGGGTCTGCACTGGAAGACATATGAAGAGAGACTAAAGGAGCTTAATATGTATAGCCTTGAGGAAAGGAGGGAGGGGGGGACATGATAGAAATGTTCAAGTACCTCAAGGAATCAACAAAGTCCAAGAGGGTAGCACCTTTCAAAAAGAGGTGTGCAAGAACAATGGGGCACAATTTGAAGATGGGGGGGTGGCTCAGAGGTAATGTAAGGAAGAATTTTTTCACAGAGAGGGTTGTGGATGCATGGAACGGCCTTCCGGAGGAGGTTGTGGAGTCAAAAACAGTGGTTGAATTCAAGCATGCATGGGACAGCCATAAGGCAATTCTAGGGGGTGGGGGTAGAACGAACTAGGCTGCTGGTTAACTAGGATCTTCAGCTTATCCATTAGGTAGGGAAATGGGCAGACTGGGTGGGCCAAGCAGTCCTTATCTGCCATCAAATTCTATGTTTCTATGAGAGCTAATAGGCAATGTGGTAAGAGTGCCATAGTAGGGCTGATAGACCCAGAGATACTAGCACCACACTAGAGGTGGTAGACTCAAGGATATTGGCATCAGATCATGGCGTGTAGGCTTATGGGTAATAGTGCCAGAGCAGGGTTGGTAGGATCATGGCTAAAAGTGCCAAAGCAGTCTGTTTGGCTCAAGGGTAAAAGTACTACATGTGGGCTGGTAGGTGCAAGAGTTATAACACCAGAGCAGGGCTGGTAGGCTCTGTGGTAATAATGCCAGAGCAGGGCTGGTAGGCTTGGGAGTAATAATGCCAAATCAGGGCTGGTAGGCTCAGTTGTAATAGTGCCAGAACAGGACTGGTAGGCTCAGGGGTAAATAGCACCAGAGCAAGTCTAGAAGGGGATGAAAAATAACATCATACCAGGGCTGGTAGGGTCAGAGATAATAGTGCCAGAGCAAGGTTGGTAGGTGTTGGGAAACAACATCAGACCAGGGCTACTTGGCTTAGGGGTAATAGTGCTAATTTAGGGCTGGTAGACTTAGAGGCAATAGTGCCAGATCATAGAATCATAGAAACTTGGCCGCAAAAAAGGACCTACCGTCCCATCCAGTCTGCCCATTAACCCCCTTTACTTATCCCTCCCCTCTCTGGAAGCCCCCCTCCCTCTGCTATTAGACCCATATACCTGCCCCATGCTCTCTTGAATCCTTTCACCATTTCATCCCCCACTACATTCTCTGGAAGCCTGTTCCATGCCTCCAACACCCTCTCCATGAAGAATCGCCCCCTCACATTGCCTTTGTATCTTTCTCCCTGCAGTCTTAGGCTATGCCATCTAGTTACAGCCCCTTCCTTCCTTTTACGTAAACACCCTTCCTTTACTTAGTTGATCCCCTTGACACATTTAAAAGTTTCTATCATGTTCCCCCTCTCCCTTCTAGTCTCCAATGTGTACAGATCCAATTCCTCACATCTCTGCTCGTAAGTCTTTCCCTGCATACCCTGCACCATCCTGTCTGCTCTTTTCTGAACTCTTTCAATCCTGTCTATGTCTTTTCATCGATATGGCCACTAGAATTGGACTCCGTACTCCAGGTGTGGTTTTACCATGGCTTTGTAGAGGTAGCATGTCATTTCAGCGCAAACATTTAATTGCAAACATTACAGCGCATAAATCTCAGCGTAAAACATTACTGCTAATGGCACACTACAGTGCACGTCAAATACAGCACATTTTATTTCACTGGTAGTGGTAGGAGCCCGAAAAGCTTACCTCCCGATTAAGCTAAGACCCTGTAAAATAAGATCCTGTAAAATAAGCAGTCTGGCAGCACTGGTACAAAAACAAAAATAGGTCTACCTGTAAAACCACCACTCTGAAGGGCTCAACACTGACCAGAGGGAAATGTGGTAGGGGCATGTGTCAGGCAGTTCTAGCCCATGGCATCGGCAAGCTGCAGGAGTGGTGTCAGCAGAGAGACTGGGGGGTGTTCTGTGCTGCCAATTTGGAAAAAGAAAACTTCCTCATGCACATGAAGATACAACAGCAGCTAATTTCAAGCTTACCTCTACCTGTGAGCATTCCAAATTGAAAGCATGTGCAAGCTTGCATTCTGCTCTAACCTTTAAAGAGTATACAAATTTTAGAGTAAAGCAGCAAACTGGGTTAGAGTGGAGCTTATTTGATGTTAAGTACTGGAGTCAAATTTCTCTGTAGGAACATTTTGTTCACGTTATTGATTAGAGATGCTTAGATGGTTCACTAGTCATTCCATATTGCTGCGTGTTGCGCTACACTGTCAGTCACTGTAAACATTAAATGCTTAAAATGCACACACTGAAATATCCGAACAGTAATTGACCATGACAAAATGCTTCGCGCGCAGTTGACATAGAACCCTTTATAGAGGGGCATCAGTACCTTCCCCCTTCTGCTGGTGATGCCCCTGCATTCCAGCATACCACTGGCCTTCCCCATCACCCTGCTGGATTGGTTCCCCACCTTAAGGTCACATGATACTATAATCACCAGATCCTTCTCCAGCTCTGTATCCTTGATGCCCCCCAAGGGTGTGTCTTGCTTTTGGGTTCCTGTGCCCCAAGTGCATCGCAGCACACTTTTTGGCATTGAATTTCAGTTGCCAAGTCTCTGCCCATCCCTCCAGAGTCCTCAGGTCCTGCCTCATTTCCTCCACTCCCCCCTTGTGGTGCCCAACCTATTGCAGATTTTTGAATCATCACAAATACGCATACCCTTCCTCTCAGCCCCTCTGCTATATCGCTAATGTAGATATTAAAAAGGAGGGCCCCAGCACTGGCCCCTGGGGCACCCTGCTTGTCACCCTCCTGTCCTGGAGTACACCCCATTTACCACCACTCTCTGGCTTCTGCCCACCAATCAGTTTTCCACCCACCTGGTTATTTTCCCACCTACCCCTATACTTTCCAGCTTAATCAACAACCGCTGTAGGGGGTGGTGTTGAAGGCCTTACTGAAGTCTAGGTAGGCTATGTCAACTGCCCCCCGGTCGACCACCTGCATCACCCAATCAAAGAACTCAATCAAATTTGCCTGGCATGACTTTCCTTTTGAGAAGCCGTGCTGCCTGTCACCCTGCAAGCCACTATCCTCCAGATAGTTCACCACCTTCTCATTTATGAGTGTTTCCATGACCTTCCCCACCACTGAGGTGAGGCTGATCAAATGATAGTTCTCCGTCTCCTCCCTACTATCCCCTTTGCTCAGTGACACCATGTGCACCCTCTTCCAGTCCTCCGGTAGTCTTCCTCAAGTCCAGAGACAAGTTGAATAGCCTCATCAATGGGGCACTCAACTCTTCCCTCAGCTCCCTGATCAACCTGCCAGATAAGGGATGGTAGGCTCAGGGGTAATACCAACAGAGCTGGTCTGGTAGGTGATACGGTAATAACACCAGAACAGGGCTGGTAGGCTCAAGGGTAATGATGCTAGAGCAGGACTGGTAGGTTCAGTGTAATTGTGCCAGAGCAGTGCTAGTTATTTTGCATCACTAACATAATTCTTCTGTCTATTTGTTGCTCCTGTTATCCTTACCTACTTCTTTATTTCCCTAGATCTAGCCACACCTAATTTGTCTACCTGTCAGATAAGTATCCTTACTATTTATTTCTAACTCTATAGCTTCCTCCTCAAAGACCTCTGAGCAGTGCTGTGTGAAATTTTCAAATGCAGATGGAATGTAATTCTGTGCAATTTAAAAAAATTCTTTATTCTGCAGAATTTCGCTGGTGTGCAATTCTGAAATTTTAAAAGCAGAGTATTTTTGTAGGTATGTAATCTGTAGTGCAGAGTAACAAAAATGATTTAGGGCCAGCAGGGAAGATCCTATGAGGGCTCCTCAAGGCACTAAATATGTACTCACTGGAAACCGAAAGGGAGAGGGAAGATATGATAGAGACCATCACATTCCTTAAAGGAATTAACAAGGTAAACTACCGGGAATTATTTACCCTGTGTATCAACTTGAGGTCACATGATCATGAGTAGAAATGGACAGGAGGGAGGTTCAGGAGAAACATGAGGAAGTAATTCTTTATGAAAAGGGTGGTGGGACCTTGGAACCGTCTGTAGGCCAAGGTGGTGGTTGCAAACACAGTCACGGGATTCAAGCAGGCATGGGATAGAATGAAGGTAATAGTGATCACCTGGGGTGACAAGAGCAGGGAGGAGAATGGGGATAAAACAGGAAGGGTTATTACCCTGGAGAAACAATAGATTTCAGAGATTATAGGAAATATGGGCAGACAGAATGGACTTCTGATCTTTTTCTGCCATAATGGTCTATGTTTCTATGTTGACATGAACTGTTGCCTCCTATTCTGAAAGCCACAGAAAATTATTGCATGGTTTATGTAATCTGCAGAACAGTATTCTGTGGTTTCTATTGAAATGCTTTTTGAAAGCTGGCCCAGTGGCAGAGAGGGTTGAGTCACTGGATAGCATGCCTCCAACCACACCAGCAGCCTGGGTTTAGGAGTGCATTCAGGCTGCTGGGGGAAGGATCAAGCATCCAATGAAATGTTGTGCTCTCTTCTCCCATGGAGGGAGGACTTACATACTGTAGAAAGATAGATACATAGACTTTGATGGCAGATAAGGACCGCTTGGCCGACCTAGTCTGCCCATTTCCCTACCTACTGTATAAGCTGCAGATCCTAGTTAACCTGCCTCCCACAAAAATTGTTTTATGTCTGTCCCATGCATTCTTGAATTCTCCCACTGTTTTAGACCCCACGACCTCCTCGGGAAGGTAGTTCCATGCATCCACCACCCTTTCTTGAAAAAATACTTCCTCACATTGCCCCTGAGCCATCCCCCCTCTATCTTCAAATTGTATCCCCTTGTTCTTGCACATCTCTTTTCCTAAAAGATGCTACCCTCTTGGACTTTGTTAATTCAACTGAGGTACTTAAAAGTTTCAATCATGTCCCCCCTCTCCCTCCTTTCCTCAAGGGTATACATATTAAGCTCCTTTAGTCTATCCTCGTATGGCTTCTCTTGCAGACCCTGCACCATTTTAGTAGCCCTCCTCTGGATGGCCTCCATCCTGTCTATGTCCTTGTGGAGATGGGGTCTCCAGAACTGGACGCAGTACTCCAGGTGGGGTCTCACCAACTGTATGTACTTACCGCAGTGATGCAATGTTGCTGCTACATGGAGGCATAGTGGCAGGGCAGCAGGTATGCCACCAATCAGGATAGCTGGCAGCACTATGTGCAGTGTGTGCATGTCTCTATATGCATGTGCAATTGCATCATTGCACACCTCCTTCTAGGGGGAGAAAACAAGGAAAACAGAGTCAGTGGATGATGCCTGGCTCACTCCCGATCCACACCACTGCCCAGTGCACCCAATCCTTGTGCTCTGGTGGGGGGAGGATGGTGATCACCCTCTTGGCCCTATCACTAGGTTCAAGCTATGTGGGAACATGGCCGATGAGTACCAGGGGAGGTTGGCTGCTGGTTGAGGTCAGGTTTACTGGCATAAAAACTGGGAAAGAAAAACATTCCTTTTTGGAATTATGCAGAATTCAAAAACAATTTGCAAAAAATATTTCAGAAGTGAAATTGCCATTCTGCATGGATTCTTCTGGTGAATATCTACATTATGCATAGTTCTACAGTATCTCTGACCCTTTGTGTTTTCTCAACCTCCTCTTATCTTGCTTTTTGGGTCCCTACTAGATTCTCCATGTACTTGAAAATCTCCAACTCCATGCAGCTGGCTACAAATGGCTACTGTGATGTCATCAGTTGCTTGTGAAAGCTACTCTAGTGTTATTTCTTTAGTTTGATATAGTGATTGTTACGCAAAATCTGGGAACAAAAAACAAGTTGTTGTGTCAGCATGCCGACTGAAAATGAAACAAAAAGTTAATATTAAATGCATGATGAAAATAGAAAATAGAGTTAAAATCAATGTTTTGATCATATATCTTCAGGAATTATCTGTGAAGAGCAGATGCTACCATTTCTAACTGCTATTTTCTCTTTATAGATAATTTCTGAAGAAGACCTCTGGTAGGAACATTTAATGTTACACATCTAATCTCTTCATACTGTAAATGTTTCTTTAGCTGTATCACTGGCCAGCTCTTACTTACAATCTTACAGATTGATAACCCTCTGTTCCAAGCTAGTCCGGACCTACAGAGGTTCCCTCTGTCACGCACTAAGCATAACACTTTCAGTACTAACACTTGCAAGTAAGCATTGGCATTGTGCAGTTCTTGTTTTCTGTATGGCATCCTTCTGCTCATCACTCACAACTATGTTTATTTAACAATATACAAAACCAATGCTAATTAAAATACTCTGCACCAATATACGATAAAATCTAAAAGACATCAGTAATAGTTCTTAAAATAGATTGGCACTATGAATCTTATTATTTACTTAGTATAGCCCAGCTGAGATCTACTGTAGCATCTCATTACAGTTGTGTCCCTAGTTGCTTTCAAAGATACTATATTTAATTAAAAATTAAGAAATTACACTGTACATAATATATCAAAGAAATGACACAGTACATAATATATCACACAGTACACCTCAGTCACATAATATAGCATACTATATATATATATATATATATATATATATATATATATATATATATATCTATGTATGTGTGTATATATATATATATTGGATATGTGACGGGCTGCTGTAACATATCACAAATATCATTGTGCATTGGCTTTGACTTCTGCGACTTTACAAGTGGGTTAGCATTTTTTTACCCACTCCCATTTTATGCATAATAATTAATTGACAAGCAGTAAATGGAGCATGTCAGATAAAGGATCCTTAAGCATAGTAACTTAGGTCTGCAAGACAGTACCCTCATGATTTTTATTCTACTTTGATCCCTACTTGTGTGAAAGCAAAATATCAGCTGAATATTTTAACAAATTTGTTTCTGTAAATGCGCAGCCTTTTAACTTTCAAATTAATATAACTTTTAACTGAAATTTCATTTAGGAAAAAACTAGAAGTGACATTCTTGGAACACGCTCTAACAAACTTAAAAGTTTTGTGTTTTAAATCTCCACTGTTACTGAGTTATTGGTAAACAAAAAAATTATTATTACATCGCAGGCCCTGCTGCCTGATTGGTAACATGTTTATTTTGTTTATTTGATCACTGAATGAAACTGAAGTGTGGAAATGCCCATTATCAAGGATGATCTGGCACGTAACATGAAAACAGTACTGAAAACAAACTGAACATAGAAAGTACATACGACAACAAATTGCAGTTTGAGACCAAGAGAAATCGAAAGCTTCACTACTTGATAGGTAAGCCAAATTTCATATGACCAATAAAACATTACAGCTGCAATTGAGATAGCAAATTACTTGTAAATAAGTCCCAGCTATGACTACTGTACAAACAAGTGGTGAACATGAATTCTAGAGTTTTACAGCATGAAAGCTGAATGCTGTCTGATCGAAAGTTGAATGATGTTTGGGAAAAATAAATTTCCCCTGAGCACTGGAACATGTGCTTTAAGTATCATTGAATATTTGAAACTGCTCTCTTAAGGCCATCACATCTATTTAAAATTTACACAGGGCGGTAAGAGACACACATTGAGCATAAGCCTCAAAAGGCATTTACCCAAAGTGAGTGTAAAGATCATAACTGTGGATTCTTCCCTCCATAGTATGCATAAAATGATCAACATCTCTGTGAACTACTTTCTTATGACTCTGTTTTTGCACTGCTACACACGGCAACACTGCAAGACTGCTATAAGTGACTGATACTGTTTTACTGCTTTATCACTGTGTGCAGTTGTTTAACCCATATGCCCCCACTAATTACTGGTCCAGCTTGTGTTTTAAGTTTCCCACCATCTGCTCTGACCCACCAATCAGCCGCCGTATGGGTAAATAATATTTATAGGATCATACAATGGCAAATGCTGTGTTTCACTTTATACTAGTAATTTAGGTGTTGCCTGGGAATGCAATAGATTCTGTGAGCAGTTAGATAATGCTTGCTTTTTTGGGACTGTTTGTTAGGGATTTAAGTTTCATGAAGCAACATTAGCATGTTTACATGACAAAGAAGGCTAAAAGAGATATTACATTGGGATAAAAGGGTAAGTTTGTTTCATTTAACAGATGAAGTGTTGCCATTTTATTTACATGGAGGGAGGTGCTGCATTTATTGTTGAGTAATGTAGAATGTAAACAATTAAATGTTAAAAGGTCAAGAAAATTCAGAAGGAAGCACAATAACTAAGAACATCTATTGATTAATTTGCTTTTATTGATATCTGGAAACGTGCACATTAACCTTAGTTCAGAAGATACACAGACTGCCCATAATGAAAATAAAAATGTTTTGCAGAATTTTATGCATAGGTTCATGTGCTGAGACCAGTGGCCCAATATTCAAAACATTGCCTGGTGGACAAATGGATTGTATGTGTGTTGCACGCCATTTGCGCTCCTGCACTATTTTAAAAAGCCCGAACAGTGAGGGCAAAATGGAATATAGCATGTACCAACAGATAATTTATGCACTGGGCAAAGTAAGGGGCATGGACATGGATACAGGTGCAGCACTATATTCAGAGTGGTAGAGCCACACAATGTGACATTGAGTGGAAAATAAGAATTTGCCAGCACAAGGAGACCATGCGGTGCATCTAGTCTGCCCAAGATGTCTACCCCCCCCCATTTACAGCTCTTGTTGAGGTGACTACATTGACTGTCAAATGCCTGTTTGAATTCTCTGACAGTCTTCACCATTGCATGTTGCTAATACCACCTATGAAAAAGCCATCCTACCCTGGGCAAACCCTAGAGGTGGGTGGTGACACTGAAGCCAGAACACAGTATGGCCAATTTTGTAGCACACATGCTGTTTATATTGAAAGAGGCCATGGATGAAGATGAAAGGATAGAGGACCACCTTGGGCCGCTCTGTAGGCCATGGAGGCAATATGCTGCACGCAGATGGTACAGGCCAAGAGTCTCCTTCGAGATTCTCACTGATGACCAGCTAGTGAGCTATTACCACCTCAACAGGCCATGCTAAGGCAGCTGTGTGAGCTCTTTCATGTGCAGCTGTGTAGTAAAGAATGGCACACACATAAATTACCGCACTGGCACAGGCACACTGATTGGGTGCTGACAACTCACCCTGAGAGAGTAAAGAATGTCAAGGTAATCCCTGATGCCATCAGTAACTACTCACCCATCAACTGTGAGTGGTAAAATAAACAGACCAAGCCTCCCCCAAAAATGGTCAAGAATAGAGTTACTAAAAATAGCTCTATGGTCGATTTTGGGAATCACTTCAAAGGGCTGGACTGGAGCTTACTTGACTTGTGCTCCTCAATTGACACTGCCCTCCAACTCTTCCTTAACCACTTCAGTGCAGCAGTGGACAAGTTCACCCCATTTTGGAAGAAGATGATTAAAGTCTGCTGCATGGACTGGGTGACCCCTCAACTGCTTAGTGTGATGTGACAATGGGACCAAATTTGGCGCTGGACTAGGGCTACAGGAACTGCCACAGATGTCCAAAACTATAAGGTGTCCAGAAATAGATACACTTGGGAAATTCGACAGGCCAAAGCTAAATACCACAAGAACCATCAATCTCAATGCTAGGGTGATGGTAAGAAATTCTGGGTCTCTATTAAAAGCCTAGTTGGCAATGGTGACAGATCACCCCTACTCCATGCTTCACCACAATGATGAAGTAATACTAGATGAGAACATCATGGCTAATGTTTTTAACAAGACATTCTCGGATTACAACACTGTCCTCCCTCCAAAACTGGCTTTATACCCGGGTGGTACTCCAGCCACTGAGGTCCCACCCTCCACTTCCAACTCTAGATCCCATCCTATCTTTTACTTCAGACAGCAGGTAAGCATCAATGAAACAAGAAAATACCTTGCTAGAATCCCTGGCAAAACGAGGATGGCTAGTGATGGTATAGATATGAAGCTGATATCTAGCACCCTACCCAAGGTCATTGGACCCATTAACAAACTGTTGAATTTATCACTCCACCTCTCCACTTTCCCCTCCATCTGGAAAACCTACCTGGTTACACCTGTACACAAAGGGGGTGACTGGTCTCTTGTCTCAAATTACAGACCCATCTCAATACTATCACCACTTTCTAAAGCACCGGAAGGAATCATGCCGACCAACTCATGGACCATTTGCTCAAATATGACCTCTTCTCCCCCTGACAGCACAGATTTCACAAGCAGCATAACACCACCACTGCCCTAATTGACTTCATTAGCTATATACACGAGGCACTCAACCAGGACCAGATAGTTGGAGCAATCTTTATTAACCTTACCAAGGCTTTCGACCTTGTGGATCACCAACTGCTACTCCACAGACTAAGTGGCCTAAGCCTGTCATGGTCAAGTGGTTTACCAGCTATCTATCCAGGCGGTCTCAGAAAGTAAAAAGCAATGGTGCCATCTCTAACACCTGCAAGGTTACAGCAGAGTCCCACAGGAGTCTATACTGAGCGCTTTCCTATTCAGCCTCTTTGTGAATCACCTCCCAGACTCCTGCCCCATATCTGAGATCCTGATATATGCTGACAACATGGTGGTTTTCACTCAAAGCACTAGTCAAGAAGTGCTCACTAGGGACTTGCAACAAAACTTTAATCTCCTACAGGACTGGTTCAAGGACAACATGCTGGTGCTAAACGGCAAACAAAAAAACAAGTCAATGCTCCTTGGCAGATGATAGAAGAAGAGATCTACTGTACCACTCTCAATTACCTGCAACTCTCACACCACCTTGGAGCAGGTGCCTTCGTTCTGGTATCTGGGTATCACACTAGATGAGTCACTGTCATTGAACAAACACATACACAACATTAGTGCTGCCGTGAACAGGAAACTAGGGGCTCTATACTGGCTTCGGATCAGCCTCACTCCCGAGGCCAGGGTTCAGGCAGTCAGAGGTACAATCCTAGCTATCCTGAACTATTGGAATGTAGTGTATGGTACTGTCTCTGATACAAGCCTGCTTAAAGTACATGTCTCTCTCTCTTAATAAAGCCTGTAGACTTGTGCTAGGCGCTGACTGACTAACGCATATATGCGACCCATGTATTAGGACTAAATTGCTACCACTAATGGACATCATTAAGTATCACACCAGCTTTCTTGGAAAGAAGGCCCTACTTGGATTACACCTCTCTCTCTACAAGCTTTACTCTGCCCTGCTCCAGCTGAATATGACACAAAAAGTGTCTCTAAGCAAGCATTAGCAGTGCCTTTCAGAAGGACTGAACTGGGAAGGCGAGCCTTTGCATTGAGGGCCCCCACTTGGCTAAATGAACTACTACACACCACCCACAAGCCTTATGCACCTCAGTCCTTTAAAATCAGAGCTTAGGAAGGTTATGTCCCCTCCAGTACGTTGCTGTTGCCATACTTAATCCAGGTGTAATCAGCCCTTTGGACCCTAGGACCACCCAGGCTCTTTCCATACACCCTAACTGGCCCTTATCCTCCTGCTATTCTCTTGGCCCTACTTGCCCACCTGCCCCTCTCCCTCCCGTCACCTTTTCCCTATTGAGCCCACATCAACCTAACACCTCCCATCATACTACTCTCTCAATCTATCCCTGATGTGCCCACCTCCTACTCCACCTTTGCCCCTCATCTGTGTTCACTTCTGTTACCTTATCCTGATCTTTCCCACTGATCCTGACCAACTTCTAAGGCTTTACCTACTCCCCTGGCTGCTGGCTTATAACCCCTTAGGAACTGTTATTTCTGTTTGCTTCAACTCCAGCTCCTATATAGCTACAACCTCTGATTAGACTAGCCAGTATATAACCCTGGCTAGGGCACTTGTAATTATTCAGGGATCTGGGCGAAATATATCCCCATGTATTCTGTATCCCAGCCTTAGCCTATGTGACACATGTGGCTGTGTTATACAATGCTGCTGCTTGCTCTAACTTGGGCACTTTATCTGTGATTTGTGTGTGCTGTATCTCCATGTTCTCTGTACCCATACATTGGAGAATATTTTGCTTTTAATGTACCCAAACCTAGGTGATTGTGATGCTTCTACTATGTTTTAGGATGTTTTTTCTATGTGATGCTTATACTATGTTATCCTTGATACTGATTACTTCAACTGTTTTGATGTCTTTGACAATGCCTTACTACCTGCTACTGACTCCCTTACTCGTGTATTCTTTGTAAAAGAGCTCTTAGCTCAAAATTGTAATTCCGGTTACTCAATAAATAAATAAAAACACCCAGAACAGCCATATCATGTCAGTTAAGCATAAGGTGATGGCTACAATGTGCTTCTTAGCCACTAGGTCATTCCAGACAAGGGTGTAGGATACCATCAGTGTGTCACAGTCCACCACCTCAAGCCTGCTGGCTCAATTCCTAGATGCCTTAATGCCACCCACTGGTGAGTTCATCATATTCCCCAGCACAGCAGCAGAGTGCACAGAAACCATGCAGCAGTTCCATCGGGTTGTGCATCTATCTGCAGTACTCTGTAGCCACTGACTGGATCCATATTGCCATCTGTGCACCCACTGTTGATGGAGTGAATGCATACCTGAATTGGAAGGGCTACTACTCCATCAATTGTCAGGTGGTGTGCAATGCAACAGGGTGTATAACCAATGTGCTAGTATGATACCCTGGCGGTACTCATAATGCCTTCATATGGCAAAACTCCCACCTCTGCCAGCAATTTGAAGGTGGCCACATACCCAGAGGGCACCTAGTTGGTGAGTATGTGCAGTACACCCCCCATAAAAAAAGACACGGTAGATATGCAGCAGTAATGCAGCACACACAGGCCACACTGAGGGAAGGGTGGGCAAAGGAGGGTGGACAGGGTTGGCTCTCCAACACATTACCTCCAAAAACCATATAAACACTACAAACAGGTATCTGCCTCTATCTCTGAAATCAAATAAACAGGCAGAAGACACTGCAGAGCAGGACACTTCGGCACAGGAGCTAGCACAACAAAACTCACCCAAATCAGGAACCAAAACAAAACAAGCACAAAGGAAATCCAAAAAACTTCTGATCATAGGACACTCCATGATTCGGGAGTTGATACCCATCTCCAGCCAGGGTGATGGTCAGATGTCTCCCAGGTACATCAGCATGGAAGACACTGACCGCATTGCTAAAATTGTTCACAAAGCAGGAGAAAACATTGATGTCTAATACGCATAAGGGACTAATGATCTCGCCAGCGGTCAGTTGTGGAGACCAAGGAACACCTGACTAGGCTGGGTGACAAACTATCATCTATTTCATCTGGCATTTCCTTCTCTGAGATCCTGCCAGTCTGGGAGAGGGGGGCAGATGGACGGAAGGTCAGAGAGGGAGATAGGGGAGCTAAACATGTGGCTCAAGGGCTGGTGCCAGGAAAAAGGACACAGATTTGTAGGGAACTGGCAACAGTTCTGGGAGCGAAAGTTCTTTAAATTTGATGGACTGCATCTGACTAAGGAGGGAGTCAGTGCATTGGGGCAGAAGTTTGACGTCTTTGCAGAATATTTAAACTAGCAAATGGGGAGAGGGGTGCAGCACCCCATACGTCGAATGGGAAGAACACCCCTCACCCCTCAGCTAGTGGTCAAACAGGAATTCAGCATGTTTGCCGTTCATTTGCATCACCAGGTAAGAAAAGGTTTGTCTCCCATACGACGCAAGGGTAATGCCAAACTTCACCCAACAACTAACACACCAAAATCTGGCCAATGGAAAATCATGTACACAATGCTCACAGCCTGGGAAATAAGATCCCAGACCTGCAGGCAATAATGTCAGAGGCTAAACTGGACACAGTAGCAATTAGTGAGACGTGGTTTACCAGTAACCACACTAGGAGACTTCAGTACCTGGCTATGTATTGTTCAGAAGAGACAGGAGTGCAAAAGGGGAAGTGGCCTCTATGTTAATGAAAATATCAAAGCTACAGAAATTCAGGATACACATAAGGAGCCAGAAGAACTGTGGGTCACCCTGGAAACAGGAAATGGGACAGCCATAAGAACTGGGGTTGTCTACAGGCCCCCAGACCAGAGGGAGGACATAGACACATTACTGTTAGAAGATATACAAAACATGACAGCTAAAGGGAGGTTCTGATAATGGGAGACTTCAACATGCGGATACAGATTGGTCAATACCAGCAGGAACATCTGCCAGAACTAGACTCATAGTGGATTCCCTGCAGGGAGGCCTCAAACAACTGGTACAGCAACCCACAAGAGACAGGGCTATCCTAGATCTAGTACTGACTAACAAGGAAGGGATCACAGATCTCCAGGTAGAAGGTCACCTGGGGGCCAGTGACCATCACATGGTATGGTTCAATTTGGCTACTACATCTAAATCATCCCATTCAAGGCAAAATATGGGACTTCAGAGGAGCTGACTTTGATAAGATGGCCAACAGAGTTAAGCTAGCCCTGGCAAAAAGAAACACAGGTGAGGGGGTACAGGCAAAGTGGGCAAGCATTAAGGATGCAATACTTGAAGCAACATCCCATTGTGATAGACAGAAAAGGAAGTGCAAAAGAAGAGGAAACCACTTTGGTTCTCAAATACAGTAGCAAAAGGTCAGAGCCAAAAGGCTGGCCTTCAGGAAATATAAGGAACACAGCGGGATGAAGATAGGGAGGCGTACCAAACTGCCTAAGGGAAGCAGGTAAGGCAGTAAGGCAGGCAAAGTCCCAAACTGAGAAACACTAGCACGAACAGTAAAGAAGGTGACAAGACTTTCTATAGATACATTAGTGAAAGGAGAAAGTCCAGAGGGTACTAAGCTTAATGGAGAAAAGGGAACATGTGAGGAGGAGGACCCTGTAAAGGCATCTATCCTAAATAGATACTTTTGCTCAGTATTTACTGAAGAGAAGGTAGGGCAGGGCCCACAGCTCAAGCATCATGGGCACAGGGGAGGGAGGTGAGCACTACTCCCTTCACAAAGAAAGGTCCTACAAGAGCTTGCTAAGCTCAGGGTGGATAAGGCAATGGGACCTGATGGCATACATCCCAGGGTACTTAAGGAGCTAAAGGAGGAACTAGCAGAGCCATTAGCAGAATTGTTTAGTGAGTCTCTGAGCACAGGAGAGGTTCCAGAAGACTGGAGAAGGGCTCATGTGATCCCACTCCACAAGAGTGGTAGCAGGGAGGAGGCGGGGAACTACAGACCGGTCAGTCTTACCTCAGTAGTGGGCAAGATTATGGAGGCACTCCTCAAGCAAAGGATAGTGCAACACCTGGAATCCATAGGGGCACAGGATCCAAGACAGCATGGGTTTACAAAAGGAAGGTCCTGTCAAACTAATCTCATAGATTTCTTTGACTGGGTAACCAGAGTAGTGGACCAAGGGGCAGTTGATGTTGCCTACCTTGACTCAGAAAGCTTTTGACACTGTTCCACATAGAAGATTGATAAATAAGCTGGGTAGGCTCGGTGTGGGTCAGAAGTTGGTCAACTGGGTGGCAAACTGGTTGACGGGCAGAAAACAGAGAGTGGTGGTAAATGGTATACAGTCAGAAGAGATGCAGGTCACAAGTGGGGTACCTCAGGGATCAGTCCTGGGGCCAGTCCTCTTCAACATCTTTATTAGTGACCTTGCAGATGAACTAGAGGGTAAGGCTTGTCTGTTTGCAGATGACACCAAGATCTGCAACAGAGTAGATGATCCAGATGGGGTGGGCAGAATGAGAAGAGATCTGGATAAACTAGCAGAATGGTCAGAAGAGTGGCAACTGGGATTTAATGCAAAGAAGTGCAAAATCATGCACATAGGGAAGAGAAACCCTGAAGCCACCTATAGGCTGGGAGGAGTTGCTAGCAGTCACAAAGAAGAAAGAGACTTGGGCATCATCATCACTGATGACCTAAAATCATCAAGCAGACCTCTAAAGCAGTAGGTAAGGCTAGGGGGTGTTAGGGTGTATTAGTAGGGGTATCACAAGTCGTAAGAGAATTAATAATCCCTCTGTACAAGACACTGGTTAGGCCCATCTGAGTACTGCATGCAGTATTGGAGCCACACCTTCACAAGGACATTAACCAAATTGAGGCAGTCCAGAAGGGCAACCAAAATGGTGCAGGGACTACATCAGAAGACATCGCGAGGACAGATTAGCGGGCTCAATATGTATACCCTTGAGCAAAGGAGGGAGAGAGGTGATATGATCGAGGCATTCAAACACCTTAAGGGCATAAACAAGGTGAAAGGAGTCTAACATGTTTAAATATAAGAAAAATAGCAGGACAAGAGGACACAGCATGAGATTAGAGGAGGCCGATTAAGGGGAAATGTGAGGAAATTCTTTTCACAGAAAGGGTGGTGGATGCATGGAATGGCTTACCACAAGAAGTGGTGGCTATGAATACAGTGCAGGGCTTCAAACAGGCATGGGATAGGCATAAGGGAGCAATACAAATGACTATGAATAGATAGGCCACTGACAGAGCAAAGGCTGATGGCACATTTATAAGGTAGAAAAAAAAATGGGCAGACTGGATGGGCCTTGCAGTCCTTATCTGTCGTCAACTTCTATGTTTCTATGTTTCTATGACAGCTGCATAGCTAACAACACAACCCATGGGCTGGTGGTGCAATGCAGGCAGCAACAATGTGAATGGGTGCTAACATATGTGTTTACCTTACAGGGGTGAGTACATATCCCTTGCGTCTCTGGTTCCTGACATCCATCCTCTGGCCCACATGTGTGGCGGTGGACAGATGTAATGAGGCACACTCCACCACATGCAGCATCATTGAGTGGGTCTTTGGTATGCTTAAAATGTGATTCCATTGCCTGGACCATTCAGGAGGTGCCCTACAACACTATCTTCGGAAGGCATGTGGCATATTCTTAGCCTGTTGTATGCTACACGACATAGCACTCACATGAGAAACAGGCCTGCCAGTCCATGAGGAACATACTGGCAGTGACGTGGAGCCAGAGGAGCAGTCCGACAGGTGAGACCCTCACATGGCCAGGAGGGCATAAGAACACAGGGACTCCATCATAAGAGGCCTCACACAGTGGAGACGGTGAGCGGCATGAAACAACACCACTGTAGGTGCAAATACTTTACTGACAAAAACACAGAAACAAATCAAATAGTGGCAGTGACACAAATATGAAACTTAAGGGTGATGGATAGGGTGGGCAAGGGGATGGATGGCGGGGAGGCATAACAACTAAGATCAGTGACATTGCAGCATTGTGTGATGCGCTCATTATGTGTGGTAATGTGTGGTGGTGTGATGAAAAGCATGCCCAATCATATGCGTCCGCAGCCACCGAGGGTCCTGATGTGCATCTGCCAGTAACCTCTAGTGGCAGGTGGTGTGGCCCATGGGAAGACTAAGGGAGACATTTGTGGCAGGTCAAGCACAGTGGCCCATGGATGGCCCCAACGGGAGCCAGACAAAGGGAGAGAGACATTCCATCCCAGTGTGTGTGGTGTTGCACCGATCTTGGTGGTCACAGGAGTGCTGCCAGAGCCCAATATGATACTACGCAGAGTCACCAATGGTGTGATGTCCCCACAGAGCTGGGACTACCCAGACTAAAGGCTGTGGTGCTGTAATCCTGGAGCAGACTGCCACTCATGGTGACCATGTGCTCATGCACCTGTGCAGTGAGCTCACCAATGGTGGTGTGGATGGTGTCTGCAAGCATGGCATCACATACGACATATGAAGAAGCCAGCAGATGAAGGCCATTTGGACTATCAAATCATCTCGTATCATGGGTCTCCAACCGTGGCTTGAGTCTCTGCAGGTCCATGTGCTGGAGGTCCCTCATGCTGATAAGGTCCTCATGTACTAAAATGTTTTAATATAATCCAAGTCCAAAGTGATTTATTTTTACAAACAAATCATATCCATGTCTTGGGGTAGTGATCCCTGTGCCTTTAGGCTGATTTTAAACCTAGTAGCTCCTCCAAGACCCTGCTGTCACCAGGGACTGGTCGAATCACTGTGCGGGGACAGACATAAGTCAGCTAACGTTTACACTATTAGTGTAGTTGGTAGTGCTGGTCAAGTATTTCTAAGTGCAGTCAACACAAACTGACAGTCTGGGAGCTTTTAGTGTAAACATGTGTCAAAAGTTGCCAATCACACAACAGAAGATTAGCTCCTCTTACTTACTAGTGATGTCACACTCAGTGAAGTCACAGTCCTGATGATATATAGGGAGAAGTTTAACTGACTGTGTCAGCCTCCTTGTGCAGTGCTGTTCCACACATCACACCTAGGAATGTCAGGTAGAAAATCTATCATTATTAAAAGAAAAAAGAAGAAAAAGCACTTTAGATATAAGAAGTGATCGCTGACTACCTCTAAACATTACTAATAATTACTGGCAGCACACTAGCAGTTTAAATTGCCTATTCAACACCAACTAGAGTTGCACTACATCACTATAATACTATGTATAGTCCAAATGGCATTTCAATCCTCAATAAGAATTCTAGTTTACTAGATTTTAACACTAGCTAACTCTGGTCTTTCATGCCTCTCCCGTACTGGCCAAGAATCAAAATCTATGCACTCTGGTTTGCTGGGAAAGTGAGCATACCTGGGTATTATTATCAAATGTCAGGTTGTGCCGGGGGGTTAGGAAGGTTTTGGCAAGGCAGCAGACCTTGTTTTTGAAGAAGAGCTTAGTATGCTGTGGCACAGGTGAGAATTTAGCCCTGGGAAGCCTTGTATCTTTTGCTTTCTGTTAGGTGGGCACCATCCACATTGCTGCATTCATGAGTATGAATGGCTAGACTAAGTGCTGTGGCTTAACCACAGTTTGACTGACACCAGTTGACACAGAATGAATGTATAAGCCAGATGTTAACTGGAGCACCTTTGCTGCAGCCACGACTATGAGCAGGGTCATTCTCAATGCCCTACAGGGGGAATGCCTCAGACAGCTAGTTTTGGAACCCACTCAGGAGGGAGCAATCGTTGACCTGGTACTCCCAAATGGGGATGGAGATAGGATCTCAGATCTAGAAGTGGGTAGCCTTCTGGAAACAAGTGACCACCAAACAGTGTGGTTCATGATAAACTTAGCTGTAGAGTCAAGACACACAAAAATGAAGGTACTGGATTTCAGGAGGGCTGATTTTGTCAAAATGGGAGAGTTCCTTAGAAGAGTACTAGCAAACAGGCAAGAAGGTGGGGTGGAGCAACAATGGGGAATCACTGAAACTGCCATCACAGAGGCAACAAGCCTTTGTGGGAAGCAAATAAACAAATCAAAACAAAAGAAAAAAACACTATGGTTCTCATAAGAAGTAGCGGGGAAGGTTAGGAAGAAAAAGATAGCATTTAGGAAGTATAAGGAAACACAGAAGGAGCAGGACAGAGAACTGTACCAGTTAAAGCAGAAGGAAGTGGGGAAGGCAGTCAGAATAGCAAAGGCCCAAACCGAGGAAAAGATAGCCAACTTGGTTAAGAAGGGGGATAAAACCTTTTATAGGTACATTAGGGAGCAAAGAAAAATTATGGCAGAGATACTGAGGCTGAAGAAAGAGGAAGGTGGTTGGGCAGAGGGACAGTGAGGATACTGAATGAATACTTCTGCTCAGTATTCACAAAGGAAGAGCAGGGGGAGATACATAATCCAGTCAATAGAAGCACTCAGGACAGGGGAGTTGATATAAGTCCTTACACAGAAGAAAGGGTTCTAAAAGAACTCCTAAAACTAAAGGTGGACAAAGCAATGGGTCCTGTTGGGATTCACCCCAGAATTCTAAAAAACTAAGGGGAGAACTAGTAGTACCACTGACTACACTCTTTAATAAATCATGGGAGGATGGTGTGGTACCTGAGGACTGGAGGAGGGCGGATGCGTTTCTACTTCAGAAAAGTAGGAGCAAGACAGAGGCAGAAAACTACAAACCTGTTAGTTTGACCTCAGTGGCAGGGAAAATGATGGAATCACTTCTGAAGGAAAGAATTGCTAAGTACCTAGAGGCCAGTGGGGCACTGGACTCAAGGCAGCATGGATTCACAGTCAGAAGGTCATTTCAGACAAATCTAATCAATTTATTTGACTGGGTGATCAAAGTAGTAGACCAAGGAGGGGGCTGTGGACATAGCCTACCTAGACTTTAACAAGGCATTTGACACAGTCCTGCACAAAAGGTTAATAAACAAATTAGCCAGCCTGTAAGTGGGTAACACATTGGCTGGACAACAGGACACAGAGGGTAAAGTACACAGTGAAGAAAGGGGGGTTACTAGTGGGGGTACTGCAGGGTTCAGTACTGGGGCCCAGTCCTCTTCAATGTCTTTATAAGTGACATTGCAGAGGGACTGGAAGGAAAAGTATGTCTCTTTGCAGATGATACAAAGATCTGCAACACAGTTGATACACAAGGTGGGGTGGAAAGGATGAGATGGGACTTGGCAAATTTGGAGGAATGGTCAAATGTATGGCAGCTTAGATTCAATGCAAAGAAGTGCAAAGTAATGCACCTGGGAAACAAAAACCCAGGAGAAGAGTACACAATGGGGGGTGAGATACTGACAATGACAAAAATGGAAAGGGTCCTGGGGGTAGTTATATCAGATGACCTAAAGGTGGGCAAGCAATGTGAGAAGGCAGTAAGGAGGGCTGGGGGGATACTGGGATGCATAGGGAGAGGCATCACCAGTAGAAAACAGGAAGTTGTTGTCCCTCTGTACAGACAGTTGGTAAGACCACATCTGGAGTACTGCATGCAGGTCTGGAGACCCCATCTCCACAAAGACATAGACAGGGTGGAGGCTGTCCAGAGGAGGGCAACCAAAATGGTACAGGGTCTGCACCAGAAGATGTATGAAGAAAGTCTAAAAGAGCTGAATATGAATAGCCTTGAGGAAAAGAGGGAGAGGAGGAACATGATAGAAACTTTCAAATACCTTAAGGGAATCAACAAAGTCCAAGAGGGTAGCATATTTGAGAAAAAGAGATGTGCAAGAACAGAGAGGCACAATTTGAAGATCGAGAGGGGATGGCTCAGAGATAAAGTGAGGAAGTATTTCTTCACAGAGAGGGTTGTAGATGTGTGGAACAGCCTTCTTGAGGAGATAGTGGAGTCAACAACAGTGAGGGAATTCAAAAATGCATGGGACAGACATAAGGCAGTTCTAGTGGGGGGTAGGAGGAAGGCTATTGGTTAACTAGGATCTGCAGCTTATTCGTTTGGTAGGGAAATGGGCAGACTAGGTGGGCCAAGCTGTCCTTATCTGCAATCAAATTCAATGTTTCCATGTTCTATGTATGATGCCACCATGTCCAATTCTAGCATCTTGTGTCATAGCAGCAACAGGATTTGTGAGCATTTTCCACTGTCTGGAGTCACCTGTCTACATGATCATCTCCTCCTGGAACACCAAGAGGCAGGCAAGCAATGGAAGAGTAAGCCATCCTCTGTGAGGCAACAGTCATCCAAAGCGCCATGTCCCATATAATGTCTGACTATAGGGAGCCTAATCAATATTCATGTGGTTTGATGATTTTAAAGAAAATATTTTTCATCAAATTTCAAATCCAAGACGTAATGCTTCTCTGCTCAAAACCTTTACTTGCCCCTATATGGGCAGGCAGCAATAGAATAATAGGATTCAAGAAACAGAAAATAATCAAGTGTTCATGAGTCAATCCCCCTGCCATTTCAGCAGATACACCCATCATGTAACTGGAATGTGCTAATGTACACAATAATATTTTATTTTTATTATGACCCTGGAACAGTTGTGCCTATGTCTAATACCCAAATGTAAAGTGATCCCATGACACTACTATCACAGTGTCCTCAATTATGACTAATCCTAATGTCTTCTATGCACAACTGCAGGCCATCAATGAGTGATAAACACATATCCGGCCCTCGCACATCCATACCCACAGATGGATGGGTGGAGCACAGCATTCACAACTGCTAGCCACCACAGGGTGCCTATTCATGGCCCCATCCCCCGACATGTTAGTGTGGAGGCAGATTGGCAGACACAGGCAGACATCCAATTGGATCCCATCCTGATCCAGAAGTGGATCCCCTGCTCCATGCAGAGCATGAGACTATGGGACACTGTCCTTCCCAAGAATGATTTTAAAAAGTGCCATTGACTGAGTGATTGCCCCCAGCCCTCTTTGCAAGACCATAGGGCTGGGGCAGTATGGCAGGGGGGTTCTGTCCCACTGTGGCTGGTAGGTGCTTTTAGTTAGCACGTGCATCAACTGCAGCAGGGTCCCTGCCCATTTAGCTTGTACTACCTTCACCCTGCACTCCACACCATAGTGAATGATGTGGAGTGTGGACACACCCCTGACCACTCCCAGGGCTTTCCATGCACATAGCTGCATGGATGGACAGAGGACCTGGTGTAGAAGGGATGGATGCCCCTTCTGTGAATTTCATGGGGGTCCGCAAGACCCGCAATGTGTAGCTATCTGTTCTGTGGCTGCCTATATGCTGTGGATATGCATCACATAGTCTTAAAGCTCATATGTGCATAGCCCCCAATGTTTACAAACAGTGGGCAATTAAGCAATTAGCAAGTGATGTTTTTGCCAGTTCTTCATTAAAGCTCTTGACTGATATGACAAGACAAGAAGGAACCTGACACCGGGTACCACTGCACAGAGGAGTAAAAAACCTATGTTATCTGTGGAAGAAACCTCTGGAGCCCAAAAATAAATACTGTAGATCCTTGTGTCTCCCACATACATACTACATTTATGTTGTTGATTTGATACAAATGACACATATTATGTTACTCAGTACTAATAAACTGCTATGTTATGTTCTTTAACCAGCAATGATTTTTGTCAGGAATTTTTTATGATTTAGAAATGTTCAGTCTTTTGGTTTGGTGGTGCCATTTTCAGGAAGTCAGAGAACTTTATATGGTGTCACTGCTTCACCAGGTCCCATTCCTCCATTTTTGTGAATGGTAATTGGGAGGTACTTGGTACAATTAACAGTGAGAAACTTTCACTTCTTATTGGATTAACAAATCTTATTTATTCATCCATCCCCCCAAAAATACAAAATACAAAAGCCAATCTTCTGTGACAAGTGCTACTTTATCTGGGTGAACTATGGTTCCTTAACCAAAGTGTACTTCCATGTCATTTAACAGGATTTATGTCATGTTCATATTTTCTTTGTGTATGATGGATTAGCTTACTCAGCTCTCCCTCCCTTATGCCTGCTCTGGTTCTAAACATATACATATGGTCCACAAACATTATTGTTGGTCTTAACAGACTTACACTCTCAATTCATGGGAGCAGTTACCTCCTGTGCTGGTTCAGGTGTTAGTAAGATGATAAAATTATATACAGTGCCCAGATGTTCTGAAAATTGCACTGCCCTGCTTGAGTATTGGGTACTCCTGTAAACAAAATCAGGCATGGCTGCCCTCATAGCAAGACTGAGAAGTTTGGCAGAATGAAATCACTCTACATGTATGAGTTTCTTTCTAAAGTACAAATTCCCATTCAGTGTCAGTGGCTCTGCAGGCAACACACTCACTTCTGAGGTTGGGAGATCAGAAAGCTGTGGGTTTTATCCCCACATCAGGCACTTGGGTTGAATCCCAATACTGACACTGTAGTGCAGTATGAGGGGGGGACTGCACTCCTGAGGTGCCGTATTTTGAATGAGACATTAAACCGAGGTCCCATCTGCCTGTTTTGGTGGTAGTTCAGGTGGATGTTAAAGATCCCATGGCACTTCTCAAAAAGAGTAGGGGAAGTTTATTGAGAACAAAAATCAGTATACAGCCTAATACAGAAATATCAAATAAGTCTTACATCAAACAAAAAAAGAACCTCACGAAACTGGAAAATGGAAAACTTAAATCAACAAACCAAGTCACAATTAATCTTCATTAGGTAACTGCAGAATCAGTATCAGTGATCCATAGAAGCTCTGTCCACAGTTCTAAAATATCCTGATTAGACAAAATTATACATGGAAACATAGAAACATAGAATTTGATTGCAGATAAGGACAGCTTGGCCCACCTAGTCTGCCCATTTCCCTGCCTAACAGATAAGCTGCAGATCCTAGTTAACCAACAGCCTACTTCCTCCTACCCCCCACTAGAACTGTCTTATGTCTGTCCAATGCATTCTTGAATTCCCCCACTGTTTTTGACTCTATGACCTCTCCCAGAAGGCTGTTCCATGCATCTACAACCCTCTCTGTGAAGAAATACTTCCTCACATTACCTCTGAGCCATACCCCCTCTATCTTCAAATTGTACCCCCTTGTTCTTGCACATCTCTTTTCCTGAAAGTTGCTACCCTCTTGGACTTTGTTGATTCCCTTGAGGTATTTGAAAGTTTCTATCATGTTCCCCCTCTCCCTCCTTTCCTCGAGGTAATACATCTCAAGCTCCTTTAGTTTTTCTTCATATGTCTTCTGGTGCATACCCTGCACCGTTTTGGTTGCCCTCCTCTGGGCAGCCTCCACCCTGTCTATGTCTTTGCAGAGATGGGGTCTCCAGAACTGTACACAGTACTCCAGATGTGGTCTTACCAACTGTCTGTACAGAGGGCCAACAACTTCCTGTTTTCTACTGGTGATGCCTCTCCCTATGCATCCCAATATCCCCCCAGCCCTCATTACCGCCTTCTCACATTGCTGGCCCACCGTTAGGTCATCTGATATGACTACCCCCAGGTCCCTTTCCATTTTTGTTGTTCTCAGTATCTCACCCCCCATTGTGTACTCTTCCCCTGGGTTTTTGTCTCCCAGGTGCATTACTTTGCACTTCTTTGTGTTGACCATTCCTTCAGCCTTGCCAAGCCCCTTTTCATCCATTCCACCCCACCTTGCATATCAACCTTGTTGCAGTTCTTTGTGTCATCTGCAAAGAGACATACTTTCCCTTCTATTCCCTGTGTAATGTCACTTATAAAGACATTAAAAAGGACCAGCCACAGTACTGAACCCTGAAGTACTCCACTGTATTATATTCTGACTTACTGTATATGCTGCCTGCATGTCTTTCACTATTTTTCTCATCAATTCCATAAAAGTGCTGTCCGTTTGTTGTAAGGTAAATAGGCATCTAGCCATCCAAATATTTCATTTAATCACTGTTAAAAGAAGGCACAGAGTATTAAGGTTCTATTTATTCCATCGGTTTGAAAAATATCCATATATTATATTCTGATAAGTAACTGATTGGAAAAGAGGTTCTTGCCAATGTTGTGCTTAATAAGACCAAAAAGTTTTGATAAAGGAGCACTCGAAATAAAAAAGTGTTCCATAGTTTCAATAGTGTTAATACATTGAAGACGGCCACAGATTCTGTCTTGCACCTGTTTGTGTTTGTGATTAGCTTTAACATATAGTCTTTCATGACAGGTTAGCCAGTGAAAATCCCACATATGCTTGGGTATTCTACAGTTCTGTAAAAAGTTCCATAATGATCGTGAATATGAGACTGGACATTTTTCAAAGGGTTCAGGAACGACACATACAGTAGACAGGAGATGTTTATAGAGTTTTATGTGTGAAGGATATGATCATCTGTGTGGTGACCTTCCACTGTTTTAATCTAAGAAAGGTATCTCTAAGATAGACTGGTGTCATCACTTTATTCCTGAGAGTTTTCAATGAATTTGTCTCCCACTGGTGAAACCAAGATCTACAACTAGTACAGAGCCATGGTTCCCAACCCCTTTGAGGATTTACTAATAGAGGCTTCAGGTTTGTTATGAAAAAAATACTATTGAAAAAAAGAATAGGATTCACCATTTGCAAGCCACCATAGAAACAGAGAAACATAGACTTTGACAGCAGATAAGGACCGCTTGGCCCACCTAGTCTGCCCATTTCCCTACCTACAGGATAGGCCGCAGATCCTAGTTAACCAACAGCCAATTTCTTCCTACCCCACACAAGAATTGCCTTATGTCTGTCCCATGCATTCTTGAATTCTTCCACAGTTTTAGACACCACAACCTCCTCAGGAAGGCTGTTCCATGCATCCACTACCCTATCTGTGAAAAAATACTTCCTCACATTGCCCCTGAACCACCCTCCCCCATCTTTAAATTGTGTCCCCTTGTTCTTGCAAGTCTCTTTTTCTGAAATATGCTACCATCCTTTACTGGAAAATAGATAATATTCCTTTTGAGAGGGTTGAGGCAGCTGCCCCAGAGGGCCTGAAAGAAAATGTTAAATATAGTTGTCTCTAATTTCTTAGGAACCGGAAATACATAACTTAGATACAGGAATCAGAAATGTTTTAATTAGAAAAACTTTTTGTTCTTTCCTAATTTCCTCTGTTCCATAGTGTTACTTTCTCTCTTCCAATGACTATTTTCTCTTCCCAATTTAAAACATCCATTCCTGAAGGGCCATATTTAATTCCTAATATAGTTATAGGGTCAGTTTGGAATTTTGATAGGTCCTATATTAATAGTCCGTACTGGAAGGTTTCCCAATTGGAAGCCTATGCACTTCTCTAAATTGAAAGCCATGCCTGAAATGGCTCCAAAGTTTGTGCAGAGAGTCAAGGAGCTGTGTACTGACACATCATCTGCCAGTAGTAAACACATATCATCTGCATATGCAATAGTTTTATATGGAGCTATACTCTCACCACTGGACACTGGGTTGATAGTTTGCAGTCCATTCATTTTATGCAGTAAGGGGTAGATGAAAAATACATACAAGAGAGGGCTTAAGGGACATTCCTGCCTAACCCCCTGTTTTATTGGTATCACAGAGCCCTCCATCCATTTATAATGGGGATGACAGTGGATGTCCTATAGAGATATCTTATCCAGATTATCATAGGATCAGGTACTTTATGATGCTGTAATGTAGCCCAGAGGAAGTCATGGTTGATAGAGTCAAAAGCCTTCCTCTGGTCTAGGAGATCACATAACCACGCAGGTAGTCAGTGTTCCCTCTGTCTATAATTTGCCATAATAATATTAAGTGGTCCTAGATTTTCCTGTTCAGGGTGGAGAGAACTGTGCTACAGAAATGATCACTTCTGCTATAAGAAGTAGTCATTTGGTTAGAATTTTGGTTAGGACTTTAAAATCTGTATTTAACATGCAAATTGGCCTCCAGTTTTGTAAATTTGATTTATCATCTTTTTTGTATAAGTATATTAATGTGCCTTTATTAAAATCTAGAGGGACTACCGAGTCTGTAGCATAGTATTAAAGACAGCTGTTAATTCTTCTTCTAAATGGTCCCCTAAGATCTTGTAAAGTTCATTGGAAAGGCCATCAGAGCCAGGCACAGCATCAGATTTCAAAGATCGGATTGCCTCCAGAAGTTTTTGAGGAGAAATCTGTTGGCATACTGTGGAGGATATGTCAGGGGGACCTCCAGCAGTAGAATATCAGAGAAATAGTCCTGACATTTGGAAGAATCTGTCTGCAAAGGGGAAAACAATGCTAAGGAATAGTCTGTAACTGTCTTAGTAATAGCTGTCTGAGTACCATGTTGCACTCCAGTCAGATTAATAAGACAGATCACGTCTTTCTGTCCTATCCGATGGTAATTCTGGTCGAAGGGGCAGACCATGTTGATTGTACCTTGTGGACCAAATTTGTGCAGTGGTATAATTGTTTAGATTTTTTTCACCTCAGAGGTAATTTAAGGAAGTATTTTTTCACAGAGAGGGTTGTGGATGTATGGAACAGCCTTCCAGAGGAGGTTGTGGAGTCAAAAACAGTGGTGGAATTCAAGCATACATGGGACAGTCATAAGGCAATTCTAGGGGGTGGGGGTAGGAAGAAGTAGGCTGCTGGTTAACTAGGATCTGCAGCTTATCCATCAGGTAGTGAAATGGGCAGACTGGGTGGGCCAAGCGGTCCTTATCTGCCGTCAAATTCTATGTCTCTATGTTTCTATGAAAGGTTAACATCTTTTTCTGTATTAAACTGAGTTGTTGGGCTAGATTCTGTCCTGTGGTGCTAGCTAGAGTCATCAGGTTTTGGATATGATGTCTCTGTTGTAAGTATGCGAAGTATATGGTACAACTTTTGTTCTGGCTATAGTGTTTTAGGAATTTTGACAGGTCAGTTTTAATGTCTTCCCACCATGCAACTGGGTCTGTAAAACATATCAGGACTGATTTCCGACCAAGAAAAAGTGGTGCAGTGATGCATGAAAATGACCATCTTTCACTAACTCTCGATTAAACTTACACAGACCTGGTCCTTTAGATAATGGGGAATCCAGCATGCTCAAGACCATTTTGTTTTCTGAGAATTCCAGGGGTTGAACTTCAGTTGCCTTAATAGAGAGATGTTGAGAAAGAAAGATAAAATCTATTCTGGGGGAATGCTGTTGCGTTTTTTCTAAATATGCATCTCTCAAACATGCTGTATGCAAGATTGTGAGTAAAGCTCATGAATCACAATACAATTTCTGAGTTTAGGAGTGTGCACTTTTATCTAGTAGACTGAGACCGCAATTAAGATCTCCCACAAAGATTACATGTTTGGATGTATGTAGATAAGGCTGTATGAGTTTAAGAAGGTCAATCCAGGCTATTTTGATTTATGAAGCATACTGATTTATTAAGCATTATGGTATGTGTTGAATCAGGATGTCCAAGATAAGAGCTCTACCTGGTACAATATCATACAATTTAGTGAGTATGAATTCTGGCATCCTAAACAAGATCCCTATTCCCGAATAGGCCTCCTGTCCTATAGATCAAAAGGAGAGGCCTGAGAGCCAGTCCCCTTGGGCTTGCCAGATTTCATGTGTTGTGTGAAATCACATATCCTGAAGAAAGATCAACCCGAGATTCAAGACCCTGAGAAAGGAGAACATAGTGTGCCTTTTCTCCATTCTTTCAATGCTATTAACATTTATTGTGTAGCAGGAAAAGTCATCACTCATCTTGATGCAGCGTGGGAGCGAAATCTTTCAAGGACCCATACAAATTATTTTTTCCTGCCGGTCTGATTCCTCACTTTCATTTTAGTTTGGGCCTTATGTTTCTGTGAGCCAGCTCCTCCTATACATACCTCTGATTTATTAAGCAATATGTGTGAGGAGGCTATCAAGGAGGAGTCCGTTCTCCCCAGATTCTTCAGAATTATCCTGTAATATATTTTATATTTATTAGTGAGTTCAATGGCAGAGTTTTTTGTTGCCTTTGGGGGGAGGTTCGACGTCTGTTGGTTTCTAGTGGATCATCTTCAAATGCCCTGTGCAAGTTCCTTGGAAGGGGGCATCACAGTTATCGGGGGGGCTCACCTACTGCAGTATCAGTGGAAGTAGATGGGAGGGGTTGAGTGTGGTGCACCACAGGTTTCTGTGACCTAGGGTGAGGGGGGACCTCTTCGATAGGAGTAGGTGTCAAAGTGGGTGACTCATCAGGTATCACTGGGGGTGGCGTAGTCTGTGCAAGGGGAGGTCTTTTCCTGAGTTTAGCTTTTTGTGTCTATGTAATCAGGAACCTCTGGTCTGCTCCATCATCATGGTTAGCTTGATCATGTGCTGCCCAATCACAATTTTGAACAGTATTCCCTACCTCCTCACAAAGATTACATCTGCATTCATTTAGACAATGTGTATTCACATGCCCAGTCTCCCCACAAATAGCACATTTTGACTTTCTCACATGCACTGCTAAGGTGCGTTGTGTCCCACACCTATAACAGACTTTCAGTTGGCCAGTGTAGAATAGAACCCCCTATCTCAACCCAAAATAAAAGGAGTTGGGAGGTGTAAAGCTCCATAATCTGTAGATTTAAACAACACTTTTACTTTCCAACCCATTGTCCATGTTCCCCAAGTCAAGAATAGCTTCTGGCTCCCCTAGTACAATACAGTGGAGTTTTAACCAGTATAAAACATCAAACATATCAATCCCCTGGTTATGAAATAAAATAGTAATCATCTTATAGGTTGGTTTTGAAAGTGGTATGGCAATAAGGGGGTCCATAAGGCAGTTTTTTCAAGGCATGGTATTTTGTACAAAATCTCTCCAAACCATGAGTTGTCTTAAAGCTGTCTTCGAATGTAGTCTCTCCAGAGATGTGTATCAGTGCATATAGTTCATGGGGAAAAAAATTTAATCGAGTATTAGAGCAGTGTTCTGGCCACAAAAAGGTGGTCTGGTGGGTATGGCATACTACCTACATATGATAGTCTCACAGCATTGTGCCATTTTGCTAGTAGGTTAGGCAGTTTAAAAAGTGAAGAAAAAGTTTGGTTTTTTTTTGTGCGTCCAGTCTCAGGTTTAGAGGGGCAGCTGCCTGTTGGTCAGTAACTGGGGTCTCACGCGGATCATGCCGTGTTCATGTTAAGGTAGTTGGTAAATTAAGGATTGGGTTTTGAGTAAGGATCAGGCCCTCAGGTATCTGCAAAAGATCCTTGAGTATGGGGCTATCAGTTTGGTTTTGGGCCTTGTCTGGGGAGAGCTCCTGCAGTGAAATCTGAGAAAATTCTGTAGCTTTAGGCATTTGAATTGGGAGGATCCTGATACTCATTGGCCCAATTCTGTATGTTTTTCCCAGCCCACACTTTTCAGAGCTGTCTCAACTGACCAGTTCTGGCTCCCCAATGTCTGTTTCTCAGTACAGTGCTGAATAGAATCCCCTTGAATATTGTTAGCCTCCACAGTCTCAAAAACTACTGGGTTATTCACTGATTGTGGTGGTTGTGGGTCCAAAGTATTGGTGTTCAGTCTTCTAGCTCCATTTCTGACAGACGATAGCTTCTTTGATGCTCCGATGTCGGCGCTTAGCTGAAAAGTTTTGACAGACTCAGCAGAGCTGTCAGAGCAAAGCCGTCGGATTTTCTGTTGTGAAGTCATTTTAGTGTATAAGAACGTACACTCCTTGGCCTCAAGTATGCGTCTTAATTCTGATGTTTCTGCCGTGTTCCAGTCTGAGGATGTCTGTGGGGGCCCGTTGTCCTCCTAGGAGTCTTTTTCAGTTTCAGTGTCCATGTGAATCGCCGGCCCATATAGGGGTGATCTGGTAAGCCTTTCCATTTGTATCATAGCAGTGTGTTCCAAATGAAGTCTTCATGTTCCAATGCTCCATTACTGATTCTGCAGCTGTCTCTACATGGTTTGAGATGGGAGAGGAGACCTGCTCTCCCACCTCCATGTCCTCCAACCATTCTTCCGTTCCACCATCTGCCATCTTGGCAGGTTGCCAAGACAGCAGCTAGGCACCCTACAGCAAGAGTAGGGGAATTTTTTATTTAAATCTTAAAAGCAAAATATATACAAAATAGTATTGCATCATAAAACTCATAATAAAAGAAAACCAAAAACATAAATAAGTATTACATCATACAATAACCCCAAACATAAGTAAGAAAAACTGTAACCAGGCCCTTCCCCTCTCCACACTAAAAGAGTAAGGTTTTTTTTTTAATAAATTGTGAAAACAGAAATCAAACAATGCAGTGTTCCATCACACTAAATCATGATGCTAGGAAAGAAAAGTATACATAACAGAGTATTTCATCATACATTCAAATAATAACAGCTTATGAAAGTCCCAAAACCTACTAAGAAAGACTAACCAAAAAAAGGAATATACCATGCCATAAAAATGAAAAAAAAGAGTTAATGTTTAGATTTTTTAAACACCTTTTTTCAGCAGTTTGAAAAAATTTTTTTTAGACAAGCTGATGTTCCACACGCTAAAATTCTCAGTCCTTCCTTGCTGCTAGATAAGAGCTGGGTCATAAATCTGGAGTGGAAATGTCCACACACAGGCCAGTTTAAAGGGATCAGTTCACTCAAATATAAACTTAAGGTTAAAAGGGAATATAATTGGCCACTGATAGGTGTTCAGTCTGATTAGGACAATCAAATACACACATGTTAAATGGTTGGTGCATTCAAAGGGAGAATAGGAATGACCTATTCTCAAGAGAGTATATAAGATGCTAAAAGATAGTAAAGTGGGTTCTTCTTATTCCTGAAGCTGGAGAGAGAAACCTAAGATTAGAGCCAACCCTTCTAGCTATGTATGTGGGAGTTGACAGTTAGCATAGGGTCCAGTGGTCTCTTGAAAGGACAGGAAAGGGTAAGTTTAGTACTAGCATACTGCAGTAATAGCCTTTTTCTTTTGCTGTCTGTTGTTTAAAAACATTTGTTTACTTTTCTTGTATCAGTGTTATTCTCTTGTGCTGTAAATATATATCCTGTAATGCTCTATGCTCTTTCTGTTAAGTAAAAAAGGTATTTATTTGTGCAACAGTTATGACTGTGATGTCATTTTTCTAAGGTAATACATAGTTTCTGCTGGCTGAGGTAAACTCTATTTAGCATCCACCACCTGAGAGAGACACACTACCAGACTTTGACTTGTGCAATTGCACATATAATTATTTAAGTTTGTAAACTTGAAAGGGGTGCTGGATGACATTCCAGCTGGTGGCAGCAAATACCAGAGGACAGACACCTCTCCAAAAGCTGTTCCAGCCCAGAGGGGGAGGTGGGTTGTCACAATTGGTGTTAGTGGTGGGATGATAATGGTGGACTGTGTAGCACACTAAAATACAGAGTTTGCCAGTAGAACATTTACCTTAGCAGTTGCAAAACAGCATATAGAAGAAAATACATTTGTACAACAGTTGTATTTGTTTCTAGCTAGCACAGTGTAGAGTAACTTAAAAAAATGAGCGTCACAAAGTATGACTCACTCACTGTGCAACAGCTTTGCAAAAAGTGCCAGGAAAAGGGAATTCAGCCTAAAGGTCTAAAACACACAAAAAAAGGCAGACCTCATAGTTGCCCTCATGGCACATAACCCAAAGCAGACAGTCTCTGGGGGTGAGTCAAAAACTGATGTAGCAGACCCCCCAAATCAGCTTAATGCTCTGAGACTGCAGCTGTTTCTGCAAGACAAGGCACTGGAGGCAAAAAGACTGGATGCTGAAGCACAAGTGAAATGGCTAAAAGCAGAAACAAAAAGATTGGAAGCAGAAAAAGAACTGGAAAAAAGAGACTGGCAGACAAAAAAAAAGAAAGTAAAGAAAGAGAAAGAAAATGCCAAGACAGAGATAAAGAACGTAAAAAAGGAAAAAAGAAAATGACAACACAAAAAGGAGATGATGACCCTGGGCAGCCAGCCAACTGTGAGTAATGGTGGAGTGAGTTCTACCCGTGAAGTAAAATTAATTCTAAATTGTTCCCTTAGTTTAAAAAAAAAGATGACCTTGATCTATTTTTAAGGTCATTTAAAAATGTATGTGACCAGTTCCAATTAACTAAGGCCTCGTGGTCAACTTATATCACACCCTTACTTACGGGAAGAGCTTTGCATGCATTTTCTAAAATGAGTAATAAAGACTATGCTGATTATGATAAAGTTAAAATAGTGTTGTTAAAATTAAATTAACTCCTAAGGCTTATAAAATTTTGTTTAGGAAGTAAAAGAAAAGCCCAAAAGACAGTTATGTAGAACGGCAGGTTCAACTGTGTACTTACCTTGATAGGTGGATAGAGGAGGCAAAAACAGACACTGTAAAACTAGTCAAAGATGTGTTGGTAAAAGAACAATTTCTTAAAATTGTACCTAAGGATATGTGCATATGGCTCCTAGACAGGGCATGCACCTCCTCAAAAGAGGTGGCAGCAAGCGCTAACATACGTATATCTGTCTAGCCAGCCATATGTACAGTGTAAGTCTCATGGTGGGGGGCAGCATACGGTTACAAGGGATCCCATGGGGGGACAGCCCAAAAAATAAAAAGCCTGCACCTGAGCCCAAAGCAGAACCCTCTGGTTCTAAAGGGAATCAAGAGACAGGACCCAAAAAATGTCATATTTGCAAAAAAGTGGGGCTCTTAAAATATAACTACCCTCAAAAACTGAGGAAGAGGCAGAGGCATGGGGAAGGGGTGATCAAAAGAGCAGTGGTGGGTTTGTGAGGTGTGTCCAGCCTAAAAAGCACTCTACTCTAATAAAAATCTGCATCCCATTGCAGTTAATGGAACAGTAACACAGGGACTGTGGGGCACAGGCACTTACATCTCCCTGGTGAGGCAAAATCTCATCCGGGCAGAGCAAATGGTGCCTAAAAAATACCCCAGTGTCCAGACATTCACAGGGTCATCAGTCCAAATACCAATGGCTAGTGTCTTCCTAAGCTGGGAGGGGGGCCATAAAAAAAGGAGGTGGGGGTTGTAAAAGACCTCCCTGTAAATGTAATCATAAAAAGTTATTTTAACCACAAAGAAGACTGGTGTGTGTTGTAACTCATAGTCAGGCAAAATGGCAAGCTTCTGAGGGTGAAAAGGGAGTAACTCCAAGTTGTCCAGCCACACCATCAGCAGCTAAAAAAGTGTCTAGCCCAGGGGAGGGGTTGGCTAAAAGCAGCAGTCTGGAACCCCAGTCGCAAATAAAGGAGCCCACAGGACTTCCTTCTAAAGGGGCACTGGGAAGTGTCAGACAAGGGCAGCTGAGTGCTGCACAGCAAACTGACCCTACCTTGCAAAAATTGAGGAAAATAGCTAATAGGGCTAGGGGTCCTCAGGGGGGTAAAGAGTCCATTTACTAAAACAATGGGCTGTTGTACAAAAAATGTACAACAAAAAATGGCTAAATGGTGAGGTGCTCCAGCAGCTGGTAGTCCTTAAGGTTCACCATCAGCAGCTTTTGGACCTTGCCCATAATATCCCATTTTCAGGCCACTTGGGGGTGAAGCACACAAAAAAGCGTCTGACCAACAATTTCTTCTGGCCTAGTATTGGCAAAAATGTGGCAAATTATTGCAAGACTTGTCCACAGCACCAGCAAGTGGGGAAAATGGGGGACAAGGCCAAGGCAGCTTTGGTGCCCCTGCCCATTATCAATAAACCCTTTAAAAAGGTAGTTGTAAATATAGTTGGGCCACTAAGCACCCCAAGTCATACTGGCAAGCAGTATATCCTGGTGGTAGTTGATTATGCCACAAGATACCCAAAGGCAGTGGCCCTATCATCCTCTAAGGCAAAACCAGTGGCGGATGCACTGTTGAAAATATTTAGTCGTGTGGGCTTTCCCCAAAAGATCCTGTCAGATCAGGGTACCAGTTTCATGTCAGGGTTAATGAGTAGTTTGTAGAAAAAATGTGGAGTAAAGCAGCTCAAAACCTCTCCATACCATCCCCAAGCTAATGGTCTGGTGGAGTAATTTAATTCAACCCTTAAAACCATGCTAAGGACTTTTGCTGACCAGCATAAAAAAGACTGGGACAAATATTTGCCTCATCTCCTATTTATATACAGGAAAGTCCCACAGGAGTCCACAGGGTTCTCACCTCACCTTTTGAGCTCCTATTTGATCATAGGGTGTTGGGGCCCCTAGATTTAATTCAAGATAAATAAAAAGATAACAGTGCCTCTCAAGGGGAGTCTGTTGTAAAATATGTTCTGAACTTCAGGACCCGCCTAAAGGAGCTCATGGGGCTTGCTCAGGAGCACTTGACCACTGCACAACAGCAGCAGAAAGTCTGGTATGACCGTGGGGCCCAAGCCAAAAAATATAAGGTGGGATAGCGAGTGATGACACTCATCCCTGTCTGACAAAATAAATTACAGGCAGCATAAAAGGGGCCATTCTCCATTGTCTAAAAGGTTAGCAATGTCAATTACATAATAGAGCTATCAGACAGGAGATGCAAGCAAAAGGTGTATCATGTTAACATGCTAAAGCCCTACCATGACAGAAAAAAAATTGGTCCTCACTGTATGCAGTGCCCCCCCAAAAAAACTAAAATAAATCCACTAGTGGACAGTGCTTGGGAAGGTCCAGGTTGCATCCTCCGTGGACAACTTTACCCTCTCTAAACAGCTGACACCAGCCCAGGTGCAAAAAATTCAGAGTGTGCTAAAACAATTTAAGGACATGTTCACAGGGAAACTGGGGTACATAGATACATAGATACATAGACAGTGTCGGCAGATAAGGGCCTATGGCCCACCCAGTCTGCCCATTTGAGCTTGTAAGTTCAGTTTGTTTTCCTAGAAGTCTGTTGCCCCTTACCCCTGACCTCTAGAATTCCTTTATGTCTATCCCATGCATTCTTAAATCCTGTGATTGTTTCTGCCATCATGGTAAACCACGATGGCAGAGCATCATGTAAATACAAGTACCCAGGTTCCCCTGAAACAGTCTCCCTACAGGGTACCTAAGCACGACCCCCTGATGAAGACTTGTTAAGAGTTGAAGCGCTGGGTGTCTAGTAGATTTTTGATCTACCGCTGTATGTTCTGTGATATTTGTAAAATGGTATGCGAATAGTAAAAAACAATATTTTTTACACGAACATATTTGGTGCTGCTTGGTTTTTGTTTGATTGTTACATGTATGGCTGGCTGCCTAGTTGGAGCATAGCACCAAACCCGATTGAGCAGTGTCGCTCGAATTTGTCTTTGAAAGTACCTAAGCATGTTAAGCAGACCATAAAAGAGAAGCTCAAAAAGTGCTAAAACTTAAAGCAATCCAAAAGTCTAGTAGCCCCTGGGCATCACCCATGGTATTGATCCCCAAAAGGGACAACACCACACAATTCTGCATTGACTACCAGAGGCTTAATAGCTGCATGGAGTCTGATGCCTATCCCATGCCCAAAACAAATAAGACCCTAAAGCAACTAAAAAAGCCAAGCATTTGACCACAATAAACCTAACAAAGGGCTACTGGCAGGTACCTCTGACCCCTGCAGCCCCCCCAAAAAAAAATATCAGCTTTTGTCACTCCATTTGGTTTATACAAATTCAAGGTAATGCCATTTAAATTAAAAAATGCAGACAGCCAAACCTAAAATGAGCACATCAAAAATGTACAAAATGTGTTCAACAGGCTAAAAAATGCAGGTCTAACAGTCAAGGCAAAAAAGTGCGAAATAGGGATGGCAAAAGCGTCTTACCTTGGGCACCGGGTGGGTAGTGAACACATCCGCCTGGAGCCTGCGAAGGTTAATGACATCCTGGCCTGGTCTTCTCCTACCACCAAAAAACAGGGCAGGGCATTTCTGGGGACAGCAGGGTATTACCAAAGGTTTGTTCCTCACTATAGCAATCTGGCTAAGCTCCTGACAGACCTAACCAAAAAAAAAGCCAAATACAGTACAGTGGTCAAAAGGCTATAAGATCACTTTTCAGGAGCTAAAAAGGCCTTAAGGTGCCCAGTGGTATTGGCCAACCCCAATTACAGTTTAACATCTATGGTCCACATGGATGTCTCAAATCATGGGCTGGGGGGTGCTGAGCCAAGTTACCTAGCAGGGGGAGGAGCACCCAGTTGTGTACCTCAGCCAAAGGCTTTTGCCCAAAAAAGAGGCATACACCACAATGCAAAAAAAATGCTTAAAAATAGTATGGGCCTTTCAAAAGCTACAACCCTACCTATATAAAAAAATGTACTGTGGTCATAGATCATAATCCCCTGATATGGCTTCATAGGTCAAGTGGGCAAAATAAAAAAATACTGCATTAAAATTTGGTACTGCAGGCATACAACATGACCATCCAGAATCGTAGTGGCAAATAAAATGAAAATGCACTATCTAGACAGGGCTAATGGCATGGCTAAATACTTTGGGTACTTCCCAGTAGTTGCATGAACGTCTGAGTCACTTGGGTGGCCCAAGGAACATGTCTTCATTATCTGGGGGGGGGGGATGTGACAGAAATGAAAAAAAAAGGAGTTAATGTGTAGATTTTCCAAACATCATTTTTTTAGCAGTCTGAAAAAAAAATAACTCTCAAATAAGCTGATGTTCCACAAAATTCTCAGTCCTCCCTAGCTGCTAGATAAGAGCTGGGTCATAAATCTCGAGTGGACATGTCCACACACAGGCCTGTTTAAAGGGATCGGTTCACTCAAATATAAACTTAAGGTTGATAAAATATATAATTGGCCACTTACAGGTATTCAGACTAATTGGGACAATTAAATACATATGTGTTAAATGGTTGGTGCATTCAAAGGAAGAATAGGAATGACCTATTCTCAAAAAAGTATATACAATGCTAAAAGACAGTAAAGTGGGTTCTTCTTACTCTTAAATCTAAAGGGAAAAACCTAAGATTAGAGCCTACCCTTCTTGCTATGTCTGTGGGAGCTGGCAGTTAGCATGTGGTCCAGTGGTCTCTTAAACGGACAAAAAAGGGTAAGTTTAGTACTACTATATTGCAGTAATAGCCTTTTTCTTTTGCCATCTGTTGTTTAAAAACAGTTGTTTACTTTTCCTGTATCAGTGTTATTCTCGTGTTGTAAATATATATCCTGTAATGCTCTGTGCACCTTCTGTTAAGTAAAAATCTATTTATTTGCTCAACAGTTGTGACTGTAATGTCATTTTTCAAAGATAATACATGGTTTCCACTGGTTAAGGTAATCTCCGTTTAGCATCCACCACCCAAGAAAGACACACTACCAGACTTTGACTTGTGCAGTTGCATGTTTAATTATTCAAGTTTGTAAACTTGAAGAGGGTGCTGGATGACATTCCAGCTGGTGAGAGCAAATACCGGAAAACAGACACCTCTCCAAAAGCTGTTCTAGCCCAGACGGAGAGGTGGGTTGTCTCAATTACCATCAAACAGAAAAAAAAGAAAATTGCCAGTATAAATCTTCAAGAGTAAACCATGCATTTTTAGCTCAATGCAAGAAATCTGACAACAAAATTTCATGAGCTCCAAGGTATGGTTGTATCCTATAACATCGACATTGCCTTAGTAACAGAAACATGGTGGGATGAATCGGATAACTGGAAGAAAAACATTGCAAATTATCAGCTCTATTCGAGATCAAGAGAACAAAAGAGAGGAGGTGGAATAGCGATACATATATATATATATATATTTATATATATATATATATATATATATATAAAGGAGGCCATAAAAAATGAACAAGAAATAGTTCAGTTAAATAATGTGGAGATGTTATGGATCAAAATAATGCATAAATCTCAAATCAAGACAAGATTAGGTCTGGTCTATAGACCTCCATCTATAGCTAAACAAGATAATGATCTACTGTTGGAATATATTGCCAAGTTAGATCCAGCTGATAATATATTAATTACAGTGGATTTTAATATGCCTAATATCAACTGGACCAAATTAAAGGGCAGAACAAACACAGAGGTGACATTTTTAGACGTACTAGATCAGATAGGAGTAGAACAAATGGTGACATCTCCAACTAGGGGCACAAATATTTTGGACCTTGTCCTAACTAATATGGGCAATAATATAAAAAATATTGAGGTTTGTAGCCCCTTAGGTAATAACGCCTATTGTAAGGTATTGTTCAAAATGCTTGGGGAACCTAGCATTAACACATGTACAGCAAAAACAGAGAAATTAAACTTTGATAAAGCAGATTTTCCAGGATTGAAAGCAAAAATGGCCATTTGGGGATGGCAGAAGGAACTTGTAAATTTAACGGTGGAACAAATGTGGGTCACACTAAATAATAAACTACTAATGGAAACAAATAAATTTGTAACTAAAAAAAACAAAGTTGGCATATCAGGGAACACAGGATGGTTTAATACTAGAATTAAGAAACTGGTTAAGGAAAAGGACAACATTTTCAAACGAGTAAACAAAACAACAAAAATCGGATGGTTGGGTAATTTATAAGCAGAAGGTTAAACAGCTGAAGAAAGAAATTAAAAAGGCCAAGGCAAACTATGAGATTCAGTTAGCTACAAGAACGTGGAAAATTACAAGGCATTCTATACATATATTAATGGCAAAAAGAAGACTTCTAATAATATTGGTCCATATATTAATACATTAGGGGAAACTGTAATTGACACCATGGAATTGGCAAATATGCAAAACCTATGTTTTAGCACAGTATTCAACAAAATAACCAACTTAGTTACAATGACTAAGATATGCTCACAAATGGGACAAATTATGATTGATCAGGAAAACGTACTGAGAAGAAAGAGGCAGTATAGCGCAGTGGTCTAAGGCTCTGAGCTGCAAATCTGGTGACATCCAGCAGACCAGGCCTAGGTCTGAATCCCACAGCTTCCACTTGCATACTGTGTGGCCCTGAGCAAGTCACTTAACCTCCTTGTGCTCCCAGGTCGCTCCTGTAAAAAAGCTTCCAGCTTAGTGTGCTATACCTGGTTAAACAACTAAATAAAAAAAAAAAAAGATTAAGGGATATTAATATTAATAAATCCCCAGGACCAGATGGTATACATCCCAGAATACTTAGAGAAATAGCAGATAGTATAGCCCCAGTATTGACTTACATATTTCAAAAATCTATTGACCAAGCTTCTGTAGTGCAGGATTGTAAGGAGGCGTTAGTAGTACCCCTATTAAAAAAGGGACCAACCACAAAACCTGAGAACTTTAGACCAGTCAGCTTAACCTCTGTGGTGGAAAAAATACTGGAAGGGATAATTAAAGAATATATATTGGCCCACTTAGATCTACATAATATAATAGATCAGTCTCAAAATGGGTTTACAAAGACAAGGTCATGCCAATCCAGTATGTTAACTTCTTATGGAAAGCCAATGAAGCTTTGGATTTAGGAAATGCAGTGGATATTATTTTTTTGGATTTTTCTAAAGCTTTCGACAAATTACCACACAAAGAATTGATTGAGGTTTTGATAGATACCAAATTACCTGATAACATAATAAACTGGGAAGAGGCATGGTTGAGTAATAGAAGACAGAGGATTGTTATAAATGGAGTCAAGTCTGGCTGGGAGAATGTTACTAGTGGGTTTCCTCAGGAATCTGTGCTGGGGCCTTGCTTATTTCATATGTATATCTCTTCAATTGAGAGCACTTCCCCAAACATCTGGATGACTAAGTTTGCAGATGATTGTAGAATAGTGGGTATAGTAAATAATATCAAGCAAAAACAAAATGTTCAACAAACTCTGGACATGTTGACTCAATGGACTGAGCAGTTTAAACTAGTTTTGAATACTAATAAATGTGCAGTAATGCATTTAGGGAGAATTAATATCAATACTGTATATAAATTGGGAGAATACGTATTACAAAGCACTGTAGGAGAAAGGGACTTAGGGGTGATGGTAACAAATGATTTGAATTTTAGCACGCATTGAGGACAAATTGTCAAAATGGGAAATCAAGAATTGAACTGTATCTTCAGACACATTGGAAGCAGAGATAAAAGAGTGATTTTGCCCCTTTATCAGGATCTGATGAGACCACATCTGGAATACTGTGTGCAAGTATGGTCCCCATATTTAAAGGCAGACATAAAGAGGTTGGAGGGTGCGCAGAGAAGAGCAATAAAGAGAATTTGCAGTATAGAGAACAAAGGATACCAGTAGAGACTACAGGATTTGGATTTATATACATTGCAGTATAGAAGAATAAGAGGTGATATGTGTATGATCTAGAGGGCTTTTCAGGATAGTCAGCTATGCAATAGTCTGGGCCTCATAGTCAAAAGAATGTATGGGTATGAAAATAGGAGACACAGGCTACAATTGGAAATGGATAGGTGGAGGACATTAAAAAGAAAAAACTGGTTCAGTCAGAGAGGTGTAACAGTGTGGAATAGTTTAACAAGGGACATAGTGGAAAGTAAAACTATGAATACTTTTAAAATTGGGCTGGATAACTTTTGCATGAATAAGTACAGTGTAGTATAATTTGGGAAAACAAGGCAAGCATTAAGGACGAAAGTCTATGTAGCTTGTATAACCTATGTAACCTATGTAAAAAAAATACTGAAAACAAACCCACTCCCCCACCTCTGGAGTCTAGGATTCTACGGGTAAAACAATAATAAATAATCTGACTGACTTGGTCAACAAAATTCCTAAGCTAGAACAGAGAGAAGATTCCCTGATATGGCGTAAATTTACATTAATTCTCCCCTGCTCCCCATGTACCTAAAAGTTAAAAAACACAAGTAACTTCATCCACTATTAACGTGTACTCACCAAAATTAATAGCCTTCATAACCAATCAAAATGTTGCTAATATCGTAACCATCTTTGTTGACTAAACTTGTTATGTTCTGAATGTCGTAATACATGTATTTCTTGAACTATTATATTAAAAAGATCTCCTGCTGGAATAACTTGTTGCTGGAGAACCAGCCTACACCTGCTAATCCATATCCAATACAAAAAATGCAACATTAGACTACAAACTGTGCTAACACTGTAAGGCAACCTCATGTGGAGGATGATCCCATAATACAATAATTTTGGATGAGGGGGATGGACGCTTCCCATTTCCATTTATCCTTCACCATGTCCCAAAATTTAAGGATATAGGGACAATGTAAATACACGTGATCCGTGGTTTACCCCTGGTTCTCATTGTTTCCGTTAACTCTTCCTGCTTCACCCACCCTTTCCTGTCTGCTCCAGCCTGGCTAAAATCCCACCCCATCCATACTAGTGTCCCAGTTATCTACCCCTCTTCCGTCATTATCATAATAAACAAGTACACGACAGCCATCATCACTTTCTGTGGTTTTAGCCCAATTTTTCCCACAGTCGTCAGTAATATATCCCTCATTTTCTTTACCTCTCTAACCTGCCACCCCATACATGGCCTCCTTCCCCTACATGTGTAGTTTCCGGCTGCCTCACTCAAAAGGTCTCTGCTTATAACCCCTGCATGCCTATGGTTGATTGTACATCTGCTGACTTCTTCAATTGTAAAATAATGCTGTTTTTTTTTATTTATTTCAACCTTGTACTGTACTGTATACACTGTGTATACTTTTTCTTCCTTGTATATTATTGCTTTTTGTATACCTGCTTCTGTACTGTACTTTGATGTATTCATGACCAGGTCCACCTTGCAAATGAGCCTTGCTCAATGATGCCCACCTGGATAAAGATTTTGATTGATTGATTGGTTTCAATTTGTGCCATACAATTCTCCCTAGGACAATAACTCTCTTGCAACAGCTTGTGCTTTTGGTTACCTTTGACATTAATCCTCCTATGTACCCCTAACCAAGCCGTGTCCCACATTTTTTCTGGGATTCTGTTATCCATAATATATGCGGAAATACAATTTTGGTGTGCCTTTGAAAACCCCCAAAAAAGGTGTTCTTGTAAAACATTCTAATAAAACATCCATATACAACATTTTCCTGGGTAGGTTCAAGACAGTAACAAAATCAATTTTCCATTTTTTTATAGTATCAAAAAACCCCTCCCACATATACGTCAACCTTGGTACTCTTTTTTTATTTTTGTGTAGAAAGTCTGAAGCCTTCCATTCTGCCACAATACCTTTTACTGCCTTTGAGCTCCATGTAATCCAAAGCTGTTTACTAGTCTTCACAATTGGGACTATATTGGCATATAAAAAGGTTGTAAAAAAAATCAGATTAGGCATATGTACCCCTCCATCTTTAACTTCTTTATAAAGAACATTTCATTTGATGGGATTAAGCCTACTCCCCCAAATACAAGAAAAGAAACAACCCAGCACACTGGTTTCCAATTTTTTCGGTAAAGAAAAAACATAACTAAGAAATAAAAATACAGGAATCAAGAAAGTTTTGATCATGTAGATCCATTTTTTTTTTGGAGGTTTTCCATGAATTCCACTGAGTCACTTTCTCCTTCCACACAATCAATCTTTGTTCCCAATTAAACTGGGTAATATCCTCACCCCCAAAATAAACCCCCAGAATTGTACATGGCGCTGTAGACACTGGTATGCCTGCTACCTCCTCCTGTACCCGAGGAAACCCAAGTAAACTAAGACATTTGGTTTTCCCTAAATTAAGTTTAGCTCCTGTCACAATGTCTAGGGCCTGTATCAGGCCACATGCTCGCTGTGCTGACTTCTTATCTTTTACCACTAAACATAAGTTGTCAGCATAAGCAATGACTTTAACAACTGGAAAAAGTCTGTCCCGAGTCCAGTGATCAGGTGGGAACTTTTGGGGATTCTCACCACCGGATCTAAAGTAAAGACGTATAACAATGGGCTCAATGGACAGCCCTGTCGTACTTCTCTCATAATCCACTTACTGGCCCCCATTCTGCCATTTACATATGGTTTAACAAATGCGAAGGCATAGCACATCTGGAGCTACTGAATAAACTGCCTCGGGATCCCATACGCACCCAGACACTGCCATAAGAAGTCCTGGGAGACCCTATCAAATGCCTTAGCCTGATACAAACTTACCACAAACCCCTTTTCATGATCTGCATCTAGGACCTGCCCCTCCACTGTGGTCAGTTCTCTTAATAATATCAGTGCATCAGTGATCTGCCTTCCTAAGATAACGCAAAACTGATTGGGGTGAATGAGATCCCCCATGGCCAACTCTAGCCTGTTACCCAAAAGGTTAGCAAAGATTTTAAAATTAGTGTCTAATAATGTAATGGGACACCAATTAGAAATATCTGACTGCTCCCTCAATTTAAACAAATGATGGGTATAATATATTTTTCAATGAATGAATTATACACAGCTAATAATTCCTGTGGCATTAACTCCCACAAGACTTTATACAATTCCCCAGGCAGGCCATCTGAAAAAGGGAAGACATCATTTTGTAGTGCCTGAATCACCACCCTTAATTCAGCTGCCTCAAAAGGGGCTATGAAACCTGCAGTTTTGTTGGGATCTAATTGTGGCAATTTTACAGCCTGTAGCAGTTGTGTCATGAATTAAGATTTTGGTGCGGATACACCAAAAGTCTGAAAAATATGAGCTTCCAACTGCCTCATAATACCATCATTATCTTTACCTATGACTTCCTGTGAAGATACTAGCTTTATCATTAATTTCTTATCCCTTCAGGATTGATAATTTTAAAATGGATTAGTGCGTTCTGTCTTTCCTTCGTCCCAAAAGCCTGTTCCTTTTCCAGAGATTTTAGCCTGTCATATTACTATTTAGACCTATCTTCTTTTATTAAATTAATTTCCTCAGTTAACCTGATCTGATGTATGTTTTGCCTAGAAATCAGGAGTTGTAACTCTCCCATAAGTTCCAAATACCTACAGTGCTCAGATTTAGTGCGGGTAATAGCTTTCTGCTGAAAAAAAATGGTCAGACAAAGTTTTGTCTCCTCCCACCACTGGCACATACTATCAAAAAGACAGATGGTGGTAATCTTGTCTTGCATTATCTGTGCTAGTTCCTGTTTGATGCCTGGGTCCATTAACAAGGTGGAATTCATCCTCCAGTAAGCCCTTCCTGCCTTCCTAGGTGGTACTGTTGTTACTGAAATCCCAATCATTGTGTGATCTGAAGTTTCTATGGGCATAGGTGCCGTAGAGATAATAGATAATGATTCCTTTAAAAAAATAAAATCAATACATGATGACAATGTCCCCTTGTAAAACATAGGGGCCTTCCTCTTTCCATGAACAGTATGTTCATCCTGTAAACCAGCTTGACTCATCATTTTAGTTAAAAAGGATTTGTCACCATAAACTTTACATTTCTCATTATCAATGTCTCGATGCTGTAGATTAATATTAAAGTCTCCCCATAAAACAATCTGTCTGCTAGTGTGAAGAAATGGATGAACTTTTTCCAGAAGTTCAATCCTGATAGTCTTCGTTTCTGGACCATAAACATTGATCAGTCTATACTGTAAGTTATTTATAGAAATATCCAACAAAAATGCTCAGCCAGGGTCAATTTCTACTGTTCTAAAAACCTGTACCTTTGGGGATGTAAAACAAAATCCCACCCCACAGCATGTGTCCAAACCTATAGACCAATATTATGTCCCCCAACGCCACTCCCAAGTAGCCACATCAGTCTCTACCATTGTATGAAACCCGAGTGTCCTGTAAAAAAAATACATCAAACCGTAACTGTTGTAAAATGGCAAAAGTGGTAGTACACTTTGTCTGTGATTTAATACTATTCACATTTAGACTTGCTAGCCTCAGGTGTTCAAACTCAGGGAGACTGGTGATGTTTCATGCTCAATCTTGTTACTCGTTTCTGGATGCCATAAGTAGTATTTTGGGCAGACACAAACACAGTACCCTTTCCCTGCTGTTCAGATTGGGAGGCCATCAAAACATCCGCCGGATCTTCGGATTCCTCCCTGTCTCCCCATATCTGGAAGACCTCAAATCTATGCATGAGGGGTAGGGGAGATCATGCTTTTCCCGATCTTGTATCTCGTACTTCAGCCAAGGTGGGGGGTGGTCTCTGGTAGCATCTACATCCATTACCTCTGGATGGCACTCTTCCATGTCTGATATAATTGCTTTGTTCAAGATACCTTCTGGGAGGGGGGGGGCTCACACTCAACTAAGTCCGAATTAGGCGGACTTCCCAGCAGAAAAAGGGGGAAGAGTCCTCTTACAAAAGTTAGCACACTGCCTCCTGGCTGTTAATGCCCCCGTTTGTTCAGTATTTTCTGTAGGTGGTCCCATCACTACAATCTTAGAGCTCTGTGGTTGTGGTCTAGACATCTCCCTAGCAGGCGATGGTTGGGGCCAAGGTTGTTCAGTTCCAGGCCATGTCCCCATGCTTCCTCCCCTGCCTCTGCCTCTCCATTTTGAATAAACATCTTGTCCTGGTTCTTCTCCTTCTGACTGTCTAAAAGGTTTTTTTAGCTTGGTACAGGTAATAGTCCTGATCTGAAGTGTCTTCTGAATTATGAGCCACCCATGGGCAGTCTCTGAAAGTATGTTCATCATCCCCACTTAAGTTACATACATGGGGGGAGCTGAACATTGTGCCACAGTGTGACCAATCACCCCACATTGATAGCACTTGATTTTATCACAATCAGTATTGAGATGTGCTAGAGACCAACATAGGTAGCAACTTTTGGGCTCACCTGCATAGAAGAGTATGCCTCTATCCCCTCCCTGAAAAAAAGGAACTCAGCAAATGTTGGATGCCTTGCTCAGTTTGCTTCAACTGAATGTGAAATGTCCATCCCAAGTACAAAAGCCATTGTCATCTATTATGGGATTTGGTCTGCCAAAAATAGTACAACATTTTTCCAGCCAGAAAACAACATCATTAACGTTCACGCCTTCATTTTGAAAGAGAAGAGTCACAGTTTTTATTGTAGGTTTTATGATTGGAATAGCCAAACAATCTTTCCACTCCTCAGAGTTTTTAATCTCATAAAACACCCCCAAAATGTATCTAATGCAGATACTGTACAGAAGCTAATGTCACAGCAATGGTCCCCGGATGAGTGGATGAAGGCGTAAACCTCCATGGGGGGTGAACCCCAGGGAGTTCTTAAGCAGAGTTTTTCTGACCCAATGTCTGTTTGGGGATAGGGAAGCCAAGCCTTTATAATGAAGGCATACAACAAACCTTCACTTCACTGCCTCCACAGGTTTTTGAAAGAGGCCCACATATGATTTTGGGTTATTATTTGTATCCTGGGCAATCCTCTCCCTTCCCCTTCCTTTGCCACAGTATGTCCCTCAGTCACTCTAACCAACATAGAAGTTGCAGAAGCAGCCTCCTCTCCTCCACCATCCACAGAATGGTAGGAAATAGATGAAGCCAGTGAAGATCTCCTGGAAATATCATACCCAGGCAATCTGCCCCGCTGAAAGAGTAACATCCGTTGCGGCACCTTTCTCTGGCGCCTCCACTTCACGTCATGCAGCTGCAGCAGGGGACCAATACCTCTTCTGTGTGCATAGTAGTTTGTTCCAGTGTGTCTGTTCCGACAGCTGCTTATAAACATCTTTCTACATCACGTTGCATTTCTGAGGAGCCTGGGTGAGGGATAGCTGGATCAGGGACCAACTGATTATTTCAGAACAACCATCCAGCTTGTTGTAAGGCACCACCTGGTGTCCAATCTGTTGAAAACTCACTTATGATAATGCTGTCTTCTGGTGACCCAGGGACATCTGCTACAGTATCTCCACTGGAGCTACTGCAGCCTCTTGAGGTGCCTCAGTCCCTGTCCCTACAGGTAAGCACTTGTTAGTTTCTTATATGGGACTTGCCACTGAATGTTTACATTTCTTTTGTTCTTCTTCCAACTTTGTTTTGCCTTGCATATATTCTTGCTCTGCAGCCGACATCATTGCCAGCAATTGAAGTTTTTTATTCTCTAATTCCACCTTTAATTGATCCTTCTCTACCATCACTTCCATGTTTTCAGGTAATAAAGTTTGTGCAGGACATTGCTGGTCTCCACTTGTAATAGTACTATCATGTTGCTCCAATCCATTCACTGGTTTAGGTGCATTCAACAGTTCTAGAGTCCCTTCAACACAACCTTCCCCTTCCATAGTTTGATCCTTACTGAGGTCCTCCATGCTCCCTGCAGTGCGAACAGCACCCCCTGCAGGAAGAGTAAGGGGTTTCTTAAAGGAAAAATCTAACAATAAAATACAAATCAAAATATTTTTTCAGGTCTAAAAGAAAATAGTTCAAACATCACTTGATAATACAATAAAGAAATTAGCATAATAGAATTAACTCCATTCCAGGGGTGAGAAGAAAAAAAAGAAATATCTCATAAAAGAATATGGACATAACCACAGTCTTGAAAATTATTCTAAAACTGATGTATTTACAACAATGGTTTATTAGAAGTTTAAATATACTGAGAACATCTCATCATTATGGGAAAAAGGAGACATAATAGTCTGGTTTTGATAAAAGAAAAAACTGGATAAAGAAACAAACAATAACCTATAATAACATGATATATTAATATTCAGAGAATCTCCCCTCAAAATATGCAACACAAACAAGGTCAGGAAGTTATAACTATTCAAGTAATGGGAACATCTGAATTAGTAATCCATGGCATATTCCTCCATCGGGCTTGTAAGACTGCACATGGAATTGATCTAGTCTCCTTCAAACAAACATCAATAATAGCATGCTTAATTTTACCTATAAGTTCCTCATGTGAAACTGTCTTTTATTGTTGTGTAAAAAGAGATCTAGCATTCCATAAAAAACATTTGATAGCTAATAAGACAATATACAAGGTACTAGCATTCCAGCTTAATGCGTCCCCTGTGTAATGCCCATACATAAAAGCATCATTTGGTATATTAGCAAACCAGGGAGTATTCCATTCAGCAGCTAACAGGACCCCAAATCCCTGGATACATGAGCACGTAAAAAACAAATGCTGTATTGTTTCCTCTTGCCGGAAACATTGCAACCTGCTACAGCTTCTCTCTGCCAACCGCTTATGTTTTTGGTTGGACTTAACATGAATTTTCTCATGTAGGCCTTACCAGTGAAGGTCCCACATCCTATCTGGAATCCTACTTTCTTTTGCTAAAAGTAGCAGTGAGGAAGTATAGTTCATATGGCACTTTGGAAATGTGACTACTTCTGTGAAAAAATATGTCCTGCACCCATTTGTATGTAGCATTTCTGCATTTGGTAAGCACCATGGAGCTTGTAATGTTCCATTGTTTAATCTTCTGAAAAGTATCTTTTAAATATTCAGGGTTTTCTGAAGACTTAAGGATAGTAGTAAGTCTCCCCTGTACCCACTGCAAAAAAACAAACAGAGCACAAGCTGTGTGTTAAAGAAATCCAGTCTTGACTCCCAAAAGCTATAAGTGGTCTAATGTTAGCATATTAAAAAACTAAAAGGAAAAAAAACTATGGGATTTACCATCCCAAGACTACCCTGTGAAAAAGGGAGGTATCTAATATTCCTCCTAATAGGGTTCAAATGGCACCCCCATACTGCCTGAAAAAAAATGCTCAGAATCCTTATTTCCATAAATTTGGGTGGTGTATAATTTTACCAATAAATACAAAAACTGAAAGAAGGAAGGTTTTAACAAGATAAATTATTTTTTGTTTCCCATACTTCCATTTATTCCATCCTATTACCATGTTAAGCCCTTGTTGTAATTTACCCTCCCAATTTAATGCAGCATCATTCTCTGACCCATGTAAAATACCCAATATAAGTATGGGGTCTAGTGTCACCTGGATCCCATCAATACTTTGGGGTCTTAAGTCACTATCTGACAAGAATTTGGCAACACGTTTGTCAATACTCAAATATACACCAGCAGAATTCCCATACTGGTGACAAATCTGGAGAGTGGTTGAGGCTGAAGATACATCTTGGACCAAAATACATACATCATCCACATATGCTATGGCTACCATTGGCAAAACATTATCAGGTAAAACAATATGTTTCTAAAAACGTGCATTATTCAATGTCCTTAGAAGGGGATTGATGCAAAAGGTAAACAGAAGGGGACTAACGGGGTAGCCTTGCCTCACACCTCTGCCTACTCTAGCCATAGCTCCTTTCCAACCATGTACCATTGGTACCACTACTGCTGTCTTATACAAACACTGAATCCAGTTAATGAATACATGTGGAATGCCTTAGTGTGCCAACATGGCCCATAAAAAAATCATGACTGACCAAGTTGAATGCCTTTTTCTGGCCTAATGAAACAATTACTCCTGAGACCGCTCTTCTCTGTCCATTCTCAAACAACTCCCTTACTAGACTCAGATGTTTAGTAATACTTCTGCCTGGTACAGTACTGAGCAAGACTGGGCTGGTGAAATCAGAGACTCTGCTACTTTCAATAATCTATTATTCAAAATTTTAGTAAGGAGTTTAAAATCTGCATTTAAAAGAGAAATTGGTCTCCAATTTTGAATGTCACATTTAGCTTTCTTAAATAAGTAAACAAGCTGTCCACAAGTCATTCTTAGAGAAGGGGAGTGCAACTGAAGCACACAAGTGAATACCCTTGCCAGTTCCACCAGCAAGTGGCGGCCAAAATATTTATATAATTCATTTGTCAGGCCATCGCTCCCCTGGCGATTTGTCATTCACCAAAGAGTTCAGAGCCCATAGGACCTCTTCTGGACTAATGTCTTTCACTAGAGGGGCAGCTTGTACTGCTGTACATGTAGGATTTTGTAGAGTACAGAACAGTGCCTGATAGTCAGGTGCTGCTTCAGAAAGTGCTGAGAACAGACGCTGCGTATAATCATCCACCACTTTCCTTATACCTGGAAGATTAGAACATAAAACAATATTTTCATCTAATAGACTATCCATATGTTTTTGTGCAGCATTTTTATTGCAAAGTTCAAAGGGGCAAGTATAACCCCTTTTACCCCGTGGGGAAAATCTCTGTTGGTTTAACAAATTCTGGGCTTGAGAGATATGAAATGTTACCATTTGTTGTTTAATAATTTGAATTTAGGTTGTAAAGTTATGACCCGTAATATGGGACAGAGATAGTAGTTTTTTGCAACTGTACCGTATTTTGTAAATACTGATGATATGTTTGATCTCTATTATGCTTGCTATGCATTTTAACCAAATGTGTTAAATCAGCAATAGTGTCTTCCCACCACAAGACGGGGTCCTCATAAAGATCAAACACAGATTTCCTTGCTGTAGTAAAATAATCTATTTCTTGCCTAACATCCACAGAATCTACTAGTGAAGAACTGAATTTCCATGACCCAGGTCCATTTGAGGGTTGGGTTTTATGACCTATTTTAAGCCCCAGTACTTTATGATCAGAAAATTCAGAGACCAACACCTCCAGGCTTTGAACAGCTAAGGCAGAGGAAACAAACAAATAATCAATTCTTGTGGTTAGGGAACCCTTAAAAAAAGTCAGTTCTGAATTCCCAGAAATGTAGTAATGTGCATCCTTCAGATTGGCAGTTTTAATCATGTATTTTAGAAAAGACATATCACAGAACAACTTCTTAGTTTTAGTATGTTTCCCCCTATCAGCTATTGATATACTGCAATCCTCTCCTAGGATTACAGTTTGTGCAGAATGTAAGTAAGGTTGCAGAATTTTGAAGAGATCAATCCTATCCACTTTTGGTTGGGGTACATATATATTCAAAATTCTAGAAAGGATCGCTCTGATTTTAATTTCAATCAGAAGGATCCTCCCTGGAGACAAATCAAGGAATTTTATCAATTGAAAAGAAATACCAGATAGTAATATGGCTGGTCCACAACAGGCATCTGGGCCCATAGACCAATATGAAGGGCATACATGCCACAATTTTGTGGCCTCACTGACATCTCTTAATGTGTGGAGTCTAGTATCTTGTAATAAAAAAATCCCAGACCCTAATGTCTTAAGTTGTTAAAACACAGCGTGCCTCTTTCCATGGTTTTTGACTCTATTTGCATTAAATGAGAAAAAAGCTAGATCTTTTGCCTGAGGTGACATAAGAAGAGACTACAAAAAGTACATAATCAGGGGGGTTTCCTGGAAGGGCTTCTAGTTTACCTGACATGTTTCAGCTTAACTGGAACTTTAGAATACTGAGTCTTATCCGGGGTTGGGGGGGGAGTCACCATGGGAAGCGAATCTTCCTTATCAGAACTACCATCCAAGATGGAAGAGGGCTGGGAAGAGTCATCAGATTCATTCCCTGAAGTTTCTGGGGCATCTATAAGGATTTCATACCTGTTAGATACTGGAAGACCTGCAGTTTTGAGCACCTTAGAGGCTGGCTGTGACCAGGTCTGTCTCTGCCTAACCGCCCTCTTGGGCTTCCCAGGGTCAAGATCTACTGGGAGGAGGGGCATTTTTGCAACTGCAGTCGCGTCTCCTGTGGATTCCTCTTGCTGTGAAGCTGGGGGAACAGGCTCCAAACACACAGGTGGTTCTCTGTGATCACTTGGCTGGTCACTCACGGGTACTACTACTGGAATTGGGAGTGGGGGGTTAGGAAAAGACCTACCCTTAGCCCAATGCACCATGAACATAAGGAGCCTCTGCTCCTTGACATCAGACTAGTTAGGTTAATTGTGAGCTTCCCAAGGACAGGTGTGGTATGAGTGGCCCCTCATGGTGCATAAGTTGCAAAGTTGCTCATTCTGACAATGCCCACTAGTGTGACCCAAGTCCCCATACAATATACATTTCAACTTATCACACATAGAGCTAATATGTCCAGTATCACCACATCTGTAACAAGCTTTCAGTTGGCCCTGATAAAACAATACTCCTCTGTCTCTGCCAAGAAAAAAGCTATTTGGTAAGTGTTGTAGGCCTGTTGCAGTGGAATTCCAACCTCCGGTCCAGATTTTGTCCTCATCAAAGATTGCCTCTGGATTTCCTAAAACATTGCATCTCTGTTTCAGCCAATAAAGAAGGTCCATAACACTGACCCCCTCATTGCGGAAAAGAACAGTTATTGTCCTGTTGACAGGCTTAGTTAATGGAATTGCCTCAAAGGGTGACCATAGAGGCATCTTTTTCAAATGTTGAAAAAGCTCCCAGAACTTCTGCAAACCACTTTTTAGCTTAACGCTAATACCGAAAGTTTGTTCCCCAGACACATGAATGAGAGCATAATTTGTTTTAGCCAAAAAGTTCATTGATGTCAGCAAAAGTGTTCTGGCCACAAACAGGTGATCCAGGAACACTTCCATGCCTTCCTTGTAGAAAAGTAGCACAGCGTTGTGCCTTTTGGCAGGGTATATAGGTTCTTGAAAGAAGAAAGCATACGACCTATTGCTTCTGTAGGAACATGGTTCTTGCTGGCCATTATCAGGTAGAGTGTGCTCCTGGCTCAGTTGGGGGTGGTCTAACATAGTCTGGGGCCAGTGCTCCACAAGAGGGAGAGACACAGGTCTTCTCAATTGCAGGAGGGTCAGGAGCTGGCAAATCCAGCTGTGGATGCTGCATAAGTTGCAGGTCTTCAGGAAGATGCAATGGGGACAGATTAATAAGGACAGGACTGTCTGGGTTAATTATTTCCATATCTAGCAGTTCAGGTGTAGAAGCAACACCAATGGGTAGCATAGTTGTAATATCTTTGGGTACCCCAGCTACATGTATGGGGGAAGAATCAGACACCCTTTGCCCAGTCCCAGTTTGTTCCCATCCCACTCCCTGTAATGCTGACTGGACAGACCAAGCAGAGGTCTGCACCTCCATACTGACCAAGTCATTTCTTCAACTCGGGACCTTCGGGTCCTTCCTTTGAATATCAATGTTAGGCTGAGCCTGAGTCAGATCAATTGATTCCCTCCAAATCACTGTATTGTCTTTGAATGTAAATAATGTAGAGGAATGAGAAGTACTTGCCAAGAAGGCATCCGAGCCTCCTGTCATCCGCTATTGAGGATGCGAGTCTAGCGATGCTTCAGGTGTAGGGTGCGGTTCTTCAGGTGCATCAGCAACAGGAAAGGTCTGTGGACGGTTGCCATGGAGAAGCTCCTTAGCGAATGGCATGTCAGACATGCTCATAGTCATGCATACTAAAGAAATAGCTTCTCTGAGTTCCTTTTGATGGAGCAAAAAAGCTTGCTCCTCTCTGCATAGCGGATCTTCCAGCTCCATGGAAGCAGTAGGTCTCGGTGTCTGCCGAACAATAGAAGTCTCATCAGGTGGTATCAAATCTTCTGGGACCAGGCCAGAGATTTCTATTCCTCATCCTCATTCTGTATCATCTAGCAATTCTGGCGCTCCCTCCAAAGTATTTGTAGCATCAAAAAAATTATCCATCTCTGTTAGTTGTGAGGCAATGGAGGAGACCACCTCCTCTACCTCTCCCACATTCATTGCAGTCGGCGTCTCAGCGAAAGTGGCCATCAGGGGTTCCCCCTACAGGACAGTAGTGGAATTTCCCTGGTGCCCTGGTCAAATTTCCCCCCATTCACTAAAAGTACCACCAACAGCTTAATCTGGTTCAAAGTCAGTTGGCATTCATCTGTATCCCCCTCCCCCAGGTTGTGCCTGAAAATAGACAGAATCTGTATAGGGCACTTACCTGGTCAACAAAAACTAAATAAATAAATAAATTTGTGGTCAGCTGACTGTTAACAGCCCCATCAGGTTAGATATCACTACCCAACTTATGTAGCTAAAACCTTAGTGTTAGCCCTTTCCTTCATACTGCTAAGCTAACATGAGTAAGAGGACTGGCTCTGACTCAAGTAAGTGAAGGAATTTGGACTGCTGTCTGGGTTGGGTAAGTAAAACAAGTTAAAACTAAGTGATTAATTTAGTGTTGGCCAAATGTGAGGGACTGACAACACTGGAAATTGAAGTTCTCTGTTTATCCACTGGGCAGGGACAGTGTGAGCAGGTGCAGTGTAGGCTGCCCCATATATTACTGTACTTAATTTTGGTGGATGGTAGGGGACTGATAGCCTTGAAGCCTTCTGTTTATGGACAGAGTCAAAGGTGGGACTCTCAAACCTTTTTGTTGATTTCATGAGCACGGCTTGTGAAATGTTTTTTCATGGATAGTTTGAAAACTGACTGGTGTTCACACAGGCCAAGTACAGTGTTTTCAGGTAAATAAAGGGTAGCCCATGAGTGGCATACACATATCTTTTTTTTTCATTAATTTCTTTATCTCCTCTGCTGACTGGTCCTGATCCACCACTGGTACTCATCTCGTGGTGCTGAGTTGCCAGCTAGCCAGGTGCAGAGCCTGCGGGGAACCAGCTTCATCTCATTAGTTGGTGAGATTTTCATCCTCCATTTTTCTCCCATCCCTGAGAGTGCAGTGCAGCTTCATGCAACGATGCCAGTGGCCGAGCCGTGCATGCTTCCATATGCAACACATCAGGAATCTGCTTTGCCTCCACCCCCCTGATTTCTACAGAGCTAGTGTGCCAACCTGCAGCTGCCGCTAGGGGCCACGCATACACTGCTCTCTGGTCCCACCCTTCCCCTGGAGATAAGAGCTGTTCTACAGATGCTCAGTGCTCTCCCTCCCCGGCCAACCCTTGGTGACCCACTCACACCGCAAACAAGGGTCGCTGGCGAGGTAAGGCAGTGATGCCTCAGCCCTCCATGCCACTGGGCTGGCAGCATACATATATCTTTTGAAACAGATTAAGTTGCCTAATTCATCACAGGGAAAAAGATGTGGGCTCAGATACATGAGAAAGATAATGAAGAAATGTTTTTTGAGATTGGTTCAGAGACCCCAGAATCTTCAAAACTGTGAGACTTTATATATGAGACTTTACCTCAATTAAAACTTGCTCTGATAAGATTAATATGTTAGTGGTTTTCTTTATTATTATTTCCATATATCAATATGTGTACTCTGCAATATGGTATAAAAGTGCTCTTTTGATGTTTGAGAAACAAGAAAACATGTATCTGCTTGTAATTTAATGTACAGTAATTCAGACAAAGGAGACAATTCAGATGAAATGCCTTTCTTTTGACTTTTGAATGGGAAAAAAATAAGAATCCGGAGTTACTTTAAGTCCACGGTATATTACAGTTAACAGACCTTGAGTTCTGTGTCAATAAACATATGCCCACTAAGAAAGAAAACTATTAGTGTCACTGTATGACTAAAAGGCATCACTTAAGATAAAAAAATACTCCAAAATAGTACCGATTAAAAAGTTTACTTCTGATGTTTATGTTGGGAGATAGATAAAGGATGTTGGGGCTAAATGGACCAGAAAGGACATATTAATTAAAAAGAGACATTACGAACAGAAAGAGACCCACAGTCTGGTAAGTCTGTTCTGTTCTGTTCCCACCTAAGCCCCAACTAGTCCAGCAATAGTAGGTCCCTATGTGGACCCCTCGTCACACTGTTCTTCATGGCCTATCCAATTGCCCGTATTAGCAGCTTTTTCACCAATTCAATGCACCTATTCACCCTGTCTTGAAACTATCAACCCTCTTAACACTAACCAGCTCCACTGGTAGACACTTCAACTTTTTCATCACCCTTTTCATGAAGAAGTTCCTTCTTATGTCCCTCCTAAGTGTTCCTCCTATCATTTTAAAGTTGTGCCCCTTGTAGTGGACTTTGCACTAAGCTTAAACAGCTTTACGTTATCTACTCTGTTTATAACCTTCAGATATTTGAATGTTTCAAAGACACCCCCCCCTCTCCTGGTCTCCAAGGGAGTACAATTGAGGCAATCCAATTTTTCCTCATAGATCTTACCCTGCTGGCCAAGAATCAGTTTGGCTGCTCTCCTTTGGATCAACTCCAGGTGGTCATTGACCTTTTCTGAGGTGAGGCTTTTAGAATTGTGCATAGTGCTCCAAGTGCAGCCTCACCAAGAAGCTGTACAAGGGTAGAATCACATCCTTTATTTTACTTGAAAAGGCCCCCCCCCCCCGGTGCATGCCAACATCCTGCTAAAAATAGTAAGCAGAGCACCAGTAGAGCACTCAGGACTAAGACTGGACCCTCCAGAGAACTAAAGAAGGTGATGACTCATGGTGGACCAAAGAAGATTTGAAGTTGTGCAGTAAGTAGAATACCTACTGTAGTCACAAAACAAATGTTGTCACCTTTTTTTACTTATTCATTTTTTTTCTTCTGGTTGACCTTCCCTTCCCGATTGGATCTAGCCCCATCCCCTGTCATCTCTGTTGCTTACCTGTGAGACTTTCAACCCCAGGAACTTACCTCCTCATGTTGGGGTCCAGCCAAGCTGGAACCAACCCTCTGCCTCCCCCAGAGCTAAGGGGGTGGAGGTTCCTAGGGTGTCCCACAGCAGGCAGTAGACAGGGTCAGGGCCTGAATGTGTCAGGAGATCCTGATTCTCAGAGCTTTTTCCCCCTGTATGGCCCTACTCACAGGATGTCAGCATGCAAGGGAGCTCATGTGGATGCACGCAACATGCTCATGCCATGAGCTCTAGCTGACGTCTTTCCTCCCACAGCACCTGCCAAACTGCACTGCCACCTGTGGTCAGCCAGGTGGCAGTGTTGTAGTGGCAACCCTCCCTCACTGGAGAAGGAGAATGTCCTCTGGAATTGCTGGAAACAGGTGTGGTAACAAAGGACTAGAGGAGGGCGAATGTAGCCCCTCTCCACAAAAGTGGGAACAGGGAGGAGGCTGGTAATTACAGGCCAATCAGCCTGACCTCAGTGGTGGAGAAACTAATGGAATCAATACTAAAAGAAAGTTTTGTGATATATCTTGAATCCAGCAGTGCACAGGATCAGAGGCTGAGTGGATTCACAGCAGGAAGATCTTGTCAAAAAAATCTAATAGATTTCTTTGACTGGTTGACTAGAGAGGTGGATCAGGGAGGGGCAGTGGACGTGGCCTACCTGTATTTCAGCAAGGCCTTCGGCACTGTCCCACATAGGAGACTAGTAAACAAGCTGGGCAACCTGGGAGTGGGTCCCAGGGTGGTAAACTGGGTCAAAAACTGTTGGAGTGATAGGACACAGAAGGTGGTGGTGAATGGAGTTCAATCCAAAGAGAGGGGGTGACCAGTGCAGTCCCACAGGGATCAGTGCTTGGACCAGTCCTCTTTAATGTCTTCATAGGCGACATTGCAGAGGGGCTGGAAGGGAAGGTGTGTCTCTTTGCAGATGACATAAACATCTGTAACAGTGTTGACACTCCAGGAGGGGGTTGAGAAAATAAGAATGGGACCTAAGCAAGCTTGAGAAGTTGTCAAGGGTGTGGCAGCTAAGATTCAATGCAAAGAAGTGCAAGATCATGCACATGGGGCACAGAAATACAGGGGAGAAGTACATGATGGGGGAAGGTACAGACAGCCACCAAACAGGAAAGGGACCTGGGTGCCTCTGTGGGGATGGACGGGAAGGGATGCTGATGTGAACCAAAATGCATAGGACAGATGTAAAGGAACTCTAGCAATAGGGAAGAGAAGGTAAGCTGCAGATCATTTAGGATCTGAGGTATATGAAACAGGTAGCTCTACCACTGCACCAGTGGGCCATTGTTGGCACCTTTCAAGAATACTGCAGGGATATGTAAACTAAGAAGGAAAGAAAAGTCCTAAACCCTCTCAAATCCAGTGACTGGGATTTAGACACTTTTACAACAGATATGATCTTAGGCTCACCCTTGGTATCCCTTGATGAAAATTTCCAAACACTTCCTCAGATTTTTGTAATCATACTAGCATGGGAATCATGCATATCAATGCAAGGAGCCTGCTTCTTAAGCTAGACCATTTAAAATTCTGGGCAGACACCACACATACTGATATATTCATTGTATCTGTAACTTGTTTAAATTAAGAAACCCTTGTTAATAAGTTACAAATCCCACATTATAATGTTTTCAGGCAGTATAGCTCAACCAGAGGAGACTGGGTAGCAGTTTATTTAGAAAAAAAAACACTAAATGGGTTGCTCACGTTAGCTAAATCCATCTCCAAAGAATTGCACTTGTTAGTGATTCAGGTCATGTGTGGCAATCATTTTAATTTCTTCTTAGTTGCCAGCTACAGAACCCATCTGCAACTGCAGAGCCATTACTGAACTTGAGTGCATTAATTGTTTCTTTTACTAGTACTGAATTACTTTTTTTGGTAATTTGAATTAGGATATGTTAAATTCTTCATTTGCTTTATCAAATCAGTTTGCAGTGCTGAAATTGACTCATATTGTAAATCTTCCTACTAGGCCACATAACACAGACCATAACAATGACTCATTTCTTGATGTAATTTATACTATAACAACTCCATAAAAATACATCTACAGTGTCTAGGGCAGATTTTAGTGACCACTGTTAGGTGGCTTGTGTCTGACAAATTTATGTAAATTCAGCTGTTCAGATAGTTATTGCTTGTAACTTCAATTATTTTAGTGATCAGGTTCTTTGAAAGATCTTTCTGAAGTAAATTGGTCATAAACTTTTGCTTGTTCTGATTAACCTTCAGCATGGGAATTTGTAAATGATCCCTGCAGCAGAGGATAAACAAACCTGCTCCTAAAGAGAGTCCGCTCAGTGTCTTCACCCTGGTTTAACAATTTGGATTGGAAAAAAAAAAAAAGCAAGAGCCACTGGGAATCTACTGGACTATGAAGATTTTTGCACAAGTAGAAATAAATATACTGCAGAGATCTGTAAAGCAAAGAAATAATAATTATTATTCTCAGTTTCAGGATCCCTTAGATAATCCAAGAAAAATATGGTCAAATATTAAAAAAATTCAAGTGAAAACTGGTGGAAATGCTTTACCAACTATGCTACAGTCTGATAACGTGATCATTACAGACTGAGATACACAAGATACAATAACCTTTAATAAATTTTTTTCCAAAGCAAGCTTGGTATTTGATTAAGCATTTCCAAATTTAGATCTCGATTCTCCAGTTAATTTCCAGATCTGTACTTCTGTTTTCAGGAAAGCAAAGTCTCAGATGTTTATGATAAATTGATTCACATACATTTTATAAAAGATGCTGGTTGTGACATGATTAAATCTGTTTTCCTGAAAATTGGAACAGCTGTAAATGCAGTGTACTCAATATACTTACTTAACTTTTCAATGGACATTGCAGTTATTCCACAGAGCTGGAAAACAGCTTTTACCATTCCTATATTTAAAGGCAGAGTTGCATCAGACCAAAACGTTATTGTCCCCTATCAAGTCTACCCTCATGCATGAAGATCCTTGAAAAATTAATTCACAAACAGTTGTTTTTCTATTTAACAAAATATAACTTAATATCTGAAAACCAATCAGGCTTTCATAAGGGCCATGATACATTTCATGTTGTTTCAAGAGTGGTAAGTGATGTTATTCTTCCTTTGATAGTAAACAATTTTCTCATGCTATATTCTTAGATGTATCCAAAGCTTTTAATATAGTTGACCCCAATTTACTGTTGAATTGACTCATACTTAATGGCCTCAGCTACAGATCTACAGTATACTTTTGTTTTCATCATACTAGTCCCATCATCAACAATGGTTTTGAAATGGAGATGTATGCTCCGATCTTGTTAAAATCTAGTGAGGAGTTCCACAAGGATCATTGTGATTGGTTGGCATCCCATGGCACTCCAGACATTACCTCATGGGTTACAGCCCACCTGATAGGCTAATGATGCACATGACCCAGATCAGATTTCCAGTATATCCAGGTCCCAGGAACCCCTGCTCTCCAGTTGTAATTTGTGCATCTGAATAGGCAAGAAGCATCCAGAGAACCCCTGTCTGCTCTTTAACTTCTAAGGTAGGAAATGTGTTTTCTCAACAGCCTTCTGTATGTGCTTGTAATTTATTTGTATTGTTTAATTGATATAACTTCTTTATAATTTAAGAGAGGAGCATCCTGGGCTCCTAAAAATATCAGCATCTAATAGCCACTATTCTTGTTTGATTGTGTCTCAGGAGTCTTCCTCCTTACTAATCTAATTAACTGTTTCTTGTGGCACCTCTCAGGAGGTTTTGTTCATTTTTAAGCAAATTCCTCGCGCTCTGGGCTGCAAGCCCTGCCCTTCCAGGCCTCCTAGGCAGCGTGCTGCCTGCTCCGAAAGCCACGCGGCCTCGTGGGCTTCTCCTACCAGGCACTCACCTGAAAAAACCCTCCGCGAGTCGCCTCTGCTCCCCGTGACTCCGCGGTCTTCTCTGCAGCCCTCTCACTCTCCGAGGACCCTCCCTCCCCTTCCCCAGCTCCTCGGTGCTCTTATCCACTAGGCCTCTGGGCCCTTATTGCTCCTCGGTGCTCTCGGACACCCTGTCTCCTCTAGCCACTCGGCCACTAGCTCCCTCTACCAGGCCCTCGCCTGGCCCATCCATCCACGAGTCGCCTCTCCTCCCCATGACTCTGCGGCCTTCCCTATGGCATTTCTCTCTGAGGCCCTCCTCCCCCTGGCTCCTCGGGACTCTCGCGGCCCTCTCAGCCATTTCTCCACGTCTGGGCCATTCGCCCAGATGCCTCCTGGCCTTCTCCCGCCACCGCTCCTCAGGAGGGGCACAGCTCACTCCCTCAGCCCCCCCAGGCCTCTCAAACCGCAGGCACGGCTTCCGACTCTAGGTCCAGCGGGCGTGTTGCCTCCCATCTCTCTCTCTCTCTCTCAGCCATCTGGCCGACGGCTTCCCAGGCCTCCAGGTGTTCCCGGAGGCCTTCCCATGGCTTCTTCCTTGTCCCCTCTCCTAGGGGGGTTGCGCCTGCGGCGTGGTCATCCCAATGGACAAAATATTACTTTTCAGGCGCCCATACAGCAGCGCATCCTAGGCCTCGAGCGACGCCCTTCTTCCTCGGGGAGATCCCATTCACTCCCAGTCTGTTTTTCTCATCAAGAGGCGGACAATCGGCCTCTCCCAGAAACCAGGCTAGCTGGGGATAAAATAAAAAAAAAAAAAAACACGCAGAGGCGCAGAATTTGAGAGGGTCCAGGCCCCAGCAGGCCTCCCGACCCTCAGTCTCCACGCAGTGATCCCAATAAGATCCCTCCTTTCCCCCCACCCAACGGGCCAGGGAAATCAGGGGTCGGACCTCCGAGGGCTCATCCTACCCTTCTGGACCTAAAAAGAAAAAAAAAAAAAAGGGAGACATCCTTACTCCAACTCGGGTCCCTCACATAGCGACCCCAGTAGGACACCCTAGAGCTCCTGCCGGGTACCTCCCATAGCGACCCTGGTAGCTCCTCACGGACTCTATCCCCATCCTTTCGGTGACCTGGCCCCCTCACAGGGCCCCAGCTCACCCCGGTAGGAATTATCCGAGAGGGGATAGGTAGGTAAGGATTCTAGGAAAGGAGTCTCCGCTCATTCCAGGTCTGTCTAAGGCCCCCACAGCGCCTTATCACAGCACCATCTCGGCTCCCCCCTTCCCCCCGCCTGTGGGCGGTTACCTTCTGGGGCATAAGGGGACAAATTCCGGAGTCATCGTTCTTCGCTCAGACCTCTCTTTATCTTTTAGATGGTTAAGGCAAAGAAATGCACCGCGTGCAGCGCCACCCTCCTCCCTCAAACCCCAGGCCCTCTCTGCGCAGCCTGCCTCATGGACGATGAGCTGTCTTCGATGGAGAGAACCCCCCCAGCTCCTTCTCTCCCCGGCCCCAGCACCTCGACGTGGGTGGACCCGGGCTCTCTGTTGATACAGAACCAACAGGCAGCGGTGGCCATGATGGAGAGTCAGCAGAACTTCATGCTGAAAATCATGGAGAAGCTGGAGGCCCTTACCCAAAACAGATCGAGACAGCCCAGCACAGAGCCCCCTCGCCAGAGAGACCCTCCAGAGGAACCACCAGCCCCAGAGGACCCTCTTCCCAGCATTCCCCTGGATGGCAACCCGGAAGAAAGAGACAAAGAAGATGAATTTGACGAGGGGGAGGAGGAGGAGCATGGCTTGGAGTCAGACATGGAGGACATCGATCAGCAGGCAGCTCCGTCACTGACGTCAAAACTGTGTGCGTTTGAGACAATCCCCAGTCTTATGAAGGTCATCAAGGCCACCATGGGCCTGTCCACAGAGGAACAGGAAGGGGAGAAGATGGAATCGAAGCTAGATCCAATGATCCAGCTAAGGACCACCACCTCAGAGACCTTCCCAGTCTGCCCGGCCATTGGAGAACTGATTCTACAGGAATGGCAATCCACAGACCCGGGCAGAATGCCAAACCAAAGGAACTTACACAAGATGTACCCAGTTCAAGGCGACAAGTCAGGCGCCTGGTGCAAGGCCCCTCCTCGATCCCCAAGTGGCGGCCTTGAGTAAGAAGACTGTGCTACCATGTGGTACCATAGCCCTCAAGGACCCTACGAAAAAGAATCGAAGATATGTTAAGAGACTTTTGAAATTGAGGCACCATGGCCAAAGGCGATGTGGCGGCGATCTCTACCTCTAGGCCAGATCCACTGGCTGGAGGAATTCCAGGAGCAGGCGAGTCCAAAGTCCAGGAGGCTGAACTTTTAGACTGCACCTCGATGCAGCCAAATACCTGGCAGACATGGCAGTGGACTCCTCACGCCTCCAGGCCAGGCGGCTGCAATCATCATAGGCATGCAGGCGCTATGGCTCAAGCTCTGGGATAGCGATTCAGAATCTAAGACTCTACTTCAGAATTTACCCTTAAGGGGAGTCATGTATTTGGGAAGGTCTCCAAAACTACCTAAAACAGAGGGAAGAGGTAGGGACCTCCTAAGAAATCGGTCAGACCCTCACATCTGCCTGCCGCTAGACGAGGTTTCGCCCTGGGCCAAGAACCAAACCCGCAGGGACTCCTAACCACAGAACCATTCCTTTTGGAGTAGGGTCTCCATCCTACCCACGCACTCCCGCCTCGGCAACTACAAATCCCTCCTTCAGACCCCAGGGACAAAGGTCCGGAGGCTGAGGAAGAGGGTTCAGGGGAAAACAGTGACTCCGTCTCCCCGAGCCACCCTCACCAGAGCTCGTACCCCCCTGTCGTTCATGGCTAGCCCTGTTTGCCCATCGCTGGGCATCCACCACGTCGGACAGGTGGGTCCGAGACGTGGTCTCCAGGGGATACGCCATAGAGTTGACCCATCCTTCAGTCCCTCAACATTTCGTCTCATCCCTGATCTCCAGAAGAAGAGCCTCACCTCACCAGGTACAGGGAATCCTGGCAGAGCTGATCCAGAACAGGGCCATACAACCCGTCCCAGTTCAGGAACAGGGGGAAGGCATGTACTCCGTCTTCTTCCTGGTTCCCAAAAAGTCGGGGGAGCTGAGGCCCATCCTGGACCTCAAACGCCTGAACCGATACATGATCCCACGTCGGTTCAAAATGGAGACCGTCCGTCCACCCTCCAGGGTATCAGGGTAGGCGACTTCCTAACATCCATTGATCTAAGGACGCCTACCTACACATCCCATCATCAAGAGTCACAGAAGGTTCTTACGCTTCCACATCATGGGACACCACTTTCAATACCGGGCGCTCCCATTCGGTCTGTCCTCGGCCCCCAGAGTCTTCACCAAGGTCTCCATCACCTTGGTGGCCAGACTCAGAGAACAAGGACTGGACATAGTACCGTACCTGGAGGACTGGCTCATACTCACCCGATCCGAGGATCAGGCGCACGCTCATACGGAACTTGCCGTACGGGCACTCAAGGATCACGGTTGGGTGGTGAACAGAGAGAAGAGCCAGCTCCGTCCGACCCAACAGATCGAGCACCTCGGGGCCATCATCAACTCAGCGGAAGGTTGGGCGAGACCGGCACCAGCACGGATCTGCAGCCTCCGGAAGCTGGCTGGACAATTAAGGTCACGCTCCCGCACTACGGTGGCGAAGGTGGCGAAACTCCTGGGATGCATGGCCTCCTGCATCGACCTCGTCCCTTGGGCCAGGTGACACCTGCGTCCACTCCAGAATTACATCCTGGCACGCGGAGCACCCAACGAGAACAACCTGCATTGCGTGGTTCAGTTCTCCGCCGAAGTAAGATCCTCCCTGGAGTGGTGGGTCACTCCTGGAAATCTGACGAGGGGGGGTCCCCATGGGGGCCCCTCCCCCGATCCCCATCGAGACGGACACGAGCCTCTCCGGCTGGGGAGCCTGTCTGGGGGACGAGTCAGCGCAGGGTACTTGGTCCCCAGCGGAGTCTCCACTCTCAATCAATGTTCTGGAAATGAGAGCGGTGTTCCAAGCACTAAGGGCCTTCCGCCACGTCATACAGGGACAGTCGGTCCTGATCAAATCCGACAATCGCGTGACGGTGGCATACATCTCAAAGCAAGGAGGTACCAGAAGCAGGGCCATGTCACGGGAAACCTCAAGGGTGATGAACTGGGCACAAATGCACCTATCACACCTGGGAGCAGTACATTTGGTGGGAAAACTGAACGTAAGGGCGGATTGGCTCAGCCGGCAGCAGATCCACCCTAGAGAATGGCGCCTGCACCCAGACTGTTTCAGGTAATCCAGGCGGCATGGGGACCAGTGTCCATAGACCTAATGGCATCGAGGGACAACACCCAGGTGGACCGGTATTTTTCCCGGTTCAGGGACGCGCACTCCCAAGGTACGGACGCCCTGTTTCAGGTATGGTCACGGGACTACGCGTACGTGTTCCCCCCGCTCCCCCTCATCCCACAAGTTTTGGAAAAAATCCGGAAATCTCAAACCACCATCATTCTGGTGGCCCTGTACTGGCCGCGCAGATCTTGGTTCGCGGCAATCACAGAGATGTCGCTAGCCAGCCTCCGGATCCCGACCCGTCCAGACATGCTGACGCAGGGACCAGTGCTACACCCGTCCCCTCGAACCCTAAAGCTCACGGCCTGGCTCCTGAGAGAGAACGACTAACAGCTACCGGGTACCATGAGTCGGTTATAGGCACTCTCCTCCGATCTCGTCGAACCTCCACTACTTCCACCTACGAGAGGCAATGGGCCGTCTTCTCACAGTGGTGCCACCTTCGAGGTTCGGTACCGGAACAAGCCGACCTCCCCACTATCCTGTTGTTCCTGCAACAAGGGGTGGACAAGGGGCTGGCACCCTCCTCTCTAAGGGTGCAACTGGCGGCCATCGGGGCGGCCAGAGGCCTTGTCGAGGGGCACCCACCGGGGGCACACCCGGATGCCATCCACTTCTTGAGGGCCGTGGACCTCATGCGGCCCAGGACCAGACCTAGCGTCGCACCGTGGGACCTACCTCTGGTATTGGACTCCCCTAAGAATGCCACCGTACGAACCGCTCGTCGAAGCAGACCTTTTCTGGGTAGGCCTGAAGACTGCCTTTCTTGTGGCCATCTGTTCGGCCAGAAGAATAGGGGAGCTCGGCACCCTGTCTTGCGCACCGCCCTACACCATCTTCACCCCCAAAGGGGTACGGCTCCGGACAGTACCGGCCTTCCAGCCGAAGATTCCGACAAAGTTCCATAGAGAACAACCTATAGACCTACCCACTCTGCCTCGCACAGCCCTTCAGGCCGAGAGCGGTGCTCCTAACTCCCTGGACGTGGGATTGGCCCTCTCGATCTACCTGACCAGGACTCAATCCATCCGTAAGATGGAGAGACTCTTCATCGTCTCGAAAGGTCAACGACAGGGGCTCATGGCGTCCAAGACCACCATCGCAGGGTGGATCAGATGGGTCGTCCTCCATGCGTACACGGCGAAGCGGCTGACCCCGCCGCAGGGGATCAGAGCTCACTCCACCAGGGCAGTATCCACCTCCTGGGCGAAACGAGCATCGGTATCATCCGAAGACATCTGTAGGGTGGCTACCTGGAGCTCCCTACACACCTTCACTAGGCACTACAGGCTGGAACAACTCCAGGACTTCAGGCCAGCCTTTGCCTCCCATGTCCTAGCAGCGGCTCCATCTCCTGGACCCTCCGATTCATCTGAATCCCACCCGGAGGTTTAACTGCTTCTTATCTCCCATGAGGTAATGTCTGGAGTGCCATGGGATGCCAACCAATCACAATGGGTGTTTACTCACCTGGTAAAGGTGATTGTGTTGGTTGGCATCCATGGCACTTCAAAACCCTCGGGAATGATTGGGCGTCCCGTCAGAAAGAAACAGGAGGTCCCTACACAGTCCTTCAGACCTCAATCCGCTGCTAACTCAGTTGAACCACGGTTCGAGGTAGTGTGTACATAATAGGGAATAAACTCAGGCCTCTGGCCTTGTTTTTTTTTTTATCATGTCGTTGCAGACCTCATCCTTGCTAGTCTCTATTGTGTGTATTGTTTTCTTGTTCTAACTATCTTCCTTTCAGCTATGGAAAATTCAAACTGGAGAGCAGGGGTTCCTGGGACCTGGATATACTGGAAATCTGATCTGGGTCATGTGCATCATTAGCCTATCAGGTGGGCTGTAACCCATGAGGTAATGTCTGGAGTGCCATGGATGCCAACCAACACAATCACCTTTACCAGGTGAGTAAACACCCATTGCTGGGGCCACTTTTGTTTTAACTTTATATAAATGATCTCCCTAATCATTGTTCTGGACAGACCAAATTATAGTTTCATGGAAGAGAAGAAAGTCAGTTGGTGTTTAGCGTATTATGACTCGTCACATATCAGTGGTAATTGTCTTAGTTGCTCATTACCCATAAAATCATCTAATGATCTTTTCAACCCATCCATTGAGGCACTAAGTACTATTGACTCAGGTAGGGCATTCCAAGTCAACACCACCCTTCGGTTAAGCCACCTTCCTCTCCTACTAGTTGTGTAAATCCCACCCTTGAGTTGTAGCTTATGTGTCCTAGAGGTTCTGCAGATTGTTTTTCTGCTTAAACCCACACATTCCCATAATTCTGCATTATTAAATGCTTTATATATTAAGCACAGGTCCCCTCTTTTTCACCTATACTCCAATGAGTGTAGGCCCAAGTTTGCCAATCTGTCCCCCTATGTCATATTCTTTCAATTTTTTATTTATTGGTGGCTGTTCTTTGAACTTTCTCCATAAGTTTCATGCTTCCCATATTATGAGGGGCACTGAAGGGTGAACTGTACTCTAGGTGCTGCCTTACCAGTGTGGAATAAAGCAGAACTATGACCTTTTAGTCTTGACTTTTGATGTATCAAAATATGTACCCTAATAATTTGTTATCTTTTTTAACAGCTTCCCCAGCATGTTATTGTGACCGAAATGCATTACTTTGCTTTTCTCCTCATTAAATTTAAGGTGACATTTTTGGCCCATATATCAAATTTGTACAAATCATTTTGAAACTGTGATGCTGCTACCTTGTTGTTAATTATAGCACCTAGTTTGTTGTCATCGGAATATTTACATATCCATGACTCCGACGTTGTATGCATGAAGGATATAAACATATTAAATAGTGTGGGACCCAACACTGAGCCTTGTGACATGCCACTAGTCACACTTCCCCAGTTCGAGTGATATCCATGGATACTCACTCTCTGGCATCTATTATTGAACCATGACTTGATCCATTTAATAATCCATGGATGGAATTGTAGTTCAGTTAGCCTTTCTATTAGTTCCTTATGTGGGATGAGATCAAAGGCCTTTAAGTAGTTCAGATAAATTATGTCCACTGGTAGGCCTTTGTCAAGGGCACAGCTAACAGGTTCAAAAAATTGTAGATTTGTTAGACATGGGGCATAGTTCCAGAAGATCATACACCGGCATAAGGTGAGATATGCCAAACCACATGACTTATCTTGCTACTTACGCCAGGCGATACGCCAGCCCCTATTACAAGAAGTGAGATGCACCATGGCATCTGTAGGCTGCGATAAGTGCAGGATACACTGCCAACACCTTACACTGCATCCCACACAAATACCTTAGGGCACTGTGGTTATGACAGCAACAGCTCAATTCCAGTAGGGTGGCTGTCAATAACCTGTAGTTAAAAGTACAAGAGAGGTAGTGGCATACCTAAGGTACGATGGGTCAGACTTGTCTTAAGTGGCATCCAACGACTGGCACCATCAGATGCTGCCATGCAGCTCCCCAGCAATGGCACTAGGTGAACCCCTAAGCCCCCACTTACACACTCCTGTCCCCGACCCCCCAATCTGCCCAGACTCCCGAAGGTTAGTTATTGGTGAGCCACACCTGGATGCCTATGCCATGCATCATGCCCCTCTAATGCCCCTTGGTGTCTGCTGAGGTGGTCCAGGTCTGGGTGGGCTTCGGGGGTGCCAACTGTCACTTACTGTGAGTTGAGACATGCAGCTGCGATATGCCATGCATGGGCTACTGCCACAGGCATGGCGTATCTCACAAGTCACAACTGCTGGGACCCTGCTGCTTCTGGAATGCAGCGGAGGGTCCCTGGCATAGGGGTGACCAGTGTAACTTGCAACTATGTGCAAGTTATGCCAGCCATCCTAGAAACCGCCCCATGATCTCCTGGACATATAGTAAACCCATGTTGGGAAACATCAACCAACCCCCTCTCTGTCATGTATTTTTCAATGATCTCCTTGATATATTCTTCCATTAGTTTCACCAGTACTGATGTGAGGCTGATGGGACAATAGTTCCCAAATTGAAATTTTGATCCTTTTTATGTTTGCTTGCACAAGAAACATTATGAGACAGCTTAGGAGAGAAGTGGATTGTGGAGGCGCGGCACTGTGGCAGCCAAGAGAGGCACTGCATTTGGGGGCTTGGCACTGGTGGACCAATGGAGGCACAGTGTGCCAAGGACACTGATCTCCAAAAGTGCCACCAAGTACAAATGTTTTCGCCACAGCAGTCAGGGACTGCCTTGTCTTTGCAGTGTCAATCATTCCGTTGCAATGAGGGGGTGACCTGTCATTGCTGGGCGGAACGCTGGTACTGTAATAATGTTTGTGAACATGACGGCAGCTCACAAACAATATTACTGAACCCCCAGTGCTGAGGGGGTGCCCAATCCCCCTTGGCAGCATGTGCCCCCCCACAACAGTGTGTGTTTGCATACAGGGGCCCCACTCCCTGTCAGCTTCAGTGCCCATGCCAGTTCAGGTTGCTGATGGGGGAGCCCACTCCCCATTGGCATAATCTTCCCCCTCCCAGTTAGATTTGCCAACAGGGGAGCCCACTCCCCGTCATCATAATGTCCCCCTCTCAATGTGGCTATTGTGCCCCCCCTTATATGCCAAAAGGGGTGCCCAATCTCCCATCGGCTACAGTTGCCCCACCCAAAAAAACACTAGGTTGGCATGTTGGGAGCCCAGCCAGCTTGCCAAATGTCCATGTTTTGTCCCTGTTAAAAGGAATCCATCCCACAATTTTTTAGTTTTTTATTTCCCTGTAAAGCAAAAGACGGTCCCTCGTCGAGTCCGGTGGCCCCTCCGCAACCCACGCCCACCCTCTGCGCACACTGCCTCCTCACACCACCCCTCACCCCATACTTACCTCTGGAGTCCGGCGCAACGATCTTCAGTGGACCGGGAGCAAGTCTGCATTCTTCAAAGCCGACCGTGAACTGAGGAAATTGCCTGTAAGCTGTATAATGGCATAAATAGGGTTTTTTCAACTTTAATGCATATCTCAGGCATTTTTTGGAATTTTGGCATCAAATTTTCAACATGGAGTTTTTAGGACCCCTCCTCATGAATTCAGCCACTGTCAGCATTATTCGGTCCTGAAAGGTGATTTTGCGGTCACTGCACAGAATTACCTTTCGGGACTGATTAATGAAATGGCAGTGCCAATGTTAATAAGGTGGGCTCTCAAAATGTATATGTTGCAGATTTGATGGAAAAATCAAAAAAATTACTGTTTTACGAGCGTGCATTGCGCAGTTGCTACGCATGCTTGTAAGTTCGCGAATTTGCAATATTTTCACTCCAGATTTTCAACGTTGTCATTTGTCTGCACCTCCTAATGAACAGTACAGCTGTCATTTTTCACATCCTGGCCAAAATGTGTTTTCACACTTCCGGCCGAAAATAGTGTGGTTGCTGTGGGAAATCAGTGTACGGGACAGTTTAAGAAAATCACAGTGACACTGTTCATTAGCAGAGGTCCTAAAATGGCTATGTTGAAAATGTTGTGATGAACGTCCATAAAATGACTGTGTCACGAGCATGCATTACGCAGTTTCCACACACGCTCATAACTTCACACATTTATAATATTTTCACTCCAGATTTTCAACATTGCCATTTTCCTGTACCTCCTTATGAACAGTACAGCTCTAATTTTTTACACCCTGGCCGTAATGTCATTTTGCACTTCCAGCACAGAACAGCGTGGTTGCTGTGGGAAATCAGTGTTTGGGACACATTAAGAAAATCACAGCAACACTGTTCATGAGCAGAGGTCCTAAAATGCCTATGTTGAAAATTTGGTGGCTAAAGTCCATAAAATGATTGTGTTATACACATGTGTTGCACTGTTTCCACATATGCTCAGAACTGCGAGCACACATTTTCAACATGCCATCTCTTCATACCTCCCTATGGATGGTACAGCTGTCATTCTTCACATCCTACCTGATCTGTGTTTTCATACATGTGGAGCAGAATGGTGCTGTCACTCTTGGAACTCAATGTTCTGGACACATTAACAAAATCACACTGCCACTCTTCATGAGAAGAGGTCCCAAATGCTTTCATGAGGTGGGGTCACAAAAAGGCCATGTTGAAAATTTGTAGTGCAGATATCAACAAACGCTCAAGGCATTAGGGTTTCTAACCATAACGTCCTACCCTGTACAGACTGGCAGGAATCGGGGTGTGCCTTTGGATTGCCGACTGTACTGCTCATGCCATCCACCCCACCCCCCAGCCACTGACAGGCATCGAGGTGTACCTTGGACTCTTCGGCCCCAGACTTCACCCCATTCTCCTATGCTGCACTCATTTCACCATATGTCCTTATGGAATGGGGTGACTGTAAAGCCAAACATCTCAACACATCTTGGTGTCTGCAGAATAGGGTGAGGTGACATGGCATGACTGTCATGGGTGACGACCCAAACATATACCACCATGCCTGTCTGTCTCTGCCGGATGGAGGTGGGGTTGATGTGAAGTTCAATACTTTACTTCCATTCCTATTCTGCATCTGTCTAACTTCTGCATTTCCAATGCTAATACCAGCAAGCAAGCATTCGGCATTGACCAATGCTTGTTAAAAACTGGTATCATGTTTGTCTCTCTCCATTCTGGGACTGTCTTTCCTTCTGCAAAGGAGGTATTAAATAATGAAGCAATTGGTCCAGCCAGTACATCAGCCAACTCTTTATCTTTATAGTCTGTTGACGCTATTCTTTATACAGTGCATAATGATCCTAAAATTGCAATTTTGACACAGTTCAACAAACATTCTATAGGGGTCCAGGATGACTTGCTGGGCCTGAGACTACTACTAAATGTTAAAAAGACTCAATGGATGATGTTTTGTTGAAATGATAGTGCTGTTCTACCCAATCTGACAATAAAGGCCAAAGATGGCATTGCATTAATGTTGACTGACTCACATAAGACAAGTACTTACAGTATTCATATTTCTTGACAATAATCTTTCTTAAATAACAATCATATACAGCATTTGTCCAGTAAACTGAATAAAAAAACTTCTTGCCTTTTCTATAGAAATAAGGCACATTTTAACCAATTAATTCAGAAACAGCTGGTCACTTCATTATTCCTCACTTACTTGAACTATGGAAACTGTATTTATCAAAATGTCTCCACTGTTGTCTTAGGAATGTTAGATCCTTTATATGACAGCTTACTAGACTGAGAGAGCCAGTAAGTGAATGAGTGAGTAAAGTTGCATCCTGTGATATCCTGATAGTATGAATATCAACCCTGCAAGACTCTGTATCAATCTCACCTCTGCTAAGATGATGAATCTTATCTCTTCAGCCTTATCATGCTAGTAAATACAGTATTTAACAATTGTGATTGGTTGACCATCCATGGCACTCCAGACATTACATCATGGGTTTTAGCCCACCTGTTAGGCTAGTGATGCACATGACTCTAGGATCAGATTTCTTGTATATCCAGGTCCCAGCAACCCTGTTCTCCAGTTCAAATCGTGCATCTGATCAGGCTACCAGCACACCAGGATCCTTGTTGTTCTACTTCAGAAAGGTAGGCCTCTCTTTATAACCCTTAAGTTTCTTATCTGTGATACCTAGAGATTCTTATGTGCTGCAGTTTTTTTGTGTGGTCCCCTGAGGGGAATTTATACTGCAGCCTGTGTAATTTGGTTTAAATGTTTAGGACCAGTTTCCTTGTGGTTGTTGTATGAATATATATATATATATATATATATATATATATTCTACCTAGTTCTTGGGCTATAGGCAAGCCAGTAAGGTTGTATTATGTTTCTCATAGTATTATTTGAAAATTATTTCTGCCTTGGCATATCTGTCTGTTCCCAAGTTGTGGTTTCTAGTTTGTTTAATTTTGAACAAGCCAAAAGCTAAATTACAGCAAAGGAATTTTCTTGTGTTTTTGCACCTTTCTGCATCGAAAGAATACTGTACCCACATTTATTTGTGGGTCCTGGCACCAGTCTGCTCCTCTCCTACCTCGCACAGTACAGCAGCACACATGCAGGCCACCCCCAAAGCTCTACACTCACAGATCAGCCCCGCGAGCGAGTAGAGTTGTGATGGCTTTCAGTCGCAAAGAAAAGGGTACTCTGCCCTGGTAATCTCTCTCTGTATGCGATTTTCAGTCCAAGGGAGCTGTTTGCCATCTTTTTAGGCCTCTGGCCTAATGCGAGGAGGACAAGGCCAACAGAGCACCACGTGGTGCCCCTCCCCCTGACTTGTGGTCTGTGCCTCGCATCCTTCTGGTCCCGTAGGGAGAGCATTCCGGGGGAGGCAACGTGAATATCAGCTCTCCCTGCCACTGGCTGCAGTGTTTTGTGACAAATTACCCTTTTCAAGGGTTCCTTGACTCCAAAACAGCATTGTGCATTCACCCCACGCTCTATTCCGGCCTCATGGTTACCGCGGCTTACTTCTGGCCAGTGCACCACCGGAGAGCATTCCCTGCTGTTCTCTAAACAAAATCCCAGTTCTGGGATAATTCTCTTCAGCAAAGAATTGAATTGTAACCCCCACGCCTTCTCGGCCACATGGCTCTTGAGGCCTACTTCCGGCCTTTGCTGGTCTCACGCCTAGCATTGGGGGGGCCAACTCCCTCGCTGCCTAAGCAAAACTTACGGGACTCTGAAAACAACGAGAGCTTGCTCTCTTCACAAGCAAAGCTAAAACTTCTAGAGGAATCTGAGAGTGAGGGGTCACATATTTCCTAAGAAAAGGAATAAATCCTGGCATATTGTGCCAGAATGGGGGTTATAAACAAATCGGGATAGAGAGGGAGCTGCAACAAGACCCAAGCTTAAAGCAACGCTCCTGACGGCCAGATGAATCCTCCTGGTCCATAATTTTTTTAACCTCAGCTCCCTGCTACCTCCATATGGAGTCCCTCCCTATAGCGACCCTATATTGTCAAAAATAACCAAGTGGTACCTCCCTCTAGTCATATGGGGTCACTCTCTATAGTGACCCTATATGACTTTCTAAGAACATGGTGGTCCCTCCCCATAGTGACCTCCTCAGTGGTTTCTCCTTGCTGGGTCCCTCATTATAGTGACCCCCAATGCTGAACACCACCTGTTGTTCTTCTATACACCCCAAACACTCTCAAATGTTTTAAGACTGTATTAAACAGCTATGGGGAACCAACTAGTTGGAGGCCCATTGTCGCCCAGTCCTAACAATATGCATCCTTCTCTTCTTTTCTTCACCAGATGGTCAAAGCCAAGAAATGCACCTCTTGCAGTGCTACCCTTCTGCTCCATGCTCCGGGCCTCCTATGCACTGCCTGTCTTCAGGAAGACAATGACTTATCGATAGAACAAACTTCTGTTATGGGCTCCAGTATCCCAGGGCCCAGCAGCTCTACCTGGATGGATCCTAGAGCTATCCTACTTCTGAATCAACAGGCCAAGGTAGTTATGATGGAGAGCCAACAGAACTTTATGCTGAAGATAATGGAAAAGCTAGAATCCCTTACCCAGCATAGGGCAACTACTGCACCACCGCCAGAGCCAGATAATGCAGGTGGGGCCCATGAAGAACATCCGGATCCTGTAGAATCAGTACCAGACAACCATAGACCAGACTCCAGAGAAGACAAGGAGATGCCAGAAGAGGAAGATGGGGCAGAGACCGATGAAGAGGACATGGAACCACAATCCATGCCATCCCTCACATCTAAACTTTTCTCCTTTGACATGGTTCCTGGCCTTATGAAAATAGTCAAGGCCACCATGGGGTTTGACGTTGAAGAAGGCAAACCAGAATCAAAGTTAGACCCTCTGATTCAGCAAAAAGCATCTATCAAGGAGACATGCCCAGTGTGCCCAACTATCAAGGACATCTTCAACAAAGAGTGGCAATCCACAGAGCCTAGCGGAATGTCAAACAAGAGAAATCTGGACCGCATGTATCCGGTTCAGGAGGACAAGGCCAGCTACTGGTGCACAACTCCGACCATTGATCCTCAGGTGGCAGCATTCAGTAAGAAAACCATACTACCTTGTGGAGCCATATTGTTAAAGGACCCAAAAGACAAGAGATGGAAGACATGTTAAAGAAGGCCTTCAAAACTGAGGGCATGGCTGCCAAAGCCTCTACTACGGCCATTTACACGGCATGCACCCAGATCCGGTGGCTTGAGGAGCTCCTTGAGTAGGCAAACCCCAAAACTTGAGAGGCTGAACTGTTAGAATGCACTCTCAATGCTGCAAAGTACCTGGCCAACATGGCAGTGGACTCCCTCTGACTGAATGCCAGGGCTACAGCCATCACTAACCGTGCCAGAAGAGCGTTGTGGCTAAAATTATGGGAAGCTGACAACGAGTCCAAAACACTACTGTAAAATCTGCCCATGAAGGGAAAACACATTTCTGGGGAGGGCCTGCAGGAATTCCTGAAACAGAAAGAGGAGGGTAAAGATCTACTCAAAAATAAGAACAGGCACACCTATCTCCCTTCCGCTAGGTGGAGGTTTTGGGGGGAAACAAGTCACACCAAATGTGCAGAGACACCCAGTACAAACACAATACATTTCGAGGCAGAGGAACATCCAGCAGATACTGCAGTTCCTTCACCCATTCCTACTAACCTTCCTCCTTCAGAATCCGCGGGTCCAAGTTTGGAGGAAGAGATAGAGGTAATAGGGGAAAGCAACAATGACTACATGATCAGAACATCATATGGGCAAGAACTATGCCCTCCTGTGGGACAAAGGTTGTCACTTTTCAGACACCAGTGGTTCTGCACAACCTCGGACAGGTGGGTCCACAAGGTGGTGTCGAGAGGGTACTCCATAGAGCTATCCCAATGCTCCGTCACACACAGGTTCATAATCTCTCCCATTGCCAAAAAGTAGGCAACAGCTCATCAGGTCCAATGTATCCTGTTGGAGTTGTTACAAAACAGAGCATTACAGGCCATTCCCCCCTCACGAACAGAAACTAGGAGTGTAATCCATTTTCTTTCTCATGCCCAAGAAAACAGGAGAACTACACCCCATCCTGGACCTGAAGCATCTCAACCAAAATGTAGTTTCTCAAAGGTTCAAAATGGAGACCCTGAAGTTAACCCTTCACAGTATCCAGGTAGGCAACTACCTCACGTCCATAGATTTGAAGGACGCTTACCTTCACATACCCATCAGGCCAAAATACAGACAATACCTCAGGTTCCACATCCTAGGCCAGCATTATCAATATCAGGCCTTATCCTTCGGTCTTACCTCAGCACCAAGAGTGTTTACCAAGGTGTCAATAGTACTAGTAGCCAGACTCCAAGAACAGGGTCTGGATATCATTCCCTACTTGGATGACTGGCTGATTCGGGCATGCTCCAAGGAATGCTCACATCAAGACACCAAGATCGCTCTATGAGCAGTTGAGGAGCACGGATGGGTGGTGAACCAAGCCTAGAGCCATCTGGTGCCCACCAACAGATAGAACACCAAGGGGCACAAATCAACACATCACAGGGAAGGGCAAAACCATCCCAAAGAAGGTATATACAACCTAATAAGACTGGCTCACCACCTGAGGGCCTGCTATCAGACAACCATAGGATGGATAGCCCAGTTACTAGGTTGCATAGTTCTTGCATCAACCTGATCACTTGGGCCAGGTGGCACATGAGACCCCTATGGTCTTACGTCCTCACTTGGGGATCACTGAAGGAATACAACTTGCACCTCTTAGTACCTCTACCACCATCAGTGAGACAGTCACTAACATGGTGGACAGTGAATTGCAATCTCACATGAGGGGTTCCACTAGAGACACCATACAACTCCACTATAGAAATGGACGCAAGCCTATCGGGCTGGGGAGCATGCTTGGGCGACCTGATGGCACAGGGCCAATGGACTACATCAGAGGCCAAGTTGTCCATCAATGTCCTAGAGATGAGGGCAGTATATTATGCTCTAAAAGCTTTCAGATCCTCCATTTCTGGTCAGTCAGTTCTGATTCGTTCAGACAACCAGGTCACGGTGGCATACATCGCCAAACAAGGGGGTACCAGGAGTAGAGCTATGCTGAGGGAGGCGTCTACAGTCCTCAACTGGGCACAGTCCAACCTCATACATCTTGATGCAGTACACCTCGCAGGCAAGCTCAACCTAAGAGCGGACTGGCTCAGCCAGCAACAAGTCCACCAGGGGGAGTGGCGTCTCCAATCCACTCTGTTCCAAATGATTCAGGAGGAGATTTAGAACTCTGTATCCATGGATCTCATGGCCACAACAGAATGCGTGGTGGTCCAAAGATTCTATTCAAGATACAGGGAAAACTGGTCCAGGGACTGATGCTCTGTCACAGCCTTGGTCCCGGATCATGCATACGCTTCTCATTCCCTTGCTACCCCAAGTACTACCCACTATCCGGTCCTCACGACAAACCATCATTCTGGTGGCACCCTACTGGCCATGGAGAACCTGGTTCACCACAATGCTGGCCATGACATTGGACAGTCGCAGGTTACCCTACCAGTCGGACATGCTGACTCAGGGGCTGGTACTACATCTTGCTCCACAGACCCTAAAACTCACAGCCTGGCTCTTAAGAGGAAGAGACTGATGAGGGCAGGTTACCATGAATCAGTCATCTCCATGATGCTACAGTCCAGACGATCCTCAACCACCTCTACCTATGGTAGACAATGGTCAGTGTTCGTGAAGTGGTGCCAAGACCAGCATAAGGATCCTGAACTAGCAGACATGTCCACCATCCTCTTGTTCCTTCAACAGGGAGTAGACAAGGGGTTGACCCACTCATCACTCAGGGTACAACTCTCAGCCATTGGAGCGGCCATTGGTCCCATTGGGGGATACAGTCCAGGAGCACACCCAGATGCCTTGCACTTCCTAAGAGTGGTGGAAGTACTATGATCCAGAGTCAGACCATCCATCACTCCTGGGATCTCCCTTTGGTATTGGACTCCCTCAGTATGGCCCCTTTTGAACCACTGCACGAGGTAGATCTCTTCTGGGTGAATCTGAAGACCTGCTTCCTTGTCGCTGTCTGCTCAGCACGAAGGATCGGGGATCTAGGGGCGCTGTCATACAAAGAACCTTACACCGTGTTCACCCCCTAGGGGGTACGCCTACGCACAGTACCAACCTTCCAACCAAAGGTTGCTTCCACCTTTCACAGGGAACAACCCATTGAGTTACCCACATTCACAGGAGACACTCAACCTGGCGATAGGCCTGTCCCACACCATCTAGACATCAGGATCACTCTTTCCATTTACATATCTAGAACTCTGCCCTTGCGTAAGACAGAGAGGCTATTCATAGTCAAAAGGGGCAAAGACAAGGCAGGGCAGCCTCTAAGTCTACCATTGCTGGCTGGCTCAGGAGAACCATCCAGGAAGCCTACACGGCTAAGCAACTGACACCCCCAGAAGGTATCAAGGCCCATTCCATGAGGGAAGTAGCCACCTCTTAGGCAGAAAGGGCCAATGTGTCTTCAGAAGACATCTGCAAGGTGGCGACATGGACTTCCATTCATACGTTTGCCAGACATTACAGACTGGAGCACCTGTACAAGCTACAGCCCACTTTCGCCGCCCAGGTCTTCCTATCCATCAGTTCCTCCTCTCACTCCTAGACCACGCTGTCTCCCTCCCTAGGGTACAGTATTGCTACTTATCTACCCATGGTATAATGTCTGGAGTGCCATGGATGGTCAACCAATCACAATGGGTGTTTACTCACCTGGTAAAGGTGATTGTGTTGGTTGACATCCATGGCACTCCAAGACCCTCCCAACAGAGTGCTCAGAGTGACCAGGACTAGACTAATCAAACAGATGTCTTGAAGGGGAGTAAGATATATTTTGCTAAGGACATCCAAGATGACGACCGTCAACCTCTTAGGTGTCGAGTTTAGATTGTATTAATAGATAAATAAAAACCAAGGCCAATGGCCTACATGTACTTATCACCTCAGACTGCATTATTGTATGGAATGGTTAGTGTTTTCCTTTTCCTCATGCTTGTTCGTTACTAATCTTGATTTCAGCTATGGAAGATTCGAACTGGCGAACAGGGTTGCTGGGACCTGGATGTACAAGAAATCTGATCCTAGAGTCATGTGCATCACTAGCCTATCAGGTGGGCTAAAACCCATGATGTAATGTCTGGAGTGCCATGGATGTCAACCAACACAATCACCTTTACCAGGTGAGTAAATACCCAATGCATGCAGAACAGTGATATCATTTGAATAGCAACTGTACATAAAGGGTGAGGTTCCACGCCCCCTTCCCCGTCCATGATCTAATGAAACAAGTACCTTTTTGATGAAGGGGAACTGTGCAGCCAATCCGAGCAGGAGATTTTTAAGTGTTTACAAGGGTACCTCTCAGAATTCTGTCAATGAAATATGCAATACTAACACTCAAACTGGGGGAAACTGGCTGACACTTCATTAGAACATAGAGTTGCAGGTTTACAACACTATGGAAACTAATAATAGTATTTATGCAATATTTTGTTTTAACATTATAGATTATTGTAAGTTTCTAGTTTTGAGTCTGACAGCACTTTTGCTACAGCACATGGGCATTGTGCTTTTCACATGGGACAAAGATGTGAATCATTTTCAAATTCACTTCTACTAGAATTTCATAGAATTTCTGAAATTCTTTATAATTTTATGCAGTTCTGTCAGAATCAGAATTCCAAATTTCTGAAAGCAGAATATTTATTATGGATTAAATGTGGAATCATATTCCACAGTTTATTTAAACTGTGGATTCATTTTTCTGAAAACCATGGAATAATATTCGGTGAAGTACATGTTCTGTAGTTTATAAACAGTTGATTTTTTGTAATTCCATAAAATTAAAAATAAATTCCAATAACATTTCCAATGCGAAATTGCCATTCCACATGGATTTTCACATTCTACATGGTTCTAAACAGGAACTTCTAAGGGTTACTGGAGGCATGTTTCCCATAATGTGAGACAATTGAGAGGTATGATTGCAAGAAATTTAGTATTAGTTCTGTGTGAATACCCTTTTCCGAATATTTAGCTTGAACATTCCAAATTTTAGCCCAAGGTGTTTGATATAGTATTAGGTATTTGGATTATGTAAAAAAGGAAAATAAACAACCCCCACCCTGCTCCCTAGCCCAGATCTGTTAAAATATTGAAGCCCCCATCCTCTCCACCTCAGTTACCACTCCAATCCCAACCTCCTCCCCCAGCAGCTGCATTTTGATGATCATGTTCATTTTTATGTTTGCTTGCATGCATGTCCAAGAAACATAGTGCCATCATCCGAGTTTTCGGAGGTGTGTCACCCCCACTTCCAATTCAGTCAGTGTGTTGAGCTCGGCCCCTGTCCGTCAATGCATGCTGGAGCTGTCTATGACAAGCTCCAAAATGCAGTGGCATACAGTTGAAAGGGGGAGCTATGCTTCAGTGAGCAGTGATAAGATATCGCCTGCTATGTACGCAGCTCCCCACACACACACACACACACACACACACACACACACGCCGCATACTGCATGCTGCCCCCCACGCACACACTATAGCCAGCCACGGGGTGCCCAATCCCCATCAGCTGTACCTCGCTTCCCCAAAGCCTTCCAAATGCCAGGCTGGGTGCCCACCCCAGCATGGCAAGTTATCGTATAGCCGATGGGGGTGCTCAATCCCCCGTCGGCTCCACTGTCCTCCCCCCAAAAGTACTGGGTGCCATGCTGGGAGCCCACCCCAGCGTGACAACTGATGCTATGGCCGACGGAGGTTCCCAATCCCCCGTCAGCTTCACGCCCCCCAGCCATCCTTGAGCCACGCTGGGAGCTCACCCCAGCATGGAAAACGTCCAGCGTTGTCTTTTTAAAAAAAAAAACCTGAAAAGCAAAAAGCGGTCCCACGCAGTCTCCTATCCCCCACAACCCGCACCCACCACTCGCACCCTGCTCCCACCCCACCCCTTACCCCACCTCGGACCTCGGCGCGATGATCTTCGGTGGACTGGAATACGCCTGTAATTTTCAAAGCCGACTGCGTAACTGAGGAAATGCCGGTAAGCTGTATAATGGGATAGATAGGGGTTTTTCAACTTTATTACATATCTCAGGCATTTTTTGGAATTTTTGCACCAAATTTTCAACATGGGGTTTTTGGGACCTCTTCTCATGAATTCTTGCACTGTCATGGCATTACTCAGGCCTGAAGGGTGATTTCACAGCCACTGCATGAAATCACCTTTCCGGAATGATTAATGAAACGACACTGCCAGTGTTCATAGTGTTCATAAGGTGGACTCTCAAAAAGACTATTTTGAAAATTTGGTGGAAAAATTCCTAAAAACAACTGTTTTACGAGCGTACGTTGTACAGTTCCTATGCACGCTCGTAAGTTCACAAATTTTCAATATTTTCACTGCAGATTTTCAACATTGCCATTTTACCACACCTTCTTATGAGCAGTACAGCTGTCATTTTCATACCCAAAATGTGTTTCAGCCGCCATAGTGCACAATGGCGCCTTGATGTACGTAAATCAATGTATAGGACACATTAAGAAAATCACAGTGGTACTGTTCATGAGCAGAGGTCTTAAAATGGCTATGTTGAAATTTAGTAAAAAAATTCAAAATGACTGTTTTACAAGCGTCGTTGTACAGTTCCTATGCATGCTCGTAAGTTCACAAATTTTCAATATTTTCACTCCAGATTTTCAACATTGCCATTTTACTACACCTTCTTATGAGCAGTATAGCTGTCATTTTCACATCTCACCCAAAATGTGTTTCCATACCATGTAGCGCTATTGCTATTGTCGGTGTGCAAAATCAATGTCTGGGGACACATTAAGAACATCACAGTGACACTGTTCATGAGCAGAGGTCTTAAATGGCTATGTTGAAAATTTGTGAAAAAATTCCTAAAAATGACTGTTTTACGAGTGTCGTTGCATGGCAGTTCCTACACACGTTAAATAAGTTCGCGAATTTTCAATATTTTCACTCCAGATTTTCAACATTGCCATTTTGCCACACCTCCTTATGAGCAGTACAGCTGTCATTTTTCACATCTTGGCCAAAATGTGTTTCCGCCCATGTAGCACACAATGGCGCAGTCGATGTGCAAAATCAATGTATGGGACACATTAAGAAAATCACAGACACTGTTCATATGCAGAGGTCTTAAAATGGCTATGTTGAAAATTTGGTAAAAAAATTCCTAAAAATGACTGTTTTTCGAGCATGCGTTGCGCAGTTCCTATGCATGCTCGTAAGTTTGTGAATTTAATATTTTCACTCCAGATTTTCAGCATTGCCATTTTATTACACTTCCTTATGAACAGTACAGCTGCCATTTTCATATGTCACCCAAAATGTGTTTTGCACATGTAGCGCACAATGTTGGTGTCTGACAATGTTTGGGACAGATTAAGAGAAATCACAGTTACACTGTTCATGAGCAGAGGTCTAAAATGGCTATGTTGAAAATTTGGTGAAAAATTCCTAAAATGACTGTTTTACGAAGCATGCCTATGCAGTTCCTATGCATGCTGTAAGTTTGTGAATTTAATATTTTCACTCCAGATTTTCAGCATTGCCATTTTATTACACTTCCTTATGAACAGTACAGCTGCCATTTTTCATATATGCCCAAAATGTGTTCGCTTACATATAGCGCACAATAATGGTGCTGTTGGTGTGCAAAAGCAGTGTTTGGGACAGATTAAGAAAATCACAGTTACACTGTTCATGAGCAGAGGTCTTAAAATGGCTATGTTGAAAATTTGGTGACAAAAGTCCAAAAAATGTCTGTGTTACGAGTGAGACCATTGCGCAGTTTCCACGCACCCTCGTAAGTTCATGACTTTGTAATATTTTCAGTCCAGATTTTCACCAGTGGCATTTTTCCACACTTCCTTATGAACAGTACAGCTGTCATTTTTCATAATACTGGCTTAAGTGTGTTTCACACTTTCAGCGAGAAGATGCGTGGTCGCTGTGGGAAATCATTGTTCGGGACAGACAAAGAAAATCACAGTGACACTGTTCATGATCAGAGGCACCAAAATGCCTGAGTTGACAATCTGCTGTAAAAAATCCCAACCTAATTATATTATGGTGTGCATTGCACAGTTTCTATGTATGCTCGTCACTTCACCATTTTTTAAATATTTTACTGCAGATTTGCAACATTGCCATTTTACACCTCCCATGAACAGTACAGCTGTCATTTTTACATCTTGTTGGAATGTTTTGCACTTGTGGTGCTAAATGCCGTAGTCGCTGTGCATAAGCAGCTTTTGGCTAACAAACTGATATTCCCACTGTTCATGAGGTGGGGTCACAAAACAACATGTTGAAAATTTGGAGTGAAAATACCAACGAATGCCTGAGGTATTAGGGTTTCCAACCATAACGCCCAACCCTGTAGAGAATGACAGGCATCAGGGGTGTGACTTGGGATTCTTGCCTGTAATGCTTATACCATTCCACACCCTGCAGCCAGTGAGAGGCATCGAGGTATGCCTTAGACTCTTTGGCCCCAATGTTCACCCCATTCTCCTATATCGCACCCATCTCACCGTATTTCCTAATGGAATGGGGTGCGCATAAGGGCCAAAGACCCCAAGGAACACTGTGACACTTGTCAGTGTCTGCAGGGTGGGGTGTGGTGAAATGGCGTGGCCGTTATGCCTGACAACCCAAAGGCACACCCCAATGCCTGTCACTCTCTGCAGGGTGGTGGTGGGGTTGGCTTCAGTTCAATACTTCACTGCCATTCCTATTACGCAGCTCTGTAACTTCTACACTACCACTGCCAATGCCAGCAAGCAAAAATTCAGCATTGACAAATGCTTGTTTAAGTAAAACTTCACTTAGTCAGCTGGTTTTATTTAATGAACAATTGCACAAGTGCTTTAATTCAGAAGAAAGTAACCAACCATAGAGGAGGGCATGCTGTGCGGGTCACCTCCTTTCCTCACAGCCCTTCAGAACTGGGTGCAGGGTGTGTAGAGGATACATGAAGGAAAGTGCTGCTGCCAGGGTTGGAGTGGGGGATGATCAATACTTCTTGAAGTGCTCTGCAATGGGCTGAAACTTGGTGTCTAGCCATAGAAGCAGATGGGTTCTGCCAGTTGCCCACTGCTGGAGTTTTACTTAAAAAATACACATGATTATCAAAATGTGGCTGTTGGAGGATGGTGGTACTGAGCTGCTAACTGAGGATGTGGGGACCGGGGCTTCTGTATTTAAAGGATCTGGGATGGGGGCTGTTAGCTTTTCCTTCTCTTTAAGGTTGTATTTCCCAAATAGGGATAAATAGTGCTCCTATTTGTTATTCAGGATCTGACTAATGAATAGTATATTATTCATGGTATTCAGGAAATAATATTCATTACTTTGCACACCCCTATTTTTTGTTGTATAGCAGTTGGTGAAAATTGCAGTTTTCTTTTTCTCTCACCCATGATAGCCAACTGGTATGCAATACTTCCCTTACAGTGGTGATGCTGCTTCTAATCAGTTTTACAGCCATGATCTGGGTGAACAGAAGGACAAGGAGGTCAAGCGAATTGTTCAAGGTCACGTAGTAAGCAAGTAGCTGTGTAAGCAATAAGATATGACAGGATGTGCATTATACTGATACAATCGCATGCCTCAGGTGCATTACAAGGTAAGGCATGAGGTGCAGCCAAGTGACATTAAATGCACCTCTGAACTGCAATTATATCACCATAACGGCACAACCAGGAGTGTCTTATTGCACTTTTAAAATGGCATTTAAATATTTGATGTAAAATGAATGAAAATAACAATAAATTATTTTAAAGAGAGAAAAAAAGGACCATTCGTTGAACTATGCTTCCATTTCAACTTTGAAGACAAAAAGTTGTTCATAGACTTGTAACTGTGGGGTAGCTAAAAACACAAAAGGCAATGAAAGCCATGTGTGGAATACAGTTTTATAAGACAAAAAAAGTAACTTTATCTGCATTTCAGATCAGTACACATACAGTATTTTCATGGAAATGTGCTCAAAATATATATATTTTTTAAATTTATTATGCTTTTTGCCCCCACTTCCTGTGACCAGGCACCTCAGCCTGTTCACAGACCCTAACCTCCACCTCCACATTAGACCCTACCCCTCGGATACTCCCTGGCTTGCCCCCCCAGGGTGGGGTGTGGCACCAACCCCCTTAATGGCACTGCATGATGGGACTAGGTCTGAGGGTTGGTCCTGGAGGCTGATGAAGGCTAGGGCAGACTTCATCTAGGGCCGCAGGCAGGAAGTGTTTTTTTTGGTGCTTTATGTGGGGGGTGGGAAAGTGCAATGACGTCCAGCATCTGTCCCGCCCCTCCGACTGCATTCAGATGTCAGTTGCTGCAGTACCCCCGGCCTCTGCTAGGGATCCATCAAGTACCGGACATACACCCTGACCTCCCCCTCGAAAAGGAGAGTCATCTCTAGGATGCTCGATCCTTCTCCCCCGGCCGGCCCTCCAACGACTTGGGTCCATTCCCGAAACCGAGTCACTGGCATCGCAAGCGGGGATACAACCACTGCACAGTGCTCAAAATATTTTAACCTGCCAGGTTGTTTTGGAAGGGGATAGATGTCTCTTGAAAATACCCCTATGGAATTCAAATGTATGTGCATTTATGAACTTCAGGAATGCATTTTAAGCAGTTTAGGCATGCATCTGTCCATGCTGTTGTGTTTTCCCACCTTTTCTCTGTTTGTTTATATAGTATTATTATATCCTTTCCTTATACTGTTTCTTTCTACACATTCAACATATGGAGTGTTTACCATGGAATGCATACCATGGAATACAGGGATTCAAAATTCTGCACAATTCCACTAGCAGAATATTCCTCACCCAACAGATTGTACAAACATACAAAAAAAAGGCCTCATGGTGAACCAGAACCTCAATGTTATCTCTGTCAGAGTAAACAGTAGAGATTTATATGCTAAGTAGCCAACGATAGGAGGATGATTTGTCATTGTCAGCAAAAAAAAACCCACTAGTAATGAAAACTATAAACAATACTTAATGTTTCAAATATATTTATGTGTAGAAGGAGAGTGTGATGATCAGGGAAACAGCATTTATTTATTTTTAATTTAAGGTAGTTTTAGTTTTAGGGCCCAGATGAAGGTTTTAGTAAGTAGAGGTAGCAGCCATGTTTGTGATGGAAGGTCAGTTCTGCAGTAGGGGACTGATTTTGTCCACTGTGTGATGTGACTACTAACAAATCCAGTCAGGTTTAGGACCAGGACAACAGTGCATTATGCTAAAATAATGCACGGTACCCTGAATGTGTTTATCCAATTAAATTCTTTAAATTTTAAAAGCATTTTATTAAGTGTAGTAAGCACTAGACTAATCTTGCTTTATTTAATTTTGATTAATTTTATTTATTTGTTGATATTTTGAAAACTCTATGTAAGATATATGAAAATACTGGCAATACAGTACAGTTTTATGTTATATAGTGTCTGTCATAAAGTTCTTATCACAAAACCCTTTACATGGTGGTAATATAAACAAAGAAGAATAACAATATTATAAATACTGAATGCAATACACAGGGGCAGAGAATGCAATCAATATGTTTCTTATTTATTTATTTATTGAAATGTTTCACCAGGAAGGGCATACTGAAATATAAGTTGCTCATCTCATGGTGAGTCCTGGGGGCAGGGTAGTAGGATTTTACAATGCATACAAAGTTACATATATACATACATTAAACATACAATTAAAGGTATCCAGTGATGACAGCAATAATAAATGAGCAACTGTAAAAGCAGTGACTAATTTATAGCACTACCATCATCAGCTACCCTGCAAAGGTAGTGCTGGAATAGCGAGGAAAGTGACCAGAAGGGGAGGGATACGGAGGTGGAGGGTGATAGGATGGAGGGTTTCGATGGAAAGGAGAGCCTGCTGCAGCCAAGCCAGCCCTGTGATGTGGTGGGGAGGGTGGCTAGCTATGGTGCAGTAGGCACTGGGTTCAGGACAAACAGGGGGCAAGTATTTTGCCACTGTTTGCGGCTGCCTTTATTCCTCCCTGCTGAGTTTTGACCCCTCCTCAACATGCACCCCCCCTGGAGTTGACAATCTAAAAACAGGGGTGTGTGGGGTGAAGCCCTCTATGAGGGCAGGGGCACATCCTCACTGCCAAAAACACTAAGTGGTGACCAGAAGGGAGAGTAGGCTCAGAATTGTCGCTGAAATGTTTTCGGTGATATACAAATGCCATAATAGCGATCACTGTTTTGCCATCACTATTATGACATGGAACCACAATTAAATACAAAAGTAGTAGCAATTCAGTTAAACAGGTACAGGAGCAGATATGTTAACAACTACAGTTTCTGTTCAAGCTGGGCTGGCACTAGAGGATCAGAAGTCAAGGGTTAGGGAAAGACACTTTTTTTCATGTAGTGATATGCTCTGCAAAGTTTGCACTATGGACCTATGTGGTGCACAAAGTTTGCACTTCATGAAGTGAAAATCTATATGAAGTGCACTTTGTGGCTGTTACTGGCAAATTTCTACATGAATTTTGGTGTAGCGTGAAGTGGGCAATTTGTCTGTTCTAAGCAAAGTGTGTAGTGGGCCACTTTGTGCTAACTTCACAGATGAATGTAAAAATTCATCCACTCCATGTTTCAACCGTCCCAGGATTGAGACAGTGGTGAATGCAGATAATGTTGTACAGCTGGTAAAGTAGACAGATTTACAAGTCATAGAGATGTAGGAAGCAACTGAGTGTTTTTGATTATGATGCATCCATGTATACTGCTGGGAATCAGCTGTATAGTTGTATATATATATATCTATAAGCGGACGTCCAGGGAAGGAACAGCAGTGAGTGAAGAGGCAGCTGCTATCTTTGGGGAAGGGAAGTTACTGCAACACAACGTGCTTTCATTTGTACCTGTTTGCATTGGTGTTTGTTCTAAGTTTTTGAGGGGCTGTGTATATAGACGAGGAATTTTATTTTGGTTGCCTGATTGTTTTATGCAGAAGCAGGGGGCAGCAACATAAATCCACCCCCACTGAGCAGACAAAGGGAATCCCTACTTTAATCTGCCAAAAGGGATTTTCTCTACTTTAAATAGCCAGCCAAGCAAAAGAGCTTTAAGGAGTTCGGCAGCCTTACAGGAGTCAAAAGCAGATGTCCAGGGAAGGAACAGCAGCAAGTGAAGAGGCGGCTGCTATCTTCGGGGAAGGGAAGTAACTGCAACACAATGTGCTTTCACTTTTACCTGTTTACACCGGTGTTTGTTCTAGGTTCTGGGGGGCTGTGTGTATAGATGGTGAATTTTACTTTAGTTGCCTGATTGTTTTTAGCGGGAGCAGGGGGCAGCAACGTACCTCAGCCTCCACTGAGGAGACATAGGGAATTTTCCTACTTTAATTATCCAAAAAGGATTTTCCCTTCTTTAAATAGTTGAGGACCAGGTCGCTGGGTGTCGGCAGGGCCGAAGAGGGATTGAGTGTCTGAGGGACTACTCTCCCTCTCAGGGAAGGGGGATTCTATCTGTCAGTGCACTTCTGACCCCTTGTGACAGCTGCAGGACAGTGCAATGATGCTGCAAGCAAGCAGCTGAGTGGGGCAGGCACCAGGAAGAGTGCATGCAGATGCGAGCACACTCCCTCCCCTGTCGTCATTGCATGCCCTACTCTCGGAGGGAAAAATGAGGAAAAACGGTCTTAGGTCAGCTTGATGAGGCAGCCACCCACTGCAGGCCCTGAACCCGAATGGCGCTCCCTGAACTGGATCCTGTTCAAGGTGAGTTGAGCTTGGGGGATCTTCACCACCCCACCAAGGGGGGTAAGCCATGGGGAAAGAGGGGTAGCAGTCTGATGTCAGGGTATGGGGCTGCATGGGTGGCTGGGATGGATGCTGACCTTGGGACCCAGGGGGAAGAAAGAGAGTAAAAAAAATAGCTGAGGAGGCAAAGGGAATAGCCCTACTTTAAAGCAGCAGTATAACAAAAAACATTATTCCAAAAAGATAATTTTCTGCTATGGTTATGAAAAATATTGGCAGAACTGTTTGTTTTAATTTTCTGGATGCCTCCTATGCTATATACTGTGCATTTCAAATTTTGCCTGGATTCTTACTATCCTCAGGTCCTCAATATTTTTTATATGCAAAAATGAGTCGGCCATTCTTTTTTTCTTGAGAAATAATTATAATAAAACTTTAATAAAATTCCTGTATGATGACAGAAACTAAAAATATTACCATCAAAATAAACTGCAAGACATCTGGCATCGATTCAGAAAAAAAAAGGCTGGATCCAATTATAGCAAATTTTCGTTGCACTGTTGTTTTAATCAGCCAAAAGGGATTTCCCTTAATTTAAATAGCCTGCCAAGCAAAAGAGTTCTAAGGAGATTGGCAGCCTTACAGGAATCAGAAGTGGATATCAAGGGAAGGAACAGCAGCAAGTGAAGAGGTGGCTGCCATCTTCAGGGAAGGGAAGTAACTGCAACACAACGTGCTTTCATTTTTACCTGTTTGCATTGGTGTTTGTTCTAGGTTCTGGTGGGTTGTGTGTAGAAACAGGGAATTTTACTTTGGTTGCCTGATTGTTTTTTGCAGGAGCAGGGGGCAGCAACGTAACTCCCACCCACCCTCCTCTTAACCCACCCACTCCTATGCTCACCCTCCCTTTATAGGTACCTAAGTCATACAACTTCCTGCATTTTCTTAAGGTGGTACCTAAGTCATACAACTTCCTGCATTTTCTTAAGGTGGTACCTAAGTCATACAACTTCCTGCATTTTCTTAAGGTGGTACCTGAGTCATACAGCTTCCTGCATTTTCTTAGGTAGTACCTGAGTCATACAACTTCCTGCATTTTCTTAGGATGGTACCTGAGTCATACAACTACCTGCATTTTCTTGAGGGGAAACAGCCCACTTCTCTACATAACACTACATAACCCAGCTATTCCACATTTATTAGGAGGGGGCCACATTGCAATACAATAGTAGCCAGAGATATTGCCAGCAATTTCCAGATATTTCGTGAAAATTCTGAAGAGTTTCTCTCTGCTGCCCCTACTGCGGAAATGCAGAGAGCAGAAGATATTTCTGGAACTATCACAGAAATGTTGGGAAATATCTGGCAGTGTCTGTGGCTGCTACTGTAGATGGATAGTACAGCCAGGTGCAGACATTGGTTGACCCTGGTCATCCCTGTAATTCATAGGTAGAGAACAAAGGAAAAAAAAATGACAACAAAAAAAAAATAACAACAACAAAAAGCTGGAAATAGAAACAGATGATATAATTGTGTTAGATTAGAGCCAAGGGACTCATCTGTCCTACATATGGCACTGAAGTGTTCCCAAAAATGGGAAATCATCAAGCTGAGGCTGGTGGAGGCTACTGGTTCATGTACCAAGGCACAGAGCAAGAAGGGTAGGTCCAAGAAACCAAGCTGGTTCCAGCACAGAAATTAGGAGTACCAGTACGAGGACTAGAAGAATAACAATGTGGCATATTAGCGTAGGTTACAATGGGGGAGTGACGGCTACAGGAGAGGGGTTGGCAGCAAAGGAAAGGGAATTTTTTCTGGGGGCAGAAGGACAGCAGGCAATCCAGGATGGGAAGAATAGTGGGTTGCAATGGATGTGGGGCAGCTATCTGAATGGATGCATTATGGAAGTTGGGGGGTGTCCAATTTGTCACAGGCTGAGGAGTCTGGAAGCAGAAGTACAGTAGCTAGGAATGGAGTTAGTGAGGAATGGAGGAAGGAGAGCGGTGACTGGTACAGGATGGCCACCCCTTGGGGAATCAGGAGCACAGAACCAGTGGAAACAAAGAGGATAGGAAACAGGGTAAACAGTTACAAAGGCAGCAAAGGGGAATCTAGGGATAACACAATGGAAGAAGCGAACAGTAGAATTGCTGGGTCCAGCAGTAGGTTCACTTTGCTGGCCTCAGTGGTGGATAATGAAGGAGAGGCTCTCTGAGTGGGAACAGGAAAAAGAGGGGTAGTGTAAGCCCAGGGGGCAACACTCAGACAGACAATGGGGACAGGGGTAGGGTGAGCAGGGGGAAAAGTGATAAGTGATAAGGGATAAGGGTAAAAGGGAAGGCAAGGGGGATAAGACAGAGGAGGGAGAAGGGGAAATGGGGTTTGGCAAGGTAGGGAAGGAGGATGACGTAGGGAGGGCATTGGGGGCAAGTCAGATGAGGAGAGCAATAAGGGAGGGTAGGACTAGGGTAGAGGCTGGGGGCAAAGCAGAGGGAATAAATTGGCCGGTAGGGGTAGGGGGGCATAGCAAAGGGGACAGATCAAGCCATGAATATGTAGGACATGGTGGGTTCTGAAAGCAGGTGCACAGAAGGTAGGATGGTGCTGGGACACAAAGGTGAGAGGGGAGGGGTCTTAGTGCTGGGCAACTCAGTCCTGAAAGGAGTCAGATTGGGAAGCAAAGGGGAGTGGCAGAGATGAATATGGGTGGAATCAGTACCTGGACTGACAGTGGATAGGGCAGGACAGTCTATTCTCAAGTGTGCAAGAAGAGGAAGGGACAAATCGTATTGTAGTGGTGCTTTTGGGTACAAATAATTTGGTGGGCAGCATGGTCAGGTTGGTAAGGGAGAGGTTCAAGGAGCTGGGGAAGTTGTGTGAGGAGGCAGGGAGATCAGTGGCCTTCTCAGAAGTGCTCCCAGTACCCTGGGCAAGCACAGAGAGGAAAGTAAAGATAGAGGAATTCAATATTTAGCTGGGAGAGTGGTGTCGAACCAAAGGGTATGGGCTAGTGGAAGGCTGGGGTAACATCTGGGACAACAGTGACCTGTTCACAAAGGAGAGGTTACATTTGAGTAAGGTGGGGCACAGGGTATTAAAGCAGAGGCTAGGGGAATACATAGCAACAAAGGTGGATTTAAACTAGGTGTGGAGGGAGGCGAGTGTGCAGCAGGAATGCAGAGCCACCAGAGAGGGGAGCCGAATGAGCTTACCTCCCAAGCTAACAAGGATGGTACCAGGGAGGGATCATGGAGGGGTTAAGAATGGAGAGAAACTTGTTAAGGAAAGGAAGAGAACAAGTTGGAGGGTAGTATCTCTGAAAGCAAGAAGCCTGTGGAACAAAGCAGCACAGTTACAGACTCTCTTGGCAGTGGGGGGGGGTGGACATTGCGGTCATCACAGAGACTTTGGCCATCCAATACCAGAATAGGGATCTGTTGATCCCAGGGTATAGGATGTACAGAAAGGATAGGGGCAAGGGGAATGGGGTAGGGTGGCGATTTACGTAAGTGAGGGGGTAAGGTGTTTAAGGGTACAGGGGGAGGAGGGTCGGACTGAGGCATTATGGATGCAGTTCCAGGATTCAAAAAGTAGGACACTTAGGATGGGAGTAGTGTACAGGCCATCAGCTCAGGCTGAGGACTTGGACAGGGAATTAGTGAAGCAGATCAGAAGGGTCTGTGGGAAGGGGAACACAGTGATCATAGAGAACTTCAATCTAACGGGAGTGGATTGGAGCACCCCAGCCACCTCGAGGGCAAGGGAACAGGTCCTACTGGATGCATTCTAAGACAGCTTCCTGGCACCGATGGTTAACAAGCTGACTCAGTTTGGAAAAACTCTAGACCTAATACTGTCTAACGGGGAGGCTGTAATGGAGCTGGGGGTGGAAGATCCGCTGGCTGGGAGTGACCATAACTCGGTGTGGTTCATGCTCAACATGGGCAAGGATGCGGTAGGTACAGGAACCAGGGTGGCTGACTTCAGAAAGGCCGGTTTTGTTAAGATGGTGGAAATTTTGGAGAGGCACTTGGCAGGAATTCATCCACACTTGGATGCATGCCAAACATGGGAAATCATAAAGCTGGGGCTGATGGAGGCTTCTAGGTCATGTACCAAGGCACATAGCAAGAAGGTCAGGGCCAAGAAACCAAGCTAGTTAAATCAGGAGGTCTCAGAAGGCGAGAGTGCACAAAAAGCCACAGTTGGCAGGAAATCCAGGAGGGGGGAGGACAGGGAAGTGTATGTGAAGAAGTCCAAAGAGGTAACCAGACTAGTCAGGGTGGCCAAGGCTTCCAGAGAGCTGAGGCTGGCAAAGAGAATTAAGGATAGGGAAAAGGACTTCTTTAGGTACTTAAGGGAGAAAAGGAGCTGCAAAGACCAGATAGTGAGGATCAGATAGGAATGGGGGTGGGTGGAGAAAGGGGTGGAGCAGGCAGAAGCACTGAATGAGTACTTCTGTTCTGTAGTCACGAAAGAGAAAGGTGGACAGCTACCTCAGGGGATGGAGAAGGTGGGCAAGTGGTGGAGGGGGTGACAGATGAGGTAATTACAAACAGCAGGGTGCTGGAGGGTCTGAAGGCTCTGAGGGTGGATAAGGCACAAGGACTGGACAGCATTCACCCTAGGGTGCTGAAAGAACTGATGGAGGTTCTGGTAGGGCCACTGGCAGGCCTGTTCAGTACCTCCCTGGACACAGGATGCATACCACAGGACTAGAGGATGGCTCATGTGGTGCCCCTCCACAAATGGCACAAAGGATGAACCAGGCAATTACAGACCAGTAAGTCTCACAGCCATTGTAGAGAAACTAAACAAGACAATCCTGAAGGAGAGGCTGGTGACCTTTTTGGAAGACAGCAGACTCCAGGACAGTCAGCAACATGGGTTCCTCTCAGAGAGATCCTGCCCGACCAACCTAGTTGAGTACTATGACTGGGTGACGAGGGAACTGGACAATGGCCATGTAGTGGATGTCCTGTATTTGGACTTCAACAAGGCCTTTGATTCAGTGTCTCATGGGTGGTTGGGGGGAAAGTTGGAGTATGTGGGGGCAGGGACAAAGATGGTGAACTGGATTCTGAACTGGCTGAGGGGGATGCGGAAAAGGGTGGTAGTCATGGGGGAACTCTCATCCATAGGTGCAGGGTTGTATGGGCCTATGGGACACTGGCCCCGGCAATATTTTTTGATCTGGGCTGAGCCCCAGCAATATTTTGCCACATCATGCTGCCTTTTTTAAGACATTTTCCCCCTGGTTTCTCTGCGTGTGCCCTCTACTGCTGACTGTGAGTGTGTGACCACATGCCCGCACCCCCAACTCCTGACGCGCCCCCGCAGTTTAATTAGGCTGGCCGCGGCTGGCATTATTTAAAATTCACGCCTTTGCCTTGCTGCCTCCCTCCCTTTCCCTTAGTTTGTGCTCCCCTTCCCCCCAAAAATTACTGGGGTTCAGAGTGCAATGTTTCAGCATGCTGCACTGTGATTGGCGGCAACTGGCGGAGGCAGGCTTGTATTGGGTGCGATATCGTCGGCGCAACGGGCAGTTCTGTGTGTGTCAGTGTGAAGGTGCGATGGTTTCCGCTATGTGGTGGTGGGAGAGAGTGAGCAACGGGCTGGCCTGGAAGAAGAGAGCGGTGGTGGGCCGGCTATGAGTGAGAGGGAGGAGGACCCGGGTGGCTGGGGAGTGGAACCATCCAGGCCAGCTACGGACGTGGTCTCTGGGAGGCAGCAGCAACAGTGAAGCACAAGTAGGCTGAGCAGCAGACTAGTGCTGCAGAGGGGACGGAGTAGAGTGAGTGGGCGACCTGAGCATCCTGGTTGGGGTTAGGGAGGTTTGGGCCGGTAGCAGGCCTACAAGTGGCCGGGTGGGGTCCAGGCAGCCAACGGCAGAACAGAGCAAGTTATCTTGAGGAGCAGCAGAGGAGGAAAGCATCAGCCAGCAAGCAAAGGTAGGCCAGCAGCAGCAGAACTATTTAGAGGGGTGCACATTCAATCACAGTAGAGTGTCCCTGGCAATCAGACTAGAAAACCAACCCTGCTCCTCAGGCACTTCAGCTCATGGTATACTCTGAGTTGCTTAACCCATGCTGGAGGAAGGGCTGGCCTGGCACATTTACAGTAATTTTATGGGAGGGATGCTGATGTTTCCTATGTGAGGATTGATGGGAAGGATGCTGATGTTGCCTCTGTGGGGATGGATGCTGATGTTGCCTCTGTGGGGATTGATGGGAGGGATGCTGATATTGCCTCTGTGGGGATTGGAGGGAAGGATGCTGATGGTGGCAGTGCCTTTGTGGGGATGGATGGGAGGGATTCTGATGGTGGCGGCATACCTCTCAACTGTACCACATTACGAGGTACATTCCTCATTTTACTTCACAAAAGCTCCCTGTTCCACATTGTGAGGACTTGTCCCACATTCAGTGTTAACATTTTAAAGCAAAAATGTACAGTAAATGATTCAAAATATATAGTATTCCATTATTAACAGACTTTCTGAACATAAATGCAAATATTTTAACAGTGTTCTGAGCTTCTAGGGTAAAGATTTGATTAAGTGTTCCACATTTTGCTCATTTGTTCCACATTTTGAGAGGCAATGTTCCACATTTGGGGGACAAAAGGTTGAGAGGTATGGGTGGCGGTGCCTCTGTCAGGATGGATGCAGATGTTGCCTCTGTGGAAATTGATGGGAGGGATGCTGATGGTGGTGGTGCCTCTGTGGGGATGGATGGAGGGATGCTGATGTTGTCTCTGTGGGGATTGATGGAAAGGATGCTGATGGTGCCTGTCTGGGGGTGGATGGGAGGGAAGCTGATGTTACCTCTGTGGGGATGGATGGGAAGGATGCTGATGGTGGCGGTGCCTCTGTGGGGATGAATTGGGAGGGATGCTGAAGTTGCCTCTGTGGGGATTGACAGGAGGGATGCTGATGTTAGTAGAAACAAAAAACCACACATTCCAGAGCCAGGAGAACAGATAGTCCTCCAATGAAGGTAGTCGCAAATTGCCACAAATCCAGTTCTCTGTATGTTTACAAAAATACTGGTTTTATTGAACAAACATGAAAAATCACAACAGTTATGTGCAAGGTCCCCAGTGTTTTGCCAATTAAGGCTTCATCAGGGGGATAAAACTTGCAATACTCAATCTCTTTTTATACCAATTAGTTTCAAAATCCGTATGACATCACAGTTATTAACCAATCAGATTGTTCCTTTCCATAAAACTAGCAGATATTCAAATTAAATAATTGGTAATAAAGAAAAAATGTTACTCATTAGTTCATGATAACAGTAGCAACACTTTTACATATCAAATATTTCAAAAGTGTAAAGTCAGTTGTATCAGCCAATCAGATCGCTCAATACAAAATTGATTATTTTTGAGGCAAAATTATTCCTGTTAGCTAGTGGAGGAATATACCACATATTAAAACTCAAAATCTTCCCAAAATGAATATTAAAAATGGGTTTATCAACCAAAAGTTTGTACGACCAATCAGATTGCTGTATTTCAGATACATTAAATTTATAATAGTTCTCTTACTAAGTAGTTGTTGATGGTTGATAAACCATATTATATAAAAAATCCTCAAATCAAACAACCTTAATTAGGCAATTACAAAACAGAATTGTTTGCTGACGTTGCCTCTGTGGGGATGGAAGGGAGGGATGCTGATGTTGCCTCTGTGGGGATTGATGGGAGAGATGCTGATGTTGCTTCTGTGGTGACGGATGAGAGAGGTGTTGAGTACAGTGAATGAAGTGGGCCTGGTGGTCTGCCTCTGCAGCAGCGTGTGACTACTCTGATGGGTATGGGGGTGGACTCTGTATCTGGCAGCTCTGCAATGTATGATGCATGGGGGGGGGCAGCCTGGGGAGCTTCAGGACGGGAACAGAGACCTAGCCTACTGACTAGCTTGCTAACTTGCTTGGTGTCTTGCTGAAGCCTTCAGTAAGCAAGTCAGTAAGCTAGACAGTACGCTAGGTCTCTGTTTCTGTCCTAAAGACCCTGTCATGCGGTAAGCAGCAACTCAGCTGGGGCATGTTTATTCTCTCCTGGAAAAACAAGAACAAAATCATGTAGTACTTGTAGTTAGTTTCTGAAATATGAGTATCCTTTTCCTTTAGTGCCAGTGCAGTCATAGCCCTAATCAGATCATTGTTTTGCATCTGCCTGATCTCATATTCAGCTAACAAATTATTGCCACCACTACTGTGATTAATATGTATTTGCTGATCGGTTTCTTGAAAATACCACAGGGGAAAAGAAAAAATGCTTATTAGCAATAAAAAATGAAGATTATTTTTTCAAGGTGTCAGCCTCAAGGGGTAGAAAATAAACTGTAAAATTCTAATTAAAGGCTGTGGGCTTATATGTTACATGTGAAATATGCATCCCTGATGAAATAGTCTTTCCCATGTTTCAGATTATTGAAAAAAAGTTGTGGAATCCACTTAAAGATATAATCGAACATTACAGACTTGTTCCCAGTGAAACATGTGCTAGTGAGATGAAATAAACCCCAGTTCAGTGATATTTCTGTTGGGTTGAAAACTGTGTTATGTAAACATTTTTTGCCAATGCATTTGTTAATTGACAGAGATTTTCGGGGGCGGGGGGTGAGGTAAGCGACCTGGGAGAAGAAAATTGTGCAGTGATGATATGTGACTTGAGAGGGGTCAAAAATCCCAGTTAGACAGTGTGCCCATTGTAGCAAAATGAGAAAGTTAAAAAAAACAAAAACAGCTGCATTCCTCATTAAACTGCACAGGGAAGCATTAAAAAAGCAACGGCTGCCAGTCATCTGAGTTATTTCTAGGGTTCATTCTTCTTCACTGTGGTCCTGTGGCTACTGAAAAGCAGGTTTACTCTATATAATGGCTTTTGGATTGCTAGAACACAATTGTGCCACTAGAAATGTCTGTTGGACCAGTGTGTTTTCCCAGTCACTAGTCCTTTTGGCTACTGGCTGCAAAACTTAATTTTGACCCCTGGTCTTCTATGGGTTTATGGCCATGTCCAAAAAAGCATATATAAAGTATCTGTTCAGGAAAGATACAGTAATATATATATATGATATAAACTTTATTTGGACATGGCTGGCCATGGGCACATAGAGTCTCCGACTCTTTGTAACCTACCTACCTAGTGATAATGGCATATATGGGTATGCAGTGAAATGCAGTACTGACTCTATTTATGCCACACTATGTCTCTCCTGACCTCTGCTAAACACATAAGGCAACCCGGAAGGGGATGCACTGTGCTAAGAAATTGTGTGAGTGACTTGAAGTGGGGAACCTGGAGGGTTGGGGGGGTTGGGGATTCTCTCATAACTATTGGCTCCTCTACTAGCCTACAGATAACAAAACCTGGTGTATCCTGCTCTGATTTTGCATTTGTTCACTGCAGGGGGTGGGGCCTTGACCCCTGGGACTGGGGGCATGGCCTTGACATCTGGGTCAGGGGCGGTGCTTGACCCCTGACCCCTGGGCCCCACCAACAATTTTACAAATCCAGCTCCTATGCCCTCATCCCCATGGGTTGTGACAAGTGGGGTTCCACAGCGCTCAGTACTTGGCCTGCTGCTGTTTGGGATTTTTATATCAGATATCTCACATGGCATCAGGTGTAAGATCAGTCTGTTCACTGATGATACCAAGATGGAGGCAGTGGTGGATGACATAATAGGGTGGCAAGGGCAAGAGGACAACCTTAATAAACTGGTGGAGTGGTCTGAAATGTGGCAGTGGGGTTAAATGCTAAGAAGTGCAAGGTACTACACATACTGGATCCAGGAACCCTGGGAGGAGCTATCAGTTGGGAGGGGTTCAATTAGGTACCACCGAGGAAGAAGAGGATCTGGGGTGGTTATAACGGGGAATATGAACAACTCAGCTAAGTGCAGGAAGGTGACAGCTAAAGCCAACAGGATGCTGAGGTGTATTGTAAGAGGAATCTCCCCCAGAAGGAGGAAGGTAATCCTGCTTCTGTACAGGTCACTGGTCAGACCTCACCTGGAGTACTGCATGCAGTTCTGGTGCCTGTTTCTGAAGAAGGATGTCAGATTACTGGAGAGTGTACAGTGCAGGACAACAAAGATGATACAGAGTTTAAAGGACAAACTCTATAAGGACAGGCTGAGGGAGTTGAATATGTACTCACTGAAGGGGAGAAGGGATTGGGGGGATATGATTGAGACCTTTAAATACAGGAGGGGATGAACATGACAGCTACAGAAGGGGTATTTAAGCTGAGGAAGGGGAGGGACATGAGAGGACATGGTCTCAGATTGGAGGGAGGGAGGAAGATAAAGGAGAGTGATGAGGAGACAATTTTTCACAGAGAAGGTGGTGGCTAAGTGGAACGCTGTTCACGAGGAGGTGGTATCCTGTACAATGGTGGGCAGTTTTAAAGGGATTGGACAGAGTGAGGGGGTAAATGCGAGGGGAGGGAGGGTGGGGCTATGTAGGGGGCTAGCTGCACATTTGAGCAGACTTGATAGACTATGAGGCCTGTTTCTGCTGGCAGATTTGTAGGTAGCGAATGATAATGGCAAAGTAATTATGGCAACACAATAACGGCGACTAACTTAAGGTGACTACAGAAATGGCGACCTTGAATAAACGGTGACTGGCAACTAATGGCGACAGTACAAATAAGGTGAACACTAGTATGGCAACCCTGAGTTGTAGCCTACCCCCACAATCAAATAGGGTCTCAGTGAAAGATATTTAGAAATAGACAGAGGTATGAGGGCGGAGCCCCCCATGTATACAAAAGGGCTCAGTTAGCACTAGGTAACTAGTAGTAATGGCTGCTTTGGAGTACCTGGTGTCTTAGAAGGGGAAGTGGCTCCTACTGTATGGAGGGTTCCTCTATTGCCAGGATAAGAAGCAGCTGGAGAAGGTATGCTGACATTGCATTGAATCCCATAGATTGAAGTGCTGTGTGAGGGTTCACACTGCTGGAGATGTAGTCGTGTGTGTAAAGAAGACACACAACCATGCTGCCGATGCAGGAGATGTAGGTGCAAGGCAGGTTATGTGTTATCATGTAGAATATTGGCTAGGGCTAGCATACAATTTCACTTTTGTTTTGTTTTTTCAGTTTTTGGTAACTGGGTAAGGCCCACTAGGCACAAGTGCCTGTTGCCAGGGGTGACCTGGGAGCACTGGGCGGTTAAGTGACTTGCTCAGAGTCACACAGTTTGCAAGTGGAGGTTGTGAGAATCAAACCCAGTTCTGGTCTGTTGGATGTACCAAGTTCATTCACAGCTCATTACTCTAACCTCTAGGCTATACTGTTAGCCCATTTTATGTGTGAATATCCCATATTGCATTGTTGATAGTGCTAAATTTGCCAACAAGGATAGTCGCTGCAATATGCAGTCACCTATATTGCAGTCGCTATTTATTTTTTGCCATTTTGTCGCCGACATCACATGGAACTGATTTGTATGTTCATATAATATGGCATAGTCGCACCAATATAGTTAGGGTGAAAACGGCACTTCTTTGCTAAAGTCCAAACTTTGAGTATTAATAACTTCAGATCCCTTCAATTGATTTGCATGCATAATTTCTAGGGGTAGGTCTCTTGACCTGCAAATTTCATGGGAATCTGTCAAGTAGTTTCGGAAATATGAAGTGTTGAAAAACAGAAAAATCCATTTTTTAAAACATTTCTTTGCTCACCTCTATCTCAGGAATGCCTTTATGTTGTGATCTGAAATGTTCAACATAGAACGCCTTTGTGCCACAGATGTGACTTTTGAAGGTTTGGTGAAAAAATATTACTCTGTTCTAACGTTATGACATTTTTGATTTTGCCATTGTATCCTGTGGAAAAATGTATATATCAGGTGCAAAAATCATATTTTTCACACAATAGGAGTATTGTGCAAAAAATAGCAGCTTATTTTTGAAAAAATAGACTTATTTTCACAAAGAATGCTGGTATTTTTTGCACAGTTCACAGTTCTGTGATCGACTGAGATGTATTGTGGCTGACATCTTGTTTTGCCGCTTAACAAGGATGTTGAAGTACCGAACATTTTAAACACAAAAACACATAAGAAAACAGCTAAAGAGAACCTCTTTAGGTGTTTTCTGATGTTTTTTTTTTGTGTTTTAAGCTGTACCCAGAGAAGTTTTTTCTCTCAGGTGCCAGCTTATACAGAGAATGGCTTGGAGTCTGTTCTTGGTATGAGAAAAGCGGTATTTATTTTACTTCTGCAGCCGCAGCTGGAACTTGTGCTGTCAGCTGCAGAGTCATGGAAGATCCATTTAGTATGCACAATACATAGTGCACTTACTGGGCACACTGGGAGCCCACCCCACTGTGCCCAAATGTATTTACTTGATTAAAAAATCCTGTGAAAAGAAGAAAACCGTCACAGAGGTCTTTTCTTCGATGCAGAATCCTGCATCAAAATTTTCTACAATTTCAATGCAGAATCCTGCATCGAAGTACCCTAATGTGCCACACAATACTTTCAGATATGGGTGCCCAATCCCCATATTGGTACTGTGTGCACATTGTATTCTGGCACACTGGGAGCCCACCCCAGTGTGCCCAAATGTATTTATTTATTAAAACCCGTAAAAGAAAAAAAACATTCCCGAGGTCTTTTCTTCTACACAGAGTTCTGCATTGAAATTTTATATAATTTCATCGCATGACCCTGCATCAAAGTACCCTAATGTGCGTTCAGTACTTTCCGACTCGGGGTGCCCAATCCCCGTGTTGTACTGTGCGCACATTGCTGTGTCTGCATCCTCCACTATTCTGACACACTGGGAGCCCACCCCAGTGTGCCCAAATGTATTTATTTAAATCTGTAAAAGAAGAAAACCATTCCCGAGGTCTTTTCTTCTATGCAGAATCCTGCATTAAAATGAATGCAAATTTCAATGCAGGATCCTCCATCGAAGTACTGTTATGTGCTGCACAATGCTTTCCCATACAAAACCATTCGGTGGTACATTACAGTACTTTGATGCAGGATCCTGCATCAAAATTTGTGCACATCTCAATGCATGATCCTGCATCGATCTAGTCTGCCCCTTTTTGACATCAGGGTGCCCAATCCCAATGTTGATCTGTAACCCTACCAGTACTGTGGCACATTGGGAGCCCATCCCAGTGTGCCAATATATTTATTAAATTAATTAAAGCTTTCTGACACCGGAATGCCCACTCCCAGTGTCGGATGACACCTCAAGCCCACTCTTATTGCTAGCAGGGGTGCCCAGTCCCCCTGTCAGCATGATGACCCCCCAAAACTTATGTAGCACACTGGGAGCCCACCCTGGTGTGCCTGAATTGTTCTTTGTATGTTTGTTCCTGTAAATGTTTAGTTTAATTTATTGTTCAGCAAGACAAGCCATTACAAACAGATAAAAGAAAAATACAGACATATAGCAGAATGAGCATAGTACAAAACGTATCTTAATATAAATAATATATACCTCATATCAAAAAGACACACATTACAAATAAATTATATATACATCATTCAATTGACTATAGCACGTCCCCCTTCTAATAATAATTTTGGGGCTAATGATTTATCTAATTATTGCATGATAAAAATATTTGCAAACCCTAGCCTTTTTTATTACATGGACCCAGAGAAACCCTATCCAGATAGACATTCTTAGAAATATATCATATTTTTTTCCTTATTTTGCTGATTTCAGTTAGATGTACAGCAAGTCTGGTTAGCATATCAACATTTTCAGAATTAAATAGTAAGTCCAGCAGGACTCTATAAGGTATATTAAGTGTGCCAATTAGTTTATTCATATGTTTAGTATATGCACTATGGTACCATGGACATCTAAAGATAACATATTCCAAGTTCTCAGACTCAGCCAAAGAGCAAAAACACAAATTTGACTGATCAATTTTTTGTCCATATCTTGCAGTCAAAAGATTACTAGGGAAAATCTCAAATCTATACTGTGTCAATATGTATCTATGTTTTAGTTCTCTTACTGCAGTCAGATAATACTTAAGAGAATGTCCAATTGTATTGTTAGCCAACCAACAAGACGTCCTAATCAATTTGATCTTTGCAAGATCATCATTTTTAGCATAATTATGTATAATTTTCCAGATATACTTAACATATGAGATAGAAATCTCTATATGTTGCTCCACCCAACTTTTTAACTGATGATGGTCACATTTTATTAATAAGGAATATACCAATGCATTTCATCCAGTGTGTTTATATGAAAAAAAGTACTCCTTTTCCCTTAAAGCATAGACAAGTAAGGAATCTTTGGGTTGAGTTTGTAATTTGATCCAATATGAAATCATTTGCTCCTGCGCCAACCAGATAAAACTTATCTGGCCTAACTGTAACCTGACCAGGACATTGGATGTACTGGCCGGAATTCTTAACAATTGTTTGTAAATTTTATTTGGTACAATGTCAATTTTGTTTGAATTTTGCTGTCCCTAAACCTCCACAGCATAAGCTGCTTGAGATTTCAGTTTTGCATTAATGGCCTTTATCATGGGAGTCATAGTTTTACCACCATACATTGTATTAAATCATTTTAAGGGTTCCAGTCATAACATCGCGGAGCAAAATAAAGTAGACAAAAATAAAGTGGCAAAAACAGTGTCACCATCAATATTGACAGCACAAAATGTTGCGTGCCAGAACAATGCAGGTCACATGACATGCAAGTAGCAAACAACGTCCACCGCATGGAGACACTGCACTAGAACACACAGCAGCAGGCATCCATGCACAGGAACAGCACAGGGGTGCAGGGAGATGGAACAAGGCAGGGTTCAACCACCACTGGGGGAAGCAGGCCACTGGACACCTACCATGGTAATCTAATGGCACAGGCACCCACATGGTGGGGTATCCCCACCCACCCAGAATGCTGAGTGATGGAGACAGTGCACTGGGGTAATCACTGGAGGACAGGTGGACCATGGCCACCATGTAGATGGCCGTGTATAATGCAAGGGGCCAGGAGCACAAGCCAGCATGTCCCCAGCAACACACACAACACAGAGGACAGGGGAGATGGTATGCTGGCTTGTGCTTCTAGTGCAGTGTCTCCGTGCAATGAACGTTGTTTGCTACCTGTGTGTCATGTGGCCTGCATTGTTCTGGCACGCTACATTTTGTGCTGCCAATATTGATGGTGACACTGTTTTTGCTGTTTTATTTTTGTCCACTTTATTTTGTTCCGCGATGTTACTGACCGGAACCCTTTATAAGAGTTTAGCCAAATTCTCTATTTTTTTAACTGTTGGGACAATGTGCTTGTTCCATTTAGTATTACTTGCAAAAAACACCCCTAAATATGTAAATTCAGTAACAAATTCCAGTTTACTTTCTCCTGACCTAAGAGATCTATATGTTAACTTATTTCAAAATACCATGATTTTTGTTTTATTTGGATTTGGTTTAAGGTAATATATTTTGCAGAGTCCATCTAACTTATTCAGGGATCTCTGCAAGCCAGTCCTTCTAGTAGATATTATGGCTGGATCATCGGCAAATGCCAACACAGGAATATGTCTTTTTCCAATACATGCTAAATGAAAAGATGGATTATCTAAAGCAACAATAGTGTCATTTATGTAAATATTAAATAAAGTTGGAGCAAGGACACAGCCTTGCCTAACACCTTGATTTGTCCTAATTTTTTCAGTTAATGCTCCTGATCTGTGTATATTTAATCTGTGCCCATGTATTTATATGTAATCTCTTAATGAGTAGTATAAGATCCTGATCAATTCCTAACTTATACATTTTTTCCCAAAGCAATGAACATAAAACAGTATCAAAAGCAGATGAAAAGTCCACATATGCAACAAAAATAGGCTGCTTCTTAATTTTTTTATACTTTTCTATGATCTGATTAAGTAAAGAGATTTGTGTCAATGTACCCATACCTTTTTTGTACCTTGCCTGTAAGTCAGATAAGATTTTTGTTGTCTCCAACCAAACTAAAAGTCTGTTAAGTAAGACTTTTGCAAAAAAAATTGAAATGGTATCAAGTAGACTGATGGGTCTATAGTTTTCAGGACTCTTCAGGGATCCTTTTTTATGAATTGGGATAACATGACTACCTAGCCAAGAGTCAGGTATATCAGCATACATAACACGTTTATTAAAGAAACTCTCTAAAAAAGATGACCCACCAGTCCACATCAGCTAATATTAAGTTGACTGGAATTGTGTCAAGGCCAGGGGCTTTATTTTTTTAAAGCATTCTATTGCAGTTCTTATCTCCTTCTGTGTGAACCATATAAAGGACTCATTAATTTCCTTGGTGTCTAGACTTGAAGGCAAGGTATTATCAAAGAAAACCAATAAGTAATATTTAATCCATGTTTCAGGAGATATATATATATATATAGATATATATATATATATATATATATATATATATACATATACACTGTATATGCATGTATCATAACTTCTTTTGTAATTATTTATGCCCATTGCAACAAGGACCCAGTATGTTTTATCATTTTTTCCTCAATTGCTTGTAACATAAAGTTCCATATTTTTTCTTGATGACATAGCCATTGCGTATTAATGTATTCCTTATACAATTTCCTACAATTATTTAGGTTTCTTAAATTTTGTTTTGTTGTATTTCTTTTTACCTGTCTAGTAATAGCAGTTATCATTTTTTTTTGTTCCCTACAATGCTTAGAAAAACAGTTATCATGTATTTTATTATGGAAATTTTCCTTGATGTTTTTTTTTCTTTCCTTTTCCCTTGTTTAGCTATTCTTCACACAGTTTATATTGCAAGGTTAAGACCTCATATATGAGCCCTGGATTTGCGTCAGTTTTTACTTTCTCGGTGACAGCCCCACAAAACATTTCACTAAACAAGGTAACTTGATTATTTGTCAGTTGAGCCCAGTTTATTTTATTGTTTATTATCCTATTTGTGCAATTGATCCTGTATTGTCTATTAGTGCAGAACTCCTATAGACGACTAGGGGACAATGATCACTCTCAGATCTTGTCATAACCTTAAAATCCAAATATTTATAAAAGGCATACACTGATACAAGTGTGTAATCAATTATTGATGAGCCTCTAGGGCCCATATAGGTGGTTTTCCCAATTAAATCTGAGGGGGACCTCCCATTTAGTATAACAAGCTGTATTGTTTCTAATAATGATTCAAGATATTTATATTTATCTGTACATTTTTTATCAACTGATACCCTTTGAGGAATATATAAGGCCTGTTGTAAGTAGTTATTTAAATTCACTTTATTACTACCAAATCTGATGTTGAAATCACCCATAATAAGTATATCATTTTTTGTACAGCTAATAGGGGCACTCTTAATGTCAACTATCAGGTTACTCAATAAATTCTTCTCATAATAACTTGAATTAATAGGGTCATACACATTTATTATTGTAAACACTTCCTCCCCTACTTCACTTTAATAATAATATAATTTTTCTTTACAGTAGATTTAATGATAGTTATCATATCTGATATTCTAGAAAACACAGCCAGACCCCCTACATATCTACCTTTTGATTTAGCTCTCATAGCTGGGGACTGTATTAATGAAAAAACATTTATCTGTATATTGTCGGCCTGGTCACTACTATGCCAGGTTTTCTGAAATAGAAGAATATCAATTTTAATAAGAAAGTCCTGAAATTCCAGATCAATAAACTTTGCTAGCAAACCAGCAATGTTCCATGAGAGAATTGAAAGCTTTCCCTTGTAAGACTCAATAAAATTAACAGCACTATAATCCATCAAGCAGTTCTCATCCTCAATAATTCCTGCTGGATCAACACATTTCAATTCACCTGCATTCAGTCAGTTTGAATCATCTGTAAGAATCTGATATCTATTTTGAGTTGGAACCCCCAAAACATCATGAGATTGAGTAGTACAGGACCTCTTTATATACCTAAAAGACTCCATACAGGGGCACCACATCATTTCCTCACTCCATCCCACAACTGCTCAGATACTGCCAGTGAGAATCCTCCTCAGAGCCTAAAACAAAACCCTCACTGTTGCCACCATCTACATCCCTCCCAAAGAACAGGGAACTGGTCTAACAGCTGTTCTTGACTTTGTAAAGTCACTCCTACCAGACACCAAATCCATCCTCCTAGGTGACTTCAACATCAACTGGCCTGTGGCCAGTGCTGGTGCACACAGGGATACCATTGCTGTGGTGAACCTCACACAAATGGTTGACTCACCAACCAGGAAAAATTGCAGGACCAGCACCAGCACAATCTTGGACTGGATCCTTACCAGTCACCCATCGTGGATATCTAACACTAATGTCCTCTCTGACTCTCTCAGTGACCACTCCCCTGTTAGCTGCACCTGGTCAAATAAATTCATCAAACAATTGCCAAAAACTTTCACCAGCAGGGTTCTACCCCATGGTCACCTTTCTCAACTCAAATCCCACCTCCTTCATCAAGACTGGTCCCCTATCTTCAATGCAACAAACGTAAACACTGCCCTTGACCACTTCATAAACATCTTCACTGTGGCCTGTGACACATAAGCTTCTATTAAGAAATGCAAAGTCAAATCACTCAGTAACCCTTGGCTCACAGGTGACCTCCTCAGGATGCTAAAAACAAGAGACCACCTATGGGAGCTGGCCAGAAACTCTGGAAGGCAAAATTACATCCAAAACTACAAACGTGCCCGCAATGACTGCACCAAAACCGTCTGGCAAATGAAGTCAGCCTACTATAAGCATGCCCTCACAAACTCCTGGGGCAATGGTCAAGAATTCTGGAATTCTGGAACAGCATAAAAGAACTCACCGGGAATCCACCAAACCCCCCATCAATACTCAACATCAACGGAACCACAACCTCAACCCAAAACCATTATGGATACCTTTAACAAAGCCTTTACTGACCTCAGTGCTGTCCTACCCAGGACTACTTCAAAGATGGTGAAGCCCCTCTGTCCGCAATGAACACTACTCCCACCAGCTCCCCCCGCTTCTACTTCAAAGCAGTCAAGGCTCACCAAGTATGCAAATATGTTACCAAAGCCCTCGGTAAATCAAGATTCAGTAATGACTCCCTCGATCTCAAAATCCTGTCTCTCACACTTGATGAAGTGCTTAGTCCTCTGACCAGAATTTTCAACCTCTCCCTCAGCCTTAGCCAGTTCCCGGACAGATGGAAATCTGCCACTGTCACCCCAATCCATAAAAGTGGTGACAAAACTGGCCATGATAACTACAGACCTATCTCCCTACTACCCCCACTCTCCAAGGCACTAGAATGCATTGTCTTGGACCAGCTTACAGAATACCTGGATACATACAACATCTTGTGCAAGCAACAACACGGGTTCCACAAAGGTCACAGCACCTCCACAGCCCTACTTGAATTCACCAGTGCAATCCACAACACACTTGACTCCGGTGAACTACTAGGCTCAATCTACATTGACTTAACTAAAGCCTTCACCGCCTCCTGCTTGTCCAGTTTCAGAATATTGGGCTGTCAACTGACTCCATTGGCTGGTTTAAGAGCTACCTTGAAGAATGGTCCCAAACAGTAAGAATCGCTGATACACTCTCAGACCCTAGACCGATCCACTTGGGAGTCCTCCAGGGCTCCATTCTGGGACCCCTCCTCTTCAGCCTATTCTTAAACTCACTATCAGACAGCTGCCCAGAACAAATAATTCTCTATGCCGATGATGCTGTGATCCTCACCTCGGACCCTGATCCAACCCAATTACAAAATAATCTTCAGCGGGCCTTCTCCTATATCGAATCCTGGTTCCTAAATCATAAACTGCTTCTCAATCAGAAAAAAAACAAGTCTATGGTCTTCTGCAGCCCCCACAACAAAAACAAACAACTCCACCTCTCCATTGCAACCGAACAAGGAGCCATCCTAGAGCAAACACAATCGTTCAAGTACCTATGCATCACCCTTGATCCCCACCTCTCATACGCTGTTCATATCAGCAATGTTGCAAAGTCTGCCAATGTGAGGTTAGGCATATTATTCCAGCACAGGAAACACCTAGCCCCAGAAGCACTGTCAATGGCCATCCAAAGCTCCATTTTCAGCATCATAGACTATGGTCTTCTCATATATGGGTCTGCAACTACCACTGCTCTCAAACGTATTGTGACCTCCCTGAATAAGGCCTGTCATCTCATCACTGGCTCACATCACCATACCCACACATGTGACCTTTATTCCCAATCTGGATGGCTTCAACTGGACAAATGCATAAAATACCAAATCTGCATCATGGCCAAGAAAATTATAATGGGGCTTGCCCCACCTGGTGTCTGTGCCCTCCTTAAGCGTAGACATAGGAACGCCACTACAAGGAAATCCAATTCCCATCTACTACATATCCCACGATGTCGCACGACCCAAGGACAAAGATCATTTGCCTATCGGGCATCCAACTGGCTCAACTCTCTTGGCAGCAACATAGCGACCACTCCAACACTCGGCCTATTCATGTCCAAGCTGCACCTCTCACTGCTTTTATCCTGTGATTGCCCATCTTAACATTTCCACCATTCCAGCTGCACATGTCCCAGCACCCAGCATTTACAATCAGTCTTTGCACCCTTAGCACCTCACCTGTCATATTCCCTCAACATGGCCCCCTGGCTGCACTGTCTCCCACCCTCGCCCACCTCCCCCCCTTATCTCCACTCCTGCTCCCACCCCAACCACCTCCCTTACCCCCAGACCTCCTTCCCCTTCAATCTCCTACTCTCACTTCCCCGCCACCCACCCCACCCTCCTTCCCTTGTCTTGCTCATAGCTCAAGTCTTCGTACTGGTTATTACATGTCTGTAAGCCAATGACTATATGTTTGTAACTAAAAAGGATGACTGTTGCACACACTGACGTGGAACCTTTGTAAAAGAGCCTCAGCTCAAAGGTATTGTAATCCTAGATTGAAATAAATAAAATAAATATCACTCTGGCAGACAACACCTTGTTCAAAAGGAGAATGAAAATCAACAATAGGAATTCCCAGAACATGTAGCTTACAGGAGGCTCTTAAGATGTTATCCACCAGATGTTTATTTCTCAAAGTTAAATCAATATGGTTTCCTTCCAACATATTCCTAAAAGCTCTGTTTATTGAGACCACGTTATCTTCATAAAATGCTCTACCCAGTAAGTTTCCAATTACCTGAACAATCAGAGTTTTTAGTTTCATGGGAGTTTCCCTATATATATCTGGTTAATGCCAAATATATATAGAGAGAGAGAGTAAACTCTAAAGATTCCTCATTTTCCAGGTAAAAATCCATTATATAATACATTGAATACCTTCTTGCCAAAAATGAATGACCTCAGTTTGTGTTGTTAAACCCAAATTAATCAATTTTGTTGTAGCCATGGGATAATCCATGGCAAGAGAGTAGTGCTCAAAAGAACTGAAATTTCTCCACACATAATGTGCCAGTCTCTCACTTTTAAATACCAAAAGGATGATGTTCACCCAATCAAGTGTGTTTACCCTAAAGGCATCCAATATATCATCATCTAATAGATCCAAATCCAAAATCTCTGTACAAAGTAAGTGGCCCAGATTAGTAAGAACTGAGGAATTTTGTTTTCCCTGTCCATCCCTCTAAGTAGAACAATAGCTTGCTCTTTTATCGGGGGGGCTTTCTCCCTTATGTTAATCTTATCTGGATCCTTAATAGCATAGTCCTTCACCCATACCGGGGCATCAATAGATTGATGTTCAGAACTAACAATTTTATTGACTTCTACTGTCATATTTTTTGGTGCTGATGTGTTGTCAGACCCAGCTTGAAACTCAGTCTTCTTCCCTAACTCACTATCTGTACTGGGGGAAGATACCCCTTCCTCCAACTCTTGACCCTTCTGCTTGTCAATAACTTTCTTTCTAATTTCTTTCTTTTGCTTCTTTCTTCCTGTGAAGCACATGAATAACTAACATCACACACCTTTGTAGAAGGTATCACATAGCGAGAAGATTGACTGACTTGGTTATCAGAAATTTTGATAACCCCAGTTTCCAGATCAGTCAAATCATATGCAACTGAGAGAGAAGATGCCCTTTCCCTGTATTCATGTTTTGTTTGAAAATTTAGAACATTCTCTAACCTCGCTGCATTAATAGCTACCTCTGCTCTCAAAGAATCAAATTCATTTTTCAACATCACAAGTTGTTCCATTATTATGTTAGCTAATAATTGATCTTTTAAATCCTTAATTAGGTTCTTATCTAGAATATGATACAGGGAGGCTAAATCTTGATCAGAGTCCACCAGTACCTACTTTTTTACAGCTGTTTCTTTCAGAACCATGATTGTTTTATCCAATTCTGTTCATAGTTCTCTGATTTCCTTATTCTTTGAATTTACAGAATCCTCTTCCTTGGTTACTGATTCATTTAAAAAAGACAGACCCACAAAGGGAGCATCCATTGTCTGTGAATTAAGCCCACCATCCTCAGTTCCAGTGTTTACTTTTCTACTGACTTCTTCTGAGTCTGGACTAAAACACAACCTTGGTGATCGCTCCAGTGAATTTAGATCTACCTCAAGTATATTATTAATACTTTTTGATAGAACTGATCCATTGCCAGACTTTACTCCATCTTCTAAGAAATGACTTTGACTATCAATGATAATAATAGGTGAATTACTGTATCTATATTAGTAGATGGGGAAGTAAGCTTAGGAGCTGATGTAAATTCTATTGAGTTTTTCTTAGACCCTATAAGGTGTTTAGTAATAAGAGATTGTAATTTGTTTTTTATTGCAAATAAACTTTCATTTACTAATGCATCAGCCCCCTGAACAGCCTCTTCTATTGGAGGAAAATCCCTCAGCTTACATTTTGCATTTTTATGTTGTTTTTTTCCCTTCTTTTGCCTATATTGTCTGTTCAAAACTGGTTGCACCAATGGTCCATTTTTACTTCTGGTTTTCATTTTCTAAAGCTACCATAGATTACCCCTACACACACTATAAAACACTATAAAACACACACACACAAAAAAGAAAAAAACAGCTACAACAAGAACAGGAGCATCAGTAGATGATGAGACACAGATCAAAAGATCATGTAAACCAAAGCAGTACTTGCAACAATTCTAGGCTTCATGAGTTCAAGGCCAACTTTCCTGGAGATCCTCCGGGAACCAAAGAATGATCCAGGTTCATAAAGTCAAGTCCACATTCCTCTACTTGGATAGTATTGTGCTCTGACAAGCCCCCCCAAAATAGGTGTTGACAAAATCACAAACTAAACTATAAAGTACACTCAGGCCTCCATTCCAGCAAATGATAATAGTATTGTTTTCAGGTTTAGATTTCAAACCTTGTCCTTGTCTGTCTCCATGTCCTTGTTCTTTCCCTATGTCATCCACACTAGTTATCCCATCATTAGTCCTCCTTAGCTTCCTTCTGGATCTTTTCAACCCCTTCAGCTTCTCCTTTGTATCCACATAAGAGTCTTCGGGTTTCACTAAAGAGGAGGTGGTGGGAGAGCACAAAACAATGGCTAATAAAGGGGATAAATTTGTTCACAATAGCTTTAAAAAATCAAATGGCAGAACACATGTACACATGTACACCCCCTTAATATATAGCTAAAGACAGAGACAGATACTAAAGCTATAGTTTAGGAACATTCACTTAACTCATTTATCTCTAATTAAATACAAAAAATACAAATAAATACAGATAAGGTTCTAAAATACTCATATAATACTGTCTGGAAGTAATACAACAAGCGCTGGCAAAAGCTGCACAAAATTATATATATTCTCACAGTTACTTACTTTTTCTATTTAATACAATTCCTGCTGCTAGCACAGTCCAAACATGCAAGTAAAAACAGGTTCAAACAGCTGATAAAATCCAACAAAATTCACTGAGATGCTGGGTTAAGAAAAACAACAAGCCTTTTTAAAATCTGAGCAGAGTGAAAAATAAGAGAGCACAGATAGCAGGCCCAGACCAAGGAGATCATCTCTGTTTAAATCTTAACAGCAAAAGAGACTCCTGAGCTGACATGTTCAATACTAAATACTGAATATTGAGCGCAATGTGCTAAACACACTAAAGATCTATGCTGCAAAAGCTCCTCTCTCCCACTTTGGTTCAGCTGCTCTTTCTAGTTGTGAAGTCTGGTAAACGAATGAACCACAGCACTGAAGTCTGCGCACTATATGCTCCAGATCATGTGACTTGGAGAGGCCAATAGGAAATCAAGACTTACTTCCTGATTTTTGCTTGATCTTTTTAATTTTAATTACTAATTTCATTTTATTTGGAGTTTAAATCTGTGTTCTTTTATAGCCACACCTGCCCTCACACACTCAGAATATGAATCCCGTTTTCTAAAAGAAAACAGCAATGAGAACTTCAGTCAGAATCAGTTGCATCAGCAGCATTAGCCGCACAAACACACAGCCCAGCTCCAGACAATGAAACCAAAACTAAAAAAAGCAATTCACAACAACCAATAAAAACTAAAGTCTATAATGTGCAACTATTAACTAACATGAATAATTGCTGCTATTGAAATTATTTACAGTTGTATCTGACTTTTGTACAAACTTAAATCCCCTCGAAAAATCCCAAAGTCATCAGAGTCATCACAATGTTTTCTAAAAAGAAAGAAAGCAACCCAGTTGTCTTAAAACATTTTTTGTAAATGTCCTTGTCAGTGCTCCTCGGACATAAGATGCAGTTTAAAATTAGAGCCGCCTCAGTAAAACAGCAAAGCTGCGTAGCAAATTGAGAGGAGAAAACAGGGTAGAAACAGGCCCTTAGGCCCCCATGGGTTTTACTGGCTTTATCCCAGTGGAATGTGGCTTCACCGCCAAACAGGATTCCACTATTTCACCAGAGGAGAAACCAGAGGCCTGCACCTCTTCTTTCTCACTTATAGCATTCAAGTTTCAAGTTTATTGAGCGGTCAGAGACCATGACAACATAGACAAATAATTACAAGAATAAAAAAGAGCAAGATACAAGAAAGTTACTACTATAAGATGTACTCTCTTTATAAATAAATAAATAAGTAAATAGCTAACTTATCTCAAATATAAATATATAACAATAATAATATAAGTATAAACACTAAGAATAAAAATAATTTCCTTCATCCCCATAAAGTGCATAAATACAAATACAAGGGCAGCAATAAACTGAGTACAATTTTCTATAAGCATAAAGCTTATCCTTGCAGAGTATACAAATTCTATCCTAATTAGACTATATGTAGAATAGATGTTAATTCTCTTTTTTTTTCATTTTTTTACCAAGACGTATTCTAGAAATATTTACCAAGTATTTGGCCACAGCCTTAATTACAGTATCATCACTGGTGGTAAAAAAAATAATAAGTAAGATGCTCTGATCTATTGTTTGAATAGACTGACATAGAGGCCAAATCCATTTTTCTCTTGGTACAGTATACCATTTGCATACAAACATAACATGTTCCAAGTTTTCCAGTGTGGAACAGGTACAAGAAGAGAATCTAGAACTAAGAGAAGTATTTTTCCTGTAAACTGCTTCCAAGATGTTATTTGGAAATACTTCTAACCTGTATCTAGTATACTGTTTTCTGTTTTCTACTTCTGTAAGAATGTGCAGGTAATGTCTGTAATAATGACAGGGATCATTTATCCTAAAAAATGGAAACATTTTAAACTTTTTAATAGTATTTAAGTCTAAGATCTTATAATATTCTCTAAATGCCTTTGTGATGAGGGACCGATATTTTAAGCTAATAGTAATTCCTCTGGCCCTATACTGATATAAGTAAGTTAGCCCCACTTTCTGTAATAATTTGAATATCAGGGATAACCATTCTGATTTTAAATAGCCTAAAGAAGACCACAAATATTTTTCATGTAAACATGAGGCCGTTAATCTATTTTGTCCATGTTGAAGAGTTCTAACCCAAAAGTTAACCTTTCTAGCATCAGCTGCTGCCTGCAAAGAATAGCAACCTGTCTCAGCCCTCAGTATCGCGGCAGGAACAAAATTGGGTAAACCTAAGGATTCACACAGCAATTTATTAAAAGGAATATCTAAAATATTCATTTTATTATGATGCCAAATTTCAGCATTGAATAAAGCTTGAGCATAATATTTAGCTTGTACTGCTGTTAAAATTGGCCTAATCATGTTTCCACCATATTTTTTATTAAATGTGAGCAAAGAATTTGCTGTCCTCTTTAATTTTGCTAAAATTGTTTCTAACTGCTCATTCCATTTCCCATCCCTTGTCAGGTGTAAGCTCAAGTATGTATAACTATCTACAGTCTCTAATTTGTCAGAACCTAACACCCAAAACTTCTTTTTTTTTCCTTTCAAAACAAAAGGAAGAATCTGACTTTTCTGAACATTAATTGACAAGTTAAGCTAATTTTCAGTTATTGCAAGAATATTTAGTTTAGTTTGCAGACCGGATTCAGTAAGGGAGAATAAAACTAAGTCATCTGCATAGGCCAATACGCCGCAGTGCTTGTCCCTAATCTTAGGAGAATCCGTATTACTAGAATTTAAGTCACATAATAACTTGCCAATATATATGGAAAAAAGCAGGGGTGCAATTACACAGCCTTGTCTAACTCTCATATTTGTGGAGAAAGTTGAAGAAAATTGTCCCCTGGTACCTGACTTCACTTGGGCCCATGTTGAAGTATATAATTCCCTAATGATTGCTATCAATTCCCCTGTGAATCCTTTTTCTTTCATTATAAGCCAAAGTACATTCCTTAAAACTGAGTCGAATGCTGTACTAAAATCTATGAAGGCAGCAAATAAAGACTGTTTCCTAATTACAAAGTATTTTCATAAAGATGTCTAATTATGAAACAGTTGTCAGTTGTACTATATCCAACCCTAAATCCAGCTTGTGCTTCAGAAAGTCCCCCCAATCCTAATAATTCTTCATTTAATCTATTTAAAATTAACTTGGAAAACATTTTCCCTAGATTATCTAATAATGAAATAGGCCTATACATTTTATGATCTGTCTTATCACCCTTTTTATAAACTGAAAATATTGTTGCTCCCTTCCAGGAACTTGGAAATACCAATTTTTGGACACAGAAATTGAAATATTTAGTCAGAATTACAGACCATAAAGCAGGGGCACTCAAATAAACTTCGGAAGGAATCATGTCAGGGCCTGGCACCTTTCTTTTTTTAAAGTTGCAATGATAAAATACACTTCTGCAGGTAAAAAGGGTAGAAAAACCTGCATGTTAATATGCAAGACTATTCCTACATTTTCAGCATTAGGAGAGAAAAATGTTGAAGAGTAAAAAGAGACCCAAGTTTCCAGCATGATATAGGTATCTAATTCTATTTAATATTATTTTTTCCCTTAGCAACTAATAACCAATATGTCTGAAAGTCTTTATTATAAATAGCTTCAAGCTTACGATCCCAATTCCTTTGTTGGTATTGTCCTTGTTTTAATAAGAGAAACTTCTTATAATTTTCTCGACATCTATTTAGTTCTATAATATTTTGAGAAGTCTTATTTTGCCTTACCTTCCTAATTTTTTTATTTAGTACTTTTTTGTCTTTACAGCATTCCTCATCAAACCACGTATTTTTATTCTTCATACTTTTAATAATCTTTGAGGAATAGAGTAATTTTTGTATGTCCTCAAGACTTGAAAATAAAAGATGATGTAGGCACCCATACCCCATATTTTCAGTGTTTAACTTAATGGATAAATCCTGCAAAAGATGTTTAATAAGGGGAGAAAACTTATCCTGCCATTGAATTTTGTTATTACAGATTACAAATTGTGTAGGTTTGCTTGGAACATCAATGACACATTTTATATTTTTTACTTTTAAGACAAGAGGGAGATGATCACTTTCACCCCTAGTTGGAATTTCCATAAATTCCCAATCTGTCATATTTCCATTCCAGAACAAATAATCTATAATTGAGGGTCTCATAGCAGAAAAGTGAGTAAAGGTTCCCTCTTGATCTCCATGAAACCTACCATTAATTGGTGCTAAATTATATAGGGCTAATAATTCTATTAGTCTCTGACCCATTTTGTTTAGTCTGTTATCCTTTATACATCTGAGCCAGTTATAGGCTTCTGGATAACACCAATTATTGAAGTTACTATTAGAGTAACCATTATAAGGTCCAATCCTTGCATTAAAGTCCCCACAAAGTAATATGTCATCACAAGAAGTTACTGCCCAACTCCTATGAATAAAGTCCTCCAATTGGTCCCAAAGTGCTGGAAAATATTAATTCAATTAAATGGAGGGATATATGTATTAAGCAAACAGAAATGTTTACCTTTTTTAACCTTAATATAGATAACCATTATGTTTTTATTAGTATATAAAATATCTGCAGTAATGTCAGAGTTTATTTTAATTAAGGTAATTAAACCCCCTACAGTTCTTCCCTTTTTAGCAACTTTTTCTCCTGTGATCTAGAAAATTTGATAACCATTCAATAAAATGTCTTGATCTTTATTGTGCCAAGTCTCCTGTAGACAAACAATATTAAACTTAAGTATAAATTCTAACAATTCTTGATCCATTAATTTAGAAAAAAATGCAATATTCCAAGAAATTAATAGGCGGCCATTAGACTTTGTTTCAAAATATTGTTCTTTTTCTTCTACCAGTCAGTTTGATTGTGTATCCAGCAAGTCAAATCTATTACAAGTAGTAACATTAAATAACAATTTCTCCTGATTTATCCTTTTTGATGATTTACAATTTAGGAATGGTCTGGTGAGAGAAATAATTTGTGATAACTAAGTGTATGCCTAAGGCATCCAATAGGCTCCTATTCTCAATGATCTTATTATATAGGCTTAAAAAGCCTATTTTGACAATGATTAAATCACAGTCTGGATCAAATCCCTGCCTTGATGTAATTAATGCTTTAGGGTCTTCTATAGAAACATTCAAAAGTTGTTCTAGTATGTCTACTATTAGATCCTTTAGATTATTATTATTCTCATTTTTAATTCTTTCCAGACCATAGAAATGCAATATCTTAGGAACTCTATCTGCCACATTTTCCTGATTTGAAACATTTACTTCCTGTCTATTCTGTTTACTTCCCTCATTTAATAATTTCCTCTCCATTATATGTAATCCTACATCATCTAGTAATGTTGCTTTATCTAAAATGCTCCTTGCTACCTCTGGACTTTTAACAAGAATATCCACTTGTCCCATACTTGTACCTTTGTTCCAGCTGTAAACTTTTTCTATTATAAATTCTGGATCTGGAATTTTTAGGACATGACCAAATATATTTAACAGGGTATTCTTGAGTTTTCTTGTATTTTTACTAAAAGCTGATTTTACACCAAAAATGCGTAAGTGGCAAGACTCATTGTTTAGTGTTTGGAATTCCTTGTTCAAAAGTTCCCTGTTAATATATTCTAGTTTACATCCAAATTTTCTCAAGCCCCCTTCATTAATCCAGATTTGATTTGCTATTCGAGGAGCTGTGTAAAATATAAATAAGCAATCTAAACCCAAAGCATCCTTATCATTCCAAATTTGTAAAATGTCAGATACAGTTAAATCAGCACCGGTCACTGCCCTTATTAGGTTCACAATCTTAACCCTTGACTCTTCATATGACCAATTGTGTAGAATCTTAAAACTGTCTTTCGGATGAGACGTTAAACCGAGGTCCCATCTGCCTGGATTGGTGGTAGTTCAGGTGGATGTTAAAGATCCCATGGCACTTATCGAAAATAGTAGGGGAATTTCCCTGGTGTCCTGGCCAAATTTCCCTCATTCATTCACTAAAAAATACCACAAACAGCTTAATCTGGTTCAAGGTCAGTTGGCATTCATCTGTATCCCCCTCCCCCGGGTCGTGCCTGAAAATAGGCAGGATTTGTCTAGTGCACTTACCCGGTCAACAAAAACTAAACTAAACTAAACTAAACATATAACGCCAAAATTTCACAGCTGCAAAGATCTGTGGCATTTTCCATACATGGTTCCTCCAACCCTTTAACTAACTTCAAATCTTGTTTCATTACTTTACTTGTGTTTTGACCACCCACCTCTTTACAAACTGAGTCTAAGACAGTATTTTCTCCAGACACCAAATCATAATCATTCTCATGGGCAAAATCTTTGTGCACATCTGTCTTTGTTTTTTCTATGTAAGTAAACTTATCCAAGGCCGGCTTCCCTCCCAGCTTCTCCCCCCCCATTTACAGTTGACTCTACTATATCTATAACATTCTCTTCCATGCTCATGTTATACATTTCTTTTGTTCCCAATACCTTTTTTCTTCTTGCTGACAACTTATCTTTTCCTTTCTCCATCTCTTATTTTTAACCCTATTTTTATTAGATTTCCTTTTGCTTTTGCTTTTACTGAAAACCTCGCTACTTTGATCATTCTTGATTACTGATGGAAGAGCTAAAGATTCAGCTGTTGTGGAAGGCATATCAGAGAAATACAACACTGAGAAGTCTGGGCAAGGTAAATTTTGAGAACATTCCAGTTCAATAACAGATAATGAACACATACTTTCAAAGCGAGGTATTTTATCAAGTCTATGTAAAACATCATCTAGTCCAGAGCCGTTTATCGCTATATTTTCTTTTAAAAGATCTATTTCATGTTTCAAGTCAACTAAATGATCCAAAATCATCAAATGTGCAGTATGTGTATTAGATGCAGCTGTGCAATATTCTTTACTCATAGCAGTAGTAAAATTTGCTGTTATACCATTATTAAATTGCTTATAAGAGTTCAAACCGGTAAACTGTTTTAATCCATTTATGGTCTCCTGTAGTTCCCCAGCTATATGTTTTAGATCATTCTGCCAATTAAAATCTGGCTCCGGATTAGATTCCTTAAAGTAATCTGGTGAAAAATCAAGGGTCTCCTCCATGTGTTTAGTATTATATGCGGAAAGCTCATTTATACTTTTAGAAGCATCTAAATTAATGTAAACTCCTGAGTTTAAATCATCTGTAAACATTTGCATGTCATTCCCAACCCCTGTAGGTTCCATAACTTGCATTTCAATATGCTCATTATGATCATCATTTGAGCTATCCTTTTCTAAATGTGACAGTTCCTTAAGTACATTGCATGGAATGCACAACTTAATTTTTACTATGGTCAAGGGGCTATAGTGATCTTTTATATTAGATTAATTGCTTTCCTCTCCCTTTTATTTCAGGAGGATTACTATTTAGGCAAGGTTTAAAGGATTCTTCATCTTTGCTAAAATTATTTTTACTTTCCTTTCCCTTTCCCTTCCCCTTCCGACTTCTACCTTTAAAATATTTAGCTTTTTTCTTAGTGCTTCCACCTTTGCCTTTACTTTTGCTTTTTTTATTTCCTTTCTCTGAATGCTCAGAATTAGAACAGATTATAACTGGAGTCGAATGTAAATTAAATGACGTGTGCATTAAGTCAATCCTAAAGCTGACTTGATTGGACTCTAATTCTGATTTACCCTTTTGTGAACTCAGAACCAAATTACCACTTTCACTCTGGTCTATAGCCATTAAATCCCCCCCCCCATTGTTAAAGTTTGTTTCCTAGTATGAACCATGTTAATACTAATACTATATTAAATACAGCAATTAAAGTTTATACATACACAAGGCTAGAGAGCCTGTATTTCACAACTTTCTGTTTGTACAATGAAAGACGATAAGTGAGAATCTAGAAATAATCGTCAAACTGCAGTTCAGCTCACCTAACTAGTACGTGACTACAGTTGTTTAAAGTACAATATAAAAATAGTCAAGTACCAGGTCTTCAAAGTTTCAATTTCAGAGGAAAATTCACCCAAAAGCCGTGTGAAATGCTTTGCATGGTCAAGATTGTGCAATGACTAGCAAAGGAGCAGGATACCAAACAAGAGTTCACTAATTAGCTCTTTCAAATGCTCAGGACTTACGCTGTTATGAATCACACACAAAATCTGATGCTCTGTCAATCTGTCCCTTGTTTGCAATAAGAGGTAAAGCACCAGCACCAACATGAGATTAAAATTTAAGCTCAAGGAGCAAACTTGATTCAGCCTGATGATAGGCTTGCTTATATTATTCTCACTCTGGTTCAGCCTCGATATGACCAATTGCAGGCTTCTCTTAGTGAGATAAACTAGATAAAACAAAAAACTACTGTTATTTCAGCAGTATTTAAAAGTGCAGCCCTTTCAAAAAACTACTGGGTACTAAAATAGAGTTTTAATACTATTGTACTACCTGGGTTTACCTAAATTTTAATTTATAAAATTAATACAGTTTGTCATAAATGTCCACAAGCTTTTTAACTTACATTTTAGTGCCCAGAACTGTTTTTAAATGAATCCAAGCGCTACATGTAGCCAAAGTTCCGTGCCATGTGAACAGGAACGCTGCTATCTCATAAGTGAAGATAGCGATCTGTTCACCTGACTAACGTGCGTACCTTTATATTACCATGTCACATGATCAAAGAGAACTAAAGAGTGTGAAACCTAACATTTTTAAAAGGAAAATATAGACTTGTAAAAGAAAAAAACAATGTATATATAATGAAAGTACTAAAAATAATATAAAAAATAATATACAAATTAGAGATAAAAAGCTCAAGAACAAATACAAATAATCACTTCATTTAAAATGTAGTAGGGGTAATTGATGAGAATTCTGAGACTGGAAAACATTCCTTTATAAGTCAGTAGGCAAAGCTGAATGACCAATTTAAAAGGCTTGCTCCTCGATCATCTTCCAACAGATGTCTCTGTTATGTAGGCATAAAGGAAAACACCGGGGGTACAACTCCACGGGTTCATGGCACCTTCACTCTACTTCCCTTCAGGCTATAACCTGTGGGTGAAAACAGAGAAAGAGGGCAGCCCACCGACCAGGATGGATAAACAGTAAGCTTTACTGAAAAGATTACGTGCTCTGACAACAGTATATACCTGTAGTAAAATAAAACATGCTATGTAATCCTGCTTTTGGAGTCTCCTCCTCAGGCTCCGAAGCGAGTAGTCTAGGCGTCCTTCCAAACCAGTCTCTCCTTCAGTTAGTCGACTCAGTCAGATTCTGCTTATAGCAAGTTATCCTCTACTCCTCTTCCAGATAGTGGAACCAAAGCTGGTCTGGAAAGGTCAGCAAAAGTCCTTTTTTTCCTTTAATGGCAATGGTGACATACCTGTTAAAGAAGAAATATAATCATTTACTGACTCCTGCTGCAGACGTTCTTCCTCAGCATCTCAGCGTGTCCACCTCCGAGCTTGTTTCAAGGTGAATACTACATTCAGAACCGTTCCTGTAAATGAAGAAAACCATCCCTCAAAGTCTTTTTAAATTTGTTTTTTACTTGTGATGAAGAAAATGGTCCATCATTGTCTCTCCTGTCCCCCTCCCCCATCCCCAACCTCCCTCTGCATACCCACCTCCCCTCACCCCCCTCACCCATACTTACCCTCTGGTGATCAGGAGCCGCAATCTTCTCTGGGCCACTAGACATCTGCAGTCTACAAAGCCGAACTGCAAAATGAGAATTTGGGTAAGCACTGTATAATGGGACTGAATGGGGGGTTTCAACTTAGGTTGATATCTCAGCCAATTTTAGGAATTTTGGCTGCAAATTTTCAACATGGGTGTTCTTGGGACCCCTCCTCATGAACATTGTCACTGTCATTTTGTTTCTCAGTCCTGAAAGGTGATTTCATGGTCGCTGCACAGAATCACCTTTTGGGACTGATTCACGAAACAACAGTGTCACTGTTCATGAGGTGGGGTCCCAAAAAGCCCATGTTGCAATTTTGGTGCGAAAATTCCAAAAAATTACTGCTTACATGTGTGCATTGCACACTTTCTATGCACGCTTGTAACTTTGCCAATTTTTCATATTTTCACTCCAGATTTTCAACATTGCCATTTTTTCACACTACCTTATGAAGAGAATAGCTGTCATTTTGCACATCCTGTCCAGGATGTGATTTCACACCTGTGTCACAGAATGGCATGGTCACTGTGTGAAATCAACTTTTGGGATGGATTAACAAAATGACAGTGCCAATGTCCATGAGGGGAGGACCCATAAAGCCCATGTTGAAAATTTGGTGAAAAAATTCCAAAAAATGACTGCTTACAGGCGTGCATTGCACTCTTTCTATGCACGCTTGTAACTTTGCCAATTTTTCATATTTTCACTACAGATTTTCAAAATCAATGTAAAAAATAAAAAATGGACGAAGTCCAATTTCAATATAATTATTTAATGAGTTTCCACACACAATCACAGGCAACAGTTTCGTGGTTAAATCACTTCATCAGGCCACTGTGGTGCTAAAGATAAAAACATAAAAAACATTATTTTATTACATGATGTTATTAATTACCAGATGAATAAAGACCATTTGCGCTTGCAATGAATCATAATATACTGAAAGGTGCTGTGTAAGCTTATATCATCTCAAACAATTACTGTGATACCAAAAAATAATATACCAATATTTATAATATTCATTACCAATAAATAATAAATGTTTTATTTGGAAGTACACATCCTCAAGCCAATTACTGCACAATAGTCAAGGCAAGTCCATTACTACATAAGTATACATTTTTACCTTAAATGAATAATGCTTATTTGTCAATTACAGCCTGGAGTCCTAATTTAAATGAGGCGTGTAGATTAAATCACCCTAAAGGAAGAAAATTCAATAATATGTTTTTATTATCACTAATTAAATATATTCACTAATTGTTCATTTAAATAGAATAGCATAATTATATCCCACTGGATGCTTTAACAGATAATTAGTTAATAAATTAAATCTAAGTATACCCCAATCAGCTTACCGCTATTAATGTAGCAATGTCGTTTATCTTAATGTTCCAATTATTGAACGCTCATCTCGGTGCTTAAAAGATAAATTCAAAAGTAAAGTTACTTAAAAGAAACTTGCTTTGAAAGCTTATTGTCAAATAATAAATAAACAATATTATGCATTCCACCACTGTTCTGAGAACTTTATCTAACTCAAATCAGTTTAATATCTTCAGCTATATGTCCATTTCTAAATATATGGTCTCAGTTCTGAAAATTAGAAATTGAAAAAGAAAGGCACGTATACAAAAGATAAGAATTTTCATTGAAAAAAATGTTTTCGCTAAATATATTTATAAAAACACTTCAACGTATAAACAAAGGGAACTATATTATGAAAAGAGCAGCTTACTGGCATTAGTATAACTTCCAAATGGTGTTTCCTTGAGTATTCAATTTTCTGAACTCAGCGTCTCAGCGCTCTTAAAACAAAAGATGTTTAAACATCATTAACTCTTTTTACTTGATTCAAAATGTCATGCTGAAAGAAAGATATACTAAATGCTTACCCTGATGGGTATGACTGGCGCACCATAAACCTCGCTCCACCATTATCACAAACAGTCCTTTCTTTTCCATGTTTAAATCTCGTGGCTGGTGGGGGGAGAACTATACATCAGAATAGCATATGCTCCCTTAATTCAGGTATTCAGGTAGCCTCTGAGCATAGATGTAAATCTGTGAGTACAGCCAAATGGGGCAGTGGAGATGACAGTAACCTGAAACACACCACCCTCGCTGTCTCACTAGGTCAGGGGTTCACCCCCACCACAGGGAAATACATCCCTAATACTCGAATAACAATTTTGTCAAATGGAAAGTTATTATTAGATAAACGGGGAATGAAGTATTGAATTGGCATGCCATGTACCTCGCTCTAACATTATCAAAAAAAGGGGGACTTTTCTTTTACGTGTTTCAATCTTGCAGCTGGTAGAGAGAGAACCATGCATCAAAATGATGAATGTAGCCTGAATTCAGGTATTCAGGCAACCTCTGAGCATAGATATAAATCTGTGAGTACAGCTAAATGGAGAAGCAGAGATGACAGTAACCTGAAACACATCACTCTCGCTGTCTCTCTAAGTCATGGATTTGCCACCCACCATAGGGATATATATCCCTAATACTTAAAAATAGGTTGTCAAATAAAAAATGTTTATATCGAATAAAAAAGAATAATGAAGTTATTTATTTACTAATTTAAATGACTCGTCATGTTCTACTATGCAATATCAGAATCAAAAACATCTTACACTGCCAATACTTCATGAACTAGCATATTACACCACATATATTACATTGTGTGAAAACTTTTAAATCAACCTATCACAAAATATAAATAGTTATATATAATATTTAAATCAATACCGCATTAAGATCTTGCGGTTAGTGGGGGGAGAAAAATACGTCAAGATTGATGTAAGCCAACTGAAATCAGGTCTTTAGTTGGCCTCTGAATTATAGGATGTCAATTGAAAATTCAGCTAGAGCAGTAAAGATGTGTCAGACCTGAAAGATATATGTTCAAGCTGTATCTCTCAAACAGGGATATTCACCCCACTACGGGAATATATATCCCAAAACAACTACTTAAACCAAATGCATCCCACAAACCAGTGTATAAACATTATAAAAATGTAACTTCCTAAATACATGAACATAATATTACAATTTATTATAAACACCACTGCTATCATGATCCAAGAACTCCTGGTACGGAGACGTGGGGGGGGGAGCATTCATCCAAATAGCCAGCATATTTCAAAAGAAAAGATTCCAATCGCATTCATCATTTAATCCAACAGATGGGTTGGTGGTATTAAGTGTATGAATCCTGTACACTTCTCTTTCCCTGAGTACTAAGTCCCAAAACTTGATTCCATCCTTTAGTTCTTGTACCAGTTCAAGTCCCCAAAATCGAAACGAGACAGCCGTATGTCCTGCTTCTGTATAATGTCTTGCAACTGTTGATGTTTCAACTTTAAGTCTAATGTCACTCTTATGCTGGCTAATCCTATGACATAATTCCTGAGTGGTCTTCCCAATATAAAGTTTGCCACATGGACATTGTAGTAAATACAAGACGTGATGACTCTTGCAGGTTATATGTTGTTTGATCCAGAATTTTCGATTAGTTTAAGGATCTTCAAAAAATATTTTTTTACTTGTATTGCCACACTGGAAACAGTGATCACAAGGTACATTTCCAGGAGCTAATGGACCCAGTAATAATTGGCTTTCTCTTTTTTGAACCTTTTAATGTTGTGTATGTACCAATCTGTCTTTAAGTGTCTGATTTTTTCTTGTAGAAAACAAAGGTTTCTGGGAAAATCTTCTATTATTAGTACTGCCTAACTGTAACAAATACCAATTATTATTAATAATTGATTTAATCTTATTATTCAAATGACTAAATGATGTTGAAAATACAATTCTTTCAGTAATACTACTGTCAAATGTTTTTATCTTTGAATACTCCTGTCATGGTATAGTAGACACTTTGTATTCTATTTTTCTAACTAGGCTCCTCTTATAGCCCCTGTCTATGAATCTCTGTGACACATACTGAACTGACAAGTTCTTCACTAAAATTTCTTTTGGCTTATATAAATTGTGACTTAGGGATTGAATCTTTAAGTTTGGGGTCATGGTAACTGGTATAATGGAATAATGTGTGTTTTGCTATTTCCTTTCTATAAAGTCTTGTCTCTATTTTTTGTTGTTCCTTTATATATTTCTAAATCTAGAAATGCTACTTTCTGTTTGTCAGAATTCATAGTAAATAATAAATCTTTGTTACATCTATTTATATAACAGAAAAATAATTGTAGATCTTCTTCACTACCATTCCATAGCATCAGGACATTGTCTATATAGTGCCTCCAAGTGGTGATATTATAAGAAAATGGATTTCTTTCACTATCAAGGATAAATGTACTCTCTCAAAGTCCCACATAAATAAATTAGCATATGACGGAGCCATAGTACTTCCCATTGCTGTTCCTTTCACTTGGATATAAAATTGATCCTCAAAATGAAAATAATTCTGTTTAAGTACTATTTCAGCTAACTGGGTTAAAAATTCACTAGGAGGGTATAAATCAGTCCTTGACCTCAATGTCTTTAATAAGGAATTCAGACCTGAATCATGATCTATACTAGTATGTTGATCTTTTATATCAAAAGTTACCAAAATGATGTGGTCTAAATTTTCTATATTTTGATTCAGTTCCATTATTATTTCTATGACATGATTAGAATCTTTAATATAAGTCGGTATTTTTGGTACTTCATTGCATATATGAAAGTCTATATATTGAGATAGGGGTTCTAATATAGAGTTAATTCCTGAGACTATGGGACAGCCTGGTGGTTTTAATGGATCTTTATTGATCTTTGGAAGTACATAAAATATTGGGATTCTAGACGTATTAATTGATTAACATATACTTTTCTTCTTCTGCACACCAACCCATATCTGTTGCTAATGTCAAAATGTTTCTAAGGTCTTGTAAAATCTCATTAGTGGGGATCTCTATCTATTTTCATATATCGTTTCACATCTCCTAATTGACGTTTACATTCTGTTCTATAATTCTCTTTATCCCACACTACTATACCACCTCCTTTATCTGCTGGTTTAATAATGATCGTTTCATCTTGTTCCACATCCAATAGTAATTCCTGTTCCTTTTTACTCAAATTATTCCAACGTGGTCTCAAATTTACATTTTTACACAGTTCATTAATTTGTCTATCTATAACTTTAATATATCTTTCTACTACATCAGTACCCCTAGGTGGATTAAAAATAGATTTTACTCCAAGTTTCTGTTTTAAAGCTTGTTTTTTTCGTCATTGGTTCTGATGGTTTCTGTGAAAACCAATCAGCTAAACGTAATTTCCTATAGAACTTCTATAAATCAATATTCAATTTAAATGGATCCAATTTAGTGGTGGTTGAAAAGGATAAACCTTTTTTCAACAGGTGTTCTTCTTGAACAGTTAGTATTCTCTTACTTAAATTAAACACTACTGTCTTTTCCCCCCCTGCTCCTCCCTCCCCTCCCCACACAACCCCCCGGTACCTCCTCTTCCTCCATCTCCACCTTCACCCCTCCCTCCTTCCTCTCATGCCACCTGGGATATTGTCCCATGTGTCTTGCCAACTCCTACTCCTTAGATGGTATCTGTTGTGATGTTCGGGATACAAATTGTCTCTGATTGGTTCCTGATGAGAATCCAATGTTCTGTCTTCCCCTAAAAAAGGTTGTGATTGGTCCCTTAGATTCTTTCTAGATCCATATTGATTAACTACAAAACTGCCACCACCATCAGAATCCTCTGTATATTCATTTTGTGAAGTAAAATAATTTGATTGTCTTCCTTGTCTTTGGGGTTTCATTAACCACATCTTTTACAAATCAGATTCTCAACATCATCATTTTTTCACACTACCTTATGAAGAGAACAGCTGTCATTTTGCACATCCTGTCCTGGATGTGATTTCGCATCTGTGTCACAGAATGGCATGGTCGCTGTACAAAATCAACTTTTGGGATGGATTAACAAAATCACAGTTGCACTGTCCATGTGGGGAGGTCCCGTAATGGCGAAGTTGAAAATTTGATTAAAAAATTCCAAAAAATGAGCATGTTACGAGCGTGTATTGTACAGTTACTACACACGCTCATAACTTTGCCAGTGTTTCCCATTTTTCACACTGTTGTACAATCTGGATGGAGGGATGGGAGCACAAGGTCCAAAGGGCCCTGACTCCCACTGTAACATATGGATACATATGGATACTGTTGTACTATCTTGATGGAAGGATGGCAGCGCAGGGTCCAAAGGACCTTGCACTCCTTGGAAACTGCACTCCCACCATGCCATATGGATGCTGTTGTACTATCCCAAAGGAGGGACCCTGCTCTCCCCACCATGACATATGGACACTGTTGTACTCTTTATTTATTGAATTGTGTTGACCTGGTAAGTCCACTAGGCCTAGAAGTCCCTTTTTCAGGGGTGACCAGGGGAAGGGTGGATGCGGATGGTAAGCAACTGAAATTGAACCAGATTAAGCTGTTGGTGGTATTTTTAGTGAATGGGAGAAATTTGGCCAGGACACCAGGAAAATTCCCCTGCTCTTTTTGAGAAGTACCATGGGATCTTTAGCATCCACCTGAACTACCACCAATCCAGGCAGATGGGACCTCGGTTTAACATCGGCACCTCAGAAGTGCAGTACCCTCCTCATGATGCATTACAGTGTCAGTATTGGGATATTAACCCAAGTGCCAGATGTGGGAACTGAACCCACAGCCCTCTGATCTCCCAGCCTCAGAGGCAAGTGTGCAACCTACGGAGCCACTGACACTGCAAGATACTATCTGGATCATGGGAGCAAACCCTGTGCTCCCACCATGACTTACGAACAATGTTGTTCTATCTTGGAGGGATGGGAGCGTAGGATCTGAAGGACCCTGTGTTCCCCAAGTAAAATGAGGATACAATTATACCATCCAAAAAAGAAGGGACATTCTTTGCAAAAAATCTTTGTTAATGCATCAGTTAGGGTGAATACCACAGTGACAAAAGCAGGGAAATGAGGCGTTATGGTTTCCAACCCTAATGCCCCATCCCCAGGAATCCTATGGGTGGGCATTAGGGTAGGAACCATAATGCCTCATTTCCTACTTTGTCACTGTGGTATCCACCCTGATGCATCAATAGTTTTTGCAAAGTATATATATATATATATATATATATATATATATATATATATATGTACATATATATATATATATATATATTATATACATATATATATATATATATATATATATATATATATATATATATGTTGCACCGCTATAGTTAAGGTTGAGTAGGCAGTTTAATGTTTAATCCCAAATGTTGCAGGTTAATAACTTTACAACCGTTCAACAGATTTTCACAAAATTTTGAATACTCAGTCTTGGATAGTAGATCTTTTGATTTGCCAAGTTGCATTTTGATCGAATGTGTGATTTTCATGTAGCAAAGCACGGAAAAATGCATTTTTTGCCTATTTTGGCAAATGTCAGGGTCATTGTTCGACATCACGCTGTGCCCACACCCTTTGTAATTTTGGCCTGACATCTTCAGGGTAGAGAGAGAGGTTATCCTAAGGAACAATCCAGCATTGGTTTGGTGAAAAAATAGTAATCCGTTCTAAAGTTATAAAATTTTTTACTTTTGGGTTCTGAGCATGCTCAGTTCAGTCTTTGGAATAGATTCACAATTTCGATCAAGGATTCTGGTTGTAAATGGCTCACAAAAAGGGGTTGTGAAAAGGAATCCTTTTTCACAAGAAAATCCCTGTTCGTTGGCCACCGTTTTGTTTTCTTGTGTAGCGAGGGGAGAAAACAAAACCTTATAACTTGCCCCAGGGAAGCCATTTGTAAAAACCAATGCATGGGTTTTGAGGAGGGGGACGTCCTCTACCTGCCCATGCCCTTGTTTTTTTGTAGTTATTTAAAAAACTGCAGTTTTTCCCTCATGAAAAGGGATCAGCTCACAAAAAGGGATCTCGACCAGGGATTGGCTCATGAACAGGGATCACGAAAAGGGATTTTTAAAGGCCACTGCAAAGAAATGGTTTGGAATTTCAGGCTGAAATGTTCAGGGTAGAAAGGGCCTGCCCTAAGGACGTGACATTTGCTGGTTTGGAGAAACAATTTACATTGGTTCTATAGTTATGGGACTTTGAAATAACTTTTTGTGAGCTGATCACTTTTTGCAATCCCTGTTCGTGAGCTGTCAAAATCCATTTTTGTGTGAGGGTGGGTCACATGACCCTATCTCATGAAAAGGGATTGGCTTGCAAAAAGGGATAACGAAAAGGGGATTTTAAAGTCCCATAACTATGGATCCAATGTGAATTGTTTCACCAAACCAGCAAATGTAGTTTTTTTGTAATGAATTTCCTTACTTTTTTTGAAAGTGTACTCTTACCCTTATTTGGTTGCGAGAGCACAGGGCCCTTCCAGGCCCTGTGCTCCCATTAGTCCATAGTGCACTGTGAGACCACAGGACCCTTCAGGTTCTGTGCTTCCATGCATGCATATTGTAATTGTCCTTCTTTTTCATGTGGGAGCACAGGGCCTTCTGGCCCGTGCTTCTATCTAGCCATAACTGTAGTGGAGCACTCAGTCCATAATGGCAGAGTATCACAACCACCTTAGCCCCATTCATGGAAATTTCCACCACAGTTGTAAAGAGGGGTTGGTAGCTTGCATAACTGCTTAGTATACCCAAAGGTGTACTAAGCTGTGCTTCCCAGAAAATCTGAATCTTGAAGTGTTTTGCAATATATCAATAACACAGCTGCATAAGGAGGCATTGGGCTTTGTACAAATAGCATAACAGTTATAATACGAGACACTAATCTTAAAACAAAACCTTAATTTTGGTAATAACAAGAAAGTGCTTCAAGACAAGTCATTAGGCAACAAAAAGATAAATGGGGATAAGTGTACACTAGTGAGGGTGGGGCAGTGGAGAAGAGGTGAATAGGGAGGGAGGAAGAGCTGTCAGCTCATGGCAGTAGGGATATAGAGGGACTGAGGTGTGGGTTATGAGTAGTTGAGAAGTATGAATGAATGTGGGGGGTGCCACAGGAGAAATAGGTGAAGACAGGGGATATAGTCAATGGATAGGGGAGTAATGAGGAAGACAAATGAGGACAATAAATGGAAATGAGTGGGATGACTGAGAGGGGAGTGAAAGAGGTACAGGGGGGAGAGACGGAAGGAACATAGTAAGTGCCTAAGTTGGTCAGTGAGTAGACAGAGTATTGGGGAGGTAGGTGAGGGAGGGTGGCAGGAGGATGTAGAACCAGATAAGGGAGGGGGTGCAACTGGAGCATAGCAGTGTGGCAAGGGATGGATAAGAATTGGGAGGGGGGAAGGTTAGTGGAAGAAAGACAGTAGGTGGGGTTGTAGGGGAGGTTAAGTGAGAGGGAGGTGAAAAGGAGTAAAATGCGGGCAAGTGCTAAGGTTAAGCAGAAGGCTGTCTAGGTTCAGTGGGCAGGGAGTGAAGCAATGTAAGAGCTAGGGTATACCCTTAGGTCTGTGCTAATCTAGGGGAAGGAAGAAGTATGGGAAACAGGTAGGGGTTAATCAGAGCAGTCGTAACTCACCCAGTTATATAGGTGCCATTTGAGTTCACTTTTGAACAGCCCGAGCCTGGAGTTATCTAAGGTGTTGGCTGGAAGTTCGTTAAGCCAGAGTGGCACCCCGTATGAGAAGGTTCTCTGGGCAAGAGCAGTGTGCCAGAAAGGGTTGTGCAGGTTGTTCCTCACCTTGCCTCTAGTCAGATGAGGATTATGTGCTGACTTGAGTATCCTCTGTATGGATAATGGGGTCAATCATAGTAGGGCTTTTTTACTAAGGAGGCAGATCTGGTACTGAACTCTACCATGCATGTTTAGCCATTTAGTTTGGGCATGGAGATTGCAGGTATGCATGCATCAGCATTTAGCACAAGCCTGCAGGCCTTATTTAGCACTGTTTTTACCCATTTGAGTACAGTGATTGTGGTTGTACTGTATATCATAAGTCCATAGTCAACAATCGAAAGAATGGAGCTATTTACTGCTAGAGTGAGGACCTCATTGGTCAGATAGGAGCGGTGCCTGTAGAGCAGATCTAATCTGGTATTGACTGTTTTTATAATGTGGTCAATGTGCTCAATGTAGGAGAGGAAGCTATTGAGGGTGACACCCAGATACTTAAAGGTGTTGACTTGTTCCAGAGGTTCAAACCTGCTGTTTGTGATAGTGAGACTGCTGGACTTTTTCTTGCTCTGATGAGTGTTGAAAAGCATGTTTTTTTGTTTTTTTTTATAGTTATGAGTATCTTATTTTGGGTGAACCACACCTTGACCCTAGGAAAAACTGTCTTGTAATTTGTTTGTAAGAACATGCAGGTGGGGCTACTTGCATAGATGACAGTGTCATCCACATATAGAAGAAGCTTGGCCAAGCGGGTCTCATAGAAGGCATTTAGAAAGAGAATAAACAGTAGCAGCCCAAGGATGGATCCTTGGGGTACCCCTAATGATACCTTCCTGCTATCTGACAGTATGCTTTGAATTTTTACCTGCTGCCTTCTCTGGGCTAGATAGCTCTGAAACCATAAGGCTGCCTCAGTTGAAATACTGAGGGCATGTAGTGTTTTTAGGAGGACACTATGGTTAACCATATCAAATGCCTTTGTGAGGTCAGTACATATTGATCCCACAAGGTTCCCTTTGTCCAGTGCCTCATAAATGTACTCTGTGAATTTCAGCAGGACAGTAGTAGTAGTACTATGTAATTTTCAAAATCCATGCTGCTGTGGACACTCGGTATTACAGTATATTTATTCAGATAGTCAACCAACTGGTCGGAGACTATCCATTCCAGGGCCTTGGACAGAGAGGGTAAGATGGAGATTGGATGGTAGTTTGAGTGGGTTGCAAGGTCTTCACTTTTATGGACATGGGTCACTACTGCTGATTTCCATTTATAGGGAAATAGAGCTAGTTGGAGGGAGAGGCTAAACATTTTTGTGATCGGATAGATTACTTCTTCTAGAGTGAGTGCTATCATTTTAAGATTGAGGCTGTCATTGCTGTGCTGTGATTTACCTTGGGTTCTCTGAAGTTATTTTTTGCATTAGATGTAGACATTTCCTTGAAATACAATGGCGGGTTGCAGGGTTGGTCTACACTAGTGGGATCTGATTGCAGTCAGTATTGTCGGTATTGGAATCAAGATAACTTGGACGTATGACACTGAGGTTGGTGAATGCTAAGTTCAAGGTGTCAGCAAAAATTTTTGTATCCTGTGTAATTTTATCATTGACCAAGAGCACTGAGAGAGAGGACTTGTTGACTTTTCCCATGACTTCTTTTAGGTTATTCCAAAAGTTCTTTCCATCCCCCCATGTCTTGTTTATGCAGTCCTCATACTGCAATGCTTTTGAGAGCCTGATCTTGTGGGTACAATCATTTCTGACTATCCTATACTTTTGCCAGTCTGCAGGTTTAATGGTCACCTTGGCTCTGTGCCATAAGTAGTCCCTATCTCTCATGTGTTCCAGAAGTGATTTGGAAAACCATTCATTTTTATGGGTTTTTATCTTTCATTTTTCAATTGAGGCAAAGATGTCACAGGCTGCATTGAAGGTGTTTATGAAGTATTCCAGTGCTTGGTCTACATCACACATGGTGTCAAGGTGTGCCCAGTTTTGCTGCTTGAGACAGGATTTGAAAGAGGTCAGCTGCTCGTTTTTAGCACTTTGCTAGTGGTAAAACTAGGGGCAGATTTTTGTGATTTGTCAAATCACAGACAGGTGATGGGTGAGTGGTCACTAAGAGAGTCCGGGTAAACTGTGTCCTCATGCATTCTCTCCTGTTAGTTTGTAAGGACCCAATAAATCATTGCATGGTACCCAGTGCGTTAGTTGAATCTGGTAGGTTAACTCACCATTTGTGTGAGGCAAAGACTGGCTAGGATGTCTTTATACTGTAAGACACTGCATCTTTGAATAACCAATTCATGTTGAAGTCACCCATACAAGAAATTCCCTGCCATGGTTAAGGGTATTTAAATATTTAACAAGCTTGGTAAAATTGGTGGACTGGTCTCTGGGTGGCAGATAGACAGTGAGGATTGTTAGGGAATTTATAAGATAGCCCAGTAGAATTCAAACAGCTATACCCTGAGCTTCTTTCCCTTCACCGTATTTCTCCTTTTTATGTTGTTTTGTGTGCACTGCTCAAGCAACATTTTGTGGCAGCTTGCTAGAGTAGCAGGTTGTGGAGGTGCAGCAGTGTTGTGGCCAATGCCGCCACTGCTTTTTTGGGCATGTCTCTGTGGCACTAATGAACGAGCATGCTGTCTATGACAGCAGTTGAGAAGCATGCCACCAACTTGAAATAATTTTGCTGTTGTAATGAGGGAGCACCCTGTCATTGCAAGGCGTGCCTTGCCTGCTGAAACATTTCAATTAACATGGTGGCAGCTGTTGCCGTCTGCCTCTCACAGTCCTTAGAAAGCCAACCATGGATGTGCCCAATCCCCCTGTTGACATGTTTATAACCCCCCTCAAGATTGTGTGACACACTGGGATGCCACCCTATTGTGCTTCATGTGTTCCAAAGCCGACTGCAATGGCAAGTTCCTGCCGCCGCCTACCCCCACCCCATTGTGTGCCACACTGGGAACCCACTCCAGTGTTGCCAACATAACCCTCCAAAAGTCATGGGGCACTAAGGGAGCCCACCCCAGTGTGCTCAACAACTGTTTTATTTCACCTGTAAGTAAAGAAAACCTTCCCGCTAAATCCGTTCCTGACAAAAAGAAAACAGTCCGTCGTTGAGTCCGGAGTGCCCCACTACCCAACCTGCATCCACCCTCTGTGCATCCTACCTGCCCACCCCTTGCCCCTTGCTTACCTCTGGATGTCCAGTGCCATGATCTTCACTGGAGCGGGAAAACATCTGCAGTCTTCAAAGCTGACTGCGAACTGAAGAAATGCCGGTAAGCTGTATAATGGCATCAATGGGGGGTAACTTAGGTGGATATCTCAGCCATTTTTTTTACTTTTGGCTCCAAAGTTTCACCATTGGGTTCTTGGAACTCCACTTCATGAAATCAGTCACTGTCATTTCATTATTCAGTCCCGAAAGGTGATTTCACGGTCACTTCGTGGAATCACCTTTTGGGACCAATTAACGAAATAACAGTGTCACTGTTCATGCCACTGTTCATGAGGTGGGCCCCAAAAAGCCTATGTTGAAAATTTTGCGAAAAAATTCCATAAAATGACTGTGTTACAAGTGTGTGTTGTGCAATTTCCATGCACGCTCATAACTTCGAGAATTTTTTATATTTTCACTCCACATTTTCAACATTGCCATTTCTTCATGCCTCCTTATGGACAGTGCAGCTGTCATTTTTCACATCCTGCCTGAAACATGTTTTCACACATCTGGTACAGAATTGCACGGTCACTGTGGGAAATCAACGTTCTGGACAGTTTAACAAAATCACAGTGCCATTATTAATGAGTGGAGGTCCCAAATGCTTTCGTGAGGTGAGTCACAAAAAGCATATGTTGAAAATTTGCAGTGGAAATACCAACAAGCCTGGAGCATTAGGGTTTCTAACCATAATGTCCTACCCTGTAGAGACTGACAGGCATCAGGGGTGTGACTTTGGATTGTCTGCTATAATGCTCATGCTATTCCACCCCCACTCCCACCCTGCAGCCAGTGACAGGCATCAAAGTGTGCCTTGGACTCTTTGGCCCCAAAGTTCACCCCATTCTCCTATACTGCATCCATCTCAATGTATTTCCTTATGGAATGGGGTAAGCATAAGGCCCAGTGACCCCAAGGCACAACGCGACACTTGTAGGAGTCTGCAGGGTAGGGGTGAGGTGAAATGGCATGAACTTTATGGCCGTAGACCCAAAGGTACACCTCAATACCTGTCACTCTCTGCAGGGTGAGGTGGGGTTGACGTCAGTTCCATACTTCATTGCCATTCCTATTATGCATCTCTCTAACTCCTGCACTACCAATGCCAATGCCAACAAGACAACATTTGGCATCGACAAATGCTTGTCTCTAAATTGGCTTCTGCAAAGGGATACAAGAATGCTGTAATGGTCAATTAATACTGAATAGGTATCTGAAAATATATTTTCTTGTGATTGCCTTGTTCTCCTACTCTTACAGTAGCAATAAACCATACAACAGCTATCCCCTTTGTTTATGTGGACTACCTCATGTCTTTTCATGTGCAGATCAGAATTCAGCATGGGTAAATAGTTTCCATTTAATTTTTAGGGTTGCATTTTCTGTTTTTTAGGTGTTCCCAAGAAAATTTATTATATGTCTCCTTGTTAACCATAAGTAAAAATATTAAACTGTGAGGACACTGCATCTGTGAAACTGACTCAATCGGTATCATGTTGTCCTACGTACTTTGAATCTGTATTTCCTGTATTCTCCTGGGTCGTACCTGAAAATAGGCAATTGTCTTGTCTAGTGTACTTACCTGGTCAACAAAAGCTAAATAAATAAATAAACCGAAGTATGTTTGGAGTTCCACATGTGTGCATGCTACTGAGTGAAAACATTTTGCATTCATAAAAATATACTTCTCTTAATAGATAAACAACATGACAGAGAAGATTGATTCTAACATTAGGAACTTCTCACATAATGTTTACACTCTATACATCTATCTCCACAGTGACAGATGCCCACAGAGATAGAACCTATTCTAATTCTGGAATTTAGAATGCTGGTTTCAAATTCTGCAGCTCCACTCTGATAGTTAATCAGATTTGTTTCTCTGCCTGGAGAAAGTAGTTGCCCCTGAAGCTAGCTTCAGTGTTTCTGGGTCTCCAGGTAGTTTACTATTTTCAAAAGTTAAAATAAAATTTTAATACCATTCAGTAGTAATTAGATTACTCTGCATTAGCTAGAGAGTTAATTTTTAACTTTCCAGGTTTTTCCGGTTCCCATTTTGATTCCCAGGAACTGGAGTCCACTCTTTTGGCTACCATTTTTTAATTTTGGCTACTAGTACATATTTCTGATCACTAACCTTTTTCCTTAATGGTTTTGTTTCTTGCTAATTTGTAGAATAGAAAATGGAGCACTGGCACAGTCCATTCTATCTGTGCTCTTTCACCCTAGTTAAGGTTCCTGTTACAGGAAACCAATGTTTGACCTCTGGTACAGTTTTTGAGAGTTTTTTTTTTACTATTGGGCTCTTACTACCATGTTTTTGTGGAATCTTTTTACAGTTTTTACCAGGATCTGGCTAATTTGGCATGTCAGAGAGACCTGGGGAACTCACTTGCTTAAAATATTGTAAACAATTGTTTCCAGCTTCTTGCAAAAGCAGACTGCCATGAGCTCTATTCAAAGTGCCTGGGTCCAAATACGGGGCTCAATTCTTAAAGGGCCCTTAAATTGATGCAAGCTGTGGCAAAAGGCAGCTTGATTCAATGCCTGGTGTACCAGGGACCATGCACCTGATTCTTTATTGGCCAGGGTCCCAGCAGCAAAGTCTCATGGCTTGTGGCAACCCTGGCTGTGCACCAAACAGGTGCCACATCTGAAAGGTTTGCCACAGGCTGTGGGGTAGCTGTGTATCCCTCTAGCACATCCCTGGTGGCTAGCAGCAACCCTCATGCAAGCTCCAATCCCATACTATTACAACTAACTCTTCCCTGGTGATCTAGCAGCCCCCTAAAGCTCTGATCCCATGTTAATGCATGTAGAAATTCCCCGGTGATCTAGCACCCCCCAAGGCCTGATCCCCCATTATGAAAAGTGAAACCTCCCTGCTGATCTAGCAGACCACCCTCCTTGATCCCCTATATCCCCAATAAGTAGATTTTTATAATTCCCTTGTGGTCTAGTGGACCCCTTCTCCCCAATCCCAGATGTAACTCATAGATATAAAGAATTCCCTGGAGGTCTAGTAGACACTCCTCCCGTATCCCTGATTTCACACGTATATTTAAATAATAAAAACAAATCCCTGGTGGTCTAGTGGACCCCCAATCCCCACCCCAGCAGGTAGTGCCCACCATCCTTCTCCTCCATCCTGAAATAGAGCCAACAACCAGCACAACCCTCCTCATACCAATACAACCAGCTGTTGACTGAGCTGTCAATTAATCAGTGCATACTCTATGCAGTATGCACTCCTCCTTGACAGCTCAGTTGGCAGCTGGATGTGGTGGTGTGAGAAGGGCTATGCCAGTTGCTGGTTCTGTTTTGGGATGGTGGAGGGCAGTGGTTGGCACTACCTATTAGGTTGGGGGGGCGACTAGACCACAAGGGAATGTTTTATTTATTATTTAAATATATGGGTGAAATCGAGGATCAGGGCTACACTAGACCACCAGGGAATTCATTATAGATTATTATTCACAAGAAAGCTGAGAATAGAGGAATTTAATGGATGGCTAAGAACCTGGTGTTGTGCTAAAGGGTATGGGCTATTGGGGGTGGGGAGGGACCTGGGAGGACAGTAGTCTCTATGCCAAGGACAGACTACACTTGAGTAAGGAGGGAAAGAGAGTGTTGAAACAGAGGGTGGAGGAGTACATAGAGGAAGTTGGGAATTTAAACTAGGAGCAGGGGGTGGCAGTTGGGCAAGAGACATGCAGAGACCACAGGCTGGGAAACCATATGAGCTTACCCCCATAACAGTGACAAAGGACAAATGGCAAGTACTATTGGTGATGCTAGTAAAGGAGGGCAGGATGGGAGGGGGGGGAAAGGGTAGAAGGTGGTTACCCTTAATGCTAGGAGCCTTGGGAGGAAAACTGCAGAGTTACAGGTGCTCATAGCAGAAGGAGAGGTGGACATTGAAGCCATCACAGAAACATGGGCCACCAAATACAATGACTGGGACCTGTCTGTACCAGGGTACAGGTTATTTTGTAGTGACAGGGTGATTGGGAAAGGAGGGGTGTGGCACTATATGTGAAGGAAGGACTGAAGTGTATAAGGGAGGAAGGGGAGGAGGGTAGTACAGAGTTACTTTGGATGCAAATCTAGGATTCCAAGAATAGGATTCTTAGAATGGGAGTGGTGTACAGGCCTCCATCTCAGATGGAGGAGTTAGACACAGGGAACTAGCAGGACAGATCAGGAGGACCTGTGAGAAGGGTAGTGTGGTGATTGTGGGGAACTTCAACATGCCAGGAGTGGACTGGAGTACCTCAACAACCAGGAACAGAAGGGAGCAGGTACTGCTGCATGCCTTCCAGGACAGCTTCCTGCTGCAAATGGTCAGTGAACCAACCAGGTTAGGGAATAGCCTTGACCTTGTGCTGGCAAATGGGGACTTTGTGAGAGAACTTACAGTGGAGGAACCACTGTCAGGGAGTGACCACCACTCAGTATGGCTCACACTGGATATGGGCAAGGAAGGAGTGGAATCTGGCCCAAGAGTGCTGGACTTCAGGAGGGCCGATTTTGGGAGGATAGGAAAAGTGGTAAAAGGGTACCTGGCCAGAATTCAATCTAGTATGGACACTAACCAGAGGTGGGAGCTCATAATGCTGGGGATAGTGGAGGCAACCAAAACCTGTTGCAAGGCCCAGAGCAAGAAGGCTAGGGCTAAGAAACCAATCTGGTTGAGCAAGGAGGTCATGGAAAAGGTAAGGAGGAAAAGAGCTGCCTTTAGGAAGTACAAGAAAGCAGAGAGGGGGGGAGGACAGGGAGGAGTACTTGACGGAATCGAAGGAGGTGACAAGGGCAGTAAGGGAAGCCAAGACATCTACGGAACCAGGTTGGCCCAAGGCATTAAGAAGGGGGAGAAGGACTTCTTTAGGTACATCAGGGAAAAAAGGAGCTTTAAGGACCACATAGTAAGGATTAGGAAGGAGGGGGGTTGGGTAGAAGCAGGGTGCGATAAGGCAGAAGCACTAAATGAGTACTTCTGCTCAATATTTACTAAAGGGAAGAGTGGGGTGACACCCAAGGGGGGAGAAATGGCATAAACAGGGGGGGAGGAGGGGATGACAGATGGGTAAATCATGGAGGGCAGAGTTCGGGAGGGTTTGAAGGCACTGAGGGTGGACAAGGCACCAGGCCCAGATGGCATCCACCCCAGGGTACTGAAGGAGCTGGCAGAGGTCCTTGCAGAGCCTTTGGCAGACCTATTTAATGTCTCACTACATTCAGGGTGTGTACCTCAGGACTGAAGGATGACTCATGTGGTGCCCATCCACAAGAGTGGCCCCAAGGATGAACCGGGAAACTACAGACCAGTAAGCCTCACATCCATCGTGGGTAAGCTAATGGAGACTATCCTGAAAGAGAGGTGGGTGGCCCTCCTAGAGGCAAAATTACTACAGGACAGCAGACAACAGACAGCAGACAGCATGGCTTCATACAGGGCAGATCCTGCCCAACCAACCTGGTGGAGTTCTATGACTGGGTAACTAGGCAACTGAACAGGGGCCATGCAGTGGATGTCCTGTATCTGGACTTCAGTAAGGCATTCGACACGGGGCCGTATGGAAGGCTGGGGAGTAAGTTAGTAGGCACAGGGGCGGGTGCAAAGCTGGTGAGATGGGTAGGGAACTGGCTTCAGGGAAGGCAACAGAGGGTGGTGGTGGGTGGAGAGCTCTCACAACCAAGGGTAGTGACGAGTGGTGTTTCATAGGGCTCGGTGTTGGGACCAGTGTTGCTTGAGATATTCATTGCAGACATATCATTGGACATCAAGAGCAAGATCAGTCTGTTTGCTGATGATACCAATTTAGGAGTGGTGGTGGATGACCTGGGTGGGTGACAGGGGTTGCAGGGTGATCTGGCAAAGCCTGAAAATTGGTCAGACACCTGGCAACTGGGGTTTAATGCCAAAAAGTGCAAGGTGCTGCATTTTGGAATAAAGAACCCAAGAAGGAGTTGCCAGCTGGGGGGGGAGTGCAGCTAGCCCAGACAGAGGAGGAGAAGGATATGGGGGTGCTCATTACAGGATCAATGAACAACTCGGCACAATGTAGGAAGGCAGCTGCAAAGGCCAACAAAATGCTGGGTTGTATTGCAATGGGTATATCTTCGAGGAGGGAGGTTGTAATTCTGCCACTGTATAGGTCATTAGTGACACCGCACCTGGAGTACTGTGTGCAGTACTGGCGCCCGTATCTGAAGAGGGACATTAAGTTACTGGAGGGGGTGCAGCACAGGGCAACAAAGAGGATCAAAGGGCTGGGGGACTTATCATACGAGAGGAGGCTGAGGGAGTTGAACATGTACTCGCTGGAAGAGAGGAGGGACAGGGGGGGGACATGACTGAAACCTTTAAGTACATGAAAGGAATAAACAAGACAGGTACAGAGGGTCTGTTCAAAGTAAGGGAGTGGAGGGACACCAGGGGCCATGATATGAGACTGGAGGGAGGAAGGTTCAGGAAGGAGATAAGGAGACACTTTTACAGAGAGGGTGGTGGCTGGGTGGAATGTGTTACCTACAGAAGTGGTATCCAGTAGAACAGTGGACTGCTTCAAAAGAGAATGGGACAGGAAAAGGGGGAGGGTCAATGAAGGGGAAGGGTGGAGGGGCAGCTGAAGAATAAGGGGTGCCAGTTGCACATTTGAGCAGACTTGCTAGACCTCTAGGCCTTTATCTGCTGGCAAATTTTGTATGTTCGTATAGCTATGAGGTTCATCAGGGATCAGGGAGAGGGGGTCTGCTAGACCATCATGGAAGTATAAATATCTATTTATTGGAAATGTCAGGGATCGGGGATGGTGGTCCACTAGACCACCAGGAAATTATGAAAAATCTATTTATTAGGGAAATTGAGGATTGGAGAGGGTGGTCTACTAGACCACCAGAGAATTTAATTATTTCATATTGGGGGATCAGGGCTGGGGAAGGGGGGGTGCTGTGGCACATTTCCACAGGTTGCTGAACTCTGCCTGATGCCATATTTCAAAGTACCCTTAGATCAACCCTGACTGATCTAATGGCGCTTAGAGAGTTGCCTTCTGGCACAATTTTGAAAATCCCAATTTAGGGGATTTGTCAGTGTGTGGCTGCTGCAAGCCCCTAACACCATGCCCCATACCATTTTGTGGTGCATGGATGGCACAAGACCCTTTTGGTGTAGGCAGCCTGTGGTTGATGCAGTCTGGCTTTGAGAAACACTCCTGGTGCATCTTTTGGCACAAGGGGTACTGTGCGCCATTCCTTATGGTGCAAGCCCCTTGTGCTGCACTGGAAGCTTTGAGAATCAGGCCCCAGGACTTTACAAACTGTAAAACCTGTCTTAATCTTTGTCCTAATCCCTTAAACATTGTTATTTGCATCATATATCTATTGAAAATATTTCTTTATGTTTTGGATAAACTGTTTAGTATTTTATTATGTTTATACTTATACAGTTTTGTATAATTATGTATGTAATTGTCTTTACTTTGTATTGTATCTCTTGTTATTTTTGTATTGTATGCTGGCTTACCTGGGTCACCATTGTAAATGAGCTTTGCTCAATGGTCATAACAATAAATAAATAGATGAAAATAAAGAAAAGGGAGAAAAAGATTAATCAAATTATGATTTATCAGGCTGCCTCCTTGTCATCAAACAATAACAAGCATTTGTCAATGCTGAAAGTTGCTTGCTTACAGTATATGTGCTGTTTAGGTATTTGGAAGTGAAAGTACAAAGCCTAAAAAATGTCATGTGCTCCCCCCCCCCCCAAGACATCCACTGTGTCTTTCTGTTCAGTATTCACAGAAGAGGGGGAGGGGCAAGGGGCACAGCAGTACAGCAGTTGCAAAGGTGTGAAGAGGTGGACAATAGTCCATTCATAGGCAGAAGAATCCTGCAAAAGGGACTAAATTGAAGCTGGACAAAGCAATGGGACCAGATGGCATACACCCAAGGATATTAAAAGAACTGTAAAGGGAAATAGCAGTACCTCTGGCAGCCATGTTCACTGAGTCATTCAACACAGGGGTGGTACCAGAGAATTGGAAGAGGGCACATGTGGTCCCTCTATACAAATCCAGCAGTAGGGAGGAGATGGGAAACTATAGGCCAGTCAGCCTCACTTCAGTAGTGGGGTAGATCATAGATATATTGCTTAAAGAAAGAATAGTGGGGCATCTAGAAGCCATCGGAGCCCAGGACCATAGGCAACATGGATTCACAGTGGGGAGGTCATGTCGGACAATTTAGTTGCTCTCTTTGACTGGGTGACAAAGGAAGTAAATCAGGGTGGGGCAGTGGACAATGCTTATCTTGATGTAAGCAAAGCATTTGACACCATCCCACATAGGAGGCTGGTAAACTAGCTGAGTAGGCTGGGCATGGGGAAGGTGTTGTAAACTGGGTTAGAAGCTGGGAAACAGACAGGAGGCAGAGAGTGGTGGTAAATGGGGCACAGTCTGATAGAGGGGGTGACCAATTTGGTGCCACAGGGATTGGTCCTGGGGCCAGTCCTGTTCAATGTCTTCATTAGTGACATTGCAGAAGGGCTGATAGTAAAGGTCTGCCCATTTGCAGATGACAGCAAGCTCTGTAACACAGTGGATACCCCATAGGGGGCAGCAAAAATGAGGAGGGCCCTGGGGATGCTTGAGAAATGGTCTGAGGACTGGCAACTGAAGTTTAATTCAAAAAAGTGCAAAATTATGCACCTGGGACACAGAAACCCTGGGGAAAGGTACGGGATGGGGGGGAGGGAGTTGCTGACAGTCACAAAGGAGGAAAGGGACCTGGGGGTTCTTATTTCAAATGACCTGGAAATGTCAAAGTGGTAAGGCAGCTGGGAGGGTCAGTGACATGCTGGGGTGCATAGGCAGAGGTATCACCAGCATAAGGAGGGAGGTAGTGATGCCATTGTATAAAACCATGGTCAGGCTTCACATGGAGTACTATATGCAGTTCTGGAAGTCGCACCTTTGTAAGGATATTAACAGGCTGGAGATGGTCCAGAGAAGGGCAAATGAGATGGTACAGAGCTTGCAACACAAGACTTATGAGGAGAAATTAAGGGACCTCAATATGTACTCACTGGAAGACAGGAGGGAAAGAGGGGATATGATAGAAACATTCAAGTACCTCAAGGGTATAAATATAACTACTGAGAAGCAGGAGACAACTGCTATAGACACATGTGCCAGCTTCTGTGTGATATTCTTTTGTTCTTATAAATCTGTAATCTCCAGTATTTCAGTAACCACATGACAACACTGCCTTCTTCAGGCAATTTTATGCGGATTGATGCCTGGTGTCAGATAGCAGGTCACCAGATTGTGTTGCCATTTGAAAAACTTCATAGAGTGTTCTTTTACTGGTAAGCATTTTGGAAAGCTGGTGAAGGTCTCACAATTTTTATTATGATTTTATTTCCTTATGTCTGTCCATTTTGGTTCCCCCATCCCCACACCCAAACAGTCATCAGTGGCCACAGCTGCAGCCTTCTTCTTGACAAGATGGTGGGTGAGCAGCTGCCTTCACAGTCTGTGAAGTCTGACATCTTTCAGTGCTGCTTATTGGTCAACTTCCAACACAGGCGAGGTGCTGCCAGACAAAAAGTAACTCAGGACAAGCAGTTTTCAAAGTGGAGAAGAAATGGAGTGAGCAAGAATCAAGTACTCATTCAGATGTGGCGTTGATTTTAAGATCAGCATACTGGTGTGGGCACTGCAAATAGAACCCCAGCTCTTTATGTATTTATTTATTGAAGATATTGGATTTGCAACCTTTGAGTCAGGGACTCATTTACAAAGGCTCCATGTCAGAGTACAATACAGATCAGTGACGAGCAGTATACAATATTACAATGAGGAAAAGGAAGAGAAAAAAAGGAAAAACAGGGTATGACCAGTACAGTCAAGCCTATACAATTGGATAGCTATACAAGTCCGGAGACGAGCTTGTAATTGTCAATGAGCAGTACAAACAGTAGGATGGACAAGCAGGTTTCAAAGTGGAGAAGAAGTGGAGTGAGCAAGAATCAAGTACTCATTCAGATGTGGCGTCGATTTTAAGATCAGCAGCCTTATGAAGAGTAAAGGCTTCTCGATAGACTGCGGTTCTGTTTATTGTACTGTGAGTGGGCTGCATCTAATTCCGTAATTTACTGTACCTTACATCTGGATGTATGGTAGGCCCAACTTTAAATAAACACTGCACATGAATTAACACATGATGCCATAGAAGCATATATGTATATGTTACTGCATGTCTTATTCTGCCTGCGTCCATCTGGACCTCCTTGTGAAAGAGCTTACTTAATGGATTTTTCCTGCAATGAACTTGAACCTACTCCACTTCCATAACCCTATTGATCTCCATTGACTCCCTCCTTCCCCTTTTTCTAATATACCCCTATGTTTATGCCATGCATGCTTCATGCCCCCTACCATTTTAGCTTCCACCACTTCTCCTGGCAGTCTGTTCAAGGTGTCTACCACCCTTTCAGTAAAGAAATATTTCTTCACATCTATCCTGAATGCCCCCCCCCCCAGCTTCATTATATGTCCCTTGGTTTGGGTGCTCATCCTCACTGGAAGAAAACTCTCCAACTGTACCCTCTTTACCCCTGTGAGGTACTTTGTAGGTCTTGATCATGTCACCTCTCGCCCTCTTCTCTTCCAGAGTGTACATGTTGAGATACTTCAGCCTTTCCTTGTAGGGATTCCTGTGAAAATCCTGAACCATTTTAGTTGCCCTCCTCTGGAAAACCTCCACCTTATGTCCTTTCTGAAGTGTGGACTCTAAAACTGGACACAGTACTCCAGCTGGGGGTATACCAGGGAGTGATACACTGGCAGCACAACATCCCTCCTCCTACTGGAGATGACACTCCTTATGCGCTCCAGAATCCAATTTTCCCTGCCCATAGCTTTGTCACACTGTACTGCCATCTTGAGGTTCTCTGATATAATAACCTCAAGGACCCTTTCATATCTAGTGAGTATCAGTACCTCCGCAATCCTATACTCAGCATTTGGGTTCCTATGCCCTAGGTACTTGATTTTACACTTGTTTGCATAAACCCCAAGTAAATAAGAAAATGGAATTGATTTGAATGAATTGCAGGCTTTTAAGCAGCTTTTCAGGGAGTTGTGTGTGTGTGTGTGTGTGTGTGTGTGTGTGTGTGTGTGTGTGTGTGTGTGTGTGTGTGTGTGGAGGGGGCCCTGCTACTATAACTATTTGCTTTTAATTTGGTATAATGTGTGAACAGACTAACCCTGCTCCCCACTCCGTGTGCTATAGTGGAGATAAAGAGCCCAAATAGCATTGGGCCAAGCATTGAGCCCTGTGGCACTCCGCTTGTCACTGCTCTGGGTGCCGACAGGTACCCCACCACCACCCTCTGCACCCTCCGCTGTAACCAGTTCTCTATCCATTTAGTCAGACCACCTTCCACCCATGCCCCTCCTTCTCCTCACTCTTCTCCTCCTTGGCCTGTGTCCCTTCTCCCGGTAGTCTGCACCCTTTCTCCTCCTTATTCTTACTGAGTGGTGGTGCCTTCTGTATTACAGTCAGACCACTCTGCCTGCCCCCTTCCAGAGTTACTACCCCTCTGCCTTTACCTATATCTAGGGCGGTGAGCTCTTCAGGCTCTTCTGTCTGAACCTTTCTACCAACCTCAGTCTTTTGGCCACTCCCCCCACTTGTTCAAATCCACCGTAGTAGAGATATACCCTTCTAATCCTGCCTTTTTTTTTTTTTTTTACATATTTTCTCCCCGGGCTATGATTGGCTTGGTCATCCTGACCGACCCCCAGCCCTGCCCCAACATCAGGCTGACCTGCTCATCTCCATGGGTGGTGAGGAGCTTCCCAGCTTGACCCACAGGAGCAGGATCTAGTTGAGGAGGCGCCATTCGGGGTGGGCAGCGGGGGTCAGAAGTTCATGCTGCCTGACTGTAGCCCATTTTCCACTTTTCTCCCTTTTGTGGAGTGTGGGTGTGCAATGACGCTTAGTCACAGCATGCCAACGTCCCCCACACTCCGCTCCCTTTACTACACCACTGTAGTAGCACCTGAGGTCATCACCAAGGGCTGCTACAGAGCGGTGGGTCCCTGATTCCCCCCACGGGATAGGAGAGCAGTCCTCCAGATGCTCAATCCTATCCTTCCCCTGCCAACTCATGGCGGCCCGGGCTTGTGTCCAAACCCGAGTCACCAGCATTGTGCGAGGTGTGGTGTCCAGCGCCTCAACTCTCAGCACCAGTGGCCCAGCAGCAATGCTGCCTTTAATGCTCCCCTCCTCCTCCTGCTCCAGTGTACCCTGTCCCCATGTATAAGTCACTATTCCCCCCAGACCCTACCCAAGTTAGTCACTAACCCATAATGTTTCATGTGGCAGCAATCCCTCAGCCACTCAAACTTCTCAAGCCTACCCTTCCTCCCCATACTTGCACATGGTACCGGCAGTACCTCCAAGAATGCAACCAACTTCCCAACCCCCTCACACTGCCTGCCCAACTACTCAAACCTCCCCCTCACTACTTCCACAGTGTCCCCCACCAAGTCCTTTGTACCCATATGCAACAGTAAATGAGGTTTCCTCCTTCCCCTCACTGTACACTTGAGCAGTGCCTGCCCTGCCCATCTTGCAGTCAACCTGGGGACAGCGTCAACCCAAATATGGCTGTGTCTTTCCCCCTTTCCACCCCATCTCACCTATTTCAGCATAGAATCCCCCAGGAAGAGTACCCCCCTGTCCCTTACCCCTTTTCCTTTCTAATGCCCCTTCCACCACCCCAGTATTTGTTATTCCCTGCCCCTTACCCCCACCAACTGCACCCTCTGTATCTTCTGTATCTGTAACCTCTACTTCCGCCTCACCCCTTTTCTCTGCCTTATTCTTCCCATCTCCCTTGAACCCCTTCCTAGCCTGATTACTTCCTACTGGCTTCCCATGTTGGCCTCCTGTCCTCCCCTGCTGATTTCCAACCCCTCTCCTATGCCCGCTGTTGTTGATTTAGAGCCCCCATTCCCTTCTACCCCAATAGTGACTTCCCTCCCATCCTTCCCCCTTCCCACAGCCTTCTCTCCTCCAGTCACCATCCCCTCCTTCCTTACTAGCTCCCCTTCTAACCTTTCATTCTCACTATCTCTTCCCCTACCTGATGCCATCCCTCTTATGCCCCGCTTGTCCTCCCCCCTTAGTATGTTACTGCTCCCTCTCTCTCTCTGTCCCATAGCAGAGGTTTGAATCTATTCCTAGTCGATACCCCTCCTACATCTTTTCCCCCTATCGGTTCCCCCTTCCTACTTCTTTTCTGTTAGTACCTCTGATGTTCTCGGCTCTCATATAATTTCCCTTAGCCCAGTTAGAAATCTTATTGCACTCCAAGAATTACTCAGCTCAGTTAGATAAATAAACAGAACAAATAAATATGTATCATTACAGCAATCATAACAGTATAGCTCAGAAAAATAAACAGAATAACTAAATCTGTATTATTACAGCAATCCTAAAAGTATCCAATCATTGTTTTGTCTCCACTCCAGAGACCTTGCTGTAATATAGGACCACAGAGGACCCTGGGTGGGAGGATGGGCAACTCTAAAGTCCCGGCAAAGCTCCATTGAGCTCACTCACTCCCCCTTTCTCACTGGCTTGTTCTAGTTCTCCCAACGCTGCAGACTACCCTTTTGTACTGGGCTCCTGGTTGTATTGGCACCTTTTTCTGCCCTCAAAGAAATCCGAGCAGTCCCGACACAGCTCTGTTGAGCTCGCTCACTCATCCTCTTTCACTCACTCATTCTGTTACTCCTGAAGCTGCAGGCTACCCTTTTGTGCTGGGCTACTGCCTGTGTTGGCTCCTTTTTCTGCCCACAAAGAAATCTGCAGTAATTCCGACAGAGCTCCTTTAAGCTCGCTCACTCCTCCTTTCTCACTCACTCATTCTGTTTCTCCCGGCACTGCAGGCTGCCCTTTTGTACTGAGATCCTGCCTGCACTGGTGCCTTTTTCTGCCCACAGAGAAGTTCACAGCTGTCCTGACAGCTCTGTTGAGCTCGCTCACATCCCCTCTCTCACTAGTTCATTCTGTTTCTCCTGGCGCTGCAAGCTGCCCTTTTATACTGGACTCCTGCCTCAGTTGGCTCCTTTTTCTTCTCACAAAGAAATCTGCAGCAGTCCTGATAGAGCTCCGTTGAACTCGCTCACTCACCCGCTCTCACTTGCTCATTCCATTTCTCCCGGCACTGCAGGCTGCCCTTTTGTACTGGGCTCCTGCCTGCATTGGTGCCTTTTTCTGCCCACGGAGAAGTTTACAGCTGTCCTGATAGAGCTCCACTGAGGTCGCTCACTCACCCTCTCTCACTTGCTCATTCTGTTTCTCCTGGCGCTGCAGGCTGCCCTTCACTACTGAGTTCCAGTCTGCATTGGTGCCTTTTTCTGCCCACAAAGAAATCCGCTGCAGTCCCAATAGAGCTCCACTGAGGTCGCTCACTCCCCCTCTCTCACTCACTCACTCATTTTGTTTCTCCCGGCGCTGCAGGCTACCCTTTTGCACTGGGTTCCTGCTTGCACTGGTGCCTTTTTCTGCCCACAAAGAAATCCACAGCAGTCCTGACAGAGCTCAGTTGAGCTCGGTCACTCCCCCTCTCTCACTTGCTCGATCTTAATCTGTCCAAACACTGATTTCCCAAAGTGACTGCGCTATTCTGCGCCAGAAGTGTGAAAACACATTTCAGGCCGGGATGTGGAAAATGACAGCTGTACTGTTCATAAGGAGGTGTGAAAAAATGCCAGTGTTGAAAATTGGCATGCAAATATTACGAATTTGTGAAGGTACATGGGTGTGTGGAAACTGTGCAACGCATGCTCATAACACAGTCATTTTATGGACTTTCATCACAAAATTTTCAACATAGGGATTTTAGGACCTCTGCTCATGAAGAGTGTCACTGTGGTTTTCTTAATATGTCCCGAACACTGATTTCCCACAGTGACCGCGCTATTCTGCACCGGAAATGCGAAAAGACATTTTGGCCAGGATGTGAAAAATTACAGCTGTACTATTCATAAGGAGGTGTAAAAAAAGGCCAATGTTGAAAATCTGGGTGAAAATATTGCAAATTTGCAAGAGTTACAGAATAATGCGTAGCAACTGTGCAATGCATGTAAGTAAAACAGTCATTTTTGATTTTTTTCCACAAATTTTCAACGTAGGCTTTTTGAGAGCCAACCTCATGAATGGTGCCGAATAATGCCATGAAAGTGGCTGAATTCATGAGGAGGAGTCCCTATTGGGACCACATGTTGAAAACTTGGTGCCAAAATTCCCCAAAATGCCTGAGATATGCACCAAAGTTGAAAAAACCCTCTTTATGCCATTCTACAGCTTACTAGCATTTCTTCAGTTCGCATTTGGCTTTGAAGAGTGCAGATGAGTTCCTAGTTCACCGAAGATCATCACGCTAGGCTCCAGAGGTAAGTATTGGGGTGAGGTGTGTGGGGAGGCAGGTGCACAGAGGGTGGGTGCGGGTTGGGGTGGGGCCACGGACTCAACGACAGACCGTTTTCTTGTTTACGTTTAAAAAAAAAAAACATCACGAGACAATTTTTCTTTTTACAGGAACATTTGGCACACTGGGGTGGGCTCCCAGCATGCCACCTGAGTGGTGGGGGGGCTGTAGCCAGCAAGGGATTGGGCACCCCATCGACACATATGAAGGGAAGAGATGAGGGGGATTGGGTACCACCCCCAGCACACAATTCATTGTGGGGGGGGCATTATGCCATGGGAAGTGGGCTCCCCCGTCGGCAAATAGAACTCGGGTAGACTGAAGCCAATGAGCATTGGGCCCTCTGTCAGCAATGAAAGACTGTTGGGGGGTAGCATGATGCCGAGGGGGATTGGGAACCCCCTCAGCACATAACAAATGGGGAAGGGGTGACAGTATGCTGAAGGGGACTGGGCTCCCCATTGGCAAACTGGGCGGGGGCATGCAAGGTCCCACCCTGCAAAAATGGGTCGCTCCCTCACTTTAGCAGAATGGCTGACGCTGCAATGATGAAGCGGCCCCTGATTGCAGTGGCTAAAACATTTTGGGTGGTGACACGCTGGCTGAACTAGTGTCAGCAGCAGCATGCCACCGCATTGGGGAAAGCGGGCCAAGCCTCAAAAGGCAGTGGGGGCACTGGCTACAACAGTGCCGCACCTCCACAACCTGCTTCTGCAGCAAGCTGCTGCAACATGTTTCTTGCGCATGTGCACAATCAACATAATAAAAAAAGGCTCTCAGAGAGTTCCCAATAATGGTGGAAAGCATGCATTAGAAGAGTCCATCTCCTCACGTACAGCAGCAGCAACTTCACTCAAAGGTGATGAAAAAAGATAAAGCTGCCCAGGCATCTGAAAGGTTTTGTAAAGATGGATCAGATACCAGGCTGCCTGAAAGGGGGACCCTGAATCCAGTGATGGCAAAAATAAAAATAAGAGAGCATCAGAGTAGATGATGGAAAGTGGTACCTGCTAAAAATAAACTTAAATAAATAAATGTCACTGCTACTCCACCTGAAAGGAGAAAGGAGCAGACAGATGATGCAGACAAAATGCCTTCCTTTGAGGACAGATCAAAAATGTGGCAATTTTTCCAGGCTATCCAGGCCATGGGAAATTTTAGTAATGTGACTGCCCCTTCCCCAGCCCAGGCTCCAATCTATCTGCTTTCAGAGGAGAAGGAAGATGAATTCTATGTATAGGAGGGTGAAGGAGACCCCATGAAATCAGAGGGTGCGTGCACCAGAACATGACTCTGGATCCCCTCCAAGGCATTATGAAGACTACCCTTCCCTTTCCTCATTTGTCAGATAAATGCTTGATACCTTCAACATTCCCCCTCAAGAAACTGAGGAGGATGGGGAAGATGCTGAATTTATGGATATGATGGGGATGGCACCTGCAAGGAAGTTGCTAGTCCCTATACATAAATCAGTTCAGAAAGCCATAGGCACCGGGTAATATGGGCCCATGGGGCATGGGATTCATCAATATTTTTTGAAGCAGGCCCAGATCCACCAATAATTTAAGGCATTTTTCCTTTTTTCCCCCCCTTTAATACTGTGACCCTAGGAGCATGTGACCTGACGTGGGCATGTGCGCACCCTCCGTGACCTGCTGTGTACCCACCCCAAGAGCCATCCCTGTACTCATTGTGGCATTTTGAAATTGGTGCCTTGTGAACTTCACAGTGCACATGTGCCCAAAGTGAGAGGGAGCGGGGGGAATGTTATCAGGTGGGTGATGAGGGCCGGTGGTGGGTGAGAGGCATGCGAGCAAGTAAGTTGCGCGGTGTGACCATGGCCTGATGGACCAGACTCAGTAGTAGGTCGTGAGTGGCCCAGCATGTCATCAAGTCAGGCAGGTGAGACAGGGGCAGTTGTATCTTGCTGAGAGGTCAGAGACTACTTGGAGACCCAGACCCACCGGACGTGATGGAGGAGGACCGAGAACCTGCAGCAGGCCAGGTAAATAAAGTCGAGGCAACAGACAGGGAGAGTAAACACTAACAGACATATCAGCATCATGTACAACAGGCTGCATTTGAAACAGGCTGCACTAAAATAAGCATATTTATGACTATTTAGAGGGTACGATTATATTTGATAATGATTGCTGTACCAGCCTCCTGCAGACAGATCCGCATAGTCATGTAGTGGTGAAAGAGGGACCAAGGATTCACTCTGCTGGTTATCACTGTGCCACAGAGCTTGAATGACTATGAGTACTCTGTCACTTTACTTTCATTACTGCTGGTATCAGGACTGGGACCACACACGGCTCACAGGGAGGTTAAATGGAGACGAACCAAAGATTGCTGTGCTGTTTTATTATTTGTTTCTCACTTGTCCACACTGTTATTTTGGGACCACACACAGCTTACAGGAAGATAGGCAATCAATTAGCTACAGACCAGCTAAAGTACAAGGGAATAGGGAATGGGGCAGTACAGGGGAACAGGGAATGGGGAGGCAGCCAGAAGAAAATGACAGAATGAGCTAGCAGGAGAGTAGTAGTGCAAAAACAAAAGATGCATAGGAAGACAAAAATAATTGCACAGAGTTAGAAGGCAGACAGAGAATGTTTTCTGACCAGTGGAGGTTTTACAGTGAGGGATGTGGAAAGATCTAGTGTTAGCAGAGCAGAGGAAGTGTAGAAACATTGACAGTGATGACAGCTAAAGGCCTCATAGCTCATTCAGTCTGTCATATCTTCCCAATTCTACAGGATGTTGCGGGTACCCTAGTGGTCATTCATACTGCCATCCATTGTACCATCATCCCCAACTACTTGTATTATTGCCATATGCCTATGCTACCTGTACATAAACCTTACAAATTTTGTACAGACCACTTCTCTTGGCACCTTTGTCCACTTCATGCTGCTTCATCTCATGAAAGAAATACTTCCAAACATACTTTCTGAACCTCCCTCCTGCCAATTTTTTTTTAGAGTTCCATGTCTGTAATGACTGTGAACAGATTACTGCTTGCCACCCTGCTTATTCCATGTAGAAATGTATACATTTCTGTCATGTGACCCCTCTCCCTCCTAGCCTCTAGCATGTACACGTACAGATCCTTCAGCCTTTCCTGACATGGCTTCTCATGCTGACCTTGACTCATCTTGGCAGTCCTCCTCTGTACTTGCTTTGCCCTATCCCTTTCCTTTCTCAAATGTGGGCTCCAGAATGATGTACAGTACTCAAGGTGTGGCTTTACCAGGGATCTGTACAGGGGTAGGATCACCTCTCGTCTCTGTCTGTGTACCTTAACATTCTGTTTGCCCTTTCCGCTACTCTAATACACTGCACTGATTGTTTCAGGTTGTCTGCAATTATCACTCCATGGTCCTTCTCCATACCTGGTCACCTCTTCCAACTGTGCCACCCCCCCATTCTACAATCTTTTTCTCAGGTTCCTGGACCCTGTATACATGATCTTACACTTTACTGCATTCGTTTTCAGTAGCCAGAGCCTGGACCCAGATCCTCCCTCACTGTGCTTACACCCTTCCCATTGTTCACTCTGTCACAGATTTTGGTATCTTCTGCAGAGGCAGATCTTTTCATGAATCTCCTCCCCAGTGTTGCATATCTAGACATTGGAAAGGACTGGGCCAAAGTACAGATTCATGGGGAACTCCACTTGTGACCTCCCTGACCTCAGAGAATTCCCCATTTAAACAACCCTCTACATTCTTCTACTCAGCCAGTTTCTGATTACCCCTGTAACTCTTTCTCCCATACCCAGGTCACTCATTTTTATGTTGGCTCGTGCATGCGCAGCCAACATATTGCGGTAGTAGCAGATTTGGAGTCACGGTAAGTGTTGGTCAAATGCAGGGCATGCATCAGTAGGTGCGTCCCTCATTCCCCAATTAGCCAGCATTCAGGCACCACACCAGCAATTCAGAATGTGGCCACGAGATCTAAGAAAGGTCTGCTGCCATGAGAAGGAAGCTTCTCATTGCAGCGGCACAATAACATGCCTCCCACGTAAACATGGCAGCACTGACTGCCGCCGCTGAAAGCATGCCTCGCCCACTTCATTTGCCAATGGGGAGCCACTCCCATCGGCATCATGACCCCAAAATGCATGTCAAGGGGGTACCTAACCTCTTGGCATCATGCAAAGCCCCTCCCAACAGTCATTCTTTGCCAACGGGGGGCCCAATCCCCATTGGCTTCAGTCCCCCTTCTCTGTTTATTTTGCCGACAGGAGAGTCCACTCCCCGCTGGCATAATGTCCTCCCTCCATCTGTTGTGTGCTGAAGGGGGTGCCCAATCCCCGGCTGGCTACAACCCCCCCCCCAAAAAAAACAATCAGGTGACACGCTGGGAGCCTACCTCAGTGTGCCAAATGTTCCTGCAATTAAAAACAGTCCCACAATGTTCCCTTTTTTATTTTTTTCACCCTGTAAAAAACTAAACGGTCCCTCACAGTCTCCCTGCCCCCTCCCACAACCCGCAACCACCCACTGCACACCCTACCTCCCCACATGCCCCCTCATCCCATACTTACTTCTGGAGCACGGCGCGACGATCTTCGATGGACCGGGAATATGTCTGCACTCTTCAAAGCCAACCGCGAACTGAAGCTGTATAATGGCATAAATAGGGGTTTTTTCAACTTTGGTGCATATCTTGGGCATTTTTGAGAATTCTGACACCAAATGTTCAACATGGGGTTATTGGAACCCCGCCTCATGAGTTCTGTCACTGTCATGGCGTTATTCGGTCCCAAAAGGTGATTTCGCAGTCAGTGCGCAGAATCACCTTTCAGGACCGAGTAACAAAATGACAGTGCCACTTTTCATGAGGGGGGCTCTCAAAAAGCCTATGTTGCAAATTTGGTGGAAAAATCCACAAAATGGCTTTTTTGTGTGCATGCATTCTGCAGTTTCCATGTACGCTCATGCAGTAACCTCGTCAATTTGTAATATTTTCACTCCAGATTTTCAACATTAGCATTTTTCCACACCTCCTTATGAGCAGTGCAGCTGTCATTTTACATATCCTGGCTGAAATCTGTTTTCGTACATCCGGCATTTAATAGCTCGGTCACTGTGCAAAATCAGTTTTTGGGACAATTTGAGGACATGACAGTGCCACTATTCATGAGCAGGGAAGCACCAGGTTTGGTCGACAGTAAACCTGTTGACCACGCACACAGCAATGGCACAGTACCAATGCAGGTATTGTGCCGCCCAAGTCCCCAGTGTTTTCTGTGGGGGGCTGTGCCCCCATACCCCCCATGAAAGGAGGCTCTGCCCCCCACACCCTCCAGACTTTAGGATTCTCAACTCCAGGTTGGAGTTGGTCCGGGGAGGGGACAGAACACTGGGGAAAAGCGAAACACGGAAACGGACCATTACAGCAACTGTCGCTGAAGTGGTAATTTTCCATGTTTTGCCATTGGGGTGTCGGGCAAAAGGGGGCCACCCCATGAGCAGAGGTCCTAAAATGCATATGTTGAAAATTTGGTGATGAAAGTCTATAAAATGACTGTGTTGCAAACCTGCATTGTGCAGTTCCCACGCACCCTTGTAACTTTGCAAATTTGCAATATTTTCATGCCACATTTTCAACGCTGGCATTTTTTCACACCTCCTTATGCACAGTACAGCTGTTATTTTTCACATCCTGCCCAAAATGTGTTTTTGCACCTGTGGCACACAATGGCATGGTCGGAAATCAACTTTTGGGACAAATTAACAAAATCACAGTGCCATTATTCATGTGGGGAGGTTCCAAAATGCCTATGTTGAAAATGTGGTTAAAAAAATCCTAAAAATAATTGAGTTATGGACGTGTGTTGCACAGTTTCTATGCATGCTCATGACTTCACTAATTTTCCATATTTTCACTCCAGCTTTTCAGCGTTGCCATTTTTTTACACCTCCTCATGAACAATACAGTTGTCATTTTTTACATACTGCCCAAAATGTGTTTTTGGACCTGTGTCGCCAAATGGCATAGCCGCTGTGCAAAATCACCTTTCACCTAACAAAGTGATAGTGATACTCTTCATGACGTGGGGTCACAAAAAGCCCATGTTGAAAATCTGGAGTGAAAATAACAACACACGCCTGCGGCGTTAGGGTTATCAACGTAACACCCCACCCTGTGCAAACTGACAGGCATCAGGGTTGTGACTTGGGATCATTGTCTGTAATGCTTCCTATTCCACCCCCACCCTGCAGCCAGTGACATACATCATGGTGTGTCTTACAGTGTTCAGCCAGAAAGTTCACCCCATTCTCCTCTAATGCACCCACCTCAGCATATTTCCTTATGGAATGGGGTACATATAATGCCCAAAGACCCCAAAGCACACCACGACACTTGTCACTGTCTACAGGGTAGGGTGAGGTGAAATGGCATGAGTGTTATAGCTGATGACCCAAAGGCACACCCCAATGCCTATCGGCCTGTACAGGGTGGGGGTGGGGTTGGCGTCACTTCAATACTTCACTACCATTCCTACTATGCGTCTCTAACAGCCAACTCAGAACCAGGGACAAACTGTGGAGGAAGTATAAAAGCACTGGCCAACCCAGGGATCACACCATCTATAAGCAACATAGAAATTCTTGCAAAAAGCAAATAAGGCTAGCAAAAAGCAAATACTGTCAGAACCTACTTGCCAGCTCAGCCAAAGATCCACGCAAGTTCTGGGGCCACATAAAAACCTTTCTGGGTACACCTCAATACATAACCCCCATGGAAATTATTCTAGACGGTGTCCACTGTAATGACTCCCTTACCATTGCAAATGCTTTTAATAAGATGTTCTCTGATCTGTCCCACTATACTTCCACACTTCAACTTCCAACTGTGGTTTCCCAGCCCTCATCAACCGGTGCACCAGCAGATCCCTCTCTCAAGAAACATGTGCTGGATATTTACAAGCCCTTCTATTTCAAAGCTGTGTCTGCATCGCAAGTCTTCAAACTGTTAAACTCAGTATCAGACATCACCAGCCTCGGGTCCGACTCACTGGAACCTCGCCTACTAAAGGCAGCCACCCATCTCATCTCCTATCCTCTAGCCAAGGTATTCACCCTCTCCCTCTCCAACAGTACCTTCCCTGACATCTGGAAATCCGCAAGAATCACCCCCATCTTCAAAAAGGGCAACAAAAGTGAGATCTCAAACTACAGACTCATAGCTATTCTGTCAGTCCTCAGCAAAATACTTGAAAAACTAGTAGCCACTCAGACCATTGATTTCCTTGAAACATCAAATTTGCTATGTGCAGCACAACATGGTTTCTGGAAAAACCACAGCACCACAATGGTGCTAGCCAAATTCACCACTGATACTCTCACAAGCATGGACAAAAGTCAGCTTACTGGTGCTATCTTTATTGACCTCACCAAGGCTTTCGACCTCATGGACCACCCCATACTCCTATCCACCCTTCATAAATTTGGCTTTTCACCCCCTGTCATAAGCTGGTTCAGGAGTTACTTAACCAACAGGACCCAAGCAGTCAAACTTAACTCATCAATCTCCGACTGTACTACCATCAACATTGGAGTACCACAAGGATCAATACTGGGTCCCCTCCTATTTTCATTATTCATAAATAACCTGCCATACAGCATTGTGTCCTGTGACTCTCTACTCTATGCAGATGACCTGGTTATCTATGCTAGCTCTAATAATGTAGACCAACTTAACGTGGCACTAACATCTGCTTTCCACACTGTCCAACTCTGGCTAAACACCCGCTGCCTTATACTGAACTCTAGCAAAACCAAACTGATGCTTCTGGGCACTGCCCACAAGATAAGGTCCTGCCACTCTCCTTTAAAAGTCCTTGACCTGGATGGAACCCCCCCTTGAGGTGGTTATCTCCTTCCGTTATCTGGGCATCCTGCTAGACCAATCTCTGGACCTAAACTTGCACATCCAAGAAACATGTAAATCTGTGAACTGCAAACTGGGTGCTGCCTACAGATACAGCTACATGCTCACACCTGCAGCCAAGCTAGCCATTGCCAGGGGTTTCCTCCTACCCGCTCTGACCTACTGTGCTCACATCCTACCCATGGCGCATAAATCCACACTACAAAAATGGGATATCACTTTCAACAATATATGCAGGTATGCCTCAAAAGCCCCCAGACTTAAACATCACTGCCAACTGTATAAAGATCTCGGCTGGCTCTCTCCCCCTCTGTCACCAGACTATACTATCTGGGCTGCCTTTGCGACTCCATCATTAGACTCAACAGACCAGCATCCCTAACTGAACTGCTTCAGCCAGCCCTCCCTCCACATGAGCTGAGATCCTTGGACAAATCCCTACTAAAAATCCCCCACTGCCGCACCTCCAAAGGGTCTGGAGCATTTGGGTATACAGCCCCTCAAGTGTGGAACCTCCTGCCACTCGACCTTAGACTGACATCTTCCCATGATCTCTTTAAGCGCAAGCTACGTGAACACCTGCTTTCCACGGACCAGTGTGCCTGTTATGACCCTACCTGAGCTTGTCCTGCCAACCTCTCTCTCTTGCCCCACCACTCCCTCCTTCCTACTCCTTACCCTATTTTACTTACAACATTAACACCGTGGTATATGTCTCTGCCCATATGCACTTCATTTCGAGTTCAAAACTCCGACCCCGAATCCTACGTGCACTTGTCTAAAGTATGTAATTTTGTTGTAAGTTACTGCACCTTGACTACTGCATTGTTTACCTGTTATTGCTGTTTGCACTATTGTACCTGTTACTGCTGCTTACTGAAATGCTTGTACTGACGATCTATGGGTACCAGGTACTGGCATAGCCAATGCCTAAGCACCCCCCATGGACCCTTTCCTCTACTCTTATTGCCCCTGGACCTCCACAGCCCACCCCCACCCTGCCTGAACACCGTTTCCCCTGCCCGGATACAGTTCCACAACCCCGGACATTAGCCGCACCATCAGCTGCTGAAACTGCTCACCCGCCGTACCTTACCCCGAACCCCCGTTATCTTTAGCTTCCCCTGCCAGCCTACAGCTCCATGATCCTGGGCTCCTCTAGTAGGCTCCTGCCGCTAAAACCGCTCACCCGCCACTTTCACCCCCGTATTCTCACACTCATCGATCTGTCTAGCCTGCGTACAGTTTCCATGGACACGGTCTCAACCCTCAGCACCCTGGCGCCATTCCCGCCATATCTCCCTAACACTGACTTTTCGCTTCAACACCCCCCCAGTTAGACCGTTTGCTCTTAACCTCGGCCCCCCTGACTACCCGACTGACACCCGACTCCCTGCCCAGGAACAGTACCACAACCCGGTGCCTGCTTTGCCCAGAGCTGCTGTTGGCGCTCCCCGCCACACCTCACCCCAACCCTGCCATCCTAACTCTCCCCTGCCGACTTCGGTTCCATGAACCCGAGCTCCTCTTGAGTGATTCTGCTTAAAGCCGCCCCGTGGCCGTCTTCACCTCCGATCCCTTCCCCTTCAGTTCTCTCTAGCCGCCGCATGGTTCCATGGACTCGGTCTCTTCCCGTAGCCTTCTACTGCTTATGCCACCATATCCCCCTCACCCAGACATATTCCGTAAGCCACCTACCCCATCCAAATATTCCCCCGCTTCACTCCTCCTCTGGCCGCCGATGTCTATCATGTCCTTTCCTGCCCTGTTTTCGCGCCGTCTTTAACCCCTCTATAGACCCACTGCAGGTGGTGTCTCCCCTGCCTCCAGCTCTGCCTGACCTACTCTCTCCCCACCTCGACCATGTACTGCCACCATCCATTCACCGCCCCACACCCAGACCCCCCCCATCCTGCCTCCTTCATCCCTGCTGCCACGCTAACCACTTAGCCGCAAGGTTGCCTTCCCGATCCCCCCTTTTTACCTGCTCACCCAGTTCCCTCCCCATCTCTCTCCCCTCCCTGGCTCACCTGTCCTTTGATCTGCCCTGTATACCTTTACCCACTCACCAATGCTACCTGTACACTGTAAATCTGCTGTTTTTCTCTTGACCTGTTGATTGTCTCTGAAGCTGTACTCCTTTATTGCCTTGTACTGAAAACTGTTCTCTGTATTGTTACTGCTTCCCTGTATTATGTAAATGAACTCTGTATTGTTTCTGTACCTCCCGGGTCGTGCCTGAAAATAGTCACCTGTTTGACTAGCGCACCTACCCAGTAAACAAAAACTAAATAAAATAAATAAACTCCGGCACTACCAATGACAAAGCCAGTGAGACAACATTCGGCATTGACAAATGCTTGTTATTTACCAGTCATTCATGTGGGACTGAGTCAAAAGCTGTGCTAAAGTTCTGGAATAATACACCATTGTCTGACCTTTATAAGCTGCTTTTGTCACCCAGTTCCATAAGTCTATCAGATTCGTCTGATAGGACCTCCCTTGATGAAACTATTCTGCTTTTGTTCCTGTAGTCCATAAGCCTGCAGAAAATCCACCAGCCTTTCCTTTATAATGGCCTTCAGCATCTTCCACACAATGGACATCAGGCTTACTGGCCTGTACAGTAACACCCTGGCTCGGGCTGGCCTCTTTCCCACTATTATGCAGATGTATGATATTTGCTGTCTTCCAGTACCCTAGTGCGACTGTGACATTATTCAGAGAGCCCAATTAGGATAGTACGAGTCGTTTGTTTGTACAATCAAGGCAGCACCATGGAGCCTTCACAGAATCACAGCCTTGCAAGTAATCATAAAGTTAGTTCAATTCTATGCAGTCATGAGGGCTCTGGTTCTATAGTTTGGGTGTATTTCCAGTGGTCATTCAGGTGATCATGTTTGTGTTCTGAGGGATCCCAGGTCTGGTTCCTTCCTGATGATTGGTGTTGTGTTCAGATGATTTGCTTGCATTTGGATGGGATTTGTTTGCTGGCTGTGTTCCTACTGGTTTCTTCCAAACTTGCACTTAATTTTTCAGATCCTGTTCCTGGTAGTTCCAGGTTGCATTCCAGTTCAGGGATCATTCTCCCTTCTTGGTCCTTGGCAAAAAAAAACAACACCAGACTATCAGAACAGCACAGAGATTCAGGAACCCAACTCAAAACAAAGTGAAAGCTGCAGGGAACCACAGCCTGGCTATGCAGTCATAAGTTCCTTTCCACAAGTTTTGCAATTACTTGTAATCCATGGATACAACTGGCATATACACTTCTGGGCACTTATTATTTTTAAAACATACTGTGCAAAAAAGATCTCCTGACTTAGGATCCCAGCCCTCCATGGCATGGAGGGAGTCGAGCACAGGCCAGCAGCAGAAGTCAGGGGTTGCAAGACTGGAGAGTAAACAACAGTTATACGCTTATTTGTTACTCTAGTCGGCATATAAAGCCAGACTCAAAAGGCTATTTTCAAATGGTTTATTACATAACAGCATACCAGCCATTTGTAGTTTTCACTGTTTATATGAGGTTTGGATAGACAAACCACAAAAAGAGAACATTTGCATTAGTGTATTGCTTTGCTGTGCCTTGTATTATATGAGTGCTGGTTCAAGTGGAATTATATGTCAAGTTTCAGCTGGGAAGAAGTTTGAAAATTGATTTTTAAATACTGTTGAAACAGTTTTTACTGATACTGCTCCTCTTGCCATTTTTATGCTATCTTGCGCGCAAGTGCAAACAACATATTGTGGTAGCTTGGAGTAGCAGGATTTGGAGGTGCAGTCATGTTGTGGCCAATGGCACCACTGCTTTTTTGAGCTGTGCTCTGTGGCAGCAATGAAACAACATGCTGTCTATGACAGCATTGCAAAAGCATGCCACCAACTTAAAACAATTTCGCCTCTGTGATGAGGGAGCAACCCATCATTGCAGGGCATGCCTTGCCTGGTGTAACATTTCAATAAACATGGTGATGGCTATCACCGTCCACCTCTCACAGTCATGCCTGAAAACCAATGTCGGGAGGGTGCCTAATCCCCCTGCCAGCATGCTCCCTCACCAGTTCATTTGTGGATGGGGGAGCCCAATCCCAGTCAGCATAATGTCCCCCTATTTTAATTTGACTGCTGAGGGTGTCCAATCCCCCTCGGCATCATGCACCCTCCCAAACACAGACACGTTTTCTGTGCCACTGGGGGGCCCAATTCCCATTGGCTTCAGTCCCCCTCCCAAAAAAACACAAGTGGCACACTGGGAGCCCACACCAGTGTGCCAAGATACAACAGTGAAAAAAAAAACTTCCCACAATGTCTTTTTTTTAACCTGTAAAAAAGAAAACAGTCCTTCATTGTCTCCGGTGCCCCTGCCCCAACCCACACCCACCCTCTGTGTTCCCCACCTCCCCATGCCCCCTCACCCCGTACTTTCTTAGTTATGGAACCCAGCGTGATGATCTTCGGTGGAGTGGGAACATGTCTGCACTCTGCAAAGCTGATCACAAACTGAAAAAATGCCAGTAAGCTGTATAATGGCATCAATGGGGGGGTTTCAACTTAGGTGGATATCGCGGCAATTTTTGCAACTTTTGGATCCGCATTTTCAACATGGGGTTCCTGGGACCCCACCTCATGAAATCTGTCACTTTCATGTCGTTATTCGGTCCTGAAGATGATTTCGTAGTCACTGTGCTGAATCACCTTTCGAGATCGATGAATGAAACGACAGTGTCATTGTTCATGAGGTGGGCACCCAAAAAGCCTATGTTGCAAATTTGGTGAAAAAATTCCAAAAAAATGACTATGTTATGAGTGTGCATTGCGCAGTTTCCACGCACGCTCATAACTTTGAGAATTGTTAATATTTTCACTCTAGATTTTCAACATTAGCATAGACGCTATCCTGAAAAAGCTATGCCCCAAGCTCAGTGCTTTATACAAGAACTGGAACTGCCTCCTTCTACTGGCAAGGTGCAAACTGGTCCAGAAGATGATCCTTCCTATCTTTGACTACTGTGATGTAGTTTACAGTGCCGCTCCCTCAACTTCCTTAGCCAGATTGGATACCTTCTTCAACTCCTTCTGTTGCTTTGCTCTTGACTCTCCTCCTCTCATCCATCACTTTCACCTCTATCACTCCCTGGCATTTCCCTTGCTTGCAAACAGGTGCTTACACCACTATGCTAATCTCGTCTCAAATTTCTGGTTTGGCTCACTGCCAACATATCTTACTTCCTCCGTAAGCACTCCTCACCACCTGTCGGCTCACTCAGATCCCACGACCACAGAACTCTGGCAGTCCCTTTACGCTGCACCACTGTAGGCCAGTCTGCCTTCTCATACTGATGCCCAAAACTTCCCAAACAGATTCACCACTTGGCCTCACCCTCCTCATTAACTGCAGCACTTTACAACTTCCTCTTTGTTAATTGTTTCTATACCTAACCTCCTTAGAGCCTGCCTGGCACCAAGCCAGCAGCAATGTATAAATCACTGCAGCTACTTGGGTTCTACCTCTACAGCACTCAAATGATCTGTATATTATATGTACCTACTATTTGTTCATATTTGTGTCAGCATACTGGGTGGGATATTCAGACTGCGACAGGCTGTGGCACAGGCCTGGGCACAGCACAACTGGGATGTGCCAGGGTGCTGACAGGTTGATATTCTATGGTGCTGTGCCATAGCTCAGCACCATTGAATATCGCTCCATGGCCACCCACATAGCGCATGGCACAGTGGCACTGCATCAGCGCAAGTGGCCAGAGAGGGGCAGGGGGATGTGCTAGTGCAAGTGCCATTGCACTAGGCGCATTAACCGTGATACTCAGCGGTGAACATGCAAATGGGGCCAAAATGCATGCAAGGCACAAATGGGGTCATTTGCATGTCATTATGGCTCCATCTGCATGCAGGTGCACCGATCCCCAGTGACTTGCACCTGGCACTCTGCCAGGCTGCAGCTGTCGGGGACCAACGCCCCCTGCACAAGCAGCAAAGTGCCCCAATGCCCGATTGTGGGCACAGGTTCCAAATCATAACATTCCAATATCCCTGGTGGTCCTGTGGACCGCTCGCAGCCCAATCGTGGGCAGAAGTATAAAGAAAGGGATTAAATCTCATCCCTGGTGGTCCAGTGGACCGCTCACAGCCCGATCATGGGCAGTTGTATAAAAAAAGAATAAATCCATCCCTGGTGGTACAGTGTTACCCCTCCCCTTACGCCCACTGGGCCCCACCAACCCGCTCCCCCGGTCAGTGACGGCAGCAGCTCCACCGCAGCTACTTGGCCACCCACTGACTGGACTGACTGCATACAGTACAGCTGTACGCCCATTGGTCCACAGCATGGGCCAATTAGCATGCAGATTGGTATTGTTAGATAAAGTCCAGATATGTGAATGGATTCATTCACATATCTGGACTGTGTAGTACGTGTATGATTATACACTCCATTGGCTCCACGCTGGGACCAATGGGCTTGCAGCTGTACTGTACACAATCAGTCGGGCGGGTGGCTGGGCGGCTTGTGAGTGGGGAGCTGCCACCCACTGCTGACGGGGAGGAAGTGGGGTGGTGGGGCTAAGTGGGAGGGTGGGGAGGAGGGTACCGCTGCACCACCAGGGATGGCATTTAATCTTTTTTTATACATCTGCTCATGACTGGGTGGCTTGGGGGTGGGGAGCTGCCACCTGCTGCTGACGGGGAGGAAGCGGGGTGGTGGGCTCAGTGGGAGGGTAGGAAGGGGTACCGCTGGACCACCAGAGATGGGATTTAATCTTTTTTTATACATCTGCCCATGATCAGGCTGCGAGCGGTCCACTGGACCACCGGGGGTGGGATCTACTTTTATGTTTTATACTTCTGCCTGCAATCGGACTGCGAGTGGACCACTGGACCACCAGGGATATAGGACATATATGTTTCAATGCTAGTCCCCGTGATTGGGCTGGAAGCGGTCCACTGGACCACCAGGGATATTGAAATATTTTTTCCTGAAACTTGTGCCTGTGATTGGGTGGGGGGGTGCTACCAAGACAGACGGTGCCACCGGATCTCGGGTGGCCACCCACAGCTGGCAGCTGTCGTGTTGCACCCTGCAATACGGCAGCTCACCTGTGGGTGGCCAGGTGTTGCTCCTTGTTTTTTGGATCAACTGTGTGCAACGCAGGTAGGGTTTGTGCCTGCATCTGCTCAGCACATCCTGGGCTGAATATCGGGATGTGCAGTGTATGCATGGGTATGCCCCCCCCCGATGTGTGCCACATACATTACTGATGCACCGCAGCACATCGGGATTTGTGCCACACACTTTCCCCTTTTGAATATCGTGCCTGGGCACATCAGTGGGTTGCGCATTTCATACTTGTGTTGTGCCATGCACAACCCTTCTGAGTATTCCACCCCCACATACAATTTCCTTGTGAATATTTAGTTATATGCTCCACTGTCCCCTTCCCCCAGGACACATCTGGTATTCCACTCAGTATGCCTTCCTGGTAAAACTCTTAAATAACTAAATAAATTAGATGTATTATGATTTCTGCAAACTGTATTCCTAGTACTGTTTATTTCTTATCAGATTATCTGGCCTCTATGTATTTTTGTGTCAATTGTATGCTCACATAATCTTACTTCCATTAGTTCTCTACCTGAGTTCCCACAAAGTTAAGCTCCTTTCATCATCAGTGTTTTAACTGGCTTGTAGTGTATGTTTTTTACTTGGCAGCTGTAGCTCCCATTCCCCTTTCCCTGGGATGCACCGGGAGATGAGCAACTTGTTGTTCAGTGAGCTTTTCAATAAATAAATAAATTGCCATTTTTGCTCATCTCCTTATGAACAGTACAGCTGTCATTTTTCATATCATGCCCGAAATGTGTTTTCGCACATCTGGTGCACAATGGTGCTGTTGCTGTGGGAAATCAGTGTTTGGGACAGATTAAGAAAATCATAGTGACACTGTTCAGAGCAGAGGTCCCAAAATGCCTATGTTGAAAATTTGGTGAAAGAATTACTCAAAATGACTGTGTTACAAGCGTGCACTGTGCAGTTTCCATGCACGCTTGTAACTTCGAGAATTTGTAATATTTTCACTCCAGATTTTCAACACTGCCATTTTTTCATACCTCCTTATGAACAGTACATAACAGCAGTCATTTTTCACATCCTGCCCAAAATGTGTTTTCACACATCTGGCACAGAATGGCGCAGTCACTGTGAAATCAACGTTCCGGACAGATTAACAAAATCACAGTGCCACTGTTCATGAGCAGAGGTCCCAAATGCTTTCATGAGGTGGGGTCACGCAAAGGCCATATTGAAAATTTAGAGTACAAATACCAACAAACACCAGGGACGTTAGAGTTTCTAACCATAACGTCCCACCCTGTAGAGACTGACAGGTGTCAGGAGTGTGACTTTGGATTGTCGGCTGTAATGCTCACACCATTCCACCCCCATCCCCACCCTACAGCCAGTGACAGGCATCAAGGTGTGCCTTGGACTCTTCGAACCAAAAGTTCACCCCATTCTCCTATACTGCACTCATCTCAACATATTTCCTTATGGAATGGGATGAGCATAAGGTCTGACAACCCCAAGGCACACCGTGACACTTGTCAGAGTCTGCAGGGTAGGGTGAGGTGAAATGGCATGAGCGTCATGGCCGATGACCCAAAGGCACACCTCAATGCCTGTCACTCTCTGCAGGGTTGGGTAGGGTTGATGTCGGTTCCATACTTCACTGCCATTCTTATTATGCATCTTTCTAACTCCTGCAATACCAATGCCAACACCAGCAAGACAACATTTGGCATTGACAAATGCTTGTTTCAATCTGAGTTTAGTCTCATGCACCTTTTACTCTATACAACCTATTACAATGGTTTGGTGTGAACCTCGCCTAGGAGTTCTACCGGTAGTTCTGTTTTGTCTCTGTACTTGACGTTGCAGGTAAAAATGTGAAAATTGCTCATCTGTTTACAGGTATAAAGAAATAAAACAAACACACATCCCTAAACTGGTCCAAAATGACAAGATCAAGATATCCATTTGTTTTTTTTTTTCTTGTAGTCTTTTGCTGACCTTCTGCTGTGCAGAATATCAGACCACTGCTACAGTATTAGCATAGTGCAAAGCTACAGAGAATAGAGCATAATTTCGCTGTGTTTTCTACACTGTACTGTAGCTGCACAAGGCCACTTTCATGACATGCTTCCTGTTTATTTAGGCTTTGACAGTTTATTTGAGTTGGAGTCTCTGCCTTTCACACACCCTTGTTTTTTTTCAATACAGGGGTGAGGGGGAAAAGCTCACCAACTCAAGTAAATGAATAAAAAAATAACCAACAAGCTGACAAGGTGCAGAGCGTGCCTTAAGTGGGCAAGTAGCATAACTTGAGTGGCACGCTAATAGTAGAGGTCTGATGGTGGTCTGGCTTAACTCCTCCCAACTACCACATATAGGGGCGCTGCTCCCATGCAGCCTGCTAGAAGGGTTTGACCCCAACCCCTGGGTCAGGGGCAGGGCTTTGACCCCTTACCCTTGGGCCCCACCAAACATTCTACAAACCCGGCTCCTATGCAGAAAGCCATATCCAAAATCATGACTGCACCTATTTCAGCCACAGGCATTGATAGAAAAATTTAAAGAAAATATCAGGTTGACAGATGGGGGTGGAAAACCTGTATTTTCACCCTGATCATCAAAATGTAGTCCAGGCTGTTGCTTTTGAGAGAACAAAAGTCTCCCTGTCTGCACAGCCCCCTGAAAAGAACTCTAATAAATTGGATGCTATGGCCAGAAAGGTTTATACCTCAGCTTCCCTGCTTATTAGGCAAGCAGCTTAGTCAACACATATCTCACAGTACCGAAAAGCACTATGGAACACAGTTCTGGCACTGGCTGGTAACGCAGATGGTGAGCTGGCACATGACTTATTGACCACAGCCAGATCAGCCCTGGCTGCCACTAAATACCATTTACACACTGCTGTGAACACTATTGACACTGCAGATAGGGTTTTATTTCATGCAGTGTCCTTAAGAAGATTTTCCTGGTTAAGGACAGTTATCTTTTCCTAGGAATCCAAACTGAAGCCATGGATTTCTCCCTTTAGGAAAACTCACTTTTTGGTAACAAAACAGGTATACATGGAAAAAGTGGGTGAACACAAAGCCACTTATAAAAGTAACAATGAGAAAGAAAAGGCCTTTATCTCTTACAGGCCTTATGGAATGGGAGGCAGAGGTAGGGGATACTTGCCAAGAGCACTATAATCCATATACCATTTATGAGTACCAGCTAGAAAGAGGCTACTGTAGGGGCAGAAGCGGCACAAAGTGTACTGCTACTGCAACACCAGCAACTAAGAGCCAGCCAAAGCAAACTCCCTAACAGTTCTGCCTAAGTCACCCAGTCATTGCAGTGGGGGTAAGACTGGCTTACTACTTACAGGAATGGGTAAACACTGCCACAGACAAATGGTTCTGAAGTTAGTGGGTCAGGGCTTGTCTCTGCAGTTCAAAAAATTTCCCAAACTGCAGAAACACAAAAGTTTTCCAGCTCACTGTCCCACAGAAAGAATTCTGCTGGAACTGGAAGTAAAGAAATTGCTACTTGTAAAGGCAGTGGGGAAAGGGTCTATTCTTGAGGTACTTCCAAAGCCACAAGAAAAATGAGGAGTGGGGACCCATTTACATTTCAAGTATCTGAAAGTTGCAGCTATGATTAAGAAAAATCTTAGCATACCTGTCAAACGTACTTGTCTCTGTACCTCTTATGCTGCACAACATGAGTCTTTTATTTTTTTAAACCTAACCCTTTCCAGGTCTACAATACTATTTCTATGGAAAATGTGGCAACCATCTTTGTTTCTTAAGAAAAAATTGAATTCAAACATTTATAAAATACTCAGATTTTGGAGGAATTAGAACATTGTACTGCTAAACGAAAGAGTAAGGTGCCTTGAATCTTTTGTGGTGAAAAGAAATGGTAGGGTCAAATTTTTGCCCAATTTCATTGCACTGTTGGTTTAACAAGCATATAAAAAAGAAATTCAGGATGGTCACATTGAAAACAATGATACCATCTTTGCAGTCAAGTCACTGGCTAGGATCTCTGGAGCTGAAAGGTGCTTATTTTCATATCCCAATCAAGTCATTGTGTAAAAAATATCTCATATTCAAGCTAGGCAACTGCCAGTACCAGTTTACTGCTCTTTCCTTGAAACTGTAAAAAACAGCTTTGAGATCCTAGGATTCTTAATAAATCTGCAGAAGTTCAAAATAGAACCCACTCAAGTGTTGGACTTCATAGACTAAACATGGAGCACAGCTAAACACCCTGCAAGGGAAAGCCTTCCCTCACAGGTTAGAGTTGCACCTTTGATAGCAACAGCAGAATCCTTCACAGCAGACCACCTATGACCTGCAACACATGGCTGCATCCACAGCTGCAGTTCCGTGGGCCAGGTTCCAAATTAGAGGCTTCCAGTATCACTTAAGAGACAACTGGTCTCAAAGATGGGACCCACTCTCAACACTAGTGCCACTGACAAAAGCATTTATAACAGAGTGGTGGAAGGAGGAAAGCAACCTCAGAGAGGGTATTCCCTTCTTTCTACAATCACCAGAAAGTATTCTTACTATGTATGCTTCAACCTGGGGTGGTGCGCCCAGCAGCAGGACTTTATAATAAGTGGCACATGAAGCTAACTGTAATCTCTGGAGTACAGTCAGCCTCCTGGAGCTCAGGGCAGTGTTGCTAGCAATGCAGTCAGTCTCCACCCAACTGTAAGATTGGTCTGTCCAAATCAGCACAGACAATACCACAACAATGTACAACACAAACAAGTTGGGGGGGGGACAAAAGCCTCAAAACCGTGTATAGAAGAATGAGGATCTGGGACCTGGCATACTCCTTAGAAGCAAGCATTTCTGTGGTGTACTAGCCAGGCAAAGACAATCTCCTGGCAGATGCCTTAAGCAGAATCAGCCAGGAAAATCACAAATGGGCCTTGAATCAACAGGTTCTGGCCACAGTTTCCAGAAAGTCAGGCACTCCCAAAATAGACCTGTTCACCTCTTGGGAGAACAATCATCTCATACTGTTTTGTTGTAGATCACCTGCCAGTGGAACAGTCCCAGAGGACATCTTGTCTTGCACTGGACAAGAGAGGTTCCTGAATGCCTTCCCACCATTCCCACTCACACAGAAAGAAGTGTTAGAATGCTCTGGATTGGACCTTCAGAGGAAGTCCTGAAGGTGCTCAGGGTTTCAAGTAAATCAGTAATCAGGAAAGCATATTCCCTTAAATGAAAAAGATTTTCTTACTGGTGAACCCCCAGAAGAATAATCCCAATTGAGGCAGTGTTGCCTATAGTCCCAGAATACCTGGTGCAGCTACAGTATCTAGGTGTAAAGCCTTCAGCTCTAAAGGTGCACTTAGGAGCAGTGTCAGCCTATATGTTAGTAGGCAAGGGAAGGTCACTGGCTTCACAACCCATTTTGAAAAAGTTTGTTAAAGGCCTCAGTCACTTGTACGTTCCGGTGAGGGAACTAGTCCCACCGTGGGATCTCAATGGTCTGCTTTGTCCTGCTTATGCAGGTTATCTCTTGAAGACAGCGAGTGCAAAAGGGCACAGCAGAAACAACACAGAGCTTGCCATTTCAGCAACTGAAAGCTTTACCCCCCTGAGTTGAGTCCCCCCCCAGGAGTTGGTATCCATAGTATGGAGGGTGTGGGGGGCAAAGTCCCTCACAAGGGTGGGGGTGAGGGGACAAAGCCTTCTGCTACAAGGGCGCTTGCTGTATGTGGTTGTGCTGCTTTTCCAGTGCTGTTTTTGTTCGTCACCATTTTGTGCTTGCTATAATGATGTAGAACCCTTGTGGAGGCTCCATTTGAGCCTATGGACACTGCAACTTGAAGTATGTCACATGGAACACCATATTGCTGATTTCAATGACCTCTGCTAAGAGGGTAAGTGAACTTCAAGCAAACAGAAACAACGTGGACAGTACAGGGTGGCATGTAGAGATCATCATTGCAGGGCATGCCTTGCCTGGTGTAACATTTCAATAAACATGGCGATGGCTATCACTGTATACCTCTCACAGACCCACCTGAAAACCAATGTCAGGAGGGTGCCCAATCCTCCTGCCAGCATGCCCCCTCCCCAGTTCATTTGTGGATGGGGGAGCCCAATCCCAGTCAGCATAATGTCCCCCTATTTTAATTTGACTGCTGAGGGTGTTCAATCCACCTCGGCATCATGCACCCTCCCAAACACAGACAAGTTTTCTGTGCCACTGGGGGGCCCAATCCCCATTGGCTTCAGTCCCCCTCCCAAAAAAACACAAGTGGCAGAATGGGAGCCCACACCAGTGTGCCAAGATAAACCAGTGAAAAAAAAAAAATTCCCACAATGTCTTTTTTTTTTAACCTGTAAAAAAGAAAACAGTCCCTCGATGTCTCCGGTGCCCCTCCCCCAACCCATACCCACCCTCTGTGTTCCCCACCTTCCCGTATTCCCCTCACCCCATACTTACCTATGGAACTCAGCATGATGATCTTCGGTGGAGCGGGAACATGTCTGCACTCTTCAAAGCTGACCACAAACTGAAGAAATGCCAGTAAGCTGTATAATGGCATCAATGGGGAGGGGGTTCAACTTAGGTGGATATCTCTGCAATTTTTGCGACTTTTGGATCCACATTTTCAACATGGGGTTCTTGGGACCCCACCTCATGAAATCAGTCACTTTCATGTCGTTATTCCGTCCCTAAAGGTGATTTCATAGTCACTGCGCAGAATAACCTTTCGGGACTGATGAATGAAGTGGCAGTGTCATTGTTCATGAGGTGGGCACCCAAAAAGCCTATGTTGCAAATTTGGCGAAAAAATTCCAAAAAAATGACTATGTTACATGTGTGCATTGCGCAGTTTCCACGCACGCTTGTAACTTTGAGAATTGTTAATATTTTCACTCCAGATTTTCAACATTAGCATATACACTATCCTGAAAAAGCTATGCCCCAAGCTCAGTGCTTTATACAAGAACTGGAACTGCCTCCCTCCGCTGGCAAGGTGCGAACTGGTCCAGAAGATGATCCTTCCTATCTTTGACTACTGTGATGTAGTTTACAGTGCCACTCCCTCAACTTCCTTAGCCAGATTGGATACCCTCTTCAACTCCTTCTGTAGCTTTGCTCTTGACTCTCCTCCTCTCACCCATCACTTTCACCTCTATCACTCCCTGGCATTTCTCTCGCTTGCAAACAGGTGCATACACCACTATGCTAATCTCATCTTAAATTTCTGGTTTGGCTCACTCCCAACATATCTTACTTCCTCCCTAAGCACCCCCACCACCACCTGTCGGCTCACTCAGATCCCACGACCACAGAACTCTGGCAGGCCCTCTATGCTGCACCACCGTAGGCCTGCCTGCCTTCTCATACTGATTCCCAAAACTGTGGAACTTGTTCCCAAATAGATTCACCACTCAGCCTTACCCTCCTCATTAACTGCAGCACTTTACAGCTTCCTTTTTGTTAATTGTTTCTATGCCTAACCTCCTTAGAGCCTGCCTGGCACCAAGCTAGCATCAATGTACAAATCACTGCAGCTACTTGGGTTCTACCTCTACAGCACTTAAATGGTCTATATATTATATGTACCTACTATTTGTTCATATTTGTATCAGCATACTGGGTGGGATATTCAGACTGCTCCAGGCTGTGGCACAGGCCTGGGCACAGCACAACTGGGATGTGCCAGGGTGCTGACAGGTTGATATTCTATGGTGCTGTGCCCCGGCTAAGCTCCATTGAATATCACTCCATGGCCACCTGCATAGCACATGGTGCAGTGGCACTGCATCAGCGCAAGTGGCCAGAGAGGGGCAGGGGGATGCGTTAGCACAAGTGCCATTTCGCTAGGTGCATTAACTGTGATATTCAGTGGTGGACATGCAAATGGGGACATAATGCATGCAAGGCACAAATGGGCCATTTGCATGTCATTATGGCCCCATTTGCATGCAGGTGCACTGATGCCTAGCGACTTGCACCTGGCACTCTGTCAGGCTGCAGCCATTAGAGACCGACGCCCCCTGCACAAGCAGCAAAGTGCCCCAATGCCCGATCGTGGGCATAGGTTGCAAATCATAACATTCCAGTAAACTTGGTGGTCCTAGTGGACCGCTCACAGCCTGATCGCGGGCAGAAGTATAAGGAAAGGGATTAAATCCCATCCCTGGTGGTCCAGTGGACCGCTCCCAGCCCGATCATGGAAAGATGTTTGAAAAAAGATTAAATCCATCCCTGGTGGTCCAGCGGTACCCTCCTTCCCTCTCCACTGGGCCGCCTACCCCGCTCCCCCTGGTCAGTGGCAGGCAGCAGCACCCCACCCGCCAAGCCACCTGCGCGCGCAACTGACTGCATACGGTACAGCTGGCAGCCACATTGATCTGGCGTGGGCCAATGGGCATACGAACCCGACCGATACTACGGTCCAGATATGTGAATGTATTCATTCACATATCTGGACTATGTCGTACGGGTATGGTTCGATGCTCATTGGCTCACGCTGGACCAATGGACGTACCGCTGTACTGTACAGTCAGTCGGGCGGGTGGCTGGGCAGCTTGTAGGTGGAGCGCCACCCGCTTGTGATGGGGAGGAAGCGTGGTGGGGAGCTAGTGGGAGGGTGGGGATGAGGGTACCGCTGCACCACCAGGGATGGCATTTAATCTTTTTATACATCTGCTCATGACTGGGTGGCTTTGGGGTGGGGAGCTGCCACCTGCTGCTGACGGGGAGGAAGCGGGGTGGTGGGCTCAGTGGGAGGGTAGGAAGGGGGGTACCGCTGGACCACCAGAGATGGGATTTAATCTTTTTTTATACATCTGCCCATGATCAGGCTGCGAGCGGTCCACTGGACCACCTGGGATGGGATTTACTCTTATGTTTTATACTTCTGCCTGCAATTGGACTGCGAGCGGACCACTGGACCACCAGGGATATAGGACATATATGTTTCAATACTAGTGCCCGCGATCGGGCTGGAAGCGGTCCACTGGACCACCAGGGATATTGAAATATTATTTCCTGAAACTTGTGCCCACGATTGGGTGGGAGGGGTGCTACCAAGACAGACGGTGCCACTGGAACTCGGGTGGCCACCCACAGCTGGCAGCTGTCATGTTGCACCCTGCAATAAGGCAGCTCACCTGTGGGTGGCCAGCTGTTGCCCCTTGTTTTTTGGATCAACTGTCTGCAGTGTAGGTAGGGGTTGCACCTGCATCTGCTCAGCACATCCTGGGCTGAATATCGGGATGTGTGGAGTATGCATGGGTATCCCCCCATGTGTGTCACATACATTACTGATGCACCGCACATCGATTTTGTGCACACACTTTCCCTTTGAATATCGTGCTCTGGCACATCAGTGGGTTATGTGATTTCATACTTGTGTTGTGCCATGCACAACCCTTCTGAGTATTCCACCTCTACATACAATTTCCTTGTGAATATTTAGTTATATGCTCCACTGTCCCTCTTCCTCCAGGACGCATCTGGAATTGAGTGGTATTCTGCTCAATATGCCTTCCTGGTAAAACTCTTAAATAAATAAATTAGATGTATTATGATTTCTGCAAACTGTATTCCTAGTACTGTTTATTTCTTATCAGATTATCTGACCTCTATGTATTTTTGTGTCAATTGTATGCTCGCATAATCTTACTTCCATTAGTTCTCTGCTTGAGTTCTCACAATGTTAAGCTCCTTTCATCATCAGTGTTTTAACTGGCTTATAGTGTATGTTTTTTACTTGGCAACTGTATCTCCATTCCTTCCCAGGATGCACCGGGATGAGCAACTTGTTGTTCAGTGAGCTTTTCAATAAATAAATAAATTGCCATTTTTACTCATCTCCTTATGAACAGTACAGCTGTCATTTTTCATATCCTGCCCGAAATGTGTTTTCGCACATCTGGCGCACAATGGCGCTGTCGCTGTGGGAAATCAATGATTGGGACAGATTAAGAAAATCATAGTGACACTGTTCAGAGCAGAGGTCCCAAAATGCCTATGTTGAAAATTTGCTGAAAGAATTACACAAAATGACTGTGTTACAAGCGTGCACTGTGCAGTTTCCATGCACGCTTGTAACTTCGAGAATTTGTAATATTTTCACTCCAGATTTTCAACACTGCCATTTTTTCATACCTCCTTATGAACAGTACATAACAGCAGTCATTTTTCACATCCTGCCCAAAATGTGTTTTCACACATCTGGCACAGAATGGCGCAGTCACTGTGAAATCAACGTTCCGGACAGATTAACAAAATCACAGTGCCACTGTTCATGAGCAGAGGTCCCAAATGCTTTTATGAGGTGGGGTCACACAAAGGCCATATTGAAAATTTAGAGTACAAATGCCAACAAACGCCTGGGGCGTTAGGGTTTCGAACCATAACGCCGCATCCTGTAGAGACTGACAGGTGTCAGGGGTGTGACTTTGGATTGTCGGCTGTAATGCTCACACCATTCCATCCCCACCCCCACCCTACAGCCAGTGACAGGCATCAAGGTGTGCCTTGGACTCTTCGGACCCAAAGTTCACCCCATTCTCCTATACTGCACTCATCTCAACATATTTCCTTATGGAATGGGGTGCGCATAAGGCCTGATGACCCCAAGGCACACCGTGACACTTGTCAGAGTCTGCAGGGTAGGGTGAGGTGAAATGGCATGAGCATCATGGCTGATGACCCAAAGGCACACCTCAATGCCTGTCACTCTCTGCAGGGTTGGGTGGGGTTGACGTCGGTTGCATACTTCACTGCCATTCTTATTATGCATCTTTCTAACTCCTGCAATACCAATGCCAACACCAGCAAGACGACATTTGGCATTGACAAATGCTTGTTTCAGTCTGGGTTTAGTCTCATGCACCTTTTGCTCTATACAACCTATTACAATCGTTTGGTGTGAACCTCACCTAGGAGTTCTACCGGTAGTTCTGTTTTGTCTCTGTACTTGACGTTGCAGGTAAAAATGTGAAAATTGCTCATCTGTTTACAAGTATAAAGAAATAAAACAAACACACATCCCTAAACTGGTCCAAAATGGCAAGATCAGGAGATCCATTTGTTGTTTTTTTCTTGCAGTCTTTTGCTGACCTTCTGCTGTGTAGAATATCAGACCACTGCTACAGTATTAGAGTAGTGCAAAGCTACAGAGAATAGAGCATAATTTTGCTGTGTTTTCTACACTGTACTGTAGCTGCACAAGGCCACTTTCATGACATGCTTGCTGTTGATTTAGGTTTTGACAGTTTATTTGAGTTAGGGGGCTCTGCCTTTCACACACCCTTGTTTTTTTCAATACAGTGGTGAGGGGGCAAAGCCTCCCAACTCAAGTAAATGAATAAAAAAATAACCAACAAGCTGACAAGGTGCAGAGCGTGCCTTAAGTGGGCAAGTAGCATAACTTGAGTGGCACGCTAATAGCAAAGGTCCGATGGTGGTCTGGCTTAACTCCTCCCAACTACCACATATAGGGGCGCTGCTCCCATGCAGCCTGCTAGAAGGGTTTGACCCCAACCCCTGGGTCAGGGCAGGGTTTGACCCTTACCCTTGGGCCCCACCAAACATTCTACAAACCCGGCTCCTATGCAGAAAGCCATATCCAAAATCATGACTGCACCTATTTCAGCCACAGGCATTGATAGAAAAATTTAAAGAAAATATCAGGTTGACAGATGGGGGGGGGGGGTGGAAAACCTGTATTTTCACCCTGATCATCAAAATGTAGTCCAGGCTGTTGCTTTTGAGAGAGCAAAAGTCACCCTGTCTGCACAGCCCCCTGAAAAGAACTCCAATAAATTGAATGCTATGGCCAGAAAGGTTTATACCTCAGCTTCCCTGCTTATTAGGCAAGCAGCTTATTCAACACATATCTCACAGTACCGAAAAGCACTATGGAACACAGTTCTGGCACTGGCTGGTAACGCAGATGGTGAGCTGGCACATGACTTATTGACCACAGCCAGATCAGCCCTGGGTGCCACTAAATACCATTTACACACTGCTGTGAACACTATTGACACTGTGGATAGGGTTTTATTTCATGCAGTGTCCTTAAGAAGATTATCCTGGTTAAGGACAGTCATCTTTTCCAAGGAATTCAAACTAAAGCCATGGATTTCTCCCTTTATGGAAACTCACTTTTTGGTAACAAAACGGAGGTATACATGGAAAAAGTGGGTGAACAAAAAGCCACTTACAAAAGTAACAATGAGAAAGAAAAGGCCTTTATCTCCTACAGGCCTTATGGAATGGCAGGCAGAGGCAGGGGATACTTGCCAAGGGCCTATAATCCATATACCATTTATGAGTACCAGCTAGAAAGAGGCTACTGTAGGGGCAGAAGGGGCACAAAGTGTACTGCTACTGCAGCACCAGCAACCAAGAGCCAGCCAAAGCAAAACCACCAACAGTTCTGCCTAGGTCACCCAATCATTGCAGTGGGGGAAAGACTGGCTCACCACTTACAGGAATGGGTAAACATTGCCACAGTCAAATGGTTCTGAAGTTAGTGGGTCAGGGCTTGTCCCTGCAGTTCAAAAAATTTCCAAAACTGCAGGAACACAAAAGTTTTCCAGCTCACTGTCCCACAGAAAAAATTCTGCCGGAACTGGAAGTAAAGAAATTGCTTCTTGTAAAAGCAGTGGGGAAAGGGTCTATTCTTGACGTACTTCCAAAGCCACAAGAAAAATGAGGAGTGGGGACCCATTTAGATCTCAAGTATCTGAAAGTTGCAGCTATGATTAAGAAAAATCTTAGCATACCTGTCAAACATACTTGTCTCGGTACTGCCTATGCTGCACAGCATGAGTCTTTTTTATTTTTTAAACCCTAACCCTTTCCAGGTCTACAATACTATTTCTAAGGAAAATGTGGCAACCATCTTTTTTTCTTAAGAAAAAATTGAATTCAAACATTTATAAAATACTCAGATTTTGGATGAATTAGAACATTGTACCGCTAAATGAAACAGTAAAGTGCCTTGAATCTTTTGTAGTGAAAAAAAAGGTAGGGTCAAAGTTTTGCCCAATTTCATTGCACTGTTGCTATAACAAGCATATAAAAAAAAGAAATTCAGGATGGTCACACAGAGAACAGTGATACCATCTTTGCAGTCAAGTCACTGGCTAGGATCTCTGGAGCTGAAAGGTGCTTATTTTCATATCCCAGTCAAGCCATCGTGCAAAAAATATCTCAGATTCAAGCTAGGGAACTGCCATTACCAGTTTACTGCTCTTTCCTTCGGCCTCATTTCAGCATCAAGGGTATTCAATAAATGTGGTGGCAGCACACCTAAGAAGGCAAGGTGTGGTGGTTTTCACCTACCTGGATGATTGACTAGTCTCAAGGAAAACAGAATCAGAGACACGGTGTTCACTTCATACTGCTAAAAACACCTTCGGGATTCTGGGATTCTTAATAAATCTGCAGAAGTCCAAAGTAGAACCTGTTCAAGTGTTGGACTTCATAGGCTAAACATAGAGCACAGCTAAACACCCTGCAAGGGAAAGCCTTCCCTCACAGGTTAGAGTTGCACCTTTGATAGCAACAGCAGAATCTTTCACAGCAGGCCACCTATGACCTGCAACACATGGCTGCATCCACAGCTGCAGTTCCGTGGGCCAGGTTCCAAATTAGAGACTTCCAGTATCACTTAAGAGACAACTAGTCTCAAAGATGGGACCCACTCTCAACACTAGTGCCACTGACAAAAGCATTGGTAACAGAGTGGTGGAAGGAGGAAAGCAACCTCAGAGAGGGTATTCCCTTCTTTCAACAATCACCAAAAAGTATCCTTACTATGTATGCTTCACTCATGGGGTGTTGCGACCACCAGCAGGACTTTATAGTAAGTGGCACATGAAGCTCACAATAATCTCTGGAGCACAGTCAGCCTCCTGGAGCTTAGGGCAGTGCTGCTAGCAATGTAGTCAATCTCCACCAAACCGTAAGATTGGTCTGTCCAAATCAGCACAGACAACACCACAACAATGTACAACACAAATAAGTCGGGGTGGGGGACAAGAGCCTCAAAACTGTGTATAGAAGAATGAGGATCTGGGACCTGGCATACTCCTTAGAAGCAAGCATTTCTGTGGTGTACTAGCCAGGCAAAGACAGTCTCCTGGCAGATACCTTAAGCAGCATCAGCCAAGGAAATCACAAATGGGCCTTGAATCAACAGGTTCTGGTCACAGTTTTCAGAAATTCAGGCACTCCCAAAATAGACCTGTTCACCTCTTGGGAGAACAATCATCTCATACTGTTTTGTTGTAGATCACCTGCCAGTGGAACAGTCCCAGAGGACATCTTGTCTTGCACTGGACAAGAGAGGTTCCTGAATGCCTTCCCACCATTCCCACTCACACAGAAAGAAGTGTTAGAATGCTCTGGATTGGACCTTTCAGAGGAAGTCCTGAAGGTGCTCAGGGTTTCAAGTAAATCAGTAATCAGGAAAGCATATTCCCTTAAATGAAAAAGATTTTCTTACTGGTGAACCCCCAGAAGAATAATCCCAATTGAGGCAGTGTTGCCTATAGTCCCAGAATACCTGGTGCAGCTACAGTATCTAGGTGTAAAGCCTTCAGCTCTAAAGGTGCACTTAGGAGCAGTGTCAGCCTATATGTTAGTAGGCAAGGGAAAGTCACTGGCTTCACAACCCATTTTGAAAAAGTTTGTTAAAGGCCTCTGTCATTTGTACCTTCCGGTGAGGGAACTAGTCCCACCGTGGGATCTCAATGTCTGCTTTGTCCTGCTTATGCAGGTTATCTCTTGAAGACAGCGAGTGCAAAGGAGCACAGCAGAAACAACAGAGAGCTTGCCATTTCAGCAACTGAAAGCTTTACCCCCTCCCCCCCGAGTTGAGTTCCCCGGGGTTGGTATCCATAGTATGGAGGGTGGAGCAAAGTCCTCACAAGGGTGGGGTGAGGGATAAAGCCTTCTGCTACAAGGGCGCTTTGCTGTATGTGGTTGTGCTGCTTTTCCAGTGCTGTTTTTGGTCGTCGCCATTTTGTGCTTGCTATAATGATGTAGAGACCTTGTGGAGGCTCCATTTGAGCCTATGGACACTACAACTTGAAGTATGTCACATGGAACATTATATAGCTGATTGCAATGACCTCTGCTAAGAGAGTAAGTGAACTGCAAGCTAACAGGAACAACGTGGACAGTACAGGGTGGCATGGTGCAGCCAGTAACTAGAGAAACCAACCAAAGCAAAAAACAGGTGCTATTAACCCATGCTTGAGGAAGCTCTCAAGTCACAGGTTATGCTTAGCCAAATGCTTCTTTAATACGCACAGTAATGCAGACATAGCACAGCAACCATTACAGGAACAGGTTTTGGGACACCGGAGGAGTAACAGGAAGCCACAATGTTTTGTTCAACTGCACTTAAGCTTTGTCAAGAGACTGCAGTCCTGCTAGCAAACCACATGAAAATAAGTTGCATTTAAAGTGATACACACCATATTATGTACCCACCAAAAGAAGTGTCAGTACACAGCAATTATAACCATAGATCATAATGTGTACTTTATATAATCACAGTAGTGCTGAAGCAATAGTGAAAAAGTGAAATCGTGCTTACTGTACAATTTTCACGACCAAAAGGTCATTGTGGGCTGTTTTTCAAACTTAGCAGAACACCTCCAGATAATCAGGAATGGGATATTTGAGATAAATAAGGGTATGTTGGTGCCAAAAAACAAGCAGCAAGAGAACAAAATGGGTGAATTAAAAACACTCTTTGAGATTCCACAACCCAAGGTGGTTTGTAGTGTCTCTAGCCTAGCTCCTGTAAATGTAAAACAGAAAGACCTGGCATGAGGAGTACAAAGGCTAAAGGATGTAGCATAGCACAGAGATGTGGGCCTGGACTATCACACGCTGCAGTCTAAAGAATGGAGCCGAGGAGACAGACCCTTATCTGAGTTGCTGTGTATATGGCCAGCTATTTGAATGGTTCCAAATACCAGTGCTAGTAAACAGAAAACCACTCTTGCTTTTGCCTCCTCATGCAGGAAAGTGTGCCAATGCTTTAGACAGCTCAGAGAGCTTAACCATGTGACCTGCCTTCAATGCCAGCACAAAGAGAGACAATTGAGCAGAAAAGATGTGCCTTGCCGCTGCTCCCAAACCTGTGCATTTCTGAAGCTATTTCTTTCTGAAAAACAGTCTCTTTAAAGACATTTTTCATTCCAGCAGCCAGAGTGTCAGTATTACTGATACTGACTGTTGCACTTGACTGAGTGATTGTTTTTAGTTGGCTGATTGTCAGATTTTACTGCAGCTGCTGATCTGCTGACCTGCTATTGCATAAAACTTCTACTACTAGTTTCTTTTGGGAAAAATAAATAAATATAAGCCATTTTCCCTCCACAGATTTAGCAAACTGTCTGTGTAAAGCAATCTTTGGCTGTACATATACCATCTTCAGCTGCCTGCAACTTTACTGTACTAATAGTACTCATTCTGTGGCTGTAGATTACCTACAGAAAACAGGTAAACAATATGTAGCCCCAGAGCCATATGCCAAAGGGCTACCCCCTCTTGCCCACTACTTCTGATATCAGGCAAGGGACATGGGTCCCGCTACAGTGACAATTCGGGGTTCATTCACTGAAATATTGAAAATATTGTGGTGCCTCCACCCAGAGTAAAGTATTAGTGGGCCAGATATCTGCTTGGCGCAGCCCCCTGGGATACTGTGCCTACCCACCTCCCCAACTAACCACTCTACACACTGTGTCCCCAAATACCTTGTTAATAGGGAAGGGGATACCTGGATATAGGGTTGCTGTGAAGGCAAGAAAATGTTAGTGAGATATGCAATTTCAAACACCTGGGCCTGCAGGCCAAGCCCTTCCCCACTGGTACCAGTGCCCTGGTATTGTCCCTAGGGGTATCCATTAGGTGCAGGCCTGATCAGTGCCACGGGTTGGCTGGTTGTTGGTGCCATGACATTGTAAAGCTTGAACTTTGAGAAATAACAACTTCCCCTTTCCCTTCCCAGGAACTAGGTCCTGAGTGCTCATGGTTTGCAGATCTCTGCACCAGGGGAAGATGGAGCTCCTTGGAGTTGTGCAGCAAATAAAGAAGCAGGCTGGCCTGGATCCTTCCATCTGGATGGAACTTACTCGAGGATCTTGCAGCTGGTCACCTTGATTGTAGTTCTGGCCACTTGTCACCTTCAACCACTTCTGGCCTGTTGCAGAGCACTATGGCAGGACAACACCAGCCCCAGAAGGCTCAGACTTGGGAGTGGCTCCACAGCCCGGCTCCCATGATCAAGGTGCTCTAACACTCGGGTACGAGACCGTGACCTCCTGAGACAGTGAGTCCCACTTGGGAGGGGTTATCAAGTTCCACCCTGGCTCTGAGTAAGGACTCCCACACGGCGGGTGTCCTCCCGCAGTCCCTGCACTGAGATCTCAACAAGCAACGGTTTCAGGCAGTCTCTTCAATGAAGTCCAGTGCCAAATTGAGTGGGTGCTAGCCTCTGATTCAAACAGTGTCAGTACAATTCAGCAGAGGGAACACTCAGCAGCAACAGTGCCCCCCTGCACACCAGTCCACACTTTCAGTTTAACTGTGTCCAAACCTTTCTTCAGCTGTAGAAGGCCCTCACCTCTTAGCTACTTTAACCAGTTCACTCAGGACTTACAAAATTCCTGGCTAGCAGCCTCATGACCACAGACACTCTACCTCTTCACGAAAAATGCAATTTCTGTCCACACAAGCAAACAACCTTTCAGTAGCAACACTCATTAAGCAACCTCTCAGTACCTGGAGAAACAGGATCAACGTTCAGTCTCTTTTTCTCTTTTCCATTTCGAAACTCAGTCCTGCATCAAGCACCTGGGGAATCCTTCAGCAATCACAATCCTCAGATTAGGGCCGGGGTAAGCCCCTGAAGTCCAATGTCTGCTTTTACAGCACAGTCCTGATTCATACAGAGCCCAGCAACATACTGAAGAAATCCCAGTAAGTCCTCACTGTATCAGCCGAAATCCCAGTGTTCTGATTGGCTGTTGAAGCTTTGCAATAATCAATAACCAATAACCATAGTGATCAATATTTCCTGCTCATTTATTGAGGCATGATCTAGGTGACAGAATTAGTCCCCACATTTTCCCAGGAGTCACTCTGTCACAGTTTTGGGTGCCTAGATCACTGATTGGCTAAAGAAATGGTGTTAATATACGAACATATGAAATTGTCAGCAGATACAGGCCATTTGGTCTATCTAGTCTGCTTGAGTGTGTAGCACTTCAGTCTATTAGACTGCAGCTGCCCCCTCTGCCAAAGGGTCACAAACATGTCAACTCCCATCAGTTCATATGGAGTCCATGTTCAGTTTTATGCATCTCTCCCCTTTCTCAGGTCTGGTGCAATGCAACACTTTACCCCAGCTGCACCCTCACCCCACCGGATTATAGCACTATTTGTCCTCTATCAAACAAGCCTACTCTCATAGGATTTCCACCAGCAGTCCAATCCCCACTGTCGCCACCACAATAACATGCTCCCAGGCTGCAGGCTGCACCCTCATTAATATGTATGGAGCCGCTCATTAATATGTATAAGTTCCCAAGCAGCCCTGTCGTGTAGCTCCCTTTATGCTGCCACCAGGGACTTCTGCCCAACTGTCTTCAGGTCTCTGGCCCCCTAGGACATCAGGAGGGGCCCCCGAGACCACAGTGAATCTTCCTGTTTTCCGATTGCAACATTAAAGCGCTCCTAGGCACTGATGCGAGTGCCAGCCAAAACACCATGCCGGCAGCTCACAACTGCAGGATTATGCCCTGGAAGGGCAGAAAAAGATACTCTGGCAATGAAAGGAATGGCGGGGGACACCAGAGGTGCCAGCAACACGGGACAAATGGGGCAGATTCAGGTAAGCCCCCGGGGGGGGTGTTGACTCTCCTTTGAAACGCTTTGGCTTCTAATGGCAGTAGCTGGTGTCCAAAAGTTAAACATCAAACAGTAATAACATTTCTATCTATACACCCAGTTCCTATCTGGCATATTATAACCATAAGAATACTCCAACACAGAACAGTATATACATGTTAGCAAACCCTTTTCTCTCTTTGAACCATTGGGCCACATGAAAAGTGGCACCCAGCAGATGTAGGATACTAAAGTCCCTCAGAGTACACTTTTTCCCTCAACCCTGGTAGGGACTCTATTCATCCCTCCCCTTCTTTTTCTGGTCACCTGTTTCTCTGACCTAGGAGGTTTTGCATCATCAGGGCACATAATCACCTTCTGCAGGGACCTAGGTGTAATGTACACTCCCTTATGCACTACAAACAATGGTTAGTCTGTAGGAATTCAAGTTCATCATACATCAATTTAAGGACAGGCCTTGTCACCCTACCTGTCCTATGGGGGGGTCTCCTGAATACCTGCACCCCTACCTGCCCCTTGGTCAGTGATGATTTCCTCATCTTCTTCACCCTCCTCTGATTCCCCATTTAATGGGATGAATGACTCTAACACTTTGCCAACTTCAGGAACAACTCTGGGGGTTCTAACCTGGGCTCCTTCAAAGAACACAGTAGAATCAGTATTCAGTTCCGATGTGGGCCCTTCAAAAGTCGCATCTTCCCCCTCATCTTCCTGATTCTCAGAATCACCCTGTAACCATTCTCTGGGTGGTTCTGTAGGACAGCTGCTCCAGTACCACTCAAGCAGCTCAGGCAGACCAGTATTCAAGTCTGGAGTGGCCCTCCAAGGGGTACGGCTGGAACAGACACTCCAACCCTACCCTGTTTTCTACAGTAGGTGTATCCCTTGTCAGGGGTGATCCCTGGAATAACCTTGCCAACTCCCTGGTAGGATAATGACTGCATGGGGTCTCATCATCCCCCCCAGACTCATCTTTGGTATCTCCCTCATCAGAGACCTCCCCATCCTAGGCAGGCCCAGACCCCATGGCATTACTGTCTCTCCACCTCTGTCTTCTGCGTGCAGCAGCTTGAGTGGTAGGGGGTGATGAGGGATCTTTCACAACTTCTGCTGCATTCACTACTTTATCACCAATAGGCAGCAGATGGTTACAGTGAATAACCTTGTGCCCTTGAGTCTCTTCCTCAGGACAAATCTTGTACACTGGTAGGCCTACAAGCTTCTCTACTATGACGTATGGGGTGTTTCCCCAACTGTCGATGATCTTATGCTTTCTTGGCATTCCCAACCGACGTAATAACACTGTCCTGCCTCCAAGTCTTGGGCTCGCACTTTTTTATCATAGCGGTACTTATTCGTCTGGTTCCTTTAGTGGCCATCTCTGAAGCAAGCCGGTGTGCATCATCTAACTGTTGTTTCAGGGTTTTCACATACTGCAGAAAGTCTCCTGCTTCCAGTCCATCCGAGGAGACTCCATAACACAAGTCCACCGGCAGACAGGCTTCCCTCCCAAACATGAGCTGGTAGGGAGAGAATCCTGTAGCATCATTTCATGTGCAGTTGTAGACATGGACCAAAGTGCTCACCCGCTGACTCCACATCACTTGTCCTGGGGTTCCAAGGTGCCCAGCATGTCTAACAGGGTTCTGTTGAATCTTTCAGGTTGGGGGTCACCTTGGGGATGGTAAGGCATGGTCCAGGACTTCCTGATGCTCCACAATGACAATAATTCTTTGATGAGCCAACTCTCAAAATCATGGCCATGATCAGAGTGGATCCTCTGAGGGGCACCATAGTGCATGAAAAACTTTTCCACCAATACCTTGGCCATGGTGGAGCTCACTGATCCTTGGTGAGGTAAGCTTGGGCATATCAGGTGAAATGGTCAGTTACCACTAAAATATTGTAGATACTGCGTGAATTAGGCTGTAGCTTCACAAAGTCTATGCATACCAATTCCATAGGGACACTCATTTTGATGTTGACTAATGGAGTAGCCCCTCTAGGGGAATGCATTCCACTTTATACATCTCATGCAGCTTTTGCAACATGCTTCCACATCTGCCCCCATATTTGGCTAATAAAATTGACTCTTTACCAGGTCCAAAGTGTGTTCAGCTCCCAAGTGCCCCATATCATCATGCAGGGCCTTCAACACAGTCTTAACATGCTTCTCCAGGAGCACCAATTGCTCTCATGGGGCCCCCTGCTGATTCTGGGTCTTTTGGTACAACAACCCTATCTTTAAACGTAGTTTAGGCCACTCACGTAACAACAGCCGAGCCTGAGAAATAATAGTGTCTACTTGCTCTGGGCCCCCGTGCCGTTTCAGCACTTGCACAATCTGCCTGGTAACTGGGCTGGCCCTCTGATCCCGCTGCAGATCTTGAGTAGTTAATTGCTTGAGGGATCTGAAACTAGGTTTGCCAGCCAGCAGTAGGCAACTGGAAGACAATCCCCAGAAGCTCCCATACAGTCCACCAGACAAGGGGTGCCTTTGGCAGAAAAGAACTGTCTGATTCTGAAAGCAGCACAAGGGAAGTCACAGAGTTTGGAACTGTTTGATTCTGAGAGCAGCACAAGGGAAGTCACAGAGTTTGGAACTGTTTGATTTTGAAAGCAGCGCAAGGGAAGTCACAGAGTTTGGAACTGTTTGATTTTGAAAGCAGCACATGGGAAGTCACAGAGTTTGGAACTGTCTGTTTTTGAAAGCAGCACATGGGAAGTCACAGATTTTGGAACTGTCTGTTTTTGAAAGCAGCACAAGGGAAGTCACAGAGTTTGGAACTGTCTGATTTTGAAAGCAGCACAAGGGAAGTCACAGAGTTTGGAACTGTCTGATTTTGAAAGCAGCACAAGGGAAATCACAGAGTTTGGAACTGTCTGATTTTGAAAGCAGCACAAGGGAAATCACAGAGTTTGGAACTGTTTGATTTTGAAAGTAGCACATGGGAAGTCAAAGAGTTTGGAACTCTGATTTTGAAAGCAGCACAAGGGAAATCACAGAGTTTAGAACTGTCTGATTTTGAAAGCAGCACAAGGGAAGTAAAAGAGTTTAGAACTCAGTTCTTTGGCTTCTCAGAAGGAACTAGAAGGGGGACAAGATCAGATCTACAGTACAGTAGCTTCTTGTTGTTTTACATTGTTTCTTGTGGATTCTACTTGGTAGGTTATTGCATTTCTTTCTCACTACTAAGGGGCTAGCAGGGTATTGTTTGGGGCTGTTGGAATTTTGAAACCTGTTTTGGTAGCTATAAGTGGGCTCATTTGTTTGATTCACTGTGTGGTAGGCTGCATTTGTAGAGACCTATTTCTTCTGTTTTAAAACATAATTGGTGTGATTTAACTGGGTCTCTTTCTTTGAACTGGAGACATATATCTTCTAATTCCAAGCCTATTTTGATGTGTTGTTGGTGAAGCTGTTTGAATTGGAGTCCTGTTTCTTTGGGTAGCAAACTTATTTTGGGGGCTTAGAATAGAAGTGTGATTCATTGTTGCTGGCTTCACTAGCTGCAAAGTTTGAGTGCAGAGTGGAGGAAGGGTGCTAGTGGTCTGACCAGAGGCCTCAGCTATCTGATTGTTTCTGGAAGACTTGGGCTGGTCCCACCCTTGGTCCATTATTTCCTTTATACCATGGGTTCTGACATCACTTCCTCAAACAGGCAAAGGATATGCACCTGTCATAGCAAAAGCAGACATCAAGGAAAGGAACAGCAGCAAGTGAAGAGGTGACTGCTCTCTCAGTGGAAGGGAAGTAAATGCAAATCTAGGAGCTTTCATTATTACTTCTTCGCATTATTATTGCATTGGGGAAAGGAGGAGTAGGAGTTTGAAGAAGGTTGCGCAATGGTTACTTAAAGTCTGTTTTTGAGTGTGGATAGGAAGAATAGGAATATAAAAAGCAGTTGCTCAATATATCTAAAGATGTGCAACAAAGGAGGTAAGGGAAATAAAGAAAATATTTTGCACTGATAGAGGAAGGAGAGGGGAGACTTGGAGGAATGTTTGGTATCCTGCATCTGGAAGGGTGGGGGGTCACTGGTGGGCAATAACAGCAATAGGTAGGGTGGTAGGTTGCAACAACTGCGGTGCACCAATCTTTCTAAAAATTGCCTGGAGTGTGGGAGGATGTTTAGTGTGCAACCACGTAGAAAAACTTAGAAAGGAGATTGAGGGTCTGCAGGAGGAACTAAGACAAGCAAGGCAGATTGGGGGTGGCTTTAGCCCAATACTGGAGGGAGGAAGAAGGGAAGATGAGGAAGGGCGATTTAAGCCAACAGTGGTGAGGAGAGGATCAGAAAAAGGGAAGCAGAGACAAAGGGGCCCAGGCCAGGAAGAACAATTGCCGGGGAAACCAGGTCAGGAGACAAAAGACAAATGGAAGGAGGAGATAGGGACTTGTGAGGGGAGGTGAAGACGTGGCAAAAGTCATGGAGTGGAAAGGAGAGAACAGGTTACTATGAAGAGAGAGGGAGCGGGCATTTATGAAGGGCCTTCAGAAAATAGTTGTGCACTGCTAGAGAGGAAGAAGGTGGAGGAGGAAATGATGAAATTAGAGGAGTAATTTATAAATGCCTGGACCAAACTGGAGCAGGGGAAGTTCTGCTGGAGAATTGCAACAGGGGTAAAGGGGAAATAATGTGCAGGAGGAAGAAGAGGAGCTGGAAATGAGAGAGGAGATGAATGGAGCAATCTCCGAAAGACATAGACAGGATGGAAGCTGTACAGAGGAGGGACTAAAATGGTGCAGGGTCTGCACCGGAGGACATAAGGAAGAGAGACTTAAGGAGCTTAATATGTATAGCCTCAGGAAAGGAGGAGAGGGGGACTTGATAGAAACTTTCAAGTACCTCAAGGGAATCAACAAAGTCCAAGAGGGTAGCATCTTTCAAAAAAAGAGGTGTGCAAGAACAAGAGGGCACAATTTGAAGATAGAGGGGGCGGCTCAGAGGTAATTTAAGGAAGTATTTTTTCACAGAGAGGGTTGTGGATGCATGGAATGACCTTCCAGAGGAGGTTGTGGAGTCAAAATCAGTGGTGGAATTCAAGCATGCATGGGATAGTCATAAGGCAATTCTGAGGGGTGGGGGTAGGAAGAAGTAGGCTGCTGGTTAACTAGGATCTGCAGCTTATCCAGTAGGTAGGGAAATGGGCAGACTGGGTGGGCCAAGCGGTCCTTATCTGCCATCAAATTCTATGTTTCTATGTTTCTATGTTTCTATGTTAAGCAGGGAGTAAGAGGGGTGGAATCTTAGTGCTGGGGGACTCAATACTAAGAGGAGTTAGGTGGGGTACAAGGGGGAGAGGCATAGTCGCATTTGGGTGGAGGCCATGCCAGGAATAACAGCGGAAAGGGTGGGACAGTCTGTTCTGAAATATGCTAGAAGGGGTAGGGACAAGCCTCATTTAATTATACATCTTGGGACAAATGACCTAGCTGACAAGACAGTAGATACAGTCCAGAGGAGGTTTGAGGAACTAGCACAATTATGTGAGGGGGTAGGAAGATCAGTAACTTTTTTCAGAGATACTTCCTGTGCCAAAGGCAAGCACAACAAGAAAGCTGAGAATAGAGGAATTTAATGGATGGCTAAGAACCTGGTGTTGTGCTAAAGGGTATGGGCTGTTGGGGGGTGGGGAGGGACCTGGGAAGACAGTAGTCTCTATGCCAAGGACAGACTACACTTGAGTGAGGAGGGAAATAAAGTGTTGAAACAGAGGATGGAGGAGTACATAGAGGGAAGTTGGAATTTAAACTAGGGAGTGGTGGTGGCAGTTGGGGAGAGATATGCAGAGACCACAGGTTGGGAAACCATATGAGCTTACCCTCATAACAACAGTGACAAAGGACAAATGGCAAGTACTGTTGGTGATGCTAGGAAAGGAGGGCAGGATGGGGGGGAAGGGTGGAAGGTGGTTACCCTAATGCTAGGAGACTTGGGAGGAAAACTGCAGAGTTACAGGTTCTCATGGCAGAGGAGAGGTGGACATTGCAGACATCACGGAACATGGGCCACCCAATGCAATGACTGGGACCTGTCTGTACCAGGGTATAGATTATTCTGTAGGGACAGAGTGATTGGGAAAGGGGGTGGCACTATATGTGAAGGAAGGACTGAAGTGTGTAAGGAGGAAGGGAGGAGGGTAGTACAGAGTCACTTTGGATGCAAATCCAGGATTCCAAGAATAGGATTCTTAGAATGGGAGTGGTGTACAGGCCACCATCCTCAGGACGGAGGAGTTAGACAGGGAACTAGTGGGACAGATCAGAAGGACCTGCGAGAAGGGTAGTGTGGTGATTGTGGGGACTTCAACATGCCAGGAGTGGACTGGAGCACCCCAACAACCAGGAACAGAAGGGAGCAGGTACTGCTGGATACCTTCAGGACAGCTTCCTGCTGCAAATGGTCAGTGAACCAACCAGGTTAGGAAATACCCTTGACCTTGTGCTGGCAAATGGGGACTTTGTGAGAGAACTTACAGTGGAGGAACCGCTGTCAGGTAGTGACCACCGCTCAGTATGGCTCACATTGGATATGGGCAAGGAAGGAGTGGAATCTGGCACAATAATGCTGGACTTCAGGAGGGCCGAGTTTGGGTGGATGGGGGAAGTGGTAAAAGGGTACCTGGCCACAATTGAATCTAGTACGGACACTAACCAGAGGTGGGAGCTCATAAAGCTGGGGATAGTGGAGGCAACCAAAACCTGCTGCAAAGCCCAGAGCAAGATGGCTAGGGCTAAGAAACCAATCTGGTTGAGCAAGGAGGTCATGGAAAAGGTAAGGAGGAAAAGAGCTGCCTTTAGGAAGTACAAGAAAACAGGGAGGGGGGAGGACAGGGAGGAGTACTTGACAGAATCGAAGGAGGTGACAAGGGCAGTAAGGGGAACCAAAGCATCTATAGAACTCAGGCTGGCACAAGGCATTAAGAAGGGGGAGAAGGACTTCTTTAAGTACATCAGGGAGAAAAGGAGCTGTAAGGACCACATAGTAAGGATTAGGAAGGAGGGGGGTTGGGTGGAAGCAGGGCACGATAAGGCGGAAGCACTAAATGAGTACTTCTCTGCTACTTACTAAAGAGAAGAGGGGGGGTGACACCCAAGGTGGGAGAAATGGCAGAAGCAGGGGGGGAAGTGGTGACAGATGGGGAAATCATGGAGAGCAGAGTTCGAGAGGGTTTGAAGGCACTGAGGGTGGACAAGGCGCCAGGCCCAGATGGTATCCACCTCAGGGTACTGAAGGAGCTGGCAGAGGTCCTTGCAGGACCTTTGGCAGACCTATTTAGTGCCTCACTACATTCGGGGTGTGTACCTCAGGACTGGAAGATGGCTCATGTGGTGCCCCTTTACAAGAGTGGCCCCAAGGATGAACCGGGAAACTACAGACCAGTGAGCCTCACATCAATCATGGGTAAGCTAATGGAGACTATCCTGAAGGAAAGGCTGGTGGCCCTCCTAGAGGCCAAAGGACTACAGGACAGCAGACAGCATGGCTTCATACATGGCAGATCCTGCCAAACCAACCTGGTCGAGTTCTATGACTGGGTAACTAGGCAACTGGACAGGGGCCCTGCAGTGGATGTCCTGGATCTGGACTTCAGTAAGGCATTCAACTCAGTGCCACGTGGAAGGCTGGGAAGGAAGTTAGTAGGCACAGGGGTGGGTGCAAAGCTGGTGAGATGGGTAGGAAACTGGCTGTAGGGAAGGCAACAGAGGGTGGTGGTGGTTGGGGAGCTCTCATATCCAAGGCCAGTGACGAGCGGTGTTCCACAGGGCTCAGTGTTGGGACCATTGTTGTTTGGGATATTCATTGCAGACATATCATGGGACATCAAGAGCAAGATCAGTCTGTTTGCTGATGATACCAAGGTAGGTGCGGTAGTGGATGACCTAGGGATATGGCAGGGGTTGCAGGATGATCAGGCAAAGCTTGAAACCTGGTCAGACACCTGGCAACTGGGCTTTAATGTCAAAAAGTGCAAGGTGCTGCATTTTGGGATGAAGAACCCAAGGAGGAGTTACCAGCTAGGGGGAGTGCAGCTAGCCCAGACAGAGGAGTAGAAGGATCTGGGTGTGCTCATTACAGGGTCAATGAACAACTCAGCACAATGTAGGAAGGCAGCTGCAAAGGCCAACAAAATGCTGGGTTGTATTGCAAGGGGTATATCCTTGAGGAGGGAGGAGGTGATTCTGCCACTGTATAGGTCATTAGTTAGACCCACCTGGAGTACCGTGTGCAGTACTGGTGCCCATATCTGAAGAGGGACATTAAGTTACTGGAGTGGGTGCAGCGCAGAGTGACAAAGATGATCAAGGGGCTGGGGGACTTATCATACGAGAGGAGGTTGAAGGAGTTGAACATGTACTCACTGGAGGAGAGGAGAGACAGGGGTGACATGATTGAAACCTTTAAATACATGAAAGGAATAAACAAGACAGGTACAGAGGGCTGTTCAAAGTCAGGAGGGAGGGCCACTAGGGGCCATGATATGAGACTGGAGCGAGGAAGGTTCAGGAGGGAGATGAGGAGACACTTTTTACAGAGAGGGTGGTGGCTGGGTGGAATGCGTTACCTGCTGAAGTGGTATGCAGTAGAACAGTGGACTGCTTCAAATGAGGATGGGACAGGATAAGGGGGAGGGTTAATGAAGGGGAAGGGTGGAAGGAAGGGGCAGCTGCAGAATAAGGGGTGCTAGCTGTACATTCGAGCAGACTCGATAGACCTCTAGGCCTTTATCTGCTGGCAAATTTCGTATGTTTGTATGTTCGTAAGATCTCTTCACCATCATGCTTCTTACATAGGGCCATGACAGTTTGTTCTGATATGCACACCGAGCTTGAGCTCTCATCATTACAGGCTTAGGGTCACCTGGACAAAGCATCTGCATCTATATGGTTTAGACCCGGTCTGCACTCCACGCAGTAATCATAGGTGGACAAGGCTGACAGCCACCTATGATCAGTTGCATCCAGCTTGGCCGTGTTCTGAACATAAGTTAAAGGATTATTATCCATCGTCACAGTAATCTTGGCCTCATACAGATAGTCATGGAACTGATCAACTATGGCCCACTTCAACGCCAGGAACTCCAGCTTATGGACAGGATACCTCCGCTCTGAAGGGTTTAAGCTCTGACTTGTAAATACAACTGGACGTAAACCTTCCGGGTGCTCTTGATACAATACAGCCCCCATTCCACTGAAACTTGCATTGTTGTGAAGGATGCAGGGTTTCTACGGGTCTGCATAAGCCAGCACTGGGGCATGGGTCAGGCAATAGATGGTGTCTTCAAAAGCTCTATTGCAATCCCCATTCCACCTCTTGCCAAAGGGTTCAGAAGGGCTGAAATAACTGGCTGGTTTGGCAGAGTCCCCATGCATGGCAGTTTTCTTACTCTTGTTCATGGGCAGATATCCCTGTAGCAGATACAAAAGGGGCTGCACCACCTGGATGTAGTCCTTTACAAATCTCTTGTAATAACCGTAGAAACTCAGTAGTCGCTGCAAGTCCTTCAGGATGCGTGACTTAGACCAGATGGTGAGGGGCTCCACCTTGCTAGAGTCAATCTGTATGCCTTTCTCAGAGATTATGTGCCGCACATACTTGACCGAGGTCTGAAGAACTGGCACTTGTCAATGGATAACTTCAATTCAAACTCTCCCAGGCAGTCCAACACCTTCATCAACCAGGCTTTGTGTTCCTCCAGTGTTTTCCTGAACTCAATGATGTTGTCCAGTTAGACAAAACATTCCAGCAGGTTCATATCCCCAATGACCTTTTCCATCAGGTGCTGAAAGGTGGCAGGGGCACCTGAGATCCCTTGAGGCATTCTCAGAAACTCAGAATCCAAAGGGACATATAAAGGCCATCTTCTCCCGATCCTGAGGGTTCATCAGAATCTGGTAATAGCCACTCTGCAATCCAAAACTGAGAACAATTGACTTCTTTTTAAACTGTCCAGTGCATCCTGCACTCTGGGCAAAGTGTACTGATCTGGCACTATCCACTTGTTTGGGGTGCTGTAGTACACATACATGCATATGGCCCCACTCTTCTTTCTCACCACCATGATGGACGATGCATATAGGCTCCAGAATTCCTGGATAATCCCCACAGCCAGCATCTCCTGCAAGTGCCGCTGGACATCATCTATGTCAGCTGGGCCCAGCTGGCTTGATCTCTCTCAAAAAGGCTTGTCATCAGTGAGTCATATCCAATGCTGCTCTCCACTCATGCACCCTACATCCCATTCATGCGGGGAAAAAACATCTGTCCGAGCAGCCAGCTTCTTCCTCCCTCTCTCTTTCCATTCCTCCGAGAGGGGGAAGTCACTCAAGTCGAACAACTCAGGATCAAGTTCCACTGGGGTGCCTCTACTTGCTGCAATGGTATGTACTGTCATGTCAGTGCATATACCTGTGCCAATGTCAGTCTTTTCTGTACCATCACCTCCTTATCAGTGACATTTTTCACTTGCACATTCACCCTTTGAACATATACATATGCTATGACTGGCAGAATGCTGGGCTTGACTAACAGTCCCACCAGCAATCCAGGTTCATCCGGAGCATCCAACATCAATATCTGGTTCCTGACATCCTTCTTCAGTTTAACTACACAGGCAATGTTGCATTCCACAGTTCGCAGTAGCACAATTTCATCTTCATCCCTTCTCCACACTATTCCCACTGGATTATACAGCTCCTCAGCAGGGAATTGCCCCTTCCTCTGGTAGGTCTCCCAGACCAGGTGGTGTAAGTGGTATTCCATTCCTCTTTGTTCAGCCACTCGAGCATCACACAGCTGGGCCAGACATCCAAACATATGGGCATTTCTGCCCATCAATACCGGCACTCCATCGAAGGTGTTAGTTTAAGGGCAGATCAAGGCTAAAGTCTTTACAGCTTCACTCACTCCAGCCACTTTAGTAGGAAACACCAGCCATACCTTGACATAGCTGAGATAAGGGTATGCCTTCTCACTGAGACCCCACACATGCAGTCCCTCAAGCAGCTGTACTTCCACATCTGGTAAATGCTGATCATACCAAGATTTGAAGATGATGGTAACCTGAGAGCCACTATCCAGAACAGCCCAAGTGGGGTCCCCATTGATTGTGATCTTAGTTTCAGTTGTCGGCCCCACTAACTTCCGCATATCTACTGGCGTCATCATGTTGCTTCTGCCAGATGAGACTCTTGTGTGAGCAATGGAGCTGGACCTGCAAGGGGCCCTGATGCACTCCTTTACTAGGCCCCTCTGTAGTTTCCTTGCTTGCGGGCTGTTTTAGCGGGTGCCTTGGCTCTATGGAAAACTGATCTAAGGGTGCCCCAAACCCCCTCCATATATGTCCATCACCCCCACATCTATAACAAATAATGGGTTCCTGGGGCCGGGACCAGTCTGGTCACACCGGAAAATCCCCAGGCATTCCCACTGGGGCACTCTGAGCTGCATGATTCCATTCTACAACTCACTTATTTCCCTGGGCAGCAACCAGCACATACTCTCTCTAACTCAGCCACCCTCCATACCAATTCCTCCACTTCAGCCGTAACTCCTATGTCGGAGGGGGGTGACTGCCTGGACAGGGGGCCCAGTGCCAAATGAGGTGGGGTCTAAGTTAGGGACTAAACCACTCATCCTGGGAGCCTCAGCAGAACCCGAACCCACAACTAACTTAGCTGAAGTGACTACATCCTTCTATTCCCTTAATAACGTTCCTAATCCCTGTACCTCACCAGGGGGCAGCTCTTGTTCCACTTGAGGCACCACCATGGATACCCCGTACATCCCCCAGTGACCCTACTCCTCTTCAGCCTCCTGGACCTCCCGTACCAAAACCCAATATGGAGGGGGATTATTCTTCCTGTCTGCTAAATGTAACTGTAGCACTAATAACGAGGAATAACAAGCAACCTTCACTACATGCTCCAACCTGATCCTATTTAGATCTTGGGCCACTACCCCCACCTTTTTGGAACACCTTCTGCAAGTTCCTCTCCACCCAGGCCAGGAAAGCAGACAACAATTCCTCCTCCCACTGCCTAGTGGTTTTGAACTTCCACATGAGGTCCTCACAGGTTTTAGGGCTCCCAAATACACTTTCCAAAGCTGAGATATACACCTGGGTTGGGGCTTCGAGATCTGTGGCTCATAAAGAATGTATAACTTCTAAGGTAGGACCCCTTAAATTCTCCACTAATTGTTTCTGCTTCTCAATTTCAGAACACTGCCAATCTTGGACTAATGGGGTGGCACAGTCCATCCAGGCCTCCAAGTCATCCTCACCATTTGGGGTGGGTTTCACCCTTAAAAACATCCTTAACTTGTGGTATGACTCGAACGCCACAGGCATGGAACCAGGCTGGGGTCTCTCAAACTTTGGCATCTTAGGAACAGATCCTACTCCTCAATCCCTTCCCCCCCCGGGAGATCACACTGAAAGAGGTTACTTCCGGTAGAGCCACAGTCAATCCCTCCACCACCAAAACCCCAGGTATCCAACTGGCTTCTATAGGCTGAGTACTCTCTATCAACATGGTCAATGTACCTCTAGCTGAGTCAAACATTTTCCCTTGAATTTTGACTTTTCCCAATCTCTATATGGTGGATACACATTTTTCAACATCCTACTCTTCCATCACGGGGGCAGGGGATAACCCCAGAAAGAGAAAAGAAATCGGGGATCCATTTTCATTCCCCCACTCCATTCCATTCCACCAGCCTCATCTTATTCTCCTCAGTAGGCCTGAATGTAGGCTGGGGTGGAGTGAATCTGGGGCTCGAGGGTCTCTCAGGGGCCCAGACACTCTAATCTTCTGGTGCAGACATGGCTGGTCAACAGGAGATCCCAGCACTGCCTACAAGATATAGCCCCGATGCCATATGCCAATGGGCTACCCCCCTTGCCCACTGTTTCTGATACCGGGCAAGGGGCATGGATCCTGCTACAGTGACAATTGGAAGTTTGTTTCCTGAAATATTGAAAATAGCGCAGTGCCTCCACCCAGAGTAAAGTATTAGTGGGCCAGATATCTGCTTGGCACAGTCTCCAGGGATACTATGTCTACCCACCTCCCCAACCAACTACTCTGACCACTGTGTCCCCAAACACCTTGTTCCACCATAAACCATATATTTCAGCAATAAGTGCATGCAATGGAGTTCACTAACACAGCAGATTCCAACACCAAATTCACAGCTTTATTCAGGGGTAAGGAATAGTAAGGAATGGGGAAGGGGATACCTGGATGAAGGGATGTAGGATTGTTGTGAGGGGACACAGGGTCATAATGTCTCAAGAGATTATGCTACATGGCAAAATCATGCTGCCAATACAGCGTGATTTTGCCATGCGGCATATGTCTTTTTTCTGTGGGGGGCTCTGCCCCCCCACACCCCGTTATGGGGGGGGGCTGTGCCCCCCCGGGCACCCTCCACTAAAGATTCTCAGCTCTGGGGGTGTCCAACTCAGGAGCGCATATATTGTGTAAAAAAATAAAATGTCTGAGACCGGGAATCAAACCCGGTCCCAGACGCAGCGCTTGGTTCCTGATGCTGTGGCTCAGTCCAGTGAGCCACGGCAGTTGCTCGGTGGAAGGTCTTATCCTCTGCCTGGGAGTGTGTGAATGGTGCAATACCACATACAGCAGTATACGCGGTATTGCACCATTTGCTGTCATGGACAGCACTCTGTCGGGTTAGCTATAATGTTGTACGTTATTAAGCATACGACATTATGACCCAGTAGGCTATGATGGCAAGAAAACGTTAGTGAGATATGCAATTTCAAACATGTGGGCCAGCAGGTCAAGCCCTCCCCCACTGGTACCAGTGCCCTGGAATTGTCCCAAGGGATACCCACTAGGTGCAGGCCTGGTTGGTGCAGCGGGTTGGCTGGCTGTTGGGGCCCTGAATTTGTAAAGCTTGAACTTTGAGAAATAACAACTTCCCCTTTCCACTCCCAGGAACCAGGTCCTGGTCACTCACAGTTTGCAGATCTCAGCACCAGGGAAAAATGGAGCTCCTTGGAGTTGTGCAGACAGTAGAGAAGCAGGCCAGCCCAGATCCTTCTGTTTGAATGGAACTTGCTCAGGGATCTTACAGCTGATCACCTTAATTGTAGTTCTGGCTGCTTGTCACCTTCAGCCAGTTCTGGCCTGTTGCAGAGCATTGTGGCAGGTCAACAACAGCGCCAGAAGGCTCAGTCCTGGGAGTGGCTCCACAGCCCAGCTCCCACTATCAGAGTGCCCTAACACTCAGGTATGAGACCCATGACCTCCTGAGACAGTGAGTGCCACTTGGGAGGGGTTAGCAAGTTCCCTCCCTGGCTTTGGGTGAGGGCTCCCAAATGGTGGGGATCCTCCAGCAGTCCATGCACTGAGCTCTAAACAAGCAATGGTTTCAGGCAGTCTCTCCATTGAAGTCCAGTGCCAAACTGAGTGGGTGCTAGCCTCTAATTCAAACAGTGTCAGTACAATTCAGCTGAGGGAACACTCAGCAGCAACAGCCCCCCCTGCACACAGGTCCACACTTTCAGTTTAACAGTGTCCAAACCCTTTCTTCAGCTGCAGAAAGCCCTCGGATCTCAACCACTTTAACCAGTTCACAAAAAATTTCTGGCTAGCACTCTCATGACCAGAGACGCTCTGCCTGTTCATGAATAATGTAATTTCAGTCCACACAAGCAAACAACCTTTCAGTAGCTAATGTAGTACTCAGATAATCTGCTCAGTCCTTTCTTCTAGCTCAATTTCCCAGTGCAGGGTGTCTGCCACATTTAGTTTCTTCCAACATTCATTAAGCAACCACTCAGTACCTGGAGAAACAGGATCACCAATCAGTCTCTTTTTCTCTTTTCCCTTTCGAAACTCAGTCCTGTATCAAACACATGGGGAATCCTTCAGCAATCACAATCCTCAGATTAGGGCCTGGGTAAGCCCCTGAAGTCCAATGTCTGCTTTTACAGCACAGTCCTGACTCATACAGAGCCCAGCAACAAACTGATGAAATCCCAGTAAGTCCTCGCTGTAGCAACCGAAATCCCAGTGTTCTGATTGGCTGTTGAACCCTTTCAGTAATCAATAACCATAGTGATCAATATTTCCTGCTCATTATTGGGGCATGATCTAGGTGCTAGAATTAGTCCCCACCTTTTCCCAGGAGTCCCTCTGTCACAGTTTTTGGGTGCCTAGATCACTGATTGGCTAAAGAGATGGGCTTAATTGTAAAAAACATATCAGCACCCATCAGTTCATGTGTAGTCCATGTTCAGTTTTATTCATGTCTCCCCTTTCTCAGGTCTGGTGCAGCACAGCACTTTACCCCAGCTGTACCCTCATCCCACTGGATTATAGCACCATTTATCTTCTATCAAATGAGCCCAGTCCCCCAGCAGTCTAGTCCTCACTGCCACCACAATTACATGCCCCCAGGTGGCAGATGGCACCCTCATTAATATTTATGGGGCTGCTAATTAATATGTATAAGCTCCCAAGTGGCCCCGTCATGTAACTCCCTTTATGCTGCCACCACGGGCTTCTGCCCGACCTTCTTCAGGTCTCCAGCCCCCCAGGACATCAGGAGTGGCCCAGGGACCACAGTCTATCTCCCTATTTTCTGACAGCAACATTAAGGCGCTCCTAGACGCTGATGAAAGTGTCAGCCAAAACACCATGCCGGCAGCTTGCAACCACAGGATTACACCCTGGAAGGGCAGAAAAAGGGTATGCTGGTGATGGAAGGAAGGGTAGCAGAGACCAGAGATGCCAGCAACATGGGGACAAATAAGGCAGATTCAGGTAAGCCCTCCGAGGGGGGTTACAAATATATATTTAACCCTCGTTGCCCAGGGTTACTAGAACCCTAGTTAGATCTAGTAGCAGGCAGGGACAGGCAGCTAGTGAAACTCCAGTTAAATGGATTTTACTACGTCTTGCTCTGTTTTCAGTGTCTGCTGAGCTGGGGCTATGACATCATTTAGAATTCTGCAGCAGTATAAGCCACAATGGAATGTTGCAGTTGGGAGTTAGGTAGAATGTTGGGGAATTTCAAAGTCAGTCTAGAGTTGATCCTTAAAGTCAGCAGTCTAGTTTTTGTTTGCAGTCTGAAGTGGGCACAAGAAAAGGTAGGATGTAGTTCCTTCAGTGCCTTGGAGTGAGGGGGTGCCCTGCAGGGGCAGACACCCCTGCCCACAACTCTGACACAGAGCTACCTTAGGGTGTGTGCTTCCACCATAAGAGAGACACAAGGAACCAACTCCCAGGGGCAACCCCCTGGCCTTGGAAAAGGAAGAAGCTGCCTGATGAAGAGTGCTGGGGCACTACAGTTTTTGAGGAATGAGATTCCTTCAGAGTTTTTGGGCATCTGCAACAGTGAGGGTGATGAAGCTTTGACAAAAGGCCAGTGTCATTCACCAAGACAGTGAGTAAATAAGTCTCTGGGGCTGTGGGTCAGTCAGGATGCCAAGTCCAGGGCTTATGGAACAGTGAGATGTAATGACTGTTGTATGTGGGAGGTCTTCAAGGGAAAGACAGTTTCTGCATTACAAAGCCATGTACAGTCTGCACTATAGTAGCTAAGGAAGAGGCTTATGGAACACTGAGATATAATGACTGATGTATGTGGAGGGTCTTCAGAGAAAGATAGTTACTGCATTACAAAGTCATGTACAGTTTGGACTACAGAAGACAAGGATGTGTGTGTGTGTAAACAAAGGAATGGCTGGGTATGGGTCTATGGAATAAAAGGTGGGAGACCCCCCACCTGGTGTAACTGGGCTCACCTCTACGGATTTGCTTTGAGACACCGGTCACCTTTCTGTCAGGTATTGGCCAGTGCCTGAAGAGGGTGCCCAGATGTTGGGATGGAGTACAGGGTGGTAGTGTGCCACTAGTTAAAGAGTCCATGACATATGGAAGTTTAGGATCCTAGAATAGATTGTGTCTGTGTCATCACCTTATCTGCATTACAAGGAGTGTAGCCCCTTGTGGGTCCGTCTATGCTTTTCATTCAGTGTTGTTGAATAAAGCCACACTTTAGAATCCCATATCCTAGTATTGGACATTATGTTATTGCTTCTAGTCTCTGGATTACTTTGGGTGCCCCTGTGTAGAGTAGTCAAACCTAATCACCATGCCGGGTGACACCTTTCTCCCCAAATTTTCAGCTTATAAAAATGGATGCACCACATCATAGGACCCTGGCCCTTCAACCTGTTCACTAGCCACACAGGCAGGGGTAGTAGCCTTCTTAGTTTAGCACCAACTGGGGGTTACATCTTGGAGGCTACCACTGGGATTCTGTTGAAATTTGGGAGAAAAACAAGAAAGGATGCTCGGGTGGTGGCTAGCGTTTTGGCTATCTGGCAGTGGGTAGCCCAAAAAATGTGAAGCAGTATTTAACTAATGTGCCGCTGTGTGCTGTTATCCATGTGCTTCTATTAAAATGCCAACTGTTTACCAAGGTGCAGTAAAGCCTGAGTGGGTATGCCCTTGCCCTGCATCAAAAAAGTACAGTGTTTGCCAGCTTTTGAACTTTATTGTGGAAAAAAGAAGTGTGGAAAACTGTGAGTAACAAAAGGATACTTGTGCCCTAGAAGTTTGAAGTGCTTGCTTTATGAACTGGGGGAGTCGCTAAGTAAAATGCCATGATAAATGGTTAAAATGGGCTTCCGCTGAGGAGTCATTGAAGAAAAAAAAAAGTGTGGTTTTGCAATTTAAATTTTGCCTGCTCAACGATCGCCGTGAGGAGAAGAGCACGAGAGGAAAGAGGCTCATTTGCATGGCATCAAGTGATTGGCAAGACTGCAATCAATCCCGCCCCCAAGCCAGCTCTAGAGCGACTGCACAGCATTCAAGAGGGAGAGTGAGTGGAGTATGTGAACTGGCTTACCAGGAGGAGCGTCGCGGTGATTAAAAACACTGTTGAACTTTTAAAAACTGACTTTTCTGTTCAAATTCAAGCTCAACCCGCATGTCGATTGACTGGACTGTGAGTGTGGTGTTCAAAGGGACAATCGGCAGGATTGCCAACCCACTTCCTTCCAGAGACCTCCACAATTGTCTGCAGGCCGTTTTTTCCATCGCAGCAAACAGCTACAGTTAACAGTGAGTACCAAGCAAAATATTGCTCAAACTGGTGTGATTTACAACAAAAGCCAGCTGAATCTGTGTGTAAGAGTGTAATCGCTTTGTAAAGAAGGACTGTGCCAGTTTAACCAGCTAAAAGCAAGAATTCTAAGCTACCGACTGTGAGCATAATGATAGGTTCAGCGTCAGTATAATTTTCAAAGCCAAGTGAGAGACTTTTAGTTGTATGAGAGCTGCAATGTAAATGCAGGCGATCCTGTGCTTGAAATACTGAGGCTTTAAGGGACTGTAAGCTAAAGCAATGTCTTCAGCGAGGGAAAGGTCCAATGTAAATCATATAAATGTGTTAAGAAAGAGAACAGTGCAAGTTTGTGCAGTTTGAGCAGAAGTTATCAGTAGTGTGTGTAAATTGGATGCGCAGTGGCTTGACCCAATTACAGAGAGTTGATGCATCAGGAGTGCTGCTGCCGCCATAATAGGGTGGGCCAGGCATGTGAACACAGCAGCAAAGAAGCCATTTTATAGAAAGTTTCTGATCAATGTTTGGGACTTGAAATAACCAAGCGTATTGTTTGTTTTCTCTGTAGTCATGGCTTCAGGACTAGCCCGCTACCCAGATCATGCCCGGGCTATGATAGTTGAAGAAGTAAACAAACTGAGAAACATTGAGAAGTACCACTATGGGGAAAGACTGCCTCCTTTTGAGGCGATTCCTGGTTATCCAGTCAGAGTGTGTGTAATGTGCTTAAGGGCTGGAAGAGATGTCTTTGTGGTTCCTCACTGCTCTGGGTGCCTGGAAAAGTATGGATTGATAGCAGCCCCCAAGATTCATTTGGCTCCTACATGGACAAAATTACAAGAACCTGCAGTTGGCAGCACGCAGCACAAGGGAGAGCCTGAAATGGGAGGTTCAGAGGACTGTGGTGAAAAGCCAGAAGGTGCAGATGTACAGGCAGCACAGACAACTGATGACTCTACATCCGAGCCACTAAGGGACAGTGGAGAGGGAGCATCAGCTGACCCGTGGATAGAGGGGCCTAGTCCAAGTCTCGTGGGAGAGGATGAACTGAGAGAAGCCTTTGAGTGGGAGGTCTCGACCTCCACGCCTAGTGAGGAGCACACAGTCTCAGGAGTGAGAATGACTGATCACTCCTGGGCACAGATTCTTAGCAAAGACGATGAGGGGGAACCCATTTGGCCTGAAGAAGAAGGCGTGGGTTCACAGCCTCAGGTTGCTGGTTTAGAGGGACGTGTGGAAGAGAGTGGTGTTTTCACAGCCGTGACTGAGCAAGGAGCCAGGTATCCATTTTGCATATCACTAAGTATGAGAAGCCGGCAGAACCAGGACTGGCCGCCCCCAAGCCAGGCCAGAGGTCTTAAGTTGACCAAATCTAGCAAAGAGGAAAGACTGGTTCATAGGAAAGTGAATGTGCTGTTCAGAATTTCGTTTCCTACCTTTCCTAGAAAAGTATGGGAAGAAATAGACAGGTGCAGGAAATCCTGGATTATGGAAGAGGCCATGAAACATGTGCATCCTAGTACAAGTAAATTTGTCAGACATCGGATGTTGCAAGAAAAGTTCAAGCAATGAAAGGTGGGCAGGACTCTGTTTATTGACACTGTTCGGATCGTGGACAGCAAGGGACAAGAATCCTTTCATGATGTGAATTATGAGCGCCCAGATGGGGTAATAATTCATGCACCTGACCCATTGTGCTATTTTCCACAATGCAAAGACCTTCCTGAGAATGTGCCCATGCCTACCAAATGGAGAGCAGAGCAGTGGTAGCCAATGCTGCCATTCCAGCAGTTGCTGTACCTATGTTGTTCTGCCAGTCTGGATGTCCAGGGCCAAGGTGCCCTGATTCTTCAGTAATTGCAATAAACTCCCACATCCATAAAGTTATGAACTGGCTATTCCAGAAGATGTCAACTCCAGAGAGGACACCAGCCCAGCTGTTGCTGGATCGGATGACTTCAGTCCAGCTGTGTGTTTCTTCTTCTTTTTCTTGCCCAAAGGTACCATCTCCTAGATGACATCAGTCCAGCTGTTTCCCAGAGGTGTCATCCTGTCATGTTTCAGAAGATGTCTGCCCAGCTGTATCAGAAGAATGCTGCCAGGGAGAGTCTTCGTCGAGGACACAGGTGCCGTATGTTTTCCATTCTTCAAGGGACTGGTGAGTCTAGACTTTTTCAATTTTTCTGGCATTTGCAGTACACATCCTACAGCAGCAGACATTCATTGTGACTGTCCTCAAAGACTCTCCCCTATGGGACATTTGCCTGCAGGACTTTTCTTCACAGGGCCCCGGCACAGGAGAGACTGTTTATTGGACTTGCCTTTGGGCCTGTATTTAGTCATTAGTTGGGACTTTGTATGGCCTTCCATCCCCAAAGAACTGCTAAATGTATGTTGTAAATATTCTGTGTATATACTGTTTCTATTTTCTATCTTTTCTTTAAAAAAAATGGCTTTTTTGGGATTCTCCGGTGTCAGATGGATGGGGCTTTTTGGTTTGTTTATGTCTTAGTTAGACAGGACCGTAATTGCAGATTAGGGAGGATGTTTTTCTTTTTTGTCTTGCAGGTATTCCTGGAGAAGCAATGAAGACAAGACAAGAAGTGGATTGGAACTCATCGGCGTTCGTTTTTTTTTTAGTTTGTAGTAATTAAAGTATTGTTATAAGAAGTTAACTGTGTTTTAACTTGTTTTCTTCCACAGGTGTGTGGTTGCAGGTGTCCAGGGTTGGAGGGAGGTCCCCTTTAGTGTTTTTGTTTGGGTAAAAAGGCAGTTAAGATTTCCCTAAATGGCTAGGAGAGATAGACAGGCCGTGATCCTGACCTGCAGTAGGGGCTGCAGTACTGATCTATGAGGGCTATGCTCTGGACAATTCTACCAAAGCCACTAGGTACCCATAGTCAGTGGGTAGAGTAGAGGCCTATGCGTCAGCTGATGGCCTCTGGGCCCTTAGTGTTACCTGCCTGTGCCTGGCACATGGTAGGAGAGGGGCTGATCAACCCTTTCTGTAGGTAGCACAGAGGGTAGGATGGCCCAAGCTGGGTGTTAATGACTGGGGACAGTCATTTTCCTGGCTCAGGGTGAGTGTAACCCCCCTGTTACACGGGGTTACTAGAACCCTAGTCAGAGCTAGTGGCAGGCAGGGACAGGCAGCTAGTGAAACTCCAGTTAAATGAATTTCACTATGTCTTGCTCTGTTTTCAGTCTCTGCTGAGCTGGGGTTATGACATCATTTAGAATTATGCAGCAGCATAAGCCACAATGGAATATTGCAGTTGGGAGTTAGGTAGAATGTTGGGGAATTTCAAAGTCAGTCTAGAGTTGATCCTTGAAGTCAGCAGTCTAGTTTTTGTTTGCAGTCTGAAGTGGGCACAAGAAAAGGAAGGATGCAGTTCCTTCAGTGCCTTGGAGGGAGGGGTTGCCCTGCAGGGGCAGACCCCCCTGCCCTCAGCTCTGACACAGAGCTACCTTAGGGTGTGTGCTTCCACTATAAGAGAGGCACAAGGAACCAACTCCCAGGGGCAACCCCCTGGCCTTGGAAAAAGAAGAAGCTGCCTGATGAAGAGTGCTGGGGCACTACAGTTTTTGAGGAATGAGATTCCTTCAGAGTTTTTGGGCATCTGCAACAATGAGGGTGATGAAGCTTTGACAAAAGGCCAGTGTCATTCACCAAGACAGTGAGTAAATAAGTCTCTGGGGCTGTGGGTCAGTCAGGATGCCAAGTCCAGGGCTTATGGAACAGTGAGATGTAATGACTGTTGTATGTGGGGGGTCTTCAAGGGAAAGACAGTTTCTGCATTACAAAGCCATGTACAGTCTGTGCTATAGTAGCCAAGGAAGAGGCTAATGGAACAGTGAGATGTAATGACTGATGTATGTGGGGGGTCTTCAGAGAAAGACAGTTACTGCATTACAAAGTTATGCACAGTTTGCACTACAGTAGACAAGGATATGTGTGTGTAAATAAAGGAATGGCTGGGTATGGGTCTATGGAACAAAGGGCAGGAGACCCCCCCACCTGGCATAACAGGGCTCACCTCTACGGATTCGCTTTGAGACACCAGTCACTTTTCTGTCAGGTATTGGCCAGTGCCTGGAGAGGGTGCTCAGACGTTGGGATGGAGTAGAGGGTGGTAGTGTGCCACTAGTTAAAGAGTCCATGACATATGGAAGTTTAGGATCCTAGAATAGATTGTGTCTGTGTCATCACCTTATCTGCATTACAAGGAGTGTAGCCCCTTGTGGGTCCGTCTATGCATTTCATTCAGTGTTGTTGAATAAAGCCACACTTTAGAATCCCATATCCTAGTATTGGACATTATGTTATTGCTTCTAGTCTCTGGATTACTTTGGGTACCCCTGTGTACAGTAGTCAAACCTAATCACCATGCCGAGTGACACCTTTCTCCCCAAATTTTCAGCTTATAAAAATGGAGGCACCACTTCATAGGACCCATGCCCCTCAACCTGTTCACTAGCCACACAGGCAGGGGTAGTAGCCCTCTCAGTTTAGTGCCGACTGGGGGTTACATATATTTATATTTTCAAAATGTTATTTTCTCCTGACCTTTGGTAGTCTTTAGTACTCTTGTCTTGGCACTGTAACTAGTAGTTATTTTATAAGTAGGCTTAATGGTGTACACTTTTACTGCAGCTATTCCTGCACAAAACCAGCAGCTGGCACTGGCCCACCAGTGCAGAAGCAGTGCGTCCGTCTGTGATGCCGACAACCCAGGTTCAGGAATGGACTTGGGACATTGGAGGGACAGCTGGGGGCAGAAGTATTGAGCATCCAAGGAACTGCTCTCCTTCTCTGGGGGGTTGGGGGTAGTGTCTCCAGCATGCTACAGACCCCTAGTGGAGGCTGGGGGAATTGGCTGTGCTGGCGCCATACCAGTGGGGGGGCAGATGTGGGCCATCATCGCACATCCCCCCCCGTATAGCACACAAAATACCAACAATGAGAGCAAAGCCCCGCTCCGCCGCCTCTGCTGCCATCAATGTCTACCGGGTGGAGTCTGGCTTCTGTAGCCGGACCCTGGGGGGTAAGTCAGGGCATGTTACCATTGACCTTGGGAAGGGGGCACCTACCCAGCAGAACCACCCAGGGGGGTAAGCCTGGGCATGGGGAGGCGGTGAGCGGGAGCTGAGATCCCCTGCAGGGAATCACGATGGGAGCCACAAAAAAAAAAACAGAAGCTAATACTAACATACTGGCGCCTACTGGAAAAAATAAGAATCAGCCTTTTATCCTTCTGAAATTTAGAAACTGCATGTGTGAAATGAGGCAAGCTTTTCCTGTGGACATCTTCAGCACCTTCCAGCTTTGTTTTAGTACCACTTAGTCTGTAGCTGTTGCATAAAATCAAACTATAAATCTTTCATTTTTTTTCTCAGGTCTCTTGAAGTCTGTACACTACATAGTACTCTCATTTTGGCACACTGACACTGAATGACTAATTGTTTTCCAAGTTGGCTGACTTGTAAACTTTATCAGCAACTTGTTAAAGTTCAAGTTTATTGCAGGAAAACTCCATTGAGCAAGCTCACTGACATGGAGGTCCTAAGGAACATATACAGACAAAGGACATTTCATACATAAAATCTTGGTACATAAAAGTATACGGTACATGTGGTACACAGTGCTCAAAATAAGACATGAAAAGGTAATATTTATAAACATAACCTAGATAAATCTTTAAAAGTAGAGAAACTACAGCCGAAATAGTTGGAACAAGAGCAAACAGGATACATAAGGTGAAGGGAGCGTATAAGATAGGTGCAAAGGGGAGTGGAGAGGGAGCGGAGGGGATCTTGTGAGGGAGGAGGGAGAGGGGGAGGGAAGAGGAGAAAAAGTGCTGAGGAATATTGAAAGTAAGGATGACTAAAATAAAAGTAAAGGGAGGGTGGGGGAGGAAAAGGAGAGGTAAGTAGAATTAGAGAAGTAGAAGATTAGGAAGGGGAACTGAGTTGTTGATATAAAATTCAATGGTCAAGTAAGGAATAAAAACAGCTGCAGGTATTTTTTTAATCTAGTTTCAGCAAAGGTTTTAAAGAGATTGTCAGAAACAATGCTAGAGAGTCTCAGTATAGACTGGATCTGGTTCCAGATACTGTAGTTGGAAGTGCATATGAGATGAAACGTTTACCAAAGGAGGTACAAGTCCTAGGCACGTATTGAAGGATAACGTACTTCCTAAGGGAATATGAACTGTGGGAAATGTTGCTGCATAAAACCAGTAAGTAGTACCTACTGGTGACTGTTGGACAAAATATAAATAAGAAGTAGCCTTTTTTTCTTCTTAGATTTCATGTCTGTGTGCACAAAATAAGGCAAGCTTTTGCTGGAAAGCAAGCTTTTGTGGACATCTGTAGCACCAGCTGCCTGCCTCCTGTCAGCTTTAAGTACCACTTATTCTGTAACTGTTGCATAAAAACAAAACACTAATCTTTTAAAATATTTTATACTTTGGACTCCTACAGTCTGTTTGCTATGTAGTACTCTCATCCTGGCACACCATGTCTGATTGACTGATTTTTTTTTTTTTTCGCTACCAGTTGGCTATTATTGCAAGTTTTCACTTTTTGTAAGCTAGTATCAGTAAAAGCAATCATCAACTTATCTGATGAGTCAAACTGTCAAATAGTCATTAGTCAAAAAATGCCTTTGGTCAAACCCATCCAAAAATGATGCAGAATGTGGTCAATAATGGCATTCAGCATGTGTTCTACATCCTGCTTTCCCCTGCACTCCCAGCAGACCTGCTGCAGCTAGTTGCAGCACTAGTAGTTCCGGGCAGTGCCAACATTGTTCAGATACTAGCCTCTGTTCCTGCTGCTGCTGTTGTTGCCGTGCCAACTGCTGTCATTACCACCTCCAATCAATCAATCAATCAAAATCTTTATTTATCCAGGCGAACATCATTGAGCAGAGCTCTTTTACAAGATGGACCTGGTTAGAACAGGGTCGGGTAACATCCATCATAAAAACATATAAATACATGTAAATAAGTATATAAACACAAACACAATGTGCAGTAATAGAGGAGTCAAATGATAAAAGGAAGACAAGGTGTTACAACAGAGGAGGATTCAAATACAAGGGGCAGGTCCACTATTGAACCATGCAACTGTATATAAACCATGTTCTCTGTATAGAAGTACCAGTTAGTTCATTTACCAGGGGCAGTCACTAGTACTAGCCATGAAAATGGCTTGGAGAACTACCAACTAATGGCAGATGGGATACCAGGAGGGGTATGTAATATGTAAGTGAAGGATAAACATTATGAGAAGTGAAGTCCCAAAGATAGGTTGGGAGAATGGATGCGGCGTTGGGGGCCTACCGGGAGAGGGAAAGGGAAGTTAGGACTTTTATAGTATGATTGCATGTAGATTGTGGATGAGTGCAGTATAGAGTTGTGAAAAGAAGGCTGAGAAAGCGGGAAGATAGACCAGTATCAAAGGGAGGACAGAGGCATCAAGGTGTTACATGAAAGCATGGTAACAGACCAGGGCCAAGGAGGAGACAAGCACTAGAAGTAATTCGTTCATGGTTAAATGGTACAGGTTAGCATGATGACAATTCATGGTCATGGGAAACAATTGCACTGATCATTTCTGAAACTTGAACATAAGAGCTTGAAAGATGAGATTCCGGTGGGTGACCTCAGTTTCACTTTTTTTTGCAATTTATTCCACAAGGAGGACAGTGTAAAGCTTATAGCAGCCCTGCCAAAGCGAGAGTTAACTTTGGGAACCATTAGTAGGAGAGAGTTGCAATTTCTCAGGGCGTAATTGCCTATTGGTTTTATAGGAAGACAGTCTGTAATGTATTGGGGCAGTTTTTTGGAGATGACTCTCAGGATCCATACAGCTGCATTTTTATCATGCCTGAATTGAAGAGAACTCCACCCCACTAATTGATATAGGGAGCAGTGATGAGTGGAATAAGGCAGGCCTGTGATGAACCTCAAAGCTCTATGATATAATTTGTCAAGTTTGGTGAGGTAGGAAATGGGACAGTGACTGTAGAGGATGTCAGCATAATCTATCAAGGATAGAAAGGTTGATTGTACCAGCTGTAGTTTGGCATCTCTAGTTAAGGCTATCCTAAAGAACAGGCCAATTCTCTGTTGTAATTTTTTGAGTAATTCTTCTATGTGCTCTATTTATTTATTTATTTATTTATTTGATTTTGTTAACCGGGTAAGCACACTAGACAGTCAAGTTCCTATTTTCAGGTGTGACCCAGGAGGATTACAAGGTACATGCATTTAAGAACAGCAGAAAGAGTAAATGTTAACATACAGAAAAGATCAGGCATAACAGAGATTAATAGGTAGCTAACAGCATAAGAGACTTTAGGCACAAACAAGTAATATTTAGATATCAGCATAAGATACATACTAAATGATTAGGTAGTTAACAGCATAATACAGAATAGTACAGACAGTGCCAACAGGGCAAACAATATAGGGTAAGCCATACCTGTGGGGGGTGGGCACTAGGTGAGTAAACAGGAGGAGTACAAAACTACAGGGGGGAGAGAGACCTGGAAAAGAGGGATAAGGCAGGGTTCCCTTCTGGGACAGGTGGGCAGGGAGTGGGCCCAGTGCAAAGATGCCAACTTATTGTTTTATCGACCAGTTACACGAGAAGAAGTGCTTTAAACGCTGGAGCCACGCCCCCACCAATAATAGGCTGGGAGAAAGAGTGTACCTCAGCTGGTGGTCTAAGAGGTGCAGAGACAGGGGGAAACTGATTTCAGGAAGCCCCATAAGGAGGCTTTAAAGCAGGGATGGGAGGAGGAGGACCTAATTAAGGCAGGAAGGGAGTTCACATTTTCGGTGCATAGACGGAGAAAGTCCGATCACCTGCAAGGGTGCGGGTTTTTGGGAACCAGGCGATCCAGCGAATCCCTGGACCTTAAGTGGTAGGTTGGAGTGCCATGTTTGAGGGGAAGGGTGAGGGCAGAAGGGGTAGCCATTCTGACAATGTTGTCGATGAAGTTTCCGAGGACAAAAGTGCAGTGCTTTTCTGGAGGGAGCCTCTCCAGTCGTGTGTAAAGATCACAGAGGTGCATGAGGAGAGAGACCGAGAGCACAAAGTGGCAAATATTGTTATAAGCAGTATCCCATTTCATGAGGCTAGATTTAGGGATGAGGCAAAGAATACAAGCCCATAGCAGAGCGTTGGTAGGAGGACCCCCATAGCTAGGGTCACTCGTGCAGCCGGGGTGAGGCAGCTTTTTGCTCTATAGGCAAGACCAAGCTTGCCATTAGTTGCCTTACATGTGTTCTGAATATATAGGGTAAGATCCAGTAGCGATGTCAAGGGTGATGCCAAGATACTTGACAGCATCCACCGTCTGCAGGGGGGAGCCATCAACACCATAGATCTTTAAGGGAGCAGTGCAGGTTTTAGTCTTGATCAAGGAGCCAAAGTGCATGGCTTGGGTCTTTTTTAGATTGATGGTAAGTTTATGGTCCACTAGCCAGGTCTGAATATGCATAAAGTCAGAATTTAGCCGGGAGTTTATGGTAGTGATGTCCTGGGAGCTGGCCAGGATGATGAGGTCATCCGCATAAAGGGTGGTATGTCCATGGGCAGTGACAGACAGCAGTTCATTAATGAAAAGGGAGAACAGAATGGGTCCAAGGACGGATTCTTGGGGGACCCTGCAGATGACTGAAGAGGGGTTGGAGAGGGTTCGGTTGAAGTTAGTGTATTGCTGCCTGCTAGAGAGGTAGTTTGAGAACCAGGCATGGGCAGGGGGGGAGAACCCAAGGGACAGAAGAGTGGAGCTGAGGAGGGAGTGGTCACCCCGATCAAAGGCCTTTGAGAGATCCACAAAAATAGCTCCGGTCAGATTGACTTGATCAGCAGTGGTCCTGATTGCAGAGGTAACCACAGCAAGAGCAGTAGACCTGCTGTGCCCTTTCCTGAAGCCATGTTGCGCGGGGGAAAGAAGGTTGTGATTCTGAAGGTAGTGGGAGAGCTGAGAGGCAACTATCTTCTCCAGAGACTTGCAGGTAGCAGACAGAATAGCGATGGGGCAGTAGTTCTGGAGATCTTTGGGGTTACCCTGTTTTAAGGCAGGGACAACCTTGGCCACTTTCCATATGTCAGGGATGATCCCAGAGATTAGAGAGGTGTTGAAGATATGCGTGACAGGCCTGGCAAGGAGGGATGCCCCCAGCCTGAGCAGTTCAGGTTCAAGGCTGTTGTGCCCTGCCCCACTGTGAGGGGAGAGACCAGCAAGAAGCTTCTGGGTCTCTTTTACTGAGACCCATTTTAAGTAGAAGGGAGGTTGGGAGGTGAGTCCATTCAGGGAGGGACCAGGAGACTTGGGGGTGGGGGACTGGGAAGGGGAGGCAGATAGGTCAGAGGACAGGGAGTTAAAGGCATTGGAAATGGTGAGTGGGTTGTTGCAGCTGATCCCGCCAAGGAGCATGTCAAGGACCTGTACTCTAGCGGACACACTGACTGCATTTTTGATATTTTGCCAGAAGCTCCTCAGATTGCTGGCAGAGGATAGCAGGGCAGATTGGCAGAACTTGCTCTTTGCAGAGTGGATGGCTCTTTTACAGGAGTTTCTAAGCTGCCAATCTTCTAAGAGGTAATTGTTGTCACAGGAGGCCTTGTATCTCTCACAGCATTTGTCCCTAAGCTTCATGAGGGAGAATAGGCCACCGTGAAGCTATTTAATGACAGCGCCCCTCACCCTACTTTTAGTGAAGGGGGCATGTTTGTTCTGCAGGGGGACAAACTCCGCTATGAAATGGTCAAGAGCTCATGCAGGGTCATTTGTGTCTGTGACTCGTGACCAGTCGGCTTGTTGTAGGTCCACAAGGTAATCATTTAGGTTAAATTTTGAATATTCCCTCAACTGGATCACTTTCCTGGGGATTTTGGGTGAGGAGATGCCCCAAATGCAGTAGATTGGAGAGTGATCAGAGATGACATCTGGGAGAATACCTGAGTATATGATTCTGTCAGGTCTGTTGCACAGAACCCAGTCAATAAGGTACCCATTTTCCCCCCATGAGGAGAGCCTAGTGGGTTCTGTTATGAGTTGGCTTAGGGCAAGGTCCGAGAGTAAGGGTTCATATTGTTTGGAGTTGGACCCCATCCAGTTAAGATTAAAGTCACCCAGAACTAGTACCTCATTAGGGCCAGCCTTGTCACTAATGCAGTCAAGTAGTGAGGAGAGTCCTAGCACTCCTCCCTTTGGGGGGTTGTAGGCACAGACCAGGTGTACTTTTTTTGTGTAACCTAGCAGAAGAAGTGCTTGCAGGAACTCACATGCTGGGGAAATAGGTGGTGAGTGATCAATGGTAGACACATTCAGGTGCATCTTATAATAGAGGAGCACTCCTCCATCACACTTATTCCCTGCCCTGTCTTGTCTGATATGGCTGTAGCCCAGAAGGGTACACACTGAATCAGGGATGTGTGGCTTCAGCCAAGTTTCCGAAATCACCATTATATCTGGTTTGTAATGTGCCACCCAGGCAGTAAGTTCTGCTAGGTTGTGTAAGATACTACAAACATTCAGGTGGGCAATTTTTAATCCTTTGGTGGATAGGAAAGCCTATGGTCCAGCCATACTCCCAGGTATTTGAATTTAGGGACAAATTCCAACTTCTCGCCAACAATTGTAGTAATCTGCAGCACAGGATCTGATAGCGCTGAATTTACCATTTGGGCAGAACGAGAAAAGAGCATTGCTTTTGTTTTCTTGGTGTTAAGTAAGTTTTTTGTTTAGGAGTTGGTAATGCAGCAGGTTGAACTCAGACTGAAGGTCATTACAAGCAGATTGTAATGACGGGCGGTTTACGTAAAGAACTGTGTCATCTGTAAACAGATGAATGTTGGCCTTAGTTATGCTTTCATCAATATTGTTGATGTATATTCCAAATAAGATCAGTTCTAAGATAGAACCTGGGGAACACCTCTTAGAAAAGGTTTGAGAGTTGAGAGATCTCCTTCCGCTTTCACCTGCTGGAAATGATCAGAGAGGTAGTTGTTGAACAACTGTAAAGATAATGGGTCAGCACCTAGTGAGGTCAGGGAAGAGAGCAGCAGAGAATGGTTGACAGTGTCGAAGGCCTTGTTCAGGTCCAAGAATATACCGCAGGTGTAATTCCTGTTGTCTAGCTCTCTTTGCCAGTCATTAGTCACTTTGGCAAGTGCTGTGATGGTGCTATGTTTAGCGCTAAACCCTGACTGGACTGGATTAAGCAGGTTATTAGCTTCTAGATACTGCCTCAGCTGGTTACTTATGACTTTTTCCAGTAATTTTGACAAGACCGAGAGAATCAAAATTGGTCTGCAATTATTTAGATCACAGGGATTTCCGGACTTGAACAGGGGTATGATGTGCGTTGTTTTCCTTATTGAAGGAATGGATCCTTGAGTTAATGACAGGTTAAATAAATGGGTTATGGGCACGGCTAACACATGGACGGCCACTTCAAAAAATATGGGTCGAGGGTATCCGCACCAGCACTTTTTTTTACATCCAGTTTTAGCAATAGGTCTTCAACTTCTTTCTGAGTAGTAGGACTCAAGGAGAAGACTGAATTGGTGAGACTAGGATCTGCACCTTGATTATCCACCTAAAAGCGTATCAAATTCGCAGGGGAATTGTCCATTACTACTGTTGTGATGACCGTGGCTGCTGCTGCCACTACACATAATACAGTTGCCCAGTGAAAATAACTCAACATCACAGCAGATAAAGGTGGGTCTTACTGGACTTCAGGTCTGCTATTAAGGCAAGGTACTACAGTTGCCCAGTCTTCTATTATTAGTACTGTGGCCAGTACTGCCTATACCATCCACCATCACCACTGCAAGTGCTTTGCCCCAGACATCTGTTTCTTTAAATGCTACTACCTCCTCTACAAGTATCTACTTTTGAAATACCCCAAAATTGAGGACACTACAGAAATAGGGGGCAATACAGTAAATGGGGCTGACAGTGTGCCTAGGGTGCCCCATTGTTTGTGTGGGCTGACAAGGTACAGTAAAAGAAGGGGCCCCTGTGGGTAATTCCCCCCCCCCCACTATAGTCTGGAACACATCAGTAAAATAGAAAAGGTGCCCAGAGCACAGACAAATAATGAAACCAGGTTTATATGCCAGCAAAGGTAAACAATGGCCTTGGATGGAATGCTGAGCTGAGCTGCTCATGCAAAGCATTCTACTCCAACTATTCTAGAATTAGAGTGTTAGTTTTTGAATTGTAGTTGTTCAGTTAGAGGAATTTATGATAACTGTGGAGAAGAGAGGATGCAGCAAGTTAAGGGGACAAGGAAAGGGCTTACCTGGAGGGTTGAAGCCATTCCCCAAGGGCTTGCCTGCATGCCTGCTCTGCCTCCAGATACTGAAGCTGTCCTGCTTCTGTGTGCCGTGGTTTGTGGTGCCATCGTGGGAACCAGAAGAAATAGTCCTGCTGTGCACCCAAAAGACTTGGAGCCCATTTTGTTGTTTAATTTAAGAATTAGTGTTTCAGTTTCCCAGTGGCAGTGACCGTACTGCCGCATTTTTGCTGGCTGTCCCAGGACCTTCGCAAGGTCCCCTGCTGTCTTGCACCTGCCTGTGATCTCTCTCTCCCTCTTCGAGTATCACCTCCCAATGCCTGCCTGCATCCTCTGATCCCTGGTGGTGTGGTGAGTCAGTGGCAGCACACTGCTACATGCCGTCCACCCCAAAGCAAAGAGAAAGTGTATTTTATTTTAATAGTTTGTGCTAGGTGCAAAGGAAAGTGGCTGAGGTCACGAGAGGGCCGGGCAAGAAGGACTCTAAAATTTAATATTTAAATGTGTTGGGTGCAGTGACACCCAGAGGAGGGCCCAGTGTTGAGGACATAAAGAGGGCTCATAAATATTTATGAGAGGGGTATGGAGATCCCTGATTTAAGTAAGGCCCAGAGGGGAGAATTTAAAAGGGGCCTAGCCAAGGAAAGCCCAGGGATTTTAAAAGGGCTATTCTAAAGGGCCCAGTGATTGACACACCAGGCCTAAGTATTAAGAGGGGCAGCAGAAGGAAGCAGGGAAGGCATTCAGAATAGCAAAGGCCCAAACTGAGGAAAAGATAGCCAAATCGGTAAAGAAGGGGGATAAAACCTTTTATAGGTACATTAGGGAGCAAAGAAAGACTATGGCAGGGATACTGAGGCTGAATAAAGAGGAAGGTGGTTGGGCAGAGAGCTACAGTAAAAAACAGGGATACTGAATGAATACTTCTGTACAGTATTCACAATGGAAAAGCAGGGGGAAATACCTAATCCAGTCAATAGAAGCACTCTGGATGGGGGGGGGGTGATATTAGTCCTTTCACAGAAGAAAGGGTTCTGAAAGAACTCTTAAACCTGAAGCTAGATAAAGCAATGGGGCCTGATGGAATTCATCCTAGAATTCTAAAAGAACTACGAGAAGAATTAGCAACACAATTGACTACCCTTTTTAATAAATCATGGGAGGATGGTGTGGTACCCGAGGACTGGAGGAGGGTGGATGTGATTCCCCTTCACAAAAGTGGGAGCAAGACAGAGGCAGGAATCTACAGACCTGTCAGTTTGATCTCGGTGGTAGGGAAAATGATGGAATCACTTCTGAAGGAAAGATCTGTTGAGTACCTAGAGGCCAGTGGGGCACAGAACCCAAGGCAGCATGGATTCACAGCAGGAAGGTCATATCAGATAAATCTAATTGATTTCTCTGACTGGGTGACCAAAGTAGCAAACCAGGGAGGGGCTGTGGACATGGCCTACCTAGACTTTAGCAAGGCATTTGACACAGTCCCGCACAAAAGATTAATAAACAAATTAGCCAGACTGGGATTGGGTTCCAGGGTGGTAGCCTGGGTGAAACACTGGCTGGACAACAGGACACAGTGGGTAATAGTAAATGGAGTCCACAGTGAAGAAAGGGGGGGGTTACTAGTGGGGTATTGCAGGGTTCAGTACTGGGGCCGGTACTTTTTAATGTCTTTATAAGTGATATTGCAGAGGGACGAAGAAAAAGTGTGTCTCTTTGCAGATGACACAAAGATCTGTAATAGGGTTGATACGCAAGGTGGGGTGGAAAAGATGAAAAGGGACTTGGCAAGGTTGGTTGGAAGAATGGTCAAATGTATGGCAGTTTAGATTCAACGCAAAGAAGTGCAAAGTAATGCACCTGGGAAACAAAAACCCAGGGGGAAGTACACTATGGGAGGTGAGATACTGACAACAACAAAAATGGAAAGGGACCTGGGGATAGTCATATCAGATGACCTAAAGGTGGGCCAGGAATGTGAGAAGGCAGTAAGGAGGGCCGGGGGGGATACTAGGATGCATAGGGAGAGGCATCACCAGTAGAAAACAGGAAGTTGTTGGCCCTCTGTACTACCAGTTGGTAAGACCACATCTGGAGTACTGTGTACAGTTCTGGAGACCCCATCTCCTCAAAGACATAGACAGGGTGGAGGCTGTCCAGAGGAGGGCAACCAAAATGGTGCAGGGTCTGCACCAGAAGACATATGAAGAAAGACTAAAGGAGCTTAAAATGTATAGCCTCAAGGAACGGTGCAAGATGTCAGAAGATTCTTGGGTTTCATTTGTTACTACCAGCGGTTTGTTAAAGATTTCTCCAAGATAGCCTTACCACTAAATAAACTTCTCTGAGGAACCAAAGCAGGGCAGAAACAACCAGTCAAGTGGGCTGCAGAGCAACAAGAGGCTTTTGACAAACTGAGGCAAATTCTTACCCAAGCACGTGTGGTAGTGTACCCCGACTATTCCATACCATTTCGGCTATACACAGATGCAAGCAATAAAGGGCTGTTTTAGTACAAGAGCAAGAAGGCATCGAGCATGTGATAGCATATGCAAGTCATGGATTGAGAGGGTCAAAGTGGAATGATGTCCGCTATAGTTTGTTTAAAGTGGAATTTTTAGCCTTGGTCTGGGCAGTTACTGAAAAGTTTAAACACTGCTTAGCCACCACCACTCCTTTTACTGTTTTCACAGACAATAAACCATTGGCACATCTAGACGTGGCAAAGCTGGAAGCTTTAGAGCAGAGATGGGCTTCGAGGTTAGCCAATTACCAGTTCTCCATAAAGTCTTGTTCAGAAAGGTCTGATGTTAATGCCGATACGCTATCAAGAGTATCTAACCAGACAGAGAATGAGACAGATGATACACTGCTAGAGAACGTGGAAATGCCACCTTTTCTTTGGGTACCAACAGAGATCATCCAGGCCTGTTATCAAGTCAATGCAATTGAAGATGCAAAACCAGAACAAGAACTAGAAGGTCCAAACCAGTTTGTAAAACAGAATAACTTATGGGTACAGTTGCAGGACCAAGACCCAGTAGTCAAACAGATCAAGACCTATGTCTCAATAGAGCAGAGTATACCACCTCGAGAACAAAGGAAGATGGATCCAGAAGCCATTAAGTTATGGAAGCACGGAACTCATTTAACCATAAAGGACTCTAGACTCATTCGACAAACCCAAGATCCAACTACTCACTGTGAGATCTCCCAGACCATTGTTCGCAAAGGAAGTGCATCAGTAGTACTTGAGGCTTATCATGATCACTCTGGACATTTTGGTCACAAAAAGACAGAGGCCATCATTCAAAAGAGATTCTATTGGATCGGGATGAGAGATGACGTCATTAAATGGTGTGAAGAAAGCCCAGCCTGTAGTTTGAAATGTCCTAGCAAAAGCAACCAGTGAGCTCATCTGCATTCTACAGTCAATAAGCAACTCTAGAATTAGTTGCTTTGGATCACCTCAAACTAGAACCCAGTGCTAATGGTCAAACATACATCTTGACAATGGTGGGCCATTACTCAAAGTTCATGGTCATCAGTGCTGTTAAAGATTTGTCTGCCAGAACCACAGCTGAGACATTTTTGAAACTCTTTGTCCAGCCATATGGATATCCAACCATGGGCTTGACTGATCAGGGAACTGCTTTTGAATCACAGCTCTTTAAGGAACTCTGTGCCTTGTACGGTAGTCACAAAGTGAAAACCACTGCATATCACCCTCGGTGCAATGGACTGTGTGAATGAACAAATCAAGCACTCCTGGGAATGTTGAGCACTCTTCCTGAGTACAAGCATATGTATTGGCCAGCCTTGCTCCCTGAACTCGCCTATTTGTACAATAATACTGTCCACTGTTCGACTGAATACACCCCACAGTCCCTAATGTTTGGTCGCCATGGTAGAATTCCCATGGAACTAGTACTTGAAGTCCAACCGGATTAATCACCCGTTACAGATTGGGTACAAGAACACAACAAAAGACTGCAAGAAACTTGTCAGATTGTAAGTCAATGCATGCATCAAGTGCGACTTAAGCAAAAAGTGACTTATGATGCAAAAGCCAATGTGATTCCATTGCAGATTGGAGAACGGATATTGCTAAAAAGGACTCAGAAATGTCACAAGTTAGCTTCTAGGTGGGAAACAGAACCTTTCCTCATTGTTGAGATCCCCTACCCTGATTTACCCATGTACAAAATTCAAAAAGAGACTGGTAGTGGCACGAAAATAATGCATAGAAATCTTAAATCTTACACCTTTAGAGACAGTGCTTTGACGCTACTAGGAAAGCTACGCCAGAAGAGAGGCAGGATAACTCTACCCGCAACGTGACAGAACTGGATTTACTGACAAAATGGTGTGTAGATCCTTGGGTTAGGTATTCACATGTATGCTCAGTTAATTGCCCTTTAGCTGAACCAGTAGCAACTCCAGAACCTCCTGATTTACCAGAATCAGCAGTTAGTCCTTTAGAGCCAGAGCATATTTCTGCAGAACCAGTAGCTTTTCAGTCTCGTAGATCTCAGAGATCTAATTTTGGTATCCATCCCAGGAGATGCATAGTAGAAGTCCTTCAAATAGCACCTTCCTTTTATGGATACTCCTGTCTAGAGTAATCCCAAGACACGGTCACTTAGCTTAGTAAATAAGAAAGTTTTGCTGAAAGTTATAGAAGTTTTAAGAGTGTTTTATCTAAAGAAAGATTACATAGAGATTTAAGTAAAATGTTAAAGTGTTAAGAGATATTATAAACACCTATAGAAGTAGTATTTAAGGAATGTTATATAGAGTGTTAAAAGGGAATACATGGGGACATGTATTTTTAGATGGACCCGAATCTGTAATGCCCCAAAATTGGAAGCACTACAGAAATAGGGGGTAATACAGTAAATTGGGTTGACAAGTGTTCCCAGGGTGCCCTGTTGTTTGTGTTGGCTGACGGTTCAGTAAAAGAAGGGGCCCCTGTGAGTAATCCCCCCCCCACACTACAGTTTGGGATGCATCAGTAAAATAGAAAAGGTGCCCAGAGCACAGACAAATAAAGAAACCAGGTTTATATGCCAGCAATGGTAAACAATGGCCTTGGATGGAATGCTGTGTTGAGCTGCTCATGCACAGCATTCAACTCCAACTATTCTAGAATTAGAGTGTTAGTTTTTGAATTGTAGTTGTTCAGCTAGAGGAGTTTGTGATAGCTGTGGAAAAGAGAGGATGCAGCATGTTAAGGTGACAAGGAAAGGGCTTACCTGGAGGGTTGAAGCCATTCCCTGAGGGCCTGCCTGCATGTCTGCTTTGCCTCCAGCTATTGAAGCTGTCCCACTGCTGTGTGGCATGGCTTGCAGTGCCATAGTGGGCAGCAGAAGAAGAAACAGTCCTGCTGTGCACACAAAAGGCTCGGAGACCCATTTTGTTGTTTAATTTTAAAATTAGTGTTTTGGTTCCCCAGTGGCAGTGACCATAATGCTGCATTGTTGCCAGCTGTCTCAGGACTATCGCAAGGTCCCCTGCTGTCTTGCACCTGCCTACAATCTCCCTCCCTCTACGAGCAGTACCTCCCACTCCTGCCTGCATCCTCTGATCCCCGGTGGTGTGGTGAGTCAGTGGCAGCACACTGCTGTGTGCTGTCCTCCCCAAAGCAAAGAGAAAGTGTATTTTATTTAACAGTTTGTGCTAGGTGCAAAAGAAAGTGGCTGAGCGCCGCAAGAGTGGCAGGCCAGAAGGACTCTAAAATTTAATATTTAAATGTGTCAGGTGCAGTGATGCCCAGGGAAGGGTCCAGTATTGAGGACATAAAGAAGGATCATAAATATTTATGAAATGGATGTGGAGATCCTTGATTTAAGTAAGGCCCAGCGAGGAGAATTTAAAAGGGGCCTAGCCAAGGAAAGCCCAGGGATTTCAAAAGGGCTGTTTTAAAGGTCTATTCTAAAGGGCCCAGCAATTAAAAAGGGCAATGAAGGCCAGGATTTTGAAGGGGCATGCCAGGCCCAAGTATTAAGAGGGTCAGCACAGGACCAGTACAAAGTGGGGCAGCTCAGGCACCGTACTTAGAGGACCAGCACAGGCCTGAGTATTCAGAGGTGCATTCCACAGCAAAGAGGGCAACATTAGGCTCCAGTGTAAAAGTGATCCAGTAGGCAAGGGTATCCCACCACCTAAGGGCAGCCAGTTAAAAGGGAAATTACACAGACGTGTTCAGGGGTAGTCAAATCCTACTGAAAAGGGACTCATGAGTGTGGAAGGTCAGAACAAAGGGGGTACTTAGCACTCAATATGCTATGAATTGACTCAGCTAATGTACTGTCAATACAAACTGTTTATTACTCAAATATCTGAAATGGTGTGTTTATTGCAAAAGCACCGAGACTGTATTGTGTTATACTAGGATTGTGGTTATTTGCCCCTGCTATAAACAGTTGTCCCAGACTGTGGCAATTTGCCCCTGCTCCAGGTGAACTGCCTCTGCCATGAACTATTGCCGCAGATTGTTGCAATTTGCCCCTGCTCCAGGCAAATTGCCCCTGCAATGAACAATTGCCATGGATTATTGCAATTTGCCCCTGCTCCAGACAAATTGCCCCTGCAATGTACGATTGTCCCAGATTGTTGCAATTTACCCCTGCTCCAAGCGAATTGCCCCTGCACCTAACAATCACTATGGATTGTTAAAAATTGCCCCTGCTCCAGGCAATTTGCATTTGCAACTACTGAATTTCAGTGTGTAGTGCAAAGTAGAAGTACCAGTGTTCAGTGCAAAGTCTGTGGACTCAGTCTTCAGCTGCCATTGATTCTTCAGCTCAGCAGTCTTCACCCAGTGAAGGACTTCTTGGCATCTTCTTTCCTTGTCATCTGCCGTAAGCTGAAATTGACGTCTCTTGGTATGAGTCATGGCTGCCAGTTCCTGGTCAGCTTAGAAGTGAGATGCCTTGGAAGAAACCTTGACCATCACTCCCAGCCATCCACTGAAAGTCGAGTCTGTAGTGGCCAAGGTGTTTTTGCATCCACCGGTCTCTTGTTTTGGTCTAGAACTTGTGGAATCCAAGTCTTCATCTCACAACTTTTCTTCCGACTTGCTCCATCCTGCATACACCGTTCAATCTTCTGGGATTCAGCTCGATTTTGGTAGTCCTTCAGGTGGATCCATCACTGAAGAAGCTCAGCAGTTGGTGTTCTCAGCCTTGGCAATCCTTCAAGTGGATTCTTTGCCGAGTCTTATGTTTCATCTTTGGCAGCTCTGGTTGAGGGTTGGTGCCAGGAAATCTCAGCAGTTCATATTCTTCATCCTTGGCAGCCCTGGTTGAGGGTTTCTGCTGGGGAAACAGCAGCAGAATCATCCTTTGTGGCAATCATTCGGGTGAATTCCTTGCCACGTTCCATGTTCTTCATCCTTGGCAGCCCTGGTCGAGGGTTTGTGCCAGGGAAGAGCTCAGCCCAGTTTAGTCCTTTTGTATCCCGATTATTCTGGCAACTCTGGAAAGTGGGTTGGCCAAAGAACCAAGGTCTGTTTACAAATCTCTCTGCTTCCCATTTAACCTCTCATAGGTTCCACTGGTGTAGCTTGACGCCAGGCAGGAGTTCTACTTTCCCTTTGCTTTTCATTCTTCAGCTGTGCAGTAAGACAAGAACATTTGGACTTCTTTGATCTTATAGACTCTGAGAAGATTATACTACCTTACCCAGGATAATTCCTGGTGTTCATTGCACACAGTTTATTTGTTCCATCTTGTGATAAAGTTGTAGAAGCTTACATTTGTTTGTAGGCCTTATAGGAAAGAATATCATAGAGTATTATAAGCAGTGACCTTAAGCCAAAATGCACCTTTTAGAGTGAGTAGAGTATCATTTATTGTTTTCTGAAGTTTGTTCCTTTCTTCCCTTGTGACCATGTCTACCTTCCCTGTGTATGAATAAAGCCCATCGGGCATCAAACTTCTAGATTGCCTCCTGCCATTCCTTATCAGGTGTTTCCATTCACCCAACCCTATTCAAATCACAGCATTGTCTCGCCAGTCCACCTGCTTGAGGCGATGCTGGATGTGCAGCTGGAACAGGCATCTTTGTGGTCAGCATCCAGTTGATAAGATCACCACACTTTGGTGCTTCAATCCCAGTTTCCAAAACAAATGTTCTCTTCTGTTTCTTTCTGGCAAACCTATCAGACTGAACACTGAAAAAAACATGCCTAATAGTTTAGCAGTACATACTCCAAAGAGTAGCTCTACTTCAGTATACTCAGTTTCCAAACCTTACTGATGATCTGCCCATGCTAAAAAGCAAGTATCTCATCTGTCTTTTGGGGGAGTGTTTTTTACTAGTCCATAGCATTTTTATTAAATGTATTAATTGCCTTTATTGTGCTTCAGCTATGGCAGTGTGATTTTGACTGCTAGCAGAGTCTAGCCCTTCACTGTCATTCACTGTTTTAAGGCTGTTTCAGACTGTCTGCAGAGTCTAAACCTATTTCTCACTCTTGCTGTGCTGCTGTTATGAGGTGATTTCAGACTGCCAGTGTGACTGAACCCTAATCCAACATTGCTCTGTTACAGTAATGTATGACCCTGCAGGAAATTGGAAATCGCATTACTATAGCAGAGCAATACAGGATTAATATGACCCTTCACTGTTCTGATTTTGTAAGGTGATCTTAGACTGCTTTTGATGTCTTGACCTAACCCTAATTCTTCATTGCTGTGCTGTTAGTAGGTGGTTTCTGACACCCTGTACAGTTTAACCCTAATTCTAACCCACCCCTGCCCTGCAATTGCAAGGTGATTTTAGATCACCAATGACATTTACAGTGATGCCCACTAACATTAGTAATGAAATCATAAGTTATTATGGTTATCCATTACTAGACTTGAGTCATTTAGTTCAATGACAGTTATTAAAAGCCATGGCTGGATATGTCTGGTAATTGTTACTGCTGGCCCTGGCTACCACTGTAGCTCTTCTGAAGTAAAGTGATTTCAGACCCCCTGCTTGGTCTAACTCTAATTATATCCATTTTTTGCACTGCTGTTGTAAAGTAATTTAAGACTCCCTGCAGGGTCAGACCCTAGTTATAAAATGGCTTCGATCGAACAAGCAATATTATTGTTGTTCAAAACTGGTCACATGACCATGCATTAATTTCACATTACTCCATGGTTCATATTTTACTTTCTTTTCTCTTGTTTTCTTAAAAGATAACTAAATCCCCTCTATCACCAATACACTATTCCAAAATCTGGCTTTGCAGAAAGGTAGAGGAAAGGGTGCTGCTTACTTTAATGTTAAAATTGTATTTGTATAATTGATATAAATGCAATTTCATAGCAGTTAAGAAATGTAGACAATAGCCATCCCATTTCAAGAAACCTGCCCTGTCAGCTCCCTAACATGGCTATCAAATATACAACATGATTAGGTCATAGATGTGAAAGACTGAGAGCTACATGGCACTCTACATTACTAACAAGGCCATTCTATTTCTGTTTTTTTACCATAGTTTCACCAAAATAAACAAAATCATGATTTAACATGTTTATTATTTTTAGCAATGCACATGTTAGGCTATGATTTTGTTTATATTTTGTCTATAAATCTGCCAAAATAGTGTTATTTTCCAAATTGCACTCAACATGAGTTATCAAATACATGGTGGTCTAGTGGTTACATCCTCCTCATGTAAATCGTACCATTTCAGTCTAAATGAAGATTTAGCATCAAATCTTTTTAATCCAATTCTAATTACATAGCTCCTCCTCTTCCCAATGTCTACCCCCCCACCGACAACCAGCCTAGCTGCCCAGCGGACTGCATTGCATGTTCCATAGAAAGTTAGAATTTGATTTGATTTGCCTGCTCCTGCATATTACAACACAACCAGACCAAAATCTTCAAATCTTCTTAGTCAAATACATTCCTGCTCCTCTTCCCAATATTCAGTGCCCCCCCCCCCAGGAGGCAGTCCATCTGCCTGCCTGTCCATCTACCAGTCTGCCATCGTGCACTCCATGGAAAGTAGAGCATTTTATTTGCCCAGTCCCACATATTACGACACTGCCAGTTCCTGGTCCCTACTCCCATGATGAAGCACACTTGCTAACCTTTAGGCTCAGAGAGCGCACCTATACAGAGCTGCTTCCTCATTTTCCAGCTAACACTACTAAGTGACAATATGTGTGTCATTTTATAGTGCCAGCTAAGAATGGAGAGAGTGGTTCAGATGCACTTCATTGTGGGACTTGCGACCAGCAAAGTTGTAATATGCAGGACTGTACTAATCAAATGCTGAACTTTCTATGGCATGTGCAATGATGGGATGAAAAATGGACAGATGGGCAGGCTAGCTGTTGGGGGCATTGAACTTCAAGACGAGCAGTAGAAATGTGTTTGCAATTAATTAGAAAGAACACCTAAGGACTTGGGACTTGAGGCTGGCAGCTGTATAATATGCAGAAGCGGGCAAATCAAATGCTGAACTTTCTATGGAGTGTGCAATGGCGGGCTGGTGGATGATTGGACTGACTGTCAGGAGGAGTAATCAACATTGGAAAGAGGAGCAGAAATATATTTACAATTGGATTCAAAAGAAGATTTGGACTGCTCTGGCGTAATGCGCATGAGGAGGATATAACCAGTAGACCACCAGGTATTTGATAGCTTACGCTGAGTTCAGTTCAATAGCTAACACAATGTTGGTATTTTTATGTAACAAAAAATAAACAAAATAAGAACCTAACGTGTATTGCTAAAAATAATGCACATGTTAAGTCATGATTTTGATTATTTTGTTGAAACTATGGTAAACAAAATGGGAAATACAAGGACCTAGTTATCACTGTTGAGTGCAATGTAGCTCTCTGCCTCTCACTTCTATGACATCATTGGGTCTCATGTCTGCTGATCATTTTGTAAAAAAGACAGGGTGGGATTTTTGGAATGGGTAGGCTGTTTATTTTTTTTTTAACACTTTGAAATTACATTTATGTGAATCATATACAGGCAGTTTTAGCATCAATGTAAACAGCTGTCTTTCCTCTAGCTTTCCATGCAGCCATATTTTGGAATAGTGTATTTTGCAAAATGGGGGTAGCTGTCCTTTAACTGTTAAAGTCATTTTATAAGTGCAATGACACACACCAGAGAGTGTTGTAATGCCATAAATTACATTTCCCAGGTGGTTGAAGGTACTTAACTGTGCTTTGTGCCTCACAACCCACTTGGGGCATACTGTAATGTATAATTAGTGCACGCCCTGATGTGTCTCTCTGTGTACTCATAATGACCCTTCAGTATACTGCAGCTGTGAACTGATTTCAGACTGCCTTTGCTATCTAGCCCTAACCTAAATTATTCATTGCTCTGCTGTTGCAAATTGATTTCAAAGCAAAACAAGTATTGGTCACTGCCAATTATGTCTGATTACGTGTTGTTATAACGAAAATGTGGGTGCTGCACCACAGCTTCAGAAAGTAGTGGTGCTACCAATGTTTGTGGGAGTAGATCGTTAGGGTGACAAAAGCACCACACTGTGGCTTTAGTAGTACCAGTGCTACTGGTGTCTGTGGGAGTGGGTGGGGAAAAAGAAGGCGTTGGTATTACCAGTGATGCCCAGCAATCTTGCAGTACTCAACATTACTCTAACCATTAGACCTCACTGCTTGCTGAGTGGAGGCAGGTCATCAGCTGCTGCCAATGTTTTATCTTTTAAAAAATGCATTTACCCAGGATAGACCGGAGTGGACTGAAGCACTAAGAGGTTAAAGCAGCAGTGCATGTTATCGATGGCAACCTTGAGCTAAACTTTTTTAGTCTTTGTTTAGATCACCCCTTATAATATGTCCTATTTTGACAAAGTCTGCAGTGAATAGCAGCAGGTGGAGTTTTGTCGGCATGGAGTGCCCTGAATGACATCAGGATGGGCAGGTATGGGTTCCACCTGGGGGGGCAAGGTTAGGAAAGGTGACTAGGTGATGGGAGGACTAAGTTACCTAGGAGGCAGGACTGGTGGCTGCTGCAGGGGAGGGGTTAAGGTTCTTTAAGAAGTGGTGTCAAGGAGCTGCCCTCTCTCACCCCTTTCTGCAGCAGATATTGTCTGTTGAATGGGGCAGCTGTGCCTCATGTACCCCTTCCCCACTAGGTCTGCATCTTTGTCTGGCAACATAATTGCATTGAAGTGTTTTTTGGGGGTGGCAGAACAACATGGATTTTTCACAGATTTCATGAAAGGTGAAGAGGCAAGCAAAGTGTTTAAACTGCATTTATTTTCCCAGTAGAATTAATTTGTAAAGACATATGTGAAAGAATGTTCGGTCTGAAGATGTAAGATGCATGGAAGACAAGAACATTTAGAGCTGTTTAGTCAAAGAAACCACCTCAACTAAATCAGTCCAAGCATTCAGAGGTATCCTAAGAATTTTTGTACTTTTAATGGTAAATTGCCTTCCATATAAACATCAAGTACAAATGGTTCCTGTTTCACAAAATAAGCTTTAAGTAATCCTAACACTGTGCATGTGCTTAGCTTCAGAAAGCATGAAATTACTTGAAAACAGGCAGGAACAACACAGCTGCTGCAACTGTGCAGCTGCCCCCCAAAAAAAGGAATTCTCAGCAACTTCCACTTGAACATTCTGTGTGACTCTCAACAAGTCACTTAGCTTCCCCAGTGCTCCCAGGTTGCCTTGAAAGCATGCACAATAGTGGCCTTTATTTTATTGTATAGAATCAGAATTACAATCCTTTGAGTCATAGATTAGTTTGCAAAGGCTCCACGTCAGTTAAAGAAAGAACAATACAGCGTGTAAGAGAAAAGAATACAGAGTAAAACAAAATACAGAAATTAGACATATACAGGTAACATATGTTTACATGAAACTTGTCATAATACATGGACCATATGTCCAGGTTATATATTGAGTTACCTCATCTGGGAGAATAGAGAGTTCCCTGGTCAGAGCCAAAATAGGAAATAGTTTCGTAGGGTCATGGAGGACCCAGCGTTACACTGGCAGGACAGTGGGGGGGGGGAGAGACATGAGAGGGTGGGGTAGCAACCTGCTATCCATTTGCTACGGGTTAGTGGGCTGAGCTGGAGTAGGCTCCTGTGTGGCTGCGGTTTCTGTAGTTAAGGTGGGTGGGGTGGTAACAGTATGTGAGTGAGATGAGTTACAGTTACAGGTTAGTGGGCTGAGCTGGAGTAGGCTCCTGTGTGGCCACGGTTTCTGTAGTTAAGGTGAGTGGGGTAGTAACAGTATGTGAGTGAGATGAGTTACAGTTACAGGTTGTGGAGTCCAGGAGCAGGGTTTTGAGACCTGTCTTGAAATGGCTAAGGCTATGGGTCATGGAGATGGAGGATGAAAGACTGTTCAGCCATAGGGGGGCACAATAGCGGAAGGATCTTTGTCCAAGTGAGGTTCTGCAGTGGAGGACTAGAAGGGTAGAGTTTGCTGAGCATCTTAGGGTCTGCCTATGGGGGGCTGTACGGATAAGTGTGTGGAGGCCAGAGGGGGCTTGCTTAAGGTATATCTTTTTGGCAAGGAGGCATGTAAAGTACTTAAGCTAGCCTTGGAAATTTAGCCATTCTATCTGATTATAAAGTTTGCAGGTATGCATTAACCTAACACATCCCGAGAGTAGACGGCAAGCTCTATTAAGGGCAATGTCGATGCTACGTAGGGTGGTTTGATCAGCTGATCCATAAATGACAATACCATAGTCAACCAGTGAAAGTACAGATGAGGACACAGTGAGATGCATGGCCTGAGGAGGTAAGGAGTGCTTGTGCCTGTAAAGGATACCCAACCTCATGTTAATAGAGGAGATGACTTGTTGGATGTGCGAGTGGTAGGAGAGGGAGGAGAGGGAGGAGTCTAAGGTGACTCCAAGGTATTTGAAACTAGTGACCTGCTCCAGGGTGGAGTCATGGGTGTTTCTTACCACTAGTGGTGCTTGACAATGGGGGCTTTGGTGGTGTGCAAAGATCATGGTCTTTGTTTTCTTATAGTTTATTATAAGATGGGGTTCAGCGAACCATGTCTCTATTTCCCTAAAGTGACTCTGTAGAGCCGATTGAAGGGAATTTGGATGAGGATGTTTCCAATATAAAACCACATCATCCGCATAGAGTACCATGTGACCACTGCAGGATTTATGGAGAATTAAGGTAGAGGGTGAAAGTAGGGGCTAAGGATAGACCTTTGGGACACCAGAACAAACTGTTTTACATGAGGAGATAGTAGTATTTATTTTGACTTGTTGGGTCTGATTTGAGAGGTTTTGAACCATGCTGAGACTTCCAGAGCAAAGTTTAGGGATGGGAGGGTATGGAGTAGGAGCTCATGGCTAACAGTATCGAATGCTTTGGCCAGGTCCACATAGATAGCTCCAGCCACGGAGCCTTGATCTAGCGCCTCATGGACAAAAGTAATAAGTTCAGTAAGTGCTGTGGAGGTGCTGTGGTCCTTTTGGAAACCATGCTGTTCATGGCAGAGCAGGTCATGTTTGGATAGGTAGTCGGTTAGTTAATCTGATACTATTTTTTCAAGAGCCTTAGAGGGGGGTGGAAGGATTGATATTGGCCTATAATTGCTTGTGGCTGTAGAGTCTCCACTCTTCAGGATGGGCGTAATTACTGCTCTCTTCCAGGCTGAGGGGAATTGGCTAAGACATAAGGACAGGTTGAGGATTTTAGTGAGATGTGGCAGAGTCACATCCAGAGAAAGCCGAATGAGTTTGAGGTCCAGGGAATCACTGCTGTAATGGGAGTTTTCCAGAGCCTTGGTGAGATATCTTAGGGCCTCCTTACATGAGGTGATTTTTAGCCTAAAGGGGGAAGGTATGTTGGTGGTCAAGGGGGTGTGGGATGTGTGGGTGATAGGGTCAAAGAAGAGAGGTGGGAGAATAGGAGAGAGGTCTGAGAAGAGGTGTTTAGTGCCTCAGAGATAGCCATAGGGTCATGGGTGGTAGCCCCGTTTACTATAAGTTGGACCGGGGTAGGGGAAACAGTTATCCCACAGAGATCCTTGATGTTGCTCCAGAAATTTTTCCCAGAGCCCCAGGTGGAGTTGAGGGTTTGTTTATAGTATGTGGATTTGGCTTGTCTGCTGGCCCATGTGCATTTGTTACGGGCCTCTCTGTATCGTTGCCGATCCTGTGGGAGCTGCAAGTCAAGGGCCTTATGCCACAGGTTATCCCTCTGTTGCATTTCTTCAAGTAGAGCTTGGGAGATCCAAGGTGTGTTTGTTTCTTTAAAATGTGTTTGGAGAAGGGTGCAAAAATGTCACAGGCTCTATTGAAGATGGCAATAAAGTAGGTGAGTACAGCGTCCACTGACCGGGCTGTGTGAACAGGGGACCAGTTGCAGGAGGCAAGGTGGGATTTGAAACGTGTTAGATACCCTTTTTTAAGTCGTCTGCATCTAGTGTCATTTTGGGGGGGGAGGATTCTATCGGACCACAGGCAAGTCACAGGGGAGTGGTCGCTAATAGAGTCAGGGAGCCCAGTGACCTAGGAGATGTTTTTAGGCCTATTGGTGAAGAAAAGGTCGATGAGGGTTAAGGTTCCTGTTCTGGTATCCAGTCTGGTTGGGGAACTGACGACCTGGGTGAGGTCACAAGCCATGGCTGAGTGTTTGCTGGGGGAAGAGGCAGGCGAGAGCCAGTTGACATTGAAGACACCCAGTAAAATGATTTCGCTCCGAGGTGGGAGATGGGAGATACTATCCAGTACGGAATCAAAGGTTAGTTTTTGGTTGCTTGGGGGAATGTAGACTAACACAATGTAAAGAGTTTTACCTGGGTTGCCTAGGCTGAGTTTGACTGTTAGCATCTGGGCTCCATGCATAGGTGGTTGTGTGTGGACATCAATGGAGCGAATGGAGGATCTTATGTAGACAGCACATCCACCTCCCCTCTTGCTGATTCTATCAGCCCGGTAGATGGTGTAGTTACTGAGGGTGACAGATCCATTTGGTATTTTATCCTAGAGCCAGGACTCCAATAGAGCTAGGATATCAGGCAAATGCTGGGCAGTCCAGCCCTGTAGGGGGGTGAACTTTTTTGGGAGGCTGCAGATAATGATTGTAGCCAGCAGGTGGCCTCCCTGCCTGGTGTCAGCAGAGGTAGGGGTGGACCTGGGTTGGAGTGTATATTACCTGAGAGCAGCAGGAGAAGGAGTACATGTCGGAGTAGTGCTAACCTGAGCAGCTTAGAGGAGGTGGCTTTAGAATGGTAATTAGTGAGCTTTTAGTCATGTGAAATAGGGAGTGGGAGTGTGCGTAGTAGGTGGGTTATCATGGTGATAAGATGCTGGGTTCCAGGTTGGTTGGTAGCAGGATGAGTAGGGGCAGTGTCCTGAGGGGTGACGGAGTAGTAGTAGTACAGAGACAGAGGCGAGTAAGGGGGTCAGAGGCTAGCTTAGGGAGGGAGAGTGTGTATACAAGGTCATGTATCCAGGTGCAGTGGAGCACATTGGATCGCTGTATGTGATCATACCAGGTGAGTACGGGGTGGCTGGCAACACAGTTGCCATGTAGAGTTAGTTCCTTAGAGGAGGGCGGTGCAGCCATAAGAGGGAATATGGTGAAAATGATGCCAGTCATCAATGGGATCGAGAGCATATTGACTTTTAAGATGGCTAGGTGTGTGAGATTGGGATGAGAGGCCACTAGTGGTGAGCTGATATAAGCTGCTGCTGGAGAAGTGGGCTGTTAAGTTAATTTCACCCACACGTGATGTGCTCTGCATCCTATATAATAGAGAGCTGACCAAGGGTGGTGGTGGGGGCGGTGGGGAGCCGAGCGCATAGCGTTCGGCAGGGCAATCCTCCTTAACAGCTGAGTAGCAACAATCGTGAGCAGCTTTCAGCTTCACATCTGTACCTGGGCAGTGGATTCAGTGGATGGCTGTGGGGGAGGGCTTCTCCTGGCCCTCACGACCTCTGTGTTCCTCGGTGGGGGGGGGTCAGCTGTGAAGGAAGGAAAGCGAGAGATGGACGTAATACAAGGTGGTAAGGGGAGGGGAGTATGCTGAGGGGGTCTGGGCTGTATTGGGACTTAGCAGCTACAGGATAAGGAAGAAAAAATTGTCCTTCTATTTTCCACCAGCTATTCTATCAGATGGTATAAAATGCAGTAAAAAAAACAGAAGCAGCCCTGCTACTACTACTAAATGATGCAGGTTACTAAACTTTAGTAGGTTACCAAAAAAAAAAAATAAAACTGAAAAATTACTTGGAAATAATAAACTGGGGCTCAATTGTGAATGGCTGCAGAGTATAGTCTTAATCTATTATGAGATTGCAGGTGGTTCTCTGGTGCAGTACTCAGCAAAATTGATTTGGGGCACCTTTCCACTCACCTCTTTTAAAAGCACTTTGTACTTTGAGTATACCCAAACAAAACACCTATAGAACAAGCATTTGTCAATGCCGAATGTTGTCTTGCTTGCATTGGCATTGGTAGTGCAGGAGTTAAAGAGATGTATAATAGGAATGGCAATGAAGTATTGAACCAACCCCACCCCCCACCCTGAAGAGAGTGACAGGTGTTGGGGTGTGCCTTTGGGTTGTCGGCCATAATGCCCATGCCATTTCTCCTCACCCTATCGTGTAGACACTGACAAGTGTCATGGTGTGCCTTGAGGTCTTTGGGCCTTATGCTCACCCCATTCCATAAGGAAATATGCTGAGATGGGTGCAGTATAGGAGAATGGAGTGTACTTTGGGGCAGAAGATTCTAAGGCACACTTCGATGCCTGTCACTGGCTGCAGGGTGGGGGTGGGGCATGAGCATTACAGCCGACGATCCCAAGTCATACCTCTGAAGCCTGTCAGTCTCTACAGGGTGAGGCATTATGGTTGCAAACCCTAATGCTCCAGGTGTTTGTTGGTATTTTCAGTCCAAATTTTTAACATGGGATTTTTGTGACCTCATCTCATGAACAGTGGCACTGTCAGTTCGTTAGACGAAAGGTGATTTTGCATAGCGACTGCGCCATCTGGCGCCACTGGTGCGAAAAAACATTTTGGGCAGGATGTGAAAAATGACAGCTGTACTGTTCATGTGGAGGTGTAAAAAAATAACAGTGTTGAAAATCTGGAGCGAAAACATGAAAAATTGGTGAAGTCACGAGTGAACGTAGGAACTGCGTAATGCACACCTGTAACACAATAATTTGGGGAATTTTTTTTGCCACATTTACAACATAGGCATTTTGGGACCTCCTTATGAACAGTGACTCTGTGATTTTGTTGTTCTATCCCAAAAGTTGATTTCCCACAGTGACTGCGCCATTGTGTGTCTCATGTGCGAAAACACATTTTGGGCAAAAAGTAAAAAATGACTGCTGTACTGTTCATAAGGAGGTGTGAAAAAAATGGCAATGTTGAAAATCTAGAGTGAAAATGTTAAACATTGTCGAAGTTACTAGCATACATGGAACCTGCATAATGCACGCTCATAATGCAGTCATTTTTGGAATTTTTTCATCAAATTTGCAACATGGGCTTTTTGGGACCCCACCCCATGAACAGCGGCACTGTTGTTTCGTTAATCAGTCCCAAAAGGTGATTCCGCACAGTGACTGCAAAATCACCTTTTGGGACAGAATAACAAGATGACAGTGAATGTGTTCATAAGGTGGGGTTCCAAGAACCCCATGTCGAAATTCTGGTACCAAAATTTCCAAAAATGGCTGAGATATCCACCTAAGTGACCCCCCCCCATTGCCTGCCATTATAAAGCTTACTGCATTTTGTTCAGTTCCCAGTCAGCTTTAGAAGAGTTCAGATGTGTTCCTGCTCCACAGAAGACTGCAGTGCTGGCCCTCCGGAGGTAAGAATGGGGTGAGGGTGTGGTGCGGGAAGCTGGGCTACCCAGAGGGTGGGTGCAGTTTGGGGGAGGTGGCATGGCGGGACGATGAGAGGCATTTTTTTTTTCTTTACAGGTGAAAAAAACAAGAAATAAGACTTCTGGGTATGGTTTTCTTTATTTATAGGTAAAAAAAAGATTTGGAGCACACTGGGGTGGGCTCCCAGCGTGCCATGAGTTTGGTGGGAGCGACATGATGCCGATGGGGATTGGGCACCCCTGTCAGCAAACAAATTGAACTGGGGAGGAACATGCCAACACAAGGATTGGGCACCCCCAATGTCTGCTTTGTGGGGATTGTGTGGGGGGTAGCAGGATCCACCATATTTATTGAAATGTTTCACCAGGAAAGGCTCGTAACAGAGCCTTGTCATCTGACGCTCAAATGGGGAAACTGCACCTCACTGGAGCTGCAGATTTCTTTCAAGGTTTTGGCTCTCTTTGAAGTTTGGTGTCATTGCTAGCATGCTCGCTAATTGGCGGCTGAGGGACACATCCACTAAAGCGTTCCCTGCATTCATCAACACTGACATACCTCTGAATGTGCTATTACTGCAAGATGTTGCTTGTGCATGTACAAGACAACATAAAAAAAGTACAGAGTGATGACGTAGGATAACTAAGCCTCATTCACTATATCGAGCGAGGCATACTCTGCATAGCACAGGAAACTGAGGATGGGAACATGCTATCTGCAGTGGTCTAGAGCACTGGTCAGAATGGCAATCCCAAACAACCGTGCCTGATATTTGTCTGTTGTTTGAGTTAGACACTCAAATAGTTAACAAAAGGATGGATTATTGCAGGATCAAAAGAGAACATCTTTGGATGTAGCTGTGACAGAATCGGCAGGGAATTTGTTGGGGGATGAGGCAGCAGGGAGAGCTGAAGGATAGAGAGTGAGTACTGTAGGTTGGAGCAAAGGGGGAAGGGGCAATTTGTTCCCTGGGGAGCAGTAGGCATACACGCAAAACACAACTAACTGGGCATCCTGCCTTGATGCTGAAGGGGCAGCTGCAGAAGAAGGGGTGCTAGCTGCATATTCAAGCAGACTTGATAGACCTCTAGGCCTTTATCTGCTGGCAAATTTTGTATGTTCGCACGCAGCTATTTTTAGCACAGTGAGGTGGAGGCATTGTTGTTTTTGTTTGTTGTAGCCTGAGAATTGACATGGCGGACACAAACTGGGAACAAGTGTCAAATTCAACAGCAGCTCATCTCCTGGGTTCAGGAGAGAGGAAGAGGTTGGTGGTAGGTGTCTTCAACAACCTAAGGAGCCTGGGACAGAGGGATCTGGGGGCTGCAGTTGCCAGGAACAACTGCAGCACTCATGGAAGTAATGCTTCCTGTGGAGACAAGGTTCGGTCAAGGGTGTGTGAGTAGAAAAGTGGCAAGACCACTGACTCCAACTGAATCCCAGCCAGATAAGAAGGATTTCTACCAGTTAACCAATGATGAGTTTCAGGCACTGATGGTGGAGACACTCACGGGGTCAAGCAGGGGATCTGGTCCTCCGCCTAAGAAGCTACACAACACCCAGAGGAGGACATCCCAACCTGAGGGTATGGCAGGGGGCACCTGGCTAAGTCCACCACAACCAGTAACACTGGGTGCAGATGAGCAGCCCTTGATGGGGGCTGTGTTACCACAGGGGGCTTCCCCAGTTTATCCACTGATTGCAGGACCGGTTTTACTGCTTTGGCCTTCTCCAGCTGGCCCATGCATGTTGGCCCTGGAGCAGATGACTATCCTCAGGCCAGCCCCAGTGCTGCAGCCCCTATCCACCCTCCTCACATATTGGTGCATATGCTCATGGGGCCCTTTCCATTGCCTCAATGAGCACAAGGATCCTATTCACAGGTCTTCACTGTTTTTTTTTTATGCCAGTTTGGTCAGTTCTCAGGGTGCCTCCTCAAAAGGCACCCCAAAAGCTGTAGCTAGCCCTGCTGCTACCTCAACCATCATTGGTGATACTACCCTTGGGGCCATAAGCCAGGGTTGGCTACACCCATGATACCACCCCCTAATCATCTGCAGCCTGACCTCTTGCCAAGTCCAGAGCTACCTGGTCTGAGCCCACAACCAGAGGCCCCCCTGTAAGTTGCTGATGATCAAGGAAAAAATGGACAAGTTACTGGAGTTGTTGGCTGACAGAGACAGGAAGTGGATGGAGGGAACAGGGGGAGCTGGGTTGCGGGTTGCAAGGGGACAGGTTCTGCAGGGTTGGGGGATGTGGGTCAGCCGGTGGCTCCCAGGACACCACAGGGGTTATATGTTTCTATTGTGGAGCCAATGGGTTTGCTTTTGTCAAAAAAAGTACAGCAGCAGATTGTCACAGGTGAGCTCATGGATGTCTTTGCACTCCTGAATACCCTAAGGCACCAGAAGGTGAGAGGGAGTCAGATAAGGAGGACAAAGGAGACAAGGTCAAGCAAAAGCAAAATGTCATCATTAGGTGCAACTAGGTGAACTGGCAGTTGGGTTTACCTATTTATACCAGATTATTAACAGAACTGAGTCCAGAGAATGTGACTGGCTTGTGGATGTACTACAACCAGATAATGGTCATGCCTACAGTATGTCAAAAGGGGGCTGGGGGTGGTTGGAGTACAATGAAGAGTTTAGGAAGCAGAAGCAATATGACCCCAACAGGGTGTGAGGTGCACCAGACCTTCCACTTCTGTGATCCATAGAAGCTGGTGGTAGAGTCCAGCATTCAGATAGCAGCTTCCCCATCCAGCAGACACAGTCAGCCAAGCAAGGGAGTGCACCATGGAGTGGGAGATCAATGGGGGGGGGTCAAGAAAAGTGGGGTAAAGGAACAGACAGTGCTTTAATTATAATCACGGCTAGTGCAAGGTGGAGACATGCAAATATAAGCATGAATGTTCTGCTTGTGGGATAGACCACCCCTTTGCACAGTGTACAATGGTGTCAAATCAGTAGTCTATTTGGAAAGGGCAAGCCAAGCCTCCCAACACCAGTAAAGGCAGAATGCATGAAGTGTTGACTGGAGAATTATTCACATAGGGCATCCGCTTGGTACCTCAGGTTAACCAGGGATGATCTGGATGTGGTGAGGTGGAAGATGGAGAAGGAGGTAGCACTGGCCAGGGCCAGCAGTCCCTTCAATAAACCCTCTCTTGAGTGCCTGAGGGTGTCACCAATTGGACTAGTGCCAAAAAAAGCACCAGGGGAGTTCGGGTTGATAAATCATTTATCATATCCCGAAGGGCATTCAGTGACTCACTGCATTGAACAAGAGGACACGGCAGTCTCATATGCCTCGTTTGACTCAGCCATAAAATTGGTTGAAAGAATTGGTAATGGGGCTCTCTTGGCCACATCTGACATAAAGTTGGCACTTCAGCTGTTGCCCATGCACCCAGATGACATGGAGCTGCTGAGGATGAAGTTTGACGGCAAGTATTACATGGAAAACTGCATGCCCATGGGCTGTGTGGTGGCTTGCACCATTTTTGAGCAGTTTAGCACATTCCTGTATTGGACAACTGCTCAGCAAGCAAGGCGGTCAGAACTAGTATACTATCTGGTTGATTTTTTGTTTGTGGACAGGTCTGCCATGAAACATTGTATCCAGCTAATGAAGGCATTCCAGGAGGTGTGTGATGAGTTGGGGGTCCCCAAAGCACACAATAAGATGGAAGGGCCATCCTCATGTTTACAATTTTTGGGATATCGAGATCAATATGGTAGCCATGGAGTTCCACCTTCCAGAGGATAAGATCAGCGCCTTCCCGTAGCTGCCGAATAGGGCGGTGAAGGCCCGTAAGATCATGTTGAAAGAGTTGCAGAAGTTCGTAGGGCATTTGAATTTTGCATGCAAAGCCATTCTGATGTGGTGGACCTTTCTCCAGTGCCTGGCCAGCTGTGAGGTGAGGTGAAGCAAGCCTCATTAAAGAGTGAGGGTCATGGAATCTATAAGTGATGACCTGCAAGTATGGCTAACCATTCTCTCATGTTTCAATGAGGTAGCCTTGTGGCTGGAGGAGGTGGCAAGCCACGAACTGGAACTCCATACAGATGCATCCAGTGGCTTGGGCTTTGGGGCCTTTTTTCAAGGAGCCTGATGCACAGGTCCTTGGTTGCAGGAGTGAACAGAAGCTGGCTTGCTGCGGCAGGTTACACAGCTCATGTTCTTCCCCATTGTGGTAGCTTTAGTGATCCGACAGGAACAGCTAATGATTAAGCAGGTAATATTTAAAACTGACAATACTGAGGTGGTTTTCAGTATTAATAGGCAACTTGGAGGGAAGGGCCCCATGAGTAGGCTCAGGAGGGTTTTGTGCTGAGATGTCTTATAATGAATAAGCACTTTCCTGAGGGTAAGGGAACAGCTGGGGTGACAGTGGCATGGCTGGTGCCAAAAGAACAGTTATGCTCATACATTTTCACATGAAACAGCAGGGCATCTCATCAGGCACAGTGGGGCAGCACTTGGCAGCAATAGGTTGATTAGAAAAAGTGACAGGGTGGAGTGACATGACCTGGGCCATAAAGGTGCACAAAATGTTGGAAGGCTGAGCCTGGGGGAATCCTAAGCACAGGGATGCCAGGCATCTGATAGGCCTGGCATTGCTGGCAAAGTTGATTGAGACCTTGCTCATGGTTTGCTCATCAAGGTCAGAGATCTTGCTGTTCCAAATGGCCTTCTTGATAGCATTTTGTGGGGCCCTCAGGGTATCCGTGTTTGCTCAGCTGAACAAGTCTGAGGCCATACCAGTGGCACTGGGCAATGACAATGTAGTAGTCACCACAAAGAGGGGTATTTGTATGCCCAAGATGAAGCAAGACAGACAAGAAGAGCAGAGGTTGCTGGTGTAACCTGTGCCATTCTTCAGGAGTGCAACGGAACATAAAAGCGTTGGTGTCTGCATACCTCTGGCAATTAAAGCCTGGGGGCTGAACATTTTTTCACCATGAGGATGGTACCCCTCTCATGGCATACCAAATTCAGCACCTGTGGGAGTTGGGGGTGGAGACACAAAGATTCAACATCCAGTTGTTTAGGATAGGGGCGGCATCACATGCAAGGATGGAAAGGTGAATAGATGCACAGATACAGATATTTGGGAGATGGAGGTTGTAAGTATTTGAGAAATACGTGTGCCCACAACTGCTGTGTTTTTTCTTGTTCTGCAGGGCACGAGGTCCGCCTGAGGAGAGTGTGTGTATGTGGTCATTGTGTCATCACCACTGAATGTGAGACTGACTGGCCTGTGGTTGGTAGCATCCTCCCTACTGCTGCTTTTGTGCAGAGGGACCACATTAGCCCTCCTTCAGTCGTCTGGAACTTCTCTCATCTCTAGTGAAGTGCTAAAAAGCACTGCCAGAGGGGCAGCCAGCATTGTGCTCAGTTGCTTTGGGACCCTTGGATGAATTCTATCTGGCTCCATCACCTTATTCTCCTTTAAGGCTTCCAATCTCTTGCTGACCCTCTCCACCAAGAATGGACTTGTGCCCACTGCCCCTTCTCCCTGTTGCTTACTCCAGCATGGTGGTCCCTTCCCCCGACTGTCAAGACCGAACAGAAGTAATTGTTCACTGTTTCTGTTTTCTCTTGATCTTCATCTGTGCGATCCTCCCACCCTCCTGATTCTCGCTATCCCTCCTCTGGTCTTCCTCCTTTCCCTCACATACTGTACCTGAAGAATGTCTTGTCCCCTTTTTTGACAACTTTATCTATCCTCTCCTCTGTTGATGCTTTAGCTGCCCTCACCTTCCTTCCTGTCTCCCTTTGCTTTTCCAGATATACTTCCCAGTCTTCATCCTTCTAGGTCTCCTTGTACTTTCTAAATGCTGTTTTCTTCTCCTTCGCTTCCTTTGCCACCTCGTTAGAGAAACATAGCAGCCTCGTCTTCCTCTTTCCCTTGCTCACTTCCTTCAAACAGCTTGTTGTTGCCTGGGCCATACCATCCTTAATATTTCTCCAGATAGTCTCCACTCTCCCTCTGCCTTCTCCCACTCCCACTTCGAGGCAGTCAAGGAAAGCAGTTTCCCATTTCTTTAAAATCTGCCCTGCTGAAGTCCATGGCCCTCATCTTAGTGTGTTTTTCCCTGTCCTATTCATATGCCAAACAACACTGTATGGTGATCACTTGTACCTGGGGGACTGCCCACTGTGGTGTCAGCAATGCCGTCTCTGTTTGAAAGTACCAGGTCCAGCACTGCCCCATCCTTAGTGGGTTCCAAAACCAGCTTCCAGAGAAATGCTCCTTGTGTGGAGTTGAGAATAGCCCTGTGTCTTGATGTAGCTGAATGAGAATGACCCAACCTTCATCAGACAGATTAAAGTCCTCTATTACTAAAACTTCTCCCTTGCTGGCCATTTTGCTAATGGCTTCCCCCAGGGCTCTATCTAAATCATCCACCTTTGTTGGAGGCCTGTACACTGCCCCTATACAAATAACAGCTCCCGAACCTGTCTCTAGGCTGACCCATAGTACCGCCAGTCCTTCTTTGTCCCCATGTTGCCCTTGTATCTCAGTAACACTATATCCTCCTTCACATACAAAACAACCCCTCTGTCTTTCCTCTCTGACCTGTCCTTCCAGAACATGCTGTAACCTGGTATGGCCACATCCCAGTTGTGATTGTCTGTGCACGATGATTCTGTTATGGTCACCAGACCCAGGTCTGACTCTGCACGACTGCCACAAGGTCAGGTATTTTGTTTCCTAGACTCCTTGTGTCATCACTAGGGCTGGGCATCGGGTCAGGTCTCATGTTCGGGCCGTTCGGGTTTGGAGGTGTTCAGAATTCAAGGTCCGAATCGGGTTTCATACCACCAAACCTGAAACAGCAACCTGAATTTAGTTGTTGCTCTGAAGCATTAATTTTTTGCCACCAGAAGCTGCAGAGCACACCAGAAGAATACTTGCGTGGCGCCGGTCAGTGGAAGGGGGAAATGAAGTGCACTGCAGATTGTGAGGGAGCCGAGGCATGCTGCTTGCTCTTGCTGTGCCTGTGTGCGTATGGGGGGGGGGTCAGAATAGAGAAGGGGGGAGTCAGGACTGGGACTAGTATTGGCTGTCAGTCAGATCAAATGGAGACAGAGGAGACAGACACAGTGTCAGTCATTCACTCGGGACAGGAGAACGTCAACATAGGCACACGCAGCCAATTAGATTTGGGGAAAAAAATACACTTACTGTGTGACTGACGCCTCTCCTATCCAGTCCCAGAGTGACATATGGCAGCAGATTACTCCCTCCTCCAGACTCTCATCCTCCAATGGGGCATTTGACAGTGCTGGCGATCATGTGACTGCAGTAATGGCAGTCCAAGCGCAGCTGCTGTCTTTTCTTTGTAGCTCCCCCCCCCACAGTGAGCTGCTGAGTCATTGGGAGATGTCAAGAGGCAATATACCCTCAGCATCACGCAGCAGCCATTTGCAGCAGAGTGTTCCAGCAGGCAGCACATCTGTGTCTGAGCTTGGGGAGAAACAGCACGTTTTTCTCTGGATTCCTCATGGAGTGTGTGGCCCTAGTTTGTGCAGTAGTCTACTAAAAGTACTACTGCAAAAAAACTAAACTAGTACTCCAGTCTATACTTACTACTGCTTCACTCACTGAGGGGATTAGGGGAATATTGATTTTTTAGTGAGGTGAGGTCACAGAAAAAGAATGATGAATATAGGTTTATTTTTTTTTGGTATTAATGATGTACCAGTGGCTGGCTTAACAGCAAGAGCAGCAGCAGAGTAGCACAGGGAAATGGAATTTAGTGAGACAGATGAATATTTTGTTTGTACTAAAAAACTACTGTCTTAAAGAGACTGAGCAAGAGCAGCAGCTGAGAGAACAGTTTCAGTTTTTTTTTTTTTGAGGGGTTATTAATCTTTGCTGTGTTCTTCTGAAGTGAATATATCTAGTTCACTGTTCTGAAATCAGTAATTCACATTTTTATGTAGATTGCGCACATGCGCAAGAAACATGTTGCATCAGCTTTCTCCACAAGCAGGTTGTGGAGGCGTGGCACTGTTGTGCCCAATGCCCCCACAGCCTACAAAGGCTTGTCCCCATCCCCCAATGCCGTGGCACTCTACTGCTGACACTATTTTAGCCAGCGTGCCACAATTTTCTAAAAAATCAGCCGCTGCAATCAGGGGCCGCCTCATCATTGCAGCGTCAGCCATCTGCTGCAGTCAGGGAGCTACCTATCATTGCAGGACAGGATGTAGGATGTCAGATATTGTTTGTGAACATGGCGGCGACTTGCCACTGTATTCACAAACAATATCTACCCCCCCATATTTGTTTGCCAATGGGGGAGCCCACTCCCCGTCGGCATACTGTCACCCCCCCCCCGTTTTATTGTCTGCCGACGGGGTGCCCACTCGCCATCAGTAGAAAGAATCCCCATTCTGTTGTTTGCTGACAGGGAGTGCCCAATCCTGTCACCAGAAAAGAATTCCCGCTCTGTTGTTGTTTGCCGATGGGGGTGCCCAATCTCCCGTCGACTACAGCTGCCCCAAAAAAAATAAGACACCCGTGGCACGCTGGGAGCCCACCCCAGCTTACCATATGCCCCTTTTCTTGTTTGCTGATGGGGTGCCCATTCCCCCATCGGCTACAGCTGCCCCCCAAAGCAAGACTCCTTGGTGGCATGCTGGCAGCCCACCCTAGCGTGCCACATGCCCCTGTAAAGCTGAAAACGGTCCAGCGACTTTTTTTTTTCACTTGGAAAAAGGAAACGGTCCCTCGTAGTCTCCCTGCACCCACCCACTGCACACCCTGCCTCCCCACACCCCCTCAAACCATACTTACCTCTGGAGCTCGGCGTGACGATCTTCAGTGGACCGGGAACACATCTGCACTCTTCAAAGTCGACCTCGAACTGAGGAAATGCCAATAAGTTGTATAATGTAGTGAATAGGGTTTTTCAACTTTAGTGCATATCTCAGCATTTTGGGGAATTTTTTCACCAAATTTTCAACATGGGGTTTTTGGGACCCCTCGTCATGAATTCTTGAACTATCATGGCATTAATCGGCCCCAAATGGTGGTTTCGCGGTCACTGTGCGGAATTGCCCTTAGGGGCCGATTAATGAAACAACAGTGCAAGTGTTCATGAGGTGGACTCTCAAAAAGCCTATGCTGCAAATTTGGTGGGAAAAATCCAAAAACGACTGTTTTACGAGCGTAGGTTATGCAGGTTGTTGCTATACCGTAACTTCGCCAGATTTATATATTTTCATGCCAGATTTTCAACACTGGCATTTTGTCACACCTCCTTCTGAGCAGTACAGCTGTCATTGTTGACATCCTGGCCGAAATGTGTTTTCGCACTTCCGGCGCAGAATAGCATGGTCACTGTGGGAAATCAGTGTTCAGGACAGATTAAGAAAATTACAGTGACACTTTTCATGAGTAGGGGTCCTAAAATGCCTGTGTTGAAAATTTGGTAATGATACTCCATAAAATGACTGTGTTATGAGCATGTGTTGTGCAGTTGTCACGCACGCTCATAACTACGCGAATTTATAATATTTTCACTCCAGATTTTCAACATTGCCATTTTCCCAGACCTACTTATGAACAGTGCAGCTGTCATTTTTCACATCCTAACTGAAATGTGTTTTCACAGTTCCGGTGCAGAATAACATGGTCACTGTGGGAAGTCAGTGTTCGGATAGATTAAGAAAATGACAGTGGCACTGTTCATGAGCAGAAGTCCTAAAATCTCTATGTTGAAAATTTGGTGACGAAACTCCATAACATGACTGTGTTACAAGCATGCATTGAACTGTTTCCACACACCCTTGTAACTTTGCAAATTTGTAATACTGTCACGCCACATTTTCAACAGTGGCATTTTTTCACAACTCCTTATGAACACTACAGCTGTCATTTTTCACATCCTGGCTAAAATATGTTTTTGCACTCCTGCCAGACAATACCATGGTCACTCTGGGAAATCAGTGTTTGGGACACATTAAGATTGACTGAGTTGGCGGGGGAGTGACCAAGGTCAACTGAGCTCTGTCGGGACTGCTGCAGATTTGTTGGTGGGCAGACAAAAGGCCCCAACACAAGAGCCCAGTACAAAAGGGCAGCCTGCAGCACTGGGAGAAACAGAATGAGAGAGCGAGTGAGGGAGGGGGAGTGATCGAACTCACCAAAGTGCTATCAGGACTGCTGAAGATTTCTTTGTGGGCAGAAAAAGGCATCAATACAGGCAGGAGCCCAGTATAAAAGGCCAGCCTGCAGTGGTGGGAGAAACAGTATGAGTGAGTGAGACAAGGGGACCTAGTGAGCTCAGCAGAGCTCTATCAGGACTGCTGGGATTTCTTTGTGGGCAGAAAAAGGCGCCAATGCAGGCAGGAGCCCCGTACAAAAGGGCAGCTTGCAGTGCCAGGACAAACAGAATGAGTGATGAGAGAGGGAGACTGCGTGGTCTCAATGGAGCTCTGGCAGGACAGCTGCAGATTTCTTTGTGGACAGACAAAGGTGCCAACTCAGCCAGGAGCCCCATACAAAAGCGCAGTGTGCGGCGCCAAAAGAAACAGAACAAGCGAGTGACACAGCGGTGTGTGAGCGAGCTCAGCGGAGACTCTATTATGACTGCTGCAGATTTCTTTGTAGGCAGAAAATGCTTGACCAGCATGAGCAGGAGCCCTGTACAAAAGGCCAGCTTGCAGCGCCGGCAGAAACGGAATGCTGGAGTGACAGAGGGGGAGTGAGCGAGCTCAGTGGAGCTGTGTCGGGACTGCTTCAGATTTCTTTCTGGCCAGAAAAAGCCGCCAATGCAGGCAGGAGCCCAGTACAAAAGGGCAGCCTGTAGCGCCTTGAGACACAGAATGATGAGTGAGGGAGGGGGAGTCAGTAAGCTCAATGGAGCTCTGTTGGGACTGCTGCAGATTTGTTTGTGGCCAGAAAAAAGCAGCAGCGCATGCAGGGGCCCAGTACAAAACGGCAGCCTGCAGTGGCAGGAAAACCAGAATGAGCGAGTAAGTGATCTCAACAGAGCTGCGTTGTAACTGCTGCAAATTTCTTCGTGGGCATAAGAAGGTAGCAATGCAGGCAGGAGGCCAGTAGAAAAGGGCAGCCTGCAGCGCTGGCAGAACAGAATGGGCGAGTAAGAGAAGGGGAGTGAGCAAGCTCACCGGCGCTCATAACTTCACGAATTTATAATATTTTTACTCCAGATTTTCAACATTGCCATTTTCCCAGACCTACTTATGAACAGTACAGCTGTCATTTTCCCCATCCTGGCCAAAATGTGGTTTCGCACTTCTGGCGCAGAATAGAGCGGTCACTGTGGGAAATCACTGTTTGGGACAGATTAAGAAAATGACAATGATACTGTTCATGAGCTGAGGTCCTAAAATGCCTGTGTTGAAAATCTGATGATGGTAGCCCATCAATTGACTGTGTTACAAGTGTGCGTTGCACACTTTCCATGCACCATTGTAACTTCACAGATTTGTATTATTGTAACACCAGATTTTCAACAGTGCCATTTTTCACACCTCCTTATAAGCTGTACAGCTGTCATTTTTTACATCCTGACCAAAATGTGTTTTTACAGGTCCAGCGCAGAATAACGTGCTCATTGTGGGAAATCAGTGTTCGGGACAGATTAAGAAAATGACAGTGGCACTGTTTGTGAACAGAGGTCCTAAAATCCCTATGTTGAAAATTTGGTGATGAAACTCCATAACATGACTGTGTTACAACCGTGCGTTGAACTGTTTCCATGCACCCTTGTAACTTCGCAAATTTGTAGTACTGTCATGCCACATTTTCAACGGTGGCATTTTTTTATAACTCCTTATGAACACTACAGCTGTTATTTTTCACATCCAGGCTAAAATATGTTTTGGCACTCCTGACAGACAATAGCATGGTCACTCTGGGAAATCAGTATTTGGGACACATTAAGATCAACCGAGTGAGAGGGGGAGTGACCGAGCTCAACTGAGCTTTGTCGGGACAGCTGCAGATTTGTTTGTGGCAGACAAAGGCCCCAACACAAAAGCCCAGTACGAAAGGGCAGCCTGCAGCATTGGGAGCAACAGAATGAGAGAGCAAGTGAGGAAGGGGGACTGAGCAAACTCACCGAAGCGCTGTCAGGATTGCTGGGGATTTCTTTGTGGCCGGAAAAAGGCATCAATACAGGCAGGGCACAGTACAAAAGGCCAGCCTGCAGTGGTGGGAGAAACAGTATGAGCAAGTGAGACAAGGGGACTTAGTGAGCTCAATGGAGCTCTATCAGGACTGCTGGGATTTCTTTGTGGGCAGAAAAAGGTGCCAATGCAGGCAGGAGCCCCGTACAAAAGGGCAGCTTGCAGCGCCAGAACAAACAGAATGAGCGATGAGAGACGGACACTGAGTGACCTCAACGAAGCTCTGTCGAGACAGCTGTGGATTTCTTTGTGGACATACAAAGGTGCCAACACAGCCAGGAGCCCCATACAAAAGCGCAGTCTGTGGTGCCAAGAGAAACAGAATGAGTGAGTGACAGAGTAGTAGTGAGCGAGCTCAACGGATCTGTAGTGTGACTGCTGCAGATTTCTTTGTGGGCAGAAAATGCATCAATGCAGGCAGGAGCCCAGTACAAAAGGCCAGCTTGCAGCACCGGCAGAAATGGAATGCGAGAGTGACAGAGGGGGAGTGAGCGAGCTCAGTGGAGTTGTGTCAGGACTGCTTCAGATTTCTTTCTGGCCAGAAAAAAAAGCCAAAGCAGGCAGGAGCCCAGTACCAAAGGGCAGCCCGTAGCGCCAGCACTCACAGAACGAGCGAGTGAGGGAGGGGGAGTCAGTGAGCTCAACAGAGCTTTGTTGGAACTACTGCAGATTTGTTTGTGGGCAGAAAAAGGCAGCAATGCATGCAGGGGCCTAGGACAAAAGGGCAGCCTGCAGTGGTAGGAAACCTAGAATGAGTGAGTGAGTGAGCTCAACAGAACTGTATTTTAACTCCTGCAAATTTCTTTGTGGGCATCAGAAGGCAGCAATGGAGGAAGGAGCCCAGTAGAAAAGGGTAGCCTGCAGCACCGGTAGAATAGAATAAGTGAGTGAGAGAAAGGGAGTGAGCGAGCTCAGCGGAGCTTTGTCGGGACTGCTGCAGTTTTCTTTGTGGGCAGGAAAAGGCGCCAACAGAGGCAGGAGTCCAGTACAAAAGGGCAGCCTGCAGCGCCAGGAGAACCAGAATGAGTGAGTGAGACGGGGGAGTGAGCGCCCTCAACAGAGCTCTGTCGAGACAGCTGTGGATTTCTTTGTGGGTAGAAAAAGCTAACAACACAGGCGGGAGCCCAGTATAAAAGGGCAGCCTGCAGCGCCAGGAGAAACAGAATGAGCGAGTGAGAGAGGGGGAGTGAGCCACCTCAATGGTACTCTGTCGGGACAGCTTCGGATTTCTTCCTCAGGGCCACTGAGCAAGCTGAACAGATCAACGCAATCAACATTCTGCATTGACAAACGCTGGTTTATATATGAGTGGCTTAAAAAAAGATACATAACTCTCTTAGAGCAGCAGCAGTCCCAGTTTTTTTTTACGGGCTTTACTAAAAATCTCTTCCATTAAATGAGATTCAGCAGGCAGTAAATGAAATAATAGTACTATTTGTTTTATATTTGCAGCAACAATCCCTTACGCTGATGATGGTTAGTTTTATGTTACTGGCTTAAAAAAAAAAGAGAGAGAGCAGTGGCATTCCCATTTTATAGAGGGTGTTTGCTCGTTCACTGTGTTGAATTTCTTCATCAGTATTTAAACAAGTATTTGTCAATGCCAAATGTTGCTTGCTTGTATGTGCTGTGTAGGTATTTGGAAGTCAGTGGAGTGCAAATATTGAAAATTTGCAAACTTACAAGCGTGGGTAGGAACCGCACAATGCATGCTCGTGAAACATTCATTTTTAGGAAGTTTGTGACCAAATTTTCAACATAGCCATTTTAAGACCTCTGCTCATGAACAGTGTCACTGTGATTTTCTTAATATGTCCCATACATTGATTTCGCACACCGACTGTGCCATTGTGTGCTAGATGGGCAGAAACAGGTTGTGGACAAGATGTAAAAAATGACAGCTGTACTGCTCATTACGAGGTGTGGTAAAATGGCAATGTTGGAAATCTGGAATGAAAATATTGAAAATTTGCAAACCTACGAGCGTGCATAGGAAGTGTGCAATGCAGGCTCGTAAAACAGTCATTTTTAGGAATTTTGTCACCAAATTTTCAACATAGCCATTTTAAGACCTCTGCTCATGAACAGTGTCACTGTGATTTTCTTAATGTGTCCCATACAGTGATTTTGCACACCAACTGCGCCATTGTAGAAGATATATTATTGTGATTGTAGTTACCTTTTGATGGTAAGGGTAAAGAGCTGAGATAGAAATGTATGTATTTTTGAATGTTATAGAAGCCAGAAGGGGAAGGAAGCATATTCAATTCAATGCTTTACAGTAACTGGTAATTGCTGTTTTTCTTTTAGACTTGGATTGTGGGCTTTTGGTGACACTGTACTTTCTTTGTTGTCTTTAATTAGAATTGTTTTTGGGCTGCTGAGGATTTAAAACGTGGCGGTGGTGTATTTCTTTGCTATCTTTGGTTGCTGCAATTATCGCCCTTCCCCAATCTTGATTATATGCCCTGTTAAATCTGATTGACAGGAGCCAAACACTGGGAATAGTAAGGGTGTGGAGTAGGAGGGCATACCAGGAAAGGAACAACAGCAAGTGAAGAGGTAACTGCCTTCAGTGGAAGGAAGTAAATGCAAATCTAAGAGCTTATTATTACTTCTTCGGATTGATATTGCATTGTGAAAGGAGAAGTAGGAGTTTGAAGAAGGTTGTGCAATGTCTACTTAAAGTCTGTTTTTGAGTGTGGATAGGAAGGATATGAATATAAAAAGCAGTTGCTCAACATATCTAAACGTGTGCAACAAAGGAGGTAAGGGAAATAAAGAAAATGGTTTGCATTGATAGAGGAGGGAGAGGGAAGACTTGGGGGAGTGTTTGGTATCCTGCATCTGGAAGGGTGGGGGGTCACTGGTGGGCAACGACAACAATGGGTAAGGTGGTAGGCTGCAACAACTGCGGTGCACCAATCTTTCTAAAAATTGCCTGGAGTGTGGAAGGATGTTTAGTGTGCAACCACATAGAAAAACTTAGAAAGGAGATTGAGGGTCTGCAGGAGGAACTAAGACAGGCAAGGCGGATTGGGGTGGGTTTAGCTCAATACTGGAGGGAGGAAGAAGGGGAGATGAGGGAGGGCGATTTAAGCCAACAGTGGTGAGGAGAGGGTCAGAAGAAGGGAAGCAGAGACAAAGGGACCCAGGCCAGGAAGAACAATTGCCGGGGAAACCAGGTCAGGAGACAAAACACAAATGGAAGGAGGAGATAGGGACTTGTGAGGGGAGGCGAAGAAGTGGCAAAAGTCATGGAGTGGAAAGGACAGAACAGGTTACTATGAAGAGAGAGGGAGCAGGCATTTGTGAAGGGCCTTCAGAAAATAGTTGTGCACTGCTAGACAGGAAGAAGGTGGAGGAGAGAAATGATGAAATTAGAGGAGTAATTGATAAATGCCTGGACCAAACTGGAGCGGGGAGAAGTTCTGCTGGGAGAATTGCAACAGGGGTAAAAGGGGGAAATAATGTGCAGGAGGAAGAAGAGGAGCTGGTAATGAGAGAGGAGATGAATGGAAGCAAGCAGGAGTAAGAGGGTGGAATCTTGGTGCTGGGGACTCAATACTAAGAGGAGTTAGGTGGGGTAGCAAGGGAGAGGCATAGTCACATTTGGGTGGAGGCCATGCCAGGAATGACAACGGAAAGGGTGGGACAGTCTGTTCTGAAATATGCTAGAAGGGGTAGGGACAAGCCTCATTTAATTATACATCTTGGGACAAATGACCTGGCTGACAAGACAGTAGATACAGTCCAGAGGAGGTTTGAGGAACTAGCACAATTATGTGAGGGGGCAGGAAGATCAGTAACTTTTTCAGAGATACTTCCTGTGCCAAAGGCAAGCACAACAAGAAAGCTGAGAAAAGAAGAATTTAACGGATGGCTAAGAACCTGGTGTTGTGCTAAAGGGTATGGGCTGTTGGGGGTGGGAGGGACCTAAGAGGACAGTAGTCTCTATGCCAAGGACAGACTACACTTGAGTGAGGAGGGAAATAAAGTGTTGAAACAGAGGATGGAGGAGTACATAGAGGAAGTTGGGAATTTAAACTAGGAGTGGGGGGTGGCAGTTGGGGAAGAGATATGCAGAGACCACAGGTTGGGAAACCATATGAGCTTACCCCTCATAACAGTGACAAAGGACAAATGGCAAGTACTGTTGGTGATGCTAGGAAAGGAGGGCAGGATGGGGGGGAAGAGTGGAAGGTGGTTACCCTTAATGCTAGGAGCCTGGGGAGGAAAACTGCAGAGTTACAGGTTCTCATGGTAGAGGGAGAGGTGGACATTGCAGCCATCATGGAAACTTGGGCCACCCAATACAATGACTGGGACCTGTCTGTACCAGGGTACAGGTTATTTCGTAGGGACAAGGTGATTGGGAAAGGAGGGGGGTTGGCACTATATGTGAAGGAAGGACTGAAGTGTGTAAGGGAGGAAGGGGAGGAGGGTAGTACAGAGTCACTTTGGATGCAAATCCAGGATTCTAAGAATAGGATTCTTAGAATGGGAGTGGTGTACAGGCCACCATCTCAGATGGAGGAGTTAGACAGGGAGCTAGCGGGACAGATGAGGAGGACCTGTGAGAAGGGTAGTGTGGTGATTGTGGTGGACGTCAACATGCCAGGAGTGGACTGGAGCACCCCAACAACCAGGAACAGAAGGGAGCAGGTACTGCTGGATGCCTTCCAGAACAGCTTCCTGCTGCAAATGGTCAGTGAACCAACCAGGTTAGGGAAAACCCTTGACCTTGTGCTGGCAAATGGGGACTTTGTGAGAGAACTTACAGTGAAGGAACCGCTGTCAGGGAGTGACCACCACTCAGTATGGCTCACATTGGATATGGGTAAGGAAGGAGTGGAATCTGGCACAATAGTGCTGGACTTCAGGAGGGCCGACTTTGGGAGGATGGGGGAAGTGGTAAAAGGGTACCTGGCAAGAATTCAATCTAGTATGGACACTAACCAGAGGTGGGAGCTCATAAAGCTGGGGATAGTGGAGGCAACCAAAACCTGCTGCAAAGCCCAGAGCAAGAAGGCTAGGGCTAAGAAACTGATCTGGTTGAGCAAGGAGGTCATGGAAAAGGTAAGAAGGAAAAAAACTGCCTTTAGGAAGTACAAGAAAACAGGGAAGGGGGAGGACAGGGAGGAGTACTTGACAGAATTGAAGGAGGTGACAAGGGCAGTAAGGGGAGCCAAAGCATCTATGGAACTCAGGCTGGCACAAGGCATTAAGAAGGGAAGAAGGACTTTAAGTACATCAGGGAGAAAAGGAGCTGTAAGGACCACATAGTAAGGATTAGGAGGGAGGGGGTTGGGTGAAGCAGGTGTGATAAGGGATGGACTAAATGAGTACTCTGCTCAGTATTTACTAAAGAGAAGAGGGGTGACACCCAAGGTGGGAGAAATGGCAGAAGCAGGGTGGGAAGTGGTGACAGATGGGGAAATCATGGAGAGCAGAGTTCGAGAGGGTTTGAAGGCACTGAAAGTGGACAAGGCACCAGGCCCAGATGGCATCCACCCCAGGGTACTGAAGGAGCTGGCAGAGGTCCTTGCAGGGCCTTTGGCAGACCTATTTAATGCCTCACTACATTCGGGGTGTGTACCTCAGGACTGGAGGATGGCTTATGTGGTGCCCCTCCACAAGAGTGGCCCCAAGGATGAACCAGGAAACTACAGACCAGTGAGCCTCACATCCATCGTGGGTAAGCTAATGGAGACTATCCTGAAGGAGAGGCTGGTGGCCTCCCAGAGGCCAAAGGACTACAGGACAGCAGACAGCATGGCTTCATACTTGGCAGATCCTGCCAAACCAACCTGGTCGAGTTCCATGACTGGATAACTAGGCAACTGGACAGGGGCCATGCAGTGGATGTCCTGCATCTGGACTTCAGTAAGGCATTCGACTCATGGAAGGCTGGGAAGGAAGTTAGTAGGCACAGGGGTGAGTGCAAAGCTGGTGAGATGGGTAGGAAACTGGCTACAGGGAAGGCAACAGAGGGTGGAGGTGGGTGGAGAGCTCTCACACCTAAGGGCAGTGACGAGCGGTGTTCCACAGGGCTTGGTGTTGGGACCAGTGTTGTTTGGGATATTCATTGCAGACATATCATGGGACATCAAGAGCAAGATCAGTCTGTTTGCTGATGATACCAAGGTAGGCGTGGTGGTGGATGACCTAGGGGGATGGCAGGGGTTGCAGGATGATCTGGCAAAGCTTGAAACCTGGTCAGTTAATGCCAAAAAGTGCAAGGTGCTGCATTTTGGGATGAAGAACCCAAGGAGGAGTTACCAGCTAGGGGGAGTGCAGCTAGCCCAGACAGAGGAGAAGAATCTAGGTGTGCTCATTACAGGGTCAATGAAAAACTCAGCACAATGTAGGAAGGCAGCTGCAAAGGTCAACAAAATGCTGGGTTGTATTGCAAGGGTTATATCCTCGAGGAGGGAGGAGGTGATTCTGCCACTGTATAGGTCATTAGTTAGACCACACCTGGAGTACTGCATGCAGTACTGGCATCCGTATCTGAAGAGGGACATTAAGTTACTGGAGGGGATGCAGCACAGAGCGACAAAGATGATCAAGGGGCTGGAGGACTTATCATATGAGAAGAGTTTGAAGGAGTTGAACATGTACTCACTGGAGGAGAGGAGAGACAGGGGTGACATGATTGAAACCTTTAAATGCATGAAAGGAATAAACAAGACAGGTACAGAGGGGCTGTTCAAAGTAAGGGAGGGGAGGGCCACCAGGGGCCATGATATGAGACTGGAGCAAGGAAGGTTCAGGAGGGTGATGAGACACTTTTTTACAGAGAAGGTGGTGGCTGGGTGGAATGCATTACCTGCTGAAGTGGTATGCAGTAGAACAGTGGACTGCTTCAAACGAGGATGGGACAGGACAAGGGGGAGAGTTAATGAAGGGGAAGGGTGGAAGGAAGGGGCAGCTGCAGAATAAGGGGTGCTAGCTACACATTCGAGCAGACTTGATAGACCTCTAGGCCTTTATCTGCTGGCAAATTTTGTATGTTCGTTTGTTTGTACATTCGTATTGTGTGCTACATTGGCGGAAACACGTTTTGGGCGAGATGTGAAAAATGACAGCTGTACTGCTCATAAGGAGGTGTGGTAAAATGACAATGTTGAAAATCTGGAGTGAAAATATTGAACATTTGCAAACTTACGAGTGTGCGTAGGAAGTGCACAACGCAGGCTCGTAAAACAGTCATTTTAGGAATTTTTCCACCAAATTTTCAACAAAGCCATTTTAAGATCTCTGCTCATGAACAGTGTCACTGTGATTTTCTTAATGTGTCCCATACAGTGATTTCACACACCGACTGCACCATTGTGCACTACATGGGCGGAAACATGCTTTGGGCGAGATGTTGACAATGTTGAAAATCTGGAGTGAAAATATTGAAAATTCACAAACTTAGGAGCTTGCGAAGGAACTGCGCAACACAGGCTTGTGAAACAGTCATTTTATAGGAATTTTTCCACCAAATTTTCAGCATAGTCATTTTAAGACTTCTGCTCATGAACAGTGTCACTGTAATTTTCTTAATGTGTCCCATACAGTGATTTCGCACACCGACTGCGCCATTGTGCGCTACAGGGGCAGAAACACGTTTTGGGCGAGATGTGAAAAATGACAGCTGTACTGCTCATAAGGAGGTGTGGTAAAATGACAATGTTGAAAATCTGGAGTGAAAATATTGAAAACTCGCAAACTTATGAGCGTGCGTAGGAACTGCGTAACGCACGTGTGTGAAACAGTCATTTTAGAATTTTTCCACCAAATTTTCAACATAAGCTTTTTGAGAGCCCACCTTATGAGCACTGGCAGTGTTGTTTCATTAATCGGTGCCGAAAGGTGATTTCGCACAGTGACTGTGAAATCACCCTTTGGGCCCGATTAACACCATGACAGTGACAGCATTCATGAGAAGGGATCCTAAAAATCCCATGTTGAAAATTTGGTGCAAAAATTCCAAAAAATGTCTGAGATATGTAGCAAAGTTGAAAAAACCCTATTTATTACATTGTACAGCTTACCGACATTTCCTCAGCTCCCGGTTGGCTTTGAAGAGTGCAGATGTGTTCCTGGTCCACCGAAGATCATCGCGCTGGAGTCCGGAGGTAAGTATGGGTGAGTGGGGGTGTGGGAAGGCAGGTAGTGCCGTGGGTGGGCACTGGTAGGGGCCCAGACAGCGAGGGACTGTTTTAATGTTGCAGGTTGTTTTTTTTGTAAAAAAAAAAAAACAGGAGGCGGACGGCGGACGCTTGCCATGCTGTGGGCCCCAGCATGGCACAAGGACAGCTGTTTGGGCTGTGTGGAGCCGATGGGGATTGGCACCCCCGTCGGGCGAGCAGCATCTGTTGCCATGCTGGGGTGGGCTCTCAGCGTGGCACTGTGTACTCTCAGGGTGGGGGACAGTGGAGCCAACGGGGGATTGGACACCCCCATCGGCCATACAATGTGTTGCCACACTGGGGTGGGCACCCAGCGTGGCATGTGCAACTCTGTTTCTGGGGAAGTGCAGCACAGCTGACGGGGGATTGGGCACCCCCATCGGCTATACAGTGTGTGCGGGGGGGGGCGAGCATGCAGTATGCATGCGTGTGTGTGTGTGTGGGGGGAGCGTGCATGAGCAGGCGATATCTTATCGCTGCTTACTGAAGCGTAGCTCCCCCTTTCAACTGTACTCCACTGCATTTTCGACTGCTGTCATAGACAGCTCCAGCAGTGATTGGAGAACTGTGGCCGCACCTGAAAACACACTGACTGAACTGGAAGAGGGCTGCCACACCTCTGAAAACTCGGGTGATGGCACTATGTTTCTTGCACATGCATGCAAGCAACATAAAAAAATCATTACCAGTCACATATATGAATCGTCCTTAATTGTTATGTTACTAGCTTAAAAGATATAGCTCAAGAGCAGTGGCAGTCCCAGTTTAGAGGATGTTCACTGTCTTGAATTTCTTCATCAGTATTTAAATCATCACCAGTCACATATATAAGAATCGTCCTTAATTGTTTATGGTACTGGCTATAAAAAAGATATAGCTTGAGAGCAGTGGCAGTCCCAGTTTACAGGGTGTTCGCTGTCTTGAATTTCTTCATTAGTACTTATTAAATCATCACCAGTGACTGAATACATTTTTTACTTCGAGCAGTACTAATAATGGAGAACAGTGAACGTAGAAAAGTAGGCCAAAAATGCCCCCAGAACAATACTACATCTAGCTCTGAGGAAAGTGACAGCACTGTGTCTTCAGCTAATGTAACCCGTACAAGATCTGATCACACTGTAAAGCCCAAGAGGCTGTTTACACCTGTAAAAAAAAGTACACTATCTCGGTTTAAAAAAATGGTTTGTGCAAAAAGCGTAGCAACTTTACAGAAAGAAACCACACAAAATACTGCAGTAACAACAGAAAGTGGCTGTGATAATTCTTTGAATGATGATGATGATGATGAACATGAGTCAGAGCTGCTTGCAGCTGAATGTGAATCTAATGTTTAAGTAGATACTGTTAATGCTGACACTGCAGACTTTGGTGGTAGTCATGGAGATAAGGATGATGATAATGATGATAGCTTCCCAGGCAATTCTTCCTCTTCTGTCACAGAGGTGAATGATCAAAACCAGGCATCATCCTTCACTTCTTCAATCTCAATAAATAAAAACACAAGTGTCTGTAATACCACCAGCCCACCACCACAGTCTGCTGTAGAGAATGCACACCAACTGCATAATACTGATACGCGGGTCACTGGCACTGCAAATCAACGTGCAACTTGTAGCATTCAAAGATGTTTTCCAACATTGTCTCGCACTTCACAGGCACAGCCAGTATCTGATTCTGTACCAGGAAAAAGAGGCAGGAAAAGTTCTTCTGTAGTGTGGAATCATTTCTCTATATGCCCAAATGATTCATTTAAAGCAGTATGCATTCATTGCAAAAAGTAGATTTAGTAGGGGGAAGTCAACACATAAACCTCAGTACGCCTGCACTGATTAGACATCTCCAGGGCCAGCATCCAACGTTGATGAGGAAGAATATGAATACTGATGATGATAGCTTGGATGATGTTAACTTTTTTGTTGATGACAATGACTTTAGGTACTTATGCAGTACTCCCACACAGCTTGTACAGGCAGATAGTGAATCTGTTATTTAACAGTGTACAGAGGAAGGTTCACCACAGTCAACACAAAAAAATACAAGACTCCACCATGTGCCTCAGAAAAGAACTGCACATTTCCAAACTTCATTGCACCCTCAGGTAGTCATGATAAAAAAAAAAAAAAAAAAAAAACATAACTTTTAAGGCTGCATTTGCTGCAAAAAAACAAATTTCAACCAGGTCACCAAACTGCGGTAAAATTTGACCGCCTGATTGCAGAGATGATAGCTCTTAATTTAGAGCCATATGCCAAAGTAGAACACATTGATTTTCAGTGACGGTTATAGGAATTACAACCTAGGTATCAAATGCCTTCACGACATACTTTTTCCAATTGTATCACACCTGAAATATATGAGGCAGTGAGAAATGCAATTTCCAGTCAATTAACACGGGTAGAGGGGGGGGGATTTGTTCACTTTACGACAGACCTTTGGACAAGCTTTGCACCACATACTTACTTAATCTCTCACAGCTCACCGGGGTCACGTTTAAGGAGTCTGCAGCATTGTCTGCAGTACAAACCAAAAATGTCAGTCAACCTAGTTTGCTTCTTGATGAGTACAGGGATATGGCACTACTTAGAGTGTCTCCAGTGGACACTAAACATACTGTACTGCCATAAATATAAGGGTAGTTTTGGAGAAACTGTGGCAAGAATGGACTGTGTCCTGGGCCTTACCATTGGTATGACTGTGACTGATAATGGTGCAAATATTATCAAAGCTCTTCGGGACTGTGGTAATGAGCAGAGAGTTAATGTTTTTTGCTTTGCACACGCTCTCAGTTTGGTTGTACGTCGTGCCCCGCAACACCAAGTTCACGTATGCAACCTTGTTCACACTGCACGTAAAATATGTGGCCATTTTCACAGATCTATAAAGGCCACATCCATTTTTTGGCAGTACCAAAGTGGCTACAATGTACCATCTAACAATCTCATCCAAGATATAATTACTAGGTGGAATTCCACCTATTATATGTTGGAGCGTCTACTGCAGCAGAAGTTGGCAGTACATAGTATGGCCTTAGTCCATGATATCAAGGGCATGATCATGAAATGAAAGTTGTTGGAAGAAGTTGTAAAAACGCTGGTACCATTTGAAAATACAACAAAGGTACTCAGTAGTAACGGTGCATCCATTAGTCAAGTCATACCAATGGTACGCATCCTTTTCAAAGAGACGGCTGATACCATGGACAATAATGGAAAGGAAGAGCAATCACAAGAGATTGCAGAACTTGCTAGCATTTTATTTTTACTTATTGAAATTATCGGAATTACAAACCTTTGAGTCATAGACTCATTTCCAAAGGCTCCACGTCAAGAGATAACAACATAAAAGATTGGATATAACACTGAAATACAGGGTACAGTTACATAGAAACATTACAGAGGAATAATGCATGGAACAGTTACATAAATGCAGCACAGTAGGATAATCAAGCTTGCCTATGAAGAGCAAGCCATTTTGCCTCAGGGCACCAGCCAGAAATCATAAGATGGAGGTAAGGGGGAGGGGCAGGGCTAGGGCAGTGACATCACAAAGTGGAAGTGGCCAAGGAGGGTCATATGATGATGTAAGTGAGCTTGCTGGCCATTGGCCGGGAGATGGGCTTGTATGGGTCCTGAGCTTGGGTCTTTAGGGGCCTTATAAGGTCAGGCAGCCCCTGGAAAGCCTTCTTTTCTTGCTGATTTGAACTGAATTCCTATCAGTACATCACTGGCAATTCTGTGAGGTAAGGCACTACATGGATAAAACTAGGCCTTTTGGCCTCAGGTATCCCAGTGTTGGTGGGCTGTTTTTTAAAGAGTGGTTACATTCTGTGGTTTAAAAATGCTGAACACATTTGTTTAAGATTATTTCTGTGGATTGGTAAAATGCTAGCAGCGTTTTCATGTTTAAATTCTACAATGTTTATTTCGCAATGTTTGTTTGGTGGGCTGTTTTAAAGAGTGGCTGCATTCTGTGGTTTAACAATGCTGAAACGATTGTTTAAGTTTATTTCTGTGGATGGGTAAAAAACTGGCAGCAGTTTCATGTTTAATGCTGCAAGGTTTATTTCACAATGTGTGGTGCTACAGTCCGTATTTTGCAGTGCTGAGGAAGCTTGGTGTGGGTAGTAATATGTGACAAGCATCGGAGTGAGTTTCTGGGCAATCTGATTTGTGAGCAATGAGCGGCATGCTTGGCTCTCGCTGGCCCAAGGGCCACAAAATAGAAAGAAGTTGGTTTCTAGTTTATGGTGCAGAATGTGGCTAAAGGGACACTGGGGTGGCAAGCCCAAGCAGGGCTGTGTTATGAGTGATAGGCAGTGTGCTCCTGGCCATGTGCTGCTGGTGTGTTTTGTGGCTAGGTGGAATATAGCAAGGCTCAAACAACAAAAGAAAAGGAAATAAAGGAAGAACTGGTGGCGGTTTGCGGTCTCAGATGCTGGGGCGCCTGTTTTAAGGGAGCGAGCACAGGGAGACAGTGGGACCATTGGACCAGTGAGTTTGGGCTGAGCTGTGCATTGTGGGCATTTGTGCAGACTGTGGAGTGGCCGGGAGAAGGCAGGGAGGCATCATGGCTGCAGGAAGGCTGGGGATGAGGGAGAATACGTGGCGCAGCCTAGGGAACTGCTATGGGTGACTGGTCCACAGGAATCATGGACCATGTGGCATGGGCTGGCTGGAAGCCAGCAGGGTAAGGGGAAAGGCCTGCATAGGCAGGGCACCACAAAGGAAGGAGGCTCACACAGCGTGGGCTAAGGGGCCTACGTTTTGCTGCAAGCGGCAGAGGTGATGAAGCAGGCTGCATGGGGGGTGGAAACCTAAGAACACAGGGAGGAAAAGGCCTCAAGAGGATCTGACACTGGTGCAGGGGGCAGAAGGTGGCACTTTGCTATACCCACGGTCAGGCATGTACGGGGTTGTTGGCCCAAGGGGGGGCCAGACGGAAGTTGAACGGAGCAGTGCATGGTCAGATGCAGGACACTGGGGAAGCATGGCCCATGAGACAGGAGCTTTGGGTGGGACAGAGCTGCCCAAGTGGGGCAGTAAGGGTCGGCCCTCTACAGGGCAATGCTGGGCCTGGTGACTGAGGGTTAGCCAGCAGCATGGTGGGCCTGCTGATGAAGGGGGGCCTCCAGGAACAAGTGAGGCTGCCAGGGTGAGGTGGTGCCCCCAGTACATGGGTGACAAGTGGAGCAGGGGCTAATTTCCATGGGCAGAGCCTGCATCGCCAGCCTAGGAGGGCCAATGGACATGCGTCAGGGCAGAGGCAGGGCAACTCAGGGTTTGTCAGGAAGGAATGTGTGGAGGAGAAAGTGGGGTGGTGATAATCTGTCATTTGGTACATATTCTGGTAGGAAAAGATGGCTCCCAAGAAAACACTGGCTTCCAGTGCCAAGATGATGGAACAGGCAGTGAGGCTAATAAGCCAAATGACCAAACTGATGGAGGCGACCAAGAGAAAGAAGGCAAAGGAGGAGGCCTAGAAAAAAAGGAAAGAGAGATAAAAGGGGGAGTTGGAGGATGGAGGCCAAACAAGAGGCCCAGGGGAGCAGAACCCAGCCCAGCCCCAGCTCCAATTCCAGATGCAACACCAATGCCAGCAGCACCACAGCAGGCTGGGGGTAAGACTGGAGCGGAAGTCAACAATGAGGTGAATTTGAAGGTGTATTTAGAGGGCCTCCTGGGCGACATGTGGAATGAGGGGGTGAAAAAGAAGGAGTGGGCACTGCAAGCCATCAAAGAGGGGGGCAGAATTTTCCTACACATCTCTGGACCAGGCAGCCATGCTGATCAGGGAGGTGGAAGGAGCATGGCTGACCAAGACAGACATTGAGTCTGTGTTCCACCTCCTGCCAGTGTGGCCTGAGGAGTGGGATCTACTTAGTTTCCAGTTCAATGGCAGTTGGTACTTTGATAAGGCCATGACCATGGGATGCTCTGTAGCATGCTCAACATATGAGGCTTTCAGCTCTTGGGTGGAATGGGTGTTCGGGTCCCATTATGGGCACAAGAGGGTGGTCCATTATTTGGATGACTTCGATTTGATTGGGGCCACCCTGGCTGAAATGTGTGGTATGATCTGGGACTTCGAGGACATGTGCAAGGTCATAGGGATCCCCCTAGCAGAGGGGGAAGACAGAAGGACTGGCTCGCATGTTAGAGTTCCTAGGGATTGAGGTGGATACAGAGTTGGAGTGCTTTCAGTTATGAGGGGACAAGGTAACACGGTTGCGGGGCCTGCTGCACAAGTTGAGGGGAGGAGGAGGAGGGTGCCACTGGTACATGTACAGCAACTACTGGGGCACCTTAATTTCACCTGCAAGGCCATCAGCCCAGGTAGAGCTTTTACTAGGCAATTGAGAAGGGCCATGCGGATGGCAAAACAACCCCACCATTGGGTAGACATCAGAAAAGGAGTCAGGGAGGACCTGAAAGCATGGGAGGAATTTTTGGGGGCATATAACGAAGTGACATTCTAGCAGAATGACTGGGTAACAATGCAGACCTTGAGCTGTATACGGATGTCTCAGGGGTGCTGGGAATAGGGGCATATTTTAAGGGTGATTGGATGTCAGAGTCATGGCCAACACAGTGGTCGGAATGGGGAATCATCAAAGATATCACCTTCCTGGAGATTTTTCCCATTTGGGTGGCAATGGAGGTATGGGGGACTAGCTGAGAGGAAAATGGATCATGTTATGGTGTGACTACAAGGGACTGGTGGAGGTCATCAACAAGCAGAGTGGGAACATGGAATCAGTGGGGCAAGTTCTGAGGTGCATGGTGCTGTTGGAGCTGCAGCTGAACCTGACATTCAGGGTGCAGCATATCGAGGGGCTCAAAAATGAGGTCGCTGACTGTCTTTCCCATTTACAGATGGAGAGGTTACGGGAGCTAGCTCCAGGAGCAGCAACATCCCGGACCAGGGTGGTGGACAGGTATGGAAAATTGGAGGGAGAAGGCCAGGGCCCTCTATAGCAGGGCCTGGGTGTACAGTACTCTGAAAGCTTATGAAGATGTCTGGGCAAATTTCCAAGAATTCAGGGCCCAGCAGGGTTGGGAGACAGGCAAGCCAGTGCAGGAAGAGCAGGTGATGCAATATATCATAGAAAGGTAGGAGTCGGGCAACGCCCATGACACCATGGTGGTCCAACTGGTGGGCATCATTTGTGTGTGCATTGACCGAGGGTGGGTGGATGCAACAGGAGGGAGAGCTGTCCGGTGGATGGTTATGGGCTGGCAAAGAGGGCAGGGTCACAGACAGGACAGGAGATGGCCCATAATGAGGCTGCTGCTCTCAAAGGGATAAGGGCCCTGGAGGAAGTGTGCTCCTCAGCCAAAGAGGCCTGCCTGTTCAAGGTCATTTTCTCCATCATGGCAAAGGGGGTATTCAGGGTTGAGAAACTGGTGGTGGTAAAACAGATGATGCCCTCTCGGGTACTACAGCTTGAGGATGTCACATGGGGGAATGACGAGGTGAGCATTAGACTTCCTAGGTCCAAAACGGAGCAGAGAGGCCGGGGCACATCGGTGCTGGTCCGGAGGCACCCAGGGGATGAGGCGTGTGCAGTCAGGGCCATGGAGGAATATAAGAATGTACGGGGGCAGGAAAGGGGGCATGGTTCCAACATGGAGATGGATCCCCAGTGTTGAGTTACCAGGTAGGGGCTGTCCTCAAGAAGGTGCTTGCATTCATGGGAGAAGATCCCAAGGCATATGCCCAGCGCTCTTTTAGGACAGGGGCAGCATCTGAGGTGGTGGCATGGGAAGAGTTGGCAGAGGGGGTACAGTGGGTGGGGCGTTGGAAATCCAATTGTTATGAAAGGTATGTGAGGTGTTGATGGATAACCCTTGTTCCTTTCTTTCCACAGAGGGCTCCTAGTGACAGGTCTGGATTGTGAGACACTCATTCATCTATTGGGCAGAGAGGTTTGCAGCCACCATGAGAAGAGGAATGCAGCTGCTCCCAGAAGTGGAGCAAATCAGAGTTCAGTGGAAAGGCATCCAGGGCATGAGGTGGGCCCATCTCCTGCCCCTGCTGGAGAAGTTGTGGGTACTGTGGCCCAGACTAGACTGCATTATTATTCACTTGGGGGAAATGACCTGGGGGGAGTACCATGGGGTACCCTGGTAAAGGACATGGTGGAGGATCTGGAGAAGGTGAAGAGCTGGTGGCTGGGCATAGTGCTCGGCTGATCAGAGTTCACATCCCAATAAGTGTGGAAGGGGGCAAAAGGGGGTCAAAGCAGTGGAAGTGGTGCAAAAGTGCCTCAGCAGGAAGGTAGACAGGGTAGTGATAGAGATGGGGGGAGAGTACACATCTGGCACAGAGAAATATCATTTTATCAGGCGGAGGTGTGCAGAGCAGATGGGGTGCACCTGTCAGAATTTAGCATATGCCTGTTCCTTAGGCCATTGGGAGACCTGGTGGTGACAATTAATAAAAAAGGCCTGAGATTGTAGCCCACAAGGGGGGAGCCTCATCTTTCATCTCAAGCTGGAGATGGGTCAATGGAAAGGGGGTGGGAGCAGGGGAAAAAGGGGTCAGTAAGAGGGGGACAGAGAGTAGGCACCACGTGCTGGGGACAAAGGAACCCAGGCATGGGAGTAAATGGAGGGAGGAGATAGAGCTAGGGGGCAGATCACCGTGTTCACACCTAGCAGGAAGGGGACTCCAGGTAAGAGTCTAGTACCTGGTTCTGGTGATGGAGGGGGAGCTGTATCAGAGTGTCCAGACCCCAAAGAGCATCCAAAACAGACGAAGGAGCGATGAGAGAAGATGGGCAAGGAGGAAGACCTGGACTGACAGGTCCACAACAGACTTATACGTCTGATTGTAAAATGTACTGTGTGTTTCTATGCTATAATGAGATGTAAAGAATGTAACGTGTGCCTTTTAAATAAATATTGCCAGCGAGCATCCAAAGTCAGAAGTTGTAGGGTGATTTCATTTCTGGTGGGGAATCAGGGGACAATCAAGCTTGCCTATAAAGGGCAAGCTATTTTGTCACACAGACCCAGCCAGAAATCATAAGATGGAGGTAAGGGGAAGGGGCAGGGCTAGGGCAGTAACATCACAAAGGGGAGTGGCCAAGGAGGGTCATATGACAGGGTAAGGGAGCTTGCTGGCCATTGGCTGGGGGAGGGGCTTGTATGGATCCTGAGCGTGGGTCCTTAGGGGCTTTATAAGGTCAGGCAGCCCCTGGAAAGCCCTCGTTTCTTGCTGATTTGAATTTCTCACCCACTCGCCCTGGAGTAGGCGTGGTTTGGGAAAAGGAAGAGAAGCACACAGTAAAGGGAGGCAAAAGAAGGAAGGTTGCTTTGGTGTGGGGGCCGGGTGAGCTGCAGAGGTCAGCTGGTGGGCCAGGGGGCTAGGTGGAGCCCCACTGGTGGATGAAGGGAGAACGGGGGGTGAAAGAGTGTGGGAGCTTGGGAATAAAAGGGGGTCAGGAAGAGGGGGGCGTAGGGTAGGCACCACATGCTGGGGACAAAGGAGCCCAGGCATGGGAGTAAATGGAGGGAGGGAATAGAGCTAGGAGGCAGATCACCGTGTTTGCACCTAGCAGGGAGGGGAGTCTAGGTAACAGTCAGGTACCTGGTTCTGGTGATGGAGGGGGAGCCGAATCAGAGTGACCAGACCCCGAAAAGCATCCAAAACAGAAGAAGGAACGATGAGAGAAGATGGACAAGGAGCAACACCTGGACTGATAGGTCCACAATAGACTGATATGTCTAAATAGACTGATATGTCTGATTGTAAAATGTGCTGTGTGATTCTATGATAAAATGAGATGTAAAGAATGTAATGTGTGCCTTTTAAATAAATATTGCCAGTGAGCCTCCAAAGTCAGAAGTCGTATGGTGATTCATTTCTGGTGGGGAATCAGGGGACAATTACATAGTTACATAAATACAGTTACATAGATGCAATACACTAGGACAATTACCGCAGTGTTGCCTATACATGTTGATAGCTAAGCCGGTCCCTGTAATGGAGGGACTAGTTATTGTCGCAGGTAATGATGCAGTCAGGCAAGTTAGACATTGTAAGGCATACCAGGCATACAGTAAACAAAAAATATTGACAGCGCACTGTGGCTGAGGCCCTGGATGGTAGGCAGGTGAATATACTGGTTATGGGCAGTTACAGGAGCGGGAGGTGAGGAGGTGGCTGGTGACAGATGGAGGGAGGGCATTGTAAAGGGTGGGGGCCCTGACCAGAAAAAATCTTTGAGCCAGGGACATCCTGACTCTAGGAACAAACATAGAGGCAGTGTTGGAGCTGCAGGTGTTCACTGTGGGCACATTGGTGTTTAGGGACGACGAAACACCATGTGGTGTTAATCCTAGAAGGAATTTTTTGACCTTGAGGCAGGTCTTATTCTGTCACCTTTCATCAAAATTGAGGATCTGGGTGAGGGAGGAAAGAGTGCCAAGTGTGCATTGTATGGCTCGCTCCAGACAGGAGTCTTCTCACCCACTCGCCCTGGTAGGCGTGGTTTGGGAAAAGGAAGAGAAGCACACAGTAAAGGGAGGCAAAAGAAGGAAGGTTGCTTTGGTGTGTGGGCCGGGTGAGCTGCAGAGGTCAGCTGGTGGGCCAGGGGCCTAGGTGGAGCCCCACTGGTGGATGAAGGGAGAACGGGGGGTGAAAGGGTGTGGGAGCTTGGGAATAAAAGGGGGTCAGGAAGAGGGGGGCATAGGGTAGGCACCACATGCTGGGGACAAAGGAGCCCAGGCATGGGAGTAAATGGAGGAAGGGGATAGAGCTAGGAGGCAGATCACCGTGTTTGCACCTAGCAGGAAGGGGAGTCTAGGTAAGAGTCAGGTACCTGGTTCTGGTGATGGAGGGGGAGCTGGATCAGAGTGACCAGACCCCGAAAAGCATCCAAAACAGAAGAAGGAACGATGAGAGGTGATGGGCAAGGAGGAACACCTGGACTGATAGGTCCACAATAGACTGATATGTCTAAATAGACTGATATATCTGATTGTAAAATGTGCTATGTGATTCACTGATAAAATGAGTTGTAAATAATGTAAAGTGTGCCTTTTAAATAATTATTGCCAGCGAGCCTCCAAAGTCAGAAGCACGCTTTGTTGATAACCGTACTAATTTTGTTGAGAGTGGTGGTGTCAGCAGCACCATAGATTAGTAGACTGTAGTCGATCAGTGACAGGACAGATGAGGTAATGGCAAGCCTCAATGATTCAGGAGGTAGACAGTCCTTGTGACGAAAGAGGAGGCCGATGCGGGTGTTAGCTGCAGATGCGAGTGTGGAGATGTGGGCATGGAAAGTCAGGGCAGGGTCGAAAGTGACCCCTAGGTATTTGTAGGAGAAAACCTGTTCTAGTGGATGGAGTGAACAGGAGTAGATTTGAAGGGGTGAGTATTTTAGTTTGCTCTGATGATGGGTGAATAGCAAGGTCTTTGTGTTTTTCAGGTTAATGACCAGTCTATTCTTATTGAACCAATGCTCGGCCAAGCTGGAGAAGTGCTGGAGTGAGGACTGCAGGCTGGTGGGGTTTCAGTGGAAGTCACAGAGGATGGTATCATTGGTGTATAGTAAGATTTTCCCAGGGCAAGAGGAGTGGAGGGCATTTAGAAAGAGACTGAAGAGTAGCTGCCCCAGGATGGAGACCTGGGGAACACCTGAGTATACTGGGCGGGAGGGGATAGCGTGTTATTGATCTTAACACACTGCAACCGTGATGACAGGCAGCTGGAGAACAAGTCGAGGAGTCCGTGGGAAAAAAACATTTGAGAGAGAGTGTCCAGTGGGAGGGGGTGGTTGCAGGGATGCACAGAAGATTTGATTCTGTTCTTACAGACAAGAAATATGTGATTGCTACCATACTAGATCCTCATTTCAAGGACATCTTCTTGGTGCGAGACCGTTTGCCAATAATGAATATCAAGGCACAACTCATTGATGAGATTCAGGAGGTCCAAGACAGAAGGGATGGCCATGGTCAGCAACAGCCATCACCAAGGCAGTCACGGCAGAACTTGACAACTACTAGTTCTCTTGCATTGTCACAGCAAACAGACTCTCCTTCCTCTTCTCATCCACTTCACATTAAAGTTAATAAAGAGGATGATACCTGGAATAAGCTAAATGCCCTGGACTGTTCAAGGCCAATATCAGAACAGTCATGTGTACCTAGCACTGAAAGAGTTCTGAATATTTACCTCATGTAGCCTTGAGAGACCAATCCTAAACGTGACCCTCATATATATCGGGAAAGCAAATGCTCTGTTTGGCAAGCCATGACTCAAGTTGCAGTCAAATATCTTGGATGTCCACCTACAAGTGTACCTTCAGAGCACATCTTTAGTACTGCAGGCAATGTTGCAGCCTCTGCTCAGAGTAGTTTGGACTCAGAGCATGTCGAACAGTTAACATTTCTGAAAATAAATCTGCCTCAACTTATTTACAAATATAATACCGATACATGATATGTACCAGGGGCCAAGATATGAGACTGGAGCGAGGAAGGTTCAGGAGGGAGATAAGGAGACACTTTTTTACAGAGAGGGTGGTGGCTGGGTGGAATGCATTACCTGCTGAAGTGGTATGCAGTAGAACAGTGGACTGCTTCATCAAGGATGGGACAGGACAAGGGGGAGTGTTAATGAAGGGGAAGGGTGGAAGGGAGGGGCAGCTGCGGAATAAGGGGTGCTAGCTGCACATTCGAGCAGACTTGATAGACCTCTAGGCCTTTATCTGCTGGCAAATTTTGTATGTTCGTATGTACATAAATCTATAATTCTAGAATCAGTGAACGAGTGCTTTAGTGTGTGTTGCAAACACATGAAATCTCCCTTCTGCCTGTCTTCATTTACTGTGCGTACCTAAACAGTAAACATGCATAGGGGATTATTTAAAAAAAAAAAAACAACCAACCATAACATATTACGAGCAAGCACCAAAGAGATGATGTCTCCACTCTTGAATAAGGCATGTGAAACAGTTCAACATTATTAAATAAAAACATGCCAAATGTGCCAAGACCCTATTCAGGAACAATGCGGGGACCTACAAGCCTATTACTACTGGTTTCACTTCATCAGGGAGTGTTCACCAGCTGCTGTTGCACTTAATTTAAACTCCACACTTTAAATGACCCAATAATAAAATAAAAAACACAAATACATAGCTATGACCCACTGGAAGTAAAAATATAAGAAAAAAAGAAAAAAAAAAACAGAACGGTTACACAGTGTATTAATTCATAAATTCATATAGGCACCTCCAGGACATGAATCCAAAATGCATGAAAAAAGTAAATAGCAATGAAATCATCACTATGGTATTTGCTCATAATCTGTTTTGGTGGGACTGGGTAGTGCTGGAGTTTGTGCTTTTTTGTTCTGATTATTCTCCTGTGCACACCCGGCCAGTGGGACAGCATTTTGTTCTCTCATTTTTCAGACAGCTATTCATTTTCCTTTACCCAAGCTTTCTTGCCATCATCATCATCATCATTCCCTCAACATCAGTGCTGCCATGGCGAGTACTACCTAGAGGAGCAGGGGTAGGTGGGTTAGAACTGTGGAGGAGGAAGTATGTTGCCAATGGGCATACTGCTCTGTTCCAGTGTCCTCTGTAGCCTAGCAGCTAGCTATAGCTACGATATGTGTTTTCCTCAGTTTCAACAGTGCAGCAGCACATAGTTAGCTCATGGTCTCATTTTTCAGACTGCTATTTATCTTCCTTTACCCAAGCTCTCTTACCATCATCATCATCATCAACATTCCTCCAGCATCCGTGCTCCCATGGGGAGTACTCCCTAGGGAAGCAATGGTGAGTGGGTTGGAACCATAGAAGAGGAAGTATGTTGCCCCTCGGTATGCTGCTCTGTCATCTGTAGCCTAGCAGCTAACTATAGCTATGATATGTATTCTCCTCAGTTTCAACAGTGCAGCAGCACATAGTTAGCTCATGGTCTCATTTTTCAGACTGCTATTTATTTTCCTTCACCCAAGCTCTCTTGCCATTATCCATTGGCTGCTCCAACAGTTCGAGTCTAACTTGTTTATTCATCTGCTCTATTCTTTTTTAGTGTTTTACTTTACGCTAGTTGCGATAAAACTTTATTAAAATCAGTCGCTATACTGACGAGTTATTAATTCACCCTGTGAGCCCAGTAGAAGCAGAAACTGAACAGCAGAGCAATCTGAGCGACACTGGGGTGTTTTGAACCCTCATGAAGTGTGCACTGGGACTGTTTTGTCCAGCCCGATACCGTTCACAATATCTGTTTGCCAGGCCTGCTGATCTGGTAAATGCTACCTGGACTGATTGCTGGGTGTTTCAGAGTTTTGTCCCTTTTGATCTAGACGTCTTTGGCATTCTCTTGGTTGGTGGCTGGATCTTTGCGGATCGGTGCTTGTTGTTCTTGTTGTCGGCTTGTTCTGGTTCGATAGCCAGCCGACAAGAATAGCTGGAGTCATGATTCGTGGGGAGGAGGTCTTGTGGAGAAAAAGTGAGTTGTGAGGAGCTGCCTGGCTGCAATCTGCAGCTGAAGAGCTTCCCTGACTTTGGTTGCATTGGTGTGGTGGACCAAGTGTGGTCTCGGGTCCAGAGAGGTGTGCTGGAATTGTAGGAGGTGCAGACTGACCCGGTGCAGTAAGCAGTTGGCCCCGACTCTTCGGGACTGTTTGGTTGTGGGGCACGTGGCTTCACGGGGGACTGCAGCCTGACCTTGATGGGTAGCCGGTAGGCTAGGCCAGGGGTCCTCAAGATTCTTCAGGAGGCCTACCAGTGGATTGGCCTGGCAGAGTTCCATAGTGGTGGCCGTGGCTCTTCAATTTTAGCCCCCTGGTTCAGATTTTCAGGGCCATGCTCTGGCACAATTGGTGGTACCAGCGAAGAATATTCCTTGACTTTTCAACTGGATATGGTCAGACTGTATACTCATTTTCTTTATCTGATTTCATAACCTCCTTGCAGTGAGAGTGCTTAAGTGGTTGGGAAAGTATTGGGATACATCTGCATTTCACTTTGTCAAGAGAGTGAGAGTCCCTGTATATCATTAGGCCCCCCAGGTTGTGAGAGGGCCTGGGGTGCTGAAGATGTGTTTTCTTCTGCTATTTCACTTTACATTTATTGACTTAAGTCTAAGTTTCCATAGCAAGGAATATACCATTTATTACATGTTTGGTCTCCTTGTATCCTTCAAATCGTTTTACTTGGACCTTTGAACTGTGCCATTTTTATTTTATTTTACTTTAATGATTGTTTTTTAGAGTGTTTGATGTTATTGTGGTGCATTTAAGAGTTGTAATTACTGCTTAATTTAAGTTTTAGTTTAAGGGTGTCTGATTGATAGGGGAGTTGTTTTGTTTTCTTCCTCAAGTGAGAGTAGAGGGAGCATTTTATTTCTCTTTATTTTATTATTGTGAGTTTAGGTTAGTTAATCAGTTGGGGTTTCTTTGTTGTTTTTAGCAAGATTTGTATGTTATTTTAGTTAATTTTATATTACTTTAGGGTTTGGTTTCGTGATACACAGTTGGATAGTAGTGGAGTATTGTTCAGATTACTAAAATATGTCAGAGTCCTGCCCCTACAGTCGTGCATTATTCATCCTCTGCCTTTCACGCTCTCTGCCCCTTCTCCCCCCCCACTCCAGTCTACAATGTACCTGCGCTGTAGGGCACTAGGTATTGTGTGGAGATGTAGGAGGAGGGCATGGGAATGTGAACAGCAGAGGATGAACGGGGGGGGCCACCGCATTGGGGTAGTGAGATTCAGAAGACACCCTGGGGCGAACTGGAACCTGGAATGTGGTCTGCCATGTCTAGTTTCCATACCCAAGGGCACTACAAATGGTGGTAGGCAGATAGTCTGGGCAGCTCGAGAGGTTCATCCAACTTGGGCAATGTTATGTAATGCTAGGTCCATTAAAAACAAGACTGCAATTATTGCAGATCTTGTTAGATTGGTGGATCTGGCTTGCATCACCGAAACCTAGCTGGATGAGAACTCCTGCCCCATTTTGGAGGCTGCAATTCTGGCTGAGTACTCGGTGATACACCACCCAAGACTGGATCATAAGGGGGGGGTAGCGGTCTGTTTTAAGACCGAACTTAACCTCATGAATGTACCAGTTGGGGAGACTGAGTCATTTGATTGTACCGTAGTAGCAGGTGTAGGCTGTAGGATCGTCCTTGTCTACTGTCCACCAGGAGATGACAAACAATTCCTTCAGGAAGTCGCAGACTTCATCATTGACATGGCGTTTGAGTCACCCAGGCTGATGGTCCTGGGTGAGTTCAATGCCTGGGTCGACGACGAACTCTCACAATTTGGTCAACACTTCCTCCAGTTGATGACATCTCTGGGTCTTACACAGGTAGTTACCACTGCTACTCATAGTCATGGTCACTCTCTTGACTTAGTCTTCCTTCTGAGGATTGAGGCCTCTAACTTGAGGTGGAACCGGTTAGATGGTCTGATCACTACACCATGGGGTTTAGTTTTAGTCCCCCCCCAACATAGGCCTGCCCCTGTGGAGATGACTTGGTACCGTCCTTTGCGAGATATAAATTCTCAAGGACTAATGGCTGTGCTAGATCTCTCATCCCTCTCAGAGGCAAACAGTGACCCAGAGGCCCTCGTGAGGGCTTATCATTCGGCCATTGTGGCAACCCTGGATGTCATTGCTTCTGTCCGTGTTCATCCTCTCTCTCTTCACCCTCAATCCCCATGGTTTGATGGGACTTTGAGGGAGCTGCGGCGACTAGGATGAAGCTTAGAGCATTGCTGGCAGAAATCCACTCTTCATGCCGACCACCTTTGATTGATGGACCATTATCAAGTCTATCAATCTGCAATCACCCTTAAGAAGGCAGAGTTCCTATCCGGGGAGATTGCGGCTGCTCAAAACTGACCAGCTCAGCTGTTCCAAACTGCGGACAGACTGTGCAACCCAGCCTGACTACAAGTCCCAAAATCTTTTTCAAAAGAAGAGTGCGATGAGCTTGCATGATTTTTTGCTACTAAAGTGGCTGATATCAGGGTGGCATTCCATCCAGCACTCTCTATGGGTGTTGCTGTGAATCAACACGAGGTCATTGATCCTTGGCTTTCTCGGAGTACCTTTGTCCAACCGGCTTTCATGGATGTCATGCAGATTGTCCAGAGTGTGTGTCTTACATGCTGTAGTTTGGATCCGGGACCTACTTCCCTGATTGTGGGTTGCATTGATTCCATTGGTCCGGTCCTAGCTCAGATAGTCTGGTGCTCCTTGAAGACAGGTGAGTTTCCAAGCTCACGGAAAGAGGCGGTGGTGACACCACTCATGAAGAAAGCTTCTTTGGACCCAGACTGCCTTGCAAACTACAGACCTATCTCTAACCTTCCCTTCTTAGGAAAGGTGATTGAGAAAGTAGTGGCCATCCAGCTAAAGGACCATTTGACCATCCATGACATCTATGAACCCCTCCAGTCCAGATTTAAAAAGAGGCATAGTACTGAGACAGCGCTGGTTCAGGTGTTCAGTGATCTCCTGATGGCTAAAGATCAGAAGAGCCATTCCATTCTGGTCCTCCTGGGTCTCTCAGCAGCATTCTACACTGTGGACCATGGGGGTTCTGCTTGATCATCTGAGGTTCATCTGTGGACTGTCAGGTACAGTTCTTGGGTGGTTTACATTGTTCCTCATGGGAAGATCTCAGACAGTGGTGTCCAGGGTTTATTCCTTGGACCCAGTCTCTCTATCATGTGGGGTCCCTCAGGGCTCAGTGCTATCCCCATGATGTTTGCAGTGTATATGCTTCCCCTCAGAGACATTGTAAGAAGGTATGGGCTGAGGTGTCACTGCTATGCTGATGATACCTAGCTCTACCTCTCTTTCGCACCCAACCAGGATGGAGCTGTCTTGGTCTTTATAGCTGCCTCACTGAAATCCAAGAGTGGATGGATGCCAGTTGGTGGAAGTTAAACTCTGATAAGACTGACGTATTGGTTGTGGATCTGGGTCGCTGGACAGGGGAGTCGGATGTGGGTTCACCCTCTGGACTTTTGTTGGAGCCATGCCACTCCTGACCTCTGAATGAGTATGAAACCTGGGGGTAATTTTTGATGAAGAGCTGATCCTGCATTCGCGGGTGTTGGCTGTCATCAAATCCTCATTTTACCATCAGAGGAACAGCTCCAGGACTTAGCACTTTGTTCCATCCAGTGACCATCCTACACTGATCCATGCTTTTGTGACCTCACGTTTGGACTACTGCAACTCCCTATATCTAGGGCTACCAGGGGTGGAAATCTGCCACCTTCAGCTGGTGCAGCCTGGCTTTTGACGGGATCATTTTGGTCCTGTCATATTTCACCAGTGCTGTGTAGACTGCACTAGCTGCCAGTAGAGTGGCAGATCACCTTTAAAGTCAGTCTTCTTACTTTTAAAGCCCTACAAGGACTGGACCTGGACTATCTGAAAGAGCTTCTGGTCCCTTACTGCAATGGGTGATTGCTCCGCTCAGCCAATGAGGGGTTGCTTGAGTTTCCAAGGGTGTGTTTGAAATCTTCTGGGGTGAGAGCATTTATGTATGCCACCTCTACCCTTTGGAATTCTCTACCCCATTGGTTATGTGAGTGCACAACCGTGGAGGGGTTTAAGCAAGCACTAAAAACCTTTCTGTGGTACCAGGCTTTTGGTGATTAATTAATGAATGATGTCAGTTTGATTATATTGTTTGCTGCTGAGATGTTTGTTTGTTGATACTGTGATTTTAATATTGTTAAGACAGCTTGGTTTTTGAAAGGTGCCATACAAATAAAGTTTATTATTATTATTATTCCCCCAATACTAGTGCCCCCATGGGGAGTACTATCTAGGGGAGCAGGGGTGGGTGGGTTGGAACCATGGAGAAGGAAGTATGTTGCCCCTCAGTTTGCTGCTCTGTTCCGGTGTCCTCCATAGCCTAGCAGCTAGCTATAGCTACGATATGTGTTTTCCTCAGTTTCAACAGTGCAGCAGCACATGGTTAGCTCACGGTATCATTTCTCAGACTGCTATTTATTTTTTTTATCCAAGTTCTCTTGCCATCATCATCATCATTCCCCAACACCAGTGCCGCCATGGGGAGTACTACCAAGGGAAGCAGGGGTGGGTGGGTTGGAACAGTGGAGGAGGAAGTATGTTGCCCCTGGGCATGCTGCTCTCTTCTGGTGTCCTCAAGTAGCCTAACCAGCTATAATATGTGTTTTACTCAGGTTTTTCAGTCCTCACCAATGCAGCAGTAGCATAGCTCTCTCATTTTTCTCACTGCTGACCTCATGGCCACCATCAGTGCCACCATGGAGAAAAGTACTACTTAGGGGAGCAGAATTGGGTGGGTGGGGGTTGGGACAGTAGATGAGGAAGATGTTTGCCTGATTTTGAGCCTCTTGGTAAGGTAGCCTGCCAGGCTGCCTCACTTATTATGAAGGTTCTGTTTAAAGTTTTTGTTCATAGTTTTTCATGTATTTTAACAGCATATTTTAATATTACATGATAAGCTATTTGAAATAAAACATATTTTGACCCTCAAAACCCTTCATTTAATTTGGGGCCAATTCAAGTTTTATCCAGCCCGGCTCAAAATTGGCCTATCAGGCCAGATTTGCCAACTCACACGGCCCTAGTTGGCACACAAGGCTCTCCATTCTCTTTGTCCCTCTTTTCCTCTTACCTGCCTCCCTTCCTGATTCCCCCTTGCCCCTCTGTCACCCAAGCCTTGCTCTTCTCATTACATTGTCTTCTTGCCTTGCCTCCTTCCCCTATTCCAACTGAAGTTCCTCCTCCAGACTTGCCTGCCCTGCCCTGCTCTGCTCTGCTCTGCTCTGCTCTGCTCTCTTCTCTTCTCTTCTCTTCTCTTCTCTTCTCTTCTCTTTCCTTCATTCAGTCTGCAAGGAATTTTTGCTTCCTGGGTTAACCTTCTCTGTTTTCTTAGTCTCTGGGGTAGCAATCTCTGCCTCCTTCAGTCTTTCTGCCTCCACCCTTAGCTAGTTTAAATGCTCATCAAAGTAGTATTTAAACCTTCCACCCAGGACTGCTGTTCCCCCTCTTGGATGGGTGGAGGCCATACTCCATTCCCCCAAATGAGATCCCAGTCTCTGATGTATTCAAGCCCTCCTCCCTGCACCATGCCTTCAACCACTCATTAAAGGGCCTGGTTCAGAGTTCCCTAGCCTTCCCCTGAAAGTGCACAGGTAGCACCTCAGTGGCGGACACTGTAAATCTGCCTGCTTCAGGCCCCTCCCCAGCTCCCAGAACCTATCTTTAACTGTGCCTACAGCTTCCCTTAGCAGATCATTCATCCCAAGGTGGACAACAACATCCAGCTCCCTCACCACCCCCATCTTCCCTGGTGATCTCCAAGTTCTGTCCTCCAGTCCTCCCTACCCAAGTGTCTGGAATGCACTATACTACCCTGTCTCTCCATTCTCCTGCCCTCAACTCAATCCCCCGACTATAGAGTCTCCCACCAGCAACTGCCTCCTCCTTGGCCAGTGGGCTCTTCCACCTTCCTTGAGGCCTGCTCCCTTGAGGACCACCACATCCTCTCTTACTGCTGCCTTGGGGCCTCCTCTTGGCTTCCCCCTTCTACCAGAATGGTAAAAGAATTGTGTGGCAGTCAGGTCTGAGGAGTTCTGTCCGTCCGTCCGTCCTTCCTTCCTTCCTTCCTTCCTTCCTTCCTTCCTTCCTTCCTCCCCTTCCCTGAGCCCACCATAGTTCAGCCACTCTGCCTCCTTGCAGGCATCCTTTGTAGAAGTGATGTCAAACTAGATGGCCCCTGGGTGAGGCAGATGGTGCCCTATACTCATGCCTGTTCACCTGGAGTCCAACAACCTCTGCTTGCAGCCCAGAGACAGAGAAGTGTCTGCATATGGGGAAACACCTTAGTCTCCAGAATGTGTCTCTAACGATTGCAGCCCCACTCCCATCACACTGCACTACTTCCATGCCTGATGATTTGCTTATCCTCCTGACTTTTTGCTTCCCTGCCTTTCTCTTACTTGTAGGCTTCCCTTATCACTCACTGTCTCCTGGTTTCCCTTTACCATTCCTCTTCCAAGTTTGTGTTTAACCCCTTACCCTAGATAGGGTGTTGCCACTATTCCCACCCTACTGTGTGTTTTAGTTACCCTTAGGTTGACCTTTGTAGGTCTTACTCTCCCTATCCTACCCTACCCTACACCACTGTTCACCCCTGTCCCACTTACAGTACAGTACATCTTTTTAAACAGGCAACAACCAGTACACAGGTAGTCTACCTTATCGTACTGGACTGGCAGAGTTCCCTGTTTTTCTGCTGTCACTTGCTGATGCCTACCAATGCCTAGGATGCCAAGCTTATTCCTGTTCCACTTCTTCACTGTTCTATTCACTTGATGGACATGAACATGGTGGACATGCTAGGAGGGTATCCTTTTATAGTGTTCTTGTAAGAAGGCTAGAGAAGTCTAAATGCAGGCACCTGCTTCACTTCTGCCTAAGTCACACACTTCAGTTCAAAGCTATCCTCCTGAGCCAGTTAACTGCAAAATGAGTCTCAAACTGAGATGGTTCTAATTATTTGCAGTAAGGACTCATCTAGGATTTGAACCCAGGATCCCACTCCCGGAAAATCTTGCACCCAAAGTAAGAATCATACCCCTAGACCAACAAGCCAGGTGATGTTTACTTCATTGTTTTATCCAATTCCCTCAAAACAAAAACAGTAATTAAGAATGTGGTTACTATATGTTTTATATTCATTGCAAAAAACATTGTGTACCAGTTAGGGTTAAACTGATAAAACTAGGGAAATGTAGTGTTAGAGTTTCCAACCCTAACACCCCACCCCACCCTGCAAGCAGCAAAAGGAAAAAACATTACAGTTTTGGTTGTCTTGAGTCTTGGCAAAGCAGGCCTGGGGTCTTCCTTGGGGTTATCAACCCTAACACTCCCCCCATTCCATCAGCAAATAAACTCAGATATTTATTTAGTGTTTGTTGACCGGGTAAATGCACTAGACAAATCCTACCTATTTTCAGGCACGACCTGGGGGAGGGGGATACAGATGAATGCCAACTGACTTTGAACCAGATTAAGCTGTTGCACATGATATGAGGATGGGTTGGGCATTAGGGTTGATAACCCCAAGAAAAAACAGGCCTCATTTGCCAAGACTCAGAACAGACAGAAGCATAATGTGTTTTTCCTTTAGCTGCTTGCGGGGTGGGGATGGGGTGTTAGGGTTGGAAACCCAACACCACATTTCCCTAGGTTTGTCAATTTATTTATTTATTAAATTTTGGTGACCGGGTAGGTCCACTGAGCCCGGAAGGTCACTTTTTCAGGGGCAACCCGGGATAACAATACAAGTCATAAGAATAAACAAGGACATAAGGAACATTTGAGGCATTGTGAGTTACATCATGAGGTGGTTATAGTAAAGAAAAGTAGTGGATATAGGCATCATTACAGGCATGGTAAAAGAAAAGCAGTGGATACAGGCATGGCTTACAGGCACGGTAGAAGAAAAGCAGTGGATGCAGGCATGGGTACAGGTATGGTTATCATCACGATATGTAAGCAATTGGTAGTACTTTGCATATAGTTTATTCAGGGGTTACACGTGGCCTCTGGTGCGCAGTCTGTATAAGGCAGGTAGTAGGAAGGTTAAGTTAGGAGATGGGAGTTGGAGAGGAGGGGAGTACCTTAGGAGCTTTAAGTGCCATGACAGTGGCATGCACTTGAATTTAACCCTAAATTATGCATTAACAAAGTTTTTTTTCAATGAATTTCCCTACTTTTTGAGATAGGGGAATCGTATAATTTTTCGTGCTGGTTACTTCAGGGTCTGCCTGAACACATTCATGTGATCACAGAAGTGCAAGGCCATCTGGGCCCAGTGCTTCTGTGCATCCATTTATCCATATATGTATGTGGATGTGGAAGTGTAGGGCCCTCTGGGCTCTGTGCTTCCATTCCACCAGAAATGTAATTTATGTGCTTCTTTGTATTTTTTTTTATAGGGATGGACTATTTTCAGTTCTTATTTCTTAGGGGCTTGGTGTTGTGGTAGTCATTAAGACCTTTCATACATTATCTGTTAACTGCAAAGACTGACAGAGTTACAGCTTGTTAATGTTGCAATCTTATCCTATGGGAATTGTATTTTTTCATTTATCATGCTTTTTGATATGGCCCCTAATTATTTTTGTCTTTGGGGGGTTATGTATTAGTCTTCCAGTACTCATTAACACCTTTATTTTGATATAGATTGTCCCTCAACTCCAAATATTGACAAATTTATAGCTTGTCAAAGATGGAATGTGGGGAAAAAGACTAACTTTATATTATTTTGTCATATGGAAGGATCATTTTTGTACAGTTGTATAATTCATATGAAAAAAGATTGCTTCATATGAAAAAAGATTAAAAACAAACTAAATCCAAATTCATTTTTTTTGAATGAAGGGATCTTTTTTCATGAGGCTGTGTCATTCATATAAAGAAAGATTCAATGAGAAAAGAATGTGAAGAACCATTAAAGAGCTGCTGACAATTTGTGATGTGAAACACACTGTAAAGTAGTAAATACCTTTTTACACAGACTGTTTTTCCTTCAGTTGTAGATGTTGTTAAAATATCTATTTTGACATTTTATTTTTCGTCCATTGTTGTGAGTGCTCCCGAGTCATCCGCTATTTGCTTTTCACTGCAAAGTCCATGTGTGCTGTCATGTGGCAATCACTGAGCTATCGGAGTAAAAGACGTTCTCATCATCATTGTACTTCTTTTCATGTTCTCTCTCATATTTACTGTCTGGAGGTTATTTTATTTCTTCAGGCAAAAGTATAGTGTGCCAGGCAAGGATCATGGTTTTGACAGGTCATTTTGACAGCTGTGTCAGTTCTGTCACCATTTACTATCCTGTGTCTTCATTGTGGGAGTGATATGTGTTGTTGATTTATCTTCTGATTCTTTTGGTGGATACCATATATGGGAAGAAAGAACTGTAATTGTAGCTGTAACCAAAAAGTATGAGACATATTGATTAAATTCAGCCACATAAAGGGTAGTAAGATAGTGTGAGGCATGTCTCACATGGGTATACATCGTTTTGCAGTTGTGTTCATTTCCTATCCTTTTTGTGAAAAAAACAATGTTTCTTTCTATCTGTTCAGAATTTATGAATTGCTATATTTGAACACCATTCTTGAGTGTTGTTTAGATTGTTCTGTGCAGTCAACCCTTACTGTGTGCTTCATTTAGTGTGTGGACTGTGACTTGCATCAATTTGTAATTGTTCAAAGCCTTTTTTGTCTTCATGGTACTGTCAATGCTGCATAGCTGTAACTGCATTGATTTTTGTTAACCTGTATACTTTGTTCATGGGTTGACATATTGTCAGTTGAATAACATATTGAGCAGTGAATTAGACATTGTGTTACAACAGTGAATTGTGTGTGTTTCCCTTCCTCCATCTCATTAATTGTGACATATGTAGTTGTAATATTGCTTGCAATTGCACAGTACATTTATTGTGTGCTTTGTGTGTGTAGCAGAACTTGCAGGTTAGCATTCCCTCCAAAACCTCTGATTCTTGTCTTGTTCTCTATTGCTTACTGGTATATTAGCTTGCTGTTCATATAGTGATTTTCTCAGTTGTAATTTTGAGTTTTTCAAAGACATGTTCCTATTTCCATAGTGATGTTGTCCTTGTGTATTTATTATCATTTGATCTGTTATTCTGTTTTGCCTAAATTAAGTTTAAATGGTTAATAGACGTGTAGCATATGGGTGCTGCAACATGCACAGAGAAGGCATAAGAATGCACACGTTTCCAAGTGACCCAGCTATATGAAAGCAATGGGATCATGCAGTGCAACATACTCATCTAGACTGGAAGGGTGCATCCAATACCAGCCGTTTATGCAGTGCACATTTCACCAAAGATGCATATGTGAGAGTACATTCTCCAAAAACAATTTGGCCTTAATACTGGTCATGTTTGTCCATGTCTGAAGCTGGATGTAGCTCCTACAATTTTTAAGAAGCCAGCAACCACTAGGAGCCTTGGATCAAAACCAAAACATCCACGAGTATCTACAGCTGTGTCAAAGCGTGAACGTAAACAGGTATGCCACACACATTCCATTGGTATTCATCAACTGATTTCATGATATGTGAGTATTGTTACATTACATCCATTTTTTCCTGTAGTTCTCATAGTCTGTGGCTTCTTAGCAGGTGATTGATATTAATACTAATAGACTCACACTCATCTGTAAGTCAAATTAGCAAGTTGTCATATATGGCAGTACAAACACTGTTACTGTTACATTTTCCCCTTTTTGTTTTGGTGGTTGGGGTGGGGACAGTGTGCAAGTAATTGTATTTGTTTTATGCATGCCATATGCAGTAAAACATCACATTTCGGACCACATATATACATTGTTGATGTTCACTGTTGAGCAGCTAGTATTACATTTTTTTTTAATTCAAAGTACGGCTATCTCATTTCAGGTTTTCAACACCATATGCATTGCCTGTGAAACACATCTTAATTAAACAAATTTCATTGTGCTTCAGTGTGCCTCAAGGAATCCAGTTTATTCAGCAGCAGTTTAGGGTAGGGACTGTTGTGAATTTGTCAAAGGTAACTTTAAACACAACCCAATTAAAACTTTTACAGAAAGGCCTTACTTTTGCACCCTCCAGAGACTCAGATCATTTCAGGACTCAAGTGGACTTATTCAAATTGTTTCAAAAAATTAGATTAAGAGAGTATCACGCAAAACAGGAAATTGCTGAAATGAGTTTTGTTGTAGAATTTACAGAGGGGGAGAGAATGTTGATATTAGCATGTCAAAACTGCTTACAGAATTAAGTGATCTATCAACTGATATTAACACTGAGCTAGATGCTAATTATGATGATGAAGTATTAGAAAAAGATTTACAGACATTAGAAAGTTTACTAATGGAAGGCATGATAGAACATTGTGATGAAGTGGATGAGGCTCTGGGACAAGATGTCTTTTCAGAAAGAAAGAAAGAAGCTATTTAAACCCCCATCTATGTACTGCCCATACACCACTAATAACACAATTAAGAGTTTTGGAACAGTTGTTTTAAGAGAAGTGGATAATGTTTCACAAAACAAACATCCTTATAGAAATAATTTAATGTCTGCTGAGAAAAAGATTTGACAAACACCGATGTGGTGATAAAACAGGCAGATAAAGGGGAAACATAGTAGTACTAGATTCTGTGGATTATGTTAATTGTATATTGGAATTATTAAGTGATCAGAACACTTACAAGAAATTATCCTCTAATCCAACGGATAGATTTAAATAATAACTTTTACATCTTTTAGAATGGGGACAAACATCTGGTTATTTTTATTTATTTTTTTTATTTGGTTGTTTAACCAGGTATAGCACACTAAGCTGAAAGCTTTTTTACAGGAGCGACCTGGTCGGTTATATTAGTGAAAATGAATTAAAATTTATTTTTTGTGATACTCCAACTGTACCTACACTATATACACTCCCCAAGATTTGTAAAAGATTGCAGAACCCACCAGGTCGACCCATTGTGTCAGGGGTAGGATCTCTTACTGATAATTTAAACAACTTTATTGATTTTTTCTAAAAAAATGTTTACCAGATGTGAAATCTTACCTACGAGACACAATGGATATCTTAGACAAAATACAGGATTTTGTCTGGAATCCTGATAATATCTTTCTAAGTATTGATGTTGAATCATTATATACCAGCATTAAACATAAGGATGGAATAACAGCATGTTCAGACTTTTTAAACAGAAACCCCAACTCTACTGACTTCCCACTGGACTTTATTTTGGCATCTTTGGATTTTGTTTTGACACATAACTACTTTGAGTTTGACAATTCTTATTATTTAGAAGTTAGTCAGTTAGAGGGAACGGCCATGGGGACAGCTATGGCCCCTAGTTATGTTAATTTGTTTCTTGGGAACTGGGAGCAAACAAAAATCTTCTCAGAAACAGAAAACCTTTTCTTTATCAATATAAAATGTTGGGACCACTTTATTGATGATATATTCTGTATTTGGCAAGGGTCAGAAGAGGAATTAGAATCATTTATGAAGTGGCTAAATGAGTACAACAACTTGAATTTAAAGTTCACTCATAACTATAGCAGGGAAGAAATTAATTTCTTGGATCTGACATTATTTGTTAAAGAAAATAGAATTCAATCAATAACATTTTGGAAAGAAACTGCAACAAACAGTTTCTTGATAGAGAATAGTGTCCACCCTAAATCTCTGGTCAAATCAATACCTTACAGCCAGATTTTAAGATTGAGGAGAAACTGTTCAAAAGAAGAAGATTTTGAAACTCAGTCTTTTGAAATGACACAAAGATTTGCAGCTAGGGGCTATTCTAAAGATATTCTGATACAGGCCAAGGAAAAAACTAAAAGTGAGGATAGCAGGAATCTACTTAAACCTAAGCAGAAACAATCAATAGAGGTTAAAACCAAACCACCTGTCATATTTGTGACTCAGTTCAATAATCAGGCTGGACAAGTAGGTGGAATAGTGAGAAAATATTGACCTATATTATTAAATGACCCTATTTTGAAAGCGGAATTGGGGGAAACTCCCAGAATAGGTTTTTGTAGGGCCAAGAATTTGAAGGATAAACTGGTTAGGAGTAGATATATCACCCTCAAACATGAAAGTAGAATGTGGCTTCCACCAGCACTGGTTGGAATGTATAGATGTGGTAAATGCAATGTGTGTAACTATTGTCATCAAGGAAAGACATTTGAACTAGAAGGGTACAGTGAAAAAGTGGAAATTCAGACTTTTTAAACTGCAATAGTACTTATGTAGTGTATTGCATTTGGTGCCCATGTGAACTATTGTATGTTGGTAAAACCATACACCCTGAAAAACAGCGCATACAGGAACATATGCATAATATTAAAGCAGGACTTCTACATAAACCACTTGCTAGACATTATTTGGAGAAACACAGAAGTCTGGTGGAAGGCACTAAATTCATGGCCCTAGAACAGGTAATGAGGCAACCTAGAGGTTGTGACAAATTGAATAGACTTTGACAGCGTGAAAGTTATTGGATTTTCACTCTAAACAGTTTACAGCATAATGGTCTAAACACTGAGTGGGACTGAAAGCCGTTTTGGAAAAAAATAACAGAATAAATAACATTGAAATAATAACACTGAAGAAAAAATAACATTAAGAAAATAACATATTAATCATTTTATTTTTGCATATATTGTAATATATACTGTTTTTCTGGTTTTTCTTTTCTTTAGGTTCAGAAATGGCTAATCTGTGGATGGTAGATCCCCCTACAGGAATGCTACTGTTGAAAATAATAAAGGAGTGATCACTGCCTGGATCGGTGCCATTATTTGGACATACTACATGTCAACTTTAAGTAAGATGTAAAAATCCTTAAAAAACGTGTTGTCATGATTTCTTGGTCTGCTTTAAGGCTGTCATTAGCAGATTATTGTTAAAATAAATAAATATAGAATTGTTTGGACTGCAAGCGTATCAGCTTTATAAGTAGATGTTAAATAATAATGTGTTTGCTTTGATTTTCTGGCTTGCTTTAAGGTTGTCAGGAGTAGATTTCAATGAAAATGATTGTGTAGACAACTGATAATCATATTTGCATCTTGACGTATTGATTCCTTCAACTTAATTTAGGAAGCTCTCTGTTCAAGTTGTTTAAAATAATTTTCTAGAAAGATTTCTAAATAATTTTCTATGATAATTTGTGTTTTTGATTTGATATTATTAATGTTATGTTGTCTTCTAGTTTATTCACAAGAGAAATGTAATAAGATTCAATTTATTGGTTTTGTATGTTACTAAGGTCCTTATCCCTCCAGAGCCACTTAATTGTGATTAATAATAAGTTGTAGTTCTGCCTTTAAACTGTAGGAACATTAATATATGTATGGAATGACTACTTAAGGGAGGGATAATCAAACATTCTCCACCCCTGAGGAAGACCACACTATTGATTGAACCGCTGGGGAGTTAGTTTGAGTGTGGACACACCTCATTGTAGGAGAAGCACTCTCTGTTGTACTTGAACCTTTTGTTACAATTGGAATAAACATCTTTGCATTAAATTTAAAGTGTCCAGTGGGTTCAATTGCACTAGGAGTGCAGGACTATTTTGGAATTTACATTTAGCGAGGCCTGGTAACCCTTTTGTCCTGCACCCAGCTCTGTTACCACTGAGCACACAGTGATTTGGGGTTTAGAATAGAGTAGGGACCCAGCTGATGGGCGGTCTACCTCAACATTAGTAGCTGGGTGACTTCACCTCAGGGCCATGAGGCGTATGAAAAAAATATGCAGAATCATTTTGAAACTAAAGAGTAACTTGCCATGCAACTGTTGTAAAACTGTTTGTTGTTATATGTACCACTTTTGTTGGCTGCTGGGGGCACACTGTTTTTTGTGGTTCTGTAGATGCATGCCATATGCAGTGGCATCCCACATTTAGAATTCCCTTTATACATTTTTTTTCCTGATGCTTTTCCCACCTTGCTGTGCTGCTACCAGCATGGGCATCCAGCCAACAGTCTGTACCACCCATATGTCAGCAGGCTTCTTAACCTGGTGAAGTGTCGGTACGGCCATGTCCCAACCCGCTGTGAGGCCCCTTATGCCTTCCTGTGCCAGATTCAGACCTCCTCCCCAGTACGATTTCATGACTGACCTCCAGGTGGGCCAGGCATGGCCATCAAGCTATTCATTCACACACAGCTTTTGCATCCATAGTTTTTCCCCACTAGAGTGTGGACGTACAATTACATCTGCTGCTGACATCTGCAGCACTCCTCCCCACACACATCAGCACTGGTAGTGCCCCCCAGTCATCACCAGTTGCAGCTACAGTGCAGTGTAATCTGTTAGCCCTTCCCAGTGATCGGAAAGCAGTTCACAGACACTCAATCCTATCCCTCCCCTGCCGACCCCCGATGACCTGTGCTGTTACCCACACCAGGTTCGCCGGCATTGTGCGAGGTGTGCTGTCCAGTGCCTCAACCCTCAGCACTACCAGGCTGGTGTCCCTTTTATCCATTTTGACTTAGCAAGTGTGAGCAGGTAATATACCATTAGGTTTTTAAAGGTAGAAATATGACTGTCACATTGCACATTGTCTGTGAAGTAAGGCTGATGCACCTTGTGTAAGGCAAGCAATTTCCAGCCAGTGCAGTTTAGATTATTGACCCAGCTGATGTTGGTATACCTCAATGGTGATATCAGGGTCATTTCACATCAGGGCCCTGAGGTGAATACTAAGAGACCCCCTACTGAAATTAAATCAGTGAGTTCCCATGCAATTTTTTTTTTAAATGTTTATTGTTACGTACCGGCAACACGTCTCATGTCCTGGTACTGGAAGGAGCCTGGGGATCCGTGGTTCAGTCCGTGATGGATGTATCTCCTCTCCTGGGAGGGGTGTGGTTCCCATCCCCCAATGCTATTATTCCCAGTGGAGACTGGGTGCATTGCAGTCAGGGAACTGAGCAATGGAGAATATTCCATGCATCTGTCCTGCAGATGTTGCCATCAGCAGTCAAATTGTGAATGGCACTGCGTATCCTGCTTCTGTGGTGGTGAGCAACATGAAAGAGTGAAATCACTGGACACCATGGCTGCGCTGCTGTACCCCAGTGGCTCCTGCCCACTACCTAGGGAGTTGCAGCAGTGATGAAGGCAAGCACATGATTCCTTGGTCTGGACAATGGGTTTATGCATTCAGTGCTGTGACCAGTGAAGCATGTGACCAGAGAAATTCCTCGTTTTGTAGACACTGGGGAAAACGTTTAAAAATAAAATATTGTATTCAACAACTATATATTAATGATTGCATATTGTTTGTTTACCACAGTTAGTTGATCAACTTTTGAAGAACAACACATCACACAGCTCCTTTGATTTTCAATATGTGGATGAAATACCACCATCATGTTCTGAATGTGTACATAATTCAGTTGACAGGCAAACAGTTAAAGTGGAAACAAAACACAGTGTTGTGCAAGTAATTAGTAGACACCTGGGGTGCATGTCATCTAAGTCTACACAGACTTGTTCATCTTTACGTACTACAGGAATTATCTCATTTTACCATATATTCAAACCATTAATGAGTGATGTGCAGTTATGTGTACATTGAATCCAGTTCTACATTTATGTATTTGTTCCACCAATAAGTAATCATCAACACATGTCATGGACTGATAAAAGGCGCCAAGTGCAGGCATAGTGACCATATAAAGCAGGTAGCCTGAATGCACCTGGGAGTCGGTGGTTGAAAATGTGCAAAGGAGGCTTTTAGGATTTCTACAATACTACAGTATGTAACTACTGAGATTTGAGCCTGCAGTATCCCTTTCGGTAAGGTGAACGTAGGGGGTGTAGTGTGGAGGGAACAGGAATCGTTAAACAGGGACCTAACTGTTGAAGTGTGGTTCAAAAACTGTGAGCAAGAGCCTTTACATAGGATGGGGGACAGAATGGGACATGTGCCTCATGTCAGAAGGGCTGGCAGCTTTAAAAGGCTTGTTAGCACACAGGACCCGGTACAGGCGAATGGGGAGGCAGTGAGGGAGGTAAGGGTGGAGGACTCACTACCTGGTAGTGACAACCAAACAGTGAGGCTTTTTGTCATGCCAGGCATGGAGACAGGAGGCACGTGCAGTAAGGTGGTGAACTTTAGTACATTAGAATTTGGGAGGATGGGATAAATACTGCAAGGGAGACTACAGGATATAAGGCTGGTGATGGATGCAGAGCAAAATTTGGAAGTGATTAATAATGGGCTAACAAAGGCAACAGAAGCCAGCACCAGGGCTAGGAGTAAGAAGGGGAGCTAAAAAAAACATGCTGGCTGAACAGGGAAGTGCTGCAGGGGTTGAGGGCAAAGAGTGCTGTGTATCGGAAGTATAGAAGAACTAGGAAGGAAGTGGATAAGGATGCTTAAGGGATTTGGTCAAAGGAGGTGGCCAGGAGGTTAAACAAAGCTAATGCCTCCAGGGAATGAAGCTGAGCACAGGGCATACAGGGCGGGTAGAAGGACTTTATAGTGTATAATGGACTGTTGTTCTGTATAGAATTCCATCACTTTATGAAAGGCTGTTCTATTACAGTTCCAAGGTCATGGAATGCTGTTCTACCCTACTGTGGTACAACAGCATTCTAGAACCACTACAGACTACACAAGTCAGTTCTTTGTGAAAGTAAAAGAACTCTCAACACACATTTTTCACACAGTACTGTACACTATAAAAAATACTGGATGAGCAACTATATGCACAACCAATGTGTTCTTCCATCTCGGGGTTCTGATTCCCATGGACCTCTCCATCTTTGCTCTCGAGGTCAGCGGGAATCAGAATCCCTCTGTGGCAGAACACACTGGTTCTGCATAGTTGTCCATCCACTATTCTGTATTTTAGGTATGTCAGGGAAAAGAGGAAATGCAAGGTACATATTGTGAGGATAAAGTGGGAGGGGAATAGGTGGAAAAAGTGGACGATGAACTGGAAACACTCAATGAGTACTTCTGCTGTGTTTTCACTCAGGAGAGTGATGGTCCACTACCATTATGGGCTTTGGTGGTGGGGAAAGGGGGGAGGGGGTGACGGACAACTTGCTCACATAGAGTACAGTGCTAGAGGGGCTCATGGCGCTAATGGTGGACAAGGCACCAGGTCCTGATGGCATCCATATCAGGGCGCAGAGGATGGCAAAACGTTTGACTGAGCCACTTGCAGAGATGTTTAACACATCCCTGGAAATGGGGGGTGTGCTCATTACTGGAGGGTGCCCCACGTGCTGCCCATAGACAACAGTGGACCTAGGGAACAGCCCTGAAATTATCAGCTACTCAGTCTCAGGTCCATGGCAGGGAAGCTTAGGGAGATGATAATGAAGGAGAGGCTTGTGACATTCCTTGACAGTAATGGCCTCCAAGATAGACCACAGACATAGACATGGGTCTTTCTAAGTGAGGTCTTGTAAAACCAGCCTTATGACTGGGTTACAAGAGAGCTACACTGGGTTCATGCAGTAGGTATCCTGTACTTGGAGTTCAGTAACACCTTTGTTACACAGCCTCATGGGGCACTGGGGTGGGAGGGGAAGCTGATGGCAGATGGTGGGGAGAAAAGCTGATAAAATAGATACAGAACTGGTTACAGGGGAGGATGCAGGGGGTGGTGGTGGGGGTTGAGCTCTTGGCAACCGGAGTTCCTCCAGCATCTCCTCATAGGTCCTTTCTCCTATGCCCCAGATCATTTTGGTTACCCTCCTTTGAACCTTCTCTGAGTGCAATGTCACTTTTTAAGTACGGCCTCCCAAATTGTAACCAGTACTTGATGTGCGGCCTAACCATGCAGTTATACAGAGGGAGGATCACTTCCCTCATTGTTGTCGTGCCATCGTTGTGACATCAGTAAGCTGTTATACTATCGTTCATATGTCACAGTGGTGGTACAACAGCATACACTATCTTTGTGCATGCTAAAGTGGCAGGACTTGGCATGTCTGAAAATGTCTGGTCTCTCAGTGGGATAAAATAGTAAGTGGCACCCAAAAAAAAAAAAATAGTACTAACATATTGTTTCTGTAAGCTGAACAGTAAGTTACTGTCCTGTCATTATCACATCTAGGAACACAGACATTGAAGACAACTAGAGATTTTGGTGTACAGTGTGACCTTCTACTTCCTCATCAACAGTTCACAATGCCTTCACCCATACCTCAGCATGAACCACAGTCTTATGACAGTGATCTTGATGACTCTGAAGCAGAAACTGAAGATGAAGATGAAGATGACCCAGATTATGTGCTATCATCTTCAGACAACTGTGATTCAGATGAGGATATCACAGATGAAATTGTTCTTCATGCTACAGATGATGATGATCTAATAAAATGCAAGAAATTTATAGCGTTCAAGAGCTCGTTAGATCATTTGTTAACATGGTGTCACTGTCTCTGTTGGGGCGAGCCAGGGAGTCATCACTCTAGTATATTGCGGGGCACTATGCTAACAGTAGTAATTCAATGCACTTCCTGCTGTAAGGAATCATTGTGGAACAGCCAGCCATACTGTGGTCAGGTCTCAGCCGGAAACATCTTGCTTTCATCATCAATACTGCTTTCAGGCGCAACAGTGTATAGAATAACTAGACTTTTTGACATCATGGGTATAGCTTGTTACAGTGTGTGAACATTTTTTCATCATCAATCAAATCTTCTACTTCCAGCTGTCAAAACTATGTGGAAGGAATGTCAAGAGTGGCTTGTAGCTTGTCTACAAGCAGAAGGACATGGTTTGATCTGCAGCATTGATGGAAGAGCAGATAGTCCAGGCCATTCCACCAAATATGGAACATACTCACTGATGGAGCTTGAGAACGGTGTTATTCTGGATGTCAAGCTGGTGCAGGTACATAATGCATAAGGTGTTAGTTTGTGGAGTGGTGTGTTGGTGATGTGGTCTAATGGAGGTCAGCAGTGGTGTCCCAAATGTCTTGATGGGAAGTAGATGGCATGGGCTGATAGATTAGCAACATTAAATGTATTCTTCAACGTAGCAGCAAGCTTTTCGAAATGTGAAATTTGAAATATAGGAGTCCATTTTCTATGCACAATCAGACTCTACAGGTGTGTGCATGGCACAGATTTCATGGAACACCGGGGCTAAAAGCACTCGTCCAAGGCCTTGTGCCTTATTACGCCCCTGGCCGTGCGGTGAAATATGTTCCATGCACACCCTGTTGTCTCATTGCTTATGTAATACATGATGTGATGGTGTGGAATGTGTATGCAGGGACACTTACTTAGCTTAAGGTGCGGTCCATGTGATATATGTTAGTAGTACTGCAGAACAAAGTTATTGTACTTTACATAAAGCTGTTATTAATGGAATTAAATACACAGATAGACAGAAATGTGATGGAAGAGAAAGGACCCATGGCCCATCTAGTCTGCCCAACACCCTACCTCCGCCCTTCTGTTATGCTTTCACCCTCTTTTCCCAACCCCTTAAATCTATCCCAAGCCCTCTTGAACCCCTCCACCATTTCAGCTGCCACTACCTACTCCGGCACCTTGTTCCAGGCCTCCACCACCCTCTCTGTGAAAAACTGCTCCCTGACATTATCTCTGTATTGCCGACCTTCCAGTTTGAGGATATGTCCCCTCATGTTTGCTCCCTTCTTCAATTTGAACAAGCTATCACCATCCACCTTATTTATTCCCTTCAGACACTTAAAGGTCTCAATCATGTCCCCCCACTCCCTCCTACTCTCCAAAGGGTACAAATTCAGCCCTCTCAATCTTCTCTCATGGGGTACATCCTGCATGCCTCGTACCATTTTAGTTACCCTTTTCTGTGCCCTTTCCATCAACTCAACATCCCTTTGTAGGTGAGGCCTCCAGAACTGAACCCCATAATCCAGATGTGGCCTGACCATGGTTCTGTATAATGGCACTAGCACCTCCCTCTTCCTGCTATTAAAAGGCCTTACAATGCAGGCCAACATTCCATTTGCCTTTCACACCACCTTGCTACACTGGCTGCCCACCTTGAGGTCACGCGATACTATAATCCCCAGGTCCCTTTCTGTTTTCTTCTCCTTAATTACCACCCCGCCAAGGGAGTAAGTTTCCCTCCTATTCCTCCTCCCCTGGTGATTCACCAAGCACTTTTGTGCATTAAACTTCAATTTCCAGGTGTCAGACCACCTATCCAGCCTGTCCAGGCCCCGCATTATGGCTTGCACAACACTAGGTGAAACCATCCTATTACAGACCTTTGTATCATCTGCGAACAGGCATGCCCATCCCTCCAGACCCTCTGCTAGGTCACTAATATAGATGTTAAAAAGTATTGGTCCTAGCACTGACCCCTGTGGCACCTCACTGGTCATTGCCCGTTCCCTGAAATGTGTCCCATTTACCACCACCATCTGACTCCTTCCCTTCAACAAGTTTTTCACCCACCTGATGATCCTGAGGTCCACCCCTAGTCTGTCCAGCTTATGCACCGCTCCATCATGTGGAACAGTGTCTTACATGTTCTTTTTGTGCTGCACCACTGACATAATTATGTTGACCTGCATCAGTACTTATGTCCGTTTTACTTTAATAAGCCTGCCATGTACACTCTGTCAGCTATACAACTGTGATATTGTTGGATACCATATTATTCTGAGTGTATGCACTTTATGTTTATTACATACAGAACAATGAATGCAGAGAGAGTACAAATATGGAGCTTGAAGGTCTCAAGCATGCAATGTCGTTGATTTCTGAATAGGGACTACATGTTGATGAGCTGATAACTGATAAGCATCTTAAGGTTGCAAAATGGGTGCAAGAGAAAATGGAGGGTACAACTCACCTACATGACATGTAGCATGTTGCTAAAGGTAATATTTGTAGCTTGAAATATTCATGTGTAATGTTTTGGGCACAGTTATGTGAAATGTCATGTATCAAATAAGACAGAAGTGGGTGTGTGTAACACACATGAACGCATGGCTTTAATGTGGAGTCAGGCAGACAGAGTAGTTGAGTACTCCTATGGTACTGCAGGTTTACCTGTGCAGAATCGACAACACTGTTGTCTATGTGTGGCATAGCGAGATACCCAATGTCAACTGGGAAATACTCTGTGTCAGACATCACTGCATGTTCTATTGTGGGAGCAGCGCTACCCCCTCCAGAACCTTCATGTGTTGGTCATCCATCCCCTTCTTAAAATAAGTAAATGTGACTCTGATTTGTGTAAAATGGAGTGGGGGGTGTGTGAAGTTGGCAGAAGGGCAAAGTTTCACCCTCGGGGTCCCTCAGATCGGCAATATAAAAACCTGATAAAATTGTTGCTGTGATGGATTTGGCGATCATGGTTTTGCTATTGCATCACTATAGTTCTGTACGGCACTGGTACATGAATTCTTCATGTCCACATTTTATTCTCTAGCACTGCATAAAGAATTCAATGATGCATTCTGAGTATGAACCACCATTGTGAAACTTTGGTGGAACAATTATTTTTAGTCAAGATGGTGTGTCTGTCAAGGAAGAAAAAAATATGAAGCAAAGTTTACAGTACAGTCAGCAGATCTACAAAGTAATACCGTCTGCTGATCTATTTGTTTCTAACATAGTCACTGCAGTGCTATACTATTCAATTCTATAACAATTTTTTAAGGAGTGAAGAAGAAGTTAATGCCAGCTTCCAATGCTAAGGATTGCCTGGTGCTACTATCCTGGATCCACAGCATAGCGAGCCATCTGTACTGGTCTGTAGGATCTACTGCAGATGGTAATACAGACACTGTACTAGCAAAGTGGATGAGTGTGGCCATGCACATCCAAGACATACACCACCATAACAACCCACTGTTTCCAGAGTGTGTGCATGACGATCTACAGGATGAAGAACGTTGCAAACCTTGGCTGACACCACATTAATAAAACTATGAATTTTTTCATGGTGCTATGAATTCATAAGAAAAGGATCAGAAGTACCATATAAATGACCAATAATATTTATTAATTTTTCCTTCAGCTTCTAATGTAGCTGTGCGTACTAAACGTATTATCACAGACAGCAGACTTTGCAAGGATGTTTGCAAGCTTTCAGGGCATTATCAGACGTCTGAACTGGAGGCTTTTCAGAGTCTCTTAAATCAATTTGCCCCCAAATCCATAGTTTTCTCTTACAGTGGAATGCAGTGCAGGTAAATTATCTACATTTTTTTGTAGTTTGAACATTTATCCTGAACAAATGTTCTGCTTTGAATTAGTAAATGTAGACCCAATCAGGTGAATAATAGGTGAACACTTGTGTTATAAGCATTACGTCACCATATATGGATCTGTACATTAGCATCGGGGACCATGCATCATACTAATAACACTGCACAAGCAACATCACGGTGTACAAAGGCACACAACATGTAATACACCAGGGTGGTGGACAGCCACTGTTGGTAGTACCACCCAGATCAGGGCTATTGTCCTGCAGGTGCTTTAAAGGCTGCCGGGGCACATGGTATGGTTGACAAACCACCCCTCCTCCTCATATGTGTTGTAGACTGTCATTGTGGCAGTCTTGTGCAATGGGTGTTATTCTGTAGATTGGAGGTAGGGCCTGTGGCCTCATCAAAGGCTCCATTCAGGGATGCACATAACTGTTGGGGGCTAGGGGGTCAGCACGGGCAAATGGATACATCAGGTTTAACACAATGGTAGATGACTGGTGTAGGGAGGATAAAGATGATCATTTTTGATATGTGTATATATAAGATTGAAATATTTTATAGGTAAGGTACCTTGCAGTTCAGCAATATACCACAACAGGGTGTTGGTGATGCGAGGATTTACCCATGCTCTGGTGTGTTTGGTCATGAGGCATAGCCGAGTGAGCAAAACACACCAGGTGTTGGTAAATCCTGGCATCACCAGCATTCTCAAGTGGCAGATTACTATTTTAGAATGGACTCCTGTATGTTTTTGGTGTAAATAGAATTAGAAAAAAATTTGTTTAGAATTTTTATTACCGTTCATATTTATTGCTACACATGGTGCAATAGTCCTTGATACTAGGTATGCACATGACCATTGTCAGTAAATGAGAGCACCTGCTTTCCATGCCTATCCCTCCCCAAAGCATTTTTTTGTGGGCGGGGGTGTGTGGTACTGTGGTGCACAATGGCCCATTGTTTAATAAACAAAGAATAGTATAAATACTTAATATCTTGTTATGATTGAGGGTGTGCTCATAAAATAAAGTTACATGGTTTATATATGTCAGTAAGCTATTGTTTACATGTGCTGTCATCTGGTTCAATGTTCAGATCACTGCTTGCAGCTATGCATTACAATGAGAACTCTCAGAGGGAGCAGGCCAGAAACAAACAAGGGGCACGGCAGTATAGCCTTCATTATCCCAAATTCAAGAAAGGTGAATACATTATACGGAAAACTCCTGTCAATGCCACCAATGGTGAGTTTTTGGGTTCCTGTAAGACACATATCTGCCAAGTAAGCTATGGTAATTAACATAGAGGATAATGAATGGGCATCAATGAACAACCACACTATGCTGCCATCAAGTGGTTACTTGGCAACTCATGTAAACCTCAAGAGCACAGTTGCCAAGGTAACCAGAAGAGTGCAACAATTGTTCATCGATGCACATTCATTGTCTTTTATAGTGTATGGGCATCGATGTCACCATCTTTCCGTTTGAAGGCTTTCTGTCATTACCAGCACACACGCACACACACACACTATTTTACATTAGCATGCTGGTTCCTTTACTTAATGATTTCTTACCTCATGTGATGGCATTTGCTGAACATGAACTTGGGACAGAACAGAAAAGGAATGAGCACAAAAAAAATTTCTTTATTTGACTAACAGCCCATGGGGAAAATATAACCAAAAACATTACCACAGCTGTCCACATAGTGAGGTTTCGCACAATGTCAGCTTACAATAGGCAGTAACTTAACACTGCTCAATGCTGTCGACCAATAAATTTACAGTATGTACTGTAACCTGTCATTCAATAAGTGGCCATCTTTGTTAATGAAAGCTCACAGTTCATACTGCAAGAAGATCATAGGACAGTGTATAGCAATGTTATTATACTTCATATTGTAAGCTGTCATACCCTGACCACTCCATCGGCTCACAGCAGTGATTGTGTGCTTCTGGCTTGAGCAGACCACAAAGTGAACTGACTGAGTTGGGAGGAGGAGAGTGAACAGGTGTTATGGGTGATGGTGTGACATTATGACATGGGTAGAAAGAATGCAGAATTATGATTGTCCCAGTGATGCATTCAGCTGGGCCGTTATCACAGCATAACAGCACAAGTTACAGTATTATGTTTACAAATGCATTCAGGTCAGTCAAAATTAGCCATCTTCTAATCATAATAAGGCATGATGGGGTGTGTTATGGTGTGGTCACATCCCTTCTGGGATGGTGGAAGCTCTCGGCTATGCAAGTGCTTCAACCAAGATCAAGTGAAGCCGTTTACACACCGTTATACACCCCCTGTCATTCCTTCTTGCTGTATTAGTGGACGGTGGTGTGTGTGGCACAATGGTGTTTTGATTACATGTTACAGATTTCAGGTAATCGTGAAATTACAGGAGACTGTCATTGTATACTTTTTTACTCATTACTCATTACTTGTTCCTGGTTTACAGGATATGCATATGACTTGATGAAGGAGGTGATCAACGTCTGTCAGTCTCGACCAAATGTTGGGTTTTCAAATTCTATGTTGGACACAACCCCTGAATCACTGTGCTCTTCATTTATTCATCCAGACAAAAAGGAGGCAGTAGACAGACATGTTTCTCGGTTCACAAAATGAAATATGAACATGATGAATACCAAAGTATGCAAATCTGAACTTTGATGACATGAACACATTCAAGATACACATGACTTCTTAACAGTACATTAAAAGTCAGTGTTCATTGAAATGTTTCATTGAGACAATCCTAAAATGTTTTAGACATAAGTCAATGTCGACTTTTGGTCTTTATTTGTACAGTTACTTTTAGCAAGGTTTTGAGTTCCGCTAGCAACTGTTGATGATGTTAATAACCACTTGCTGTTGTTCAAATACAAAGGTTATAAGTCTCATCTGGCAAGATATATACAGTATTTCTATTTCCTTCATTTCTGTAATTTTCTTGCTGGTGGAAAAACTATTTTATCCAAAGTTCTGATAAAAATTGCCTTTTGCTGCTTATAGATCTGCTATTTAGTAGGAGCAAAAAAAGAAAAAGATTCCCATTTTATAAGCAAAATAAAACACTCCAGGGTGTGTGCTGAACAGATAGTACTGTGCTTCCAGGGTCTGAAGGCACTCGGCAGGGCCTCATGCCTTACTATGCCCCTGGGCATGCAGTAATATCTGTTCAACAGACACCCTGGAATGTCTTATTGCTTACATATAGGATAGTGCATAAGTAACACTTAACAATAGGGCTATTCTTTCCCAGAGTTGGTACTATGATGAGCGATGACCTCGAAAGCGCAGCTATAGAGGTCATCAGTCATCATAGTACTGATGATGGAAAAGAATGGCCCTGGTGTTAACTGTTACTCATGCGATTTTCTAAATAGTGTATTGTTAAACATCCTCCACCCCCACCCCACCTCAAAAAAAATCAACATTTACAAATTAGCGATGTCTACGGCAGTACTATCAAGGCCCTGGCATTAACTGTTTCACAATTTATCCCTGTTCCCCCTAATTGTCCCACTGCAATATAAATGTGTCCCATTTGGATAGTGCCCTTGATAGTTCTACTGCAGATATAGCTAATTAGTGAATGTATTATGAATGTGCCCTAACTGTCAGAGTGCTGCTCCATGACTCGATGTGTGACGTGCACCTTGTAGCAGAATGAAAAGTCATAAGGCTGCACTGTGGATGTCACTAGTGTAGCAGAACAACATTTTAAGCATGCTAGATTTTAGTGCTAAAGAACATTCCACTATGCACTATATCAACTGATGGTTATTACCCTCGAGAGACTTCATACGTTAACCTGACAGTGATAACTCATGAGATCTGCATCACTGTCTCTGCCCACAGTATGCTGAGTAGCCTTTGACCATGTAACAAGCATGGCAACACAGAAACTGCAGCACTGACTGCAGATAAGGGGCCACATGGCATATCCAGCCTATCTTTTTTGGTTTACCTATGCTGTACTGCACCAAGTCTGTCTATGTAGTTGTGGACATGTTTCCAGAAATGCACCCAGTACCCATAGTGTTGTCTAAATTGTGAGGGCTGACGGATAACATATAGCATATGGCTAAGATCCAGGTCTCAACTGTGATCACCCATACTAAAGTAGATTTTTAGTGACAGATGTATGAGGGAACCATTACAAGTAATGCATAATGGTGATGTTAGTAATGTAAAAGCTGTTACCAAGCATTATTATTACATGTTCATAATTAAAATTTTTTTACAGTGTCTATAATGTTTGCTTCTGACTTACAGCTTTTAATGTTATGCAACCCACTCATAGTATGGACGGTCTGTTTAGGATTCCAAAATTAATATTATCAACAACTGTATCACCTTTATTGTACTATGGCACAAGAGAAACAGGCATGTCACTAGTAACTTTGAGTAACAGAGCATTCATTTCACAAGCATGTGGTATGTGAACAGTAAAGTATGGCTTAGGAACAGATTGAGCGCAACAAGGAGAAGATTAATTTTACTTAATTACATTTCAACTTTATTCATGCACAGACACTAAGGAAGTCAGTAATCAGTGTAAACTGGGAGTGGAACATGACTGTTGTGGGACTGGCACCCTGTTCTGCTGCTGATGTATATGAGGTATTCAGTGCCACAATGATCATGTGCTACAAGCTCCAACACAAAGTGTGGCTCCACTCCTGTCGCACACCACATTACAATCACTGGTGCTGTAAAATGCCAAACACTCCTCATAACCATCCCACAGGTGCGTAGATCAGTCCTCTGAACAGGCAATCTGATACTTCACCTTCCAGCTCATGGCACCCATGGGTCCCTCCACAAACCCGTTTCCTCACTGCGGCGTGATCAATGGCATATAGTACATCAGCACTCAGTGCAACCAGAATGAACATTAACAAATTCTAGGTCTTTCTGTAATTTAATTTGACTCAGTGGCAAATAGTACATGAAAGAAAGATACACAGATTGGGTGAAGCTTGCCACAATGCTATGTTGCTCAAAGTTAACACAATTAAATGCATCCGGTTTACAGTAATTGACAATCATAGCAGTCTTATTTCAAGCCTCATACTTGCAACAATTATTCAAGTAAAATGAAGAAAGAATTCACATAATGTTGAAATAGACTGACTTTATTTGTAATGCATGACTGTAATTCATGCTGCAATAACATTTTAATAAAATAACTTTTATTGTCATGGATGTCTTTAGTTATTACGTTACAAAAATGTTCAGTCAGTCCATCCACTGTTGATCAGTTTAATTATAATTATATTGAGGCATTCAAATCTTAAAATTGTCTCCCCTCTGAGGCAAACAAGCATAGAAACCACAGAACTGCAGTCTATTTTTACTGCATACAATCAAGTACAACATAACATTAGGTAGTGAAATTTGAAGAGTGCAACTACATTTATGAAGAGTACATCATGAGACACTATGGACAGTACAGTAATTAATACTTATTAAAGCAGTTTGCTAAAAAAGCAAGCAACAAATATCAATAATATGCCTTTTTTGGGTTATCACATCAGGTTCACTTCTCAGTACTTTGATAGTCTTAAGTGATGTCACTTAGTGATACAGATACAAGTGTAGAAATACGCATGCATACATACATTCTGCAGTGCTATTCGGCACACAGTACAATGTGAACTGCAAACATAACTTAACAGACTAAACCAATAACTTCTTTGTATGCTGCAGTGATACATATGTTATCCATACATGTGACCATTGACAGCACTGTTGTTATATAGTAAAATTCAAAGTGGTGGGTATTGAAACCCTGCATATTGAGTTGATGGGAAGCAATGATGAATGCTATTGACAACATAGGAAGGAACTGCTACACGATCGTGACATTCCAAATATCCCCAACATCAGCAAACGAATTGTCAATACACTGTGTATCTGTATCATCTAAAGAATGAGATACAAAAAAGAAAAATTACAAGGTACAGATTGATTGCAATAGTGTGATGTGTCTCAGGTTATAGACATTAAATGCACCTATACTTTACGATGGAACAACATGTCAAATTAAAGGTAAATAATTAAGAGACAGTTTATTTATACTCAAAGCTCAGTTACAGAAAGGCATCCTGCTTGCCCTGCAGTGCAACGCTTGGTGGAGAAGGATGGAGTGTCCAGCGATAGCTCATCTTCTCCAGGTGGAGGGTGGTGATGTGGCTCGGTGCATGCTGTCCCCTGGTCACTAGATATCTGTGGAGTGGTGGATGTTGGCACTTTCAATGACATACGTGGCATGCCACTATCCACTGTGAAAGTGCAAAATGGCACCCTGGCTAATTGTTTAATGGCATCCCCGAATAAGCATCACTGGGCTCACGCACCTACATCTGCTGCCTCAGCTGCACCCAGGGTTGTGAAGTATGACTGAAAGACTCATCCCCTGTGCATGTCAGGGACCCTCAGGATTAAGGGATACATTGGGGTTACCTGGGCTGGCTACAATGTGTGGCAGCAGGGTCGGGAGTGGCCAGGACCAGTAGGTCCATGTGGAAACAGAAGGAGTTACCAACCCTGACACTGTGTGGGATCACACACAAAAAAAAAAAATCATTCTACTATGTCCAAGATTAGAGGACCACAGACTTCAAGTGGGGCAAGAGGAGCAAGGGTATACAGGAACTCAGATGTACTGATAAAGGAGGATAGAGTGAGGGAGGGGCTGCTGTCACTGAAAGTGGACAAATCACAAAGCACAGACAAAGTACATCCAATGGTAGTAAGTGAACAGGTTGAGGAGATTGCAGGGACACATTGACAGCCCTACTTAATAGTTAAGTATAGTCATGAGCGGTGCTGTAGGACTGGAGAACATCACATGCACCACCAAAGCGGTCCCAAGAATGACTCAGGGAATTACAGGCCTTTGACTGTGTTATACATAATTTGATACGGTTGTTGCTGGATTTGGGGGGAGGCAACTGGCTGAGGGACAGAACCCAGAGGGTGGATGTGGTTGGAGACTTCTCTGGAACCAGAGAGGTAAACAGTGGTGTCTTGCATGGCCTGTGTTGTTAAATGTGTTCATCAGTGACATTGGGGATGGTATTAACTGCAAAATGGGCATATTCATGCATGACATAAAGCTTTGTTGGACAGTGGACACAGCGGAAGGGATACAGGACTTACACAAAGATATGGAAAAGTTGCCAAGGTGGTCCACACTCGGGCAGTTTGTCTTACATGCCAAAAAATGCTAAGTTATGCATATTGGAGCAAAGCATCACAGGACATTGTACTACCCAGGTGTAGTCCGAGTATCTGAATTAGAGGAGGATAATGACCAGGGAGTGATGATCCCTAGTGAACAGATGAACTCAACAAAGTGAGAGAAAGGAGGTGCAAAGGAAAACAACATGCTGAGAGATGCATATCTATGGGGATCAGTAGTAGGAGAGAGGAGGTTAGAGTACCCATTATACAGGTGACCAGTAAGGCTGCGTCTACAGTTTGGCATTCAGTACTAGTAACAACACCTCAAAAAGGACATTCACACGCTGGTGAAGGTCTAGAGGAGAGCTACGTAGATGATAGCAGGTCAGCAGAATAAGGCAGATTAGTACAGTTTGATGGCACTGAGCATATATTCCCTGGAAGACCAGAGACGGGACATGATTTGGAACTTGAAGTAAGTGATAAATAAGGTTGATAAGGACAGCATATTTATTCTGATTGGTAAATATGACACTATTTGGTACAGTATGAAGCCAGAGGCTAGGATGTTTAGCAGTGAGATCAGGAAGCACTTCTTCTCACATAGGGTGGTGGACACTTGGAATGCATTACCGGAAAAAGTAATCTCATTGAAGACAGTAGGCAGCTTTAACAGAGGCTGGGTTAAACATAGAGGGAAGGTAAGGATCATGGGTATGGAGGATGGAAGGAGTGCTGATGGTGGGCAGATGGGGTGAAGTACTGAATGGCACTGGCACCTACTTTGCAATGGTAGTGATAGTATATGCCACTGATCATGGGTACTGCAACACAAAGAAGAGAGGGGGATGTTTGTGCAGTTGTTTCCTATGGGACTGCAACCACCGTGCACTATACAGAAGGGAAATCAGCAGGGATGCCAATAGGCAGCGAGCAAGATGCTTGAATACCCATGCTCCATTTTTTGGCCATCGACACTACAGGCTTCTCATCACAGATACCTTCAAAAACACATTGCAAGCCACAAAAAGGAAATAAATTATTTCAAACCCTCATAGCTGACAAACACAACAGTTACAATACACATCACAGTGTACATGGGATATATTGTTGAACATGGGCATGGGCATAAGAATGCAAGAGGCACCAGGCCAAATGACTGTTACCACCACACGTGGTTAAAGAAAACATAATGCACACACCACTGTGTGTTATTTAGATTATAAAAGGGTGTCGGTTTGTTGCCTTTAGTACAGTTCTGAAACCTGATATATGTGTGTGTGTGTGTGTGTGTATATATATATATATATATATATATATATATGTATATAGTCAGAAAACATGACCACATGAGAGTACCATGGTATTACAGCAACAGAATTTCATTTAGTAGTTTACTTCACAGTGCCTACAGTACTTGTACAACATAATTCATAGGCATACATTATTGATTGTCTGTTGCTCGTTATGTGATATCAATACACAATAACACATAACACATACTCATGTATTGGGGTATTACGGATCCTTCCATAATGCTGCCGGAAAGTATAATACTTGGCTTCCAGTACAAAAACATCCAAACATATAGTAGCAAATCCAGGGTGTTGAGTCATATATCCATAATCAGCACTTTTGGTCACCACCTTTTCCTGCTCATTACAGCATACACATTCTATCACCGTCGTCATCACCGAACATAAGGAACATTGGCGCCTGTAAAGAACAACACATCAGAAATTGAATCTAAAAATATAATGCTGTTACAGTGCAATACTATGCGTTAATATGACCACCCTTTGCAGTTGTTGCTGAAAAAGCATGGTCTCATGCACCTTCAGCTTGAGTGAGAACAGCGAAGTATAGCTGAGCTGTTATGTTTCAAGCTGAAGGCATTTTCAGCAACGAGTCAATCAATCAATCAATCAAATCTTTATTTATCCAGGTGAACATCATTGAGCACAGCTCATTTGCAAGATCGACCTGGTAAGGTCAAGGTGCAACTTACATAGATATAACAAATAAACAACACATACAAAAGGTCTATTATATACAAAGTTCGAAAATAAATCACATTGTCTAACATACATTCTAAGCAAAATGTTCAATATTTCGATAAATAACATAGATAGTGTGGACAAGGGGAGGAGGGGAGTAGGAGTGGGATGCAAGTTGGCGGGGAACGTAGAAGATGATATTAATTATAAGGTGGATGGATAAGTGATAAGTGATGCCTAAGAAAGGGCTGGGGCCTGTACTGGAGGTAGAATGACAGGGGTATAGGGCTATGATGAGGTTAAGGAAGTGATGGGAGCTGGATGAAGGGTGGGGTGTAATACATCTAAGGAGTAGATGCACTTGATAAGGGTGGAATCATTCCATGGACTGACTGACTGACTGAGGAGGGGAAGGATAAGATTAGCACTAGTATTAAAATACACTAGTACTAGTGGAAACAGTTACATTTTTCTTGGTTAAGCCTTCTATACAGATGTTTGAAGGATGTAACTGTAATGTGACTGCTCAATTTCAGGGTCTTCTGCGTCATATTCCATAAAGTAGATAGTAAGTAGCTGATAGTAGTTCTCCCATACCGAGTGTTGAAATTGGGCACTTTAAGCATGATGAAGTTGAGGCTTCTTAAGGCATAGTTACTTGCTGTGACCTGTGTGAAGCAATCTGAAATATAGTTTGGGAGCTTTTAGATAAGGCCCTATGTCCAAAGTATGGCATTCTATTTCTTCTGAAATGGAGGAAGACCATCCAACTGAAGCATAGAGCGAGCAGTGATGAGTGCTGAGGGAAAGATCTGTAATGAACCTTAATGCTCTGTGGTAAAGTGTGTCTAGTTTATGCAGATAAGAGTTAGGGCAGCGACCATATAGGAAGTCTGCATAGTCCAAAACTGAGAGAAATGTGGCCTGGACCAACTTCTTTTTTGAATCCCTATTTAAAAAATGCTTTATTCTGTGAAAGAGGCCAAGCCTCTGCCAGAGCTTTTTCAGCAGTTCTTCCAGGTGAGTTAGATAGTCGAGTCTATAGTCTAGCCACACCCCCAAATATTTGAACTTTTTGATGAATTCAAGATTTTCACCCATAACAGTGGAAAGTTGGGGGAGAGTGCTTAGAAAGGAGTTGCCGGTTTGGTTTTGGGGGGAGAAAAACATTGCCTTTGTTTTTTTTGTGTTTAGAAGTTTTTTTTCCAGTAACTGATGTTGAAGTATATTGAATTCTGCTTGTAGCTCTTCACATGCTGAGACAGGAGAGGGGTTACTGACGTATAAGATGGTGTCATCTGCAAACAGATGCACAGTGGCTTTGGTGAGATTAATATCGATGTTATTGATGTAGATGGCAAATAGGATTGGGCCCAGGATGGATCCTTGGGGAACTCCTCTTTGCAGAGGCTTAAGTGGAGATAGGTCTCCTTCAGATTTCACTTGCTGGGTCCTTCCCGTGAGGTAGCTATTAAACAATTTAAGGGAAGATGTGTCTAGGCCTATGGAATACAAGGAAGAGAGGAGTAGATCATGGTCGACCATGTCGAAAGCCTTACTCAGGTCTAGGAATACAGCACATACACAGTTTTTTTTTATCCAGCTCGCTTTGCCAATCATTTGTTACTTTGGCCAGGGCTGAGATAGTGCTATATTTGGTTCTAAATCCTGATTGTGCAGGGTTTAGCAGATTAGCCTCTTCAAGATATCCTCTCAATTGAGTACTCACTATTTTTTTCAAGCAGCTTGGATAACACCGGTAGGATAGAAATTGGTCTGTAGTTATTAAGGTCCGTGGGGTCCCCTGCTTTCAGTAGGGGGATGACTTGAGCTGTTTTCCAGATTGAGGGAATAGAGCCTGTTTTTAATGAGAGATTAAATAGGTGTGTTATTGGAACTGCTAGTGCTTGCATGGCAATTTTTAAAAAATAAGGATCAAGGGAGTCTGCACCTGCACTTTTTTTTTGATGTCCAGTTGAGAAATTAGGTCTTCGACTTGTTTCAAGGTGGCTGGTTTGAAGGAGAAGGTAGATTCAGTCATCCGAACATCAGGACTCTTAATGCCTAGCTGAGAGCGTAGATGGCTAGCCGGAGAGATGTCGAATGCTAGGCCAGCAGTTGCAAAATGATTATTAAACGATTCCAATATTTCCAATCTATCAGAGACTGGTCCATTATTATAGTGAATTTTGACTGGGAGTGTAGTGCTAGGGTCTTGACCTGTTATGTCCTTTATGGTATTCCAGAATTTGGCAGGATTATGGTAGGAGGAGTTAAGTTCGGACATATAATATGCAGCTTTAGCATCCCGCACTTTCCTGGTACAGCTATTTCTAGCTCTTTTGAACAGGATCCAGTCAGTCGGACTCTTAGTTTTACGTGCCTTTTTCCATAATCTATCTCTGTCAAGAAGAGAGGATTTGAGCTCAGATGTGAACCATCGACAGGATTTGTTTTTTGTGCGTACCATAGAAATTGGGGCATGGATATTAAGTGCATCTGTGATTATGTCGTTCAATACTTCATGCGCTTTTTCCACTGTGTTTACTAGGTAGTATTCTTGCCAGCGTGTTGAGAGATTTAAATCATACAGGTATGCCTCAACGTTGAATTTTTTCTTCGACCTCCTTGGTATAAATTTAGCAGGGGAAGATGGCTTGTGAGCTGATCTTATTCCTGCAATAGGGCAATGGTCACTGATATCACTGAATAAAACTCCGGCATGCAAGAAGAGGTGAGGTTTACTCACTAATATAACATCTAGCAAGGTACTATTGCTCTGGTTTTTTTTATTGACTCTGGTGCGTTCATCAATGAGCTGTGTAAGCCCATATGTGTCGCAGAATGATATTAAGGGTGCTGCTGCCTTGGAAAGCCAGTTTAGGTTTAGGTCACCTAATATAATAGTTTCTTCTGTTCCCTTAATAATTAGATCGCCCAAATGAGATAGTAACTTGAGGTCAGCTGAGGGGGGCCTATAGCAGCCAATTAGCTGTAGTGTTGCGGTATGGGAGAGGGCCACTTTGAGGGAGAGGCATTCGTATTCTTTTGCCATAGATGATGATTCAAGGCAGGTTACAGGTAAGTTGTCCTTCACATATATAGCTACACCCTCGCCCCTTGTTAGGCGGTCAGCTCTGAAGACCTGATAATTGGGTAAGTTTATGTCTCTGTCTGCCGTGGCAGGTCTGAGCCATGTCTCTGACATGACTAGTATGTCTGGTGATATGTGGTTAACCCAGGCTTGGATCATCGTTAGCTTTTTTAGCAGGCTGCATACATTGATATGCAGGAAGCTTAGTCCTTTAATCTTGGCAATATCAGTTGGAGCAGTGATGCGCTCTGTTGGACCTGGATTAAGTTCCACATTTCCGGCACAGAATAGTAGGAATATCAAAAGTTTTATGATTGCTCTGAGAGAGAAATTAAGGATTCTTTTCACTGCCCTCTTTTTATTTGTTTTGAACTTTTTCCTTAGATTATGCCAAATAAATATGGAATCGTAAGATCCTGTCAAGTCAATGACTAGAATTCTGGTAGACAGGCGCAAAGGGGAAATATAGACCCAGCACTGAAGCAAAGACCCATGTGATAACAAGTCCGCTTGAGTACCATCTTGGTGGTTGCCCCATGGATTGTGATACAGCATTGGCAGGTCATAAATGCAGAGCCAGTCCCTTGTGATTGTTGAGGCACTATTGTAACCAAGATAGGATGACACATCTCCCTGGCTGCTAGTGAGAGAGAGATAGCTTTTTTCACTGCTTTCCAAAAATAGCAGAGCGAGTAGGATCCAGAGGGGTCCCCCCATGATGGGGAGCTCAGCTGGTATACCGCTGGTACTATGAAATAAGACTTTTGCGTTGCCCACAGTAGTATACAAGTATAGATGACTTGGTCAGCTACTGCATAATGAAAGGGAAGTTAACATAAGGAGGGGGATTAAAAGGGGAGGGGTTCTAGGAAGGATTCTAGCTCTCTTGATATAACAGTTGACGTTGCAAATGCCAGTTTTGCTTACAAGTGGGCTAAACAAGGAGATGGAGAGATAGATATGATATAATGGTACCCAGCTTCCTATTACGATACACGAATGATTATGGTTAGGTATTGGTCAGGCTTAGGCTCGGCAGATCAGGCAGTATGAGCGAGCCGGAGTGGGGACTGCTGATTTGGTGGCTGGGCGGTGGATGCAGAGCAGATTACAGGTTTAGCAGGCGAAGGGGGCTGGAATAATAAATCGGCGGAAGATGACTATAAAAGAAATAGCCGAGTAGGGGAAGGGCGGGTGGGCATAAAATTCTGACTTTCCGTGCCTTCCCACGCGGTCCCTCCTGGTCCTGTGGTCCCTTGTGCCGGCTTGCGGCTGCCGACCGCCCACTGGCGGAGCTAGTGGTGACGGGGACATATTAATTTATTATTGATTGACAGCAATCAATAACATATTTAAAAAAAAATAATAAATTCCCAGCACGTGCTTGTTTCCAGGGCATCTGCACATAAGATGCTCTTAATGAAGTAAGACTTCGTCATGCACCAAGGAAAGGAACACTGTGATTGGTCGGAAGCGCTCACTTGATCTATAATTAGCCTCTGAAAGTGCATGAACAGTCCATGACTTAAAAAAGGGCTGATGAGGTGATGAACACATAACAAGGGTACATGGAGGGATACACACAGAGGTGATAAATGTCAAGACAATAATATAGTGAAGGAAAGGAAGGTCATATTATGGGTAGAGGGTGGTGACTATGAATGGAAGTAGTTTTGGAAAATAAAATGGAGGAACTTCAAGCAATATTAATAGACAGGAGGGTGGACCCAGTGGCAGTAAGCAAGTATTGTGAAACACCAAACCTTGGCTGGGACCTATTGATCACTTAATATAAACTATACAGGCTGGGGTGCTTTGCAGAACACTCATCCCTTGTACGGAGAGGGACAGGTAACTGAATTCACAAATATTGGAAGTTACAGGGAAATGAGAGGTTATACTTGTGGGTGAGTTCAACATGCCCAAGGTGGACTGGAGCATACCATTGACGACATATGCATGGAGTAAGGTAATCCTGGAAGGACTGCAAAGTGCTTCCTGGACTCTGTGTCACAGAACAAAGAGCAGCCAAGTCTTCGTCTGGTGCGCATACACCTCCAGCCTCACATTGAATTCCCTAATGCTCTTCTTCCTCACTGTGTTTGCTCGGGGAACTGAGACCACCTCCAAAAAGGCAAACTTCTTGCCTACTTCCTCACACACCTTTCACAATTCTGTGAACCTTCCCTGCACCGCCTCCACAGTCTCCCCTGACAGGTCATTTACGCATCTTGCTTGCTTGCCCCGCTCTGTCTGGCCTTGGACCTGGCATGGCTTCCAACCATATGCGACTGTGTTGTTCCCCTTTACCTCTTTTAAACCACGTAAGCCCCCCCTCCTTCTGTGTACTCATTTCTGGCTTCCTTTTCCCTTTGACCACTGCTCCTGCTTCCACTGCTCCCCCCAATACTTCAAAGACCTTCTTCCTCCTGCTTGCTGCATTTCCATCTCCGGTCACCCACCTGCACTACAGCCATGCTGCTGCCCTACACACCTCCTGGCTGTTATCCACTTCTTCAGCCCTATGGCCTCCCATATCACCTTCCAACTTTGTACTCCCACCTCCCTTCACTTCTTTTTCTCTCTCTCTCTCTCTCTCTCTCTCTCTCTCTTCCCCATCCAAAATTACATACAGTTGTAATACACAAATGTAACCCCCTTGTTACCCGGGGTTACTAGAATCCCAGTAAGACCTAGTGGTAGGCAGGGAAGGCAGCTTGTGAAACTCCAGTTAAATGAGTTTCACACTGTCTCACTCTGTCTCAGTCACAGCTGAGACTGAGAGATGACATCACTATAGAACTGTAACAGCTGCATAAGCCACATTGGAATCTGAAGCACAGGGAGTAAGTTAGAACTTTGGGAGTTTTCAAAGTCAGTCTCCTGTTTACTGTCAAGCAGGAAGGAAGTCTTCCGTTTACCTACAAGCAGGAAGGAAGTGTTTTCTGTTTACCTCCTTGGGAGAAAGTTAGAGTCCAGTTTTAAGTGGTGGAGACCGCTGTCCAGGTCTCAGTGCCCCCTCCCTCTGGGGGGGGGGGGAAGAAAAGTCCCTCTGTGGATTCCGGGGCAATCCCCTAATTTCCACTACAGAAGAAAGCTGCCTTTTTACAGTTTCTGTTCTGGTTTGGTAACAGTGAAAGACGTGGTACTTCGCCTGTGGGGCATCTGCAACGAAAGGGTGAGTGTTGTGCTCTATTTGAGAGGGCAAACAATATGTTTCTTCAGTTTGGAAAATGTGAAGAAAAACTGGGATGTGAACTACTATTTGGGAGGCCTATTGTACTAGGACAAACAAATGGAGTAGTTTAAAATTTAAAATCTGAATGGATTTCAAGTAATGTTGTAGAGGGGGTGCTACAGGTCATCCACCATTTAATCTACATTTCAAAGTTTAAGTTTCTGTTTGTCCAGAGAAATGGCTGGGTATGGGCTGTGGGAGCTGTAGGTAGGAACACCCCCCATCTTTAGTGACTAGGTTCACCTCTACGGATTTCTTCTGTGATTGCTACTTGCCTCATGCACCTGGCCAGTGATGAGGTAGGCACCCAGATGTGGGTCGCAAATTGGAAAATCTCTCTAGGAGTCGCAGACTCTAAGTGGTGTGGGGAGCCACAGCTTGGGAAAATATACTCCTTGCTTGATGGGACTCCAAAGGAAGTAAGAAAACAAATCTCTCTAAGAGTCGCAGACTCTAAGTGGTTTGGGGAGCCACAGTTTGGGAAATCATTCTCCTTGTTTGATGGGAGTCTCGACAAGTAAAATTTGGGTTCATCCTTTAAATGGACCGTCAGTCAATTGGCCGGCAGGGGAGCCAGGCCAGTCAGGCTGTGTATTCAAAGCACATGCAAGTCCGGGCTGAGTGCCTGGTGGGTCCAGAGCCAGACAACAGTAGAAATGGGTTCATTCTTTAAGTGGAATGCTTTGTAGTCTCTATCTGCATTTACAGTAAACGTAGCCCCTTGGGGGTCCATCTATGCTTTGTTATTTTCAGCTAGTTTATAAATAAAAGCCACACTGAAAAATCCCAATCCTGGTTCTGGACATTACAGTTATTGCTTCCTGTAGTTGGATTTACTTGGATGCCCCTGTGCAGAGTAACCAAACCTAGGTCCCTTGTGCCAGGTAACCTCATCCTCCCCAAACCCAGGTCCCCACCAGGTATTGCTGCCAACGCCAACAGCATGCCACCTGTCATTTTAGTAAAAAGGCAGGGGTGAGGGGTTACAAACATTCACACAATGGTGGCAACATTTGGTCACAATTACATCCTTCATGAGACTCCTCTATGCTAACCACTTCCCAAAACATTTGACTATCTTATGAACTATATGGTAACTAATTCAGTGTACAAAGCAGACATGACTGCCATCAACCCATGGCCAGGCTTAACACACATGAGCAGGGACCACCACAGTGCTCTCCCCCCCACACATACATACATACACTGCTGGCAGGCATCAGCAGGCATTGTCTTACAGCACTGGGTCAGGACCACAGGACTGGGACAACAGCGACAGACATTGAAGGCAGTGCTCATGATACCACAGCAGGTTACCATGACACTGCATGATTTTTTTTATATACCTACACCCACAGGAGGTGGGACATCAAATGACATAAGTATGACAACACTACAGTACATTCAGGCTATCCACATATGATGCACCACTCACTCTGAATATACCAGTCCCACAGGTTGCAGCAACTTGCTGCACAACATGTGTTACAAGACACTTCTCCTCCCACTCACCCCTAGGAGGAGGAGGATAAAATTCCTTTTGATGCTCAATCATCACCCACACACCTACGGAATGCCCTTCAAAACCTCAAGTCTGAATTTCTTCTTTATCAACCTCAAAGGTTCCTAACATGCATACGTAGAGGGATACTAGATGAGGACACATTGCTGCTGTGTGTGTTTGGGGGGGGGAATTGCAGCATGAAGGAGTCTCCAGTATGGTGCTTCAGGGGTAGCAGTACAAAAATGAAAACCACAGTGACTCACCAGACAATACTGCCAAGACACAGTACCTCTCCGTTTAATTCCTGTGTGATGCCACTGACTCCATCCTGACTTGAATCTGCAGGAAGGCATGGCTCATACACATGTAGCTGCACATTACATAATGTCATATCTGAAGGTGCTGTGGGTACTAAGTCTAGGTCATCATCATCATCATCATTATTTTCAGTCTGCTCATATGCTAATTCGTTACTGTCAACATTGTCAAATGAGTCCTCAGAGTCAGAATCAGTATAGTTGTTATCATCAACTTGGTCATTGTTTTTAACACCTGGTGAGACAACAGAAGTGGTCACAGAAACACCAAGAATAGCATCATTCTGTGCTATAAACTTACTTTCATGTTCCTGTACATACTCATTAGATGCAGTACCACTGACAGAACAACGCATAACGTCCCCACTGGCATACACAGAGTCAGAGACATCAATGACTACACCACTCGTTACTTCCACCGTAACATAATCAAGAGACATTGTCAGACACAACAATATCTTGTAATTCACAGTTTACAACATGACATGCAGTAAGTGCCTGTGAAATGTCAACAGTTCCTTCTGAATAAATAGAACAGGTTATAATGTCAGCAGAAGCACCACAGCTTCTGGCTATCTGCTCATGTCCCAAATAAGATGAGCTGCATGCATAACTCTCTAGAAGCTGACTATTACCATCAACATAATTTGAGGAGCAATCACTACTTGACATGCCACCATGGGGGCAAGTGTCATCAGTTACTGCACACATTTGACTGCTAACATCACAACAATTTTCCACAGTATTATGATCAACAATCACGCGCATGTGAACAGATTCACCAGTGGGTCCTGGGTCAATACTGTGTAAGTCAGCAGCATCTGATGGAAATGACTTGTCAACAGCAGTCACAGAACCACTAAGGTAAAGAAACAAGGGAACTGCATACTGAGAACGTATTGAGAAACACATAGATGTCCCCAATACAGCTTCAGACAACAGTACATCACTACTATGTACTGCAGGCACATTACTATTCTGTTCACATACAGAGCTCCCAAACATAGCCACTGCACTACCAGAACATGAATAACAACAGCGATCGGTATCCTCAGAACTACTGTCAACATCAAAACTGACTGCTTCAGTAAAATCGGACATTTCTGCATGTGGTTGTACAGCAAGGAATAAGTTTTGGATGCAGCATGCTCTATGCTCCCAGTAATGCTGTGTGAATGTGACAGCAGGGAACATAACACACTTTCCACGGTAAACATCATCCAGAAGAGCCCGGATGTTCACGAAGATGAGCAATGTGTGGGGGATGCGCGGTCATGGTTAAAACAACTTTTAAATTAAGAATTACGCATCATGGACATTTATTTTTATATGTATCAATGCAAAACAGACTACTGCATCAAGTTGGATGGACACCATCATTTGGAAGAGGTAAGAATACCATGTCACCAGCTCTTTAAAGTCTGAATACTTTTTTCCTATGAAGGGAATCTTTTTGTGTATGGCTCTATTCTTTTCTCACATTACCATAGGAAAAAAGAAATTTGGGTCATGAAAAAAGATTTTAAAAATGTGTTAAAAACACATTTCTGGGTGATTCTTCCCAGACACTAACTGCAGCATCCACCTTACTGGGGCTCAGTTAGCAAGATACATATGTTGGTGTTTCTGCAGGATATCGTTTTTATGGGAGTTACAAAGTATAAAAAAAACAGAAACAAAATGTCATCTGTACAGAAAAATAATTTTTTTCTCACAAAAAAATACCACCATACAAAACAGAATTTTTTTTCATATGAGCCAAATTATTTTTCTCATGAAACAGCTTTTCAAAAGACTGCACTGTGCATTCTGAGAACTACAATTTCAAATCCTTATGACTCTGTAATGGATTAAATATTTTATCACCCAACCACCCAAAAGCATCACTCTGTCCCAAGTCCTTTCTACCCTGAAAATTTCAGAGCAAAATCCCTAACCATCTGGGCGCTAGGTGATGACCAAAAAAACCCAGCAAAACACCCAGATTTTTTTCACTTTTTTCATGATCCAGATCTCATAATCCACAAATCCGTCTGGAACAAAACATGGCTGGTCAAGAGACCTTGCCTCTGTGACCATGCCTGCAAAAGTTTGTTCAAATCCTTTGGACAGTGGTGAAGCTATTAAAGTGTAAAATTACAGGTTTAACATTAAACAGCCTGCTCAACCCTAACTATAATGGTGCTGCTGCACAACAATAATATAGTTTAATGCAGATCCCCCCACCCACAGCTTGCTTAAATAGTGTTCAATTTCCTTAATTAGAGATGCAGCATTTCCTATATACACCATGTGACTGTACGTGCTATTAGTTGGCTTATAAATTAAATTGACGTACAGTATCCCTGGAATGCCAGTTTCCTCACATGGCACTTACACCAGAAATGATGAAAAATCAAAATCTGAAACAAGTTATGGACATCTGACAATACCAGTAAGAAGATATCCATTTTTGATCACCTCTGAAATAACTAATAGTTACTACATTTGATGTCCTGTTGTTCTTTACAACCATTTACAGACATTACTATATGAGGAAAATCAGCTTTCTTAGTTCCACCCCAGCCACAGTATTATTTTTTTAAGTTGCAGTCCATGACCTACAAAAAATAAAGTTAATGTACTGGGATCATACTGTAGTTGTAGTTTAATAAGTAGAATCAAAGTATTTTGCTGAACAAAACCTTGAGCTGTACATTTTTCCATACCTTATTAGAAACTATTATTGTGCACTGAAACAGAATAGTCTTCCCATTGGTAAGAGAAAACCAGTGAATGTTTGTTGCATGTACTATGTACCTCAGAAACATAGAAACATAAACATTATCAGCAGATAAAGAACATTAGTCCATCCAGTCTGCCAAGTTTGACCTTACCTTACTCCATGTCTCCATGACCTATTGTCTAGGTGTGATTTTCTCCCTCACCTCCTCCCGTTGTTCCTTGCCTTACTGCTATCCCACCCAAATGGAATGTGCCCACCATCTCGGCCAGTAGGCTTTTTGAAGGATTAGCCACTCTCTCTGCATAGTAAAACTTTCCTGTACGCCTTCTGAATCCCCCTACCCTGTCAGCTTCCATTCATGTCCCCTCGTTTTCAGCCTACCTTTCCTGCTAAATAGTTCCTTGCCTTTTACAGTACCTTTTTATTCCTTTCAGGAATTTGAAGGTCTCTGTGATGTCACTCATCTCCCTTCTGGCCTCCAATGACTACATGTTCAGTGCTGAGTGGATCTTCATAAGATTTTCGCTGTTGGCCCTGAAGCGAGCTTAACCCAATTTAATTTGACCTACTGAGCCAGTAAATGTTTTGCCAGAAATCTTGGTTATCCATATGCTTCTTATCAAAATCAAGTGTCAAAATGCATCAATTGATATTCATTTCTCAAACATTTTTCCAGCAGGTATGAACATGCCCCTAGACTCCCTCAAGCAATCTGCAGGTCCTTGGTGAACAGTAATGCCGTATGCTTTATTTACAATGCTGAGGAGAACCCTTTTAGCCTTTCCAAGCTCATTCCCTCTGGATCTCTGATCATCTTAGTAAACTTGTATCTATTTTTTCAACTCCTTTACATTCTAACTGACCTACACTACTCTCATGTTTTACAAGCTGCAAGCATGCCCAATACAACTTAATTGTATTGATGTCATGTGACCACGCCATTATGGCCCCAATGATTATTTTACAATTTAGCACCTCATACAGAGTTGAATGCAGAGACAGTCCCTTCCCTGAAGCCGTGGTGCTTAAGGTCCCAAATACAAAACTAAAAAGCACAAGGGGACTCAGAACTGCAAGCAAATAAGATTTCATCAGGCAAACACTAACTGCTGTTTTACCTTATTTTATTCAGATAACTTGGTGAAAACAGTGTGGTTGATGTAGTCCAAGGAGGCTACCCACTAACAGCAATGTTTCACACTCGAAATTTGAGGTTTGTCAAGCTGAAGAGCACACCTTACAGTATCCCTTTATTTATACAATCTGTGCTTTCACACCATTAAAAAAATTGAGAGAATGCCCCAACTTCATTACAAGCACTGTGCAAATAGACTCTTTTCTAGAACCCCAACCCCACCTCTTCTAAATTTTCTTGAATATTAGAACCATCTCTATATAATCAGCTGTGCATTAATACAGATTAAAAAAAATAGTCTATTTGCATAGTACTGTTTAGCCAAGAAATAAATAGTTTAAAAACATTGTATTTGTGAATTCAGGATCATGAACTGACAGATTATGTAATTTCCATAAAGTCACTGATGTTGGATAAACATGCTTGTCATTCTAGCAGTATGCATGGATTGTAGTATTCTAGCCAAATGTTGAATGTAGTACCATTGCTGTGATTATTGACTTAATTGTTTGCAATGAAGTTGGGGCATTCCCATAAAGTTTATAATGGTGTGAAAGCACAGCTTGTGTATATAAAGGAATACTGTAGTGGGTGCTCTTCAGTTTGACAAAGCACTCATTTCAAGTGTGACACATTGCTGTTAGTAGGTAGCCTCTTTGGGCTACATTGGCCACACTCTTTTTCACTAAGTTATCGGAATAAAATAAGGCTAAAACATCAGTTGATGTTTACCTTATGAAATCTTATTTGCTTGGAGTGCTGAATCTCCTTGTGCTTTTTAGCCTCACACAGAGACCTAAAATAAAATAAAATTCTGTGATTAAGACACTTTCAGACCTCACATTAGTGTCAAAATCTCAATCCCCAGCCCAGTTGCACATACCCTAACCTTAGTTTTACAGCTCCTCATCTCCCAGATCATACACCATACAAAACTACCCTTTCAGCATAACCCCCACATCGACAACAAATCCCATACCACCCCATTTAGCAATCACCACTCTTCCCCAATTCAGACACTCCACCTACTGTACCTATCTGAGCCCTTATCCCTCACTGCCTCCACCACCTAGATTTCCTGAATTGTGGTGTTTAGTGAATGGCTCATGGTCATAAGCTAAAGGCAGGCCATTTGAGCAGTGAAGCTTGGATACTCTCGAAGCGCTTGTAAGGGCAGTCGGCCATTGTAATATCTACATGAGTGAGAGGCATGCAAAGGACAACATCAATGCAACACCTCCTTCACTCTAGTATTGCAATCAGCTCTGGCCATTGCAAAGGATTTACTAATATGCCTGTACACAATTTCAAATGTAGTCATGTTTCAGAAGCACCAGCTCTGCAGCCATGTGGCATTCCTTCCTGTGCAAGGACCCAACCTAGATTATCTGAGGCAACTGAGGATTTCTGTATAGTTTGCTGTCATGCAAATGGTGTTGTTGGGGGCTGGGTGATGCACAAACAAAATATATGTGCCAGAATGGTAACAAGTTTAACTAGGAAAACTACCAGGCTTCCCACAACCCTTCACATCACAGTCCCTTCAGACATGGTCATTTATGGTCTCAGGGCATACAGCATCCATTTCTTGGAACCTCTAAAGCAAATGAAAATAATCCTGCAGTTATGCAGTGGGTAAGAGTTTAAACCTTGAAAACTTTCAGGAGTATAGCTATTTTGCAGGTTTGTCTTTTTTATATAAAAATATATTTTAATAGTGAATGCCAGGAATGACACATAATATATGGGAAATGCATATAAACAGGTCTTACTATAATGGTAGATAGTGAAAACCATCAATTTACAAAGTATAGAAGAACTTTGATGTAAGGAATAGCTATAAATAATCCAAGATCCTTAATAAAGTTGATCAGTAAAAAACTGGGTGGAAAATTGTCTAAAAACATTGAAAAGCTTTGCCATACAGTAAACATTATGGTTCCAAATCAGTAGAAGCTATCGGTAAAAGCATGTCATCCCACTGATATAACCAAGTTTAAACAAGAACCAGAATTTTGAATTATTTTTAAAGTATCTTATGTTGTACAAGTAAGTAATGAAAAGCTACTTCCATTCCATTCTGGGAAACCTTTGAGCATTATTTTGTTGTTCCAATTTTTTAAACCAATTTCTTCATAGCTATTAATTGCTTTTTAAAATCATTTTGCATTTGCTCTTTTTTTTCATGTGCCATAAATGTTGTTCCAACACAGGATTAACAAAGGATGGATTATCCATTTCCACTCCCATTTTTTTTTCAAAATAGTAAAAGAATAATCCACCACTGATATATTTTTCGCATCCCCAGAATGTGTGGAAAACATTTGTATTTGATTGATTACATTTCCAACAGTCTGAGTCATCTTTAATTTTTATTCTATATAATCTTATCGGAGAGTGATACGCATTATTTTTTTTATTTGGATTGACCTATCTCTGAATGATCTATATGGCATTAGATGCTAGCATTTTTTCCATTGTGTATGTATATATATTACTTTATTCCTAAGTTTTGTTTCCACTGTTCCTCTGTTTATTTATAGGAACTTATCTAAGATCTACAGATATGTTTTTGTATGGAAGCTGCTAGTTCTTGCTTTTTAAGATTGAGTCTATTTTTTTTCTATCTCTGATGCTGTCTCCCACCTTTTAAGGTCTTTTCCATATAGATTCTGCAGTTGCCTAAATTTAAAATGCTCTATCATATTTATATCAAATCTATTCGTTATTTTGGCTCATGGCATCAGTTTTTTTCTGTGTTAGATTGCTTTGCCTTTTTACTCCTTTCATGTCCCAACTGGTGTAGTGACAAGGAAGTATTTCCATCTATTTTGTTACATTGGTCCAGGACATTCATAGCAGTTGTGCATCACACAACTGAGTTGTGCCAGCGCAAGTGCAGACTTGCACCAAAGAGTGATATTCAGCGGGAGTCATTGCTCAGTGCAAATCCCATTGTGCTAATGCACAACTATAATGAATGCAGGTGCAAGTGCAGAAGGCGTGCCCATGAATATCCAGCACAGTGCGATATTCAACCGTGGAACCAAGGCGCAAGTGTGGAGCAAAACTGAGATGCGCCAAGCAGACTTGAGCCTATAAATACAGGACACAAGCACACAGACAGCACTTGCGCCAGGCAAGATGGTGAGAGAGAGTGGCAGAAAACATGAAAGAAGGAAGGACAGACAGACAGAAAGACAGACTAAGAGAGACAGAGCAAGTGAGAGACAGACAGACAGAGGCAACCACAGAGGTGGAGGAACAGAGGTGGCAGTGGAGAGGGAGACAGGGGCAGAGAGAGTGAGAGGGAAAGGCAGGTACAGTGCTAGGCAGTGCACCAGGGTGGTACACAGCCAACAGCAGCTGACCACCCAGAGGGATATAGGACATCGGGGTCATGGATAGTGCAGCCTTCCTGATGGAGGCCATAATGAGGGGTGTGAGGGGGCAGGAGGAACAGCAACATGGCTGAGGAAGGGCCTGTTGGTGGTATCCCTGGAACAGGTGGAACTGTGACCGCACCACCTTTGAGAACTACTCTGACATGGAGATTGTGGGATGGTACCACCTGAACAGGGCCATTCTGAGGCAGTTCTGTGAGCTGTGCAGTGAGGAGATGCAGACACCCATAAGACGGAGCCACGCAATGTTTGAGGAGACCAAAGTGACAGCTGTCATGTGCCTGCTCACCATGGGCACTTTTCAGAGACCAACAGGGGACACCATAGGCATAACCCAGTTGGCCATGTCATGCCTCCTCACAAGTTCCTAAATACTCTGCTGCCACGTGCTTCGGAATACATCCATTTCACCAGCACACAGGCAGAGATTACAGCAACCATGCAGGACTTCCACAGGGTAGCATGTATGCCTAGCATGCTTGGGGCCATTGACTGCACCCATGTGAGCATCCGCACACCACCTGGCCCTGAGGGTGTGGCTACATCAATAAGAAGGGGTTCCTGAGCATCAACTGCCAGGTGGTGTGCAATGCTACGGAGTGCATCACCAATGTCTGTGCCACACACTCTGGAAATGCACATAATGCATTCATCTGGCACAGCTCTGCGCTGTGCCACAGGTTCAAACATGGGGACATCCCCACGGGCCACCTAGTGGGTGAGTATGGGATGGGAAAGGAGTGATGGGTAGAGCAGGCCATGGGATGGGGGATGGCAGGGTGGGCATGCTGGCTAGGGCACTAGGGACAGGCAAGGGGCACAGCAAAGTATGGCAGATGGCTAACCATGTCATTAATCACACAGGAGAGAGCACCTATCCACTGAGGCCCTGGCTGCTCACCTGCTACCGGTGCCCATCATCCCCAACAAGAGGAATGCTACAATGAAGCACATGCTAGCAGGTGCAACATCATTGAACATGAATTCAGCATACTGAAGGCATGTTTTGGTTGCCTAGCCAGGTCTGGCGGTGCCCTACAGTACAGCCCCTCAAAAGCCTGTGGCCTATTCCTGGCCTGCTGCATACTGCACAACAAGGCCATTGGCCATGGGATAGCTGTCGAGGCTGATGAGGACAACAGTAGTGGGGATGACAGAGGCAATGGGCTGGAGGATGGTGGACAGCCCCCTCCTTGGGTGGAGGGATCCCCGGCTGCAATGGATGGCATGCCAGCATCATGACACCGTCACACAGGAGCACTATGGTGCATGCAGGTAGGTGGTGTGAAACCCATGCATGAGCCACAGACACAGGTAAAGCACACAAGCAGGGGCATGCATGGCAATGGGAATGCACACACAGAGGCATGGTGCTGGGGTAGGGAACTCAGTGGCACACAACCACACACAACTGCACACAGCATCATACAGCAACACACACACACGCACCCACACACCCAGGCACTGGCACATGGCAGGGATCAGATGCATTGCACCAGTACACAGGTGCAAACAGTGCTGAACTGCCCTCATCATGCCCACACCACACGGTCCAGCAGCTGGGCAGGCATGCACACGGGCAGTGTGCGGTGCGACACACAGGCGCCACACCAGTGGTATGCACACACACACATATGCCACTCATGTGTGCACAGGGCAGCAGCTGCAGACTGTGGTCAGGGCAGCACACACATCAGGGCTGCCGCGCAGAACCATGGCCACTGCAGCCATGGGGGAGGCTACGCAGGGGTCGATCGGCAGCCACAGGGGATGTTTGCAACAGTCCCTCAGGACTTGAACTGTAGGACCATGACCGGGTCCATGCAGGAGTGCATAGGCACCCAAACAGGCCTGCCCAGGTATGCCTGGGATGCCAACATCAGAGTCCATTGTCAACAGTGTGGGTGTCACCCGACGCCGGGATCATGGGGTGTACAGTGCACTGTGTGGGATCTGTTGTGACTGGCTACACCCTGTGGCAGCCAGCAGTGCAAGGCCATCCATGATCACATTGGTAATGCGATCCTGGGATGCAGTCATGGCCTCCTGTATGAACTGTTTTACTACCAGGAGCTGTGCAGTGCCCCTTTCATGCTGCTCGGCCACCTGGTGCACTTCTGTGCACAGTCCAAGTACCCCAGCAGCAAGCTGCACCTATTGCTAAATGGAGGCCTGCAGCAAACTGGTGAGCTCAGCCAATGCCTCGGCATCCTGGGGTTCCTGGGCGGGATGCCGACCCTCCTGTGGTGACCGGTCATGCTGCGCAGTCCCCCTCTCAGGTGGATGCTGCACAGTGGGGTCTTCATAAGGTATGTCCCTAGTTGGCACCCCGGTGGTGGCCCCTGCATCTGGCTGCTCTGTGGCACCTGCAGCCTGCTGCCATTGCCCGTCCAGCCACTGAATGCTGCCCAGCGCCTGCACAACTGCACCACCACAACACTGCTGTGGCAGTGCACACAGCTGCACCCGCAGTGGCGGCAGGCAGCTGTTCCCCCGCTGTCAGGTCACTGGTCGCGCTGCCTGTGTTGGTGTCTGGTATGGGTGTCTCCCCCACAAGAGCACCCATGCTGTCCAGGATTAAGGTGAAGTCATCATCAATGTTGGACCCCGCCCTGATCTGTGTCTCTATGCAGAAGATGCAGAGACTGGTGTTCTGTAGGAACACATCCAGGGCCTCATTCAACCCTATGCTCAGGACATCTGGCGGGACAGTGGTGGTGTGCTGCAGCCTATCAGGCCCCTGGATGCCCATGGAGGTGGATGGCTGGTCCTCCAGGGCTGGCCCTGCTTCCACGGCCACTGCCAGCACCCCATGCTCTGCACACAGGTGTGCCAGTGCCAAAAGAGAATACAGGTGAGTCAGTGATTCAATGCCCACAAGTGCCCCCCCACACAGCCACTGCATGCTGTGCATGGCCAACATACATACCATGCAATGACGGGCTGCCACCCATTTGGAATCCTCCACCAGGCACACACTCCCATGGTGCAGCAGTGCATGGTGGCTGCCACAACTCCTCCTACACCGTGAGCTGTGGCGCATCTGCAGGCCCCCCTCTGGTGGCAGTCTGGGCTGCACAGATGGCCGCCACCTTCTCCTTTATGTGCCTCTTGTCTGTGCCCACCTTCTTGCGGCACTCCTGCGCTGACTGCTGGTGACTGCACTGCCAGTTCACACATGCTGCCACCTCCTTCCAGGCCCCAGCCCTGACCTGTGGTGTGCCCATAGTACCACTCAACAGCAGCTCCCTGTTGAGGTAGGCCTCAAACAGAGCCTCTGATTCTGCCTTTGTGAACTTGGGCCTGTGCTTGCGAGCAGGCCCATGCTTCTCACCCTCACAGTCCAACATGTCGCTTCCTGTGGACATGGACAGCATAGTGTGTCAGTGGCAGCAGCACCCTATTCCATCCCCCCTGCTATGCTGGCTAGGCTCAGAGTGCTCCAGCAGCATGCACAACTTTCCTAAAAAAGTATGCAAAACCAGTCCATGGCCTGTGCTGATCCATGGCGCTTTTATAGCATATCGCATGCAAATGAACTTTGGTGCAACGGTAATGACATGATAATTCCCCCAGTGTGCCACGCATTGGCAGATGACCTCATTAGCATGTGGAAGCTAAGTATCATGATTTTTCTCCATGCACAATGAGATTGCTCTGGAACAAGTCACGGTGCAATGTGCTCACATGCACAGTGCGCAGGACCACAGTGCACATGCGCTGGACAGTGTACTGTTGCCTATTGCTCACTGTGTGCCCACTGCGCAATAGGTGCCATGGCACATGGTGCACCATGCCTGGCCAACCTCTGACCCCTGCTGTGTCCTCTGTCCCTCGGTGACCCCTGCACCCATGACCCTGCCTAGCCACACCCATGCTGCGCTTCTCTGAGACTGTGTGATGGGTGGACACAGCACATGTCCTCTTGGTCCACACATCTGGCGCATGCTGTGGCCATGTGCGCCTACCACCATCATTTTGCTCAGCTTCTCACATCTGAAACATGGTGCAGCAGCGAGCAGGACTAGTGGCCAACTGGACACAGGTTGAGCTAGTCAACCTCGTGGCCTGCGTCCAGTCCAACGCACCCCAACTGTTTAGGCAGGCACCACAGCAGCAGCCCCAGGTGGCTGTGTGGCAAGCCATTGTTGCCTCACTGAGGCAACACACAGGGATGGCCAGAACAGTGAATCAGTGTCACCACCACTATGAGTACCTGGCTCAGAGGGACTCTGAGTGCCTCAGGAGACTGGAGGCACATGTCAGGCATGGGACTGTGCCACAGCCAGGTGAGTAGGCCCATCATGCATGTGTGCCCTGGTGCTGTACTGTGGTGGTGGCTAAGCTGCCTGGCATGTCCTGCAGGGCAGTGTACTGCCATCGTGCACATTGGGGTTGGCATCACCCTCCACCACTTGCATTGCGATGTCACTGTATGGGACTGTCGGGCAGGGGCTCATCCTGTGCACAGGGGTGGGTGTGGTGGGCTGCTGCTGTGGTTGGTTACTATGTGCACCTGTTTCTGTTCCATTCCCAGGACCTGAAGACCGAAGACGGGCAGTGCTGGCAGGACGCAGTGGCCCAGTTTGAAGGAGCAGATCCAGCACCAGTGGGGACACAGAGGGCAGGCAGGCACTGACATTGTCCTTCACACCATCATTGGGGGGGTGGTGGGGTTATGGATGCAGGCATGACTGCCTGTGTCATGTGCCATGGCAGTTGTGTGTGTTGCACTGTGCATGGTGCCCACCACCTTGGCACATTCATTGGACATGTGTGCTGGCTGCTGGTGGGGTGGGTGTGCGCCTGGCTAGCACTGATGTTGCTGTGGTGCTGCTGGGGCACTGTGCCATGTGACTGCCATGGTGCAGTCAAATGGCCACTGTGTGGCGGGGTCCACCACTATGCACTGATGTGGTGTGCCATGTTGCTGGTGGGCACTGGCCCACACCCCTGTGGGTAGCCTGTACGGGCCCTCTGAGGATGTGTGTTCCTACTGCCCAGTGTGTGCTGTGGATGGGCATGGTTCCTTGGGATATTGCACTGATCATGTGTCCTGTCCCTTGTCCTAGGTGTCTGGTGGCAACACAGGAGGCCCCTCTACTACTGGCTCATGCAACAGTTGATTCTCATAACATCGATGATGATGGAGGCAGTGCTACAGGTCCAGCGGATGACATTGGCAGACAGGAGGCAGTGACATCAGTCCCTGATTTCCCCTATTTCCCCAGCCATTCCTCCTCCTCCAGTCCCTCTTCCCACTGTACAGTCCCTGTTCTCTACCCCTTCTCCTCAGTTTCCTACCCTCCACCACACCCTTCTCTTGTAAATAGCTGTTTTGCACAATATATCACATTTGATGTACCTACCTGTGTCTGTGTCTGCTTTGCAGGTGGCACGAGGAGTCATGCTGCAGTGGCCCAGTGTCTGTCCATGTGGTGTGCATGTGTGGGGCACATATTATGCTTTTGTGGATCACTGCTGTGTGCTGTAGTGTATCCCACTGTGGTGGTATCCCTCCCCTCGGTCAGTGGATGTGCCTTGCGGTGCCCATGGGGTGGCTGTCCAGGTTGTGTGGCGGGTGTGTGTGTTTGGCTGCATGGTCCTGGGTGTGGCCTGCCCTGATCTGGATGTGTGGGGGGTCATAGCCTGCAGCCTGTGGGGGGGCCCCCCCTTGGTGGCCCTCCATCCACCATTGGCACCCCCTGTTGCCTACTGTCTGTGCCACTGTTGTGTTCTGGGGTGGGGGATCTGGGTGCCTGTGTGTGCCCTGCTGTGCCCAGCTGGTGGTGGCCACCTGTGGCCTGTCACTATGCTTCCCTGGCTGTGTCCCTGAGTCATCTCTCTGTGCTGTGCCCCCCTCTGTTGCTGTGCTCCCACTGTTGCCCTGGGGCTTCTCTGTCTGCTCTTGGCACACCTGTGGTTGCACCATGGTGCTCCTCTGGTTGCGTCATGCTGCATCCATGGTTGTACAATGGCACAACTGTGCCATATTCAGCTGGTGAGCGCTGGCGCATTGAGGTCAATGCAACCTCTGAATATGGCTCCTGTTGCACCACGACATATCGGATTTGTGCTGCACTGGACTTTGGCGCATTTCTGAATATCTGGGCCTTGGTGTTCTCATATCCTACTAGAAGTGTACAGTATTCGACAATATGTTTGGCTTTACTTTGGTATATTCTAGTCAGGTTACTTAGATTCCCTGTAATAATGCTGCTGCACCCTGCGTATTCTGTGGGGGAGTAACAGATATTACCAATGGAGCAAAGTTTTTTGTTACTATTTGATACCCAGTTTTCTATATGGCAATCTGTCACATCCTTATAAGCAATATTTCGTACTAGATTTATATGAAATTCTAATGGGATCAGGGCAGGCCTTTCCTCACTCTTCTTTTGTCAGACATAGTTTGTCCCATGAGATTCTTAGTGGTTTGTTATTCCAGATTAACAGTTTCATAATGTTGGTTATTTTACTGAGCCATGTTTTGTGTAAAGAAACTAGAATTGCTTGAAAGGTGAATGATATGAGTGGTATTAACAACATTATTAAAATGCTTATTTTACCCCATATGGATAATATATTTTTTTGCCAAGATTGTGTCTTCATTCCCCCTGTATCTAATAGGTGTTCAGACAGGTATGGTACAATGTGTGAACACACTTTGTACATTTTATACTTTAGTAATCCATGGTGTTAAGCTTCACCTGAGCTTTAAAGATGTGAGAAGTTCTTGAATATTGATATAGTTGAATGGCAATATTTCTGACTTTTGTTCATTGATTTTCTATCTGGAGCATAATGAGCATTTTCCAATAACCTTTTTAAATAAATTATTAATGGGATCCTCTCACAGTAGTATAATACAATCTGCATATGCTTTTAATGTTACTTTACTTCCTCCAGTCTGTACTCATTTAAAGGAAATCTATACCATCATATCTTATAAATTGTATTTGTTTCCATGTCAACAGACAACTCATTTCCTGTAGCTGTTAGGGATATATGTGTTTGCTTTAGTTTGTTTTCACTGTTCATGATAGTCCCCTGTAACTGTCCTGGAGGGTTCAATTTTATGGTTGTTGAAAGAGATCTGCATTAGCACATGAGAACATGATGTCACGGCACCCATTTTTACCATATATCTCTATTCTGAAAGTACCAATATCCTGAAAAAACTCACTGGAAACACACAAATTGAATGCAATTTAAAGGGAAAACCTCTGCATTACAACTCAGACACTTTACAAAACTACATGAAGGTAAATGTGATATTTCACACCTTCCTACAGCATGTTTTGTTCAATTCTAATTAAGCAGACAAGCATATTGTGGAGTTTAAAGGGTAGTGACACATCATGGGGCCAGATATTCAAAACTTAGCCCAGGGGCTAACTTAGCACTGCCTGGCATGCTAAATTAACCCTGAACCATTAGCAAGCTATTTTCAAAGGAACAGTCCAGGTGCTAAACCTGCTGAATATAGTGTGCAAAGGAAGCAGTGCAAACAGAGCGGAGAGTGCAGTGAAAAAATAACCCAGGAAATAAGACAGCTCTGAATATAGTGACAGAGAAATGCAAAAAGCAACAGCAGCTCAGTGGACACAGAGGTGGAGTAGGGCAGAGTTGAAGCTGGGGGATAATGTGTACGCTGCAATAAATGTTGCACACCAACTGCAAACAATAATGAAGGCCACACACTGACGAACTGTGCTACACTGATGAGATGTTTGCCCAGGGCTAACACGATTGCATAGTGCTAAAACATTAGCCCAATGCAAACAAGTTAGCCTGGGGCAAGAATTTGCTGTATTCAAAGATCCTATGCAAATTAGCCTACTTAGGTAATCCACGGGCAGTCACAACTGCATCTCATTGTGGGCTGCTTAGCATACAATTCCATACAGTTTGCCTGGCGCTATTGCATGGAGCTCACAGCAACCCCCTGTTGGTTGGAATGGCAGTACAGGCTGGAAGCTGCAGACCAGGGTGTGTTCACAGCGGTGTACTGATCAAAGGTCAAAACCCCTAAGGCGAAATCCCCCACAGGGACAATTTCGACAGGTTTCAAAATAGTTACTGTGGGGATCTGCGGCAAAATTGTGCCCTTTTGCCAACTCCCTTCCCCCCAAGTTAATTCTTACTTGGAGTTAGGAATCTTAAAGAAGGGGGGGCAGCCCCCAATAGAAAACCAGCTGATGTCTGACAGGAGAAATTTCACCTGTCGACACTAGGGATCTCACTATGCTGAACCTCAACAACAGTGTTGTCAAGGCAGCATAGGTAAACCACTCACAGCAACCCCCTTGTGGTTGGAATAGAAATGCAGGCTGGATGCTGCCAGGAATGGGTGTTTGCAGGTGCAGCCAGTGCATACCACTCACCCATGCAGCACTGCAATGAGAGTCACAGACATGTTGACTGAGGGACAATGAGGGACAATGACTCTCTTGATAAGGGACACAGCAACAAGCATGGAACACAGTGGAACCATAGTCTCTATTTGTACAAGGTGTACATCTTCCTGTAGCAGTGTAGAATATTGTTAATTGCTGCCAGGTACTATGAATGTACAGCACATCCTCTGTGTGTGCAGCTCCTTGTCCATAAGGGACAGATAAGGGACAGGGTAATATAGAGGGGTAAAATGAGGAATGTCCCTCATAACGAGGGACACTTGGGACGTATGCTCCTGTTTCATACATAGTCCACTAATTCCCTCATAGTCCTATGGTTCCCTACCACCATCACGATCCCCGACCCCTATAGTATTATAAAATAATTTCCCTGGTAGTCTAGTGGCCCCACCACCACCCCCATTACAATCTCTGACCCCCATAGCTGTAATAAATTAATAATTTCCCTGGTAGTCTAGTGGTCCCCCATCATGATTCCTGACTCCGTAGCATTACAAAATAAATAATTTCCTTGGTCATCTAGTGGCTCCTCAACCTCATCACAATTCCCAACCACCGTAGCTGTAATAAAGTAATAATTTCCCTGGTAGTCTAGTGGCCCCCTCCCAATCACAATCCCCAGCCCCTGTAACTGTATAAAAGTAATCATTTCCCTGGTAGTCCAGTGGCCCCCCCACCCAGCAGTGCCTAATCCCGATGTCCCTCAACTGTGCCTGAATGGAGCCAGTGACTGGCTCAACCCACCACTCACCTCTGAGGCCAGCGGCTAACTGAGTGTTGAATGAGTGCACTATAGTGAGTAATGAATGAGCACGTATTCATTCCTCACTCACTATGGTATACTCATTCAACATGCAGATAACTGCTGGCTGTGAATGACCAGTGGAGTTGTGCCACTCGCTGGCTCCATTTGGGCATAGTTGGGGGGCAGAGGTGGCACTGCCTGGTGGGGGTGGGGGGTCACTGGACTACCAGGGAAATTATTATCCAGTTCAACTGTTTGTAAACAATTCATATTGCCTCTGATTGTAAACAATTCATATTGCCACCAATATGATATACTCAGCATTTTAGTCCAGCAAAAGTGTATTTATAGTGGCATAGAATTTAGTCAGGTTCTTGAATGGGGCAAACAGTGAACCCAATATTAATGGAATTCCTCTCACATCATTTTTTAATAGGATTCTGTCCTCTAAATCTCTTCATAGTTCTTCTATTTTCTCTTCATAGTTCTTATTCACCAGTGTAACTACTCCTTTAACTTTTTCTTGTCAGTTGGAGAGCAGAAGTCTTGTTTAATCATTTTTTTTAGTTTCTATGTATCAACATCATCTAAATATGATTCTTGTAAAACAGTTATTTGTATATTGTTATCTTTAATGTACTTAAAAACTCTGGCTCTTTTGATGAGAGGATATTCTGTTAATGTTCAGAGTTATACCTTTTATCAATATCCACATCTATATTTTGTATAAATAACATTCTGCCCCAAAGCTACTTTTAGCAATGCTAACTTCACTTTTTTTTCCCATTCCTGGCAACATCCTCTATTTTTATAGTATTTTTAATTTGCACATGACAGTGTCCATCCTTATTTCCCATCCACAGTGCAAACTGTGAGAACACTCTGTGTATGATCCCCTTTTTACAGTTGCATGGTGATACCATCATGCTGACATATTGCTATGAGTAGGAGAGGTATAAGAGACTGTGACAGGATAGTAAGTCTGTCTTCTTCCCCTCAGTGGTTCAGCTAGACATGACTCACAACTCTCTGCCATTGTCTCCCTTTATGACAGTGGCCCCTCCTCCACTTCTCCCTGCACTAGACTGCACTATTTCATTGCTGGACTGTAAGTTTCAGTTAGGCACTTCAATTATCACCATATTTACAGCCCCTTTAATAATTGTGCATGTTAAGAGAGTTTTAGGCAGTAACTACTCTGATTCCTATTAAAATGCATATTCATAATTCTGAGGGCATGTAAGATAGCTTTGTATATAGTGCTAACTGCACTAATTTTCACAATATACCTTTTTTTTAAATGAGGGATCTTCATATAGTTATTTGCTCTTGAAAAAGTGAAGTCTTAAACAGAGCATATGCATTACAGAGCACTGGAGAAGGATGGCTCTGGGATAGGCAAGCTCCATGAAACTTTGCAGCAGAAAGAGCATGGAACTGAAGGGGTGTAGCCTGCCAAACTCTGAATGTTAACAACACTAAAAACAAGAACAAAGCACTCTGAGTTACTTTAAACTAATGCCTTTGTCTAGCATGCTCTCCTCTCTCTCTATCTCTCTCTCACTCTCTTGCTTTCTCTCCCTCTCACTCTAGTTAACACTCATGCACACATGCGCATGTACTCATGCACATTCTGCTGTATATCTCTCTCTCTCTCGCTTGCTTGCTCTCACACAGAAGCTGAATGGAATAAAATTACAGAGCTGGTTTTCATCATTCACACTTTACTGAAGGAACTTTTAACCCTTGATTATCCTGGTAGTTTATATTCAGCCACTTGTAATGGTATGCTTTTATTTGCATTTCCCTGTTCACATCAGACCTATGTTAAAGACATTATGTTTTTATAGAGTATTCCTCACTGGACTTATTTTATTATACGCTCACTAGGTCACTGAGCTCTTCCAGCAGTCACTCTATTGTATAGCATCCTACAAAAGAATAACGTAGTCTTTGCTTTTATCTTGAGTATCTCTGCCTAGCAACCTATACAGTGCTGTCTATGCCTGTGCACTTCTAATTGACTGATTGACTGATTGGTTGATTATACTGTACAAAATGTTACTGAGGTCTTGAACTACACTGTGCTTGTGACCCTTTTTTGTTTCTTTTTTTCCCATACTTTGTAATAGAATTTCTTTTGTTCTGTATTTGTACCTTGCACAGTACTTGTTTGTAATCCTTGTGCCATCTTCATGGCTCTGGTCATGCCTAAAAATGGTCCAATGGATCAGTGCGCCCACCCAGTTAATGAATACATATATACATACACACTGTACATACACACATACATACATAACTAAATTATTATGCTGTTCAGTGTGCACCTCCAGTTATACTTTTTTTTTATTTTATCTGATCAAGCTTTACAGCCAGTGAGGTAAGGTAGAAGGAAGCTTCATGGCTGTATCTTTATAGTATAATGCACAGCATTTATCTCATTTCATTACCATGTTTTGTGTATCTGCAGCAGTCAGTATATTCAGGGCCCAATCCTCAAATGGTTCGCTGTCTCTCCATGAGTGCAGAGGTCCCAGAAAAGCCATGGAGCATCCTCTATGAACCACATGCACTCCATCCAGGTACTACAGAGTATCCACAGTATTGGTGTGTTCCCCCTACATACCCTGTGCCTGACCAGCACACCTCTCTATGCAGGTGGGTGGGACAGTTGGGCGTAGCCCAGTATGCACTCAATCCTGAATATAAACTCCTTGAGGTATAGGGCTGGTAGAGGAGGCCATTCTCTATGCCTGCCTAATGTCAGCAGTAGTAGGTATGCAGCCCCTTCTGGCTGTCCAAAAAACACATTTCCTACCCTCTTTGGACCAGTCTTCTCCAGCTCCCAGTCCTCAGAGCCTCTGCAGCATGTTGAAGGGTACTCACTGGCACCGGGCAGTGTTCAATGAAATTCTATTTAATTTCCTGTCAGGATATGGCAGTCCAGGAGGACTGCACTATCCTCACCCCCCCCAATGAAATGTTAGTTACACATTATGCAAATGGTAAGCACCCCATTGCTTGTTTAACTTACTATTTATGCTCCCTACAATCTCAGGTGCAGCTCTTCTTTGGGCTACCTCAAAGCACCAGACCTCTATCACCTCTGACTGCAATATACTACTTCTATCAAGCTGTGGTACAGCACCACAGACAGGAACAGGAGAAGGCAGCAGCCTTACTAAATCTCTAATGGTGCATCAAGCATTATGGTGAGAGTGGTGTGGAATCCTCCAGATATACTAGAGGATCATCTCCGATTACTGCCAGGGCTATTTTTTCTCCTCCTATCCATGGACTATCCATACATGGGGCTCTGAACAGCAGTATGTACATCTGCATGCCTGCTGTGAGCCCAGCAGATGCCTCCCCCTCCACTATACCTCTGCTCTTCATCCACCTGTGTTCACCCAGGTAGCAGCATTGCAGTGGGGACAGAGATCCTTCCACTGTGGAGGAGGGGAGTGACCAGTGAGACACTTAGTCCTCCACTCCCTGACCATCTTTGAATGACTCTGGCTTATTCAAGAACTCAGGTTGCTGGCCTTATGAATGGTAGCTCTGCTACTTTGTTAATACCAGCCTTTGGCCATTTCCTACCAGCAAATGAGAGAAGACAATAGGAAGACAATAGGAACTTCATTTGCTATGTACTGTACTATGTGGGGAAAAAAGATATGTTGTATTAAGGGAATGGGATGAAAAATGTAAAGAGCAAGGCCACCAGTAATTTTTGGTGGCTGGACTGTGTGGTCATCCAGATATACGGCTTGAAAAACACTGGTTTATTAGTAATATGCCTGTGTGTATCATATGAGTGTGCTCAGTGGCCTCTGTACGTGTGCTGCACATAACCCCTTACTACCTGTAACTTGGTGCTTTGTAAAGCACTTAGGGTTACAGTTTGTATGAAAGGCACTATATTATATAGTCAGGGCCTGTTCCACGTGGCTTTCCCTCCAAACTGAAAAGCTTTGGTACCACATGACAAAGGTCATAGAATGCTGTTGCACTTGTCTGTGGTGTAATAACTTTTCAGTAAGAATGGAAAATCAGTGCCACTTGTGCTCTGTTTTTTTCACAGTTGTATCCCCTCACCTCACATGAACACATAAATCCAAACACAGAAACTTTCTGTTTTGTTAATTTTAACTAATAAACCCACCCTGCACCCAGCTGCTAATGCCCTACCAAGTGAAACAGATAGTGTTTTGCTTTAAAAAAAAATGAAAGGAACTGGGAAACAAGCATGAGCACGATCTGCACTATAACTAACATTTTTGTGTGAATCTGTGTTGATTTAAATAGAAGTACATAGATGCAGATCTTTCTCTCGCTCAGCACCCAGGTCTTCATTTTTAATGAAATAATCTTTTTTTTTTTTCAAACGATTTTAAAAGAAAATAAACTGTCAGTAACATGGCAAGAAATATTAGCAGTTGGGTGTAGAGTGGCTTTATTAGTTTTAAAATTTCCCAAAAGTATGTGTCTTTTGTGTGTGTTTGGGGGGGCAAAAAAGTATTTTTTTAAGATAAAAAAATGCCCAGTCACATCCACTACAAGCCTGCATTGCCAGCAGGGTTCTGACTACTGTTGAGGTCAGTGACAACACAGACTTGGTTTGCATGGCTGACCATCTACTGTCCTCTATGCACAACACTATAAAGTATGACATAATTCCCGGCTAATCAGAATTGTTTATTTCTAAACAGTTCAAGTACCTTTTTTCCCACAAAACATCTCATGCAAACAGTTTTAATACTACAGTTCTAAGTTCAGATAGCGTAGTCCATTTCATCACCAAGGGGTTTCTCTAATTTTCCACAAAATCTAACAGTTGTATTTTAAATTCAAGTTGTATTTCTAGACACAAATTTTCATCATGATTTATAATATATTTATGTGCACAGTTCCCATGTATGTTGTGGCTACACAAGTTTCTACTCAGTCCTTTGTGTCACAGCACAGCTTAGCTTCACTTTGTAGTTCTGTCACACTAATAACTCAAGAATGTCCTCTTATAACCATAAGAGACACAGTAACTGTACATGCAAGCATATGCCAAATTCAATTCTATTCTATTCTATTCTATTCTATTCTTCTAAATTAAACCTGAAAATACTTGCAGTATTTTGGGGCCCCACCTTCTGAGTAGCTCAGTGTCTTGAAAGCTCTTTCACTCCAAGGGTGTTCTTATTGTTAAAGCAGGCAGGGTATCACATTCTAGGAATAGCACCATTTTGTAGAGGTTAAAAACAAATTGGATCAGTGCCTTCAATTATAGGGATATTTTATTATGTAATAGCCACACAGAGAGAGCACTGCACTTACCTGGTGCTTCAGACTTATACTTGATTCTTCATCGGGGGCCCACTTACAAAGAACCTAACCGAGTTTATGCATGAAGCACTAGGTAAAAATTGACAGTACTGATCTAGTCTGGATTTCTTTTACCTCTACAAATTGGTGTTATTCCTGGACTGCACTTTACTGCCTGTTGTACCTCTTGGTTTGTTGAAGCGGTGCAAGTACACTGTTAACTGTGGCAGCACCTTTGAATAGTTTTCACTCAAGACTCGGGGCTCAGAAGCAGCTGTGTTAGCTCTGACCAGAGTATGTTTTCCTTGTTACAACTTGCATCTTTTAGAAACATGGAAAGATAGAAAAAAAAGACAGCAGATGGAGACCAAGGGTCCAGCTTGTCTACCCATGTGCTCCTTGGACCTCCTCAGATCCCAGGACCTAAATACCCTTCTGCCTAATGCCTCCTACTGCTCCTGTTGCTTTTGATCACGCTTTAGCCCTGTTCCACCCCAGCTTGAATGATGTCATGGACTTTGTTTTCACTACCTCAGCTGGCAGTTTATTCCATGGTGCCATGACTCTTACTGTAAAACTGTGTCTCCAAAGCTCCTCCTTGAATCTCCCCCCTCAATTTCCACTTGTGCCCTCTAGTGTTAGAGTCAGAGACTCTGTTGAACATGTTCAAGGATGGCACCGTATTTATTCCTCTCAGGAACTTTCAATCATATCTCCCCTCTCATATCTTGTCTCTAGTGAGAACATATTTAATGCTTTCAGATGCTCCTCGTACGAGTGCCCTTGAAGGCCCTGGATCATTTTGGTCACTCTTCTCTGAACAGCCTCCATCCTGTTTATATCCTTTTTCAGATGTGGATCCCAAAACTGGACACAATACTCCAGGTGGGGCCTTATCAGGGTCATGTAGTGTGGTAGTATTACCTCCTTCCTCCTGCTGATGAATCCCCTCCCTATGTACCCCAGCATTTTGCTGACATTGCTATAAGCTTTGTTGCATTGACTTGCCTGTTTAAGGGTGCTGCTTATGATGGCACCTAGGCCTCATTTTTCCTGTGTGGTGCGGAACTAGACTCCATTGAAGTGGTACTCTGTTCTTGGATTCCCTTTACCCAAATGCATCACCTTACAGTTTTTGGCATTGATCTTCAGCTGCCAGATGTTGGACCATCTTTCCAGCCTCTGTAGGTCTTTTTGTAGGTCCTTAACCACCTCCTTGATATCAGCCCTTCTTCCTAGCGTGGTATTGTCTGTGAATAGGGCAATTTTCGCCTGAATACAGATGCTGCCACTGATAGGGCTGGCCACAACACTGAGCCTTTGGCACACCACTAGTGACTGCGCCTTCATTAGATTTCACCCATTGACTGTTGCTCTTTGTTTTATGTCCCTAAGCCAATTACCTACCCAACTGACTATGCACTTAGCTGCACCCAGGTCCTCCAGCTTTGTCAGCAGGCAGTTGTGTGGCACCGAATCAAAGGTCTTACTGAAATCTTAGTAGAGGAAATATACTAGGTAGCCTCTGTCTTGTTCCCTAGTGAGCCAGTCAAAAAATGTGATTAGGTTCATTTGGCAGGACCTTCCCACTATGAACCTATGTTGCCTGTCATCCTGCAGACTGTTCTTATCTAGGTACTCTACCAAGTCTTGTTTTATTAAGGTTTCTATCAGTTACTCTACCGACGTAAGGCTGACTGGCTGGCAGTTTTCTGCTCCCACTCAACCCCCTCCCTTGTGGAGAGGTACCATATCATCTCTTCTGCAGTCTATCAGAACTACCTCCATCTGAAGTGATCTGCTGAATAAATGTTCTAAGGGACCTGTCAATTCACTTGCTACAGTAGCTCCTTTAGCACCCTCAGGTGTATTCCATCAGTTGTGACTCATCTTCCCTGAGCTGATCCATAGCCTCTCTAACCCTATTGTTGGTGATTGGTGGGGCCTCCATTTGTGGAATACCTTTGTCAGCAGACTTGATTCCATTGTCTGGTACTGGGCATTTGTGTTCCTCGGTGAACACTGAGCAAAAAAAGTTGTTCAGAACTGGCCTTCTGTCTATCCTCCTCCACTGTTCTGTCACTGTCTTTGAGTCTAACTATTCCTCCCCTTGTCTTTCTCTTTTCTTGTATATATTGAAAAAAGTGTTTGTTTTCTTCTTTAACCTGTTCTGCAAACTGAAGCTCTGTTGTGGCCTTAGCTGATTTCACCATACTCTTTGCTTCTTTGTTCTCGTGAACTTAGGCCTCTATGCACTGTCTTCCTGAGTTCTTTTTTTAGTTCCAGTAGGCCTCCCTTTTGGTTCTGATTGTGGTCCTTACCTGGTTACTGAAACATTTTGTTTTTCTGTTTGTTCTTTTTGGTCACTGTTCTTATGCACATCCTGGTAACCTCTAAAATGACTAACCTAACCAGACCCCAGATTTCTTTCACATCTAAATGCTCCAGGATCCTTAACAGCTTGCTTCTTACTATGTCCATCATTTTGTCAAAATTGGCTCCTCTAAAGTTTAAAACCTCTGTCTTGGATTGTGATTTTTCTACCCCCAGGGCTAACTCAAACCACACAGAGTTGTGGTCACTGTTGGCCAGTGGATCCCCAGCTCTTGCAGCCCTTACTACCTCTGGGTTAGTGAGAACCACATCCAGAATGGTGTCCAGCCTAGTTGGGGCACTAATTAGATGTGTAAGCAGGCAGTCTTGTAGGGCATCAACCACCTTTTATCTCCTAGTAGAACCTGCTACTGGGATGCTCCAGGTAACATCAGGCATATTCGTGTCTCCTACCACCCCAGTATTTCCTTTTTGTGCTACACCTCTACTCTTCTCTAGGAGCTCTTCATCCCTGCCCTCAGCCTGCTCCAGAGGTCAGCATACCACACCTATGTGGATCCTCTCCCCGGTTCTGAGCTGAGTAGCATCTACAGGGTTTCCACACCCTCCTTTTTGACATTCTCTACTGAGATGGCATTGATCCCATCCTTTACATATAATGCCATCCTTCCCCCCCTACCCTCCCTTCTATCCTATCTGAACAAGGCATAGTCCAGGACCAAAAGGTCCCAGTCAATTTTCTCCAAAACCCAAGTCTCCATGACAGCCACCAGGTCCACTCAGGAATCTGCCATCATTGCCTGCAAGTCACTTATTTTGTTTCCCAGGCTTCTGGCATTTATGTATACCCCTTTGCATAGTCTGGTACCCCTGCTGCTATTCACTACTATTGGTTCTGCTCTTGTGCCTGCTGATGTGTGGCCCTGTGTTCAGTTTCCAATAGTTTCCAACTGTTTTCTACATGCTTTCTTAGGTTATAGGAGTGACAACTAAGTTCCTATCAGAAGTGTCTTTTCTGATAGATTCCCTAGTGTTAGACTCCCCCTCACCTAGCTTAAATAGTTGAGATGGATGTTGAATTTCTGCCCAAGCCCAAACACTCCTACCTTTGTGAAGTCTATTAAACCTGAAGAGCTTCCTCTCCCAGAAGCTCCCCCATGAGCCTATGATGTGATATCCTTTTTCACACCATCCACAGAGCCAAGCATTGATTCCTAATGTCTTTATTCCTGAATTTGTCTTTGCAATCCCCTTTGCTCCACACTGGGAGGATCTCTGAGAATTTCAGAGTGGTAGTTCTAGCGTCCAGCTGTTCCCCCAGCTTAACAAAATTTTGCTTGGTTTCTTCCACTGTTCAAGCAGACAGGTTGTTCATATTGAGATGAATCAGACCATTGGTTCCTTTCTCTGCTTTGTCTACCAACCTCCAATGTGTTTGGTGTTGAGCTGTGCTGAAGCTCCAGGAAGACTATCACTTTAGGTTGCATACCTTTACTCAAGTGGGTCTCCACTCCCCTGACCATTGAGTCCCCCAGAATAAGAAATTGCTTACTCCTGGATCCATCACGTGTTTCCATGCTGCCTTTGGATGCCCTCTCTCCACCATTACACCTGGTCCCCTCAATAAGCTCAGGGTCACCACATGCTGAGTCAGGATCTTTCATCTTCTCCAGTGGTGAAAAACTGTTCTTCATTGGAATGGTATTGGTATGAACAGATTCTGCATGGTCCATCCTTGAAATCTTCCCCCTCCCATGACCCACTACCCTCCAATCACCAGGGCCAGTGGGCTTCTGGGGGAGAGGACATGGTTGTCTTGAACTCCAGATTAGCTGGTGATGCAGGCTGGCTATCTCCCTCCATACTGCTTCCAGATGAGCTCAAAGATCATTTAGACTCCTGCAAGCAGGAAACTGACCCATCCTTCAGAGCAGACTCCTGAAGATGTGTGCTCCGCAGCCCCTGCAACTTACCATCTCCATCCAGAAAACAAAAACAAAAAGTTTTGTGTGTGTGTGTGTTAGACAATGATAGAGGGAGGCGCCTAATGTTTGAATTTTAATCCCTCACTTCCTCTTCCTGCCCAGGAACTGCTTGCTGTCAATCACATTTGTTACCTATAAAAACAGGACTTCCTCCGGGTGGGTGCATGGGATGTGTGAGTGCTGAGTGTGTTGCAGCTGCACTGTGTGTTGTCATATAACATTTGTGGGGGGTAGGAAGAAATAGGCTGTTGGTTAACTAGGATCTGCAGCTTATTCTGCAGGTAGGGAAATGGGCAGACTAGGTGGACCGAGCGGTCCTTATCTGTCATCAAAGTCTATGTTTCTATGTTTCTAATGGGATCTGACTCTCTCACTGTGTCACCAGTAATTGAAGATCCCAATTTACCTTGCAGATCCTACACTTCTAATAAAGTATCTGCTTACCCCTAGACAGAAGTGTTCTAGCAGTAAAGTTCTAGCTCCTTAGTTAGCTGCCTCCTTGGTCTTGCTTTGTTAGCAAGATTGCTCTTCTATTCTCTACCACTAAACTTTATTATTTAAATTATAGCATATTTTCATTTAACATAAAAATTTCAGGACACTTTTTAAAGAGATCAGATACAGCTGTCATCACATGTATGTGTGTGTTTCCTTCAAGGCATGAGAGTTCCCCCATTTCTTTTATCATAATTTACACTTAAACAGATAATTCTCATTTGTGTCATGTAATAAAAGTGAAAATTGAGTATATGGAGATTAGGTGAAAGCTCATGTAGTCCAACTAAAATCTTATTAAAGATTTCCAAATACAGCTGAAATCATTTCACACAGGAGCACTTCATTATGTAAAAAAAAACTTTGAAGAGTATGGTAAGTTAAGTTTACTTTTCTCTTTCTTTCTTTTTTTGCAAGTTAGTGAGTTTTATTCATGTTCAACAATACAACAACAAAGACAAAAATATACAAACCCAAATGCACAGTGGTAGATACAATGGCAGAAAAAAAAAAAATAATCCAACAACACTTTCCCCCCTCAAAGCGCACCTGAAAGATTACACCTAAACAATGCTCTAATAAGATACACAGCAGTTATCCATTTACATGGTACCCAGATGGGAATGAGCAGGCATTATCTACTGTGGAAGAAGCAGGTTGGGGATCCTAAGGACCATCCGAGATGGATACTTGGGCATAAAATGGAATGAAAAGAAAAAGGCCTACCTCGCCTACATGCTATCTGTTTTTCCATCCCGAGAGCAACAGGATCTTCTAGTCAAACTCCCTAAAGGACAGGATAGTATCATCCAACCAGTGCCAACAAATCATTAACTTTGCCGTTATAGAAATCAGGGACATAAAGGCACAGCGGGGTCCAAAATGCTCCTCCAGGTAAAGGCCGCCAGACAGATCTCCGGGGGTGAACAAGGATTCCAACTCCAGAAGTGGGTCTAGGGAAAGCTGGATAGAGTTCCCAAAGGGGTACACCCTCAGGCAATCCCAGAGAATATGCATCAGGTGACCCTCTCCTATGCCACAACAGGATCAAGCTAGAGAGGCATGTTTTCCCATCCTATAGATCCTGGCCAGTGTGAAATAGAGATTATGCAGGATTCGAAACTGCAACAACTGGTATCAGTCCTACTTAACGAATTTGTACAGAAGTTGCCAGACCTTAACTGCCACCTGAAGTTGTAGAGCCTGCTTCCAATAGTAACAAATACCATCCAAGCTGGCTGGGTCCTTCAGTTGAAAAAACAGATAAAAACCAGAGACAGTGAGGGGGTTGAACCACCAAATGAAGAAGTTCAGATAAGACCTCTACAAGTGAAGAAGTCCTGGGATGAGGGCCCAAAAAAGAGGTGAGAGTGCTGGTGAGTTGCAGATATTTAAAGGGATGAAACACTGGGAGGGCAAACCTATGTTGAACAACAGGGAATGGGACTGACATATCTCTGTCAATCAAAGACGAAAGAGGGGCTGACCCGAGTTGAGGCAAAAATGAATAGAGATAGGCTGGTGTGCAATCTGGATGTTGGGGTTCCCCAAAATTGATTGAGACAAGTCATTTCCCCATTCCAAATCCATATACCCATAAAGTTGCCTTAGAGCTCTTTGTGACTACCCCAAGGACATACCATGAAGCTTAGGAGGCGACTGGCAAGGTTTCAGATATATGAGTCTGGGATGCTGGACACCCGCTTGTGCACAAAGGCAATGTTCCAAAGACAACCATAGCAGCCAATAATCCACAGTGTTGGGAGTGAAGTGAGAAAGAGGACCAAAGGAAATATTAAAACTATGCTGGATGCAATAATACAAGAAAAAGTTCAGAAGTCAGAGGCCACCCCTCTCTCTAGACAAGGTAAGTTTGTAATAAGCTCTTCGGGAGGCTCTCTGCTTCCAAAGAAAGTAGAAATAGACAAATAGAGCTTAGCAAACCAGGGCTTAGTAGGAAAAGTCCCAACATTCCTTAAGGGTATAAAATACATGGCATAAGATTCATTTTAACAACATTCACCCTGTCCCACAGGGGAAAGAGGAGGTGCATCCATCTTTGGAGGTCATCAGAAACATCTTTCAAAAGGAAGGGGCAAGATTCTCTTTTCCCAGAGCAGCCAGGTCCTGGGTAACCTTTATACCCAAGTAGGTAAGAGCATGAGGTTCCCAGAGCAGGCCCAAATCCAAAATCTGCTGATGAGAGACATACGCATTGAGTGGCATGACCTTAGTTTTATCAAGATTAAGTCTGTAACTGGCAACCTCCAAAAACCTGTGGATTTTACCAAGTGCAGCAGGAAGAGAGTTGGTGTTTAATAAATGAAGGAATAAATCATCCATGTAAGCTGAAAGTTTACATTTAATGCCACCAACCTGAATACTTTCAACCACAGGGTTGTTCTGCAGCCTGTGTAACAGGGGTTCAAGGTAAAGATTAAACAAAAATGGGGATAAGGGACATCCCTGCCACATTCCCCGCTGCAAGGTCAGTGGAATGGACAAGATCCCATTGCAGTGTACCCTAGCAGTAGGGTTGGAGTATAAGGCATGCACCCAGTAACAGAAGCCATCAGGGAAACCAAAATTGTGGAGGATGGTGAAAAGAAAGGGCCTAGAGACCTGATCAAAAAGCCTTCTCTGCATCAAGCAAGACCAAGGCCGCAGGAACCTTGCTCTTACCCAACACAGAGATCAGATACCAGAGCTTCTGGAGGTGGTCAGATGAGGACTGGCCAGCCATGAATCCAACTTGCATTGGACTGACAAGACCCGACCAGACTTGAAGCAGGTGAGAGGTCAAGACCTTCGCCATGATTTTCAGATCCAAAATGAGAAGAGAGATGGGCCTGAAGCAAGGGGCTCCTACCCAACTTTGGAATCAGGGAAAATCCAAGCCTGAGAAAATGAGAAATCAGACAAACCTGAGGATCACAAATAATTAAATAAATGAGAGAGAGAACTGGGGTCACCAGCTCGCTATACTCAACATAAAGATTATTAAGGAAACCATTGGGACCCAAGGCTTTATTTTTGGGGAGGGATTGAATAGCTGCCCGACTTCCTCCTCTGTTATCGGGGAGTCCAGGAAGCCCTGCTAGAGAGGGAGAAAGCTGTGGGAGGTGCCATGCCTCCAGATTATCAGAAATTTGGATGGAAAGGTCGGATGAGGAGTCTGAAGTGTATAAGGACCGATAATACTGGCAGAAAGCATCAGCAGTCTCAGGGGGCCAGGTAAGGATCTGCCTCCGTGGGTCCAGCTGGAGTGAGTGTATGGCCTTCTTTCACTCAGACTGCCGAAGGCATAGGGCCAGGAGCCTCCTGGCTCTTTCCATGGACTCCAGATAGTACAGTCTTGTCTGCTGAAGAGAAAGATCAGCCTGCTCTGCCAAGATTCCAAAACACTGAGCCCTCAGGGCACTCAACTGACACCATGTATCAGAGTCCAAGGAGGCCAGATGGCAACCCTCAAGGATCCTGATCTGCCGGAGCAAGCTATCCATTTTACCCACCCTCTCTTTCTTCCAAATAGTAGCAAGTCTGTTAAATTCCCCCGTACTGCACATTTCACAACACTCCACAACATATCCATAGAGGAGACAGAACCCTTACTAGCAAGAAGAAAATTCCAAAGGAAGGTTTTGACTGCTGCAAGGATATCTGGATCCCTAAGCAGGGTGGAATTAAGCTGCCACGTGGAATCCCGCTCCTCCAGCCCATGCAGAGCATGATCTAATTATATTGCAGTGTGGTCAGAGACCACTATGGGCTGTATATCACAGGCCTACAGACCAGCCACAATAGATGTACTAATAAGGAAGTGATCAGTTCTGAACCGTGAGGCATGTGATATGGAGTAAAATGCGTATTGTCACATGGAAGGATGTAAAAGGCGTCAGGGGTCGACCAAACCATCAATGTCAGCAGGTCATGCAGGCCCCACTGCCCTGGGGAGATTCCCTTCCTAGAGGCTCCAGACAGAACAAGGTCCGAGTCACAGACCAGATTCCAATCACCACCCAGAACAAATGGTAGATGCATGAATGGAGCAAGCTGGGACAGAAGGTTGGCACTAAAACTAAGGCAAGTCAGCATTAGGACCATACACTGAACCAATACCAGCTCTGACAGCCCCACACAATGCAAAAGACATAATGAATCTCTGGGTCCCAGATCTCCCACAGCATGTCAAAAGAAACACTCCTATGTACTAAAATAATCACACACCCCTTTTATTACTTTCTCCCGCTCCAAACACATGCCCCACCCAATTGCTTCGAAAGTAGAAAATGTCATCCCTGCTTAAATGAGTTTCTTGTAAAAGATGCCTTAAAATCATATAACGTTTCCTCTTTTTTTGGACACCCTTGATGTTTGAAGAAACAAATCTTTAACTATGCATTATGGTTACAAGACATACAGGTCATACAGTGCTAAGTAATATATAGGCTCCTAAAACACAGTAGAAGCAGAACCCCATGGTGCACTTGGCCTACCCCACTACCAGCACAGCCCCAACAATACAGATATCACCCAGCCCATTACAACTATATACAACCCCCCCAACAAAAACCCAAACAACCCACAAAAAGACAACACCTCCCAACAAAGAACCCCAGTTCCAAAACACAGAACCCTATAAAAGATCCCTGAAACCAAAACCAGACCCCCTGGTCCCAAAGACCAACCTCCCATAATATTCTCACCCATTATGTGTGCACTGATCCTGCATAGATTCCCCCCCCCTCCCCCCTGCCTGCCTACATAAAGGACACAGCTCATATGAAAGCCAAACTATCCCCAAAGACCCACATCAAATATATTTTATAAACCCCAATAACAGCAAAACATTAACATTAAACTAGCAGCATAAAAACATGCAGTCCCCACTTAAACAATTCTGCAAGAAGGACAGGAAAGTGAGTTAATATCCATGCTGCAAATATGGGAAAAAAAACAAACATAAAATAAAAAGTAAAGTCTACATTCTGAGAGGAACCCTCAGCAGATAAATGGTCCCATACTTCGGTCCTCCTGGAGGTAGCCAGGGAAGGTCGAATCATCCGAGAAAGAACTGTCCCCCAAGCAATTGGAATACAGGAGTTTGAGGGAGGCAAGATGACCACAGAAAAATTCTATCAATAGTTCTGAACCCCCCCGGAACTCCTTCACCTTTGGCCGCAGCAAACATGAACACGACAAAACCACAGGGTGGCAATGCCAGTAAACTGATTAAGAACACCTCCCTTCTTTTCACTAACCAACCACATAGCGAGAAAAGATGGCACAATGCAGACAAAAATAATTCCTGCTGGCCGTAACAAAAAATTAGAAGCAGAGGTCAGAAGTCCCAAAAATCCCAGGCCGGAGTGCCCGTAGATGAGCTGCAGATCTGATAAGGAACAGGTACAGCTGAAAAAACGGCATTCCAACCATAGCTCACAGAAGAAATTCAGCCATTAGAATACACAGTAGCCCCCCCCCCCAAATCATCAAATGTCCCATTGCAAGAATTAGGCAGGCAGCAAGCAAGTCAAGTCAGAAAGGCATCGGGGACGAGACCGCAGCCACTAGGAGATGCCAAAACTTATACTGTCACATCAGAACAAGGGAAATTCACCAACTAGACAAACGGCCATAGCAGGGGGCCACCCAACACCCCCAAACACCTCTCCAGCAGCACCCAGTCCCCACAGAAGTAGAAATTCCTAAAACTTTTAAAAACTCACTCAGGCAACTGGGAGCAGAACCATCCAAGTCTTGGTAACACCACTTAAATAGATCAGGGAATAGGTGCTTACCGTCCACTGCTGCTTGCTCCGGGGTATCCCAGGGCATGCCATTGACCATCATGTTGAATTTGAAGGAAGGCAGGATATGGGACCCTGAAGGGGTGACCTGGGGCAATCACATTGGTCACAAAAGGATGGTAGGCCAGCCGCTTCAAGCGCACAGACTGGAGCAGATCTTGAGCAACGCGAACCTCATGCCCATCCCACAAGATGTCCTTGACATCCCACAGCTTTTGGAGGATGTGAGTTTTGTCTAAGTAGTTCAACAGTTTAAAGATCAGTGGTCTGGGGGAGCATCCAGGGAGGGCATAGGGAGAAGTGAGCAGTGCGCCTTCTCCACCACATAGACTGCCCCCTTCAGAGAGGGCCCCATCAACTTCTCACAGAAGTTTTGATCAAATTTTATGGCATCAGAGCCCTCTTCCTTCTCAGGAAGGCCGAAAATAATTAAATTGCTGCACCAGCTGCAGCCTTCAAAGTCTTCCAGCCGGTCTTCAGCCTTGTGGAGCCTATGCCACAGCAACACAACTTCCAGTTCCAGTTTAATATGCCAGTCATCCAAGTATGAAATTCGGGCTTCTGAATCAGAGACCCAGGTGGATGAGGAGTCCATGGAGGTTCGTAGGCACTGGAGCTCAGTAGTGAGAGTGAAAAGCGTGTCCTCAATGGGACCCATTTCTTCCAAGAATTTCTCTCCTGTGAACATGGAGCGAGGCTGTGGGCCTTCCATTGCCAATGCAGCCTGTAGCTTGGACCTCCTTGGGGACTTCTCCCTCTCAGGCATCAGTGGTGGGGTGTGCCGAGGTGGGGGTTCTTTATTTCTGACTTGGCATGTATTTTTAAAAATCCATGGGGCTGACACTGAAGGGCTTCCCAAATGGTAAGAACTCTTTGGGGACATAATTGAGAATAAAAAAAATTATAAAAATAATTACATTAAGCTATAGCAGAGAGAGGGAGCACTCGGGAGCTGTTGCTCTTCAGGTAGCCATTACATGACTCCCTAATTTTCTCCTTGTGAAGGATTTGCTGGATATTTGTAAAGAAAAATCCTATTTTATTGACATGTTTTGGTTTTTAAATCTGACCCCTTTTTGGATGATGGCAGATATTACCTAGTTTCTGTCTTCTGAAAAGGTTGAAAATGATGGGATAATGTCCCATCCCATCATTTACTCTCCCAGTCCAGTGATCTCTATCCATCTCTAATCCTGAGAATTTAATTCTTTTAACTTCTGTTGAAACATTTCTATCACTAGTTGTTTTAGATTTGTTCCCTTTTCCCATTGTTGGAGTATTCCAAGCACCCTTAGATTTTTCCTCCAGGATCTATTCTCTTGATCTTCCTGTTGTCTTATAATTTCTTCTTTAACTAGCATTTTGTGCTCTGCTATAATGGGAATGAAAGATTCTTCCACTGTTGACTGTCTACTCTGCAGTTCTGTTATCCTAGCTGTTTGCTTTGTTACCACCTTCTCCAGGGTGTCCATTTTGTTTTTTAGCTCTTTTATGCTGCTGGTATTGTCTTTCATTGATTAAGATATTGTTGTATATTTCCAATTGTTGTCATCATTTCTGTTGCCCAGCTAAATGTTCCTTCTTGTACTAGCTCATCGTCACTCTCAGTGGGCTGTGACTTACCGGCTGTTGATTCTGAGGTTATGTGGCTTCTTGTATTTGTATGACCTCTTGTATAACCTCATTTTGGTTTGTAGTTTCCATAGCTGCTCTGATCACTTTTGTTTCCCACATTCCTCCAGTGGCTCTTTATGTTTCTTGTTTCATGTACTCCATTCCCTCTCAACTTTATGGCAAGTCCATCCTTAAGTTTTGTTTCCCTGGGGTTTCTATTTTTGCTGCCATCTTTGGCCAAGCTGTATTGTCCAAGGTATCGAATAGTAATTGGGTCTAGACCATGGACTCCTTTGATTTAATGTTTTCAACTTTGTCCTGCTTTCCTGATTTTGCTACCTTGTTCCAGTCTTTATAGTGCAGCTGTTTCACCTCTTACTTTTTTTAGGTGCTCTCAGTAATTAATAATTTCTTCCCACTTTGGTCTAGTTCTGTGCTAGTATTTTTGGTATTCCTTCTAGCCCCCAGTCTACTTTAAATACATGTATTCTGCATTCATTCTCACACCAATTACTTTGCTGTGTTTGTTACTTTTAAGTATATTATAAATTGTGGGAGCATCCCCGACCAATCACAGCCCTCCCTTCAGTTGCGCACAAGATACTCTTATTATCATAAGAGTACTTCACACACTTAGCCACGGTAATGAGCATCTCACTGACCACTCATGCTATTAACTGTGTTAAATAAAAAAAGGAATTTTTCAATTTAATACAGTCAGTGATCTGTAATAAGTTTATGGGTCTGTCTGGCGGGCCTCATGAATATGAGTGTCACTTCTTGTGTCCTTAGAACAACAGAACTGCTCACCTTTGGTTCGAAGTCCCCTAGCCATCCAACTGGGCCCATAAACTTATGTAAGATCGAGATATGTTGGGGGGGTACAAAACACATAAAGTGCAACTGTCCTGTTAATAGTTTATAGCTCTCAGTAATTGTTAGTAGATATTATTTTGACTTTCCACTTGAGGCCGTAAGAATGCTGTTTACATTGGGTATCTTGTTATGCAAGGCTACAACCTTTTACTTATGATGTCAGTGTTTAATATAAGAGCATAAAAGTCTAATTGAGTGTCCTCTGGCAGCAAACTGAAAATAAAGAATTAAAAAAGTTTTGTGGTTGCACTTTGAATATTTATAATATACAACACTGTGTGTGGAGTTCAGATTTACCACCATTGATGGGACAAAAGAGAGCTGTGCACCTCTTTTTTCACTTTATTGTCTCTTACATACTGGCACAGACTACCTGGTCCTAAAGTACCTCCTTCATCACTATTCTTTCTATCCACTCGGTCACTCTTAGCAAGAATTTCAGTTTGCTCTGCTGGTCTTCCCCAGACTCAAGCTGTTTCTTGTATGCTCTCTTCATAAGATTCAAATAGGGTGGTGAGTATTAAAGAAACATTGCCACTGGCTGGAAATGCATGAACCACTTTATTTACTTGCACTAAAACAGCATCTCCACATGGAATCAGGAATTCTTTTTTTTGAAATTCAAAATCTTTATTGATTTTATCATAGCAAAACCAGTACAAGCACAGTAGACAGGCAATGACCCCAGCTAACATAAAATAAAGCTAACTGCCCATCCTCCCCCCCCCACCCTCCTCATCCCTCCCCAGGAGTGTGCCTGGTAAAAGGAACAGGAAGAGCAAAAAGGTATTAGGATGAGCCACATGGAGAGTTATCAAGAACATACACTACTAATGCAAACATAATGCATATAACTTGCCCCAGTTTTATTCAAAAAGCTTGAGTCTATTACAGGACTCTGCGATCAAGCGTTCTGCTCTGAAACATGCTGAAAGCTCATTTAACCATTCACTATAAGATATGAGCAGCTGATCCAACCAGTGTTTAAGCATGACCTTTTTGACAACCATTGAGATTAAGGCCATATGGAATCTACGCTTCTTATCCCTGATGTTGTTATAAAGACTCAAAAGACAGATTTCTATGGTGAAAAGCCCCTCCAGACTCAGAAGAGGATCTACCTTAGATTGAATGAGTTGCCTTAGGGGAGCAACTTTTTCACACTGCCAGAATATATGCAGCAGATTCCCTTCTGATTTACCATACCTGGAGCAGGTAGGGTTGGGCAGATGGCCTATTTTGGCCAGTTTAACGGGTGTGTAAGACATGTTATTTAATATATGATATTGGGTAAGTCTAAGCCTGTCTTCAGAGTTATAAAGCTATAGATCTTTCCAGATTTGTGTCCAGTTAAGGGGTATATCTGGCAGCAAGGAGGTCCAGGCCTTAGAGCCCAGAAGAGGAGCTGGGTGGCCAATAGTTAAGAGACAGGCATATAGCAGGGAGATGCAGTTAGGTTTTGAGGACCGGTCCTGCAACTGGGCTATAATGGGATATATTCTGGATAACTGAGGGGTGGTATTGAATAAATGACCCACCAGGTGTCTCAACTGGAAGATCTTGAAGATGTGTGTTGGAGTCAAATTATATTTCAGGAGGATATCAGGAGAAGAAAGGAGAGGAGGGAGTCCTGAGAATATAGATCAGCTACTATGGCTTCCCGTAGTTGAGAAAGCCAACCTGGAATGAGGCATATACCACCTGTCTTGATATTGGAATTAAGGACAATGGGTTGGGCAAAATCTTGCTGTTTATTTATTTATTTATTTAAGAGATTTACCAGGAAAGGCATACTGAGCAGAGTACTGCTCGATTCCAGATGCACCCTGGGGGTAGGGGGTTACAAGGGTGTAGTACATAAATACATAAAGCACAATAGAACATACATAATTTATAGATATCCAGCAAAGGCCCAATGGGATGGGTGAAGTAGATGAGATGCATGTAGAGCTATACAAAGTGAGGAGTAGTTACAGGCAGTATTTACAGGCAGTGAATACAGTAGCAGTATTTACAGGCAGTGATACAGTAGCAATAACAGCAATTTCATAGTGAGATTAGATTTACCTACTAGATGGGTAGGTGAGAATATCAAACAGTAACAGAGGAGGGTCAAACAAAAATGACGCATGGTACTGATTTAGAAATGGAGCCCAGGATAGCTGATAAGAATTGAGCAGGGAGTTCAGCGATTAGGAAGGCATAAGCAGTTGGTGGCGAAATGCGTTTTGAGGAGGGCATTTCGATGTGGAGTACTTGTGGTGTGTCTGATGTCGGCTGCTAGGGAGTTCCATAATTTGGGGAGTCTGAAGCTGAAAGCAACCTGACCTGATTGGGTAGATCTGTGGGGGATGTGAAGAAGTCTGGAGTCAGAGTTCCTGAGAGCATAGGTAGATGGGGGGACGGCGGTTAGGGATGTCGATAGGTAGGAGGGTAGCATATGTGACAAGAATTTAGCAGTGATTCTAGTGCAGTGCAACAATCACCAGTTTTGGAGTGATGGGAGGTCAAGGGATTTGTAGAGGTCGCAGTGGTGGGTGTTTGGCAGACAATCCAAAGTGAACCAGCAGAAGGAGTTATAAATAGGGTCGAGCTTGGCTAAGAATGTTTGGGGGGTGGCACCATAAATGACATCGCCGTAGTCAAAAATTGGAAGGATAATTTTTTGTATCGTGTCTTGCCTGGTTTGTGTAGGGATGCAGAACTTGTTCCGATAGAGAGCTCCCATCATGGGATGTAATCTTGAAAAAGGAGCAGCACTGAGAGAAAACCTTCAGTGAAGTGCCAATCACCAAATGACATACTGGCATTGGCAGAACTTTCCATGAAAAATAAAAGATGGTTGATGTATCTAAGTTATGCAAACGTAAGAACTGGTTTTCTAATTGGAGCCAAATTGGTACATAATCACCTTCAGGATTAGATAGCCATCTACCAGACCTCAAAAAGTGGCTGGCCCAATAGTATAGGAGAAAGTTGGGAAGACAAAGGTCACCAGATTCTTTAGGAAGACTTATCTTAAGAAGAGAGCATCTATGATGTTTATTTAACCAAATGAAACTAGAGATAATGGAGTGTACTGTATATGTTGGAAGAAAGAGAGAGGATGCCACATGTTCAACATATTTAAGAATTAAAAGAGTCTGGGTAGGATGTTCATTTTTATAATATTGATTTGTACCCATAAAGACAGTGGAAGGGACTCCTACCTCCAGAAATTCTGCTGAATTATAACCACTAAGTCCTCTAAGTTTAACTGTTTGACACTCAAGGGATCTGCAGATAAAAGGATATCCAAATATCTAATAGAATGTGGGGACCATTTCATACCAAATTAGGCAAAATTGGCTCTATAATTAAAGTGATTTAAAGGGAATATTTCTGTTTTAGAAAGATGTAGTTTATAATTAGAAAGATGACTAAACTGAGCTATTACTTGAAGTGAATGCTCTAGAGAGGTTGCAGGAGATTCTAAATGTTGGAGAATGTCATTGCATAAACAGATAGAGTTAAAAAATATGGTTAAGCATAGAGATACCCTGTATCTGGGGGAATGATTTGATACTATGAAGGAGGGGTTCCAGGTAAAGGTTGAAAAGGAAAGGTGAGAGAGGACACCCCTGTCTGATGCCAGTGAAGAGAGGAAAATGGGGGGAGAAGACACCATTACAATATTTTCTGGCAGAAGGGGAAGAATAAACAGTTTGGAGCCATTGGAGAAAAAGAGAAGGGAAGCCCATTTTCTGTAGGGTCAACCAGAGAAACTCTCAATCCACCTTTTTTGGCATCTAATTAAATCAGTGCCATATGGGGATTGAGAAGATTGGGAAGCCTGGAAGATATGACTCAGCTTCCTAAGATGATCCACGGAGGAATGACCTGGAACAAAATCAACCTGCTTGGTGCTCAACAGGTGAGTCCATACTGCCCTGAGACTCAAGGAGAGTATTTTAGTAAGTATCTTGATATCACAGTTCAGGAGAGAGATCAGTTGGTAACTAGATGGATGTGACTGGGGTTTATCTGGCTTAAAAATGGACTCAGGAATTCAGCATTTTCAGGATATACATGTTGCTGTCTTCTGCTGGTAAGCTTATATTGCTCTTACTTTTCTTTTGGATAGCTGCTGCAGAGCTAACATGCCAAGTCTTATGGAGGCTCAAGCAGGTGTATCAAAAACAATCTTATATTTAAACACCGACTCTCAATGCCTTTACTCTGTGTGGTGGCAGAGCAGCAATTTAGGTACTGCCTAGCACTCACCCATGCTCAGTGCAAACAACTCTGCTTCATCTCTGTAAGTTTGTCTTTAGTCTGCTATTATCCCATGTTTCCTCACAGGGTTGAGGCATCAAGAGATGATTTCAAGAGAGTATGGGAGGGTTTCATCCTCAGCTGAGAGCAAGGAGGGTACCAAGGAAAAAATGCATGTCAGGGATTGGCAGGGAGGTTGTTGTCATTAGCAAAGGGGGTAGCAGCTGTTTCTGAATTAATTAATTCAGTCATGCTGGGGGGGGAGAGAAAGAGAGATTAGAAACAGACCACTGTTGGCCCATCAGAGGAGCTGTAGCAGTGTGCCATTGAAACACCCCTATTTTGCCCTTGGGAAAGGAAATGGTGTGATGAGGGTAGCATGAGATGGGACATTGACTGCACACCATCATTAAAATGACAAAATCCAGGCCAGTCACTGGAGCAACAAAATGGCTTTGAAAAATGTGTTATCTAGTTCAGAATCACATAATCAGCCAGATCAAGCACCATTGGCTGAAGTCTGACTTCCAGTCAAGCCATTGGCTCACAGCCTGACACACCTCTAGAACCTGCTTTTCTCCTCAGCTATACTCAGGATCCCTAGTGCTCTGATGCACTTTGTCCTGATTTATACAGCAGTGCTCCTAGGCTTCTCTTGCATCATTTTCTTATTTCTGTGGCATGATTTATTCATTTCTCTGGCAGAATGCAGTCCTGCCATTGTCCAAAATATGTTATTAAAATTGTAATGTGATTTTGGCTATTCTTACTGATCATTAGCTGTGCATTAGAAATATCTAAATGCATGGCTAAAATTAGTCCTGGATTTCTAGATGCAGCAAATCAAAGATATCCTTGAGTGTCTCAGAATTTTAAAAAAGTAACAGTGTGGTGGAGTTAGGCTGCACCCTCGGCTGTGACTGATGGACCACTTTTCTATCTCCTTATTTCTGAGTGACAGTTAACGCTTTTCTCTTTGCTTTTCTTCTTTTCCCCCTACCCATGGTTGGCCACCTAGTGTAGCTCTTTACTATCCCTGCTAAACTTCCTACTAATTCTCTCTTTTCATTTTTTTCCATTTCCATCGATCCAGTCCATGGAATGATGCCAAATACCTGGACAGGTGTTGTGTAAAGTACATTAGTGCATTTTGTGTACAAAAAGCATGAAAGCTATTTTAAATAGGAATTAATACAGTTAATAAAGCCTTTTTAAAGCAAAAGGATTCAGAAATCATATAAAACAATAATAGTGTCATGATTAGTACAGTGTAAGAAATCCTTAAGGTAGTTTCATAAATTCACATTATAAACCTGTTACTGTATGAAGCTAAACAAAAAACTGTGGCATGCTTTATAAAAACGCTTAGTCATTATGAATCTGAGATATAGAGAGTCCATGTCTGTGGAGCTTTACACTGTACCTTTAACTGAACCAGGAAGTCCCCTGAAATAACCCCTCCACCCTTGGTTTTGAAACAACATAGAAGGGGGCTCAGTCAGGTGATCCTACCAAAAAGATATAAATATCTCTTCAGTGAGTTTACTTCAGTTCAGCCAAGAGGGGCTCAGCCCTAGGAGAGTGAAGGAAAGAGGTGTTACTGCAGACAAGCTGTTGAATGCAGATGAGAAGGGTCTTAGGTGCTCTAGAATACAGGACTGTATTGCATGAGAAACTACTGATGTTAAGTAATGATTTTCTTTATAATTTTTTGTTTTCGTTTATTATTTTTTGAACTTTTGAAAAATAAATATCACACCACAGTGTGTTAAACCTGTAATTTTGCCTCGTCTGACATTTATTACCACACACTGTGACAAACAGCCACCATTTTTTCTGTCATTTAGGGAGATTGCTACTCAATGTAGTCACAACAGATCCCCGTTACCGTCTCTCAAATCCCACATCAGAAATCAAAAATCCACAACTAACTTGCTAAACAGTATCTTTGAATGCAAATACAGCAATGGTGTCTGACTACCAGTCCCACTGCCTCTGTTTGTTTCTTAGAGTTAGAGTGAGGCAGCACAAAAGCAGTTCTTGCAAGCTCAGTTATAGCCTCACTACACCCACTACAGTACTCCTGCAGCATGACCAGATGGTACAGTTCAGCAGATTGTGATTTTTTTTAATTACTTTCCCCAACCTGTTGGCATCAGTCCTGTAGTGCCGTGGCTTTCCTCCTGCCTGCCCATCCACATTCTCAGCAACTTACTCACTCACTCACTCATGGCTCAACTATCTTTTTGATCTTAACAGCAGCACTATGTAGGTACCATAAATAAACATTTTGAATGAAACTCACGCTTGCTTTAAAATTGTTTGAATCTATTTATTGTGTGTGTGTGTGCGTGTGTGTGTGTGTGTGTGTGTGTGTGTGTGTGTGTGTAAGGGGTGAGGGAGCCATGGCAACCAGATTAAGTTTAGCTGTGGGGGCATATTGGCCAAAACTCATTTTAGCTTTTTTTTTTAAATTTGAGTGTTAATGCAGGGAGAGGAACTATTTGACATCCAAATACTGGGAGCATTTTTTTTTACTATTAAAACCTATACATTTTAATTTAAAACCTCATGTAGAATGCACAGTCCCATTTTATAAGTACAATAAGTGACTCAAGGGATATTCAGTAGACAGTTTTAATGCACGGCTAGGGGGCTGGATGCACTTGGCTTGCAGCCTCATGCCTCACTATGCCACCTAGTCATGCGTTAGAACTGTCTAACACACACCCCATTGTATCTTATTGCTTACATGTGATGTCATCAATGACTCAGATGCTGAGCACAGAGGAGGAGCATCAGGATAAATGAGATGGAGAAGGGAGTGGGGCACTATGGAAAAACCCTATATTTGAATGACAATTCACCAATAACAAGGAATTTTGTGGCACTATAGATATTCTGCGTGCTGATGACAATTATGTGGACAACTCAACAGCTGCAGAATCATAGAATTCCAGGGGCCTTGGTTATACAATATGTTTAAATTGCATTCTGCAATCAAGCATAAAAAGATGGCACACAAAAACAGATACTAATAATGTTTTTTTTTTTCCACATATGTGTGAAAATCAAACAAAAGAATGGCCAAAAACTGTCTGGGAAAGAAATTTCCAGGAGAAAGCTGATTACCTACATATTGAGGTTCACTGGCCCTTCATCCAGTGAATTAAAACTGCCTACATGGTTAGAACCTATCCCTTCATATCCTTGCTGTTGTAAGGTGATTTTAAATTCTTTGCTATACTGTATCTTTCAAGCTGTCATCACTGATATGTGGCAGACAACAAACATGAAGATGCATTATAGGCTTGGAACGCTGAGGGAAAATGGTGCTTTTATTTATGTGTAGTTTAGTTTTGATTTAGCATCACAGAGTATTATGAATTTTTGCTTTACAGTAAAGTCTTACCTTCTAGTTCAAGACAACACTATCTCTGTGCAAACATCAACTTTGCCATGTGGGACAGAACATGCTGAATGGTAAAATGAAGAATGCCTCTCATAATGCAGGGTAGTTCAAAGGTACTGTATGTTTCCTGCAGTCAAACCATAATCCTAATCTGTCATTGCCCTGCTGTTGCAAGGTACAGCCCCAGCCAAAGACATGGCCAGATATTTCCTAAAATTTCTGCAATGTTTCTAGAGAAATCTCTTGCTTTCTCCATTTACACAGTAGGGGCAGCAGAGAGAAACTCTTAAGAAATGTTGTGAAATATCTGACCATGTCTGTGGCTACAACTGTAATTTCAGAATGTCAGGGTCTACTTTTAACTCCAAACCTTCATCACCCTGCCATTATAAGGGGACTTTAGGCTGCCATCAGGGTTATGCCCTTCATTGCCCTCCTCATACCTCTCAACCTTTTGTTCACCAAATGTGGAACATTGCCTCTCAAAATGTGGAACAAATGAGCAAAATGTGGAACACTTAATCAAATCTTTACATATGGAGCTCAGAACACTGTTAAAATGTTTGCATTTATGTTCAGAAAGTCTGTTATTAATTAATTGATATATTTTTTGCATCATTTAGTATAGATTTTTGCTTTAAAATGTTAACACTGAATGTGGGACAAGTCCTCACAATGTGGAACAGGGAGCTTTTGAGAAGTAAAATGAGGAACGTTCCTCGTAATGTGGTACAGTTGAGAGGTATGGCCCTCCTGACACAAGGGTCTAATACAAATTCTAACCCTTGGCTGTAAAACTACTGTAAGGAGGTTGCAGTCTTCCTGCAGGGATTAACCCTAACACAGATCCTTTGTTGCACTGCTGTTGTAAAGTTATTTCAAACTGCCAGTGAGGCTGAACCTTAACCCAGCACTACTCTGCTGTAGTGAGGTGATTTCCAACTCCCTGCAAGGTCTAGTCCTCCTAACCATGGCCCATCATTGCGCAGTAGTTGTAAGGTGATTTCACACTGTTGGTAAGGTCTAACCCTAATCCTGCACTGCTGTGCTGTTGTAAGCTAATTTCTAATTCCCTTGAGGGTATAATCCTAACCATGATCCTCCACTGCTGTATGGTTGTAAGGCAATTTTAGATTGCCTATGACATCTACCCTCAACCCTAATATTTCATTGCTCTGCTGCTATAAAGTGATTTCTAAGCAAAAGGGAAACAGTCAGAGCTCTCAAACAGGAAGAATCAAAATTAAATCTATTCCACTGCTGTGGAAAGTTTTAAGAAAAGAATGGCCAACATCTTGCTGAGAAAGAAATTTCCAGGAGAAAGCAGCTCCCCTGTGTATCGAGGTCTTCTTTACTTCAAATGATTCCAGACTGACAACATGGTATAACCCTAACCCTTCATTTACTTGCTGTTAAGTGTTTTTAAATTCCTTGCCATTCCTCTCAGCCTTTCATGAATGAAATATGCAATACATCAGACATGAAGGAACAAGTTCAGAACACTGGGAAAATTTACTTTTTTATGCACGGTTAAATATTAATTTAGCATCACAAAGTACAATAGTATTAGTTTCTACTTAACATCTGAGTAATAATGTGAGACAGCACTTTCTCTGCACCTTTTCCATGCAGAACAGAACAATTCTGAATGGTAAAATGAGGGACGTCCTTAGTAATGTGGAACAGTTCAGAGGTAAAGTACGTTCCCTGCAAGGTCTTACCCTAACCCACATTCTTTATTTCTCTGCTGTTACAAGATAATTTCTGAATGTCAGGGTCTACGTTCTTCCCCGAATTCATCATCACCCTGCTGTTGTAAGGTGATTTCAGACTGCTGACAGGATCTAGCTCTTCACTTCCCTTCTAATGTAAGGTTACTTTAAACTTTATGTAGAGTCTAACCTTATTTGTAACCTTTTGCTGCTGAACTGTTGCTAGGTAATCTGTGATTCCCAGTAGGGTCTAACCCTAGCCCTAGCTGCTCAGTTATTTTAATGCCATTTCCAACTCCCTGCAGAGTCTAACGCTAATATTTTTCTACTATGTTGTTGTAAGATAATTTATGACTCCTTTCAGGGTGTAGCCCTAACCCTGCATTTCTCTGTTGTTGTAAGGTGTTTCTTGACCCCCTGCATGATCTAATCCTGCAACCATTCAATTGGACTTGATTAGGCTATTACACCGCTTGTGTCAATAGTCACTTGAGAAATTATCCTTTGTAAATTGAGAGGATTTTCTGCATTAGCTGCCTTTTTTGGTCAGTTTTGAAAATTTATAACTTCTTATTTAGATACTATTGAGGATGAGTCAGTTATTGATAAATAATGAAATTGAGAATGACTCAGTACTATTTCATTTAGAGGATACTGATACTCTTGATAAACTCCACCAGTGCCTAAAGGCAATCTCAAAACTGATCAAACAGTGAACCATGTTAATGAGGAGATTCAGGATTTGAAGCTTAAACTTCTAAAATTGAAATGATTGCTAATGACAGAGTTAAATTTGGTGTATCACATCTCAACACCTGAGAAATACATTTAATTAAATCAAGAGCCAAGAGGCCCAAGGGTAGTTAAAACATCCTTGAGGGGACTGAAAACTTTCAATTTATAAGAGAAGTAGTTGAAGCTGCTAACGACTGTTCTGAGTGAGTTGTGGGCTTAATAATAAGATCGGATACAAAGAAACATCAACTAATTAGTCAAGAAATAAAGGAAAAAAGTGAATTAAACAAAAGGCATGCTCTTCCAAATTTTAAAGAACTTGACAAGGCACCTAAAAATTGGAAACTATGAAAAGAAGTTAATTGAAACAGAGCACTCTAAGTTTTGACGTGATACTGCTGACTATGAGAGAGGAACTCTTGTGAACTGGCCAAAAAGTGAAAGGAGACCAAAGAGCAGAGGTCAGTCTATGTCTAGAAAGAACTCTAACTGAAATAAAGAGAGGGACGGTAGATGAGTACCTATTGACACAAGCACTTGGCCAGATATTTCCTTAAAGTCTGTGTCCACTGACTGTGAGGAACAGTCCCAAGGAGAAGCGAGCATGGCATTTTTATGCAAACATCCAATTTGGAAGTAAACAACAAAAAGGGGAAAAAAAACAAAAGGAAAATAAGGAGGCGAGTAGAAGGAAGGGCAGGATCAGGAGTCAAAAATCTAAGATGATGAGAGAGGAAAACAGTGGCAGCCCAATACACATCTTGAGCCTCTTATTGAAACAGCTTTAGTCCAGACCAAATCAGTAAGCTGTCCAAGGGGTTATCATTTGCACAAACACCTAAAGTTAAAACATTTAGCATAAACATTGATGTTTTTAAGTTCATTAGAAAATTATGGCTGAGGGAGTTTTATGCCACTGAAGATCAAATTGCAATAGAGTAGATGGCCACACTGCAGAACATAGAAGAAAAGCATGAGAACAAACAAGCTGGATTCGGTGTATTTGCAGGACTTTCCATATGCAGATAACATAATTGTGTGGTATCACTACATTGATGACATCATCTGCATATGGAAAAGAAATGATGAAGGAGCCTTGAATTTGACTTCATGGCTTAACCAAAATGAACTTGGGGTTGAAATTCACATCAACCATTAAAAACTGAAATATTGATTCTCTTGATCTGACGCTTCTGGAAAAGCCAGACAAGACACTCTCCACTCAAACCAAAAGCAAACCAACTACCACTAATTTTCTGCTTCACACCAAAAGTGTCAATCCAATATCCCTTAAAGAGTTTATACTATAAAGTCAGTTCCTGTGATTATGCAGGAATTGCAGTAATGAAATCAAGTTGACGTTACAGGCAGAAGAATTAGAAGCTCATTTTCTAGCTAAGGTATAAGCAAAGGAGTAGTAAAAGATGGAAAATGAAAGTCCATGGAGAGGAACTTTATTGCCCTTATTATACCTACAACATAATCAGAGAAGGAGAAGAATACAATCACCTTCTGCATGAAGTACAATCTGGTGACAGTAAAAATTGGGGCAATTAATGTGTTAATTTTTTGTGATTATAAAGAAACTACAGTAATGAGAGCAAGTTGAAGTTACAGGCAGACTAATTAGAAACTCATTTTCTAGCTAAGGGATAAGCAAAAGAGTAGTAAAAGAAGGAAAATAAAAGGTCATGGACAAAAACCTTAATGTCCTTATTATCCATGCAGTGCAATCGATGAAGGAAGAGAATACAATTACCTTCTGCATGAAGTACAATCTGATGGCAGGAAAAAATAGGGCCATTATATTGTTTCTTTATTTTACAGTTTTGGGCCAGGAAAAACATACAAAGTTGAGGCTTGTTTCCATGTGCATACTGGGAGCAAAGGAGAGTTAAGTGACTGGCTCATGGCCACACAGTATGCAACTGCTAGCAGTGTGATTCATACCCAGTTCTCCAGGTTTGCAGTTCAGTGCTATGAACCACTGTGCTATACTGCCTCCCATAAATTATACATAAAGTCTGACAAATGATTTGCAATGATAGAGATCACGTGCCCCATATAGGCACGAAACCAAGAATCTGTTTCAGACAACCACTGCATCTAAAGGATAAGATAGTGCAGTGCCATTTTTGCTCAAAGACAGAACAAACAAATATCTCCTGGCTGCCCCAGTTACCTGAAGTTTTCCATCTGCACAAGAGCTGCAATATTTGCTGCTATGGGATCCAAGGAAAGCAATTAATCCACCACATAACTCTGGAGACTTACCCAATTGAAGAAGGTATGAATTGTAATACTCTATTTGTGATACACTGCCTTGTGTGTAGATTATGTGCCCACTGAAGTAAAGAATACAAAAGCACATCAGTAGTAACCTGAATGAAAATTATGCTACATAAATTGGGGAACATTTTAACAACTGCCATGAAAGCAATCCAAAAAAACTATATTTCATTGGTTTGGAGCAGATTAAAGTAAATTTGAGGGGAGGTGACCATCTGAAGCAGCTGCTACAGAAGGAATCATGCTAGATTTGGAGATTTAGCAGTCACAAACCACAAAGACATAATGACATAATACATGACAAGCCATTCTTATAGGATAGAGACAAATTCTATGACTTTTAGACTTGTGGGCCCACATATTCAAATGAGATGGGCGGCGCATCCCTAGATGTACTTGTGCATCTCCAGACTTGCGAAGGCCATCGAGGATGTGGCAATATTTAGAAGCCCCCAATATGCCATGCAAACACAGCTGTACCACAGAGTAGAATATTGCAGTGCGGGCATGCAAATGAGGGATCCCTCTTGCATATTCCCTGCATCGCAATATTCAATGATCCCCTGGTGAAGGCATGGCCTGATGCACCAGCACAAAGTTACGACACCAAAACCCTGGCTTAACTTTGTGTCAGACAGGTAGGTGCTCACACAAGGTCCAGAGCCAGTCACATGATTCTTCCTCCTGGCCCTAATCCCCGACATAATAAAAAATTGATCACCCTATCCCCACATTTCCGTAGTGCAGTGTCCCCCCTCCCAGCCCCAAGTCCCATCACAAGAACAAAATGTATCCCCGATCCACACTTTATCATAGTGCAATGTCCCACCCTCCCAGCCATGATCCACATCACAATAAAATAATGTATCCCTGATCCCCAGTTTTCCATAGTGTAGGGTCCCCCCATCCCACCCGATCACTGACTGTCCAAAACATATATCCACAACCCTGTTTCCATAGTGTAGGGTCCCCCTTCCCCGATCACTAAGCGTCCAAAAAATATCTTCACATCCCCATTTTCATAGTGTGGTGGCTCCCTTCCCCAGCCCCAATCCATGATAGCACAATAACACATAACTTCCCTATTTCCATAGTGAAGTGGCCCCTCCATCTCTACCCCAGTATGCAGCAACCACCCTTCCCGGCACCCCTTTTCTGACTTGTGCCAGTAATTGGCACAGCCCTCCACTCCCTGCCATGGCCAGCCACCAAATGATCAGTACCTGAGCTCATACTGTATATAGTGCGTGCTCATTGGTTGGTGACAACCAATGAGTGCATACTATGTACTGTATGAGCTCAGTTACCAATCAGTCAGTGGATGGCCATGGCAGCATGTGGAGAGCTGTGCCAGTCACTGGCACAGGTCGGTTGGGGGGTGCAGGAAGGGAAGTTGAGTATCATGTAATATTGATGAAGCAAATTGAACAACTCACATATGAGCAACTCAATTTGCTCACCCAACGGAGTAGCGATTGGGAGGGTATAGCAAGGGGAGGGAATAGAGAGGATGAAGTGATAAAAGAGTGAGAGTGACTGACGGTAGGAATTGAATAATGTTAAGATTTAAATAGGGGAATGCAGCCTGCTGCTGCTGAGTTGGCCACCAGGTGTGGTGGTTATGGTCACCACCTGAATTGGTGATGGTTCTGGATTCAGGACCAGTTCTAGTTGATTTTTTTCTGTCACTGTCTGTAGATTGTTAGATGTTAGATTGTTAGATTTTTTTTTTGCTTTTCATCCTGTGGTTCCCCCAACTGTGTTGCCCTACCCACGTTATCCCCCCTCCCATGTGTTCCTCTGTCCTCCACTGTCCATCCCCCTGGAGTTGATTATATTAATTTGGAAGGTGTAGAGGCATAGCTCCCCACATTAAATGTTAAATTATATTGTACACTGCCATTGCTGTTTTTAGATGTGGTGTGTTTGCTAAGTAGAGGAATTTGAATTCGGCAAAGTGCACTCATTCTTGTGCGAGTTGCCATACTATTTTTGCGATTATGACACAGAACCATTGCTGTATGGTGGAGGCCATTACACTATGAAAATCGGTAAGTTGTGTGTTATTGTGCTATCAGGGATCGAGGCTGTGGAGGAGGGCCATGACACTATGGAAATGGGTACATTGTGTGTTATTGTGCTATCAGGAATTGGGCTGGGGAGAGGGGCAACTACACTACACTATGGAAATAGGGATGTGAATAAATGTTTTGGACACTCAGTGATTGGGAGAGGAGGGACCCTACACTATGATTACAGGGTTGTGGTTATATGTTTTAGGCACTCGATGACTGGACTGGCAGGGAGGATCCTGCACTATGGAACAGATGGGAATGGGGATATTTTTCCTTATTATATTGGAGATCAGGGCTGGGGGGGACACTACACTATGGAAAAGTGGGGACCGGTGATACATTATTTTATTATATTTATTATTATATTGGGGATCAGGGCTGGGGGGGACACTGCACTATGGAAAAGTGGGGATCAGGGATACATTATTTTATTATGATGGGGACGGTGCTGAGAGGGGGACACAGCACAATGGAAAAGTGGGGACCAGTGATACATTATTTTATTATATTTATTATTATATTGGGGATCAGGGCTGGGGGGGACACTGCACTATGGAAAAGTGGGGATCAGGGATACATTATTTTATTATGATGGGGACGGTGCTGAGAGGGGGACACAGCACAATGGAAAAGTGGGGACCGGTGATACATTATTTTATTATATTTATTATTATATTGGGGATCAGGGCTGGGGGGGACACTGCACTATGGAAAGGATGGGGAGAGAACTGCAATACTGTTTTATGATGGCTATCGGTCTGGGAGGGGGCTGGCCTGGTTCATTTCTCCGGGCACAGCCATGCTAATAAGCACATAATGGGCATGCATGAGGTCCCTTTGCACCATTCATGCCCATTGAGCTTACTAGCATATTTTGGCTGAATATCATCCTTGGAGGAAATGGTGCGTCCAGGTATGTGCCACACATTTCCTCATTGGTGATCTGATATTCAAACGGAATGCACAATATGTTCCAATCATGCATTCTGTTTTAATATCCCATCAGAGCTAGCCGGCCCATTTTTTTGTGTGGCACTTCTGTTTGCACCACGCATCCGGCCAGCTCTGAATATTGGGCCCGTTATTTGTTATCCTTTGTTTCCACGCTTTATCCTATTGTAACTTTGACTTGGTTAAAAGTAGTAGCTGTATCAAAACCTAAGAAATGAAATTAACTGTTTGATGTGTCCTGATGTAAAATTAGGCACTATAAAGAATATTAAGGATTATTGTTTTTCACTGAATTGTGACTCTGTCCCCTCTATACAGATTGCTAACACCATTAGTATAGGTAAATAAAAACTGACATGGGCACAATTCTATAGCAGGGCGATATCTAATATTTTACACAATTGGCAACACAGTTTTAATTGTCAAGATAATTCTGAGACAATCTCAGCTCAAGCTTTTGAGCACAAATTAGAGCATCTAAATGCAGAGATAAAAAGTAAGGTATATAATAAATAATAATAAGGAAAATCGCTCAAGGAATAATTCATGGTTTCACTCTTTATGTAAAAAGGCCAAGAAAATGTAAATAAAATAATGAAGTGGACCAAAGAGCACACCTTAAGAATTACTTTTATTAACCTAAACCAAGCGAGGAAGCAATATATGAAATTCCTAGAAACAAAAAAGCAGGAATTCCAATATAAACAGTGGTCAGAAATGGTTCAAATGATGCAAGAAAAAGATACCAAATGATTTTGGAAAAAGGTGTAATCGAGTAACAACCTTCTTTGGTCACATGTATCCCCAAAGAAACATGAGTGGAACATTTCACATTTTTTTTTACCAAACTAGACCTAGTAGAAGTTGATGCGAAAATACTCAAAGCTATTAAAGACACTCATTATACCCCTTTAACACTCACAGTGGAAGAGGTCAAAGAAGCTATTCTCAAATAGAAATAAATATTAATAATAAGGCACCAGGCCCTGACTGCATCCCTGCAGAGATGTATAAAGAATACAAAGATTTCTGGATTCCTTTGTTAACAGCATTTTTTTAAATATATACGGTTTATCTACAGCTGGTAATCTGTACTGTTTTTACCATATTATAGACAAGCATTTGTCAATGCTGAATGTTGTCTTGCTGGCATTGGTATTGGTAGTGCAGGAGTTAGAGAGATGCATAATAGGAATGGCAGTAAAATATGGAACTGATGCCAACCCCACCCCACCCTGCAGAGACTGACAGACATTGAAGTGTGCCTTTTTGTCATCTGCCATAATGCTCATGCCATTTCACCTCACCCTACCCTGCAGACTGACAAGTGTCACATTGTGCCTTGGCATTATCGGGCCTTATGTTCACTCCACTCTGTAAGGAAATATGTTGAGATGGGTGCAATATAGGAGAATGGGGTAAACTTTGGGTCTGAAGAGTCCAAGGTGCACCTTGATGCCTGTCACTGGCTGCAGGGTGGGGGTGTGAGTAGAATGGCATGAGCATTACAGCAGACAATCCAAAGTCACACTCCTGACACCCTTCAGCCTCTACAGGGTGGGACATTACATTTAGAAAACCTAACACCCTGGACGTTCATTGGTATTTGCACTCCAAATTTTCAACAAGGGCTTTTCGTGACCCCACCTCATTAAAGGATTTGAGACCTCTGCTCATGAACAGTGGCACTGTGATTTTGTTAATCTGTTCTGAACCTTGATTTCCCACAGCAACCGCGCCATTCTGTGCCAGATATGCAAAAACACATTTTGGTCAGGATGTGAAAAATGACAGCTGTACCATCCATAAGGAGATGTGAAGAAATAGGAATGTTGAAAATCTGGACTGAAAATATTAAAAATTCTCAAAGTTACGAGTGTGCATGCAAACTGCGCAATGCACACTCGTAACAGTCATTTTGTGGAATTATTTCACCACATTTTCAACATAGGCATTTTGGGACATCCACTCATTGACAGTACCACTGTGATTTTTGTAATCTGTCCTGAACATTGATATCCCACAGCAACTGCACCATTGTGCACCAGATGTACGAAAACACATTTTGAACCAGATGTGAAAAGTGACAGCTGCACTGTTCATAAGGAGATGTGAAAAACTGGCAATGCTGAAAATCTGGAGAGAAAATCTTAACAATTCTCAAACTTATGAGCATGCGTGGAAGCTAGAAACATAGAAACACTGAAGTTGATGGCAGGTAGGGACCTCAAGGCCAATCCAGTCTGCCCATTTCTTTTTCTACCTTATAAATGTGCCCTTGGCCTTTGCTTTGTCAATGACCTATCTATTCATACTCATCTGTATTGCTCCCTTATACCTTTCCTATGCCTGTTTAAAGCCCTGCACTGTATTCATATCCACCACTTCCTGAGGTAGGCCATTCCATGCATCCACCACCCTTTCTCTGAAAAATAACTTCCTTTCATTACCCCTTAATCTGCCTCTCTCTAATCTCATGCTGTGTCCTTTTGTCCTGCTATTTTTCTTATATTGAAACATGTTAGACTCTTTCATCTTGTTAATGCCCTTAAGGTGTTTGAATGTTTTGATCATATCACTTCTCTCCCTCCATTGCTCTAGGGTATACATATTGAGCTCCATTAATCTGTCCTCATATGTTTTTTGATGCAGTCCCTGCACCATTTTAGTTGCCCTTCTCTGGACTGCCTCAATGTGGTTAATCTCCTTTTGAAGGTGTGGCCTCCAGTACTGCACACAGTACTCCGGATGGGGCCTAACCAGTGTCTTGTACAGAGGAATTATTACCTCCCTCTTCTGACTTGTGATACCCCTACTAATACACCCCAACAACCCCCTAGCCTTGCCTGCTGCTTTAGTGGTCTGCTTGGATGATTTCAGGTCATCGGTGATGATGATGCCCGAGTCTCTTTCTTTCCTTGTGACTGCCAGCAACTCCCCTCCCAGTCTATAGGTGGCTTCAGGGTTTCTCTTCCCTATGTGCATGGTCTTGCCCGTCTTTGCATTAAACCCCAGTTGCCACTCTTCCAACCATTTTGCTAGTTTATCCAGATCTCTTCTCATTCTGTCCACCCCATCTGGATCATCTACTCTGTTGCAGATCTTGATGTCATCTGCAAACAGACAAACCTTACCCTCCAGTCCATCTGCAATGGCACTGATGAAGATATTGAAGAGGGATGGCCCCAGGACTGATCCCTGGGGTACCCCACTTGTAACTTGCACAACACATGCTCCTAATACAGTCATTTTGTGGACTTTTTTCACCAAATTTGCAACATAGTTTTTTGGCTGCCCACCTCATGAACAGTGACACTGTTATTTCATTAATCAGTCCTGAAAGGTGATTCCATGCACTTACCGTGAAATCAACATTCAGGACCGAATAACGAAATGACAGTGACTGAGTTTATGAGGTGGGGTCCCAAGAACCCCATGTTGAAAATATGGAGCCAAAAGCTGCAAAAATGACAAAGCTATCCTCCTGCATTGAAATCCCCCTATTTATTTATTTATTAAACTCCAGGATTTCAAGTACCTTTGAGCAGGGACTGCTCATTTACAAAGGTTCCATGTCAGAGGATAGGGGTGACATAACACAAAGGTGAACAAAGACTACAAACTAAACATGTTGATTACTAAGGCCTAAGTAGTACAGTAAATAAGTAGAGGTAGATCAGCATAAGCTAGCTTTAACAGAATTCATGGTAGAACGGTATCTATGTAGGAGGAAGTCAGGATGCCATTATACAACTTACTGTGATTTTCTTCAGTTTGTAGTCAGCTGTGAAAAGTGCAAACGTGTTCCCACTCCACTGAAGATTGTCGCCCCAGGCTCTGGAGCTAAGTATGGGGTGAGGTGGGCTGCAGAGAGATGGGGTACACAAAGGGTAGATGTGGGTTGGGATCGGGAGCTGTCATGACCACGAGGGACCATTTTCTGTTTTACAGGGTATGTGTAAAAAAAATGTTGCAGGAAGGTTTTTCTCTTTCAGGGTGTAACAAGAACATTTTGACACACTGGGGTGGGCTTCCAGTGTACCACCTGTGGTTTTTGGGGACAGGGGATTGAAGCTGATGGACATTGGGCCCCCATCAACAAAGAAAGCATGTCTCTGTTTGGGGTGCATGATGTCGAGGGGGTTTGAGCACCCCTCCTCAGCAGACAAAACATGGGGGAACATTATGCTGGCAGGGATTGGTCTCCCCCTTCGGCAAATGAACTGAGAAGGGGGCATGCCAACAGGGGGATTGGGCACCCCTGATGTCGGCTTTTGTGGGACCGAGAGAGGTGGACGTCGGCAGCTGCCATCATGTTTATTGAAATATTTCAGCAGGCATGCCCTGCAATGATGGGGCACTCCCTCATTGCAGCAGCAAAATTCTTTCAAGTTGGTGGCATGCTTCTGAACTGCTGTCATAGACAGCATGCTCGTTCATTGGTGCCACAGAGACCAGCCTGAAAAAGCAGTGGCACTATTGGTCATAGCATAGCCGCACCTACACAACCTGTTACTACAGCAAGATGTCACAAAATGTTGCTTGAATTGCACATGCAAGATAACATAAAAACCATGTCAAAATTAGAAAAATTAAACTATTCACCGTATATGTTGATTTTTTTTTTAAGTTAGTCCTTTTTACCTTGGCTTCCCAGTCTGCCTCACACGTCCAGGCATTCTATTCCTCCAGCCACTGTCCAGTCCTCTCCCAGCCAAATGGAGCCCCAGCAGCCAATTACCCCTGTGGTATACCCTCCACAATGGGGTGGTAGAGAGCCCCCTCTCACTCTCCGACTGAACCAGGATCCATCAATGCAGTGATGCCCCCTGACCGAGTGTCCCATAGATGGCCATCAAGCTGCCGTGACCGTTCTGCCATGTTTCCCTTTTCTGTGGCAGTGTGAGTGGGGCATGCAATGATGCCAAAGGAGGGCACGCATGTGTCTGCATGTGCTCCCACCTGGCACCGTGCCCCAACTCACCCCTCCAAGCTCAGTGCCAGTGCACCTTCCCTCAGCCTCCGCTAGGGTCCACAAGTGCACCAGCAACTGAAGACCCCCCCTCCCCGGAGAAAGACAGGGAGAGAGAGAGCAGTCCCATGGATTCTGAATCCCTCTCCACTCCTGGCAACCCCAGGTGACCCGAGTCCATTCCCAAACCTGGGTCGCCAGCATGGAGCAAGGTGTGATGTTCAGCGCCTCAACCCTCGGTGTCACCGGGCAGCCTATATGTTGATTTTACATCAGCATTTGATTCAATAAACAGAGATACTCTCTGGTAAATATTAATTAAGAAATGTATAGACATCTCCCTGCTTCAGCTTATTCATCTATTATTTAACAAAACTTCAACTGCAGTATGATCTAATAATAATGGAAATCCCACAAAAAATGTTTTTACTGATAGAAAGGTAAAACAGGATGCCACCTCACTCACATACTTTTTAATATATACATTTGTAACAACCCAGTCTCCTGGGGTTACCAGAATTCTATTAGTGTTAGTGTTAGGTAGGTAGACAAGGCAGCTGGTAAGCAGCACACTTAGGGGCTGCTTACACAATGACATCATAGTTTATTCAGCTAGCCTGAGGGAAGAATGATCATGTCATTTGGAACTCTCACAGCAGGATAACCATTTCTGAATCACCTGCTCTGGGGAATTTTTAGAATGTTCAGTTAGTCTGAGTGTGACAATGAGAGTTGCAGGATCTCTCCCAGTGGGCTGTGAGTCTGAGGACTCAGGATTTCTCATCCTGGTTTTGGATTACAATCACCAGCTCCCAGTGAAGTGGTGGAGACCTTTCTTCAGTAGGATTTCCTGATTTTCACTTCAGGAGAAGTGAAAGGGACTGCTAGTCAGTGGATCCAAGGGGCAATCCCCTGAAGGTCCCCGTGTGTGTCAGCTGCCTTTGGAAAGGACTATGTGAGAGACTGGTTCTGACAAGCTACAGAGGGAAAATGTGCTTTCTAGTTGTTCTCCATAACTAGAGGAAGGAGCAACTATCCTGTGAGTATTGTTCTGGGAGACAAGTTCTCCATTTAGGGGTTTTTGTTCTAGGGCGTGTGTGCCCATAGATCAGGTTAGATCACACCCGTCAGTGGCCCTTGTTCTCCCAAGGATGTGAAGTGCAGTAAAAGTGGAGTCTTTAGCATTTCATTGGGGAATGGAGGTTTCTGTGGTATAACCCTGAAGGAATGGCAGAGACTGTCATTTGGGGCAAAGGGTGGGAGGAACATCATCTGGAAGCTTACAAGGCAGGGCTAACTGATTCATGGAAGGGCACCAGTTTTACCTGAGCAAAGGCCATTGCTGCAGGTTCAGGTGTGTGGCATAGATCAACAAGTGTACACCTAAATGGGAAGAAAATGTTCTGAGTGTTTGGCTTAGTTTCACAAAAATTACACTCTTGGAAAATGGAAATGTGTTCAGGTGTGTGGCACAATCCACATGCATACACCATGGGAGAAAGAGAGAGAAAATAATTGTTGTTTCTCTGGAAAATTGTACTGCCTAGCAAGGAGAGTTTTTTTGGGGGGTAATTATTTATCCTCCTGTGGCCACCTCGCTGTACCCCAGCTGTTCTCTCACATCATTGTCAGCTGGGATCCGGCCACCGTCCATCTCACCCAGGACCGCTGGCACCCCTATAGCTTCTGCGGCTTACCCCCCCTCAGTAGGGTGGCAGGGAGCTCCCCAACTCCCCACCCAGAACAGATCCTGCTCGGGTGCCAGCATCCCGACAAACACTCACGGACAGCCATCAAGCCACAGGAGGCACCACTTTTTCCCCTGTTCTGAGATTCCCCAGAGTCAGTGGGCATGCAATGACACCAGCAGTCATGAGAGCGGACGCATCCGCACATGCCCTCATCCAGGCATCTGCCCCCAACTCCTCCCCTGAGTACAGCATACATCTTGGCCCCCCAGCTTCCACCCAGGGACTGTCGGGCATTGACCATCATGGACCCCCCTCCCAAGAGAGGGAGAGCAGTCCTTCAGATGCTCAATCCCTCTCCTCCCCTGCCAGCTCCCAGCAACCCTATCTCACTCCCGAATTCGGGTTGTCAGCGTGGTGTGAGGTGCTGTGACCAGCTCCTCTTCCCTCAGTGCCACCGGACTGGCAGCAAGGAGAGTTTTGAAACTTTGTACCTATTTGCCATGACCGACCCATGGGGGTCTATTGATGCTTAAGTAACATCTGCTGGATAAAGCCATACTGCAAAATCCCAGCTGATGTTTTGGACATTCTGATCCTTGCTTGTGGTGTGGAATTACTTGGGCCCCCTCAGCAGTTAGATCTAGTATACTCCTAGCATCTTCTACCCTGGACCTTGTAGTTACGAAGGTTCATGTTTTTATTCTTGAACCCTCACCCCCTTCCTCTTTATAATGAGCCTGGTATACATCCTAACACCAAAGGTGGTACCAATGTTGTCTTCTGCTAAAAATAAATGTATGCCATATGTGGGTACTAGATCCTGTCTGTTTTATGGGGGCTGTCTAACTTACCAAAAGTGGCATGAGGGTTACAAAAATGTGGGCTCGTTCAAAGGGATATATTTTGGGTGGGAAGTAAGTGCTGAGGGTATGTCTAGGATCTTCCTGTCAGGTGGCAGTGCACCCAAACAGCAAATCATTGCCAGAAAAGCAAAGTTGTGCCAAACAAATTGACACCTGAGGATACTTTGCTGCCTGTGTTTCTGTAAAAGAGAGTGGAAAAATGTGCAGCTTGTATGTTTGGACTATAAAACATGGACTGTTAAGCTGAGCAATGATTGCCCCTGCCTCATTAAAGTGCTTAAGAAAACTGTTAAAAGTTGCAAATTCCAGGGGAAAAGTATTTGAGGACTTTAATTACAATCTTTTCTAAGTGCCCAGAAAGTTTCATGAGTGTACAGTAAAAACTGAAGGAGTCGCTAAGGAAAATGAACTGAGAACCGTGTGAAAATACCTTAAAAATGCTTGCCCCACTGAAATTGCCAGCCAAAAAAAAAGTTACAGTTTGTGTTTTAAATTTTGCCTTCTCAATGATCACCACGCAGGAGTGCAGCTGAGTGACAGAGAGAGCTCATTTGCATGGTGTAGCTTGATTGGTTCAATGAACCTAAGCCTCACCCTTTGCCTGAGTTTCAGAGTTGTGGGGCATTAGAGAAGGAGCAGCCAGCAGTGGTGAGCAGCATGGTAGGTCATGCAGCAGCAGGAGGAATCACTAACTGTGAGAAACATTTCTAAACCAGCAATTTTTTTAACTTTTCACAGTAAAACCAGGCTCAACCCATTTTCCAACCAACAGTAGCCGTGATTGCAGTGCTTTTGTGACCAATTTATGGGTCTGCCAGCCCAATCATCAGGAAGGCCTACAAATCCGGCAACAGGCCATTTTACATCAAGGAAGGGAACCAGCTACTGCCTAGTGAGTACCCTGTGTAAAAGTAAATGGACTTTGGTGCCAAAAGTCAGAAACTGTAAGCACTGTGATGAGCAAGAGCAGCACAGTAACTGAGAGAGAGTTTTGTGAACTTTGAATTTGGACTATGTGTGAAAGAACTGTTTCGAAGAGAGTGAGCTCTAGGGCAGGACGATCCCTCAGGTCTAAAAGAAACTTAGTGACAGTATAAATGTGCTGGATAGAGCAAAAGTAAAAGTAAAGTTCTGCTTTGAGAAAATCAATTAAAATGCAAAAGATACAATAAGATTTCTAGCAATTTTTAAACTGAGTGTAAATGGAAAAGTTGCAGCCACCACTTTGGGGTGTAGCCAGCAATCTAAACAATGCAGCACCGTTTTGGACAGTGTTTCAGGTGCAAACAAAGTTTCAGGTAATTGTGCTAAATGTTGTGGAACAAAATTCAAAAGCCAGGCAGACTGTTAGCGAACTATACCAGTGCGTTAAAGCCAAATCTCAATATGATTGCAAAAGTAGTCATTGGGAATCTGTGTGTCTATTTACAGAAAATGGCACAGCAGAAACCTCATTACCCACTCCACGCCAGGGTGTGGGTTACCCAGCAAGAACAAGAATTTGTTCACTTTGAACATCTATATAACTGTGAGTCAGCACTATCTGATGTGGCTTTACCAAATTTTCCTGTTAATGTGGGTACTGTGTGCGTGAATCCAGGGAGAGATGTTCTGCTAATTTTACATTGCAGAGACTGTAGCAAACAATTCATAATGAGTGAGACAGGTGACACAATGGTAGCTAAAACAAAACATATCCATTTAGCTCCAGCTTGGACATTGGCAGGGGACCCTGTCAGATCAGTACAGCAGCAGGCTGGGTGCAGTCAGATAGAGACCCCATTCAGTTTGTTAAGGAGTTTTTGGAGAAAGTCTGTGCAGATTCTTTGCAAGGTCAGGAAGACATGGAATTTTCCACACTGCAGAGGGTGGATTTGGACACTGCAGATGCAGGTTCTGTAGATCCTTGGGTGGAAGGCCCAAGCCCAAGCCTTGTCGGAGAGTCTGAGGTAGAAGAAGCATTGTGTTAGAAGGCTAGTGCCTCTGAGTGCAGTGAAGACTTAACACTTTCAGGAACTGGTGCAACTGCCAGTTTCTGGGCAGAAAATGTGGAAGAAGAGGAAGCTGCAATGACTATGGTAGGACCCAGCGAGTCACCATTAGCATTGGCTTCAGTGGAGCCTCCTGAGACAGAAGTGGAGGAGGGTTCTAGAGATGTGCCTTCAAGTGCAGAGGTGGACTGCTTTTACTCTATATTGCATGCTCAAAGCTGGCTTAACCAGGAATGGCTACCCTCAAGCCATGCCACTGATTTGGAGTTGGTCAAAAGCAGCAAAGAATAGAGAATTGTTCAAATACATGCTGTGGCTGAGTATGGACAGACTTACCCTTTCTTCTCTCACAAAATCTGGGAAGAAATTGAGGAAAACAGGCATGCCTGGCTGTGGGAGGAAGCTTGTGCCAACCTGCATCTGAAAGTAAACAAATTTGTCAGAGTAAAAGTGTGTAATGAAAGACTTCAATTCTGGAAACATGGCAGGACTTTGTTAATTGATGCAGTGAGACTTGTGGACAAGTCTGGCCAAGCAACATTTTACAATATTCCTGTGGTTTGTCCAGATGGGGAAACAGTCTATGGCCCACATCCTGAGTGGTACTACCCCTGAATGGTGCCACTCATCAGTCATTGTGCCTGCTTGATGAAGAAATGTAGCAATGCCAGCCCAGAAATCTGCCACCAAAGAGGCAGCAAACCAGGAAGAGGTGCCTTTCTTCTGATGTTTCAGGTTTGTCTGCAGCAGAATCCAGGTTCAGCTCCAGCAGCATCCAGGTTTGTCAGCCAAGCAGTAGGAGAAGATTTCCAGTCCAGGTCCAGTAGGAGGTCGTGGAAGCATCTAATCTGAAGATTTAGTCTGTCCAGTATCTGAAGATCATCAGGTTGCAGATCCAGAGAGGTGGTATGGACATCCATTTTTTGCCTAGAAACTGGTAAGGTACTTTTTCCATTTTAATTTGTCTTTTCTACCCACAATTGAGGATGTCCTTGAAACTTTATTCACCTACAGACTTTCTCAAACTGGACTGCAGTGCTAGCAGGTTATATGCCTTCCAAGAACTGTGTTTCAGTAGGTTGTGGCCTAGGAGAGGCTCTATGTGTAGTGCCTTGGCACTCTGGACTCCTCCCTAGAATATATGACTTGTAGGGTCCTGCCCTCCCAACTGTTTCGTAAATGCCTTTATGTTTTCTACTTTTGTACTTTTATAGAAAAAAACATTTTTAAAATGCTTTTAAGGGATTGTGCAGTATCTACATTGGGAGGGTTTTGGTCACTGTTTTGGTTTTACCTATTGTGTTGTTTATAGAATGTGTGTTGCAGTGTTTTCTTTCACAGGTGATCCTGATAGAATACAAGAAGACCAGAAGAGGATTTTTTAGGACTCATAGGAGTCCTCTTGTTTAGAGTTGCTAGGTTTTGTGTAACTGTGTGGTACATTGGTGAGACCACTGTTAAAGAAACCATCATTGGACCAGGAAGTCAGGGCAAATTACCGACCTATCTCTAATCTCCCTTTTTTGACAAAGGTAGTAGAGAAGGTAGTGGCACTTCAGTTGGAGGATCACCTTGTGACTCATGAGTTGTACGAACCTTTCCAGTCAGGGTTTCAGGTGAGGCATAGCACAGAAACCGCACTTGTTTGGGTGATGAATGATGTCCTCAGGCCGAGAGATTGAGGGGATAAGACAATTCTTGTTCTCCTGGATCTCTTTTCAGCATTTGACACTGCGGACCATTGTGTGTTGCTTGATTGCCTTGGGGAACTCTGCGGACTCACCGGCACTGTCATCAGCTGGTTTGAGTCCTTTCTTACTAACAGGAGGCAACAGGTTGTGATGGGGAATTCTTCCTCCACCCCTAGCCTTCTATCCTGCGGAGTTCCTCAGGGATCGGTATTGGCCCCAATGTTGTTCACAGTGTACATGCTACCCCTGGGAAGGCTCATTAGGAAGCATGGCTTGGGTTTTCATTGCTATGCTGATGATACCCAGCTATACTTTTCCTTTGTCCCAAGAACATCCAACATGATGGATGTGCTAAGCAGCTGCCTTGCTGAAATTAATGACTGGATGGCCTCTAGCTGGTTGCAACTGAACCCTGATAAGATGGAGGAATTGGTGGTGGAGTCGAACAGAGTGCATGATAGGAAGGCCTCTGATTCAGAGACTGGACTTGTTCTGGGATCTGTTTTATTGAAGACCTCTAGGGTGTGAAATCTTGGTGTCATTCTGGATAGGAGTTTGACTACGGAGGCACAAATATCCTGCACTGTCTGCTCCTGTTTTTTCCATCTCAGAATGTTGCCAGGATAAAGCCCCTTGTTCCGCCTCTGGACCTACCCACTTTGATGCATGCCTTAGTTACTTTAAGGCTTTACTACTGTAATGTGCTCTACCTCAGGGTCATGGGAGGATCTGTCTGCTGACTTTAGCTAGTGCAGAATGCAGCTGCCCAGTTGCTTACTGGGCAGGCAAAATGTTGCCATATTACACCAGTGTTGTGTGAGCTGCACTGGCTGCCAGTCAGGTGGAGGATCCTTTTTAAGGTGAGTCTTTTCACCTATAAGGCCCTACATGGTCAGGGCCCTGGTTATCTGTCAGATCTTCTTGTACCTGCTCTCTCTATCTGCCCCCTCCATTCCTCCTGTGAAGGCCCCGTGGTAATTCCAAGGACAAGGCTGAGATCGGCTGGTGACAGGGCTTTTAGTGTCACCGCCCCCGTCCTCTGGAATTCGCTGCCCCTTGGGGTTAAGGGAGCCCCTACTTTGGAGGTATTCAAGGCCCACCTTAAGGACCTCCTATTTTCCCAGACATTTCAGGATTGAATTATTAACTTATTGATTTGATTCGTTTATAAGTGTTTAGATGATGTGTTATTATCTTGTGTTTTAATTATTTTGCATTCATGTTTTATTTCTGAAGATGTGTTTAATTATCCGTGCAGCACCAAAAGCCTCCGGGATTGGTTGTTTTTAAATAAATTTTCCCTTGCCTTACAATGTTTTACCATGTTTCTGCTTTGCAGGTGTAAAGTCTGTTTGTAGTTCTTAGATTTTAGGAAAAGGAATGCAATGCATGTTTCTAAAGTGGGCTACAGTTTTTGGTGTAAAATGGTTTTGGGTCCGGGCACCTAGTAGGTAGCATAGGTCAGATAGTTTTCCCTAGAGGGCTGAGGGATAGACAGACTGGGGGACCTGATCTGCAGTAGGGGTTGTCAGTGCTGATACATAGATACGTAGACACTGTTGGCAGATAAGGCCCTATGACCCACCCAGTCTGCCCTTTTGAGCTTGTAAGTTCCCTTTACATTTGTTTCTCCTAACCCCTGACCTCCAGAATTCCCTTATGTCTATCCCATGCATTCTTAAATCATGTGATTGTTTCAGCCCCCACCACTTCCTCTGGCAGGGTATTCCACTTGTCCACCACCCTCCTGTTTCCTCTGAATCTCCCTGTCTCCAACTTCATCCCATGCCCTCTAGTCCTGAAACATTTTTTCCACTGGAAAATAGTACATTCCTACACCCTGTTCTTCCCTGTAAGGTACTTGTACATCTCTATCATATTCTCTCTCTCCCTCCTGTCCTGCAGGGAGTACATATTCAAGTCCTTAAACCTGTCCTCATGGGATTTGTGATGCAATCCCTGTACCGTCTTTGTTGCCCTCTTCTGAACCTTCTCTACCTTGGCTATATCCTTACATAGGTAAGGTCTCCAGAATTGTACACTGTACTCCAGGTGGGGCCTCACTAGTGTCTGGTATAGTGGAATTATGACCTTCCTTTTCCTGCTGGCAATGCCCCTGCCTATGCATCCCAGCATCCTATTTGCTTTACCTGCTCCATTGTTGTGCTTTTTCCCTACCTTGAGGTCATCAGAGATGATAACCCCTTGGTCTATTTCCTGCTTGGCATATGCTATATCCTCAGCCCCCCAAAAATATTATATGTTGTTCCTGGGTTTTTGTGCCCCATATGCATTATTTTGCACTTCTTTGTGTTGAATGTCAACTGCCAAACCCTTGACCATTCTTCAAGCTTCTGCAGGACCCTCCTCATTCTGTCTACATCCTCTGGCATATCAACTTTGTTACAGAGCTTTGTGCCATCAGCAAACAGGGAAATTCTGCCTTCCAGGTCCTTTGCAATGTCACTGATGAAGATGTTGAATGAGACTGGTCCCAGCACTGATCCCTGTGGTACCCCACTGGTCACTCTTCCCTCTGTGGAGTGACAGACATTTACCACCCCCCTCTGTGTCCTGCTGCCCAGTCAATTACCCACCCACAGCACTACTGTCCTGCCCACTCACATATTCCCAAATTGTTTAATAGCCTTCTATGTGGCATAGTGTCAAAGGCTTTGCTGAAGTCCAAATAGGCCACATCCACTGCCCTCCCCTGATCCACCTCTCTTGTCATCCAGTCAAAAAATTCAATAAGGTTTGTCTGGCATGACCTCCCCCGAGTGAAACCATGCTGCTTTGTGTCCTGTAGTCCATTGGCAACTAGATGTCCCACCTATCTCTCCTTCAGTAGTGCTTCCATGATCTTCCCCACTACTAAGGTCAGTAGTTCCTCGCTTCCTCTTTGTTTCCACTTTTGTATAAGAGAACTACATCTGCTGTCCTCCAGTCTTTGGATACCTACCCTGTTTCCAGTGATTAGCTAAACAGGATTGCCAGAGGTTCAGTCACCACCTCTCTTAGTTCCTTTAGGACCCTGGGGTGCACCCCATCTGGCCCCATTGTTTTATTGACTCATTCCTTCCAGTTCCTTTAAGACCCTTTCCCATATAAAGGGACTTGTGTCCATTTCTGTGCCACTCCAACCCCTTGAACTCCCTTCAGGCCCATTATCTCCTCTTCCTCAGTAAAGACTGAGCAGAAATATCTGTTCAGTATGTCAGCTTTACTGTTGTCATCCTCCACATGTCTCCCATCTTCCCCTTCAGTCTCACTATCCCTCTCTTTGCCCTTCTTTATCTATAAGAACATGCTTCAGGCAGTTTCTTGGAGCCACTGAGAATCCATAGATAGTACAGTAGTAGGGTAGGAGTTGATGTTTCTTCAGCGGCCCTCTATCTTTTAGTGTTACCTGCCTGTGCCTGGCACATGGTTGGGGGGGGACCTGATCAACTCTCCCTGTAGGGAGCACAGAGGAAGGATGGCCTGGTACTAAGCCATAATCTGGCTGCAAACAGTCAGTGGTCTGGTTGCAGTGAGTATAACCACCCAATCCCCAGGGGTTGCTAGAATTCTATCAGTCTAAGCATTAGGCAGGTAGACAATGCAGTTGATAAGCAGCTCACTTAGGGGCTGTTTACACAATGACATCATTGTTTACTTAGCTATCCTGAGGGAAGAATGATTATGTCATTTGGAACTCCCACAGCAGGATAACCATTTCTGAGTCGCCTACTCTGGGGAATTTTTAGAATGTTCAGTTGGTCTGGGCGTGACAATGAGAGTGGCAGGATCTCTGCCAGTGATCTCTGAGTCTGAGGGCCCAGGATTTCTCACCCTAGTTTTGGATTACAATCACCAGCTCCCATTGAAGTGGTGGAGACCTTTCTTTAGCAGGATTTCCTGATTTTCACTCCAGGAGAAGTGAAAGAGACTGCTAGTCAGTGGATCCAGGGGACAATCCCCTGAAAGTCCTTGTGTGTGTCAGCTGCATTTGGAAATGACTTTGTGAGAGACTGGTTCTGACAAGCTACATAGGGAAAATGTGTTTTCTAGTTGTTGTCCATGCCTAGAGGAAGGAGCAACTGTCCTGTGAGTATTGTTCAGGGAGACAAGTTCTCCATTTAATGGTTTTTGTTCTGGGGTTTGTGTGCCCATAGATCAGGCTAGCTCACACTCGTCAGTGCCCCTTGTTTTCCCAAGTGCGTGAAGTACAGTAAAAGTGGAGACTATAGCATTCCATTGGGGAATGGAGGCTTCTGTGGTGTAACCCTGAAGGAATGGCAGAGACTGTCGATTGGGGCAAAGGGTGGGAGGAACACCATCTGAAAACTTACAAGGCAGGGCTAACTGATTCATGGAAGGGTGCCAGTTTTGCCTGAGCAAAGGCCATTGCAGCAGGTTCAGGTGTGTGGCAAAGATCCACAAGTGTACACCTATTTGGGATGAAGATGGTCTGAGTGTGTGGCTTAGTTTCACAAAAATTACACTCTGGGAAAATGGAATTGTGTTCAGGTGTGTGGCACAGTCCATGTGCATACACCATGGGAGAGAGAGGAAGGAATTGTTGTTTCTCTGGAAAATTGTACTGCCTAGAAAGGTGAGTTTTGCAACATTTTATCTGTTTGCCATAACCGACATGTGGGGGTCCATTGATGCTTTAATAACACCTGTTGAATAAAGCCATACTGCTAAATCCCAGCTGCTGTTTTGGACATTCTTATCCTTGCTTCTGGTATGGAAATACTTGGGCCCCCTCAGCAGTTAGATCTAACATATGCCTAGCAACCTCTAACCTGGACCTTGTTGTAGTTACAAAGGTTCATGATTTTGTTCTTGTATCCCCACTACCTTCCTCTTGATAATGAGCCTGGTACACATCCTAATGCCAAGGGTGGTATCAATCTTGTCTTCTGCTAAAAGTAAATGGTATGCCATATGTGGGTACTAGTGCCTGTCTGTTTTATTGGGGGTGTCCAAACTACCAAAAGTGGTATGGGGGTTACACGTTATTAGAATTTGAGGAACCTGACCATTATGACTCCCCCAAAATAAATAAAATGCCTTTGCATCTAATGGCTTGCACAGATGATGTTGTACTGTTTTCCCTTACAAGTATAGTCCTTCAGAAAAAAATTTAGCTCTTCCAGCAAAAATGTGAGACACTAGAATTGAAAATAAACCTGAATAAAACAAAGGCCATAATATTTGGATATAAATCAACAAATATAAACAAATATAAATTATACTTAGGGGCCCAAAGTATTGAAATAGTAAAAGAATACTGTTACCAAGGTATAACATTTGTTACCAGTATAAGTTGGGCACATCATATTAAAGTTCAAATTATAAAAGCAAAACTCATAGCTAAAACCCTAATGAAATGTAATTATTAATATGGCAGAACTACTATCCTCCTTACGTTAAAAGCCAGTGAGTCAAAAATAAATCCAATTCTCCAATACAAAAATGGTCAAAGGACGGCCTTAGATCTAAATGGTTAAGATCATTATTAAATACTACTGAAAAAAATCAATATGCAACATATCTGGATAGATTATAGTAGGAACATAAAGATATCTACACAATACAATTGACTAATACAAAAGAAATTGTTCAATCTAGCACAGAAGATAGACATGGAGACAATCAGAAAACAAAGATGATCCCCATGGTTCAAGGAAAATAAAATTTGAAATTTTTTGGCAGATTATTTAATTACTTCATTAGAACCAAAACAAAAGAACCTCTTAACTTGGGCAAGATTCAAATTAATAACATCAAACTATATTGTTTGTTGAATTTTGTTGAATTTTATATACGATAATAAAATTAACGGAGTAAGGAAAACTCAAATAAATAACCATTGCCCTTGTAATAAAGGTTTCCGGGAAACCATCCAACACGTGATCACAGTTTATCCATTATATGCAAAACCTAGAAGATTATATTTGCTAACCACATTAACAAGATATGCAAATGTAAACTACTGTATGACCCAGTTTTTATACTTCTCCATCCAAAATGTATTGAAGATATGGAAATGATCATGAAATGTTTGGCCTCTGACACCAGGATAAAAGAGAAAAAGTATAGGTCTAGAAAAGATATTTATTAAGGGTCATTAACATAGTTCATTTTTAGTTAGCCAACCATTTGCTAGCTATCTTATGGTGTGATGCTAAATGTTATTTAAATGAAATTTGATGTTGCTATCTATATTTATTGTTTTATAATTTAAATTGTTTTAATGTACCATTGTAAAATTGTACAACTCTTTTTAATTATATTGTTAAAAAAAGTTTGTCCATTGCAGTTAATCAATTATTTTGATTCATTCAGACTGCAACATGCTAATCACCTTCGTATTTAAGGATTATTAACTGAGAACGGGGTCCAGGCCTAGCAGGCAGAATTTCACTCTTATACCAGTTAATTTTATGATTGGAGATTTTACTATACTCATTTAATAACTGGTGCACTCTGGGGAGGCCTACCACTGAGTCATTAAGAAAGATATGTAAATCATCGGCAAACAAAGATATTTTAAAGTGGTTATTACCTGACTGAAAACCAGTCATGAGGTTGTCAGACTGTACTGCTGCAGTTAAAGGCTCATGGGGCAACACATATAACAGTGGGGAGAGGGGACATGCCTGGCGGATCCCCCTAGTGAGAATAAATGTCTTGGATAATTTACAGTTAACTAAGACCTGAGCTGTGGGGAGCTGATATAGGGTGGAAATCCACCTGACCATATTACAACCCAAGCTAAACTTTTTAAGCTCATCGAACATGTACCCCCACTCCATCCAGTCATAGATACATAGATATATAGACAGTGTCGGCAGATAAGGGCCTATGGCCCACCCAGTCTGCCCATTTGAGCTTGTAAGTTCAGTTTGTTTTCCTAGAAGTCTGTTTCCCCTTACCCCTGACCTCTAGAATTCCTTTATGTCTATCCCATGCATTCTTAAATCCCGTGATTGTTTCAGCCCCGCCACTTCCTCTGGCAGGGTGTTCCACTTGTCCACCACCGCTCTGTGAAGAAATTCTTCTCATGTTTCCTGAATCGCCCTCCCTCCAACTTCATCCCATGCCCTCTAGTCCTGGAACATCTTTTTCACTTAAAATAGTGTTTTCCTGCACTCTGTTTCTCCTGTAAGATACTTGTATGTCTCTATCATATCCCCTTTCTCCTCTTCTCCTCCAGGGAGTACATGTTCAGTTCCTTCAACCTGTCTTCATAGGACTTGTGATGCAATCCATGCACCATCTTTGTTGCCCTCCTCTGAACCCTCTCTACCCTGTCTATGTCCTTACGTAGGTATGGTCTCCAGAACTGTACACTGTACTCCAGGTGGGGCCTCACTAGTGTCTTGTATAGCGGAATTATGACCTCCTTTTCCTGCTGGTGATGCCCTGCCTATACATCCCAGCATCCTATTTGCTTTACCTGATGCCTTGTCACACTGTTTCCTACCTTGAGGTCATCAGAGATGACAACCCCAAGATCCCTTTCCTGCTTGGTGCATGCTATATCCTCACCCCCAACTGATATATTGTGCCAGGGTTTTTGTGCCCCATATGCATTATCTTGCACTTCTTTGCATTGAATTTCAACTGCCAAACCCTTGACCATTCTTCAAGTTTCTGCAGGTCCCTTCTCATTCTGTCTACACCTCTGGTGTGTCTACTCTGTTACAGAGCTTTGTGTCATCAGCGAACAGTGAAATTCTGCCTTCTAGATCCCAGCGAATGTCACTGATGAAGATGTTGAATAGGACCGGTCCCAGCACTGATCCCTGTGGTACCCCACTGGTCACTCTTCCCTCTGTGGAGTGACAGCCATTTACCACCACCATCTGTGTCCTGCCACCCAGCCAGTTACCTACCCACCACACTACTGTCCTGCCCACACCCATATTCCCCAGTTTGTGTAATAGTCTTCTATGTGGCACAGTGTCAAAGGCCTTGCTGAAGTCCAGATAGGCCATGTCCACTGCCCTCCCCTGATCCACCTCCCTAGTCACCCAGACAAAAAATTAAATGAGATTGGTCTGACATGACCTCCCCCTGGTGAAACCATGCTGCCTTGGGTCCTGTAGTCCATTGACAACCAGATGTTCCACCAATCTCTCCTTCAGAAGTGCTTCCATGATCTTTCCCACTACCGAGTGGAGGCTGACTGGTCTGTAGTTCCCTGCTTCCTCTTTGTTCCTGCTTTTGTATAAGGGGACTACATCTGCTGTCCTCCAGTCTTTGGGTACCTCCTGTTTCCAGTGATTGGCTAAACAGGATAGCCAGAGGTTCAGCCACCACCTCTCTTAGTTCTTTAGGACCCTGGGGTGCACCCCATCTGGCCCCATTGCTTTGTCAACTCTTATTACTTCCAGTTCCTTCAGGACCCTTTCTCGTGTAAAGGGACTTGTGTCCATTTCTGCACCATTCTCACCCCTTGTACTCCCTTCAGACCCATTACCCCCCTCTTCCTCAGTAAAGACTGAGCAGAAATACCTGTTCAATATGTCAGCTTTACTGTTGTCATCCTCCACGCGACTCCCATCCTCCCCTTCAGTCTCACTATCCCTCCCTTTGTCTTTCTTTTTTCACTTATGTACCTGTAAAGGTTTTGTCCCCTTTAACCACTAATTTTGCAATGTGTTCTTCTGTCTGAGCTTTGGCTTCCCTTACTGACTTCCGGCCTTCCTTTGTTTCTCCTGGTACTTCTCCTATCCCCTTTTGCCTGTGTCTTTTGTATTGCCTGAATGCTATCTTTTGGCTTTCACTTTCTTTGCTACCTCTTGGAAAACCATAATGGTCTCCTCTTCCTTTTCCTCTTGCTAACCTGCTTAATGCATAATTCTGTTGTTCTTATAATCCCCATTTTAAAAATACTGCCCACTGTTCCTCAACCCCTGATTCCTGTCCCATTCCCTTAATGCCTCTTTCAAGTATTTCCCATTTTCCCAAAGTCTGCCCCTAAAATCCAGGATCGTGTTTTTGTGTGGTTTGGTTCTGCTCTTTCTGTGATTTCAAACCACAATGACTGGTGGTCACTGTTACCAGGTGCTCCCCACTGTTACCCCATCACACTGTCCTGTTTGTGAGCAGAAGGTCCAGTATTGCCTTCTGCCGAGTTGGTTCCATGACCAGTTGCTTGAGAAGGCACCCTGAAGGAGTCCAGGATAAATCTGCTCTAGTTGATGCTGCAGCTGGGATGCTCCAGTCCCGTCTGGAATATTGAAGTCTCCAACCAGTACTACCTCACCCTTGTCTGCCATCCTTTGGATGGCTAGCATCAGCTCCCTATCTGTTTCTTCCTCCTGGGCTGGTGGTCTATAGACCACACCTGTGCGGATGGCTGGCCCCATTTTCCTTTCTAGCTTAACCCACAGTATCTCTCCCCCATTTTGTTCCTCCTGGATCTCTGTGGCCCTTATGTCATTTTTCACATACAGTGCCACTCCTCCTCCCTTCCTGCCTGCTCTGTCTCTTCTGAATATGTTGTAGCCAGGTATGGCCATCTCCCAGTCATGGTTATCATTACACCAGGTTTCAGTGATGGCCACAATGTCCAGGTCTGACTGTACCATAACAGCCTCCAGATCTTCCATCTTGTTGCTAAGGCTCCTGGCATTTGCACACATGGCTTTCCATGATTTGACCTCCCTAGTCTGCTTCACTGTTCTACTCCAGCCCCTTCCTTGGTTGTCATTTATCCCTGGTTCTCCTTGCTGTCTGCCCTTCTGCTGAATTTTGCCCCTTTTCTGCTTATCCACCTTTTGGACACTAATCTCCATCTTTTGCACACTGCTTTGCAGAGATAGCCACTCCTCTGGTTCACTGGTTCCACTGCTAGCTGTGGGGGTGAGCAAGTAGGTACCCTCCTGCTGGCCTGCACCCCTTTGCTAGTTTAAATGCTTGTCAATGTAGCATTTAAACTTATCATTGATACTTGGATTCCCTCCAGGATGGATGCAGGCCGTCAGGCTTGAACAAACCTCCATCCTCCAGGTGGGTCCCAGTCACCAATGAATCCAAACCCTTCCTCACAGCACCAGTTCATCAACCATGAGTTAAAGTTCCTGGTGCATGCACTCCTATGCTCTCCTTGCCTCTGACAGGTAGTACTTCTGATAAAGTGACAGAAGTAGCTACTTGCTTGAGACCCTCCCAGTTTCCTAAACTCTTCCTGAACTTCCTTTGGCTCCCCATTTGCCAAGTCATTAGTACCTAGGTGGATAATGACATCCAGCTCACCCTCCGTCTTGCCTTCCCAGTGATCCCCAGTATCTTCCTTCCATCCCTCCATGCCGTGGCACCTGGTAGGCACCTCACCTCCCTGTCCTCTCCCTCCTGTGTTCCTAGCTGGATCCCTTTACGATGGAGTCCCCCACCAGGATTCACTTCCTCCACCTCTGGGGTCCACTGCTTTCCCCACTGAGGTCACCTCCTTGGCTAACCTCCACATCCTTTCCTTCCACTTCTCTGGGTACCTCTATTTGGTTGTCCTCATTTGCCAGTGTGGCATATGAGTTCTTGAGAGGAATAGGATCTGGGATGTGCCTCTGCCTGACTGCTCTAACCCTCCCTGAGTCCACTGTCATCCAAGTGCTCCTCGTTCTCGGCATCCTTTGAGGCAGCTGCATTGGACTAGGTGGTCCCTGGATAGGGGTGATGGTACTCTGACCCAGTTTACTTCGCTCTGAGTCTGGTTACCTCATCCCGCGTCCAGAGAGATGCATGCAGATAGGGCAGCACCTCAGTGTCCAGAAGGTCTGCCTGAATATGGCTGCACCACAGCCACTGCATTGCACCACTCCTCACATTATACTGCAATTCCACAACTTGTCTGCTACTGAAACTCTCTTAGTTCTCTTTTTATTAATTTACAGTACTAAAAATCCTGTAACTGATCCTCAGATATTTTTTTTTAAGGAAAAAGAAACCAATAAATAAATAAATAGTCGAAACACTTGTCGTGCTGAGGGTGGGCTTCTTCAAGGGCCAGAACTGCAACATCAGATCCAGGGCAGCCCACACCCCACCTCCAAATAATATTTAATGCTTTACACACATTATGTTTACCTTGACAACCCTGAACAAATCCCTTCTGGTCAGTATGCGTAATAGTAGGGAGCACCTTTTTTTATAGTCAATTTGTTTATTAAAACTCCCCCCCAATAAAAAAAAAAAGAAAACAGAGAATAGCATACAGAGAACATTGAAGAGCAAAATGGATACAGCAATAAACTGTGCTCTACAATCATCATCAATTAGGTAAAATGTAAAGGAAAAGTACAAACTGAGATTGCACATATACAGTATAGTACAGAAAAATAATATACAGTAGTTATCAGCATAATGGCAGCAATTTTCAGCACTGTTCAAAGTAAAAGAATCTAGATAGCAATTTCTACAAACCTATTTAGCAGTGAGATACAGCAAAAATATTAAACAATGAAACATATGGGGATAATAAGGTAATGACTTATAGAGCCCACACGTTTCTTAATCAAGTAGACTTTAAGCAATCCAGATAATCCTGCCAACAGAGCTAGGATTCATTCAGTCGATCTAAGTCCAAATAAGAAAGATGCTCTAAAGATGCAGTCTGAGTTAGGTTGTTAAGGATGTGTGCAATAGTAGGTATTATAGGGGATAGCCAATGCATTAAGATAAGACATTTAACTTGCATAGAGAGTATATTCAACTATCTGTGTTGATATTTAGAAAGTTTGTTGCCCTGGTTTATAATACCTAGTATAAAGTATTTAGGGTCAAGGGGAATAGTATGAACTGCTGCACCGAGCTGCGGCATTCCGGCTCCAGGAGGGAGCCAATCTGGGGGCACTGAAGCACAGCCTATTCTGAGGATGGAATAGCATGATGTGGGCTCCTGGAGGAGCCAATCAGTGTGGGAGGAATGTGATTTGATCAATTAAAGCCCACCAGCTGCCGATCACTTTATTAGAAGGTCTGGAGAGCGAGGGGACCAGGCGTCCATAGCTGCAAAGAGGAGGGAAGGGAGAAGCTGCAGAGGGAGTTGGCAGGAGATGGCTCAGAAGAGGGAGGGAGTGTTTTCATCCCACCTGCCCATCCCAGCCCCAATCTCTACTAAATACCTGAAAGAGGAGGAGCCAGTTCCAGTGTGAACCTATAGGCCTAAGAAGGATCATCGTCCTATAGTGGGAAGAGGTGGAGGAAAGCAGAACAAGTATATCAAAAAAGGGCTGTTCACTATTGGTCATCTGAGGATGACAAGAGGAGAAGTAACTAGCAGATAAGAGCAACTGGAAGAGCTTGAAGGAGAGAATGACCCCAAGGTGAGCTGTGAAGTAGGAACTCAACCTACTGGATGGACTCAGTTTTTAGATAAGGTATTGTGACTTCCTTTTCTTAAGTTCCAGCTGAGAGTTAAGGTACTGTGACTGTTCCATTTCTGGTCTTTGCTGTTAAGCCAGACCATTGTGGTTGTTCTGAGATACTTGGGACTTGGGGTGATTAAGTCATTGTGGGCTCTGTTTTGTTTTTTCTTTCTGGGGGGCAGCATTTGGGGACACTGCTTGTAAAGGCACTGGGGTTGGAGGGACTGTTCTGATATAACTGTCTTAGAAATAATGACTGCTAGGATTGTAAAGTCTTGCATAGTTACTGCTAATAGTGCATAGATTACTCTGAAGTAAGCAGCACAGGACTGTAAAGGATTGTAAAGTCTTGAATAGATACTGCTAATAGTGCATAGACTGCCCTGAAGGTAGTAGCGCAAGGATTGCAAAATCATTGTGGGTATCTCGAGGGTTAGAACATTGCTGGGGATGACAGAAGGAGTGACTTATGGATGGACACACCAGAGGGTGGGGGGTCTATTGGGCGCAGTTGGGGTCAGCACGGGGGTGGTGGTACAGAGGGAAGCAGGATGCAAGGGGGGGCCAACACAGGTAGAATTGTGCGATGCAATGGATGTGGGGCAGTGGTTTGGATGCACATATTGTGGAGGTTAGGAGGGTGTCCAATCTGTAAGAGGTTGCAGAGACTGGAGGAAGAGGAAGTGCTGTGGCTTCATAGAGAGATGGAGAGGATGGGGGGGCCTTGAGGCTGGAGGATCTCATCCAGGGAATAACATGAAGACACCACATGGGAGGAACAGCGGCTCAAGAGATAGGAAGGGAGTGCAGGAGCTGAACAAATAAGGGGCCTAGCACAAGTGGGACGGCTACAGTCAGGGCGAAGGAGCCAAAGCACAACCAGGCAGGAAGTGCAGGAAATAAGTTTGCTGTGCTGGCAACACTGGTGGTGGAGAAGGAGCTGCACAATCTTGAGAGGGGGCAGGAAGGGGAAGGTGAGGGAAATCTACAAGGGACAGGAGTTGATCAGAGGAGGGAGACAGGGTGAAGGGAAAATAAGCTTTCCTGGTGGTCAGGATAACAGGGCTATAGTTTGGGACAGGGCAGAGTGGAGGGATGTGGAGTATAGGGAGGGAGCAGGGAAGGGGGAAGGAGACAGGACAAGGGATAAAGGGGATCAGAAGGGGGAAGGATGGAATTAGCAAGATGGCATGCTTTAGTAATGGATACCTTGGGAAAAGGGTGGGGCAGGGGATAAGGAACAAGGAAGAGTGTGTGTTAGTGCTCGGTGATTCCATACATAAAGGGATCAGATGGGGTGGCAGGGGGGAAAGTCATAGTAGGATATGGGTGGTGGCTATACCTGGGCTAATGGCAGACAGAGTGGGGCAGGCAGTTCTTAAGTGTGCAAGGAGGTGCAAGAAGAAATCACATGTAGTGATGCATGTGGGCATTAATGACCTGGTGGGGGAGACTGTGGAAGTAGTGAGAAGGAGGTTTGAGGAACTAGGAGGGCAATGTCAGGAAGTGGTGGAATCAGTGGCCTTCTCAGAGGTGCTCCCAGTACCCTGCACAAGTACGGGAAGGAAAGGGAGGACTGAGGAGTTCAACACTTGACTGGGGGAATGGTGTCATTCTAAGGGATATGGGGAATGGGGGATTGGCAAGGCAAATCTAGGCAAATTTTATTTAAATGACGCCCATCTCAGAGGCTCTGAGTGTCACACAATAAACAAAACAGTGGCAAAAAAACAAACCCACAATACAACTACATGATAAATACTACACATTAAATCAACACAATTAAATAAATAAATTAAAATAGCTGAAATAACTATTAAATAGCTGAAAAGGTCAAGGACAAAAAATAATCACAGAAGTCAGGCCAAGAAAGCTCATAAAATGAAGTCTGGGAAGGCATGATTATACAGAAAAACCTTGATGTGGGCTTTAATTACCTCTATTGATGGGGCATCTTTTACAGCTAGAGGTAACAAATTCCACAGGATGGGGCCGGTGACTCTAAATGCTCTGTCACCGGCAATTTTCAACCTCATCCTGGAAATCTCAAGGAGGCCCTTAGAGGAGGAGTGGAGGGAGTGGACCAGACAGCGGGTGTTAGAAGGTTCTTTAGGTAGTCAGGGCCCAGGTCATGTAGGGCCTTAAAGGTGAGTAAGTCCACATTAAAGAGGATCCTTCACCTGATCAGCAAACAGTGCAGTTCATGCAGCACCAGGGTGATGTGGCAGTACCTAGACTGCCCCATCTGCAACCTGGCAGCTGCATTCTGCACCAGTTGCAGCCAGCAGAGGGTACCGCCAGAGACCCTGAGATAGAACGTATTACAGTAGTCAAGCCTAGATGTCACAAAGGCATGTACCAATGTGGGGAGGTCCATGGCCTGAACTTGGGGCTTAATTCTGTCAATATTCCTCAGATAGTAAAAACTGGTACAGACAATGGATGACACCTGAGATTCAAGTGTCAATTCACTGTCAAAAATAATGCCAAGATTCCACACCGAAGAGGAGGCCTTCAATAGTACTGATACAAGAAAAAGCCCCATTTCTGCACTAGAAGCCATCGTATCATGCCCTCTGTTCGACTCCACCATCAGCATCTCTGTCTTATTGGGATTGAGTCACAACCAGCTGGAAGCCATCTAATCATTGATCTCAGCAAGGCAGGTGTTTAGCACATCCACAGCACTGGATGTCCCAGGGGCAAAGGAAATATACAGCCGTGTATCATTGGCATAGCAATGAAAACCCAAGCTGTACTTCCTAATGAGCTCTCCCAGGGCCAGTATGTACATGATGAACAACATCAGTGACAAGACTGAATCCCGTGGTACTCCACATGACAGGAGGCTGGGGGGGAGGAGGAGAAATTCCTCATCACTACCCTTTGCCTCCTGCTGGTGAGAAAACACTCAAAGCAGCAGCCAACAATGCCTTCTAGTCTGCAGAATTCCCTCAGGAGGTCAAACAACACACAATGGTCCACCGTGTCAAATGCTGAGGAGAGATCAAGGAGAACAAAAATTGTCCCATCCCCTTGATCTCTCATCCAAAGGAGGTCATTATGCACCCAAATTAATGCAGTTTCAGTACTCTGCCTCACACAAAACCCAAATTGGAGGGGCTGGTATAGATCATAGGCCACAAGGTGTTCCTCAAGCTGAAGCACCATGACCTTCTCTACACTCTTACCCAAGAATAGAACATTGGAAATGGGATGGTATTTCGCCTTGACATCCGGGTCTAAAGATGGTTTCTTCAGAAGGGGTCACACCAATGTCTCCTTCAAGACATCGGGGAAGACCCCATCTAATAAAGAACACCGGACTATCAAGGTAAACACCAGGCCAACATAGTCAACACATCCCATCAAGAAATGTGTCAGCACCAGGTCCAGGTCACAAAATGTGTGCCTCAGTTGAGAAGCCACCCCAATGACATCAGCCACCTCCACCAGTCTAAACTCATCCCAACAAGGTGGAGTGCTGTCTGGACACCCACAGTTACCGGTGTTGGCCACAGTGTGGATGGCTGATGCAGTTCTCTGCTGGATTGCAGACACCCTGTCCGAGAAAAACCAAGCAAAATCTTTGCAAAAAGCACTTGAAAAATCTTTTTTCAGCAGTAGACAGGCTGGATGAAGAAGCCTGTCCACAGTCTGAAAAAGCACAGTTGGTTGGTTCCTCCCAGCGGCAATCTTTCTGGACAGGAACTCTGCCTTCTTATGGTTGGTTGCCCCCCAGTACACACCATAATGTGCACACAGGGCCAGTTTGTCCACCTTCATCCTGGACTTCTGCTAGCAGTGCTCTAATCTCCGATGCACAATTTCCATCGTCTTGAGTTCCCCATCAAACCAAGGGGACCTCAAGTGAGAAAATTTGGTTTGTACATGAACTTGTGTGAGGGAGTTGAGCAAGTCAGTTAACACCTTACTATAGGCTGCAACTGCAGTGCACATACCCTCAACGCATGCACTGTCCACACTAGATAGATCAGCCATTGCCAGAAAACCCTTGGGGGTCAAACCCCACAAAGGGTGATAGCTAACCATCTCCGCAGAGGGAGGGCTCTCAGGGGGGCCCCAAACTGGAACTCCTCTGTGCAATTATCAGACCAAACAACCTGATCAGCCTTGAGATTATTTATCTTAAGCCCCAGAGAGAAGACCATGTCCAACATGTGGCCATTCTGGTGGGTCATGGAGGAAACTTCTTGCAACAGGTCCAGAGATGACATCATCTGGAGGAAGATATAACCAAGCTGAGGTGATTTGCCATCGGCTCAAACATTAAAGTCCTCAGTACTAAACATCTGGGGGGCCTCCAATTTTTCATCAATGATGAAGGTGGCTACTTCATGCAGGAATTCACCTGTCACCCGTGGGGGCAGTAAATCACAAGAATGCTGCAGCATGCACCCGGACCCCCATGAACAGCTGCACATTCAAATGAACTTGGTGTTCTCACTGGGCGCAGGGTGAAGCCCAGTTCGGATCTAAAGAATATGGCTACCCCTGCGCCCATGCGTTCCACTCTGGGGCAGTGCACTAAGGTATACTCGGGCGGGATGAGTGCCTCTAAAACTGGGCCAGCATCGTCACCCACCCAGATCTCTGTAATGCAAACCAGATCGACCAAAGAAATCAAGTCCGCTATAATTGCGGTCTTGTTTCTAATCTATCTGGCATTACAAAGTACTTCCCTCAGGGGATTTGTGGACAGTGTAACCCTTCTGGCTACCTGCCCACTTGGTCTGGTGGAAACCCTGGTGATGGGCACCAACCACATCCGGCCTCTCTCTCTGGGGCCATTTGAAGTCCAGGGTGCCTTCTGCACCTAATAACCTCAATCCTGCACCCTTCCACAGTGAACAGGGCACCCCTCCATAAATGATCAATGCAGTGCCTCTTAATCCTGATCTTCTGACAGCATCTTGGGACAGAACCTGGAAAAATAAGGATCTATATGCAGGGGATAGGCTGCACCTGAGTGGGGAGGAAGTGGGCATTAAAGCAGAGGTTTGAGGGCACATAGCATCAAGGATAGATTTAAGCTAGGTGTGGGAGTGGTGTGTGGACAGCTAGTAGGCAGAGATTCCCAGGGGCCAAGCATGCCTACCTCCCAAGCAATCAAAGCAGTATTTGGAGTGGAGACACAAGGAGGGGTTGGGGGAACCAGAGTGTGGGGGAAATAGGTTTGAGGGTGGTCTCGCTGAATGGGAGAAGCTTGGGTAACAAATCAGTCGAGCTCCAGGCTCTCTTGGCTCTGGGGTGGGTGAATGTTGTGGTCATCATGGAAACATGGGCCACCTAGAACCAAGACTGGGACATGATGATCCCAGGGTACAGGATATTTAGGAAGGACAGGGCTAGGGGGAAAGAGGGCATGGCAATCTACATAAGGGAGGGGATAAGGTGTATAAGGGAAGGGGGTGGAGGGCAGGACAAATGCCCTATGGATGCAGTTTTAAGACTCCAAAAGAAAGACACTGAAGGTGGGGGTAGTATACAGGCCACCAGCTCAGGGGAATGACCTGGATAGGGAGTTGGCTGAGCAGATTTGAAGGGTTTGTAGGAAAGGGAACACAGTAGTGGTAGGGGACTTCAACCTCCCTTAGGTGGACTGGAACACCCTAACCACCATGTGTGCAAAGGAACAGGTATTACTGGATGCATTTCAGGACTGCTTCCTGGTGCAATTGATCCATGAGCCGACTAGGGTGGGAAGGACTCTGGACCTGGTATTAACAAACATAGGATCTAGGAGTAGTGGACCCTCTGGCAGGGAGTGACCATTACACGGTTCACACTCAATATGGGCAGGAAAACAGGAGGTACAGGTACCAAGGCGATCGATTTTAAGGCAGCAGACTTTAAAAGAATGGTGGAAATTTTGGTTGAGCACCAGGTGGGAATTCAGACATGCATGAGTGCTAGCCATCAATGGGATATCATTAAAAAAAGGGCTAGCAGCTGAACTGAGACTTGTACCAGGACACAGAGCAAGAAGGGTAGGGCAAAGAAGCCAAGCTGACTGACTTGGGAGGTCATGGAAGGGGTGAGAGCCAAGAGAAAGGCATTGTAGAGGCTTAGGAAATCAGGAGGACAAGGAGACAAAGACAAGTACACAAAGAAGTCCAGGGAGGTTACCAGGCTAGTAAGAGTGGCCAAGGCTTCCACAGAGCTGAGACTGGCACAGGGAATCAAGGATGGGGAAAATAACTTCTTCTGATACCTTGGTGAGAGAAGAAGAAACAAAGACCTGATTGTGAGGATTAAGAAGAATGGGGCGTTGGTAGAGAAGGGGGAGGAGCAGGCAGAGGCACTGAATGAGTACTTCTGCTCAGTGTTCATGAAGGAAACGGAGGGCAAATACCCCATGGAAAGGGTGGAGTGGGTGGGAGGGCAGGGATGACTGCTATCAGGATTACAGAGGACAGGGTGCTGGAAGGACTAAGAGCATTGAAGGCACTGGGACCAAATGGCATTCACTCTATGGTACTTAGAGAGCTAGCAGAGATCCTGGCAGGACCACCGGCAGACCTGTTCAGTACATCACTGGACACAGGATGCATACCACAGGACTGGAGGATGGCCCATGTGGTGCCCATCCTAAAGTAGCCCGAAGGATGATCCAGGTAACTGCAGACCAGTGAGTCTCACTTCAATCATGGGGAAGTTCTTGGAGTCAATCCTAAAAGAGAGAATGGAGACCTTTTTGGAAGACAATGGTCTCCAAGATGGTCATCAACATGGTTTTGTCTTGATCAGATCCTGCCAGACAAACCTAGTTGGGTAATGTGACTGGGTTTCCAGGGAACTGGACAGGGGCCATGCAGTGGATGTCCTGTATTTGGACTTCAGCAAGGCCTTCAACTGAGTGCTGCATGGGAGGCTGAGGGGAAAACTGGAATACATAGGGGTGGGAACAAAAATGGTCAATTGGATCACCAACTGGCTGAAAGGTAGATAGCAAATAGTAGTGGTGGGGGGGGAACTCTCATCACCAAGGGACATTGCACATGAGGTACCCGAGGGATTGGTAACTGGCACTGGGACTGGTGCTGTTTGGGATATTCATAGCCAATATCTCAAATGGGATCCAGAGTAGGATCAATCTATTTGCAGATGATTCTAAGAGTGGAGCTGTGGTAGATGACATAGAATGGCGGAGGGGCTGCAGAGGGACCTGACCAAACTGCAGGAGTGGTCAGAGACATGGCAGTTGTGGTTCAATGCCAAGAAGTGTAAGGTCTTGCACTTCAGAGCAAGGAACCAGGGGAGAAAATATCAGTTGGGAAGGGTACAGTTGGAAAGCACCATAGAGGAAAAGGATCTAGGAGTACTAATAACAGGGAATATGAACCACTCAGCTCGGTTCAGGAAGGTGGCTGCAATGTCAAACAAGATGCTGGGGTGCATAATGAGGGGACTCTCCTCTAGGCACAGAAAGGTGTTCCTTTCCCTATACAGGTCACTGCTCAGACCTACTGGCACTCATTCCTGAAGAAGGACAGCAGAATGCTAGAGGGTGTGCAGCATAGGGCATCGAAGATGATGCAGGGACTGGAGGGAAAATCCTATGAGGAGCGGCTGGGAGAGCTGAACATGTATTTCTTGGAGGAGAGGAGGGATAGGGATGATATGATTTAAATCTTTAAATACTTAAAGGGAATAAACAAGACTAGTACAGAACAGATTTTTCAGATCATAGGAAAGAGAGACATGAGAGGGCACTGGCTGAGATTGGAGGGGGAGAGATTCAGGAAGGAAGTCAGGAGACACTTTTTCATGGAAAGGGTAACAGACTAGTGGAATACTCTGCCCGACGAAGTGGTTTCCTGTAGAATGGTGGAAGGATTTAAGAGGGGGTGGGACAGAGTGAGGGGGGTTGTTATGAGGAGGGAAGGGTTGGGTAGCTGCAAGTTGATGGGTTAGCTGCACAATCAAGCAGACTCGATAGATTATGGGGCCTTTTTCCGCTGGCATTTTGTATGTTCGTATGACCAACAATATTGGATGTAAGATGGTGACCAGACGGCCATAATGTAAAAATAGATCTACAGGACCATAAAATACGTAATAAATCTCCACCTGGACAGTTGAAATGCCAACAGTAATCATTTGGTACTAATCCAAATCGATAAAGACTTGATGGAGTTCTACACCATAGGTGAAGAATTTTAAATTGGATAACCATACTGTGTACATCCTTAAAAGTGTTGTGACAGAAAATCCAACATTTGTTCCATTGAGAGTCCATTATATTATGTTGCAGAGCTGTACTCCATTTGGTCTTAGCTGCATGGGATTGGTCTGGTAGGGTATATCTGATAGCCTTATATATTCTGCTAACTAGGCCAGACGTATTGCCAACCCATGAGGCAGTACAAATATCAAGAGAAGGCTGTCTAGAAATTTGTTGCAGTAAAGATGATAATGCACATCGTAATTGTAAAAACTTCCAAAAATCTTGCCTATGTATGCTCCATCTAGCTTGTAAACCAGTAAAAGAGTTTAAAGTGGAAGAACCATTAGTTAAAATATCACCCAAAAAGAATAGTCCTTTACTCATCCTTAAATTGCAAAACAATGGTTTGCCATCAAGGGTGATGTGACGATTGCCCCAAATGGGAGCATAGAAGATAGGGGTAGTGTTAGATTTTACCATTTATGTAATTTAAACCAGTAATGAACTGGTGGAGCAATGGTAGGGGTGTTTCCTTAGTTTTTTGTGTCACAGTATTAAAAATAAAAGTAATAGGGATCTTGTCTGGAGTCAGGGATGCTTCCATGCCGACCCATAAAGGAGTTTTTAAGTCAGGTTTAATAAACTATCTAATAGTTTGGGAGGTTCAAAATGCCCTTAAATATGCTAAGAACCAGGGTAATCCAAAGCCACCTCTGGACCAGTGGGACCATAATTTAGTGCTACTGAACCTTGGGATACTTCCTTCCCAGATAAAGTCTCCTATTAGTCTATCTATTTTAGACAGAAGAGAATGGGGTAAGATTAGTGGAATATTAGAGAACTAGTAAAGTATTTGCAGTGTTATAGATATATTGGTAGCGGCAATCTTGCCAGAAAATGATAGGTTGAGGATTCTCCATCTATCTAGAATTGTTTTGATGTCAGTAAGTAAGAAGGAAAGATTTGCTTCCCAAATCTTGTCAAACATTTGCTAGAACCTTGATCCCTAAATAAGTAATGCTTCGAGGGGCCCACCAAAACCCTAGAGGGTTATTCATATAGCGTTTACACAAGACATTCAAAGACAACACCTCAGTTTTTTTTTGTTATAATTCACTGCCAACACCAAATGTTCAGTAAAAGTGTTAAGTAATCTGGTAAGAGGTTGGGTGGCAGATTCTAGGTTTTCTAAAAGAATTAGCAGATCATCAGCGTATGACAAGAAGGTATATTGTGTGTCACCTATTGAGATGCTCCTTATTTCATTGGTTTGCTGAAGGCAGCCGACAGGAATTCGAGGTCTAAAATAAAAAGAGATGGGGACTGAGGACAGCCTTGTCTGGTACCTTTAGCAAGGCTAAAGGGATGGGACAGCATGGAGTTTGTGAGGACCTTGGCAGAGGGAAGGGTGTAAAGTAATCTGATCCATGAGCAAAACCAGTCGCTGATGCCCAAGTGGGATAACACAAAATACAGAAAATTCCAATTTAAAAAATCAGAAGATTTTTCAAAATCAACAGCTATGGCTGTGGCAGGGGACTTGAGAGTTTCAGCTTTATTCTTAAGATTAAATAAAGAACGTAGGTGATTAGAACCAACCCTCCCTTTAACAAAACCCACCTGGGATCAACGAACTAATTGGAGCTAAGGAGCTAAGGAGCTCCAGACACATAGCTAAGAGTTTAGCAGATATGTTGTATCAGTATTAAGTAAAGATGTGGGATGGTAGTTAGGTAGCAGGGAAACATCTTTATCCTTTTTTGAAAACACTGCAATGATTGCATCTGTCATGGTTAAGAGTAGCTTGCCAAGATGGGTAGATTCATGATGCCACTTACATAGTAAAGAACAAAGTAGATCAGCTAGAGATTTATAGAATTCCACAGAAAAACCATCACCTCCAGGAGCCTTCCCAGATTTGAGAGACAAAAGGGTTTGATGGACCTCTTCTACTGAGAAGGGTCTATCTAACGAATCTGCTATATCTTTAGAAAGGTGGGGAAGTATTCATTTCTTCAAAAAGCTTTTGATTGAAGCGGGTTGTGAGGGAGGTGGAGGCGAGTATAGTTTTTTTTATAGAATGCCATCATGAGTCTATTTATAGAGGGATTATCAGTATGCGTTTGTCCCAAAGCATCCTTCAAGCCTGTTGTGTATGATTCCATCTGCTGAGATCTAAGTCAATAAGCTAATATTTTCCTACCTTTTCTCTACCCTCCTAGTATTTATGTTTAATTATTAACAAGGCAGTTTCAGATTTGTGAGAAATAAGTTTGTTAATTTGCATGTGCAGTTGTAATATCTCAAAATGAAGGGGAAATTAGGAGTGGGATGTGGGGCAGCAGAATATTGTGATTCTTTAGTTTTAAGTTGCTTATCCACGTTATTGAGTTGCTGTTCTCTCATTTTTTTCTGTGACAATTTTGCCCCACATTGTGGCTTTAAGTGCTTCCCATGTTATGCCTATACAAGTATCTGAAGGATCATTATAGAATAAGAAATCTTGTATTTGTGTTCTAATCCAGCACAAAAATTCAGAATCTTTGAGTAGTAAAGAATCTAAGTACCAGGAGGGGGACTTAGGGGGTGCAAAGCCCCAAGTGAGATGTAATTTAATGGTTGAATGATCTGAGATAAGTAAAGGCAAAATAGTAGAGTCAACAATATTCTCAGTGACTTCAGGAGAAGTGAGTCAGTAGTCAATACTACTGTATGATTTCTAGAGGGAAGAATAAAATGTAAATTCTCAATCTCTAGGGTGAAAGAGCCTCCAAATGTCTGATAACTGATAATCTTTCATTAATAACGAAAGGGCAGATATACTCCTTGGATGCACATCAGAAGAAGAATTACTCCTATCTAAATATGCATCAAAAGCCAGGTTAGGTTTCCCATCAATTAAGATTGGGGAATTATTTAAATTAGATGAAATTAATTGCTGGGCCAAATTGTGGAAGAATTCAGGATCATCAGAGTTAAATTATTTATTTTATTTTATTTATTTAGCTTTTGTTGACCGGGTAAGTGCACTAGACAAATCCTGCCTATTTTCAGGCACGACCCGGAGGAGGGATACAGATGAATGCCAATTGACTTTGAACCAGATTAAGCTGTTGGTGGTATTTATAGTAAATGAGGGAAATTTGGCCAGGACACGGAAATTCCTACTCTTTCGATAAGTGCCATGGGATCTTTAACATCCACCTGAGCTACCACCAATCCAGGCAGATGGGACCTCGGTTTAACGTCTCATCGGAAAGACGGCACCTCAGAAGTGGAGCACCCCTCTCATGCTGCACTACAGTGTCAGTACTGGGATATTAACCCAAGTGCCAGATGTGGGAACTAAACCCACAGCCCTCTGATCTCCCAGCCTCAGAGGCGAGTGTGCTACCTACTGAGCCACTGACACTGCAACGTTAACTAAAGTTAATGGCCCAGACGTAGTATCAAAGGAAGTAATCACCCATCTACCATCAGTGTCCCTAATAATATTAGAGTGTCCATTTCAGATTTTTTTGAAATAAAGTAGCTACCCCTCACTTTTTAGAAGCAGCTGAAGCTGCATGAGCCTGGCCAACCCAGTCCTGCTTTAATCTGTCATTGTCCTCAGCTAATTATTTAGTTTCTTGTAAAAATCCAATTTGTTCTTTATGTTTCTTAAGGTGATTTAGAACTTGTTTTCTTTTGTTAGGCACATTAAGTCCCTTAACATTCCACGTGTATAATAGTAAATCAGCCGTAGGGGATTAAGAACAACTTTTTTATAGTGAATTTTATGGAACTGCCAGGCACCAAAAGCACCAAGCAAATGAAGAAAAAGCATAGCTGAGCACAATGACAGAATCAGCTGTGGTAACTAGCCTGTGGGAAGGGATTAAGTAATGGCTTGGAAATGAAAAACCATAAGGGAAAAGAAAGTTAAGAGGGCTCCAAAGGTCCACAGTTTGTATCTCTTTGCACAAAGATATTTAATAACAACAGCAACAACATTAACAACCTAAATGGCATGGAATACAAAAACATAGCCATCTTAGACATGTAGACAAGTATGGTTCGATCAATTTTTTGAATGGGTGACAAGGGAGGTGGAGATTCAGGGGAGGGCGGTGGATGTGACCTGTCTTGACTTCAGCAAGACCTTTGACACTGTGCCATATAGAAGGCTATTAAACAAACTGGGGAATATGGGAGTGGGCAGGACAGTAGTGCAGTGGGTGGGTAATTGGCTGGGTGGCAGGATACAGAGGGTGGTGGTAAATGGCTGTCACTCCACAAAAGGAAGAGTGACCAGTGGGGTACCACAAGGATCGGTGTTGGGACTGGTCCTATTCAACGTCTTCATCAGTGACATTGCACAGGACCTAAAAGGCAGAATTTCCCTGTTCACTGATGACACAAAGCTTTGTAACAGAGTGGACATGCCAGAGGGTTTAAACAGAATAAGGAGGGACCTGCAGAAGCTTGAAGAATGGTCAAGGGTTTGGCAGTTGAAATTCAACTCAAAGAAGTGCAAGGTAATGCATATGGGGCACAAAAACCTTAGAACAACATATCAGTTGAGAGGTGAGGATACAGCAAGCACCAAACAGGAAAGGGACCTTGGGGTTATCATCTCTGATGACCTCAAGGTAGGGAAACAGTGTGACAAGGCAGCAGGTGAAGCAACTAGGATGCTGTTATGCATAGGGAGGAGCATCACCAGCAGGAAAAGGGATATCATAATTCCACTATACAAGACACTAGTGAGGCCCCACCTGGAGTACAGTGTACAGTTCTGGAGACCTTATCTATGTAAGAACATAGACAGGGTAAAGAAGGTTCACAGGAGGGCAACAAAGATGGTACAGGGATTGTATCACAAGTCCTATGAGGACAGGCTGAAGGACTTAAATATGTACTCCCTGGAGGAGAGGAGGGAGAGAGGGGATATGATGGAGACATACAAGTACCTTACAGGAGGAACAGGGTGCAGGAATACACTATTTTCCAGTGGAAAAGATGCTCCAGGACTAGAGGGCATGGGATAAAGTTGGAGGGAGGGTGATTCAGAAGAAACATGAGGAAGAATTCCTTCACAGAAAGGGTGGTGGACAAGTGAAATACCCTGCCAGAGGAAGTGGTGGGGGCTGAAATAATCACAGGATTTAAAAATACATGGAATAGACATAAGGGAATTCTAAGGGTCAGTGGTAAGGAGCAACAGACTTCTAGAAAAATGTAAACGGAACTTACAAGCTCAAATTAGCAGACTGGGTGGACTATAGGCCCTTATCTTCCAACAGTGTCTATGTATATTTGTATCAAGAAATATCAAAACCATGACCCCTGCTCAACACATCAGGGCATGGAAAAAGAGACTTAAGGAGTGCAGGTATAACAACATCCACCACTCCTCACAAAACACAGTAAATTGCAGTGGTGTTATAATATGAGAAGCATATACAAAATGTAGTCAAATCCTTATGATGTCTTAACTGAATATCCTATCCAACCCCATTGATCCTACCACCATCTAAGTAATTGAATATTAGTCAGGATTTTCTGACTATTGCAATCACAGGGTGAAACGTTAAGTACATGATTAATCTAAATATGATGCACGTGAGTAGAGGAGAAGAAAAAAAAATCTAGGCATTCTTATACATTAAAACACTCATGCTCATTTACAATAGTCCTCATCTGATAACTAGTCAAAGTGGGGAAAAACAAATAGGTCAGAGCAGATAATATAAGAGTATATGAGAAGGGGCAGAATTACAAATAAAATTCAATTAAAAGCATTAAGGGGCTATATACCAACTTTGGAAGCAGTAAATAATTGGGGTATTGAATGAATGAGCCCTTTATTAATGTGTATACTGTAGAGGCATAAACAGTACTTAACATGAGTGTGAAGAACTGTAAAGAAGAAACCATCTATATGCATAAACCATTAAGTATATAGACCATCCACATAGGAAGAAACCCACCATGATGTGTCAAAAAAAAAAAAAAAAAAAGAACAGTCTGCAGGCACCCCTATCTCAGTTCGAAAGTGCTAGGAATAATCAATTGTTACATAGCAAGTCCAATAGTTTCTGAACATCCACCCTGACTGGATGTAGAACAGGCTGTCAATAGTGTCTGTATACCCTAAATTAATCGCACCATTAAGTGAGTATTTCAGAACCAGGCTTCAAACTTGTAAATGCTGTCCATAAGAGGGCTAAAGCTGTAATAATATAAAGCACCTTATACTACCTTCGCGCATCATACTTGCTCAAACATTGCCATTAGAGAGGTAGGGTATATTAGGTAAACAGGGTCCATGGGGTCTACAATTAAATAGACCTCGAGGGCACCTGCTGCAAACCAGAATTAGGATCTCACAAAATAAAGTGTGTAGATTTCCAGCACATCTCATGCTACTAAGGGAAACTATGGTAAGTGCTTTACATAAGGCCTCTCACTTAAAGATGCACCCAAATTGTTCAAAAATTGCATATGGGGGGGGGGGACTCTCTCTTTTCCCTTGGGACGCAGCTGCAGGGTATTACCCCGAGGATCCTTGTATGTGATGCAAGGCCCTATAGGCACAAAAAGGACATTTGGGATATAGATTTTGATGCATATAAGTATCTCTTTGGTAGGGGTTGTCCTAATTATTATAATATAAACTTAAGTATGAACAAGCTGTTAGAGGGTATGCAACGTGGCTGTGTATGTACATATTTATTGGCTGTACAGAGTGGTCACACTCAGTTTTGGGGTGTGGGCCCGGGGCTATCCTGGGTATATATGTATGTTTGTCTAATGAGCATTGGAGGAAAAACACAATAAAGAAGATTATAGCAAAAAAAAAGAAAATTGCATACAGAGGAAACAGGTGTGAACATGACCTGTTAGAGTGCAATATTACTAGAACCTTTCAAAAACTAGAGCTAAAATATTTCTAAAGTGTCACGTTGTAATGAGAGATTCAAAATATCAAATTGAGACCCTGACAAAATCTGTTAATAAAAGTTCAGGTGCCTGGAATAAATGAAGCTTGATCCTGAGCATGCTTGACAGCAGTCACCTTGGATTTGTTCTTAGCTTTACCACAGCATGTCTTTTTTTGGGGGAGGGCGGGTCCATGGTTTTTAGTGGTGAGCTGGCCACTATTTCAACCCAAGAGGAGTCAGACGAATTATAGTCCAGTCCATGCATGACTGCCAGGTTGCTTTCTTTAGAGGGACAGCTTTGAAACAAGTCTTCCTGCGATGAAAGGACAGTGCTCTGTAAAGGTGCATGCTTGTTACTCAAGGGAATGGGTGAGCTGATGTGCAGGTCACAGATACCACATGACTGTGCACAATCTCAGGACTGCAGCAGCGGTTCTTATCAGTATTTATGCCTGCAGAATCCTTCTCTTGAAGTTGGAGGGACTGTCTGTGACTTGGATTATTAGAGGGGTCAGCAGGGATCGAGGTGGATCCAAATGTAATATTAGAGGTATGAGCAATATCTGTATTGTTATTTAAGGTTGCCACATTCGATTTCTCTACAGCCGGGGTATTGCCTCCAAATTCTTGAAGGAGACTCGGTTGAGTACTCTTTAAAAACAGCATCAGGGACTCTGGAGAGTTAAAGTCTTTAAAAGAGTTCTCAAAGTAGATTCTCATGACTGTGGGACACCTTATAGAAAACTTGATTCTCATCTGATGCAGTAAGCATTTTGCAGAAGAAAAAGCACGGCGATTTGTAGAGACGTCCTTTGAAAAGTCTCTATAAATAAATATGCAATGATCTTACCAGGTAATTGTACCAATCTCTCTGGCCTTTTGTAGGATGAACTGGGCATAATTGAATGATTTGGCCAAAACTGGCCTAGACCTTTGTTCTGGTGGAGGTTTAAGGGCCTAATGAATGGCGAGACCATTCTATAATTAAGCCATGATCTGGTGGCAGCTTCAGCATGGTGGTCAGTGCATGCAAAAGAAAGGCAGTGGTATTTTTGAGTTCCACTTAATTAGGGAGTCCAAAAAAATGCAGACTATTTCTATGGCTGTGATTTTTTATGTCATCAAGTTTAATTTGAAGCTCTTTTATTGTGCTGTCCTGTTCCCTAATGGTAGCCTGCAGTTCATGTACTGATGCTTCATTTTGCTGGGTTTTATTTTCTGTAGCTATCAAACAGGTCTATGGTATGTAAGGTTGCAGTATTTTGCTAGACTGCTATTCTTAAGTTGCTCGTATCATTAACCAGTTTTTCGAAAATAGCTTCTACCCTTCGTAAGGAGGTAAGTTGTTGTATAGACTCAGTCATGCTTGCATACATGTGATATGTCCAACTTGCTTAAGAAGGAGATTTGGGTCAAATTAGTAGGGAGTCTGGCCTGCTAGGAGGGAGATGCAGTAACATCATGAGTTTGTCCTTAAATGGTGTCAAAAAATAAGATAAAAGCATTTTAAAACAATTAAAATATTTAATGTTGTCAAGAATAAGCACTTAAAAGCACTTAAAAGAATAAACAACTAGTTCTACAAAGTTATCACTTACATTGTTCATCACTAATTTACTTTTTATGTGTCTTTATCTGCCAGAAAAAAAAACATGAATGGATATTTTAGACAGAATTTTACTTAAGCAGGAGATTTCGGTTCCCAGGAGGGAGAGAGGGAGTTCAGTCAAAAAACAGGAATCTCCTGCGAAAAGAGGGAGATATCACATGCATGTGCTGGAGGCCTAGTTATTGCAGAGTCAGGAGGATGTCAAGATTGAAAATAGCCCAGTAGAGGAGGCAAAAAAAGAACTCGAAAGACTGCTGTGGCAGAACTTGATTGATAGAATTCCATCAATGTTTCTACTGATTCTGACTTAGATGGCTGTGGATGAAGGTGGATGCTGAGGGTTGTTGCAGAGAAAAGGTTTCAAATGTCCATACACATTCAGGGCCAGGTCACACCTGGGAGCACCTTTTCTAACCTGCAGACTTGTACAATTGCTATTATTTTGTAGTTAGCAGTGAGCAGTGAGCAATGAGATGGGTCTGTAATGTCGCACTGCACCGGATCTTTACCCAGTTTAGGTAGGACAAATATAACAGCAGACCACGTCGATGGGGGCAACACGCCACTGTCCAATCATTCATGAATCATATCACACAGTGGTTCCTGGAGGGCTGAACTAAAAGTTTTACAAAAGTTAAAGGGCAATCCATCAGGCCCAGAGGCATTCCTTCCCTTAAGGTGCTTTATTGCTTTCTGAACTTCCTCACATGTAGTATCAGCCTCTAGGTCAGCATTTTATTGTGAATTAATACTAGGGATTGGGGCATGTTACGGTGTGGAAATTAACAGACACTTTTAGGTAGGAGGTACAGTGCATAAAATAAATGCACATATGTGTATATAATTTTTTATTCCAAAATTAAATAAATCAATATGTACATAAATCAAAAGAAAACAGACTGTTAAACAGCACACCAAGAGAAAACTTAGACAATGATTTTTTCCTAGTCACTTCTTCAATACTTTACTTTAAATTCAATTCCTGGTGTGAATACTGGCACACCTTCCTCCTTCAAGACCAGCAGCTCAATGGCCTCCCTATCTAAAAATCACTGCTAGTGGTGAGACTTTATACCCTTGTGGCTATGACGTCATGGACATGTGACCAGTTGCAAGGGCCAAAATTAGGGTTTTATTCCTTTAGTCAGAAGAATAAATAGGGGGGGGCGTGGCCTGGCTCCAAGCAAGATGGAAGCTTAGATTTTGAGCTCTTCCACACAATTTATATCCAGCATCATCTTACTTCATCTAAGTTAATTTCTTGCTGATATTGAGGTAAATAACGAACAATTATACCTCGGCTACCTAACTGATACTTTTTTTCCGCTCTGGATAGCCCTGTTCTTCTCATATAAACAGCACCTTAGTAGTTTCTGTGGATTGCTGCAATTCAATCATGGCCTATTCTAACAAACAAACTGATTCTTTAAAAAATATCGAAGTAATGTTCAACAAACTAACATTGGATATGCAAGAATTAAAATCTGCCACTCAATTAAACACTCAAACTATGGAAACTATCGGTTCTAGGCTTTCCTTTACAGAAAATAAAGTTTGTTCTAATGAAGACGCAATACAGGAACTAAAATCTACCATCAAATCCCAAGATCGTACTATCAAAGAATTACAATCTAGAATCGACGATTTGGAAAACAGAAATCGCAGAAACAACCTTAGAATCTTTGGATTTCCTGAAAATATGGAAGCTAAAAATACCACTGCATTTCTACAGTCTGTGCTGCCGCAAATTCTAGGTCTTCACGCCAATACAGAGCTTACTATAGAGCGCTCCCATCGATCCCTAGGCCCAAAACCTTCTCCAGATCACAGACCGAGACCAATCATTGCTAAATTTTTAAATTATGCCAGCATTGAGCTCATCACGAGGAAAGCAAAAGAAATCGGACAACTTTCCTGGCAAGGATTTAATATTTACATCTACCGTGACTTCTCCAAGGAAGTTTCAGACAAACGGAAAGCTTACACTCCAATTCGACGTATCTTGCACAAAATGGGTCTCCGATTTTCACTTCGGTATCCTGCTGTTATGAGAGTTTACCTTGATAATTCCTTTCAAGACTTCTGCAATCCGGAATCCCTCTCTGCTTTTCTCAGCTGTCATCCTGCATATGGCCAAAATTATCCCGACTCAAATCATCCCCAACGCATGTTGACTTTCATACGACTACCAGTACCGTACAAACAACATCACAGTGTATTCAGCCAACGATTCTGCTGTTTCTGACCCTCCTAAAATAACTTTACCGGAATCCTCAACTAATATTATGCAAGCCTCTACAATTCAAAATGATCCTTCTTCCAAACCGGACTGTTCTTCCAACAGTGCAGTTTCTAATACCTCCCACAACAGTGCTTCTACTGCTTCTGGTGTTGCTTTATCCAACAGATACTCACCCCTTCAAAATTTATCCACCTTGGGTGACTTTAACGATGGAAATCCTGCCGGTTTGTTGGATATGGAGGAAGACCGAGATTTGGAGGGCCACTCTTGGTCTTGCAGCATGAGCAACTCTCCGCTTAAAGCAGCTGAACCTCCAAAAAAAAGACGTCGTGGGAAAAATCGACTGAGGGGCGACACTCCTTGCAAATGCTAGCGAATGCAGATACTGAAGTCACTGAGGCGCTATTGATCTCATGAGCTGGAATATATATTGTTTACAATTCAATTCATAACGTGCCATCCTTCAAGTTAATTTACTTTGGCAGCTCTTCTCAAAATTTCAGTTATCTTGAACCCCTTACAGCTTTTCTCAGCTGTCATTTTGCATATGTTTATAGTTTCCCCGACTCAAATTAACCATAATGCTGTATCGACTTTCATGGGACTACCGGTGTTGTTTCGGATGGCATCACGATGCATTCGGCCAGTGTGTCTGTTGCTCCTGACCCTCCTAGGGCGGATCTGCCTGAATTTTCAACTGATATTCAATATGCCTTTATAGGTTAGAGTAGTCCTTCCAAACCGTACCCTTTTCTCAAGTGTGCAGTCTCGAATGCCTTGAGCAATGTTGCTCCTACTGCTCCTGGTGTTGCTTTGTCCAGCGGTCATTCACCCCTTCAGGACTTACCCACCTCGGGTGACTTTGGTGTTGGAAATTTTGCTGATTCGTTAGTTATGGAATGGGTCCGAGATTTGGAGAGCCTCTCTTGGTCTTGCAGCGTGGGCAGATCTCCGTTTGAACAGCTGATCCTTCAAAGAGAGAGAATGAGAAGGACGTCGTGGGAAAGCTGACAGAAAGGCGACATTCCTTGCGATGTCTGTGGTTGCATCTACCTGAGTCATCGAAATACTACTGATCTCATGATCTGGAATACACTGCTCTCAACTCATAACGTTCCATCTGATATTAGCATTCTCCATCTATTGCACATTACGTATATTGGTGCAACTATTATGATGTTTTATACATAGCCAACAATATTAAAATGTATAATGTTAGCTTATGCAATTTAGGGATCACTATTCTATTCCTTTTTTATTCCTAACTATGTGATCATAGATATATAAATCCTTTTTTTTTTTTCTTAAATATAGAACATGATATAGCCTTTATTCAGTTAAACCTAGCATAAACTCTTACCTACCCGCAATTATCTTAGAACATTTAACTATTATACCATAGAATGGTCTTGTCTATTAGTTTGATATTATCACTTTTTATTTTATTGTATAACTTATATACTTTATTACTTCCTTTTAGATATATATATAATTATATATCCATATTGTGAGCTACTGGTCAGGATGTTTCTGCATAATTAATCAATGATGTGACAATTATACTGACCACAGTATACACTGCTAATAACTGTGCTGTGATGTCAATATATGGTTTCCTACTGCTAAATTACTGAATCCTGATATTTTCAATTTTTATATGACCCCCATTAGAATTTTAATAAATCATTATAATGCATAATTGTCACAACTTTTATCATCATCGCATAATAAGCAGTACACCCCACCAGTAAACAATATATATTATCATGTTAGATTCCTAGACAACTGACCTCTTTACCCCCTTTTTTTTTTTTCCTTCTAAGGTAGCAATTAGCTATTCCTAGACTATTGATCTCAAATTATTTTAGTCTATTATCTACGATGCTGGATTTAATGTGTTTTTTTTGAATCTCAGACTTAATTAATAAGGTCAACAGAACCTTATATATCCCATCCCACTTTGGGGCTTTGTACTTATTACTACAATTTGTATATTTTATACATTTTTTGCTATATTCTGTCCTTGGGAACCAACAACTCCTTTACAGTTTAGCTACATCCTAGAGAACTGAGAAGTGGTCTTGGTCCTTCCCGTTATTCCCTTTTTTTTATTCCTTTCTCTTCCCTTCTTCCCTTTACCAGACCGACCTTTACTTCTCAGTCCATCCTAGATGATATCTACTTTATCTTGTTATTATATAATCTTTATATATTGTTGTGTAATTACTATATTGTTAGAAGTGAGCTGCACAAAATATGTCCAACTGATGCTTATTTACTTTTTATTTAATTTTACTTATAGCTCTGCCAGCAATTTACTCTTCGGATATATTTACAATATACTGATCTCTACATCTTCATCCCATTATTACGGTGCATTTGACTCCTTACACCTTCACTGTTTCACTTCCTATTAATATATTTATATATGACAGTTAATATATCATTATGTACTTGGAATGTCAGGGGCTCAACACACCAATTAAGCATAAACAAGTATTTAACCACCTTAAAAACATAAAGTTCAAATTGCTTTATTACAAGAAACTAAATTGTTGGATGAAGATAACTTTAGACTAAAAGTAATTGGGTAGGTCAAGCATTTTCGCCTCTGCTGCATCCAAAAGAGAGGTGTTGCTATACTGATTCATAAAATTTGAAATGGACATCTACTACTATTCAGAAAGACTCTGATGGTAGATGGCTTATTATAACCCGATACCCCTTAGGCCCTATCACTATAGTTAATATTTACGCCCTAACTCCGATGATCCTCATTTTCCAAAACCTTTACATACATTAATCTCATCAAATGTAGTGAACTCCCCCTTATTGATTGGTGGAGACTTTAATCTTACCTTGGATATACATATGGATAGGAGCAATGGCTCTCTAGATAGTCACCCTAGAAGCTTTGCTATGGTATCCCAAATAATGCAAGATCTCGGATTAACAGATATATGGAGAACTCTCCACCCCAGAGATAGGGAATACACATTTTATTCTTCTCGACATCAGACTTACAGTAGAATCGATTATCTGCTGACATCTCCTTCAATTACTGCTAATACAATCGACACTGAGATTCTACCGTTAATTATATCTGATCATTCTCCTGTTAAATTTTTGTTTACTTGGGCTCCTCCTCACCAAACCTCCTTTATGGCGTTTAGATCCCCTCTTGTTAAGGGACCCAGAATTTTTGCCTTGGATCAAAGAACAAATAAATGAATATATGTCATTTAATGACCCTACAGATACTTCTATGGGCATTACTTGGGAAGCACTCAAAGCCACATTACGTGGTAAAATAATTGGATTTGCAACTCATAGAAGGAAACTCAGGGAGCAACAAATTAATAATCTTGAAAAATTACTTAAACAAAAACAAACTGATTACTTAAATAATCCTAAACCCGATCCCTCCTCACCCTTACACTACGAAATTTTACAACACATATGCAATCAACGAACTTATTTCCAGGAAAACAGAATTAGCATTATTAAGAATAAAACATAAATTTTGGGAAGGAGGAGAAAAAAGCAGTAAAATTCTTGCTTACAGACTTAGAATACAGCAAGTGGAACGTCACATCACTACTCTAAAGGACCATTCAGGGAATATCTGCACTAGTGAACACTCTATTAATAATATTATGACAACCTTTTATAAAAACCTCTACTCTTCTCCTCCCATTACAAATTCTTCAGACATTTCCTCATTTTTAGATGAGCTTGTTTTTCCCCGTGTATCAGAAGAAGCTATACATTCTTTAAACACACCACTTACTACAGAAGAAGTAAAGATAGCTATTTCTTCTCTTAAATCCGGTCGCTCTCCAGGTGGAGACGGTTTCCCTGTTGATTTTTATAAGATTCTTGTTGATCAATTAGCCCCCTTGTTATGTAATGTTTTTCAAGAATCCACAGAAATTGGACAGTTACCTAATACGATGACTGACGCTATCATAATGGTTATTCCAAAAAAAGAGAAAGATTCTACCATCCCGGCTAACTATCGTCCCGTATCACTACTTAATACTGATGGTAAGATTTTTGCTAAAATTTTAACCAGCCGTCTAGAACCATTAATATCTAAGTTAATTCATAGATCCCAAACCGGTTTCATCAAAGGAAGAATGAGGCTCGGATCACCTCGTTCTTTAATTAATCTAATACATAAAGCAAAATCTCCCCTCCTGCAGCTGCCATCTCCATAGACTTAAAAAGCATTTGACTCATAAGCTGGAACTTTCTTTATCTGGTGCTTTCGCCTTGACCTTCCTGATCACTTTTGTTCCTGGATTCAACTTATTTACACTAATCCTCATGCGAGAGTGCTAACCAATTCTACATTATCTCAGTCATTCGAACTAGAAAGAGGCACGCGCCAAGGCTGCCCCCTATCTCCATCTCTCTTTATTCTGGTTCTTGAAACTCTCGCTATCTCCCTTAGACAAAACAGTGATATAAAGGGTATCTCTATCGGTCATAGGCAATATACATCATTATCATATGCAGATGACATGCTTATACTACTAGAAAACTTTAAACTATCCCAACAACCTCTTTATAATTTACTTAACCGTTTCTCTACACTTTCCGGGCTCAGTGTTAATTTTCAAAAAACTGAAATACTCCCAATAAATGATCATTGTGACACTGTCACAAAAAGTCATCTTCGATTTCGATGGGCCTCGCAAAGTATCACCTATCTAGTCATTAAAATATCATCTGATTTGAATAAGATCTGGGATCTAAATATACAACCATTATTAACCAACATCAAAACTAATTTAGATAGATGGAAAAGTCTCAACCTATCTTTCCTGGTAAAATATCTGCAATTAAAATGAATATCACACCAAAAGTTCTATACTTATTTGCTTGTATCCACTAAAATTCCTCCATTTCCTACACAAGATTGATAAAATGATGGGAATTTTTATGGGAAGGACATATACCTAGATTCAGTCGCATTAAATTAAGATCTCATTGGACTCACGGAGGCTTGGTTTACCCTGGTTTACTGCATATTTTGGGCATTTAGAGCTTCACAAGCGGTCAAATGGTTTCTCAAACCAACTGTAATGTCCCCTATGGTATGATATGGAAACATCATTATCTTCTGGTCTAGCCCCTAATTGTTTCATTTATTTCACCTCCGTATCTAAGTTTAAGAAAAATCCTGTTATTAATTCGTCTATATATTATTGGCTTAAAATGCACAAATGGCTTAATATTGACCCGGCACCTATACATTACACTCCTATCTGGGGAAATCCAAAGCTTACATTGGAGAATAAACCAATATATTGTAAATCTTGGGCACAAAAAAACATTCTCTTTTTTAGTGACCTTTTAATGGATAACAGTAATATTCTAGATACCTTTTGTAACTTACAAGTCAAATGGAATATCCCTAAAACAGAATTTTGGAAATACCTACAGATCAGATCCGCCATAACCCCTTTTTCCCAACAACCCTATAACCTGCTGGGAATTCATTCATATATTAACAAATGGATTAATACCCCTCATGGCTTAACCAGTACTATTTATAAATTAATTAGGGATAAGCTCCCAAATCAGTCTCTTTTGGCCAGAGACAAATGGAACCGGATACTTAATACTGATATATCCGATTTCCATTGGAACAAATGCTGGAAACTCTGCCATGACTCGTTCAAAGATGTACAAAGCAGATTAATACAATGTAAAATCTTACACCTTTGGTATAAAACTCCAGTTCATTTGCATAAGATTGGTTTACTACCTAATAATAATTGTTGGCGATGTAATGCCCCTAATGGAGATCTTTTACATATATTATGGTCTTGTAAATCCATTTCTAATTTATGGCAAACTATTCATCAACTCGCTACTAAAATTATTGGCAGAGTTATTCCATTTGATCCTAAACTATATATTCTTGGTATCATTGATAGCAATATAACTTTAACAATATATCAGCATAAATGGCTTCAGATATTGTTCATGCAAGTCAAAAGACTGATCCTAATTCGTTGGAAGTCTCAATTAACCCCTAATCTGACTGATATTTTAAATCATTTAACTCACATCTCCTCTTTTGAAAGAATCTCTTATTTAACCACTGACAGACTCAATGAATATTACCTTTGCTGGCAGAGCTATTTGAATTTTCTCCAATCTTAAAGAACATATACACATAATTTTTTTTTTTTTTAAGGTTCCAGACGCGATCTCTTACTGCTACATATTTGCAGCTCCTTCTCTCTTGTTGTTTGATGTTTGTGATTATTACTGAAAAAATCTTTTTCTTCTCTTTACTATATTATACCTTTAGCTTCGTGTGGCACAGTCAATATCACATACTATACAGAAATCAGTATAATACATAGCATTATTATAATCTTGGTATACATAACATTTCCATCAGGTTACTTTTTCTTTATTATTATATATTATATCACAAGATCTCAATATGTATAATTCTTTCTGTGCTGTGCTATGTCATGTTTAAGCAGTTCCAATAAAAAGATTAACTGAAAAAAAAAAAAAAAAAGAAGAATAAATATACCACATCTCCTTAACTCCCAAGACACTTCACTCCTTTACCTTATTTTATACATTATTTTATAACACATATATACATTATTTAATAACACATATATGTAGGGAGCAAACATCAGTGTTTTTAGCAGTATAGGGGATCATTTAAGGAAATAAGCCCCTCCCTTACAATTATGTCATTTGAGCCTGTTCCTTTAAAACCAATCATTTTGTGGGCAGCCAGCCCTATAGCAAGGACTGCATTTTTAATACAGTTTTATTTCCTCAGGCGTCTCTGTGTTGGCTAAGGGAATGTGAGATAGAGGGCGCGCTCCTTATCTCCCTTCTCCTGCCAGCTCAGTAGATCTGTATAGATAAAATAACCCCATTTACTTCCAACAACAATAACCATTTTGTATATTCATATAATTTATATATATATATATATATATATATATATATATACACACATATAGGCCAATAAGAGGTTTTTGTCCCTTTGTAATACTGCCTAGTTGCACTCAACATGCAAGGGCTCTGTGCTATTCTCCTACTTGAGTCCCTGCTACAACCCAGTATTTGTTTTCATTAACCCAACAGCTGAAATTGCAGCCGTCAGGTACATATTTCATTTGGGCCCTTTTTCAACAGGTAACCCTAGTTACAACATTCTAGGGCTGCAATTACTTTACCGGGCACCTTTTTTAATTTGTTTCAGACACTACAGGGCTTCTTTATTTTCCTGCCTGTAGTGTCTCATATTCCAGCATTTGTTTCCTTTCAGATGTCACCTTGTGTGGCATTTCCCATTGATCGGAGAACCATTCTGCTCCAATCCAGCGAGTATACATTCAGCCACATCTTGTGGTGCTTCTGCACTTTGGAGCATCTTTCTGCTCCAAAGCAGACCATTGAGTCAATCCTGCTCTGATTCAGGATTTTATCCTGTGCCGCACTTATTTAAATCACATCTTGCAGCAAGCAGCTTTTCAACTGGGCGCCTCATGAGTGGGGCATGGTACAGGAACCTTACAACTTCTGGGGCACAGAAAATGATTTAAAGTACAGTGCAACTCGTGCTTAATTAATGCTCACTCGGAAGTTCTGAAAAAGTACTCCTAGTGCTAAGCACACAGTTCGGGGGGTTCAAGAACGGCGCAGCTTGCACCAGGGGTGCACGGCTATGAGGTTTAAAAAATTAAAAACAAAAGGACAGCAAAGATTTCACAGAATACTGTCAGGTTGGCCACCCTGACAGCGAAGGAAGGAAAGAATCCAAGAATGAGAAAAAGAGAGAAAACAGGACAGAGTGAAAAGAATAAAAAGGGGGGTTCCATACCAAACAGGAGCACCCTGATACACTCCTCCCAACATAAGAAGGCAACATACTGTTGACTCAGACCCTTCTACCCTTGAAGGGTTAGAACTTCCACCCACCTCCTGCAGAAGTTCCCTTCAGGGACCCTTTTTAATCAAAAAACAGTAATGGTATATCAATATCCAGATACTTACAATATCTAACATAACATTCTATTCCCTGAGGTTTTCGTTTCTGTCATGAAACGTGACAAAAACTATCATTACATCTTCTTAACAATTCAATTGTCTTTCAATGTCTGGTTATCTGCTACGAATCTAGACAAAAAATTTGCATTTTATGCTGGGATCCTTCTCTATGTTTGACAGAAAATTGATATGGTTGTAATGTCAGGTATCAGCACATAATTCTTGCGTTCTTCTCTTTCATCTGGTTTAACCAGCACAGCAGATTATGGTCAGGAAGGATGGTAAACTCAGTGCCCCACAGGTAATATCACGAAGATTCAATGGCTCACTTCATGACGAGACACTCTTTCTTGGTGGTAGAGAATTTCCTCTCATTCTCATGAAGTTTCCTGCTAATATATATAACAGGATGTTCTCCCTTCTTGTCAGTCTAGGATAACGCAGCCTTTATCCCTGTGTCCGATGCATCTGTATGCACTTCAAAGGGCACCTGGAAATTTGGACTCATGAGGACTAGGGCAGAACACAAGATGGCTTTTATGTTCTGAAAAGCTTCCTCACACTCAGGAGTCAATTTTTCCTTATTGGGGTATTTATTTTTTGTAAGTTCTGTCAAGGGGGTTGCTATGGTTGAAAAATCCAGAATAAATCTCCTGTAATTACTGGCTAAATCTAGGAAGGAATGGACATGCTTCTTCAGTATTGACTAGATTGGCATTGGGACAACTATCTGTAAGGTGTAATATTCAGCAAAGACTAGCAATCTATTGTATAAAAGTATTTGGAATGAATGAAGAAAGATTGCCCCAAATGTGCTTAGAAGAATCAATAGTTTATAAGCATATGGGGTTCACATGTCCCAGATTGTATACCCTAGAAAACATCATAAAACCATATGGCCTGCTGGATAGCTTGGCAAATAGCCTAGTAATTCCTAGTAGAGAACTAGAGCGATACACGTAAAAAGAAAAATCAAAGATATACAGTATTTATTCAATCAGAGTTGGAAATTATCCGAGAAGCAAAAATTAGTACTTGGTTGGCTACGAACAAAAAAAGAAATTTAGCATCGGAAACTTATTTAATTCTATTAAGAAACCCAAAAAAGAGGAAATGTTTAACCAGTTGTTTTAATACTTTGATTCCCAGAAGTTGAGAGGTATATTTGTGAAGCAGACAGAAGGCCTATGTGAGTGTAAATTAGGTCCAGATGATTTTCTTCACATTCTGATACTTCGTCCCTTGTATGTATTTGAAAGACGTGTACTTGGGAGATATCTTGGGAAACTTAGACATGGCATCGATATACTAAATGAATAGTTTACTTAAGAGCACAAATGTCCTACAGCTGGATAATGTGGCAAAGTTTCTAGGTTGTATTAAGAGGAAAAAAAACACATAACTAAAAGAAATGTGTCGAATAACTGAATTGGCAACGTCTAAGAAATAATGTTTTGACATAATTGACTTGGTGCCAGGAAGGGGGTATAAGACCAATGGTTGTGATTTTAAGAAAAGGAAATTGATAACAATAGGTGCAGTACTACCAGCAATCCTTTACCACTACACCAGGTCAAGTAAAAGGGTGTATTAGTAAAGATTTGCTGGTAGTACTGTAGCAATTGGTTTATTTCCTTACGCTGTTTGGGGTCTAACTCGGGGTTAATCTGCACTTCCCTTTTTTCTTGGGAAGTATCTAATCTCTCATAGGCAATATCCAGCTCTGTCTGCACCTGTTCAGGGTGTATAAACAGAGAAGGAAGGAGGCCTGGCTTCTCTACCCACTTTCGCATCAAGTTCTCTTGGTAAATCCTTTTTTGTGGCTGCTGCCCGAGCATTTCCATCTCAAAATTGACCACCCTTGTTTGATGTATGACCAGTAATTTTGTGGGCAGCTAGTCCTCTAGCAAGGATTGCAGGGTAACCAGGAAGTAATTACATTTTCATTATAGTTTTATTCTCTTAGGTGTCTCTGTGTTGGCTAGTGGAATGTGAGCTAGAGGCCGTGCTCCTCTTCTCCCTTCTCCTGCCAGCTCAGGAAACCTGTATAGATAAAATAACTCCTTTCATTTCCACAGCAGTAACCAATTTGAATATTCATATAATTTTTTTTTTTATATAAGCTATTAAAAGGCTTTTGTCCCTTTGTAATACTGCCTAGTTGCATGCAACATACAGGGGCTCTGTGTTATTCTCCTATCTGAGTCCCTGCCATAACCCAGTATTTGTTTTCATTAACCCATTGGCTGAAATTGCAGCCCTCAGATACATACTTCATTTGGGCCCTTTTTCAACAGGCAGCCCCAGTTACAACACTCTTGGGCTGCAATTATTTTATTAGGCACATTTTTTTAATTTGTTTTGGACACTACAGTACTTCATTATTTTCATTTCTGTAGTGTCTTACATTCTGGCATTTGTTTCCTTTCAGATGCCATCTTGTACAGCATTTCCCATTGATAGGAGCACCATTCTGCCTGTATTCATTCAGCTGCATCTTGCAGTGCTTCAGTGCTCTGGAGCATTGTTGTGCTTTAAAGCAGACCACGGGGCCAATCATGCTCCGATTCAGTATTCTGTCCTGTGTTGCACTTACTTAAACCACATCTTGTGGTGAGCGGCATTTCATCTAGGCACTTCATGAGCAGGGCATGGTACAGGAACCTTACTTTTTCTTGGGCACAGAAAATGATTTGAAGTGCAGCTTAACTCACGCTTAATTAATACCCACTCAGGAGTTCTGAAAAAGTACTCCTAGTGCTAACCTCACAGCTCAGGGGGTTCAAGAAAGGCACAACATGCACCAGGGGTGTATGGCTATGGGGTTCAAAAAAATAAAAACAAAAGGACAGCAAAGAGTTCACAGAATACAGGTTGACCACCCTGACAGCAGAGGAAGGAAAGAATCCAAGAATGAGAAAAAGAGAGAGAACAGGACAGAGTGAAAAGAGTAAAAAGGGGGGGGGGTCCATACCAAACAGGGGCACCCTGTTACAGGGCACAATCCAGAAAGGCCTGGATGTCTGCCTCAGAGAGCTGCATCTCAGAAGAATATTGTTTCTGGTAGAAACTATGGAAACATTCCCCTATGTCCTCATCAGCATGTTTAGCAACCCCTTCCTGATCCACAATTCAGCTGACTCATTTAACACTTTCCTTATGTTTTAATTGCCATGACAAATATTTCTCTTCTGAGTCCTCTTCAAAGTAACTAGTGGCTTAATTCAGTAGGATAGTGCATTCTATTTTGGAATTAGACAGCCAATTAAATTCCCCGTTTTAGTTTCTATAACCACTAGTAGTCATTGCATGTGGGATTAGCCATGTGCCGTTTCTCAACCTGGGTGATCTCTTGTTCTGAATCAGTGAGCTGCTGGTTTTCAACCTTCTTGCTATGACAACAGTAGGAGATAATGGACTCCCATAGGAATGCCTTTAAGGCCTCCCATCTAGTGGTGTTTGAGGTTGTACACCTTTGAATAACCAAAAGATACTTCAAGATCTGTTCCTTAATGTGAGCAAAAAAAGGTTATTTAAAAGTATGGGGTCTTGCTTCCAGGTTCTTAGAGCCACAGAAACACTCAAATCCTGATGATTTACCTGTGCTGGAGCATGATCCGTTACCTTTATAAATTCATGCCCCACTGACTGTATGGAGGGAATAAGGCTTTGGGAAAGCAGTATAGCATCCAGCCTGGCGTAGTGAGAGGCTGAGTGGAAGCAATAAGTGTATTCCCTGCCAGTATGGGAAGAGTATCTCCAGGCATCAATTACAGGAGAACTGCACTGAACCTGTAAGTCATTTTTTCCCTGTAGAAGTTGATTTTAAGTACTAGTTGAAATTGTTTTATTGTTCCATCTCTACAGGCTTTGTAGATATCTTATTGTGAGTTTTTGATTTACACACAGATAGTAAGTGCCAATTTAGGACTGTATGATGTAGTTTATGTCCCTTGCTCAGCTCCTTTATTGGTGGAACAATACATTCATGTTCTACTGTAGAACACTGTGGTTGGAGAGCGACATAAACAACATCATAATATTCTAAAATGGTACTCAGCACCAGACTGTCAATCAGAAACAACCACGAAGGTCACTAATAGGCAAGTATAGATGGAACAATAAAAGAATTTGAAGCAGTTTCTAAAAAAACTGATTCTACTGGGAAAATGAACATCAGATTCAGCACAGCTCACCTATAAGGAATAGTCACCCATTAAGTGCATAAGCATCTTAGCATGGCCGGACAGAGGTAAAACAATAGGAGATGACCTGTCAAGAGTGGTATCCTTAACACAGTTATAGTCCCAACATAGCAACCATGGCCCTCAAAATCAGCCATCTGTACTGAGAGTGCATGAAAGCATTCTAGGAAATTAACAGTTGGCCCATATATGGAACCAATAGCCAGTTTTAGTCCAGTATTTAATTGTACCTGCACCAACACATACCTGCCCCTATGATCAGCACAAAATTTAGTAATCACCCCTGGGAATCATGGGTGAAGCCAAATTTCTGCATCCCTAGATTTTGAGGAGAAATAAGAACCATACCATTCACCCCCTCCCAATCCTAAACTATATGAGAGCCCACATTCTCTTGAGTGTTTCCTGCAAATGACATCCATTTTTATTACCTTGATTTTCAATAACACCCTCTTATGTTTATTATGCAATTTTAAACTATTAATATTCCAGGATCTTACATGACAAATGTTGTCAGCCATTTTTCAAAACTGTAGAGATCCTCTGTGGCTACCACTTATAAAGAACCATAATCAAATACTGGGTCATTCTGCCAGTACCATTTTTTAACAGGTAATGAACCGGGAACAGAAAATCTACAACAGTTTGAAATGGAACCCCCTCCCAACCTACCTGAAACTCACTTAACCCCTGTTAACAATAAAACAATAACAAAGGACATCCTAAAGGGAACTCCTCCCCACTCACTTTCCTCAGTACAAAATATCTAGCCTAGAAGAGTCACACGCACCATTTAGAGAGGATTCAGCATTACCCCACGAACCACAAGAACATCTCGAACCCCACCCATGCACCCCAGCACACCACTCCCATTCCTCAAGAAGAAGTTGTAGAGCACCAAACAGGCAAGCCATTATTAAAGTTCCTTATCCTCGCCCACCCTTAGTTAGCACTCAAAAAGTGAAGCATACCACTTGCACTGTAGTGGATACAAGAACAGAGCTAAAGCACCTATAGAAACCAAAACAGTGACTTGCAACATTAATGACTACAGCATAACAATTGAACAAATGAGGGGGAAGTCCAGACTGCCCCCCCAAAGTACTGAAATGCCTTGCAGAACAGCACACACAATAGGCCCAGATGCAAAGGGGCTGGTTGACTCAGTAAGTACAACAGCAGGTGCAAGAGATCAGCAACAGCAAGAGTTTATGAAGCTGGTGCCGCAAGTACAGAGAGACACTGTGCCCCAGCTCCAAGTCACAGGAAGTCCAGTCGCTGTAGGACCCCACCCCATGCTAACAAAAATGATGTTACAACTTTTGAGATTTGCCAGTACCACTACCTGGCTATGGTAATGTTGGGCCACTTGTATTGCACCATATCTTACTGGGCAGACACAAGCTGCCTATTAGATCCTAGGTGATGCTGCTGCCAGAGACTGCAACCAGGTAAAGGTGACTCCCCTTGATCACATTGGGATAAATAAAGAGAGCTTGTAATGGAATTTTTGCACATTTTCTTTCAAAGCTGGAACCTGACCCAGAGTGGCAGCTAAAAAATTAAAAGACTTAGCTAACTGGTGGTTAAAACCAGAGGTACACTCTAAAAAAGAAATTTTGGATTCAACCGTGTTGTAGTAGTATCTAAACATTTTGTTAAGTTGAGCACATGACTGTGTGACTTATAATAAGCAAACCACCCTGGCCACTACCGTAAATATCACAGATCATTATTTGGAAGTGGAGAGACCAGAGGCAGCTAAGAAGAGCAGAACTCAAAATGAACCTCGGGTGGTGAACAGAGAGGAAGATCCCCATATAAGAGGGGAGAAACAATAATGGGGGGATGGAAATAAATGTACTGGTATGGGTAACATAGAAACATAGAAACAGAACTTGACAGCAGATAAGGACCACAAAGCCCATCCAGTCTGCCCATTTTTTCTACCTTATGAATGTGCCATAGGCCTTTACTCTGTAAATGGCCTATTTATTCTTATTCATCTGCATTGCTCCCTTATGCCTGTTTCATGCCTGTTTGAAGCCCTGCACTGTATTTATATCCACCACTTCCTGAGGTAGGCCGTTCCATGCATCAATGACCCTTTCTGTGAAAAAGAACCTCCTCATATTACCCCTTAATCGGCCTCCTTCTAATCTCATGCAGTGTCCTCTTGTCCTGCTATTTTTCTTATACTGAAACCTGTTAGACTATTTCACTTTGTTAATGCCCCTAAGATGTTTGAATGTTTCGATCATATCACCTCTCTCCCTCTTTTGCTCTAGAGTATACATATTGAGCTCCATTAATCTGTCCTCATATGTTTCCTGATGCAGTCCCTGCACCATTTTGGTTGCCCTTCTCTGGACTGCCTCCATTTTGTTAATGTCCTTGTGCAGGTGTGGTCTCCAATAGTGCACACAGTACTCCACATGGGGCCTAGCCATTGTCTCTTAAAAAGGGATTATTACTTCCCTCTTATGATTTGTGATGCCCCTACTAATACACCCCAACATCATTCTAGCCTTACCTACTGCTTTAGTGGTCTGCTTGGATGATTTCAGATCATCGGTGATGATGATGCCCAATTCTCTTTCTTCCCTTGTGACTGCCAGCAACTCCCCTCCCAGTCTATAGATGGCTTCAGGGTTTCTCTTCCTGATGTGCATGATCTTGCACTTCTTTGTGTTAAACCCCAGTTGCCACTCTTACGACCATTTTGCCAGTTTGTCCAGATTTCTTCTCATTCTGCCCACCCCATCTGGATCATCTACTCTGTTGCAGATCTTGACGTCATCTGCAAACAGGCAAACCTTACCCTCTAGTCCATCTGCAATGTCACTGATGAAGATATTGAAGAAGGCTGGCCCCTGGACTGATCGCTGAGATACCCCACTTGTGACTTGCATCTCTTCTGATTGTATACCATTTGCCACCACTCTCTGTTTTCTGCCCACCAATCAGTTTGTCACTCAGTTGATTAACTTCTGACCCACCCGAGCCTACCCAGCTTATTAATCAATCTTCTATGTGGAACAGTATCGAAAGCTTTGCTGAAGTCAAGGTAGGTGACATCAACTGCACCTCCGTGGTCCACCACTCTGGTTACCTAGTCAAAGAAATCTATGAGATCAGTTTGACAGGACCTTCCTGTTGTAAACCCATGCTGTCTTAGATCCTGTGCTCCTATGGATTCCAGGTGTTGCACTATCCTTTTCTTAAGGAGTGCCTCCATAATCTTGTCTACTACTGAGATAAAAGTGACTGGTCTGTAGTTCCCTGCCTCCTCCCTGCTGCCACTCTTGTGGAGCAGGATCACATGAGCCCTTCTCCAGTCTTCCGTGACCACTCCTGTGCTCAGAGACTCACTAAACAGTTCTGATAATGGCTCTGCTAGTTCCGCCCTTAGCTCCTTTAGTACCCTGGGATGTATGCCAACAGGTCCCATTGCCTTGTCCACCCTGAGCTTAGCAAGCTCATGTAGGACCCTTTCTTTTGTGAAGGGACTTGTGCACACCTCCCTCCCCCCTGTGTCCATGCTGCTGAGCTGTGAGCTCTGCCCTACCTTTTCCTCAGTAAATACTGAGTCAAGTATCTGTTTAGGATAGATGTTTTTTTTGGTCCTTCTCACCGCTCCCCATTATCCCTTTGATCTTAGCAATACCCCCTTGGACTTTTTCCTTTCACTAATGTATCTGTTGAAAGTCTTGTCCCTTCTTTTACTGTTCGTGCTAGTGTTTCCTCAGTTTGGCCTTTGCCTGCCTTACTGCCTTCCCTGATTCCCTTAGGGAAGTTTGGTATACCTCCCTGTCTTCATCCCACTGCATTCCCATATATTTCTTGAAGGCCAACCTTTTGGCTCTAATCTTTTCTGCTACTGTGTTTGAGAACCAAAGTGGTTTCCTCCTTCTTTTGCTCTTGCTTTTCTCCCTAACACAATGGGATGTTGCTTCAAGTATTGCATCCTTAATGCTTGCCACTTTGCCTGTACCCCTTTACCTGTATTTTTTCTTGCCAGGGCTAGCCTAACTCTGTTGACAATCTTATCAAAGTCAGTTCCTCTGAAATCCCATATTTTTACCTTGGAATGGGATAATTTAGTTGTAGTGGCCAAATTTGAAACATACCATGTGATGGTCACTGGCCCCCAGGTGCCCTTCTACCTAGAGATCTGTGATCCTTTCCCCATTAGTCAGTACTAGATCCAGGATAGCTCTGTCTCTTGTGGGTTGTTGTACCAATTGTTTGAGACCCTCCCCCTGCAGGGAATCCACTATGTGTCTAGTTCTGTCGGATGTTCCTGCTGGTATTGACCAATCTGTATCTGGCATGTTGAAGTCTCCCATTATCAGAACCTCCCCTTTAGCTGTCATGTTTTGTATATCTTCTAACAGTAGTGTGTCTTTGACTTACCCCTGCTCTGGAGGCCTGTAGACAATCCCAGTTTGTATGGCTATCCCATTTCCCATTTCCAGGGTGACCCACAGTTCTTCTGGCTCCTTATGTGTATTCTGAATTTCTATAGCTTTGATATTTTCATTGACATAAAGGGCCACTCCCCCCACCCCCATTTGCCCGTTAGTCTCTTCTGAACAGTACATAGCCAGGTACTGAAGTCTCCCAAGTGTGGTTACTGGTGACTCATGTCTCGCTAATGGCTACTATGTCCAGTTTAGCCTACGTCATTGTTGCCTCCAGGTCTGGGATCTTATTTCCCAGACTGCGGGCATTTGTGTACAATGCCTACAGTCAAATGCATTGGTAAGTGGTCAGATGATGAAATAACAGTTATTCCTCCATGTTCCAAAAGGAATAACCCCAGGATCTAGAGTAATTCCCCCAGTTCTAAGACCCCAATCCCCAGACACCTACATAGGGTATAGGTCAATGACCTGATAATACCATTATATATTTTCACTGTGATAAAGTGGGATATAGCCATACATTTTTTGATAGTATGGACTGGACCTTGTGAAATGTGCAGATACGGACCACAACAGTGAACCCCATTTCAATCATTCATACATGATACTGGTACAAGTGAGGCACCAAACAGTTATACATTCAAGTTCTGGGCAGACATTGGTTAAAACATCTGTGGTAGGATACAGTGTAGGTCATTGGAAAGAACCCATAAAAACTGCCTGTTACTTAAGGATGCCCACACATATCTTATAGCCCCAGTGTGGCAATAAGTAGGCAAATGGGTAGAATAATAAAGGTGGGAACTTCAAAAACCCTACCTTGGTCAATAGACATTGGCCATGATTGGGAAGTTTTTCATGCACTTCTTCAAAATATTTCTGAAAGTATATGCTCACAGGGAGATGAAAACCTGGAGAGATTAGAACAAAATATTTTCCATCACTGATGCTGAACTATTTGGCCCAGACGGGAAGCCCAAGCAGTGTTGGGGACAGAAGCAGAGGTGAAAACAAGGGAAGCATCACTTCCACCCTGAATGTTATTTAGCTAACGCCTAAGCGAGCAGCTGGCTCAGAGAGAAACAGCTTGCTTGATGTGCACTACAAGGGTGCACCCAAGCAGTTTAATTGCATACCAGATCCTGTGTGTACTGTAGGGGCTGGCTAGAAACTCAGGGCAGGAGCCCTATTTACTGGGAAAATCAATCACATGACCTCCACCTCCCATTCTTGAGGGGCAGAGTACAAATGGACTGCTGCACTACAAAGGGCAGTTGGAGACGCCCTTTAGCATATCCTGGCAGTTAATTGGGTTGTCTTTTTAAAGGCAGTCCATGGCTGCAGTCTATACATTTTATTTCTGCTTTTACTTTTGAGGAGTTTGGACGGTTGCTAGGCAACTAGTTGCAGCAGAGAAGCATCACTTCCACCCCCAAACGTTATTTAGCCAACACCTCAGTGAGTGGAGGCGAGCGTGGAGGCAGAGGCCATGTCAGTTGGGCAGTTGGGCAGTAGGGCGAAGAAGTCTGGCACCGTGAGGAAATACAACGGTACATTTTAAGGATCTATCAAATAAACAACATTAAGCAACATGGTCTTAGAACACATAAGGTAAAAGATGGAGCAGAATTTGATAACACTAGCTGGAGGAGAACTGGGGTGAAGCATGTTAGTTGCAACGTGATTACACTGCAAGAGATACTGGAATTTAACAAGTATGTCTACAATCAGTGCACTGAAATAAAGAGCCTGAGAATAAAGATTCTAGGGTTAGAATTAGAATTAAAATGCATTGCAGGTTTGTCGACTGGACTAACAAATGACAGTGGGAGTTCTAGAAGTAGTGGGGAAACAATAAGCCATACCGAATTAGGAGATAAATGACAACGTGAACAGGATGAAGGGGCAATACATCCATCAGTAACCAGTCTAAAAAAGGAAGGAGAGCTATGGAATTTACAATACCAGTGCACACTAAGTATTCACCTTAGAACATCTGATAGATAAAATTAATGAAGAGGCAGAGGAACTGCTGCAGGTAGTCTCAGAAATAATTCCAGACTCAAACAATCTGCAGGAAATAGACACAGAGGGCCTAATATTCAAAACTGTGCCTGGCAATAGTGCAAGTGGAGGCTCAGTGCAACTGAGGTGCACTAGAGCAACTAAGGGATATATTCAAAAGAGATGAGCCATGGCAGATCTCTTTTGAATTTATCAACCAATGCAACTTGTGCAAATACAGTGCGCTGGTGTATCCCCCCAGTCAGGGCTGAATACCAGGAATGGGAAATGCGCCAGCGCAGCAGGGATACACTATGCTCAGATTCCCAATACTCAGCCACCAATACGCAAATGGGGCCATAATGCATGCAAGGCACAAAAGGGGCCATTTGCATGTCATTATAGCCCTATTTGCATGGATTGTGCAGGGCAGGCCAGTGAAATGCACCTGGCACCCTGCATAGCATGTGGTGCTGTTAGAGGGGGTCTAATGCTATCCCCCTCCCTGCCCGTACATCCAAGCATCATACAGTGCCTGTAGGAATAGCCGTTGTGGTCCAGTGGTTCCCCTCACCCCATCGGTTCCCTCGATCACCATAATTGAATAGTAGGACTAGCCATGATAGGCTAGTGGTACCCCCCCCCTGAGTCTGTACCCCCAATCACAGTAATCTGATAGTAGGACTCTCCCTGGTAGTCTAGTGGTTCCCCTCCCACCCTGCCAGTAACCATGATTGCAAGTTTTGATAATGAATCTAGGTCTCTGGTGGTCCAGTGGCACCCCCCACTCACGCAGGACCCCCTGTCCACCCAGCTCCCCCTGTCATTGGCAGGCAGCAATCCCACCCGCATACCTCTGCGGCTGCCTGCTGAATGACAACTGACAGTAGCAGCTCAAGCCTATTGGACAACACTGTGGACCAATGGGTTTGCAGTGCATACTGTAATACCCATTCACAGATATGTGAATGAGTTCACATATTTGTGAATGGGTATTACAGTATTCACTGCAAACCCATTGGTCCACAGTGTTGTCCAATGGGCTTGCAGCTGCTATTGTCAGTTGTCATTCATCAGGCAGCCACGGAGGTATGCGGGGGGTTTTGCTGCCCACTGATGACAGGGAAGGGAGCTGGGTGGGAAGGGGGTCCTGTGTGGGTGAGTGGTGGTGAGGGGTGCCACTGGACCACCAGGGAGCTGGATTCATTATCAAAATGGGTGCTTAATGTTACCGGTGGGGTGAGAGGTATCGCTAGAGTACCAGGGAGAGTTCTACTATCAGATTATGGTGATCAGGGGTACCAGCTCAGTGGGGGTACCACTAGCCTACAAGGGCTAGTTCTACTATTGGATTACCATGATCGGAGGTACAGGTTGAGTGGGGAGAACCACTGGACCACCAAGGCTATTCCTACAGTTACTGTACAGTGATCAGAAGTACGAGCAGGGTGGTGGGTACCACCAGACTGCCAGGGACATGTGAGGGTGCTAGTGCATGGTGTTCGGGGGGTAGCCAACAATGGCTGGCAGCTGCTGTGTTATGCACTGCAATACAGCAGCACGCCTGTGGGTGGCGGTCACTTGTATCTTTTTACATGCTCAACTGTGATTCCAGGTATGCGGCACATCTCTGGGTTGTGCAAACAGATGCACCGCACATCCCAGGCTGAATATCAGGATGTGTCGCTTTTGCATGGGCACGCCCCCTGGAGATGTGCTGCATATATTATCATTGTGCTGTGGTGCATTGGGTATTGCACTGCACAATTCCCATCTTTGAATATTGCCCTGTGGCACAATTCTGGAGTTGCGCTGGTGCAAGTCAATTGCACAAGGCATAACCCATCTGAATATCTAGCCCAGAAAGTACACCTGCTGTTGGAAACACACAAATGGCAAATGTGGAAACACAAGAGCAGGAGCAATTAACAAACACAAATTGTAACGAGTCACACAGTCAGATTGATAAACAAGTAACAAGACCTGTGTATATTTTAGGTGACTCAATTATCAAGTACACTGATCATTATACCGCAATATTAAACAAGGAGTTGATTAGCACAAGCTGTTACTCAGGAATAAGGACTAAGGATATCTTGACACAGATTCCAAAATTCATAAAACAAATAGATGTTAGGCCATTAGTTATCATTCATGTGGGCACAAAATGACATTAAAAGAAAGTAATTGAAGGAAATTTATAATGGTCTTTTGGACATATATTACACAATTGTTAATATAAACTGTGAAATAATCTTTTCAGAACTATTAGCTGTACCAGGGGCAAAGTATTATGTAAATCACAAAATAATAAGCCTTAACAATTGGTTAAGACAATGGGGCCAGATATTCAAACTGTGCCATTCTGTGGTGCAAGCCCTTGCGCTGCTCAAAAAGGTTGTGCAGGGGTGTGGCCAGAGTGATATTCAACGGAGTTGCGCTATTGAGCAACTTTTTTGAATATCACCCCCTGGCCACAGCCACTGTGCATGGCACAGTGGAACTTGTGCCACCGCAAGTGGTCAGAGTGGAGCATTCAGATGCGGTGGCACAAGTTCCATTGTGCCATGCGCAAACCTGTAATATTCAAAAGGTGACATGCAAATGGGGCCATAATTTATACAAGGTGCAGGGGGGCCATTTGCCTCTAATTACGGCCCTGTTTGCATGCCATTAGCATGTGGGTGCTCCAAACTCCAAAGACTTGCACCTGGCGACCTGCCAGGCAGCAGCCATCGGGGAGCGATGCCCTCTGCAGCCCGATCATGGGCATAACTGAAACAGCCCGATCGTGGGCATAATAGTGTCCCCCCCATAAGCCCGATTGCGGGCAGAATGTACTGTTCCCCCCCATTAGCCCGACTGCGGGCATGATGTTATTCCCCCCCCATTAGCCCGATGGTGGGCAGAATGTTATTCCACCTCCCATTAGCCCGATTGTGGAGCAGAACAATATTTCCACCCCATTGGCCGATTGCGGGCAGAACATTATTCCCCGAGCAGCCCGATTGCGGGCATCAGACCTCCCCCCCAAAGTCCAATATCCCTGGTGGTCCAGTGAACCGCAAAGCCCGATCGTGGGCATAACGTCAAACCCACCCCCAAGTCCAATATCCCTGGTGATCTGGTGGCCCCCCCCACCCATGGAGCTGCACCACCGGCTCCCCGTCAGCCAGCGGGCGACAGCACCCCACCTGCCTGCGCCCTGCCACCTGCCGACTGACAGATTAGTGAGGGCTGCACACCATTGGTTCAGAGCAGAGCCAATGGGTGTGCAGCCCATACCATAGAAGGCAGTCCAAATATGAATGAATCTATCCACTATATGAGCTGCACGCCCATTGGCTCTTGCTCTGAACCAATGGGGTGTGCAGCCCTACTGAGCTGTCAGTCGTACGGGCGCAGGGCAGCAGGCAGATGGGGTGCTGCCACCCGCCAGCTGATGGGTGGGGAACGGGGTGGTAGGGCTCCGTGGGTGGGTGGGGTGGGGGCTACTAGATCACCAGGGATATTGGACTTTGGGGTTGGGTTTGACATTATGCCCATGATTGGGCTTCAAGGTCCACTGAACCACCGGGATATTGGACTTTGAGGGGAGGGGCGTCTGATGCCCGTGATCGGGCTGCTAAGGGGGACATAAGGTTTGCCCGGGATCGGGCTAATGGGGGGTGGAAATAACATTCTGTCCACGATGGGCTAATGGGGGGACACTTCAGCCTGTGATCGGGCATGGGGGGGTGCCGCCGGGAATAAGTGGAGGGCCACCCACAGGTGGCAGCTGCTGTGTTGTGCCCCGCTCACCTGTGGGTGGCCCTCAACTTGATCCTTTTTTTGGGGGGCTTAAACTTGTGCTGGCGCAGGTAGGGGGTTGCGCCTGCATAACTCTGCATGGCCCGGCTGAATATCAGGCTGTGCACTTTATGCATGGTTCCTCCTCTGGTTGGGCATGCCTTCATTAGCATTGCACTGTTGCTCAGCATGATTTTGGGGGTGCAACTGCCTCCTGCTGAATATCGCAGAATGGCGCATTTCGGACTTGTGCCGGCGCAACCCTATTGGGCATGGCTCAACTCTTTTGAATATCTGGCCCATGGTGTCTAACAAAAGAGGTAAAGTGTATAAGAACATGGGAACACTTCACAAATAACCAAAATTTATTCAGCAGAGATGGATTGCACCTAAGTTGGTCAGGTAGTAAAAAACTAGGACAATACTTTGTGGAAACTATAATAACTTGTTCAATCTAAGCAGTCAGAGGAGAGGGGTCAAAGCATACTTACAAGCTCCTAAAGGCCAACACACAAATAAATCCACTAAAAACAGAAGAAACAGAAAGATAACACTAAAGAACTAAACTGTGTACTGATTAATGCATGAAGTTTGAAAAATAAACTGGAGGAACTGCAGTGTATTCCCAAAAGAGAGAAGATTTCTATCTGTGGAGTCACGGAGACATGGTGAAAGGAAGAGGCCGGGGGAAAATAAATCCCAGGATATGATGTTATACATAAGGAAAGAACAAACAAAGCCAAGGGTGGGATAGCATTGTATGGGCCAGTTATTCAAAATTTTACCCCGAGGCTAAATTAGCACTGCCCAGCATCCTAAATTAGCCCTGACCCAATAGCCTGCTATATTCAAAAGGGATAGCCCCAGTGCTAAACCTGCTGAATACAGCATGCTAAGGAAACCGGGCAATCTGGGCTGGGAGTGCAGTGCAAACATAGCCAGGGAATAAGACAGTTCTTTTTTTTAAAAACTTCTTTATTAAAGTTTATGATACCAACAGAGAAGGCATACATACACATATCCCAGGTTGACCCCCGGTCCACATCCCCAGACTGGCTGTGGCTACTATATACATCCCCTCAACTATTTACAAACACAGTTTTCATGTAATATACTAACTAAATTGACTCTAACTTACTAATATAACATTGAATTCTATCAACTCAAAGTTAGCGATGAACCTAATCAACTTCCAGTTTAATTATCCCTCTTTATTACTAACTTTAATTTCTAAGTGGCTGTAACTCAGTTAGGCTAGGCTTTAAAACTGTGTCACTAGGAGGGAGAGAGAGAGAGAATGCACCCTAACCTTTCTGATGCGGCAAACATACTATAACCACACTAAGAACTATATAAAGAGAGTAAAACACCTTTCTGGGAGGAGTACTTAAAGGCACAAAATTACACACCTCAGTAAAAATCGTAGTCCCTTATATCTTTTTCTTAAGTAATAATTGCTAGCTTATCCCAATCAGGCAGACAGATCTGGGTTTGAGCAGTCTTCAGTTGTATTGAATACACTGCCTCTAATGCCCTCCATCTTTTATCATAGACTTTATTTTTATCTTCTATTATCATTTGTCTTTTGAGTCTATCTAAGATATGTAACAGATCTCTCACCCAATGGTCATAATTATAGATAAGATCACTTTTCCAATGTCTTAGGACAAATGCCTTAACCAGGGTGGACATCAATGCCACATGATGCTTAGCTGACTCTCTCACAATCGATTTCGTATCTCCCAAAACACAGATCTCTGGCTTAATGTGCTCCGAATAGTTTAGTAATGGATCCATGTTGTGACCAATTTGAACCCATAATGAAGGTATTTTGGGACAATTCCACATTACATGTAACAGATCTCCTGGTTTCACGCCACATCTAAAGCACAGGGCTGTCTGTTTGAGTCTTCTAGAACACAGCTTAGCAGGGGTATAGTAGATATTTGAGAAAATAAAAAAATTGCATACTCATGTATTTCAGTAGGGGCAGGAATTTAACACTTTTCCAAATCTCTTTCCAGTCAGGCCTCAGGGGGGTTATATTTTTTTCCCAATATAAAACTTGAGCTGAGAAGTCTGAGCTCACAAAATCTAACAACATTGTATAAACTTTTGAGAGGGGGTGTTGAGAGTAATCAATCTCACTCAAATTGTCCCAAGTAAATGGACTCTGACCAACATCTTTCTTATCTCTTAAAAACTGCTGCACCATATTAGTGATCTGAATCTTTCTAAAAAAAGTCCCATTCCCTAGTCAGCAGTGGGAGGATCACCTTATCTTCTACTGTAAAATCTGTCAAGGTTAGGTCAGATAATTGCGGAGGCCAGTGCTCATTGATTATTTGTCCCCCCAGATAAAAATTAGGATTTCCCAGTATGGGCTGATCTCGAACTCTCATTTGGACTCTCCTCTGTGTGAGATTTTAAAAATTCCACCATGCCACCATTGATTTAAAAATTGGTGTCCGCTTTCCCCTTTTAGGTAAGCCCTCTGGATCTGAGAAGAGCAACGCTGCTCGGGAAAGTTTCAAGTCCTCCAGAATTTATCTCTGAATTTGGAGCCAGTCTGGGGTATATCCCCCTTTTTCCCGGGCTCTGTACCACCGTACCATTAAACCTAGTTGTCCCGTGACATAATATAAAAGTAGATTCGGAAGTTTAATACCTCTCATAAGATGGGGAAAGTGTAGGGCAGCATGTTTTCTCCTAGGGGGTTTTGAATTCCACAGAAATGCTGAGATTACCCTCTGGATGTTAATAAACCTTTCTTTAGGAATATTATAAGGTAGCAAATGAATCGGGTATAGCAATCTAGGTAGGAGATTCATTTTAATCAGTCCCAGTCTGGCAGTTAAGTTCAGGGGGAGTTTGTTCCACCTTAAAATATCATTTTTAATTATAGTCTAAAGATTATCAGCATTTTCTTCCACCCCATTTTCTGTTTTAGCCATAATCCAGTTACCCAAATATTTACTCGTAATTAGGGCCCAGTTTATTTGCAAATGTTCACAATCTTCTCTATAAGTATAAGGGGTAAGAGGAAGAACCTGCATTTTGCTTAAATTTAATTTGTTTTTGGAGACCTCAGAGAATTACCTAATAATTTCCAGGGCTTTTTGGAAGCTCTCAGCTGGTTTATATAAATACAACATTATATCATTGGCAAAAAACAAAAATTTAAGCTCCATTCCATGAACCTCAATCCCTTGCACCGCAGGCTCCATGTGAAGTGCCCTTAATAAAGGTTCTACATAAATGTTAAACAAGATTGGTGACAGGGGGCAACCCTATCTAGTCCCATTCATCAGAAGGAACTCTTTAGAAAGATAGTCATTACACAGAATCCTGGCAGTGGGGTCAGCGTAAAGGTTTTTAAGGCCTGTGAGAAGGCCCTCTGGGAAGCCCATTTTCTCCATCATAAGAAATAGAAAGCATGGGAAACCCTATTGAATGCCTTCTCAGCATCAAGTGCAAGCAGAGCCATAGCTGACTTGGAGTTGGAGGCCCAATAAAGAAAATGATGCAACTTCCTTACTGCATCATGCGCCCCGACCTGGCATAAACCCAACTTGGTCCTGACTAATTAATAAAGGAGCAACTTTTAAAACTCTATTAGCCAGGATCCTTGTAAGCACTTTAATATCCTGATTTATTAAAGCTGTGGGTCTATAATTGCCAGGCAGATCCGTAGGTTTATCTGGCTTTGGGATAAGTGTAATATAAGCTTGATACAAGGGAGGATGGGGAACCTCATCTTTCATAATGTTATAGAATAAATCTTTCAGGAGAGAAAGTATAGTCAATAAGTGAACTTTATTAAATTTAACTGATAGACCATCAGGCCCTGGTGTCTTACCATTTGGCAATGCTTTAATTGCTGCCATAAGTTCTACTTCTTGAATTGGGGCTGCCAAAGACTGAGCCTGCTCTTGGTCCAACTTGGGCAAGGGTATCTTATCCAGGAACCCTCTAATCTCTTCCTCTGAACTAGTAACCCCCCTTGATAAATCCCAGTATAATATTCTGCAAAAGCATCAGCCATTCCCTGAGGATCTGTAATAATGGCCCCTCCAAACTTCACTGCCATAACCATTCAATCTGCCTCCCATTCCCTAATTCTACTAGCTAACAAATGGCCCGGCACATCTCCTTGCAATAAGTATCTAGCAATTAATCTTTCAAGCCAGCGATCTATCCTGACATGCATCATGCTTCTCATTTCATCTCTTAATTCTCTAAGCTCCTCATCTAATTCACTAGAGGAACCCTCCAAAGGGAGTAGTGACTTAATGGCCCAAGTTAAAAATTCTTACCTCGCTCTATTCATCCTGTTCCTCCTAGCAGTATATTCCTGGGCTATTCCTGCATATAGTACCTTGTAAGTAGGTCAAGCAAGTTTCTTATCCATGAGTGTTGGTATTTGGGTCTGGATTATCTCCACTAGTGCTTCCTCTAATTTAGGCACAGCATTATCAACCATTAATACCACATCATCTAGCCACCATCTGTATGGTTTTGGGGAAATGGTATCTATCTCCCAGAGCATCTGTACCAGGGAGTGGTCAGATAATACTCTGTTAAGAGTAGTCAGTTCTTTGACACCCCTTAATGCTGCCCCATTGACCAAAACAACTTTATTCTGGAATGTGAGTTATGTACTCCAGAGTAAAAGGTCATGTCAGTATCCCCTTTAGTATACACCCTATAGGGGTCTACTAATGCTGTAACTTCCAAAAATCTATTTAGAGCTATCTGTGCTGCAGAAGGTGGTCTTTTAGAAGGAGGGTTCCTGTCCACCCTGTTATCCAAGCAAAGATTCCAGTCACCTGCTAGAATAAGTGGGTGGGAGGGAAGAGCAGCAATATCAACCTACATTGAGTCAAAAAAGTCAGGTTTAGAGGGGGTAGAGCCATAAATTGAGGCACAAAAAATGAATTTCCCAAGATAGTACCCAACAGATAGATCCCCCTACCATCCTCTCGTGTCTTGGTTTGAGAAATTACATACGGGCAAGCTTTCCATACTAGTGTCGCCACACCCCCTGATGCTTTTGCATTCCCATCTCCTATTACTTGGCCCACCCACACTTTCTTCAATAGATGTAATTCCTCTTTCAATAAGTGGGTTTCTTGCAGTGCAGCTATTTGAACCCTCAATTAATTAATATATTGTAATATCACCAGTCTTTTCTTCCTTCCCCTGAGGCCTTTAACAGTCCATGAAATAAATGTAGGCAATACTATTACTAATGACAGTACCCCTGCTTTTCACCCTCTTACTTTCTGTCCACCCTCTTATATGCACCATGGATTCTCTCTCTCTCCCCTTTTCCCCCAGTAAACCCCCCCACTATAACCCTGATCCTCCGATCATTCCTCCTTAATCAGAATGAGACATGAATGAGCTAGCCCTGAGGTGTCCCCGAGCCCCCCGAATCCCATTAAAAAAAAATAGACTCCACTCATAACAATAAGTCCCATCATAAGCTTCTTGAGTTACAAAATACCCCCACTGTTCAAAGACAAAGAAACTCCAGAAGCTCAGTAAATACATCCTTTTCCCCACAAGAGGTCACTCCCACTATAATAGCCAGTGGAAGCAGGGAGACTGTATTCCATGCCCTATCTAATCCACTCTGCAGAATTAGAGGTCCCCTCGACTTCAAGTAAATGCGGTAATAAAATTATGCCCTCCCATTTCAATAGTGTCCCCCACCTTTAGTTTCCCAAGATTCCTCCATTCTTCCATTTCAGGTATATCAGATTAGAAGAAAACCAGTAAGCCTCTGAAACCAATAATTAATCATTAAAAAGAAAACACCCTAATATAACTAATAATCCAGCATAGATTTGGTCAGTAGTAAAGATTTACCAAGACACCATTTTCCTCAGGGCAAAGTCCACATGCAAAAGTCTTGAGCCCACTTGGACTGTTCTACATTGCACAAAACTACAGGCTGTCTGTTTTTCACTCTTCATCTTAAAACACAATTTCAACTCCCTGAGGTGAGGGGAAAAAACTGAATTTTTAGCGGAAAGGGGTCTATTTGACCCTAAAAATAATCAATAAGGAGCTCTTTTCTTACAGTCCCACACAAAATAAATCCAGGGCAGTCCAAACAGTAGAAGGGTAAATCCGATCTCCAAAGCGTGGAGCAAGTTTGAAGTAGATCGAACACTACTTACTTTCGTAGCTCTTCCCGATCCATCCTGCTCTCACTCACCACTCTACAAAAGTCAATGCTGTTGACACCTCAAATCTTCAGGTTGCAGATTTAAACAAGGCCGGTAGCTCCACCCGCAGGCCTTCTGCAGCATCGGTCGCTGTCGCATACCTCTCATCTCCAGTCTGCAACCTCACAATCAACGTGGCTGGATATTGTAGTCTAAACATCATCCCTGCCAGATATAACTTCTTCTTGATCGCCGCATACTTCTTCTGTTGCTCTAACCGAAGGTGTCAGATGTTGAAAAAGCCAAATAGAGGCCCCGCTTCACTGGAGATTTTTATTTGTTTTGGGCCTTGAACAGTACGTGCATTTTTTCTTTATAATTCGGAAAGCACATAACAAGGACCCGAGGTCTAGCTCCAGGTGGGGGGATCTCTCTCACAGAACGGTATGCCCTCTCAATATTATAGGATTCTCCAAAAGGTGTTGGACCAAACAATTTCAGAAGGAAATCCTACATGAAAGCTACACAGTCCGATCCTTCCATTTTCTCGGAAAGACCCGCCATAATCAGATTATTGCTCTGACTGCGTGACTCCTGATCTTCTAGGAGATCTTCCAACTTCCTAACTTGCTTTTTGAGAGTAATCACCTCATGATCTATAGATGCCGACTTTCTTTCCTGGAAAGCAACCCTGGCCTCCACATCCCTCACCCATTGCGTTAGAGCCTTCAGTGCCGGTTTTAACATACAGAAGTCAGCCACTAAGCCTTAGAGAAGATGTTTAATTTCTGAAATATCATCCAAGGATGCATGCCACCCTTGCTCTTCTGTCAGCTGGCCTTCGTTTTCCTCTGGGACCGGAGAGTGGGGTTTCGAGTATTTTACAGCCGGTGACCTTGCAGCCAGAGGATCGGGGCTTCCACATTCCTTCTCAGCCATATTGTCGGTCAGGCCCATTTTTGCTTATCATAAGTACAATACTGAATTATATTCTCTCAGCTTGCACCCAGAAATGCTGAACCCTGTTAGGAGTCCAAATTCTCGATTGAATATGAAATTGTGAGGTCCTAAGTAGTTATTTTATGATGTAATATTTGGCATGACTCAGAAGCAACCTTTGGGACATCTTTTCCCCTCTAGCTCATCACGTGGTTGTTTGGGAATAAGACAGCTCTGAATATAGCAACCAGGAAGTGCACACCACAACAGCAGCCAAGTGCACAGTGACATGAAGGAAGATAGAGGTGACCTATGTGGCCAGTGTGTGAGCCAACAAATGCGTGGACTCAGTACAGCTGCAGACAGCAGTGCAGGTGACATTACAATGTGCAAAACTGTATAATATGTCTGAAATGTTTGCACAGTGTTAATACGTTTAAGCGGGTTTAGCATGGAGCTAAGCAGTTTGCCTTGCGCAATCACGTTTGTCCGGACAAAACTTTGCTATATTCAAAAGTGGCATGCAAATTAGCCTACTTAGGTAGTCTGTGGGCAAACACCTAGTTTAGCATCTCATTATGCTCTAATTTGCAGGCAATTTGCCCAGCGTTGCTGCAGGGTCCCACAGCTCCACCTTTAGATCTGTCTGGAAGTACAGGGGCTGGCTGGGACTTTCAGAGCTCTATCTGTAGGTCTGTCTGGGAGAGCATGGTGGTAGCTGCAGGCTACATTACTACAGTACAGTATAGCATATTGTGCCCAAGGGGACTACATGGCACAGGCACAGGTGGTGGTGCATGCAACTGTCAAACTGTAGGTCATGCTACAGTGCCCAGCAGACACTACAGTAGCAAGGGGCCAGTAGTGTGAGGGACACAGCAATACCTATGGTATGTAGGGCAGTGATGACCACTGCACTGTACAGAGAGACAGGCCCAACTTGTAGATGTTCACTGACAGTGGACATTACTGTTCTGCTGTTGTGCAACTCACAGATGCTGCACCACTGGCATGGGGTGCTCACAGTGACATATACACAGTGGCTGTGTGTGTGCTGTGGCATCTGTATAGATGTGTGGTATGTGGCTGGGGGGCACATATGATCAGACAAGCACTCTGGTATTGGATTATTCCTAACACTGGCCCATGTGTACAGCATGGCTTGTCCCAGCCTTGTGGCATCACCCAATCTGTGGTGCAGCCTGGCCACTTGTACAACGCCCTCCATTCCCACAGTGCTGCATGTGTGTGCTGGTATCTGTTGGTGTACACCGAAGGGTGGTCTGCAGGTGCATACTGTATGGCTGCACTGCCATGATGTCCACTGGGAGCCAGGTCACCACTTACTGCCTGGCATGGCTGAGACTGGTGGCAGATAATGGCATCATAGAGATGTCATCAGTGAGCAGCATGTTCCCACTATGTCTGGCTTTTTTCTATATAGCATACTTATTGGTTAGGGTCACACAAAGCCATGCAAAAGCCACGCAAAGCCACAATGCCACACAAAGCTAGTTTTCCTAGGGTTAAGAATATCTTTTCCTGGGCGGTAATTTGCACCACATAAAGTGTCACGCTAAGCCACGCAAAATCCCTTTGTGTGGTGCTATTCACTAAATATAACATTGTGCCTATATTCATGTACATGCCCCTTCAGTTTTCCCCTTGCATATATTATGATTTTACCCGGCGCTAATGCAGTTTGCACTCACTGTTTAGCCTTTTGAATATAGCAGACCTGCGCTAACCCGGCGCTAAACCTATGCAAACAGTCTGCACCCAGCGCAAAGCTTGAATATCTTACCCCATTTGTCAAATAGCATAAGAGTAATGGAGTTAAAACATACAGAAGTACAGCAAGAAAATGAGATACTCTGAGCAGAGATACATTTGGTAAACAAGAAAATAACAATTGGTTTAGCATATAGACCCCCAGGTTACAACATAGAACAAAATACCACATGTCTAAATACAATAGAAAGAGTAGAACCTAGAGATGAATATATCTTAATAGGTGACTTTAATCTGCTGCATATAAGTTGGTCAGTACTTGAAGGAAAAAGAACTGTGGAAGAAAGATTAATAGAAATAACAATGCACAAAAATTTACAACAATTAATCACAAGCAATACCAGAGGAAACAACATCCCAGACCTAGTCTTCTGCAATTTTTCTAGACCATATTAATAATTTTAAGTGACTGGAACCTTTGGGCTGTAGCAATCATGACACAGTTCATTTTAATATCAATACATCCTGGGATAAAATCAATTGGTCTACCAAAATCAAATGTTATAACAGGGCAGATCTGATGATATGAGGTGATATCACTCCTCTTAGAACTGGGAAAATGACCTAAGAAATAAGGACTTCGAAACAGCCTGGGAAATGATTAAAGACAAAATCCATTTCTTTATTAACATGTTTGTGCCTGAAGTGGATAAATATAGTAGTTCTGGTACGGTACCCCAATGGTTTAATAGAAACATCAAAGAACATACAAAGAAAAAGAAAAAAGCATGTAAGAAGTATAAGAAAAAGCAAACTTAGTGACAATTGGACAGACTATAAAAACAAGACAAATATATACAAAAGGGCAATTATTAAGACAAAGAAAAATGTAGAACTTAATTTGACAATAACGGTACAGAAGAACACCAAAACATATTATAACTATATAGGAACATTACGGGGAAATCAAACTACTGTAGAAACCATTAGTAAAGTATAGTAATTTAATAGCATATGAGTCTGACATGGGCAAAGAATTTAACAACTATTTTCTAAGTATATTCCCAAAGAAACAGAGTGTCTCCATACCTATCAATAATCAACTCAAAGTACACAATGAAATTCAAATCACAGAACAAGAAATACATAATAAGATTAAAAACCTTAAAACAGACAGATCTGCAGGGTATGATGGGATACACCCAAAACTTATTAAAACCCTATTTGTTGTGCTTTCAGGACCAATAACTGTATTATTTAAAAAGTTTCTTCAGGGGGGAATCAGTTAAGGAATAGAGAGATGCTGTAGTCACCCCCAATTTATTAAAAAGGTGAGAAACACATTGTTTCAAACAACAGACCATTCAGTCTCACAACCATGACAAGTAAAATTATGGAAGGGATTATACAGAACAGAATCAATGAGCACATCATAAAATGTGCAAACATTGACATCACACAACATAGGTTTAGTTCAGGAAAATCACATCTCTCAAACTTATTGACCTTTTTTGAACCAGTCAGTGCTGCACTTGATTCAGGCCTTTCCATGGAATTAATTTATTTGGACTTCTCCTGGGCATTCAGTATTGTTCTATACAAAGAATTAATAGAAAGAACAATTGAACTTCAGTTACAATACAATATAATAGCATGGGTGGATTCATGGCTGAGTCACAAGAGAAAGATGATAAAAATTAGGTGTTACTGCTCAGAATGGAGTACTCAGATAAGTGGGGTGGCCCAGGGCTCAGTGCTTTGCCCTACATGGTTCAATATTTTTATCTCAGGAATGCAGACATCAAATAAGACATGGATAGCTAAATATGTGGATGATAGCAAAATAGGTGCAATTGTTAGCAACCAAAACAATGGGAATTTATTACCAAAAGATTTAGACCCAATTTACAAATGGGCAGAAACAAACAAGCTGATGTTCAATGTTGGCAAGTGTCGGATCATGCATTTCAGGCATACGAACTCACAAATCAATTATAATTTGGGTAACACCATGCTGCAGGAAACCAGTAATGAAAAAGACCTAGGGGTGACCATGACAAATTATCCTTTAGTACACACTCAAAGATCACTGCACAGAAATGTCATAAAATCCTTGGTTGTATTTTCAGAAATATCAAGAATAGAGACCAACAGGTAATCATTCCATTGCATTCATCACTTGTCAGACCCGATTTGGGATATTGTTCCCTCTTTTGCACTCTGCATGCAATCAAGGATAATAAATCACTAGAGAGAGTGCAGCAGAAGGTGACTAAAAGAATACATAACATGGCTAATAAATCATACCATGACATATTAACGGAGTTAAATCTGTAGTCTGTTGCATACAGAAGACTAAGGGGAGACCTCTGTTATATGTACAGTGCAAGCAAAAATAAATTCCTGTGGGAATCCATTGAACTGCAGAAAAGTCTTAATTCAATGACTATATGATCACATAGTCAACAATTAAAAGTGGATTTATATAGGACTAGCACTAGAGGCAAATAGTTTAGTCAGCGTGTAGTGGCTTGAAACGCGCTACCAGATGAAGTTGTGTCCTGTAGTACAATGACATCATTCAAACATAGTTTAGACCAATATATGAGGACACTAAAATGTAGACAATATCACTAACAAGTGGTGAGTCATTAAAGGTCATCCGACCTCCAGACTCGTAATCTACCTATGAAGCCCTCTGTCCAAGGTTGTGGTTGTTGGGTGCTGCAAGGACCTGGGTTTAAAGAAGGTCAGAAGTAACTCCAGTGAGGAACTGGCATCACATTAACAGGAGGTCAAAAGGCACTTCTGGAGGTCAGGTCAGATATGTTTTGAAATCCAGCCAATATCATGTCTGAACAAAGAAATGGTAAGGTTCTTATACAGGTTTATCAGACCCTAGCTGTGGTAAATGTCAATGTGGTTGCTAAACAAAAAGCACAAATATTTTAAAAGGTTTAAACTAAAAAATGACATTTTGTACAGGATAGAATAGGAAAAACAAACAGGAGCTGTACACTATTAACTTTTGGTTCCTTTGTCTGCAAGAAGGTAGGTATGAAGACTTACTCATACCATACCTATTACGGATCACTTAGGCCAAGAAAAAAACAAGCATATACTTGCCTGTGTTTTTCTGGCCAGGTATATGAAAGGAGGTGGGAATTTTTTATGCTTCCTGCCCAGAGTGTCAGTTGGTAGTCCCGAGAAGTATAAAGTAGGCTCAACTGATCCCTATGCCCATAATAGCTATGCCAGCTGAAAGAACTGGAGTTGATATGGTAGGACCCCTGGTAAAAAGTTCAGCAGGGTATCAGTATATTATGGTGATAATGGATTACACCACCTGATACCCCAAGGCTATTCAAATGTGCTCACTACAGCCCAGTCAGTACCCTGAGAACTGCTAAAGGAATTTCCCTGAGTTGGGCGACCAAAGGAGATGTCATCGCTCATGAGGGAGGTGTGTGCGTTACTGAAGGTTAAGTCCATTGTAATAAGTGTACCACACTCAGACTGATAGCTTAGTCAAAAGATTTAATAAATCCTTAGCGTGTACTGTTTAAATTCTTTTTCAGCTGAGGCAAAAAACTGGGATGAACAGTTACTCTATTTAATGTCTGCAGTTCAGGAGGTACAATAACTGTCCATGAGTTTCTTGCCTTTTGAATTGTTATACAGGTGACCACCTTAAGGAAAGTTGGAGCACATAACAGAGATATGGTAAGAACATGCACATTGTCCCCATTGTGCTCCAAATATGTACTGCAAATGATAGAAAGATTGGACACAATCGGCAGATCTGGCAGAGAAAATGTATTCAAAGCACAGCAAACCCTGGCAGGATACTGTAAACAAGAGGCAAGGCTACAGGAGTTCATACCTGGTGACAGAGTACTTCTTCTGCTCACTAGCTCTGAAAGTAAACTCCTGGCTAAATGGCAAAGACCATATGAGGTTCTGAGAAAAGTGGGGCCAGTTAACTATGAGGTATTAAAATGCAACCAAGCAAAGGAAAAACTAATTTATCAAGTTAATTAGTTAAAACTCTAGAAAAACAGGGAGGTCTTGCTAGTTGACACAAAGGAACCAAAATGGGCCCCTAGCCAGGTGATAGATGAGGATGTTGAAGATAGAATCCTTGACTTAGACTCTAAAAAGTTAGAAGAATCAAGCCCTGTTCTTTGGACGGATGGCTCATCCTGACTCAGGAGAACAAAGCTCAACTGGTAGGACATTTTGGGATGTGTTCTACTTTGAACTGGAATGAACTCATGCGATCCAGCACCACATCAACAAAAATCCAGGTGCTTGAAGCTACTAACAAACACATAGGCTCTAGGAAAAAGTTGTCCAAGAGACAGTATAGGAGGAGATCCGTGCTAAGCTAATACTGGGAGTCACTGAGGAAACTCAGAGTGACTGGTCTAGTTTTATTGCATTAGTCCCAAAATGAGATGGATTCACTCGGTTTTGTATTGACTTCCAGAAAGTCAACACCATCTCCAAGTCTAGGGTAAATCCAATGCCTTGGGTAGATGAACATCTGGACCGAAGGGATAAGGCCCAATACATTAGTACCCTTGACTTGACCAAGGGGTATTGACAAATCCTGCTAACTCCTGAATCCCGGGAGAAATAGGTCTTTGTCACCACATTTGGTCTGTATCACTTTTCCAGTTAAATGTTTTATTGTTTTAACATACAATATACAGAAATTAAAAAACAAACAAACATAACAACTTATTCAGTGGTGACAACATATAGTATGTAGTTCAACAACTACTGTAGTATTCTTTGTTCATATGTAAGATGCAAAGCAATTAAATCCAACCTTTAATACAGGCACCTACCTCAGCTGCAGCAGAGAATTCCAGACCATAAGGAGGTACCCCTGCTGATTAGACATGGCTTCATATAATTCGGTAGATGTACCTTCCAATGGCTGATTCAAAGGGAATGCCTGAGGAAAGATGAGAGAATGGTACCACAGAGTAACTAAGGGAGAATATTACATTAACAGTTGGAAAAATACTAGTTTTTTTTTCTCTGTATTGGCATTGTCTGTAGGAAGCAAAGTTAACATAACAATATAAAACTAACAGTAGTAACTTTATCATTTGTTATTTAGGGAGACTAAAAACCTATCTCTTAATGGTGTCTAAATTAAATTATAAAAAAAATGAGTTCTTTTTTCTCGGAAGCTGCCGTGGGGGAGACTGGGCAGGAGATCCAAGGGCCGCATTAGCAGTGGGAAGCATAGGGACCACATCAGTGGTCAGAGGAGGACCAGAGAAACCACATCAGCAGTGAAAGGAGAGTTGGAGAGCCACTGCCTTACAGGAGCAAGGAGCAGTGGGGCCAATCAGCGCAGAGTGCGCAAACTTTTGGAAGAGTGACTGGGCTATGAAAGCCATTAGCCCAGTCACGAGTGCTGCTGAGTTGTTTTTCATCCCACATCACCCACCCTGCCCCCGACCTCTATTAAATAGTCGGTGGGGTGGAGCCTTGAAGGGGGGAGGCTGTAAGTGGGTGTCCTGGACTGCTGCTGCTGATTGGATATGGTTCAAGGGAGCTGTACACTGTGTCTGCATGGGCAAAACTGATCATCAAGGGAGCTGTATGCTGTGCCTGCGAGGGCAACATTGATCATCTGTGAAGAGCAAGTAGAGTGAGTGGGACTGGGCTTTGGGTATTTAAATAAGAAGGCGACTGTATGCTGGGCCTACTTGGGTGCCATTGACTACCTGCTATACAGCTGCGAGATATGATGAATGTGAACTGATTCTGGGCTGAACTGTTTACTGCTGCTGAACTTTGGGTGGTAGGCAAAAATGGAGCTGGTTCTGGTTTGTAGCAGGTTGCAGGAAAAGGGGACTGTATGCTGTGTCTGCTTGGGCACCACTGAATGCATGTTTTATATATATATATATATATATATATATATATATATATATATATGTGTGTATATATATATATATATATGGCTGCAGGATTTGATAATTGTGAATTGTGATATCTGCTGAATTGTATATTGCTGTCTGATCTCTTGAGGTGGGCAAGAACTAAACTGGGCTGCAAGTGGTTGGTACTACTCACACCAAAATGAGGGTGAACTCAGGGCTGGCTAGAGCAGGTATCTTCAGCTTGGTGATTGGGTGCACGGGTTGCGGGGCAGCAATAATCCTAAATTGGGTATGGAAAATTGGTGGGTGTCCACTGTGTTTCCGGCTGGCAAGACTTAGGGAGGAGGTAGAGGGGATCAGAAGAGAACTGGAAGGCATGAGGAGGGAGGGGGGGGGAGGAGTGGAAATGGTCCCTTGGAGGGAGGTGAGGCCACTACAACATACCCCAGGGAGCGGGTAGGCATGGGCCCTATGGAAACTCTGGTGGAGTAGGGTGTAATACGAGCAACAGATGGAAAACACCCACAGGAGGGGGGCCATCCAGGGGGAGCAAAGGAGTGGGGGGTAGGAGAAAGCATGCCAGGGGCAGGCATTACACTTAACAACAGCTACACCATGCTGTACCCAGGAGAGGAGGTGGATGAGGCTGGCAGGGGGAGGAAGCAGGCGGTCAGAGAGGGTTTGGCCTGCAAATTGGAGAGGGGTGGGAGTAAGGTAGTGAAACTGGCAGGGGCAGGCAGGCAGTGAGGCGCAACTAGTAAGCTGGGGGTTGGAGACAAGAGAGGGATGGGACAGAGGGAGGGGAACTGGGGTGAGCAGGCACACAGGCTGGGGAAGTCAGCCAAGGGAAGGGGTAGTAGGGGGCACTCCAGGTGGGCCAGTGTCAGGGAGGAAGAAATCTGCTGAGGATGGGAGGGGAGGGAGGGGAGAGATGAGGAGGGGAGGGAGGAGAAATATGCCACAAGAGAGGGAGACAAGTCTGAAGGGAGCATTGGCAGGGAGGGAAGCAGAAGAAGGTGTAGGGGCGGAGGATCTGTGGATTCTGACCAAAAAAGGAGTCTGGGGATCAGGGGCCAGCAGTGCCGACCAGGAGAGGGAGGACTGTGGATTCTGACCCAAAAGGAGTCCATGGGGGATTGGGGGGGCCAGCAGTGCCGACCAGGAGGTTTGAGGGAAGAGTAAATTGGAAACCACATGCAGAAGGAAGAGCATGGTAGGACACACAGACTAGTGATCCCCGGACTGAAGGGGGTGGGAAGAGTAAGCTGGGGGCCGAGCATAGAAGGAAGATCCTGGAAGGGGGTCAAAAGGGCCAGTAAGGTGTGGGGTGAAGGTGATCCTGCTGGGGGACTCCATGACCAGGAGCATCCAGTGGGAGGGAGTAGGGGAGGGTAAAAGCAGCCTGGTCAGGGCTAAATGTATTCCGGGCCTATCCGTTCACAAGGCCAAATTACAGCTATATTCATTAGCATTGGAATGCAGAGATCCCCAGATTTCCTGGCACACCTGGGCAAAAACGACTTGGAAGGGAACAGCAAACTGGAAATCCAGGCAAGGTTTCTGGAGTTGGCCAGAGTCAGCCATTATATAGGGAGTTCAGTTTCCTTCTTGGAAAGCCTGCCAGTACCTAGGACATCGGGGGAGACCAAGCACAAACTCAGAGGTGTGAATCAGTGGTTCAGGGTTTGGTGCAGGGCAGAAGGGTATGGACTGGTGGGGGACTGGGGGGGACACATGGGATGACAAGGAGTTATATGCTAGGGACAGGATACATCCTAACCTAGAGGGGAAGGAGATCTTAAAGCTGAAACTCACTGAGTTGATAAACGAGAAGTGGGGTTTAAACTTGTAAAGGGGGAGGGATGAATGAAGGAATGGAGACAGGAGGACTGACCCAGGTCCCTGATCTAGGGTAGCAAATGAGGGCAGCTGACTGCAATGTACACAAAGTAAGAGCTGTGCAGGAAAGGGCAAATAGGGAGGGTGTGGGGCCGAGTCAATTGTGTAGGAGATGGGGGATGGGGTTGAGGATGGTCCTGTTCAACGGCAGGAGTATGAGCAACAAAATGCCCAAGCTCCAGGCAATGCTGGCAGAGGGATCAATACACGTGGCGGTGATTATGGAAACATGGGCTACCCAGAAGAATGATTGGGACCTAAACGTGGAGGGCTACACAATATTCAGGAGGGATAGAGAAGAGGGTACAGGGGGGGTAGCACTGATAGTCAAGAATGGCATATTGGTGAGTGGAGTGGAGGAGGCAGAAGGGGGAGTGGAAACGATTTGGGTAACCCTACAATCGGGGAGAGGCAAAAGATTGAAAGTAGGCGTGGTGTACAGACCCCCCACAATGGATGAGGAACTGGAGGGAAAACTGGTTAGGAACGTCAAGGGGCACTGTGACCATGGAAAGGGTAGGGTGGTGGTCATGGGGGATCTAAATATGCTGGGGGCAGACTGGGACACCATGACATCAGCGGTGACCAGGGAGCAGAGGCTGATGGATGTGTTTCAGGATGCCTTTCTGGTCCAGCAGGTGGGGGAACCTATTGGGGGGAGGATACTGAATGTTGTTCTTGCAGACAGTGACCAGATATGGGGTCTGGAGGTGTGTAGCCCGCTGTCAGGAGGAGACCATGCCACGGTCTGGTTTCTGCTGTGTCTGGGGGGGAGGACAATAGCTCAAACACAGTAGTGGTGGACTTCAGGGGGGCAGACTTCGTGGGCATGGACATGATTCTGAGGGGCAGCATGAGCCAGATTAGGCCAGACATGGATGTCGGTAGCATGTGGGAGGCCATTAAAAAAGGGGTACAGGAGGCTATTAGCTCGTGTGCAAGAGTAAGGCATAAAAATACGAGGGCCATCAAGCCATGCTGGTGGACCAGGGAGGTGCAAGAGGCAGTGAGGGAAAAGAAAGCTGCCTATGTACATTTCAAGCACTCCAGGGGGGAAAAGGTGAGTACGAGTTGTCAGCTAGAAGGATCACGAGAGTGGTGAGGGGAGCCAAGGCAAGGTTGGAGCAAAACCTGGCCAGGGATATCTGAAGGGGTGGAAAGAGATTTTATAGATACATAGGGGAAAAGAGGAAAGGGAGAGCATACATTTCCAGGATTATGACTGGGGAAGGATGAGCTCAGGAAGTGGGGGAACAGGCAGAGGTACTTAAGTACTTTGCCTCGGTATTTAGAGAAGGAGACATGGGATCCACTCAACCGGAAGGGATGGGAGGCAGAACAGCTGAGATGAGAGGACAGATGGAGATGAGAGGACCAGATGAGGCTAGGGTACCAGGTGGGCCAGGCCTAAAAGTGATGAGTGCCTCTTTGAGGGGGGGCTTAGGAAGGGAGAAATCATAGAGGACAGTGTGAGGGAGGCCCTACGGGCCCTGAAAACTGAAAAGACACCAGGACCAGATTGGCTGCATCCAAGAGTGCTGAAGGAACTGGCAGATGAACTAGCATCCCCACTAGCTGCGCTATTCAACGCCTCTCTCCAGACAGGAAGGGTGCCCCAGGATTGGAGGGTGGCTCATGTGGTGCCTATCCACAAAGGAGGGTCTAGGGAGGAGATGGTAAATTACAGGCCTGTCAGCCTCACAGGCAAACTAATGGAGGGCTTCATCAAAGGGAAGATTGGGAGGCAACTGGAAAGGCTGGGGCACATGGATGACAAACAGTATGGTTTCATCCCAGGGAGCATGTGCCAGACCAACCATATAGATTTTTACGACTGGATGACAGGGACCCTGGACAGACAACGACAGGTGGATATCTTATATCTGGATTTCAGTAAGGCGTTTGACTTGGTACCTCTCATCAGGTTATTGACAAAGTTGGGGAGGATGGAGGTGGGAAGACAGTTGCTTAAATGGGTAGAAAAACTGGCTTACATATAGAACACAGAAAGTAGTGGTTGGTGGGATAGTCTCCTCCCCTAGGAAGGTCTTCAGTGGGGTGCCCCAAAGTTCAGTTCTGCCACCACTCCTGTTCAATGCCTATGTCTCTGATATAGGGACGTGGATTAGGAGTAGGATGAGCCTCTTTGCAGATGATTCAAAACTGGGGGCACTGGCTGACAGGGAGGAAGTGAGGGTGGCAGTCCAGAGGGGTCTGGATACTCTTTGAGGGTTGGTCAAGGAGGTGGGGACTGAGGTTTAATCCAGGGAAGTAAGGGGGGGCATCTGGGAGGCAGAAACCCAGGTCATTTATATGCCCTGGGGAGGTGTCTCACTGCAAGCCACATCAACTGAAAGGGACCTGGGGGTGGTGGTAGATACCAGAATGAGCAACACTGAAAACTGCAGATCGACGGCAAAGGCATACAGGATACTGGGCTGCATAGCCTGGGGAATAATGTCCAGGAGGAGTGAGGTGAACTTACTTCTGTATAATGCCTTGGTCAGGCCGCATCTTGAGTATTGTGTGCAGTTCTAGATACCTCACCTTAGGAAGGACATAACACTGTTGGAGATGGTCCAGAGGCAGGCAATCAGGATGATCCAGGGCATAAGTGATAGGACCTATGAGGAAAGGCTGAAAGCCTTTGGGCTATAGTTGCTGGAGGAGAGGAGAGACAGGGGAAACATGATTGAAGTATTCAAATATGTGAAAGGGATTAACAGGGTCGGAGCCAAAGAAATGTTCAGGCTAAAGAAAGGAGTCACAACCAGGGGGCATGAATGGAAGCTGGAGGGGGGAATCTACTGGGGAGAACATAGAAGGCATTACTTCACTGAGAGGGTGGTGGAGCCATGGAATGCATTGCTTGGGAGTCTAGTCAAGCAAGGCACTGTGGACAGCTTCAAGAGGGGATGAGACAGATGCATGGGTGTACTGAAGCCAAGATTGGTCCTCTCGGGGGCCAGGGGCGGAGGAGGAGCTAGTGCCCAATGGGGTCTGGCTACCACGCAAACACGAAAGACCATTAGGCCTATTCTGTTGGCTTTTAGTATGTTAGTATGTTAACTATTTACAGCACTGTCAACCTGTGCTTTAGGTAAAATTATGATATGATATAATTATTGTAATTATAAGAGAGTTGCTGAATTAAGCATAACATTGGCATGAAGGGCGTCAAGTAGTAAACAAAGGAGACAGTTCAACCGACACCTGCCCTTGCAGCCAAGTAGGCCATATAAAGGGTCCAGCAAAGATGGAAATTTAGTATTTGCCCTTTTATCATAAATGAGCGTCTATCCAATTCAAGTACAGTAGTAAGCACTGATAGTATTTCGGTCACACTGGGCATTGTGGGGCTTATCCAGTTTTTAAGGAGGATACATTTCACTTGCATGCTGAGTAGCATTAGCCATCTGAATTCATGGGGATTTAGACTGGAGACTTCAGATTTCAGGCCTAGTAACATAAGGGGAGTACTGGGGGGGGGGGAATAGTGCATTGCAGGACATTACTTGCTGTTTGAAGAGTTGATTTCCAAGTTTCTGAAATCAGGGGGCAAAGCCTAAGGATATAGTAGAGGTTTCCTCCAGGTTAGAGACACCTTCAACATTTGTCATGAGGGAGTAATTTCATCTTCATAAGCATAGTAGGAGTTCTGTCCCATGAATGTAATATTTTATTGTGAATAAGTCTGCTCCAGTCATCCGCATAGACAGTGTGATCTACCTGCCAGCATTGCTTCCATTGCTGGTCTGTAATTTGATATTTGCAAAACCTTTTCCTATTTGGTCTTGGAAGAATAAGTTGGGGAGGGCAGGGTGTCCCTTATTAGTGTATATGGTTTCCCGGACATACCTTTTTTAAGGGTAAGCAATGTACGTATTGGGGGTACTAGGTCATTTGAAAGATCTCTTTTTGCAGCAATGGCTTTAGAGCATCTGTAAGTTGAAGAAATTTCAGGAAGTCGGAGATGGGTAAATTCTATTTGTGCTGCAGTTGTCGGAAGGTGTCCACCATTAAGGAGCCTTTCATCAGTCCATCTTTTAAAAAAAGAATGCCTTGGCCTTGCCATTTGGTCCAAATTATAGGGAGACCACCTATAGTGATATTTGGGTTGTTCCATAGGGGAGTATATAATGGGGGAGATCAGTAATCTTTAGATTTTGTGAAACAATTCCCAATATTTGATTTAAGGACCCGTAGTGGGATGTAAGAGGAGATCCTGTGGTGTCCCAGACCATAGCATAGTAGCTGCAATGGGAGAGCCACTAAGTGTTTGTTCCATTAGTAGTCCTAAGAATGAGATTGGAACCATTTTATTGGTTGGGAACATTGGTATGCTGTCTTATAGCCCTCCATCCAGGGTAGACCCCAGCCCCCTTGTTTCCAGTGTACATGAAGTAAGTTCTTGCCGAAATGGGGTTTGTCCTTACCCCAGAGAAAAGAGCCAATCATTTTCTCCATTCTAAGGAGTCATGGTTTGGGGAGAAGCAGAGGGATATGAGATAATAAGTGGAAGGATCTGGGTGCAATAGACATCTTAAAGGCAGCGATTTTTCCAGCAAGTGTAAGATTGAAGGACCCCCCCCAAACTGCTGATTCCGACTCACCAGCGGGTCCGTGAGGCTAGGGGACTGCCGCCCTCCACAGCCATCCCCATGAGGTTGCGAGGGACTCAAAAACCCTCCCAGAAGCCAGGAGAAGAAGGAACCCCCCCTTGAACTGCTGATTCCGACTCACCACGTAACTGTGGCAAATTATCCTACCTGGTGCCACTCCTGCATCACTGCAAGCCATTGGCCCTGCACCAGGATCTGCTGTGCTGCTGCAGAGGTCTTGGCAGACATGTGGAGATTGTTTCTTGTTTCTCTTAAAGCCAAGGAATTCCTTTATGTTTAGACGGTTTTTACCTGTTGCTTTAATTGAAGGAGGCTGCCTCTGTATGTATTGATGGTTTACTAGTGTTACCTTAAGAAGCAGGCTGGTGGTCCTAAAAAGGCTTTATTCTATGTATTCCTTATTCAGCCAAAATGTTGTAATCGAGTTTAACGATTGTTTGCTACCTTAATCAGGCTAATGATGTAAACGAACCCCATGATTGTTTGCCTAAAGGATACCCTGTACAAACGGTCTAGCTGATAACTTAAGAAGCAGGCTGATTATTTCATTTGTTCCTTACTTTGGACCAATGTTCCTTCCCTCCTGCTGTCTGACCTTACTGCTCTTCTGCTACTGATTATCTCTCTAAAGGCTCATCTTTAGCAATGCTACGTCCTAGCACCTGGGCCTCGAAAGTGGCCAGAAGCGGCAGCCATCTTACCTGGTATGCTAGCTTGCAAGCCCATGGCAGTGCGGGCTTAGAAATAGCAGCCATCTTTCCCGGTGTATTCGCCCAGCGAGCTCACAGCAGCGCGGGCCAAATCCAATCAGAGCCGACCCCCTGGCATAGAGTTACAAGGGCTCTAAATCAACTTTTTGGCCGGGGCTTCTAACTTGAGGACAGGAGCAACAAGTTTTAATAATTCTCCACTCGCGGGGTCAAATTACCCTTGCTCCAAGCACCAAGCTCCTGAGTCACATGCAAGGCAGCCTGCGATACCACTCACTGTGCTAATCTCGCAATTGCTGCCTAGATCAAATTACAAGCTGCTCCTTAAATAAGCCTTACCTGTTCATTTTCTCTTCTCTCACCAGCGGGTCCGTGAGGCTAGGGGACTGCTGCCCTCCCCAGCCATCCCCACGAGGTCGCGAGGGACTCAAAAACCCTCCCAGAAGCCGGAGAAGAAGGAACCCCCCGAACTGCTGATTCCAACTCACTAGGTAGCTGTGGCAAATTATCCTACCTGGTGCCACTCCCAAGGCCACTGCAAGCCAGCGGTCTCTGCACCGGATCTGTTGTGCTGTTGCAGAGGTCTTGCCCGGCTGGCACTCTGCGCTGCTCCCCACCCCCCCACCACCACCCTTGGTCGACACAGCACTTTATAGGAATGAATTTAAGTCAGGTGGTATTCTAAAACCTACCAGCCCTCTTTCTGGTCTGCAGGTTATAAGATCCCACCAGTAGTGGCTGCTAGAATTTTTTTTTTCTCTTCTCTTTCCAGCTTGATCTTCCTATCGAAGTAAAGAAGGTAGTAAGGGAAGGGGAGGTGAAAGAAGAAAAAGGAAAAAAGAGGAGAAGGGGGAAAAAGGGGAAAAAGGGAAGGAAAAGGGAGAAAAAAGAGAAAAAGGCATGCTGCTGTTCACTTTGGCACTGCTTACTATGGCAACTCCACTCGTGTCACTCCCTCCATCCACACTCCCACAAAACGATCCATCCCTATTATCTTACAGCTATGTGTCATCCCCCTGCCCCATAAATACCCCCCATGAGCGCTCTTCACACAAACTGCACCAAGGATGGGTTACATGCCCCTCCATCTCCCCGCCTTCCTTCACCCCTCGTCTGGATGCCCTGTGCAGACTTGCTAAGGCTACCTCTCCCACTTTCCCATCTCATCACGTCCATAAATCCAAAGCAAAAAATAGATGGTCTACCACCCTACAATACCTTACCATGATGCTCCTACTGGCTGGCGACGTTGAAACTAACCCTGGACCTCAAACCCACCCTGCCCATCTAAAACCACCCAAGGGGCTTAGCATAATACATCTCAATATCAGAAGCCTTTTGAATAAAGTCCCGGAGCTGCAAGTCACCACGCATACTCTCAAACCTGACATCTGCGTTGTGTCCGAAACATGGCTGAAACCCCAGCACAATGACTTGGAAGTAGCCATGCCTGGCTATACAGTCCTCCGGCATGACAGAGCAGGCAAAAAGAAAGGTGGGGGCATTGCCGTGTTTATATCCAACTCAGTACAATTCACCCCTGTCCAGCTCCTATCCCCCCCCCCCACTAATCGAAACCAGGATGATCAAACTTGTCCTGTCGCACACCGCCCCCGTGTACATGGCAGGGCTATACTACGCCCCTGGAACCCCAGCAATAACATCACTGACCTCCTAGCCGCTCTCAAAAACCTGGCCACTGCTGGAGAGCTCTACATCCTTGGGGATTTTAACTACAACTGGCTTGACAAAGGCTGCTCAAAACTCAGCAGCAGGGTCAATGCCCTTAACCTCTCCCAGCAGATTATTGAACCCACACGCCTTAACGCCAAATCCCAAAACCACTCCCTCCTGGATTGGGCTCTCACAACCCACCCACACAGGGTCGCGAAAGCTGGCCTGCTACCTGACTCAATGAGTGACCACCACCCGATATACATAATCAGAAAAGTGCACCGACCCTCAAACAGCCTCCCACCCAGGTCAATCAGCTCTCGGTCTTACAAGTCCCTCTGTCTCTCCACCCTGCTAAATGATCTCGCCGCTGCCAACTGGTCATTCATCAAGCTGGCACCCACCCTGGATCAAGCGTTTGACTTGTTCAGACAGCAATTTCTCACGGTGTGGGATTTCCACGCCCCTATGAGAATCAAAAGGGTAAGGGCATCCCACCTCCCCTGGGTCTCTGCCGCCATGATCGCCAATTGTCGTGCCAGGGACCAGGCCTGGAAAAACCATAAGAAAACAGGCTCCACCGCCTCATGGCAACAGTACCGCACCCTCCTTGCAGCTGTACCAAAGCCATAAGACAGGCAAAAAAGCATTTCTTCCGTGAGGCCGTCTCTTCCAATCTCAACCACCCTTCCAAATTCTGGAATTCCGTTAAAACCCTGCTCACTCCCCCCATACAGCCACCCACCACTACACTCACCATCCGGGGCAGAAACATATCCAATCCATGTGAAGTTGCCTCTACTTTCAACCACTTCTTCGGCAACTGCGCCAAATCCCTAATCCCAAATATGACAACCCTACCACCCGCACCTGAACCTCTCGCTATCGCCCCACTCCCCCACATCCACCAAATTCTCCTTCAAACCGGTCTCCACGACTGAAGTTCAAGCCGCCTTCACTTCCCTTGACCCAAACAAGGGTAAATGCCCACTTGGTTTGGACATCAAACTCTTATACCTATCTGCCCCTGCCATTTCCGCTCCCCTCGCCGATCTCCTAAACCGCTCCTTTTCCTCAGCACAAATACCTACAGCCTGGAAGGAGGCTCTAGTCATACCATTGCCTAAAGGAGGAAACTCGGCTGATCCAGGGAACTACCGCCCTATCTCCCTCCTCCCCACCCTGGCCAAACTACAAGAAAAAATAGCCCTCTCTCAAATCACGACTTTTCTTGACACTTCCTCCTTCTTCACCCCCTTCCAATCAGGCTTCTGGAAATCTCACTCCACCATAACCGCACTCCTTATACTCACCAACGATATTGCCTCAGGTATGGATAAAGGGTTCATCACCTCGGCCATATTCATTGACCTGGTAAAAGCATTCGATACGGTTTCTCACCCAGAGCTCATCGCCAAACTACAAGATGCTGGCCTATCCAATCTAGCCATCAGGTGGTTCCATGACTACCTCACTGGAAGGAAACAAGCAGTCAAAATTGGCACCCAAGTATCCACCTCACTCCTAGTCACTATAGGGGCCCCCCAAGGCTCTGTCCTGGGACCAGTTCTTTTCTCAATTTTCCTAAATGACCTCCCACAATCCTGCCCTAACTCAGCTATTCAAATGTACGCAGACGACACCATCCTGTATGCCTCCAGCCCCCCCAACAGAGGCCCTACACTCTACCCTTCAGCAGGATTTTAATGCTGTCCAAATGTGGCTTAGCTCTAACCAACTCGTCCTAAATGCCAAGAAAACCATATCCATAACATTCAGCACACAGCCCAGAATCTCCAGGCTAGCCGCACAACCCTCCTTCCAAACTCTGGATGGAACCAGCCTGGAATCCTGCACCTCCTTTAAGTACCTGGGGGTTTGGCTGGACAGTCACTTGGACTTCTCTGTCCACATAGATTCCCTACAGAAAAAACTACACCCAAAGCTAGGTGCCCTCTACCGTAACAAAGGCTGTCTAACCGCCCCAATCAGGAGAGAACTTGTACACAAAATGATTCTCCCAATTTTCGACTATGGCGACGTGGTATACAGTGCAGCCTCTCCATCCACCCTAGCCACCCTGGACCCCCTTTTTCATGCCTTCTGCCGCCTTATCCTAGAATGCCCTCCTACCACCCACCACTGTCACCTATATACCGCACTAGGCCTCCCCTCGCTGCACACCAGGTGACAGCTCCACTGCGCAAATCTTGTTGCAAAGCACTGGTCACACTCCCTCCCCTCCTATCTCAGTTCCTCTCTAACTATGCAACCCCCCCCGGCTTACTCTTTGCAGGGTTCTGACACAAAACTACTTCATATCCTCCATGCACCGCGAAGGCCAATCGGCTTTCAAATACAGGCTGCCCACTCTCTGAATAACCTCCCAGGTGCAATCAGGCAGTCCACCTCCACCCCTAGGACCTTGACCGCTCTCCTTCAGGCCCATTTCTCTGACACTTGCAACTGTTACCCCCAGGTCAGAATGGCTAAACCAAAGAGTTTATCTGGTACTTAACAGGGCTACAAGCAAACAACTATACTATCCTTTTCTACCCCTGTCTCCTACTCTCTCTCTCTCTGACTCACTGCTACATATACTTATCTTCTCTATCCCCATTGTTTGAATGCAATAGTGAATAAAATTGTAATGCATAATATCCTGACTGTAACACCGTGGGACTTTGTCTCAACCGTGTATGAGCCGGTTGTACCTAAGTTATGTACTATGCATTTGTTTTCACGGCTACAATTCCTACTGTTCCCAAATTTAATGTTAGCACTGTTATGTTGTGTAACACCCGGGTCGCATCTGAAAACAAGTGGATTTCCCACTCAGTATGCCTATCTGGTAAATCTTGTTAATAAATAAATAAATAAATTGAGAAGAGATAGTCAGTCTAGTTCTGTTTTGCAGTTGAATATTAGGGGGACGTAGGTTGTTATCCCACAATTTTCCAAGGTTGGCTCCTACTTTAATTCGCAGGTAAGTAATGGTATGTTGGGACCATTTTAGGCTGTAGTGGGACATGCTATGTGGGAGACATTTAGGGTTAAGTGGGAGAATCTGTTTTGGCTTGATTAATTTTAAGCCGAGAGATATTAGAAAAATCATCCGCATACATTAAGGTAGAGGGCTGCAGCTGTCCCGACCCTATGCCTGTTAAGAGTGGGTGTTGCCAAAGTGCTGCTGCCATGGGTTCTACCACTAGGAGAAATAATAAGGGGAAGGGTGGGCAGCCCTTTTTGGTACCTCTGTACAACTGGAAGAGTTAGTGAGTACCTTTGCCTGGGGCGATGTGTATAGGGTTGTTATGGCTGTTCTGAACCAGGGCCCAAATCCAAAGTGATGAAGGATGTCATGAAGGCAGTGCCATTCAACAGAATCGAAAGCCTTCTCAAAGTCTATCGTCAATGCAGCCACTGGTATGGAATCAGTTTTTGCTAGATGAATGAGATTGAGAAGGGTTCGAAGGTGGACTGTACTGTACCTACGTTTCACAAATCACACTTGAGAGGGGTGTATGAGGTATGTGAGTACCAGATTTAGCCTGTTAGCCAGCACCCTAGCATACACTTTACTGTCGGCATTGATCAATGAAATGGGGTGATAACTAGCCACCTTCTCAGGAGGTTTTCCTTTTTTGGGGAGGACTGTGATGGTGGCTTCTCAAAGAGCTTGTGGCAAAATGCCTTGGGTCTGCACTTCTGTGAATATGTGGCATAATGGGGGGGGGGGGAATCATAGGGTGCAGTGCCTGGAGAAAGTCTACCGAAAAGCCATCTCCTCCTGGCGCCTTCCCTGTTTTAAAAGCCATCAGAGCTGTGGAAACTTCTTGAGGAGTGAGGGGAGCTTCTAAAATGTCTTTCTGGGAGGAAGATAATTTAGGTAACCTAATAGAGTGAAGAAAGGCCTGGGTTTCTGGGGTAGCAGCCAGTCTGGAAGATGTATATAGTTGAGAGTAGAATGTTGCCATAATTTCATACACTTTTTGGGGGTTAGTTTAAATGGTTCCAGTATTTGGGATTTTTAGTCCAGCTATGTATCTGCGCGCTTGTTGTTTGCATAGTTGGTAAGCTAAAAACCCTTCCATTTTTATCTTCTCCCTCCCAGTAGTATGTGCCATATTCTGAGAAGAGCAAGGTCCGCTTTTTTGAAAACTAATTAATTAATTATGTGTATTTGTAGGACTCTTCTTCTGCATTCAGAGTGATGGGAGGGGTGGGTTAGGGCCCTTAACTCCTGTTCTGCAGCTAGTAATTCACTTTCTAGCAGAGTAAGTTTGGTTTCCTTACAGCGCCTTCTGTAAGTAGCATACTCAATGATTTTTCCATGCATAGTGGCTTTATATGCCTCCCAGGTATTTGGGGCTAAGGTCTTGGAGATGGGGTTCTCTTGTATAAAGAGCTGAGTTTTGGATTTGGCCCACTCAATGAATTTTGGGTCCTGCATAAGAAGGGGGTCCAGTCTCCAAGATGAGGACTGCGGGGTGGTTGGGCCCCACAACAGGATTAGCTGCACAGTGGCATGATCTGATATAATCGTGGGGAGAATATTGACTTCTAAGGTGCAGGGTGTGAGATTTAGGGATATTAGCTAAAAATCCCACCTACTGAAGAAGCCATGTACCCCAGAATGGAAACTGTAGTCACGCTCAGAGGGGTGAACTAGTCTCCAAATATCAACTAACCAGTGTTCAGAGCTAAGATCTAGTGTGGCCTGTACTCCCTGGGTATGGAATTCTTTCCCCTGGTCACTTCTGTCCAGGGTAGGGATGAGGGTTAAATTGAAATCGCCTCCCAACAGCATTGGCAAATTATGTTTCATCAGTGCCCCCAGTTTAGCATTAAGGTCTGAGAAGAAGGAGGGGATTATCCTTATTGGGAGCATATATATTGGCAACAAGAATTTGGCCATGTGGCGTGTCCAATATGGCTATCACCCACCTACCTTGAGGGTCAGCTTTACTATGCAGGATTGTCCAGGGGAGAGATTTGTGAATTAGAATGGCCACTTCTCTCTTTTTTGTTGGGGCACTGGCGTGTACTTCCAGCCCCAACCAATTCTTCACCAAGTATTTGTGATCTTGTTTGTTTAATTTGGTTTCTTGAAGGAAGGCAGTCTGAGTTTTTAGCCTTTTTAAGTGAGTTAGGACTTGTTTTCTCTTAGATGGAGAGTTAAGGCCTCTGACGTTCCATGTTATAAATGAGGTTTCACCCATATTCAGGGCTGTATAGGAACATGGTAACCAGGTTAATGTAATCAGTAAGCCATGGGGCAATTACGTCAGAGGAAGGGGTTAACAGCAAGTCCTGTATCGTGGTACATCGTAGGTTCAGGGCAGTGTCAGTTGAAACAGTAAAAACATAGATAAACATGCTCTCAGGCATACCAATTAGAGATAGTACAGTAAATAGGAATGACAGCGATAACATTGTAGTAAACAGAATATCTGAACTATTTACATTAAGTGCACAACCTTGCGCAATGGCTGTGGTGGGTCGCATAGGCAGAGGTTGTGTTGACCTCTTTGGCCTACCCACTAAGCCAGTCAGGGGAAGTGGGTGAATCAAGACCCCTAACGCTATGGTCAAACCCAGAGTGGGAGACGCCCTTCCCAAGGGGTTGGATATAATGGGTCAGGAATGTCCGCCAGTGATATCTAGTTTTATAGCTGTGTAGCCAGAGGTCATAAGTAGGTGTAGACTGAAATGGCCAGCAGGCCTGGGAGTCCATACACAGAAGGGGTAAAGGGCAGGGGTGTAAGGGCCAGAGTGAGATTAGGCAAGTCCAGCTCCAACCTAACATCTGTATAGGATTGGATTGCAGGGATAAATTAAAAAGTTAAGTGGTACCATATCTATAAGTCCAGAGTGTGGAGGTGACCAACATCACTCATCCCCTCCCAGTATTGGAATTGAAAATGTAGTAAATTGCATGAGGACTTATAACTAGGCAACCTGCTAGCCCTTAGAAAATAGCGTAGAAATGGAAAAACATCATTTTTTAATGTATATATTAATGTTTAGTAGTGCCCTGAGATTTTTTCCAGTGTCATGCACGATTCAGGTTCAGGGACCTTTGGGATTCTTCCCCAGCCATCACTAAAGAGAGTGATACACAATGACTCTTCCCTAAAACAGAAAAGGGTAATTAATAATCAGGAACTGCCACCCCATGTCCCAACCAGGCCATGCATGCTATGGAAAATACAAGTAAATAGAAACATGGACACTTATCTATGATGGATCTGATTGGTCCACAACCTGAAGCAGTTCAGCATCTGAAGGTGCTTGCTGTGTCCATTCGACCACAATGTTCTCCTGTGTCTGAACTGCATGAGGCATAGTCCAGCAGTCCATACTAAAGGCTGTGCCCAGAGATTGTGCTGTGTTTTGTCCCTGGATGTAGGCCACAGGCCTAGTGGCATTGTACGACATCTCTTCCTCTGAAAAGCTCTGGCGATCAGCAGATTCAGGGGCATCCACGGGCGTTAGTGGGGCAAATTGGTTTGGTGTGGAGAATCGGGAGATAGAATCCTCCAAGAACTCTGGTGGTGATAAGGGCAGATCCCCGATCCTTTCTTGAGGATGGTCCCATTTCTGATGTCTCCCTGGCTGCTGCTGCTTGTGTGATCTTGCCGGGAGGGTGGCCTGCTTGCCTTGGAATTTAAAACTGGCTGGTCTGAATTCTGTAGTGACGGTGGTAGTATCGATATTTGCAGACTTATTGCTGTATTTCGGTGCTGTTACTGCCTGTCGATGATTTTGCAGGTCTGGTCCGCTTTGCGATGAGCCATTGGCTTTTTGGTATTGAGTAAGGCTATCAGGTGTAGAAAAGGACATATAGGTGCCATTAATTTCTAGCCACATAGTTGCTGGGTACCAGAGAGAGAATTTTATGCCCAGAGAGTGCATCATTCTTCTACCCTCTGTGTACTCCTTCATCCTAGCAGCTAATTTGCAGGAGTAATCCTGGAATATTAGGATTCTGTGGCCTTTCCAGGAAAGGGCATCTAGCTCTCGAACTCTCACAGAGGTCCATTCCTTCTCTGCGAAGTTTAATATATGGGCCATAATTGGTCTATGCCTTTCTCCGGGATTGGGCATAGGGTTCAGCGTTCTGTAAGCCCACTCAGTGGTTAGCCCCGGGGGAACTTCATGTTGTAGCAATTCTGGTAAAGTATTATAGTGAAAGTCTAGTGGATAGCTGCGCTTGGCCCCCTCAGGGAAGCCTAGGAACTAAAGATTGTTCCTACGGCTTTGGTTCTCCACATCATCCATTTTGCTTAGCATGGCATAAATAGTTTTTCCCTGTTCTCATATCGTAGCTGTAAGTCATTCAATTGCCTTTGCGTTTTGGTCTGCTTTTTTGTCAGTTAGACCAATTCTAGCTGTTGGATGGCATTTGTGATTTTGTTCGAGGCAAGAGTGACTTCAGCCATTGCTTGAGAAGGGCTGTAAACATTTCATTCATTTGCTGCATGGATGGCCCTGTGGAGACATCAGGCTGATTGCGTTTGGCCTTTCCAAACACAATAATGTCGTATCATCCACTGGAAAAGTAAATCTAAGTATAAAATAATAATCCTGATAGGTTCTGTTATAAGATCCTCTGCTACACTGATGTGTTGGAATAGACTGGACAGCGCAAATCACAGAGAAACCCCAAGGAATTAGAGAGCGCTCACTCTAGGCAGCCATTGAGATTGGAACCAAGTCTGTATCACTTACCATGCTCCCTTTTGGGTTGCATAGGGTGAGTAGCTGGCCACTGGACTCGGGTAAGATCTGATAAATGTATCATATCTCTTCTTGAGCACTTTATATGACTTCAGGCACTATTTATTTAAAGCACAAACTGAATGGAATATATGAATGGAGTTTGAATGTATGAAAAATTAAAAGACAAATTGATTTTGAACCTGAGGAGTGACTTGTGTGGTGTTTGGAGTTTGTATATCAGATTCTATTATGGATGAAGTCTGTGTTGTGAAATGTAACCTTATAACCTACAGACAAATTTTTTCACCCTTACCTAGTTGCTCACTTTTCATGTGGATTTACACAAAGAAGTCTTTCTGTTTATGGAAGAACTTTAGCCCACGTTCCATTAGAAGAGCAGCCCCCATACTGCTGTTAGTAGAGCCAGTTAGTATGCCAATGTCAGTGGCTCAGCTTGTAACGCACTCACCTCTGAAGCTGGGAGATCAGAAGGCTGTGGGTTCTATCCTCACATGAGGCACTTGGCTTAAATCCCAATACTGACACTGTAGTGCAGCATAAGGGGCATGCTGCACTCCTGAGGTGCTGTCTTTGGGATGAGACGTTAAACCGAGGTCCCATCTGCCTGTTCAGGTGGATGTTAAAGATCCCATGACACTTCTTGAAAAGAGATGGGGAATTTATTTACTTAACAAGAAATCATACAAACCATAATGCAGATACAGACTCGTCATAATAGAGATACAATAGTTTACCTAAAGAAATCATAAATTTTCCCTTGTTCTTTCATGCGATTGTGAGCTCTTTGATGTATTGTTCTGTGTTTACAATTTTCATATTTTATCATCTTTTAGTAAAGTACATTTTCTTAAGATACTGCCTGAGTGTGTCTTCCAAGTTCTTTTTGCATATGATGTATACATAGTTAAGTCTGACAGCTGTTTGGAGGCCTTGATGGTGTTACTAACTGGAAAAAGGTAAGAATATACCTAAGGTCTCTGATAGAGTTTTAAGAGTTCATTTTGGAAGCCTGGCTTGGTGCCCCTGGAGAAAGATTGTACCGCAATCCCCGAAGAGGGCACATATCTAAACCAGTGCATTGGGTATGCTAGCATGAGATTCAAAGTTTGAATTCCCCCAGAACTTGAGACTAAAGGTGATTTGGACCCAAAAGCAGGCAGGAGGGTTACCCTGTCTGTTACCTGCTCACACTATTGCATGCTGAGGTTGGCACTGTGGGAACAGAGGGCCTGACCTGCTGAGTGCGTTTGTGACAGATTTGGTTGGCAGCGGTGTGAAAAAATTTGGTAACACAAGTTTTAACTGTTCAGTGTGTCAGCTTAATACTTTACAGTTCACTTGCAAAATAAGGCAGTGATTCATTTTTAAAAGAGCAAACAGAACCACATCACTTTGCTTACAGTCAAAGTTCCGACCTGTTTAATTTTTTTTTTCAAAGTGCAAGTTAGAGTAGCCATAGTTAGGGAAGAAGATGGCTTCCAACTATAGTGGGTACACTGCAGACTATGTGAGGTTGTTGTGCCACGACAGAGGAGTCCAGTATGAGGGGAAAGCCAACAAGCAGAACCTCATATATGCCATGATGGCAGCAGATGTGCAGAGCATTGAGTCACAGACTGTGACCATAAAGGACCAAACCTTGGGCATGGAGGGGCCAGTGGTCAGTGCAGTGTCCAGATCCAGTGAGGAGGACAGCAGGGCCAGTGCAAGCCAAAGGCCACAGCAGCAGGGAAGGTCACCTGCATTCTGGAGCCAGAAGCAATCAGGCTGTAGACTGAGTTGCTTAAAATGGAGCTGGAGTTCCAGAGGGAGGCTGAACGAGAATGGCGAGAAGCGGAGTGAGAGGAATGAACCGCAGAGGAGAAGAAGGAGCAAGAACAGCGAGAAGCTGAATGAAAACAGCGGGTGGCTGAGTGTGAACAGTGAGAAGCGGACCAAGGGGAGCATGTGCGGCAGAGTCAACATGAACTGGAGAAGCTACGACTCCAACCACCAGCACCAGAGCAGCTATGTGGCTTGGGTTTAACTGGAACTACAGGACTGGGTTACAAATTAAATTCCAAATTGATAGCTGAATTTAAAGAGGGGGAAGATATGGATGCCTTTTTAGATTCCTTTGAAAAAGTTTGTATTCAGGCAAAAATTCGTAGAGGGTCCTGGAGCTTCCAGCTATCCCTGCTACTTACCGGGAAAGCTCAGGATGCATTGGGTTAAGAAGCCCATCTTCTTGAAGTTGGAACAGGGTGTACTTTGAAACAACTGAGAGCCGCATGGGAGATACTATATTGGAATTAGAAATCTGCAACAAATGTCACTCTTGCTTAAATCTGAGGGAGGTGTTCCTTACTTTACATTCTTTCATTGGTATTGCTTTGTGTTTAATTATTTTAGTTTCTAAATCAAGAAGGGGTTTGCAAAACTGCTTATCTTGTAAGTAACTTCAGAAGGGTTGATATACTGTGTGTTTGATTTTCCCTTGTGGGTAACTGGACTGTCTACTAGTATTCTGTGACAGTTGGCATCAAACTATTTTTAAATAATTTACTGGTGTGGCCGATTATTTCTCAAAGCAAAGGCTGCAGTTCGTGTTTTTGAATCCAGGCAGAGCCTCAGGTGGGGCAGATTGTCTCCCCCTGATTCCTTTCAGAGCACACAACACCAGGTTGTATAGTGTCAGGGAGGCTTACCTGTGTTGTGCTGAACTGCTTAATTTTTCTGTTTTTTCCTTTGCTGGGTATTTTCTTTGTTAATTTGTTGTGCAGGTTGTCTTGCTGAAAGGAAGATCAACGCACATCATAGTGGTGGGTCAGAGCTTGTACTTGATTGTGTCTGGACGGCACGGCTTAGGCCAAACCCCCCTGCCCCTCACCCCCCCTTGGTGTCACTTCCTTTATACCAGAGATTCTGACATCATTTCCTCGGAGGGCATACAACTGTCATATCCTTACCAGCACAACACACTGCATTGACAGTAAAAGCACACACACTATTTCAAAAACAAAAAAATACAACAAACAAAAATTAAAAAAAAATTATTTACACAGGGTAAACTGGAAAGAAGACAGACATGTGCGGAGTAGTGCAATGCACTGGCTGTGGGGCAGCAGTCTTCCGGGAGACTTTCTGGAGGCTGATATGCTGCCCTATTTAATCTATTTGTATCATCACTTCAAATAAACCATGGCACTGTTTGTCTACATAAATTTGCAGACAACTGCAGGATAGGTGCAGAAATTAAAACTAGTTAAAATTCATCTGATCTATAATCAACTATTGATAACATTGAGATATGGACCAAGCAATTCCAATTAACACTAAATAAAGACAAATGCTTTATAATGCATCCGGGAAAAAGAAACCCCAGAATATCTTATAAACTAGGAAACACTGCTTTGAAAACAATTGAGGAGGAAAGGGATTTAGGTATTATAGTGTCTAGTGATATGTCTTTTACACCACACTGCCAAAAGATAGCCCAAAAAGGAAATAGATTACTTAACTGTGTATTTAGATGCATAGCGTCAAGAAACAGGGCTGTCATGTTGACACTATATACAGGTACATCCCTGGTTAGACCGATCTTGAAATACAGCACCCAGGTTTGGACACCATACAAAAAACAAGATATAGTATTGTTGGAGAGAGTACAGAAGAGAGCTACCAGGGCAATACAGCATATGACTGGTAAAAATAATGAAACTTGACTGTCCGAATTGAATATGTTTTCCTTGGAGGCAAGGAGATAAAGGGATGATAAGTGCTTGGTACACAGAGCATGGAATAATGATGATCTCTGGAACATTACTGGTCTTGAAATAAATACAGATATATATATATAATACTATGTCTCATCCCATGTAGTTAACAGCACTACACAGAAAGCAAGTGCGTAGTACATGGTGGCTCAACCAAAGAGTTGTACACAACTGGAATAGGTTACCACTGGAGGTTGTGGCTAGTCCAACAACTGCAGTATTTAAACTTGGATGGGATGCATACATAAACAAAATTAGAGTTAAATAAATTTAGATGGTGAGCATATAGGACACAAGTCCACCAGTTCAGTATCATTCCTATGATATTTGCAGACAACTCTCTGCTCTGAGGCAGGAGGCTGCCCGTCTCTAGGCCAAACTGGACAGGAGTACAGGAACCCCCCATGCAGGGAACACCAGGGTCACCACCTCTGCCACAGAGGTTGCCAAGAAGGAACAGCGGTTGGACCACAGTGGGCTCGGGAGGGTGAGAGTGGTGAAACAGAGGCACACCCCCTTCAGATGTACCACTCCACAGTCTATACACCCTTCTGGTGGAGCATAGTTCCCCTACAGAGGCACACACGGTGGAGACTGAGGTTGCTGGCAACCATCAAAAGGGAGGCCCACAGGTAGCTGGCACAGGATGCAGCAGGGAAAGGAAGCAGCTTCTGGTGGGGGACTCAATTATTAGGGGGATAGAACTGGGGGGGCAAGGGAAAGTGAAGTAAGGTGCCTGCCTGGTGCCATGGCTTGGAGGGACAGGAAGCGGATTATAAGGATCATGACAGCAGCTGCATGGGAGACAGTGCTGGATATCATTGTCCACCTAGGAACAAATGACTTGGCCATACAAGGGATTAGAGCAGTGCAGGTGGAGTTTGTGGAGTTGGGGAGGGGCCTTAGACAAGTAGCTCATACAGTATCCTTCTCAGAGGTACTGTCTGTCTATGGCATGGGTGAGGCAAGAGTACTCCACACCATGCCATTCAATGAATGGTTGAAAAACTGGTGTAGCGCACAGGGTTTTGGCTTCATTGGGGACTGGGGTTCCATCTGGAGGGATACCCACCTATACTGGCATGATGGTCTGCATCTGTCCGGGAAAGGAACCAGTCTCCACAGTGATCAGTTTAAATGTTTCACTGGCAAGGTTTTAAACTAGCCAAGGAGGGAGACACTGATAAGCATCAGGGAATTCCTAGCTTCCCCCTCCAAAACAGGGTACTAAAGGAGGTTAAGACTGAGATAGAAAGCTCAGTAGGGAGCAGGACTGGGGTAAATGGAGAAAGCACAGTCAGTAAGAGAAGGCATGTGGCTACAAGAGGAAAAGCTGTCAAAAAATGGAAAGTAATGAGTACCAATGCCCATAGTCTGGGTAACAAGCCTCCTGAACTAGTGGCCTTGATAGAAGATGAACATCTGGATATCACAGCAGTCACAGAAACATGGTACACACAGAATCATGTCTGGATGTAAATATACCAGGGTACACTATCTATAGGAGGGACAGGGAGGGTAAAAGAGGAGGTGGAGTAGCTCTCTACATAAGAAAAGAAATCACAGCATCAGAACAAAAGGGTAAACAGGGAGGCGAGGAAGCACTGTGGGTCAGCTTGGAGACAGGCAATGGCACCACAATCTGCACAGGGGTTGTATACAGACCCCCAACTCAGGAGGAGGAAATGGACAAGGAAATGATTGAAGGTATCCTTAGAATGGCAAAAAAAGGGAGATATTGTTGATGAGGGATCTGAATATGCCAGAAGTTAACTGGAGTTTATTTTCTGCAGCCACATCAAAGAGCAGGGTAATTCTAGATGCCCTGCAGGTGGCATGCCTTGGACAACTAGTATTGGAACCAACTCAGGAGGGAGCAGTCTTAGACCTGGTACTCTCAAATGGAGATGGAGAGAGGATCACAGATGTAGAAGTGGGTAGCCATCTGGGAACTAGCGACCATTGAACAGTATGGTTCATGATAAACACAGCAGTAGAGTCAAGCCATACAAAGGCAAGGGTCCTGGACTTTAGGAGGGCTGACATTGCCAAAATGGGTGAGTGCCTAAGGAATGCACTAGTAAATGGGCAGGAAGGAGGGGTGGAAGAACAATGGTGAATAATCAAAACTGCCATCATTAAGGCAACAAGCCTTTGTTTGAAGCAAATAAAAGAAACAAAACAATGTAAAAAACCACTATGATTCTCAAAGGAGGTGGCAGGGAAGGTTAGGGAGAAAAAGATAGTATTCAGGAAGTACAAGGAATCACAGAAGGAGCAGGACAGGGAACTGTATTAGTTAAAGCAGAAGGAAGCAGAGAGGGCAGTCATAACAGCAAAGGCCCAAACCGAGAAAAAAATAGCCAACTTAGTTAAGAAGGGTGATAAAACCTTTTATAGGTACATCAGGGAGCGAAGGAAGGGATAGTGAGGCTTAATAAAGGGAAGGGGGTGGGCAAAGGGTGACTGAAAAGGCAGAGATACTAAACAAATATTTTTGTTCAGTATTCACAAGTGAAGAATGGGAGGTACCTAAACCAAACAACAGAAACACTCTGCATAGGGGAATTGATGCCAGCCCATTCACAGAAGAAAGAGTTCTGAAAGAACTCTTAAAACTGAAGGTGGACAAAGCTATGGGGCCTGATGGAATTCATCCTTGAATTCTAAAAGAAATAAGGGTAGAACAAGTGACACAATTGACTGCCCTCTCTAACAAATCATGGGAAGATGGGGTGGTACCTCAGGACTGGAGTAGGGCAGATGTGATTCTACTTCACAAAAGTGAAGCAGGGCAGAGGAAGGAAACTACAGACCTGTTAGTTTGACCTTAGTGATAAGGAAAATTATGGAATCGGTTCTGAAGGAGAGAATTGTTGAGTACCTATAGGCCAGAGGGGCACAGGACCCAATGCAGGAAGGTCATGTCAGACTAATCTAACAGATTTCTTTGACTTGGTGACCAAAGTAGTAGATCAGGGAGGGGCTGTGGACATGGCCTACCTTGACTTTAGCAAGGCATTTGACACAGTCCCACATGAAGGATTAATATACAAGTTAGCGAGCCTGGGAGTGGGTCCCAAAATGGTAGCCTGGGTACAAAATTGGCTGGAGAACAGGACACAGAGGGTAATAGTAAACAGAGTCCACTCTGAAGAAAGGGGGGGTTACTAGTGGGGGTACCGCAGGGTTCAGTTCTAGGACTGGTCCTCTTCAATGTCTTTATAAGTGACATTGCAGAGGGACTGGAAGGAAAAGTATGTCTCTTTGCAGATGACACAAAGATCTGCAACAGGGTTGATACACAAGGTGGGGTGAAAAGGATGAGAAGCGACTTGGCAAGGTTGGAGGAATGGTCAAATGTATGGCAGCTTAGATTCAATGCTAAGAAGAGCTAAGTAATGCAACTGGGAAACAAAAATCCAGGAGAAGAGTACACTATGGGGGGTGAGATACTAACAACAACAAAAATGGAAAGGGACCTGGGGTTAGTCATATCAGATGACTTAAGGTGGGCAAGTAATGTGGGAGGGTGGTAAGGAGAGCTGGGGGGGTTCTGCGATGTATAGGAAAAAGCATCACCAGTAGAAAACAGGAAATTGTTATCCCTCTGTACAGACAGCTGGTGAGACCCTATCCTGCATACTGTGTGTAGTTCTGGAGATCCAATCTCCACAAGGACATAGACAAGATGGAGGCAGTCCAGAGGAGGGCAACTAAAATGGTGCAGGGTCTGCACCAGAAGACATGAGAAGAGAGACTTAAGGAGCTTAATATGTATACCCTCGAGGAAGGGAGGGATGGGGGGGACATGACAGAAACTTTCAAGTACCTCAAGGGAATCAACAAAGTCCAAGAGGGTAGCATCTTTCAGAAAAAGAGATGTGCAAGAACAAGGGGGCACAATTTGAAGAAAAAAGGGGGATAGCTCGGAGGTAATGTGAGGAAGTATTTTTTCATGGAGAGGGTTGTGGATGCATGGTACAGCCTTCCTGAGGAGGTCATGGAGTCAAAAATGGGGGGAATTCAAGAATGCATGGGACAGACATAAGGCAATTCTACGGGTTGGGGTAGGAGGAAGTAGGCTGTTAGTTAACTAGGATCTGCAGCTTATCATTAGTTAGGAAAATGGGCAGACTGGGTGGGCCAAATGGTCCTTATCTGCCATCAAATTCTATGTTTCTATGTAAATTGACAATTAGGACAGTAATGATTACAGTAAACTTAAAGCTGCACTTTTAAAAAGTTTTATTTAACTACAGAAGCATACAGAGCTAAATTACATAAGCTCAGGAGAAGCCCTGACATGAGCTACGAGGAGCGAGCCATGAAACAACGTCAGTTTTTAAAATGTTGGTGGGAAGGAATTGAAGCAAACTCTGCAGATAAAATTGAAAATGCTGTATTGTTAGAGCAGTTTTTTTTGGGCATGCCCAGCAGAGCTGAAAACCTGGCTGGAGGACTGAGATCCCAAAACAGTGCAAGAGGCTGCTGAACTCTTGGACTGCTATGCCAAGAGCAGACCTGCTCTGAGAGCAAATGGGGTGGGCATGGCAGTGCAGAAAGGTAAAAGCATGCCTTCAGGGCAGCTAAAACCCTCGCTGCCTCTACCGAAACCAGTTAGCCCCAGGTTTCAAAGAAAAGATTTCTCTGAGAAAAGAAATGAATGTTGGGTTTGTAAAGAAACTGGGCATATTGCCAGACAGTGTCCCAAAAGGATGAGCAATAAGCAAAATGGAGCTAGGAAAGAAGTGTATTGTTTGTGTGTCTCTGGAAGCATGGCTGTGAACATGAGGGAACACGTGCACCCAGTCACTGTGAATGGTATACAGAAAGAAGGGTTAAGAGACTCAGGGGCCTCCCTGACATTGGTAAAAGGGGATCTGCTAGAGCCTGGTCAGCTTATACCCAATAGATCTGTAACTGTACAAGGGTTCACTGGGAAGGGGACAACCTTGCCACTCAATAGTGTTCTCCTAGATTGGGGTGAAACAGGGGCAGCTGTGCAACAGGTGGCTGTAGCCAATATTTTAGCAGTTGACGTCATCCTTGGCAACAATCTCAAACAGGGAATGGTGTGTGCAGTTACACGTAGCCAGGCTGGAAGGGGAAATTGTAGTTCCTTGGACCCCATAGAAGCCATTGTGGATACCACTGGGAGGCTGGTTCCCTAGCCTGTGTCTCCTGATATGGAGACTAATGAAAAGGGAGTAGAAATTTCCTCAGTAGCAGTTAACCGCACAGCTACGGAGGGTTACTCTGAAGAAGGAGGAGGGGTGACTCATTGTCAGAGGGTTAGGGATGACAGTGATCCTGAGTGCCCTGATGCTAGTTCTAGGGACCTTGAAGGGGACCTGTCTCATGCCTTGGGAATGTGTAAGAAGTTTGCAGCTGCTCAGAAAAGTGACCCTAGTCTAGAGAAGCTGAGAGCTTGGGCAGATTCTGACGGAGCACAGGGAGGTGACGGAAAACATAAAGTTTATTGGGAAAATGGACTGATGTATACTCAGGATGCTAAGACAGAGGGAAGGGTGATAGGCAGGCAGCTTGCCGTTCCCTAGGGGTACCGTGAGCAGTTGCTCAAGATTGCACACGATATTCCCTTGTCTGATAATCTGGAAATCACACACACTATGCAGCGGTTGGCCCAGAATTTCTATTGGCCCAACTTCACCCAGCAGGTGAAGGAGTATTGCAGGTCTTGTAATCGGTACCAAGAAATAGGGAAGGCAGATAAGAAAACCCAAGCTGCCCCAATTCCATTGCCCATACTGGAGGAGCCATTGCAGAGGGTGGGAATGGATATTGTGGAGCCTTTAAATACCCCCAGCTCCTCTGGGAAGAGGTTCATCCTGACTGTGGTGGATTATGCCACCCAGTATCCAGAGGCAGTCACTCTATCCTCACTGAAGACAGACAGAGTGGCAGATGCCTTACTTGGGATTTTTTCCCATGTTGGGTTTCCACAGGAGGTTGTCACCGATTGAGGGGGTTCCTTCATGTCGGACCTGATGAAATGTTTGTGGGAGAAGTATGGGGTGGTGCAGAGGCACACAACACTTTATCACCCACAAGCCAATGGGCTTGTGGAAAGATTTATTGGTACCCTGAAGTCAATGCTCCAAGCGTTTGCTGAACAGCATGGGAGGGACTTGGAGAAATACATTCCCCACCTGTTTGCATACAGGGAGGTGCCTCAAGAGTCAACAGGATTTTATCCCTTCGATGCTGGGTACATGGGCACCTAGACTTGATCCAGAAGGACTGGGAAGGTAAGCATGCCACCCAGGAAACTCCCATAGTGGATTATGTCCTTAGGTTTAGAGAAAGGCTGAAGGAGCTTATGGGGACAGCCTAGAGCAACCTGTCAGCTGCCCAACAAAACCAAAAAGTATGGTACGACCATAGAGCGAGAGCTCGCTCATACATGGTAGGTCAGAAAGTCATGGTTCTTATCTCGGCTCAGAAAAATAAGCTGCAGGCTGAGTGGGCAGGACCATATAAAGCAGTTAAAAAAGGTAAATGATGTGAACTATATCATAGAGTTACCTGAGAGAAGACATACAGAAAGAATGTACCATGTCAACATGATGAAGCCATATGCTAATAGAACTGACATGGTGTTTGCAGTATGTAGTCCTGGAGAGGGGACAGATGAAGGAGACCCCCTTCTGGACTTGCTGGAAGAAAGCAAGCAGGAGTCCTCTGTGGAGGCAGTTAAATTCTAACTCCAGCTGGCCTTGGACAAGATCCAGGAAGTAAGGGAGGTTTTAGCAGACGTTGCCCCACTGTTTAATGCCAAGCCTGGACTAACCCCCTTAGCAAAGCATGATGTGGAGACAGGGACACAGACACCAATATGGCGGACAGCATATTGGGTGTCAAAGTCTGTTCAAAAGGATATTAGGAGGGAGATGGAGGAAATGCTGGATTTAGGGGTAATGCAGAGATCCCACAGCCCCTGGGCCTCACCCGTAGTCCTTGTGCCCAAGCCAGATGGCTCTACTTGTTTCTGTGTGGACTATCATGGACTTAATGCAGTCACGAAGTCAGATGCCCACCCAATGCTCCATATGGATGAACTCCTGGACAAGTTGGGAGGGGCGACCTACCTTACGACTATTAACCTAACAAAGGGGTATTGGCAGGTAGAGTTAACTGACAGAGCTAGGGAAAGGTCAGCCTTTATCACTCCGATAGGCTTATTTGAATTTAAAGTAATGCCTTTCAGAATGAAGAATTCCCTGGCCACTTTCCAAAGGTTGGTGAACCAGGTATTAAATGGTGCTTAGGAGTATGCCGGGTGTACCCAGATGTCATTGACATCTTTAGTGCCAGCTGGGAGGAACACCCGTTCCACCTTAGGGAAGTGCTGGGCAGAATACAAGGAGCTGGGCTCACTGTCAAAGCTGAGAAGTGCCAAGTTGCCATGGCTGAAGTGGCATACCTCGGGCATGATGTAGGCCGGGGACAGCTCCATCCTAACCAAGTAAAAATAGAGGTGATCAAGGCATGGCCCAGACCAGAAACACAGAAGCAGGTCAGGAGTTTTCTAGGGACAGCAGGGTACTATCAGAAATTTGTACCCAATTACAGTGCCCTGGCTGCTCCCCTATCTGACCTGGTAAAGAAAAAGATGCCTAAGAAAATTGCCTGTGAACCAGCCTGTGAAAAAGCCTTTACCACACTGAAGGAGGCACTGTGCAGTGCTCCTATATTGACAAGTCCTGACTATGACAGACCCTTTATAGTCTAGACTGACACCTCAGACATGGGTATTGGGGCAGTACTGAGTCAGACATCCAACCAATGGAAAGATCACCCTGTAGTGTACCTGAGTAAAAAGTTACTACCCAGGGAGTAGGCTTACTCTACTGTGGAAAAAGAGTGTCTTGCCATAGTGGAGGCCGTAAAGAAGCTAGAGCCAAACTTGTATGGGCATCATTTTGAGGTACAAACTGACCACAGCCCCCTGGTTTGGCTGACACAAATGGGACAAAATAACGGTAGCCTATTAAGATGGTGTCTTGCCTTGCAACTGTATGACATGACGATCTTACATAGGGCTGGAGCAACCACGCAGAACACGGATGGCTTGTCATGTCTATATGAGGCATGAACTGACTTAGGGAGCTCATCCCATGCAGGGGATAGGGCCCCTAAATTCAGTCTAGGTGGGGAGGAGTGTGACACTTGGCCAGCTGGTTATGATTATTGTATGATATATCTAATATTAAAATATAGTATGTGATTGTCTCACATAAGACAGCCTGTGCTTCCATGGGTGCCCCCCTGCCCCGGGTTTCAGTGAAGCTACAGGATATGTAAACTGACCAGGAACCATTTAATTAACTGACTTCCTTCAGAATGGCATTTTATTACTTTTTTATGACATTCCTAGGCTTTTTGAAGTGTAAGCCAAATGTGGCTTTATGACTTCAGAAACAGGACATCATTAGTCTGATTCCTGTTAGCTTTTTAACACATTGGTGCCAGTGTGGGATTGCTAAATTCACAGGAAACATGTGAAATTAAGGAGTTTTATATATGTCTATATATATATCTATATATATATATAGATATATATATATATATATAGGAAATGTATTTTTTCTTCTGATGGCACCTTATTTAAAATACCTCCAGATTGGAAATCATTTTTGTAATTTTATATTCTAAAAGGAGGAGCTAGATGACTCACAGAAGGGGTGTGGAGACACGGGGTGGGATATTCAAAGGAGTTGTGCATGGCGTAACAGGGTTGCACCAATCAGAGCCCACTTATGTGCCTAGGCACGATATTCAAGCGGGCGGACTGTGCTGCACAACCCCTGATGCGTTGGGGCACACCTGCAATGTAAGCGGCACAAGTGCAGGGGCATGCTTGCTTGCATATCTGACACATCCCAATACTCAGCCGGGTGTCTGGGCGCATACAGGCACAACCCTGCCTTGTACCACTCAGGGTGGTGCAGTGTTGTGCCTGTTCAAACAGGGAACAAGTCGGGGACACCCACAGGCAGACTGCCATATTGCTGGGTGCAACACAGCAGCCTCCTGCCATGGGTGGCCACCCGACCTCCCAGAACACTGCCCCATGCCCCCTGCCCAGGGAGCGTTGTGCTCCCCTGCCCCATCACCTGATCATGGGCATCAGTAAAGGACCTCCCTGCTGGTCCAGTAGACCGATCCCCATTACCCGATTGAGGGCATGTATTACAAGTATCCCTGGTGGTCCAGTGGATCACTTTCCCATACCCAATCATGGGCATGTATTAAAAACATCCCTGGTGGTCCAGTGGATTCGCTATCCCCTGCCCAATCACGGGCATGTAATGGAATAATCCCTGGTGGTCCAGTGGACCATTCACCTTCATACTCTCAGGCATTTGTCACACTTCCTGGTGGTCCAGTGGTACCCCCTCCCACCCGCAGTTAGTCCCCACCACCCTGCCCCTCTTTCCAGTGGCAGGTGGCAGCTGCTCACCCACAAGCCACCCAGCCGCCCACCGACTGACAGCAAACAGTAGGGCTGTACACCTATTGTTCCACTGTGTGGGCCAATAAGCATGCAGACCATACTATACTAAACAGTCCCGATATATGAATGAATGCTCATTCACATTTTGGGACTGTGTAGTATTGTATGGATTGCACGCCCATTGGCCCATGCAGTGGACTAATAGGCATACAGCCCTACAGTACACTGTCAGTTGATGGGTGGCCAGGCGGCTTGCAGGAGGGGAGCTGCCTCCGCCGCTGACCGGGGTGCAGGGTGGGGGGACTATGTGTGGGTGGGTGGGAGGGGCACAACTGACCACCAGGGAGTTTGACAAACGCCTGCAAGCAGGCAAAGGTGATCGGTCTATTGGGCTACCAGGGATTATTCCATTACATGCCCACGATCGGGCAGGGGATAGTGGTCCACTGGACCACCAGGGATTATGTTACTACATGCCCGTGATTGGGCAACAGGGATCGGTCCACTGGACCACCAGGGTGTTTTTATCCATATGCCCATGATTGGGCGAAGGGGTAGGGTCCACTGGACCACCAGAGTGTTATTAAACATATGCTCATGAATGGGTATTCAGGTGCTGAGCCCGCCAAAGGTCAGCATTGCATCAGTCCCCGACGGCTGCAGTGTGGCAGTGTGCCAGGCACAAGTCTATGGGAATTGGTGCACTGCATGCAAATGGGGCCATAATGAAGTGCAAATGGCCCCATTTGCACCTTGCATGCATAATGGCCTCATTTGCATGCTCACAGCTGAATATAGCTGTTGCTGTGCCTAGCGCAACTGCACTTGTACTGGCACAGCCCCCAGCTCCCCTGCTGCCACTTGCACTGGCACAGTGCCACTGTGCCATATGCAGTGCGTGTGCCCTCAGTGCCATATTCAATGGTGCCGAGCCATGGCCAGCACTGTTGAATATCGCCCAGACCATGCCCTGGCTCTTCCCAGTTGCACTGCACCCAGGCTTGCGCCCCTGCTTGGCGCAGTCTGAATATCCCACTCCCAGAGTTTAAACTGATACTTGTGTCTGAAATGTATGTCATATCATCTTGGGACTCTAGAGAGACACAGCTCTCCGATCTAACTTTAAAACACACTTCCAGAGGTAATGCCTTAGATAGCAAACATCTAAATGCATTGTGGTAGGAGTTTTGCTTTGTAATTTTCCCTTGTTCTTTTATGTGGTTGTGAGCTTTTCGATATATTGTTCTTTGTTTACATTTTTCAATTTTTTTCTTTTAGTGAAGTACATTTTCTTAAGATACTGCCTGGGTGTGTCTTCCAAGTTCTTTTTGCATGTGATGTATACATGGTTAAGTCTGACAGCTGTTTGAAGGGCTTGATGGTGTTACTAACTGGAAAAAGGTAAGAATATACCTACAGTCTCTTATAGAGTTTTAAGGGTTCATTTTGGAAGCCTGGCTTGGTACTCCTGGTGAAAGATTGTACCGCAATCCCAGAAGAGGGTACATTTCTGAGCCTGTGCATTGGGTATGCTAGCATGAGATTCACAGTTTGAATCCCCCCAGAACTTGAGACTAAAGGTGATTCAGACCCGAAAGCAGACAGGAGGATTACCTTGTCTGTTATTTGCTCACACTATTGTGCTCTGGGGTTGACACTGTGGGAGCAGAGGGCCTGACCTGCTGAGTGTGTTTGTGACATTAACATCCCATTTCCTCCAGTGATTATTATATACTCCATATATGAAATTCTCATATGAAACAGTAGAAAACTGGGATGCATTCCATACTCATGACACATAATCCCAAGAGTGCTGTATATACAAACAGGGAAAAAAGAGGTGTCTCATAGTTTCTAGTTCCTGAATGCATCCTGGTCTAGAACAGATCCTCTCTTCCACCTGTTTGTGCTTTTGATTGTCTCTTATATTTAATTTCTAGTGACATCAAAGCCAATGAATATATTGTAACTTTGGAGGTATATGTGGTTCATCTATTAACTGTTGTAAGAATGGCAAGTGTATTTGAGGACATTTAGGGAAAGTCATGGGTTCTGTAAAGTGAGTCTCAATTACTGCAACATAAACTTGCTTTTTTGTTTTCGTCAGTATCATGGAACTGGATATACTCCATGATTTTAATTTAAGAAATACATCTTTCAAATATGGTATAGTCCGGGGACTCATTCACAGAACTCTCAATGTCCCTGCATCCCAAGCCTTAAACCATAATTCTACTAAGGAAAAGACCAGATCAGTCCACATTCTCCCCTGTTGTTTAAAGAGCACCTTTCACAGTCCTTTTGACTTTCATGCATAATTACCCTTCTTGCATTGATTCTGAAATGGTATTTCATTACTGTCCTCAGTTAGTTTTTGATTCTGAGCTGCTAAAAACTGTAGGGTGTAACAGAGCTTGTGTAGCAAGCCTGGTGTTTCTGTGGATCTAGGGCTGTACTGATAAAATCACTATAGGGCAGAGGAGTAACACACTGTGCAGTTCAATACAATACAATGCAGTCACAGCAGTTTTGTGAGGGAAAACTACCAGCACTCAATGTATATACTGAGTTTTCCCCGGTCCCCCAGACACTCTGTTAGCAATGCATTATGCCAAAATCCAAATGCCTTGTCAGCATGTTTTTTGTAAAATTGATGTGTGTGTGAGTCTCTCCTCTGCCATATAGTAATGTGAGCAGTACAGCCCTGGGCCAACAGAAACACCAGGCTTGCTACAGAAGCTATGGTACACCCTGCAGTTTTTAGCAGCTCAGAATGCAATAACTAACTGCAGAGGACAGTAATGAAATGCAGTTTTAGAATTAATGCAAAAAGGAGTAATTTATGCATGACAGTCAAAAAGACTGGGAAAGGTGCTTTTTAAATCTTAATCTCTATCTCTTAACAAAATATTGTTCTCTTTTATTTTCCCAGCAGTTGAAACTCTGCCTCCTGTTCTTGTAAGTTTCATGTCCTGTCTTTCACAAAATAGGGTAATTTATGCATGAAAGTCAAAAGAACTGGGAAAGGTGCTGACAGCAACTCTGTCTCCTGTCAATCCTCATGCTTTGTTAATAAGGGAAAAGTAAGTAAATTTTACAAAAAAAAAAAAAAACAATACTGACAAGGCATTAGCATAATGCATTCCTAACAGGTTGTCTCTGAGAAGGGCAAACACAGTATGTACATTGAGTACTGGTAGTTTTCCCTTATAAAATTGATGTGACTGCACTGTACTGCACAGTGTGAGTTACTTCTCTGCCCTACAGTGATGTCATCAGTAGCCAGCAGCCCATCAGCTGAACAGCAAAGGCAAGTGCAGTAGGGCTCAGAAACAAATCCAAATTATGAAAGGCAGAGTAAAACCTTGGCCAATAATAACAAATGCACACACCCTTTTAAGATCTAGTACTGCATATAATGACTACAAGCTGTAACTTTTTAGACCATCATGAAAGGTGCTCTTTAAGTAATGATTGTAAATTTATGAACATGAATTGACAATGTAAGAATAAAACTGGGTTTATCATATTTAAACCTCCATGTTTTGCTGGCAAATATAGAATATTCCTTTTTATCGGATTGAGTCTGCTTTCCCAAACGGCCTGAAAAAATATACTTAATAAAGTTGTTTCCCAAGATTTTGGTGGGGGGAAATATTTGACTTAAAAAAATGAAAATAGGTAAAAAAAAAGGTTTTAATCAAATGTACACGCTTCTGTTTACTAAATGTCAAGCAGGTCCACCTTTGTGCCATTTCTTTCCCTGTCTCTAGCTTTTGGTCCTAATTATGTACATCTTGTGCTTTAGCCCAAAATTCTATCCCTAGAATTTTAATGGGATCAGTTGTTATGGAAATGCCTGCGATTTGATCTGTTATCAGAGTTTGTGTCCCAAATTCACAGCTAATGCATTTTTGTTTGTTTAAGGAGGTCCCAGGGATATTACCAAACTCAAGGCACTGGTAAACTTCTGACTCCACAGTATCTGCACTTGGTGCTATTATGCCGATGTCATCTGCGTAAGCCATGGCAGAGAAGGCAATAATCTCTTTTTCTATAGAAATTCTCAGAAGTTTAGCATTTAAAGTTCTAAGCAGGGGATCAGTACTAAAAATATACAGTAACGGACTTATTGGACAGCATTGTCTGACTCCCTTTTTCAAAGGTACCAATGGCCCACAGTACCCATTTATATATGGTGTAACTGTAGCAGATTTATACAGATTTTGTAGCCACATTATAAAATCCTCCAGAATCCCATACCTTTGTAGGGTGAGCCACAGGAATATATGGCTCACAGTATCAAAAGCACCCTGTTGGTCCAAGGACAGGACATAACCAATGATGCCTAAAATGTTTTTGCATTTGAACAGTTCTCTGAGAAGAATTAATTGATCTGTAATTGATCGACTGGGTATCACACAAGATTGAATAGGAGTAATGAGATAGGGAGCTGTAGTCAATAAACATTTATTGAAGATTTTCATTAGTATTTTAAGATCTATATTCAGTAGGCTGATAGGTCTCCAGTTATTTAAGATCCTTTTATTTCCTTTTTTATGGAGAAAGATAAGGATCTCTCCTAAAAAATCTAAGGGTAAGTGAGAAACTTGTAACATAAAATTATAAACTGCTGCCAGTTCTACTGCAATATTCACCCTAAAAACATATATAGCTCAGCAGGGAGGCCATCCTTCCCTGGTGCTTTTCCAGTCCTTAGTGATGCTATGGCTTATTCCACCTCTAAAGGAGCTATTGGATGAGTTAAAGATTGTAATATGGAGGTAGGGCAATCTGGAAGTTCTGTGGAGTCTGAAAATGTAGAAATGCTGTCTTCCTGAACTGGTTCTTCTTTAAAGAGATTAGTCACATATCTATCCACTTCCACCATAATTTCTTGGGGGTCAGTTTTAGTAATGTTATCAGCTCCTAGTACAGCTTCTATCTTTTTTTTTTATTTATTCTACCCTTACAACTCATAAAAGAACAGATGTTTGCCAGCTTCCCTTGTGTACCATATTCTTGTTGTATCTGTAAAGAACAAGTTTGTTTGTTATGGAATTGTTTCATGTCTGCTTTGACTGCTTTTATCTGATCCGAGAAATTATGTTTTATAGATTGTTCAGTTGTTTACGTAGTTTTAAATACTGACGTAATCATTATCTCTAAAAGCTTTGCTAATGGCTTTCAATAATTTTGTCAGATCTGTTTTCGTATCTATCCACCATAGGCTAGGATCATCGTACATATCATAAACTGATTTCCTGGAGATTATAAAATATTGAATGTGTGTTTAACCTCTTCCTGAACATGCAGGGAAGAATTTAATTTCCACAGCACAGCACCTTGTGGGTGAGTTGGCTGAGAATCAATAACCAAGTGCAGTTCTCTATGGTCCGAATATTCAACTGGTGTCACCCTGGCAGCTTGTAAAAGCATAGATTTATTTATAAAAAATAATCTATGCAGGTAGCTAAAATCCCTTTGTGGAAGGTGGGATCTGTTTTAGTCATTACCTGTTGGTATGCATCCTTCAATCCAGCTGTTTGAATTACTGATTTCAAACACATTGTGTCGCAGTAAACTTTCCTTGCAGTTGTGCCACCACCTCTTCCTGTTAAGGACACCCCACAATTGAAGTCTCCCTCCCAGATGATGTTATGTGAGGTGTGTAGATATGGGTGCATGTGTTTAAACACATCTAACCTGTCAGATTTCCTCTGCAGGACATAGACAGTGATAAGAAGGAAATAGGTATCTTTATAAACAGTGTCTAAGAGCAGAGCCCTTTCTGGGAGTAAGTCAATCAATTTCACAACCTGCACAGTGATGTTATGAAAAAGTATTGCCACCCCAGAACATGTCTCCTGTCCATTTAGTTGCATGTGAAAGTTCAGCTATTTTGTGCAGCCTAGTGTCCTGTAGAAATATTATGTCTGACTTATTATATTACAGATGTGAATAAACAGAAAGCAGCTTTTGTTTATTTTTTATGCTATTCACATTTATTGTGCAGCATGAACTAGAAGCAGTCATCCAAAATGGGAAGTAGAAGTACTGTGGGGGTCCGCTTGTAGACTTAGACTTTTTTGTATTTTTTTTTGTCTCTCCCCTATGTTTCTAGTTGGGCTATGTGCCTTCATCCATCTATCCCACTTAATTCAGTATCAGAAAAGCCTTCTACTGGTCCTAAGCTTGCTTGTGAATCCTCAGATTCATTATCAGAACATACCAACATTTTCTGCAAGGCTTGAAAACAGTTGGATGTTAGGGTAGTAGAGATTATAGGGACTTTAGAAGCGTTTGTCCACGAGTTTTATTCCAAGTTACCATCTGGCTATGTTGTGTCTCAGAAACTGGTGTGGTAGTAAGAGGAGGGAAGGGGGGGGCACAGCTAGTTTGTCTGTACATGAAGGTGTAGACTTTGGAGGGTGTATTTCAGTAACAGTCTCCTCGTATGTGCTAGCATCATTGTCCTCTTGTGGTGAGGGGGTCAGGGACATCAGCAATGTCCTCCTCTATTGTAGTAGACTGTGAAAGGGGGGATCTGGACAGGAATAGGAACTGGTTGGGAAGGTGTAGAGGCCGACTGCATCCTTTGGCTATTATCAGTCTCTGGTCATCAAAATCACTAGCACTTGTTTGTCTATGGGCAGCATTTGGGCATGTAGCATAGGAATGACCTGGGGTTCCACATAAGTTGCTGATAGTCGTGTTCCTGCAATGGCTACTTACATGGCCTGAACAATTGCAAAGCATGCAGCATAGCTTGTCACACACGCTGCTGGTGTGTCCTGGCATGCCACATTTGTAGCACATTTTGGGTTGTACTGCATAAAATTGGATGTCCCAATCTCGGTCCAAAAAAAGGAATTAGGCAATACCACCTTTATACGCCAACCTCCTGTCTAGATATATTCAGTATCGAAGATGGCTTCTTGAAGACCTACCACATTGCATCTCTGTTTAAGCCAATATGTTAAATCGGTAACACTCACCCCATCATTCCTAAATAAAACTGTCACAACTTTATGAGCAGGCTTAGTTAAAGGAATGAACTCAAAAGAAGACCATAAAGGAGAGCTTTTAAAAGAGTTATATCTCTCCCAAAATTTCTCCAAACCACTAGTGAGTTTAAAGCTCACATCAAATGACGATTCACCTGAAACATGAATTAATGCATATATTTTAGATTAATAAAAATGCTAACTATCCTTCAATAATTGTCTGGCTACCAATTTCCTATCTGGAAAAGCATCCATTCCCCCTTTATACAGAAGGCGAACAGCATTATGTCTCTTAGCAGCATAAATTGGAGTTTGAAAAAAAGAACCATAAGATCTTGAGTTTTGTCTATTCTGTTCATTATTAGAGATTGGTGGAGGGCCCTCTTGGTGTTCTGTGGGTCCCGGTTCTAAGTCCTGGTTCTGTTCAATGGGTAAGTCACTGAGGGCCTCATCCCTGCCCCCCATTAATGAGGAGGGAGGGTTGGGGGTTCCAGCTACATTTGTGAGTTCCAAATTGGGATTCTGTGTAAACAGAAGTTCTGTTGGTAAACCCAGGGGTGTTTGATATGGCAGTTTCAGGAATAGCAGTCATAGTGTTTGAAGTTTCAGTTTGTCTGGCTGAAGCGATTTCACGATCAAGTTGCTGTGCAACAACAGTTTCAACATGCAGTTTGTTAGAATGTAAAGGTTCTCACATGCTTATCCACAGTATCTTGATTGGTGAAAACCCGGAGATCCATTTACCCATTTCGGGCAAGCAAGCTCAGCCTGTAGCTTACAGGGAATGCCTGACCATCCAGGGCATGTCATCGGGTTCTGATCTATCAGCCCATGAACTGGACTGTTTCCTTTAGGGCCAACTACAGGCTTCACGGTCCATTTTTCTGGTTATGCAATGAAGGAAAAAACAGTTTCTGTGTCCTGATTGTGGAGCAATTTTTGAAATCAGACTGCATCTGTGGAGTATTGCTGATTGGAAGGTGGTGTGCCCATGTCCTTAGAACAAATAGACGATGTAGCTTTGTCAGGTAAGGCTGAACTAGCCTCACCTTCTCCAACAGTAGCTTTTTCCAGTGCTGTGGCAAGTTCTTGCCATCTCTGGTGAAACGTTCTTTCTTCTTCCTCAGTAATTTTTTTCAGTTCAGTAGCGGAAAGTGCAGGATTCATTGAAATTCCATCCAATTCCACAGCAGGCTTTTCTCCTGGTAGTATGTTACAAATCTTTCGAGATTCTGGTACTGAAACATTATCTGTCGTCTGTATTTCCAAGGAATTTTCTTCCATAGGCAAAGATTCTGCAGTCTCACGTAAGGCAATAGTTGAGGGGGAGACCTGTTCCCCAACAGCCGTACATCCTCCTCCAACTCCATCTATTCAAGCAGTGAGCTAACCATCCTTTGATGGCCAGAGGTTCCTCCTACTGGATAGTAGGGGAATTTCCCTAGTGCCCTGGCCAAATTTCCCCCTGTTCACTAAAAATACCATCAACAGCTTAATCTGGTTCAAGGTCAGTTGGCATTCATCTGTATTCCCTCCCGTGGGTCATGCCTGAAAAATAGGCAGAAGCTGTCTAGTGCAATTACCCGGTCAACAAAACTAACTAACTAAATAAATAAATAGCCATGCAAAAAATAAATTCCAGCAGCGGAATTTGCACGAAAGTCGAACTTTTGCTTCCCCAAAAGTTTGAAAATCAGATTAGCAACTTTTATGGAAATTCCAACTTACAACAGTAGAATAAACATATGAACAGTGCATTAATGTACTAAACTGCAGAAAAAAATTTCACAGACCTGATTGCTGTCAGAGGTCAGGTCTGCAGAATTTCTTTCGGCAATTGAATACATTAGTTACTCTGCAATTCATACATTCATTCTGCAATTCAGTGATTCACTAAATTGCAGAATGAAAGTGTAACAACCCCCCAGACATGGGGGCTTACTTTATGGCCACATTCCTACTGCTCTGCTCTCGCTCTGAGGTGTGCCTCCGGTTGCCTGCCAGGTCTCCCGTTATGTCCCCATGATCACTGTCGAAGCCTGAGTCCTGCCCCCCGATGCAGCCCCTGTGTATTTAAACCCCTACTAGGCTCATAAAATGTATTTGTGACCCCGCGCTGTCTGTTTAGCACTCTGGTGCTAGCGGGGGTCACGCATGCATGAAACCATGCTTTTGATCGCCCAGCCGCTCGGTTTGTGGTCAATCAGGAGAGTGTTCAGTGGTCTCGGTCCCTACTTTGTGCAAAGTGGGGACTTCTGACCTCAGCAAGGGCCTGGACAGCCCTTTTCTTAATTTAATTAAAGAGTGTCACGAGGCATTAGGATCTGGTCTCATGAATATTAATGAGCAGAGCCCTGATCCCTCATACATATTAATGAGGGTGTGTCTGCCCCCCAGGGAACTGTATGTTTCGTCGGCTGCTGCAAGGACAAAGAAATGTAAATAAAGTAACAGCAGTAGCTGCCATGGACACTGAAGGGGCTACAGAAAGAGGAGGAAATAAATAACTAAATGTTTCTGGCTGCACCAGTTCAACGTTGGGACTCAGATAAACAGCCTGCCTGTTGCAAAGGGGGTGACAAAATACTGGCAGCAGCTACAGGCTTGGGATTGAACAAAATGTTTACACTGGGCAGTGACTATGAGGGCACAAAAGGGGCTTCTGAACTGTGGGGCAAGAAAGCTAAATAAATAATTATTCTGGCTATACCAGGACTTTTATTTGGAACTGTGTTCAATCTGCAAGGGGCTATGTGTATTAGCAGCCATCACGGTGCAGCAACTGCCAAACAGAAATCCAGGATTTTAAGCCAGAACTTATGGGACTTTTGCCAGAGCTTATGGGACATAGCAAAAGACTTACGGGAAGCTGCAGATACCTAATTTCAGGCACAAAAGCAGGGAGCCTATATACTGCATTGAGTGGAGTTAGTGAATATTCATTTTCTGGACTGACAGGCAAGATAAGACAATCATTGTGGGAGCAGCAAATAGCTTCAGCCAGTCAGGAGCTTCAGAAAAGCTCCATAAAAGGCAGTTTTTTTGGCTGTGCTAGCAGATCCAGTGTGGGCCCCACACAGGGGTGAGGGCTTAGGCCCTTTGCCAAAAAACTGGAATAATAATCCAGTGTAAGCCCCTCCACAGGGGAAGGGGCTTTTTCTCTTGCCAGGAGAGAGAGACACATGGCTGCCTTAAGCAGAAGTCACTAGCCTGGGGGTTGCCAGAGAATATCCTCCAGGGCTAGCAAGAGCCTTTCCATGTTGAGGGAAAACATGGACCAGTAACCTGATGAAGCCAGTTGTGAGGGAGCTAAACCTGCCTCAATGGTGAGAGCATTGATGAAAGCCTGAAACCTCAATTGGAGGAATGCAATGTCTACAAGACACCTGAGCGAGTAAATTGCTTTTGCCATGTGCAACTTTGAAAAGGTCTTTAAGGGGCAGAGAAGCCCAAAGCCTACCAATAGTTAGTAAATGTTTATTGTTGTTTAGACTAGCGTGTTTATTTCTAGAATAGGATGTATAGTGACCAATGCTAGCTAGGAAGCCAGGTATCTAGTTAGATTTGTTCTGATTTGTTTAAAAGTTATCAAAATGCTATTGCTGGTAGAATACTGTTTCAATGATACTTATATGGTGACAGGCTTAGCACAATCTTGGCGAAGACACCAATCTTCACTGTCAGGGGAGAGTGTAACCCCCCTCCCCCAAAATATGGGGGTTTACCTTATGACCATGTTCCTCCTGCTCTGCTCCCACTTCCAGGAGCACCTCCAGTTGGCCTGCCAGATCTCTCATTATGTTCCCAAGGTCACCGTCGAAGCCTGAGTCCATAAAAGGTGCCCTGTCCCCCCCGATGCAGCCCCTGTATATTTTAGCCCCTTTTGAACTGTGTTCAAACTGCAGGGGGACTGTGTGTATTAACAGCCATCACAGTGTAGCAACAGCTAATCAGAAAAACAGAATTTTAAGCCAGAGCTTATGGGACATAGCAAAGGGCTTATGGGGAAGCCACAGATACATAATTTCAGGCACCAAAACAGGGACTGTATAGTGCATTGAGTGGAGTTAATGAATTTCCATTTTTATGGACTGACAGGCAAGATCATCCAATCATTGTGGGAGCAGCAAATAGCTTCAGCCAATCGTGAGCTTCAGAAAAGCTGTATAAAAGGCAGTGTTTTGGGCTGTGCAAGCAGATCCAGCGTGGGCCCCACACAGGGGTGGGATCTTAGGCCCTTTGCCAAAAAATGGGCCTAGCAATCCAGTGTAAGCCCCTCCAAAGGGAAGGGGCCTTTTTCTCCTGCCAGGAGAAAGACACGTGGCTGCCTGAAGCAGACATCGGTAGCATGGGGGTTACCAGAGAATGTCCTACAGGGCTAGCCAGAGCCTTTCCACATTGAGGGAAAACATGGACCAGTAACCCGATAAAACCAGCTGTAAGAGAGCTAAACCTGCCTCAATGGTGAGAGCATTGATGAAAGCCTGAAACCTCAGAAGGATGAATGCAATGTCTGCAAGACACCTGAGTGAGTAAATTGCTTTTGCCACATTTAACTTTGAAAAGGTCTTTAAGGGGCAGAGAAGCCCAAAGCCTACCAACAGTGACTGTCTGTCTGTCGGCACCTTGCATTCACAGCAATGATCAGAGAGTGGGCATCTGCTAAATGACCAGGAAAGGGTCAGTTTCTTTATATATTAATGTGTCTGATGTGCCAAGAACAAATGTGCTGACAGCAACTAATGTCTGTACCATAAATTTTAAATAAAGCATCAAATGCCTGGACAGCGTCTAGTGAACAGGAAGGGTCCAAAGATTGTGTATAAATGTGTCTGATTTAAAAGTGCCTACAGGACTGTAAGGGGAGTACTCAGATATGGGGCTCTTCCTAACTTTCCTTGGGAGGTCCAGTATTTTGTCCGTGGGAGCTGCAAGTATCAGCGAAGGCCACAAGGGACTGCATGTTGTATTACTGAGCCTAGAGAGCTACAGAAACCATTTGCTGCCAAGTGCAAGTTTGATGTTAAAAGAGCCTAGAGAGCTACAGTAAACCGTTTATTGCCAAAAGCAAGTTGTTTGTGTTGAAAGAGACTAGTGAATCTGTTGCTAGCCAGCAAAGTCTGGAGAATGGTAATAGGCCTTACCACAAGCCCAGTCAAGTCATTGTAAATGGTAGTGAGGCATTCTTAAGCTCAGTCCAGTGCGACTATGTGGTCAAGTGGTGAAAAGTCAAGTTTCAAGTATCATCTGGCCTTGTGCCCAGATGCAATTAAAGATCCACATGTTGATAAATAAATGTGCTAACTTATAAATGTGCTGGATGTAGACTTACAAATGTGCTAAGTGCATAAATGTGCTGAATGTAATCTATACAACCTGCTCATTCTAAAAAAAAGTTCTCAGCTCGGAGAAGGGGCCCAGTGTTTTGAACGTTAGTGTTAATTTCCACCTGCAAAAGAAAATAGAACCTTTGTGGTCAGTACTGGGGACCAACTTTCAGTTTCGTTAGCAATTTAGCCTTTCAGGATGGACCCTGCCTGCTGAAAGCACTTCAGACCTGACTTGTCTAAACCTTGAAGACGTCCAACTGTAAGTAATGCAGGATCATCCCTGCAACACCAAAAGTGACTTTTAAATAAGTACTAAATCTTCCAAGCATAATCTTTAATTCATGTAAGGGCCCCAACTAGCCGGCCAACATACAGCTGCACCATCCATCAGGCCTGCATGTTTTAAGAACTGTAATTACTTTAAGCTAACTGCCCCCAAGGCCTGGGGTGGTCTGGCAGTCCCTTCCTTTTTTACCTATTACAGCACCCAACAATTAACTAAGCTGGCTTTTTGGGTCCCATGCATTGCTGCCGCCAACCCACTGGAGTACACTCCTTTATGGTTGAGACTGGAGGAGCAACAAGCTGCAAAATACTCGTGTTCTTTAGCTGCCCTTTTAGACACAGCACCAGCACGTACCCCAAAGCCGCTCCAGAAGACCCCGATTGGATGGTCCCTAAAGGAACTCCTGCAGACACAAAGCTATCTTTCCTTGAGGTGACACTTGTCTTTGGATCAACCTGTCACCAGTAACCCCAATATTAGAATTGGCAATAAGCCTATAATAGCCTCTTTTTGGGATATATTGTGTACTTGTAAACTCTCTGATTTTGTTAAAAATGGGAGAATGGTCTCCTTTTTGCAATTCCAAGCATGTCACAAGATTCCAGATATACACAGATTTATGTTCAGACAAACTAGAGAGGTTATTTCATCATTTATGAGAAGCATACCTATACTACCCCCTCCCAGGGTCGAATTACTGGAAACTGTAGTGGTAGCGAAGCAACCCCACTCCATTTGTATGGTACAGAAACACCTACAATCACTGGACTCTCAGTTACCCTCAGGGGTTTGCTATTATTGGACCCAAGAATTTGCATTATTTAAAAATATAGATGCCTGGAGGAAGCTCTGGCAGAATAATTATCGGTTCATTAAACAGGGCAGGCTCCGATTGATTCAGCATAAAATTAATCATAATTTGTATTTTACTCCCGTTAAGCTTTACAAATTTGGTAGGCTTTCCTCTACAGTCTGTTTCAGGTGTGGAGAAGCCCTGGGAACCTTGTATCACATGTTATGGACTTGCCCAATAGTTAAAGCATTTTGGTGTTCTGTCAAAAGATCCCTAGATCCCTTACTGGGGCTAGACACCTTGTTTTCTCCTGAGGCCTGTTTATTATATTCTTTTCCTCCATGGTACCCTTAAAATAAGAAAAGCGCACCTGGCTTTGGTGGCCTCAACTGACAAGCTGATTATCATGTGGCATTGGAAAGATGGAACACTTCCAACAGTTATAGAATGGTACAGAGAAGTGCTTCTAGCCCTTCAACTAGAGAGGCATATTGCATCCACATGTAACAGGATTGAATCCTTCCACAGCACATGGGTCCGCTTGAAGCTTTACTATCTATATGGAACCCTTAAAGATGGGATTCAATGGTTCCCCAAGGGACAGACAGCCTCAGTGCTTTTTTGATAAATAACACTTGGCATGGGGTAGGGGAGAACCAGGAAGGGTGGGTGGGATGGATGGGTGGCCGGATAAGCATACTTTATTTAGGTTTTGTGATGATATTATATGTTGTAATCTGTTTATTGTAAAATGCAGTCTTTTCTATTTGGAGTGATGCACACAATCTGTACTTCTGACTGCTTGAAATATAATAAAGTACATTAAATTAAAAAAACTGTAATTACTGGGTACCCAGGTTGTGTGGGATTGCACTAAATGGAAAACTGGTACCAGCATGAGCAACACCTTGTAAATATGTTTAATGATTATGCAGCTAGCGAGTTAGTCAGGGAGCTGACTACTCCAGAGGCTGGTGGGTGGCCACTGTGATGGTAACTGATTTAAAATGTAAACTGTTTATCCTACTCTCAAATCAAACCTAATCAAACCAATGCAATTACTTTAAATAGTTTAACCTCTACTCCTTTTTCACCCTTCCTTACACTCCCCATGTAAATAAACTTGTTGTTTGTTTGTTTTTGAAGATACCTGTGCCGTGAGCATATTAATAGCAGTAAGTCACTAAATGCAAAATGTCTAAACTGTGGAGTTTTAAATATTGGGTCATGTCTGGGGTGGCTTTATGGTAAAGTGGGGTGGGCTCAGCATCCCAGAGGATTCTACCAGGTTTTATTCTAGCTCACTTAAAGCTAAACTCTGGGTGGAGGCACTGTGCAATGTATTATCTTGGATAAGAACCAGTTTAAAGTTAATTTTGGGAACTCAGGCCCCTCAACCTTGTTAGTGGCCACCAAGGCAGGGATAGTAGCCCTAGGAGTAGCACTGCTTAGGGGTTACACAAGTATGAACTGTATATCGCTGGCCCCATATTAATTTGTTTCCCTGGTGTCTAGTGGCATTCCCACCCTCCAATCACTGGCCTGGTATTAATTTAATAATATGTTTCCCTGGTGTCTAGTGGTACCCCCACCCTCTGATCACCCACTACTTATTATTTCCCTGGTGTCTAGTGGCACCACCCACCCTCTGATCACGCACCCCATAATTATTGATTCACTGGAGTCTAGTGGCACCCCCATCTGTAATCATTCACTGGTGCCGCCATTTGAGTCCCGAAACCCTATAAATCCCTGGTGTCTAATGGCCCCCAATGCTGCCCACAACAGGGTGGGTACACCAACCTGCCACCCTCCCTTCCATACATTGGTCAGACTGAGACTACTTAGGTGGGGAACCCATATGGTGGCTGGCGCAGCCCTCATCTTACCACCTCGGCCGGTCACTGCATGTTTATTTATTTATTTATTTTTATTTAAAATTTAATGACCAGGAAAGGCACACTGAGCTGAGGCTCATTTCCAGGTGCAACCTGGGTACAGAGTGTACAGTGAAGAGAAAAGAGTAAAAAATGGTGAAGAATACAAACAGTATGTACAGACATTTTTACAAAGAATATAATACATTATTCATAATAAACAATTAATTAACGTACAAAGTAAATGAACGAAATGGGGCAAGGTTATAGTCGGGGTCTAGGGTAAGTGAGTAGAGACTGTGAGGGGCCTCTGCTGCATGCTGGGACCATTAGTACATTTAGGGCAATGTGGAGTGGGTAAGAGCCTGAGGAGTTGTGAAAAGGTGGAATGAGAAGGGACCAGGTGGAGTTTGGAGGGGAGGTTGTTCCAGCGAAGGGAGAAATGGTATGAAAAGGCAGCTTGGCTGGTGAGAGTGTGAGGTTGGGGCAGCTGAAAAGTGCATGGGTCCCTGTGGTGAAGAGGATAGTTTAGAGAGGTGGCTGGTGTGAGGTTGGAAGTGAGGTGGGGGGAAGGGAATCAAACCATAATTTTGCTATGAAGGAGGCGCTGTGGTTGACTCTCCTGTGGGAGAGTGGAGCAAGGGTGAGTGCGGTGTAGAGTAGGCAGTGGTGAGTGAGTGGGAGGAGGCAGTGGTGAAGCAGAAAAAATTGTTGAGAAGGATATCTAGTCTAGAGAGAGAGAGAGAGAGAGAGATGGGGCCATTCCATAGACTATGTCGGCATATTCTATGACAGGCAAGATTGTTCAACGTACAAGCTCGCAACAGGTGAGGATGGGCAGGCTGGCTTTATGACAATAGAGGATGGTGAGTTTGGACCGAAGTTTGGAGCAGATGGCCTCAACACTCACTAAAAATACTACCAACAGCTTAATTTGGTTTAAGGTCAGTTGGCATTCATCTGTATCCCCCTCCCCCGGGTCGTGTCTGAAAATAGGCAGGATTTGTCTAGTGCACTTACAACAAAAAACTAAAAATTAAAAAAAAAAAACATGAGTGGAGAAGTTAAGGTGGTTGTCCAGCCAAACACCCAGGTACTTGAAAGCTGGGTCTATCTCCAGAGGAGAGCCATCTAGGGTGGTGATCGTTGGGGCGGGAGGGTAGCAAGTTTTGCCTGTAGTGACAGGGAAAGCATGGACCTAGTCGCACGCTCTGTGTCATTATATAAGGTGGCCAGCCGAGGTGGTTAGAAGAGGGCTGTGCCAGTCACCATATGGGCATCTTGTTGAGGGGGCACTAGATGCCAGGGAAACAATAATTATAAGGCAAGCGATTAAAGGGTGGGGTGCCACTAAACACCAGGAAAACAACAATTATGGAATGAGCTATTGGAGGATGGGGGTGCCACTAGACTCCAAGGAAACTATATTACCGGGCAATGAGCAATCGGATGGTGAGAGGTGCCACTGGACATCATTTTTTTCTATAGGGAAGGTGCAGAACTAATCACTGAACTGAGGAATAACCACATGAATTGCAAATTAATGTATTAGTTTCACAGTTCATGTGTTTTATTTTGCAGTTCAGTGAGAAGATTTCATGCAACAGGGCAAAAATTTGCCACACATTTTCAGAAGATTTCTGATTTCGCCAAAGGAGGAAGTTTGGAAAATTCCACAAAAGTTGCAAAATTTGGTAAACATTGTTAAAACGGAACTCGCAACTTTCGCCCAATCCTTGCTGGTAGCAGTCATTGAGTACTAGTCCTTCCCTAATGGTGGAATGGTTTGTATGGTGCCCCAGCCACATTTTAGAGAATTATGGAACAAATCCTCTGTCCCCATGGTTTATATGCAGCAGCATACCTGGACAGTGTTGGCACATTTAGCACAGATTGGGACACTCACTTGTAGGATGTGGCTGCAGTATTTCAGTCGCTCAGGGATAAAGATCTCACAGCCAATGCTATGAAATGTGTTCTTGGGCAACAGGAAACTGAATACCTGGGATACATGGTTTGGAATGACCATGTGTGCCCAGTTGCTGATAAGGCAAAAGCCCTTGCTGATACCCTCTATCAACTACTAAAAAACAAGTTAAGTCCTTACTTGATGTAGTAGGGTATTATCACCAGTTCATTCTGGAGTTTTCGACAATTGCTGCCCCACTGACTGATCTGACTAAATAAGCTGCCCCATATAAGGTTCAGTGATCCTCAAAGTGCCAGAAGGTCTTCCAAACTATTAAAAGTGTGTTGTGTAAGAGACCTGTCATACAAAGTCTTGATTTCAATAGCCCATTCATTTCTTACATGGACTCCTCAGAAGAAGGGTTGGAGGCTGTCTTATCACATAACAATTCGACAATGTGATTCGCCGAACCCTTCATAGAAACATAGACAATGATGGCAGGAAAAGATCAAAGGTCTATTCAGTCTACCCAAGTTCCCTATTTAGCACTGGGGCCTACTGTTCCTCCAGGGTCCTAGCCCTCCCCACCACCCCTCCGTTGTCCTCTCTGATTCTGATGTCCTGAGCAACCACTATGCCTTTCATTCTGTCCCAACCATGCTTAAAACCACTAACATTTTTTGCACCCACCACCTCGGCCGGCAGCCTGTTCCATGGTTAACCACTATTTCTGTAAAATAGTATTTCCTCACATCCCTCCGGAACCTAACTCCTGTTAGTTTCCACTCATGACCACATGACCACAAGCCAGTATAAAAGTAAATATTTCCCCGTAGTTCACCCTGTTAATAATAATAATAATAAAATTTATTTGATTAAGCGCCTTTCAAAATTTTCAAAGCGCTGTACATCAAGAAAAACAAAAGCATATTCAATACATACAATAAAACAACTATAAACAGATATTACAATGCTGCAATATAAAATTAAAACAAAGAAGGAAATGCCTTCTCCCATAAAAAAGTCTTTAGTGCCTGCTTAAAGCTCCCCACCATCCTACTCTCCCGGAGCTGACGGGGCAGAGAATTCCAGAGGGTAGGTGCAGCGAATCCAAATGCATGGGCACCAGATGATTTCAAATTTACCCTCAGAATCTCCAGCAACCCCTCGTCAGCTGAGCAGAGCTGTCTCAGAGGGGTGTAGGGCACCAGGAGCTCTGTCAAGTAGTCGGGACCTAGACTGTGTAGGGCTTTGTAGGTCAAAAGACCCACTTTAAAGGTGATCCGCCACTGTATTGGCAGTCAGTGCAGAGTGCGCAGCACAGGGGTAATATGGGAACTTCTGGATGCCCCTGTTAATTCCTTTTAGGAATTTGAAGGCCCCTATCATATCTTACCTCTGCATTCTGGTCTCCAGTGAGAACTTGTTCAGTGCCTTGAGGCACTCCTCATATGACATACACTGCTGGCCCTGAATCAGTTTTGTTACCCTACAAATGCACCACCTTGAGCCTATCTCAATGCTTCCGGAGGTGAGGCCCCCAGAACTGGGCACAGTACTCTAGGTGTGGCCTCGCCAAGGATCTATACATGTGAAGTATCACTTCCTTTTTTCTATCAATACCCCTCCAAGACACATACAAGCATCCTATTTACCTTGCTATAAGCCTTGTTATACTGACTTGATTGCTTTAGGAAGTCACTGATGATAACTCCAAAGTCTCATTCCGCAGTTGTGGTACTGGGTCTCACCCCTCTCATCCAGTACTCTGTCCTGGGGGTTTTGTTCCCTGGGTACATCACTTTATACTTTTTGGCATTGAATTTCAACTGCTAAACCCTTGTCCACCCCTCCAGTTTTTGAAGTCTTTCTGCATTTCCTTTATTTCCTCATCACTATCCACCCTCCACCAAGCTTAGTGTCATCCCCGAAGGGACACAGCCTGCCCTGGACTGTCTCCCCAATGTCAGTGTTGAACATTCCAGCAAATTTCAAAGACCAGAACTAAGGCATACAAGACATTTTGCCTAGAAACATAGAAATTGATGGCTGACCACTTGGCCCACCTAGTCTTCCCATTTTCCCTACCTACTGTAATACCACAGACCCTACTTGATCTCTGACTTAGCCCTCCCCTTCCCTAATCACTAAGGTTCCCTTATACCTATCCCATGCATTCCCAAATCCCATTACAGTTTTTGCCCCCACCATCTCCACTCAGAGGCTGTCCCAGGCATCCACTACTCTTTCTGTGAAGAAGTGTTTCCTCACATTTCCTCTGAGTCTTCCCCCCCAACTTCACAGCATACCGCCTTGTTCTTGAGCATCCTCCTGTACCTTATTTATACCCATGAGGTATTTGAAAATCTCTATCATATCCTCCCTCCCTCCTTTCCTCAAGGGTGCACATACTGAGGTCCTTTAGCCTCTCTTCATAGGGTCTCTTGTGCAGACCCTGCACCATTTTAGTTACCTTCCTCTAGACCACCTCTACTCTGTCTATGTCTTTCCAGATATGTGGTCTCCAGAACTGGATGCAGTACTCCAGCTGAGATCTCACTAATGACCTATACAGCAGTATCACCACCTCCCTCTTTCTACTAGTGATACCCCTTCCTATGCACCCTAGCATCCCATTGCCTTTCCCAATGCCTTGTCACACTGTTTGGCCACCTTTAGCTCGTCATATATGATTACCCCCAGGTCTATTTCCTATTTCATGGTTGTTAATGCCACTCCCCCATCTTGTACTCCACCCCTGGGTTTCTGTGGTCCAAGTGCATGAGTTTATACTTCTTTTCATTAAAACCTTGTTGCCACACTCTTGGCCACTCTTCAAGCTTTCTTAGGTCTCTGTTCATTTTTTACACACACACACACACACACACACACACACACACACACACACACAGAATGCCTACCCTATTGCAGATTTTAGTGTCATCTGCAAAAAAGGCATACTTTCCCCTTCTAACCCCTCTGCAATGTCACAAATAAAGACATTAGAGAGGACCAGTCCCAGTATTGATCCTTGTGGTACCCCGCTGGTCAAACTTCCTTCCCCAGAGTGAACTCCATTTATCACCACCCTCTGTCACCTATTCCCCAACCAATTCCTTAACCAGTTTACCAATTTTGGATCCACTCCCAGGCTGCCCAGCTTGTTCATGAGTCTCCGATGTGGAATGGTGTTGAAGGCCTTACTGAAATCCAGATAGGCCACATCCACCCCTCCACCCTGATCTACTTCCCTGGTCACCCAGTCAAAGAAGTCTATCAGATTTGTTTGACATGACCTCCCCCCACTGAATCCATGTTGCCTCAGATCCTGTAATCTGCAGGTTACAAGATATTCCACAATCCTTTCCTCCAGCAGTGATTCCATTATTTTCCTCACCACCGAGGTCGAACCGACTGGTCTGTAATTGCCAGCTTCCTTCCTGCTACCACTCTCTTGTGATGTGGGACTACATCTGGTCTCTTGCAGTCTTCTGCGACCACTCTCGTCTCTAGTGAGTAGTTGAACAGGACTGTCAGAGGTGCAGCCAGCACCTCTCTGAGCTCCTTCAATATCCTTTGATATATCCCATGTGGCTCCATTGCCTTGTCCACTTTCAGATCTGCATGTCCCTTCAGGACTCTCTCCTCTGTAAACTGTGACTAGTGTCCACCTCTATTTCTTCAATGCTCCTGTCACTTATCTGTGGACCCTCACCTTAACCTTCCTCTGTGAACACTGAACAAAAATATTTGTTCAGATGTCTAACTTTTCCTGGTCCCCCTCCTCACACTCCCCCCTTTCCCTCCTTAGCCTTACAATCCCTACCCTGGTCTTTCTCCTTTCAATTACATAGCTGAAAAAAAATCTTGTCCCCTTTCTTTACTGCCTGGGCTATTTTCTGCTCTGTTTGTGCCTTTGTGCTCCTGACTGCTTTCTCTGCCTCCCTCTGCTTCTCATTGTACACCTCCCTATCCTCCTCCCATTGTGTCTTCTTATATCTCCTGAATGTTAACTTTTTTCCCCTTACCTTCCCAACCACCTCTTTTGAGAACCATAGCAGTCTGTTTTTTATATTGATTGCATGCAAGCGCAAGAAACGTATTGAGGCAGCTTTCCAGAAGCAGGTTGTAGAGGCACAGCACTGTTGTGGCCAATGCTCCGACAGCCTTTAAAGGCATGGCCCGCTTTCCCAAATGCCATGGCATGCTGCTGCTGACACTAGTTCAGCCAGTGTGCCACAACCTTGTAAGGTTTCAGCCACTGCAATCAGGAACCGCCTCGTCATTGCAGCGTAAGCCATCCACTGCAATGAGGGAGCGACCCATCATTGCTGGGTGGAATCTTAGTACTGTGATATTGTTTGTGAACATGGCAGCAGCTTGCCACCATGTTCACAAACAATATGAGTGAGCCCCCCGTGCTGAGAGGGTGCCCAATCCCCCTTGGCATCATGTGCCCCCCCCACCGTGTTTGTTTGCCAAAAGGTGCTCCAATCCCACGGCTTTGCAATTCCTAATCATAGTTCATTTTGCCAATGGGGAGCCCACCCCATCAGCATTATGTAATCCCCTGCTTTTGTTGTGTGCCGATGGGGGTGCCCAATCCCCGTCGGCATAATGTAACAATGTAACCTCCCCTTTTGTTGTGTGCCAATGGGGATGACCAATACTCCATCGGCTACAGCTGCCCCCCAAAAAAAAGACTCCATTGGCATGCTGGGAGACCACCCCAGCATGCTACATGCACCTGTAAAAACAAAAACGGTCCTGCAATGTTTCTTGTTTTTTTTTTTCCCCTTTGGAAAAAGGAAACGGTCCCTTGGCAGTCTCCCTGTCCCCCTCCCATACCCTGCGCCCACCCACTGTGCACCCTGCCTCCCCACAACCCCCCCTCACCCCATACTTACCTCCGGAGTCCGGTGCGACCATCTTTGGTGGACCGGGAACACGTCTGCACTCTTCAAGCCGACCTCGAACTGAGGAAATGCCGATAAGCTGTATAATGGAATAAATAGGTTTTTTTCAACTTTGATGCATATCTCAACATTTGTTGGAATTTTGGCGCCAAATTTTTAACAGAGGGTTTTTGGAACCCCTCCTCATGAATTCTGGCTCTGTCACGGTGTAATTCAGCCCTGAAAGGTGATTTCGTGGTCACTGCATGGAATCCCCTTTCAGAACTGATTAATAAAATGACAGTGCCAGTGTTCATGAGGTGGGCTCTCAAAAAGCCTATGTTGCAAATTTGGTGGGAAAAATCCAAAAAATTACTGTTTTACGAGCGTGCATTGTGCAATTGCTAAGCACACTCGTAACTTTATGAATTTGCAATATTTTCGTGCAGATTTTCAACACTGCCATTTTTTCAGACAACCTTGTCATTTGCCACATCCTGGCCGAAATGTGTTTACGCACTTCCAGCGCAGATTAGTGCAGTCGCTGTGGGAAATCGGTGTTTGGGGCAGAGTAATAAAATGACAGTGACACTGTTCATGAGCAGAGGTCCTAAAATGCCTATGTTGAAAATTTGGTGACGATACTCCATAAAATGACTGTGTTACGAGCGTGAGTTGCGCAGTTTGCACGCAAACTCATAACTTTGTGAATTAATATTTTCACTCCAGATTTTCAACATTGCCATTCTTCTGCACCTCCTTATGAACCGTACAGCTGTAATTGTTCACATCCTGGCCGAAATGTGTTTTCACAGTTCTGGGGCAGAATAGCATGGTCGCTGTGGGAAATCCGTGTTCCGGACACATTATGAAAATGACAGTGACCCTGTTCATTAGCAGAGGTCCTAAAATGCCTATGTTGAAAATTTGGTGATGAGAGTCCATAAAATGAGTGTGTTACAAATGTGCAGTGCGCAGTTTCCACGCACCCTTGTCAGTTCGGAAAGTAGTAATATTTTCATGCCAGATTTTCAACATTGCCATTTTTCCACACCTCCCTATGAACAGTGCAGCTATCATTTTTCACAGCCTGGCTGAAATGTGTTTTCACTCTTCCAGCACACAATAGCGCGGTCGCTGTGGAAAATCAGTGTTCGGGACACATTAAGAAAATCACACTGACACCGTTCATGAGCAGAGGTCCTAAAATGGCTATGTTGAAAATTTTGTGATGAAACTCCATAAAATGATTGTGTTACAAACGTGTGTTGTGCAGTTTCCACGCACCCTTGTAAGTTTGGAAATTAGTAATATTTTCATGCCAGATTTTCAACACTGGCATTTGTTCACACCTCCTTATGAACAGTACAGTATAGCTGTCATTTTTCACATCCTGGCTGAATTGTGTTTCCGTGCTTCTGGCGCAGAATACCGCAGTCACTGTCGTAAATCAGTGTTTGGGACAGATTAGGATCGAGCGACTGGGGGGGGAGTGACCGAGCTCAACTGAGGGCAGCCTGCAACGCCGGGAGACACAGAACGAGCAAGTGAGGGAGGTGGAGTAAGTGAGCTCAACGGAGCTCTGTTGGGACTGCTGCGGATTTCTTTGAGCGCAGAAAAAGGCAGCAATGCATGCAGGGGCCCAGTACAAAAGGGCAGCCTGCAGTGGTGGGAGAAACAGAATGACCAACTGAGAGATGGGGAGTGAGCGAGCTTAACGGAGCTCTATCGTGACTGCTGCAGATTTCTTTGTGGGTAGAAAAGGGTGGCAACACAGGCAGGAGCCCAGTACAGAAGGGCAGCCTGCAGCACCGGCAGAAATGGAAAGAGTGAGTGAGACAGGGGGAGCGAGTGAGGCCAATGGAGTTCTATCGGGACAGCTGCAGATTTCTTTGTGGGCAGAAAAAGATGCCAACAGAGGCAGGAGCCCAGTACAAAAGGGCAGCCTGCAGTCCTAGGAGAAACAGAGTGAGTGAGTGAGACAGGTGGAGTGAGTAAACTCAATGGAGCTCTGTTGGGACAGCTGCAGATTTCTTTGTGGGCAGGAAAAGGTGCCAACGCAGGCAGGAGCCCAGTACAAAAGGGCAGCGTGCAGCGCCAAAAGAAACAGAATGAGCAAGTGAGAGAGGGGGAGTGAGCGTGCTCAACAGAGGTCTATCATGACTGCTGCAGATTTCTTTGTGGGCAGGAAAAGGAGGCAATGTAGGCAGGAGCCCAGTACAAAAGGCCAGCCTGCAGTGCTGGCAGAAATGGAACGCGTGAGTTAGAGAGGGGGAGTGAGTGACCTCAACAGAGCTGTGTCGGGACTGCTGCTGATGTCTTTGTGGGCAGAAAAAGCCACCAACACAGGCAGGAAGCCAGTACAAAAGGGCAGCCTGCAGCAGCGGGAGACACAGAACGAGCGAGTGAGGGAGGGGGCATGAGTGAGTTCATTGGAGCTGTGTTGGGACTGCTGCAGATTTCTTTGTGGGCAGAAAAACGCAGCAATGCACGCAGGGGCCCAGTACAAAAGGGCAGTCTGCAGCAGTGGGAGAAACAGAACGAATGAGTGAGAGAGGGGGAGTGAGTGAGTGAGCAAGCTCAGTGGAGCTCTATCTTGACTGCTGCAGATTTCTTTGTCGGCAGAAGAAGGCGGGAACACAGGCAGAAGCCCAGTACAAAAGGGTGGCCTGCAGTGCCAGTAGAAATGGAATGAGCGAGTGAGAGAGGGGGAGTGAGCAAGCTCAACGGAGCTCCGCTGGGACTGCTGCAGATGTCTTTGTGGGCAGAAAAAAATGCCAACACAGGCAGGAGCCCACTATAAAATGGCAGCCTGCAGCGCCAGGAGAAACAGAATGAGTGAGTGAGTGAGACAGGTGGAGTGAGTGACCTCAATGGAGCTCTGTCGGGATAACTGCGGATTTCCTTGTGGGTAGAAAAAGGTGCTAATGCAGGCAGAAGCCCAGTACAAAAGAGCAGCCTGCAGCGCCAGCAGAAACAGAATGAGCGAGTGAGAGAGGGGGAGTGACCCACCTCAAAGGAGCTCTGTCGGGACAGCTGCAGATTTCTTTGTGGGCAGAAAAAAATGCCAACACAGGCAGGAGTCCAGTACAAAAGAGCAGCCTGCAGCACCGGGAGAAACAGAATGAGAGTGACACAGGGGCAGTGAGCGAGCTCAGTGGACCAACGCAATCAACATTCGGCATTGACAAATGCTTGTTTCTCTTTGTTTTGATTACATACCTGATGCATAGGTTTCTTGCCTTCCTTATAGACCCTTTTAGTTTCACTCACTGTTCGTCCACTCCTCCCATGTCCTCCCACCACCACCACCACCAGGGCATCCCTGAGGCATTTCTTCATCTTTACAAAGTCCGCCCTCCTGAAGTACATGAACCTCGCCTTTGTGTGGTTCGATTCAGGCTCACAACTTACACTGAACCACACCATACGGTGATCACTGGTCCCCAGGTGGCCAGCCACCATGACATTTGCAACACTGTCCCCATTGGTTGGTACACGGTCCAATATTGCTCCCTCATGAGTGGGCTCTCTTACTAGTTGCCTGAGGAATGCCCCCTGCAGGGAGTCTAGGATGTCCCTGCTCCTACTTGAAGCTGCAGTTGGGATGCTCCAATCCACATAGGGCAGACTGAAGTACCCAACCAGGAGCACCTCCCCCTTAGTCGCCATCTTTTGGATGGCTTCCCCCAGTACCTTATCCGACTTCCCCCCTCCCATGCTGGAGGTCTGTAGATCACACCAGTGTGGACAGCGATTCCACTCCCTGTCTCTAGGGTAATGCACAGTGCCTCTGCCCCTCCCTGTATTCCCTGTGCCTCTGTTGCTTTTATGCTAACCCTTATGTAAAGAGCCACTCCTCCCCCTTTCTTACCCTCCCTGTCCTGTCCTTCCTGAACAGACTATACACACAGTTCCAAACCTTGGCACTCCTCAGGCAAATATGAAGCCACACAAGTACACAAGTAACTGTAAATAACTGTAAAAATAATGAATTTTATTGTGGCTTAAATCAGAGCAGTGGCAAGTACCAATAACCCAAGTGCTTCACCAAACTGCCTTCATCAGGAGATGTGGTTAGAACAAAAACAGGTATCACTTTTACACAACCCCACATAATTGGTAACAGGTGCAAATAATAAAAATCAAAAAATAACAAGATAACAAAATTAATACATCTGACCACGTTATTTAAATCAATAACAAGCAGTGGGGGGGCACTGTGGAGAATTTCAACATGGCGGATGTTTTTCTCTCCACTGCTGATGGCGAACAGTTCAATCTATAAATATTTCCTTCTAATCTACCTCAGATCACCCTAGTCAGTACCGATTGTTACCTTAAGGTCAGAGAGTCTTGCAATGGGTCCTAAGCGCGACAAACATGCTGGGCATAATCTGGATTCCTATCTTTCCTCCTCACAGGCTTCCAGAGGTGCAACACGGGGCCCGTCTACCTCTGGAGACATAAGGCCTCAGGACGCACTGAACCCTCAAATTATGGCTCTACTAGAAAAGATTCAGGCAATGGGGGAGGATACCAATTGCAGGCTGGCTGCAGTAGAAGCCCGATTTATGGAGCTAGACAAAAAAGTGCAAACAAATGCATCACAATTAAAACAGCTTATCTCAGAGGGGTCATATCAGAGAGAAACAAATGCGACCTTTGTGCAGGACCTACAGTTTCTCTGAGCAAAAGTGGAGGCTCTGGAAAACACACAGAGACAGGCAAATGTTTGAATTGTCTGATTCCCTCCCCGGCTGGCGGGGAAAATGGAGCTCCTTTCTGCAGTAAAATGCCTTATTTTCACAGACCTAGCTTTGCTTCCATCAGACTCTGGTGTCTCTATCTTAAAGGCTTTTGCTATCCCTATCAGAACCAGACTGCGGAGTACTGCCGTAGAATGTCCAGTGATGGTCATCATCACCCTTTCAAGACCAGATGTGTGCATATCCTTGCTGCAAGCTGCCCATCAATGTGAATATATAATCTGGGAGGACAGTAGGATCACTATATTTCCCGATATCTCCTCACAAACCCAAAATTGGAAGAAAGCTCTACAGATCACAAAGAAGACCCTTCTGGAAAATGGGATTTCTGCCCAACTCATATTCCCTGCACATCTGCAAATCAAACATGCCAATAAAACACATATTCTAACTGATCCTGAAACTGCAGGTGCCTTTGCTTCAAAATTACTATCTACTCAAAATCCTTCAACAGCTCATCTGGAAGATGTAGAGTCGGACTTGGATCCTAACGACTGAAGTTGCATAGTAGGGGATCTGGACTTTTTTTTGCCACCCTGTTCTGGTTGTATACACTCTTTCAAGTTTCTGCTGTAATTGTATGTTCAAAGTATGCAGTTTATTGAGTTGTATCTGATTGATTAAGGTCAGTAGCCATGTTGGACTGTACACCAAAAATAGCCTTACAGTTTAATTACAAGGTAATTACCTTCTTATAATGATTACCTATATATGACAGGAGCATTAGTTGGCTCCACTCAGTTTGTGAACTTACATGAATATTTCTGTAAAGAACCTGTTTTCTCTACTGACCATCTGGTATGTGCTATTGTGGTGGGGGTGTCTTCCAACGTAATGGAGTCCAGACTCTTTGTTATGTTCTCCTTTAGGTTTCATTGTGAGGGGTTCAGCCTCTCGACAAACATTATCTCCCCTACAAGGGGCAAGGAATTGCAACTATCATCCTACTTGCAACGGAGTAAGTAAGAGTGGACTCTCTTTCACCATTATCTCGCTGGACTTTTACTCCTATGAGGCACCTAACTAGCCAGGACTAACCAATGGACATTATACTAATTGTTTATAATCTATAGCCTGTACATGGTTTGTCTGTTCTTTACTTGAGATGCATTTAAGTGAATATAGTTTCTGCTATACTTCATAAAATACTATAAATAAAAAAAAATCATAACAAGCAGTGTTATTCAAAATCAAATACTATCTAATACAAATCCTCACACTACTGCCTGATGCAAACTATCATAGTAGAAACATGGTCATAAAGTCATAGGAAAAGTTCACTATTTTTAAATTGATGAATGAATTCCATATGGTCTGTGACAATGAATTTGACCAAAACATAGCAAAGATAGAAGTGTGATCACCCAGTACATTTTCAGGGATGATTCCAAAAAAGTTCAAGGGGATCCACTTGCTGCATACTGAAGGAGAAGCACAGAAAGGGCCTATAAAATATAGAAACATGAAACATGAGAAGTTAAGAGTTTCAAACTGGGCAATAGGCATGATTTAAATGAGCACTATTAAACCAAAGCAATTGTATATTCTTATCTCCAGTACTAACACAAAAATAAATTAAAAGGCTCCTATACCAAATCCATAAATACATACTGTGACTGAGCATTTCTTCAAAAAAGGTTTAAAGTCCCAATCATCCAACTTGCAAATTCTGTAGGTCCTAAGCCATGGGTTACCTTCAGCAGAGCACCTAACCTTAGAGATAAGTTAGTACATAGCAGGCTTCCTGCTGAGACAGAGCAGATGTCACATCTTAATCGGATTTTGAAGAAACCCAGAGGCATGTACAAGTATAAAAAATACAACATTTGTAAACAATGTTGCACAGGTAACTTATTTACACATCCAGGTGACTAGAACCTTAAAAAGCAACTTTCTACCAGATGCCCCCAAGAAACACAAACAGCCCTTACCAGCCCCAAATTAAATTCTTAAAAAAATTCCTTTAGGGAACATTCCCATTTTGGAAGGGAAGGGATCTTAGTTTTGCTCCGTGGAGCTCCGCTGCACCTATCCCTTCCACTTCCTTGTACCTCTGCCTAGAATGATCCGCCCCGATCTGCCACTGTGCTACCGCATTTTGTGACATTACTATTTGAGTAGCACAGGAGCGTTCATCCATTGACTTAAATGGGACTGTTTTAAAAAGTTAAATTTGGGTAGTTTAGATGGCCAGTCAGACTAAATCATGGCCACCGCTTAACTAACAAGTTCCCTTGTTAGTTAAGCGGTGTCCATGATTTATTTGCCTGCTCTCTTTACCACCTTTGTCTTCCACTCATTACATGGCCCCATGATGACAAGTGTCTCCTAATAACCATCCTTTGTTTTCTATTGGACAGTGATGAGCTCATCCATTTGATAATATTGTTATGTATTTGAAGCTTGATTAGCTGTTCACTCAGAACACTGTGACATATTGTCAAATGACTTCGAGAAATCTAAAAATACAATATCAACTGAGCATCCTTTATCTAGAGCTGCACTAATTGGTTTGAAGAAGTTAAGCAAATTTGTGAGACAGGATCTGCCAGTAACAAAGCCATGTTGTTGAATATCTATTTGCCCGGTTGGTAAAATGGTTTTAATTACATGTTGCTGAAGTAGCCTCTCTAGCAGTTTACATACCACTGACGTCAAACTTGTAGATCTAAAGTAGCTTACTTCTTTCTTGCTTCCTGATTTGTGCATTGGAGTTGCATGAGCTACAATCCATTCTGGTGGTATTTTTCCTTCTTTAATGAATGATTAAAAGTAGTGTTAGTGGTCCCACAACCTGATCTTTGAGTTCTTTAAGAAGTTTAGGATGTATTTCATTTGGACCAGGGGAATTGTTTTGTTTAAGGTTATTAAAGCTTCATACACTGCAGAAGGATAAAATTGAGGAAAATTATCCATATAATCTATTTGAATATCTGTCATAATATCTTGATTTTTGAAGACACTAAGAAAATATTGGTTAAACACCTCTGACATATCGGCCTTGTTACTTATAACTCCCTTGACTATTCTGATTGATCCAATACCTTCCTGTCTACCTTTTCTTTGGTGATCCAATATAATTGTAAAACTTCCTTTTGTTGTCTTTGGTGTTAATAGCTAACATTATTTCCATATCTCTCTTAGCATTCCTTATCTCAACTTTGTTTTTATTTGATATCTTTTTGAAAAGGTTCCCATTTTATATAGTTGGCTTTTTCATATTTACCGTAGAGTCTCTTCTTTTTTTTAATCTTTTCCTGGATACCCTTCCTCCACCATATTGAGGCCCTATCTTTTTAAGGTATTTTTTCTGTGTGGGTACCCAGTTAGTGATGCAATATTGCAGCTTATTCATACTTATTTCACTGATCTCTGTTACCCCTTTGTTATTTAGATCACCTTTCCAGTCCCACTGTTCAAGATGATGCTTTTGTTGCCATAATCAGCCTTGAATAAATCCTGTATAGTTGTTTTTCCCTGGATGTTCTGTTTAGCAATATCTAAGTCTAGCAATACTATATTGTCATCACTGTCTCCCAGTGGTATGGAGATTTTTGTTTCTGATATACCAGTAGTGATGTTTGTCAGAACTAGGACTAAAATATTCTCATTCCTTGTTTCTTGGTGGACTAGTTGTTTCCAATTATGCTGCAAAGTTAACTCTGTAAATCTGTTCTCAAGACTACCATTTCCCTTCATGTCTGCTAATGTAGCATTTAAACCATTCTTGAGGACTATGATTCTCCTCCTGGATGGATACAGGCCATCCCCCCGTATAGGCCTTTATCCCTCCAGGTGGGACCCTAGTCCCCAATGTAGCCAATACCCTCCTCTCTACACCACTCCTTCAACCATTCATTGAAGCTCCTCCTTCTCCTCCCCTCTGTCATAGATAGGCAACACCTCAGAAAAAGACACTGGGCATGCTAGCTGCCTATGACCCCTCCCCAACTCCCTGATCTCTTCCTGCACTCTCCAAGCCTTGTCCCTAGCCAGGTCATTCATCCTCAGATGGAAAATGACATCCATCTCTCCCTCTGTTGCCCTAGTGATCCTCAAGATCCACTTCCCATCCCTCCAAGCCATAGAGCCAGGCAGACACCTAACCTCCCCATCCCCTTCCCTCCCTGTCCCCAAATCTATCCCCCTAACAATGGAGTCCCCCACCAGGAGTTGCTTGCTCCTCCTCTAAGGTCCTCTGCCATCCTCCTTGGGGCCTCCCCTATGGAGGACCACCACATCCCCACCGGTCACTACTGCGGGTGCCTCCATGAGCAGACTCACCCTGCCAGAGCAGCGTATGAGCTGTATAGTGATACCATCTGTGGGATGTGCCTCTGATCCACCACTCTCCCCATTCCTGAGCCCACCATAGTCCACCCACTCCTCCTTGGTATCCTTGGATGCAGTGGTGGCAGACTTGGTGGTCTCTGGCTGGGGAAGGAGGCCCTCCTCCCTGAATCCTAGTCAACTCAGCCTGGAGTTGAGCAACCTCCCCCCCCAGCTCAGAGAGGTGCACACAGATGGGGTAGCACAGCAGGCTCCAGAAAGTATCCATGAACACTGCCACCCCACAGCCACTGCATTGCTGGGGCTGGCAGTATAACCTACAGGTTGCATGCATCTCTCTGGACTGCGGGATGAGGTAGCCAGACTCAGAGCGGAAGTAAACTGGGTCAGGAGGACCATCACCCCTATCCAGGGACCACCCAGTCCAATGCAACTGCCTCAAAGGATGCCGAGAATGAGGAGCACTTGGATGACAGTGGGCTCAGGGAGGGTTAGAGCAGTCAGGCAGAGGAACATCCCAGATCCTATTCCACTCAAGAACTCATATGCCACACTGGCACATGAGGACAACCAAATAGAGGTACCCAGAGAAGTGGAAGGAAAGGATATGGAGGTTAGCCAAGGAGGTGACCTCAGCGGGGAAAGCAGTGGACCCCAGAGGAGGAGGAAGTGAATCCTGGTGGGGGACTCCATCATAAGAGGGATCCAGCTAGGAACACAGGAGGGGAGGACAGAGAGGTGAGGTGCCTACTAGGTGCCACGGCATGGAGAGATGGAAGGAAGATCCTGAGGATCACTGGGAAGGCAAGACGGGAGGATGAGCTGGATGTCATTATCTACCTAGGTACTAATGACCTGGCAAATGGGGGGCCAAATGAAGTTCAGGAAGAGTTTAGGAAACTGGGAAGGGGTCTCAAGCAAGTAGCTACTTCTGTCACTTTCTCAGAAGTACTACATGTGAGAGGCAAGGGAGAACATAGGAGTGCATGCACCAGGAACTTTAACTCATGGTTGAAGAACTGGTGCTGTGAGGAAGGGTTTGGATTCATTGGTGACTGGGACCCACCTGGAGGGATGGAGGTTTGTTCAAGCCTGACAGCCTGCATCCATCCTGGAGGGAATCCAAGCACTCAATGATAAGTTTAAATGCTACATTGACAAGCATTTAAACTAGTAAAGTGGCAGGCCAGCAAGAAGGGTACCTACTTGCTCACCCCCACAGCTAGCAGTGAAACCAGTGAACCAGAGGAGTGGCTATCTCTGCAAAGCAGTGTGCAAAGATGGAGATTAGTGCCCAAGAGGTGGATAAGCAGAAAAGGGGCAAAATTCAGCAGAAGGGCAGACAGCAAGGAGAACCAGGGATAAATGACAACCAAGGAAGGGGCTGGAGTAGAACAGTGAAACAGTCTAGGGAGGTCAAATCATGGAAAGCCATGTGTGCAAATGCCAGGAGCCTTAGCAACAAGATGGAAGATCTGGAGGCTGTCATGGTACAGTCAGACCTGGACATTGTGGCCATCACTGAAACCTGGTGTAATGATAACCACGACTGGGAGATGGCCATACCTGGCTGCAACATATTCAGAAGAGACAGAGCAGGCAGGAAGGGAGGAGGTGGCACTGTATGTGAAAAATGACATAAGGGCCACAGAGATCAGGAGGAACAAAATGGGGAGAAATACTGTGGTTAAGCTGGAAAGGAAAATGGGGACAGCCATCCGCACAGGTGTGGTCTATAGACCACCAGCCCAGGAGGAAGAAACAGATAGGGAGCTGATGCTAGCCATCCAAAGGATGGCAGACAAGGATGAGGTAGTACTGGTTGGAGACTTCAATATTCCAGACGTGGACTGGAGCATCCAGCAGCAGCATCAACTAGAGCAGATTTATCCTGGACTTCCTTCAGGTGCCTTCCTGAAGCAACTGGTCATGGAACCAACTCGGCAGAAGGCAATACTGGACCTTGTGCTCACAAACAGGGACAGTGTGATGGGGTAACAGTGGGGAGCACCTGGGAAACAGTGACCACCAGTCATTGTGGTTTGAAATCACAGAAGAGCAGAACCAAATCACACAAAAACACGTATCCTGGATTTTAGGGGCAGACTTTGGGAAAATGGGAGATACTTGAAAGAGGCATTAAGGGAATGGGACAGGAATCAGGGTTGAGGAACAGTGGGCAATATTTAAAATGGGGATTACAAGAACAACAGAATTATGCATTAAGCAGGTTAGCAAGAGGAAAAGGAAGAGGAGACCATTATGGTTTTCCAAAGAGGTAGCAAAGAAAGTGAAAGCCAAAAGATTGCATTCAGGCAATACAAAAGACACAGGCAGAAGGGATAGGGAGAAGTACCAGGAGAAGCAAGGAGGCAGGGAGGTCAGTAAGGGAAGCCAAAGCTCAGACAGAAGGACACATTGCAAAATCAGTGGGTAGAGGGACAAAACCTTTTACAGGTACATAAGTGAAAAAGAAAAGACAAAGGAGGGATAGTGAGACTGAAGGGGAGGATGGAGGCAGCGTGGAGGATGACAACAGTAAAGCTGACATATTGAACAGGTATTTCTGCTCAGTCTTTACTGAGGAAGAGGAGGTAATGGGTCTGAGGGAGTACAAGGGTGAGAATGGTACAGAAATGGACACAAGTCCCTTTACACGAGAAAGGTCCCTGAAGGAACTGGAAGTAATAAAGTCGATAAAGCAATGGGGCCAGATGGGTGCACCCAGGGTCCTTAAAGAACTAAGAGAGGTGGTGGCTGAACCTCTGGCTATCCTGTGTAGCCGATCACTGGAAACAGGGGAGGTATCCAAAGACTGGAGGACAGCAGATGTAGTCCCCTTATACAAAAGTGGGAACAAAGAGGAAGCAGGGAACTACAGACCAGTCAGCCTCACCTTGGTAGTGGGGAAGATCATGGAGGCACTGCTGAAGGAGAGATTGGCGGAACATCTGGTTGTCAATGGACTACAGGACCCAAGGCAGCATGGTTTCACCAGGGGGAGGTCATGTCAGACCAACCTTGTTGAATTTTTTGACTGGGTGACTAGGGAGGTGGATCAGGGGAGGGCAGTGGACATGGCCTATCTGGACTTCAGCAAGGCCTTTGACACTGTGCCACATAGAAGACTATTACACAAACTGGGGAATATGGGTGTGGGCAGGACAGTAGTGTGGTAGGTAGGTAACTGGCTGGGTGGCAGGACACAGAGGGTGGTGGTAAATGGCTGTCACCTCCACAGAGGAAGAGTGACCAGTGAGGTACCACAGGATCAGTGCTGGGACCCGGTCCTATTCAACATCTTCATCAGTGACATTCATGAGGACCTAGAAGGCAGAATTTCACTGTTCGCTGATGACACAAAGCTCTGTAACAGAGTAGATACACCAGAGGGTGTAGACAGAATGAGACGCGACCTGCAGAAACTTGAAGAATGGTCAGGAGTTTGGCAGTTGAAATTCAATGCAAAGAAGTGCAAGATAATGCATATGGGGCACAAAACCCTGGCATAATATATATCATTTGGGGTGAGGATATAGCATGCACCAAGCAGGAAAGGGATCTTGGGGTTATCATCTCTGATGACCTCAAGGTGAGGAAACAGTGTGACAAGGCAGCAGGTAAAGCAAATAGGATGCTGGGATGTATAGGCAGGGCATCACCAGCAGGAAAAGGAGGTCATAATTCCGCTATACAAGACACTAGTGAGGCCCCACCTGGAGTACAGTGTACAGTTCTGGAGACCATACCTACGTAAGGACATAGACAGGGTAGAGAACATTCAGAGGAGGGCAACAAAGATGGTGCATGGATTGCATCACAAGTCCTATGAAGACAGGTTGAAGGAACTGAACATGTACTCCCTGGAGGAGAGGAGAGAGAGAGGGGATATGATAGAGACATACAAGTATCTTACAGGGAGGAACAGGGTGCAGGAAAACACTATTTTTAAGCAAAAAAGATGTTCCAGGACTAGAGGGCATGGGATGAAGTTGGAGGGAGGACGATTCAGAGGAAACATGAGAAAGAATTTCTTCACAGAACGGGTGGTGGACAAGTGGAACACCTTGCCAGAGAAAGTGGTGGGGGCTGAAACAATCACGGGATTTAAGAATGCATGGGATAGACATAAAGGAATTCTGGAGGTCAGGGGTAAGGGGCAACAGACTTCTAGGAAAACAAACTGAACTTACAAGCTCAAATGGGCAGACTGGGTGGGCCATAGGCCCTTATCTGCCGACACTGTCTATGTATCTATGTATCTATGTAGGTTAGAGTAATGAGCTGTGAATAAGCCTGGTACATCCAGCTGATACACCTGGGTTTGAGTTCCACAACCTCCACTTGCATACTGTGTGACTGTGAGCAAGTCACTTAACCTCCCTAGTGCTCCCAGGTCACTCCTGAAAACAGGCACCTGTGCCTAGTGGGTCTTACTTGGTTACCAAAAGAATAAAACAAAAGAATTGCACCACTCCTAGCATGTCTGTTTTCTTCCCTGGTTGCATTTGTTTTGTTTTCCTTAAACCCTTTTTCATTCCTACCCTAGATAGGGTGTTTCACCACTTCCCAACTTTTGCTTGTATCTAACTCTCCTCTCTCCCCTGCAATGTGTGAGCTATCCAAACCCTAGATACGGTGTTTCACCTCTTCCCAACTTTTGCTTGTATCTAACGCTCCTCACTCCCTTGCAGTGTGTGGTGTATAAATGGAGTTTAACAGGACACTAACCACAGTTGTCCTGCCTTTCTGCTGCAGTTTAGAGTGAATGGCTGCCAGCTGCCTTGTTGGGCTGACTCCAGTGGACAGACTCCACTGTGCTGTCCTTGTTGGGTTGGTCCTGCATGAGTGGGGGGGTGCTTGATGGCCTACTCCATCCAGATGATGGATCTAATGAGGGGTCTTAGCTAGTGATAGCAAGGGTTTCCTATACATTTTCTCTCTCTCCTTTTCATCTGCTGAATCCCTTGGATTATTAAATGAACCTAACTGCCTATGCCCCACCCCCCAAGAGCAGGACATAGTTATGTACTAGACTGATAGTTGTATGCTGCTGGGTTAATAGATAGATAGATGGATAGATTGATAGATAGAGAGGTAGAGAGACAGACAGATAGATAGACAGACAGACAGACATAAAGTTTATTTGTATAACGCTCCTTCCTGGTGCCTCAGAGTGCTTAACACAGTTTAAAAACAATTGAACATAGCACATAACAAACATTTTAACATATTGCAAAGATCTTCATAAAAAATTATATATGTCATGCATCAACCAATTCACTAATAGAATAATAATTCAACAAAGCAATACATTACATCAGTGGATCATCAAATCAATAAATAACTAAATCAGTAAATCAGCTGATCATCTTTATATTAACTTAAATCAAAAGCTTGACTAAACAAAAAAGTTTTTAATCCTGTTTTGAAGGTTTCCACCAAGGATGCCTCCCTTCGATATCTCAGTAAAGAGTTCCACAGGGTTTGTGTGCCAACTGAGAATGCACGATACCCCAAATGCTACAACCTAGCCGTGGGAGATTCTACCATACTGAAACAATAACAGTGTTCTCAAAGTTCAGCATGACAATATCCCCAATGTCGACAGGCAAAATTTCACCTGTCAGACGCGGCGTTTTTACTGGGCTGCGCCCGACCCCGTGCAGAGGGGCTATGTGCCCCACAGCCCTCTAAGATATCTAACTCTGAATCAGAGTTGTTTCAAAGGAGAGGGCAAATGGTGAAAGGGTGAAATTTCACCTTGGGTCCCTCACAGCAACAATCTCAAAACCTGTTGTGGCTGTCACTGTGAGGGATTTCGCCATTGTGCATTCACTGTGCGAATGGCATACCTCCCTAGGAACCCAAAGGAGGCAACCCTCGGAGGAACAGAAAGCCTGAGATGGGCAGTGAGGAATCAGAAGGCCTTGCAGGTAGGCTGGTCCCCATCTGTGCAGGGCTCTATAGGTCAGAAGTTTGACCTTGAAGACAATCCTCCATTTGACTGGCAGCCAGTGCAGTTCACGGAGGACAGGCATGACATGGTCAAATGTCAAGACACCATTTAACAGCCTATTCACAATGTTCTGCACCTGCTGCAGCCAGTGGAGGTTGCTTCCAGATAGCCCAAGGTACAGGGCATTGCAGTTGTCCAGCCTGGACGTGACGAAAGCATGTGCCAGGGTGGTTAGGTCGTCTGCTGGTATCAAGGCTCGGATATGAACAATGTTCCTCAGATTGTAGAAGCCACTTTTGACAATGGCCTGTCAGGCCCTCATCAAGGAACATCCCCAAATCCTTAACCTGTACTGAGGGGACCAGGGGAACACCTCCAGAACAAGTCCCAAGGGATCCCCAAGTCCACAATGATGACCTGGACCCACCATTAGTATTACCATCTTGTCAGGGTTGAGACAAAGCCAGTTGTGAGTCATCCAGTTCTGGATTTCCTCCAGGCAGGTGTTAAGCACCGAGGCCGCCATTTGGTTACCAGGTGTACAGGACAGGTACAGCTAGGTATCATCGGCATAGCAATGAAAACCCAGTCCATACTACCTGATAATGTCTCCCAGTGGCAGCATGTATACTGTGAACAACAAGGGAGAGAGGACCGAGCCCGGAAAAACTGCACAGGACAGAGGTATCAGGCTGGATGAGGCTAATCCCATCTTCACCCTTTGCACTCTGTCTGTGAGGTAGGACCTAAACCAGTTGATAACAATTCTGATTAGTCCACACCGGTCCTACAGCTGGTCCAATAGCACCTCATGATCCACGGTGTCAAATGCTACCGAGAGATCAAGGAGGACTAAGATATTACACGTCGGCCCCTATCTCTCACCACTAGGAGATCATTAAGCAACCTCACCATAGCAGCCTCATTGCTATGCTCTGATCTGAACCCAGACTGGAAGCACCCATAAGTGTCAGAGGAGGCTAGATGCATCTTGAGTTGAACGGCCACCAGTTTCTCTAGAACCTTCCATAAAAATGGGAGGTTCGAGACTAGTCTGTAGTTGCTGAGACACTCTGGATCCATTGAGAGTTTCTTTCGTAGGGGTCTGACCAAGGCTTCTTTCAATGCCACCAGAAAGATCCCACTCTCAAGGGATCTCCAGACAAAGCTCAGCAACCACAGGACATATCAGGTCCACACATCTAACCAGGAGTTGAGCTGGCCTGGGTCCAGATCACAATATACTGGCCACAGCCTTGGGATTATGCCATCTACCTCTTCCACTCCAACCAGATCAAACTCAGCCCAGACAAGAGGTATGTACCAACACGCTTCGGGTCAGACCCTACAATACCTTCTTCTGGCAGTGGAGGAGATCTTGGTTCTGATCGAGGACACCTTGTCAGTGAAGAACAGAGCAAACTCTTTGCATCTTGTGCTTGAATCTGCTCCTCCCACATGGAGACAGGCCAGATGTAATAACCTGTCCACTACACGGAAGAGCTGAGCCGGTCTGTTTTCTGCTGCAGCAATCTCCCTTGACAGAAAATCTGCCTTCTTTCAGGAGATTGCTCCCTGACAGACACTATAATGTGACCTCAATGCCAATTTGTCCTCCATCAACCCAGATCTACTCCAGCACCATTCCAACTTCTGACCCTTTGTCTTTAACTCCCAAAGCTCCCCATCATACAAAGAGGGCCTTTGGCAAGTAGACAAAGGTTAGGCACGGATGGGTGTGACTGAGTCGAAGGCCTCCCCAATGGCCTTATTACATGCCACCACAGCCTTCTCAGGCCCATTTGCACACGCAGTCTCCACACTCGATAGGTCCAGCAACACCTGTTGTCTGGTTGGGGACAATCCCCGTAAATTGCAGTACCAGACCATCTCCACAGAGGATAGACCCTCGGGGGGCCCCAAACATGAACCCCACAGTGCTATGATCTGACCGAATGACTGGATCAATCCTGAGGTCATCGACCCCAAGACCCAGGGTGAACTCCAGGTCCAGTGTGTGTGGCCATGCGAGTGAGTAGCTGAGGTGACAATTTGCGACAGGCCTAGAGCTTCCAAACTCTCCAGGAGATCATGTCCAAAGGACAAGATTCCGTTGTCAACCCAGGTGTTGAAATAGAAACACAAAAACACAGAAATTGTCAGCAGATAAGGACCACTAGGCCCATCCAGTCAGCCCGTAGGCTCTATACATTGTATGTGGCCACTGACCCTATGTGATTGATGGTTTTTCATCACTCCCTCTCCTCTCAAGCTTCCCTTGGGCCTGTCCCAGGCATGCTTAAACCTCTCCACTGTGCTTGCCCTCACTACCTCCTGTGGCAGACTATTTCAAGCATTGACTACCCTTTCTGTGTAGAAAAACTTCCTCACATTACCTCTTAATCTACTCCCTTCCAATTCGATATTGTGCCCCTTTGTTCTAGTACTTTTTCTACATTGGAAAAGGTCCCCCACCTGCACTTTGTTTATGCTTTTGAGGTACTTGAAAGTTTCAGTCATGTCCTCCCGCTGTCTCTTCTCCTCCAGTGAATACATCTTGAGGTCCCTTAGTCTCTCCTCATATGTTTTGTGGTGCAAGCCCTGCACCATCTTTGTTGCCCTTCTCTGGATAGTCTCCACCTTATCGATGTCCACCATCTTTGTTGCCCTTCTCTGGATAGTCTCCACCTTATCGATGTCCTTGCACAGGTATGGCCTCCAGAACTGCATGCAGTACTCCAGGTGAGGTCTTACAATGTTTTATACAATGGCATCACCACCTTGCGCCTCCTGCTAATGATATGCCTGCCTATGCACCCCAGCATGTCACTGGCCCTCCCTGCTGCCTTTGTGCACTGCTTTGATACCTTAAGGTCTTCAGAGATGATAACCCCTAGGTCTCATTTCTCTTTGGTGACAGTCAGCTCCTTCCCCTCAACCTGTAGCTCTCCCCATGGTTCCCTCTAGCCAGGTGCATTATTTTGCAGTTCTGTGCATTGAACCTTAGTAGCCACATCTCCAACCATCTTTCAAGCTTCTACAGGTCCCTCTTCATTTTCTGCACCTCTTCTGGAGTATCCACCCTGTTGCAGGTCTTAGTGTCATCTGCAAACAGGCAGATCTTTCCTTCCAGACCCTCTGAAATGTCCTTAATAAAGACATTGAACAGGACTGGTCCTAGTACTGATCTCTGTGGTACCCCACTGATCACCCCCATCTCCCTAGATTGTACCTCATTTACCATCACCCTCTGTCTCATGTCTGCTGACCAGTTCCTAACCCAGATCACCACCTTTTCTCCCATGTCCAGTCTGCCCATCTTGTTAATCAGCCTTCTATGTGGGACAGTGTTGAAGACTTTGCTGAAATCTAGGTAGGCGACATCTACTGCCCCTCCCTGATTTATTTCCCTAGTCACCCAATCAAAAAAATGTATTAGATTCATTTTACATGACCTTTCTTCTGTGAATCCATGTTACCTCAGATCCTGAGCACTGCTGGATTCTATACATGCCACTATCCTTTCTTTCAGCAGTGTCTCCATGATCTTTCCGCTACAATGACACCCTCAATGGAGACCAAGAAGAATGCTGGGGACATCCATAAGGGAGACCCACAAAAGGGTGGCAAGGGACACCACAGGGGATGGAAACAGCTTCTCATAGGGAACTCAGTTGTTGGGGGGTAGAACTGGAAAAGGGAGGGGGGAGGGAAGTAAGGTGCCTGCCTGGTGCCATGGCTTGGAAGGACAGGAAGTGAATCCTCAGGATTTCAGAAGCAGCATCACAAGAGAGGGGAATTAGATATCATTGTCCACCTTGGGACAAATGACCTAGCTAGGCATGAGATCAGGGCAGTGCAGGTTGAATTTGTGGAGTTAGGGAGGGGCCTCAGACAGGTAGCAAGCATGGTAACCTTCTCAGAGGTGCTGCCAGTCTATGGCAGGGATGATGCTAGGTTGCAAAACTGGTGCAGAGCACAGAGCTTTGGCTTCATTGGGAACTGGGAGTCCACCTGGAGAGATGAAGGTCTGTACTGGCACGATGGTCTGCATCTGTCCAGGAAGGGAACCAAACTCCTAGGTGATAGGTTTAAATGCTTCCTTGGCAAGCTTTTAAACTAGCCAAGGGGGGAGATGCTGATAGGAAGCAGGAAATGTCAAGCCTGCCCCCACAAAACATGGCAGGTAGTACGGTAAACACTGAGTACAGAGGTCGACAGAGGGCTGGACAGTGGTAAACGGAGAAATAGACAAAGGATATATAGAGCAGAGATTGGGGAAAAAAGGATAAAGCCAACATTATATGGAGGGCAATGAGTACCAATGCCCGTAGTCAGGGGAAACAAGCTTCCTGAGCTAGTAGCCCTGATGGAAGAGGAATACTTGGATATTGTGGCAGTCACGGAAACATGGTACATGGAGAACCATGACTGGGATGTCAACATACCAGGGTACACACTCTACAGAAGGGACAGGGAGGGTAAAAGAGGAGGTGGAGTAGCTCTCTACATAAGGGAAGGGATCAAAGCTACAGAACTAAAAAGTAAAAGGGGAGGACAAGAGGCACTGAGGGTTACCGTGCAGACAGGAAATGGCATCACAATCCACACAGGGGGTGTATACAGACCCCCATCTCAAGGGGAGGAAATGGACAAGAAAATGATAGAGGACATTCTCAAAATGACTGAAATAGTGGAGCTACTGTTGATGGGGGACCTGAATATGCTAGATTTTAACTGGACAACTTGCACTGCAGCCACATCCAAGAGCAGGGTCATTCTCGATGCCCTACAGGGGGCATGCCTTAGACAGCTAGTGTTGGAACCCACTCGGGAGAGAGCAATATTAGACCTGGTACTCTCAAATGGAGAGAGGATCACAGATTTAGAAGTCAGTAGCCATCTGGGAGCAAGTGACCACCACACAGTGTGGTTCACAATAAGCACAACCATGGAGACAAGCCATACAAAAACAAGGATATTGGACTTTAGAAGGGCTGAGTTTGGCAAAATGGATGAGTGCCTAAGGAATGCACTAACAAACGGACAGGAAGGAGGGGTGGAAGAACAATGGAGAAAAATCAAAACTGCCATCATGGAGACAACAAGCCTTTGTGTGAAACAAATAAAGAAAACAAAACAGTGTAAAAAACCACTATGTTTCTCAAAAGAAGTGGCAGGGAAGGTTAAGGAGAAAAAGGCTGCATTCAAAAAGCATAAGGAATCACAGAAGGAGCATTATAGGGAACTGTATCAATTAAAGCAGAAAGAAGTGGGGAAGGCAGTTAGAATAGCAAAGGCCCAAAATGAGGAAAAGATAGCCGACTCAGTTAAGAAGGGGGATAAAACCTTTTATAGGTACATTAGGGAGCATAGAAAGGTTAAGAGAGGGATAGTGAAGATTATGAAGGAGAGGGGAGGTGGGCAGAGAGAGACAGTGAAAAGGCAGAGATACTGAATGACTACTTTTGCTCAGTATTCACAAAAGAAGAAGAGGAGGAGTTACTTAAACCAAACAGTAGAAGCATTCTGGGTAGGGGGGGTTGACACCAGTCCATTTACAGAAGAAAGAGTCATGAAAGAACTCCTAAAACTCAAGGTGGACAAAGCATTGGGGCCTGATGGGATTCATCATAGAATCCTAAAAGAACTAAGGGGGGACCTAATGACACCACTGACCACACTTTTTAACAAATCAGGGGAGGATGGGGTGGTACCTGAGGACTAGAGGAGGATAGGTGTGATTTCCCTTCACAAAAGAGGGAACAAGGCAGAAGCAGAAAACTACAGACCTGTTAGTTTGACCTCAGTGGTAGGGAAAATTATAGAATCACTTCTGAAAGAAAGAATTGTTGAGTACCTAGAGGTCAGCGGGGCACAGGACCCAAAGTAGCATGGATTCACTGCGGGAAGGTCATGTCAGACAAATCTAATTGATTTCTTTGACTAGGTGACCAAAGTAATAGACCAGGGAGGGGCTGTGGATATGGCCTACCTAGACTTTAGCAAGGCATTTGACACAGTACCGCACAAAAGATTAATAATCAAGTTAGCCAGCCTGGGAGCGGGTCCCAGGGTGGTGGCATGGGTAGCAAACTGGCTGCTCAACAGGACACAGAAGGCAATAGTGAATGGAACTTATTCTGAAGAAAGGGGAGTTACTAGTGGAGTACCTCAGGGCTCAGTACTAGGTCCAGTCCTCTTTAATGTCTTTACAGGCGACATTGCAGAGGGTCTGGAAGGAAAGGTATGCCTCTTTGCAGATGACACAAAGATCTGTAACAGAGTTGATAGACAAGGGGTGGTAGAAAGGATGAGAAGGGACTTGGCAAAGTTGGAGGAATGGTCAGATGTATGGCAACTTAGATTTAATGCAAAGAAGTGCAAAGTAATGCACTTGGGAAACAAAAACCCAGGAGAAGAGTACACAATGGCAGGGGAAGTACTAACAACAACAATAATGGAAAGAGACCTGGGGGTAATCATATCAGATGGCCTAAAGGTGGGTAAGCAATGTGAAAAGTCAGTAAGGAGAGCTTGGGAGATACTGGGATGCATTTTTTAGCAGTGTCAGTGGCTCAGTAGGTAGCACACTCGCCTCTGAGGCCGGGAGATCAGAGGGCTGTGGGTTCAGTTCCCATATCTGGCACTTGGGTTAATATCCCAGTACTGACACTGTAATGCAGCATGAGAGGGGTGCTGCATTTCTGAGGTGCTGTCTTTCAGATGAGACGTTAAACCGAGGTCCCATCTGCCTGGATTGGTGGTAGTTCAGGTGGATGTTAAAGATCCCATGGCACTTATCGAAAAGAGTAGGGGAATTTCCCCGGTGTCCTGGCCAAATTTCCCTCATTCACTAAAAATACCACCAACAGCTTAATCTGGTTCAAGGTCAGTTGGCAGTCATCTGTATCCCACTCCCTCGGGTCGTGCCTGAAAATAGGCAGGATTTGTCTAGTGCACTTACCCGGTCAACAAAAGCTAAATAAATAAAATAAATAAATAAAATAAATAGGGAGGGGCATCACAAGTAGAAAAAGGGAAGTGGTTATCCCTCTGTACAGACAATTGGTGAGACCTCATCTGGAGTACTGTGTACAGTTTTGGAGACCCCATCTACGCAAGGACATAGACAGGATGGAAGCAGTCTAGAGGAGGGCAACTAAAATGGTGCAGGCTCTGCATCAGAAACCATCTGAAGAGAGACTGAGAGAGCTTAATATGTATACCCTTGATGAAAGGAGGGATGGGGGGACATGATAGAAACTTTCATGTACCTCAAGGGAATCAACAAAGTCCAGGAGGGTAGCATCTTTCAGAAAAAGAGATGTTCAAGAATAAGGGGGCACAATTTAAAGATAGAGGCGGAACGACTCAGGGGTAATGTAAGGAAATTCTTTTTCATGGAGAGAGTGGTGGACACATGGAACCGCCTTCCTGGGGAGGTTGTGTTGTTTAAAACAGTGGGGGAATTCCAACATGCATGGAACAGACACAAGGCAGTTATAGTGGGGGGTTGTAGGAAGTATGCTGTTAGTAAACTAGAACCTGCAGCTTATCCAATAGGTAGGGAAATGGGCAGACTGAGTGGGCCAAGTGGTCCTTATCTGCCTTCAAAGTCTATGTTTCTATGTTTCCCACCACTGAGGTGAGGGTGACTGGACTGTAGTTCCCCGCCTCCTCCCTACTGCAGCTTTTGTGCAGTGGGACTACATGTGCCCTGCTCCAGTTCTCTGGAACAACACCCGTGTTGCATGACTCTGTGAACAGGGCCACTAGAGGCGCTGCTAGTTCTCTTTGCAGCTTCTGGAATATCCTCAGGTGGATGCCATCCGGCCCCATGGCCTTATCCACCTACAGCATTATGAGTTCTTTCAGAACTCTCTCCACTGTGAATGGACTGGTGTCCACTTCTCCCCCCCATTGCCTCTGCAACCTAATTGTAGTCCATGACCCTCCTCTTCCTTAGTGAATACTGAGCAGAAGTATTTGTTCAGTATTTCTGCCTTGTCTAGATCCCCAACCTAACACTCTCCCTTCTCCCCTTTGAGTCTCACAATCCCCCCCTCCTGGTTTTTCTTTTTTCACTGATGTACCTACAAAAATGCCTTATCCCCTTTATTTACAGACCATGCTAAGCCCTGTTCTGTCTGCACCTTCACCCTCCTAACAGCCTTCCCTGCTTCCCTTAGACATTCAAGGTACACCTCCCTGTCCTCCTCCCTTTGGCTCCCCTTATAGTTCCAGATCCAGAAGCAAATGATTTGATAACCTTTTAATGGACCAACATAAATGTAACAACAAGAACAAAGTGCTCTAGTTTTAGGACCAACAAGTCCTTCGTCGTTTATGCTTCTGACGAAGGACTTGTTGGTCCGAAAGCTAGAACACTTTGTTCTTGTTGATGCATCTGTGTTGGTCCATTAAAAGGTATCAAATCATTTGCTTCTGGATCTGTTCTTACAAGGACCGGTATGGCAAATACTAAATCTTGTATTTCCATAAACTGAGTCTTTTAGCCCTGGCTTTGTCCCCCACCTCTTTGGAGAATCATAATGGTTTCCTTCTTCTTTTCCCTTTGGCCACTATCCTAATGCATTGGTTTGTTATATCCACTATGGCTCCTTTCAGTTTCTCCCATTGTTCTTCCACTCCCCCATTACCTCTCCCTTCCCCAGGACAGCTTGTATACATCTACCCATTCAGTGAAATCCGCCCTCCTGAAATCTAATACTCTTGCCCTTGTATGGCTTAATTGAGTCCATGTCTCCATGCTGAACCACACCATGTGGTGGTCACTGAACTCCAGCTTCCCCTCCACCTGTATTTCTTCGACTCTGTTCCCATTGATCGATACCAGGTCAAGAACAGACTTAAATTGTCCCTGGTTGGCTCATACACCAGCCGCCTGAGTCCAAACCCCCTGCAGGGATTCCAGGATGGCGGTGCTTCTAGCTGAAGCAGCCACCAGAGTGGCTCAATACAAGTCCAGCTAGTTGAAATCCTCCAGTAGCAGGAGTTCACCTTTAGCTGCCATGTCATGTATGTTCTCCACTAGTTCCCTGTCTACTTCCTCCCTTTGTGCCAGATGTCAGTAGATTACCCCTGTGTGTATTACTGTTCCATTCCCTGGCTCCAGAGTGACCCACATTACCTCGGCCTCCCCCAAGCTGTGTCCAAAAACAATCAGCCAAGTGGTCCTCTGGCAGTGGCTCCTCACTCCACTTACCATAGTCCAGACACAGCCAATTACAAACACTAAATGAAGAATCAAACTGAAATGGCAGTTAAGACCTCACATTCAAACTACGCTAATCCCTGTAATGTAATGGCTGCACTTAAAGTTCAGACACAGCCAATTACAAACACAGTCACAAACTTATCAGCTAAAATCTCTCAATCCTGCCCAAACTAAATGGAAAAGCACATAGACATGGCAGTTAAGAAACAACCTCAAATTCAATTACAGACACACAGTCACAAATTCACCAGCTAGAATCCCTCAATCCTGCTCCAACTAAATAAAGAATCAAATTTACATGACAGTTAAGACCTCACATTCAAATTACACTAGTCCCTGTAATTTCTGCAGTTAAAGTTCAGACACAGCCAATTACAAACACAGTCACAAACTTATCAGCTAGAATCCCTCAATCCTGCCCCAACTAAATAAAGAATCAAACTTACATAACAGTTAAGACCTCACATTCAAACTACACTAATCCCTGTAATATGATGCCTACAATTGAAGTTCAGACACAGCTAATTACAAACACACAGTCACAAACTTGTCAACTAGTGCAGGAAAATGGCAGCAAAAGCCAACAAGATGCTGGGGTGTATAGCGAGGGGAAGCTCCTCCAGAAATAGGGAGGTGATCCTTCCCTTGTACAGATCTCTGGTCAGGCTGCACCTGAGTACAGTCTGCAGTACTGGTGCCCATTCCTGAAGAAGGATATCAAATTGTTGGAAGGGGTGCAATGTAGGGTAACCAAGATAATCCTGGGATTGGAGGGAAAGTCCTACAGGGATAGATTGGGCAACTGAACATGTACTCCCTGGAGGAGAGAGAGGAGAGGAGAGGAGAGAGAGGAGAGGAGAGGAGAGGAGAGGAGAGGAGAGATGGGGGATATGATCGAAACCTTTAAATACCTTAAGAGGATAAATAAGGCTAAAACAGAAGGGGATTTTCCAGCTTAGAAGAGGGAAGGATACAAGAGGGCATCAACTGAGATTGGAGGGGAGAAGATTCAAGAGGGAAATCAGGAGACATTTTTTCACTGAATGGGTGATGGACAGGTGAAATGCTCTTCCTGAGGAGGTGATATTCTGAAGTACGGTGGGCAGCTTTAAGAGGGGTTGGGACAGGGTGAGGGGGATTGTGATGAAATGGGGTGGGAAGGGTGAGGTTGCTGCAAGTTGAGGGGCTAGCTGCACAATCGAGCAGACTCGATAGACCATAAGGCCTGCTTCTGCTTGTATTTTTGTATGTTTATATGTTCATAGAATCCCTCAATCCTGCCCAAACTAAATGGAAAAGCACACAGAAATGGTAGTTAAGAAAATACCTCAAATTTAATTACAAACACACAGTCACAAACTCACCAGTTAGAATCCCTCAGTCCTGCCCCAAATGAATGAAGAATCAAATTGTCCCCAGAATCAAATCCCCCCAGAATCAGCCAACTGGGGGACTCCAATACCAGGCCAGTGATGAAGTCCCCATCCTCCCGCAGGAATTTCTTCGCTCTGCCCAGTGGGCAGTAAATTCAAAGGATCCTGTAGCCTGTGCCAGGACTCCCTCACATGGCAACACTCTCAAAAGACCCAGTAGGACCCACTGGTAGCACTGTGAGGCCCAGGTTGGCTTTTTTTACTCCTCTTTCTCCTCCTGGCCAGTGCCTCTTTTGGGCCCTCAAGGTCCTATCCCATCTGTCCACCATCCCTGCGACCTACCCCTGCCTCAGATTGCAACCTCCTAGAGGTAGCCTGGAATAACCCTTCGCCGGGTGGGTCCCCCTCCTCCGAGAGGGAAGGCACCGTTGGGGGTCATCCAGCACACTGTGGCATCGGCTCCAGGTGTTGCTGAAGTGGGAGATCGCGGGGCCATGATGGCAGTGGGGAGACTGGAGAGCTGTCATCTGGCTAGCCAGGGAGACATTTTTCTGTTTTTTCTCCCTCGGAGAGTGACGTACCTGACGTCAAGGTGAACGCCGACATCTGTCACTCTCCCAGAAATTTGAGCCCTGACATTTTGCCATGCTCCCAGCCTCCGCCAGGGGCCAGCAGGTGCCTGTCTCATATCCCCACCCTCCCCCCTGGAAAAGGCTAGCTGTCTACAGATGCTCCAACCTTTTCCCCCGGCCGGCTCTCCGATGATCCGAGTCCGTTCCCGAACCCGGGTCACCGGCATCGCAAGCAGAAATCCAGCTGCTGCATCGACGAGCTGGCTGCCCAGGTTGGCTTTAAAACAAATGGCCACACCCCCACCTCTGTGATCCTTCCTTGGGGTGCGCATCACAGAGAACCCAACCGGTACCGCTGCCTCCAAAATGGGAGCAACATTTTCATCCAGCCAGGTCTCTGTGATGCACACCAGGTCTGCTATTATTGCACTCTTGTACCTCATCAAACTGGTGTTGCAAAGCACAGCCCAAGTAGGATTAGGGGAGGTTGCTGTATCAGCCCCCTGCCCATTATCAAAAGTGGAGCCTTTGGGTATGGGAATCAGACAAGACAGACCTCTGTCCAATTCCCACTTTGCCCCAGGGTACCTCTAGGGCCTCACCACCCGAATTGATGACTCCCCAGCAGCCACTCGGATGCCCACCCACCTGACCCACCCCCTCTGACCAATCCCCAAGGCCCTGCATCACCTATATATTTCTGCAGGCAAAGGTCATGCAGATGGGCCACTAAGTAGCTGCACCTTATAGGCCTTCTCCAACACATCCCGACTGTTAATACAATAACCAGCTTAAATCAAATTAAACCAATTTTTTTAAAACCCCACACAAGTACTGTAAAATTATTCTACCAACTCCCAAATTACCACTCCACTCATTCACACTACCATCCATATTTCCAGTCACACCTCATTCCTACCACTACACATCACCCAAAACTTCCCCAACCTACCAAAGCCCCATTCAACAACTACAAGCAGTCGTATATAGCTAATGCATCCTCAGGAAAAAAAAATCATGTTAGTAGGTAGACTTTTAAATATTTATGTATTAGTTTAGATATTTTGTAATGATTATTATCTTGTATATATCTGATGTCTTTTTTTTTTGCTTACTTAGATTGTAATGAACTTCAACTGTTTTTTTTTAATCAAACTGATTGTAATTTTATAGAGAAATAAATGAAATCAATAAATAAAATCAAAGAGGACCAGACCTAGGACAGATCCTTGTGGAACCCCACTCATGACCTTCCTCTCTCCTGATTTAACCCCCTTAAACTCTGCCTTCTGCTGCCTCCCCATTAGCCAGTTACCTACCCAGTATACTATGACCTTAGCTGCACACAGAGATGCAATTTTCTTCAGCAAGCGTCTGTGTAGTACCAAGTCAAAAGCCTTGCTAAAGTTGAAATAGAGCAAACACACAGCATGGCCCCCTATCCAGTTCCCTCATCACCCAGTCAAAGAAAAATATTAATTTAGTCTGACAAGACCTCCCTGCCACAAATCCATGCTGCTTACTATCTTGGACACTGTTGCTCTCCCAGTAGTCCACGAGCTCCTCTTTTGCCAGTGACTCCATTGTTTTTTCTACAATAGCAGTAAGAATGACAGGTGTGTAGTTCCCTGCTTGTTCCTTGTCCCTCCCCCTTATAAAGTGAAACTACATCCGCCACCATCCAGTCATTTGGAACCACCCCAGTTCTTTGAGATCTGTTGCCAATTCCCTGAGTATCTTTGGATGCAACCCATCTGGTCCAGGGACCTTATCAACATTTAGGACTGACAGCTCTTTCAGGATCCTTTTGCTAGAAAATCTGGCTGCCTCATCTTCGGAACCCCCTTAAAGAGCTAGTGTACAGAGATAAATTTGCCAGCCTGTGCTGACTTGAGTTCTAAAATATGCTCAGTGTGTTACCTTAAGTCATGAATTAACCTTGCTGATTTTACAACTAATTTAATTTCCTTTTTCAGCAGGGCTTTCAATTTTCTCCAGGAATGTCTATGTGTCACATGCACAGGCACAGATGGGAAAGAATTGATGTGGTAGGGGGAACTGCCAGCTACTCTATGAAGACTGTAGCAGTAGCTGACAGGAACTCTGTCAATACATGGCTACCTCTATAAAGGTAGGTCCAGACTCTAAGAAAGTTTTACTAGTGTGCTCAGTAACAGATGTCAGTTTTCTTAATACAAATATAGCAGAGTGTCTCTTGTAGATAATCTTTTCATTTTTTCTCTTACTCTTTTTTTGTCCAGCTAGCGCAGCAAGCTAGAAGAGGTCACACAGCAGAGTGTCACACTCTGTAAGTCATTTGTATTTCTGATTCATTTTCTCAAACAGGTGAGAAAAAGTGCAATTTTTAATAGATGTTTAGCACATTGTCCATGTGATTAGCTGCATAAGATTTTCGGCCTCCCCATTGAAAAAGTAAAAATAAATTTCTGAGCCTGTCATTGTGGTCAAATGACATGTTGTAAGTGCTTCACTTACGAAATTATATTTATTTGGTTTGTTCAGTTTTACTTATTTATGTATTTTTTGGGTGAATGATTGCCACACCACAAAGATCAGAGGGAAACAGCAATTGAGAATCTATATATGGGCGACTTTATGTGATCTAAACTCCTGTGTATTTTAAACACTGGGTGGCAGATGGAAACTCATCCACACGTTAGGTGCCAAATGAATGAAAGACCACAAATTAAGACCAGAGACAGCTTGTTTTTTACAACAACAAAAAAAAACAGAATTGTCGAATCATTACAAATATCTGGATGTTATGTCAACTAAAACAAGATTCTTTTATTAACACCTAACTTGGCATATACCTGTATGAACGTCAATGGCCAGCTGCAGACTGAGAGACAGACAACAGTTTTACACTTCTATCTAACTTGAGGGAAATCACTTTTAGTTTGCAGTGTGTGTCTGACAGCAGCTCAGCTGGAGGTGAGTGTGAGAGACTTGACAGCATTCCAATTCCCCCAATGCGTCACCGACCTGCCACACTGTACTGGGACACAAATGAAGAATCAGGTGTGAGAGAAAATGTTAAAATGAATGCTCAAAACATTAATATTTCCAGAAAAAGAGCCTGTCTCAAGTACTAGGCACTATAATACAGCAGCATGGTGTGAACGTGACCAAATACAATTTGTTACACTATCTCTTTAATGACCATTTTGATCCCACTCTCTGGTGAAGGTCCACCATCCTCCTTAGTGAAAAGTAATCATTAAGAATGGCGGCCTTTTGCCCATCCACCTCAATCACCCTATCCCCTTCTGTTAGCCTCTCAATTCCCCCTTTCTTCCTTTTTTCATTAATATACCTGAAGAACTGTTATTCTCCACTCTTGACCCCCTCTGCAATATGTAGCTCTGTGTCTGCTTTTGCCTCCAGAACTGTCCTCTTTACCTCAATATTTTTTCAACAAATATTCTTCCCTTCTTCCTCAACCTGCTTTTTTTTTTAATTTGTAGAATTCCTTTTCCTTGGCCCTCACTGCGTTTCTCACCCTTGCCGAAAACCATAGTGGTCTCTTGAACCTGTTCTTTTTGGTTACTGTTTTCATGCATATCTTGATGCCTCGACAATGGCCCCCTTGATTGCCCCTGTCTCTCTTCCACTCCATCTAAGTTGTCCACCCCTACTAACTTATCCCTGACCAACTCCTTTAGCCTGTTGAAGTCTGTCCTTCTAAAATCAAGGAATTCAGCTCTTGATAGTAGTTTGCCAGACCCAGGGACAGCTCAAATAAACAAAAAGCTATGGTCACTGTTCCCTAACAGCTCACCCATGCCTACAGCTCCTACCACCTCTGGGTTGGTGAGCACTGTGACAGGGTGAGCCCTATCTGATTAATGCCAAGGTACAGGTCTCTGAACCCCCCTCTTCTTTTCACTCTTTATGTTTTTATTTATGTTTTTATTTATACTAAATATGTTTTTCTTCTTTTTCTTTCCTTGTTTTCACTGTCAGGTTGGCCACCTGCAGTAGTCCTGCCTAACTGTACTATCCCTTTTCTAGCCTTAAATCAGAGACAAGTTTAAAAATCTATATACATATATTAGACTTACCAGGGCAGTAATAGGAATGACTGGTGCCATAGTATGTGGAACAAAAAGATAGATTTTGTGTCCAAGAGTCCTCCAAGACAACCAGGAGAATTATTTAGCTCACTGGGTTAAAAAACAAATGAGCCTAAATGCTCTTGACAAAGCCTTGTATTCAGCCATTGAGTGCACTGCACATGCAGTAAACAGTGCATGCTGAGCACTTAAAAAGTAGACCAGAGCAGAAAGGCGGTCAAAAGAAAAGTGCGTGCTATGCACTGTATGGAACCAGTGTCTGGGGCTGAAGTAGGTGCTATGGGGTATTTGGGCATAATATCCCTGTAGCTGCTTGCTTCTAATAGCCACACTTACAGTTCTGAGCAGCCAGAATGAAAAATAAAATGAGCTGTTCGGCTGATGACTGAGAGTAAAATAAATGAAAAGGGGGCTGAAATGAAAAATGTCCTGATGGCTTGGTATTTCAGCCATCAGAAAGTATAAAGTTGCTGCTTCTTTTGATTATTATGTATATAAATGCCCAGTGCCCAAATAATACTGCAACCAGGAGAATTAAATAACTCTGACATTTAAGATGATGGTATTGATATTTAATGGAATAAAAAATGAATAACTATAAGGCAATTCATAATTCCTTCTGGCAGAGGTTTCTTGAGTTGGCAGGGAGAAGAGAAGCATGCCCTCATTCTCCCGTTCTCCTTGCAAACTCAGTAGAATCGTAAAACAAATGAAGGGAGTACAAATGTACCAAAAGAAGACAGAGAAACACTGTACCTGGGGCATGCTTTATTCCATGACCTGCTATAGGGCTGGCATCCCTCAGAATGAAGGTACTTATGGAAATGCCAGGGAATGATCACTCCAAAAGGGAGGGGCTTAGCCCCATTATAGCTTATTTACTATAATTCTGGGGGTTTTAGCCTTTAAAACAAGGCACTTGTATTTAATGTGGTAGTTTTTGGTACAACATCTTATACCTCCAAACTGTGAAATGGGTTTTAGGATAACCAAAAATAGTTTGAGGCATTTATGTGGGTGACATGAAAAAAGGGGTGGATCACCTGAAAGTGATGTCACCCCTGGGAGAGTATAAAAACCCACCATTAGGTGCTACAGAGCAGATAGATGAGTCAGTTGCTTGCTGACCACAGAGTGAGGAGGTTCTGTAAAGAGTTTGTCTGTTTTCACATTGGTCAAATATTTCTAGAAAGGAAAGCTAGGCCATAGGAATTTCCTAAAGGAAGCAGTTGCCTGAGTGTTGAACTAACACCGTTTTGCTTTATATATATATATATATATATATATATATATATATATATATATATATTCATGGCAAGAAACTCCATTTAATGGACCAGTTAGGGTTGTTCTATAGCAACAAAGCAAGGAAATTCGGTGTTAGGGTTGAAAGCCCCCTGCCCCAGCCCCGCCCATCCGGCATCTGAGACGGCGTTGGGGTCGCGTGCCCTAACTCTCACCCCATCATGTGTAAACAAGCTGAGGTATAGGAGAATGGGGTGAGAGTTAGGACTGATGACCCCAATGCACACCCCAATGCTGGTTTGGGGGCGGGCTGGAGGTGCATGGGGGGCTTTCAACCCTAACACTGAATGTCTTCACTTTTGTCACTGTAGAACAACCCTAACTGATGCATTAAATGGAGTTTTTTGCCATGAATTTTCCTTCTTTTTGAGAATGATGACTATTAATAGAAAATAGAATGTGGTGGTGGGAGAGCTGGGCCTGCCCACCTTGTGATGTCTTGTGACATAATAATGGTAACTGCAATGCAAACACAAGCTCTAACGGTTACGTACATGGTGACGCAAATGTAAATGGTAACACAAACCTTAGAAATGCAAGTAGAAAGTGATACCAAAGTGAACAGTGATGCAAACGGAGATGCAAGTGCGTACAGAAATGCAACTGGTAATGCACATGGTCACAGTACCGCTATTGTAAATGCAAACGTTAATGTTACAGCAACAATAACACCAAAGGGAACAGAAACAGAAAGCCAAACGCAAGCATGTATGGAAATGAAAATTGTGATGCGCATGGTCACAGTACCGCAATTGCAAATGCAAATGGTAATGATAACAGCAAAGATAACACCAAAGGAAACAGAAATAGAAAGGCAAATGCAAGTATGTATGGAAACGCAAACCGTAATGCGCACAGTCATGGTACCGCAATTGAAAATGCAAATGGTAATGGTAACAGCTAAAATAATGCCAAAAGAAACAGAAACGCAAACACAAGCGTGTACAGAAATGCAAACCATTATGCTCATAGTCACAGTACCGCAATTTTAAATGGAAATGGTAATGGTAACAGCAACAATAACACCAAACAAAACAGAAACAGAAATGAAAATGCCAGTGCGTATGGAAATGCAAACCATAACGTGCTTGGTGATGGTACCACAATTGTAAATGCTAATGGTAATGGTAACAGCAACAATAATGCCAAAGGAAACAGAAACAGAAACACAAACACAAGTGCGTATGGAAATGCAAATCGTAATGCGCATGGTCACGGTGCCACAATTGGAAATGCAAATGGTAACAGTAACAGCAACAATAACGCCAAAGGAAACAGAAATGCAAATGCAAGCATGTATGGAAATGCAACCCGTAATGCGTACAGGCACGGAAATGCAATTGGAAACGCAAATGGTAACAGTAACACAACAATGACTCAAAATGAAAGACAAACGCAAATGGAAGGGCAGCCGCAAACAAAAATGGTAATTCGCACAGTGATGCAAAGTGAAACACAAACAGAAACAGTACTGTAGACAGAAATGGTAAAAGTAATGCAAATGCAAGTGCAAACAGAAAGGCAAAGAATAACACACATGGTGGTGTACATGGGAACGCTAACGCAAACGGGTACAGAAATGCAAGTGGAAATGCTTCGTGTAACAGTAACTGGAGCACACACCCTTGTTTTCCCCAAGAGCTGCATAGAGAAACACAGTGAGTGCAAAGAATGTATGCATAATGATGGGGCTCGGAGCAGAAAATGAAGAGTTGGAATACTAAATTGCTTATATCTCAGGAACTGTACGACATACAAAAAAAATTAAAATATCATAAGAATTATGACTTTCCTGGCTAGTTTTGTACTTAAAAAGCACAAACGAAGCAGCACCATCAAGTTTCATATAAAATAAATTTACTGTGCAAATAGAAATCACAGACAGCGGTAGTACAAACATCGACTAAACGCGCAGCGCTTCGACTCTTAACAAGTCTTCATCAAGGGGTAATGCTAGTCAAGGAAAACATCCCTTAAATATAACAGTTAATTAACACCCTTATCAATTAAATTTAAAGCATATGGAGAAAAAAACACATTTACAGAGAAGACATTAGTTAAAGAACTCTTCACCCTTCAAAAAAATATATGACAACAAATCAATAACATTTATTTATTAAATAAACTAACATTTTAAATCCAAAAAATAAAAAATAAAAAAAGGTTTAGAGTTCAAAACAAAGCAGCACCATCTAGTATATTCATATTCAAATCTAAGAAATCAATTTCTAAAGCTGCTGCAATAAACAGCATCAAATACAAAAAAATGCTGCTTTAAATAACTCCAAACATTAACAACTACCCTTGGAAATCAATTCATCATATAACAACATTTATAAGGATCCCCTAGTAAATAAATTGATCAAACAAAATAAATAAAGTCAAAATAAGTAGGATCAGAGTTCAGGATATAAATCTAAAAAAAAAAAACAAATTACAACATTACTAACATAAAAATCCATAACTTAATCGCAATTTTAAATGCCAAGCATTTTTGTGATCAGTAACTGAAAAAAAAAGTCTGACTCACGACACTGCAGGAGTCATTTGTGACACTAAAAACTGCAATTGTGACACTGTCAAACTTTTTGTTAACTTTTCCCATTGACTGTAATGGGAAACTTGTTTTTTGAATAACTTTTGAACTGTTCAATATTTTTTCATGAAATCTTCAAAAGGCACATTGGAAACCTTGGCCGCACATTCCCTGAAGTGTTTGGACTGATCGTGCAAACTGTGCGACCTGTAGGTGTGAGCAAAGAATGCGCAAAAAAATGTAAATGTGCCCCGGAATGTTGATTAATAACTCCACAGCTGTATATCCGACCAGTACAAAAGTTGGCAAATCTGTTGAACAGTGGCAAAGTTATTAAGGTGCAAAGTTTCACCATTTAAAATTAAATAGGGAACTCAACCCTAACTATGGTAGCACTACCATGCTACCATAATATATCTGTTTCATTGGGGTGCAGGCCAGAAAGCATAGGAAAACCAGGAGCAGTTATAAAATGTGCAAGCAGTATTTTATTATTTTAAATAACGATAAAATAAAAAAATAAAAAATTGTTCAGGATAACTATTTACAAAGGCAATACAAAGAAAGCAAAGTCATTCATCTGAGAGTATATCTAATTCAAAATTTAAATTTCTCACTCTCTCCAACAAAAGATTGATCTCTTTATATATAATTTATTTTCCTGGCAATTAACTTCTGTATCCTGAGCTCATTAAGATATATATCCTGTTTTTACACAATGTCCTAAAACATTGTCAGTTTCTTTCCTCGGAAGTGCTACAAAATAGAAGATTGTGGCCCATAATGGATCTCCTTTGACAACTCTGCAAATGAGCTTGTGGAGGTCAAACTGCATCTCAAGGTTAACCCATTGAGTTCCAAATAGCTTTCTGCAATGATTTCAACAATATAATTATATACATTTTCAAACCAGAGAACTCAGTCTCACACAAAGATCCATATACAGTACATTTTTATAACCACAATAAGCAAGGGAGAAGAAAAGATAGAAACAGCAAGAAATAACAAGTGAAGGCAGGGAGATAGCAGATGGGGTGGGGGAGAATTGTGAGACTGTCAAGAGTTATCAGTTCCTAGATCTCACAAGAAAATTTGATTGTGTGATCTAACAGGCAAGAGACAGAAATGGAGAGGATAGAACAGATCCTTTGCTTTTACTTCTTTCTACATAACAAATGGGACAGGGCCTTATTCAATCCTATCACATACCCCTTCCTTAAGAGGGAACCTATTTAAAAAAAACCAGGTTTCCAAAACTTTCTGTTAGTGCTCTTCTAGCATTACCTTATAACTGTCACAGTTCTGCACTTATGCAGTATCCATTTTTCTATAACAACCAGTACAGCAAACAGTTAAGTTTAAACCCACACATTTTTTCACTTTTGGAATTTTCAATTCTAATGTTTCCAATTTATTAGTTTAGCCATTAGCATTGCATCAAAACCATTACACTGTTTGTTACCCATTTATCTCTTTTCTTTATGTCTCTACTAATTTGGCTGCCATTCTTCTGTTAATCACTCCTGTGCTTGCTGTTGCAAGATCCATACCTTTCTTCTATGCTTCCCTGGTACCAGGTCTAGTATCCTCAGACAAAACACCCAGCTTAGAGTATGCATGGCATAAATCCCACTTAGTCTGACACCATCTGTCATTGGGGCACAGGCCAGGAAGCATAGGAAAATCAGAAGCAGTTATAAAATTCACAAGTAATATTTTATTATGGTAAATAACAAAATAAAAAATAAAATCGTTCGGGATAGCTCTTTAGAAAGGCAGAACAAACAAAGAAAACAAAGTCCTTTATCTGAGGGTATCTCTAATTCTATATTTCAGTCTCTCTCTCTCTCTCTCTCTCACTCCAACAAAGATTGGTCTCTTTATATATAATGTATTTTCCTAGCAATTATCTTCTGTATACTAAGCTTGTTAAGATAGGAACATATGAATCTGCCAGTAGAAACAGGCCTCATGGTCTATCAAGTCTGCTCAAATGTGCAGCTAGCATCTTTACATTGCAGCTGCCCCTCTCTCATCTCCCCCCCTCACAGTTACCCTCCCCCACACACTATCCCATCCCATTTTAAAACTGCTCATTGTCTTACAGGATACCACCTCCTCCTGGGGTAGATTATTCCATTTAGCCACCACTTGCTCCGTGAAAAAAATGTCTCCTCATTTCTCTCCTAAGTCTTCCCCCCTCCAATCTGAGACCATGCCCATCATGTCCCTCCCCCTCCTCAACAAACATGTCCTGTTTTCACACAATGTCCCAGATCTTTGTCAGTTGCTTTCTTTGCAGGTGCAACAAACTAGAACATTGTGTCCCAGAACTGATCTCCTCTTGACAACTCTGCAAATGAGCTTGTAGAGGTCAAACTGCATTACAAGGCTAACCCCCTGAGTTCCAAATAGCCTTCTGCAATCATTTCAACAATATAATTATATAGATTTTCAAACCAGAGAAACCAGTTTCACATAAAGAGCCACATATATTTTTATAACCACAGATAAGCAAGTGAGAAGAAAAGATAGAAACAGCAAGAAACAGCAAGTGAAGGAAGGGAGATAGAGGGAGGGGGAGAATCTTAAGACTGTCAGAGTGATCAGTTCCAAGGTCTCACAAGAATATTTGATTGTGCAGACAGACAAGAGACAGAAAATGAGAGGAGAGAATGGATTCTTGCTTTTAACTCTTTCTGCATAATAAATGAGACAGGGTCTTATTCAACCCTGTCAAATGCTTCTACAAGACCCTAGATGTGGAGGAGTACTAGCTAGAACCCCCTTCCCCATCCCTGCCATTGAGGGTCCCCTAGAGCCAATCTCCCACACAATCAGTTTAAATATCCAATATAGATGTCAAACCTCTGCCCTAGCACACAGGCCCCCTCTCTCATCAGGTGAAGTCCATCACCCTTGAAGAGTCTCCTGTCCCAGAAGTCCCCCTAGTCTCCCTAAAACTGGTGCCCCTTATCCTTGTACCAACTCTTAAGCCATCTGCTAAACTTCTCTATTACTTCCTTCCTTATCCTATCCTGCTTCCCATTCCTGCCCCACACAGGAAGGACTTTGGAAAAGGCCAGGGATGCTGATGGTAATGCCAATTTGTCCCCCAGTCTATAAAGATTCCGATTCATCACTTTCTCTGACTGGTTCACCAGATAATTGATATCCAGGTGCACCAGCACCCCAGCTCCTCCTGCTCCCTTTTCATCATCCTCACTATCCTCTCAAAATCTTAGATGGCAGATGCCCCAGGAAGGCACAGGACCATCCCCTCCCATCCACCCTTACCCCACCACACTCTCTATCTCCCTAATCATGAGTCCCTCACCACTAAGACTCTCCTTGAAGACTTATTTGATAGGAAAACTGTTTCACAGGGAACAATGGTATGCCACGCTAGAGAAAGAGTGTCTGGCTGTGAAGTGGGCAGCAGTAGCCCTGCACTACTATTTGTTGAGAAGACACTTTATTTTGGTCAATGACCATGCACCCCTCAAATGGTTGCATGCCATACAGGACACTAATTCCTGAGTCACCTGGTGGTAGAGTACCTGACTGTGCAGCTGTTTTCATCCCTGGAGAGGCACATGGCAAGCTTCCTGCATAATTATACTGACCTTTTCTTCTGGGAGGACAGCCTGATGTTAGCCAGTGCTTAGCATGTCATGGGCACAGCTGTGAGGGGAAGGGGATGTGAAGGACTATATACAACCTTCACTGGGACCCCCTTTCCACTAAGATACTAGCAGGGAACAAGGTAAATTGAGGCCCAGCCCTGCTGATTTCTGGTGTGGCCCTTTAAAGACCATATGCACTTGCTGTATGCAAGCTTGGAAATCATTGCAAGGGAAGGGCACAAATGAGCCTCATCTGGAAAGCATAAAATGGAAATCAGTTAGATCAAGAAGGTAAACTTGGGACCTTAAGAGAGAGCAGGCTGCTGTGAACTGGAGAACTAAATCAAGCTAAAATGTATTTTTGTATGTTTTTTATATTTGCTCTGCCAAAGTGAAGAAACTTTTGGCTTCATTGAACTTTGTTTGCCTGAAGTTTTTACTGAGGGTTACTCCCCAAATGTATTGACTTGCTACAAATACTGTTATAGGCATTCAGCAATATTTTGGGGCACCCATCTAGCAAGTTCTAAGTCCTACAAAAATGTAATTTATTTTGTGCATCTTTCTTCACACCAATGGTCCAGTATATAATTTCTATGGGGTGCTCTATATTTCACAGTATGTGAATCTATACAATCCCTCTACACAAATTTTTATGACTCTCCCTTATTCCAGGCAGCTTTTACTAATCTTATTTACCTTTCCTCGAATTATTGACCTTTTCAAGTGCCCTGCAGATGAAGGGCTTTAGCCTATTCTTTGGTTCCCACATGGCTCTGTACTCCTGGGCTGCTGCCCAGTACATTTCCAGTGTACTACATTCTTTCTGACTTAGAGGACTCCTTTGATCCTTGGGAAAGGGTTTGAACCTATTCTGAGGTCCCAACATAGGGCATATCCTACTGTTTCTTGCACAAAGTGTGCTGTGCCCTGACAGCAAGGGGGAACCTTCACTTAGGTCTCCAAAATGATTATATCCCTTTGTCCCATTCTGTCCATACTTCAAGACTCTGTTCTAATCTGCAGTTTGGTCTCTGTACCAGTCATACTATATGTTGCTTTGTCCTTTCTTCTTTTTCTCCTTCCTCTCGTGTATTTCTTTTTTTGCTGTGTTAGAAGTAGTTTTCTCTTGGCAGATTGCCTCCAGCACTTACAAAGTCAGCTGTATATGTTTCCACCTTCTCCTGCCTACATAAGCTGATCCTCTATCTCTCTCTTTTTCTCACCAGGGAACACTAACTCACTCCTTTCAGTTATACCTCATTTCAATTGAATTTCTGCCACCTATCCCTCAGGCTACACAATGTTCAGGAAGGACAGGGTAGGAAGAAAAGGAGGGGGAGTGGTGCTTTATGAGAAGAAAAGCATATGGGTGATAGAAATACAGGAAGTTCAGTGGAGGTCAGTGATGCTGTGGGTAACCCTCAAGTTGAGTAACAGAGCCACTTTTCAGACAGATGTGATCTATAGGCCTCCAGCACAGAGGGAGGACTTAGGAAAATGTAAGAGGAAATCTGAAAAATGGCTATAAAAGGGGAGGCATTGCTGATTGGGGGCTTCAATCTGCCAGTGGTAGATTGGAGCCTCCCTGCAGCAGCTTCAGCTAGGAGAAGGAAAATCCTAGACTCCCTGCATGAGGCATTCCTCAGGCAACTAGTCAGTGAACCCACTCATGATGGCGCAATACTGGGCCTGGTGCTCACAGAGACAGTGTTGCAGATGACAGGATGGGAAGCCATCTGAGGACCAGTGATCATCGTACAGTGTGGTTCAACGTAAAAACTGCTGCAGAATCCAACTGCACAGTGGTGAGGTTCCTGGACTTCAGAGGGACTGATTTTATAAAAATGGAAGCATGTCTCAGGAATAAGCTGGTGGGGGGGGGGCTAGAGGGGATGGAGGAAAAGTGGGACATACTAATAGAGGGCATAGCAAAGGCAACAAACCTCTGTGTCAAGCGAGTAAGCAAAAGTAAAAGAAGGAGGAGACCACAATGGTTCTCAAAAGATGTAGCAGAAAAAGTAAAAGCTGAAAAAGAGCACTCAGAAGATATAAGAGACTCAGATGGAAGAGGACAGGGATGTGTATATGGTAAAACAATAGGATGCAGGCAAAGCAGTAAGGAGCACAAAGGCACACACTGAGGAAAGAATAGCTCAGGGGACAAGACATTTTTTAGGTATGTTAGTGAGGAAAGGAGGACCAAGGGGGTGGGGGGTTGTAAGGTTAACAAGGGAGGGGGGTGACTATGCAGAGAGGCATCAGGAGAAGGCAAACATCTTGAACAAATCATAGTGCTCTCAGATTCACAACAGGATTGCCATGGAAAACCCTTCACTGCAGCTTATATGCTGCAGTTGGCTGGGTCTTCTTGTCTGTTCAGAGACAAATGCACTGGTATATTTTTGTGTATAATTTTTTAATATGTGCAATTTCTCATTACCGGTTAAATTTGTTGAAATTTAAATCAAATAATAATTCTAAGCTTAGATCAGCAAAATTATCAAAGTATTTGGTACAGTACCAAAATATCAAACAAAATTTGGGGAAATTACTTTTGCAGTATCTGTATCATGCACTTGGGATGAAATCCAGAAAAAGTTAAAAATGAACACCCTTACCAATTTCACAATTTTGTACTAGTATTAACAGACTGTCGTACAGCTGATATCATTATTATGGGTGAATTATGCCATGTTTAGGGTATTCAGTATTGTGCATAGATACCTTTGTAACTGTGTGCTATGTTACAATAGTTTTTATGTTTTGGATGCAGTTGTAAAAGAGAGTGAACTCTAAATTTTCTCCCCAATAAATATTGATGGATTGAACAAATACTTCTGCTCAGTATTAATGACAAAAGCGGAGGGGGGAGGACCTCAAAAAGGCACCAGAAGCTTTGAGGAGAGGGAAGTGGACACCAGTCCATTTTCTGAGGAGACCGTCCAGAAAGCACTCGCTGACCTGAAGGTGAACAAAGCTATGGAGCCAGACAAGATACATCCAAGGTGCTGAGGGAGCTCAGGGAGATACTAGCTGTACCTCTGACAGACCTATTTAACAGATCACTGGAGATCGGTGTGGTCCCGGGGCACTGGAGAAGGCAGAGGTAGTCCCACTTCACAAAAGTGGTAGCAGGGAGGAGGCGGGCAATTGTAGCACCCTCAGCCTGACATTGGTGGTAGTTAAGCTAATGGAAATGCTACTAAAGGAAAGGATTGTGGAACACCCTGAATCCAACAGATTACAGGATCCAAGAGAGCATGGGTTCACAGGGGGATGGTCATGCCAAACAAATCTGACAGATTTCCTCAACTGGGTGACCAACAAGTTAGATCAGGAAGGGGGGATAGATGTGGCCTACCTGGACTTCAGCAAGTCTTTCAGCACCGTTCCCCATAGGAGACTGATAAGTAAGTTGGAGAGCTTGGGTGTGGGTAATAAGGTGGTAACCTGGGCAAAAAACTAGCTATTGGACTAGACACAGAGGGTAGTCATGAACAGAGTTTGCTCTGAGGAAGGTAGAGAGACCAGTGGGGTACCTCAGGGATCAATGCTGGGACCAGTCCTCTTCAATGTCTTTATAAGTGACATAGTGGAGAAATTGGAAGGAAAGGTCTGCCTCTTTGCAGATGATACCAGGATCTGCAACAGTGTGGACACTCTGGGGTGTGTGGAACTGATGAGTAGGGATCTGAAAAGACTGGAGGAGTGGTCAGGGTATGGCAGCTGGGCTTTAATGCAAAAAAAATACAAAATAATGTGTTTGACCCATAAGAACCCAGAAGTGGAATACAAAATGGGTGGAGTGATACTGGCAAGGACCAAGCAGGAAAGGCCCCTAGGAGTAATCATGTTGGATGACCTAAAGCTGGCCAGGCAGTGTGACAAGGCAGTCAGAAGGGCAAGTGGGATGCCAGGGTGCACAGGAAGGGGTATCACCAGCATGAAGCAGGAGGTGGTGCTGCCCCTATACAGATCACAGGTAAGAGAGACTACATCTCATGAAGGACACAGACAAAGTGGAGCTGGTCCAGAGAAGGGCTACCAAAATGGTGCAGGGTCTACATCAATAGCCATATGAGAGGAGGGTGAAGGAGCTAAACATGTACACCCTGAAGGAGAGGAGGAAGAGGGGGCATATGATAAAGACCTTTAAATATTTAATGGGGATTAATAAAGTATAGGAAGGGAATATTTTTCAGAGAAAAAGGTGCTCTAGAACTAGGGGGCATGAAATGAATCTGGAGTTGGGTAAATTAAAAGGGGTGTGAGGAAGTAGTTCTTCACAGAAAGGGTGGTGGATATCTGGAACAGCCTTCCAGAAGATGTAGTGGTGTCAAAAACACTAGAAGGGTTCAAAAATGCCTGGCACAAGCACAAGGGAATTGTAAGGATAAGGAAGGAAGGGAATGGGCCAGTGCCATAGATCAAGTGTGGCCTACAGCAAAAGAAACTTAATCTGGTCAAGTCCACCACGGCTGCATAATGAAGTTAGTGAAGTTGTGTGGAATTGTTAAGGAGGTATGGAGAAACAACAGAATGATTTGTAAGTAATAAGATTTGTTTTAGTTTCTGTTCTAAGGAAGGCATATACATTATCAGGAAAATATATGGAGGTGTACATTTTAATGGAAGGAATAGGAGGCAATATTGGTTTACAAAGAACCCCAGAGCAAATGCCACTGAGGTATGTGTTATCTCGCATGATATTGTCTGGACAGCCACATTTTAAAGAAAACACAATTACACATGCCTCAGTAATGCAAAGCATCACGGGAAACATATGCAACTCTCCAAGATGGTACAGAAGGTGACAATACATGAAAAAGTAATGGTTGGCATATGTTCAGCCTTGGAATTATTTACACAGTTTTTTTTTTTTTTTTTAGAGAAACAGGGTTTTTGTCCATGAGATGATGGAAGTTATATTTAAGCAATGTGTTGAAGTCAGGAGTAATGATGGATGGTTAGCAGAGAAAATGTGATATTAACTTTCAGAGGGGGTCGCTTTTGATAAGGGCAAGGTAGTTATGCTTGTGATAATGGGAATATTAGGAAAGTATGAGGTCTATGCAGAAGTGGAATACAACTATGCAGTTTCATAAATATGTGTTCAGAGTACAGGCAAATGTGATATGCAGGTTTGTTTTAGAAATAAGTAAAATAGTGATACATGCAATTGATAGAAAGATAATTACATAGATATATATATATATATATATATATATATATGAAATATAAAATCACACATGTCCCCACAATGCAAAGAATCATGGGCTGCATATGCAATCACCACAGAATATATACATACTTTCTCTCTCTCTCTCTCTATATATATATATATATATATATATATATATAGACAGAGAGACAGACAGACATGCAGAATAGGAATGGCAGTGAAGTACTGAAGTGAAGCCAACCCTACCCCAACCCCACAGACATGGACAGGCATTGGGATTTGCCTTTGGGTCATTGCCCATAAGGCTCATGCCATTTCACCTCACCCTACCCTGCAGACACAGACAAGTGTGAAAGTGTGCCTTGGGGGGTTCAGACTTTACACTCACCCCATTCCATAAGGAAATATGTTGAAATGGGTAAAATATAAGAGAATGGAGTGAACTTTGGGGCTGAAGAGTCAAAGGCAAACCTCGATACCTGTCACTGGCTACAGCATGGAATGGGGGTGGAATGGCATAAGCATTACTGTTGACAATCCCAAATCACACCCCTGATGCCTGTCAGTCCCTACAGGGCAGGGTGTTATGGTCAGAAACCCTAATGCCCTGGGTGTTTCTTGGTATTTTCACTCCAAGTTTTCAACATGGGCTTTTTGTGATCCCACCGCATGAACAGTGACACCATCAGTTCATTAGCCAAAAGGTAATTTTGCACAGCAACTGTGCCATTTGGTACCACAGGTACAAACACACATTTTGAACATGATGTAAAAAATGACAGCTGTACTGTTTATGAGACGGTGTAGAAAAATGGTAATGTTAAAATCTGGAGTGAAACTATAAACAAATTGGTGAAGTCATGACACTGCTCCTGCTAATGTATACTTTTTTCAAATTCCTATGCATCCCATTGTTTTCATCTCTATTGCTGTTATGTGACTTCTTAACCTAGCAACAGCATTTAATGCATTGCATTATAAAGACAAGTAAATGTTTTAATACATTTACAGACAATTACATAACCTTGAATTTCCTTCATAGAATAATTTAAATTTAGTAACAGAGGTAGTATAAAGCAATTACTCAGACAACTTGAAAACTATAACTACTTTATATTGTACATTGACACCTCATAAGGACCTCCTTGAAATTGAGATGCAAATATCACACATTTACCAGTTTTCTAACAAGAATATTTTACTACCCTAAATACATTTCTTGTTTCAGTAACTGCTCAACACATCTATTGCATTACCTACTTATTGACATTTTACACCTGTGATGCAATTTCCTGCTGCTTACTACATCAAAATCATGAACCATAAAACAGATGACTGCCATAACTAGGGAGGCAGTATAGTACAGTGGTTTAAGGCTCTGAACAGCAAATATGGAGACCTGGGTTTGAAGCCTACAGTCCCCACTTGCATACTGGGTGACCCTGAGCAAGTTGTTTAACTTCCATGTGCTCCCAGGTTACTCCTGTAAACAAGCTTTCAGCCTAGTGTGCCACTCCTGGTTAAACAATTGAAAGAAAAAAGAAACCAAATATATTATTTTTCTTACTTTATTTTGCTGCTACAAGCTTTGACTAATTCGTCCATCCTTAAATGTACTCTTTATAGCTTATGTGTCTGTAACCTAGGCAGAACTACACTTAAAATCTTATACATAAATATATAGAGTAAATCATCAGAATAGCATTTATTTCAGTAGTATCTCCTTCCTTTTCATGTGCCCATGACAATATGTATATATATTTATATATTTTAACTTCATAGCACTAAATCTATTCAAATGCACAAAACGCAAGACTCTATTCTCTTCACACATCACTATTAAACATCAGGTCCCAGACTGACCAAAAATCAATTGTTAAACTTCACCCTTGTATGTCACTGTCACACCCACTTCTCAGGCAAACAACATTCAATTAGGCAAACCCCTTTCATTTCTGTGATATGCACTCCTACATCAGAGAGACATAAATCTTACAGAACTGCTAAAAAAACTAATTTATCAAGACCGGATTTCTGAATTAAAACCTGTTGTTTACAGTACCTACATAAATAATAGTTTACTGGCTACAAATGATGCTACAGGCATGACAATAGCAACATTTCTGTTTTACATGGAAAACATCCATATAATGAACTTGTCATACAGGATTTGTGACCTTCTGTCTGCCTGTATCTGACAAAGGAAAAGGCACCTGCTTGGTCCTTTTTTTTTTCCATTTTATTTTTATGCCCAACTTGCCCATACTGTTAGAACCAAATATTGACATGCTTAGGTTAAAAAAAAAAAAAAACATCATGATGCCTATGTGTGTGTGTGGGTGGGGGGGGTGGTATGCCTAAATGTAATTTCAGGTACTCCTTAATTACTTCCCCAGGCAGCTCTGATAGTCAGTTGTTCCAACATCATAGATCCACCTCATGCCCCTCCCACATGAACCAAAACAAAAAAGGTGATGGTGGACCTTTAGGAGCTTCTCAGGTGGAGGTGGGGGTGGACCTTACCCCCCCCCCCAGAAAAAAACTAATGCTGCTTCTCACTACTCAGGTTCCAGTTCTTATACCTCCCATTTAACAAAGAAAATGGTGCCCTGCAACCATTGACTAACATGAAAGCATATTTATTTGAGGGTGGAAAACATTTCTTGGAGGAGGGTAAGGTGGAGGAGACTATTTACACCTTCAGTCAGTTCCACGGACATGACATCACTCCTTTTGTACATGCAAAACATCTGCAGGCTCTGCCCACTGCAGCCATAAAAAGGCAAGACAATATGATCAGACTGGGTGGGTCAAGTGGCCCTTATTTGCTGTCACATTATATTTTTCTAAGTTTCTCCCTTCAGATTAGTTAACCCTGTAGTGACAAAACTTAGCCACTCAATGTCTAACTGTTAATTCTATTACTACCTAGTAGCTCCAGGGTTAAGCGGCTACATTTCAAACCCATTATCTGTCATTTACAAATGAATATGTTCTACATGGTAATTGTGAGGCTAGCCCCTTACACTTGTGGGCAGTAAGGAAAGTACAACTGAGGGTGCAGCTGAACAAATACAAACAGAGCACTAAAAGTTAGAGAATGGGATTGCTGAAGGTATTCCAGCTTCAGTAAAGCCTGAGACATTTTTACCAACAAAATGCAGGGCATTCTTACTACAGGATTGACTGATCCATCACACAGCAGTTGGCAGAAAAGAGGCAATCTTGCTGAGACAAATGTTCTACCAAAGAATAAAACAACGTTATGCTTCACATGTGGAGTGATGCTTCCCTGACAAATTCCAGCTCTGAAGCCCACCAAGTCGATTTGCACCTTAATTACAACCCCCAAGACTGAAATAAGGACAATCACTGCCCATGATCACAGATGTCTGACAGGTGCCTGCGCTGTTTGCCAGAAATAAACTACAAAAACAAACTCAATTATAGGCAACCTAAGGGGCTAGTAAAGGAGGACTACTTTCTTTAAATAAAGAGACTCTTACCTGTTCATAAGGAAGTCTAACACACTTATTCGGCTGGTCAGCACTGTTTATGATCCCACATTGCAACAAAATCCTATACTCATAGTTTATCATGCTTTCATATCTATAGTATATCTTAACTCTGAAATCCCCTCAACACTATCTGTGTCATGACTGTCATGTTCTCTGCCACCTGCATAACAAATTTACTCAGGTATATAAAATACTCAAAAAAAATCTCAAGTCTTTTGGAAAACTTTTGAAAGCATGATATTTAGACACACGTCAGCTTTCATTTTAAATATTTTTCTATTTCCCATCATTCTTCATTATAACTCAGGATATTTGGATCAAAAAAGGATATTTACAGTATGTCTCAGATTTCATCTTATCCTCCTGATTTTCTATCTGCTGATGTTGTAAACTTATGTGAGATCACATACTGCAGTCCCCCATTTTTAGAGCCATCTGTTACTGCCACACATCACTTAGCACTGTGTGTAAGATAGAGAACATCCACCCCAGGAGAGCATGTTCAGACAGACAGTGCACTCTGACTGGTGCATGCTGCCAGTCTGAATATGTGAGCTGTGGGAATGCAGCACACAGTTACTATGTGTGATCACAATACTGCACAGCACAGTGACTCACATGGGAAAAGAGAGATTACATATCCCAAATGGGATAGCATCTTTACCCCTTTGATCCATTTGCATCCATCAGCATGCTAAAAAGTCCAAAGATCATGTAAGACACAAAAGGACTAGCTGCATGTCATTATGGGCTCATTATAGTGCTGTGTGGAAGGTGGAATTCCATTAGCAAAATGACCATTCCCCCAGTGGAATTTTCACCAGGATTTTGTTGGTTCTTCTGTGGAATTCTACCTGCTGTAATCCATGGAATATCAACATTTTTCAGTGGAAAATCATTCCACAACCATTTTCATGGAAAATATTAACAACTGTGGAATAAGATTCTTTGGAACAGCAGTTTTTCCACAGAAAATCATTCCAAAACCATTTTCTGCTGCAGAATTCCACCATTCCATTTCCGTTAAAATTTGGCAGAATTTCAGTGGAATTTCAAAAATTCCATGAAATTTTGTTCCTCAAAAATTTAAAAATTCCACATAGCACTACTCATTAGCATCTCTGCACAATGCCACCATGCACAACTGTATGAAGGGATTGTGTAGAGCTGGGCTAGCCCCCAACAACCTGATCACCTTTCAGATGCCCCCAACTAGTGTAATGAAACCATTTCTGACATCTTGGTCCCCCACCCCTAATCATTGGTCAGATGCCCCTAATTAGTGTAATAAAACTATCCCTCATGTCTAATGATCCTTCGTCCCAGATCACCATTCAGTTGCCCCATCTGGTACAATAAATTCATTCCTTGTGTCTAGTGGTCACTTGACCCCTCGTTCACTGTTTAGATGCCCTTCTGTATTGTAATAAAACCATCCCTGATATTCAGGGGTCCCTCCACCAACTGTCACTCAGATGCCCCCAATTTGCTCAATAACACCATCACTGGCATCTTCTGGTTCCTCTACACTCGACTGCCATTCAGATGCTCCTGTTTCAGGTAATTAAACCATCTCTAATGTCTAGTAGATACACCAGCCCCAATTACCCTGCACTTGAGATTCCCCCATGTAATGTAATAAAACTGGCCCTGGTGTCTAGTAGTCCCCCACCCTCCAATTTCCATTCAGATGCCCCCATATAGTGTACTAAAACCATTTGTGGCATCTAGCGGTTCCCTCACCCTCTCAATTGCCATTTGGATGCCTCCACATAGTGTACTTAAATCATCCCTGGCATCTAGTGGTCCCCTCAACCACTCATTGCAATTCTGATCCCCCACATATTGTAATAAATCCATCCCTGTTATAAAATAATAAAAACTAGGTTTATTGAGAAATGGAGCTTTGTTCTTCCTAGAATTTCTTCAGCCCCCCTGATGCTCTTTAATCAATTGTATATAAGGAGTTAGGGGGCCCTTTAAAAAATGCCAAGAAGTCTCAATATGTTCCAAAATGGATTTCTTTTATTCCCCTACATTTCACTCCCATAAGGAGCTTATTCATGAGGTTCACTTTCTTTTTTTCTTGTTTTTTTTATATCTGTTAATACATAATTTTATATTGTTTATACTGTTCTTTTTACATTCATATTTAAATTCATTCTATTCATGCCATTTTACTGCACATCGTAGCAAACAGCGCTATATCCTTGTATCTTTTACTTGTTATGTTTCAGACCATAATTTCAAAGCACTTTATATTCCTCTTCTGTTTACTCTGTACCTCAAAATAACACAAACATGGAAGAATGTGTTGAATTTGAGGGAGCCTGCTGTAATCTTTATGATTGCTACTGTTAATCAACTTGTACCACTTTATATCTGAGAAAGCAACATACCTTAATGGTTCTCAGAATGTTCTTAAACCTCTGTAAAAAGTATTTGTGAATACATAAGTTTAACACATCTGTGTTACTTAATTATTTAAGGTGTTTCATTCAAAATCATCAGTATTTGACTTTTCTGTATGATTACATTACTTACTGGTTGATTTTTGTCTGGACAATCATGGATACTTTTTGCTGCTCCACTTTAAAATGGCTAAACACCTTTTTTACAAAGGTGTGTTGTCTTCTCTAAAGCCTCTTGTGCCCGTTTTGATGTTTCCCGCAAGAGAGCATTCGAACACAATGACGTCACTCTCAAGCTACCACACATGTGCAGAATGACTGCCTAAGCAGTCTGAAGCTAATCCCTTTGTGAGGATCCAGGAGGTTGTTTGCAAACGGGCACTATTATTGCAGCAGACTCCTCTCAAGATTTATTCAGTATTTGTACTAAACATCTCTCTATTGGACATACTTTGTTATTTCACGTTTGTTTTTTGCTACACTTTTCAATGTGAAAAAAACAAAGTGCACTGTTGGCCACCTGCCATATATAGCTGGGTAGGTTTAGCTAGTGGATGGTAGACAAAACAGGAGTTTACAATTCCTTTTGTTAACAGTTTTATGATTTCTATTTTCTTACCATACATTCTTTACTCTAATCTGAATGGTGGGAGGTCAGAAAGGTCACTGATATAAAATAGCCACCCACCCCTTGATTGCCAGTCCAGTTGTGTATATCATTCCCTGGTAATCTAGTGTCTTTTTACCTCAGCCTTTCGCCAGTCCAAATTATGTTCATCATTCCATAGCAATCTAATGGTCCTCCACCCCTCCCAGATTGCAACCTTGAACCCTTCTCTCCAGTCCTCCTTCTCAAGTTCCACCTCCTCACCCCATTACCCCCCATTTATCCCAGCTGCAGCCCCTCCAAGTGATGACAATTAGCAAAGCTTCTCCACTCAACACCTTCATCAGTCATCATCTGAGTGACAGGGAGCAAGTGAGCACCTATTGTAAAAACACTTGTTTCTACAGTTGGCTTGCACTCACTCCCTGTCACTTAAATGGTAGCCAGCTGAAGTAGTGAATGGAGGGGCTGTGCTGGTGCCATAACAGGGAGGGGCAGATAGCTGGGTAAGTGGGGAGCTGCTGAGGTGGGAGAGAGTGGAGGGACCTGAGTAGGTGCAATGGGGAGGAGAGTTCAGAGTTGCAACTGGGAGGGTTGTGGGTCAATAGACAACCAGGGAATATACCGTAGTACATCATTGGGATTGGTAATCAGGGGTAGGGGGCTACTAGGCTACCAAGAAATTCTGTACATAATTGGGACTGGCTATCTGAGATGGTTGCCACTAGGCTACAAGATAATGATGTACATAAATGGGACTGATGACTGGGAGGGAGGAGCCACAGGAATACCAGTGAATGATGTGTATGTAATCAGCCTCTCTCCTCAGCCGGCTCAAGACAGGTTACCAGAGAGAACTGAATGGTTAAGCCCGACCCTGAGAGCTGTTCTCTGAAGGGGAAGTTGCCTGAAGACAGGATGTTTGGATGTTCATGCTTGAGTGGCCTGACTTAGCTAAGACCAGGAAACTGAGGCATGAATTTGCATAGTTCTACCATATCCTAAAGGGGAAGACAATTGTGCACTGGCTTGGCCTGCCAGTGATTGGAGCCTGCAAAGGAGCAGTCCAGCCTCTCTGGCTGTGACTAGACCATGGGGGCCTGCGGCACCAGGATAGTGGCAGGGTCCCTGGTATCAGGTTGTACTGATCCCCTTTCACCTGGTCTCCAGAGCAGGGTACCATCAGAAGCAGCTGGAGGTCCCAGGACTCACCTTAAGATTTTCAGAATAGCACCCCCCAAGAAGGCACTATAGGAAAGAAGTGGGCCACCCCTCAATTGAGGTTGCCGTTACCCTCATGGGTTTACTCCCAGTTGTAGGAAGAAAATGGAGGAAGTCTCTGTCTAGAGCAACTGAAAGTTTACCTTGCTTCAATAGTGCTCAGTATTTGAAGTACTAGGCAGTTCATACAGAAACAAAGTAGTTTGAGTGGAGTGCTCCATAATCCAGTGTAGTCGCAAGCAGGCAAATTGGAACCCAAAAGCAAAAAAGCCATAGTGCACACACAGGGTTGCCAATGAAAAAAGCTATTTTACTGCAGTTCAAACACCATTGCCATGTTGACAGCAAGCCCCAGTGCTTCAAGGCATTCTGCCTCTTCTTCAGAGGGTGTGGCTAGAGATACAGCTTATTGGCACCTCTTATAAATCAATCAAACAGTACTCATTGGTTTACCAATTTTAGCGACTGCTGTCAGTTAGAACTGTCAGCTTGCCAGGACAGTGATGTCATGTTACCAGGCAAACAAGTGGTACGCTGTCAAAGCATAGCTGCCTTTGATAACTAGAACAAGAGCAAAGAGTGAAAGAAATGTCAAGTACTCCCAAAAGCCTGAAAAACACCATAACATGATAATGCTCCTACAAAATGGCCGCATCAGGCTGGAAACAAAAGACTGTAAGAGAAAAGGGCAAAGTGGAGTAGGATAAAAGAAAGTCCACTCATAGAAACAGAAGGGAAGCATAATACTTCTACTAGGAAATGCAGTATGCAGGATGGTGGGTGGGGAGTGAAGAAATGGAGGACAGAAAGCGGGAACAAAAAACTAGGGTGGAAGATTATAACAGGTGTGATCAGAAATGAGAACTAAAGTGATAAATATGGTAGAAGAAAGTTACAATAACTAATGTATAAAATTAAATGAAATTGAATTAAAAAGGAGCCTGACAGGAAAGTCGGAAATGGACCAAGAAATGCTGGTGCAAACAATCTACATAGCAAATAGGCAGCTTCAAACCAGGAAGTACAACTATCAAAATAATAGGTCCTATCAAACCATTTTACACTGACTGCTATAACGCATTTGAAGTTTCATGTAGTAGATTCAAAGTTCAGCAGAGGATATAAGAAATGATAATTAGGATAGCCAAAGCACTGACAGAAGAAAGAATTGCAGAGGGGGTTAAAAAGGGGGACAAGACCTTTTACAGACATATATGGGAGAAAAGAAAAAGCAAAGGGGGTATCATTCAATTGAGAACCAGAGAGGGACAGAACCAGAAGACTGACAAAGAAAAGGCAAAGGTTCTGAATGTATACTTCTCTTCAATCTTCACACAAGAGGAACATGGTAGTGGGCCAGTACTAGGAAATGAAGGGCACCACACCAGTGAAGCTGTCACAAATCCCTTCACAAAAGAAAGGGTCCTAAAAGAACTGAAAAAATTAAAAACCAACAAAGCAATGGGACCTGACAGTATCCACCCAAGAATACCGAAAGAACTAGCAGAGGAACTTGCCTCCCCATTAGCAGTACACTTCAATAAGTCCCTGGAGAGTGGTAGACTCCCAAACAACTGGAAAAAACCACAGCGGTACCTCTGCACAAAAGTGGGAGCAGGGAAGGCACTGGTAACTACTGTCCAGTCAGCCTCACCTCAGTGGTGGGGAAAATTATGGAAACATTACTGAAGGAAAGAATAGTGCAATATATGGAAGCAAACTGAAACTTGGACCAGAGCAGCATGGCCTCTCAGCAGGGATGTCATGCCAGAAAAAACATGATTGATTTCTTTAACTGGGTGACCAGAATGGTGGACCAGGATGGAGAAGTAGACATAGTGTATCTGGACTTCATTAAGGTGTTTGACCCCGTTCCACATAGGAGACTAATAAACAAGTTGGAACACACTGGAGCACTGGAATGGGGCATAAAATAGTCAGCTGCATTAGGAACTGGTTCCAGAGGAGAACCCAGAGGGTCATGGTAAATGGCACTCTGTCAGAGCAAGCTGGGGTAACCAACAGAGTCTCCCAGGGATCAGTACTGGGGCCAATTCTATTTAACATATTCATCAGCGACATCTCTCGAGGGAAAGGTATGCCTGTTCGCAGATAACACCAAGCTCTGCAACAGAGTAGACATGGAAGAGGGGGGTCACAGGAATGGACTCATCTAAAAAAGTTGGAGGAATGGTCAAAGCAATGGTAGTTGAAATTCAACGCCAAAAAGTGTAAAGTTAAGCACCTGAGGAGAAAGAACCCAGATAGGAAATATTCCCTAGAAGGGGAACAACTGACAGAAACTAAGGTTGAGAGGAATCTAGGAGTACTCATATCTGATGATTTAAAGACAACCAGGCAATGCAAAAAGGCAGCACATAAAGCTAAAGGCATCCTTGGATGCATAGGTAGGGGTATCATGAGTAGAAAAAGCATGGTGATAATCCCTCTGTACAGGTCCTTGGTGAGGCCGCACCTAGAGTACTGCGTCCAGTTCTGGAGACCACATCTCTAGAAAGACAGAGATCATTTGGAGACTGTTCAGAGGAGAGCTACTAAGATGATTCAGACTTCATCAAGAACCCTATGAGTCAAGACTTAATCATCTCAAGATGTACTCTCTGGAAGGAGGAAGGATGGGGGGATATGACTGAGACATTCAGATACCTCAAAGTAATTAACTCAGTACAAACTCAGGACCTTTTCAGAGAAAGCTTGACTACACAAACAAGGGTGCACAGCATGTGCCTACAGGAAAGGTAGATTCAAAACCAACATCAAGAAATGTTTCTTCATCGAAAGGGTGGTGGAGCCTTGGAACAGTCTGCCCCCAGAAGTGATGGCAGCAAAGACAGTAAGAGAGTTCAAGCTAGCATGGGATAACACAGTGAAAACTTAAGAAGGAAAAAAAAATGGGGAGTAGCCCACACTGGCAGACTAGATGGATCAAATGGTCCCCTTCTACTGGCACTTCCATATGTTCTTATGTTCTAAGCAGTTAGGCAAACTAAAAAAATAAAGAATAAGCATGTTCATCATTCAGACCATATAGTTTAAGAGCCTTTAGGCTAAGAATCTATTTTGCTTCCTTTTATAACAATAACTTGACCTTGTCACTTCCTGTCTGTCCGGGGGAACTACTTCAATCACACATAATTTTGCTAGTTTGGGATCACAGGATTGGTGGTCAAAAAAATGTTTACCCACTGCAGCATTACCATTTCCTAATCTAATTTCTCTAAGATGTCTGAGTATGTATTCTTTTGCTCGCCTGATGGTTCTGCCTACATAAATACTGGAGCAGGGGCAGCTTAAGACATAAACCACATAACTAGTGAAACAACTAGCAAAGTCCTTGATGGTCACTTTGATCTGTAACTCATCACATTGAAATTCTATACTGCTAAAATCATGGGGGCATACCATACATCTACCACATACATAGAAGCCTTTGGTCTTTGGGAAGGGGAACTGTGAGGTCCTGATCAAGTGCAAAGGCTGCAAGTGACTGTGTGATCAAGTTCTTGGTGCTCCCCCTCCCAACGAACACTTTGGGCAAAGCCCCATCTTACTCCCTGTGTCGGGGCCAAGGAGAGTGGTACCCCCCCCAGTGGATGTTGGAGACAGAGGACGGCAAGCTGTCATGCCGGGGGGATGGCTTTTTTCAAGTGCTTGATGCTTGGGGCCAGGGACATGCAATGATGTCTAGCGTCCACCCCACCCTTCTGAACATACTGGCACCAGTCGCAACAGTAACCCCAGCCTCTGCTAGGGGTCCATGATGCACTGGACACTCTTCCCCTTCCTCCCCCTGGAGAAGGACAGCAGTCCCTAGGATGCCCGATCCTTCTCTCTCGACTAGCCCACCAACTCCCAGGTCCATTTCCAAATCAGGGTAGTCAGCGTCACAAGCGGAAATTCAACCACTGCACTGGTGGGCTGGCTATGAAGTGTTGTTTCACTGTATCATCTGTGTAGTGCTCTAAATTTGGTGTCCTACTGTGGGTGTCACAAAAGGAATAACCCCCCACTTTGGTAGTCATGGGTTGGTGGTGATGAAAGAGGTTCTGGATGATAGGGTGACAGAACCAGTGAACTAGGTCCCCCTTTATGTGGAAGCCTCCTACTTCCCCTTTTGTACAGCATTGGGGCAGAGCAGTAATCAAATAAAATAATAAAGTTGTTTTGTTGTTTTTCATAGCTGCCTGTTCATTAATAGAACTTCCCACCCCACGCTTCTGCAGGCAACGCAAGCCAGGGTATCCTTTAAAAGTCCAGCTCATGCTGGACTGTTGCAAGTCTCAGCATTACTAGAGAAATAAAATCTTGAATGCTGCTGAATGGCAGAAGAGACCATTGGAGAGATGTGGTCAGGCAGTTAAAGAGCCAAGTTGGGAGTGCTTTAAGGCACCCCAAGCAGAAAGAAAAAAAAAGTACTGTAGCTTAAGGGAGAGAGGGGATACTAGGTGATAGCTAAAAGGGAAAGTTACCTGCTGTCCTCCTCTCGTCCCTTTGTCAGATGTTGGGTCCTCAGTGTTACGGTGGTCCCCAGTGTTGCAGCAGTCCACTCTGAGTGTCAGTGGGAGCAGTAGTCATGGTCATTGTGCGGGCTCTGTATAGCCCTGTTTTTTTTTGGTTTTTTTTTTACTAAGTTAAAAAAGACATAAATTTTGTCATTCCTCATTGGTGGACTCCTCCATCAGGTCCACGTCCCAGAAGAGAGCACGTCAGAAGCAGAGCAGCTAGCCACAGCAAGGGCCCCAGAGAGAGAGAGAGAGACCTCCTGCAGTCAGAAATCCTCTCCTTCTCCCGAAATTCATTTTCCATAGAGGAGGGTGGTAAGTTGGTGGCAGCACCGTTGGGTAGGTGCTGTCCACCAGATTAAAATAAAAAAGTAAAGATGTTATTTTGGTGCCAAGGATAGCCGGTCAAGAGGTCAGGGCAAGCCCCAATGTTAAAGGATGCCCTGAGGGTGGGTTTATGCAAATTAATTTAAATAAATACAGCAAGCTCAAGCAAGGGACAATTAGGAGACACAGCACACAGGGAAGAAGTCTCATGGCCAAAACATGAAAGGACCACAGTCAAACAAATCCTAATGAGGTTGGGTTGCACATTTCATATCAGAGCTCAAAATTAGTTTCTTTACCAGAACACAAGGACCTAGAGAGATCCAAAGGGAGCATGCTTTCAGTCTGCAGGATGCCCTGAGAGCAGTTCAATGCCTTGATCCCGGAGATGTAAGGGATCCTGACAAGGTCCTGATAAATAGGTTTATTGTGTGAATCTGAAGTGAAACACTAAGGTGGGAGCTCAGGATGCTCTGCCTGTAATCACCAGAAGAGACTTTCCTGGATTTTAAGGAAAAAGCAATAAAGCTATTTGGGACTGGATGGTCAGACAGAGATGCAGCCATGTGCCAACAGAATGTGCCACTGACATCATCACCACGGCCTATCAGTGACATGTCCATGGTGGCCTACCTTATAGAGCATAGGGCCGGGTATAAAGTGAAATCAGAAGGTCTTCCCCAGAGTTATGGCTGTTGCAACAGAGGAAGAAGACATGCCCAAGAAGAGTATACTACTCACAATATGGCCCAGTTGTATGGAAGGTCCATCAGAAGAAATTAATCTTCCATCTCTGAGGCCACTCAAATTGTGCAGGAAGAGCTGACTGACCTAACTAAAAAAATGATGGAGATATGCCAAGAGGTAAATACCCTGAAAGATGGGTGGAGAAAAGGCCAAGGGCTGGATTGGTGAGGTAGCAGAGACTCAACAGTCCACTCCCTCAGAGGCAGAATTATGGTAGATGACCTAGTGTCCACTTTGATGACCAAGGAAACCCTATATGTACTGTAGAAGGTGTGGGATTAGTGGGCATATCACACGAAGATCAGAACAGGGAGTTACAGCTGTGACTTAAAACAGGGAGTCCCTGAAGCAGAGGACCGACCCTCGAACAGACCAGAACTAGGTCCAACCTGTCTTGAGTGGCATAAGTTTGTGGAGCGATGTCCAGCTCTCTCTTTAAAGATTGATGGAATTGAATTTCAGGCATTCCTAGATATAGGATCACCAGTCAGAACCATACTGAGCAAACATTTCTTTAAACACTGGCCAAGTACATTGCTCCAAAAGCCGCCCTCAAAATGGATTGACTTAGTAGCAAGCAGTGGTCTAGTCATCCATTATTTAGGATACCTAGAAGCTAGTATCCAGTTGGGAGATGCCATTCACCAAAACCAAGGACTTATTATCAGCAATGCTTCCACTGAGAATCTACTGTGATTTGGGGGAATTAATTTCCTTCACCATTGCTATCAGTGACTAGTAGCTGCCCTGAGACAACAGGTAACACAATTACCTAAGCTGGAGAAGCAAGTATTTTTGTTTTTTTTTAATCCTCCTCCTCCTCTACTGCCCTCATCATTTCACTCAATCAACTCTCTCAGGGTCCCCTACCACTGCCTTGGTGTCAGCCCCTAGAGTGCTAGACTAGCTCCGGAATTATTTCTTGAGGCAAGGATAACCCGCCGGGTGGGGAAGGGAAGGACTCCCTTACCTCTCTGACATCAGTGGAGTGCCAGCACAGTGGAATCTTGCCCTTGGACTTGTGATGAGGATGACTGGAGAGAGAGGTGTCACCTAGGCATGGTGAGGGATTTTTCCTTTCTTTCTTTTCTGTCCCTGACGTCAGCGTGCAATGAGGACCAACGAGCCGTGCGCATACTGAGATGTGCGTGCACTCCTGTCCTCTGCCAACATCAATCCCAAAGTTACTGCTTTCCCCTACCACACCAGCACCATCCAGGCTTCCCCAGGTAGTGGTGGTATAGTGGTGGGGCCAGCTTCTCACCCCTCCCCGGAGAAAGAGAGCAAGCTGTCGGGTGATCAATCCTTCTCCCCCCAGCCAACCTCCAGTTGCCCAAGTCCGCTCCCGAACCTGGGTCACTGGCATGGTGCGAGGTGTGGCATCCAGTGCCTCAACCCTCAGCACCATCAGGCCGGTGAGAAGCAAGTTTCACAGTGGACTATAAACCTTATTCAGAGTTCTTGACAATTTGTGAGTGTAGGAGGAGAAATTGTTAAAGTGCAGATTGCAGACTGAGAAGCAGTACAGTTGAGCCCAGGAAAGGAGACAATTCTTCCATGTAAAGCCAAAATAGAAATCCAAGGACAAGATTATACAATGCTGCTGGAACAATGTATATGTAAAAACAAGGTGCTGCATCAGCATGTGGTCTGAAAGCAAAACAAAATGGTTATATTAAATGCATGACGAAAACAGAGTTAAAAATGTACTGTTTAAACTTAGGTCTTCTTCAGGAAATATCTAAAAGAGAAAAAAATAAAGTTAGTCCATGTATACATTCAGAAGACATTCTAGTTATGGTGGCATACAGTCTAGAGAAGGTCAAAAAGGGGCAGGTACCCATAAGAGTACTTACTGTAACTGTGGGTGCTCCACCATATGGTTACATCGGCATCAACCCATTGGATGATTTTTGCAAATAGAGCCAGATGATGTAGTCGAAACAAATTACAGAGAACCTGAAGATGTGTTGGATGCCCATTATTTTGCAGTAGCTACCAATATTTCCTGTGGTGCCAATACAGAGGAATGGCTGAAGGAAACAGATCTGTGTACAGAGGACACTACTTAGGATCAGAAGCAAAAAGTGTTGGAGTTGATCAAGAAGTGTCTTATTAAGGATTATTAAGGAATGTAGAGGAGCAGAAGAGCATTACTGACCATTGCAGCCCCTATCTTCACCCATAAAAGCATAATGTGTTGTTTAACATTACAAAGTTTTCTAACTTCTTTTTGAAGGTCTCTTTGTTCTTACAAATGAGCATATCTGCTGGAATTTGATTCCATGGTCTTTACTCTTTGAGAGAAAAAGTATGATCTTTTTACTGTTGAAAAGTTTTTCCTTTCAAGTTGGAGTGGGTGACCTCTAGTATTGATTTTGACTTGTTTAAAATCTAGTTCAATATTGGACATGATGTATTGGTCATTGATCACTTCTCTTGTGAATAAGAGGTCACCCCTCATTCCTCTTTTCTCTAATGACATTAGACTGAGTTTATTTAATCTATCCTCATATGAAAGGGAATGGTAACCCTTAATATATTTGGTTATTTCCCTTTGGATCTTTTCACTCTGTGCAATATCCCTTTTTTATAGGGGGACCACAATTGAGAAGCATAATCTAATAAGGGAAGAATATATGCTCTGTACAGTGGAATATTACTGATTGATCTTTAGAGTTGATATTATATCTGATGGACTACCATATCATATTTCCTTTGTTGTTGTTGTTAGTAATTTGTTTTTCAAATTAAAAGTCTTTGGTGATTAAGCTACTTAAGTCCTTTTCCTTAGAGGATTTTTTTTGTGGGTAATCATTGAATGTATAATTGCATCTTGGGTTATTTTTGCCAAAGCGAATTACACAGCATTTGTTTGTGTTAAAAGACATTCCCCATGATTTTGTCCAATTAACTGTATTATCTAAACCATTTTGAAGTGATCTGATTTCAATTGGTTAGCTGCAAGGACCACCAAACGTGCAGTCATCTGCTTATTTAATTATCCAGCAGTCCTGGTTTGATGTTAAATCTGCAACAAACATTTGAAAAATTAGTGGGGATAACACTGAGCCTTGTGGGACTCCACTAGTTATTGATAACCAGTCAGACTTATGACCATCAATTATTACTCGCTGTGTGTGGCCATGACAGCTGTCAATGCATTGGTCTGCCTGTCAATGGCAGCAGTCACATCCACCCGCTGCCAGGCCATCTCTGCCAGGAGCAGACCGTGGTCCCTGCTGCACCACTCCTCTGCCTGGCACAGAGCTGCACTGAGTGCATCCACCACCGTCACGAGCCATATCTGCTGATCTACTGAAGCCTGAAGTGGATGGCTGTGCTCATCAAAGAGGTCATCTGCTGGTCCGGCATGCTGTCCCTCATGGTGTTCCTGAACCTGCTGGCCAGCACCCTTTGATGATGGGCGCTGCACACCAGAGCCATTCCAGGGCACGTCCACATGCGGTGCACTGCCACTGCCCCCTGACTCTGTTCCCTCCTCACCATTGTCCGACTGCTGGCACTGGCCCTCCAGCTGCCGATCGCCAAGGCTCACTGGCGCTGCCACAGCGGCTACAACAGCCCCACCACCCTGTACGCACACCAGTGCTGCCCCACTGGGGCATACAGGCAGAGGCTGGGACTGTGTTGTTACACAGGCACCACGGTGACACCACCCACGGCAACGCCCATGCAGTTGCCTGCTGTGGGACCATCCTGGATCCAGCACCAATCTGTGTCCCGGCATGCTGGAGACCATGGGTGCTGTCACACTGGGACACAGGCAGGGCCTCGTCTGCACCTGCACCACCCTCATCAGACTGGACAGACATGCAGGTATGCACTTGTCCGGTCCCTCGGACACCTGTGTTGGTGGATGGGCAATCCTCCATGTCCAGGGCATCCCCTTCGGTGGACACACCCACGACCGCTGACCCATGTAGAAGCTCAGGAGCTGTAAGGGAGCACATTAGCGTTAGTGGCTCTGCCCTGCCATGTGGCATTCCCTCCACCACCCACACAGTGACAGCACAGGACCTACCATGCAGTGATGGGCTGCTATCCATCTGGAAGCCACCACCAGGAGTGCCTTCAATGGCACAACACCGCATGCTGCTGGCCACCTGCTCCTCCTGTGGCATCAGGTGTGGTACATCCGGCTGGCCCCCACCGGTGGCAGCACGTGCAGCCCTGATGGCAGCCACCTTGTCTTTGATCCACCTCATGTCCATGCTGACCTTCTTCTTACACTCCTGCATGGACCACTGGTGGCTGCCATGCTGGTTCATGGTACATGCCACCTCACCCCACGCCACAGCATGGGCCTGTGGCGTTCCCCGTCGTCTGCTGAGCAGTGGTTCCCTGTCAAGATATGCCTTGAACAGAGCATCTGATTCAGCCCTGGTGAAGTTGGGCCTCCTCCTTTTCCCCCGTCCCTGTTCCTCCTCTTCCTCACGTTCGGTCATGCTCGAGCCTGTGGGAATGACAAGCATTACCTTGTACTGTGCTGTCCTATTCAGCCCTCACAAACCACAGTCCCCACATCCCAACAGCATGCAACCCACCACAACAGACAGCAAAACATTACTATGTCCTCTGCATCCCCATGTTGTATTTATATAGCGCAACACATGCAAATGAGGCGACGCGCAACTGTAAGTGGATGCTAATGCAGTGATTGTGCCGTGGAATAGCTAATGAGCTGATTTGCATATGCTGGCTGAATATCACACTGTTGCACCTTGTGCAATGTTGGTGAGCATGCTCAGGCTATGGCACAGCACTGTGACGTGCATAATCGGCACTGCATGGTGCATGCCCGGGGTGCTGACACCGACATGTGCGGCACTGCTGATGTGCTGTGTGCAGGAGGCAGTGCAGGGCATGGCCACCACTGTGTCTGTGGTGCTAGTGTGCTGTTCACCCATGTGGCATTCGTGCATTGGTGCACTGTAGGTGCCATGGAGCCACAGCTCGGTAGGTTACTGCAGGGCATCACACACAAGCACCCTACCGTGCTACACACAGGGCATCCCAATAGTGCTGTGGCACTCTATGCGTGGACAGACCCTTGACCCTGCGGTCGGCCTTTTCCCTCTAGGCACCGTGCGTCTGTATGGGTGCACCCCTATGGCGCAGTTCAGTGACAGCACGATAGGGACTGGCAGCGCTGTACAGCACTGCCTCCACACGTGGGGCACGTGTGCTACAGAGTGCCATTTTGATTGCGATACCAACAGCAGGATGCCTCATTGGAGAGCACAGGTGTGGCGTGCAATTGAGCCAGCGAACTTGGTGGCCCTAGTTGAGCCACATGCTGGTGCCCTGTTTGGGCAGGATCTCCTAAACAGGCCATGTACTGCTGTGTGGCGGGAGGTGTCTGATGGCCTGGAGGAGGTGACTGGGATTGGCTGGACAGCGGAGCAGTGTCGCCACCGGTATGGTGACCTACAGCGGTGGGACACTGATCAACTGGGGTGTCTGCAGACACTCACCAGGCGAGATGCTGTGCCATGGCCAGGTAGGTGCTCCATCCAAACACTGGTAGTATCCATCTGTCCAGATGTTGTGGTGTGCATAGGTCCACTCTGCAGGGGGTTTGGGGCTGTCTAGTGGGGGTGGTGGGGGGTGCATCATGGCTGGGCTGTGTGGGCACACACACACCGGGGGAGGCTTTGCTACTGGCTTGTACTGATGTTTCCCTCTCCATGTTTGCACCCTAGGCCCGGAGGAGTGCCATAGGGTAAGGCTGGCCCGAGAACAGGTGGAGCAGGCCCGAGTGGGTGCATTACCGATGCAGCCAGGACACGTTGGAGGGACCATGAGCCAGCAGTGCCCTGCTGGCCTGGATGCAGGTGAGTGCCATGTTTCCCCTTACATCTGTGCATGCTGGGTTGCAGAGGTGGTGGTGGGGTCTGGCCACCAGCACTTGGCCCCACTGCTGTGCATGCCACATGGTGCACTCAGCACTGTCCTGTAGCACTGCATGTGTGGGTGAGCATTGCAGGTGGTCCGTGCATGCACTGGGTACATGGCTGTGCCACTGCCTTCGCACCGCATAGCCATGTCACCGCAGGGCCACGGTGGTGATGTGTGGGACATGGGCGGTGGGTGTGTGCAGTGTTCCACATGGCTGTGGGTGCCTGGGTAGGAGGGTCATGTGGGCGTGGACACTGTGGGTGGTCGCATGTCATCACAGGGGCATGGCCAACGGCTGTATGCCGTGCACATTGGGTGGGCTGCAGGGGTCTGGCCAGTCATGCATAATGACTCTGCTCCCTTGTTCTAGGTGGACATCACTGGACTGCAATGGAACGGAGTGTTCAAGAGCTTCTGCAGCTGGTGAGGGCCACCCTGCAGCTGATCCAATGGATGGAACAGGGCGGAGGAAGGTGGCACAAGAGGAGACACCAAGATCATAGTGGGAAGAGGGGTCGACAGTAGGCCCACTACACCCCTGTTGTACATTCCACACCTGGACTAACCCTCACACCCCTACATCCCACTCCCTGTTGTACACCCTTGCCCCATGTCCACCCCCACCTGGTATATGACCCTCCCCCCGCATTGTAAATAGTTTATAAAAAACAGCAAAACAATGTTCATTACTCGAATACAGACATATTTGTTATGACAACTGTGGTGGTCTCTGATTTGCAGCAGGCATATGGTGCTTGACTGTAGTGGTGTGCATGGCGTCGGGGGTGGTGCAGACCTGGGTGTGTGTGCGTCCGGCAGGGACCCGCCTATGGTGTGGGTGAGGGACTCAGTCCCTGTCTGTGGTATGTGTGTTGTTTCCTGTGCACTGGATGCCTGTGTGCAGTGGTCCATGGGGCATGCGCTGTGTCCCTGGCGTCCCTGTCAGTATGTCCATGGCCCAAGCAGCTGGCCCCCTTGCATGTCTGTTGTATGCACGGTCTGCTGGCATGTCATTGGTGGCTGTCCATGTTGGCCACCCTCTGGCCAAGGCACAATGGTGGCTTGCCTCTTGTCACCAGTATGGTGTACATCTGCCTTGGGTGGCACTGTGGCCTATGCTGTTGTTGTCCCCCCTCCATGTTGTCACTGGTGTCTGTTGTGGGCTCTGTGTTCTGATGTCTGTCACTTGTGCTCTGGCTGTATACTGGTGGTGGACAGCTTCATGGTGCATGCTCAGGATGGCTGGTACACCTGTGCCATGGTGGGGTGCAGGCCATGGTACACAGCATCAGTGGTTGCATGCCAGTGGCATTTGTTGCCCCGCTACTGTGTCCCTGTGTTGGGGTGCCCTTGGGTCAGGGTGGGTGTTTGTCCATGCCCTGTGTCGCATCCTGTGTGGCGCATGCCTCCATGCACCACTGTGGGCAGCTGTGTTGGCTGTTGGGGCCAGTGCTGGGACAGGGTGTGTGCTTGGGTGGGTGTTGGGGTGCTGTCCTGCTGGTGGTGGGGTCCAGGGCAGGCCTTGTTGCATGTGGGGTCCCTCGGGTACTGATGCAGGGTCAACTTCTCTGCTGTGCCACGGGGAGGCCATGCAGGGTGGTACTGTGTCTGCAGTTGCTGTTTCAGTGGCTGGTGCTGCCCACTGCAGGGTGCTCACAGTGGGGCTGCCCTACATGGCTCCATGGTGCACAGGGTTGCATTGTCACAGTAGGGGTGGTGGCATGCATTCAGTGCCATGCACTGTCAGGCGCTGCTCCTGGGCCGGGTGTCTGGGGATCCCCACACCTACCATAATTTAAATAACCAGTTCCAAGGGAGGGCACAGATATCGGGGGAAAGGAGAAACGTGTGGGGGTGGAATTTTTGTTCCCGCTGATTGAAAGCAATATTAACATGTTGGGCAGGGGGAAAAGTGAATCTGTATGTGTCCGGAGGCCAGGAATACAACTCTGATCTCCCATTCTGTGCTGCCTGAGCTGCTGTTGCCTTAACCCTCTCTGCCATAGGAGCAGCTTGGCCAGCTACTGCACTTTTCTTCTGCTTGTGCACCCTCACGATTGCCTGACTAGCTACTGGGGTAGTGGTACTTGACATATGCTATTCTATCCCTTTTGCTATTCAGGTATTACTCGGTCTTGCCAGTGAGGTTTAGAAAGCGCTCTTCAGGTGATGCTCCCCTAACCAGGTACCTCCAAGTTACAGAAGAAATGGAGAAACCAGATAAAGAGTTCAAGACTCAACCACAAGTGAGGGGCAGAGCCACTTAAAAAAAGATTCACCAGCCCTCACTCTAGAAGGCTGTCCTATGGTACCTTGGATCTGGAGCATCCCTGTTTACCCTCTGAGTCTGTGTCTGTGGAGTCTCTGACAATGTAACAGTTGTCTAGATGGTCTCAGAGATCATACCTTGGGATACCCCCAAAATAATTCACTATGGAGGCAGCCCAAGCCTATGATAGAACTCTTCCATACAGAAAATTCTTCCCTATAGTGCAGGTGTTACAGTAAAGTGTCACGATGGCCACTGGATGATAAATGGCAGTTCTTAGTGAAATGATTTAAAGGAAAACTGCACCCTCATATCTTCTAAATGTCATTTGCTTCCATGTCAACAGACAACTATTTTCATGTAGCTGTAAAAGATGTATGCAACTGCTTCTGTTAGTTTTCACACTTCATACTAGGCACTGTCACTCTCCTGGGAGGGTCCATTGCGTGATTGTTGAAATCTCATTGTCCCTGAGAGCTGCATTAGCATATGAGAACATGATGTCAGATCAACCATTTATATCATGTATCTCTATGCTATAATAACAAATACCCTGCAAAAACTCTTTGAAAACTTATAAACCGAATGGAGTTTAAAGGGGGGAAAAACTGCATTACATCGCAGATAGCTTGTAAAACTCACTGAAGGTAAATGTGGTATTTCACACCTTCTTGAAGCTTGGTTCTTTTAAAACTACTTAAGCAGACAGGCATACTGGGGAGTTTAAAGGTTGATTACGCATCACATTCTCATATACTATTGCAGCTCTCAGGAACAATGAGATTTCAACAACCATGAAATGGACCCTCCCAGGAAAGTGACAGTGCCTAGTATGCAGTGTGAAAACTAACAGAAGCAATTGCATACATCTTTAACAGCTACATGAAAAGAGTTGTCTGTTGACATGGAAGCAAATGATATTTAGAAGATACGAGGGTGCAGTTTTCCTTTAAGATACCTATTTAGATGTATTTAGAAATGATAGTCTAAGTTGGTAACCAGATTATTATTAATACATAGGGCTGGATTTTCAAAGCCCTGAGATGGACGCAAGGTTCTTGCTTCAAACATGTTTGACGCAACTGGCACCTTACGTTCAAAGATGTGGCCAGGAGCTATTCAGTAAGGCAGCCTGCATTAAATGCAGGTTACATGCATCAAAGGAGGCTTGCGCCGGCTGTGTGCACCACAAAATTGGCTGCAGCATGGTGCTTGGGAGCTTGCATCAGACACAGGCTGTCATATCCCCTAATTTGGAATGCAGAACACCATCCCAGAGGACAAAGATCTAAGTACAGTTAGACCAGCCAAGGGCTGGTGTAAGTGTAGGTAGATATCCTCCCGGAGGGTGGAACACTGTCCGGCAATTGTGTCACCCTTCCCCCAGCCCCGATATGCCTGTAATGTCAGAAATAATAATATCAGGTCATTGACCATTGAATAAAGTTTCTCCCCCCCCCCACCCCCTCAGCTCCAATATGCCCATAATGTCAGAAATAACAATATCAGGTCATTGACCATTAAATAAAGTTTCTCCCCCCGACCACCTTACCCCAGCCCCCAAACCCCAATATGCCCGTAATATCAGAAGCCTGGAGCTGCACGAGGGAGGGAGCTGGATGTCATTGTCCACCTAGGGACAAATGACCTGGCTAGGAATGGGATCAGAGCAGTTCAAGAGGAGTTTGTAGAGTTGGGGAGGGACCTTAGACAAGTAGCGCACATGGTAACCTTCTCGGAGGTGCTGCCTGTCTATGGCAAGGGTGATGCTAGGGCACTCCTCACCAGGGAATTCAATGAGTGGTTGAAAAACTGGTGTGAGCTCAGGGTTTGGCTTCACTGGGGACTGGGAGCCACCTGAGGATACAGACCTATACTGATGCGAAGGATCTGCATCTGTCCAGGGGAACCAGGATCTCAGGAGAGGTTTAAATGCTTCATTGGCAAGCATTTAAACTAGCCTGGGGAGGCACTGAAAAGGAGCAGGGAAATCCCAGCCTCCCCCCACAAAACATGGTAATTAGTGAGGTAAACACCTAGGTAGAGAAGTCATTAGGGAGCAGGACAGAGGTAAATGTAAAAAAAGGCAAAGGCAGTAAGGACAGGAATGTGGCTAAAAGGGGTAAGGCTATCAAAAAGTGGAGGGTGATGAGTACCAATGACCATAGTCTGTGTAACAAGCTCCCTGAACTAGTGGCCTTGATGGAACAGGGTTGCCTGGATATTGTGGCAGTCACAGAAACATGGTACACAGAGAACCATGACTGGGATGTCAACATACCAGGATACACAATCTACAGGAGGGACAGGGAGGGTAAAAGAGGAGGAGGAGTAGCTCTCTATGTAAAGGAAGGGATCAAAGCAAAGAGTAAACAGGGAGCAGATGAGGCACTCTGGGTCACCCTGGAGACAAGAAATGGCACCACAATCCGTACGGGGGTTGTATACAGACCCCCATCTCAGTGGGAGGGAATGGACAAGGAAATGATAGAAAGCTTCCTTAGAATGGCAGAAAAAGGGGAGATACTGTTGATGGGGGATCTGAATATGCCAGATGTTAACTGGAGCACCTTTGCTGCAGGCACATCCAAGAGCAGGGTCATTCTTGATGCCCTACAGGGGGCATGCCTCAGACAGCTAGTATTGGAACCCACTTAGGAGGGAGCAATCTTAGACCTGGTACTCTGAAATGGGGACAGAGAAAGAATCTCAGATTTAGAGGTGGGTAGCCATCTGGGAACAAGCGACCACCAAACAGTGTGGTTCACGATAAACACAGCCATACAATCAAGCCACACAAAAGTAAGAGTATTGGACTTTAGGAGGGTTGACTTTGGGAAAATGAGAGAGTGCCTTAGAAAAGCACTAGCAGCTGGCCCGCCGGCGCAGCGGTTGGATTTCCACTTGCGACGCCGGCGACCTGGGTTTGGGAACGAGCTCGGGTCATCGGAGGGCCAGCCGGGGGGAGAAGGATCGAGTGTCCCACGACTGCTCTCCTTCTCCAGGGGGAGGGCACTGGAAGTCACCGATGCATGTGGACACTTGGTGGAGGCCAGAGAGTACCCCAGCATACGGGACAACAAGGTTTCTAAGGGGCAGGACGGACGCTGGCGTGATTGCACGTTCCCGCCCCTCTAAAGGGGGGAAAAAATGTTCAGCCCGCCTCTCCCTGCCTTAATGATGCTCGCCCCTCAGGCTGCAATTGGCTCCCCAGACTGACTCCCGCCCTATCCTACTGCTCATGGCACCCTGTGCCACGTCTCTGCCCTGGGAGGTAATCCAGGGGGTCCCGGGAGTACGGGTCATGTGGGGTTGCCGCAGCCGAGGGGTCCGTGACCAGGCGGACGCCTGGCAGAGAGAGGAGGGCACAAAAAAGAATAAATAGAAAAAAAAAAAAAAGAAAAGCACTAGCAAACAGACAAGAAGGAGGGGTGGAGGAACAATGGGGAGTAATCAAAACAGCCATCACAGAGGCAACAAGCCTTTGTGTAAAGCAAATCAATAAAACACAACAAAGGAAAAAACCGCTATGGTTCTCAAAAGAGGTGGCAGGGAAGGTTAAGGAGAAAAGGATAGCATTCAGGAAATATAAGGAAACACAGAAGGAGCAGGATACAGAACTTTATCAGTTAAAGCAGAAAAAGGCTGGGAAGACAGTCAGAATAGCAAAGGCCCAAACTGAGGAAAGGATAGCCAATTCTGTTGAGAAGGGGAATAAGACCTTTTATAGGTACATTAGGGAGCAAAGAAAGACCAAAGGAGGCATACTGAGGCTTAATAAAGGGGAGAGAATGTGGGTAGAGGCGGACAGTGAAAAAGCAGGGATACTGAACAAATATTTCTGCTCAATATGCACAAAGGAAGAGGAGTGGGAGGTACCTAAGCCATACAAGAGAAACACTCTGAAGATGGGGGTCGGTACCAGTCCATTTACAGAAGAAAGGGTTCTGAAAGAACTAATAAAATTGAAGGTGGACAAAGCAATGGGGCCTGATGGGATTCACCCAAGAATTCTAAAAGAACTAAGGGTAGAACTAGTGACACCGCTGACTACTCTCTTTAACAAATCATGGGAGGATGGGGTGGTACCTGAGGACTGGAGGAGGGCAGATGTGATTCCTCTTCACAAAACTGGGAGCAGGACAGAGGCAGGAAACTACAGACCAGTTAGTTTGACCTCAGTGGTAGGGAAAATGATGGAATCACTTCTGAAGGAAAGAATTGTTAAGTACCTAGAGGCCAGTGGGGCACAGGACCCAAGGCAGCATGGATTCACGATGGGAAGGTCATGTCAGACGAATCTAATAGATTTCTTTGACTGGGTGACCAAAGTAGTAGACCAGGAAGGGGCTGTGGACATGGCCTACCTAGATTTTAGCAAGGCATTTGATACAGTCCCACACAAAAGATTAATACACAAGTTAGCCAGCCTTGGAGTGGGCCCCAAGGTGGTAGCCTGGATAAAAAATTGGCTAGACAACAGGACGCAAAGTGCAGTAGTAAATGGAGTACACGGTGAAGAAAGGAGGGTTACTAGCGGGGTACAGCAGGGTTCAGTACTGGGACTGGTCCTTTTTAATGTCTTTATAAGTGACATTGGAGAGGAACTGGAAGGAAAAGTATGTCTCTTTGCAGACGACACAAAGATCTGCAACAAGGTTGATACACAAGATGGAGTGGAAAGGATGAGAAGGGACTTGGCAAGGTTGGAGGAATGGTCAAATGTATGGCAGCTCAGATTCAATGCAAAGAAGTGCAAGGTAATGCACATGCAAAACAAAAACCTAGGGGAAGAGTACACAATGGGGGGTGAGATACTGACAATAGAAAAAATGGAAAGGGACCTGGGGGTAATTATTTCAGATGACCTAAAGGTGGGCAAGCAATGTGAGAAGGCAGTAAGGAAGGCTGAGGGGGATACTGGGATGCATAGGAAGAGGCATCAATAGTAGAAAACAAGAAGTTGTTATCCCTCTGTACAGACAGTTGGTGAGACCCCATCTGGAGTACTGTGTGCAGTTCTGGAGACCCCATCTCCGCAAAGACATAGACAGAGTGGAGGCTGTCCAGAGGAGGGCAACCAAAATGGTGCAGGGTCTGCACCAGAAGGCATATGAAGAAAAAGTAAAGGAGCTTAATATGTATACCCTTGAGGAAAGAAGGGAGAGAGGGGACATGATAGAAACTTTCAAGTACCTCAGGGGAATCAACAAAGTCCAAGAGGGTAGCATCTTTCAGAAAAAGAGATGTGCAATAACAAGGGGTCACAATTTGAAGATAGAGGGGGGACGGCTCAGAGGTAATGTGAGGAAGTATTTTTTCACGGAGTGGGTTGTGGATAAATGGAACAGCCTCCCTGAGGAGGTCGTGGAGTCAAGAACAGTGGGGGAATTCAAGAATGCATGGGACAGACATAAGACAGTCCAAGTGGGGGGTAGGAGGAAGTAAGCTGTTGGTTAACTACGATCTGCAGCTTATCTGTTAGTTAGGAAAATGGGCAGACTAGGTGGGCCAAGTGGTCCTCATCTGCCGTCAAATTCTATGTTTCTATGTTTCTATCTCATATACAGCCATAACAGGCTGGGGGGGGGAGAAACTTTATTCAATGGTCATTGACCTGATATTATTATTTCTGACATTATGGGCATACCAGGGCTTGGGGGGGGCACAAGCCACTATGTCCAAGGGTGCATATGCCACCAAACTACCCTGTGGCTTGCAACGCACCTCATGGATGCACCATTTGATTGGTGCAATGCCACTGATGCTGCAAGCTGCAGGACTTAGGCCAAGGGACCCTGGCCAATACTGATTCAAGCACAGGGTTCCTGATGCAGTGGCACCCAGTGCAAGCTGCCACTGTTGCAGCTTGCAACCAAGCTTTAAAAATCTAGCCCATAGAGTCTAAGTTGGTAACCAGATTATTATTAATACATAGAGTCTAAGTCTAAATGTTTGAGCGTTTGTTTCCACAGTGATGTCGCCATTTTAAACTATGGCGCTAATACTTAGAAACCAAATTCTAAACCAAATTTAACAGTGCCTCACTAATTATAGGGAAAATCATCAGTACTACAGTTAGTTTTTATTGGCTTCCTAGCCAGTCACTGCAGAAAGGGCCAAGGCACAGACTTCAACTGGACAGTTCAAAAGCCCCCTTCTTACTCACAGTTCCTCTGACTGTTCATCTGAGTCCTCATGGTGGAGATTCTCTGAAGTGCTCGGAATTATGTAGCAGCTTTTGAGTCTACTTCCCCACATTTTTGGTGTAATTAAATTGATATGTTTTACCCCAGTAATGAATACGGAGTCGTGCTGAAGCTAGTAATGAGTGTACAATTCCCAAACTGCGTAGTTGCTGTCGGATGCCGTCAAACTGCTTTCACCTGTTGCAGATTGTGTAGGCCCAGTCTGGGAATAAATGTACATCTTGACCCTCATGCTGTAGGGGATGATTCGCTCATGCCACCCCAAGGAGGATATCTCTTATTTCCAGACCTACTGTGACCAACATTATGGTGCGTGGTTGAGGAGTGCTGGTACATGAGGAATGATGATTTATTTAGTAAGCCTGCTGCAGATCAGAGTCCTGTCAAGTATTCTGTAGCTGTAAGGATTCTCTTAACCATGTACACAGGAATCGTAAAGTGTTGTCCCCCTCTATACCTTCTTGGAGTCCAATGATGCGCACATTCATTGCCCTGGCTCCATTCTCTAAGATTTCAAGCCTGACATAGAGGTGGGAGTTCTCCTGGGTTAGTTTATGCACTGTGAACAGAGTTTTTGTGGATTGTTCATCTGCTTCTTTGGCAGAGGATGCAGTCGCTTCAATTTTGGCATCCTGATTACCCATTCGCTCCAAGATGCATTCGATCTTCCGATCCATATCACGGACAGCCTATAGGACAGTAACCCAAGGTGGAGCGTCCCCTGTTTGTTGTGGGCCAGTAGGTGTTTCATTTGTGGCCTGTTGTGAAGCTGTTCCAGATTTTTGAGCTGCTCCTCCAGTGCCTTTAGTGTGTCCCATATTGTTAGTTTTCCACTTGTGGGATCCTGCCACTTCGCTCCATCAAGTAATATGTTCACAATTCAAAAGTTTCACATTAGAGTTTAAGTTTTTTAAGTTTTAAGTTATGAGTTGTTAAGAGTTGAAGTGAAGCATGTCCTTGCTATAGTGTGGCTCTCCAGCACCCCCTCCCAATTAGACTATTATTAATGCATTTAGACATGTATTTTTAGCCGGCCAGAATCTGTAGTGCTCCAAACTTGGTGCCCTACAGAGGGTGCCACAAATGGACTAACCACCCCCTTTGGCAGTTGTGGGTGGGTGGTGATCAAAGAAGTCCTGGGTGATTGGGTGACAGAGTCAATATCCTGGGTCTCCCTTTAAGTGGAAGCATTCTCCATCTCCTTTGTAAGGCATTAAGGCAGAGCAGTAATGATATAAAAAAATAGTTTTTTTTCTTAGCTGCCTGCTTATTTCTAGACCCCCTCCACCACCACCACACACACACACACACACCTCACCAGCATACAGGGCGAGCCAGTGTATCCTTTGAAAGTCCAACTTGTGCTGGACTGCTGCCAGCCCCAGCGTTACTAGGGATGGAGCATCCTGAGTGCTGGGGAGGGTTGTTGAATGGCAGACGTGGCCATTGGAGAGACATGGTTAGGCACTTGAAGATCCCACTTGGGAGTACTTTCTGGCATTCCAAGCAGAAAGAAAAAAAAGTACTGTAGCCTGAGGGAGAGAGAGTATGCAGAGTGAGAGCTGAGAGAGAAAGTTACTTGCTGCTCTCCTCTTGTTCCTCCATCAGCTGTTGGATCCCCAGTATTGCAGCAGATCCTAGTGTTGTGGCAGTCACCAGTGTTGCAGAAATCTGCCCTGAGTGTCAGTGGGAGCAGCAGTCGTGGCCACAGTGTGGGCTTTGTATAGCCCCATTTTTCATTTTTTTTTTCACTAAGTTAAAAAAAAGAAGTAAATTTCTCTCCCGCGGTGGTGACATCCTCAGTCAGGTCCACGTCCCAGAAGAGTGCACATCAGTGGCAGAGCAGCCAGGTGCAGTGAGGGCCCTGGAGAAAGAGAGAGACCTCCCACAGCCAGTCTATAGTCAGAAATCCTCTCCTTCTCCTGAAAATTCCTTCTCCTTGAGTCAGGGCAGTGAGTCAGCAGCAGTACCATTGGTTAGCCTGTGACAATGGCAACCGTGATTGCGCGCTTTCAAAAAGGACAACTCAGTCGCGGTGCCTGTTGACAGGGCTACTGAGCAGGGAGGGTGACTGGATGGGGGGGTCCACGAATATAGCGACAGGATGTCGCTATATGTACACACGTTGGGGGGGGGCGAGCATGCCTAGTGACGGGCAGAAGGGAAGGGAGGGTTTGTGAGGCATTGTGCGGTGGTGGTCTGCCAAGCTGGCCCTGGGGCATGGTGAGTGAGTGCCAGGCTAGGGTTGCCAGCGACGTACACTCACCCTAACGGCAATCGCCTTTCTGCAATCGCCATTATCACTTGGAACCCACTATTGGGCAAGTGCTGCCCACCAGATTTAAATAAAAAAAGAGGAAACTTTTTTCCCTTGGCAGCAAGGACAGCCAGGCAAGCCCCAATGTTGAGGGATGTCCCGATGGTGGAGTTATGCAAATTTATTTACATTAATGCAGCAAACTCAAGCAAGGGAGTTGAGGCAGAGGTGGTCCTATATTGATTTATGTAAATGTAATTGATAATGTACTCTCTAGCCAAGTAGCAGAGGGCAGGGTAGCATTGAACAGCAACAAAAAGCACTTTCTATTTCTTTTATTTATTCTGAATAAACCATGCCAAGGACACTATACAAGGCAGCAAATACTGCACATGTGGGTGAGTGTTTCCTAATTTTCTTCCCGCCTCCAGACCACACATAGAGGCAGCCGAGAGCTGGAGTGGGCTGGCAAGCCCAGTGAAGAGAGCAACCAGATATAAAGAGTCCAATTCGAGTTACATAAGGGGAAGTATTTAACTAAAGACTTTCTGGGCATATCCAAAGGCTATATAAAGGGTCCATACCTCTAAGGTGTGAACAAAGCACTGAACCTTGCTGTTTACCCTAGGGCTGCACTAACTGCCTTTGAACTGTGCTATTTACCCTGGAACCATGATATTTGCTCTGGAACTATGTTATTTGCCTTTGAACTGTGATATTTGCCTGGAACTGTGTTATTTGCCACTGAACTGTGATATTTGCCCTTAAATTGTGCAAATTGCCAGTGAACTGTGATATTTGCCCTGGAACCATGCAGAAAAGCCGGAGGAGCAGAAGGCAGTGGAGCGCGACCTGCGCTAGTTCCATAGAAGGAGCCTGAGGTCCCAAGGGGAGAGGTGACTTCGTCCTACCCAGGGACTCCCTCTTCCCCTTGTAGCAAGAGCAGTACCAGCTCAGAGCAAGTGCCCAGTGGGAGAGACGGTGCTTGGAAAAGTGGCTTGAGCTATAGCTGCAAGGATGATCTGCAGCAGCCAATCAGCCACAGAGCTGAAACTGCTGCATCCAATCAGTGGATAGCCTGAAGGAGGGAGGAAGAGCTAATCGGGGGGTAGCTGCGGCAAGTCTGAAAGCTGGGAAGCCCTTTAAAGAGCGCAACTGGTGCTCATTCAAGCAAGAAAATCCAGAGGAGCAGAGGGGAGTGGAGCATGACCTGCGTTCGTTCCAGAGAAGGAGCCAGAGGTCCCTGGGGGAGAGATGACTTCATCCCACAAAGGGACTCCCTCTTTCCCTCACATCAACAGCAGCAGCAGCCCGGAGCAGGAGCTCAGTGGGAGAGATGGGGGCTTGGAAAAAGCCCTCCCACCCTCCGCCTCTATCATGACTTCTTAAATGCTCAGAGAGCTGATCTGGGATTGGGAGTCTTAAGAAAGGGAAGAGCAAGGGGTAACAACAAAGGAAGGAACTGGTTTCTTGGTAAGGCTGATCACTGTCAAGCAAAGTAAAAGGAACCCTACAGGATCTCTACAGGAAAACTCTGAAAGGACTAAATGTCTAAAATTTGGGGTTGTTTAGAGGAGTATGCTACACAGGTATGGATGTAATATAAGGGTTTGAAGGTTTATGCTACACAGGTATGAATGCAATATAAATGTTAAAGGTTATGCTAAAAGAGTGGATTGAACTAGGTAGTGAGTGTTAAAGGTACAGAGGCTGACTGAGATACAGAGACTTGCTGGGGATTAAGGGAACTGCAAATTCAGAAGGGCACCAGGGCAAAGATTATATTGAATCTAGGCTGAACATGTGCTTTGCATTGTATGTACTGTAAATTTGTGGGGAACATTTTGCTTAGTAGAACAATCTGCATTGAAGGGGAACAGCGGTACAGGTATTGTAAAGGATTAAGAGCAGTTTGCATATGTGTCAGTTGCAGTTTAGGCACCATATAGATTTAGGGGCATGTAGAGATAAGTCTGCAGTTGGTCAAGTGTAGTGTTGGGTAAGTTACTTTTTCTATTACTTTCTATTACTTTTGGAAACTTGTTCCAGAAAGCTGTGTGCAGTCACTAGCAAGGATGGAGAAGAGCTGGAACAATTAATACACCTTACAGTTACTATTACGTATGTCTTTTTATACAAAAGCAATATGTCACTGTAACGGACTACATTTATTTGAAAGTAACTAGTAACTAAACTATTACTTTCAAATAAATTTGATCTGTTATAGTTTTTTATTATTTTTGTATTGTTTTTGTATAGAAAGAAATAAGTAACTGTAACTGTCAGGTGTATTGCTTTTTCTAGTACTTCTCCATCCTTGCTAGTGACTGCACAGAGCTTCCTGGATCAAGTTTCTAAAAGAAATAGAAAGTAAGATGTAGCCCCTAGGTGGTGCTATCCCAAGGGCTACTTCCCCTGCCTGCCTAACTACTAACAGGTTGAGGGGCCTAGGGCCAATGGCGGGTGCCTCCACCCAAAGGTCAGGGTTTGCAGTAGTTAAACTAGCTTGGTCACAGCCCTCTGGGACACCGTGACCCCCTTTGGTTCCCTCTAGTGGCTCGCACAGCACACAGGAGTTACAATCCCTATACCCCACATATACACACTGTTCACTCATAAGGTACCACTTACCCTTGAGACTGATTCTGCCGCACATCTCTGAGGACCCCCTGTAAAACAAGGTTGGGCAATATACACAAACACAATGCAATGCTTTCTCTACATGTACTGATACCACAGACAGCATATAGTTCAATAACAACAAATCTGATTTATTAGAGGGGGCAGTAACAAGGAGGGGGCCAATCAGGTTGATTTTGGTTTGGAAATATTCAAATCACAGTACTGTGCATGCAAATAGGGTCCAAAATGTCACTCTCTGGGTACCTAGGATGGTGGGGAGCTAACCAGGGTCAGTGCAGCTGGTTGGGGCCCTTTGATGGAAAGACACATGCACACACAAATTGTAATCCAGAGCCCTGGGGCTCAGTTCGTGAAGAAATGAAACAGCAACAATTAGATGACATACTTGCAGTTTGATAAACAGATTGCAGGAAGCTACCCTGATTTGTACTCACAGCCTCAATATTGAAACTGGATGGGTGTAGGTTGTTCTGGATTGCCAGGAGAAACAGAATAGCTGACCCAGCCCTCGTGGCAGGACTCACCTGCACTCGAAAAACAGGCAGATTCAGTCTGAATCGAGCTAGGTTATGCTTCCAGCTTCAGCACACAATTTGCAGTACCGGGGAAAATAAGATTGCGATTCCCCACAAGCACTAGACACATTTAAATGTAAAAGGAAAGTACTGTACCAGGCAGGCTGCTCCTCGATCCCAATCGCAATTACTGCAAAATACTCGGGAGCACACACAGCAGCTTCAATTCCTGACAGACCGAGTGCGATTCAGCAATTTCTCCAGTCTTCTACATGGTGAGCCTGGTTTCTTCACTTCTGGTGCTTCTTTCTCCTTACAACTCTGATTCAGTCTGCACTGGCACTCACAAACAGTTGTAGGCCGAACTTCAGGGCCCCACACAAGCTTCCTGTGTGAAAACTCAACAGCGCAGCAGCCTGGAGCTCCTTCCCTCTTCACAGTCACAACTCATCTGATCTTTCCAGTAGACAGAGCTGGGCATTTCCTTTGAGTTCCTCCCAGTTCAGTTGGCTGGTTCGGCTGTCACTCACAATCAGACTCCCCCTGTTGGTGCAAAAAGGCGCTGAAGTCCAAACTACAATTCCCAGAGGCATCTGCCATACAGTCCCATTGTGGCTGGCTCCAGAGGAGAGTCCAAGTTCTAATTCGCCCAGAGCAGGCTTGATTTTAAAAGATCCCCACACTGATTGGTCCAATTCAGCAGTTCAGAACCAACATGGGGAGCTACTCTGCACAGTCCTGGCTACAAGCAAGCAGGTTAGAAGAAACTGCATTTTCATTATTACATTAACAGGTTACAAGCAAACAATTACATCTTCTGAAAGAGCTCCCTCTGCGCATATAGCGACTACAGAAATGGAGCGATTTGCTCAGTGGCTCAAGCGGGACTCGAGCAGAGAAACACACAGACACCCCTCCCATTTCAAAGTAATTATACTGCAGTTTGGCAGCTCTTAAAGCGACAGTACATGGAGGCATTAGGCACTCTCACTCAATTATTTTTTTAAATCGGCTGAAATACAGGACACCAGCCTGGCGGAGAGCATTTAGGCTCACCCAAAGAAGGCTTTTTAGTGACCCCCATTCACAGGGGGGTTACAAATAGAAAAAGTAACTTACCCAACACTGGTCAAGTGAAGGGGCAAACTGCCCTTGGTGCATTTAAAGGGCAGACTGATTTGGTTGGTGGGGTGAACTTTGCTGGTTGGTCAACTTTTACAGGTGGGCAAGGTATGGGGGAAATGGTGGAACAAGAAATGGGCTGGTAAAGGAGGAAGGGAGGAGATATGGGGTGGGATGGGCATCCTTCAACTGGAAAGGTAGTGTGATGCTGGTGGACAAACAAAGAGTTGGGAAGAGTGGCAGGCTGCAACAACTGTGGCACACCAATCTTTCTTAGAAATGTGAGGAGAGTAGGGGGATGTTTGGTGTGTAGGCAAATAATGCAGCTGGAGAATGAGCTCAGGTGTTTACAAGCAGAGCTAAGGAGGGGACAGCGAGATGCAGTGGAGGACAACCCAACAACTGTGGTGGATAGGAGAGTAACTGAAGGGGGGGCAAAGAGAGTTGAGAGGGGGTAAGAGGAATGAAAAAAGGGAGGAGGTTGGGGTAATGAGACTGGGAGACCAAGGAAAGAGGGCACACAAAGGCAGAAAGGAGGAAGAATGGAAGAAGGGGAGGAAGGATGGCCATATAGGTCACTGAGTCAGCAGTGGGAGTAAGGCTAGCAAAGGAGGAAGGGAGGGAGTGATGGTGGTGAAGGGTCATCGGAAAATTATTTTGCAGTTCTGGCAGGACTGGGGGATGTGGATGTGGAAGTGCTCAGCAGAGAAGCTGTTGCTAGACCGGAGGAGGAAGGTAGAGGTGGGGAGCCAAAGGGTGGGGGAAGGGGAGAGGCAGGAAATGGGAGAGGCAGGCATGCATCAAAGGGAAGAGACAGGATGAGCCCCAGGGAGAGAGGAAGTAGAGTCAGTGGGAAAAGGGGGAGGGAAGGGATGGTAACTGAGGATTTTTGAGGATTTTACTAAAGGGCAGAAGGGGAATAACTGTGCTGGAGGAAGAGGAAGTGAGGGGAGGTAGGGGATGGGATAAAGAGAGGTCAGGGATGATGGAACATGAAAACAAGGGGGGGTCTTAGTGCTGGGGGACTCAATACTGAAAGGGGTCAGATGGGGAAGCAAGGGGGAGACGCATAGTTGTATTTGGGTGGAGGCCAAGCCAGGAATGACAGCAGACAGGGTAAGTCAATATGTTCTGAAGTATGCTAGGAGGGGTAAGGAGAAACCTCACATAGTTCTGCATTTGGGAACAAATGACCTGGCAGAAGAAAAGGTAGAGGTAGTTCAGAGCTGGGACTGATACGTGAGGAGGCAGAGGGATCAGTAGCTTTCTCAGAAGTACTTCCAGTGCCCAAGGCAAGCACTGAAAGGAAACTGAGGATAGATGTGTAACCCCTAGGTGGCACTGTCACAAGGGCTACTACCCCACCTGCTTGGCTAGCAGCAGGTTAAGGGGCTTGAGTTCTGAAACGGGTGCCTCCACCCAGAGGTCAGGGTTGGAAGTGGTCAAGCTAACCTAGGCACAGCCCTCTGGGACACTGTAACCCCCCCTCCCCTCTAGTGACCTGAACACTGTACAATAATCACCTTCACAATACTCCTGGTACACCACACAGATACCCACACTGTTTGCACTTACCACCAGGGCTGGTTCCTCTGGTTCGACCCTGGGGACCCCCTGTAAAACAAGTTAGGCACAGCAAATAGAAACAGAACAGTACTTTGATCACAAACTGGAACCACAATCAGGTTAAATGCAGAAAAAGTTAGATCTGATTTATTCAGGGAACTTGAACAAGGGAGGGGCAAAATCAGGTTAATTAGCTTAAGAGTTATATCAATCAGGCAGTTATGCATGCGCTTTAAGTTCCCCCACACAGTCACACCTCTGGGTACCCAGGTGGAGAAGGGATGGGCTAGCCAGGATCGTTGCCCAGGGTAGACCGGCTTCGCAGCTGGTTGGGGCCCTGTGATGGAAAAACCAACATGCACAATACACACTATTTGTAATCCGGAGCCGGAGGGCTCAGTTCGTGAAGAAAAAGAAACAACCAGGCAATCAGATGACACATTTAGATTAAGCTGTTGTTGCAGGGAGCTACCCTGATATTTAATCACAATACCCAAGACTGGACACAGGCTGGACGGAGGTCGAGACAGCAGGTGGTTGATCTGGAGAGCCAGGAGAAACAGGGCCCATACGAGTCGCCGAGGCATCGTTCCTGTTCAAGCATGGAGCCGGGGGCTGAACCCTGAGCAGGTCTCTCATTGATGGCTTTTCTCTGTGCAGTAGGGTAGTTTGGCAGGGCCCTCATGACAAGGCCCAGCAGCATGGAAATATCCACGGATTCAGTCTGTTTGGGCTGGATACAGCTTCCAGCAAGTAGAATACAGTTCACACAGTGGGGGACCAAATCACGACCCACTTGCAGCTCGCAGCACATTTACATGTAAGGGAGTTCTACTATACCAGGCTAAGCGCTCCTCGGTCACAATCGCAAAGTCTCTGCACACACCGGGAGCTTGGGGTAGCTGGAACTCCTGACAGGCCAATCGCATTCAGCAAAATCTTCAGTCTTCTTCAGGTTGAGCCTGGTCCCACTTCAGTAGCTTATTTTACTCACACAACTCGGATTCAGTACAAAAACAATTCTCTTTTCTCTCACAGAGCAGAAGACAGACATGCAGGCCAGAAATCAGGCCTTTCCACAGTTCTCTCGCGGGAACTACTATGCAGATGGCTGCTTGAACTGTATCGAGCTATTGCTCTCTCAGCTTCCAACTTAGATCTGCCCTAAACAACAGGCAGCTTGGGGATTTCCCTCAGATCCAAAGGTTTGGTTGGCTGATTCGGTTGTCAGTCAAAGTAAGAGCTCCCCCTTCAGTTGCAAAAAGGTGCCAACAGTCCAAAACTACAATTCCCAAGTTTGTACTCCACACATCACCTTCAAGCAGGCTCCATTTTAGAGTTCCCAAGCACTGATTGGCCCAATTTGGCAGTTCAGGGCCAAAATGGTGGAGATAATCAGAACAATCCTTGTGCAAAGAAGGCAGGTTAGACAAACTACATTATCATTATCACTCTAAATGTTTTTCAGCAAATAGTTACATTTTTCAACAGATCTCCCTCTGCCCAATTAGCGAAGGCAGAAATGGAGCGATTATCGGGCAGCCCAGGTGGGACTCGAGCATGACAACACTCAGCCCCCCCTTCCAGATTAATTATTACTGCAATTAAGCAGCCCTTAAAGCAACAGTACATAGAGGCTACACAGGCACTCTCTGCCAATACATTTAAACTGCTAAACCGCAGGGCCCCAGCCTGGCAGTGAGCCTTTAGGCAAGCTCTAGGAAGACTTTAAGGGAGCCCCCATTTGTGGGGGGAAGGGTTACAGATGAATTTAACAAGTGGTTAAGAACTTGGTGTCAGTCCAAAGGGTATGGGCTGGTGGTGGAGTGGGGAAGGACATGGGAGGATGGTGATCTCTATGCTAAGGATAGGCTTCACTTAAGTGAGGAGGGAAGGGAGGCATTGAAAAATAGATTGGGATAGTACATGGCAAAAGCTGGATGTGTAAGCCAGGAGCAGGGAGTGGCATGTGGTCAAGAAGCATGCAGAATCCACAGAATAGGAAGCCAAACGAACTTAGCCCCCACACCAGCAGCAAGGGACTGAGGGTGAGTACTAGAGGGGATGCTGGAAATGGTGAGCGGGTAGGGAGAGGGAGAAATGTAATGGGATGGAGTGTGGGTACCCTGAATGCAAGGAGTCTGGGAAACAAAACAGCTAAAATGCAGACTCTCATGGCAGATGAGGAGGTGGACATGACGGCCATCACCGAAACATGGGCCACCCACTACCATGACTGGGACCAGGCAGTACCAAGTTAAAGGATATTTCGCAGGGATAGGGTGAAAGGGAAAGGGGTGGTGGCGCTATACATGAGAAAGGGTCTGAAGTGTGTTGGGGAAGGGAGGGCAATATGGAGTCATTGTGGATGCAGTTCCAAGATTCCAAAAATAGGACTCCTAGGATGGGAGTGATGTACAGGCTACCGTCTCAGACAGAGGAGATAGACAGGGAACTGGCAGGACAGATCAGAAGGTCCTGTGGGTAAGGTAACAAGGTGATTGTGGGGGACTTCAACCTGCCAAGAGTGGATTGGAGTACAACCCCGCCACCACTAATAGAATGTAGCAGGTACTCCTGGATGCCTTTCAGGATAGCCTTCTGCTGCAACTGGTCAGTGAGCCAACCAGGTTATGGAACACCCTAGACCTCATGCTGGCTAATAGGGAGTGTGTGAGAGAGCTGAGGTTGGATGACCCGCTGATGGGGCGTGATCACCACTCAGTTTGGTTCACGATAAGTATGGGCAAGGAGGAGGTAATAACAGGTACAAAGGTGTTAGACTACAGAAGGGCTAACTTCAAGAGGGTGGGGAAGTAGTAAAGGGGTGTCTAGACAGAATCCATCTGAATATGGACACTAACCAAAGGTGGGAGGTCATCAAACTAGGGATTGAGGAGGCAACCAGAACCTGTATCAGGATCCAGTCTAAGAGGGCTAGGGTCAAGAGACCAAGCTGAGTGATCAAGGGGATCAGGGAAAAGGTAAGGAAGAAAAGGGCCACCTTTAAGAGGTACAAAAGAACAGAGGGGGGGAGGAAAGAGAGTATTATCTGAAGGAGTCGAAGGAGATAACAAGAGCAGTAAGGGCAGTCAAGGCAGATAGGGAGCTCAGGCTGGTGCAGGGCATCAAGGATGGGGAGAAGGACTTCTTCAGGTCCATCAGGGAGAAAAGAAGTTATAAGGACCAAATTGTAAGGATTAAGCGGGATGGGGGGGTGGAAACAGAGGCAGAGCAAGCAGAAGAGCTTAATGAATATTTCTGCTTGGTGTTCACTAAGGAGAAAGGAGGTGGTACCCCGGGGGGGGGGGAGAGCAGGCACAGGGAGGAGGAAGTGACAGATGGAGAAATACTGTAACAGTGGGCAGGGTACTGAAGGGCTTGAGGGCACTGAGGGTGGACAAGGTGCCAGGGCCAGATGGCATACACCCCTGGCTGCTGAAGGAGCTGGCAGAAATCCTGGCAGAGCCCTTGGCAGACCTGTTCAATGCCTCCCTGGATTCAGGGAGTGTATCTCAGGACTGGTGGATGGCTCACTTGGTACCTCTCCATAAGAGTGGCCCCAAGGATGAACCTGAGAACTACAGACCAGTGAGCCTCACATCCATTGTAGGTAAGTTGATGGAGACAATCCTGAAGGAGAGACTGGTTTCCCCTTCTGGGGAAAAATGGGCTGCAAGATGGTAGGCAGCATGAGTTTGTCACAGGCAGGTCCTGTCAGACCAACTTGGTGGATTTCTATGACTGGGTAACCAGCCAGTTAGACAAGAGCCATGCAGTAGATGTCTTGTACCTGCACTTCAGTAAGGCATTCGATTCGGTGCCACATGGGAGGCTAGGAAGTAAGCTAGAGGGCACAGAGGTAGGGGCAAAGATGGTGGGATGGGTAGTGAACTGGCTGCAAGGGAGACAGCAGAGGGTGGTGGTAGTGGGAGGGGAGCTCTCAGCACCGAGGGTGGTTACTAGTGGGGTGCTGCAGGGCTTGATGCTGGGGCCAGTGTTGTTTGGGATCTTTATAGTGGACATCTCAATAGGCATCAAGAGCAAAATCAGTCTGTTTACAGATGATGCCAAGATGGGTGCAGTAGTCAATGACCCAGGAGGGTGGCAGGGGTTGCAGGATGATCTGTCAAAATTGGAGACCTGGTCAGACACTTGGTAGCTTGGGTTCAATGCCAAAAAGTGCAAGGTGCTACATTTTGATGCAAAAAAAACCAAGATGGGGCTACCAGTTGGGGGGGGGTTCAGCTTGCCGTGACACAGGAAGGGAAGGACCTGGGGCGATCATTACAGGCTCAATGAATAACTCAGCACAATATAAGAAGTCAGCTGCAAAGAACAACAAGATGCTGGGTTGTATTGCCAGGGGTATTTCCTCCAGGAGAGGGGAGGTGATCCTGCCACTATATAGGTCGTTGGCTAGGCTACACCTGGAGTACTGCATACAGTACTGGTGCCCATACCTGAAGAAGGACATTAGGTTACTGGAGGAGGTGAAGCACCAGGCTACAAAGATGATCCAAGGGCTGGGGGACATACCTTACGAGAGAAGGTTAAGGGAGTTGAACATGTACTCACTGGAGGAAAGATGGGACAGAGGAGATATTATTTATTTATTTGCTTTTGTTTACTGGGTAAGCATACTAGACAGCCAAGTGCCTTTTTCAGGTGCGACCCGGGAGGATTACAAGGTACATACTTTCAAGAACAGTAGGTGGAGTCAAAGTTAACGTACAGAAAATAACAGGCATTAACAGAGATTAAAAGGTAGCTAACAGCATAAGAGACTGTAGGCACAAATGGAACATGTCTAGATATCTACATAAGGTACATACTGGATGAATTAGGTAGCGAACAGCATAATAAATAAAAAGTACGATCAGTGCCAATAGGACAAAAAGTGTAGGATAATAACTGCCTGTTGGGGGGAGAGGGCACTAGGCAGGTAATCAGGAGGAGTAAAAACTATAGGAAAGAGACTTGAGGGCCAGGTGTTCTACTGGGACAGGTGGGCAGGGAGTGGGCACAGTGCAAGGATACCAAGTAATAATTAGCTTGCCCAGTTACAGGAGGATAAGTGCTTTAAGCGCTGGAGCCAATGCCCCCACCATAACTAGGCTGGGGGGAGAGAGTATGGCTCTGCTGGTGAGCTACAAGGTGCAGGGGCAGGCAGAGGCTGATTTCAGGAAGCCCCAAAGGGAGGGTTTAAAGCAGGGATGGGAGGAGGAGGACTGAATTAAGGCAGGAAGAGAGTTCCACATTTTTGGAGCACAGGCTGTGAAGGTCTGCTCGCCCACAAGGGTGCGGGTTTTAGGAACCATGCAATCCAGCGTATCCCTCGATCTTAAGTGGTAGGATGGGGTGCCAAGTTTGAGGGGAAGGGCGAGGGCAGAGGGAGTGGCCGAACTGACAATGTTGTCAATGAAGTTTCCGAGGACAAAGGTGCAGTGCTTCTCGGCAGGGAGACACTTCAGCTGCATGAAGAGATCACAGCGGTGCGTGAGAGGAGGGGCTGAGAGAGCAAAGTGGCAGATATTGTTGTAAGCCGTGTCCCATTTTGAGAGGCTGGATTTAGGTACCGGGGCAAAGGATACAAGCCCATAGCAGAGCGTTGGAAGGAGGACCCCCCCTAGTTAGGGCCACTTGAGCAGCCGGGGTAAGGCAGTTTTAGCTCTATAGGCAAGACTGAGCTTACCATTAGTTGCCTTATAAATGTTCCAAATGTGTAGGGTAAGATCCAGTAGCGGGTCCAGGGCAACGCCCAAATACTTGACAGCATCCACCGTCTGCAGGGGAGAGCCGTCAGCCCCATAGATCTGTAGGGGAGTGGGGCAGGTTTTTGTCTTGATCAAGATACCAAAGAGCATGGCTTGGGTCTTTTTGAGATTGAGGGTAAGCTTATGGTCCACTAGCCAGGTTTGAATGCGCTTAAAGTCAGAGTTTAGCTGGGAGTTTATTGTAGAGATGTCCTGGGAACTGGCCAGGATGACGAGGTCATCCGCATAAAGGGTGGTATGTCCATGGGCAGTGACAGACGGCAGTTCATTAATGAAAAGTGAGAACAGAGTGGGCCAAGGATGGATCCCTGAGGGACCCCGCAGAGGACTGATGAGGGGTTGGAAATGGTCCGGTTAAAGTTAGTGTACTGCTGCCTGCTAGAGAGGTAGTTTGAGAACCAGGCATGGGCAGGGGGGGAGAACCCAAGGGACAGAAGCATGGAGCTGAGGAGGGAGTGATCAACCTAATCAAAGGCCTTGAACAGATCCACGAAGATAGCTCTGGTAAGATTGCCTTGGTTAGCAGCAGTCCTAATCAATGAGGTGACCACAGCAAGAGCGGTAGACGTGCTGTGCCCTTTCCTCAAACTGTGTTGTGCAGAGGAGAGGAGGTTGTGATTCTGGATGTAGTGGGAGATCTGAGAGGCAACAACCTTCTCCAGAAGCTTGCAGGTAGCAGACAGAATAGCGATTTGTCAGTGATATGATCGAGACCTTCAAGTACATCAAAGGAATAAACAAGATAGGCATGGAGGGGCTTTTCAAGATAAGGGGGGAAGGGACACTCAAGGCTATGATCTAAGATTGGAGGGGGCTAGGTTCCAGAGGGAAATGAGAAGACACTTTTTTACAGAGAGGGTGGTGGCAGGGTGGAACACATTGCCTACGGAAGTAGTATCCTGTAGTACAGTGAGCTGCTTCAAAAGGGGATGGGACAGGGCAAGGGGAAGGGTCAAGGGAGGAGCAGCTTCAGTTTGAGAGTTGCTAGCTGCACAATTGAGCAGACCTGATAGGCCATAAGGCCTTTATCTGCTGGCAATTTTGTATGTACGTAACATGCCCCTGTACTGTGATATCTGCCATGGAATTGTACACTTTACCCTGGAACTGTGACATTTGCCCTGAACTGTGACATTTGCCCCAAACTGTGCTAATTGTCCCCAAACTGTGTTACTTGCCCCAGAACTGTGCTAACTACCCTGGAACTGTACTAACTGCCATTGAACTGTGACAATTGCCCCAGACAAAATATCTCTAGAACTGTGTTAACTGCCTCAGAATTGCGCTAATTGACCCTGGACTGTGCTTATTGCCCCAGAATAATGCTGACTGCTCTTGAACTGTACGGATTGCCTCAAAACTGTGCTAACTGCCCGAGAGCTGTGCTATGTGCCTCTGAACTGTGTCATTCTGCATTGAACTACTGTTGAGTTGTGCACCTTGGTCATTGAACTGTGGAGACCTGTCTTCTGTGGTGTTGTAAAGGAAATGTTCCTCTTCAAAGCCTTGTGGATTACAAAAGTGGGCAGCTGTTCTAGCCAGAGCTAGGAAGTACTTAGGACAGGCCCCACTGACTGATTCTCTTTGCTACGTCTATACCATAATAAGGACCAGTGAAGAAAGATCAGGAGCTGCCCTGGCTCAATAGTGAGTGCTCCAATGTAGAATGGAGTGGGAATTATCTGTTTCAGGTTCAACAAACACTACAAGATCAAGGAAGACAAAAGCTGCAAGATCAAGAATGATGTAAGCAGCAAGAAACCTATATTGCAAATTCCTCAAGTATCCTAGTGACACTAGTTGAGGGTCTGACCTAACCTTCTACCAATGCCTAATGGATCCTGTAAAAAGAGAAAGCCTTCTTCCTTGTTGATCAGTGGTCTGCCATGACCTACCACTGATAATGAAGGTCATAAGTGCATCCAGCCTGGTTGTCTGGGACAACCTTTACTGGGCACCCTTCGCCCTTGTTGATCAGCAGTCTGCCATGACCCTCCATGAATAGACATTCACCAGTGCATTCAGCCTGGTGGTCTGGGACAACCTTTCCCGGCTATTCATTCATCAGTTGGGATCAAGGAGTCTCTTCTGCTGGTCCACTCCTTGGAAATAAAGTGTTATTTGTTTTCCCAGAAAATGACAGGGTTGGTCCTATCCTTACCGGGTCAGTATGTTGTACATTTAATGTTGTACTACAAAACCGCGCAACAGGAACAGCACAGTAGGGAACAGCGAGAGGGTGCAAAACTGTGAAAGGGTGTATGCGTGGTAGTGCACCCTCTCACTCTCCCAAGCAGAGGATAAGATCTCCCCTGGGACAGGGGGTCAGAGAACAGTTGCCATGGCTTGACAAGATCAGCCGCTGGCATCAAGGAAAGCAGGCAGTATGTTTGGGACTGGATTTTGATTCCCGGTCCCAGATGTATGGATTTTTTTATTTTTCGCACTTTGTGCGATTTTAACTATTAACCCGGGTTAGTTATTTTAGTTGGGGGTTTGGGGGTCTGATCCCTACAATGGGGTGTGTGGGGCTGAAGTTCATAAAACAAAGACTTATGCCAGTGGCAATGTATTATGCCATTATAGTGCGGTATATTGTTGTGGCATAATGTCTTGCGACATTATGACCCCATGCCGGTCCTATCTTGGTGCATTCATTTCCTGAAAGTCTCCATATGGGTGCACCCCTTTGCTAGCAAGTTCTTTTACAGCTGCAGCAGGGGTTAACCCAACAGTACTTTAGTAACCCCTGGCCAGGGTAGTAGAGTTCAGAATTCATTGATGCTATAGAGTTTGGAATTTAATGATGCTACAGAGTTTAAAGTTAATTGATATTGCTATAAAGTTTAGAAAGCTACTAATACTGCTATAGAGTTTAATAATATTGACGCTGCCATAGAGTACAGTTATCTCCAAGTAAAGTGCCTCCAGCGTGCCAGTTAGAGTACTCCCAACAGTTGATCATGACCCCTGCACTTTTCCTTAAATAAAACCAATTGCTGCTTTAGAAGTGTTGTTTGCCTCTCCTTGCACTGCATCCCATCCTCAGTTCTCAGAACAGAAACTAGCCTGGAGTCCCTTGTAGGTAGTGAGAGGTTGTGCCCACCACATCCTAGCTCTGAAGTGTTCAAACAATTCATCCGCTTGTGTATCAAACTCATTATCTGAACAATTCCATCTTAATCTTGGGAATTGCCCATAAGGTATGGATGAAATCCGTTTGGGTTGATGTGTACTTGTAGTGTGCAGTGTCAGTAGGTTTTCTGTATCCTGCTGTTTGTATTTTGCTGCATACTGCACCTCTTAGCTTAAGGTATAGAAATTCAGTTTAATTTTTTTTCAGTTTTGGCAGTGAATTTCAGATTGAGGGTATTGTACCTGGGAAACAAGAACCCAGGGGAAGATTACACAATGGGGGGGGGGTAGTAACAACAAAAAAGAAAAGGGACCTGGGGGTAATCATATCAGATGACCTTAAGGTTAGCTAGCAATGTGAGAAGGCAGTAGGCAGTAGGGAGGGCTGGGGGGATACTGGAGTGCATAGGGAGAGGCATCACCAGCAGAAAACAGGAAGTTGTTATCCCTCTGTACAGACAGTTGATGAGACCCCATCTGAGTACTGCATCCAGTTCTGGAGACCCCACCTCTGCAAGGACATAGACAGGATAGAGGCATTCCAGAGGAGGGCACAAAATGGTGCAGGGTCTGCAAGAGAAGCCGATGAGAGAAACTAAAGGAGCTTAATATGTATACCCTTGAGGAAAGAAGGGAGAGGGGGGACATGATAGAAACTTTTAAGTACCTCAGTGGAATCAATAAAGTCCAAGATGGTAGCATCTTTCAGAAAAAGAGACGTGCAAGAACAAGGGGACACAATTTAAAGATAGAGGGGGGGTGGTTCCAGGGCAATATGAGGAAGTATTTTTTCACAGTGCCGTAGGAAGGCATTTTGGTGCCCTGGGTGAGAGTCTCATTTTGGGCCCCCCAAGAAAAGAGCCGGGGGTCTGGAGGCAGCAAGGCCCCCAGAAGCTCTGAGGGGTTTGCATGCTCTGTGGTGAGTTTTGGGGCCTTTTTCAAAGAAAAAACATACTTTTGTTACAGTTCTCTATCCTTGATTTCAGGGAGGGAATATTTTGCTCCCATGGAATATGAGTTATGGGAGACTCTGAGTGGGTGGTATAGAGTGTGCCACCGCAATTGTTGTGGATGAGTGGCTGACCAAGAATGCCATCAACCACCCACCCTATATGTATTCTGAAATATATTGTGAGAGATTGCTACATAAAGATGGGGTCTGGGGCTGCAAGGCCCCAGAAGCTCTGAGGGTTAACATACCTGTGGTGATTTTTGGGGCTTTTCTTGAAGAAAAACATACTTTTGATACAGTTCCCTACCCCTGATTTCAAGGAATATTTTGCCCCATGGAAAATGAGACATGAGAGACTCTGACTGGGTGGTATACAGAATGTGCCACCCCAACTGTTGTGGACATTTGTGTGACCAACAATGCCATCAACCACCCACCCACCCACCCTATATGCATTTCTGAAATGTACTGTGAAAGATTGCTACACAAAGCATGGGGCTAGGGGTCCTCTAGGCCCACTGAAGCTTTTGAGGAGACGGGTTACATGCTGTAGCCTGATTTGGTAGTTGTGGGTAATCTACTACTGAATCACTCCCCTACTGAACCAAAACACACTTGTGTTACATGTTCTTCCGAATTGAGTATCCGTAGCAACCCTGATTTCAGATTTTTTTTCATCATGGAATTAGAATAAGAATAAACTGTGTTGTAAAGTGGCCAAATGAGAACCAGTGGTATTTAAATGAAAATCACAGTTTGCTAACAGAGGATTCTGCATTAGAAAGTAATGCAGATGTCGATGCCAGCTCAGAACTCCAACTTAATTGATAAATATATGAAATGTGAGAACTGAACAATCTATACAACACACAGGAACAGTTACACAGCAATACAAGATATGGAGCTGGAGCTGAATGAACCAAAGACCCACACACAACAGCACAGGCCACACTGAGTACTAAACCAAAAACCTGAAGGCAATCAGGACAGGAAACCCGGTAACTGACAAGAGCTGATGGATGCTATATATTTTCATGCAAATATGTTATTTGAATCCAATCGATATCCACAGTAGTCAGATACAGCTTACATTTCACAGTTGTCTGTCTGGTCTATGTGTGAACCTTTCTTGCCTTCAAAGAGGCAAATTCATCAATGACTTTGTCAAAGTTAATGGCACTGGCTACAGCATTTTCAATAGATAGTATAGCGAGATTTGACAGTCTTTCTTGTCCCATAGATGATCTTAAATAGGTCTTGATCAGCTTCAGTTTGCTGAAACTACGTTTGCAAGAAGCAACAGTTACAGGAAGCGTCAAGAAGAGTTGGAGAGCAATTTCAATGTTTGGATAGGAAGTACTCAAAAGACCATTTGTGAATGAGTTCAACAAGCTGAGGGGTGTGGCATTAGAAAAATTGGGCAGTACTGAAGCTGCCTGAAATTTAAAGCTCTCTACCTCATATACTATTTCACAAGCATCTAGGTCCTTAGAATATTTCATTGCTAGATCTGCTGAACATTTCTTTAACTCGGTAACTTCCATTGTTGAGAAAGATAGCCCTGTAAGGAAGTTAAAGTCAGCAGCCACTTCAGACAATGCCTCATACCGCCACTGAATCTGGAAAGTGAGGGTGTCTAGAACATTGTTGAACTGTATTTTGAAATCCTTCTCAGCAGAAATCAAGTGCCCTTCATCTTCAATGTTCTCATCGGCCATCCTTTTCCCCTTCCTTTTTCTTTTTTCCTGTGAATTCTGCATTCAGTGACATCTGTTCAGCAAGTTCTGCATGTTGTACAACATCATGTATTCCATCATCCCGTATGTGCTGTAGTGCATCCCTTAATCCACTGATATGTTTTGAGGCACTATCGACAGGCAATCCCTTACATTGCAACAGTTGGTTTACTTGTTCAATCAGGTTCAGTATTTTGTCCCACATTGCTAGGGTACAAAGAAATTTGAAATCTATCTGCTTGATTAGGCTCTGGGCTGTTGATACCGCGTCGGCATTGGTTGCATCTTCACTTATTCGGTACAATGCCTTTAAGACATCAAGTATTTGAAGATGAAGGGAGTGAACTGCACAAAACTTTGAAGACCATCTTGTTTCAGTGTGACCCCTCAGAGTGACCTTTACTGCTTGGGACAGCACCTCCCAGTGGCTTGTTGAAGCTACAAAGAATGTAAACAATCTCTGCACTGTGCCAAAAAATGATACCATGTCCACTGATACACTCGCAGCATGGACCCCAACTAAATTAAGAGAATGAGCTGCGCATGGGACAAATCTAGCATGTTCATTCACTTGTGCTATATAGGCTTGCACACCATGATACTTTCCTGCCATATTAGCACCGTTATCATACCCTTGGCCACGACAGTTAGCTATATCTAAGCCATCATCACTTAATTTCTTTTCAATTTCTGCAGCTAGCCCACTTCCTGTCTTTTCATGTGAGATGATGAAATCAATGAAACTTTCCTCAACAGTACAATCATTATCCTGTATCCTCACATATCGAATGATATGAGACATCTGCTCCTTGTGAGCCACATCTGGCGTACAGTCAAACATAATAGAGAAATATTTTGCCTCCTTAATGTTTGCGATTATTTCACATCTCACAGTGGAACCCAGCAAGTTAATAAACTCGTTCTGAATTGTAGGAGAAAAATAAGTGGCAGACCCCTTCTTATGGTTGGCAATGTGCCCTGCAAGCTCCGGATTATAGTGACTTATCAGTTCTAGCAAATTAAGAAAAATTCTAGAATGTGTGTGTCCAATTATCTCTGTAGACCCCCTGAGAACCAAGTTGTTCTTTGCGCAGAAAAGAATAGCATCAAGAATAATTTTCAGAATGGTATGCCACTTTTCTTTTCTGAGGCAATTGACCTTTGCAGTTGATCATCTATTGTGGCCCTATCTTCAAGCACATTTCAAAATTCTTCCAACGAAATAACTGTTGGCGTGTTCAGGGAGTTTTCATGATCTGGAATTCTGGGATTTAAATGTCTCCAGTCACAAAATCCTTTTTGGATTTGCTAGACTCGATGTAATGGATGATTTTTTGCAAACAGCATGCATGGAAGCAATAGATAGCTTTCTTGGTCTCACCATACATTAGCCATGTGCTCCACAGTCTCTATTGGGAAGATTTTTTGTGAACCAATCCTGATAAAAGTGCTCGCCATCAGACGCTGAGAAACTAAAATCAGCATTTTCTTTTGTTCAGGGCCATGTTCCACCAAGCAACATCTAACTTTGTCAGTCATGTCAGGCCATGATGTTGGGTCATTAAAATTAAGTTGGAGTACCGAACTGGCTACAGCAGCTACATTACTTCCTAATGCAGGATCCTCTGTATAATTTTCAAAGCTGCATGAGCGGTGTCGACTGGCAATCATCATCATCATCTTCTTTTCTTCAACTACTTCTTCTTCTGTAATATTGCCCTCAACATCTGTCTTAGTAGGGTAGGCTCATCGATGTCAATTGGTGTTGTACTGACTGAGTCGCAGAGCTTCCTCCTGCTCCTTAGACTTAGTAAGCCAATGTTGCCACTGCTGGGAGAGTTTTCACTTTTCTCTCTCTTGCTTTCCTCAGTTTTCTAAACTCTGCCCCGATAGTTTCTTCGGTGGCATCTTCAAGAATCAGGCCTTCCTTTACAAAATACTGAAGAGAGAAGTGTACTGTATAATATGTGTACTTGTACTTAACTTCAAAGCATCCCAGTCAATGTCCTATCCAACTTCCTGTTTGTGTAATCAATAAGGCACAACAGGGTGTGGGTTACTGGGAGTTTACCCATGCCTTGTGTGGTGTGTCACGAGGTGCAGCCGAGTGACTTAACCACAACCACACAAGAAGTGGGACAGGTTATTGACTGGGATGTTCTGAAGTTAAGTACATCTATTTACTCGGTCATGTGAGAGAATGCTGAAGATCTTAGAAGGCAGTTTCATTGTGCAAGATATATATATATATATATATATATATATATATACACACATATTTTAATTGTTAAGAGTTTGCTAACTGGGTTAGGCCTACTTGGCACAAGTGCCTCATTTCGTGGTGACCTGGGAACACTGTGCAGTTAAATGACTTGCTGCTGAGAATAAGAGTCACACAGTATGCAAGTGGAGGTTGTGGTAATCAAACCCAGGCTGCTGGATGACAACAAGGTCAAAATTCACAGCTCATTACTGTAAACTCTACGCTATACAGCCAGCCCCCAGCCTAAAGTTGTTTGACTGACTTAGCTGTTAGGATCAGCCTTACATTAATCGTCATGTGCAGACTGATTGCATGGCATTTTGATTCTTCCTGAGTTTTAGCATTCCATCCTGTCACTGCTGACTGACTGGAATGCTGCACTTGATTTGGACCAATATTCTAAACTGTAGGTGGAAGAACTTTTCTCAAATATCTCTCTGTTTAAATTACATAAACAGTTGATATTATTAAGATCAACTTTTAAGAAAAAGTTCTTCTATGAACAGTTTTTGAATGCTGGCTTAAAATCACAATGCAGCATTACCAGTCACTTTCTAACTCTAGGCTACAGAGAACATTCTATAACCATAAACCATACTTGTTACAGTTTTTTTTGAATACATTTTTATAATAGCAATAAAGGCTCTCACAGGAGTTAGACTAACATCCAATTAAATACAACCTGGGGCAAAATGTCCCTGGGCCACCCGTCTTGTTGTGCCACATATTAGCCGACATCCCAGACCCTAGATAGTGGTTACTGACTATTAATCTAACCTCTGGGAGTGCCTTATTGCTTAGTAACTTATTGCCATGTTCTCCAACCACCATTGCTATGGTACTGGTCTGCCCTACCTCCCCTACTCCGCCTTACCCCAACCCGACAGTCAGACAAACTACCAGTCAATGCTACAGAAATGCGATCATGATACACCTGTCACCCAATTTAAAACACATTGACTTACCTTTAATAAGACTGACTGTTGAAGATGACTCCTCGCACGGCCTCTGGTGACTGCTGCTACTTATGTAGGACAGGAACTCTCTGATCTGATGGTGATGGTCTGGAGTCCACACTCAAGTTCGGGCCTACAAATGAAAGTTCACATTTAAATTAAGTGCATAATTTATTGCTATTTTCACTCAAGAGCAAAGCACATCCTTACACACATACAGAAAGGAAGTACTAGTCATGGTTTCCATTGCTGGTGTTTCTTTGGTAACCATGAACAATAACCCTGGCTCCATATTACTTACTGTACCAGCTTTCAATGGTGAAGCTGAGCTGACAGTGGGTTCTGCCAGAATTGATCAAAAATGTATATTTCAAAGGGCACCTTATCTTAAACTGCAAATTTAAACTGAGTTATTAAATAGAGGCTAATGCCTGATGTACAGGTGATAACCACGGTGTAATTACCTCAAGTGGCTGCTAGGGCATCAGTAAAACTGGCTTGAGAGCACAGCTCGAGAGGTTTGCCATTGCCCTAGCAAGCACAAGAGGTGATTATACTGTGGTTATCACCTGTACATCAGGCATTGACATTTAGAGGGTATAGGACTCAATATGAGAAGTTACTCCCACCCCAACACAATTAATGTAGCCTTACCTTATTAATGAATCTGCACTATGGCCACATAAATGTGTACGAAAACTATTTATTATGATACAACATTGAACTACAGCAGGACAAAATAGCACCAGAGTTAAGATCTCTATCAGACATGGTGATTGATAAACTCAGCAACAGCAACGTGACAATTGGAATTATGTTATTTGAATGGCGCAGCCCTTATTGTCCCAATTTCGCAAGTTGATGTTGCTATGGTATCGATGTGATGTCAAGAGGTTGTTCACCCTCTTGAGTATGTCACATCATCGATACCATGACAATAATAGGAGTAGGAGTGTAAATGATAAACACAAAACATCAAATTCCAAATGTAAAACCCATTACCTTACCTTATAAGACTCGCTGAGTCAAGGTCGTTTGTCCACTCCAAGAGTCGCCTGCAGAGACTGTACCAATTTGACACTGGCTATAAAATGAAAGTCCACACATTACATTAAGTAGTAGTAGTACAGTAGATAATCAGCTACAGTCATACATATCTATTATTTTTTCACTGAAAAGGATAGCCCCTCCTTAGACACATTACAGAGTACATTTCAGATTACCTAAAGCCTAAAGGTGGGCATGCATGTTACAAGTAATTCAGAAATAGGGAGGGTGAGTGGATGCTGGAATATGGGTGCCAGTCAGTAGAACAAAGAGGGGCTGTGGATATGGCCTACCTAGATTAGCAGTCCCACACTGTCACAAAAAATGATTAATAAACAAGAAAGCCAGCCTGGGAGTGCATCCCAGGATGGTAACTGGGTAAACAATTGCCAGGGAATGAGCAACAGGACATAGGAACGGGTTATAGTAATCAACAAATGGAGTCCATGCAGAAGAAAGTGGGGGGTTACTAGTCATGTACCGTAGCCTAGGGTTGGAATCGGTCTTCTTTACTGTCTTTAAGTGGCAGTGCACTGCAGAGGGACTGGGAGGAAACGTATGCCTCTTTGTAGACAACACAAACAAAAGATGACCTAAATGTGGGCAAGCAATTTGAGAAGGCAGTTATGAGCCAGGGCTTGTGGATTCTCTCATGCATAGGGATAGGCATCGCTAGTATAAAACAGGGGGGTTGTCATCCTGGCCTCTGTACAGACAATTTGTGTGAGACCCCATCTGGAGTACTGCTAAATGGTGCAAGAGTCTAACATGATGATGTTTTCAATATAAAAAAAATAGCCGGACAACAGGACACACCATGAGATTAGAGGAGGCTGATTAATGGGTATTGTTTGTGAGGAACTTCTTTTTCACAGAAAGGTGGTCACGGTGGATGCATAGAATAGTATGGTCGGGCCTGCCTCCTCAGGAAGTGGTGGATATGAATAAGTGCAGGGCTTCAAACAGGCATGGGATAGGGTAGGCATAAGTGAGCAATACAGATGAATATGAATAGATAGGCCACCATTGACAGAGTAAAGGTCTATGGCATATTCATAAGGTAGAAAAGAATGGGAAGAGTAGATGGGCATTTGCGGTCCTTATCTGCCATCAACTCTGTTTCTATGTCAGTTATATAGCTGTTTATCACCAGCCTAGAGGATAGCAGCATTGGTCGCTCAGCGGCTCACAGTTCTGATTGGGTGGGAGTGAGTCAGTTCCTCCCTCGCAGACAAAACCGAGTGGCCCACCCAACTCAAGTACAGTACCACTAGTACTACCCACTGGTGCTGCTACCCTTTAGGCTGATGCCTGATGATAGCAATCAGATAACTGACATAGAAACAAAGAGTTGATGGCAGATAAGGACCGCAAGGGCCCATCTATCTAGTCTGCCCATTGTAATTACTCTGGAGTCAGGTGACACCACACTACACTGAACTGACTACTGGACTGGCTGGTTCTCTGTGACTGGGGCAGATAGCCTGCCGCCTCCAGTGACAGCTGAGCTATACAATACAACTGCATAGTTTATTCTGCTGTACTGTCCGCTCAACTCCTAGAGTCTAAAGTAGTTGAATTTGAAATCATGTAGACCCACTCTCAAAGGAAGGGCATTTGTATTACATCAGCAAGGAAATTACAGAGTGCACAGTGGGGGGGGGGGATGTTATGTCTCAGTTCTGTGCTTGTGCAGTGCTTACATAATACAGACAGTGCTTCTGTGCTTGTGGCAATTATTTTTAGACTACTGCCCTGCTGCCTGGCTAACCCTAATGCCTTGCATGCCAAAGCCTATTAATTATATTACTTTATTATTAAGCTTAAGCTTTTCCTGACTTGACTGCCTGTAGCTAATAGTGATCATTCCTCCCCCCCCCATGATGGTGGGATCATGCAAGCCTGGCTTTCCACGGACTACCCTTTTTAATAAATCATGGGAGGACAGTGTGGAACCTGAGGACCAGAGGAGCGTGGATGTGATTCCCCTTCACAAAAGTGTGAGCAAGACAAAGCAGAGGCATAAAACTACAGACCTGTCAGTTTGACCTCAGTGGTAGGGAAAATGATGGAATCACTGCTGAAGAAAAGAATTGTTGAGTACCTAGAGGCCAGTGTCTGTGGGGCACAGGACCCGAGGCAGCATGGATTCACAGCAGGAAGGTCATGTCAGACAAATCTAATTGATTTCTTACTGGGTAGCCAAAGTAGTAGTCCAGGGAGGGGCTGTTGACACAGCCTACCTAGAATTTAGCAAGGCATTTCACAGTCCCGCACAAAAGACAAATTACTAATAGCCAGCCTGGGAGTGGGTGCCAGGGTGGCAGCGCCTGGGTAAAATACTGGCTGGACAACAACAGGACACAGCGGGTAATAGTAAATGGAGTCCGTCCACATAGTGAAGAAAGGAGGATTACTAGTGGTAGTGTGGGCACCGTGAGGGTTCACTACTGGGGCCGGTCCTTTTAATGTCTTTAAAAGTGACATTACAGAAAGCCTAGAAGGAAAAGAGTACCTATGCAGATGACACTAAGATCTCATCTGCAACAGGGTTGAAACGCAAGGTGGGGTGGAAAGGAATTGAAAATTGACTTGGCAAGGTTGGAGGAATGGTCAAATCAATTTATGGCAACTTAGATTCAGCTCAAAGAAATTCAACATTTTAACACTGTTTTGAGCTTCTTAGGCAAATATTTGATTAAGTGTTCCACATTTTGCCCATTTGTTCCACATTTTGACAGGCAGTGTTCCACATTTCGAGGATAAAGGGTTAAGAGGTATGTCTCACACTACAGCAGTGAAGTCATGAAGAAAGAACAAGTGTACTGTATTCCCTTACAGTAGCAAGGTTGTCCCCATAAGAAAACAACTCTGATTCCAAGCCACTTCTTTGTGAAAGTACTCTACCCTGTGAGAATGGCATGGGTTAAGTGTACAGCTACCTACCACAGCATACCTCTGAACCTCCTCCTGCCACATAAATCAGGGACAAGATTAAAAATAAGGGACAAAGGACCAAAATCAGGGACACATCTTCAAAATTAAAGATATCCACCAAGAATATGGGGCTTTTAGTGCAAAATGCATTTTCTAAGGAAGAACACATCTGTAACTTCAATGCTTGACATTGTTTAGTGCTTATAGTCCCCACTGTTTAGCCACAAGACACTAATTTTAGGAGGGACAAAGTAAAATTTTGAGGCAAAATCAAGGACACTTGAGAGGTATGTGTACGTGTGTTTGGGGGGGGCTCTACTAGCTCAAAAGTGCTGCAGTTCTCTCTCTGCTCTGCATTTCATAACACAATGGCCAAACAGTACATTTTCTCTAGTTTGGACATGAATTCATATTATGAGCTATGGGAGCCCTCAGCCCTGTGTTTGAAATCAACTCCCCCAAAAAAACCCTTATTTTCTGTCACTTAAGTCCTAGGGCATGATCCTGTTTTTTTTTTTTTTATTATTAATAAGTGCTGCAGTTCTCTCTCTGCTCTGCATTTCATAACAGTCACAATGGCCAAACAGTACATTTTCTCTAGTTTGGACAAGACATGAATTCATATTATGAGCTATGGGAGCCCTGCGTTTGAAATCAACTCCTCCCCAAAAAAAAACAACCTTATTTTCTGTCACTTAAGTCCTAGGGCATGATCCTGTTTTTTTTTTTTTTTTTATTAATTCAAAAGTGCTGCAGTTCTCTCTCTGCTCTGCATTTCATAACAGTCACAATGGCCAAACAGTACATTTTCTCTAGTTTGGACAAGACATGAATTCATATTTATGAGCTATGGGACTCATGGGAGCCCTGCGTTTGAAATCAACCCCCCCCCCAAAAAAAAAACCCTTATTTTCTGTCACTGGAAGCCTAAGGAATCAAGAATCATTCTCAAGTCTGTCTGGAATTATTCTCCATCTCCCTCAAGCAAGCTCACCACAATCCGGATAACACACACACAGTCAGTGAGACTGAGAGAGAATCGGCATGCTGCCACAGCATGGCAGCCTCAACATGTGATTGCGGCGGCAGAGGGAACGGGTGGAGGAGAGGGAGGACTCGGGAGGGACTCAGGGCTCGCGCTCGACTAGAGCCAGGCCCAGGCAGGGTGGCAGTCAGACTCAGGGCAGCCAGCACAACTACTTTCCGGGAGGAGGAGCGGGAGGACTCGGAAGGGACTCAGGGCTCGCGCTCGACTAGAGCCAGGCAGGGCGGCAGTCAGACTCAGGGCAGCCAGCACAACTACTTAGCACCAAGGCAAGCAGCAAAAACAAAATAAATGTGGTGGGAATGGGAAAAGAATCATCAATCATTACTCAGAGAGTCAGACTGAGTCAGTCTGGCGAACTTAAGTCGGGTCAGGATTCGGGAACGAAAAAAGCCTCAGGAAGGAACAGAACCGGACCGCGCGGTCACGCCATCAACGTAGGGCATGGCATGCCATATAAGCCATGATCATACAGAGCTGGTTGGACTGCTTGGACAACTTGACTCATGTGAGCATCGCACGGCAGCCCCCTGCTCCGACCGCCGGCTCCTCTCCCAGCAGTGCCCCAGGCCCAGCCAGCCCAAGCACTGCCCTCTAGTACAAACAACAGCACAGACTAGGCACGCCGCACGCTAGTTCTAATCTCTTTTATTTGTAATTTATTTTAAATTAAATTGCCACTACACTGACTGGACTGTCTTCTCTTGCTCTAATCTGTATTCTAATCTATTAAATTGTCTGTCTGTACTCATACGCTGTCTCTCACTCTCTGTCTCCTTGTGACCGTCTCCTAACTCGCTCCGCTCGCTCTCCTCCTAATCTCACCAACTCTGAGACTCCCGCGCCCCTTCCTTTAAATACGGTCTGTTTTACTGTACCATGTGACTGTTCTCCAGACAGAGAGAGCGGACCATGTGACCACCTCCTCGCGGGGATGCGCCCCTGCTGGCAGAACTTAGGAATTTTTTTTTTGTACTTTTTTCCTTTTTTTTTTTTAGTGCTGAGGTTGCAACTTGCAACTTGCGATGCGTTGTTGCGCCCCTCGGATGTATGCGCCCGGGGCAGGTGCACCACCCGCCCCACCCTTCCTACGGTACTGTTTTTTCACAGAGAGAGTAGTAGATGCATGAAACAGCCTTCCTGAGGAGGTTGTGGGATCTAAAACTGTGGGAGAATTCAAAAATGCATGGGACAGACATAAGGCAGTTCTAGTGGGGGGTAGGAAGAAATAGGCTGTTGGTTAACTAGGATCTGCAGCCTATCCTGTAGGTAGGGAAATGGGCAGACTAGGTGGGCCAAGTGGTCCTTATCTGCCATCAAATTCTATGTTTCTATGTATTGTTATTGCATTCCCTGACAAATTCTGCAGCAGATTCAGTTGTGCCACTCCACACCCCCAAAATGAAAGTGGTGCCAATTCACCAACTAATCAAAAAACAGGTTGTTGCTGACACCATGAACAAACAGCTGTTCCCACCACCCTAAATATAAGTTGGCAAATAAGAGTGCCACCATCGACCCCATGACTGTACCATATTGATGGAGGAATATGTTTCCACTGAAGATGAAATCATTTTTTGTTAGAATGAATTCTAAAGATCTAAGTAGAAAAGCAGTGGGTGGTGCATTGGCACTGATACTTCTACACAGGAAATATTTCACTGTTCTCAGGCCAGACGCATGAGGAATAGAGGTGTACAGTGAGGTGACATCCAGGCCCAACAAAATGATTTTTTTTGCCTTAGTAATGTTGTTTAGCTTGGACATTAAATGCATGGAATCTGGTGTAAGATTTCAAATTGCTCACTGGTGGTTGCAGAAAAAAAATCAACAAATCGATTTAAATTCTGTCAGAGAACCTATTCCTTGAACTATAGGTCTACCTGGGGGGTTGGTAAGGCTTTTGCATGTCTGAGGTAAGCAGCAGAAGATGGAAATAATGAGGTTCCTTATTTTCAGGAATTCAAATTCCTGTTCTGTGATGGCACCCTCTGCCAACTTAATTTTAAGAAATGCATGCAGTTCCACTTAAAGGATGCCGTCGAATTTCTGCTGAGTCATGGGCTGGCAGCATAGCCTAGAGGTTAGCTGTGAACGAGCTTGGTACATCCAGCAGACCAGACCTTGATTTGATCCTCACAACCGCCACTTGCATACTGTGTAACTCTAAGCAAGTAACTTAACTGCCCAGTGCTCCCAGGTCGCCCCTGAAAACAGACACTTGTGCCATGCGGGCCTTATCCAGTTACCAAAGAGTAAAATGAAAAAAAACATAGCATTGTCACGCGGCTATTTTTCACATTCCCTTATGTAGTTTTTTTCAGTTTAACACTACATTACCCCTCCCTTTTTCATCTCCTCCAAGGCTTTCTGTTCACCTATCATGAGGTGTTTCGCTCTGTGCTTACCTTGGGAATTTATTAGTTGTTTAATCTCATGGGTGACCTTTTTTTAGAATCGTAATAGGGCAGGGGTTAACTGTGCAAGGCAAAAACAGGGATTTAGGTTTAAACGGAAACCATCTATCAGCACAGTTGTCAGTGCCCTAACTGACTGGTATAAGGTTAGGCAGTCTAACCCATCATAATTATCGTTTTTTATGATATAAATAAGAAAAGTTAAATCTTCTGTACTGGAATCTGTAGAAAAAGTATGGTTAGACATTTGTTTGGCAGTCCCCCCCCCACACATATTTTCAAAATATGCTGTCAGATTTTTTTTTTTTTTTAATTTTAAACAGTTCAGTAAAGGTAGTGACTTTGTTCACTTTTGGTGAAGGTATGAAACTGAGTCATCTCTGCAAAACACTAATTTGGTCACTAGCGAGTTCAATGCAGGGCCAGCGCTAACATGCACCAAAAGGACAAAAGTTGCAACCTGCCCAGAAATGAACCCTCTTCCCTTTGCCAGTAGGTCGAAATTGATGCACCTACTCTATAACAATATTTGAAGGAAGGGAATGCGAACTATTCAAAATCTGTCATTGATTATATTTTGATGCAGTAGATTCCATTTTAGAACCACATTTTTGCACCAGTGGGTCCAAGTCGACCATGTTTTAACCCCCCAGAGAGTTCACTGGTCCAATATCAGAGATGCTGATTATCTACAGTTCAGATTGTTCTTGGTTGTACTCCTGGTTGTTATTTTTGTGCTGGCATTTCCTGCTGCCCCGCTTCCCTCACCTGGTTTTCCTCTTGGTGTTGCTATTTCTTTCTTATAATTTTTCCTTTGCCTTTGGCTAACAAAACTTGCTCAAGATCCTCTTGATGTTCTTTGAGAGAATGTCTTTCATCAGGACAAACATATGGAACTATAGCCACCCAGGTGCTGGGACCACATTGAAGCTTTTCTGCAAGCAGTCAATTAGGAGCCTCCCACAACAACGTTTTACATCCATGTCCTTTCTGTATAATTGTGGGAGGCTCCTCTCCCTTCTCACTTTTTTTCCCACCATTGACCATACACGTCGGACTACACAGAGATACTGCCACTACAGTTAACTGCTAAATCTTAAATTTTTCTAAGATTTATTATTTTTCTCACCCTAGCAGTTATCACTTTATTTTAAAGAGATTGCTGTTATCATGTATGTCGATGAGAGGTACCACTACACTCTTCTATTACTACAAGTGCAGGAGGAAAAATCTACTCCAGCAATGACCACAATGTCTGTGTGTGTTGTCTTTGAGAGGCTAACGATGTTAAGGCCAGAGAGATCTGCCAGAAGTTTAATCAAGCTACCTGGTGACACCATCAACGAGCCCTGCATACTTTTCTTCTCGAATAGCAGGTAGTAAGAATGGAGAGAGAGCTTCAGGTAAAGAGCCCCTCCACTTTGCTGGCCCAGTCCTCGGGCTCACAGTCTTCCAATGCCTGACAGAAGTTCTCAGGAAAGCACAACAACCAGGAGAGGAAGTGAAGCAAGGATACTTATCCCCTGGTGCACTCTCATAGATACATCGATACATAGACAGTGTCGGCAGATAAGGGCCTATGGCCCACCCAGTCTGCCCATTTGAGCTTGTAAGTTCAGTTTGTTTTCCTAGAAGTCTGTTGCACCTTACCCCTGACCTCCAGAATTCCTTTATGTCTATCCCATGCATTCTTAAATCCCGTGATTGTTTCAGCCCCACCACTTCCTCTGGCAGGGTGTTCCACTTGTCCTCCACCGTTATGTGAAGAAATTCTTTCTCATGTTTCCTCTGAATCGCCCTCCCTCCAACTTCATCCCATGCCCTCTAGTCCTGGAACATCTTTTTGCTTAAAATAGTGTTTTCCTGCACCCTGTTCCTCCCTGTAAGATACTTGCATGTCTCTATCATATCCCCTCTCTCCCTCCTCTCCTCCAGGGAGTACATGTTCAGTTCCTTCATCCTGTCTTCATAGGACTTGTGATGCAATCCATGCACCATCTTTGTTGCCCTCCTCTGAACCTTCTCTACCCTGTCTATGTCCTTACGTATGTATGGTCTCCAGAACTGTACACTGTACTCCAGGTGGGGCCTCACTAGTGTCTTGTATAGCGGAATTATGACCTCCTTTCCTGCTGGTGATGTTCCTGCCTATACATCCCAGCATCCTATTTGCTTTACCTGCTGCCTTGTCACACTGTTTCCTACCTTGAGGTCATCAGAGATGATAACCCCAAGATCCCTTTCCTGCTTGGTGCATGCTATATCCTCACCCCCCAACTGATATATTGTGCCAGGGTTTTTGTGCCCCATATGCATTATCTTGCACTTCTTTGCATTGAATTTCAACTGCCAAACACCTGACCATTCTTCAAGTTTCTGCAGGTCACTTCTCATTCTGTCTACACCCTCTGGTGTGTCTACCAGTCTCTGCTTCACTCAGAATCAATCATTGCAGTGCCATCAACCATTTCAGTGTCGATGCCTCCTGCCACTCAGACCTCAGCACCCACAAGGTTGACTCTGGAGAGAGTTCCTCTGAACCTCCTCAGCTGGCAAAGGCCAGTTGACATGCCCATTGATGTTGAAAGTCCAGCTGCTCAGACCTAAGAACCTTCAAGGTCAGCTGGCAGTGAATTCCACTGGGCCTACTATAGCTAGTGATGGCCCATCGACGCTGGTGCTCCAGTCTCTCCTGTTGACTTCACATGGCACCCCTGTAGTGCAGGCCACTGTCAATGTCCAGACAGCGCTTTCCTCCTTTGCAGAGATAATACAGCACCTTATCCCTCCTCCTCCTCCTATGCTGGGCAAGATGATGATGGGTCCTCTCAGGCTAGCCTCTGTGTCAATGCCTGCTAGGTCAGTGTGCCCTACACACTGCAGGGCATCAACATCCTTGCTTCCTTCCTTGTGGCCTTCAGAGCCCATAGATGAGGACCAGGAATACAACCCTAATCTCCTTTTACAAGAGGAAGAATAGGATCAGAAAGATAAGGAAAGGCGCCCATACGAGAGGTCTGGCTCCACGATTTCCACTAGGAGTGAGGTCTCCACACTGTATACTCTGGTGTCCCCTCCTGAAGACCCCTCCTTCATCTCTATGATGAAGCAACTCCAAGCTGCAATGGAGTTTGATGCTGAGAAGCAAGACATCGCTAGGAGAAATTTGATGGAATTCTACAGCTCTCCAGAATCTCCACCTCTTATCATTCCTCCTCTATTGGCTGCAAAAGAGGATGTCACCTTGGCCGCCTGGCACAGACAAAGTTTGATCCTTGCCATGTCCAGGAAGACACATCCAGGCTTCCTCAGAAAAGCCTTTTATCACAGGCCAACCTGAGGCTGATTCAGTTATGATGAATGCAGTCTATGATAGCTCTAAGGTGCCTAAGCATCTCAGTTCTCTCCCCCCAGATAAGGAGTAGAGAAAACTGGACATCCTGGGAAAGAGAACCTTTGCCTCTGCCACATTAAGCCTCAGAATAGAAAACAATCAGGCCCATAAGGTCAACTACCAGAATATCCTCTGTAAAAAGGCTAAAGCAGCAGCCCAGTCCCTCCCAGAGGATACCCAGAAGCAGAAAATGCTCAAGACCCTCAAGACTGGGGCTGACGTGGATAAGCACCTATTAAGGTCATTTCAGATTCCTCAGCCAGAGCCGCTGCAACTGGCATCTGTCTAAGAAGGCATTCTTGGCTAAGGGTGTCAGGATTTGCTAGTAATGTCCAGCAATCCATTCCTAATGCCTCTTTCAGAGGGTATATGCTCTTTGGAGCAGATGTGCAGGGTATCCTCTCTGATCTGCAAGCCTCTGAAGGAAACTAAGGTCAGTCCGTTCCCTCTACCACACACATAATAGAGATGTAGGTGTAGAGTCCCATTTTTCAGGGCCTCCAACAGACCTAAGTCAGGGGCTACACAACAGAGCAAAAGCAGAGCAGGTTCAGCTTTTCCAGCCCCATTCTCCTCCACAAGTGTCCACTCTAAAGCCCCTAGAGGTGGAGGTGTGACTGTGACTGTGGCTGCCTGGACACAGGGTCACAATTTCGCAAGACATTATGCCGCATGCAAAAGTCGTACTGCCAATACAGCGTGATTTCTTGCATGTGGCATAAGTCCTTTTTTTTGCAAGGGGATCCACCCTCTGACCCCCCCCTCCCATAATGATTCTCAACTCCAGTGTGGAGGGCGGGCTTAACATTGAAATCGCACAAAGTGTGAAAAAAAATAAAATTTTCTTGCGTCTGGGACCGGGAATCAAACCCGATCCCAAATGCAGCACCTGGGTTCCTTGCTGCCAGGTGGCTCACTCCATCAAGCCATGGCAGCTGCTCAGTGGAACCCTGTTCCAGCAGAGATCTTAGCCTCTGCCTGGGACAGTGAGAGGCTGCAATACCATGTGCAGCAGCATTCGCATTATTGCACCCTCTCTCTGACATTTACAGCACTATTTCGATTAGCATTTGTATTGTACGCTCTTAAGCGTATGACATATTGACCCAGTACTAGCTGCCTGATCTGCTTCAACATGACTCCTTCTTAGACCCCCACCCTCCAGTACCAAATCAGAAGGTGGTGGTAGGGGATAACCTTTCCCTCCACCTGGAACAGTGTAGGGGGTTACAATAGATGCTTGGGTCCTGCAGTTAATGGAACAGGGCCACTCTAGAATTTCTGGAGTTGCCTCCAGACCTTCCACCAATTCTCTCAACTTATTCTCTAGACCACATACCAGTGCTACTAAAGGACGTACATTTACTGCTGCAGGAAAGGGCCCTAAAGTATCAAGGGGAAATCAACCATAAGAAGGCAGAGTTCCTGCCCAGGGAGATTGGCACAGGGAAGAACAGACCGGTTCAGCTCTTTTGGTCTGAAGATAGTTTACTTCATCCTATCTGTCTGCAGCCGAAAAGGGCATTTTCAACCAAATTGTGTGAAGAGTTTGCTCAGTTCTTCTCCGATGAGGTGTCCTCTATTTGGTCCGGGATCTCCCCAGTGGGGGAAGATCATCCTCGCTGTTGTGGACATAGTAGGAGCTTGGGTACTCCTTTTGTTTGGGAGGGGTTTCAGCCAGTGGGGATAGCTGAAGTCATTAAGGGGAACTCAAAGCTGCGGCCTACTTACTGTGAGCTGGACCCAGCTCTGACATGTTTCCTAGTGGGATGTGCTGAGATTGTTGGTCCAATGTTCACCGGGATAACTGGTTCTCACTCTCTGAGGGAGTTTTCCCTGATGCCTTGAAGGATGCATTGGTGAGGCCCCTTCTGAAGAACCCATCGCTCAACCCTGACATCCTGGTGAATTATACACATATCTCCAATCTCCCATTTTTGTGGAAGATTGTGGAGAAAGTGGTGGTATTGTAGCTCCAGGTGCACCTTGTGGCCTTTGATATCTATGAGCCATTCCAGTCCAGATATAGGGCAAGGCATAGCACCCAGATGGTATGGGTCAGGGTGCAAAATGACCTCCTCAGGGCTAGGGATAGGGGAGACTGATCAATTCTGATTTTCTTCTTTCTCTCTTCAGCATTTGACACCATGGACCACATTGTGCTTTTGGATTGCCTTAGAGAATACTGTGGACTTTCTGGTATGGTCATCAATTGGTTTGAGTCCAATCTATCAGGTAGGAAGCAATAAGTAATGATGTGGAATTTTCCTCACTGAAGCTCCTACCATATGGAGTTCCTCAGAGTTCGGTCCTACCACCGATGTTGTCCATGATGTACAAGCTGCCTCTGGGAGAGCTCATTAGATGTTACAGTCTGGGTTTTCACTGCTATGCAGATGATACCCAGCTGTATATGCCTTATGCCTCGGGAACAAATGATGCCATTGAAGGGTTAAATAAATGCCTTGTTGAGATCAGGACTGGGTGTCCTCTAACTGACTGAGGCTAAACCCAAACAAGATGGAGGTGCTGGTAATTGAGCCTGGTCACAGGCATGATGGGAATGCCTCCAGGGTGAGAACAGGTCTTGTCCTGAGATCTACCCCACTGATGGCATCCTTTAAGGTGAGAAATCTGGGTGTCATCCTAGATGACAGGTTGACACATGATGCTTAGGTGTCGTCTGTTGTGCAAAGTGGTTTCTACCACATAAGGAATGTCGCTCAGATTAACCCCTAGGTTTGCCAAAAGACCTACCCTTACTGGTACACTCCTTTATTACATCCAGACTGGACTACCACAACCCTCTTTACTTCAGGGTTAGTGGAGGGAACCTCTGCCAACTGCATCTACTGCAGAACGCAGTGGCCAGGTTGCTGATAGGCTTACTTAGGTCTTGTCATGAGGCCCCGTTCCTACAAAACCTGCTCTGGCTGCCTGTCAGGTGGAGGATCATCTTCATGGTGGGCTTGCTCACCTATAAGATCTTATAAGGCTTGTGTCCTAGCTACCTGATTGATCTCCTTATACCTGTCATACCAGCTTGATCCCTCTGCTCTTCTACAGAGGGACAAACAACAAAAACAGCTCCACTGGAGTGGTGGTGCAGTAAAATAGTAAACATAGCACACAACAAAAAACTGCATTCACCACTGCTGTATAACAAATTCCAATTTATTCAGGAAAAGGATAAAAAAGGTGCCACCAACATTCCATTGAATCGCTGACACCAAAACTCTGACAGTTTCATGAACCAGCATGTCATCAAGGGGTGTTAGTTCATGAAACCGGTTGGGCTTTTAGTGTCAGCGGTGCAATGGAATGTTGGTGGCACCTTTTTCATCCTTTTCCTGAATAAATTGGAATTTGTTATACAGCAGTAGTGAGTGAAGTTTTTTGTTGTATGCCTCCTCTACAGAGGGCCTTGTAGCAGTTCCGAAGGCCAGGTTGAAAACCTCAGGTGACCGTTTTTTCAAGGTGGCTGGCCCGGCCCTCTGGAACTTGCTTCCCAGATCATTGAGGGTGGCACCCTCGGTGGAGGTATTTAAAGGGAGTTTAAAGACTTATCTCTTTAAGGAGGCATTCCCAGTCTAAATGCAGCTGTTTTTTAAATACTGTAGCTCATTTATTATTATTTATTGAAATGTTTATTTATTGAACTTTAGATTTATTGTATAAAACCCTGTGCAGCCTTACATATATGCTAGGGCTGGGAGAACTCAGTGAAGTTCTGACCCTCATTAAATAAGAAACGGAACATGCTGAAGTTCTGATTTGTTCTCATTAGTTCTGATTTATTGACAAATATTTGAAAAAATACAAACAAATGCATAAAAGTGGCCAAAGTTGGTCACATTTGACACAGAGACCCAAAGGAAATTATTGTATGGATTATTTGTATACAAATTAATGTAACACTGCTAAATAAAAAAGCACTCACTCACCACTAGCCCCTTCATGGCTGGCTTGTAATAGTGACATATCCAGCTCAGGTCCATAACATGAGTGTGCTGGGAGAGACAGAGAGAGACGGAGAGAGAGAGAGAGAGAGAGAGAGAGAGAGAGAGAGAGAGAGAGACGGACAGATGCAAATACCTATATCATTAGTATTCTAACCTGTAAAAAACTAAGACCTCGCTAATTAACATGATGTCCTTCTGATGACTCCCACCCACACCCACAGGCCAGGGACAAATTTACTGTTGTTACTTGTGACTGTACACAGCACACTGATAGCATGACAGTCCACCACCATTTCCTTCTACGATTACTTAACTCCTACAGTACAGTTACTGTTAAGTGACCAAATTCAGCATCTGTCAAGTGTGCCTCAAAATTTGAATTGTAGTTGCAGACACATCTGGTGCATCGCCACACAGAGTACAGTCCCAAACTGTGGTTGGTTAATGCTTATATGTAATATAAAGCAATGTACTATAAAACTATTGATAATATGAAGGAATAATGGGAAATGAGTGATGATGATGATGATGATGACACTTGTGTGTAGTTGTTCTTTACTTGCGTCGTAGTGTAAACTGTCTGCTATGAGTCACAAAGTCAGATTTTATCCCCTGGGCCACCCACAGCCAGCAGCACAGGCATATCAACTTGTATGTTGCTTGTCTGAACAGTATTTGTTTTTAATACATGAAATCATGAATGAACGTTAACAAGTGATCATGATTGGCTGGCACAAGTCAAAAATCTATTTTGCCACCCTGCTGCTCTTGCCCTGTGCTCACAGCCACACTGAAGCCAGGAAAAAAAAAATGGGATTATATGTTACTATAAAATTTCCCTTGGACTCCCTCTCTCCTCTGGATCAAGAATGGCACAATAAAAAAGAAAAAACTTCATTTGGAATTTTCTGTAACTGTAACATTTCTCTTGGGCCTCCAGTAGTCTCTCCTCCTCTCCTCTGAATCTTCTGCAATGGCACAAGTCAAAGATTTTGCAAGCCTGCCCTTGCTCATGTACATACAGTCTCATTCCCACACTGCCTGCCTTTTGCATCCCCCACCGGCAGCCACCCAGGCCACCACTATCTCCCCTCCCAGTCCTTCCAAATTCCTCCTTTCTCCAGTCCCACCAAGTCTCGGCTCCCGACCCGCTGTCACCCTCCCCTGATGATCAGTTTCACCCCCCAATTGCCCCGATAACCCTCCTTTCTCTGACTCTCCCTAGTTTCTCTTCCATCCCTTCATATATTCTTTTTTTTTTAATCTCATCCTTTTTTCTCCCCTGTGGAGCGGATCTCCGCAATCTCCAGCCACTGGCACCCGCACCCCCCAGTCCTGGTCTGGCACCCCCTCAGAGCCAGTCATTAATTGCTCATGTCACTCTGAATGCAGGCCATCAGCTGCCAAGATCATGCCCCACCATTTTCCACCTTGTTTTTTCTGCCCCAGAGAGCTAGACGTGCAATGGTGTGCAAGCACCTACATGCTGATGCCATCGCTCTCCCCCTAATCTGCTGCTCACTGCTGTAGTGCTACTGGCCTCCACCAGTTGCCGCTACAATGCGCTGCAGTGCTCCATCACTCTGCCAACCTCAAGTGGCCCGAGTCCATTTCCGAACCTGGGTCACCGGCATGGTGCATGGTGTGGCATCCAGCGGCTCAACCCTCAGCGTCACCGAGCTGGCATATATTCTTTTTTTTTAATATTTGTGGGAATTTTGGGGGGGTTTTGTTTGGCAACTTTTTCTGGTGGCATCTCTGCTGAGGTGCTCCTGCTCCTCCAACCATCCTCCTATCTCATCTGGGCTGTTTTGCGCACTCAACAAGGTTATAAACCATGAGTGCATCACATGACCATCTGTTGCCTGATTGGATGCTGCCAGCTGCCTGTATGTGGAGCAAGCATGACAATGGCATCCCAATAGCAACAGTAAACAAAGTGGCAGAAATGACATTACCATGGACCCGGAACTGGACTTCTGCAGTGAAGTCCATATTTATCCAGGTCTATGGATTGTGGGTTCGATCCGGGGGTCTGGATCTCCTACGGAACAGTGCAGCCAGTCCTAATACATGCTTTATCCTGCTTGTCTTGACTATTTAAGGTGCCCAGAGCCTCTGGAATTGGGCACCATATAAATTAAAGTTACCTTACCATAAGTCTCATAGGTATTTACAGAGCTAATAAAGACTTGTGGGTCCATTTCAGCTTGCCAGATTTTAACAATAATCCATGATGTTATTTGCTACCAAATAGGTATCCAGGCATCTTTTAAATTCTGTCATTGTCCTACTAGCTACTACTTCAAGTGGGAGCTCATTCCATGTCTTTGTGATGCTAATGCTAAGCCAAAATGTCCTTTTATTGGTCTGATAGGTGGCACCTTTTAATTGCAAGGAGTGTGCTCTTGTATCATATGACTGTACCCTCAACTTGAGTCCCAGTTGCTCCCACAATTCATCATCAAAAAGGCTCTATAGAAAAGGCAGATATCACCCCAAAGTCTGCGTTACTCCAGTGAGTATAGGCCCAATGAGTGCAGTCTCTGCTGATAACTCAACCCACTAAGTCCGTTAATTGACTTAGTTGCTCTCCTTTGCACCCGCTCCAGTGATCTGATTTCAGTTTTACCACCTGGAGCCCAGAACTGAGCACAATATTTCACATGGGGACGAACCTGAGCTGAATAAAGGGGGATCACAACTTGTCTAGCTCTACTTTTAATATACTTATTGATACAGTACATTATGTTACTGGATTTTTTTTTGCAGTTAAACTTTTTTATTAATTTTTCATAAGATATACAGACAAACCTCTTACAGTACAGTACAATGTGAGGATTTTTTTTTTAAAGAAATTGAGGCAACATATAATAAGAACATTGCTACAATAATACAAGGAGCTTTTGGTTTAAAATATAGTAAACAATACAGGTCATGTAATTAGCATATACTTGACATTTGTAGTGAACTTAAAGCGGATAGTATGATTAGATCAGTTTATATTAAAATGTTACATAATTATATATGATGCTGCAAAAGGAAAAAAGTACATACGTAAAAGGATTGTGGAGCAATAAAGAATGATTGAGAACAGAGTATAGGACAGAAAAGATATATAAGAAAGTTAAGAGAGAGAGGAAACTATAAAAAGGGAAAAAGTGAGACTACAATGATGTATCAGTAAAAGGGGAAAATCCATATATACTAAGTCCATACATTGGTGCTGGAAGATTTAGTTGATTCCAAAAAATTAAAAAAGCCCTGCCAACAATTGTTATATAACATGAGTCGGTCAGACAAGATATATGTTATACGGTCCAGAGAGTTACTGGATTTTTTTAATAGCTTGATTACAGTGTAATTTAAAGCTGAAATCATTGCTAATTCTTATGCCCAAATCCCTCTCATCCTGAACTGCTTTAAGCTCAACTCCATCCAATCTGTACTTATGGTGAATGTTGTTTTTGCCCAAATGCATCACCATACATTTGTTAATTTTAAAGATAGATTTCTTCTGTATTGCCCAGTGTTCAAGTTCACCCAAAGTTGTTTGAAGGATTTCAGCATCACCTTGGGTATTTACTGTAAACCCTATCCTTGTGTCATCCATGAATTTGGATAACCATATACTGTAGATGTACTGGATCTCATAGATGAAATGTACAAATTAAAAAGACAGGGTCTCAGCACTGAGCCCACCACACTAGTCACTTGCACCCAGCCTGATTTGGAGCCCTTTACACAAACCCCCTGCCTCCTGTTTGATAACCACTCCTCTATTCAACCGGAGAGAGACTCCCATGTATGCCATGCTCAATAAGGGCTTCAATTAATTGACCATTTGGAACCTTGTCGAAGGCCTTGGAATAATCCAGAAATATAATGTCCACCGCGTTTTTTTTGTCTAGGGCATGGTTAACTTTGCCATAAAATTCCAATAAGTTTGTCTGACATGATATACCCTTTGTAAAACCATGCTGATATGGGTCTATATCCCCTGTTGAGGTTATAACATCCATAATGTGAGTCTTAATAATACCCTCAAGGATTTTCCACAGAATTGACGTCAGACTTACTGGTCTATAATTCGCTACGTCCTGCCTAGTCCCCTTTTTGTGCAGGGGAATCACCTCTGCTTGCCTCCAATCCTCCAATACCACACCACAGTCTACAGAAAGCTGAAATTAAAAAGTTAGTGGTGCTGCCAATAATTCTGCCAATGTCCTTAATATCCTAGGGTGGAGCCCATCAGGACCCTGAGCTTTGTTTTGATCAAGTGATTTCAACCTATCTCTAACATCATTAAGGTCAATTGTAAATGCCTGGTTGTTATCGTGGTTGTGATGTGCAGTGTTGCTTGAGTGTTGGCATTGTAAACAGAGGGAAATTAGCTGTCATAATATTCTGCCATTAAGCCATTGTCAGCTATTAGTTCCTCATTGGAATCTTTCATGGGTCTGATTGTTTTATTACTGCCCTTCTTGTTGTTTATGTAGAATAAAATGACATGTAATTATCTTTTGCTTTAACTGCTAACTTCTGTTCATATTTTGCTTTAGCCTGGTGTATGCTTATTTTTGCATAACTTTAGGGCAGTTTTGTATGCTCCCCTGCAAGTATGAAATCCACTTTTTTTGGCCTTACAGTATGCTTTATTTTTCAGTTTAATAGCCTTTTTAACTGCTGGTGTCAACCAAGGGGAATTTTTATTGGAGCCTTTACATTTCTTGGAGCAAGGTGTAAACTTATGTACAAACTCAATGATTTTACTACATAACACAGCCTACATGTGCTGCAGGGGTTGCCCTATGAAATCTACTTGCCACTCCCATGATGCTAGATGTCTTTTCATACTATTAAAATCAGCCCTGTCATAGTTATATAGTACTGTGTTACCAACTGGTTTAGCCAGATCTCCTTTAAAGCAAAGCCCCACCATTTTATAAACACTAGAACTGAGAGGTTGCAGGACCTGGCATTCCTGGATATTACTTTCCATATTGCTGAGGACGAAATCTAAAATGTGGGTGCCCCTAGTACATTCAGTTACATGCTGGTCCAATCCTGCCAGCATAAATGCCTCCAAGAAGTTTTGTTCACCAGTGGTAGCAGCTTTCAGGAGATCCCAATTTATCCCTGGGAGATTGAAGTAGCCCACTAAAATAAGACTTCCTACAGAAGCTATTTTGTTTACATACTCCAAAAGCTGAAGATCTTCCAAATGTGAGTTTGATGGTGGTCTGTACACTACTCCTACATTAATTTTAGGTTTATGAGGTGGGGATATTTTAATCCATAATAACTCTGCTGGGTCCCACTGGGATGTATCTACTCATTCAGATATGATGCTGTCGGCTATGTACAAGGCTACACCACCACCCCTAGAATGTAATCTATCTTTATTATAAAGGTCATGACCAGGAATTTTTTTATCCTATGTGTCCTCCTGGCTCCACCAAGTCTTGGTTATGGCACATAAATGGGTGTTGGACTCTTGTAAAATATAAAGAAATTCATCAAATTTATTGTTTAAGCTTCAAGTATTTATCAGTAGACAGTTCCATTTGTCTAGGGTTGTTGAGCTTGACTGTAATCCCCCCTCCACACTCCAAAACTGCCTTGTATTCTTTAAAAATCACCTCCACTGGCACCACTTCTAAATTAATACTGTAGTCTGGCCGCTGCCTCCCCCCTCCCTCTGTAAGCATTTACAGTCTTATGTCCTTTGGCTGTGCTTCACCACCACCACTTTAACTTTATTCATTTCCTTTGTTTGTGCTCCTTACTTAATAATCTCCCTTCTCTATTTCCCCAGGAGCCGTCGGCCCCCAACCGGGCAATCTGTTGAATCCAACCGGCGGCTGCAGTGGAACTAGGCTGCCAGCACCGCGCTTTTTTCCTGCCTGCCCAGAAGCTCCCCTTGATTGGGTAAGCTTCCTGAAACCTTCGGTGACTGAATACGGGCTGTGATTGGCTGAAGACCAGTCCAGGTTGTTCCCATTAGCTGGAGCTCCTGTGGCTTTTGTTCTGATTGGACCGGCCTTATCACTCCAAGCCAAGGGACCATGCTGCTTCTGTATGCTGTTAGCTGAGCCAGGGAACTGGCTACAGGTTCTCGGTGAACCCTGGGGGGATAATTTTTGCTGGGGAAGGATACAAACGTACACTCAGATGTTGTATTTTTCTTTTTTACAGCTTGTGTAATTGTGGAATATTGATATAGGTAAAGCACAGTGACATGTAAGCTTTTATTTCTTCTTCCTTCTCTCCAAAATCTGTTGCCTTGCTACCTCTTTTTTCCCCTCATCTCTAATCTGCTCTAAAACTTAACCTTCCCCTTGTGTTGTCTGCATTTTTTAGTTACAAACTTGAATCGTAGAGAAAAGACAGCACTTTGCTGATACTTGTGCCCCGCTACTCCTCCCCCCTCCACACTCCAAAACTCCCTTGTATTCTTTTAAAATTATCTCCACTGGTGCCACTTCTAAATTAATGCTGTAGTCTGGCCACTGCCTCCCCCTTCCCCCTGTTTACTCTATGCCTTGTTTTCATCAGCACTTGTGTTACTCCTCGAGGCTCTTTCACTGCTGCCAATCAGCTTTTCACAGGATCATTCCTAGATATGAAAATATCTTCTTCAATCTAGAAAATGTCTCCTTTCCTGCAAATTATAACCGTCCCGGCCGCTTCACATCTACATCACCCAGCTATCCTTCTATGTTAACATTGCTGTTTTACCATCACTTTGTTCCTTCCACTAGCAGTCTACTGCTTGCCTTTCTGCACCCCTCGCCCTGTCATGTGGCTCCTGCACACAAAGGGTGCAACTATACATGCACTAAGTGCAAGCTATGGCCCTTCTGACTGCTTCTGACTGCATTAAAAAAGCTGCTCATACTGCTCCTCATTTGCACAGGAAATGTTGAGTTAAATCCTGGACCTCCGTGCCATATCAATGCCCCTGCTGACCTTCCTAACTTAAAGGGGCTCTCCTTCTTGCTCATAAACACATGCAGCCTCCTAAAAAAACTTGATGAAATAAAAACCTGGTGCTACCATTGTACCCCAGATGTGCTTGTTATCACAGAAACGTGGTTAAGATCTAATACCCTGGACCATGAGGTCAACATTCCTACATACAAAATGTTTAGAGCAGATAGGTTAACTAGGGGAGGGAAGGTACCTATCTATATCCGTGACAGCATTGTCACTTCTGTTGTTGACTCAGCTTCAGCCCCAAAAGAATTCGAATGCCTAACCTTAACCCTTGGAAGACTGTGGACGTATATATACATCCAGAATCTATATATGTTCACACATATTCAGTTCTCAAAGGAGATCAAACTCTCCATATCCAGCTCCCTATGTATCATTGGATGCTATAGACCCCCCTCAGCTGGCTTCTCATTGTTAAAACACCTAAACAACCTACTAGGCACCATGAATACAGAAGTAATAATTTTGGGTGACCTGAACCTAAACTGACTTTCCCCAGCTTCAACACCTCTAAAAGAATTATGTGATGTACATGGACTCACTCAATTGATTAACGAAGCTACCCACCCCAATTCCAAACACTCCGAGTGTAGCACACTACTCAACTTAATTCTGGTAAGTAAGCCCCACCTATTCTCCCATTCAGGAGTGTTTTTCAGTGACCTTAGTGATCACTGTGCCATTGCATGTGTAAGATCTGTACAATAAACAGTCTCGTCCAATTCAAAGTACATCTTCAGTAGATGTAAAAGGATCCTTGATGCCAATTCATTTCTCTGGGATCTCTAGTACGCTGACTAGCAAAAGTTTTACCTTGCACCATCCATGGAAGAGGTAACAGAGGTCCTCCAATCTGTATTGACTAATGTACTTGATGACATAGAAACATAGAAACATAGAAGTTGATGGCAGATAAGGACCGCAAGGCCCATCCAGTCTGCCCATTTCTTTTTCTACCTTATAAATGTGCCATCGGCCTTTGCTCTGTCAGTGACCTATCTATTCATAGTCATTTGTATTGCTCCCTTATGCCTATCCCATGCCTGTTTGAAGCCCTGCACTGTATTCATAGCTACCACTTCTTGTGGTAAGCCATTCCATGCATCCACCACCCTTTCTGTGAAAAAGAATTTCCTCACATTCCCTCTTAATCGGCCTCCCTCTAATCTCATGCTGTGTCCTCTTGTCCTGCTATTTTTCTTATATTTAAACATGTTAGACTCTTTCACCTTGTTTATGCCCTTAAGGTGTTTGAATGCCTCGATCATATCACCTCTCTCCCTCCTTTGCTCAAGGGTATACATATTGAGCTCCGTTAATCTGTCCTCATATGTCTTCTGATGCAGTCCCTGCACCATTTTGGTTGCCCTTCTCTGGACTGCCTCAATTTAGTTAATGTCTTTTGAAGGTGTGGCCTCCAATACTGCCGCAGTACTCCAGATGGGCCCAACCAATGTCTTGTACAGAGGATTATTACCTCTCTCTTACAACTTGTGATACTCTACTAATACACCCTAACACCCCCTAGCCTTTACCTACTGCTTTAGAGGTCTGCTTGGATGATTTTAGGTCATCAGTGATGATGATGCCCAAGTCTCTTTCTTCCTTTGTGACTGCTAGCAACTCCCCTCCCAGCCTACAAGTGGCTTCAGGGTTTCTCTTCCCTATGTGCATGATTTTGCATTTCTTTGCATTAAATCCCAGTTGCCACTCTTCTGACCATTCTGCTAGTTTATCCAGATCTCTTCTCATTCTGCCCACCCCATCTGGCTCATCTACTCTGTTGCAGATCTTGGTGTCATCTGCAAACAGACAAGCCTTACCCTCTAGTCCATCTGCAAGGTCACTAATGAAGATGTTGAATAGGACTGGCCCAGGACTGATCCCAGAGGTACCCACTTGTGACTTGCATCTCTTCTGACTGTATACCATTTACCACCACTCTCTGTTTTCTGCCAGTCAACCAGTTTGCCACCCAGTTGACCAACTTCTGACCCACCCGAGCCTACTCAGCTTATTAATCAATCTTCTATGTGGAACAGTGTCAAAAGCTTTGCTGAAGTCAAGGTAGGCGACATCAACTGCTCCCCTTGGTCCGCCACTCTGGTTACCCAGTCAAAGAAATCTATGAGATTAGTTTGACAGGACCTTCTTTTGTAAACCCATGCTGTCTTGGATCCTGTGCCCCTATGGATTCCAGGTGTTGCACTATCCTTTCCTTAAGGAGTGCCTCCATAATCTTGCCCACTACTGAGGTAAGACTGACCGGTCTGTAGTTCCCGCCTCCTCCCTGCTACCACTCTTGTGGAGCCGGGATCATAAAGCCCTTCTCCAGTCTTCTGGGACCTCTCCTGTGCTCAGAGACTCACTAAACAATTCTGCTAATGGCTCTGCTAGTTCCTCCTTTAGCTCCTTAAGTACCCTGGGATGTATGCCATCAGGTCCCATTGCCTTATCCGCTCTGAGCTTGAAGCTCTTGTAGGACCCTTTCTTTTGTGAAGGGAGTAGTGCTCACCTCCTTCCCCCCTGTGTCCATGATGCTGAGCTGTGGGCCCTGCCCTACCTTCTCTTCAGTAAATACTGAGCAAAAGTATCTATTTAGGATAGATGCCTTTACAGGGTCCTCCTCCTCACATGCTCCTTTTTCTCCATTAAGCTTAGCAATACCCCCTCTGGACTTTCTCCTTTCACTAATGTATCTATAGAAAGTCTTGTCACCTTCTTTTACTGTTCGTGCTAGTGTTTCCTCAGTTTGGGACTTTGTCTGCCTTACTGCCTTCCCTGCTTCCCTTAGGGCAGTTTGGTATGCCTCCTATCTTCATCCCGCTGTGTTCCCTTATATTTCCTGAAGGCCAGCCTTTTGGCTCTGACCTTTTCTGCTACTGTATTTGAGAACCAAAGTGGTTTCCTTCTTCTTTTGCACTTCCTTTTCTGTCTAACACAATGGGATGTTGCTTCAAGTATTGCATCCTTAATGCTTGCCCACTTTGCCTGTACCCCTTCACCTGTGTTTCTTTTTGCCAGGGCTAGCTTAACTCTGTTGGCCATCTTATCAAAGTCAGCTCCTCTGAAGTCCCATATTTTTGCCTTGGAATGGGATGATTTAGATGTAGTAGCCAAATTGAACCATACCATATGATGGTCACTGGCCCCAGGTGACCTTCTACCTGGAGATCTGTGATCCCTTCTTTGTTAGTCAGTACTAGATCTAGGATAGCCCTGTCTCTTGTGGGTTGCTGTACCAGTTGTTTGAGGCCCTCCCCCTGCAGGGAATCCACTATGAGTCTAGTTCTGGCAGATGTTCCTGCTGGTATTGACCAATCTGTATCTGGCATGTTGAAGTCTCCCATTATTAGAACCTCCCCTTTAGCTGTCATGTTTTGTATATCTTCTAACAGTAATGTGTCTATGTCCTCCCCCTGGTCTGGGGCCTGTAGACAACCCCAGTTCTTATGGCTGTCCCATTTCCTGTTTCCAGGGTGACCCACAGTTCTTCTGGCTCCTTATGTGTGTTCTGAATTTCTGTAGCTTTGATATTTTCATTAACATACAGGGCCACCCCCCCTTTTGCACCTCGGTCTCTTCTGAACAATACATAGCCAGGTACTGAAGTCTCCCAAGTGTGGTTACTGGTAAACCACGTCTCACTAATTGCTACTATGTCCAGTTTGGCCTCTGACATTATTGCCTGATTTGATCTGATTACATTTGCTGGATCTGATGCATGCCCCTGTGGTCAGGAGTAGAACAAAAAGGAAATCCTGCCCCTGGTTTACTGGAAAACTAAAAGCTGCACTATAGAAAAGGGACACCGTGTGGAAAAGGGCTAGGAATTCTAAGTTGGCCACTGATTGGTCTGCCTTCCGAACTGCAAGAAATAGCTGTACAAAGCTCATTAGAGTTGCTAAATCCAATTATTTCCCTGCAGAGCTAAATTCATCCACAAACTCTGCCACTAGGTTCTGGAAAACCCTAAGGGAGATTGAAGGCCATAGTTCTCCCAGCACACTACCTACAAAAATCTCTTCTAGTGTCACTCACACCACTGACAAGTATGCGATCCTTGACCTCCTCAATAATCACTTTGCCACGGCAGGGATGGCCTTCGACACATCTCCAGCAAATGTAATCAGATCAAAGCTGCAAAACCAGAGCTCTGGACGTCTAAATTCAGCTGCTCAGGTGCCATGCACTGCTTTCTCGTTCCAACCAGTCACCATTAAACAAGTTCAGGATACTCTCCTTAATCTTGATACAAAGAAAGTGCAGGTGCAGATCTGATCAAGCCGTACTTTCTAAAGCTAGCCTACTTTATACTTGCCCCTCTCGTTACCCACCTTTTTAACCTTTCTCTCAACCAAGGTACCTTCCCCTAGATCAGGAAGGCAGCATGCTATTCCTTTATTTAAATCAGGGGATCCCTGTGACCTTAATAACTACCATCCCATTTCCTTGCTCCCAGCTCTGTCTAAACTTCTGGAGAAACTGGTTAATGTGCAGCTCAGAATGCACCTAGAAAACTACAACTTGTTAAACCCAATCCAGTATGGTTTCCAGCCACTCCACAGCACTAAAACAGCACTTGCCAAGGTCATAAACGGCTGGCAGATTGCCCTTGAGAATAAACGCTACATCTGCGCCCTGTTTCTAGACCTTAGTAAGGCCTTTGATACAGTGGATCATGACTTGCTCCTAATGACCTTAAAGAAAGTTGGGGTGGAAAACCAGGCACTAAATTGGTTTGCCAACTACCTTATAGACAGAGATCAGCAAGTAAAGGCTGAAGGCACCATATCTCCAAAAACACACTCCTAAGAGGAGTACCTCAAGGGTCAGTACTTGGCCCACTGGTCTTTGCTAGCTATATAAACCAAATAGACAGCGGTCTTCAGTCAGCAAAAATACACCTTTTCGCTGATGATGCTGTGCTCTACATTAACAGACTAACACCAGAGCTCGCCTGTGTGGCCCTCCAAATTGAATTTGAGGTCCTTCAGAAAAATCTGCTTGACCTGAAACTCCTACTAAATGCAAAACAAAACCAAAGCCATGCTTTTCTCTCCCCTAGTCCTTTCTACAAAAAACAACCCAACTGACACGAACCTCCAAATCAGCACCTTCCTGGGTGAAAAACTAGAGTTTGTGAAGAAATTAAAATATTTGGGAGTCTGGATTGATTCTAAGCTGTCCTTTCTTGACCACTTAGATGACCTCTCCAAGAAACTGAGACAAAGACTCGGCATCTTCTTCCGCATCAAATACTCACTAACCCCATAAGCTAGAAAACTCCTTGTCCAGGCTACTTTCATGCCACTTCTGGACTATGCAGACTTCTTGTATAGCCACAGCACCAGCTCGGCTCTTTCCAAACTTGACACCCTTTATCACAGAGCCCTCAGGTTTATCTCTGATGCACCTTACTCCACTCACCACTGCATCCTGTATGCTTCCATAGTTGGAGTTCACTTAGCTTGAGGAGGCAAAAAAATGCCATACTCTGGACTTACAAGGCCATAAGTCCCAAGCTTCCTCAGTACCTTATAGACTGTCTGCCCATCTGCCCCCCCCAGTATCTATCCACTTAGAAATCTCGCCTACATATCCCTTGCTATTCCCAAAGTTGGATATGCCCTTTGGCAGAGCCTCATTAAGCTACGCCCTTCCAGTGCTCTGGAACAAGATATAAAATTCCCTAAGGCTAACTCATCCTGTAACACTATCCCAATTCAAAGCCATGCTCCTAAAGACCTTCTCTGAGGTCTGCCAATGTTCCAAATAGGGAAGTAGCATTCAAATGGCCAACCCACCCTCATATTGCTGATCCTTCATCAGGTCTGTCCACTAGGATATCAATCCAGGAGACTCTGTTCCTGAATAGCATACCACCTACTGATAAACTCCATCCCCTATCTATTACATTCCTCTCATCCCTCCCTCTTCTTGCCTCTGTACCATCCCTCCTGCCCTCATCTACCCTTCCCTCCTTCTCTTTTCTCTTTCCTCTTCTACTCTGTCTTGTCATTACCACATCAATGTAATTCACCAGTAGTCTGTACACTCCACTACGCCGCTCATAGGTCCTATAGACCCCGTCATTTTACAGCTATGCAAATCTTCATGTAATCTTCATTTAATGTGCTTAAAACTGTGTATGCATGTACTAAGTCATTGACTTCCCTAAGAGCTTATGTATATAGCTTGCTAGTGACTCTTAGCCTGTTGTATTTTAAATGTACTTCCTTGCCCTTGTCTGCCTTGTACAATTATATTGTTATTATATTTGCTTACTATATGTCTTAGGTTACAGCCCATCAGGCTACTGTATTTTTCCCAGGTCCATCTTGTAAATGAGCTTGTCTCAGTGGTGTTTTGCCTGGCAAAATAAAGATGTTGATTGATTGATTGATTGATTGATTGATAATGCTACGTGAGTTGGCTGCCCCATCCCCCCATTATGTAGTTTAAATAGTTATCAATTTCCAACCTCAGTGTATGTGCAAACATTCGCTTTCCCTGCTTATTCAAATGCAACCCATCCTGTGCAAACAACCTTACATCATGAAAGCTCCCCCAGTTGTCTAAATAGATATGATAATACCTGCAACATCATCTTTTCAGCCAACCATTTAGGCCCTCCATTTCCCTGAGTTTGGTGCCACTAACCCCAGGGCTAGGAAGAATACCAGAAATTAATAAATTGCACCCCTTGGCCTTAAGGGCTGAACCTACAAACTCAAAATCCCTTTGGATGTCGACCAGCTTCCTTTTACTGACATTGTTTACCCCTATGTGTAATAGTACTAGTGGCTGAAATGTATTCTTAAGGAGGCCAGACAAGAGATGCTTAATATCTGCTATGCCAGCCCCAGGCAGTACGCTAACAGTAGTATTCATATTCCAATTTTCACATAATGTATAATCCACATAGCGTAGCATAGAGTCACCAATAACTAGGACATCCTGCTAAACATTACTGTTCACATTTACTACTTGATCTAATGGCCTATCAGTACTGCTAACTTTAGGACCTGTACTGCTATGAGGCGACGGTGTTTGTTCTTGTATGAGGGGTTGTAGTTTGCCACTTGAGGAGATATCGTGTTCAAGGAGACTAAATTTATTCGGAGTCAGTTTGTTAGATGTGCCCCCTATATATCTACTGCCTTTCTTAGTTTTTTGAATCACCTTACGCCACTCCTCATCCTGCTTATTACCCGATGATATTGGTGCCATGGCAGCATTTTGTAAACCTGGCATAACTTGCTCTGGTGTAGATACTATATTGTCAGCAGCCAAATCAATATATTGTTCCAAAGTGCTAATATCAGCCTGTGTTTGTGCCCCCTTTTGAAGGGCAGCAACTTCTGCCTGCAAAACCTCTATTAAAAGGCACTTGTTAGACCGGCCTGGTAGCACTGAGGGTTGAGGCGCTGGACACCACACCTTGTGTCACGCTGATGACCTGGGTTTGGGAATGAGCCAGGGCCGCCGGGGGTCGGCAGGGGAGGGAAGGGATTCAGCATCCAGTGTACAGCTCTCCCTTCCCTGGGGAGGGTTTGGAGGATGCACCGCTCTTTAGCAGCACCTGGCGGTGGTTGGGTGCAGCACTGTTCAGTGGCGCACGCTGTAAGGGGGGAGGAGCTCAGCGGGCGGTGGCACGCTGTGCCCAGCTGCCATTGCATGTCCAAGCCCTCAAGGGAAAGAAAAAAATACAGGAAAGCCCTCTGCAGAGCTGAGAGATGAAGGAGACTCCAGGGGCAAGTCCACATCCCACTGCTGACCCAGCACACCAGTGGACTCCACGGCCTGACCCGATGCCAGGTAGGCCCCTCTAATTACAGAAAAGGCCACAGAGAGAGGGTGAGCCCACCCCAGGGGTGATCCGGGGGGCTGAACCTACCTGGTTAGTCAGGGGGAGGGCACTGGCAAGCGAGGGTTCACGCTGGGAGTAGAGACTTAGCCGAGTGAGTACTCTGGAAGGATGCCCGGCCTACAGAGTGAGAAATAAAGATAAAAAAAAAGCACTTGTCACATATAATCTCCATAATAAGTTCCCCTAGGGAATACATGCAACACTTTTGGCATAAACTGCCTAATACCTCACTAGTATTATTTACTGCCATTTTGTTGTTTTTACAGAATGAGGTGTTTAAACATGTTTTTCCGTTCCTGCTGCCTAAGTTAGCCAGTGGCCCTGTAACCCAGTCGACTGTGCACGTCTCTGCATACGCACCACGTGCACCCTGCTTGGCTCATCCTGCTCGAAGCAGGGTGCCCCTACATACTGCTGGGTGAGTCAGAAGTGCGTGTACGAGCACAGACTCACAGCACCTGTCCCCAAACACAGAATATTCTAAAAATAAGTATATAACCAGGCGATGACCACTCATACGTGGTGCTGGCCCATATTATGTGCTTACAGTTGGCATAAAAATAATAAAAATGTGCACTGATCTAAGCTGCAGTTCTAAAGTTTCCCCACAAACTACAGCTTCTATACCTACATCCAGTCATGGAGTAGGGCTCCTTGTGGGTGTACTACAATAGTGCAGTAGCGTCTAAAACAATGCTGTGCCTTAAGTCAATGTCTGTTTTAGCCCCCGTACATTTAATCACAGCCTTCCACAATAGTGTTTGATACCATAGAACCAGTTACCTGGGAACAAAGGAACAGGTGGTTCTATTCTTATTTCTTTCTAGTCCCCAAATCCACAGGGTTGTGGTTGGCATGCCTCAAATTTATGAATGAGAGCATGAATCAACTGTGAGTGCAAGATGGGAGGAGGCTTAAAAGGTTGCTAGCAAACTCTGCAACTATGACATTCAAAGCTTGTAAGTGAACTCTGCAACCATGATATTGAATGGCTGTGAGCAAACTCTGCAACTACGAGAACTGATAGGCGGGCCTGGGTGAGGCAGGAGGCTGGACTGTGAGCCAGTGTTTGGTGTTTTGATAGTAGTAGTAACCAGCCAAAAATAAGCCAACCAATTCCATTACAGAGCCAAACTGACGGTGACACAGAAGGTAGGTATGTAGGCAGGGAGAAGCTGCGATGCCAGTGGCTGAATGAATGAGATTAGGATAAATGAATCAATGAGGTTTAGCTGGTAGGAGATATTTAGCAGGATTTGCAACAGCATTTGTGTCAGCAATAAGATGGGTGGCAGTATAGGTAGCATGATGCATTGCATATGAGATAAGCTGAATTATGTATATACTTGGCCAACCAGTTCCATGAAGGAACAAATGAAAGTTTACAGTAAGCATTTGATGCTACAGTTTGAGCATGAATAGTGAATTGGTATGATTGCATGAATAGTGAATTGCTATGTTTGCATGAATAGTGAATTGGTATGATTGGCAAGAATACCTTAAATGCCATTAGGGCAGTGATAGGTTAATTCAATAAGTAGCAAGTAGTGCAGTAATTCATACTAGGCTTGGAAGCACGGGGGGCTATAGTCAGGAGTCAACCTTAACTTTTATTTTGCACTAGCCAGCCGGACAAGTTGATTAAGAATTGTACTAGCCCGCAGATGGTTGCACTAGCCCACAATAATAATGGTCAATTTTGATTGGTTATACAGGAAAAATGCAAGCCAAGAAATAATCTGATTATTGCATATTTATCCTGCTCCCACATTGCTTCCTGCCCCAGCAAAAAAAAAAATACTGCAGTCCAATCACACGCAGTGTGTATCCCCATTGTTTTTTTACCATGTGCCCCTTGCTTCCTCTTTCTTCACCCCCTCCCCGCCAATCCAGAGAATACCGTAATAGCAAATGTTCAGTCAGGCAGTTCTAGCTCTGCACACAATAGCCAACATCATCATGCACATCACCACAGTCCCACCCTGACCTGCAGGGTAATGTACAGAATCAGGCAGAGAAAGACACTCTCATCTCCCACCCTGTGATTAACCAGAACTGCACTTCTGGAAGTTTTCTTACACTGCGAAGTGAGCCAGGGAACGTTCTAGGATTTTTTGAGAGAGAGTTAAACAAACACAGGGGGCTTGGGATGTAAGAAACTTTGACATATATACCAGGCACAAAAATATTGATTTAACTTGCTCTTCCCTTACAAAAAACAGATTTTTCATAACAGTGTCCTTTCATCAGTCAAAGGGGAGCAGTATACAGGCATGATGCTGTACTACCTCTCTTTCTATATAGGATGATCTATGCACACCAGGAATACCTTTTTTTAACCTTGCAAATTATATATTTTACTAAGGTTTTGCTTTGTATCATACATGCTCCAACGCATTGTTTTTTGGATGAAATGGCATGCTGGGTGGTACTGCATTGAAGGCATTGACTGGTGTGATCCATTAAGAGAAGCTCTGAACCCCTACACCAGTTAGTAATGGCAGCCATGGGTCTGTTGATAGCCACTTCAGAGCCTAGTCTGCAGTGGTGTGCAGAGAATGTATAGAGTGGACAGATCACCTGGCTGGGCAGACAGTGTATACATGACAGCATTCTGTCACTGCAGTGTTGGATACAGGCACTCAAAAGGTTGGGAAATGAGGCACACTGGTCTTAATATTGTGGGACAAATCAAAGACAAGTTCAGCAAACTGGAAGCTAGTGACTTAACCACTCTACCCTTGATGGCAGCATTCACACTAGCTGAATGTCATAACAATTGAGTGATAACGACTCACATTGAGTCTTTTGTTGGATCCCCTCTTGAACTGCCAGAAAATTGCTGCTCTTAATGAGCTGCTAATTACACCAGGCTACCTGGAACACTGAGGGAGATTATCAAAAGGACTACAGCCTGCAAAAGTAGGGACTTTCTCAACTTCATTAACAGCCATGAAAAGTCTGCACTAGTCAAGACGGACAAGTAGAGGGTTAGCTGCACTAGCCCTGACCAATTTGTACTAGGTTCAGGGCTAGTAAAACAATGTTAAGGTTGAACCCTGGCTGTAGTCCCATAATTGCTTCCATTTTTTTAATAAGCATAATATTTAAATGTATTGCCACTCAGTAAATGTTTATCTAATGAAATGCATGAACTTCTGAAGGCCATGTAGGCCATGAAGTTAATGAGATATGTATGGAGTGGATAACTGAAAGCCATGTAGGTAAGGAACAGCAAAGGAACAGGAGTCATTTATTTATTTTTTATTTATTTATTAAGAACTAGGATTAAACACCTTTGAGCTGGGAGCTCATTTACAAAGGTTCTGCGTCAGTGGGAGGGAAGACAGTATTACAAAGGCTTAAACAACAGAGAGTATAAGATATGTACAATAATTACAGTGGTTTATTATTTAACTTACTTAAAGCATGCTCCTGCTACCTGGGTCATATTGCACCGCTGAGACACCACAGTCCTCCACCGTAGGAATAATAGGGAGCCAGGAGCGAAGCAGCATGAGACCAGGCAGCCATAAAATAGCAGAAAGTGCCAGAATAGCTATGCAGCATTTGTCCTAGTGGAGCTAGCACTGAGTAAATCATGAGCAGAGCTGTAAACAGGAAGTAGCTGCTAGATGAGCTGCAGAGCCAGGGCCAGGTGCAATCAATTAATGACAGCAACTGCAATGTGATCTGAAACATACAATAACAATTCCAGGAAAGCAGAGGTTTGATAGGAACCTGGAGGAAAGGCACAGGTAACACAGTGCAAACAGAGGGTAACAAGATGCTAGGAAAACAAGAAACCCCAAAAAAGGCAGCATGAAAAAAAAAAACACAAAAACAGCACAACAGCACAACAGAAAATAAGACACAAAAAAGCAGACAGCAGCAGCTGGAGGCAAAATAAAACAAACCAAAAACAGAAGCCCAGCAAAAAATAAGCACAACCCAAAGCACACCAACATGGGGTGGGGGGGCCCTAGTAGTCCTCAAGGGAGAAGACAGACCAACAGAGCCTCTGGCTGGCAAAGAAAAAGTGCTTCAGAAGGAGGATGAAAGGAACTGCTTATATAGCTCAGGAAGGGGGTGTGGCTGGTTGCTCCCTCGTTGAACCACAGGCATAGCCTTTCAAACATGAAATGCACTGACTCATGGTTTTAAGCATCTCTTACATTTCACTGCCTTTGTAGACTTTTTTAAAGACATGTTTGTTATCAGTCTGATGTGACTTTTTCTGTTCCAAAACAAAAGTCTTTGTAATCAGGTCAGAGATCCAGTCGACGTCCTTTATGTTGAAGAAATCCATATTATGTTCTGCATATCCCAAGGCAACTTCAGGTCCATGGCGGGCATGAAGTGCTGTCTCCATGACAGGTAGTTCTGTGTCATTGATGCATTTGGTGTCTTCATCTATATATTTTCACTGCACTGGATGGTTGCACTAGTGCTGCACAGGTTTCAGTGTTCTTGTCAGCCCATAGGATGTCTACCACAGTTACATCTGTGGCATCAGGCAGCTGGTCAAGAATGGTGGAGATGGATCACGCCACAGATTCAGTGGAGTTGCTAGGTTGTTCTTGAGTGGCACTGTTGTCAGCAGAAGGCAGAACAGCAGCACTCAACATATCAGCGTACCACCAGCAATTGACAATTTTTGCTGTGCTCACATCACGCCAGCTGTCCCTTATGAAATACAGAGCCTCCTTGATGTTAACATCTGGTGGTTTGCCCAGGCAGTTGACATAGTGCTACAGTTGCTATTGCCAGTACAGAGTCTAAAAGTTCTTTATGCCAACATTCAAGGGCTAGATTTTAGAGATGGTGTTTGGAGGAAGGAAATGAAAGGTGACACTGTACAGGCAGGGCTCTGTGTTGGAATGTGAGGAAGCATTGTCAAGCAACAAAATCACATGCCATCTCTGTGGATGCATAGATCAATCAAACTCCTTTAGCCAGTCTTTAAAAAACACACCTGCTATCCAGGCTTTTCTGTCAGTGTACCAGTAGCAGAAACTGCTGGGATCAAAGTTCTTTCCAAAGCTCAGAGGGTGGTTAAATTTCCAGATCACCACTGGCTTATGTTTGTCTGTGTCCCCTGCACTGACGCATAGTGCCACTGTTAGCCTATCTTCATTTTTCTTTTTTTCCAGACACTGGGCCTTTTGAAAGTGTACCTAGCATTGGGTTACATCCAAAAGAACAGACTGGATTCAATCTTGTTGTAAATGTCATTGAGGTCATAATCTTTCAAAACTTGTTGCAACTCTGGATGCCCATCAGACACAGCTACTGCACCCACACTTGCAGCCTGACCATGCAATTCGTAGTGCTTAACATTGTAATGATTTTTAAATCATTGCAGTCACCCCACTGAATATGAAAAGGAGTCTGGCACACCCAGACCTTGGTCAAGTGATTTAGTTTTGATTAACAGGACTTCATCATTTACGGTCAGTTTTTGCATCCTGGCATCAGTAAACCATAAAAATATGGCAACTTCTTATTGCTTATACTAAGGTTTTCTTTCTTTAGTGGGGCATGCATGAGAAGAACAGACTAACCACTTGCCCTATACTTTTAAAATGTCTGAAACTGTTGACTTTCCAAGAGACGGTTTATGCTCCTTTAAAAAATAGGCTACTATGTCAGCCCATAAATACTTTGGATTTGGGGCCTCGAATAAACAAAGATTGTGCTTCACATTTGCAGCAATGGCTGTCCGGGCCCTTTTGTTTGCTAGTTCCATTTTCACCATTTTAACAGATGTGTTAAAATAAGGTTGCTTTTCTTTAGTTCCTTTCACTTGGCCACCCCCCTCCTCTGCCTTCAGTTCTCTGGTCCCCACATTAAAAAAATGATGCTCTTTTTGTGGTGTCTCCATACAGTACTGTACACTTACAGAAATTGTATGCTTCAGTCCCTAGTTTGTTCGGTGGCTGCTTTGGTCTGTGGCTCTGTGCCTTTTCTGTGCTCCATTCTCCACAATGGTGTTACTGATGGTGCACTTTTAAAGCTTGCCCCGACCAGGCATGATCCTCCTTGATGTGATGCATGCTCAGATTGGTCCACCAGTAGCACCAAGAACATGAACAGAAATTTGCAATGTTATTGTGGCAAAATCCCAGACAGGAGGTGCAAAGAGACTGTTATCTGGGAGTGCACAATGACAGCCACATAGAAGATAACAGGCAGGATGGGCAATGGAAATGGACAATGTGAGTAACGGATAAGTGGGTGTTAACACAACATAAAAAGAAAATCATGTGGTTAATGATGGATTATATGCAATAAATGGATAAACGAGAGCCTAGTAAAAGAGTTCTAACTACTAGGGAATGAGGTACATAATTGTGACTAATAAGCAGGAGTGGAGGGGCTGCTAGACTACCAGGCAGTAATGTATGTAATTGGGACTGGCAATTGGGGGTCGGGTGTCACTAGACTACCAGGGAATAATGTACAGAATAGTGACTGGTGATTGGAGGGTGGGGGACCGCTGGACACCAGGGATGGTTTCAGTAAAATTTGCCAGGGTGTCTTAACTGTGATTAGAGTTAGGGAGACCACCAGGCACCAAGGATGGTTTTCCTACACTAGGCAAGGGCATCTGAATGGTGATCGGGATCTGGGAGGACCACTAGACACCAGAGAGAGTTTTATTACACTAGGGAGTGATACTGGCATGGTGATCAACAGGGTGGAGGAGCAACATGCACTGCTATGTATTCAGATAAGGTCAGGTGTTTGTATGCATTAAACAACATTGTGATTTTGGTTGTTAGGCATTTTCAAAACCTCTGCATATACCACTGCACCCTGTATGCAGGAGAGAAATCCCTCATTTGCATGGGAGAAGTGGTACATATGTGCATACCTGATATCAGGTTAGCACCACGCAGTTGGGGCCACTGAGTATGGCCCCTGTCTGATTGAACTATTCCCAGTTAGCATGGTACCAACATGTTTAGCATTGCACTAATCTTTTGGAAATGGGGGTTATAGACATTTCCATGGCAACAGTCTGTGATATCACAACAAAGAATTATGATTTAATTGCAGTGAAAAGCAGAAGGAAAAGATGAAGTCTGGAAACAGATTTTGTTTCAGCAAATTTCCACAGTAATAAAGAAAGAAGGAAGATTAATACAGACGGTTAATTAAATATAAGCTGAGTTGTGCCCAAATATCATGTTTAAAAGAGTATGAGCATATGCTTTATCACAGTGTGTGCCTCTCAAAATGTCATTTATTCAGCTGCCATCATTTATCAGTGGATGCATTTTCTAGCATTTAGTTGTATTTTCCAGGATTTGCTATACATGTTTGACAGCGTACGGATGACATTTGCATAAAACCATGGATGAGGATTTTGAAACCTCATAATTTATTAAATATGACAGCAATGCTCTCCTAGACAGCATACTTAGATGGCACAAAAAGTGCTTTTATTCAGTCAGTGGTTGACAATCAGGTGTGTTTGACACTCACAAAAGAATAAACAATTGTTTATGTGACATATTTAAAAGATCAATGATGGTACAAGCCATGAAACCCAGCAAACATCAAAGTTAAATGCAGCTGCTCTAAAACAATGGGCTGAAACCAGAATTATATGACAGTCATCATGTCATTTTTTACTAATAATGAATTTCTAGCTAAAACATCCCTGTACCAATGTTTCTTTTCATTTTGCTTCATTTGTGAAGTGAGATACACAATTTGAAGTTTTCAAAAGCTTTTGCTCTTTTGCAGTGTCCACCCTAAAAAAAAACATTAAGTATGTTGGTGTAGTGTTGTCTATTTACTATCCAAAATATGTGGCAGTCCCACTATAATATAGTCACAGTATGAATCCATGATTTACAGTCAAAAGGTATCGTCAATGGAAGAGATTTTTAAATATTGTGAGTGGCTGTTATCTTTAATGACTTGAAACAGTAATTACAAAAATAATTATAAAAACTGTTTTTAAATATCTAAACAAATGAAAAATATACTGATTATGAAACTTAGAATATCAGAAATACAGTATGTTTTTCTTAAAAAATGTATATGATGAAAATATTTCCAGACAAATAAATACTGTTGCTTTTAATACACTACACCACATTGCTCTGAGCGTCCCTAACATGGCCATTCTTTGCTTCTTGCTGCTTTTACACTGCTTTTTGTTGCTTTCACTTAGTAGCAGGTTATTATTTTTTTTCTTCTTCTTTCTTATTACTTCTAAGTGGCTAGCAGTGTATTGTTTTGGGGCTGATGGAATTTTGAAACCTATTTTGATGTGCTATAAGTGGGCTGATTTGTCTTGTTTCACTTTGTAGCAGGTTGAGTTTTTCTTACTTCTTAAAAGGAGATTGCAGGGAACTGTTTAGGAGCTGTTGAAATTTTGAAACCTATTCGGTATGCTGTAAGTGGGCTGTCATTTCTTTAAATTGGAGGCTTGTTTCTTCTGCTTTCTTCTGATTATTCTGATTTCAAACCTATTTGGTGTGCCTTTATTGGGGCTGTTCTGGTGGGTCTGTTTCTTTGAATTGGAAACCTATATCTTCTAATTTCAAGCCTATTTTGGTGTGTTGTTGTTGAGGTTATTTGAACTGGAGACCTGTTTCTTCTGGCATCAGACCTATTTTTTGTGCTTTTAGTGGAGTTGGGATTGTTTTTTGCTGTCTTCACTAACTGCAAAGTTTAGTGTATAGAATGGGAAGGGTGCTAATTGTCTGGCCAGGGGCCTCAACTACCTGATTGTTTCTAGAAGGCATGGGCTGGCCCACCCTCCCTGCCCCTCACTCCTGCCCATCCAGGTACATAATTTCCTTTATACTGGGGGTTCTCACTTCACTTCCCCAAAAGGGTAAAGAACATGCACCTGCCATAGTAGAAGCAGACATTCAGGAAAGGAACAGCAGCAAGTGAAGAGGTGACTGCTATCTCAATGGAAGGGAAATAACTGCAACACAAGGAGCTATCGTTGTTACATGTTTGCATTGGTGTTTGCATGGTGGAAAGGAGGGGTAGGAGTTGGAAGGTGGCTGTGCAATACCTGCTTACAGTTTCTTTTTGAGTGTGGTTAGGAATGTAAAAAGCAGTTGCTCAATCTATCTAAAGTGTATGACAAAGGGGTAAGGAACATTGAGAAAAGGAGAAAAATGTTTTGCAATGCTAGAGGAGGGAGAGGGGAGACTTGGGAGAGCATTGGGTATCCTTCATTTGGAAGAGTGGTGGATCACCGGTGGGCAACAAGAGCAATGGGTAGGGTGGTAGGCTGCAACTGTGGTGTGCCAATCTTTCTCAAACTCGCATGGAGGGTGGGGGGATGTTTAATGTGCAGCCAAATACAGAAACTTAGAAAGGAGATTGAGGGTCTGCAGGAGGAACTAAGACAGGCAAGACAAACTGGAAGAGGTTATAGCCCAACACTGAAGGGAGGGAGGAGGGGAGATAAGGAGGGAGGGCAATTTGGGCCAACAGGGGGGATAAGAGGGTCAGAAGAAGGGAAGCAGAGAAAAGGGGGCCCAGGCACAGGCCAAGAAGAACCATGTCATGGGAAACGAGGTCAAGGGAAAAAAGACAACCAGAAGGAGGAGAAAGGGACTTGTGAGGGGAGGAGGAGGAGAAGTGGCAATAGTCATGGAGTCAAAAGGAGGGAACTGGCTACTATGAGGAGGGAGGAAGTGGGCACTGGAGAAGGGTCTTCAGAAAATTGTTTTACAGTACTAGAGAGGAAGGAGGGAGAGGGAGAGGGAGGTGATGAGATTGGAGGAGTAACTGATAGACATCCGGATGAAACTGGAGTGGGGGGAAGCTCTGCTGGGGGAATTACAACAAGAGCAGAAGGGGGAACTACTGTACAGGAGGAAGAAGAGGAGGAGCCAGGAGTGAGAGGTGGGGAGGAAGGGAAGCAAGCAGTTAGTAAGAGGGGTGGAATCTTAGTGCTGGGGGACTCAATACTAAGAGGAGTCAGGAGGAATTGCAGAGGGGAGAGGCATAGTCACATTTGGGTGGATGCCATGCCGGGAATGACAGCTGAAAGGGTGGGACAATCCATTCTAAAATATGCTAGAAGGGGTAGGGACAAGCCTTATTTAATTATATATTTGGGAATGAAAGACCTGGCTAACAAGACGGTAGATATAGCCCACAGGAGGTTTGAGGAACTAGGACAATTATGTGATGGGGCAGGAAGATCACTAACTTTCTCAGAAATACTTCCAGTGCTCAGGGCAAGCATAGCAAGAGAGCTGAGATTAGAGGAATTTAATGGATGGCTAAGAACCTGGTGACATGCTAAAGGGTATGGGCTGGTGGGGGGTGGGGAGGGACCTCAGAGGACAGTAATCTCTATGCCAAAGATAGACTACACTTGAGTGAGGAGGGGAAGAAAGTGTAGAAACAGAGGATGGAGGAGTACATAGAGGAAGTTGGGAATTTAAACTAGGAGCAGGGGGTGGCAAGTGGGCAAGGGACATGCAGAGATCACAGGTTGGGAAGCCATATGAGCTTACCCCCATAACAGCGACAAAGGACAAAGGACAAGTACTAGTGGCGATGCTAGTAAAGGAGGGCAGGGTGGGAGGGGAGAAGAGGTGGAAGGTGGTCACCAGGCCGGAATGCTAGAAGCCTTGGGAAGAAAACTGCAGAGCTACAGACTCTCATGGCAGAGGGGGAGGTGGACAAATGCAGCCATCCCAGAAACATGAGACACCCAATACAATGACTGGGACCTGTCGATATCAGGGTAGAGGTTATTTAGTAGGGATAGAGTGATTGGGAAAGGAGAGGGGTGGCACTATATGTGAGGGAAGGACTGAAGTTTGTACAGGAGGAAGGGGGGGAGGGTAGTACAGAGTCACTATGGATGCAAATCCAGAATTCCAAGAATAGGACTCTCAGGATGGGAGTGGTGTAGAGGCTGCCCTGCCAGACAGAGGAGGCAGACAGGGAACTAGCGGAACAGATCAGGAGGACCTGCAAGAAGAGTAGTGTGGTGATTGTGGGGGACTTCAACATGCCAGGAGTGGATTGGAGCACCTCAACTACTTGGAATAGAAGGGAGCAGGTACTGTTGGATGCCTTCCAGGACAGCTTCCTGATGCAAATGGTCAGTGAACCAACCAGGTTAGGAAATGTCCTTAACCTTGTGCTGGAAAATGGGGAGTTTGTGAGGGAACTTGGGGTTGAAGAACCGCTGGCAGGGAGTGACCTCCACTCAGTATGGTTCACATTGGAAATGGGTAAGGAAGGAAGGAATGGAATCTGGCATAAGGGTGCTGGACTTCAGGAGGGCTGATTTTGAGAGGATGGGGGAAGTGGTAAAAGGGTACCAGGTCAGAATTCAACCCAATATGGGCACTAACCAGAGGTGGGAGCTCATAAAGCTGGGGATAGTGGAGACAACCAGAACCTGCAGCAAGGCCCAGAGCAAGAAGGCTAGGGCAAAGAAACCTAGCTGAGTGAGCAAAGAGGTCATGGAAAAGGTAAAGAGGGAAAAAGCTGCCTTTAGGAGGTAGAAGAAAACAGGGAGGGGTTGGACAGGGAAGAGTACCTGAAAGAATCGTAGGATGTAACAGGGGCAGTAAGGGCAGCCAAAGCGTCTATGGAGCTCAGGCTGGTGCAGAGCATTAAAAAGGCATTAAGAAGGGGGAGAAGGACTTCTTCAGGTACATCAGGGATTAAAGGAACTGTAAGGATCATATAGTAAGGATTAGGAAGGAGGGGTCTGGGTGGAAGCAGGGGGTGATAAGGCAGAAGCGCTAAATGATTACTTCTGCTCAGTATTTACTAAGGAGAAGAGGGAGGTGATACCCAAGGGGGGAGGGAGGGTAGAAATAGGGGAAGGGGGTGACAGACGGGGAAATCATGGAGGGCAGAGTTCTAGAGGGTTTGAGGGCACTTAGGGTTGACAAGGTGCCAGGCCCAGATGGCATCCACCCCAGGGTACTGAAGGAGCTGGTAGTAGAATGCACTACCGGCAGAAGTAGTATCCAGTGGTATACAGCAGAACAGTGGACTGCTTCAAAGGGGGCTGGGACAGGGCAAGGGGGAGGATCAAGGGAGATGAAGGGTGGAAGGAAGGAAGGGGCAGCTGCAGAATAAGGGGTGCTAGCTGCACATTCAAACAGACTTGATAGACCTCTAGGCCTCTATTTGCTGGCAAATTTTATATGTTCGTATGTTCGTAACCACTAAAAAAATGACCACGACACATGCAACCAGCACTGACTGTGACACATACACATTGAAAATGAATTTTTATTTTAGAGGTTGCATATGTCGTCAGCTAAAACAACTCATTTTTTGGCAAGTTTCACGCCATACATTTTGTACAAATATGTATATGTTGTGTAACATTTTGGCTGTAGCATGAACTGCTACTTTAAATGATTTAACAGATACCTACTTTTAATACTGTTTTCCTGGTTTACTGAATAATCACTTTTAATAATAAGATGCTTTGAGTTATGGTGTTATTTTGACACATTATCACATCATAGGATTGGGATGAAGGCATGAGGCAAACGTGAGTGTCATAATCTTCCTATGTGTGGTAATGGGGCACAGTCACATCACACAACGATACTGTTTTACATTGAATTAAAAAGCTAAATGTTTGATTTCCAAAATGAGTTGAACTGTCACAACAGGCAAACATGAGAACTACCCCAAACATTTGTTGTCTTGCTGGGGTCATGGCAGAAAAGACTGACTTTTAACCACTCAGACTGGAGCATGGAATGAACCATGACAGATTAAGGTTCCATATATTCTACATTATTTTCCTTTGTCTTTTGTCACTGTCCATTACAGGAGCTTCTTTCTGATGCCCACAGTGACACCAGAGGGGCCACCTGCCAGTGGTGATGGGTAGTATCACTGTGCACTGCTACCCACCAGCGCCATGCTGGCCCTGGCTCTGTTAATTCTGCATGGACTCAACAGCTTAACCTGGTTCAAGGTCTGTTGGTATTCATCTGTATCCCCCTCCCCCGGGTCGTGCCTGAAAATAGGCTGGATTTGTCTAGTCCACTTACCCGGTCAACAAAAATGAAATAAATAAATAAACAGTGCCACTCAAAAATCCTCCCCATCTGTTGTCCCTGGTACAGCACTTCTGAAATGCAATTCCCCCCTAGCTATTATAGGAAACTGAGTCAGTAAATATATGACAACGTTTATTATAGCAAAACCCTACCGCTCCACCCCTGACTCCTGTGCCTGGTAAAAATTTAAAGATTCAGCAGCAAAAACACCATTACCAGGCTCCAGTACCACAAATAATTTATTAAAGTGCAAAAGGCACATCAGAAACTTACAAAACTGACAAGACTGCTTATAGTGGCATGGTAACAAGCAGAACATCCTGACCAGGTTTTGCCTATAGGCTTTCTCAAGGGATACTGGTAGAAGAAAAAAACATGACTTTTAAATTTGAACAACCAATCCAGTGACGGGTACATTTAAAAGAGTAGTGCAACAATATATACTAATAGTCCATAAATAAAAACACTTGACCATGGGGGCAGGTACAATCTTAAATCACTTTGTGCAAACTTACGTTTTAAATGTATAATCTATTAATTAATCTTGCACATATTATTTCATAGAGGAAAAATGACAACAGTTGCAATGGATTTCACAAGCAGTTACTGAGTTCAATACCTGCCACCCCTATGGCAGGCCTCTATTCCACTCATAACTCAGTGAATCTCCGCAATGGAACATGTGTAAATAAAAGAGAGAGAGCAAAGAAAATTTAGTATTACAACAGTCTTATACCTAAAAATCCATTTAGTACTTCTTTTTAACATGAGAAGTTAAATATTTTCTCAATACCAAACTGTGAAGTACATCAGCTGTAATTTATTCACCATCACTCAATGTTTCCTTTTTTTTAAATAGCATCACATCTAATCAATCATTCAGACCTGGCGGGTAGTGTCCCCTATGGTGAAAATTCCATGGTGCCTCCTTTTCAAGGAGTAAAGCCTCCAAATCTCCACCCTGTCTCACCATCGTCACTTTTTCTGTACCACTAAACCTGAATGCATGGCTTTCTGTTTGTGGGGCTGCTTTTATGTGGGCAGCTAATGCATCTGTGATGTCACCTTTTAACATAGCCCTCACATGTTCCCCCACTCTCTGTTTTAACAGTCTAGTGGTTTTACCTATATAGAAACTTACACAGTCACACCATGCTAGGTACACAACATGCGCAGAATCACATGTAATGGAACTCCTGATTTCAAAAAATCTTGGTTGCACTGCTACTGGTAAATGTTGTAGTCTTTTCCATCTCTGTACAGTATTTGCAGTGTCCACATTCGTGATTCCCCTTTGGAAGATCAGGTAGCCATGTCCTAGGGGTTTCTGTGGGTGGTTGCCAACTATGTGTTATTATATCAGCTAGATTCTTTCCACTTTCATAGCTGAACCTGGGTGGAGTGGAGCTCTGCTGTTTTAATATAGGATCTGAACCAATTATTCCCCAATGTTGCAAAACTATGTGTCTAATGGCTGCAGACTTTCTATTGTAAGTACTCACAAAATTCAAATGCTTATCAGTTTCCTGATTATTGGCTCTTGGTGTGAGTAGCTCACTTCTGTCCATAGAACCAACCTCCACCTCAGCACTGTTGAGACTTTCTGGTCTATAGCCCTTTTGCTAGAATCTAGCTCTAAGTTATCAATTGTTTATTTCACAGTCTTCCTCACTGCTACAATTTGTATTGGGATTTAGGTATATTCTCGATTATATGTCTGGGGTGGCAGCTAGTAGTGAACAGAAGGGTGTCTTTGAATTTTCTGTACAAATCTGTCTTAATTGTACCATCATCCATTTTGCTTATTTCCAGATCCAGGAAACACACCTTCACAGGACTTACATTTGCTGTGAATTTCAGGTTGGGATTCGTGCTCTCCAACCATCCTATGAGCTCACCCAGTTCTGCTTCATCACTCCTCCACACAAGAAGGGGCAACAGACTGCTGTTTTCTCCCCAGTATCCCATATACAAATTCACATAATTGGGGGCAAATGTAGCCCCCATAGCTACACCTTTAGTTTGTATGTAGACAGTATCCTGAAACAAGAAAACATTGAGCTGTAGAACCAGTTGGTCACGTTCACACAGAAAATCAATCAACTGCGTGTAGGCAGTGCTACTTTGTATCCAGAACTTTAGTGTCTGCAGCCCTTTGCAACCAGAACTTCAGCATTTGAAGCCCTTCAATGGAACACCTCTATATCAAGGGACCCAAGCAGCCAATCTGCGGGCAAGTGTTTTTATTTAAGGGCTATTACTATATATTGTTGCACTACTCTTTTAAATGCACCTGACACTGGATTGGTTGTTCAGAATTTAATAGTCATGATTTTTTTCCTCTACCAGCATCTCTTGAGAAAACCTATGGGTGAAACCTGGTCGGGATGTTCTGTTTGTTATTACGGCACTGTAAGTGATTTTGTAAGTTTTAGCTGCACCTTTTGCACTTTAACAAATTATTTGCGGTACTGGAGCCTGGTGCTGGTGTTTTTGCTGATAAATATATGGTGAAGACCCATCTCAGTGCACCTGCAATCAGACAGTAGACTGCCACTGCACCCTCATCAGGGATTTATTTAACTCCAAAAATTGATTAGCATTTTGCTCATAAAAGTGCTAAAACATTGTGAAAATGTATAGCACTTGCCTCACTGTGTTTAACAAACATAACACTTCTAGGAAACCTGTATAAATACTTTCTGTACAGTTAGTATTGTCCCAAGAAAAAAACTGCTAATCAATTATTTAAAACCCTGCTCATTCTGGTATATCAGTCACTGTATTAGCCTAAGGCCATAATTCAAGTAATATAAGTCAAGCCATAAGTCAAGTGATTGTGGCCACCCCAGTGACCCAGTGGCAGTATGTTGCACTGCCGTGAAGGTGATACAGTTCAGGAGGCAACCTGAGTCACCATGTCAGGAGGCAGATAGGTGGTGGCAGCTGCAGCATGGAAGCATACCCCAGTTGGGAAGGATTGGCGGCAAGCTCTGATGCCTCAGCAATTCCTGAGACTGGGCCAGGGAGCTTGCTCCTGGCCAATGTTGGAATTATAGTGGGACTTGCCAGAGCTTGGCCTCCTAGCTCTGAAGTGAGCCCTGGTACCTCATTCATCACTGTCATTGACTTATAATGGGAAAGTGGAGCTCAATTTAAAGAGAGTGCCCTTACAGGCTCCCCAGCTTCCAAATATCAAAAAGCGTAATTTCAACACTGCTCATGCTGCAGGATCTACTGTGAGAGTGTGAGGCAATTTGGACTACTGTGCTCATGCTGGGGGAGAGAAGCAGGACATAAAAAGGGGCAGAAAAACACATGCCAATATACTGTATATAATAATCTGGGCATCTGCTTGTAATGCCAGCAACCCAGATTTATACCACAAGCCAATGCCACTGATGTGGGATAGCATGGGCAGAGGTAGCATCCTCTCAGATGTTCTTAGTCTCCACAGAAAGAAGGCAGATTGTCTCAGTACTTTACTGACTCCTTGTGGCACAGAGATAGAGCAGTCATATTACAAAGGGCAGGTGAGAGAGATGTCAACAGGTTCCATGTCAGTATACCACTGAGTGCACACACTAGTTGGGGCCATCATGTCCCTCAGTGCAGTCACTCTCAGATTAAAATGCCAGAGTCAGCTATAGTTGCTTCAAGTAAGGATATATTTAAAAGGCATAAGAGACAACAGGTTGAGGTGCAAGCTGAAATCCTTGGAACTCTGAGATGCTCAGTTGCTTCATTAATGGTGTCATCTTTGTATCTCCATGGGAGGACTGGGAAGAAATATGATGATGGAAAAAGCCTGGCCTCAGGACAATGACAAAGCACTCTTGAGCCTTGCATACCTGCTCTGATGGCTCTGGATACACAGTATCAGAAAGGTAGCTGTCCACCTTTATGGCCCATTCATGAGGGTTTTGATTGATAGCCAAGGGCTGTTTCAGCTGGAAGGTCACTAGAATGGGAAGACCTGAGGGATTAGGTGGGAAAAATGTAAAAAGTTCAAAAGGCAGCCTTCCCAAATATAATGGATAGGTTATGAATAGTTTACATTGACTGTATTGCAGGTTCTAAGTCTTCTGTCTGCACTCTCCTGCACTGAGCCCAAAGAACTGCTTGTCCTGCCACAAAACTCTTTTCCAAGGCTGATTCTCTACCTAGTTGAGCTGTCCTGGGGCACAGAGGTATGCCAGAAGCCATGAGTGCCATCCAGGGGGGTGGGACTCCACAGCAGAAAAGCCCCTGCTGCCTCTGCAGCACTTGCACAAGTGGCACTCAGAAAAAATAACAAATATAACATGTTTTGTGTTGTTTAGTAACCCTAATAAATCTTTTGAGCTATTGTTAAATTAGTCCATGTACTAGGGATTAATTATAATATGGCTATAAACAATCCAATAATCTGAGTGACTGAGGAGCTCAGAACCCAGTGCTGATATCCTATGATGACAGCACTGGATGAAGGTCCAGTAGCCTCTTCACAATAAAATCAATAGTATGACGCTTGTACAGCTGGTTCTGATTACTCTATGTTTTTTTGAAATATAAAAAAATGTGTTATTGAGTGTCTCATGAGACATGCTGAAACAGCCTATGGGATAACCCCGCCCCCAGGAATCAGTTCAAAAGACAGGATATATGTTAAACAGCAGATCGCTGTATGCAATTAACTTCTCAGTTTGCTTTGAAAGCTAGGAAGTGGAATATCCATTTTATGACGTCCTCAGGAAAACCCAGTTAATTGACTGGTGTCACAAAGCATATGACACCTCAGTGAGATCTGGCAGAGAGTCATAAAAAGTCCTTTGATGTCCTTGAGACAGGGAGACACTCTAGATCAAAAGGACATGGGGAAACAAATTTTTACTGATGTCACCTTCTGAAGGATGAGACATCCTGTTTTGTATATTTTTTTTATATTCTGACAGGGAGGAGCTAGGTGACCTCATGCAAAGAGGTTGGCAAAGCCAGTTTTAAACTGTAGTCTGTATTCTATTTAGAACACACATGTTTTGACTGTGAGGAAGAAACACCTACAGCACTATAAAAAGATAAGAATACATTAGGTAGACAGGCCTAAGTGTATTATTGGTAGGAATTTGCACTTTTAACCTTATTCTTTTAAAACATTATATGGTTTTGTGATATATTGTTCTGTATTTACATTTTACACATTTTTATCTATTTTTAAGTAAACATTTCATTTTGGAGACTACTTGGTGTGCCTTTGAAATTCTTTCTTTGACAAGTGAAGCAAATATGGTTACAGTGACACTGTGCATAGCTTAATGGTAATACCAAACTGGGAAAAGGTAAGAGTTTATTCTAAGGTCTTTAATAGAGTGCTTAAGGGTTCATTTTGTACACCTGGTTAGGTGCCCATAAGCAAAAGATATCTGGCATCCCCTGAAGAGCAGAATTATCTAAGCCTGTACATTGGGTAAGCTAGCAAGAGGTTCATAGTTTGAATCCCTCCAAGAACTTGAGACCAAAGCTTGATTCGAACCCACAAAACAGACAGGAGGGTTACCCTCTTTCTTTTCCTGTTCACAATACTGCACTTGGAGGTTGGCACTGTAGGAGCAGGGGGCCTGAACTGCTGAGTGGGGTTGTGACAGATTGGTTGGCAGCGGTGTGCATAAGTTTGGTATTACAAGCGTTATTGTTCAGTGTGTCAGCTTGAGACTGTCAGCTCACTTGCAAAGAAAGAAAAAGGCAATGATTTATTTTTAAAAGGAAACAGAACTATATCACTTGGCTTACAGTCAAGTTTCTTCCTGTTTTATTTTTTATTTTTTCTAAAGTGCAAGTCAGAGGAGCCGTAATTAAGGAAGAAGATGGCTTCCAACTACTGCGGGCACACTTTAGACAACTTAAAGCAGTTGTGCAGGGACAGTGAAGTCCCGTTCAAGGTGAAAGCCACCAAGCAGAACCTCGTGGATGCCCTGGTGGTAGTAGATACTCAGAGCACCGAGTCACAGATAGTGACTGTAAGGGACCGAACCTTGAATGTGGAGGGCTAGCGGACAGTGCAGTGTCCAGATCCGATGGGGAGGGCAGCAGAGCCATGGTCAGCAAAGGGCCACAGCAGCAGGGGAAGGTCACCAGCATTCTGGAGCCAGAAATACTCAGGCTGCAGACTGAGTTGTGGAGAATGGAGCTGGAGTTCCAGAGGGAGGCAGAGCGAGAACGCCGAGAGGTAGAGCGAGAACAGTGAGCTGCAGAGGAGAAGAGACAGCGAGAACAGTGAGCTGCAGAGGAAAAGAGGGAGCAAGAATGGTGAGAGGCATACCGTGAGGAGCATGAGTGCCAGAGGCAGCATGAACTGAAGAAACTAAGACTCCAACCACCAGCACCATAGCAGGTAAGTGGCTAGGGTTTAATTGGGACTACAGGACTGGGTTACAAATTGAATTCCAAAGTGATAGCCGAATTTAAAGAGGGGCAGGATATGGATGCCTTTTTAAATTCTTTTGAAAAAGTCGATATTCAAGCTAAAATTCCTAGAGAGTCCTGGAACTTCCAGCTATCCCCGCTACTTACCGGGAAAGCTCGGGACGCATTGGGTCAAATGGACAATGAAGACAGTGATGATTACAGCAAACTTAAAGCTGCACTGTTAAAGAAATTTGAATTAACTGCTGAATCATACAGAGCTAAATTCTGTAAGCTCAGGAGATGCTCTGACATGAGCTATGAGGAGCTAGCCATGAAACATCAGTTTTTAAAACATTGGTGGGAAGGAATTAAAGCAAACTCTGTTGGTAAAATTGAAAATGTGATTTTGTTAGAACAGTTTTTCTGGGCATGCCCAGCAGAGCTGAAAACCTAGCTGGAAGACCGAGATCCCAAAACAGTGTAAGAGGCTGCTGAACTCTCAGACAGCTATGCCAAGAACAGACCTGCCCTGAGAGCAAATGGGTTGGGCTTGGCAGCACAGAAAGGGAAAAGCATGCCTTCAGGGCAGCTAAAACCCTCACTGCCTCCTCTGAAACCAGTTAGCCCCAGGCACCCTTTTCTGCCCACAAAGAAATCTGCAGCAGTCACAATAGAGCTCCGTTGAGCTCGTTCACTCCCCCTCCCTCACTTGCTCATTCTGTGTCTCCCGCTGCTGCAGGCTGCCCTTTTGTACTGGGCTCCTGCCTGTGTTGGTGGCTTTTTCTGCCTACAAAGAAGTCTGCAGCAGTCTCAACACAGCTCTGTTGAGCTCGCTCACTCCCCCTCTCTCACTCGCTCATTCTGTTTCTGCTGGCACTGCTGGCTGACCTTTTGTACTGGGCTCCTGCTTGTGTTGCCACCTTTTTCTGCCCACAAAGAAATCCACAGCAGTCATGATAGAGCTCCATTGAGGTTGCTCACTCCCCCCATCTCACTCGCTCATTCTGTTTCTCCTGGCACTGCTGGCTGCCCTTTTGTACTGGGCTCCTGCCTGCGTTTGCGGCTTTTTCTGCCCACAAAGAAATCTTCAGCCATCCCAACACAGGTCTGTTGAGCTTGCTCATTCCCCCTCTCTCACTCGCTCATTCCGTTTCTGCCAGCGCTGCAGGCTGGCCTTTTGTACTGGGCTCCTGCCTGCGTTGCCACCTTTTTCTGCCTACAATGAAATTTGCAGCAGTGATGATAGAGCTCCATTGAGCTCGCTCACTCCCCTTCTCTCACTCGCTCGCTGTGTTTGTCCTGGTGCTGCAGGCTGCCCCTTTGTACTGGGCTCCTGTCTGCATTGGCACCTTTTTCTACTCACAATGAAAATCCGCAGCAGTGATGATAGAGCTCCATTGAGCTTGCTCACTCCCCCTCTCTCACTCACTTGCTGTGTTTCTCCTGGTGCTGCAGGCTGCCCTTTTGTACTGGGCCTCTGCGTGCATTGCTGCATTTTTCTGCACAGAAAAAAATCTGCAGCAGTCCCAACAGAGCTCCGCTGAGCTCACTCACTCCCCCTCACTCACTCACTTATTCTGTGTCTCCCGCTGCTACAGACTGCCCTTTTGTACTGGGCTCCTGCTTGCATTGCAGCCTTTCTCTGCCCACAAAGAAATCTACAGCAGTCACGACAAAGCTCCATTGAGGTCGCTTACTCCCCCATCTCACTCGCTCATTCTGTTTCTCCTGGTGCTGCAGGTTGACCTTTTGTACTGGGCTGCTACCTCTGTTGGCACCTTTTTCTGCCCACAAAGAAATCTGTAGCAGTCCTGACAGAGCTCCACTGAGCTTGCTTACTCCTCCTCTCTCATTTGCTCATTCCATTTCTGCTGCTGCTCCAGGCTGCCCTTTTGTACTGGGCTTCTGCCTGTGTTGCCGCCTTCTTCTGCCCACAAAGGAATCTGCAGCAGTCACGATAGAGCTCCATTGAGCTCGGTCACTCCCTTTCTCTCACTCGGTCATTCTGTTTCTCCCACTGCTGCAGGCTGCCCTTTTGTACTGGACCCCTGCATGCATTGTGGCCTTTTTCTGCCCACAAAGAAATCTGCAGCAGTCCCAACACAGCTCCGTTGAGCTCACTCACTCCCCCTTCTCTCACTCGCTGATTCCATTTCTGCCAGCGCTGCAGGCTGGCCTTTTGTACTGGGCTCTTGCCTGCGTTGGCACCATTTTCTGCCCACAAAGAAATCCTACTAAGAGAAGAACATCAAAAAATAGAGCACCCATTCCGGAATGCATAAATTAGTACTGTATTTTAGACCACACAATGCTTTCTAGAAAAAACTCTTATTTCTTTCTTTCACTTCAGTGCAATACAAAAATGATCTAATACTTATCATGATAAAACAGTATAAAATGTAAGTGCAAAATATTTTTGGCAAGACTATCTCAGCGGTAAAAATTGTGACTAACTGATTTATTACATCACTATAATAAGAGACAAATAAAGAAGAGCATGGAGTAATGGCAATTCATGATGCTACAGCAAACACCCTTGCGGGTGAATGAACCTTACGTTTCGCTCTGTCTGGACAGAGCTTCTTCAGAAGTTGAAAAGGCTAGCATGACATTCCCTATTTTATAACGCTATCAATTAATCAAGCAATTTACAACAAATTACAACAAAAGCTAAGGACAAATAACGAGTGGGTATGGACTGTCTTAGATTTATTACCACTTATACTATGGTGGTTCATAAGTTAAGGGAAATTATATCCGTATATTTCAGGGGAAAGACCTAATTTTGTTTATAAAAGAGCAAATAACATTGGCAACAAAGTAGTATCAGCACTATTTAAACCAAAACTAGAGCAAAAGTCACAATAGGTTGTTCCTAACATAAACAAAAAATGTGGCCATTGTTTGTATTGTAGCTTTTTAATACAGGGGAATTCTGTGCCCCATCCAAGAGGGAGGGGACATATCTACTGCAATTCATTCATTGATTGCAAAACAGAAAGAATGGTTTACATAATAACATGTCAGTGCAAGGCATTTTACATAGGTCGCACTATTCAATGTTTAAAAACACATATTGGAGAGCATGTTAGAGCCTGGAGGGATGAAAATTTGAAATATGCTATGGGCAGACATGTACAAGGAAAAATTAAAAATATACATAAGATTAGTTTTTTTGGTATACATAAAACACAAAAAAATGTTTGAGGGGGAGATTGAGAGGCAATGGTTAGTTGAACAGAAACAAGATGGATATTCAAAACCAGGGTTTGCCATCCCCCTGGTTTAAATGATTCCATCGAATTAGTGCATTATATATGAATTGTATTTGGAATGCCATGCAAGGATATGTAAAAAATTTAGTAGATGACAGAGAATGGCTTTTTGTTATCGTTCTTTTCCTTTTTATACAAGCCATTAACATGTAGATAACAAAAGTGAATGGAAAAATGATGTGTAGTTATGTTCCCCTTTTTTTGATGTGTTTCAGCATCTGCCTTTTGGATAGAAACAAGTGAAAAATGCACGCAGAAATTAGAAAACGAAAAATGAAAAAAGACATAAAACAAGAGAAAAATGAAACTGTGGAAAAAACAGGAAAGAGTGAAGAATGAATACTACAAATTTAAGAACTATATGCAATGTAATACATTTGGGACCATAGGATTTTGCTCTATAAGTGACATAATGACAAGGTCTTGTTAGTGCTAGTAATATTTGTTGTTTGTAAATTTGTAAAAGACTGGAAGTATTTATTTACATTTACACAGTTTGGTTATATCAGGATATTTATTTAGGTAAATATAGATTATTTAAATTAGTGTTGACAATGTACAGTTCTTGTTGTAATTATCTAACTCACTGTCCTGTTAAATGTGCCTGCTTTCATGATTTGTTCTTTGGCTAGATTAAAACATGTTGAGCAAAGTAGATAGCTAAGATTCCCTCGTTTTCTAGTAATTTTGTATAGTGATTGTATGACTAAAACAAGCATGAGAAGGTAGCATGTTGTAATTTGTTGTAAATTGCTTGATTAATTGATAGCATTATAAAATAGGGAATGTCATGATAGCCTTTTCAACTTCTGAAGAAGCTCCGCCCAGACGGAGCAAAATGTAAGGTTCATTCACCCGCAAGGGTGTTTGCTGTAGCATCATGAATTGCCATTATTCCATGTTCTTCTTTATTTGTCTCTTATTATAGTGATGTAGTGAATCAGTTAGTCACAATTTTTACCGCTGAGATAGTCTTGCCAAAAATATTTTGCACTTACATTTGGTACTGTTTTATCATGATAAGTATTAGATCATTTTTGTATTGCACTGAAGTGAAAGAAAGAAATAAGAGTTTTTTTCTAGAAAGTATTGTGCATTGTGTGGACTAAAATACAGTACTAATTTATGCATTCCAGAATGGGTGCTCTATTTTTTGATGTTCTTCTCTTAGTAGGTGTTTTGTGAGCATCATCTGATGTGGATGGCTCCCTGGAGTGCCCTTTTTTTGATTAACCACAAAGAAATACACAGCTGTCCTGACAGAGCTCCATTGAGGTTGCTCACTCCCCCTGTCTCATGCACTCATTCTGTTTCTCCTGGCACTGCAGGCTGCCCTTTTGTACTGGGCTCCTACCTCTGTTAGCACCTTTTTCTGCCCACAAAGAAATCTGTAGCAGTCCTGACAGAGCTCCTTTGCCCTCACTCACTCCCCTTCTCTCACTTGCTCATTCCATTTCTGCTGGTGCTGCGGGCTGCCCTTTTGTACGGGGCTCCTTTCTGCATTACCACCCTTTTCTGCTCACAAAGAAATCTGCAGCAGTCACAATAGAGCTCCATTGAGCTCACTCACTCCCCCTCCCTCAGTCACTCGTTCTATGTCTCCCGGTGCTGCAGGCTGCCCTTTTGTACTGGGCTGCTGCCTGCATTGGTGCCTTTTCCTGCCCACAAAGAAATCCACAGCAGTCCTGACAGAGCTCAGTTGAGCTCGGTTACCCTCCCACTTGTTCAATCCTAATCTGTCCCAAACACTGATTTCTGACAGTGACTGCGATATTCTGCACCAAAAGCATGAAAACACATTTTGGTCCAGATGTGAAAAATGACAGCTGTGCTGTTCATAAGGAGGTGTGGAAAAATGCCAGTGTTGAAAATGTGGTGTGAAAATATCACTAAATTTGCAAAGTTACAAGGGTGCTTGGAAGCTGCACAACACATGCTCGTAGCACAGTTATTTTATGGAGTTTTATCACAAAATTTTCAACATAGGCATTTTAGGACCTCTGCTCATGAACATTGTCAGTGTGATTTTCTAAATGTTTCCTGAACACCGATTTCCCACAATGACTGCACTATTGTGCGCCAGAAGAGCGAAAACACATTTTGGCCAGGATGTGAAAAATAACAGCTGCACTGTTCATAAGGAGGTGGGGAAAAATGGCAATGTTGAAAATCTAGAGTGAAAATATTGAAAAGTTGCAAAGGTACGAGCACGCGTGGAAACTGCGCAGTGCATGCTCATAGCACACTCATTTTATGGCCTTTCATCACCAAATTTTCAACATAGGCATTTTAGGACCTCTGCTAATGAACGGTGTCACTGTGATTTTCAAAATGTGTCCCAAACATGGATTCCCCACGTCAACCATGCTATTCTGTGCCAGAAATGCAAAAACACATTTCAGCCAGGATGTGAAAAAATGACAGCTGTACTGTTTATAAGGAGGTGCAGAACAAAGGCAATGTTGGAAATCTGGAGTGAAAATATTAAAAATTCACAAACTTACAAGCGTGCATGCAAACTGTGCAACACACGCTCCTAAAACAGCCATTTTTTTTGGATTTTTTCCACCAAATTTGCAACATAGGCTTTTTGAGAGCCCACCTCATGAGCACTAGCACTGTCATTTCATTAATTAGTCCCAAAATGTGATTCCACACAGTGACCACAAAATCACCTTTCAGGGCTGATTAATACCATGACAGTGCCAGAATTCATGAGGAGGGGTCCCAAAAACCCCATGTTGAAAATTTGGTGCCAAAATTCAAAAAACATGCCTGAGATATATATATATATGACTGGCAGTATAGACTAGAGGTTAGAGGTACGAGGTGGGAATGAGCTTGATACATCCAGCAGACCAGACCTAAGTCTGATTCTCACAACCTCCACTTGCATACTATGAGACTCTGAGCAAGTCACTTAACCGCCCAGTGCTCCCAGGTCACCCCTGAAAACAGGCACTTGTGCCTAGTGGGCCTTACCTGGTTACCAAAAGATATGCATCGCAGTTGGAAAAACCCTATTTATTCCATTATACAGCTTACTGGCATTTCATCAGTTTGCAGTCTGCTTTGAAGAGTGCAGACATGTTCCCTATCCAGCGAAGATCATCGTGCCAGACTCCAGAGGTAAGTGTAGGGTGAGGGGGGTTGGGGAGGAAGGCTGTGCAGTGGGTGGGCGCAGGTTGTGGGATGGGGGCAGGGAGACCGCGAGGGACCATTTTCTTTTTTGACAGGGTAAAAAAAAACTT